>OX038870.1:4921735-7881550 GCA_943789525.1 Agriphila geniculea
TTACTCGAGAATGTTTATATTTGGTACACCAGGGGTGCCCATTCATTTTCTTAAAGGTCCCGGTATCATCGGCTCCCTCACCGGGAGCATTCACGTGTAATGTAACGTTACAGATTTGAGTATTACATCAGTGAAGGAGGAGAACCGAGCATTACAATGCGCACCTTGTAATGATACAAAACGGGCATACATCAGTGAAGGAGGAGAAACACGCGAATGCTCGTCAGTCAGGGAGGTATTATTGTAATGTAATGCCCTAAGACGAATCTATAATGTTACAGTACACGTGAATGCTCCCGGTGAGGGAGCACCTTTAGGAGATCGATCTAGCAAAAATGTATGACTAAGAGATCGACATTTTGACCGTTTATCATGTCATCGTTTAACCCACCAAATATTTATCACTAATAATTTAAGCTATCCCTGGCGATCGACATTAAAACTTCTCGCGATCAATGATATGAAAAGTAAAGATAAGTTCTATCTACGCTAACATCATTGCTATTTAAAACAGCTTAAAGGTACTATTGACCGCTGCATGCCTCCTTCACTCACCCACGCAAAGCAGACAGCTCGCTCTTTGTACAATATGGCCGAATAAAGTAATAGAAAATACATTATTTTTATTAAAAATACAGTTCTACGTGTGAATAAGCATTTATCTGATCTCTGTCTGTTACTGTATAATTTGTACATCGTCTAAAGACGCAAGTAGACATTTTTTTAATGGAATTTGACAATAGGGAACATGCATAAGTCACCGATTTTGATAAATTTGTGCTTGATCGCTGCGGACACGTATAAAAACATGATGGAACAGAAAAATAAAAAATAATATGTATTACTTTAGTTTTATAACACAAGGAAAAATAACGAAATTTTTTTTTCGTTTTCGGATATAATGCACTTAACAGTCGGATAGAACATCAAACAAAAGAAATAATATTTTGTATGACACATATGTACTTAAATGCAATATTTAGGGAGATATTTGAAAATTCTTGGCTAACTCCATACTAATGCACTGAAACGTGACATGAGTGACGTCACAAATGTTGACCTTTTTGTGTAGAGCGTTTTCGGCGGGTGCTGCTGCGTGCTAACTTCAAGTAACTATATCACGAGAAAAAAACACAAGAGATAAGTTTGAATATTACAGTTGATTTTCTCACGCATTATACTTTTGATTTTGATACAAAAATAATTGATGCATGTTCCCTATTTTATCGCGTCTGACTGACGAGAGCCGCGTGTGTTTCCGTGTCGCAACTCGCGAGCCTGTGCCTGACTATCTAAATTCTAAATGAAAGTCGGGCAATTATTTGACTTTTGTCTTGCCATTTTGGGGTGCGGGTAACGTATCTTTACTTTTAATAGCAGCTCGCGAGCGACATTATGGGGACCTCAGAGCCTGTAGCCAACGTCACATTTACAAATTATCGCTATCGCTTCGCTCCGAAAAATGTATGGATTTGACGTTTTAAAATTCGATACTTAACGAAACCTTATGTCAATCCCATACATGTTTCGAAAGCGAAGCGATAACGAAGATTTGCATAATGTTACTTTAGCTAGGGGGTCTGGTATACACAAATAATACATCACTCTGGTCCGGGCCCTATTTTCGAAATCATTCGGCTGGCGTCAAGATCTTTTGATACTATTTTAACTTTTATGGCTGGGGCTGCCTGCACCCATAGGGTTGTCGAATGAAAATGAGTAGTAAAAAGTACTCGACTCCAGCCGCAGGACTTCAAAAATAGAGCCTCTGATATTTCCACACGACTCGCTTGCACTAATAATTAACACTTTTCTCTTTCAGCCGTACCTTTGCGAGCTTTTTTACGTGATGCTGGAGTATGGTATATCCGTGATGTTCCTGTGGATGTTTATTGAAGGGCTGTATTTGAATAACCTGGTGTCGACCAACGTACTCAAAGACCACATATCTCATTTTGTATACTTTGCTATCGGGTGGGGCCTGCCATTGGTCCTCACGATCATATGGGCTATTGTTACTGGCGTGCATTACAACAAGGAAGAAGTCAAAAAGTAAGCTACCTCTTTTTTGAAGTTTTGAAATAAGTTTTTAAGCCCGAGATATCTAACTGTAACGATTATTTCTGTCTTTTCAGTCAACTCTTATTAGCTTTGTATACTGTTAGGTCAGGGAAATACAATAGGTTTGTAAATATATGTATACAACTCATTTAGTGCTTATAAATTAGGTACTATTGCTTATTATTATGTTAAGTTCGTTAACGTGGCAGTTCTTGCTACCCTGACGAAATGTCACCTCACATATTTCTATTCCGACATGAAAACGGTCACTAAGTTTATTATGATTTACTCTTAGGCTTCATGCAGATGGCACCGAATTTCGACCAGTAGAAGTATTTTCAGGGGCTTTCATCGCTCTTAATTTCTTACATACTACATATAGTATTATTGCAGTTGTGAATTCTAAATGATGCTAATAAGCTGTTAAAACTTTTGTTAATAACATTTTCACGAATTGTGCATACTGTGCGTACAGTATAATAATAGTAATGTATGTTACAACGGCTATCTATACACGACTGTGTTCATAAACCATTATGGATGAGCATATCGTCATATTGAAAGGGATCGTAATCTTGTTCATCCAAGATCGTAATAGATGTTCGTAATGTCTGTCTATTGATCGACTATCCTAATTCTTTCAACATGGGCATAGAAACTGGTTATTCCGTCACACTCATAATAACCATATCAAAATTTAACTTTTGCTATTGAATTAGGCCCGCAGACAACTCAACTAAAATGAAAGAATATTAACTGATTATAGTTATCTAAAAGCCCGTGCAGCGTAGCAGGAATGTAGCGAAAGGGTCAAAACTAATCCATCAATATTTGCAGATGCTGGTATGGATACAATTTCGAACCTATATATTGGATTGTACAGGGGCCGAGGCTTGCAGTGGTTGTTGTAAGTAATGACTATTAATTTCGACTATTCGTTAGACACCAACTAAGCAAAATTAAATATCTTCATTGACATGGTTCAATTTTATATATGTTTTATAAATTATTACCTATGCTTTAACATTTATTGAATTACTATAGCTGACCCGACAGACGTTGTCCTGTCTTAGTTATGAATATTGACCACAGAACAAAATTTATTGACATTCAGTTTTTTTTACATCCTCTTTGACGATATATGCAGCACGTATTCTGTCAATTCTATGTCAAACGTCATAAAGTTACATTAAAAAAGTTTATATTGTCCAAAATAATTTTATATGGGGGTTATGTATTCATAAATTTTCTAATTTTCCGCGCATATTTCTCAATTTTTTCCTTCATAAAAACCATCTCCTGATAATAACGAACACAAAAAAAAAGAATTAGCGAAATCGGTCCAGCCGTTCACGCGATGCATTTCACGTTAGATAGGTCTTGTTTGTATCAATTATTTCTTTTCTTTTACACCCTAGATAATTATAAATCGATAAGAAGGAACTTAAGGAATCTTTGACCAGGATAAAAAGTATTCTTTAATGCAGTGTGCAAACTAGCTGTGTGCAAATTTCATCCAAATCCGTGAAACACACACAGAAACTTAGATTATGTTCGAGCAGCGACGTCTGGTACAGAAGCCCGTCTTACTCTAACCCCCTTACTAATAAAGATTGTATAGCAGCTGCATTGTTACACAGTGTTTTGTCCATAGAAATAGAATGTCAAAGAACAACAAAGTCAATAAACAGGTGATCCGAAAACGAATCAATACATTTTATATGAGATACGTAAAATATGACTTAGATTCATAAAATATGACTATATTATGGCAAAGGAAATTAATAAACTATGTTCCATACTATTTTCTTTGTCGATAAACGAATAAATGGAGCGGAATTTGGTTTTAGAGAAATGTGTGGCAATATCTTATTTACCTTTGAAAAGTGTGATTACTTGGATTGTTTCTTTTAGTCACGTCACAATTACTTAGAGTACAAGACACCATGGCTCCACAATACCTTTATTTTAAATTCTAATTAAGATTAAAAAATATTTTAAACAAACTGTGATTGCTCATTTGCTAGGCGGGACGCTAGGGGCTCTTACTGTAAAAAATGTTGGCACATGTCACTTGATCCTTTGTCTCTTTTTTACATAGACCGTGTCCGTATGATGTTAACTTCTCTTTTCCACGCTTTGTTGGTCTTCTTGAGCGCAGCGAAAATTTTTCTATGTCTATGGTTTTGTCACTTTCTTTTTAATGTCAAACTCAAATAGTTTGACAGAGAGTAACCATTGTGTAACTATACATCTGCTATTCAATCTTTATTAGTAAGGGGGTAAGGGTATAAGGTTATTAAAGTAGATTTTTCAAATGTTCGACACTTTTGTAATTGATTGACATACATATGCCATTGACAAGGGGTGCCCACCACCATCATACATCTGTTTGTGACACTGTTTGCATAGGGTTGCTGCTGCCACCCTTGCTGTGACAGAAAAAAAACGTTAGTTAAAAAATATTTTCTTAGCTGACCTTAAGGTGCATTGATAACTTAAATATTTTGTAATGGATTGTAAAATTATAATCATTTTGCTTAAAATGACAAAAATATTTTATTTTGTTGGGAATTTATAATATTACCATTTTTAGTACCTACCTACCTGAGGAGTCACTATGAGACAAACCTTTTCAAAACCCAACTTTATTTCTAACATTCCCGAACGAAATTTGGCACTCAGATAGTTTATATCCTGGTTTAAATTTTTATTTTATACTTTTTATTTTATTATACATATTTATGAGGAAATAATCACTACGTTTTAATTACTAGGTAAGACAATAATATGACATAACTTAATACTAAACTGTTTATTACATTAATGTTAACAGCTTACTAACATATCTTTTTTTTAACTGTCATTAAAAAATAAGTGTGTAATTTTTTTCTTTAATGAACTTTACTACACATATAACTGAACAAATCAATACAATTTGTAAATTTTTTATCATACATATTGGTGGAGCAGTGAATAAAAGAGTTACGTGTATATAATTTATTACGCGAATGAGGAACAAATAGAGGTTGATCGCGAGAGGACCGCACGGGAAGACGCACACGAGCCAGGAAAATTATCCTGCCTAGAAGTTCAGGACAATCAATTTGGTTATTTAGAATTTATATAACAGTACCATGTCAGATATTTTACGTCTAGTTTCAAGAGATAGTAAATTGTGCTTTATCAGGGACATATCATATTATGAATCACTCATGATGTTAATACGGTAATTAAGAGATTTCATGATTTTTTTTCTACCTCATTCTGAAGTTCAAAGCAGTCAGACGAATCTTGAATCAGGCGGTATATTTTCAAATCATCGGCATAAAGTAAACAAGGGCAGGACAGCTTATTAATTAAATAATTAATAAAAATCATGAAGAATAGTGGAAGAAGAGGAAGAAATTATAGGATACTTTTAATCCCGGTCAAAGGTTCCTTAGGTATTTTCCGCATGTCCACGCGGACGAAGTCGCGGGCGGAAGCTTATGAAAAAAACAAAAAACCGACTTCAAAAAACCTACCTCTAAAAAGCAAGCAATAAGATTCGTAATAATAAAAAAACACGTCTATTGAAGTCGGGTGGGGCTGGAGTACAAATTCTTTTTTTTTATTCTAAAAGCCACACACACTGAACCGATTTCAAAATTTTAAAAAATGGGACCAACTTGATAGTTCTCCTAATGTAATAACGTTTGAATCATTTCAATCGGTTCAGCCGTCTTCGAGTAATCGGTGTACATACAAAAAACAAAAAAAAAACGGGTCGAATTGAGTACCTCCCTCCTTTTGAAGTCGGTAAAAACAAGGACTACGGCTTATATGGCGTTATACTTAAAAATGCAATTACAGTTTTTTCTTTTCAGATCAACTTTGTTTTTCAGCTAAATATCCTTAGAGTTTTGGTTGTTAAACTCCGGACAAGTGAGAGCACAGAAGTAGCTAGAGTGAGGTAAGTAACACTTAAGGCTTTAACATGCCTCAATCCGAGCGGGTCGATCCGTGATGGTGTGAAATCGAACGTAACTCTACTCACTTTGGGTTTAAATCAGTGCGCGTTCCAACGTGGCGGTTGCGTTGAGAACTAGCACCGAATTCTCAATTTTTACATATTTTTATTAAATTTCTTCGCTTTCAAGTTAGTTAAAAAAATCTGTTCAATTAAGATTGAAGGTATTTTTATGTGTTGGTTTTAAAATAAACGAATGTTCTGTTTCCGAGAAATTTTGCAAATAGGACCAGAAACAGGGTCCACGGTATATTTTTTTACATCAAAAGTGGTAACATTTTTACAAATGCTTTCAATTAAATCTATTGTGTATTATTCCAAGTACATTATATACTTTTTCCATGATAGCTTTACGCACGTAATCTTTCAATAATTTGAATTGAATATTGGGATTTGACCCTTCTTAGCGCCTTAATGCATCTAAGTTTAGATGTACCTACGTGTAACCTTCTAGGTAGGTACTTAACAGGTAAAAAAATATTTATGACTATCTGATTCGAAATAGGTAGGTACACGGTTACATTTTATCAACCCATAAAATTGTAGAGGTAACTTGTTAAAAGTATACAAAGATAAAAAAACATAGGTAAGTAATGGTATGTTTTTAGGGTTCCGTAGCCTAAATGGCAAAAAACGGAATCCTTATAGATTCGTTGTGTCTGTCTGTCCATCCGTCCGTATGTCTTAGCCACTTTATTACGAAGGTATTAGGACTACACAGTTGGAACTTGGTAGGTAGATGTATTCTGTAAACCGCTTTACGATTTTTTACACAAAAATAAGAAATTAAACAAAAGATTAATAAGAAAAACAAAAGATTAAGACTAGTTTTTCTCAAAGTCAACCGTTTGAAAGATATACACTGCGGTAAAATGTGTGTCCCCCCCGCTTTAACTTTTGAAATAAGAGAGTGAAAAATCTAAAAAAAAATATATGCTATAATCTTAATAAACAAAAATAGTTAACTACTTAATCACATAAGTATCCAAGAATTAATGCCATCGTGACGGCTACTTCTACTTGGCTAAGTGGAGGCCATTAGCTAATTTATGTATCAGATATCGCCTCTAATTAAAAAAAGATGAAGCGCTTATGGCGGAACTTGACAGACTGATCGTACTCGATCAGGTTTGTTAAGCAACGCTCAATCCGGTCAGGTGTCGGATGGGTGACCGTTAAAGTGGCATTACAACTGAGCGCTTCTATGCTTCGGAGGGCACGTTAAACCGTCGGTCCCGGCTGTTGTCATCTGATAACAGTCGTCAAGCCAAGTTAGAGGACTTAAAGGAGGCTTCTAACACCAGAGATGGCCACTAATACTCATTCTATAATAATAATATTTAAAAAAGACTATGATAAAAATCTTACCTATGTTATTTCAGGAAAGCGTTCCGTGCTGCGTTTGTCCTGTTGCCGTTATTGGGAATAACTAATGCTCTCGACATGATGGAACCACCTCTCGATGGAAGTGTGTTTCGCTTCGCTTGCTGGAGTTACGTCACGCACTTCTTACGTTCTTTCCAGGGGTTCTTTATTGCTCTGATATACTGCTTCTTGAATGCTGAGGTACGTATACGTAGGATGAAAAAGAGACGCGATCATCTGACTTCGTCGTTCGATTTACTTAATTTTGTACCTTAGGACGTTTTTCCACTACGTATTCGGTTCATGTTTGTTTTTTACACGACTGCCCAAAAAGGAGTGTATATGTGTTCAGGGTTCATGTATGTTTGTGTGTATGTGAGTTTCTTTATTCCACCATAACTTCCAAATGGCTCAATGGATTTGGATGTATGGGGTATCGTTAGAATCCTTATATTATTCCAAGTGACACTGGCTATATTTTTCTTGAAAAAAGTCAATATGGCGACTGTACAAATGAGAAAAAAATATTTTTTTCTTCAATTATTACAATATGGGCATCAAATGAAAGGCCTTAATGAGCACATATCAAAACTATATGATTTCTCACTAAAATGTGTGAAATAAAAATAAATCATTTAAAAAATGTTAATAATACACGACTGCCCTGCCAAAAACGGCCTAAAAAGATAAATAACAAGTGTCATTGCAGTCGGGGGACCTCTTTGATTAAAAATTGTTCCACAAAACGGTCCTCCAACTGCAATGACACTTGTTATTTAACTTTTTAATTCGTTTTTGGCAGGGCAGTCGTGTTTTTAATATTATTATTTTTTATGATTCGGTTTGGCCTTTTCGTGTTCGAATCGTCCATACAATACTAGGACGGCCAAACCAGAAACGAACATGAATGGAATACTTACGTACCTAACCTTATACTGGTACGTAAGTACTTGTTGTATGGTCTGTGTTAGAGCATTAATTGGTTTAATGCTATAAGCTATTATTAAGTGCAAAACGCTGCCTTATTCTAGATTCGAGAGAAAATATTGTCATGATGGAGAACAAAATATCGTTTGATTATCGTGGGTCGGATTTCGAAGTAAGCACTTGGTTTAGTTATATCATATGAGTCTACGTTTACATTCATTAATTAAAAACATATATCAATTTAAGAACACAGGAAAACCCAATAAGATAATAATAATTAGTTAATAATTCAGGAATTCTTTAATAAAACCGCGCTGTCCCGTCGAGTTTGAGCTCGTTTGAATCGTCTTTACAAGTGCATTGTTGGGAAATAGTTTCCAGGGTCTGATGATGGAGCCGTAAGAAGATCAACCCTACCGAGTTTGGGCTCATTTGACGAGTGCTCTGATAGGAGATAGTAGGTATATTTTTAGTCTTAGCTAAAAAGCAGAAAATAATAATTTATTGAAAATTAATGTTTCTTGAAAACACGTTTTTAAAACGGGCTAAATTATTAAAAAAAAAAACAGACAAAAAACATTAAAACGGACTAGTAAAAAAAGACTAATAAGTAAAAAATAAATTCTTCTAGGTAAAGGGTAAATATTGCCAGAAGAATTTATTTTTTACTTTTTAGTCTGTTTTTACTAGTCCGTTTTAATGTTTTTAGTCCATTTTTTTGTAATAATTTTCTCCGTTTTAAAAACATGTTTTTAAAAAAGTTTTTTTGCAGTAAATTATTATTTTCTGCTTTTTAGTTAACGAGCTAAGACTAAAATAAAAACATACCATCTCCTACTCTCGCACTCGCACTCGTCAAGACGATTCAAACGAGCCTAAACTCGATGGGGTTGCATGGTTTTATTACTACAGAGTCCCAGTGGCCTTCTTCCGGCTCCATCATCAGACCCTGGAAACTATTTCCCAACAAAGTACTCGTCAAGACGATTCAAATGAGTCCAAGCTCGATGGGGTAACATGGTTTTATTAAATAATTATTTTATTTGGGAAACAAACAATATTTTAATACATATGATTAAAAACACCCTTTTATGTAGATAAAAGGGCTACACCCATGATAATATGTCTCCTCTATACCTAAAGGGTTTTGACTTTGACTTTCCTCCTCCTCCTCATTATATCTTTCGAAAGTGTGTTATATTATATTGTTGTACTGAATTTCATAATGTAACACATCGCGCATGTAATAGTAGTTTATGATACAAGGTTGGTAAGGAGGTTTTTAAAACGAGTTGACGTTTTATACGCCCGAGCCGCAGGCGAGGGTTTATAATCGTCACGAGTTTTAAAAAACCTTAACAACCGTGTGCCATACTACGTTTTTCAATACATTTGCGAGAAAACATTATAAGTACTACTGAAATTGTAATCTATACATATAATAAAACTAAATTTCAAATATTTGTGCGCGTATTACGCAAAAACCACTAAAAGAATTTTGATGGGCTTTTTATAGTTTAGTAGATTAAGGTCCAACTTAAAATCTAAGCTATGTTTCATTAAATTCAGGTGGGTGGAACCAGGGAAACAGCTTGAACTCTCCTACCTTTCATACACTAAAGAGGTCATTTTAAACTGGTCGCCATATTTTTCTACTGTCCACGCGGACGAAGTCGCGGGTGGAAGCTAGTAGAAATTAAAAAAAAAACGTACGTAAACAAAAACGCACGGCGCGGGCGTGCGGTAAAATCAACTTACCGCACGCTGTACTAAACCGTAAACAAAAACGCACGGCGTGCGGTAAAATCAACTTACCGCACGCTGGCCTGTCAGCGTAAGCTCACATTTTCGAGCAACTGTATTGAAAAATAATATTGAAGTGGTGTAATCATAGAAATAGAATGTCAAAGAACTACAACGTCAGTCAACAGGTGATCCGAAAATAAATGCATACATTTTATATGAGATACGTAAAATATGACGAAGATACATAAAATATGACTATATATGGCAAAGGAAATTAATAAATTATGTTCCATACTGTTCGTCGATAAACGAATAAATGTAGCAAAATTCGGTTTTAGAGAAATGTGTGGTAAAATCTTATTTACCTGTGAAAAGTGTGATTACTTGGGCCCGTATTTATAAACCGCTCTCAACGTTGAGAGCCATCTTGAGCTTATACTTGAGATGCTGTTCTTATTAATAGATCATACTTAAGTAGGTACATGTTTGAGTTCGTGGTATCAATTGAGAGCACTCATATTAATAAACAAAACTCTGCACTTGAGATCGCTCTTGAGATGATGATTGAGAGCCTGTCCGCCAAGTGCTGCAAAACCGTGACTTGAGAGCGTGCGCGCGCGGGATAGGTATTTTATTTTGAACTGCTACGTATGTTTTTGTACCTATGTACGTGGATAAAATTATATAGTTTCAAAATCTAATAAACGGAGTTAATTATTATGATGATATTGATTACGATATTACATCAATTACGAAATCTATTAGTCATAATAACAATTACAATATCCCGCCAATTTTTTCCGTTTCTTTAATCATGAAACAGAAAAGGCAAAGGCACATTTGCATCATACAGCCACGAAATACATAATCCAAGACTTCAGTCTTCTTGAACTGACGTAGTAATATAAAGTGATATTTTATTTATGTGTAAATAAAGTAATATAAATAGATATTTAATTTTACCACTTGTCTAAAATGTTTTGCACTAATTGATGAGAGTACAATTTATAAAACTATTACTTTTTGTAATTTGAGCTAACTATTCTACACAGCTTAAACGAAACGTTAATCATTCAATCTTAATTCAAAAGTGTCATTTTACTGTATAAAAACCACCGTGAACTTAAGATCCTGCTCTTAAGATTGATCTTAAGAGCTGAGAATTATCTCATTTGATACGCTCTTGATATCTGACTATTAATTAATATCCAACTTAAGATGCTGCTCACATCTTGAGAGCGTATCAGCTGAGATCGATCTTGAGATCGGTATTGAGAGCGGTTTATAAATACGGGCCTTAGATTGTTTTTTTGTCACATCACAATTACTTAGAGCACAAGACACCATGGCTCCACGATACCTTTATTTTAAATTCTAATTAAGATTAACAAACATTTTAAACAAACTGTGATTGCTCATTTGCTAGGCGGGACGCTAGGCTCTTACTGTAAAAAATGTTGGCACATGTCACTTCATCATTTGTCTCTTTTGACATGACACATAGACCATGTCCGTATGATGTTAACTTCTCTTTTCCACGCTTTGTTGGTCTTCTTGAGCGCAGCGAAAATTTTTCTATGTCTGGTTGTAATAATGTTTGTAGGTGCGGGACCTGTAACAGAATGCACCCGAACCGTAGCATTTCACATTATTATCTTTACAATTCTCAGGTCCGTGGCGTAGTTCGTAAACACTTGGAGAACCGCCAAGCGATCCGGGAGACCCGTAGGCGGCAACAGTTCCTTTATAGGAACAATGGGTACATGAACTCTACAAATGAGGGGCGAGCATCCATCAGCACCTCTAGGTAAGATCCCGCTAGTGGCTCGGTAGCTCAATGGATAGAGCATTGGGATTTGGGCCTTAATCCCGAAGTTTGTGGGAGAGAGAGCATGTGGTGGTGAGTTGAATTTTTACTAGATTTTTTTTAATTCATAATGCTGTTTTTAGTGTTCCGTAGCATAAATGGCAAAAAACGGAACCCTTATAGATTCGTCATGTCTGTCTGTCTGTCTGTCTGTCTGTCTGTCTGTCTGTCCGTCTGTCCGTATGTCACAGCCACTTTATTCCGAAAGTATTAAGACTACACAGTTGAAACTTGGTAGCTAGATGTATTCTGTTAACCGCTTAACGAATTTAATACAAAAATGAGAAAAATAAAAGATTAAGGGGGGGCTCCCCATACATGGAACTGAAACTGAAAAATTTTTTTTTCTTCAAACCAACACGTGTTGGGTATCTATAGATAGGTCTTCAAAAATGACATTAAGGTTTCTAAGACAACTTTTTCTCAAAGTCAACCGTTTGAAAGATATTCACCGCCAAAGTGGTAAAATGTGTGTCCCCCCCCCTTTAACTTTTGAAATAAGAGAGTGAAAAATCTAAAAAAAATATATACTGTAGATCTTAATAAACACTTTCAACCAAAATTGGTTTGAACGAGATATAGTTTAGTTATAGTTTTTGAGATATAGCACATTTTCCAAAACCGCAAATATAACTTTGTCATTCATACCAACACTGTGAAAAACAAAGTTATTTTTACAGACGAAAAATTATAGGTGGTATTAAATATGGTATGGTATAAGGTAACTACGGAACCCTATGGCGCGTGGCCCGACACGCACTTGGCCGGTTTTTTTATATAGATACTTATGAATATTAAACGTATAATGTATCTATATGTTACTCTAAAACCCCAAACTTATGTAAATCCTAAAATTTTCCAGTAAAACCTAAGATTTACTAACTCTCAATGGTAAAACATCGAACTGTTCTTCACTTCATCCTACTTTTACCAACATTTAATTGGTAAATGTTAGGTTTTACAGTACTAATATCCATTCTGTGGTTTTACCTCAGAGACGCGGTATAAATGCAGAAAAATGATTATTTTGAAGGTGTTTTAAAATTATATGTTACTTATTTAAATTAATCAAATCATAATAATTTAAACAGAGGATTTGACTAGCGGTTAATTTTATTTTATTATAATAATGTATGACTTAGAAATACTCCTAAAATAATAAAAATAATAATGATAGTGAAAAGAATAAATCAAAATGATAAAGAAAATTTTTCAAGGATTTTACTGATAGGTAATTTGAAATAAATGACTAAGTTATTATAGCTATTTCACTGTTTTATTGAAAAAAACTGTTTTATTTAAAAATCCAACATTTACCAACCGTCATTGGTAAAACCTAGCATGTGCCAAACTCTAATGGTAATTAAAAGACCGAAAAATGTTCTCCTTTATATAAATTTCTTACATTTACCAACTCGAGTTGGTAAATCCTAAGATTTTCCAATAAAACTTAAGATTTACCAATTTACGGGCTTTTACAGTAACATTATATACATAGGTTGTTCAAAAAGTTTTTAGTGAAACAAAATATAATAAGGATACAAAACATTATTTAGAACTGCTTTCCTCTTTTATCTCATTGCGCATATACATTCAGGTTAACTGAATTTAAAAATATTAAAAAAACGCATCTTGCGGAAGATTGAAAAATAGCCGTCTTAATTTTTCGACAGCCTCTTCTGCGGTGTTTCATTTTCGTCCATGGACCATTTTTCTCCTTTTTCTTACCGCACGGGGCTAAATGAAGACTAACGAAGCAAGGAGAAGACTTACAAAAAGCAGTGTGTACATTTTCGTAAGATTCCTTAAGGGTTAGCCTATGTTTTAAGTATGGTAAATCATCGCACGAAAATCTTCTCGCAAGGCGACCATTGTTGCAAAGAAAAGAAGAGCGACAGATTAACTTATAAAATATATTTAAAAAAACCACGCAGATTTGGGCATTGATTTTCACCAAGGGTATTTTTATCGAAAGTACCCGCCAAATAAAAATCATTACAGAAAAATATATATTATATTTACCATGTAGCTAAAACTTTTTGGAATAGCCCACGTACTTAGACTTGTATCTGTATATTAAGAAATGTTAAAAAAACGCATCATGAATTCCAAAAATATCAATAAACTTAACTAGATGTTAAATCGCAATCACGAAAATTGCGTATGGCAAAATTGTGGAATTTTATTTCTTCATACACATTACTTCAATAGATGCATATCATTAAATTGATTAAATACAATATAATTTAGTTAGGTGCCACCTACTAACATTATGTACATAACCTAATATCTAACGTTTCAATATTGTAGTTAATAGCGATCTCGTGTAGATATGTAGGTTAGGTTTTCAAGTTATTTTTTTTATAAACAGTTTGTCGGAAAGTTTTCCAGCAAGCACCTATGTACTAGCAACCGCCTACGACTTCATATGGTAATGTAAAAAAAAATCAATGCGAGTCCACAAAGAAGTACTTACTTGGCATAGAATGTTTTCAAAATTAGCTTATTCGTATGACAAAGATGCATTATTCGCTAACAAAGAAAACTTAGAGAAAAAATATGAAAATTTTGATCAGCTCTATAGTACCTATTTTGTTCTTATTAATTAGGCAATTGCACAAAATAACTGCGTCCCACAGTCCCACATGTATACTGACGTAATCTTAGCCAAATAAACCCGGTTGCAGACCAAGAACTAAACTAAGTTAGTTTAGTTTATATCTCGCAATTCGCATGCTGGGGCTATTTCTTATACTTGTTGTACCTATAGGCACAATCGGCCACTCACGTGCTTTACAACTTTGCAGAAAAGTTCGTGTGCGCGGTAAATAAAGTGCCAACGTGGTCGTGTACATAGTTTGCAGTCTACTGTCCACTATCTATGAATAATTACTTCAGTTTTACTTATAAGTCAAGCTAAACTAACTTAGCTTTTGGTCTGCAACCGGCATAATGGATTAACCAGGTCTAGGTCCGAAGGTACCCAGACGAAGATACAGCTGCATCCGTTGCGCTGGTGGAGGGGTCAACTGCAACATCGGTATTCTGAAACGAGAGTGTCCATGCCTAATATAGAAGTGTAAGTGTGTATACCGCCTTACAATTTAATTAGGTCGCTGTACCTAGTGTACAGATAGATAATATAGCTGTAGAGAGATAATTTTAACCAAAAGTTTTTAAGATAGAATAACTGTAGTGTAGAGACGTAGATATGCTTATTACACCATCCATCCACCATCTCCATAAAACGAATTTGCGAAGCTAGCCTCGTATTGTGGATAGTGTGGAATTGTGGATACAAGATGTGCGAGACCGCTCGGCCACGACATCACCACGCGGGCGTTCTGCGTCTTGTGTTGCGGCGGCCACTGCGCGCTGTCTCGATGTCGGTCGGCCCCTCAGCTCATCTCGCGACCGCGCACGGTGCTGCCTTATACAACGAATTACAAAATAACCCCTAATGAAGAATATGGTCAACGTGGTCGAAAGGAACCATCAAACTGGACAACTTTTACTATGGGACCAACTCTGAAATCGTGAAAAAAAATCTGCTGTTTCATACATTATGAATTTTGAAATTTTCGTTATTAATGTTTGTATGAAACAACTCATTTGATTTCAGAGTTGGTTCCATACTCATCTTCGGCATTAGGGGTTATTTAGTAACACGTTTTATGCAGATTTTTTAGTATTGATCAGCGAACTAAATATTATTTTTTCGCGTATCTTATTTTTTCGTTTAAGTACAGAAAAGATCTATAAGTATACAAATTATGGTCGCTAATAAGCAACCAGTGTTCAGACGCTTTGTGCTGCATAATTAAATGCCAGCATTCTTAGCTCTTTATATCCACTTAGTTGTACTTTTCGTGTGGTGACATTTTTTGAGCAGAATGCTTATTCCACAGCTTTAGTTCGCTGGTATTGATACAGTTTACAGTATACCTACAGATCGATATGAACTAGCTTTTCATATAAGTTTTAACCTTAGGTATACTTATACATAGATTTTCCTCGTCTAATTTTATGTTTTATTTTTGTAAGAATACAGATTTTTATTTTATAATTGCCATAGAAATAATTAATTTACACTGATTTTTTTGTAGCCATGCATGATACACATTTACATAATAAACATCTGGCAGCACTGACCACGCAGTGGTTGCCGAGACGCGGTGATGTTGTGCGTGGCCAAGGCGCGGCCCGGCCGCAGCTCGCCGCGACCGGGCGGCGGCGTGGCAAGCGAATTCAATAATCACTGCGTGCTATCCCGATAGCGGTCTCTCAGTCGTCACGACCGCGTAGTGATAACCGAATTCGCTTGCCGCACCGCCCGCCGCGGCTGGCTGTGGCCAAGGCGTGATGTATGTTTTGTTGCAGGAACAGGCGGTCCACCGCGACGGACACCAGCTCGCCGCCGGTGGCGCGCCGGTACAGTGCGTTCGGTACTCTCACTCACACCGTGGTCACTGTCGAGCCACTCCATACGTTTGTATACCTTTTGTACCTCTAAATATCCAAACTTAGACAGAGTCCTTATAAAGCCGAATATGGTAGATAGGGTACTAAAAGCAAACAACCCCGGAAAATTATTATAAACCCTGAAAACCACCACTATATATTTTGAAAAAAAAAATGTTAAACTGCTTACGGCCCGGCAAGCGAATTCAGTAATCACTTCGCGGTCGTGACGACGAGCTGAGGGGCCGCCGGCCGCGCCATCAAGATAGCGCGCAGTGATTATTGAACGCCGCCGCCTGTCGCACTGGCTGTGGCCAGGGTTGCCAGGTGTTCGGTATTTTAGCACTGTGTTTGGTGTTCGGTATGACAAAAAAATGAGGTATGGGCGGTTCGGTATTTTTTTCAGATTAAGATTCTACTGTCAGATTTGACGCAATCGGCAATCGATGTTGCCGCTTTGGGCGCGCGCTCACTGTTCTCGAGCCATTTGCGAATTGCGAATCGTGTATTTAGGGGCTCTACCGCGTAACTACCTATATTTTAAGACGCTAAAAGTTTTTTTAAGAACAAAAAAAACATAAAAGGTAATGTCAATATTTACATGAATTTCATATCAACGACCTTGGGGGGTTTGCTCACTGTTCGGTATTTATTTGAAAAAGACCTGGCAACCCTGGCTGTGGCCGAGCCGTTACTGGTGCAGTACATAGCAGTGGCAAGACAACTCTAACTGAAATTATGTTTTGCTTTTGCGCATTACTGGGATTGATTGTCGAATAAAATAGTCTATTTGCGTTTGGGATTGGCAAAAATATTTTCTTTCGTACCATTTATGTACCTCTGAGCGACTGCCACACTTTCTGATCGCCATGGTTATGTTTATCTAATATTCATATCTTTGAAACGGCTCAACAGATTTCTATAACTATTAAGATATATTAGATTCGTCTTGACAGCCCAAAGTGACGTTAAAAAAACTAACATGGTTACCCGACTGGAGATGGACATACCAACCTATTGTTGCCTTTAATATTTTAACTTGTTTCCATCTTTTCAGTTGACTTGTTTTTTGATGCATGCGGGTTTTTTTTAATAATTTCGTTTATTCACAGGTTGCACAGCTGCCCTTTGAGGAGTTGCAACTCACGTAAAATCTGTGCTACTCATGAGGAAACCAAGACCTAATCTCGGAAAAAATATGATATTAGTACCTATCACATCACATAAAATATTCATGTCGTATTTACTACATTCCGAGAATGCAGTGCAATGAGATTCACTATTATAGTGCTACTTAACTAAAAAAACCGCAAATCGATGTACGCAAGTTGCTGTAGGGGAGAGTAGGGTATTACCGCGCGGTTGATAATTTAGTGCCCCTTGGTTTCTCTAAAACTATTAACTCTATGTACCTGCAATAACAGTCAAATCTTAGCTCCAAGCACCTCTAACCTCACCCGCATACCGTCAATTTCCATCGAACAACCAAAGCGGAAGGCCGCGCGCTTTTAGTTTTTCCACGTACACGATCCAATTTTTTCTAATATTTTAATAAGAGGCGAGTCAATCAATATTACTTAATGGGTAATAAACTACATACATTTATAACGTAAAAATGGTGTAGAATTTGTGTGCAGAATTATTTTAAATTAATTCTTTACGTTTGTTTTGGTTTGTGAGGTTTGGAATTTAAATTACCTTGTTTGATAATTTCGCGCTCGGGGCGCGAAATTATACAGTATGCAAATATCTATGGCAAATATTTTTCTTTACACAAGGCGACGAAAACGAAGGATCTGGCTGATCCACCAACGAAGTAATTGCATACTAAA
Organism: Agriphila geniculea; assembly: GCA_943789525.1. Classification (NCBI taxonomy): domain Eukaryota; kingdom Metazoa; phylum Arthropoda; class Insecta; order Lepidoptera; family Crambidae; genus Agriphila; species Agriphila geniculea. Next base: position 4,940,007 of record OX038870.1, read on the forward strand.
ATAAAAAGATTCCGAAAATGGACAATTATTTTGAGATTACTTAATTAGTTTTCGTAGTAGAAAGACATCTTTTGTAACAAACAAAAGATGTCTTTCTAAATTGTTTAATATGGAAACTTATAAGTTTATAATTTTGAGACTGAGTTGATTAATGAATATAAAAAGAAATAAATATACATGATTTTCATTTTCCCATACGCTGTAGTGATAGTTATCAGTTTATTGACAATTTTAATTCTCTCGGAGGCTCGGTTTTATCAGACTCAGCGCGAAGTTATCGACCTAAGGGCACGATATTATCAGACCAGTTTGATAATATCGCGTTTTCCCATTTTTTTGTTATTTGCTTATATTTTTGTTTTGTGTTTTATTTTGATGATTTTGAAGATTCGTTAGCGTAGCTAGATAAATTCTCCACCTATAGTCATATTTAGTTTTTATTTTAACCCAACCTGAGGTCACTTATATTTAAATTTCCTTAGGGGCTCGGTAATACCCAACTCTCCCCTACAGCAAAGCCGTTTGGTACACTTATAAGTACTTGAGGTCAAAACGAAATTTTGGACTCGTAAGTAGTTCTTAAAAATTCTTCCCTTAGGAGAGGAGTTATGGTGTGTCATCTTTTTTTGGATGGGGATTTTTATTCCTAAAACCTATTGTGTATGTATGGTATCGAATGAAAGGACTTGCTGAGCCGGCTCTAAAAATATCATCACATCATTACATTTCAACCACTTGTTTTAAATTAAACCAAAAAACATTTTCAAAACATACCAAGTTTGGGCTCCTTCAGATCCGATGTGGTTAAATTATTTTTTGTAAAATATTGTAAAATACATATAACACATACAAAAATTATTTGTTCTAAAACCTATTGTGTATGACGATAGGTTTTAGAAGGAACTTAATTTTTTCCCCATACTTAAAAAGATGACAGTTGACACCATAGATTTAAGAACTACGGCTCCAAAATTTCGTTTTGACCTCAAGTATACATGTACCAAACGGCTTTGCTGTAGGTACTTATATCGATTTGCGGTTTTTCATTAATTTTGAGCTCGAGTACGACCACTAACTAATAGTCCAATTCGCTTTTGGTCAAAAAGAAATTATATGTCTACACAACGTATTTTTTTTTATATCCAAACTCTAGGAGACCTGAAACCTGAGACCGTGAAACTGAACAACTTTTATTTACTATGAAACCAACTCTGAAACTGCTGTTTCATACATTTTGTTTTTTTTTTAGCTTTTTGTATGAAACAGCAGATATTTTTTGTTCGCGATTTCAGAGTTGGTCCCATAGTAAAAGTTGTTCAGTTTCACGGTCTCATCAATACCCTAGAGTTATGGGATAAAAAAATACAGGTTGTATTTATTTTTAAGCATAAAGAAATTAGGCCTTGTTATAAAAGATTTAACAAAAAATTAGTCTTTACAAAAAAAACATTTTTTTTAATATTAAATAAATAAAAATCGTGTGCAGTTAAAATTTTAAAATTTCTTTTTTTGACCAACCGCGAATCTGATTAGATTTTATAATAATTTTCTTCGTGAAAGTTTTTCGCATTAGTTTTATTGAAGGAAAATGGAGGGACAATATGCTTTAAGAAGAGGGAACCAATGTAAATTAATTAGGAAACGGAAAGTATGAAGTCAAACTTTAAAATTGGGAACATTAAAGAAAGGGTAAAAATTCGGTATAAGTAGATATTTGCATTACTATTATCATAATTTAAATCTATTCTGTAACGGGAGGAGGCATTTGACTTATAATACTTATTGTCTCACATTCAGTTATAAAGGCCTATTGTATAAAAAAAACTGGAATCGAATCATATGAATATGAACATATGAACGCAACTGTCGCCCGACAAGTACCTACCCGCCCCCTGATTTTGTAACTTAGTTGCAATCAACTCTGACAGAAATCGCAAATACATTGGTGCTTTAGTAAGAACCAATGTGACAACTATCTTACATAAAGCAGCAATGTAACTGCTCGATCGATTTCAATCGAGAATTGTTAGCAACAGACTTACATAATAAGGGGGCTGGTTCTTTCCTTCCTCAGGAAGGTACTTATCGGTGGTTTATTAGAGGTTTCTAACAAAATTCCTCGAAAACCGGGGTAGGTAAAGTCTGTCTATCCTTACTTGTCTTATTTAGTAAACAGTTTTTGACAGTTGTCATACGTTTTTTTAAACTTAAATCATTATTTAAAAATATGTTAGTAATTTTATGAAATAGCTGTTAATTTATTAACCATTTATTTCTTAATCTATGTGTGGAAAACCACTTGTCGTAGATATTTTATAAATGATTATTTCAATAAAGTGTTGGGTGAAGTTTGTTTACCATATAAGACACGTAAGGATGGACAGACTTTAGGTCAAGTTTTGTTATAGGTAAGCTAAGCTAGATTTGCCCTCTGTAGGTAAGTAAGGTCAGGCTTGAGATGGTGATGCTTTGGTATTGTATAAAAATATAATATGAATTCTGTATTCTGTGTTAACACGAATATCTATCGAAAAATAAAACATGCGTAAAAAATCGTACGTGAAGAACGTGGGAAATCTCAGTGCTTTTCGGCGGAAAATGGAGCTGGTACTTACCATACAAAATGGCGGTGGTACTTTCCCATACAAAATTAACTCTATCGAGTTTTTTCCATCCGTAGGCTGAATTACAGTTCACACTTTTAAATTTTAAGCAGTTACACTGCATCTGCCTGTTTTAAATTAAATAAAAAAAAACTTTTTTATTCCATTTTTTAAGCAATTAAGTATACTGCGGACACAAGTATACACGCTGAAATTTTAATCATTTGGTTCCCGCCGTGGGGTGGTTCCACTCATGATTACAAGCAACTTTTACCATGGGGCCAACTCTCCTGCTCGCAAAAAAAATCAGCTGTTCCGTACATTAGCGGCGAGTAAGTACTGCACTTTTGTATGGAACAGCTGATTTTTTTTGCGAGCAGGAGAGTTGGCCTCATAGTAAAAGTTGCTTGTAATCATGAGTGGAACCACCCCACTGCGGGAACCAAATGATTAAAATTTCAGCGTGTATAATAGGTAGATGTACAATTTTAATAACATTTTATAAACATTATATTTAATATTATCAATGTTTAGTATAGTAACCTACGTGTATTTAATAGCAGAACAAATATGAAATACCTACAGTTAGGTAGTTAATTAAGAGTCACTGAATAATCACGGCCTATTTGTCTTAATTTTTATGTGTGGGATATGTTGTAAAATTTTATGACATTAGGTAGGTAATAAGTAGATTAAGGTAATAATATTTGGGCGACTCGGTTATTACTATTTATTGTAATATGGTGGTGTTTAGGTGATAATATACTTGCATTGTTATCTTAAACATTAACTATTTTTTCAAACTTGTCTAAAAACAATAAAAATCAAATATATATACATATATAAACTTGAACATATAAAAATAACAAAAGTAAGTCACCGAGCGGGATTCAAACCCGTAACACTAGTTTCTTGCCGTCCGGGTCTTAACCCGCTGGACCAGACGGACAGTGGCAGGCAGGACGAAATTAGCGACCATATTCTGCGTCGAAAGAAAAACGCATGAAAACTCGAAAGCACGCGTTTTTTCAAACATAAGACTAATCTAGATCGATTGTTTACCCCCGAAAACCCCCAAACCAAAAATATACCAAATTTCAGCGAAATCGTTAGAGCCGTTTCCGAGATTACAGAAATAAATTTAGAGACAAGAATTGCTCGTTTAGGTATAAGATTAGGTATAATTCCGATCTCAGCAGCAAGCAGCTGCTTGCTGCCGAGATCGGAATCATAACTTAAGAGTCCTTACTCATTTCGCCGCTGACTGCCGCTCTCTCGCTCGCACATCTTTTCGATTGAATTGAAAATGTGGCTCGGCCACTTTTCTCAATATAAGATTACGGACATTTCAACACATATTTCAGTTTAGAGTTGCTGAAGTACAAAAAGTTATAGTTTTTGCCAGTTCAAATAACTGTTAGAAACGACAACTTTTTGAAACGAAATATATTTTAAAATGTCCGTAACCTTATATTGCGAAAAGTGGCCGAGACACATTTTTCAATTACGCCCTCAGATCTAAGAAAAGTGCGAGCGAGAGAGCGGCAGTCGGCGCCAAAATGTGTACGGACTCTTAAGTATAAAATAATAACATATTGCTCTAGCTATAATATACATTGGTGGCCAGATAATTAGAAACACTAGTTGATTTTCATACAAACGAGGTAACTTTGAAGCCTTGGTTCTCCGCCAGGGATTGATCTAGCTGTAATCTGATGATGGCCATCCAGGGAGTGAATGGAGGAGATTCAGATCGCTATAAGCACACTGGAATGTGAACTGGCACTGGAATGTCTAGCAAGGACTGGAATAATGTGGATCAGACAGAGCACGAAGCCAGTGATAATTTTATGAAAACCATTCGGCGTTCGCCACTTTACATTCGCGTGACCTTTATTATAAGGGAACATGTGATAGTTGATAGGTAATTAAGTCGATTTAAAAAAATCGCTTGCGTTGCATAAAGTCAGACAGTGTAGGATAATCTTGTCCTAATAATATTACAATTAGGTATACCTAGAATTGATGTTATACGCGCGTGATTATACCCCTACCTAATCGAGGGTTTTTAAAAAAATATCAGTTTTTTTAATACAAATAGATACACGCTTAGCTCAATTGAATAAAACTAAAGCATTGCCTTTTGCTTTTATTATTTGAAGTAATATAAATGCAGTCTGAAAACCGACCTTTTGAGAATCCGACCAAGTGCTAATAATTGACTCTAATATTAGTTTTATTCAAACGGTTCATTGTCACACAGGAAAAAACATTGGTTTAATTTATTTGAAGTTTGTGATTGTTGGATGACTAACAAAATGTCAGATTATCTTAGAATGTTTCAATTATGTAAGTTCTATCTATGTTAGTATGCTCTAAGCAGATTGTGGGTAAGTTAAGTAAAGTAAGCATATTTATCTTCAAAAGCGCTTGTCGCGGGCCATATTTTTAGCGTAAATAATAGCGGAAACGTATTGAATTCTACATCAAAATACACTTTAACGTACTGTGCATTTGCTCCAATAACTTTTATCAAGAAAGATAATTGTGCTTAAAAAATTGATGAAAAAACAACGAAAAACATCGAAAAAGTGCAGAAGTGAGGTTATTTTCCATACTCTTTACACTTAAAGAAAAAGACAGAGACAAATGATTTCGCATAACGGAGCCTTAAAGCCAATGATATATTATATCATTGGTTAAAGCCCCTATCTTTATCCCTCAAGTGGCGTCCATCATAAGGCACTTTTGCTCTACTTACTATTACTACAATTATATTTCACTGAGGTTATTGTTTGTAAATAAACTATAAAACCTTAGCTTCTATCTGTACTGTGAATATTCGATACATAAAGTATACTTAGAAAGCAATAAAAATTAAGATGAGGACGCCACTTGAAGGATATAATCGCCTTACGTGCACATTATGTTAGTCCTATTATAGGTATATTAGGTGACATTATCTTTAAAACTTTAGTTCTAGTAGGTATTCCACTAGCAAATTTAAAACTTTTAGATTTAAAGATTTTGAGCGTGCCAGTAACCACTTATCAAGCCAACCAAAATTATAATAAAACAACAATTTAATCCGAAAGATGTTCTACATGTGTACTTATATAATGGAATTTTCTATTTATACTTTAAATTTATACTTTGATTAAGGGCCCCCTTTGTATATTACGAGCGTAGCAGAATTCTAAATAAAAGTAGTGTATAGTGAACTAATGTCGGTGATTTTGTAGTGGATAGAGGAGTACATAAGTTTTTCGTAAATATCATTTTTTTATTGATTTTCCTAGCTATACAAAAGTATCGCAATAGGATCCGAAAACGTTTTGCGATTGCGACTAACATTAAGTATTATAAAGTAAATGATGTCTCTATTAAGTATTCAATTTTTTTGAGACTTGATTTTTAGTTTTATCACAGAATATATAATAGGTTCTATGTTTAATGTCGATAGCATTTTTTGATTAATTTTAGATCATTTTGACAGTTTTAATTATTAAAACCACACTATAAAACGATGGTGTTAGGAAAGTAAATACCTACATAAATTATCAAAATATTTTGAGAGAAAACAAAGTAAGTATAAGGAATAATAGTTAAGAAGCATTTTATACTTATAATATGATTAAAGGATTTTATCAGGGAATATTAAACGCTTAATTAACAGTTTAGAAAAAAATGGTAAGTAGGTACCTACCTAGAATACGATGACTTTTTGCCTTGTTTGTTTATAGAAAAGAAGGTTACTTAACTGGAGTGGTTAAACTTAGTTTTAGATTCTCGCCTATACACGCTGAAATTTTAATCATTTGGTTCCCGCCGTGGGGTGGTTCCACTCATGATTACAAGCAACTTTTACTATGGGGCTAACTTTCCTGCTCGCAAAAAAAATCTGCTGTTCCATACATTAAGGTCGAGTAGGTACTGCAATTATTAGCACTTGGTCGGTTTCGCAAAAGGTCGAAAACTCATTTTGCCTTTAAAATTTATATTATTAAATTAAATTATTTTCCATAAGTTATTTTTTATTAGGTTTAATAAAATCAACATTAAAAAATATTTCTCCCTTGTTTCTCCATAAATCATAAATTAATGACAGACCATGACAACACAAGACAAGTGTCGGATTTCGAAAATAATTTAACTTTCTCACATAATTATATAAAAATATGCATTTTGCAGTTACTGGTAGAAACATAAAAAATAATTTATTGTTTAAGTAGGTATATGTTATTGTCTGTACTGAATCCGGCGAAATGAGAATATCCGACCTTTTGCGAATCCGACCAACTGCGAATAATCCGGTACTGCACTTTTGTATGTAATAGTAGATTTTTTTTTGCGAGCAGGAGAGTTGGCCCCATAGTATAAGTTGCTTGTAATCATGAGTGGAACCACCACACGGCGGGAACCAAATGATTAAAATTACAGCGTGTATTTTAGCATACGAATAACTAAAAGATAATTTTTACCACTCATGCTTACGCGCTCACTAGACATGCAATAAACTACTTTTCAACGGATACTAGCGCGGTTTTATTGAAAGTACCTACTTTGGTAATTATTGGGCATTTGGTTTGATTTTTGATTTTCCTGACTTTTCTGCACTTTTGCAGCTGCCGTGGTCACGGGGGACAGAAACTGCTCGTGATCGTGAGCCTAACCTACCTTCAAGCGATGAATTTATATTGACCTTCAGAAATTAATATTAATTCATTACACTTTAACATAATTATCATGGGAAAGAGTTTTGATTTGAACAAAAAAATATTAAGTTTATTATTTTTTACATTTAGGTAGGTACTAAAAAATAGACAACCATAGATATTTTCATTAGGCCTACTTAGGTAGGTTTTTATTTTACCTTGTTTTTGTTAAATTAGTAATGTTTAAGTAGGTAGTGATATCATTCAGTCACAGACCACGGGTCTCAAAAATAGAATCACATATCACTAACTAAACCCGTAGTTGCATTAATTAAGCCAAATATCTGGAAAATCTACTTACCTTACTAAGATTTTGCAACATATCCCAAATACTTAATTAAGATTAAGTAACTAGCTAAATAAATAAATACAAAACAAATAATTATTATTTTCCTATCGAGTTTATGCAAAACTTGTTATTTCGAATTACCTATAGTATGTAAACGGGCTTAGGTAAGTACTCGTATTTAAAAAGAAACTGTTTTTGGGAGTGTGTGTATAATTATTATTAAGATATTTAAATAAACTTACGAATTTATTGTGAACTGTTTAGATTCTTATAAAATAGACAATTATCACGCAATTTTGACTTATTATAATAAAAAATGTTGACTGTATCTCTAGGGCCCGTATTTAAAAACTGTTCTCAACGTTGAGAGCTATCTTGAGATCATTACTTAAGTATTCTTCTTATAGGAACAGCATCTCAAGTATGATTAAGACAGCTCTCAACATTGAGAGATGGGGCCCGCTTCAAAGACTTCGTTTGGCTAGATTAGAGCCTGTCTTTATGACAAGAAAAGTAATTTACAAACAAATAACATGTTAAAGTATTTTTTGCCTAAATGTATTAAAAAAATAAGAAGGTAGGTAGGTATTCAAATCAAATGTGTTTTAGAATATTGTATTCACATTAATATTTATCTCTCTATTCAATGATCAAGTTGTATTTTGGTAGGTAAGTAGTAGGGCAGGGTGGGAAAAAAACGGTTAACACAAATCTTAGAACGCAGTTTTACTTATTTTTAAAATAAGGTAATGTTTCCTTTCAGTAAAATTAGCCATCGAACATACTCGTAACTTTCCCTCCAACGGCCGTATTTTTTTCCCACCCTGTTTACCTAAATAATACCATACACTGAGGGAATTTTATTATTAAGGTTCGTATGCTGTTTTTATTGTATAAGTACCCAGTAGTTTCTATTAGGTTACGTATCACAATTTCTTAATTTGAATGGCCTATGGTCATAACACCTATGGACGAAAGACCTAATTTGAAAAACACCTAATAGACAAAATACCTAAGGTCATAATAATCATAATATATAATAATTGAAACACATAATGGACGTTTGACCTAAAGTCGATTCACCTAAGAACAATACATATCTTATTTATCCAACTAATATTATAAATGTGAAAGTTTGTGGGTTTGGATGTTTGTTCCTCAATCACGCAAAAACTACTGAACGGATTTAGTTGAAATTCGGCACACAGATAGTAGATAGCCTAGATTAAAACATAGACTACTTTTTATCCCGATATTCCCACGGGAACGGGAACCACGCGGGTGAAACCGCGGGCGGCCGCTAGTTACTAAATAAGTAACTAAATAGTAATTATTTATTACTAAATAAGTAAAAATTTAGATTTGAACCTTGAACCTATGTTATCTATGACTCATTTGAAGTGCTGTTTCATCGTTAGGTTCTAACAATGTTTAGGTTTTACGACAATTAGGTGTTTTAAAAATAGGTCTTTCGTCCATTAGGTATTATAAAACGTAGGCATTTTAAACTTAGGTCTAACAACGATTAGGTTTTACGACGATTAGGTGTTTTAAAATTAGCTTTTTCGTCCATAGGTGTTATGACCTTAGGGAACGTACCCATACTACGTGACCCGTTAAGGGGGGGAGGGGGGTCTTTAAAATACCACGCTTGGTCACAGGGGGGGGGGGGCTATGTTTTGTCACGTACTCAATATTGTCAATGGAAATCTGGTTCTTTTTTTTTCAAGTTGTATTCAAATATGGCACGCAGCGAATTTTTTTTTCTTCTTGATACATTTTTTCACTTGTAATTGTATGTAAAATTATAATACACACTCTTGGCATTACGTGGCAAGCGCCTTACTAATGAAAAGACAAAAATGAGCAAATTTTTTTTTAGATTTCTGTTGAAAATGATGTAAAACCATTATTTATGAAATACTACGTGAAAACTAGGGCGGAGGGGGGGGGGGGGGTGTGTCTTGGCATATACTACGGGTGGTCACCAAGGGGGGGAGGGGGTCAAAAATGGTAAAATATGGGTCACGTAGTATGGGTACGTTCCCTTTAGCCATTCAAATTTAGTGATTTTAATACGTACCTAACCTTCTATTGGTGTGTAACGGGTGTTGTTTTTATTATAATTAATCAAATAAAGAGTAAAATCAAGTCAATTTCAATGAAATTCGCATTAAATTGTTATATACTAATATACGTTATACTTATCGGTAGGTGATTTTAATATTTAATATTGGTGTGTAACGGGTGTTGTTTTTTATAATTAATCAAATAAAGATATATATTAATGTTGATTATAAGTGTCTAAGGAAACGGTAGAGCTTCATAAACCTATCTAAAAAAAACAAGGCACCTGTCTACTCGCAAAGCATTAATTTTTCTGGGGGATTACCTATAAGAGGGAATTTTAAGTGGAAAACAGGTATCTTCCTATATTGATTACATAGAAATATAGGCCGCAGCACGTAACTTTAGCGGTGAGAAAAATTGTAGGGGATATAGTAATATGACGTGGTGACTACTGCTAACATGTGCAGTAGCGCATGTCACCACGTCTTCCGCCAATGAGAGCCCAAAAATTACTTCTGTGCAGCTACAAAATGTAACAAAATGGCACCGCTAAAGTTACATGCCGAGCCTTGAACAAACCTTGAATTAGAATAATTTAGGTACAGCGTGACCATAGAGTTGACAAAAATTGAGGGCGCCACTTTCTATGTAATAAACACGTCAAAATCACGAATAATTTGGCGACAGTGACTATATTTTGTATTGAAAATTTTAGTTTCATTTTATTTAATTTCAACTCTTTATGGCCAAGCTGTAAATGACACTCGTAAAATACACGGTACGCCCATGGCTGTAAACTTTTGTGTTGTACACAACATGTTTAATAAATAAATAAATAATTAATAAATGTTCTTTTTCCGGAGCGGAATCAAATTAAATGTTATTAAATGTTATTAAATGTGAATATATTTCTTTCATTTACTTCCAGTTTTGATGGATGGAGGATGCTATGAATCTGTCAGTATCAACCGCACAATGTTTTTATTGGTGATAGGACTATAAAATAAATACATTTGTATTTTCTTTTTTAGATCTTTGAGATAGGGGAGTAACAAGACACTCTACGAAGCCTAGGTCTACGTATTCGGCCCATCATCAGGACCATGTCTGTTCAAAATTATTGCTGGAAAACGATTTTAATTGTTGGTATTAAAAAGCATTGCAATGTAACGCGTACAACAGACCGCGCCTGCGAGTGTTATGCTACACAGCTGCGTGCGGCCGGGTTGAAAGGCAACGTTTATGTGCGTGCTCATGAAATACATTGAGTGATGACGTTTTGAAGCTATTGTTGTTTGTTACGAAATACATAAAATTTTGATAATGTTTCTGTAGACAAAAATTAGGAAATAACGAATAAAATAAGATTTCATAAAAAATTTGAAACAAGTTTTTGACTTTGAGCCTCAATAACTTCGTAGCTATTGGTTTCCCAGGTAGGTATACTCTAAAAGCGTTTTTTTACTCATGTGCTCTAAAATACAAAAATGATCCTGATGATGGGCGGAATGCGTGGACTTCGGCTTCGTTGAGTGTCTTGTTACACCCGTTATATAGAACTATTAAAATAGGGTGGATTTTTGAGACGGTACATCAAGGGCAGGTACCTTAACCGTTATAGTTACAGGAAAACGTTCCTAGGAGACCATCCATAACTTTTTAAGATATTCTGAACTGCATTCACAGATTTTGGAAAAAATTACCGTTATCAAAAAAAATGCTAAAATACCAAAAAAAATTTTATGCCTATCGATCCTATTTCGTGTGGGGATCAAAGGACTCTATGGGACTATTTAAGGTATGAGTATTAGAAACGACAGAAATCGCCAAAAACTTTTCCCATACATTTTGTACTGAAAAACGATAAATCAACTCAAAATATTTTTTATTGACAAACGATACTATTTCTTACTGTGATCAAAATACTCTTTATGGCTAACTGAAATTTGAGTACAGAAACTATTTTTTTAGAACTAATGTTGTAGAGTAGAAGATTGTGCCTGAGTGTGAAGCCGGAGTTATGACTTACTTTAGTTTCTGTACTCAAATTTCTATACTTTAGTTACTCACGAACTATGTGGATGCAACGGAAACTGCCAGTAAAATTTGTTATAACTAAACTAGGTGAGTAAATAAAATAATTATAACTTTAACTCTCTTTGAAAGTAAAATTATTGGACTACCAATACTAATCCGTGTCATTATTAATCAATAACTGATAAATCCAAATCAAAAAATACTTCACCAAAATACCGCCGCGCGTCGCAACTGAGTTTTTTGATACATTTATAAATATAATTTCTACAGAAAATTTTTATGTGTAAATATTTAAGATAAATAAGGCTGCTTAAACATATTTTTTTAAAAAGCAAATTGTGGTTTAATTGAAGGCTTACATTTTGTAAGTTTTTTTCTTATTTTTCTTTTTTTGCACTGAATATTTTTTTTCTATGAACGAGTAAAAATGTTGTAGTAGAAATGAATTCCCCGTCCTTGAATTATATGAAAATGATACCAAACACGACCTATTTACTAAACCTATGGAGGTATGAATGTAAAAGTGCAGCGTGGTAGAAGGCACCTCGCCCCCCCATCCCTGTCTACCACCATGGTGGTACCACGTGGGTACAGGGCTAAATCAGCTCAGATGACCACAAAGTACGCCTGTGTCAAGCGGCTTCCTTTGTTGACGATCTGCAAGGTTGATGCCACTAAATACTGCACTATTTGTTTACCACTTTTTCAAATTATTCATTTATCCGACTGACGTCCGTTTTCTCACAGCGATGACCGACGTCATACGCCTGTGATATAACGTATTTGGCATATATTTTTTTGTCATAATAATACTTTGGCATAATTGTTTTCTGGCATAACTACTATTTATATAAGCATAATTATAATTACTAATTTGTTTTCGCATAATGTTATTAGGCATATTATCTATTCGCCTAATATTATTTAGACATAAAAATAAAAAAAAATAAGAATAAATATTATTACGTACTTATTTATTTTCATGCAAAAGACATTATATACAATACAAATATATAAGATTAATGAAATTTATAATCGATAATAACTTATGTATGTATTGCCAATTTTAACTGGGTAATAAAGTGTAATAATAGGTTAAGGTGCGGTGTGGGTGGTCCTTAAGCCGCCAACATGATTGTAATACTCACGATAATTATTCCATAAAATGTAAACACAAAATTTACCTTTTCTCTAAGTGCATTTGGTTCATGCTTGTGATTCTGCATATATTATGAAAATATTTTATGTTGTTGGTCGTCGCGTCGTTCAGTTTCGTATTAAAAATATGCGTTAAAAACATTATGCGTGTCTAAATTTATGCTAAAGAATATTATGCTTAAACATAATTATGCTTAAAGTAGTTATGCTTAAAAAAATATGTATAAGCTGTTATGACTAAGTAATATTATGCGTAATCATCATTTGGCGAATTCATATTATGCTATGACATATTATGCCTTAAAATTTTATACAAATACATGATGAATAGTTTCATATATTTAAAAAAAAAATTACCAAGATAATTATTTCAATTATTTGTTTACAAAATGTATTCCTTAAATAAATGGTCATAAAGTTATTCGTTTTTATCACACTTAAGAAACATATTAAAGCAGCTCTTCAATTAAAATAACACCATCATAGTAGTAACACTTTTATTAAAAAAAATATTAAGCCTCATTTACACGCTGGCCAAGGCTTGCCAAGCGTCCACAAGCTCCGAGCCAACACTTGGATGCGGCAGATAACAGATAGCGGCTATTGCATTTGGTTTGACATATTTTTATTTAAAATATAAAAAATAACAAAGGAAGCGAAAAGTTCGGCAGAAAAAATGGTATATAGTATTAGAAAAAGGTTATAAAATACACCAGTACGGCGCGAGCTGTTGAGCGACACTGAACACGCGCCAACGTATAAATACGCCAGCTCACGCCAGCCAAGCCAAACACTCGTTCACACGCTTGGTGTTTGTGGAAGATGGTCGAGACTGGCCCAACATGTAAATGAGGCATTAAGTATCATTATGTTTTAATACACTATTACACAACTTGTACATGAATAAGCTCATTGTCTTTACAAGGGATCGTCCTAATGGAACGCGACTACGCGATCATCGCACGAGTAAGCGATGCGACTGTCGCGTGTTCACGCGATGACAAGAAATTTGTGTGTCCTACTATCCTACGCGAACGATTATCGCGTGAATTAACCAAGGACCGGAACCGCTTACCGTTAAAGGGGTTTTTGATTGAGTATTTCATAGACTTGTTTTCAAAACCCTATCAATACGGTAACCCTATCGAAAGGGTAACCCAAGTAAGGACTTACAGAATACGAAAACCCTATCGGGGAAACCCTATGAAGGCTTTATGAAGGGGTTTTAAAACGTGTTTAAGCAATTTATACCTAGTTCCACCTGGGCCGCAGGACCAGAACCTCTTACCGTTAAAGGGGTTTTCATTGGGTATTTCATGAACCGCTAACCGTTAAAAGGGTTTTTGATTTGGTATTTCATAGACTTATTTTCAAAAACCCTATCAATACGGTAAGCATGACGTCGACTTACCCTATCGAAAGGGAAACCCTATCATTTGGTAAGTTTTTTAATAGGGTTTCCCTATCAATTTTGTTAACCAAAAAAAGGGGTTTTACGGTACCTGGAATTTACGACGCCACCATAGCGTACCGATGACGCGACGCGAACATCGCGATTCGACATCAATATGTTTGATCGCGGATTCATATGAACAGAGTTCGCGCGAATAGATTTCAAACATTTCTAATAGAACGATCCCTAAAAGTTATACATATCTACACATCCAGGGATTTCTCGCATTGGTAAATGTTACACGACAAATATTTACACTCCTTTATTTGTCGCGGTTACGATTAAGAATAATTCAATGAATAATCACATCAAAAGCTTACAAAACAAAAGGAACACTAATAGTTTTAAATATATCACTTATTAACAAGTTGGAACAAAAAGATGGTAGTTGAAGGGAATGTACGCCAAATATTAATGATGTCAAATTTTACTAAAAGGAAACATTCCTTTATTTTTAAAAATAAGTAAAACTGCATTCCAAGATTATCGTAAAAATTATGAAGATTAAGTAAATAGAAGGTACAACCGTCCCATTTCCGGCTGAGACAAGCGATTTATCAAAAATCTCTTGATTCAGTTGTACTTTTTAAAAATAAAGGAATGTTTCCATTTTCTTTTTTTTATTTCCACCCTGTATTTAAGAATAAATTCGTTGATGGCAAAAAACTATGGAAGAACATCATATTTAACACTGGTATACTTATTTTAACACGTTTTTATTAGGTCGCTTTCTTGTTTGTTTGAGCATCTACAATGATGTACGAAGCACACATCTTGACACTTTTTCGACGGAGTGGGGATAAGTTCGCGCATGTGCACTTGCGAGCGACCAATAGCGCGCCCCTCTCCCACCGCCCGCGTGCCTCCTTCATTCTTAGAAGTTCCATCGGCCATATCCACAATGGCTCTGGTGAGATTTTTTTTCTCATAAGATCTATAATGGATCTTATGAGAACTCAAATCTCAGAGATCCATTGAACAGATCCATAATGGATCTAGTGAAAGGTTTTTTCTCAGTTGATCCATTGGCCAGATACATGATAGATCTAGTGAGGCTTTTTTCTCACAACCGACCCGTAGTCACAATATTACCACACCAGTGTGAGACTGGGACCACATTCTCTTCGTTAAATTACGTTACTAAAGTACCAGGGTAGCATAGATTTAGAGGAGGTAAACTTTATCACGAGAGATCTGTCTGTTGGGCAAAGTCAGATAACGAAGCTGAAAACTGACAACGGTTACATCATTTCATCGAAGCCTGAAATCCTGAGGGAGATGAAAAGTTTCTATGGACAGTATATTCTACGCAGACACCTGTTGAAAGTAAAGCTAAAGACCCTCTAGGGTTGGCTCTAGCCAAGCTTACCCGACACTATACGGTATGACTACGGGTCGGTAGTGAGAAAAAACTTCACTAAATCTATGCATCTAGCCAATGGATCAACTAACAAAAAAAAATTTCACTAAAGTCGCATTACTAATTTCCCAGCAAAAATGTAAACAAAGGTGTTGCCAGAACAAAACAACACAAAAAGAAATAGTATATTGCTACGTCAAGAAATAAACACACTTACATGTTTTTTCATCACAAACCTAATAAAAATAGATTAGACAAATATTCTTAATCATGAATTTTGCGGCAAAAACAGTAATATAATTTAATATTTCATAATAACAGTTTTATAGTAGAAAACATTTTTATGATGCTGTGCACACATCAACTGCAAACCGTACACAACAACCTTTGGTCATTTTATAAAATTTCATAAAAAATATATTACGAGTAGTAGCTGTAGTAGTAACATTTTTGTCTTTTGGTATTGCGGGGGACAGGCGAAGATGCTACATATTTTTGATAGTTTACATACAGTCAATATCTAAGTAAAGTTTTCTTATCAGTTCGTTTCAAGAACTTTTAACATCAAAAATTATGATAGGTTATAAAGATAACATTACTAATTACCATCCTACTTTAAAATTACCCTGGATGGCATTATATTTATTATGACTCAAAATATAATAAACAAATTAAAAAGTTATATAAGTGACCAAAGGTTTTCAATATCTGAAAATGTCACTCTCAGGGCCAGTTTGTCAATTTGACAGTGACGTTTCTTTGTTTACATTTTTGCTGGGAAATGAGTAATGCGACTTTAGATCCATTATGGATCTGTACAATGGATCTCTGCGATTTAAGTTCTCACTAGATCCATTGTGGATGGCCGATGGATCTTCTGAGAATGAAGGGCGTGCCTCACCGCTACGCATACCCATAATACGCGTTCTGCGCAATCCCCACCCGATTTCAAGATGTTTGCCTCGTACTGTACTACAGATAATGATACACACCATAATCTTTAGGATGCGTGTAGACAATGTTCAATACTGGAATCGACACAATGACCATAAAATAGTAACAATGATAGAACGTTTGGAAGAGTATGATCACGTGCACGATAAGCAAAAGGGGCCCAAGTCTGCTTTTAGTAACGTTATAATCGTGTTTCAATCGTGTTTCAGTTGTAAGTAATGCTTTTTGACACAGTTCTTGTTTCTTAAACCCAAAACCGAAACACACTGTGTTTCTTAAACCCAAAAGGGAAACATTGTGACTCAATTTTGAGTTTAAGGCGAGGTGGTAGTGAAAGTGGCGCCGCCACTACATTTATTTTTATTAATCGTAAATCAAGTCAATATTTAAAAAAAGTACAAGTAATAATCTCTTAAATTGTCTCTAATATTTTTTTAATAACTCTTCAACAGTTATCATTCATTCTGTAAGTTTTAAAATCCTTAATTGCCAAAAGTGGTCACTTTGAGCTAAAATGGATTTATGTAGTCTCTATATAATTAACTCCTTGACAATACAATCAATAAGTGAAAAAATAAATATGAGTTATATTCTTATTTGTTACAGCTGAAACGTTTTTGAAAAATACCTCTGACAAGCAAATTTGAAATTCCACTTGAACAGATTGTCTTCGTTTTAAAACACCTGACAATTTATTATATTTTTCTCTCTATACGGCACTAATTTAAGAATTTTGCTTCCTAAAACTAAAGTTTACATCAATAATAATGCTTTCATTCTTTAAATAACTTATTGGAAAAAAAAATTCGTTGAAATGCGAATATACAGCCTTAACGTGAACAAGCACTAAAGCCGGCCACATACAGAAAAACCCGATTCGGAATATCGATAATGAAAATTCCGTACGGAAAAATCCCGCATGTGTGGGATAGGTCTATAGATTAACTGCGTTCGGAATTACTTATGTACGGAATTCCGTCTGTACCTATGTGTAGTCATCCTTAGCGCTATCGCACACAGGCAACTTAGTCTCCCAGCAACTGTTTTGTCTCTCACATCAAGTCCACGGGTTTATATGGAAGCGCGCACACGAAGCGACACGGTCGTCTGCAACTTTTCATACAAATCACGTGAGAGACAAAAAAGTTGCGGAGACAAAAGTTGCCCCTGTGCGATAGCGCTTATTCTTAGCCTTGCTTTTTTTAAACGATTATAATAATATTATGAGGCATAAAATCTAAGGAGAAATTATTTGAGGGATGAATCAAAGTATTAGAAAAACCTTAAAAAACAGCACTATAAAAAGCAAGAAATAATGTTCAAATAGATTAATTAAAACATGTCTATTGAAGTTGTCTAGTTAAGGCTTTTGACGGTTGTGCTTTTTTAAAAAAGCTTTTTTATTTTAAACTTTTTGTAGTAGGTATGTAAGCGATGATTTTATAAAGTAAAACGTTTTAATGATTCACATTTTTCAATGGTATACCCCGCGACACCCCGAGTAACTCGATTTCCACAGGAGTTCCGTTGGGCCTTCGCAGTTCAACTTAGTCCAGAACGTCCTTGACAATAGATAGGTACTTAACTTGTTTTTGATTGTCATAAACCTACCAATATTTCAATCACTGTACAGTTACTATTTGATTTTGAGGAGTCCCCTCGTGTATCTTAAAAATCCAAAATCCAATACCAATTAAATTAATATGGTATCATCCTTAAGGTGTCTTGTTTCAAACAAAAAAGAATCATCTAAATCGGTTCATAAACAAAGAGGTAGCGGTTCAAATCCGTCTGAATTCATTCATTTTATAATGGTAACGAAAACGACAGTATTTTCAAGATTACTTGAAAACTACTGAACCGATTTCAAAATCTCAAAAAATGGGACCAATTTGTGAAATAACCTCATGTTATAACGTTTGAATCATTTCAATCGGTTCAGCCGTCTTTGAGTAATCGATGTACATACATATAAAAAAATATACGCGACGAATAGATAACCTCCTCCTTTTCAAATTTTTGAAGTCGGTTAATTAATACTATGTGTGTACTATTTACGTTCATAATAATATGAATACGTAATGTTTTGTTACTAGGTACTTTGGCGTGCTCAGCAATTCATATTTTATGGTGTATAGTTGTATAAAAAAATGTATAGGTACAGATACAGGTTGTTCGGTAACCCTATAAAGTATGTATAAATCTGTTTTTCACACCACATGCTCAGCGGGCGCGGCCAACTCGATTTCCGAAGACCGAGGCCGTGGCCCACTAGATTCGCACTGAGACGAACTTCATTTGTTTGTCAAATCGAGTAGGCCACGCCAGCTGAAAGAAGTTGCTATAGCCGTAGCCAGTAGTACTACTAGCTTTAGAAGATTCTAACTATCTACTAAGCCTGTTTTTTTATTGTCTCGCATAAAGTGAGAAAAGTAGAGTATACACCACCGGGATAAAGCTGTTTTATTCTTGGGCGCTTGAATCCCTTACTGCACTCAGGACTCAATCTTAATTCCCTCGCTTTGCTCGGGAATTAACTTATAACACCCTCGCTGCGCTCGGGAGTTAAATTTGGAGTCCTTCGTTACGTTCAGGATTCAATGTAGCGCCCGTGACATAAAACAGTGCTTTATCCCCTTGGTGTATAATCTACTATTAAAGGGCCAAACATCCTGTACATACACAACTCATCATTATAACCACAATGTTTGACAGTCATGGTAATTTTAAAGAATAGGTACGTAGTATTTACTTACAGGTTTTAAATATACATTTTACACGTAACATATATAGATATGATTCTTATATACACATTTCATTTCAAAAATATTAATAACTAATAGAAAATAGTTATTTTTAGAAATTTGTCTATAGTTATTTATGCTAGAAAAAAGCTATACGATCATTTTTCGGTCACCTTCTTTGGTTGGGCTTTGCTTTTGCTATAAAATATATCCAGGAACAGACCTGAGGAAGAAAACGAGGAAATCATCATCATTATCAGTTAGGTACCCCTTGGGGTCGAAATCGGTTTCCCAAGGGCCGACATAAACGAATAATTACAATAATTATTATTAATTACACTTGATATTTGATAGGATTTTTAAATGTAATTTAGTATGGGGTCTGAGGTATCAGATCATTTCGGAAAAGAGGTTTCTTGCCCATAATAGATTGGGAATCTCTGAG
Source organism: Agriphila geniculea (assembly GCA_943789525.1). Classification (NCBI taxonomy): domain Eukaryota; kingdom Metazoa; phylum Arthropoda; class Insecta; order Lepidoptera; family Crambidae; genus Agriphila; species Agriphila geniculea. Next base: position 4,959,835 of record OX038870.1, read on the forward strand.
ATTTCAGTGCAACGGTGTTATTACAAAAGATTTTTAAACACCTGCTTAACTTAGACACTGTTTAAATGTTATGTTTTTGTACATTTAAACAATGTCTAGGTCTAACCGAATATGTTTAGGAACTCTAAGAAAGCAAGTGGGTAATAAAATGGCATACCGGATGTAACGAAACCCTCAACGAAGCCGAGGTCTACGTATTCTGCCCATCATCAGGACCATTTCTGTTCAAAATTATTGCAGGGAAACGATTTTATTTGTTGGTATTTAAAAAGCTTTGCATACATTACCACGCAATCTAACGCGTACAACAGACCGCGCCTGTGAGTGTATGCTTCACAGCAGCTGCGTGCGGCCGAGTTGAAAGGCAGCGATTATGTGCGTGCTCATGAGATACATTAAGTCATGACGTTTTGAAGCCATTGTTTGTTACGGAATACTTAAAATTTTGATAATGTTTCTTTGGACAAAAATGAGGAAATATCGAATAAAATAAGATTTCATAAAAAAATATTATTATTTTTGACTTTGACCTTCAGTAACTTCGTAGCTATTGGTTTCTCAGGTATAGTCTAAAAGACATAAATGATCCTGATGATGGGCGGATTGCGTGGACTTCGGCTTCATTGAGGGTCTTGTTACACCCGTTAGTCACTTACCAGAGAATACTAGTACTGCGCCCAACCACTGCCTGTTAAATAGGACGTTTCCAAAAAACATTACGGACGCCAGGACAGTAAAGAACTTCCTAGTAGTTGTTACTACCGAACATGGTAATGGCCCAAATTCTGACACCTGCAAAGTGATACAATAATCAGTTTTATTTCTTCATAATATGGCTTTAAATCCAAGATTGCAAATATGGATCTCGACTCGAGCTTAAATACTATTACATAATCTATACTATTCTTATAAATAGCTAAAGCTTTTTTACCACATAGTCATACATTCTTCTATAAATCTTCAAACATCACAATTAGTAGATGATTCTTGAAAACTATTCTCAGTTTAACCACAAGTGGTCGATACAAAATAAATATTTTTAATAGTTCAATTATTCATGTATACACATCAACTTTGTCTAGGGATACAGGTATTATTTTCATACAAACGAGGTAACTTTGAAGCCTTAGTTTTCTGCCAGGGATGTACCGTGCTGTAATCTGATGATGGCCATTCAGGGAGTGCATGGAGTAGATTCAGATCGCTAATCGCTATACACACCCAACTGATCTGATCAGCATTCTAAAAGATTAATGGGTCAGAGTTCTCAGTTTGAGGATTTCCATACATTTTCATGCTATTTTCGCGGTTTTTTTAAACATGTCCATTACGTTTTTAGAATGCTGGTCAGATCAGTTGGGTGTGTATAGCGATCTGAATCTCCTCCATTCACTCCCTGGATAGCCGTTATTAGATCACAGAACTAAACTGACTATATTAAAAATCTTACCATAAAGAAGATGAACAGTTGTCCCAATGCACCAGTCAGCGCGAGACTCACGAGGTATATCAACACTTCAGGGTATGTATGCACAAAACTGACAAATCGGAATATCTCCCCGGTCACCACGACACCTACGGAAATAATTATGCTGGACCTGTAATAACAACAAGCAAGTTGCTAAAGAATAAACTGCATTTTGGATTTATTGTCTGTTTTACACAAGATTGAGCAAACACACTCACACAGTTCATTGTTAATCAAGGATATGCTGGCATGGAACAACCAAGAAAACTGTAAATCACAGTATCACACACATGATTTTTCGCTATGAGCATTTAGAGAACATTTTTATTTGAGAAATAATCAAGCAAACAGTAAATCACGACATGGAAAGAAATAAGTCTCTTTAGCAATAGAAATAAAGACTGGGCCGTTGCAAGTTTTTAAGAATGAGTTTTCAATAAGTATAATCAGGCCTCTTTCACTCGCTCAAGGTCGCGCGATAAGCACCTACCGCTAGCCGTGCCTACGAGGGCACAAGAGAGCAGAGGGCCGCCACACGCCCGCCTGTGTAGTCGCGCGACATCTTACTGCCTGCGTAGGTATTGTCTCTTTATAATAGTAACAATGTCGAATCGACATTACTGTGCCGTGTACGGATTTCTAATCAAAAAACCAATAAACAATTTATGGTCGTATTTCACATTATCATATATGCTACGCAGTTCATATAAAAGAAGTGAACCCTAACGTTGCGCCATCAGAAAAGGTAAGAGCACGCGATAGAAAGAGAGACAACTACTAGGTGTGTGTAGGTCATTAGCGCTGCGCGACCTGAATTGCACTTTATTGTGTCGGAGCAAAAGTCGCTATTTATTTAAATGACTTTGCGGCGTGCTGCTTCTGTACTTATACTATTAGTTATTCTGTGGTATAATCTTGTCATTAGCAATGCCTTGTTTTATTCCGATGTGTGATACTGATAAACTATGACTTGAGTTATTATATTAACTTCACAGGTATCAAAAGTGTTTGAACTAAAACATAGGCTTAGCGCTATCGCACACAGGCAACTTAGTCTCCCAGCAACTGTTTTGTCTCCACATCAAGTCCACGGGTTTATATGGAAGCGCGCACACGAAGCGACACGATCGTCTGCAACTTGTCATACAAATCACGTGAGAGACAAAAAAGTTGCGGAGACAAAAGTTGCCCGTGTGCGATAGCGCTTAGGTGTTTAAACACCTATCTTTTCCCGACGTTTCGACCGAGTTGCATCGGCGAGTCAACCCGTCACCACGGTAATAAAATGCAAAGCGACAGGTTAAAAGTATATGTGACTGAATTAAACACACAAATGTTAATAATAGGTTGTGAAAACATGAAAACAATTCGCAAATTGCAAAATTGATCACTATTAAACTACCTGCACGCGTAGCATGACCACCTCGAGAACTCGAAGACTCGACTCAGAGAACAATGGCTTGTCTACACCGAAACGTCACTTTTGTCGACAAAATTGACGTTTCGGTGTAGACAAGCCATTGCTCTCTGAGTCGAGTCTTTTCTCGAGGTGGTCATGCTACGCGTGCTGTTTCACAAACATTATTGTAAACAAGACATTAATTTTTCATCGCTAAGCAACGGCATTGTGGGCATAAAAGTACCTATTTAGTTACTTATAGATATTGCACAGCAATTTGTCACATTTACAACAGAACTAAAAAGGTGAAACTTAAACTATACAGTACCTGGGCGACCGAGTTTTACTCGGTTATCACTATTTATTATAATATGGTGGTGTTTAGGTAATAATCTACATTGTTATTTCAAACAATAACTTCGTTTTTTTTAACTTGTGTAAAAACAATAAAAATAAAAAAATAATAGTTACTTGAACATAGACAAAAACAAAACAAAAGTCACCAAGCGGGATTCGAATCCGTAACACTCATTTATTGCCATCCGCATCTTAACCCGCTGGACCAGACAGACAGTGGCCGGCAGGACGAAATTAGCGACCATATTCTGCGTCGAAAGAAAAACGCATGAAAACTCGGAAACACGCGTTTTCCCAAACATAAGACTAATCTAGATCGATTGTTTACCCCCGAAAACCCCCATATACCAAATTTCAGCGAAATCGTTAGAGTCGTTTCCGAGATCACAGAAATAAATTTATATACATATAAATAAATATACAAGAATTGCTCTTAAAGGTATAAGATACGTACCACCAGTTAGTATTCAGCATCATTGAGTAAGCAGTAGGTGACGATTCACTTTTGATGCGTTCCTGAAACATTTTACATTTATAACTTTACTAGTTGCCACCCATGATTCCGTCTACATGGATCCTAGAGAACCTTTGACCAGGCTAAAAAGCATGCAAGCAGCTTAAGAGAGGGAATTATCACTGTTAGCGGAGTTATCAGAAGGTGCTTTTAAGATCTGACAAGCTTCTTACTAAACATACAAACAAGAAAGAGACTTATCGCCCAAATAGCCTGCTGTCACAGAATAGATATAACTAGTACCATACAGGAAGGACACTCTCTGCCCCGGCCCGCAATCAATTACCTCAACCCACCCCACAAGTTCATGTGCCAAATCCTGTGTGTATTAAATGTGAATAAATAATGAATTTATTTAGTAAGTTGGTTAGTGGAGTGTCAACTGTCAGTATTTTGTACAAATGAGTTTTATGACCTTTTATGACTTTATAAAACCAGTCATGAAAAAGGGGCTTTGTAATACAGAGCATGACTCATCCAGCATTATTACCAAAGTCGCTGGATAAGTAAGTACCTACCTACCTAACCAATAAAGACTGCACACGGTACTTGTTAGCCCTAGATTTCACGCACACAGTTACACGTGTACAAAAACGTTATCTGGGTAGTGTCTGTGTAATAGGTAGATGAAACGCGGCACTTGTATGGAGTGTCCAGGGTGTACTGCTGTCTAACCAGTCTAACATACACAAAAATAATTTAATACTAAACAGACTAATAAACCTGTCATTTGAATTGTACTGAAATATGGAAAAAATCTATTGAGATAAAGGAATACTGCATAAATAACATAATAGTGTTGATTCCGTTGGCAACTACTTAACTAAATTGACAGCTGACTAATCTAAATCTAGTTTAACATCCTTTTCTTTCAGTATTGAAAAGACAAGATAGATCAGAATGCTGAAACCAATTTGACACCAATATTAAGAAACATTACCTGCACAGCACCAGTAAGGCCGTCCATCGTCAAAGAGAGCAACACCAACAGTTCACCAATTCCTAGTCCTTGAGAGTCATCGAGAGCGGTAGATTTTTTGACCTGATCTTTATACATGAACAGGACAACTCCAATAACAATGAGCAGAACAAAAAAGTATTTCCTGACGGGATAGGACTTTCTGCCAAGTAAGACCCCGAGAATCATGACAGGAATCGGCTTGGCGGCTTTTCCTACCACCTGCAAAGAATATGATTGTTAATCACAGTTGTGTTGTCAAAAACATGTGGAGTATTGGTTCAACAACATTCTCAAACAGTTTCATGGGACACAATTTTACACAGAAATTACAATAGTACAGATGTTTTATCTTTCGAATGCAGTGGCCCTACCATGAGTTTATGCAAACAGTAAACTTTAATTTTCTCTCTTTCACTCGTGTTGACTATGAGCAGTATATTCCATAGTTTATGGTAACGTAAACAGTTTGCATCAACCTAAGGTGGCCGCAACAGTTCTGCTATGAATATTCTTAGGTGCATAAAGCAAGAGTGTGCAGACGCACACTAAAAAAAATTGCATGTGTATGTCTATCAACATTCATAGCTGGCTAAACCACATTTGTGAGATTAAATATTTGTACCTCATATCAACACTGTCAGGGATGAAATCTCGAGGATATTTGACAAATACAAGAATAGGCTAGACAATCACCCAAATGAACTAGCAAAACAGATGACATTGCCGGATTGTATGAGACGCCTGAAAAGGCACAAACTACCAGATATGTAAAACTCGACTAAGACTAATTCAAGAATGAGTCGGCTCTCAATGGAGCGCCTTGCTCCACAAATCTGCTCATAGTCCGGGAGACTAATCGCATGATAAAAATTATAAAAAAAAATATACATATATATGTATGTATGTACCTACTGTACTATAAAAAATTAAGGTTTAGTTTGATACAAAAAGGAAAAACTTAAGTATTTAGTAGGTACTTACTTGTGTGGGATAGTTAATCCATTGCAGAGCCAAGTTTGAGGAAACCATGCCCAAAAGATAAGTAAGAGCTGATGAAAAATAGTAGAATTTATTTGTACTGTCCGCTTCATGATGCCATGAGAGCTATAAAGATAATCAGATAGTAATGCACCTTGTGGAATACTCCTCAAAACATTTTCTAAATAGAAGTTACAAGTATTAAAAGTAAGATTTACCATTAGAATTTGGGCGAAAATGTAGTTCACTACACATTGGACTAATACTAAAGATAGAGTACATGTAAATCTATCATTATCTCCATATTTACCACGTGTAATTTTCTCTTGTAACATACCAAATATAAAATAACAAAAAAATATCGCGCTAGCGTAAAGAATAAACCGAAATTCACTCCTTGTTTTGGGCATTTTAACTTGTAAATAAATAATGCAACTGACTCAATAAAATCACTTCAAATTTGTGAAAACAATTTCATTCATGTAATAGAAAGACACGTAGAAATCAATTTACTAAATATCCGAAAGACTTCTTTTCTTTCCTCAGCAAATGATGAATAAACACGTATGTATTTTGAATAATTTTGAGAAACAGTTCGAAAACGTGACCTGACACTGACAGTGACAATAGGTACATTCCAACACCCATCGCTTAGTCATCGGTCACCACACCACCTCACCACAGTATACAACACAGATTTATTATGATCGTCATCTCGTATGTGCCTTACTCCTTCTGGCTTGTGAGCTATAAAATCCTTCAGTGACGGCTAAACAATTTCTTATTTTGGTATTCAGAACAAACGTAACGCAAGACTTTATGAATGATTGACGTCTGAACGTGGCACTCACGAGATGACACTGAAGATTATGGATGCTGGAAATAACAAAAACTAGCAAACGAAAGTCCAGTTTTACTCCCTAGATGCTCAGTGACGCAAAAATAAATAAGATTTAACACTCGAACATCATACAAAACAGAACAGATCTCATAAAATCGAAGTTTAAACGTGGCACACACGGAACCGTGTGTACCAGTTTTCATTTGTCAAAATATCGTCAACTAAACCGTTTGGAGGCAAATGAAGCAGTCTAGCAGCGTTACGTTTGATAAGTGACAGCATATAACACTTCAAATCAGTTCGCGTAACAACACATCAATAGAAAAAGCAAAAACAATATTTCGACCCATCAGACTGTGTGGCCCACAATTAATACTGTCACGTTACGTGAATTTTGCGTTACTTAAGTTGTAAAGCAGTTAATAGTAATAAGAATTTCCGGTACTAAGGATCTAGCTTTATTTGGAACCAATCACTGCAGTACTTACGATGTAATTTGAGGTTAAAATTAGTATGTAAATAAGCTAGGGTGACCATGAAGTATATTTTTTGCGGACATCGTATTGAAGTTTACTGAGACTGTATGACTGTGCGTATCGTAGCACATTAGTTTTAGGACTTTTAACTCTAAATTGGTTCCTAACGAGGATGCTAGATCGCGATATGTTATCGCAGTTTTAGAACAGCTAACAAGAACATACACCAAAGATAAGGCAATGATACATTCGAAGCAATTTTGAGCACAGTGCCTAAAATGCAACATGCCATCGCTGGCACAATGCCTAATACGGTCAATTGACTAAGAAGCAGATTGCCTAAAATTAAAGATGCCACTACTGCAATAATACCTAAAACGATAATTGACTAAGAAGCAAACTGCCTACAATGTTGGTCAGCCACTTTCAATTTGTAATCTTTAAATTAAAATGCTTATTTTATTTTTAAAATAAATAAAATCTATTCCTTTAAAATAAAAATAAAAATACCTATAAACTCTCTTTACATAAAATAAAAAACAAATGACAATGCCATTAAAATTTGCTTCCATGTGGTGCTTATAATTTGCCATTTAATTTTATGTATAAGTACGTTTAAGTAATTCTAATGGAGTTATTGTTTGTTCGTTCAACATAATAAGTTCCTATACAATACTAAATAATATTCAAAAAAAAATACGACTCGCACCAGATCAATTCTCGGATATTTACTCTTATTTAATCTTCTATAATATTTAATAAAGATGACAAATCTTTCGAGCCCATTATTCGATCAAACTTGCGTCTTACGCATTGGAGAGACATAGTGCTGTTTAGACATTTCGATTTGTAGACGAAATAACATTTAGGCAATTACAATGTCTATGCATTGACGGTTAGGCAATCTGCTTCTTAGTCAATTTACGTGTTAGGTATTATTGCAACGGTGGCATGCTGCATTTCAGGCACTGTGCTCATAACCCATTCGAAGGACTTACATGCTACAGTGTTGTCTTTTTTACAAGCTGCCGCGACATGCATTATATTCAACTATTTAATATATTATTATAAGTATATCTATGTATCTTGTTTTTATATTTATTTATATTAAATATTCAGTGTCTGTCTCACAAATCCCGACTATGCTCAAACTGAACTTAATAACTTAACTAAAGGTTGTATGATAAACAGTAGGGACCGACCGAACCCACTTTTCTGCTGAGAACCGAGACCGAGAATAAAAAGCAGTCTCGGCCGAGACCGAGCTGGCAACGATGTTTAAGCTATGTTTACATTACGCCAGCAGCTCAGCCCAGCAAACATTGCTGTAGAAGTACATTACGTGGTGTGTTTGACGTTCTTTTAAAATCGACGAATATGCCAGGCCATGTAACTACTACTCGCTACTTGACTCGGTCGTCTACTTAGCGTAATGTAAACATAGCCTTAGGTTCGTTGAAAAAATACCGATATATCGATATTTTTAATTCGATATATCCATATTTTTAGCCGATAAAATATTTTCATTCGATATATCAATGCAAAATTATATCTAATATCGAAAATCGTGTCAAAATGGCATATTTTATTAAATTAAACATGCATTACATAAATATCTAGGTAATAGTCACTAGAATGCAAAGCCGTAAAACAACTATCTAGTCCGTGGTAAAGCTAACCAACAGGACGATTATAGCCTTTCTGTCCATCAATGTACGTACATTGTTGTCACCCTATTTTAAAAATCTCATGCAAATTTTAACATTGATTATATTGTAACTACTGCAGGGATTGGTTTCAAATAAAGCTAGATGCTTAGTACCGGAAATTCTTATTACTGTTAACTGCTTTACAACTTAAGTAACGCAAAATTCACGTAACGTGACAGTATTAATTGTGGGCCACACAGTCTGATGGGTCGAAATATTGTTTTTGCTTTTTCTATTGATGTGTTGTTACGCGAACTGATTTGAAGTGTTATATGCTGTCACTTATCAAACGTAACGCTGCTAGACTGCTTCATTTGCCTCCAAACGGTTTAGTTGACGATATTTTGACAAATGAAAACTGGTACACACGGTTCCGTGTGTGCCACGTTTAAACTTCGATTTTATGAGATCTGTTCTGTTTTGTATGATGTTCGAGTGTTAAATCTTATTTATTTTTGCGTCACTGAGCATCTAGGGAGTAAAACTGGACTTTCGTTTGCTAGTTTTTGTTATTTCCAGCATCTATAATCTTCAGTGTCATCTCGTGAGTGCCACATTCAGACGTCAATCATTCATAAAGTCTTGCGTTACGTTTGTTCTGAATACCAAAATAAGAAATTGTTTAGCCGTCACTGAAGGATTTTATAGCTCACAAGCCAGAAGGAGTAAGGCACATACGAGATGACGATCATGATTTATTATGGAAAGTAAAGTCAAACTGTCATATTCAGATATGTTTCACAAAACAATCAAAATGCACCTTTTAATCCTTGCACGGTGGGACTAAACGTTAAACAGTCACTCTGAATACGATTTGCGATACAATGGCGTTAGTTCGCAGTCTAACGCCATGTTAACTTTGACCCTAGTTTAACGAACGCACTCTGAATAAGACATCTAAAGTTCAATTTTATAACTTTTCTATGAATAAAATAGTGCAAGTTTTACACAACAATAAAGTTGCAGTCACATTTGTCTGACGCCACGTGTTAACACGCCGTCATGTGACATCGGTTTTCATAGTAAATGTAGTCACTAGGTTCACACTTATCTTATAACACGTCGCTGACGCAACCAACCTGCCTAGCATGACCGATTTATATCGCGTGATATAGAGTTTTATCACGTTTAACTGTCAAAAAGCCAAAGGAATTTGACAGTTGAGTGTCGATAAAATGATATAGCATTTTTACGCGATATAAATCGGTCATGCTAGGCAGGCTGATCCCATATTAGATTGCATCATATTGCGTGTTAACACGTGTTGTGACGCGTGCGATGCTTTTGTAGGGTTGGAAGGTGTTTTCGATATCGATTAATATATGGATATTTATCGATAATACTCATATGTATCATTTTAAATAAGAGTAATTTCGTATGAAGAGGTAGGGCATTTTTTAAATAAATTTGTTTTTATTTTGTGTGATCGATATACAATATCCTGAAAAAATCTGCGTTGTAAGAATTTATTTTTAAATTAGAATATATTTATTTTTTGGCGATGTCACTACCAAAAAACTGTTTTATTTCAAAGATCTTATCCCTATAAGCAAAAAAGTATTCAACAGTGCAAATCTATCATGGGCAGTTTTTGAAATAGTTATTTAAGTTTAAAAATACCTAATGTAGGTAATTTCCAATTATTAAATCACAAAAAATGACCTACTTATTATTTTTTTAACTTTTATTAATATTCTTAAAACTGAGAGCGTAAAACTTTTGACCGTATCATGTTGCCTTCATGTTACAAGACTCAAAATGTTACTTTTACGTAACTTTTGATACTTAATAAAAAACACTCAAATATTTTCCTACAAACAAAAAATAATCGTGAGACGGAAAAGCAGTCAGCCACGAAACAATCGAACATATCAACTATTGACGCTTCACTAACAATGTACGAAAGGTGGCTAGTTTATTAGTAGTAGACTAGTGAGAACCTAACGTAACATCGCATCATATGGCGTGTTAACACGTAAGCTAAGTGTGCACCTACCGCTGACGCGTCGCGTCACATGGGAAGGCGTGTTAATAGTGAGAACCTTAAGTGTCATCACGTGGCGTGGCGTGTCATCACAAAAGACAGATGTGCCCGCACCTTAAATGTGACTGTGTTTAGTAAAAGGTACAACTTTCGTGATTCTAGTTACCGAGATATTTGCAATTTTGTAAAGTGGTTGAAATAAACCGTTTTTTTCTTCTACAAATCAATGATTAACACCGTAGAAAACATGTACATAAAGTACTTTTAGAAGCTCATAAAGTTTAGTACTGAGAGTACAACTTTAAGAGGCTACTTTACAGCTGATGGTAAAACTCAATGTTTTCATACTTTACACGACAGATACGTGTATCTGCTTTAACAGGTTTGTAGATGAGTAGCCGGCCCATTAGCGGCTCAAGACGCGCGGGGGGATCACAGCGCGCAAAGTATGGAAATGCGTACGCATCGATGCGTAAGGAATTCCATACTTGCGCGCGTTTTGTGCAGGCCAACTGATGATTGCCGCTGCTTTTTAGGAATCTATACCTCCACACAACGCTCATGACGTCAGGGACCGTGTTGCTGTCATGTCAAGCCTATTTTCAAATGCAGAAAACGAAAATCATTTCATTAAAGTATAGCTCTACCTAACATTTGTGACGTCACTGGCGCGTGTTGACATCGGGTATACTTTCAGATTAAGGATATGCCCGTGTAGTATTTTAAAGCATACCTGACCGCAACAAAGCAATCGTTCGGTACCTACATCTTTGGCACGTTACTAATAGAGCAGTGGTTCCTAACCTTTTCAATATTGTTACCCATATCTTCTAGTACGGAAGCAAGTGGGGGGGGGGGGGGGCGCCGTATCACATTCACAGTGCATAGCAAATAGTGTCTTTGAAGATTAAAGAGTTCCTCTATTAGCTCCATAGAATAGCTGTTTTACCCCTGCGGGGGTAATTACCCCCAGGTTATTAAATATTACTAGTGGCTCCGTGAACTGTAGACCTCGCGTTAAAAAGTAGCTCAAAAGTCTTAACTATTTGTAACAAATATGATCATGATTCATCAATATTATCGTTTTATAATTTTCATAAAATAAAATCATCGCAGCCGAAAGACGTCCACTTGACTGATGACAAAGGTCTCCTTTAGTTTTCGAGAGCGACTAGTTACAGACAGTGGATGGAATCCCATCCAGCGTTTTCGAGCGGTCTTTCTTTACCAAGTCATCGGTCTACCAACATTATAAGTACCTAATATAAAAATAATAATGTACTAATTTCTTATAACAATTTAATGATGCCGCACTGCCCCGTAGTGCACGTAGTAGGTTAGGTGTACTGACTGACTGCATTTTACATTACACCGTCCTCGCTTCAATGATAACGGCCCAATTAGTGACGTGACGCGAGAAAAATATCCAATCACGTTTATCTGCTTAGAAAACCTCAACATTTACAAAACGTCTTAATATGCGCTGGAATACAACCTAATACCGATTATGCGTGCTTTGTAGTAAGGTATGTTTTTACTAGTTCATTGTTGAGTTTACAGCCTTTTGTGTTACAGAATATGTCAATACGACTCCTGGTGCAAAGTTCTATGTTGTATACTTTCTGGTGCCATTTTTTAAGCAATATTTGTTTGGACTTAGGCTTCCTTAGTTCTCTAGTTAATTGGATAGATCTCATTAACCACGCAATAGTTTTTGATTTTTTAGTTGATTTTTAGTTGTATCGATAAACATAGATAGATCTTGTTAACCACACTATAAGTGTTTGTACTAGTTAGTTTCATTTAAGTAAATATAAACACTTGTTAGACTTTAGAGTTTCTGTTTTTAATATTAATTTGACTTTATTTCATAATTGACATGTTTTCATTTTTTACAAGGTACCTAAAATCGAAATCCATTTCGAGGTTTTTCAATTTCAGACACCGTACTTATTTTTTCGGGGTTTTTGATCAATTATTTAATGAATTATGTGGAAAAGACCCTGTAGCATCGAGATATAGAAATAATAAAAAATACACTCCTTTGCGTAAAAAAGTTGTGTGATTGTCGTTGAAGTGACAACTGTCGCAGTAAAGGTTACATACGGAGTTTTTGGCGGGATTTTGTCAAGTTCAGTTCGGTGACTATTTTAATTATTCGCACAAATTGATTCATAGTGGATATTCACCCAATTGCACTAAACTTAAGAATCGCCTAAGTCTTTTCTTAACTACAACTCGACCAAGTTAAGTAGGCGAATGACAGCTACATGACCGCTAAGTTTGACTCCGTTTTAATTTGGTCGTGTTGTAGTTAGGAACAGACTTAGGCGATCCTTAAGTTTAGTGCAATCGGGTGATTGTGTCTTAAAATTGGTGCAGTTTTGTGGTACACGTGTCTACGCAACTGAACAATATGTGGGATAATGGAAATAGGCGCGATCTTGGTTGTGTGAAGCTGAGACTTTTATTGTAGTGGTCGCTTACTCGGCAAAACTTACCGAGTAAACTGTCTTGATAACTTGCTGCCAAATGGTCCAAGCAGCATTGGAATGTGATGCACCTGCATTTTAATGTAAACTGAAACAATCTACTAGAAAATCTAGAAATAATGAACTGTTCAAAACATGACACTGGCAAAAATTACTTCCAAGAGAAAAGTAGATTGCCATAACAAAAAGAAGAAGAAGAAGAAGGTTACATACAAAGTCTGTGTCTTAAATTATTTATATGTCTAGATAGAGACAGATAAATAATCTAAGGTCTGTGTCAAGAATCAAAACATTTTTCACTTTTGCTCGCTTTGTTTTGAATGTTTTAATTATATTATTTACTTGAATTAGTATTTTAGTTATATTTAACATCTCTCGAAATATGATATCAAGTTTTCTGAAGAATTTTTAATGGCAGACAGTCGCAACACTCGCAACCTCACTAAAGTGGACATCGTCATGCTGCTGAAGCTGAAGTCTTCTACGAAACGTTTATTTTTATGGAAAAAAAGATATTTACGTTTCAATTGGTTTAATAAATACAGTTTGATTTCAAGTGCAATCATTTCAATTTCCGTAAAAAAAGCAACACACCACTGTAAACGAGTAGACTTTGGTTTGGCACGTAAAACAGTGTGGCATTTCATCACAGTATTTTGCAGGCAGGAACTACACATTACACACACACGAGATTATGGAATCTAATTTACGAATATCTTTATCTATTATTGTTGAAAATAAGGTAAAAATAGCGACAATAAAAGAAAATAACCGCGATCAAATCATAAACATACAAACGTCATTAGCGTCCATAGATTAGGTTGACAGGTTGACGTCAAAGTGTATTTTTTATCCATATGGGCAAAGGAAAAACCGTCAGAAATCCTATAAACTGCACTTACGCTCTTTTAGAATTAATACATTTTCAAATTAATATTATGACGACATAAATTAAAATTTTGGAAAAGAAAAAAATACGTGTCTCTTGTTTTCATCAGTAATTTCTAAATAACAAATAAAAAACCAGGACAAAAATTTTGAAATGTTGTCAATTTAGTCGCAATGAGAGACTTTCCAGGCAACGTTCCTATAAAACCAACTAGATGGCGTTGTCCAATTTCCATGGCAATAGTATGAAATACTTTGGTGAAATCATAATGTTTCTTACGATGGTACGGATGCATAGACATAGAAAAATTTCGTGGAATATTAACTTTATGGTACGGATGGTAGGTATTCTCTTTGATCAGACCTTAATACTAATGCCATGGAAATTGGACAGCGCCATCTAGGTGGTTTTAAAGGAACGTTGCCTGGAAAGTCTCTCATTAATTTAATCTGAAAGTTTAGTACCAAGGTTGTACCTGCCGTAGAATGTATAAGTATAGTTGTATCGTAGTAAAGTAGGAAATAGTTGCATTATATACGCATACATGAAGCCAATTAATAATAATAATAGAATTATTCAGTGTAAAAATATATACATCTCTTAAATAAAAGTAAAAGGGTGAATGACATATCAACGCCCAGCACAAACCACTGGACCTAGAGACTTGAAATTTTGTACATAGATACTTTACACAGGGTAAGCATTAAGAAAGGACTATTGGAGATTCCATCCCTGAAGGAGTAAAATGGGGGTTCAAATTTAAAGGTGGTTGATTCGTCCAAAGTTCAAAGCTTGCATGAAAAAAAATATTAGACATTTCGACTTGAACAAATAAGCAAACACGTGTTTCATTGTTTTCCGAAAATCAACCCTTTAGGTGGTAAATGTACGTACGAACTAATCGTAATCCTAATCCGAATCGAGGATTGTCTCATGATAGAATTCTAATCGCTAAAATAGGAATCAGACATCACTATTAAAATGTATACTGTGGTGATTGATGGCTTAGCGATTGGTCTGCCGGAATGCACCCAAGGAATGCCACATCGAGTGACGTTTGATTAAATTGTCAATTGTCACCAGTGTTGCTAACTAAACCGATTTTCCATCATATTTAACGGATTTATTGAAGGAAATAGTTTTGACTAAAATTAAATGTTTGTGACATATTTGTGTACTAATAGGCTATTCGACTAATTTTGGAAAACCATTTTAAATTATTCCTTATTACGTGATAAGCGCACCACATTGATATTTCAGGAAAAATCAATGTAATTCATTAAAAAAAACAGTGTTAAAGTTTAAAATTTCAAAACCGCGCCAAAAACGCTATGGCGCTGGACACGTGACTTACTGACGTCACTAGCCTGTAAACATTGTAATATCCTTAGTCATTTGACGTGGATCCTTAGTCTATGGTCGTGTCAGACGCCTGAAGCCATATTTATTTACAGGCCAGTGACGTCAGTAATCTTAGAGCGTTTTCGCCACAGAAAAAAATTCAAAAATTATTGCATTTTTCTAGGTGAAATTAATCAGTTAATAGACTTAATTTAGTCTATATAATAGTTAAATATCTTTTTTTACGCCAATATCTGTTAGGATGACCACAATTTGTAGTATATTTTCAATGTTGTCAAACTTGTCAAATACCCTATTATGTCATATCAGGATGCCTTCAGTGTGATGAAAGGGGTAAAAATCAATATAAAAGAAAAAAGTGCAGAAATAATGATCAATCAATAATATTTAAAAATCTGCCGTGCATAAGCTATAATGCCGTTAACCGACATGAAGCCGAATTTGACTTTTTAATACCATTTGACACAGGAAAAAATGCACCATCCATTAAAAATATAAAAAACGGCCCGTTTTTTTTCTATGTTTTTAATTACCTGAGATAGCGACACAAAAAACGCCGTTAATTGATCAACTTTTAGAAGAATACAATGCTTTAATGCCGTTAATTACGATTCCATAGCTATAACGCCGTTGACATTTTATGACAAATTTACACTAAATCTTCCCCGTAATTTATAATTAAGTGTACATTTGTGTACATATCTCAATTTATTTATCCTCTCAAGTGGCATCCACTTGAAAATCCAATATGGCGCCCGGTGGCGCGGGGCCCCCCGCGGGTAGTCAAGTGTTGGGTGTCGGGTTACATTATGAGTCATTTCTCAGAAGTTAGGAAGGAAATATACATTACCGTAGGTCTACGTGTTCATAATGAAATAAGCTAACTGATTGTTACCTAATATTTACAATTGAGACTATTTTGTTTTATTAAATTTTTAGCTAAAAAATATTATTATTATTATTATAATTATTTTTAGGTTATTTGTCATAAAAGCTATTTTATGTTATTTTCTAGCAATTTTTTTGTTTATTATTTATTTAAAATACATTTACTAACAATATTAAATAGAAAATAAGCTGATATGAGCTGCTAACAAACAAAAATACGATCAAAATACGGAAACAGCCCCGAGGTGGCAGAGCAGACATATTATGTTCGCTCGCTCCTAGGGCGCCAATTTGTAACATTTTTCTACGGAATGCAAACAACTGTCAGTTTTATTTCTATCCTTGTTTATCTTATAGTGTTTTGTCACACTCTCTCTAACCCGGCTCCCAAACACGGTATAAAATTAGATAGAGCTTTAAAAATAAATTCATCTAAAAGTTCTTTAAAATATCTATTATTTGATATATCAAAGTTTGAAATCGGTTAAATAGTTTTCAAACAGCGACGATTTTTAATTAAAATTTCTCGAAATGTCATTTTTGCAGTTCACGGCATTATAGCTTAAACACGGCAGAAATACGGGTATGTGTTACAATGCCGAAGTAGAAAAAACTGAATTTTACAATACCTATGGACGAAAACCCGAAAATTAAAAGGCCAAATGGTTGTTTAGCCGTACGTTTAAAATCACGAAAGGACATTTTACCTAAAATACTAAATCCCGAAGCTTAAAATACCGAAGGTATACCTAAGTTCTTTGTTGAAGGTACACCTAAGTTCTTGGAGGTGTCTTTGGGCTTCGCCTGAAATGTTTTATAGTAAAATTAGCTGCCGAAAATTAGTCTAAACTAGTCTACTGGGACTTAAAAACCGTAGACCGTATGTCACGACACGAAATAGGTGCGAGGAGCGTAGCGACGAGCATGTTAGGTTGACATAAACCCAGCGCGCGAGCCGAGTGAGCGAAGCGAGCGTGCCTCGGCAGCGGCTGGCGAAGCGCCAGAAAAAAAAAACCGGACAAGTGCGAGTCGGGCTCGCCCACCGAGGGTTCCGTACAGACCTACATCTATACATAAAATAAAGCTATAGAAAAGTTGTGTCGGTACAAAGGAAATATTTTGAAAAAAGTGGTTGGTAGTTATTAGTTTTTTATATGAAAACTGTACTACGGAGAGTTCAAGCTTTATCCCAGGTTCTACCTACCGGAATTATGTGAAAAATTGCCTAGTTTATAAGTTGGACTCCAAGCTACCAAACTGTAAAAAAATATCATCAAAATCCGTTCAGCAGACTGCTATATATAGATAACCATTTGAAATCCTTTGTCGCCACGTAGAAAATAACCCTTCCAGGGATTACGACAAAGAATTGACCACGGGCGAAGTTTGAAATGGAATAGTACATTACTGCAGCGGCACTCAAGACAGGCATTGAAGAACATACGTTAGTCCATCAATGCCTAGTTGCGGCCAAGGCTTGTGTAGTACTTTTAAACTTTTAACTTTTTAGTTTTAAAAGTTTTAAGCTTTTTATTTTAATTTTAAATTACTTACAGTAATTGAAAAAAGAAAATGGAAAGTGGAATGTGCACATAAAGGCCTTTCATTTGATACACATATTGAAAAAAAAAATCCGGTTTTTTTCATTTATTTCCAGTTTTTCATTTTTTTTCCAGTTTTTTGGAAAGTGCTCATCAAGGCCTTTCATTTGATACCCATATAGCAAAAAAAATTTTTTTTTGTTTTTTTTTTTTCAGTTTTTTTGGAATGTGCTCATCAAGGCCTTTCATTTGATAGCCATATTGCAAAAAAAAAATTACCTTTCTTTTTAAATTTTTTTTTTAGTTTTTTGGAATATGCTCCTTGATGAGCATATTCCAAAAAACTTTTCAAAAAACTTTCATTTGATACCCATAGGTATTGAAAAAAAAATTTTTTTTCGTTTTTAATTTTTTTTATCTTTTTGGAATGCGCTCATCAAGGCCTTTCATTTGATACCCATATTGCACCAAAACAGTTTTTTTTTTCGTTTTTATTTTTTTTCAATTTTTTGGAATGTGCTCATCAAGGCCTTTCACGTGATACCAGTATACCGAATATTAAAAAAAATATTTTGGAATGTGCTCGCTCATCAAGGCGACATTTGATACCTATATTTGTGTTTCATTGAAAAGTTCGCTCCATTTCTGAATTACACGTGTGTAATGAGTTTTAATAGAAACATTGCTGGACAGACGCCGGCAATTTTAATGAAAATCCATTATAACACGTTAGTAATGGATTCTCATACAAATATTGACGGCGCGGTTTAGGTCTGTCCGTAAACTGTGATTTAGCACGAAGAAGGTTGTCAAAATAATGTTCGAATTTCCAAGCATTTTTGAGAAAAAATAAAATAATTACAAACCCACCGCACCTGTATAAAATACAAGTACTGTTGATTGTCAACAGATGGCGCTGTATATCGATAGTACACTGTATAATGTTCTGTGAAATGGTTTTATCTATCGCAATGTTATTAGAGAAAATAGGTGTATTCCAACAGGACCCTTTGGTTGTGTGAAGCCGAGACTTTTATTGTAGTGGTGGCTACCTCGGCTGACCTTACCGAGTAAACTGTCTTGATTATACTTGGTGCCAAATGCTCCAAGCAACATTGGAATGCGATGCACCCGCATTTTAATGTAAACTAAAACAATCTAACACTTGACACTGGCAAAAATTACTTCCAAGAAGAAAGTAGATTGCCAAAACAAAAATAAGAAGAAGAAGACCCCCTGTCATACAGCGTGACACACCGCCATGTTGCGAAAATATTTAGAGCCAAATTTATTACTTTTTAATTTTATTTTTAAAAGTAATTAACTATAACAATATTTGAAAGGATCTGAATAATTAATAATAATAAATATTGATATTTTTAAAAGAATTAGTGGCGCGATTAATCCAAAAGTAATTAGAAGTTAAACTATGACCGCGCAATGCCGCGCATACCGTTGTTTCACCAAGATGATTAATAATTACGTATTTTAATGACCATATTTTATTATGATTTAATTACAAATATACAGTTTTCAGATTTATTCCTGTAAGTGTAGTATAAGACGCTATTACCTGCCAAATTTCATAGTTCTAGGTCAACGGTAAGTACCCTATGAATTTTGATTCCTTTGAGAGTATCGAAAATGCGTTTTTTGCGCCCTAAACGGCAGTATCTTTTTTTTACGTTAATCTAGAAGTTTGATTTTTTTACAGCTTCAAGGGCCCGTAGACCTTAGTATATGGTTTAAATTTCAATTCGATACCTCCACGCGTTTCCGAGATAAAGGGTCTTGACAGACAGACGGACGGACAGACAGACAGACGGACAACAAAGTGATCCTATAAGGGTTCCGTTTTTTCCTTTTGAGGTACGGAACCCTAAAAACTATTTCAAACTCGATTGGAGGATTTTGCCAAAATAATGACCATTTTACAAGCATTTTTGAGTAAAACAAATTAACCGCAACGCTTACCTTCATAAATGTATGTGTAGGTGAAGTAAGTTTCGACATTTTCGACGGTGTTTGTCGCCAAGAACCAGAGTTTGTCGATTTTGCGTTTAGAAGATATGTGGGGATAAGCTATAGAGACCTTTCTACCTGGATCCCGAGAACGAAAGGTCGTAAACGTATCCTCACATATCTCCTAAACGCAAGATCGACAAACTCTGGTTCTTGGTGACAAACTCCGACAAATTAACGGCTACACACACGAGTAATCAGATTTTCGCTACGACCTTCCGTTCTCAAGATCCAGGTAGAAAGGTTTCCACAGCGTATCCTCGCATATTTCCTAAACGCAAGACCGACAAACTCTGGGTCTTGGTGACAAACTCCGACTAACTACCGGCTACACACATTAAAAAATCAGATTTTCGCTGTGACCTTTCGTTTTCGAGATCTGTGTGGCGTAGCTGTAGAGACGTCTCTACAGCTGCACCACACAGATCTCCTAAACGCAAGACCGACAAACTCTGGTTTTTGTGCGACTAAATGGACTTTCGAGCTAATTAATGTTCTTAAAACTTCAATTGAAGAATTAAAATCGACAAAATTACGAAATAACCCCAAAACCCAAGGGAGAGGGAGAGGGAGAGGGAGAGGGAGAGGGAGAGGGAGAGGGAAGTGAAACATATTTTTTAAATTATCCCAATCGTTTTTTAGGGTTCCGTTCCCAAAGGGTAAAAGCGGGACCCTATTACTAAGACTCCGCTGTCCGCTGTCTGTCTGTCTGTCACCAGGCTGTATCTCATGAACCATGATAGCTAGAAAGTTGAAATTTTCACAGATGATGTATTTCTGTTGCCGCTATAACAACAAATACTAAAAACATAATAAAATTAATATTTGAGGGGGGCTCCCATACAACAAACGTATTTTTTTTTATGCCGTTTTTTGCTCGATATTAATAACGACAACAGGTAGACTGTTGAAATTTTCACATATGATGTACTTTTATTGCCGCTATAACAACAATTACTAAAAACAAAATAAAATTAATATTTAAGGGGGGCTCCCATACAACCAACGTATTTTTTTTGCCATTTTTTGGTACGGTACCCTTCGTGCGCGAGTCGGACTCGCACTTGGCCGGTTTTTTTTTAATTTGGATATTTGTAAATAGGTTTTGGTTCATACTATACTAGCTTCCGGCCGCGACTTCGTCCGCATGGATATTAGAGAAAATCCTTAGGGAACCTTCAACCAGGATCCGACCAATCGTTTTTACGTGATTAGGCGGCTCCCCACCAAACGAGCAGAAACGAGGCCCGTCACACGTGGCAAACGTTTAGCCTCGCGAGGCAGCGAGGCAGGTTTTTGTGCGACAAACTCCGACAAACTAACGGCTATACATACAAGTAATCAGATTTTCGCTACGACCTTCCGTTTTCGAGATCTGTGTGGCGGAGGTGTAGAGACGTCTCTACAGCTGAGCCACACGTATCTTCTAAACGGAAGACCGACAAACTCTGGTTTTTGGCGACAAACTCCGACAAACTATAGACTTCATCATGGCATAGTCAAAAAGTCAGATTTCAAACCTTTTTTTTTTGGCGCAGCTGTAGTCCGGCACGTAGTTTCGGTCTATCAGATATCGATATTTAGAATGTTCGGTATTTTCAAAATAGGTGTTTTATGTGTCGATATTTCGGTCGTATGTATTATGAATTGTCGGCATTGTAATGCATACCCCAGAAATACATTTTGGCCTGAAAAGCATGCTATTTGAACGATTAACCCGATGAAGTAATCGGTATTTTCAGAGGCAGCTCTTGACATTTTTTTATTGGTATTTACAAAAAAATATCTGAAAATTTTACTTGCTTACACTTTGATTTTATTTGTATACTTAAAAAATCCATTATAATTGTTTCACATCCATATAACACAACCAAGGTGTTTTAAAATATTTTTCACACTTAAAAACTTGCGTAAAGTTTTAGTTCGAGGCACATTTCAAGAGTTTCTTATTTTTAGGGTTCCGTAGCCAAAATGGCAAAAAACGGAACCCTTATAGATTCGTCATGTCTGTCTGTCTGTCTGTCTGTCTGTCTGTCTGTCTGTCTGTCTGTCTGTCTGTCTGTCTGTCTGTCTGTCTGTCCGTCCGTATGTCACAGCCACTTTATTCCAAAAGTATTAGGACTACATAGTTGAAACTTAGTAGGCAGGTGTATTCTGTGAACCGCTTTACGATTTTTATACAAAAATAATAAAAATAAAAGATTAAGGGGGGGCTCACCATACATGGAACTGAAACTGAAAATATTTTTTTTCATCAAACCAATACTTGTGGGGTGTCTATAGATAGGTCTTTAAAAATGACATTGAGGTTCCTAAGACTATTTTTTTTTAAAGTCAACCGTTTGAAAAATATATGCCGCCAAAGTGGTAAAATGTGTGTCCCCCCCCCTTTAACTTTTAAAGTAAGAGGGTGAAAAATCTAAAAAAAATATAAACTATAGATCTTAATAAACACTTTCAACGAAAATTGTTTTGAACGAGATACAGTAATTAGTTTTCGAGATATAGTACATTTTCCAAAACCGCAAATATAACTTTGTCATTCATACAAACACTGTGAAAAACAAAGTTATTTTTTCAGACGAAAAATGATAGCGGTATTAAAATATGGTATGGTATAATGTACCTACGGAACCCTACTGCGCGTGGCCCGACACGCACTTGGCCGGTTTTTTTAATAAAAGATACTGTATTGTTTCATTTTATGCATTGTACTGCAATTTGTTTCATAAAAGCGCAATCACTAGCGCTCCATGGCGCCCCACTCGCTACAACTTGACACCAAATCTTAAGTTTAAGAACATATTTACTTTGGACAAAAGTATTTGTTTATCGCCGCCCTAGTACTTGAATGGCCAATCGACCATTGAGCAAATTTTACAGTAGACTTTTTTAAAGTTTGCTATCGATATTATAAGCAATTTACTAAAATCTTTCCTAAATTAGAAACATGCAGTATTTCTTTAGCTAAATATTGAAATAGCAATTGAAAATTATTATAATTATACTACTGATAGTGTAGGAAAGAAAGTTAGTGGACCCCCACAGTAAATCCTCAGTAGACGATACTTTACAGTATGATAAAGTATCATAAGTGAAACATATTTTTTAAATTATCCAAATCGTTTTTTTATGTTGGATATTTGTAAATAGGTTTTGGTTCATACTATACTAGCTTCCGCCCGCGACTTTGTCCGCGTGGATAATAGAGAAAATCCTTAGGGAATCTTCAACCAGGATCCGACCAGCCATTTTTACGCGATTAGGATGTCCCCACGAAGCGCGCTGCCTCGCGAGGCTAAACGTTTGCCACGTGTGACGGGCCTCGTTTCTGCTCGTTTGGTGGGGAGCCGCCTAATCACGTAAAAACGATTGGTCGGATCCTGGTTGAAGGTTCCCTAAGGAGTTTCTCTAATATCCATGCGGACGAAGTCGCGGCCGGAAGCTAGTATAGTATGAACCAAAACTTATTTACAAATATCCAAATTAAAAAAAAACCGGCCAAGTGCGAGTCCGACTCGCGCACGAAGGGTACCGTACCAAAAAATGGCAAAAAAAATACGTTGGTTGTATGGAGCCCCCCTTAAATATTAATTTTATTTTGTTTTTAGTAATTGTTGTTATAGCGGCAATAAAAGTACATCATATGTAAAAATTTCAACAGTCTACCTGTTGTCGTTATTAATATCGAGCAAAAAACGGCAAAAAAAAAATACGTTTGTTGTATGGGAGCCCCCGTCAAATATTAATTTTATTATGTTTTTAGTATTTGTTGTTATAGCGGCAACAGAAATACATCATCTGTGAAAATTTCAACTTTCTAGCTATCATGGTTCATGAGATACAGCCTGGTGACAGACAGACAGACGGACAGCGGAGTCTTAGTAATAGGGTCCCGCTTTTACCCTTTGGGAACGGAACCCTAAAAAACGATTGGGATAATTTAAAAAATATGTTTCACTTCCCTCTCCCTCTCCCTCTCCCTTGGGTTTTGGGGTTATTTCGTAATTTTGTCGATTTTAATTCTTCAATTGAAGTTTTAAGAGCATTAATTAGCTCGAAAGTCCATTTAGGCTTTGCACAACAATATTGACAAGTGCTGTAGAACTTTCTTAGCTCTGTGTAGAAAAGTTCTTTTTTTTTAATATAACCTCTAAATTGTTTGCACTGATCGAGCCTGGTACTTATTTAACATCCAATTCACTCACTTCAGTCATCGTACTTTAATGCCTCTTGATTGATGTGAGCACTCGTATTTATTTAAAATAAAAGACGTAAAATTCGTACAAAACACTAGAGAAATATTAGACAATAATCATAACAATAACAAATAGCCAATCAGAGCATCCGTCAGTCCATAACGATGACGTCAGCCAATCAGCGCGCGCGAAATGATGGTGATTCACGATTTACCTAAGATACGCAGGATTTTTGTAATAATCCAAAACATTACTCGGATGATTGCAAAAATCTGTCTTAGATTCTAATTATCCGGTATTTTACAATCATACTAGGATTTTTGTAAAATTCCTGTTTGAACAATTATCCTACGACATATACAATTTACTTTCCATGGTCAAAAATCACTCTATGGCGGTCGATGACTCAAAGATTTGTCTGGCAGAATGCGCCCTTTGATGGAAAAACATGGAAATAGTACTATAAACCGGATTGAGCGCTTCGCCCCAAAACGAGCCGACAGAGAGGTCAAGTAGATGTATGTGTCCTTTTCTTCATTAGGGTGACCAAACCGTATGGTTGACCGGAGACATACATAATACTTTAAACTGTTTAATATAAACTTAAATATACCTAGGTAGTTCTTTATTTATAATTAACACTTATTACCGCGTTTTTATTAGGAAGCTTGCTCTTTTGTTTGTTTGAGCACAAATTTTGCAAACGATTTTATACTAAATTCCCGATGAGCTAGAGACTTGAAACTTTGAACACAGGTCAGAAATGGAAGGAAATGCAATATTACAGTGTCATTGAGGTGATCTGATAATGGAGCCGGAAGAACGCCACAGGAACTCTATGATGAATGAAACTATACAACCCCATCGTGTTTGGGCTTATTAGAATTGTCTTGACAAGTACTCTGACGGGAGACGAGGTTCAGGGTCGGATGATGAAGTCTGGATTCCATGCCATAAGAACTCAATATTGAAATCATGCAACCCCATCGAGTTTGGGCTCGTTTGAATCGTCTTGACGAGTGCTCTGTTGGGTAATAGTATCCAAGAGTCTGATGATGGAGCCGGAAGAAGGCCACAGGAACTCTGCAATAAAACCTTTCAACCCCATCGAGATTGGACTCGTTTGAATGGTCTTGACGAGTACTCTGATAGGTGGTGGTATATTTTTAGTTTAGCTCGTTAACTAAAAAAAAGAAAATTAATATTTATTTAAGAACAAATTATTTATCACGTTTTTATTAAGTTCCCTTTTTCTTTTTCTTTTTTAAATATGGTAATTCAACCAATTAAAATCTAGTTTATTCAATTCAATTTAATTTCAAGTGTAAATAATTACGCAACTTTAAAGTTTATTCCAATTTTTAATAAAAATGCAATGTGCGTGAACTTCGGAAAAACAAATAAATGTTGGAAAAACAAGTAAAAGTAGGAAAACATTGTCTAGTGATCTGTAGTTAAAAAAAGATGTAAACGATTTTCGACTTTATTGACGTTTGAAATTCGATTGCTTTTTCCCATAATTATGCTTGTACATTTACTTTGCTGTTTCATTAAAAACTGTTATTTTGGTAAAGATGTCAATAAGGTCTAAAATACTTGCACCAATTTCTTTACTTGTGAAGTTAATAAAATGGGTGCAAGAGATTTACGACGACACAATGTTTAAAATATAAAAAAAAAAACAAAATGGCAGCCAACTATATTGTTCGTGGGCCGATTTTATGAAACTCGATTTTGTTACTATTTTGATAAAAATATAACAAAGAAATGTTAAAAATATAAAAAAATATGGCAGCCAACTCTTTTATTTGTGGGCTGATTTGAATGAAACTCGGTTTTTAGTACTAATTTGACAAGAAAATAATGACACAATATGTATTGAAAAAATTAAAAAATCGAAGATGACAGCCAACTTGTTTGTTTTTGGGCCGATTTCGATGAAACTCGGATTTTGGTAATATTTTGACAAGAAAATAACAACGCAATTTTTAAAATACTAAAAATCTAAGATGGCGGCCAACTTTTTTGTTTTTTGGGCCGATTTCGATGAAACTCGGTTTTTGGTACTAATTAGACAAGAAAATAACAACTTAATGTAAACTGATGGAAAAATCAAAAAAGATCAAAATGGCTGCTAATTTGTTTTTGGGTTGATTTTGATGTGACTCGGTTGAAAAAACAGATAAATAATTTGGCTGCCATCTTAGATTTTTTTATGACATTCCGTTGCTGTTTTCTTGTCAAAATAGTACCAAAACCCGAGTTTCATCAAAATCAGCCCACAAGCAAAACAGTTGGCCGCCATCTTGGATTTTTTCTATTTATAAAATTGCATTGTTATTTTCTTGTCAAAATAGTACCAAAAACCAAGTTTCATCGAAATCGGCCCAAAAACAAAAAAGTTGGCCGCCATCTTGGATTTTTAAAATTTTCAACATTGCGTTGTTATTTTCTTGTCAAAATCGTACCAAATACCGAGTTTCATCGAAATCGGCCCAAAAACAAAAAAGTTGGCCGCCATCTTGGATTTTTAGTTTTTTTTAAATTGCGTTGTTATTTTCTTGTCAAAATAGTTCCGAAAACCAAGTTTCATCGAAATCGGCCCAAAAACAAGAAAAGTTTGCCACCATCTTGGATTTTTAGTTTTTTTTTTAAATTGCATTGTTATTTTCTTGTCAAAATAGTTCCGAAAACCAAGTTTCATCAAAATCGGCCCAAAAACAAAAAAGTTGGCCGCCATCTTGGATTTTTAGTTTTTTTAAAATTGCGTTGTTATTTTCTTGTCAAAATAGTTCCTAAAACCAAGTTTCATCGAAATCGGCCCAAAAACAAAAAGTTTGCCGCCATCTTGGACTTTTAGTTTTTTTTTTAAATTGCATTGTTATTTTCTTGTCAAAATAGTTCCGAAAACCAAGTTTCATCGAAATCGGCCCAAAAACAAAAAAGTTGGCCGCCATCATGGATTTTTTAAATTTTCAACATTGCGTTGTTATTTTCATGTTGAAATAGGACCAAAAACCGAGTTTCATCGAAATAGGCGCACAAACATGAATTTGATTATTATTATTAATTTTACCGTCTCGACCTCTAGCCATATCAATAGAACAATTTAGTTTTTTTGGAAATCTGAAATGGTGCAGTATTTATGGTCACACTAGTTTTGTAAAGTAACATTTCCTATAGATTGAAATTCTTAAATTGAAATTCGGCGCCAAGGTCAAAATCGGAGTTGCCAAGATTGACACTTCTATTTATTACCACCTCACCGATGATAGCTGATTAGCATTATTTTAGATATCTAATTAAATCAAAAGAGTAAGTTCTGTTTTATATTACAATTATTATGTGTCATTCTAAATTAATATTTAAATACTATATATTCGACTTTCCATTCCGAATCCTTAATTTTGATACACTACTTGATTGGTAACGTACATATTTTTAGTCCTACTATCGTGGTATTATTGTTTAGTAATGGCAATTGTGCGAACGAGACACCGACCTCCACCTGGTGTTGTCTCATTCACACAGTAGTGCCTTCAGTCAATTTCGTCGATAGAATTTCAACTCTATCACAAATGCAATAAAGTTGAATTTCTTTTAAACGATAAGTGAAAATTTTTGTAGAGTACTCACTCCCTATTATAAACCTCCTTGTGGAAAAATATTTTTATATCATTTTGCCGGATTTTCTCCGGAAAATACCAACTTGCTTTTAGCGGAGTTCAAAATATCTTGTTGGCAGCACTGATTGTCACTGTACTGTAACATCTGTCACTTTAGAATATATTTGATATGACTGTCCGTCCGTTCTATCAACTTCTGTCCTGTCAGGTTAGGGTTGCCAGATCGGAAGTCCAAAATATCTGGAGAAAATTTGAAAATGTCGGGATTTTGCGGTTGTTGTCGGGAGAAATAAATACTTTAAATAAAAATGTAACTTAAATGCCTGTACATATATAAGTAGTAAGAAAACGGCCGCGCAGTGCGATTTTTAGTCGGTTTAATCCACTAATTTTGTAAGTTTTAATCTTGCCTGTCAATTCTAAAATAAAACGGCCGCGCAGCGCGATTTTCGGTCTGTTTCATCCACTAATATTGTACTCTTGCCTGTCTATAGGAAAATAAAATGGCCGCGCAGCGCGATTTTTAGTAAATTTTATCCACTAATCTTGTACTCTGTGGTGTCATCCGTGAAAATTATTGCTTTCTAGAGAACTTTCGGAACAGCTGATTTTTCGGGAGATTTTTAGATTTTTCGGGAGTCGGGAGATCACTTGAAATTTCGGGAGAATCCCGGCGAATCCCGACCATCTGGCAACCCTATGTCAGGTGCAGGTGGTCAGTCAGCAAAAAAGAGAATTCAAGTCACAATCCACAAAATTCTTCAACTCTATCATTTACTGAGAAGTAGCAGTTATCATTGTAAAGACTGATTTTTATAACACCGTTATTGACCCGATCTTCAGCAATTTTTTTTATAACGTTATAGAATTACTTGAATAAAATTCATCGAAGATGGCACCTGTAAGTTTATTTTTAACTATTTTTACTCATTGTAAAAAAGACAGTAGTTGCACAGAAAGTATACCCTAACTAAATATTGATTGTGGTAAATTTTACTGTTTCCTATATCCCTTTATTTTTTAAAATAAGTAAAACTGCACTCAAAGGTTTTTGTTAAATCGCTTGTCTCAGCCGGGAATCAAATGAGTTACATTACAATTTTTATCTTTCTTGGGTCTGCCTTTTATTTAAGGCCTACCTATGCCATTTAGAAGAAATTGACCTTTATCATTGACCCTATTGATTGGTATCATAAAAGTGCAGATTGTTATTTTTTTTGGATTGTCGGCTACAAGCCTCGGCGTGTTACTTTAGCGCTGCCATTTAGTGCACAGAAGTAATTTTTAGGGTTGATTGGAGACATGGTGCGGGGCTACTGCAAGCAGCACAGTAATCCCCTCCAATTTCTCTCACCGCTAAACATACTTGCCGCGTCCTATAAGACAAGACTGGCAGGATAATTTTGCTGATTCATAAATCATCTACCAGTCGGAGCACTACCACTAACTTGGCGCTAGTGGAGACCTGTCATTTTGTTGTTTTCTATGTGTTTGCTATCAATTTTTGGATGTTGCAAGTGATTTGTCACAAATACCAATTTTTCTTCCCCATTTTGGTTTTCTTCAATCTTTAACTTGTTTACTGTCTGACTTCCATAGTAATTCTTTATTAGTATCAACCATTTTTAGGTATAAATGGGAAAATCGGGGATAAATGCCCGTACAAAGGTCTCCAGCAACAGTAGCGCCACCAAGCAGGATACATTTTGTGACATCCCGCCATTTAACAAAAATCTTTGAATGTAGTTTTACTTATTCTTTAATATTGAAGCGATGTTTCCTTTCACCAAAATTTAAATATTTAGGGTACTATCCCTCCAACTAAGAACCATCTTTTTTCCACCCTGTATAGGTCTTATTAAATTGAAATCTATATCAAACCACCTCAAACATATTCTATAAAGTATGTCATCTTTTCAGACTCCAAAAGGAAAACCACCAACGAAGGGAGCAAAGCAAATATTGATGGAGAACTCGGCAACAGTTAATTTTTACAGAAACATGGCATTGGGTGCTGGATGTTTGCATATTGCTGTACTCTTTGCTCTTTATTCTGATAGTATTACACCATGGACTATAGTAAGTTGATTTTTAAATACACTTGCGAGCAAAAGTATGGAATCACAGGCCTATTTTCATACAAACGAGGTAACTTTGAAGCCTTGGTTCTCTGCTAAGGATTGACCTAGCTGTGATCTGATGATGGTTATCTAGGGAGTGAATGGAGGAGATACAGATCGCTATACACACCCAACTAATGTGATCAGCGTGCTGTGAGATATTAGGATATGTTTAATAAAACCGCGAAATTAGCATAAAAATGTATGAAAATCCTGAAACTGAGAACTCTGATCCTTATATCTCTTAGAATTCTGATCAGATCAGTTGGGTGTGTATAGTGATCTGAATCTCCTCCATTAACTTCCTAGATAGCCATCATCAGATCACAGCTAGGTCAATCCCTGGCGGAGAACCAAGGCTTCAAAGATACCTTGTTTGTATGAAAATAGGCCTGTGATTCCATACTTTTCCTCGCTAGTGTAAATTAATCCTTGTTTTATTCAATGAACGCTTGTTTCGGTAGAATAAGAAGAAACTATTAGTGCACATAAATATCAGTAGTATGATCAAGCTTGTGTCTGATTGTAGAAATGTTGAGCATGTTTTCAAAGTGGTGGCCATGTAATAAAGCACACCAGTCAATTATCATTCAAACAAGGTGACTTTGGATACTTGGTTCTCCGCTATGAATTAATAGATCTGCGATCTGATGATGGCTATCCGGGGAGTGAATGGAGGAGATCAAGGTGTGCAATTGTGTAAAGTCAATTGTTTTCATTTGACAGTTAATATTGTATCTGATCGGCAGCAATTTGTATGGAATTTGACACTAATGACATACAATATGAACTGTCAAATGAATACAATCACTTTACTTACGCAATCGGCTATCAGATTGCCACACACACAACTGATCTGATCAGCACTCTAAGAGCTATTTAGATGATGCAAAAGTATAATGGTGTCCTTAATTATGTGTATTTTTCATAAGAGCACACACTCTCATCAAAATCAATATTATACTTTATTTATTCTACAACCAATCTCTACATTGCGGTTTATGTACGGTAATGATTAGTAATTTTATGATTATTTATTCAGTCTTGGCTATTAAATGTTTAATTAAATGAAAGTCAAAGAGACTCATATGCCATCAGTAAAGAAGCCCTTATCTATATATATAAAAGAGAAAATCACTCACTGACTCATCACGAAATCTCAGAAACTACAAGTGCTAGGAGTCTCAAATTTTGCATGGGGGTAACTTTTAGGGTGTAGGTGCTCACTAAGACGGGATTTTGCTAAATTCAACCCCTAAGGGGGTAAAACAGGGTGACAAAGTTTGTATGGGAGAAAGCGATTCCTTGGGCCGATTGACTTGAAATTTGGCATAGACATTCTTTCACAATATTAATTGAATACGTGTTTCGTATTTTCTTGAAATGTATCCCCTAACAGGGTTGAAAAGGGGTAGAAAGCTATTTTTAGGGTGGTTGACTTCGATATCGGAATCAAAACTTCTTAGTGCATTTGTACGATTAAGAAAAATAAATGTCAGTTGTCAGGTTGTCACCTCCTCTGAGAGTATAATTATTATGTTCGTTGGTTCACCACGGAGAAAGCAAAGAGCTGACGTTTTATGTTGTATAATATTTTATCCCTATTTTCACTACTTTACGAAATATTAGTCAAATAAAACGTGGCAAAATCTGGCAAATATCTGACAAGGAATGTGGTATTAGAGAAGTGTTTCGATGGAGAGCCTGATAATAATGCACAACATTAGTTGCACCGAGTTCCACCCGGCATAAATCTTTGCCCGGCATGCGTTGCAATGTCACGTTTTTATAGCCAGGAATCTTTTTAGTAGTAAGCAGACATCATAATCAGATGTGGATGAATGGTTTAGGAGTGCAAAGGAAACAAATAAACATACATCCATTTTTATTTATAAAGAAGATAACTATAAGCGAAGATATTAGAATTTTTAACTATAAGGTATTAAATGTAACAATATTATTATACTTATTTTGTTAAATTACTTACCGCTTAGAAATTTTATTAAGTACCTACCTACCTAATACAGAATCGTTAACAGGGCGTCGATTCTGTAACCAAACTCGAACCCTACTTCGAATCTCACTGCACGGGAATTTCAAATCATAAATAAGATAATGATAATATTTTTTTTTCTATCACAAAAGATTTTAGATAGCTACGCAGGCTACCAAAATTTTTTGCAATCAGTAAAATTGCTCATTTAGTAAACAAATGTCTAATAACAAATTCACGCGAAGTAAAGTGAGATGCGAGTTTGGTTACAGAATCGACAGACTGCGCGGGTAAAACCGCGGGGTGCAGTGCAGCTATTACCTATATAATCACAAAATTGTATAAATGTGAATGTTTTGATGTTTGGATGTTGTTCATAATTTGTTACCTACTCAATCATATCATACTCAATCACGTCTGAACGGATTTAGGAGAAATTTGGCATAGATTTAGATTAAAGTCTGCAATACTTAACACAGGCTTCTTTTCATCCCGATCATTGGTTTCCAAGGGAAGACTTACAACGATTACCGACTCCCACGCGGGCGGAGCCACAGGCAAAAGCTATACCTACATAGTATAAAACAAAGCCGCTTCCCGCCGTCTGTACGCTTCTCTTAAACTATGCATAAAAACCGCATTAAAATCGATCCATAAGTTTGGGAGCTAGGTTGCCTCAGATAGACAGACACACATACGTCAATTATATAATAACACCCCTTGCGTATGTACGTGGTATAGGTATATGTTGTCCTCCTAGGTATATGTATCCTGTAGTATAATAATCTAATAACTTTACACTGACACCACATTAGCACAGTTTTACATTTAGTAACTACATTGCACCCGTGCGAAGCCGGGGCGGGCCGCTAGTATTGACATATAAGGTCAGGACAAAACTGTAACCACGACATTGGGTTACCAAGACATCAACAATTTACACTTAAACGTGAAGCCATTAAAGTTCAAAAATTAATTACCGATTTTGGATAGTTTTGTATGACGAGTAGTGCTACGACTGTGCCAATTTACTTGGGGTCAATGAACTTGATGAATCTACTTTTAATCACAGTAGAAGTATACAATTAGTGTTACTTCTAATTATTTTTTTTTATGTTGCAACAACTGGTAAATCTGGCAATAGATGTTTGATACCCAAAATGGGAATTTATTGTTACCCGATTAAATACTACCCAAATGAAAATATTGTTGATAGGCTTGTTTTATTTGTTCATTTTCATATTACGTTACTCTCTGCGTTACCAATGCCTTAGAATAAATTTCAGTTTGTGTTTCATAAATATTTTGTATTTAGGTCCTATTTATGTTTCTTGCAGGCTTTCAACTTAGTGGTAATATCAATTAATACCATTTGCTATCAAGCAATGAAGAGTATAAGTCGGCCAAAATTATCTGACAACGATCAGCTCATCGACCCTGGCCTTGACCTCAACATGGAAGGTGGCATGGGAGAGTAAGTGTCTTTAAACTTAAATAAGTATTGTTTAATATAAGGCAAGTGTTGTAAAAAATGCGCCGCCAATCAAGAAAAAATCTTTACAAGAAAATAACTATGTTAAATAAAATTCTGAAAAATATAAAACTACTATTTGCTATCAACTATTCTTGTATGGCTTAAATTCTTAGTTTAGGCGTTAATCCAGGTTTTAACTACACCAACACATTTGAACCAGGAAAAAACGCATACAAAAATAGTTTAACTAATGCTAGTTTTTATATTTTAGAGAATTTCATTAAATATAGTTATTTCGTTGTAATGATTTTCTTTTGATTGGTGTCGCTAGTGGAGGCTCGGTGGGCCCTACAAATAACAATACATTTTTTAGAAACCTAAAATAGAGATTGTCAAATCTAAGGGAGAGCGCCCACGAGCAACTTTTGTCTTCGCAACTATTTTGTCTCTCACATTGTTTATATGATAAGCTGCCGATCGTCGCACGCTACGTGTGCGCGCTTTCATACAAACCAGTAGACTTGATGTGAGAGACAAAAATAGTTACAAAGACAAAAGTTGTTCTTGAGCGCTAGTGCTTAAAGTGGATAGCCCATTGACCTCTATATTATTACACTGGACTGGCTGCTGTCAAACTGCTCTTGTGCCTATTTGATTTCCGCCATTTTGGCGCTGTAGGATGTAGCGTGAGCATAGCGTGCGGGACATGGTACTAAAGTTTTAAGTCTGGAGAGACCATCACGGCAACCATTTTCATTGTACAAGTCAAAATTAGTTCTTTAGACTCACGCTAGTGGCGTTTCAAATAGGCACAAGAATTTTGCTGTCAAATCATACAGACAGCCAGTCCAGTTAATAAGAAAAAAAAATTTTCATGTCAGTGGGATAGCCGACCGAAAGTGGCGCCCTCAGAGGTTTTAAATTAATAAGTTCTTAATAGAAATAGAAAAGGGTTATGTTATAATAAATCTTTACGTGGAATAACATTTTTAGGGCTTATAATCTAGTATTTTTAGAAGGTATCAATACATTCCTCTTTACATTTTTAGAAGTAGATAGCAAATGTGTCAAAAACTGCCAGTTTTAGCAGTGTTTCTATCTACTTCTAGCAGTGACTACAAGGAAATGTAATGATACCGTTTAAAAATACTAGACTGTAAAAATAAAAATCCACTTCAAGTTTTATTCAATATAGTGTATTAGAATTAGAATATTAAATAAAATTCACCGCGGCCCCACTCTCCTACTAATTAAAATTAATTGTCCGTAATATGTGAGAGAAAAATAGCAGCACAGTTACTTTAAACACTTCTTTTACTTTGAACAATCATTATTGCTAAGTCCGGTCGCGAAGCAGGGAGAATTTCGTACAAGACGGTTATCTATACTTGTTGCTCGTGCGCTAATGTATTGCAATTGCGCTCGCACAGTCCGAGGTCATAGCATTTTTTGAATGCAACAGCAATTATTAGCGAGGGTGCAAGCGAGACAAGTATTGCCACCCTTGTACTAAATTCTTCTTGCTTCGCGTCCGGAGACAAGTATTGCCGGGTCATTGTACTAAATTCTTCTTGCTTCGCGTCCGGAGACAAGTATTGCCGGGTCATTGTACTAAATTCTTCTTGCTTCGCGTCCGGAGACAAGTATTGCCCGGTCATTGTACTAAATTCTTCTTGCTTCGCGACCGTAGACAAGTATTGCCGGGTCATTGTACTAAATTCTTCTTGTTTCGCGACCGTAGACAAATATTGCAGGGTCATTGTACTAAATTCTTCTTGCTTCGCGACCGTAGACAAGTATTTCCGGGTCATTGTACTAAATTCTTCTTGCTTCGCGTCCGGAGACAAGTATTGCCGGGTCATTGTACTAAATTCTTCTTGCTTCGCGTCCGGAGACAAGTATTACCGGGTCATTGTACTAGATTCTTCTTGCTTCGCGACCGTAGACAAGTATTTCCGGGTCATTGTACTAAATTCTCCTTGCTTCGAGTCCGGAGACAAGTATTTCCGGGTCATTGTACTAAATTCTTCTTGCTTCGCGACCGTAGACAAGTATTGCCGGGTCTTTGTACTAAATTCTTCTTGCTTCGCGACCGTAGACAAGTATTGCCGGGTCATTGTATTAAATTCTTCTTGCTTCGCGACCGTAGACAGGTATTGCCGGGTCATTGTACTAAATTCTTCTTGCTTCGCGACCGTAGACAAGTATTCTTGCTACGCGACTGGTGACAAGTATTGCCGGGTCATTGTACTAAATTCTTCTTGCTTCGCGACCAGGGGGCTAATTGTCTAATTAAAAAAATCTATCGCAATCGCTTTCGTTTGACAGGTGGATGTGACACATTGCTGCATTTCTTTGGTAAGTTTTTACTTGTCCCAAAAAGAAGCTTCAATGTGTTACATCTTGAAAGCGATTGCGATAGATTTTTAAATTAGACAATAGAAAGGCAAATTTTACATACATGTATGTTGTAGTATACATAAGTAAAATATGTTTGTTTTGTTTACAGGCATGTAAAGGATATTGTTATACTATCGTCCATAACACATGTGCTGGCAGTTTACTCCGTTTACTTTTGGTTACTACTACTATTGATACCGGTGAGAGCTTTCTGGTTGTTATGGAAGAATGTACTGGGTCCATGGTTCTTCCAAGAGGCCCCTGAAGACCCAGAGCAAGATGAAAAGAAAAAGAAAAAAATGGAAAGAAAAATGAAAAGGTATCAAAAATAAACACTGGTTATTTTAGTTTGTTATAAAATGTATTTTTTTATCGAAAGCCTACACTTTTTTCTAAATCTATACAAAATGTCATTTATATATTTATAAAGGGTGATTCATTTGGAAGTACCTACTTTTTTCAAAACTAAAATAATGGTAATGAAAACAAATTTATCGGGTATTTTTTATTGTAATAATAAAAAACTATTCTTTACATTTATTTTTTAAAAATTATTTCTTTCCAATTGCTTGCTTGCCTATCGGTCTTCTATAGATTGTACTTCGGCGAGTGTGCTCAAGAGCTGCTCATGAGCTCATTCCACCTTCTCCTTTCTTCCATCGGACATCCAGACGCACTGCAGGCTACCATCCGTTCTTGGTTGATATACCTCCTATGCGTACTAAACGCTACTCATCATCGTTTATAATGCGCACAGCCAAGGAATGGAATTCCCTGCCGGCGTCTGTGTTTCCGAGCACATAAAACCTGACTCTTTTCAAGGCCAGAGTGAATAGGCACCTTCTGGGCAAGCTCGCTCCATCGTAGACCCCGTCTATACTTTCGGGCTAGACTAGGGTCAAGAGCAAACCCATTAAAATAAAAAAAAAATAAAAAAAAAATGTGGGCCGTAGCTCCGGTTACATAGTCCATTCTGCCGTTCCAATTTTCGATGACGCGTCCGAGCATTTTGATTGATATTTGGCGAATAACGCGAGTAATGTTGGCTTCCAGTAGCTCAATCGTACCCGGCTTATCCGGACTTTACATAACTCCAAAAGAAAAAGTCTAGGGGTGTGATATCACAGGATCTAGGCGGCTAACTCGCCGGTCCGATGCGCGAAATTAACTGTTCACCAAATTGTTCACACAATAAAGCCATGGTTTCACGTGCTGTGTGGCAAGTGGCATCGTCTTGTTGGTACTAAATATCCTGGAGATCATGGGCACAGAATAACTAATAGTACAAGTACAGAAGCAGCACTCCGCAAAGTCATTTAAATAAATAGTGACTTTTGCTCCGACACAATAAAGTGCAATTCACGTCGCGCAGTGCCAATAGCATACTGTAATGTTATATTCACTTAGTAGTTGCCTCTCTTTCTATCGCGTGCTCTTACCTTTTATGTCGACGCAACGTTAGGGTTGTCTTCTTTTAAATGAACTGCGTAGCATCTAATCATAATGTGAAAAACGACAATTGATTATTGGTTTTTTGATTTTGACATCCGTTCACGGCACATTAATATCGATTCGACATTGTTACTATTCTAAAGAGACCATATCTACGCAGGCAGTAAGATGCCGCGCGACTACGCCGGCGGGCGTGTGGTGGCCCTCTGCTCACTTGTTCGTTCGAACGAACGGCTAGCGGTAGGTGCTTATCGCGCGACCTTGAGCGAGTGAAGGAGGCCTGTCATGGGCTTCAAGTTCAGGAAACAAATATTGTAGTCTGTTATCATGGCTCGACAACGGTCACATGTTGTTGTGAACGGCGCCAGATCGATTCTTTGCGGTCATCGCGTACACTCTCAGCTACATCCGCAATATTTTCTTAACTACGTGCGGTCGTGTATTATCTAATAATGTAAATAGCTTTTAAACTTTTCGATGTTATAGCGAATCGTGCGTTTGGTAGGCCGATTATGTGGACCATAAGTTTCTCTAAGTGCACGCAACACATTTCTAGCAGCAAGGTGATTTTCGTAATATAGCTGAATAATTTGTAGACGCTGTGTGTCTTTCCAAGATTAAATGTCAAACTATACTCAACAAAAATATCATAAAAGTTTATCACAACTCACGCTCAATCTGTCAAAAAATCCATTTTCAAAAAAGTACCTCCAAATGAATCACCCGTTATTATTTATTTTATTGAAAATATATTATCTTCTATCCATTATATTCAATGTCAATAAGTAATGGGGTCCTACTTTAAATTAAGTAGGTACATTTTTAGTTTGTTATTTCCTCATTCTAGGATTTTTTTTTGTATAAAATGAAAGTACTATTTAGTTTATTTAACTGATAAGATACAAGTACAGCTTAGAAACAAATCAAGAATACTAATAGCCGAATATGGTAGACGGGGACCATCAAATTGAAAAACTTTTACTATGGGACCAACTCTGAAATCGCGAAAAAGCAGCTGTTTCATACAAAAATTAATAAGGAAAATATGAAAATGTATGAAACAGCTGTTTATTTCGCAATTTCAGAGTTGGTCCCATAGTAAAAGTTGTACAGTTTGATGGTCCCTGTCTACCATATTAGAGCTTTTAATTTTGTTACACATTGTATATTCTGTGGCAGCGCCATTTTAAGAGCTGGCGAGAATGAGCAACTTTTGTCTCCGCAACATAATTTGTCTGTGGTTTGTATGAAAGTGCGCGCACGCAGCAACGCAACAGCCGGCAGACTTTCATACAAACCATGTGAGAAACAAATTATAGCTTGACCATAAAGAGTTGACATAAATTGAGGGCGCCACTTTCTATGTAAATACGTCAAAATCACGAATAATTTGGCAACACTAACTACATTTAGTACTGAAAATTTTTAGTTCCATTTTATTTAATTTCAACTCTTTATGGTCAAGCTACGGGCGCGATAGCGTATAATGTAAATGTTATTGTATGGCAACACTCAACTACTTTTGTATGCAAAAACTACGTGTCGATAGTAAAAATAATGTAAGTGCCATTTTTAAACTTTATTGCCAAGCTGTGTACTCGATGTCCTATAATAATAACTGAATAGAAATAGTACTCTTGGCTGCTAAGTCGATTGAATGGTTTTTTGCTGTGCAAGCATTTTGCGAGTCCGTACGAGGGTGGTTTGATAAGTCCATGACTTTGGAAAAAAACACTTTTTTGGCATATTTTGTTTTAATTCTCTACATAATCTTTTTGTAGCTCTGCATACTATAACAAAGTTCCTACCTTTTTTTTCTTTCTTCGCCTAAAAATGTGGTAACTGAAATGGGAGTCCATTTCAGGCACCACCTTTTGGCTTATTGGCTTGATGAAATTCTTTGCCCGCCATGACATTTATTCATGTTTGGGAAGAGAAAAAAATATGTATCAGCGAGCTAAATCTAAAGAATAGGAAGGGTAAGGGAATATTAGTGTGGAACATAGTTCCAATTATTTGTAAACCAAAATGAAATTTTCTTTCAGTAAAAATTTCCTATCTTCAATATTCCCTTAGTGTGACAAAGTTTTGAGACACCCTGTATATTTTTTTAAATTTAAGCAACGCAAGCAAGCAAACACATACACTGGCCTGCAAAAGTAAGTACTACAGAGGCCTATTTTCATACAAACGAGGTAAATTTGATGCTTTGGTTCTCCGTCCAGGATTAAACGGGGTGTGATTTGATAATGGCCATTCAAAGAGTAAATGGAGGAGGCCCAGATCGCTAAAGAAACCCAACGGATTAGAAGAGTCGTTTAGGTCAGGGTTGAACTTAAAAAAATAACAAGTTATAATTACATCAAAAGTATGGAAAATGTAACACTAAAAAGTCCGTTCGGTCTCTGGTGTAAACGACTCTTCTAATCCGTTGGGTTTCTGCGATCTGGACCTCCTCCATTTACTCTTTGAATGGCCATTATCAAATCACACCCCGTTTAATCCTGGACGGAGAACCAAAGCATCAAAGTTACCTTGTTTGTATGAAAATAGGCCTCTGTAGTACTTACTTTTGCAGGCCAGTGTATTTAAGTCCGACTGGTCAAACCCCGATTAGATCGAATTGAGTTACGGCGTTTGACTGTCCAAGTTGGTCTCTCATTTGGTTATAAATTCGCTAGGCAAAGGCCGAAATATGCTATTAGTTTTGGACTTTGACTAAGCCTTCTTTTAAAACCTGAGGTTTGACTAGTCAAACCTAGGAGTTCGGAGGATCAACAACGGAAGTCACTCAAAAATTTAGTACTTTGTGGTATTAACTTTCTTGTCTAACTAATGTTTAAAACGGTGACATCTGTCAAAAAAGTTACTATGAATAACTATAAAAGATTTCACCGTTGCTTACTGTACAATCAGCATCACCCTGGGCTGCTACAACACATGCCGCATCTTCAATAATGTTTGATCTTATTTAACACATTAAAGTTTATATTCAATGAGGGCTTTTCAAAATGACAAAAACTGTGGACTCGATAGATAGCGTTGATATACAGGCAAGCGGCTACAACCAACCAATTAAAATGTCTGATTTAAGCACAGACAGGCTGTTATTTTTTGTAATGCCACGGCTCCACCAGCGTTAACGTTAATGGTAATGTCAAAGTACGCGTTAACTAAGGCATTATAAATATTGAGTACTGTCGTTTGTAAATTAATACCGTTAAGTCTTGGCCACATCTGCTGCAACGCTTTAAGCTATGCGTTAAGACGCCGGTGGAGCCGTAGCATTGACCTGAACATTTTTTTTCTTATTAACTGGACTGCTGTCTGTATGATTTGACAGCAAAGTTCTTGTGCCTATTTGAAACGCCACTAGCGTGAGTCTAAAGAACTAAGATTTACGTACAGCGAAAAGTTGCTGTGATGCAGTGAAGTGTTCGTTTATTTTGAATTATTTCGTCGAAATTCTCGAGTTTCTAGTGTTATAACAAGTTACCAAGTTCTCAAAAATGAGGATGTGTATTTATTGTAAGCGGCGCTACAAAAAAGACAGTGCAACAGCATTCCACAGGTAGTCTTTGTATTTATTCGAAATTGGTATTATACTTGTATCACATAATCTTTAGAATGTTATCATAATATATCCCATTAAAGTCGCATTACTAATCTAATTTCCCAGCAAAAATGTAAACAAAGAAACGTCACTGTCAAATTGACAAAGTGACCCTGATAGTGACATTTTCAGATATTGAAAACCTTTGGTCACTTGAACTTTTTAATTTGTTTATTATATTTTGAGTTATAATAAATATAATGTCATCCAGGGTAATTTTAAAGTGGGATGGTAATTAGAAATATTATCTTTATAACCTATCTTCTTCTTCTTATCGAATGAGGATTAGTGGCCACCTCTGGTGTTAGAGTTTATCAAGCCGCCTGTAAGGCCTCTAACTTGGCTTAACGACTGTTATCAGATGACAACAGCCGGGACCGACGGTGTAACGTGCTCTCCGAAGCACGGAAACGCTCAGTTGTAATACCACTTTAACGGTCACCCATCCGACACCTGACCGGACCGAGCGTTGCTTAACAAACGTGATCGAGTACGACAGTCTGTCAAGTTCCGCCATGAGCGCTTCTATCATAATTTTATAAAGATAATATTTCTTTTTCTGTTGTTTTGTTCTGGCAACACCTTTGTTTACATTTTTGCTGGGAAATTAGTAATGCGACTTTACTATTGTAATATTTTCTACTTTTTAACATGAATAATAATGAGATTTAATTAAGAATAAGCTCCAAATAAAGACTTGTTTTATTTAGAATTTGACACTAGTGATGGCATATCGTCATATCGATAGTTTCATTATCGATTGTTAAATTTTATTAACACGTGTTTATTTCGCTATAAGTATTAGTTTATTTCTGGCTTTGTAGTCGACTTATTTTTTCGTATACAGTTTAGACATATCCCGAATTCAGGGCTAGGCTAAGGGCCTTACTGCCGACTCTTTTTCGATCCTGCTAAGATTCCATAGAATAAGAATACATTTTGTCAACTTTGAAACAAGATGTATAAAGAGCTATCGATATTTGCCTCGACATAAGCTCATCAGTAGATTTAGTACCATGTCTCTCACGCTACGTCCTACAGCGCCAAAATGGTGGCAATCAAATAGGCACAAGAACAGTTTGACAGCGACCAGTCCACTGGAATATATAGAGGTCAATGAGTCGTAGCATAAGCCAATTTTGACACTTCACTTGTCCATCAACGCCAACTAGTGAGGCAAATAGTTACCACTTTTTTAAATGTCACTTTGAAAAGTCCTCATATTGGACAAATTAATTGTCATGTTTGTAAAACTTGATGTGCGGTTAACTGTACATTTTGCCACCATTATAAGTTGTATGTCAATTTTTTTATATGTATAATAATAAAGCTCGGTCCTATGGTTTTGGTTATAAATGTTTGTATTATTTTTTATTTATTAAGGAATTATAATAGTTATATCAAGCTAGAAAACTGCTCGGGCATTTTTCCGTTCTGTCGAACTGACCTTTAGCCGTCCTAATCAACTAGACTGCAAGCATTTAGGGTTGCCACCTTTTTAGTATTTTTTCATTAAGGTACATCAAAAATAAAGTACCTATATAACATAAAAAAGAGTAATTAATATTTATTTCATACCTACTTATTTATCCATAACATAACTACCGGCACGTAACTTGGCAAGAAAAGAATGAGACAAAAGATGCGCAGTAGCTACTAATACTAAACTAGGCGCATCTTTTGCCTCATCTTTGTCTTGCCATGTTATATGCCGGCACCTATAACAAATTTATATATCTCATAAGCATTTAGTACCACTACGACATTTTCTCATTATAACTATAAGTATGTCAAAACTAATAAATAACAGCCAAGAGTTACGTTAATTACATTTGAATGTCCGGATATTGGATTGAATGCGTATTAAGCATTGTTTACTTACAGCTTAAATTACAATTACTTAAGTATATTTTATATTAGTCAAAAACTCCATAATGTAAACATTTTCGTCAATAGCCATTTATACAAATATTTTTTTTAAATGAATAATATTGATTTCAGATTGTGGTATATTATAGTGAGGATAGCTCAGAATAATACTGTGATGTTTGAGGTCTTTCTTGCAGTACCAATCTAATTATTTGGATCTGAGTATTTTGGGGATAGATTTCACATGATCTCTTAACCCTCAAATTGGCAGCGTAATACATAGTTTTATGTATTACGCCGCCAATATTTTAATTATGTGCTTAACAAACTTGAGATATGTAAAGTGATGGCTGAGTCAGTAAGCCAAGACCAGGGGGAGTCTCACTCCGCGCTTGAACTTTTATATTAGCCTACCGGCTCGCGGCTCAATCAGTCAAGCTATGGCCGAGGGATATCACCGCGCCGACACGCGCGCTGTCTGCGAGTTACGAACGCGCGAACTAACTACTTAAAAATAATTATACTCAGCTCACTTTAGGTAGATTCATTTTATTTTATATTAGTAGGTAATTTTATTGTACATTTATCGGCATAATGGATGTTTTCTAAGATATCGGTAAGTAGCAAGTAGCAACCTTAACGATTCACGAGTTGTGTCGGTTGAGACAGAACTACGCGACAGAAAGAGAGGTGCTTCGTAGGTTCCTATTATATTAAGCATGCAGCGCTGTGCAATTTGAAATTGTACTTTATTGCCGTGCAACAAGAGTAGCTTATTATTTGATTGTCCTCGCGCGGATCGTCTTCTGTACGTTAGTAACTACTATTATATATTCTGTGCCAAGTGCCAAGACGCGGAAGTAACCCACGACAACAGGGTGTGATGGGAGGAACAACACAAATGGGTTGTACACATTTTTTCTGAGCAATGAAAGCTCTGTTCACATTTATATTACCCCAGATTACAATATTAAACTGTATTTGTAATAAATAAAGACATCACATATGGCCGCGCCGCGTTTCAACATTTGTCACATTCTTGACTTGTTTCAGAGCATTCTAGAAGTTATTTATACTAATACAAACATTATCTACATGAGTTTTCAATTTATGTCACGGTCTACTGTTAACCCTAGAAATTTTGTCCGTTTTACTTTTCTATTTTTACGTCCTTATAATGAATGTCAAGGTTGATACTTTTTCTATTTTTACATCCTTAAATGTCAAGATTAATACTATTATGATTATTAAATTTAATACAGCTTGTTATAGTCAGATTTATTTTTTAAAATACCTATGCAATTATGCATGTCAAGCAAGGCAATTAATAAAATTATG
Source organism: Agriphila geniculea (assembly GCA_943789525.1). NCBI lineage: Eukaryota > Metazoa > Arthropoda > Insecta > Lepidoptera > Crambidae > Agriphila > Agriphila geniculea. The sequence continues at coordinate 5,003,800 of OX038870.1, forward strand.
GATAATGCGTTTAATTAATTTCTTTGGTTCTCAATTAGAGTACAATAATAAATTGTAGGTATTAATTGCATATTTTTAATTATTTATTGCGATGCATTGGATTTTTAAAAATTGTCGAGTCACGACAATGACGCAGGAAATGAGAAACAACGTAGATTCATCCAGGTGTCATGTGACACGTTCGGAAAAAAATCGCATCTGGTAACATCTAGTAAGGCCGGCCACACACAGACGTAATCACGTAACGGAATCTCGCAACGGAATCCCGATTCGGAATTCCGAACGCAGCGATTGCATACAAAATCGATGACTGCCACACACAGACGTCAACGTTCCGTACGTTATTTTTTTCCGTGCGGAATTCCACATGAGGGCTCGTGCATTCGGAATCACGCACGGAAAAAAGTCATTCCGAACGCAAGCCTTCCATAGATTTTGTATTGGTCGCCACACACAACCGTTATTCCGTACGTACGGAATGCTACTTTTTTATTACAGCTCTGGATACCAGACTTTTGGCCTACTTTTTTATTATTTTGCTAAGAGCGGGTCCATAGCGCATGTTTGCTCTACACAATCAACAAAAACATCTACACAAAACATTGTTTCGCGAAACATGTTTCTCTACTCACGCCGTCCACAGCGATTGCGTGGCTTGAGTAGACAAAACTTCAGTGTTGCCAATTTAGCATTTTATGTTAGCCTATTACTTATAGCTTGACCATAAAGAGTTGACATAAATTGAGGGCGCCACTTTCTATGTAAATACGTCAAAATCACGAATAATTTGGCAACACTGAGTACTATTAGTACTGAAAATTTTTAGTTCCATTTTATTTAATTTCAACTCTTTATGGTCAAGCTGTATCATGACTCGAAAATGTATGAAATAAATTTAAAAGTGACCAAAGTTTTAGGTACAATTTTGTGTGTTTGCAGGCGATATTGAGAATTATGTCAGGCCAGCCGCATACACGCAATAATATTGGCAATAATAATATTGAACAATATGATTTAATACTGACATAATCGTCAATGCCGCCCGCAAACACAATATTATTGTCAATATGCAAATTATTGCCAATAATATTGCGTGTGTGCCGCGGGCTGATTATCTAATTAGAAACTATCTAGCGATCGGTCTTATTTGACAGATGAATGTGATACATTGCTACTTCTTTTTGGGGTGAAAAAAAAAACATACCAAAGAAAAGTAGCAATGTATATCAAATGAAACCAGTCGCTAAATAGTTTTTATTTAGATAATCAGGGTGCGGTTAGCCCCAGTGTTAAATCATATTGTTCAATATTATTGTTGCCAATATTATTGTGTGTGTGTGGCTGGCCTATGACAATACCCTGCCACTCGACCCGCGCAAAATGTTTTGTGTACGTGTTTTCCACCGGGCATGGAAAGCAGAAACATTGTTTCTCTACACAAAAATCTTTCGCGAAACAATCTTTTGTGTTGATGTTTTTGTTGATTGTGTAGGTAGACCAAAACACGAGCTATGGACCCGCCTTAAGTTATTTGTTTTATTTTACCAAAAAAAAAAACCAAAAAAACAATTGAATTGACCTAAGCGTAATATAAATAATAAATAGTCTATAATTATTCATCTTAGATTATTCATTAAAAGTCAAAATAATTCATCTTCGCTCAATGTTTAGGCCGGCCACACACAGACGTAATCACGTAACGGAATTCCGAACGTAATTTCGACAATGTATGAAGATTCCGTACGGAAAAAACACGCTTGTGTGTGGCAGCCCATAGATTTTGTATGCAGCTGCTGCGTTCGGAATCACGTACGTACGGAATTCCGTTGCGTGATTCCGTCTGTGTGTGGCCGGCCTTACTCATCAAAGTCTGGCGCCCGACTGAGCCGTGATTCCGAACGAAAAATAACGTCTGTGTGTGGTGGTACATACGGAATCACGCACGTACGGAATTCCGTTACATGATTACGTCTGTGTGTGGCCGGCCTAAGGTGAGAATAAAAACTCGCATCGAGTCTGGCCTGTCCTTTTGTTTAATCGTGTATTTTGCGAAAAGTGACCACTTTTAGCAATAAAACTCAATTAAACTAAACGACAGGCTAGAAAATATTGTTTAAGCGATAAAAAGTAGGTACCAAGAAAGCTTCTTCGGAGTGCACTACAGATTTAAGCACTATTTTTTAGGGGTCCGTACTAAAATGGTACAACAAACCAAATAAAAGCAAAACGCTCCCCAATCCGGCCGGTCACCGTGGGGAGATAGACCAAAACCCTTCAACCAAAAGAGAAACAGAAACAGAAAAAAAAATAGAAATAGCAATGGAAAAAGAAATAATAGAAACAGAAATGGAAACAAAACTGAACAAAAAAAATCTTTATATATCTGTACACTAAATACGCGCACTCTAAGAACACAAGAGAGCTTGCAGGAGCTAGAAAGTGCTATCGAAAATCTCAAATGGGACATTTTAGGAATCAGTGAGATGAGAAGGGTAGGGAAAGGAATAGAAGAGAAAGAGAACTATATTATGTACTACAAAGCAGAAATTGCCGGACACAGAGGAGTCGGTTTCCTTGTAAAGTCGAAGTACAAGAAAAATGTTAAAGACTTTGAAGGTATTTCGGACAGGATAGCTGCAATTCATATAAACTTCGAGGAAAACGGAAAAGTGTGGACGATTGTACAAGTGTACGCACCGACTGAACAAGCTAACCAAACAGACAGTGAAATGTTCTACAACAGTCTTAATGAAGTTACAGGTCGTTACTCCAACAATAACTTAATAATTATGGGAGATTTCAATGCCCAAGTGGGCCCTCGAAGAGATGGCAAAGATCGTATCATTGGAATGTACGGAGAAGGTAAAAGAAGCAATAATGGTCATAAACTGGTGGAGTTCCTGTTGGAAAACAATCTGAATTTACTGAACTCCATATTCCGCAAAAAACCCAAATCTAAATGGACCTGGGTGTCCCCAGATGGCAAGGTCAAAAACGAAATTGATTACATGATTTCAAACAAACCTAAACATTTCACTGATACAGGCGTAATACAAAACTTGAACTTCAACACTAACCACCGTATGGTGCGCAGTTGCCTAAGAATATACGAGAGCAAAAAGCCTAGGCCAAAAACATCACAATTAAACCTCCCATCTTGGAACAACACTAACGAGACCAACACAAAGCATGTAATTAAAGAAATGAAACAAATTGTTAGCTCTGAACTCAAAACTACTAATAAATACAACAAACTCGAAAGCCAATTGAAAGAAATACTCAATACCCACACTAATAACAGTAAACAAAGTTACATGAGTGAAGAAACGTTAGAACTTTTAGAGAAAAGAGAAAGGCTAATATCGGAAAGGCAAAGAAAAGTAAATCACAACGACATTTCAAACCTTAGCAAGAAGATAAGAGAGAGCATAAGGAAAGACAGGAAAGCTACAAGAATGAATACGATAGAAACACATTAGAAAAACAGGAGGTCTTAGGAAGGCACTGAAGGAACTCAATGAAAAAGGAAAGGAGTGGATACTTAAAGTGAGAAATAAGAACAACACTACTTCCTCTAATCGCAATGAAATTCAGCGAGTTGCTACGGGATATTACCGCCAGCTTTACTCTAAACAGGACTTGCTGATGCCTAATACTGGACAGGAAGACAACGAAAGTGAGGATGTACCCGAGATACTGGTTTCTGAAGTGGTGAAAGCCATTAATAGTCAAAAGCTGGAAAAAGCCCCTGGACCTGACCGAATTCCCAACGAACTTTTAAGAGGTACTGCAGAAGAGGTGGGACCAATACTGGCCAAAGTCTTCAACGAAATACTACGCACGGGTATTATACCTAAACAATGGGCAGAGTCACACATAATACTCCTACATAAGAAAGGCCCAAGGGAAGACATAGGAAACTATAGGCCTATTTCACTGATTTCAAACATATATAAAGTCTTTGCAAAAGTCATACTGGAAAGAATATCTGGGAAACTTGATGAAAATCAACCAATCGAACAAGCCGGGTTCAGGAAAAACTACAGTACTATAGATCACATACACACCATCAAACAGCTTATTCAAAAATACAACGAATATAACAAGACCATTTATTTAGCATTCATAGATTACTTCAAAGCTTTCGACAGCCTGAACCACGAGCATATCTGGCACAGTCTTGCAGAACAAGGAATTCACAAAGTGTATATAAATACCATACGAAATATCTACAAAGAAAGTATAGCGAGAATCAAACTAGAATCAGTAGGCGAACCATTTCGAATAAACAGAGGAGTTAGACAGGGTGATCCGCTCTCGCCAAAGCTGTTTTCAGCAGTACTGGAAGAAATTATGAGAAACCTCGATTGGGACCACCTTGGCATAAATATAAATGGAGCTCGCCTTAACCACCTTCGATTCGCAGACGATCTTGTAGTACTGGAGGAGGACCCAAAACTACTGGAACACATGATCCAAAATCTAGCAGACAGAAGTGGTGAAGTTGGTCTGGAAATGAATCCCAACAAAACCAAAGTGATGACTAATGCAGAAGAAATAGAAATAACAGTCTGCGGACGGAAGCTTAAATATGTTAAGGAGTATGTGTATCTTGGGCAAATAATATCACCTGAAGACCTCATGACCAAGGAAATAGACAAAAGAATTACATATGGGTGGAACAAATACTGGTCCATGAAGAAAATAATGAAGAGTAAAGATTTCAGTATAAAAATAAAGAAAACCGTTTTTAACACCTGCATTTTACCCTGCATAACATATGGCTTTGAAACTTGGGCGCTGACAAAAGCCCACAGAGACAAATTAGCCAAATGTCAAAGAGCTATGGAGCGAAGCATGTTGGGCGTGAAACTACATGAAAGGATCCTGAACACTCACATCAGGCACATGTCAAAACTTCCTGACATTTTATCACGCATAGACCAACTAAAATGGGGATGGACTGGCCACATGCTTCGCTGCAATAAAGACAAATGGAGCAAACGAGTGACGCTGTGGTACCCAAGGGATGGGCACCGAAGCAAAGGTCGACCCATAATAAGACGGGAAGACGACCTAAAGTTGACCCTAGGACCATTCTGGACGAGAGTGGCTGCTGATAGGCAGTACTGGAGGGGGTTGGAGGAGGCCTTTGCCAATAGGCACACTGAGCGAAGAGATGTTATTTAAATACTAATATACTATGTAACAACCAAAGTGTAGTTCAGAAATAAAAGGCTTATTATTATTATTGTTATTACTAAAATGGTAAAAAAGGAACTCTTATGGTGTGACTCAGTCTCACGCTGTCTGTCACAGCTGGATATCTCGAAAACTACTAATGGTGTCAACATGAAATTTGGAATAGTTTAAGGTGACATTTGCCCAACTATTTTGCAAATAAGAAATAAATAAAAAAATAAATATATTTTTTACAACAGGGACTGAAAAGGGGTCTTAAAAAATTGAAGTGGGGCTACTAGGGCATGTGGGGTATTATATGAGAGAGCGCCGTTTGCACGCTTTCAATAATTTTTAACCGACTTCAAAAAAAAGAGGAGGTTCTCAAGTCGACGGTTTTTTTTATGTATGTTTTACCATAACTTCGTCAGTTGTTAACCGATTTATACAATTCTTTTTTTATCTCAAAGAACATAGGTCGTGTGTAGTCCCATAAAAAATTTACAGAGATCTGGCTGGTAGTTTTTTCATAATCCTGAAAAACGACAATTATTTAGCTTGCCATCACACGTGTTTTTATGGATTTTCGGACATAACATCTTTGTTTATGTACCGATTTAGATGATTCTTTTTTTGTTTGAAAGGGTATACTTCAAGAATGGTCACATTTTAATTTCATTGGTATTGGACTTTGAACTTCGAAGATACACAAGGGAACTCCTCAAATTCAAATAGTATATGTAAAGTGATTTGGATTTTGTTAGGTTTATGACAATCCAAAACAAACCAAACTATTCTGCGATGCAAGGTTCTGGACTAGACTTGAACTACGAAGACACAACTCCTCAAAAACAAACAGCGTATATTTGGAAATTGATTTGTGAGCATTTTACCATTAAAAATATTTTATAAAGTTAAAAAATATTTACATGCTTACATACCTACCACTAAAATGTTGAAAATAAAAAACTTTTTTAACAAAAAAGGAAAATCTCCTTCAAAAAACCTGAAACAAAACAGCGTCAAAATTAAATACCTCTAAAAAAGCGAGAAATAATATTCTAATCATTAGTGACGCATAACATTATTAATAAAACACGTCTAATGAAGTCGGGTGGGGCTTTTAGAAATTAAAAAAAAAACAAGTACTCTTCCAGTCCCACCCGACTTCAATAGACGTGTTTTATTAATAATGTTATGCGTAACTAATGGTTAGAATATTATTTCTCGCTTTTTTAGAGGTATTTAATTTTGAAGCTTTTCTTGTTTCAGGTTTTTTCTTTTTGTTTTAGGCCGCATAGTGAAAAATGTAAAAAAATATACCGTTCCCCCCCCTTATCTCCGAAGTTTGCAAAGAGAAAAATCTGAAATAATTCTATGTGATAGCAGTTTATATAAAGATTAGAGGAAAAATAAAACGATGCCTCAATATAGTTAATTAGTTCCACTATCGGTCAAGAGATGGCGCTGACCTAAAACTACAATACTAATTTTATTATTCTATTCTGCAGTGTGGTTTGATGGTGCAATTATGATGTTACGGAACCCTCGGTGCGCGAGTCCGACTCGCTCTTGACCGGTTTTTTTCTATTGGCGGCTCTAGTGTGCAGAATTACCTATTCAACACTAGCGCCACTCCTGCAAAAAATAATTACGGTGTACATAAATACACAATTTATTAAAAATCCAAGCTGACGGTCCCCCCTCAAAATATCAATAAGTAATTGTTATATAAGAACACACAAACTTAATAACAGATAATTTATTGTGCTTTTTCTCGACGATAAACAAAACGACACTGCGTTTTAGTCCTTTTCACCACCAAAACTGCAAACAATTATTTTGTGTGTTTATAAATGACAATTGATATTTTGCGATTTTTAATTAATTGTGTATTTACACGGTATCTACTTAATTACTTTTTTGCGAGAGTGCCGCTAGTGATATATAAAGTCGGCATTTTAAAGCTCATTTGCTGAATAGGGAATGAATGTCCGAAAAAAATCAAATTGGCTGAAAATTTTTAAAAGTTGGAAATAATTTCTCAATAAAAAAAAATTGTCATTTTGTGTTGAAACTTTTTTTAATACCATGTTGTGGTTGTGGCAAGTGGTGGCAACTGGCAAATGTATAATCTCCATTCTGCTGTTACTTTTGTACATTTGTGAAGTCGAAGAGACTTTAATTTTTAAATTTGAGATGTTTGATGCTATTTTTATACAATACTAAATAATATACAAGAAAAAATATGACTCGCACCAGATCAATTGTCGGACGGGAGTCGAACCCGCGACCTTTGGATATCCGGTCCAATGCTCTGACCGCTGAGCTACCGAGTCACTAGTGGCATTGTCGAATTTCTTAGTATATCCTACTCTTACTCTGCAAGCCAGTGTTATTTCACCAAAAGTGTAGTGAGGAAAAGCATTGGACCGGATGTATATAAGCAAAATCTAACTCTCGAGTTTTGATGGTGATGGTGATCTCTGATTGGTCAAGAAACTCAATAGTTAGATTTTGCGCGCAAACTCTAACTCCCCAGTTTTGCTCATTTTCGATAATGATTTCTGATTGGTCAAAAAACTCAGTAGTTAGGTTTTGCGCACAAACTCTAACTACTGAGTGCTGATCAACCAATGAGTGCGCTTCAAAATTCAGTTCTCAATTGTCTTTGACAATGAATAAAGTGGTCATTTTTGCCAACAAAATAGGAGTCACTCTCAATGTGTTTTTAGATAACTTTAATATTCATCAGAACAATCAAATTTAATCAAATTATGATCATAGTCGTCAACTTGATAGTTATAAAGCCGTAATATCCAGCAACTGATAAATAATTTAAATCACTAAAGTTATGTGGTTCTCTGTGTTTGAAAAAAATATACCAATTTCATAGATAAGGACCCAATATTATATTTTGAAGGACTGTGGCATATAAATACAAGAATTTTGAATAACATTGACCAAATAAATTGTCCAGAAAACCAAACTTGCGTCGCAACGAATTATAATTGCGAGTTAGTATCTACTTAAAGTGCATTTATTCTTACTTGTCCTATTTGGTTGCGCTACTTTTACGTTCAGATCTGGGTTTACTGGATTATATTAGTTAAAAATTGGAAGATAAGATGCCATTTCTAAAAAATAAAATACTGTACCACAGTCGTGTTCAAAGACAATTGACAACTGAAATTTGAAGCGCGCTCATTGGTTGATGCGCACTCAGTAGTTACAGTTTGCGCGCAAAACCTAACTACTGAGTTTTTTGACCAATCAGAGATCACTATCGAAACTAGCGCGAAACTGGGGAGTTAGAGTTTGCGCGCAAAATCTAACTACTGAGTTTCTTGACCAATCGGAGATCACCATCAAAACTCGAGAGTTAGATTTTGCTTATATGCGGACCGAATATCCAAAGGTCGCGGATTCGATTCCCGCCCGAGAATTGATCTGCGAGTCGTATTTTTTCTAGTACCTATAATTATTTAAATTTTTATATTTTTATATTTTTCACGCAACCGAACATTCTGGTTTTTATTTTCTATTACAAAAGGAGCTTACAAAGAGAATGTACCTAAAAAACTAGTAGGTATAAAAAATATTCAGCCAATTTTATTTTTTTCGGAAATTCTCCATTGCTTCGTTGTTTCACCGGTGTGGTAATACTAGCAAATTCATAAGTCCCGCAAATATTTAAAGCTAAGTAGGTACCTACCATAATTATTTTACATACAGTTTAATTAATACACTGATAGCATTGCGGATCATTAAAAATAATTATGTTTAACAATCCTCTCCTCTCGCGTTTTTTATGTTGGATATAGTTAGAGGCGCATGCACTAGGCCTCAGTGGTATTACGCACGCGCACGCCGAGCCGAGCGCTACACCAACGCGGCTTCAAGCTACGCGTCAAAACTTTCCATGTAAGTGATTTATTTTTTATTTTTTTTTGTTCTTCCAATAGTACATACTACAGTGCGATATACAGCAAATATTTTGTTATTTTCGTAGCCCTGCGTAAGTAATGCAAACCTATTTTAAACACAACACAAAAAGCCGCCAAACCAAATGTTAACGGAACAGCTTTTTAAGTTCGGGAGTTGTTTACAGTAGACCTGTGGTTTTTTTTTGTATTTCATGTACACCTATGCTGAATATTTTCTTAAATTGTTTCATATATATTGTTTTGACGTAAAATTTTAAGCAAATAAAAAGTACGGCTGTATTTCAATACGAATGATTACAGTTTCCAAACAAAAATAAACTATTGAAAGAGTTTTTAATTAGATTTTGCCGTGACCATGGCAGCTGCAAAGGTGCCGAATCTTTAACAAAATTTTCAAATCGAAACCAAAATAATCCGCTCAAAAATCCGCGGGTAACTCCCATTTGTTCTATAGATCTTGACGTCATCGGACAAACGAGATAATGTTACCCTAATTTGTTCCAAACGATTGAGATTTTTCTTTTTTAATTTGTTCTATAAGTAGAACAAAGAAATATTTTTGTAGATATTCAGACGCTTGAATTTTCAACACATTTTGAGAGTAGATAGTACTTACTCCTGCTTCCTCACGAACATCCATGACCATGATCATTCGTTTTAGCACATCGAACTGCCTTTCTTAATAATATTTAAATGCTAATTTTAATCGCTTCTGCAACAGTAAGACAAATGGTTAAATCTTTGCGTCAGGTTTTTGTTTTACGACAAAAAAAAACACGAAATTCTATGAAACAGAACAATAAAAAAAAAACTGGTTCTCATTCGGTTCTATGACGTCAGAGAAAAACAAGATCGAGGTAAAATTCTAGTATGTACCTAAGTAGTTACAAATAAGGATAAAATTGTGTTGTGACATCAAGTTTTGAACCAACTCTTTGTAAAAGAAAATTCACATTTTCTTTTCTTTTTTCTTTTGCCCTTCAAGTAGCACTAGGTGTACACCTACACTATTTACACCATAAAGTTATACCTTAATCATTTTTTTAATAATTGGATAAAACTGACTAAAAATCGCGCTGCGCGGCAGCCTTCTTTCTACTATAGACGAGTATTTTTCGGAAAAAAACAGGCATTTTGTCCTAGACAGGCATCCTCCCTTACATAGATGGTAACCATTAACGCGGGGCCAGAGGAGGAGGGAGGGAGGGAATTTGTTGAAAATGTTTCGAAGAGGTCTTCTGCCTCCCCCCTTTCGAAAACGTAGACCCGGAGCTGACGGTAAGACTACAAAAAGCTTCTTAGTTACCTACCTATTTCTGTTAAATTGGCTGTTAGCCTGTCAATATTTTATTAAAAAATCGCTGAATTTCTCATCGATTTATAAAATGTCAACATGGTTCGAAAGCGAAGTTCGTTATTATCCGTTTCGTTATATTTCCTACACTTCTCATTAGTCCACTACGTCCAAATCGCGAAATGTATTCGCGAATAAATAGTCCACTAGCCTACGCGGTATTTTTATCTACAAGGCCTGTAAAATACCTTTCTGAACTGGAACTGAAATGGGCTTAACTTTCATGACGATAGGTAAGTAACTGGACCGATCGCAAGTCAGTCAGTGTCAAGAAAACTGGAACACGCAGTAGGTACGTAAATTGATTTCACTGATGAAGTCATGTCACGGAAGCACGCTTCAGTAACTCGGCAAAAGAAAATTTATTAAAACACTTTTTGGAAATATAGCTTCGTAAAATATATACTACATATATTATTCTTATTTTTAACAACGCGAGTGTTTATTTTCTAAAAAAGAAACAGTTTTTCAAAAGTGTTTATAAAATAAAAAATGTTATTTAATTAGGTACCTACCTACTTGCAACTAAATGCAATAGGTAAGAAGGATACAAGAAATCTAACATTAATTATTAAAATTATTTCAGCGAATTGTTTGGTAAACAACTAGCTAAAGTTTATTTGATAATTAAAATTTGTATCCGACCAAAAAGGTTTTCACATGGTAGGTACCGTATGGTGGTGATTGCATAATTGAACTCTAGTCATGATAGATGCAAGCCTCTCATAAGTTTGATACAGTTGTACCTACATGGTTGGTTAACATTACTCAATGACATGTTAATATTAAGTAAAGAAGAAACCGAGACAGTATTTTGTATGGTTATACAACAGTTTACTCAACCGTGCAAGGTACTAATAATATTAGGCTCAGGTGAATTCAATTGTGAGAATTTATTTTGTAATCAGCAACATTATATTGTTGGTTAACAAGCTGATTGCCAGATTCTATTCCTTGGGAATGCTTTAGTTTGCACATTAAAGTATATTCCCTCATCCAGTTATTATAGGGGTTTGAACCTTACAAACGGCTACTTACTGCTAGTGTTTCAAATGCAAAATGTACAATTATTGGAAATTTAATTCTCTACAACATTGTGTACCTACAATCTTTTCTAGCTAATGAAGATATAAGCGAAAATCTGAACGAAGAGCCGGTTTTTAACACATTTTTATTAGGTTGCTTTCTCGTTTGTGTGTTCGTTCGTTCTTTCGTGTGTTTCTCCGCAAAGTTTGTGAACGATTTTGTACTAGCTTCCCGATGAGCTAGAAACTTGAAACTTTGAACATAGGTCAGAACTGGAAGGCAATGCAATATTATGGTGTCATTGAGCTGATCTGATGATGGATCCGGAAGAAGGCCACAGGATCTCTATGAGGTAAAATTATTAAAATTAGTTAAAAATCTAGTATGATTATACTAGGTAAAGGGTTTACAAATTGACAAGTAAATGGTCGATCAACTTATAAATACCTTAAGTACCTATTGGAAAAAAAATTGTAGGTAACCTAATACAATATATATGTTACCGGCAATGTGTATAATCCGGCATTGTATACAATGCCTAGGCATTGTATACAATGCCTGAAACGATCAGGCAATGTATGAAATATAATTCATTTTATACTTTGCCTAGGCATTGTATACAATGCCTGCTGGTCCACCGGCAATGTGTAAAATAAGTATATTTCGTATGTCTGTTATAAAAAAAACCTCGAAATTTAAGGATCTCGCTCCACTGCGGTTTGATTACAAACTCAAATTTCTGTTGTCTGTTATAAAAAAATAACCTCGAAATTTAAGGCTCACGCTCCGCTGCGCTCCGCGCTCGCCTTAAATTTCTAACCTATACGCGGGACCTACAGGAGTAAAACAGGTTCGATTCCAAAGAGCCTCCCTCGAGCCCCCCTCGAGCCCCCCTCGAGCCCCCCTCGAGCCCCCTCGAGCCCCCCTCGAGCCCCCTCGAGCCCCCCTCGAGCCCCCCTCGAGCCCCCTCGAGCCCCCCTCGAGCCCCCCTCGAGCCCCCCTCGAGCCCCCTCGAGCCCCCCTCGAGCCCCCCTCGAGCCCCCTCGAGCCCCCCTCGAGCCCCCCTCGAGCCCCCTCGAGCCCCCCTCGAGCCCCCCTTGAGCCCCCTCGAGCCCCCCTCGAGCCCCCCATCGAACCCTCCTTGAGCTTTCCCCGAGCCCCCCCCTCGAGCTTTCCTCAAGCCCCCCCCCCCTCGAGCTTTCCCCAAGCCCCCCTCGATCCCCCTCGAATCTATTCTCGAAAATCTTTTTATTATACACATTGCCGGTGGACCAGCAGGCATTCTATACAATGCCTAGTCATTGTATACACTGCCTAGGTAATGTGTGAAATAGATATCAATATTCATTATATTTCATACATTGCCTAAAAGGGCCAGGCATTGTATACAATGCCTAGGCATTGTATACAATGCCTGCATTTCATACATTGCCGGTAACATATACATAGGATAGTTAAGTATTATAATTAGTTACTTATACTCGTAAGTCGTTAGTTGTGTAAAACAAATTAAAATGCTCATTCTAATTTTTAAATAAAAGTTATATCTGAAGATCCGTAAAAACTCGTGCAATGGTTACCTAAAAAATTACAGTATTTTCAGGATTACTCGAAAACTATTGAACTGATTTGATTTAATTTTCAAATCATTATTCAAATTATCAATATTTTAACGAACTTGGGAACAAACCTGATGAATTAACGTTTGAATCAATTCAATCGGTCCAGCTGTTTTCGAGTATAATCGTAATGTCCCTATTACACAAAAAAAAACAAATATACAGACGGATATAGAACCTTCTCCTTTTTTGAAGCCGGTTAAAAACAGCCAGGGCTTTAGATCTACATAAAATAAATGATTGAATCTTCGATCAAGATAATCAAAGGATTGAATAAACAAAGAAATCATGATGTTGATTTGTAAAATAAAAAAAAGCTCGCTACGTCAGTCGTTGGTCTCATAATTAATGATCACAAGCTGATAGTTTAATTGTCAGATTTAACTATTACGGAATGTTGGTAAGTAATCAAAAATTGTTAATCTATAAGTTTTTGTTAATTACACAATACATCTAGTTACAGTTGATTGATTGATTGATCAAATCATTGATTAGAAAATCAAAGTGGCTTATTCCCAACGGATCGCGCGATGTTATCATTATCAATATCAAAAGCTATATTTTTAATTATTTTGGGGTTTATTATAAGTAAGTAGGTATAGTAAGTAGTTAAGTAATTTAAGTATGTTGACATCTCTTCTGCCAGACCCAAAGTTAATTGTTTTACTTTATACTCACACAAAGAACAAATTAATTAGAAGCTTTGTGTATCTACACAGTAACGCAAGAGTAATTTAAATTAGTACATTCACGTCTTTACGACGAATTACACAAAACCCCTAAGCCGATTAAGGCTGTATATTTTAATTTCAACGAAGTTAGTGTTTTTCCAATGAAGTTATCTACAGAATGAAAGCATTACTATTGATGTAAACTTTAGTTTTAGGAAGCAAAATTCTTAAATTAGTGCCGTATAGAGAGAAAAACATAATAATTTGTCAGGTATTTTAAAACGAAGACAATCTGTTCAAGTGGAATTTCAAATTTGCTTGTTAGAGGTATTTTTCAAAAACGTTTCAGCTGTAACAAATAAGAATACGACTAATATTTATTTTTTCACTTATTGTTTGTATTGTCAAGGAGTTCCCTATAGAGAGAAAATTAAAAAAAAAAAATGTTTTTAATCACAGAGAAATAAAATATAAAAAAATGCTCAAATTGGTACACTTTGAAATGTTTTTTTACTGGTATTTACAGAATCTAAAGTATTTTTTTTTATTTTTCTTAGGAATAATAAGGTATTTGTCTAATGTACTGCGTGTTTTTTATATACTTATATCTATTTAATAATTTAATAGGAATTTTCAAAGTTTGCCCTCATTACAGCTCGCGCAGAGTTGTTTTGATCATTTGTATTGAAAATTTAAAAATGGAACGTGATGCGCGTCTACAGCCTTAAGGTAGATAGGGACCATCAAACTGATCAACTTTTACCACAAGACCAACTCTGAAATCGCGAAAAAAACTGTTGTTTCATACATTTAGATATTTTCGTTATTAATTTTTGTATGAAGCAGCTGATTTTTTTTCGCGATTTCAGAGTTGGCCCATAGTAAAAATTCAGTTTCTTGAGTAGACTTAATTCACCTGTGTGTGTATGTGTGTGTGTGTGTGTGTGTGTGTGTGTGTAATAGGTATCACCTACTAAGTAATGATGATCCCTATTTATTTATTTAGAACTTTGTCACACTAAAATCTATTACTTTTTTGAACAGTTATCAATGACATAATATGACTTGACAACTTAGAGCAACACGGGCTGACAACTACTTACATTACATCAGTGACAAAGTTCTTAACTGTACAATGTTACTTGCTACTATGAAGCTTTTAGTAGGTATGAACCTCTATACTAAAAAAAGTTGGGAGTTACAAGTCGTGATAAAGTTTGGCCACATGATAGAAACTGATCTGTAGGCTGTTTCTCACTAATATTGAGCTGGGCCAAACTATCCTTACATACAGTTCCATACGGCGGCGGGTTGAATAGCGCACTTTTCCCGGCTTCATTCTAAAAACTATAACAATTCAGGTTTAGCTAATAGGTCAAATATGGTATCATTTTCGGATAAATCAATAACGTAGAACTTATTTCTGATATAAAAAAAATCAATTTATTAAGCAGTTTCTGAAAAATGACACAATAACCAACATTTTTAAACTTCATTTTTTTTAGTTTAGGTATTGGCACTTGTTTCAGTATTTAAAAAAAAATTACTATAAAGAAGCGTTTTCAGGTTAATTTGTTATATGCTTTTGTTATGTTAACTATATTTTATACAATTTGCGCCTAACCCAAGTAGTTGAGGTCCATTGTTTGCGGAGACACAGCTAGTCAAAAGTATGCATTTTTCACGAAATAAAAGGGGTTTCCGTTTCGTTCGGAAGCATTTCTCAGTTTTTTTGTTTATATTTCTGTAAAGTTAATTCAATTTTCTACAATTTGAGCTTAACTTGAGTAGTCTAGGTCTATTGGTTGCAGAGACATAGCTGGTTAAAAATGGGCTTTTTATTGAAATTAATTGAAAAAATCTTATATTTGACTAGCTGTGTCTTTACAACTAGTAAATCTAGACTACTCAAGTTAGGCTCAAATTGTAGAAAATTTAATTAACTTTACAGAAATATAAACAAAAAAACTGAGAAATGCTTCCGAACGAAACGGAAACCCCTTTTATTTTGTGAAAAAATGCATATTTTTGACTAGCTGTGTCTCCGCAAACAATGGACCTCAACTACTTGGGTTAGGCGCAAATTGTATAAAATATAGTTAACATAACAAAAGCATACAACAAATTAACCTGAAAAACGCTTCTTTAAAGTAGTTTTTTTGAAAATACTGAAACAAGTGCCAATACCTAAACTAAAAAAATAAAGTTTAAAAATGTTGGTTATTGTGTAATTTTTCAGGAACTGCTTAATAAATTGATTTTTTTAATATCAGAAATAAGTTTTACGTTATTGATTTATCCGAAAATGATACCACATTTGACCTATTAGCTAAACCTGAATTGTTATAGTTTTTAGAATGAAACCGTGAAAAGTGCGCTATTCAACCCGCCGCTGTATGGAACTGTATGTAAGGATAGTTTGGCCCAGCTCAATATTAGTTAGAAACAGCCTACAGATCAGTTTCTATCATGTGGCCAAACTTTATCACGACTTGTAACTCCCAACTTTTTTTTGTATAGAGGTTCATACCTACTATTTGTATGAGCCTACCTCCACAAATAAAAAACTTTGATTCATTCAAATAAGAACAAGATTAGCATTAGTATTAGAGGTAAACATAGAGTCACGAACAATACAAATATAAGTGAACCATTTAGAACTATCTTACCTTAACCATATTAAATTAGCTATGGTATCTTTGTATATTTTTTATGTCATAAGTACCTCGTAGACAGAGATTGATATAATGTGATATATTCTATGGTGTATTTTTCATTGTTTGTGTGTGCTGTACTGTACAATGTACATCCTCATTTCAACACATACTTATAAGTGGATACAAACGAAAGTCAGCTATCTATTATCAAACATGTACGTATGTTATCATAAGCTTTGATCAGGCCCGTGTTGCCCGTATTACCGACAGTTTGTATCACCAGTGGTACCTATCACGGTTTTTTTTATTTACCAATTCGGTGGCACCACAACACCACCACCAAAGTTAATACTTTTATATTTTTCATTGTCCTACTTGTTTACTACAAAATGTACAGGTGTACATTCTGTAGTAAATATACGATGGCGTATTAGTCGGTTAGGTATGTAACTTTTAAATACAGTGGGTATATTCTAGGACAACAGGAAAACTACCGACATAACTACAATTTCAGCAATTATAATATTATCATATTACAAGAGTATTTTTGTAGGCACATGAAAGTGCAAAAACAGTGTTATATAATGCGGCTAACATTTTGATGTTTAGTAATCACTTATGTGTGCCTAAACGGCATTTACCTAAAGCCATAAGTGGGTAGGCACAGATATTAATTATCCTTATCTTGTAACTCGGTAATAACCGTGTTTTTGTTGCATAAGATCTTGTATTTTTTAGTTAACTGTCATTAGGTAGTTGAAAGCTAAGTAAAGCACTCAACTCAACCTCAAATATAGAAAAATACTATCTGTGTTTTAAATTTCATCCAAATTTGTTTAGCCGTTTTTGCGTGATTGAGGAACAAACATCCACACACACAAAATCCTAAATTTTATCTTACATATTAGTAGGTAGTAATAGGATATTGTGACACCAAGCTACAAAGATGGACCTGTCTTGGGTTAAAAATGATGGGTCTGCAACTTTATTTCGAACTCGATTAACAATTGCTCGAATTAACTATGTACCTAAAAACTGTCATAGTTTCGAAAGACAGAATGAACTATTTATAGAAAAAATCGTTGTTCAAATGGAGCAGTGAGGTTTAAGAAATCTTAAAAAAAAAATACGGACAAGTCGCATCACGAAAGCTAGTATTTTTAAAAAGTGGCGTGGATGTTATAATTTTAATTTCAATTTGAAATAAAAATAAAACTCAATACTTACAATTACAATAGTTTGTCGGTCAATAAATTCATTCGAGCAATCGTTCATCGAGCCTGCGCCTTTTGATACTACTAGTATAATGATAATTTTTCTATTAAAATGATTATCTTAAGTAAATATTAAAATATATTACTAGCGTAGTAATAATATTTCGATGCCCGTAATAGGCCTTAATTTGTTTTAGTATTGATCCTGTATAACTATTAGGTAGGTACTATAACTTTAAACCCCTACGATTGGGGCTAAATCTCCTAACGTTTAATAGCTATACTGATTTCGACGAAATTGATACGGATATAGATGGGACCTTGGGGAAGGACATGGGCTACTTTTTATCCCACTGCTGAGCACGGGTCCACCTGCACGAAACCTGTAGCCCACAGCCCACGCAGTCGAATCTACGGGCGGAGAGCTAGTAGGTAATATACATTGTGTCCCAAAACTTTGCCACATGGAGGGAAAGTACCTTAAATATAGAAGATAGTGTGGGGACAGGAGACTCATCTAGTATACATCAAATAAAATACTGTTAGAATTTTTATTATTTATTTCCGACAGCGACCGATACGTGTCACTGCGCATACAAGACTGAAAAACTAAAATACAAAAGGCTCGTTCTCTACATAGGTACTTAACGCACGTAACTTGAAACACGCACGACCCCACAATAGGAAATTTTACTGAATTCTTTCACTTTGTGTTTAAAAAGAAACTGAACTGCATTCAAATTTTTTTTTAAATCGCATAAGATTCACTACAAATTGATACAATTCGTAATAATTAGAATCTAAATGTTACATTTCATGGTCTTCCTTTTGTTTAAGATGCTGTGTCACTTAAGAAAAAATAATCCTAATTAGTAAATCTTTCGATTGGTATAGTAAAAAAAATAAAAAAATAACTTTTTTGGTGGGTTCGATTCCTGGTTAAGGCAGGCGATTTTTCAAAAATATTTGAATGCGGTTCCAATTATTTTTAAAAACAAAATGAAGTCTTCTTTTAGTAAAATTTCCCATCTTCAATTTAAGGTAGGTACTTTCCCTCCGTGTGGCAAAGTTTTAGGACACCCTGTAAAAAAACCTCCAACCTTTAAACCTTATAGCCTTATAACCGAACCAATTTATTTGTCGTCACTATATTTGCATAAGTTAAAAATACCTAGTTTGTTCTTGTTAACTTGTCAACAGAATATTTTCGAGAAATATGAGGCAAGTTATAATAATTATATTTTCACAATTATGTCATGGTATGAACAGTAAGTAGGTTTGTGAATCAATACAGCAGGCCTTTTAATTTAGGCCTAAAAATAATCGCGATGAGTTCTTCTCAAATGTTTGGGTAAAATTTGGGAAAAATGGAATGGGAAAGTAATAGGGGGAGGAAGGAGGAGAGTGAGAGGGAGGACGAGGGGAGGGGGGAGAATGAGATGGAGGGGGAGAGGAAAAGGGAGCAGCGCGCGTGGTGGGAACTGATTAAAGATTCACTAAGGATTTTCTCGAATATCCACGCGGACGAAGTCGCGGGCAGAAGCTAGTAATAGATAAATATCTATAAGTATAATTCATTAGTGAATGTGCGGATGGGTTTGCTATTGCCTTTCACCTTTCAAGAAGTGTCTTTCCCGACTTATTGAAAAACCACATTAATAAAGCCTCTACACAAGAAAAACCAACCACAGCTTCAATCTAAGTAGGTACCTAATACTTGAGAATACGAATATAGACTATGATGAACGTCAAAACGGGTTTAGGAAGAACCGGTGTATATCAGCTGTTTATAAATATGTCCATGCAATAATATAAATAATATAAAGTATAAATAAGCCGTGTAATTTGTTCGCAGATGATAATGCTTTACTTATCACATTTTAATTTGTAATTGACAGTTTTCTAAAATATAAAGTAGGTAGTTTATTAGTTATTAATTTAAAACGATAACTTTGACAATAATTTCTATAATTAAATTATTGTTTTTACGATGAAAATTTCTTCAAGCCTTGTATGTATGCCCTCTTAACTATGTACCAAGTAATTAAACCATATCAAGGTCCCTTGTAAACTTTGTGATTATATTACCGGAAAATATCAATAATAGAACTAATCAGTATAAATAAGTAGGTACCTAAATATGCAAAAAACAGTCTAGCTTAATAACTGATAAAAAATTACAATGAATAGGTACCTATAATATTAGGTCCTTAACTATGAAATTGGCGTTTTGTTTGGAGATTTTTAAGAAATTACATTTTGAATAAGTACTAGTATTTACATAACTTATTTAACAACCGTGAACACGTAGCATGCTACTTAAGCGAAAAAAATAAGTTTAGACTAACTTACAATGGATAAAGTGGTCATTTTCGCTAACAAAAAAAGGAGTCACTTTCAAGGTATTTTTAATGCTAAGAAAACAAAATAAAAATACTTTAATTATACTGATAGTTGACGGCTATGGTTGATGTTATGTCCAGCAACTATGAAATTCTCTGAGTCAGAAAAAACACATTGTCATAGGTAAGGACCCAATATTTCCTAAGTATAGCCAAAATACAAGTCATAGTTAGGTACCTACCTTGGATCGGAATCATAATAGTGTTTATATTTACCGAAACCATTACGGAATTTCCTATTTGAAGAATCACAAAGCAGGTCTATAGCAAACAAGACGTTTCGGTTTATTTACATGCGTTCCGCAAACATTGTCTGAGTTGCCTAAGGGACACCATTTCCGCCTTTGAAAAATCGATAATTTAATTCAATAAGAATATTTATTTCTTCCGTACATACTTTAGGAACATGTAAAGATTGTGTAGGTACTAAGGAATTATCTAACTAAGTACCTGATTCCTGATTATTTAAAAGTAGGTAACTATACTTATTTAAAAAACATTTCTTTCACAGTGAAATTTTTTTCCTGGATTTTATATAAGGTGGAAAACATTATGTGCCAAGACTTTAAGAAAAGGTCAGGTCAAGTGTTTATTTAAAATACATTGGTGAAGATTTTTTTCTAATTTCATTTTCATTTTCGGTGGTGTGGCGCGCACGTGCGCGGTAAAGCCAGCACATGTTATGTTTTTTTATACTTATCTCGAAAAAAGTTAACTTTTGGATAGTATAAGTTATAGGTAGGCCGAAATGTATACATGGCCTAGTGAGGACATGACCTAATGAGGACATGACCTAGTGGGACTAGATCTCGGCAATGACCTAAATAGCCAAATCCCGAAGGACCATCAAACTGAACAACTTTTACTATGGCATATTTTTTTACACGTTTTAAGAGGTTTTACCTATATCGGGCAAACAAAGAGAAGCATAGGGACCCGCGTCAAAGAGCATATAGCTGACATGAAACATTGGCGCGATAACAAGTCTGCAGTGAGTGAACACGCCTTTGAGGGGCCCAACCATTATATTAGATTTGACAAACCCCAAATCCTTGCTAGGGAACGTAGATTTATTCCTAGAATGCTCCGCGAGGCTATCGAAATAAATAAATACCCTAATTTCAATAGAGATGATGGTTGGAAAATTCCACCAGCTTGGGACCCCATCATCCACAAGCTTAAGCCCCTCACACACACTGTAAGATGTAATGATACAGTTAGTTCCTTTTGCAGATAAATAAATAAATATAAAAGACGGAGGTCGGTTTTCCTCTCCAAGTTTTCTTTTGCCATTTCTTTCTTGGAGGGGCCTCCCAATTTTATGAAATGGTGGTAGCTTCAGTAGATTCTCTCTCTTTTTAGCACTAAATAATTCATAAAATTAAATTATAAATCAACATAAAACATTTAAAAATTTTGTTAAAATTTTAATTTCTGATCGTCTAAAAAATTCATTGCTTGAGGGTAGACTCACGGGTAGCTTCAGTCCCCGTGACCACAGCAGCTGCAAAGTTGCCGAAACCTCGGGAAAACCAAAAATCAAACCAAATACCAACTAATTACCAAAGTGCTTTCAATAAAACCGCGCTAGTATCCGTTAAAAATTGTTTTATTTCACGTTTTAAGAGTTTGTCTCTATCTAGCGTATTCGGCATTAGGGGCTATTTTGTAACACCTTGTGTAGTACCTATTATAGGTACTTACTTATCTAGACTTTTCCAGTATAGGTACCCTCTGTATAAACCCAATACTTTATTTTGGTTACGAAACAAACAATATTGCAAACAAAAATAATCATCAGTATTTTTTTGGCAAAACTATAAATACCTACCTTCTTACGTATAAAATAGCTATTTTTAGTAGAGATTTTTTTTGCAGTATTTTTTCTGATAAATCATATTGTGTTAGAACTTTTATTTATAGTTACTATACTTATTTGTTTTTTTATGAACGTACAATAACCACGGTGCCGTCGTGTGTTACCTACGTATGTACATACGTAGGTAACACACGACGGCACCTCAGACGATACATGTTGACCTTGAGACTGCCTCTATGCCCTAATAAAGCCGTTTTCGCTGTTAAGTTTATACAGTTGTATAACCTGACGTGCTGTCGTGTGTACTTTTGGTTACTTTTGAATACAGTCACATGAGCTGTAACTTGATAGGCAGTTCACACAGGCTTTACTATTTTGAGGTAAGGGTATAGAATAAATAGACCCTTCAAAGAGTAGTCTTATCAGAATCAGATTCCGGATACTGCTAACTTCAGGTTTGATTTGAAAATGGAACAGAATTATTATGAAATCATAATAATGTCTGGTATTAGAACATACTCGTCTTACTCGTAACCCAACCTATGGAACAGATGCCGATATCTACCTACTGGGCCCATGCACGATCGACTTTATGCTATCTTCACGATCTTAAAGTAATAAAAACTTCGACTTCAACGTCATTAAACTGTTTGACCGACTAAACTTTTGTAGCGTGGTACATGTCGCAACGGTTGTTCGTTCAATTATAGATGCATTTCATTAACGATTTCGTGCTAAGGGCATATATAGCTGTGTCAATCTACACAATATCCTGAAAGGTTAGTACGATATCCGCTGCGAAACGATCGCAATCCAGACGTATTTTGTATGAAGGCTGATGAAGGAACGATGCCGAGTAGCCTGACAATGGTTGATCCTACTACATAATCATACTTTTAACACCTCGCCTTGGTCAGGACATCACCGCGCAAAAGCGTAAGATATAAAACAAATCATTCATAATAACACTTTCTTTATGCATGCCTCCGACTCCATGTTATTAAGTTGCCTTTTATATTTAATCTTGTTTCCATCTTTTCAGTTGACTTGTCGTTATTTGGGGTGTGCCAAATAACTGCCACATGTGTTGGGACAAAATAAGTCTCGGTAGTTACGTTTTTTTACTCATGTGGTAGAGGTTCAATTCATAAAAAAAGGTTTTTTTTCTGATATGAATTGTCAAACTATATAAAAAGCCACAGAACCCTGAACGCGTGTACATAATTATTAAAACTAGCTATGTTTAGTGACGACTCAAATCCAAGGATTTGCCTGTCACAACAAGTGTGTAGAAAACAATTAAGTGTTAATATTTCCTAGTAGTTAGATGGGGCAAAGTTTACAAAACGCTATTAAAATAATCTCTTACCAGTAGGTAAGATTATATGCAGTAGCATATAATGGGTTTTTATCAAGTCATGATTTATCCAATGAGGTACCTAGTACCTAGTGCTCATGAGACATTATCAAAAAATATAAGTGTCTTCAAAAATGAATTGCTGTCCGTTGGTCTAGCTAAACCTAAAAAGTATTGACCAATTTTATTGTAATGAGTACCTAATTATTTTTTGTTTTGATCGCTGTAATAAGTACTGGGGTCACATGAGTAAATCGTTTGTTTACTCGTGTGCTGGGGTGGTTTAAAAACAAAAACAATAGGATACCCTTTTTGAGTTTCTCCAATTTTTTGCTGCTGTTTATTGAGAAGGGTGTTGGCAATTTTGTATGGATTAATTTTGACAGCTGTCTTTTGATAAAAGGGTAGAGGTAGAGCCAAATAGAGGTTTGATCGGAAAATATAATGATGAGCTAGAACACACACGAATTGTTCCTTTGCTTTCGTTTTAGTTTTCTGCTGCATTGTGATAACCTATCTAATAAAATAACTGGCGCTGGTTTTCAATATTTTAAAATTCTCAAGGTAAAATTGATAATCATATACATTCTTATTCTAGGTGATACGAAGTTCACAGGGTCCACTGGCTTCTATATAAAAATAAATTCGGATCTCTACTTCACAAATGGATACATTACCTACTATAGAATTGATTGGAACTTTAATAATCAATGACTTGCCGACGAACGAATACAAAGGGCAGACTTTAGTTAAGCTGTGAACAGTCACGAACAAGCATCACGCACCTTCAAAATCGAAACATGATTTTGTTAATAACTTTTGCGGTACAAATCGTTATTGTTCACGGTTTAACGTGCAACGATATATTGGAACTGCCAGATGATAGAAAGTTGACACTGGGCGAGCTGCAGTCGCTCCAGCCGAAGGAAATCGTTTTGTGCTTAGCCCACTTGGGGAAGGAGCGATTGCCAAAAGAAGAAACCGACTTCATCTGGCAGTCAATTGTGTCATATTACAGTGGGATAGTGAACATTCCAGAAAATGTGCTGATGCTACTGCACTGGATCACACCGGCTTTGACGCCGGAAGACTATGGAAATTTGACTTTGAGCAATATAGATGTTATCCAGAATTTTGGATTGAATTATGACTTGGAGCAGGACCGGTTGTCGGCGATAGCTGATCGTGTACGGGAAGATTTTGCGGGGAAGGAGCCTGAGGACTTCACGTTTTACGACTTGGTTGCTTTGAGGCAGATATTGTGTGCTTTTAACCAGAGTGAGATAGAGAGGATCCGTCCAGCTGCGTTTAGAGAAGCTGCCGCGACTCTTGGGAAGTTGGAACGCTGCAAGACGGAGGTGTGGCAGGGTTTTGCGAATTTGGCCATCCAAGACGGCGCCTTCGGTCCCCCGTCGCGATGGTCCGAGACCGTAATCCAGATCCTCGGAAGAGTTGCAGAACATATGCCTCAGGATGTTATCAACAGATTTAAAATAACTCATACCGATATATGAATTATCAAAACGTTGTCTTTTGTTCATACAAAAGATTTCAACGAGTTCATTAGATTTAGGCTTGGACGAATTAACCACTTACTTAGGTATTCATTGTATTTTGTTTCTCTTTTAGCAAGCAAGAAATAAAAATATTTGATAGTTAGTAAGTATTATAATATTATTTTACTTCTACGAAAACCCAACTACCTACTTAAAACTAAATTAGGTACAATTAATGGTTGAACTTTAATTGTACGCACCTTTTACGCACCTTGATAAAAAAACAAATTAGGTAAGTACGAGTATTATTTTTATGTCTTCACAATTGTCTTGTAATCTGTTGCTCGTAAAGACACCAAAATGAAAATAACTAGTCAAAATAATTAATGAGTAAAAACTAGAATGAGATAAAAATACTTTGTTTACTTGAACTTGACCACATAATAATACTTATAAGGTATATACTTACTTACCTAAGTATATTGTGTTTACTACGCCATTAAACTTTCACCCCTTATAAGTATTTTCTTTAACATTTTTTTGAAAAATGGTTATATTTTCTTACGATAACCGGTTAGTTAGTCTAGTGGTCAGTGACATTGAATCCAATTGTGTTGAACATACACACATACACCTAATTATCTCTAGTTCCTTGACTGACTGTCAAAGGTCTAGCAAGCTATAAATATTGGAATATACCTACTTAGCTATAATTTAAAATGATAAACTGGATCCACACTCTTGTAATTTTGGCGTGTCAGATCAGAACACCGAGTTATCGCCTCTTTGATTTGCCACAGGGCACGCCCAACCAAACTAGCGATGTATGATGAAGACACCTATGACATAAGATGTTACAAGTGTGGATCCACCTTAAGCATCCGCTAAGAAAGGGTTTTGAGAGACAAATAGGAGGAAACTTTGTATGAAAATGTTCGTTCTTTGGATTGGATCCTCTTTTTGTTTTAATCAAAGCCTTGAAGTTAAAATTTAATTCACTAAAATTGGCAGCCTAAAGCGTTCCGTAGGCAGCACGAGCATAAGTCATTATAGTCATATATTTTTAATTAGGTATCACCGTAATATATTTTCCTAACTAAGTAGCACTAAATCGATATACGTAACTACTATTTGCCTAGATTATGTAATGAGGTACCTACATTGTGTAAAGTTATATTCGTTTATTTAAGTAAGTAAACGAAATAATTTACTAAATGGCTGTGCGTTGAATAGTGAAATACCGTGTATGACTTTTAAACTTTTAGTAAACTAGTTAATAATTTTGTCTTGAATCTACTTATTTCCTCCTTTAGCTTACCCCAGCGACTTTCATACTTTCAAAAATCCATACATCTTTATCTCAGATCTCAGGTCTGGGAGTCTGTGGTGCCACAGTAGGTCGGTAGTACCCTTAAAGTTATAAGTAGAAGTAGACCCCTAAACTGTGGTACTGTATATCACAGTTTAGGGGTAGTAGGTACCGTACAACATCAACCTTACAACAACTTTTTTTACATTACTTAGGCGACGGCTACATGAATGGTAAATACTGTGATCCATCGCCATAGAGTACATTTTAAGCATAGATAAAATATTGATCATTTCATACAAATTACTTTCCATGGTAAAAAAATACTCTATGGCGATGGATCACAACAGTATTTACCATGCGTGTAGCCGTCGCCTTACAATACAATCAGATACCTAAATTGTATGATGTTGCCCAATACATATTTTTATGTTGAAAAACAAAGATCGTTATTAAATTTTTACAACAAAAACGTGACGGCAAGGAGTCTTTAGTCAAGACCAATCAGGAACTTTTTTTATTCCAGTCTCTGCAAGAAAACGTAGATCAACATGACAACCGCCAGTGTGTTGTTAACGGTGACCACTACCTGGAACCTGGGCAGTGAGAAACCGGACAAGGGGAAGGTGAGACCAGTGCAGAGCATCGCCGCAGACCGCGCCAAGGAGCTGCGGGAGACGCCCGCCATCAGGGAGCAGGCGCTGGCAATTATGAGGGAGTGGATCCAACAGAACAACGATATCAGAAATGTGCGACAAGGTATACTATGGAAATACACTAAGTATCTTCTAAGATTGAATCCTTACTGTGTCGTATTTAATAAAAATAAATTCCCATTATGGGCATCAAAAATACTGAATATAGCGTACTGAAATACTAAGTGGGCGACTGACTGAGGGCGACTACAAAATATTGAAAATGGGTGACTTAAAAATACAAATT
The DNA here is from genome assembly GCA_943789525.1 of Agriphila geniculea. NCBI lineage: Eukaryota > Metazoa > Arthropoda > Insecta > Lepidoptera > Crambidae > Agriphila > Agriphila geniculea. Next base: position 5,030,794 of record OX038870.1, read on the forward strand.
GAGTAGCTAGTTATTCAGAACGGGCCAATAAATTACTATTTGGGCGACAACCTTAAGTCACACAAAACAATATAAAAAAATTGCAATAAATTTTATTTAAAAAGGTGACTATTATCCTAATCTAGATAACAAATATACCATGTTGGGCAGCTTAAATCAGTTATATAGTAATCTACTTGGTATAATAGTTGCTACTTAGTATTTTTGTCACTCATTTAGAATTTTCACTGCTAACTTAAATTATTTGCCTCCCACTTAGAGCATGGTCTCCCAGCAAAGCGTTAGTTCTGCATTTTTGGTATGTTGTATGGGGGTCTGTTAGGTACTTATAGTGAAAAAAAGTCTTCCTGATCACGCTGCCTAAAAATCAACTAGTTTTTCGTGATTTTCTCAGTTTCCACAGGTTTTTGAAGTTGCAAATTTGAATTCACACTACCCCAACAGACCCATACAATATACCTACCAAAAATGCAGAACTACACCACGCTTTGCTAATTTAGCCTCTTATTTGTCTATTTCCAACGGCCTAGTCTCGCTCATTTTACGTATTTTTTTTAATCCACAGTCAGACGCCCATTTAGTTATTTTGTAAGTAAGTTGTGTCGTCCAAAAAATTAACCGCTGCCAAGTTTAGTATTTAAGTATCCCATTAACAATCTCATTTATTTTTTTCCAGTCACCCAATTAATTAATTCCCATGTTATAAATGCGAAAGTCTGTTTGTTTCTTTGTAACGCCTTCACGTCTTAGCTACTCAAAACCTATTATCATGAAATTTTGCATACAAAAACCATGTCAGGGGTACAGAAAAGGACAAAGGGTACCTTTCATCCCCAAAAAAAGAACTGTTCCCGAGGGATAGAAAAATCTGTCCACGGAGACAAAGTCGAGGCGGTCGCTAGTAAAGAATAAAGGGTCCACCTTCTTTTACAAGACCCATCACACAGTATAAAACAAAGTCGCTTCCCGCTGTCTGTCCCTAAGTATGTACGCGATCTTTAAAACTAAGTACATACGTAGGTACCTAACGGATTTTGATGCGGTTATTTTAATATACATCCTGAAATTTTAATCATTTGGTTCCCGCAGTAGGGTGGTTCCAGTCATTACTACAAGCAACTTTTACTATGGGGCCAACTCTGAAAACGAAAAAAGAATCAACTGTTCCATACAAAAGCGCAATACCTTTTCGACCCTAATGTATGGAACAGTTTCGTTTCGTTTCGAACAGTAAGGCTTATACTTAGTACCTAATGGTGTCAAATTCCACACTACACCCAAGCGAAGCGAGGGTGGGTCGCTAGTATTTCAATATATCGGGTCATTTTGAACTTATCATCCAAATTTTAATGATGTGTCCAGTCCATGAAACTAAACAACTTTCTCTAAGCAACATGTGTCATATTTTGCCAAAAAATTTTGGTCATCCCATACCAAATTGATCACGTGATCTTGATTTGTATGGAAAGTCGATTTTTATTTTACATATTTGACCATGTGTTCCTTAGAGAAAGTTGTTCGGTTTAATGAACTGAACACATCCTCAAAATTTGGATGGTGTGTTCAAAATGACCCTGTATGAATTTGATGAATCAAATTGAGGTTGGACTGACATACGAACTTCAACCAAAACACTTTACCTGTTACGCTACTAGTAGAAGTTTGACCTCAATTTATTGTCGTTTTCTTAGTTGCGAGTCTAATTAATTATTAGGCCCGCTAATAGTATGGGAACTAAAGCTCAAACAACGTTGATTAAAATGGACTGATTTTAAACTAATTGTACTTACCTATAAGTATTGTACTCTTTTCAGATGAATCATTCTTGTTACGGTTTTTGCGACACAAGAAATACAGTATACCGATGGCTCAACAGACTCTGCTCAAATACTTGAACCTACGAAAATACTACCCTGAGATATTCTCCGCATTGGATTGCAACGGTTTGAAAGTGCAGGATATGATCAATAACGGGTAATTATCAAACACTTATAAGAGAAATCTGCTCATACACTGCACAGCACTTCGTAAATCCACCCAAGCTACAGCGCAGCGATCTTAAGTTTATTAATAAAAATGTTATTAAAAATATAAATTTTGAGCTAGCGATGCAGTGTAACCTACTAACGTGCTAACTTGATATGTGTTGCAATATAATGATAGTATCACGTTAAGAGTTATTACACAGCAGATAGCATAGCGATTACAAGATATCATCAAACATGCCACGGGTCTCACGACTCGAGAGCACAAGAGCGACGTAATACCATACCCTTGAACTCTGAGCGCAAAGCGAAATTCTAATTATATAATGGATCCCTTGACTGATGACATAATTTCATAACGGTTTCCTAATTTCAAGGTACGTAGTGGTATCACCGGTGAGAGACACCAAGGGTCGACGAGTCGTCGTTTACAACATGAGTAAGATTTTATTTAAATTCCTATTACAAAATTAAATGTCGGAAGTAATTTTTAAGGCAATTTCATATCTGTTACAAAACTAATGGTGCTGTAACGCGAATTGGTCTTAGTCTACATATTGCTCAATATGTGCGTATTAAGTAGGTATACGCCTCACTACGCGAAATATGGGTTTGAACTTTCTCAGCCCAAGATGTTGAAATTGCAAATGTATCCTTTGTGCGTGTTTCGATTTACATTGAACTACAAAAGCAAGATTGTTCATTGTGACATTAGCATTGTAACTTTAATGGTCGATTGACTATCAGGTTAATTTGCAATTCATGTGTGTATACTACAACCATTTTGGCTCGTCGATTACGGAATATTGTTATTGGTTTTTAACGTGCGTGTTTTGTTTATGTTGATTGCAGGTAAGTTTGATCCGGACCGGATGACTTGCTGGGACATGTGTCGCGTCCATTGCACCATTTACGAGAGTCTGCTGGAAGACCCGATCGATCAGATCTGTGGACTCACGCACGTGGGCGACGGGAGCGGGGTGACGGGCGCACATGTCACTGCGTGGAACCCCACGGACTTCGCACGACTTATGAAATGGGGAGAGGTAACCATCTCATCCTTAGCATCATATCTTAGTTACAGCCTTATTAGTTAATTACCTGTCCCGGGTCTAAAATCTCCCTCATTTGGGTGGGTTGGAGATGGAATTTTATTTTAAACTAGCTGCCCCGCCCCGGCTTCGCACGGGTGGCTTCATTTATTAGTTATATTGCGATTTAACTTGACGGAAAAGATAAAAAATTGTTTTTTACGTCTTTCCTTACAATTTTTTGAAACTTTTCTTTTATAGGTACAAACCTTGTCGTGATAGGAACAAACACAACAAAAAGAATTATCTAATTTGGTTAAGTCGTTCTCAAGTTATGCGCTTACATACATTTCGGAGATTCATTTTTAATAAACTTATAGATATTGAAATATAAAAAGCATTTTTATATATGCAATAAAATTAATAAATTACCTTATTACTTATATTCAGGGTTCGAAAATATCCGATATTAATTATAAATATCAAAATATCGGATATTTATGATATATATCCGATATATATCAAAATTGTGATATATATCCGATATATATAAAAAATGTGATATATTATCCATTTTGTATGACAGCCACATTATTATTTTATTGTATTATGATGTATAAGTACTGTTTGCATATGTATTTTATAAACATAATCAATTATTTTGAGGAAACTAGAATATTTTTGTTTTATTTAGGTACTTATTTGACAAATTAGTTAAAAATCAGGAAAAAAATCATTAGTATCACCATATGAGTAGTGGAAAATGTGGAGATAATAAAATTATTGGATTAAAAAAAAATATTACACCTACACTACATTTTTTATTTATACTTTTTTCATTTAATATGATATTTATATTTATTACTCACCTCACCACCAAAAGGATAGTGATATACAATATAGTCAGCACACACGTCACAAATCAATTTTATCACATTTTTTGGTATTTTCACATGCGAAATTCAAGTTACAATACTTGTATACAGCAAAACAAAACAATAGCATGTTTTAACTCTACATCAACGCCATCTAAGTAACAATATAATAACAAATATCTACATAGTATTGTCAAATTTTTAAACTATTTTTATATTGATATATATCACAAAAATTCGTTTGATATATATCGGATATATATCATGATATATATCCTCGAACCCTGCTTATATTGTAACCAACTTCATCATCACCGCAAGCATTTAACTAAGTTACTAACTTAAATAATTTAGCATTTGCAAATCCGTTTTCTATCCGTCAGGGTTATTATATTGATTCATTTATCAAATGTATCATAATGGCAAAATTCACTAAGCTATACTTAAGTTATATCATTTCAGAGAATGACTACTGCAGAGTAGCAGACTGTGTTGAAATCATTGGCAAAAGAAAACGGTTTCTGTTATATTTTCTAACATCATAAAGAAACAAGCTGGAATTTCCGTGGTCCAGTAGCGTTGTTAATGAGATGAGACACACAATTTCGGAGCAAGTACAGTCAGCGTGAGGAGCTCGATGGCGCAGTGGTTTAGCGTCTGGCCCAGCGATTGCGGAGGTCAAGCAACTTTCGCAAGGGTTTGTCATGGGATGGGTGACCAAAAACTTATTATCTCGAGCTCCTTCGCGCTTCGGAAGGCACGTTAAGCCGTTGGTCCCAGGTGCATTTGCCCACCTACCAATCTGCATTGGGCCCGCGTGGTGGGTTATGGCCCATCCTCCTTATCCACTCATATGGAAGGCCTATTCCCCGGGTTATTAAAATGGCTGATGGATGATGATGATGATGACAGTCAGCGTCTTATGGAGACAATCAAACCTACGCCTGCCCCAAAGAAACAATGTGGTCTGGTGGTTCCCATCCGTATAAGTTCCGGGTTTGATTCCCAGGAAAAGGGTAGGTAGGTACTTTTGTACTCGGTTTGGTTGGGGTGGGGGAGGACTTGTTTCAAGTCCGTCTATCACAGCTACCTAAGCCTGACGCCAGAGCAACAATATAAAAAAGGTGCTTAAAATATTACATTAGTACAACCAAAGTAGGTACATGAGGTTGTTTATCCATTAAGGCCTTAACATGAGTCAATCCGAGCGGGTCGATCTGTGATAGAGTGAAATCTAACGTAACCCTATACGCTTTGGGTTCAAATCAGTGCGCGTTCCAACGCGGCGGTTGCGTAGAGGTCAAGCGCCGAATCCTAGATGTTTTACATGTTTTTATTACTATTCTTCGCTTTCAAATTAATTTAAAAAAAAAATGTTCAATTAAGATTAAAGGAATTAACATCGCAGATTTTTATGCATTGGTTTTAACATAAACGAATGTTCTGTTTCCGAGAAGTTTTGAAAAGAATCCAAAAAACGAGGTCCACTGGATATTTTTTTGCATCAAAGGTGGTAACATTTTTATAAATGTTTTCAATTAAATCTATTGTGTATTATTTCAAGTGCATTATATATTTTTTCTATGATAGCTTCACACGCGTAGTCTTTCAATATTTTGAATTGAATATTGAGATTTGACTCATGTTAACGCCTTAAAGGCTGGCGTCCACTAGGCGTGCGGTGCCGAGTCGAGTCGAGTGAAATTGCAATAATGGCCTTCATAAATCTATGATACTGGGTCCATTGCTACGAACCTTAGAGTAAGACGCGCTTCTGTCCCAGAAAGAGAAGCCATACGAAGCTTTCCCCTCTGCCGAAGTACAAGCCCAAATGGGCATATGCAGTTGATAAAACCAGTTGCACCCGGATTTCTTTCTAGACCGAGTCCAGTCGCGCATGTGAACGCTGCAGTGTTTAAAATGCCGAATTGATGAGTTTTTTACTGTTAAAAGAGGTCTGGAACATCAAAGTTTACAAAAAGTCGGTGTTACATTTCACATGAAAGTAATTTTTTGTCGTATTATTGCTATTTGTTTACATTTAAACATTAAATTCGTATATTTTATTCTTGATTAGTTGTCAAATTTATTCAGTGACATCGGGTCTGCTCGTCCATGGCTCCTCCGTACAAATTTCAGATCTGTCGCTAGATAAATCCGAGTTCTCGCCGATGAGCAACTTAGTGATGTTACCGTATCACAATGTTTGTCGATAAAGGATATGGCCTGGTCCTGCTCCAGGCATTCTCATAAATGTGATATACCTAAAAATTCTTAAATATTTATTAATTCTTTTTAACTTCTGACAGACTCAATTTGGTCTTTGCAGTTTTGCACTGTTACATTCTGCGTCAAAGAGCAAAATAAAATCACAGCATAAATTAATTGGTTCTCTCACAGAATAAATAATCTTTTTGATACATCTTATATTATTATATAAAAATGAAGGGAATAAGATCATTTATAATAGAAAAACGTCATAAAATGCTCTTAATACGTATATGAGACTTGACAATAAGACTGAGTGTTCTTGAGTCCGTATTAACTTTCTTAAGACTATTTTAAGAACCACTGGTGTGGTGACCAAACCAAAAATATTATATTTATAAAATATTCAAATCTGACTGCGATATGATTATTTCCCAACTTCTGCTGACAAGGAGTTTCAGTTTTTTTTTATATATTTTTAATTACTTACGTTTCCAAAGTACCAGGATCATATAAATACGGAGAAGGTTAACTTATGGTGGTTAAATTATGATTTAGTGAAATAGGCTTACATAGTTTTCAAAAGGTCATCCGTAGTCAGTTGAAACAAAAAAACCACCCCACTTCATCAGTTTCATCATTGGTGATGAATTAGGCCTATACCCAGCAGTGGGTGTCGTGCGGCTGATATGATGATGATGAATTAGGGATAAATTGCTCCCAATTCACCTCCAGTGGTCAGATGAGAAATTCATTTCTCAACTGACCACTGGTGATGAGATTTAGTGGTCAGTTGGTCCAGAAGGTTTTTGCTTGTTGGGCTCTTTGTTGTTATTCACCCCATGTAAAATGTTTGAGTTTGTTACCTTTATTCCTTTTTCCGTATCGATATTGCTGCAACGACAATTGAGCCCAGCCCTTTATGTCAAAAACGTGTCATATTTTGATGTGTGACTCATCCGTACACAAATTTTTGCTGTTTTGTTTTATTTTTTATGTGTTGGTGTCGTCTTTACAGTGTTGTTTTTGTATGTGAGTATGCGGCACTGCACTTGTGTGCACTTTCCCCCCCCGCAAAAAATGCCAGAAAAAATTGAATAGAGTAATAATCGCTAAGGCTGCTCCCTTCCGCGATGCTCTAAGCTACGAACAAAAATAATCAATGACTGACGTCGACTCGGCGCGCCGCGGCTCTACGTCAATGGACGCAGTTTCGTAGTAAATGTATGGAGGCGAATAAATTGCGATTCGATTCGATTTAACTCGGCGCGCTTAGTGGACGCCAGCTTTAAAATCTACCTAGGTAATCTGCATTGTACAACGAAAAATGGCACAAAAATCGGTTTAATGCTAAAAAGTAAACCTCTAGGAAAAATATACCATTAATGGGGTAAATCAAAATTCTTAGTAGGTATCTAATCAATAATAGTACATTATGATACAAGTTAGCTTAGGTTGCTTATTGCGCACAAGGCTGTGGGTTGCAGCCCGAGCCGCAGGCGAGGGCGTAACTCAGCCGAGTGTGCAATAAGTAAGAGCTCACGAGTTTCATACGAAGTTTTTCAACACATTTGTGAGGAAAAAACAAAGTAATTTACCACACAGCAACAAATACGACAAAATCAAAATGATAATCATGGTGAGAAAAGGCGCGCAGGTTTTTTTTTGTTTTTTTCACACTCCCAATGCAAGAATATTTTGCGAACAAAGGGGTTAGTGAGCATACAGCCAACTTCAAAATTATAAATTTAAGTGATAAAATGCTAATATCTTAATATTTTATAACAAAATATTGTAAATTAGGAATAATTTGAAAATAATAAATATTTATTTGACTAAATTAAGGACCTACACATTTATTCATTTCAAAAATGCAAATGAATTTTCAGCGGCATAAAACCTCTTTGTTGTTACTGAAAAAATAACTGTATTACCCGGTTAAATTGAAAATGCTCTGTTTACTCGTATAGAACTTGCAGTAAGGTATCTATTTAACTTTGTAGGGATAATTCTATAACCAACTAGTGTTTTATATATTATTGCACGCGTTTGTTATAGTTCGGTTTATGGCCCTAAAAGCGATGTATTAGGGCTCACTTTACGAGCAAGTGTGTTGAAAAAACATTACATGCATAGGTACCTATAGGTATGTTTAAAATAATTCATTAAAGTTATATCTAAGTAAGTAAATATTTATCAAATATAATACTGTCTAAGAAGGAAATATTGTGTTCAAACTTTTGAAAATCTTGTAGAATGTTTTTTTGTAACTTTAGAAATATACATATATTTAAATATTTGGGTGTATTGGCCGTATAGGCACCTACATTGTTGACTTGCCTTTGCCTACACCTGACTGTACTTGCCATAGTGACCCTGTGTACCGTTTCGCATCGGTAACATAACGTTATCTATTTATATAACGTTATGGCCATATTACTAATTCAAGTTTTGAGTATGATAGGTAAATAAATGCCTATTGTTCTTTTGTTCCCAAATGAGTTATGTGACATCATACACCTGTAGGAAGACTCTTCAAAATGGATCAAACAATAATGAAACAATCGTTTTAGGTATATTTCTGGTAGGCTGGCAAACTGACATTAGGTAATTTGTTTCTGATAATTCTGATAAAACTATGCAATTAATATTAAACTCCAATATTGTTTCAGCAATCGATACCCGTAAGACATCAAGAATTCCACCTTATAAATATTCCTGCCACCATAAAGTACGTTATAGATTTCGCCAAAAGCAAAGTTTCTCCAAAGATGGCGGACCGAGTACATGTAAGTTTTTATTCAACACCTAACTAATAACTAATACTGTGAAAATAATTGCTACATGACAAAGTACCTACCTACGTAGGTATTAAAATGTTCAGCGAATTTATTTGCTGATTGTTACGATAAAATAAATTCAGCATCGTCATTGACACTTATACGTTATACTTGATACGTTATACGTTACACTTATACTTGACGTTATTACCTTAAGACATCCTATAGATATGTACTATCACTAAAGTACAGGGGCTCTATTTTTGAATCGCTCGACTCCAGTCGAGCGCTCTTTTCGATTGATTTTCGTTCGACTTATGACTCAAAACAATGAGATGTCGAACGAAAATCAGTAGAAACGAGCGCTCGACGCCAGTCGAGTGATTCAAAAATAAGGCCCCAGGTCTAAAAAAGTTTCTGCCTAATTTGTTTAGAGTCTAGAATAAAAAAATATATATAAAAAAACTAAAAATGACATCGTGGGCGCTTGTTAATAATCTTAATAAGTAGTACCTATGTCATAGTTTTCAACATCATGTTAGCCTGAAAACATAAAAAATATAATAAATATCCGATCATCCATTGCTTAAGGGGGGGCGCGGCGCGTACTATGCCATTTATGTTTTTTTTCTAGATGCGATTCTGTGCGTCGCCAAAATAGTGGTATGATTATCATTATAATGAATAATTTTTAATAAATTTATTCCAGTTTCACTCAAATTATTCACAACTACACAAAAGCATAGACCCGGCTTGTCTCCCCACCATCTATGGAGGTCACATACCTTTCCAAGATATGGTCAATTTCACCAAACAACTATTGAGCGACCAGAAAAAAAATCTGAGCACTCTGAGCGCCATGGAAATTCTCGACACGAGGGGCATCTTATCATCGAGAGGCAAACCGAAGAAAGAAGACATTGGATCGGTGGAAGGGAGTTTTAGAAAGCTAGAAATAGATTAAAGTACATTCCTATTAGTGGTAAACGGATAATTAGAAACATCAGTCGATTTTCATACAAACGAGGTAACTTTTGAAACCTTGGCTCTCCGCCAGGGAAGCAAGAGCAGCTATCAAAAAAATAACGCGCGCCATAAATGCCATCTTTCGCCGTAAAGCGAAATAAAATTTTCCATAGATAATTACTCTACTTAATATTAAGTTATATTAATAATTAAGTACTTTTGCGCACGTTCTTTTCTCGATAGCAGTTCGTGCTAAGGGTACTGATGATGGCTATCCACGGAGTGAATGGAGGTGATCCAGATCGCTGTACACACTCATCTGAATTGTAGGTACCATGGGCAACAGCGTCGCTTAACCACTGCTAAGGGTAAAATCGCTTGCACGTCGCGCCCGCTGTCACATACGTTTTTAGTTCGCGCAGGGGCGATACGCGCGCACACGAATTTTGTTGCAAACTGGTTAAGCGACGCTGTTGCCCATAGTACCTCTAGCACCGAACATCTAACGAGAGAAAAAACGCGCGTAAAAGTACCCACTCGATAGGAATTACTCTATAGGAAAATTCATTTTGCTCTTCGGTTATAGATGGCGCTGTACTCGATAATGTTCTTGCTATGGGCACTGATCAACATCCTGTTTCGATATCAAATAGTATTGCATAGCATCAACGATATATTCATAGCATAGTAAACATGCAAAAAAGCTCTGAAAGTTCATCATGAGTTGAGTGTGTATAGCGGATCTGGATTTCCTCCATACACTTCCTGGATGGCCATCATCAGATCACAGCTCGCTCAATCCCTGGCAGAGAACCAAGGCTTCAAAGTTACCTCGTTTGTATGAAAATCGAATGGTGTTTCTAATCACCACTAAGTAAAGGTTGTTAGTTTTAATTCTGTTAAGTTTAAACTAAGCAATTCGCGTGGTTGTTCTACTTTTTAGGGTTCCGTACCAAAATGGTAAAAAAGGAACCCTTATGGTGAGACTCAGTCTGTCTGTCTGTCTGTCACAGCTGGATATCTCGAGAACTACTAATGGTATCAACTTGAAATTTGGAATAGTTTAAGATGACATTTGCCCAACTATTTTGCAAATAAGAAAGAAATAAAAAAAAAATATTTTTTTTACAACAGGGACTGAAAAGGGGTCTTAAAAATTTGAAGTGAGGTGACTAGGGCGTGTGGGGTATCATATGAAAGAGCGCTGTTTGCACATTTTAAAACATTTTTTTCTTTTTCTTAGGCCGCATAGTTTTCGACTTATGATGAAAAATGTAAAAAAAAATACCGTTCCCCCCCCCTTATCTCCGAAGTTTGCAAAGAGAAAAATCTGAAATAATTCTATGTGATAGTAGTTTACGTAAAGATTACAGGAAAAATAAAACGAGGTCTCAATATAACACCCTTTTTTAGAAATTCAAAAACAAACAATAATTTTTTCAGTTTCACTACCCGTCAACAGATGGCGGTGACCTAAGAATGCTAACTTGCGAATTAAAATAGTTCCACTATCGGTCAAGAGATGGCGCAACCTAATACTACAGTAATAATTGGTGACTGGTTCTTATATAAATTACCTACTATTTGCCGTACGAATATAAACGAAGAATAAGTTCCTACTTAGTAATATAAACAGTTTGCAATGTGGAGCGGCTGAAACGTTTTTCAGTCACCATAAGCAACTGTGGTTAAGATTTGTAAATTAACTGTCCGCCTGTTCGCCCTTCCACCTGTCTGCCGTTTATCCTACTTTTTTAAAGACTGTACTAAAGTAACATATCCAAATATATTTATGATTGTACGGAACCCTCGGTGCGCGAGTCCGACTCGCTCTTGACCGGTTTTTTTGATAAAGTTCTCTGCAGACAAATTAGACAATATTAAGTAGACGACCATTTGTATGAATACTGCACTGATTACTACTAAAATAGTTCACAATTAAGCAGTTAGTTAAGTACACTGTACAACTACCTAACGTGATATGTAGTAGTTACTTATAAAAGGCGTATTATTGTTAATAAGAAGTACAGTTACGAGCAATAAGATGTATACACCATAGAACTTTGTCACATTACGTTTTGAATAACCTAGGTATAACATTATCACACTGAGATATATTGTTTGAATGAGACATAGTTCTAAAGTGTGTATATATTATTGCTCGTAATTGTAGAGCTCGCGCAACATAACTTGAACCAAACCATAGACAATGAAGCTTGCGCAGTAGCAATTTTCAGCACAAAAATTATTGTAGTGCGCAGGTCACGTAGTACTAAAAATTGGGTCAAGTTATGTTGCGCAAGTTGTATTTTTATAAGTTTTTTGGATTATTAAGTAGGTTAATTAGGTTAGTTTCCTGCGTAGGGGTGTCAAAAGTTTAGGTTCACTGGATCTTATAAAAAACAATACTAATAACAACTTCACACTTTTTAACGGGTTACAACTTACACATTTTAACTTATATGTAATTGAACTGCAATGTTGTTTTATACACAGTGAAGGTATGGTATAATAATATGTCTATACGAATATACAGGTCAGTATATTATATGTATTATGAAGAGATTACCGCCAGCCCTACGCTGAGAAAAACAAGTAGGTATAACATTTTCTTTACAATAGGATATTTTCTAAAATTTTAAGTCGTTTATTTCTAAACCGACTAATAAGTAAGCACTTACCTAAATACATTTTAGTAATTGCATTTTGGCCAAAATATTGCATCCATATTCTTCGAAAACCTGTGTAAAATAGTGTTTACCGTTTTTCATTGTAGGTACATTGCTCTATGTAATTAAGTCAAATCTAAGTAAGTTGAAAAAAAACGGGTAACATAGCACAGGCACATGCACAAAATGCAAGAAGTACTTCAAATAACCTACTGTTTCTAGAACAAAACCGATTATGTTGTTATTTTTAAACATCTAGATAAGTTTATCGTTTACAGTTTTCAAAATCTTTGGTACCTACCTACAAATCGATGCAAACTAAATGGCGGCTCGGAACATCGCGCAAGACCCTATTTCCACATTCGCCAACTTCCGTTTTCGCCAAATCGTGATTCCCCAATTCCTTATTCGCCGATTCCCACACCCTGATTATCTAAATAGAAACTATTTACCAACTGGTTTCATTTGATATACATTGCTACTTTTCTTTGGTATGTTTTTTTTTTCACCTCAAAAAGAAGTAGCAATGTATCACATTAATCTGTCAAATGAGACCGGTCGCTAGGTGGTTTCTAGTTAGATAATCAGCCCGCCGGTTTTCATAGGCACGAATAGTCGTTACTGGCCTACAGCTAAACCCATTTATTGTACTGCCAATGTATTACGATGCGCAGAATATAATTTAAATGTTAGTGAGTGGGAAAGGTTAGTGGTTCGGCTACGTGCATAGCGGCTAGCTTCACAACCGCCATTAAGTTATTTTGTTTTAGTTTTTCTTGTAACGAGATGAATATTTTGTAAGATAAGTGCCGACCATTAGTTTGTAGAGTTTAAACTTGAGACAAATATACCTTGTTTTATGAGTATTTTTTCTTAAGAGCGCGTAGTCTGCACAATAGCACCACCATTGGAAAAAATTATAGTAGGTAGTGAAAAGAAAGCCACTTTTAGCAAAAAACTCCATGGTTACAAAATATTGTAAGCGATAAAAAGTACCATAAACCTTCTTCGGAGTGCACTACAGAGTGATAATTCACAATTTTGTCGTTTTTTTCCAATGGGGCGGCGCTAGTGTGCAGACTACACGCTCTTAGTTATATAAAACATGATCTTGTGAAATAAATTACTTAAAAATATAAAAAAAGTCATTGTTTCATTTATGCCCTAGCGCTCCCGGTAAAAATATAGGTAAGGAAGTACAAGTTATATTATCGTTTCTGTACTCTTGTGTATTCTAGCAGAGTTCCTAATTATTTTTATTTATTATTTATGCGTAGTGGTAATTTGAGTTATTTGGATTGGCTTCCTTATAACAGAATAGAAAAAAATCACTGAAGGCCAAGCCACACAGCGGGCGTGGCGTGACGGGACGGGACGGCGACGCGACGCTGAGAAGTTGTAATGTACTAGATACTATGGACGACGTCACACAGGCCGGCGTGGCGCGACGGGTCGCGTCCCGTCCCGCCCCGCCGCCGTCGCGCCGAGCGTGAATACATATCGGAAGCGCGGCGGGGCGGAACGTAGGCGCGGCGAGATCACGCCCGCAGTGTGAACTCCCGTCGCGTCCCGTCGCGCCGCGCCCCGTCACGCCGCGCCCCGTCACGCCGCGCCCCGTCACGCCCGCTGTGTGGCTTGACCTTAACAGAGTTAAATTATTATCATACAAAATAATGCCATCCTCAGTAATATGAAGAATTATGTGTTATATCTGTATGGAACATTAGCAGGGTTATAGTAGCAACGTTAGTATATTTCCGTTGTGTTTAATGTACCATATCTTAAATAAAAATATAAGGAGCATCAAATTATTCCCGCCACATACAGATGGAATTTTGATTCGGAATTTACTTTATTCACCCAGGTGATTTAGCTCAGGCACATTAAGTCTACGACGGGTTCCCGACCGCAGCTAATCCATACAAATCTATAGGTACCACTTACATGCGACAATTTTCCGTTCGTAATTTTCATATACGTGTTACAAAATAATCCATAATAGTACAGTAGCCCGTAGAACATTTAAATCACCAAAAAGGTTACCGTTTGCCGTTGTGATATAGTTATTTATTACGAAATTATAGATACTTTAACCCAAGTTTTACAGATCGCAACCCGCCGTAACCTATATTTGTGTATCTCCAAAATTGTTATATTTTTATTTTTTTAGGTTTACCACATAGTTTAGCTATTGTCGTGTTCTACAGCTTGGTTTGATTGCCACAGATAAATGGTAGATAGAGACCATCAAACTGAACAACTTTTACTATGGGATCAACTCTGAAATCAGGAAAAAAATCAGTTGTTTCGTAAATTTTGATAATTTCGTCATTTTTGTACGAAACAGCAGTTTTTTTTCGTGATTTCAGAGTTGGTCCCATAGTAAAGTTGTTGAGTTTGATAGTCCCTATCTACCACATTCGCCATTAGGGATTATTTTGTAACTCGTTGTATAGTCAAAATTCCGTTTCAGAATTCCGAATCACATTCCGTCTGTATGTGGCTGGTCATTCGGAAGTCAGAATGTCAATTGATATATGAAATATTTTCAGATGTTTCATATTTTAACGTCACTATACAGATCCGAAACGTTAAATATTTCACGAAAAATCTCGCTACTATAACCTAGCAGTAAAAGATGTCACTTAAAAAGAAATAAAAAGTGACAAATAGGGTATTTTATACATTTATTTATAAATAATCTTAGTTTACTTAATAACTAAGTTCTACAATTACTTTATTTAACAATGACTATAAAATTTCAAAAGCATTTTAAATAAAAGTAACGTAACATAAAATTTGTAATATGAAAAGTATTCATCCAATAGTTTTTAAAAGTAATTTTATCTAAATATAAGCTTTCAAGATGGAATTTAAGTTTTAAAACTGTGTATCATCCATTTTTACTGTCCCTACTTCTGGGGCACAGGGGCCCGGGTAGACTAGTGGCCGCCCGCGGTTTCACCCGCGTGGTTCCCGTTCCCGTAGGAATATCGGGATAAAAAGTATCTTATGTTTTAATCCAGGCTATCAACTACCTGTGTACCAAATTTCAACCAAATCCGTTCAGTAGTTTTTGCGTGATTGAGGAACAAACATCCAAACATCTAAACATCCAAACCCACAAACTTTCACATTTATTTATAACCCACCACGCGTGCTCTATGCGGATTGGTGGGTGTTAACCACTGCAAATGCAGCCGAGAGACTAACATGCCTTCCGAAGCACGGAGGAGCTCGATATGATATATTTTGGTTATTTAAGACTATATTACCATTCCAAACGAAATTATCGTTATACAAAGACGAAATCTAAAAAATCAAAGCATTAGGTATTATTGATGTCAACTAAAGTTTTAGGAAGCAAATCCTTAAATTAAGTCGTGTAGAGAAAAGCATAATACTTATACCTACTTACTTATTATCAGGTTTTTTTTGCAACGAAGACAATCTGTTTAAGCGAAATTTTATAATTGCTTGTCAGAGGCATTTTTCATGCAAGTTCCAGATGTAACAAATAAGTATACCCTTATATTTATTATTTCACTATTCGTAAGCTTATAATGTGTATTGTCAAGGAGTATATATAATAGAGGAAAAATAATAAAATAAATATTTCAATAACAGATAAAATAAGATATTAAGAAATGCTTAAATCGCTTTAAAATGATTCTTTCTGATATTCAAAAATTATAAAGTCTTTATTTTTTATAGGGATAATTAGGTGTTTGTCTAATGTACTGTGTATTTTATTTATTATATCCATATATCTTTTTAATTTTTTTTACAAAAGAATTCAAGGTTCGCCTTCATATCGGCTCACGCAAAACTGTTTCAATTTGTATTGAAATCTTAAAATGGAACGTGATCCAAATAAGCTCCTCAATGCTGTGATACTGAACCAAATTAGCAAAGCCATGGGTCAAAATAGAGGATAATAAGTATAATGTTATGTAACAATACGTATCACAGTCAAGCGACACCTAAAAACGCTATTTTTACCTTGAGTATATTAATTAAAATAGATATGTATAATGGTTTAAGAGAGTCTGGTCAACAAAAACTTAGACTGGTTGGAAAAGGAACAAATTTTGCGCCTTATTTCCTAAAATACCGTTAGGTCAGTTTCCAATAACTTATTAATTTAACGGGGAAAGTGGCGCCACCATTTTAGTCTTATCTTTCGTTGACCAGACTTACACTAACAATAGTGTGAACAATAGTGTAAAAAACTTAGTGTTGAGCTAAGTGTAGAGGTAGTTACAAACCTCAACACTTAGTTTTAATAAGAACGAAATTGAAACAAAAGCGATAAACCTTTCCCATGTCTGAGTGATAACATACCCCAACATAAGATTTTTCATTAATTTTCTTTAAAAGTACAATTACTACCGTGGTCAAATTAAGCCTCGGGTAAAATTGAAATCGTTCTGACACCATGAACACGAAGACAATATGGCACTATTGATAAAATAAAAGCGTCTTAAAAACACTTGTTTTGAGCGCCATAGTCATCCCGTGCTTTTGTTTGACGCCAATGCAGCGAACTAAAATCTATGGAACAAGCATTCCGCTCAAAAATTAGCATACCACACAAAAATTACAACCAAGTGGGAGGGATAAAAATACTGGCGTTTAGTTATGCAGCACAAAGCGACTAAACACTGTGTTCATAATAGCACAGATAATATAATACTATATACTTAGCGACCTTCATTTGAATACTCATAGATATTTTCTATACTTAAACTAAAAAACTTTAATACTTATTATACGTTATCTCTGCATCTTGTTATCTTATTTGCGTCTTTTTCACCATTTGACTACACAAGACGTCATTTCTAATAAAGTCTCTCTTTCTTTTCTTTAAATTACTTTATAGAACGCTAACGTCGCACAGTGTTTGATTTGACTCAAAAAAATTCCCTATGCCGTTTATTGCATTAATCGATCAAGAAATGCATTTTAAACGGCCGACTAGAACACCCACGTATCTATTTCAAATACTTTTTTTTATAAAAAATAATTTATATTTCGTGACTTTAACCTACAAAAAATATTATTTGCCAGTTTTTATTTTTGGAGTATCACCTCTGGTTATCGTGTTATTAATTTTTATGCAGATTTTGGTTTTTATTTTTTTCTCCAAAAAAACTCAAAAGTGCGGCTTGTGACTAGCACTGCAAGATTGCTCTTAATTTGGTCTATTATTGATAAAATAATCACGTTGCTTTATTGCGGCGTTTACGAGTTATCGAATTTCAAAATAAGCCGCACTTTAGATACGCTTACATAATTTATTTAATCTTTTTTCTAGCTTAAAGTCACAAAATATAAATTATTTTTTATAATAAAAAGTATTTGAAAAAGACACGTGGGTGGTCTAGTCGGCCGTTTAAAATACATTTCTTGATCGATTTATGTAATAAACGGCAAAGGGAAATTTTTTGAGTCAAATCAAACACTGTGCGTCGTCTGTCCCCTAGCTGGACTAAATGCTGTGCGGGTTGTAATTTTTAGCCCTGTGGTGACATTTTTTAATCAATATTTGTTTGCAAACTACACTTCCATAGATTTCAATTCGCTGTCGATAGTAGACGGCACGAGACGTCACGTCACAATAAGGAAGAGAAATAAAGCCATAATTATTTAAGTATTAACATAGACTTATTATATTTTTGAAATCATTGAGTATTAAGCGTTTTATTTAAAAACGTGAATACTTATAGTTTTTATATGAATGGAGACTTAAGACGTCAAAATTTCCACAAGTCATAAAAAATTTGAACTCCCATAATTTCATCTTATCGTTTAACTATTTTTATTGTTAATTAAATAGTTATCAAATAAGAAAGGTATCTTCTTTTTAGTGCCGTGGCGCTCAAAAGGGTTCAGCTTTTATTTTATTTAACTAAGCATTTCAATCAAAATAAAAGCAATACCATTAAGCAACAAATAACTTACATTATTATTTATTACTAACTTATTTAAATCGATATGCGCGGCGTGCAAGCGATTTTAACCTTTGGAATGGTTAGGTTTAGGCACCTATATCTTTAATAGTACATACAATACGATTAATTTAATAATGTACAACAGAAGTGACTAAATTCACAGCGCTTGCGATACAAACAAAATTTTTTAACACGTTTTTATTAGGTTGCTTTCTCGTTTGTTTGTTTGTTTTCAATCTGTTAAATTTTCTCTTTGATCTGATCCGATGGATCACTGTCTATTGTTACTTTAGTCGCATTGTACATACAGTGACATAATGAAAGCAATCAGGCTCTGGCGGCGAAATCGCCATAATTTTTGATGATAAAACCAAAGTTAAATCGTCACCGTTTCGTTTATAGAAAAATACTCGCTACAGTTTTGTTAAAATTGTTGAAAGCTATATCTAGGGAGCCTAGGATGCCAATCTTGGGAAATTTAAATGAGAATTCTAAAGACAAACCAAAGAATTTTAGGTGAATATAACATAAATGACAACGTAACGGTTTTGGTTTTATCGTTCAGAATCAGCGCGATTGGGCCATAGATAAAAAAAAAATTACATGCAAATACAAAACATTAATTATATTTAAACTAGCTATGAAGTCGCGCTATAAAAATATAATTTCACAGAGAATCCGCGTTTATTATTATTATTATTATTATTAAAGCATTATGCGTTTATTATAATAAAATATCATTCGCACTTAGTAAAACAATTCGCAATGAGCAAGTCTTTATATCTAGTTTTGCTTAATTTATTAATTGAATATGAAGTATGTTACAATTACGCTTAGCAGTTCTCAAAATATTGTTATGGTGTAGAACCAGTTTTTTTGCTTTAAAAGTACTTACCAATTTAAGTCACACAATTAAAATTCAGTTATAAAATTAAACAAAAATGTGTCTAATGTTTTGATTCACTTTCAGTTACGAATATACATATTTTTCTAAAATAAGAACATGGTAAATGAGTTGATAATAAAACTACATATCATAATTTTTATGACTAAAAATTTTACAATTTACTTACAATGTGATTAAATTGAAAATAGTGATCCGCTGCCACTTCACTCGTAAATTTTTGGCAAAAAGAAAATTTTACAGATTAAAATACTGTAAGTGCTCTGAAGTTAGTGACTTCAGTTGTACATTGGCAAATAAATCGCTTTGTAAGCATCGTTTTAACTGTTGTCGTCAGGAAATTGGACATTTACATGAAATACACACATCAACTTTGTCTAGGGATACTGGTGTTATTTTCATACAAACGAGGTAACTTTGAAGCCTTGGTTTCCTGCCAAGAATGTACTGTGCTGTGATCTGATGACGGCTATCCAGGGAGTGAATTGAGGAGATTCAGATCGCTATACACACCCAACTGATCTGACCAGCATTCTTAAAACGTAAAGGACATGTTTTAAAAAACCGCTAAAATAGCATGACAATGTATGGAAATCCTCAAACTGAGAACCCCGACCCATTAATCTTTTAGAATGCTGATCAGATCAGTTGGGTGTGTATGACGAACTGAAACTTCTCCATTCTCTCCCTGGATGGCCATCATCAGATCACAGCACGGTACATCTCTGGCAGAAAACCAAGGCTTCAAATTTACCACGTTTGTATGAAAATAACACCTGTATCCCTAGACAAAGTTGATGTGTATGTGTATATATTGATATTTCATGTAAATGTCCAATTTCCTGTCGACAACAGTTAAAACAATGCTTACAAAGCGATTTTTTTGTTTGTACAATCACAAAAGGATATCCTTTTGTACAATTACAAAAGGTTTATATTATGCTATAAGTAAGTTGTGCGATCTGATATGTGATGTTTCTACAGAACTTATCCGTTCCGAAAGCAACGAGAGCAAATATATGTCCGTATGTCCATCGATCTG
Organism: Agriphila geniculea; assembly: GCA_943789525.1. Lineage (NCBI taxonomy): Eukaryota > Metazoa > Arthropoda > Insecta > Lepidoptera > Crambidae > Agriphila > Agriphila geniculea. The sequence continues at coordinate 5,051,208 of OX038870.1, forward strand.
TATGTATAATCCCCGAAAATGCTAATGCACCTGGCGACCATTTTTTTGCAATTATAGTGTTTTATTTATTTTATTTTTAGTTGACATGGATGTTACCTAATTGACAAAAGGTTACGGTGCATTAATAAATTCCTAATGCGCCTGACCGCGATTGTTTCGAAGATACAGTAGTTTTATTTCATGAAGGCGCGTGAATTTAATGAGTTTCAACCTTATTGCGTTGCCTTAAAAATGTTGACGGGGCGGGCGCCTCTGTGAAATAAAACTTCTGTACTTGCCATTTTTACTTGTGGTTGACGTCAAGTGGGGATTATACGATATCGGCCAATCACGTGTTTTACTACTTTGCAGAAAAGTCCCAGCGCGAACTAAACATATTGGAAGTGACGGCGGCGCGGCGTTAGGGCTGCCACCTTTTTCAGACAAATAGTTTTTTTTTCATTTAGGTAATAACAATAAAGTACGCAGCATTAAAAAAGAAAACATATTTATGTTGTTTCTCGTAAAGCAGAGCATCCAGCTTATTCGCTAGTTACCTCCGGAGCTGAAATAAATCCCATAAGAGTTGAATTAATCAAAATAATCTCTACCAAGGTAAAAATAAAGCAGAAAATAAGTCTGATGTAAACTCAGCTTCGTTCTATCGGCAAAACAAATCGATCTAAGTATATTTCCCACTCCCCTTTTAGTCCTATCTTTATTCCCAAGGGTTACCTGGAAGAGATTGCTGCTTAGCAATAAGGCCGCCTCTTATCGTCGGCGGGCTGTGAAAACCTCGTATGTATTACTTAAAATTTTTCAAAAGATGCAAAAAACAGTATATTGAGATTTTTTCACGAGGTTCTCATTTACATCAATAGATGGCACTACAATTATCGAATCTGAGTTTCTTCGACGTAGACATGTATTACGAGGTTTTCTCATGAAAAACAGCTAAAAGAGTTCTTCACTTACTTAATTAGCGACTTACGAGGTTTTCACAGCCCGCAGACGTTATATGCTTTTTCTCTGTAACTGTCCTTCTTTCTATAATTCTTGTCTTTGCGTGCAATAAAGTGTAATTTATTATTATTATTGTTTTCTTTTTCTTATTAACTACAGATATTTATATTTAGTTTAACCAAGAATTTGTTTGCTTTATTAGAATTAGATTCTTAGCCATTTCTTGCCTTTTATCTTTCACTTGAGCAATAAAGAATTTCCTTTGGCAGCTGTAAAAATTATAAGTAAAATTCTTCAACTACCATTAATTTGAGATAGAACCCGTCACCTAAAATATATGATCAACTCAGATTTATTAGTTACGTTACGTTAATGAGAGTATTTTAGCGTAGGTACGTTTTTGCTGTCGTAGATTATAGCGTACTCTACAGAGAACTGACAGAGTATTGTCCTCAATTTCTTATTGGTACACCAATAAGAAATAAAGAACTACTCTCTTTAAAAGTACGGGTGGCAACCCTACGCGGCGTGCAAGCGATTTTAACATTTTAACATTACCTATGTATGTGCATTGTTCTCCGATAATCGTAAGAAAAGTGTCACCTAGGTAAATTAAGTATACTTATCAGTACACTTAATTCACCTAGGTGAACATAGTTCATCTGTTTTTTTAATTCATTAATAGTTAATCACCTAGGTGAATTAAGTATAAAAGTAATTGGAGTTGGCGGCTTATTTTTTACTCCTTAACTCTACGCTCTGTCAGTCACTACGCCCGATTGCACTAAACTTAAGGATCGCCTAAGTCTTTTCCTAACTACAACATGACCAAATTAAAACGGTGTCATAAACTTAGCCGTCATGTAGCTGTCATTCGCCTAGTTATCTTGGTCGAGTTATAGATAAGAAAAGACTTAGGCGATTCTTAAGTTTAGTGCTTTTGCACCTAAAACCACGGAAATGAAAATCAGCCTAAAATCAGCTATTTGATTACAAGTACATTATGGTCTTAGATTGGTAGTCAGTATTAAATTTTTTAAGGTCAATGGCATTTTGTGAGCCATTTTGGCAACATGACTTTTCCGAATTAAAAAAACCTGCTGAATTCGTTTCTGAATGTTGCCAAGCCCAATTTTGGCTCCTTTACTCAAAATTCAAGATGGCGGCAAAAATGGAGCCTTATCTTATTTGATCTCGATTCTGGTCGTGTGTATAGTTGCAAAACAGCGGTTGTTATCGGGTAGTTATCCAAAGCCGCCGGTAATAACGTATAGACAGCGGCTGGCAACCGGCTGCTTATCCGACTCAATACTAAAAGGTCTTACAATTTTTACAGTTCCTAAGTCGAAACTGTTAAAATAAACGAGACGTTATATATAAATAGGTATTTTTACTAAATTAATTATCTACTTTGTCATGGTTTTAAACATAAAATGTTAAATATTATGAATTAGGTATTTTGCAATGTCCCTCAACAAGCAATGTACCTACCTACCTACTTATTTATACGGTACATAATTAGTACCTATTTAATCTGTAGGTATGAAACTCCGCTTTGCCACTTTTATTATTATTATTATTGTACAATCGTAATAAGAAGGTAAGCTCGAGAAGCTTGGCGTTTCGCAATGTTTCACATGTGTACCTACACCGTCCGTTTTGTTTCGTGTTTTTTGGAATTACATATGTGATCAGCCCGAGTAAGATGAAACATTTAATTTAAAAATTAAGTATTTAAAAATAACATTGACGCAACTAAGAAATAGGAAGGAGCGCTTACCTAAATAATTAAAGCTGAAGTAACGTATAAAGTAAGTAGGTAGTATGTAGTTAAACAAGAATTATCACTTAGGACATTAAACGGATTGAATAAAACATAATGACTTGTTTTCAATCGTAGACAGCCGCTGTTTATGGGTGATCACCGTAGTCAGCGAAAAGAGCGGCTGGTAACCGGCTGGCTGACTAAGATAACAACCGCTTTCACATCTATAGTCGTGTGAGGTATCCTGGCATAGGTTTTGGGGGTCGCTGAACTCAATTTTGATAACTGGAAGTCCGTCCGGGTACCGGAAGTAAGAGATGTGGAAATTTGTACCAGAAATAACATATTGATAAGTAGCCCAATTATAACACGAGATATAATAATAAACTTATTAAACATTTTTGTCTGCTAACCGTGTTAAAAAGTACTCTGTGTCACATGGCGGATTATTTTCTCAACTTTTTTTTTTAAAACCTCTACCGAATTAAAACTGTGAAAATTTGTCCTAGAATAAAAAATACTGGTAAATAGCCCAGTTATATCACTATATAGAATAATAATCTTGATAATCATGTTTGTCTAGTAACTGTGTTAAAAAAAATGTGTCGCGGGGCAGAATTTTCTCTCCTCCAGCCACATCTCATACATCCGGTACCCGGACGGACTTCCGGTCATCAAAATTGAGTTCAGCGACCCCCAAAACCTATACTAGGACACTTCACAGGACCAGAATCGAGTTCTAATAAGATAAGGCTCCATTTTGGCCGCCATCTAGAATTTTGAGCAAAGGAGCCAAAATTGGGCTTGGCAACTTTCAGAACCGAATTCAGCAGGCTTTTTTAATTCGGAAAAGTCATGTTGCCAAGCTCACGAAATGCCGTTAAAACGGTAAAGGAAGCCGATTTTTTCATTTTTCTACCAGTCTATCACTGCACACAAGACATTTTTCTCATATATACAAATAACATCACCACTTAAAAGTAATCAAAAGCGTCTCCAATAAAAATCTCAAAGACTTCCCTTTCCCCGTATTCACAAACAATACTCTAAGCGACCCTTGGTTATACGAGCGCACTGCGTTGAAATAGGTAGGTACAGCTCTGTGATGGGTTCGTTTGTATTCCGTGTGATACGTTCGTAGTGCGCTGTGCGTCCGTAGGCACTGTGAGACCTCATAGTAATGTTTGTGAATAAAGGTGTAAGTCTTTTGCGTGATTTTTGTATATTATGCATCATTATTTTTATTGCACGATCCAACCCAGCCTTTTTTCATCACTTGTTATAATTAGCAAACAAGCACAAATACATGTCCAATAAGTACAATTAAATTAATTTGGTACTTCTATTTATTATTTAGTTAAACAATAGCACTCGACTCGCTATTATAGGCACATAAAGCTTTGTCCAGACTTGTATCATCTTGACGATCAAAATCAGGCGTGTCGTATCAAGTATTCGTATCCTAAGTGTGGACGCTCATTTCGACTGCATCGTATCACTATCTCCATTAGCCCAAAACGGGCTTAATAGCCACGTCCACACTTAGGATACTGTATCTTGTCAGCGTATCAACAACACGTGTCGTGAATGTGGACGCGTATCTTTCCCTAGTCAACAAAAAAACGTAAGCAACAAAAATGTATGTCATCAACCCGCGGAGGAGAGTGCGAAAATGTATATAAACACGTACATACAAACTCGTCAAAATCGTGTAGCGGCATTGCGTATCCCCTTTGATGATCGGGCAAAAACCGCCTCGAGATGGATCGCGGTGTATCATCGTATCAAACCACATAGTCGTATCATGATACAGTATCAAAATGCGTCTACACTTCCAGAGCTATTGTTTAACCTTAATCTTTACTTTTATAAAGTAACCATAGTCCCATTTTATTTAATTATTTGCTAATTAATTTAAGCAAAGTAAAACAGACTTTACGAACCTTATACCTAAGTATCACATTAGTCTGACAAGTCTTTCCTCCACTGTGGAAGTGATTCCATACTGGAATAGAGGTATTTTGGCGGTTCTTTGGTACTTTTGCCAAATATCACGTAAGTGGGTGACAGGTATTGGCGACTTATTGATTCAGCAAAAAAAGTTTTTGCCTCCACGAGCTGAGCTGTTGTCGGTGGTGTCTTCGCAAAATTACCTGCAAGAAAAAAAAGGATGACATTAACTTAATTAATCAACTATAGCCCAACCACAGCCAATTTACGGCGAGAATCTTTATAATCAAAAACTTTATGTATTTTCACAGTTCACACTTTGGTAAACATAAGTACCTAATTAAGCTTTCAACGGAATGAGCATATTAATAAAACGTGTTTTAAAACCGAATTTTGATGATAAATATAGGCAGTTTTGCATACAAACGATTTATCTTTTAAGTTTTTTTTGCCGTGCATCTTTTGCACGTTTTTAGGTAGGCAGCTTCGAGAAAGCAAAAAAAAAACTGTTGTATTTTCTATAAAAATACCAAGGGTGTCGATTCGGTTGGCACTACTTAACTTACTTAGCAGGGCTACACTAATTTTAGCATTCTGTCTGCCCCCCTACTCTCGACGGGAATTGACGGGATCGACTAGGATCGAATAAACGTCAAAAATCTGTTATTTTGGTACATTGAAAACGGTTTCCATTGTACCGTTTTGACATTTACTCGATTTGAAAACTCAATATTTTAGATCGCGCCAGGGGAGGGAGTAACTCCCCTTTTCGATATAGAAAGAAAAGGTTAGAAAACTAATTTTAGTTTCGTCCTGTCAATTTAGTTAAGTTGTGCTGCACCGAATCGGTACCAATGACAGAAAAATCTTATTTCCGCCTTAGTAAGTTATAAACACGGAATAAGAAGTGTTCCGAACGAGTGGTTCAATGCCAATATCGAAGTGAGAACTAAAATCATTGAATTTTGGGACGACCTTTAGTGGCCAATCGTGCGTTTAAGTGACAGCAAATACATTTTTTCGTCATGGCTTTGTAGTTCATATCTTTTATCTTTTAAAATCATTACTAGCGTCCGCCCGCGACTTCGTCTGCGTGGAAAGTTCTTTTGCTTTCCCTCAGGAACAGTAAGTATTTTCTGGATGAAAGTTACCCTATGCCCTTTTCTGTACCTCTGACAACGTGTATGCTAAATATTATGATTATCGGTTCAGTAATTAAGACGTGGAGGCGTAACAAACGAACAAACTGACTTTCGCATTTAATGACTCCTGACCCTAACCAAGCGTCGTATAATAAGCACTTAAGTGACCAATATGTAAAAATCTGCAATAGACTGTTCCACCTACTATTAATAAATCTTCATACATATTATGAAACAATACGTATTGAAGGAAAATTTGCGTCGTACAGTGGTTACAACACAACACCCGCGTGTTTCCTTCGGTAACTAACAGGATCACATGTCAAGCGGAACATTATACATACCTTTACTAGATTAATGTGCAATAATCCATAAGTACTTATATTATATGCGAAAGTAACTTTATTCGTTTTTGTTACGCTATGCCTTTATGATTAACTAGCGGCCGCCCGCAAGTTGTCTGCGTGTAAACTTTTTTGCTATCCTTCGGGAACAATACCTTTTTTCTGGATGAAACGTGTCATTCTCTGTACCCCTGACAACGTGTATGTAAAATTTCAAGATGTACGGTTCAGTAGTGAAGGCGTAACAAACAAATAAACAAACGGACTCTCGCATTTATAATATTAAAAGTAAGGATACAAAATTTCAGTCGGGTGGAATCTTATTTCTGTTTTTTTTTATCTGCATCGTGGCAACCTTAGACCGAAATGGTGTGTATTGTTTTTGTGACCATTATTGGGATTAGGGTTGCCAGGAAGCCAGGACCCACAGGGATAGTATCGGAATTCCAATTTATGAGTCGGGTACCGGAATTTCAGTACCTACATTATTCATGGGATATCAACAACAATAGTCTATCTGCGTCTAGGGCTGTCACTGCCGTTTTTCATACAAATAAAAAACCTACATTTTTGAAAGGTACTGGAGTGGAGACCACCTTTCGGTACCTACCCGAAGCGTTGTCCTTCAAAATGCCAGATAGTCGGATCACATCACCAAAATAGCTAGAAAGAACTGGAGTTAACCGGACACACAAAGGACAATAAGACCAAAAGCGATGACGTGCAAATGAGGCCTACACGCAACATATACCGTATTTACGCAAATAAATATTACTTACTTAACAGGTGGATTGAGTACAGAATAGATATATACTACCGTACAGAAAGGACACTCTCCGCCTCGCCCCAGAATCAATTACCTCACCCCACCCCATGTGCCGAATCGTGAGCTCGTTCAGCCGTGTTCATCAACTGTCAACTTATTTTGATACTCGTAAGCGTCAATTACAATGCGTCGTAACTTTATTTACAAAATAGTTCAAATTATGAATTGAAAGTCGCTCATACAGTTCAAACTATATGGTAGCCCTAGACTTACTCACACAGTTGCGCGTGTACGAAAATGTTTATAATGGCACGGTTGTACGGAGTGTCCAGGGTGTCACTTGAGGCTGAAAAAAAAGAGAGTAAAATGGTGGCAAACTTAATAAATAAACATACCAATAAATGCTAGGACCAGGGCGGTGGTCGCGTGGTGTGGGAACAGCGGCGAGGGCCGACGCCACCCGAGCGCCTCGTACGTCTGCCCGTCCGAAGATATCAGGAAATTGTATGGCAAAGGTTTGCCTCCCACGGTTTTGTTCTGAAACGAAATAAGTAGGTAGCTACATTTATCTACACCCATGCTTTAAATCCTCTATAAAGGGTTCTGAAACGGTTAGCTTACTGCCAACATTACAATATCCTAGAGAGAGGATGTCGCGCTCCTCCGCGCGCCCACGCGCCACGAGTTACACTGTGAAATTCAGTGCAAAGAAACATGTTACATTATAACAATCGTTCGGATGGTATAATGACGACGAGGGGGTGGAAATTCAAAGTCTAAAACCATATATAGTAGAGGATACATAAGTATCATGCTTGGGTGTAGATGATGTTTAATATGCAACTGTACATAATTAGGTATTAAAACACTCATGTGATACTATAGGTAACATTTGTACTTTAATACCCTTCATTATAGTACAGTTGCATAAATAACTATTTTCAAATAAGAATTCTGGCCACAAAACGACTAGGGGTGCCAGAGGCGCGGCGAGAGAATTATCTCTTCATTATACGACTGAAACGGTTTAATGAGACATATGATGAAAAACTGTATTTAATTTTAATTACACTGCGATTAAGTTGACAATAGACAGTGATCCACTGCAACTTCACTTGGGAATGTATGGCAAGGAGTAAATTTTACAGATTAAAATACGTCGTTTAGTGTATGTACGTATGTACGTATGTACCGCAAGCGCTCTAAAGTTAGCCACTTCAGTTGAACATTGACAATTCAATCGCATTGTGTACTGCTTTTATCTGAGAAATCTACTGAATAATTATGTCTAACAATAATAATCTGTTAATTTCATTAGGAAATCACAATAGTGTTGAGACCCAAAACCAAAATATAAGTACCTATCAAAAAGAATTATGTAATTATTATTTTTAAATCATATACAGAGTGCATTTGTAATCACTCTCCAAATTTAAAGGATGTGTTCAGTCCATGAAACTGAACAACTTTCTCTAATAAACACAGGGTCAAATATGTAAAAAATGACTTTTCATACGAAAAGATCACGTGATCAGTTAAGTATGGGATGACCAAAATTTTTCGGCGTATTTCGACACCTGTTTCATGGAGAAAGTTGTTCAGTATCATGGACTGAACACCTCCTTAAAATTTGGAGAGTGGTTACAAATGCACCCTGTATGCATCCAATAAGTAATACTTACTTTATTAATCAAATATAACTTATTGGAAAAGTATTATGATTCATAACCACATGTGGAGCTAGGTCGGCGATGCAACATTATACAAGTATAATAACTGTTCTTCGCGATCTGTGTAACGTGATATTATCACAACATAATATTTACATTTGTATTGTTTAGTATGACGTTAACAGTTGTATTACAATAAGTACAAAATATTCCTGCGACTTGTGAGTGACACCTTAATTTTACAATGACAACAAAACACCTATTTTGTTTTGACTCTAAAACGCTGTATTTCTTATAGCGCAAATGATGGTGTTAAATGACGCCCTTTTGGTTAAGTTTCATAAGTAGTCATTTTTTTAATACTCTTACTACATCCTTACTACCCTAATGGGCACAGACAAGAAGGAGACATGGGCCCAATGCGGATCGGTGGATGTTAATGACAGTAAATGTAGTCGGGACCATAACGGTTTAATGTGCCTTCCTAAGCACAGAGAGAGGAGCTCGAGCTAATAAATTTTTGCTCACCCATCCCATGAACGATACTTGCAAAAATCGCAGGGCGATTACGCTTACCCACTGCACCATTGAGCTTCTCTATACTATAGGAATTAGAATATTAACCATTATCAACACCAGCTTCTTTTAAAAGAATTACATATGTATAGTACCTACTTATATTAAAGAAGAAAATAAATAGTTATTTGTTATACAAGAGAGCAAAGTCATTTTTTGCTGCGAGTGCTGACTTTTAAATCACGAACTAGCGAAGTAGTCTAGAATTGAATCACGAGCGTAGCGAGTGATTCTAATATAGACTACTGAGCACAGTGAGTGATTTAAAGGCACGAGACATCAAAAAATTTGCTCTCGTGTTAAACATACAACTTTTCACCTTTACCAGCGAGAAAAGGTGTTAGAAATTAAAAAAGCACTTCGCCTCACGCTCGCAGCAAAAGTCGATTTTGCTGCGAGTTTTTACTTTTACTGCGAGTTTTTGGTAAAAAAGCACTTTGCCTCACGCTCGCAGCAAAAGTCGATTTTGCTGCGAGTTATAACGCGCCAAAAGCACCCTTTTCGTGCTGGAGAGGTGAAAAAGATTTATTTTATCTACTATTTTACCCAAACTAGCTGTCGTAAGTACTTACCTACTAGTTTCTTACGTTAATTAATTCGTTCTGCGATTCTGTCATTATAATAAAGATTAACACAAATAGAAATCATTATGTTGAAAACTATAATTATTCATGCTTTTGTAATAAATGTAGACGAGATTAATCAATTAATTGTTATTTTTATTATTATTTCATTGTATCTTATATCATTGTATTCTCATAGAAAACATATTAAGAAGAAGGCTATATTATGTTAATCCAGGTTATAAATTATACGTGTGCCAAATTTCATCCACATATGTCCAACCGTTTAGGCGTGAAGAGATAACAAACATACACACACAAACTTTCGCATTTATAATATTATTAGGATAGGATATACCTACCCTACCTACTATACCTTTCTGTATGACTGAATGAAAAATGAATTCTTCAGATGTTGTGATGAATGCTGTAGGTTCATAAATCAGTACGCGACTACCTAACCTACCTATAAACGGTAGATAAAAAGTTATGCCTCCTAAATGCAGTCCAGGCACAACGGCTTAACATACCTTCCGAAGCAAGTTATTCTAAAATGTTTTCCACCACCACCCAAGCCACTGTTTTCTGTCTTTTTTTTCTTCAATGCGAAAGTTGCATAAATTCGTGGTTTTCCATGCACGCATACAAAGACGTACGGTACACGTAATCTCAAACTAAACCGGGCTAGTCAGTACAACCAGCTACAAGCGCTAGATAAATGACGGAACGTAGTCATGCCACGTGACCCTGAGGGTATTCGAATACGGCCAGAGTGGCATTTCTGTCTGAAAACACACCGTGTTATAACAAAAGATTTTTAAATACACTCAGATACCTGTTAAATTTGATGTTGTCACTTTTTTGAATATAATAGGTCTTTACCTATGAAATTGCCGATTTGTATGGAGATTTTTCAAGAAGTTGCATTTTTCATAATAGCATTTTCTTTCTTCATTTAACAACCATGAACACTCATGTAACAAAACTTTTATGTACTAATGTTTGAACACTATGCTAACTTATTTCCATTTAAGATAAGCGAAAAAATAAGTTTTGGTTAAGTTACAACCCCTTCAGTCACCCTTTTTTTGCTCACAAAAAAAGAGTCGCTTTCAAGATCTTTTTTTTAATGTCACGAAAGCTAAAATATGGACTTTATTTTTACTGATAGTTAACTATCATGATCATAATTCAATGTAATATTCACGATTTTGTTAAAATTTTAAATTATAGAAGTTATTATTTTCACTGTATGTGACAAAATATCGGCAATTTCATAGGTAAAGACCTAATATTATTTAAAAGAGACAGCATCACACTTACACAGGTGTCTAAGTTAAATAGTGTTTAAAAATCTTTTTAACCCCTTACTTACCGCATACTAAGCCATGTGTTCACAAAAGTTTATGATTTTTTCCTAGCCTAATGAAAAACCTTTTCCTTGAAAAAATATTTAAATTAGAGGAAGCATTTTATAGCGAAAAGGAATGCATATAATTTTGTCTATTGCCAATGACTTGTATTGACAATATTTGAGGTTTTTTTGCAACGGGTGTTGATCGGCTGCTGTCAGAAAAAAAGCATCTTTTCGGATTCAAAATAAAATACAAAAAGGTACGTAAAATATATATCAAAAATATAACCGTATCCTTTATTACTTCTAAAATATGAAAATTGTTTCTAGCTTTTTTCGTATGTTTTTTTTTCAATCTGCCATATTTGACTTCATATGCGTTACAGTAAAAAATACTGATGTCATATGTGGTTTCATATGCATTCCGGGTTACTTTTTGCTTATTCCAGATATGGATTATTCAAGCTTCTAAATAGCCTCAAAGCATATTAATAACACGACTTGAAATTTCATGTTACCGTAAAGCCGTAAACTAGATGACATGAGGGCAGCGCGCCGCTGTCATCCAATTTAAATAGGTAGTGAGTAGTGAGGTACAGAACGAGGCATATATCTTGAAATTTGTGCAACCGAGTGGGGAGTTCGCGCATGTCCTCTTGTGAGCGACCAATGTGCGCTTTTATAATTCCCAAGAATTCAGTAAGACATCAGTATTTTTTACTGTAACGCATATGAAGTCAAATATGGCAGATTGGAAAAAAAACTACGAAAAAAGCTAGAAACAATTTTCATATTTTAGAAGTTATAAAGGATACGGTTATATTTTTGATATAAATATTTTACGTACCTTTTTGTATTTTATTTTGAATCCGAAAAGATGCTTTTTTTCTGACAGCAGCCGATCAACACCCGTTGCAAAAAACCTCAAATATTGTCAATACAAGTCATGCGGCCCGGTACGGTACGGCCCGGCAGCCGTCCAACGGCACAACAGGGAAGTGAAATGTATGAAATTATATGGAGACGCTTTTATATTCCCTCAATGGCACCGGCAAACCGTGGTGGGCCGAGCCGTGCCGTGCCGGGCCGTCGGGAATTATAAAAGCGCACAATAGCGCGTGCCTCTCTCCCGCCACCCGCGCCCCTCACATCTACGCATGCCCAAAATACGCGTTCTTCGCAATCCCCACCCGATTTCAAGATACATGCCCCGTACTGTAGTGTCATACCTGCATGCTGCGTAGTAGCTCCGAGCAAGTCTGGGTGTTGTAGCACTCTTCGCTGTCCGTGTGTAATACGATCACCTGGGTGGCGCGCCGGGGGGCCAGGGAGAGGGTAGGGGGCTCCTCTCCCTGCCACTGGACTCGGCTGACGAGCTGCAGTGGCATATCCACTGGTGGTAATACATTTTCTGAAAACGTAGTGAGCATTTTTAATTATGTACAGGACCGGTCAAGTTAACTCGGCACCGGAGGCGAAAGCGGCCTCTCTCCTTGCCTCACGCCATCCGAAGTTTATGTGCACACAATTTGCAACTATTTATGTATATCTTCTCTCGATTGAGCAACTATAACTACGTGAAATAAAATAAAAATAAAAACAGTTTTTTTTTTCTAACCTAGGAACATAATATTTTAATTTTAAGTTTAAGTATTTTGAATTTGAAAACACATTAGTAATGGATTTCCGAAAGTAGAGATACTCTAATAAAAAAACTGTTTTTCCATTGTATCTGATTTTCATATTCATCGAATGTATTAAAATTATTTAAAAGCTGATGAAATAAAACGGGGAAGTACGATTTGTTCACTCCCACTTAAGTACTTAAAAAAATCCAAACCCGATCCGATTACTGAGTGTGACAAACTGTTTAATAGATAAGGAAAATAAACGAACTGTTATTATAATTTTAAATACAAAGTAAAAAGATTATTTAATGCGAACCAGAACAAAAACTGCGTAGATAATTAATTATTTTACGCAAATCACGATCGAGATAGTTATATTTTAGTCAATTATATAAAGTTACTAACCTGCTCTACTTTGTAGTATAAGAAGGTAAATGCCAATAATGACTCCTGACACTAATATGATGATCAGGAATGTCACGATTATTGTCGTCAAGGGCCCATTCTGGGCTGCCTCTACCGGGGGGAATCTCCTTAAAAGTGGTGTTCCTTCCGCTGCTGGACTAGCTTCCCCTATCTCAGCCGCTCTATTGTACGAACTATGACGGGACTCGTGGTCTGAAAATGATTACACAAATAAAAAAAAAGAACTTAACTTTCAGGATATTTAGCAGCTTTTACGCGTGTAATAAGCGTTGGTACACTACACTTAATTTTCACAAATAAATCATTACTAGATAGTCCGACGAGCTGGATTTCCACCATTCTAGTTTACGGTTCACAAAGGTCCCTATGCCGGCATTGTTTGCTACGAGAGCACCACGAGCAAACTAAATGTAATCAGAGTTAGCAAACCATTGCGATCTGGTATAGATATTGCAACTGTAGCTGAGCAACATTGGTTTCAGTAACATTAATAATAAAACGGATTTCGCATCGCACCTTATTTTAATCTCACAGCGATGTTCGTCATGAAAGCAACGTAATTAATCATTCATGAAACGGGATTTTTTCTGCTTTTGAAATCAATAATTTTGGGTTTAAATAGAGATAAGTGATATTGAAAAACATAAGCGAGGCTTTATTATTACATAGACATAAGATGTACAGGGTTATTTGTAAAACACCAACAATCTCGCAGGAGTAGACTACTAACATTATAAACAACAATTTGACTGTTCTACGACTTTTCCGAAAACAGACAAAATTAAAGTTTTTTTTTCCATACAAAATTAAATGTCCGTACAGCTGATCGAGTTTTTATTTTGTCTGTTTTCGGAAAAGTCATAGAACGAACAAATGTTGTTGTTTATGATGATTTACTATGCGAGGTTGTTGTTGTTTTATAAATAACCCTGTAGAGTATAGATAGTATTAGATACAGATATCAACAGCATAAAGTTATATTATAAGTTTTCAATTAATGATCAATGCCCGCGCGGACGCCGGCGCGGCCGGACAACAATAGAAAATCTATTGTGTATCATTTTCCAGGCGTTTATAAGTTAACTAGCGGCCCGCCCCGGCTTCGCACGGGTGCAATGTAGTTACTAAACGTAAAACTGTGCTAATGTGGTGTCAGTGTAAAGTTATTAGATTATACTACAGGATACATATACCTAGGAGGACGACATATACCTATACGACGTACGCAAGGGGTGTTGTAATATAATTGACGTGTGTGTGTGTCTAATGTCTGTCTGAGGCAACCAACCTAGCTCCCAAACTTATGGATCGATTTTAATGAGGTTTTTATGCATAGTTTAAGAGAAGCGTATAGACGGCGGGAAGCGACTTTGTTTTATACTATTTTTTTTATTATATTTTGCTTTTGCCCGCCCGCGTGGCAGTCGGTAATCGTTGTAAGTCTTCCCTTGGAAACCAATGATCGGGATGAAAAGAAGCCTGTGTTAAGTATTCCAGACTTAATCTATATCTGTGCCAAATTTCTCCTAAATCCGTTCACCCGTTCAGACGTGATTGAGTAGGTACCTAACAGAACAACATCCAAACATCAAAACTTTCACATTTATACAATTTTGTGATTATATAGGTAATAGCTGCACCCCGCGGTTTTACCCGCGCAGTCTGTCGATTCTGTAACCAAACTCGCATCTCACTTCACTTCGCGTGAATTTGTTATTAGACATTTGTTTACTAAATGTGCTATTTTACTGACTGCAAAAAATTTAGGTAGCCTGAGTAGCTATCTAAAATCTTTTGTGATAAAAAAATTTTCTTATCATTATCTTATTTATGATTCAAAATTCCCGTGCAGTGAAGTGAGATTCGAAGTGGGGTTCGAGTTTGGTTACAGAATCGACGCCCTGTTAACGATTCTGTATTAATTTGGAAGGCACTTAATAAAATTTATTAGCGGTAATTTAACAAAATAAGTATAATAATATTATGTTACATTTAATACTTACCTTATAGTTAAAAATTCTAATATCTTTGCTTAATAGTTATCTTCTTTATAAATAAAAATCGATGTATGTGTATTTGTTTCCTTTGCACTCCTAAACCATTCATCCACATCCGATTATGATGAAACTTTGGTGAATGTTTGGTGAATTGTTCTGCTTACTACTGAAAAGGTTTCTGGCTAAAAAAAACGTGACATTGCAACGCATGCCGGGCAAAGATTTATGCCGGGTGCAACTAATGTTATGCATTATTATCAGGCTCTCCATCGAAACACTTCTCTAAATACCACATTCCTTGTCACGTTATCTGATATTTGCCAGATGTTGCCGTTTTATTTGACTAATATTTCGTAAAGTAGTGAAAATAGGGATAAAATCTTATACAACATTATAAGAATCAAAGCTTGTCTTGAAAATCGGGAAAATTAGAGATTAAACGTCAGCCCGTGCAGTGACAACTGACATTTATTTTTCTTAATCATTCAAATGCACTAAGAAGTTTTGATTCCGATATCGAAGTCAATCACCCTAAAAATAGCTTTCTACCCCTTTTCAACCCTGTTAAGGGATATATTTCAAAAAAATACGAAAAACGTGTTCAATTAATTTTGTAAAAGAATGTCTATGCCAAATTTCAAGTCAATCGAGCCAAGGAATCGCGTTCTCCCATACAAACTTTGCCACCCTGTTTCACCCTCTTAGGGATTGAATTTCGCAAAATCCCGTCTTAGTGAGCACCTACACCCTAAAAGGGACCCCCATGCAAAATTTGAGACTCCTAGCACTTGTAGTTTCTGAGATTTCGTGATGAGTCAGTGAGTGATTTACGCTTTTATATATATAGATAACAACAGTTAAAAGATGAGTTCTGCTTTCCTTCCTACAGCTTAAAAACACAGGCGCCCAAATTTTGGGGAACAGTTACCACGTAATGGTGGGTACCTCTACCCATTTATGTTCGCGAACCTCGTGTTCCGCGAACCTATGTTGCAGGTTCGCGGAGCTCAATGTTGACACAATTGGGGTGGGTACCACAGAATACTCTTGTGTGGGTACCCACTTAGGTTCGCGAACCTCCGCGCTCCGCGAACCTTCAACAGTGCGCCATAGTGTGTACGTGTGCGAACCTCGGTGGGCGCTCCGCATTTTGCAATCCGATGCGAACGAACACAAAAGGCAGCAAGTAGAAGTTCGCAATAGCGTCCACATTGAGCTCCACAAACTTGCAACATAGGTTCGCGGAACATGAGGCCGTACCTAAGTGGGTACTGGGTACCCACCCTTACGAACTTCTACTTGCTCTCCCTTTGTGTTCGTTTGGACCGGATCGCAAATTGTGGAGCGCACATTGAGGTTCGCACACGTACACACTATGGCGCACTGTTGCAGGTTCGCAGAGCGCGGAGGAGGTTTGCGAACCTAAGTGGGTACCCACCCTTATAGTTTATACATATATAATTTGTAAAACACGACTTATAAAAAGAATGTGTCTTTGGTAATTTATAAACAAACAAACAATAAGGTAACAACGATAATGCTTGTACGTTGTGCAATCTGTCATCAATCGTCCGAAAAAGTGATAATTGCAAAGCATCAAATAATGATATCGAGTCTTAAATTCTTAAATTTCTAACCGCACTTGACTCGCAGAGCATTGATAAACCCCATATTTTACTACATAGGTCAACCGTAACATATTACATCATGTACATAAATAATATAGTCAGTCATTTATGGGAATGCTTGATGGAGAGGTATAGAATTTTGAGTAAAGCAATGTCATTTGGTACGGGTATTATACACATCCACTAGAGCGCAAATCGACCGGTAGCCAGCAATAACTCCACGACAGGAAAGGGGGAGGGGGGGTCAAAGTACAGAACTCCCGTCGCTCAGAAAAAAATTCTCGCGGATTAGTTTGGATCTTTGAGTCAAGTTTGGTGTCGTTATCAGCTAGATAGATGATGCTCAATCCATTCCCCATACCAGTTTTTTAGGGTTCCGTAGCAAAATATGACACAATACTTAAAATAAAAAACTTTTAGTAGTAACGATATCCAAACAAACCCTTATATTTTCATATTTTTTGTATTAAAGTTAGTTTAAAAAAAATACTGTCCGAAAGCCCATTTAATGCAGATTCTAAAAAATATTACAGTAAAGTATTGAAAATACAGCAGCGTAGGGGACGGCAAAAGAACCGAAAAGCAAGCACTACTAACAAAACAAAAAAAACAGCCAAGTGCGAGTATGACTCGTACATCGAGCATTCTTATCCCATCCCATCTGAACAGCTCGCCTACTCAAATGGTCAACTTTCTATTCGTTTGAACACTACGCTTACTTTTAAAGCTTAAATATGAGCAATAGATGATTAAATCACATATCGCTAACTTATGTAAATCACAGACTTAGATGTACATATTTGTAACATTGTTAAAAATAAAGACAAATAATAATAGAACGCCAAACGTTTGTGTAAGGGTGTATATTCGGATCATGTTCCATTTTTAAATTCTCAATACAAATGACAGTCAGACAGCCAGACAGACAGACAGACAGCGGAGTCTTAGTAATAGTGTCCCGTTTTTACCCTTTGGGTACGGAACCCTAAAAAACATAATAGGTACAAATAATTACTAAATCATATCTTTGACAAAAATCTACTTGTCAATCTTGTCACCAGATCATTTTCTCAGACGGGAATCAAACTTGCGAGTTTGGAAGTCCGGTCCAATGCACGTTCAACTGAGTTACTGAGCTAGCTCCAAACTAAGACCTGGTTTCCACCGGAGCAGAGTAATGTTTTAAAAAACCATTCAGAGCTATTTTTGGATGTTTTCCCTTGCATAGCTTTTTGTGGTATATTCTGACTTGTTATTAAAAAAAATTGTTTATGAAAACTTTTCCAATAATTGATTTTGTAAGTTGATCTACTATTACTGGTTAAAAAGCGGGGATGGCGAACCAATGGCAAAGACTACTTAGCAACCCTAGCTAGTTTTCTTTTTAACTTTATTGTACTACTGTCCTGATTTTTTTCACATTTCCAAAAGCAAACGTCTACCTGGTACGGGGGGATACTCGACTCTAACAAAATTTTGCAATTTAAAGCAAATTTATAGGTAAAATTTTTGTAAGACCTATCCAATGACACCTCATACTATGAGATTGAACATCAACCATTTTTAATGTCCCCACAACGGGGCACAGGCTTTTAAGGCGCAATTAATTACAGATTTCTAGTACTTAGGGCCTCTCAGCAAAGCGGCGGACGGATGGAGGGATGGACAGACGGACATGGCGAAACTATAAGGGCTCCTTGTTGACTTGACTATGGAACCCTAAAAACACCTCTTTCTGCCCATCTCCACTCTGGTGGAAACCCGAAGCATGGATGAACAAATGATATATTTGTAATTATGTAAATACCAGTTATACAAACATAATAAGCCACTACCAGGATTTGAACCCCAGACTTTTAGCTCAAGAGGTAGGATTGCTGTCACTGTGCCAAGTAGTTGCCAAAATTGTAATAGATCTTTATTGTGTGATAAACAGCTTGAGGTCAGAATCTGATGGTCATTCCAGGTCCGCATTGAAAGAACATGATTGGGGATAAATTGTATTGTGACAGTGGGGGAGGGCTACTATGTATTGACTTTGTTGAATATCTCAAAATAACAAGGAATTCATTATTATAAATTATTTTGCAAGAAGTTCTAATAACTTCTTGCAAAATACAGATTAAATACAGGGCCTAAGTCATGTCACTTAAAAGCGGAGCTGGAACGACCGGTAGATTCTGATGTCTGGTGATAAATAAAGTACAAGGTAGCTCAATAGCTACCTAATATTACCTTATACCTATAGCTACCTAATTATAAACAATTATAATAGTTTAATAACTATTTACCTTAACAGGACAAAGCCTATACACTTTTTGAGGAAACAACTCATTTGCAGTACGCTGCCTATATTTAGAATTTATTTCAAAACTTTCCTCTTGAATGTATGTGTAATAAGTATGTTTAAAATGTTTAAAAATAACAGAGTTCAAGTCATAAATTCAAAGTTAGTAGAAGCTTTGGCTCAAACAGATTGTTTTGAAAGACATTATGTTTGTCAAGGATTTGAAAAAAACTTATCACATTATACCTTTCTTAATTATTAAGATACTTACTAATAGGTGATATCATCGGTTGCATTTTGGGTTGTAGATTCTGGATTTAGGAGCACATATTTTTAAAGTCAAAAAATATTTATCTCTGAAAACAAACAAAACGTCGAAAAGAAAGAAACATGAAGAACGGCGGTTGTTATGAACCAATTACATGATACACATGATGGATTTATCCACATAAAACACTAGAAATTAAATATCATTAAGTTTACTTGCGATTAGATACGACATGGATAGCAACGACACAATAAAACTTTGTTTACTATTCACAATGAAAAATCTAAAAAACACCTGTGAATATAACCTTAGCGTTAATGTTTCCGTAACGTACGTAATGTTCTCTTGTCTTGTTTAATTTTAACCTGTGGCCCTACCATGAGTTGTTGCAAACTGTTTACGTTACAGTAAACTATCGTTTTATCTCTTTCACTCGTATTAACTGTAAGCAGTATATCCGACAGTTTACTGTAACGTAAACAGTTTGCATCAACTCATGGTAGGGCCAAATCTGCTGTTGCCGATTAAGTTCATGTACCTACACTAACGTTTTATTAAAAATACTGAGCTGTGGTGGTTAGGTACATTTACATCACAACACAACAGACATTTTTTTTTACTTATCATCTTCCTTCCTTGGCTGCGGTCCCCATAGCGATAATATCGATATTATCGCGATAACAGCCGGTCCGCATGCATAGTGCAGTATTTAGTGGCATCAACCTTGCAAATCGTCAACAAAGGAAGCCGCTTGGCACAGGCGTACTTTGTGGTCATTTGAGCTGATTTAGCCCTGTACCCACGTGGTACCACCCTGGTGGTAGCCAGGGGAGGGGGGGAGAGGGGCCTTCTACCACGCTGCACTTTTACATCCATACCTCCATAGTTTTAGCAAATAGGTCGTGTTTGGTATCATTTTCATATAATTCAAGGACGAGGAATTCATTTCTGGAACAATTTTTACACTCGTTCATATAAAAAATAACAGTTCTGCGCAAAAACAGAAAAGTAAAAAAAACAAAAATCTTACTAAATCTATGCCTACAAATAAACCACGAGATTGTGCTTTATAAAAAAAATATGATTAAACAGCCCTGTTTATATAGAATATATAAACATCAACTTTCTCATACAAATTATATTTATAAATGTGTCAAAAAAAACATTTCCGCCGCGCGGCGGTATTTTGGTGCAGTATATTTGGATAGGATTTATCACTTATTGTTTAATAATGACACAAATAGGTTGTGTTTGGTATCGTTTTCATGTAATTCAAGGAGCCCCCTCCTCTCATTCATCATTTCTGCAACAACATTTTCTCGTTCATAGAAAAAAAAATAGATTAGATTAGATTAGATTAGATAATACTTTATTTTAACACCAAGAGAAACATACATATAAAAAAAATGCAATAAAACTTACAGTGCTAAATATGGCGGCCTTATCGCTAAAAGCGATTTCTTCCAGGCAACCAGAGACATGGAGATATTCATATATTACTATATATATATGAATATCTCCATGTATATATATTCACTCACTAAAATAGTTCAGTGCAAAAAAAAAATAAAAAAAAACTTACATCATGCCTAAACTCTATGCCTACAATTGAACCACGAGATTATGCTTTATAAAAAAATATGTTTAAACAGACCTATTTATCTTAAATATATGAACATAAATTTTTCTATAGAAATTATATTTATAAATGTGTAAAAAAATTCAGTTGCGACGCGCGGCGGTATTTTGGTGCAGTATTTTTTGATTTGGATTTATCACTTATTGTTTAATAATGACACGGATAGGGATTGGTAGTCCCATAATTTTACTTCAAAAGAGAGTTAAAGTTATAATTATTTTATTTACCTCGTTATAACAAATTTTATTGGCAGTTTCCGTTGCATCCACTTTATTTATCTTTTTAAACAATTGCACCTTCCTGCGCATTTTTGCTTACACTTACACCTTATTTACTCCATGCAATCTGTGGTTGCTAGCAGAAGGGTGGTCCACATAGGCTCCCATAAGCTATTATTTTTAGCGCGACCCTAATCTGCAGGCCATGGCAGGTTTTGGATTGGTTTTAAAAGTTGATCCCATACATTCCTCCCTGATAAATCACTCGCAAAATTTGGTTGCACAGGGCGTCTCTGGTTGGTGGAGATTCTCCAGCTGCTTGTCCTTTTTCGTGAATAGCACTTATCTGCATTGATTAATATCAAGGAGATTCGTTCCAATATTTCCAGCAATAACTTAAATCACAAAAGCCTTATTGCCAAGCCAACTTATTGGCAAAGCCTGCTCCACATTTCCTTTTTTAGCGCATTAAATCCTTCCGTTGCAATTGGATAAGCACCCCAAGCTTTAAAAGCGCTTTTTTTCCTTTACCAGCAAAAGTCGATACGATATCCATCCACACCCGGAAAAGGAGTTGAACAGTGGCAGTGGCAATACTTCTGCTTTTTCCGGTCCTAAAAGAAGATAAACTGTATTAATTGCTTGAGGAATTGTGGGTTCTCATATTGGCACGGGTAAAAATCGTCAGTTCCTGCCTTGCCATGCAATTGCAGCTTCATTAAGTAACCCAAACAAGTATAGTATTTTCACACTTTAAAATCTAAAAATAATTCAGCTCTAATTATCTTTTAGGACCAGAAAAAACAGAAGTATTGCCACTCTGTTCCACGCCTTTTCCGGGTGTGATACCGTATCGTCTTTTGCTGGTAAAGGGAAAAAGCGCTTTCGAAGCTTGGGGCGCTTGAAGGATTTAAATACCCCAAGGAAGGAAATGTGGAGCAGGCTTTGCCAATAGGTATTAGAAACAATTGTCATTGCTTTGTATGACAAGTAAGTTACTGGTGATTGACTTTTGTGATTTAAGTTATTGTTGGACATGTCGGAATGCATCTCCTTGATATTAATCAATGCAGAAAAGTGCTATTCACGAAAAAGGACAAGCAGCTGGAGAATCTCCACCAACCAGAGATGCCCTGTGCAACCAAATATTGCGAGCGATTTATCAGGGAGGTAAGGTATCAACATTTAAAACCAATCCAAAACCTGCCATGTTCTACAGACTGGGGTTGGGCTAAAAGTAATGGCTTGTGGGAGCCTATGTGGAACGCCCTATCGCCAGCAGCCACAGCTTGCATGGAGTAAATACGGTGTAAGTGTAAGCAAAGATTCGCAGGAAGGTGCAATTGTTTAAAAAGATAAATAAAGTGCACCGAACTATGTGGATGCAGCGGAAACTGCCAATAAAATTCGTTATAACTAGGTAAAAAAAAATGTTTTCTTAAATATTACTACAACTCTCTTTTAAAGTAAAACTATGGGACTACCAATACTAATCCGTGTTATTATTAAACAATAAGTGATAAGTCCAAATCAAAAAATACTGCACCAAAATACCGCAGCGCGGCGCAACTGATTTTTTGAGACATTTGTAAATATGATTTCTATAGAAAAGTTTATGTGTATATATTTAAAATAAATAAGGCTGCTTAAACATATTTTTTTATAAAGCATAATCTCGTGGTTTAATTGTGGGCATAGATTTTGTAAGTTTTTTTTCTTATTTTTCTTGTTTTGCACTGAACTTATTTTTTTTTCTATGAAGGAGTAAAAATTTTGTTGCAGAAATGAATTTCCCGCCCTTGAATTACATAAAAACGATACCAAACACAACCTATTTGTGTCATTATTAAACAATAAGTGATAAATCCTATTCAAATATACTGCATTAAAATACCGCCGCGCGGCGCAAATGTTTTTTTTGACACATTTATAAATATAATTTGTATGAGAAAGTTGATGTTTATATATTCTATATAAACAGGGCTGTTTAATCATATTTTTTTTATAAAGCACAATCTCGTGGTTTATTTGTAGGCATAGATTTTGTAAGATTTTTGTTTTTTTACTTTTCTGTTTTTGCGCAGAACTGTTATTTTTTAAATGAACGAGTGTAAAAATTGTTCCAGAAATGAATTCCTCGTCCTTGAATTATATGAAAATGATACCAAACACGACCTATTTGCTAAAACTATGGAGGTATGGATGTAAAAGTGCAGCGTGGTAGAAGGCACCTCTCCCCCCCACCCCTGGCTACCACCAGGGTGGTACCACGTGGGTACAGGGCTAAATCAGCTCAAATGACCACAAAGTACGCCTGTGCCAAGCGGCTTTCTTTGTTGACGATTTGCAAGGTCCCCATACAAATGATGCCACTAAATACTGCACTAGCACGTTAGCGCGGTTACAATATCTAGCGTGACGTCACTCATGAAGTCATTACCAGCCATCTTGGGCTTACAGCGACCATGCCTCGGAGCGTAATCACTGTGAACGTTCTGTCAAAAGTTATAAGTGACTGTCAAACGAAACAGGTGTCAGAATTTTGTTTCGTCAAAAAATCAAAAAATGAGAGAGTTCGTTATAGAAGGATCTTTTCCTCACTTCACAACAAAAGGATAAAGCATTATATTGGTTAATATTTTGTTAATACTAATTTGGAGCTTATCCAAAAAGGTGGTTGATGTAAAAAGTTGAAAAAAAAAAGATGTTGGGTGCACACGACTCAATAATCAAACGTTCTTCATCATTATCATCGCTTTAGAGAGCAAAAATAGTATCTAGCAATTATTCCATCTTGTATTTGAGGTTATAATAAAACGTTAGCGCGCTTACGAGCGGTTCGCATTCGCCAACTGTCATTTGTCGATTTTATCGATTTGAGCGCGATATCGAATGCGGACCTCGTGTGAGCGTTGTAAACGCCGTAATCGATGTAATCGCCATGGGGACCGCAGCCCTTTACGAGTCACCTTGACACATGACAGTGACATTGAATGCATACCAGCAGACTAATCGCTGTGTCATCGATCGCCATAGAGTAAATATTAAACATTCGTTGAGGGGGCTTTTCACAATGACAAAAAACTGATGGCGTTGATAAAAATGGGTGTCAATGTGATTTTTTTTACTAAGCTTCGAAGAGTATCAACACCATAGTGAATCAAATAGTTACTATATTTAGGTTTCTAAGAGTATCAACACCATCTAGTGAGGCGAATAGTTACTATTTTTATTTTATAAATGTCACTTTGAAAAGCTCTCTTTGTTGAAGGTTGCTGTATACATCACGGGAAGAACCCCGGACGGGACGGGCACGATTTCTTGACATCGTTGTTGCATAAAAAAAAGTCCGGGGTTTTTTCCCGTTACGTGTACAGCAATCTTTACTTTTCATTATTAAAATGTATTATATGGTATTATTATTATTTTACATTACGAGGCAAATATCTTGAAATGTTTTCGACAAAGTACTTAGGGATAAGTTTGCGCATGTGCTCTTGTAGGCGACCAATAGCGCGCGCCCCTCCCCCGGCGCCCACGTACCTCACCGCCCGCTACGCATGCCCAAAATACGCGTTCCGCGTAATCCCCGCCCGATTTCAAAATATTTGACTGTAGAACCAAGTTAAGTCACAAAAACTCAAATGTGATATACCTAAAGCTATACGAGAGTAACCATCAGGCGCGGTCCGAGGGGGGGGGGGGTCACAGGGGACATGACCCCCCCCCCCCCCCAAATCGTACATGTCACATAGAAAAAGCATCTAAAAATTTACAAAAAGCAATTATTATTATTAGTGACCCCCCCCCCCAAAATTTCAGGCTGCGACCGCGCCTGGTCACCATCAACTTTATTTGTGAAAAGGCTAAAAAAGTGGTTAACAGATAAGTGGTATATCGTTATCGTTAGTATTTCAATCCCTATGGGGATGAAATGGGGGTGCAACGGGGTAAATAAACCTAAAAATCGATATGGATGTTATTATTGGGGTTTTCGGGGATGACGATTGCGGAAATAACATTTATTTTGAAGTCCAACTCGGTGGACAAGATTCTTTCAATATAGGGGTAAAGTTAGGGTTCAAAGGACATGGCTAAAAAAGTACATCCCATTTACACACACATAGTAAATAATATTGTAAATAAAAATAGAAAATTGAATTAACACGTAGTTTTGAACCTCTTTGAACTTGTCAGTTTTTATTTCAAAATAATAAGTAATGTAAGGTGGAATTCAAAGTACCGTTTATCAACTGCCAAAAAAATACATTCCATTTACACACATAGGTAGTAAATAATATTGTAAAATAAAAAAAAGTATTAACACGTAGTTTTGAACCTCTCTAAACCTGTCAGTTTTCATTTCAAAATAATAAGTAGGTAATGCAAGGTGAATTCAAAGTACCGGACTTTCAACACATGCATACTACTTTGTGGACATTGTGATATAAACGACGCCAATGCTTTTATTAGGAACATTTTACTAAATGAAAATGTCTATATTGGATTTTTTACATTAATAATTATCTTTTTTTGACTTAAGGTATTTTAATTTTGATTTCATTTAAAAATTTATAATGCTAAATATGCTAATGTCGTGTCACCTGTAAAGGTGTATGCATCGGAACTTGTACCTAATATATTACTATTTTTTTATTGTTGTAATGCATGCGCTGTTGGTGTCCTTTAATAAATAAACAATAAACAAATAAACAAAATAAAATATTTCTATGAAGTGCCGGAACGGAACATTTCGGAGGGACTCGCTGATGATTGGTCCATAGAGCCGCTACTAGAGGTTATGACTTTAAACTATCCTGAGATAGACTCGACTGCATTTTGTTATTGAAACGCCGCCGGTAACAGATAGACAGATGTTTACTGATGATCTCAGATAGCTATCTCCGATCGTCTGTAGATAGAATATTTAAACCGGCCGTAAGTGCATCTGGGGGGTTATTCACGACTGTCGGAAACCAACTTTCCGAATCGAATCGGAGAGTCTATAGCCTTCGATCTTACTTTCTACCTTATGCTACCAAACTTTGTAAATGCATTGCGCTTTCCCGTCGGAAAATGAATCGAATGCCAGTCGAATGTAGGTACGTGTGAATAGCTATATTTTTTGTAATATCGGAGGATACGGATTCGAATCGAATGCTTTCGAGTAGATTTCCGACAATCGTGAATAACCCTACAAATCAGGAATACCAGAGGGACCACTCCTATTCTGATGAACGAAACACCAAAACTTTTTAGGATGATGCTGGATGGATTGTTCTGTTCCCGTGATGTAATTAAAGTAGCATGTTGAAATCAATGAGTCAATTCGGTGATTGCAGTCTAACTTCTAAACCATCTCTAGGGTTTCTATATATTTTGTATTTACTGCGGATTCTTCCTTTTTCATTTATCATTTTTATCAGACCACGAGTAAACCACACAGGATACTTGAAATAGCGAACTTGTGTTTCGCAATTGCAAGCAAAAATAATTTAGGTTCTAACGTAAGCTCTATTTTCAGCCATAAATTGGGTTTGCACTGCCTCGAGGCGTGCTATGCTAAGCCAGGCTCAGGAAGCTCATGAAACACTGCTTGGAATCTGTAGGTAGGTACTGATGATATTAGTAGGTACGAACCTCTATTCAAAAAAAGTTGGGAGTTACAAGTCGTGATAAAGTTTGGCCACATGATGGAAACTGATCTGGAGGCTGTTCCTAACTAATATTGAGCTGGGCCAAACTATCCTTACATACAGTTCTATACGGCGGCGAGTTGAATAGCGCACTTTTCCCGGCTTCATTCTAAAAACTAAATCAATTGGGGTATAATATAACTAAAAGGTCAAATGTGGTATCATTTTCGGATAAGTCAATAATGTAAAACTTATTTCTGATAAAAAAAATGCCGTTTATAAAGCAGTTTCTGAAAAATTACACAATAACCAACATTTTTAAACTTCATTTTTGTATTTTAGGTATTGGCACTTGTTTCAGTATTTTCAAAAAAACTACTTTAAAGAAGCGTTTTACAGGTTAATTTGTAATATGCTTTTGTTATGTTACTTATATTTTATACAATTTGTGCCTAACCCAAGTAGTTTAGGTCCACTGTTTGCGGAGACAAAGCTAGTCAAAAGTAAATAAATTAAAAAAAAATTAAAAACACGACTGTCCTGCTAAAAACAAACTAAAAAGTTAAACAATAAGTGTGCAGTCGGGGGAACGTTTTGTGGAACAATTTTTAATCGAAGAGGTCCCTCGACTGCAATGACACTTGTTATTTAACGTTTTAGTTTGTTTTTAGCTGGGCAGTCGTGTTTTTTTTTAATTTATTTATTTTTATTACACACATTTTAGTGACAAATTATATATTTTTGAAATGTGCTCATTAAGGCCTTTCATTTGATACCCATATTGTAATAAATGAAGAAAAAAATTTTTTTTTACATTTGAAAATGGCGTCATACAGTCGTCATATTAACTTTCTTCAAAAAAAAAATATAGCCAGTGTTACCCAAGTAACATCATTCCAAAATGATGTACGAATTCTAACAATACCCCATACATCCAAATCCATTGAGCCATTTGGAAGTTATGGTGGAATAAAGAAACTCACATACCCACAAACATACATGAACGACTGCCCAAAGCAAAAAGTGTGTATATGTGTTCAGCATATACACACTTTTTGCTTTGGGCAGTCGTGTAAAGGCATTTTTTCACGAAATAAAAGGGGTTTCCGTTTCGTTCGGAAGCATTTTTTAGGTCTTTTGTTTATATTTCTGTAAAGATAATTAAATTTTCTTCAATTTGAGCCTAATTTGAGTAGTCTAGATTAATTGGTTGCAGAGACAGCTGGTTAAAAATGGGCCTTTTATTGAAATTATTTGAAAAAATCTTATCTTTGACTAGCTGTGTCTCTGCAACCAGTAGACATAGACTACTGAAATTAGGCTCAAATTGTAGAAAATTTTATTAACTTTCAGAAATATAAACAAAAAAACTGAAAAATGCTTCCTTTGTGAAAAAATGTCTATTTTTGACTAGCTGTGTCTCTGCAAACAATGGATTTAAACTACTTGAGTTAGGCTCAAATTGTATAAAATATAGTTAGCATAACAAAAGCATGTAACAAATTAACCTGAAAAAAAGGTTTTTGAAGGTAGATTTTTTGAAAATACTGAAACAAGTGCCAATACCTAAAATAAAAAAAAAATAGTTTACAAATGTTGGTTATTGTGTAATTTTTCAGAAACTACATAATAAATTGCATTTTTTTATACGAGAAATAAATTCTACGTCATTGATTTATCCGAAAATGATACCACATTTGACTTATTAGTTATACCTGAATTGTTTTAGTTTTTAGAATGAAGCCGGGAAAAGTGCGCTATTCAACTCGCCGCCGTATGGAACTGCATGTAAGGATAGTTTGGCCCAGCTCAATACAAGTTAGGAACAGCCTACAGATCAGTTTCCATCATGTGGCCAAACTTTATCACGACTTGTAACTCCCAACTTTTTTTTATATAGAGGTTCATACCTACTATATGGAGTGTCCATAAATTGAACTGCTTAGATTAAAACCTTGTTTTAAACAGTTATTGACCTAATAGAATTTTTTCTTGTAATTTCGTCCACATGGAATTTTGTAGAAGAAATTTCAAAAATAATAGTAGCGTATATCGTTTTCAATGGACCCATCTATCTCTAGGTAAATCAAAATTCACTTACTTAGGTAGTTCAGCATATATCAGAGTTCCAATTCTGTTTAAAATGTCGGTACTGTCATTTGGATACTGCAGCGAACATAATGTCTCTTAAACGCTGTATGGAATACGTCATCATTATCTTGAATTGAAACAACAACAGTACAATATAACACAACAATCATACTTTATTTCATTTCATTGGTACCGCAACTATTTCTAAAAGTAAAACTTATATGTAACACTTAATAATATAAAAAAAAACAATAACAAAACAAAGCGTCAGTGGCCCAAGACTGATATCCACCCATGCCACAAATTTTCAACCATGTTTAGATATTTAGTTCAGACTTGTACCAGTACTAATAACTAATTAACACTGACTTTAAAGCTTTTCTTAACAACGAATTTAAAAATGTCTTTGTAAGTTTTACAAAAGACATTTTTATGACTGAGTTTTTCACAGCATAGGTGTCATGATCAAGAAACAATCGCATCGCCGCACTGTGTTCGCATTGCAATCTATATTAGGTAGTAGAACTGGGTGTACCTACATTAACGTGTTAACGGCATGCGACTGTTCCACCAACTCCAATGATGACCCTGCAGCGACTTCGCAGTCTTGATTCTTATGGCATATCTCTGATATATCTCCAAACGAACTCCATTGTAATAATTACTGGACATCGTCATGATCATAGATTAACACGAAACATTAATTCATAACTTAGTCACAACGGGCTATTTTGGAAACTGCCACGTCGTTTGATCGGATTGCTTAGGGGCTGTTTGTTGAGGAGCTGGTTTTACTGTCTCAGTCTTTTGACTCGCTGCTACACTGTTGTCGCTTCGATCCCAGCCGTGCGACTCGTGCACATGCTCATGGTGGTCAGGTGAGGGGAACCACTCTGATATCCATACTGGTCTCCAGATCTTCTTCACACCTGGTACCCAAATATCTTTCCAGTCAGGAACCCAAATTTGCTTCCAGGCTTCCTTCCACTCCAACTTCTTGTCTGGAACCCATATCAGCTTTTTCGATGGCTTCCAAATCTGTTGCCAAGCCTCTTTCCACACCAATTTCTTGTCGTCGATCCATATTTGTTTCTTTTCTGTTTTCCAGATTTGCTTCCATTCATCCTTCCAGACAAGCTTTTTGTCAGGAATCCAGATTTGCTTTTTAGCAGGCTTCCAGTATTTCTTCCACACTGGTTTCCAGACCAACTTCTTTCGCCATAAGTCGTGTGAGGTGTATTCCCAACCATTGTGATCTTTACCTAAATATTTTTCACCGGGAACTCCTTCTTTCACCCATTCTGGTACCCAAATCTTTTTCCATGCCGGTACTTGAATATCTTTCCATCCTGGTACTACAATGTCTTTATAAACTGGGACCGTTATCTTTTTCCAATCTGGAACTTTGACTTCCTTCCAAGCCGGAACTTTTATAGGCTTCCATTCGGGTTTGTAAATCTTTTTCCAATCGGGTACTTTAATTTCTTTCCAAACTGGAATTTTGGTCGGTACCCAAATCGGCTTCCAGATTTTTTTCCAAGATGGCTTCCATATCTGTTTCTTGGCTGGTTTCCAAATTTTCTTCCATCCCGGTTTCCAAATTAGTTTCTTTTTCCAGTAACCTGGGTCATGATGATCATGGTGATCGTGGTGATCGTGGTGTTCATCGTGATGATGTTCTTCATGATGATGTTCGTCTATGTGAGCATCATGGTGTTCCTCATGATGGTCGGCCACTTCATGGTGGTCACCATGTGCATGAAGATCATCGTGGTCTTGGAAAGGGTTCACAAGATCGTTCGGTGGTACCGGATAGTCGTAACCATCTCGCCTCTGCGCATTGGCCGGACTCTGACCCTTCTCCAACTGCTGCTCTGCTTGTCGATTGTTTTGTAGCAACGCCTTGCCCGAAACCAGAGCGACTTGTAAAATTACCGCAAGGGTAACCTGTAACAAAAGAGAACGGTGTTGTTATATTTAATTTTAAAAACAAAATTGTCGCACAGCTCATGTCTAATAATAACCAAGTGAAACTCGCAAAGCACATAAGATATTAAAACAAGTAGACGTATCGCTTTGCATAAAATATAACATCATAAAATTAAAAAAACCAAAGTAATTAATAATAAAAGGAGAAATCTCTAGGTATGTTTAATTGGGGTATGTATTTATCATTATCGGCATCAAACTCAACCATTTAAGAGTTTGTTTTGGATTACATAAATCAACTGGCTATATTGGATCATTATGTAAGAGCAGTTAGGAAGATCACAAAAGGAAAGTGGTCGTGAGTGCGGCCATCAGATAAAGTGGGGGCCGGATGACCTAGGTAGCTCGCATCTGGTTCGAGGAAGCTAAATAGGAATTCAGTAACAACATAGACACAAGACCTCGCCGGTAACAGAAACGAGAAAGTGCAGCAACAATCAGATTACCTCACTACCTTAAACAAAACAGTTTCATAAAACAACACACTGTGAATGCATAATACTGAATTCGACGAATATAAAATAAGGTAACTCGTTCGTGGAGTATCGGTACTGTCACGACTTTGTCATTTGTTTACTTACGTAACAGTAATTAGGATGTTGGTTCCATTTAAATAACGACTGCCTTCTTTTGTTTTTCAGATTGGATTCGTAGAGTGTTACTTCAAAAGGACGCGTCCGCGTCGTCGACACTTATGTAAAATGGTGGTGAAAATTTAGTGTGAAAGTGCATTGGTTCATTAGCGTAGTTCACACGTCTCGGCCTAATACGAGGCGGCCCCGGGCGCGGGGTCGATATTATGCAATACTTACGCAAGGGCTACGACAATGCGGATTGCGATTTACACCCACAACTATAAATATAATGGCTATCCTTATAAGCACTTGAGCCAAATTAATGTCGACGCTTACGGAATTCATCGGAACCGAGCCGACAGTTCCGTTTAAAAGTAATATAAAGACAATGTTATTGATGTTGACATAGTTAAAGAATATTTTATCGGAGGATGATTAACGTTTAGCATTAATTTACATGCATTTAATGTTTTACTTCTTTTAAGTGGGCAACATATTTTTATGTCAACCTTTTCAAAGCTTTTTAGAGGGACACAAAAAATTCATAAAAAATACATAGGTTAATAATATATTAGCGATCAATGGTTTATGGATAAAAATATACAACTATCATAAATGTACAACGAACTCATCTTACGGTGAAGGTTTTAATAACATTTCCGGTATGCAGTACTTACTTTCCATAATACTTATAAATAAAATTGCGTAATCCAAATGAATACTTTGTGTATACTGCGTAACTTGAACTTACTACGAGTATCTTAATTACCCATCTAACTTTATAACTGGCTCTTTAAGATACTGTCAGGGCGAACAAGCCGTTTAGCTACAATTGCTCTCAAACAATAATGAGAAACTAAGAAGAGACGTGGAAAAATGCTTTGTATTCGTAAAAACACACTTAGCTATTGTTGTTAACATTTTCTACGTAATTTTCCGTTCTGGCGAAAAAAAGAAATTTAATGAAAGCACCGAAAGTTTACTAGAAAGATCTAAGTAAGTATATCAATGTACTTATCAAGAGTTATAAATAAAATTAGCTATGAATGTCAAGAATGTGCTTTTATGAGCTGTTAAAATATTGCTCAATAATCTAAAGAAGGTATTTTTTTCCAAAATACTTATTAGCAAACTATGATAACTACGATAGCTAATAAATAAGTATAGTCCATAGTCCATCAGCCATTTTAATGTCCCCACTGCTGGGGCACAGGCATTCCTTATGGATGGATAAGGAGGACGGGCCATAACCCACCACGCGGGCCCAATGCGGGCCGAAGCACGGAGGAGCTCGAGATAATAATTTTTTGGTCACCCATCCCATGACCGACCCTTGCGAACGTTGCTTAACCTCCGCAATCGCTGGGCCAGGCGCTAAACCACTGCGCCACCGAGCTCCTCAAATAAGTATAAATAGCTTCAAATCAATGTACTACGCCACTGCTATTTATTACGTTAACTCTTTAATTATATGGGTTGATGGTAAAATAGCCAAAATCTAATGTATTTATAACTTTAAAAAAAATCAGAAGAACTTTCGTAATCAACCTCATTGAAGAACAGAATAGGAAGATAATTGAAATCTAAGATTTTTTTAATAAAAACGTAATTTAATTTAGTATGTAAAAGTACACTCTGCTATTATATAAACACAAAAAAGTGTAAATGCATTTTTTAAGTTATACACAATG
Organism: Agriphila geniculea; assembly: GCA_943789525.1. Classification (NCBI taxonomy): domain Eukaryota; kingdom Metazoa; phylum Arthropoda; class Insecta; order Lepidoptera; family Crambidae; genus Agriphila; species Agriphila geniculea. Next base: position 5,084,353 of record OX038870.1, read on the forward strand.
GTAACCTTCAAACTATGATGAATCAATCACCTTGACAATGATTAGCAAAAAAAAATATATACTTTAAAATATTTTGTTGCATTTAATAGGATACTTGCCCATTTTACGATGTTGAAATTATGTTCATCGTTTATTAATTATTAATCTCAAGCAATGTAATCGGATTCACTAGGAGAAAATGATCGAATAATAATAGAAACTGAAGTATACTACTTTCAGAAACCTTCAGGATTTATTATTAATACCGTTCAATAGAAAATAAGGGCTACTATATGGTTTTCCATACAAAAAAGCGAGCTTCTGAAAGGTTTATGAAAAATTCAATCCGATTTTATTTCAATTTGTCAACTTGCGGACTTTACTGTCGAATTTACTGTATAATTTCTCGTGTTGACTATTATAGCTTTCGCACAATATCAACTTCAAATAAAATTAGATAAAATTTATATAAAAAAACTTTCAAGAAATTAGCTTGCTTGAATGGAAAACCATAATACACGCTGAAATTTTAATCATTTGGTTCCCGCCGTGGGTCTGTCCCACTCATGATTACAAGCAACTTTTACAATGGGGCCAATTCTCCTGCTCGCAACAAAAAAATCAGCTGTTCCATACATTAAGGTCGAGTAGGTACTGGACTTTTGTATGGAACAGCTGATTGTTTTTTGCGAGTAGGAGAGTTGGCCCCATAGTAAAAGTTGCTTGTAATCATGAGTGGAACCACCACACGGCGGGAACCAAATGATTAAAATTTCAGCGTGTATAGTGGGGCCCTATTTTCTTTCTTGTAAGTTTCTCTTAGTGCAATACTTTAGTTTTGATTCGCCCAGTTCTCATTTGTTCGATCGGTCCTTCCGATTCTTCTATACGACGACTAGTTTGGTTATCAACGGATCGGTGGCGAAAGAATTTGCGATCATAAATTTAGCACTACTCTATAATCATAAAATATTATATAAAACATCATTTTAAGAATATGTATCTAATATAACTAGAAAAAAAAGAAATTACATGAACGTAATAATTTAATAATAAGTACCTACTTGTTAATTTGAAAAACTTTAGTAGGTTATTTATAAATACTGTAATTTTAGTATAAAAAATCTTTTTTGCATTTAAATATTATAAAAAACAGACAAAACCTAAAAAAAAAGAACAAACATTTATTATCCTCAAAAAAAATGATTCGACTTATTTTCAAATCTTACCCTTTACCGGAACACCAAGAAGTGATTTATAATTAAGAACTAAACTGAATTAAAACAAAAAAGCTTCTAAATTCAAAATGAATGGATCCTTCAAGAACGCTATTGATACTAACCACATGACTCCAAAACCAAAACGATTTAAATAAATAAAAAAAGAAAATTCGAACTGAATCAAAACAAAACAGGTTCTAATTTCAAAATGGAAAATGGATCCTGTGAGAACGCAATGACACTGACCACATGGCTCCAGAACCCTCGCATGTTGGGCGGGGAACGTTGCACTGTGACGCCGGAACTGTTTCTACTCTATTATTTTATCTCTGGTTCATACTTATAAATGTACAGGCCCACCCCATCGGGCGGAGAGTGGGGATCCATGAGGCATTCACTTTCGCCGTCGAACACCCTGCCGTCGATCGGTGGCACAGGAAACGCGGGATGTCAGCCAGTTGACCGGTGGTCATCCCGTGCCAACTGCACGAAATCATTATTCAATATCCCATCAAAGTAGTGCAAACACTAATAATTGCAATGTAATGCATTGAAGCTTACATAAACTTTTTTTTGCTAAACGTAAACAAGTTTGAGTTACTTACAAATTCATAAAAATCCTACTTGAAATTATAGTTACTATAATATTCAAAACAAGGCTTCAGGTATAATAGGTAGTTTATGAGCCTGTTTGCCTGGTCCCATGGAAGCTCCAATTATCTTATCTGACAGATTCTTTATAAATTCTGTCTCATTTTAACCAAATTAAGTGCTAATCGTAGACAATGAAACAGTCACTTAATCATCGAAGTAGGCAACCAATTATTAGACGATGAAAGATGAAAACTTGAATTAAATAGCTACTAGTTTTAGTTAAGTAATAAGTTTTTATGCGAATAAACAAGATAATTTGTCATTATGTCTATTTAACTTAAAAGTAAACCTATCTCCCTTTGCTATTTCAATGTTTGTTTACATCGAATATGCCCAAGGTTGTTTAACTTAGTTTATTCTAATCTCGATAAGTTAAGCTTTGTAGCTATAGCTATGTAGCTTGTTTTACTTTCTTTTTTATTATAAGTAACTTTAATTGGACTAACTAAGTCTACCCGTAGTACGAACATATATCGTGAAAAAAAACGCGCTTAAAAGTACTCGATTATGAGGGTTGCAGCCTGAGCTGCAGGCGAGGGCGTAACTCAGCCGAGTGTGCAATAAGCAAGAGCTCACGAGTTGCATGTGACGTTTTTCAACACATTTGCGAGGAAAAAACAAAGAAATTTACCATACAGCAACAAATACGACAAAAACAAAATATGAAAATTATGGAAAACGGCACGCAGGATTTTTTTTGTTTTATTTAAACGCCCAATACAATAATAATATTTTGCGAACAAAAGGGTGAGTGAGCTTAAAGCCAACTTCAAAATTATAATTTTAAGTGATAAAATGCAAATATTTTAATATTTAATAACAAAATATTGTGAATTATGAATAATTTGATAATAACAAATATTTGTTTGACTTAATTATGGACTTACACGTTTATTTATTCCAAAAATGTATATGAATTTTCAGCGGCATAAAACCTCTTTGTTGTTACAAAAAAAAAACTGTATTTATAACCCTGTTAAATTGGGAATACCCGTGTTTACTTGCATAGAACTTGCAGTAGGGCACTAATTTAAATTTGTAGGGATAATTCTATAACCAACTAGTGTTTTATATACAGTACCTTTGGTCTTGAACTAGCGATAATTTAAAGGCGTGAAATACACCTAATTTTATCGACAAAAACACCAACATGTTGGGGTCTATCCCCACTCCTGTTGGAATAGCCGCCATTTTAAATTTGACTTTTTTTTTAGATGTTCCTGTGGAAAATTATTAATTTCTCCGGATTTAAAAGTGCTACAGTTATAAAAAAAATACTATTCGAAAGCTAATAATATCACCTCAATAATATCAATAATTCAAAAACATATAATAATATCAATTTTAAAAATAAAATGTGTAAATTTAAATTAAAATTTTTGCTAGTTCAAGACCAAAGGCACTGTATATTATTGCACGGTGTTTACAATAGCTCGGTTTATGGCCCTAAAAGCGATATATTAGGCTCACTTTACGAGCAAGTGTGTTGAAAAGATTATTGTAGGTATATGGGAAATTTATTTTGCTTTTCGCAAGTATATGGTACTGTACAAATTTCCCATACAAAATCAACGAATTATTTACGCGAGTTTTTATTATCGATATATTTATGTTCATGCTACGAGTGTAAAGTATAGACGAGAATAAAATTATAAAATTCAATGTTTTTCAAGTTATATCAATAGCTCAAGAATATTTAAGTAAAAACTATGCCACATGCTGGAAAAGTACCTTAAATATTGAAAATAGGAAATTTTACTGAAAGAAGACTTTATTTTATTTAAAAATAATAATTGGAACTGCATTCAAAGATTTCTTATAAATCGCGTATGATACGAAAATTTGAATAATTTTCATGGTATTCCTTTTGTTTAGGATGCTGTGTTTCAAGAAAAAGTAAAATAAAAGATTGTTTTTTTTTCTCATATTCGGTAGGTTTAATACCTGGTTAAAGCATGCGACTTTTCAAAAATCTTCGAATGTAGTTGCAATTATTTTTAAAATAAAAATGATGAAGACTTTCCCCTCTTGTGGCAAAGTTCTGTATGTAAATGAAAATTAATCGCTGAAATGTATGTACGCGCTTAATTTCAAAAAGACTGCAACAAATTACATAATTCTTTTTTGTTGTATTTGTTATAATCAGGACAAGGTATCTATTTAAGTATACATATAAAATCGTAAACTGACTGACTGATTGACTGACTAATCTATCAACGCATAGCAAAAACCGCTAGACCGAGGGCTAGGTTGGCTTGAAATGTTTCACACAGTTTATACAAGGGGTGGCCATACTTTTTTTTAAGAAGATCGACCTAGCAAAAATGTATGACTAAAGAGATCGACATTTTGACCCATCAAATATTTCGTCGCCGTAGAGCGAAAACTCACCAAGTCGGTCAAAACGTGTTTTGAGTTATGAAGGTTTAAAGTTTTATAAAACAAAAAACAAATATAACTCGGTTTTGGTATGAGTAAATTCAAATTTTATGATTTCATATCTTAGAAAATAGGTAAGCACATAAAGTTACATTATTTCTTTTAATGTATTACTTACAATTACTGAGATAATGAAAAAAAACCGACTTAGTTACTTTTTACCCTCAAATTTAGTCACAACATTTTTAGTTAAGGAGAATTAGTGACTTTTCGCCCGTGTTTGGATCACTTTTAATAAGAATAACTCCAGTTGGATATGATTTATTACTGATCTTTGAAAATACAAAAGATGTTTTAATTATTATTCGTAACTCTCTAATTTAAACTATTTTCAATTTATCATTAACTAATTTTAAAATTAAGACAAAGGAAGAGTCAAATTAACGGATTATCAACATATTCCTCAATTTTTTTTATTAAAAAACAAACAGAAACGTATCAATAAACATATTTACATTAATTCGATTCTTCTTTATTTTGATAATTAACATCAGGTTCCAATATCCCGTCTACAACATCTTTGCTAGTAGTTAGACTTCTTATACCATGTGTGGAGTTCTTAGGGTATAATACCCTTGCGGTTAAAACCAATAAAGGCTATTGTAATAGTAAACGCTTCATATTAAGCTATCAAATCACTCCTCCTTGTTTCAGAATCATACTTTCATGTCTCATGGTCCACCCAAAATTTTCTTTCTTCTTTATTTAGTTCAAGGAACCACTTTTTCTTGTTTTTGGAATGTCGAATACGAAGTACGAGCCATCGTGAGTGTTACGGAACAAAACTATGCCTGAACATTGCTGTTCAAACCCAAGAAATTTGATTTTAGCCATATAATTTTCTCTCTGTTTTACTCTTGCTTGGGTTACTGATAAACTTTTCATTTGAAGCTTTTACTTACATCAAACATTTCATTATTAAATAAGTTGTTAAAAAAGGGAGCAGAAAGTTTACTCAACGATAGATTGGAAGTCAGTCATGCGCCTCGCGCGCGCACTAAAACACTCCGAGTATCAGCACCGTCAAAGAACTTCATCTTCTTCTCGTCTCAAAGAACTCGTCGTCGTCGTAATACCATGCGCACGACACCCAGTGCTGGGTCTATACCCAGGCTTATGTCTTCCCGAAGGATTCTTCTTAGTATGTGTTCCCGCCCACTGCCACTTCAGATGAGCAATCCTTTGAGCGATATCAATTACTTTAGTACTCCTGCGGATCTGCTCATTTCTAATTCGATCACGCAGGGAAACATCGAGCATATCTCTTTCCATTTCCTGCGAAGTCACCTTGAGCCTCCATGCAAGACGCATAGTTGGCGATTGACAACGTTTCACTGCCGTTCATCAATCGGCAATAAACAATAGATTTACGTCTTGTCTTGAGACTCTGAAGTAAGATGGATGCGAAGATTTTGTAAAGCATCTCAAATGCTGCCCTTCAAGTTGGGTTCAACGAGAGATATCTTTGTTGAAGTTGGATTTTTCTAACAGGATTACCTGCCCTAGGTATACGTAAAGGTCAACCTTTGAGAGTAGTATTCCCATGAACTGGAGCGGATACAACATGGGCATTAGACATGATTTTCGCCGTTCGTTCATTAGTTCATGTCCAAGAAATTACTAATGATGATTAGCGTAATATGAAGGCTTTAATCTAAATGAAAGGTTAATCAGTAACACGAGTAAGGAAAAGATGGAAAGAAAATGATGTGGCTGAAAATCAAATATCTTGAGTTTGAAAACAATGTCCCGCAAAGTTAAATTCCGTTACACTCACGATGGCTCGTACTCCATAATTGACTTTCCAAAAAGAAAAAAGAATCCTCAAACTCAAAAAGAAGAGGATTTCAAGAAGAACAAGAGTGATAGTAATTTAATTCTGAAACAAGGAGAACCGATTTGATATCTGAAGCTAGCCTCTTCTGATTTCAGAGGCTTAGAATAAAGACCTTATTGATCTTGTCGCAAGGGTATCATACCCAAGGAACTTCACACATGTATGAGTCTCTATCTGCTAGCAAAGACTTTGTGGACAGGGTGATGGAACCTGATGCGATCAAAGTGAAGAAGAATCGAATTGATTGAACTATGTTTATTGATACGTTTTTATTCGTGTTTTTTTTTATAAATACATTGTAGAACTATGATTATTGCATTAATATCAACTCTTTTTGTCTTAAAGGGCCATGATAGGCAAACATGGTTTGCAGGGATCATATTTTTATATAGAAAACGTAAAGTTGTAGCCACAAAAAAAACATACGACTAGCTAAAGAGATTTTCTAGTCGCTACAAGTAATAAATTGCGTATAAACCTCACAGATGATTATAATAAAATCAGAATATCATCAAAAGAGCTTGAGTAGGGTCATATTTTTGGCGTAAATAATAGCGGAAACGTATTGAAATATATATAAAAATACACTTTAACGTACTGTGAAGTAGCTCCAATAACTTTTTTCAAGAAAGACAATTGTGCTAAAGATAATGATGAAAAAACAACGAAATACGTAAAGAAACTCAAAAGAATGAGAGAAATGTTTCCGCATAACCGAGCCTTAATTATAAAATTATTAAAAAATAAATAAAAATAGTGTGAATAATAAAGTTAACAATAATCATTAAAATATCCTATTGAATTTCCTAACATCAGTCATAAACTAACTGGAATTATTCTTATTAAAAGTGATCCAGACAAGGGTCAAAAGTCACTAACTCTATTCTAAAACCCAAGAATAAAACATTTTGATATATAAATATCGATCGAGTAGTCATTATGATATGATGAGTTGGTTAATTTTCGCTTTCATAATTCATATCGAACCGAATCGAACTAGTCATTCTAAAACTAATCAAGTTATTTTAGTTGTTTTTGCCCTGGATTGAGTTCTAGTTATAATTTATTTTGTAAAGGGGAAAAGTAACCAAATCGACTTAGGTACAGATTTGCAATGTCTCCGAACCATGATAAAGTGTTTATGTAAATTAATTAGTTTTCCACTAATGTGTTGTCGTCCAAATGTAGAGTTAGTTATTATTTGCACTATCTAAAATAAAAACTATGATAGTTAGAGACATGGCTGTAAGTTTGAAAGACGTAGAAAAATTTGGAGATTTTGATGACATTTCTAACTCATTTTTGACCAAATGTCGGTGGTGACGATTTATCAAGTCACCGTTTAACTCACCGAATATTTATAACTAATAACTTTAACTTTTCTTGGCGATCGACCTTAAAACCTCTCGCGATCGACCATATATGGGCACCTTGGACGAAATGGGCACCTATGTATGTAGGCATTCACTAAGAAAGGATTTTTGAAAATTTCAACACTAAGGGGGTGAAATAAGGGTTGAAAGTTTGTATGAAAGCCCCTCAGTTTTGAAGCTAGGAGTTTCAAATTTTTGTATTCAGACTCACGATTAATAAAAATTAATTTAAATGTGTCAAAGCGTTTTTTTGATAATACCATCCATTTCCACCCCCGAAGGGCTGAAAAGGGGGATGAAGTTGTGTTTAGAAAATCCTTCATTTTCAAAGTAAATAAAATTTCACTAAATCTATTGCAACTTACGCAACGTGTACCAATCGGTTTTATTTGAATCTCAATCCTTAAGGGCCCTATCACATTTTTTCGTCGAAATTTCGATTTTGGCGGATTTTAGCGCTACAACCTAGAGAAACCTTTGGGTCTACTAAATACATTTATATGTGTTCGCGACAAAAAGTAATATGATGATACACTGGAAAGTTAAAGGGTTAGAAAGGAAAATTAAAGTTAGTGAACGATTTCTTAGAGGCAACTTTGAACATACACAGAAAGAAAAACAAGTACAAACAACAAATAAAAGTATAAAATTTGATTTTCTTATGAAGTAAAGATTATTCTAATATAAATTTTACGTAATAATAATTATGTATCTAGGAGAAATTCAGAGTTAACTCTGAGCGTTTTTAGTAGTTTTATGGTTTTTGATTGGGATTTTTTTTCACATATTCCATACATAATTTCAAAATTCCGAGGCCGCTATGATCTATTCAACTATATAAGAGATAATATTCAATTTTTTTTATTTCATTTGTTTAGCACAGTAGTTCAATCCATGACCCCAAAAAAGTGCCTTCGCGCATTTTATGAAAATCTTTAACTGCAATTTCGGGTTAAATTATGAAGTTAAGCAAATTTTCAAAAAAGCGAGGCCGCTATGATCTATTCTAATAGCTATTCTACACTATTCAATAAGTCAAATTTGTTAATTTATTGTTGTTTCAAAGATCGAGAACCCCAAAATTGGCCATTTTACGCAAAAATCACAGTCGAAACGTAATATGCCTCTTAAGGGGTCGAAAATGTTTAAAAATCGATATTGATGTCGTTATTGGGGATTTATGGGATGATGATTCCGGAATTACATTTATTTTGAAGTCCCACTCAGTAGACATAATTTAACCTCTACAGGGGTGAAAATAGGGTTCAAATTTTGTATGGAAAAAGAATATAAAATAGACATTTCAACTTTAAACTTCGGAGGAGCACGTCTAAAAATAAATGATGATGATGATTATGATGTCCTCTTATCCCTTATTAGGGACATAGGGCTCTCAGAAGGGACCTCCACTTCTTCCGGTGTGGTGCGGCCACCTCAAGGTCTGTCCAGCCTTGACTGATTGATGCAGCCTCATTTTCAACTGAGCGCCTCCAGGTGGTACGAAGGCGGCCGGGTTTTCTCTTGCCATGCGCTTGCCACTTTAGACCCTGTTTCGGGATGTGGTTGTCAGGTCTCCTTAGGTAACACATGACCAATCCAACGCCACTTCCTTAAAAGAACCTCCTCGTCTATCGGTATCTGGTCAGTTAACTCCCACAGCCTTGCATTGGAGATCGTGGCCACCAGATTCCCAGTATCCGCCTAAGACAAATGTTGACGAACACCTGTAGCCTATCGGTGACTTCATTTTTCACGAGCCAGATTTCGCATCCATAAAGAAAAACCGACTTGTCGTTGGCGTTAAATATTCTTATTTTCGTGCGGCGTGCTATTGAGGATGTCCACACAGGTTTAAGCTGCGCATAGGTGGTTCGGGCTTTGTTTATGCGTGCTTCCACATTTGCATCTGCGCCTCCCAGGGGGTGCATCTCGCTTCCCAAATACGTGAAACGCTCTACTTGTTCGACGGCCTCGCTATTAACGTGTATGGGCGTTACAATATCTGAGGTGTTTAGGCACATGCCTTTTGTTTTCTTGCAGTTTATGCGCAGGTCCTCTTTAGCAGCAGCGTGAGCGAGGTCGTTGGTCTTGGACTGAAGATGATCTCGTGATGTTGCAAGTAAACACTGGTCGTCCGCGAAATCGATATCCTCAAGGGTATTCCCATCAACCCAAAAAAAAGTAGGCAAACATATGTATATTTTTTATTTTTTGAAAACCACTTTTAAAAAAAGGTACTGGGATGGGGACGGGGGGGCGGGTAGGGGACCGGAACCGGAACCAGGACCAGAGCCGGAACCAAAACGGAAACGGGAAAGGGAAAGGAAACTATTAAAAAACGATTAGAGAAAATCCTTAAGGTGCAAGTTGGAAGCACGCGACACGCGACATGAAGCCGCGACGTGTCGCCGCCTTATGTTGCGTTGACTACGTTTGTATGTGCTTCTATGAAGTCCTCCCGAAACGCGCCAAAAAAAGCCGCGACGTGAGGTCGCTAGGTGTCGCCCGACCTAATGCTGCTGATGTTGGAGCTACAAAACGTTAAATTTGCAAAAAAAAGGGACCTCCGATTCTGAAGATAAACTGTTCAAACTCGCCCAATATTCCGCACTGTACGATGCTCTCATTAAACTATAGATCAGTGCTATAAAAGATAATACTTATTTGGAAAAAAAAGCCAGGAGTTAAATAGTAGTGGTAATACGTACGTACCTAAGTAGGATATTGTTTTATACCTATGAAATTAGCAATTGCATTTATTTTTTATGTTATTTTTTGAATTATGATTTTGCATTTTCCATATGTACGAGAATTTTCATAATTTAAGTATTTAACAACCGTGAACGCTATTTTAACAAAACATTTATGTCCAGTCAACGGCACATCTGTTAGACTATACATGTACACCACTAGACCACAGAGACGGTTAAAGAGTCAACGACTGCAGCCATGCAGCCGGGACCAATGGTTAACCGTGCCTTCCGAAGCACGGAGGAAACCTATGCTGATGCAGATTCACATCGTTTGGTTGTACATTAAGGCCTCCGGTAACGATCTGCAGTGTTGGCGGTTCGGGCGTATAAATAAAAGATCTGACTGCGATTATTAACTCATTTATTATACGGAGTTTTGGCTTATATATGAGGAGAGATGCGTGTGTGCAATATACATGTAAGCACACACACTACACCTCCCCCCTAAAAGAAAAAAAAATTAACGAAGGGTTACATTTTTTTTAAAAACTTATGACTTACTAATTAAATCTAAACGAAACAAATTTTAAATGTTTGCTCTTATTCCAAGTCTTTTGAAGTAAAAAAAAATAATTACAATTCCTTTTTAAAGTATGAATTTTGAATCTCATAATTATAATCATCTAATGAATTATGAAAAAAATAAAGAACATTTTTCATAAACAATATAACTAAGCTCTAATTAAAAAAAAAACGAAAATTTTAAACTATTATTTTCGGAAATCAATCAAAGACACACAATAATAAACACATTACAATAGTTAACTATAACGACTTGTTGACGATCTTCTTAATTTTTAAAATTTTTGTTGTAAAAAAATAAATTTCTAAGTAAAATGTAATTTCAATCTTTAAAAAAAATTGATTCTTTCACTTAATTTTGACAAAACAAATTTATGCATTATATAGTCACATCCTTGAAATCATAATTATTCAGAGTAAATACCTAGTTTTGTGGAGGGCCAGTCCACATTTGTCACAAAATTATCGCCATGGTCATTACTTCAACATTATTCTCTTAATATCATCATCACAATAACATGTTTATTTATTTATAGTCGACTCACATATTTATTTCATACAATATTTTATATAATTCCATACATACACCAAATTTTGACCTAATAATAATTACGATTAACCAAAACAACAAAAAAATTTAAACTTTCCTTCAAACTTAGTAATATGTTCTTATTACCACAAATTCTACACTTACTTTCTTTTTCAGATTAAGATTAAACATTTTTATTCTATACTTTTTACTAATATTTACTTTTACTTTCACAATAATTCTCGAAAAAATCGTCAACAACCGTTTCCTTATAAATCTTTAAGTATAAAGAATTATTACAATTTATACCTATGTAATTATATTTAAGTACCTATTTCAAAATATTTTTTTTATACAGATATTTGAATATACATTTCAAAAAATTAAAAACAACACACATTACTTATTTAAAAATCTAAACAAACTCTTCAAAAAAAATTTTCCCTCTGGAACTTACTAGCACAAAAACACCTTTAAAATCACTTAATTATAAAAATTTTGAAGACGCTCTTTGCGCGCGGTGTGCTGCTGCGTCCACATCGGACACCAACATCTCCCGGCACCCAGCTTAGACCATCATCATCTCTCGCCACACCAGTCGCAACGCAATTTTTAAAGATTTTCAACCGAAGTTTAAAATTTGTAATACGTTTAATTATTAACGTTTTGAAGATTTTATTTTGATTTATAATTCAGATTAAATTATTTTCACTTTACAGTCATTTTTCTGTCTTTTATAAGTATGAAAAAGTCACTATTTCACAGTTTTGTTCACATTTAGTTCATTCACTTGTGATTATTTTTTTGCACGAATTATTTATTTACCGAAAACCATCTGCGCAGCGCCGCCGACAGGCAGCACTGGCAGGGTCGCCATGCAGTGTTGGCGGTTCGGGCGTATAAATAAAAGATCTGACTGCGATTATTAACTCATTTATTATACGGAGTTTTGGCTTATATATGAGGAGAGATGCGTGTGTGCAATATACATGTAAGCACACACACTACAGATCAATTGCGATTGTCAATTTTTTCGCAAATGATGCTCATTGATGCGAATATTGATCGTTTACACGAGCAAATGTAGCGATTGACTATTTTCCCACCAAAGGATCGAAACATTGCGCCATGCGACGCGATGGCGCCAACCCGGCCGCGTATATTATTTATAATTTGTAATTGTGATTGGAAATAGGCAAATCTACCTACGTAAATTACACTTATTTATGTAAGTAATAGATAGTCTAATTTACATGAGAACCTACCTACATGCAATGTAAATTAGTTAATTACATTAATTCGTATTATTAACAAAATTGTTTAAGGTGGCACCCTGACCGAAAGCGGCGCCGTGGTTAATTTTATTTAATATTATAATTCTAATACACCATTTTAATAATGTTTTACGTGGAATTTTTGGGTCCACAGTTTAGTATTTTTAGACGGAATCGTTACATTCCCTCGTAGTCACTGCTAGAAGAGATAGCAAAACTGCTAAAAGTGTCCGTTTTTGCTATCTACTTCTACGAATGACTACGAAATACTAGACCATGTGCCCAAAATCTCCACGAAAATCATTATTAAAATCTTTTTCTACTAATAACTTAATAATGAGGGCGCCACTTTCGGTCATACAACCGCCTTAAAAGTGAACATCTGTATTTTTATTCAAGTACCTTTTTATATTTTCGTTATTATTTTTTGTATGAAACAGTAGATTTTTTCGCGATTTCAGAGTTGGTCCCATAGTAAAAGTTGTTTAGTTTGATGGTCCGAAGAAACGGTTTCCTCATTTTGCGTTAATTCATTAACACGTTGTATAAGGTTAGTCTTCAACGTCATGCTTTATAGTTACCACGACAGGGCAATCAAACTCAAAACAATTCAATCAATTTTATACTTAAATGCGAAAACGTTAAAGTTCAAAATAAATTTCAGATTTTTGACAGTTTTGTATAACTTGACGTACTGTTCTGACTGTACTTAGACATGCTTGTGTGTATTTATTTTAACTTATGAGGGGCGAGTAGCAGTCATTTTGTGTAAAGCTAATATTACCCAGTCAACTGAGTGGAGATTATTATTGCAGAGAAATAGGTAGGTACCAGACTGCAACTTAATTTTTTTTAACCGACTTCAAAAAAAGGAGGACGTTCTCAAGTCGTCGGTATTTTTTTTTTTTTATGTATGTTTTACCATAACTTCGTCAGTTGTTAACCGATTTATACAACTCTTTTTTTATCTTAAAGAACATAGTTTGTGTGTGGTCCCATAAAAAAATTACAGAGATCTGGCTGGTAGTTTTTCCAAAATCCTGAAAAATGTCAATTATTTAGCTTGCCATCACACGTGTTTTTACGGATTTTCGAACATAACATCTTTGTTTATGTACCGATTTAGATGATTCTTTTTTTGTTTGAAAGTGTATACTTCATGAGTGGTCATATTTTAATTTCATCGGTATTGGACTTTGAACTTCGAAGATACACAAGGGAACTCCTCAAATTCAAATAGTATATGTAAAGTGATTTGGATTTTGGTAGGTTTATGACAATCCAAAACAAACCAAACCATGGTCTGCAATGCAAGGTTCTGGACAAGACTTGGACTACGAAGACACAATGGAACTCCTCAAAAACAAACAGCGTAAATTGGGAATTTGAGTTGTGGGCATTTAACCATTGAAAATATTTTATAAAGTTAAAAAATATTTACATGCTTACATACCTGCCACTAAAAAGTTGAAAATAAAAAACTTTTTTAACAAAAAAGAAAAACCTCCTTCAAAAAACCTGAAACAAAAACAGCTTCAAAATTAAATACCTCCAAAAAAGCGAGAAATAATATTCAAATCATTAGTTACGCATAACATTATTAATAAAACACGTCTAGTGAAGTCGGGTGGGGCTTTCAGAAATATAAAAAAAAAATACTTGTCTTCCAGCCCCACCCGACTTCAATAGACGTGTTTTATTAATAATGTTATGCGTAACTAATGATTTGAATATTATTTCTCGCTTTTTTAGAGGTATTTAATTTTGAAGCTGTTTTTGTTTCAGGTTTTTTGAAGGAGGTTTTTTGTAATTTTTTTTTTTTCATAAAAAATAATACTTTATCTTTTCTCATATTCGGAAAGTGATGTATATATAACCTGAGCAGCTGGTTAAAACTCTTTGATCCACCCTAGGGTGGAAAAGAATTTTAAAAATAGAACTGAATTTGGTTACTAAGGCAATGAAAAAGTTTACAATAATTAAAAACAAATGGTTTAATAAAAGTTGCAGCCTTTATTAGGGCGCATTCACGAACGAACAACAAATATGGTACCTATAGGCTATAAACAGCCAGTGCAAAATTAAAAACATTGGGCGGAGCGGCCGGCGACGCGGCGTGTTCCAAATTTAAAATAAGAAAAACTATATAATATTGGCGGGATACCTAACTCTGTGACTTTGAGCTGTATAATCATAGACATAGAAAAATTTTCGCTGCGCTCATTCTATTTCTATGTGTATAATGTTGTATTATCCTAGTTTAAAAAAACACCAAAAAATTCAAACAAAATAAAAGAAACAATAAAACTATACGCTCTAATTCGCCTCAACCAACTACTTCAGAAGAGTCTTTGCTATATAATTCACGGTCTAATCAAAGACCAATGAATATCTCTAACTTTTACAGGCATCCAACAAAGCCAAATCTGCCATCAATATATCAAACTGTGTAAATATTCCAAGCAAGAATTTAACTTTAAAATTTTTTAATTCAATTTAAATAGTAATTATAATAAGTAATTATAATTAATTTAAGGTCTACCTATGTAGTTACTCTACCTATGTTTTTATTGACAAACATTTTGGAAAAACTTAGACTTTTTTACTTTCCTTATATTCGAAATGAAAAATAGAGTTTTTAACACGGATAAAAGTCATCAATTCCATCCTCGAACTATAGCCGCCCTCGCTGTGCTCGGGCGTCGCGAAATATCTTGTATGGGAATTGCTTCCTTTTGACCCTTGTATAATACTATTTTGTCATTTTTGTAATACCTATATAAGTTTAACAAAAATATTGATGAAAAATTAATTTTATTTATGAATGTAGTTTATACACACAAATGCGCAAGATAATGAAGTCCCAACTGCCAATCGCATGTAATACGTAAACAAGCGAAACTATCACAGAGCCCTATTTCAACGCAGTGCGTCTGCATAGGCAAGGGTCGTTTGAGTATCTTTCTTGAATACGGGTGTAAGTTACCTTAGTATAATACGTCATAGTAGTGTTTTTTATCCTGAGTACAAGACTTGTCGTTGTTTGTGTGACGCTATCGTAACTTGTATTTATTTATTCTGCAGTTGTATTGTGTTCATGTGTGAAGAAGCCGGTAACTCGAGCATTTTCTCCGGAAGGCGTACTTGTATTAAGTTGTTCTGGGTCAACGTTTTAAGATAGTTACGTTACGTACCTTCTCTAAAAATAACTTACACATAGGTAAGTACCAGTATATATTTAAATTTTAGCTATGACTGTTACGAGACGGTTAGTTATAATAACAGTCCACTTAGTAGAGTCCCATGCGAGATAAATATAAATATTGGACAATACGGTCACGTCTAAAAATATGACTGCATCACTTTTTTGTACCTAGGTGTCTTGTCATTGATTTCTGATCAAAAAAAAGGAATAGCTTTTTGAATGACAAAGTTCTAAGCTGTGTACATATAAATAATGACGTCACCATACATTGCTCCGATTTAAGCTCAGGTAAATACATTTATAATCAGGGATGGCAATGTTTAAAACATTTGTTTAAAACAAGTGTTTAAAACACTGTTTAAAACACTGGAAAAAAACACATGCTATTGTTCCTTCCCCGTACTCACAAAACAATCACAAAACAAGCACAAAATAATCACAAAATTTATTATTCCTTCCTCGCGATAATTCAGGGTTATTTTTACATATTTCGTTAAATAATTAATCAAAAATCCCGAAAAAAATATGTACGGTGTCAGAAATTGAAAAACCTCGAAATGGTTTTCGATTTAAATTACTTACCTTGTAAAAAATTAAAACATGTCAATTATATGTTTGAAACGTGTTTAAAATATGTTTAAATTATAATCAAATTTTAATTTAAAACATATTGAAACATGTTTAAAACAAATCAATTAAAAAATTTATAAAAAAATGATTTAAAACATGTTTTTTTTGTTTACTAAATAAAAAATGATGTTTTGTTCTTTAAAAAAAATTATTTTTAGCCAACCCTGCTTATAATAGGCCTTTCCTTTCCATATAAAAATAAGTTTTGAGTTAAAAACTTACAACAAATAAAGTAGTCATTAATTTCTGCTAACAAAAAAGCAGTCAATTTAAGAGCTTAGTATTTTTTAATGTTAGGAAAACTAAAATGAGTATTTTGTGATTACCTACTGATCGTTGACTATCATGGCCATAATCTGATAATTATAATAATAAAATTATCCAAATTATTGATGAATATTTAAAATCATAGAATTATATGTTAAGACCAAATATATTATTGCAACTCTATTTATTTAAAAAAGGATGCCTCCAGTCAACTCCAGTGGCAAATTTTCTCCATTTAATACCGAATTATCTAACAACATTATGCGTAGTATATGTAGACTATGTAGTATGTATACACTTCTGGGGGGCTACTCAAATGGCCACTTTTCTATTCGTTCGCTAACTTAAAAATTAAAAATAAGCCATAAACTCCAAAATTACGTGTCGTAGGCTTGTCAATTCCATACAATACAACAATGTCTGTGATTTACATAAACGTCTGACGTGTGACTTGATCGTTTAATTGCTTATTTTTAAGCTTTAAGTTAGCGAACGAATAGAAAAGTGGCCATTTGAGTAGGGGGGCTGGTAAACGGTGTTGCTGTCAAATTTATTTAAATCATAGTTTATTAGAATTCTAAGGGCCCATACTAGTATTTTTGGACGGTACCTATATCATCATTACATTCCCTCGCAGTCAGTGCTAGAAGTTAGCAAAGCTGCTATAAGTGTCCGGTTTTTTATTTTGACACTGACCATTGACACCATCTAGTGAGGGAAAGAGTAACAATTTTTTTGTATGTAACTTTGATAAACTCTCATTCAGCGTTAATAATTTGGTAGAATGAACATTTGAGTAGTCCCTCGGGACATAAACTTGTGTTCAACTCGACCACGCGTATAATTCTTGAGTTACACTACGTTCGGGTATTATTTTGATGTATTTATATGCTGGCTACGTAACGTACCATGCATTAAAAACGTTTTATGTGCGCTACCTATCCACATAGTGTAACTAAGAGATCGGAGGTTATGCAAAATGTAGGCAATGTAACAGGGAGTTTCTCCTTGATATAACTATCTGGGTCAGCCTGCCTGAGGTGCAAATGAATGCAAACTGTCACACATTTTAATACAACTAATACCTTTCCGCTACCAATTTCGAATGTAACATTTTTGTTTAGTATTTTTTTTATATCTTGAACTAGCTTTTGCCAGTGACTTTGCCTGCATGGAATTTCATGTACTGCATGGAATTTTGGGTAGGTAGGTACTTATCAAATGTCAAATCTATTTAAATAAAAAAGTAACAAACAAATAAAAGTAACTTTCGTATCATAATAGTAATACATACTTATTATTATTTATGTATTAAATATTAAATACAGTAGCACTTTAAACCAGTAGGTGAGCACTAAGATCCATTGTAAAGATCCACTGATGGATCTTTTTGCCATTTTACTTACGTCCACTTTAATCCTTGATACAGGATTTTTTTCAAAGTGAATTTTTAGAACAAACGTGTCTGAAAATCCATTAAAGAATGGGTGACATATAAAATCTGACTGCCCAAAAGACATTGTGTTCAATAAAACCTTCGAAATTATTTAAAATGTAAACGTTAACAAGATTACCTACCTACCTACCTAACTAACCTGCCTGCAAGTTTTAGGGAATGCTATGCAAATCCTTACTAATATTATAAATGCGAAAGTCCGTTTGTTTGTTTGTTTGTTACGCTTTCACGTCTTAACTACTGAACCGATCATTATGAAATTTTGCTTACACGTTGTCAAGGGTACAGAAAAGGACATAGGCTACCTTTCATCCCGAACAAAAATGTTCCCGAGGGATAGCATAAAAACTTTCCACGCAGACGAAGTCGCGGGCGGCCGCTAGTAGCTTATAAGCCGCGAAACTGCTAGACCCGCGTTAGAGTTTTGAAGGGTAATAAAAAAATATATCGGGTTTCTTCGACATTATACACATCAACTTTGTCTAGGGATACAAGTGTTATTTTCATACAAACAAGGTAAATTTGAATCCAGGGAGTGAATGGAGGAGATTCAGATCGTTATACACACCCAACTGACCTGATCAGCATTCTAAAAGATTAATGGGTCAGAGTTCTCAGTTTGAGGATTTCCATACATTTTCATGCTATTTTCACGGTTTTTTAAACATGTCCTTTACGTTTAAGAATGCTGGTCAGATCAGTTGGGTGTGTATGTATAGTGATCTGAATCTCCTCCATTCACTCCCTGGATAGCCGTCATCAGATCACAGCACAGTACAACCCTGGCAGGAAACCAAGGCTTCAAAGGTCCTTCCTTCAAACCTCGTTTGTGTGAAAATAACACCTGTATCCCTAAACAAAGTTGATGTGTGTATTATGTCTGTGTGGGCACCAGACTGTTCTGGGGTGGGCCACCCCAAATGAAAGAAAATGAAAGAAATGTTTGCCATTGGCGTAGGAAGGGTCCTACGCCAATGGCAAACATTTCTTTTGGCTTTTAGTAACAACATTAATAACAATATTCCTTTATGATGCAGTAAACTAAAATACATTAAATTGTATTTAGAAGAGACGTAGGTACCTACCTACTTACATAACGTAAACAAAAATGGATTCTCGAAGTCAAGGCTTCGATGTCATTGTGAAGTCATCGAGCGCCAGTCCGTTATTATGCGTTTATGTAACAAACATAACATTTATCGATGCGTCACCTCGCTTTATTGAATAAACAAGACGGAAATAACCGGCCAAGTGCGAGTCGGACTCGCGCACGAAGGGTTCCGTACCAAAAAACGGCAAAAAACGGGAGCCCCCCTTAAATCTTTATTTTATTCTGTTTTTAGTATTTGTTGTTATAGCGACAACAGAAATACATCATTTGTGGAAATTTCAACTGTCTACCTGTTGTCGTTATTAATATTAAGCAAAAAATGGCAAAAAAAAATCACGTTTGTTGTATGAGAGCCCGCCTTAAATATTTATTTTATTATATTTTTAGTATTTGTTGTTATGGCGGCAAAAGAAATACATCATCTGTAAAAAAATCATCTGTCTAGCTAACACGGTTCATAGACATCGATAGACAGACAGACGGACAGCGGAGTCTTAGTTATAGGGTCCCGTTTTTACCCTTTGGGTACGGAACCCTAAAAAGGTTTTCAAAGTTGCATCAAATATTTTTTAGACAGCAAAAAGGGTAAAACGAAATTGTTTTAGAATTGGGTAGAAAACGGAATAGAATTCAGATTGCGTCTTTTTAGGGTTCCGTACCCAAAGGGTAAAAACGGGACTCTATTATTGAGATTCCGCTGTCCGTCTGTCTGTCACCAGGCTGTATCTCATGAACCGTGATAGCTAGACAGTTGAAATTTTCACAGATGATATATTTCTGTTGCCGCTATAACGAGATATTAAAAACAGAATAAAATAAATATTTAAGTGGGGCTCCCATATAACAAACGTGCTTTTTTGCCGTTTTTTGGCACTTCGTGCGCGATTCCGACTCGCACTTGGCCGGTTTTTATTTTATGTCTGATGATTAGTTTTAAAAGGCTTCAAATTCGAAGGTTCGACCTAAGTACCTAGGTAGCTGTTTTTAATTTTGTTGTTTTCTAGGATCTACATAGGTTAGTACCTAAACAGGGTGGATTTTTGAGACGGTACATTAAGGACAGGTACCTTAACCGTTATAGTTACAGAAAAACGTTGCTGGGAGACCTTCCATAACTTTTTGAGATATTCTGAACTGCATTCACAGATTTTGGAAAAAGTTACTGTTAGCAAAAAAAATGCTAAAACACCAAAAAAGGTTTTTTATGCCAATCGATCCTATTTCATATAGGGATCAAAATACTCTATGGAACCATTTAAGGTATGAGTACTAGAAAAATCACCAAAAACTTTTCCCGCACATTTTGTACGGAAAAACGGAATATTTTTTATTGACAAAAGATCCTATTTCTTACTGTGATCAAAATGCCAACTGAAATTTGAGTTCAGAAACTATAGTACCTACTCAAGTCACAAAACCGGCTACACACGCAGGCACAATCTTCAACATTAGACCAAAAAAGTAGTTTCTGTACTCAAATTTCAGTTGGCCTTAAAAAGTATTTTGATCACAGTAAGAAACAGGATCGTTTGGCAAAAAAAATATATTTCGACTTGATTTATCGTTTTTCCGTACAAAATGTATGATAAAAGTTTTTGGTGATTTCTGACGTTTCTAGTACTCATAAATTATCCCATAGAGTCTTTTGATCCCCACATGAAATAGGATCGATTGGTATAAAAAAATGTTTTGGTATTTTAGCATTTTTTTAGCTATGCTAATGCTAATGCAGTTCAGAATATCTCAAAAAGTTATGGAAGGTCTCCTAGGAACATTTTCCTGTACTATAACGATTAAAGGCTTTTAAGCCAAGTCGCTCCATGTAAATACCCTCCGGTATTTACATGGAGCGACTTGGCAGAAAACTTGGCAAGGACTTTAGTCAATTTGCACTTTTTATCGACAATTGCTTATAAAATCTAATCGTAAATCTAATATCAATGAGGGGGCGATTTAATTTTACAAGAGTCGCATACCGAGTCGCTTCGTGTAAATACCCCAATAATTATGTTAACTGCCTTATTTAATTACTGGCAGTTAATATAGAACGTGTTAATGAATTAACGCAAAATGAGAAAACCGTTTCTTCGGACCGGACCATCAAACTGAACAACATTTACTATGGGACCAACAGTAACTCTGAAATTGCGAAAAATATGTAGCTGCTTATTTTCGTTATTAATTTTTGTATGAAACAGCTATTTTTTTTGTGATCTCAGAGTTGGTCCAATAGTAAAAGTTGTTCAGTTTGATGGTCCGAAGAAACGGTTTTCTCATTTTGCGTTAATTCATTAACACGTTGTAGACAATAGTACCTACCATAGCATTAAAGAACGAGTTTTAATACACACATCAACTTTGTCTAGGGATACAGGTGTTATTTTCATACAAACGAGGTAACTTTGAAGCTTTGGTTTTCTGCCAGGGATGTACCGTGCTGTGATCTGATGACGGCTATCCAGGGAGTGAATGGAGGAGATTCAGATCGCTATACACACCCAACTGATCTGACCAGCATTCTAAAAACGTAATAGACATGTTTAAAAGAACCGCATAAATATCATGAAAATGTATGGAAATTCTCAAACTGAGAACTCTAACCCATTAATCTTTTTTTTAGAATGCTGATCAGATCAGTTGGGTGTGTATAGCGATCTGAATCTACTCCATTCAGTCCTTGGATGGCCATCATCAGATTACAGCACGGTATATACATCCCTGGCAGAAAACCAAGGCTTCAAAGTTACCTCGTTTATGTGAAAATAACACCTGTATCTCTAGACAAAGTTGATGTATTTATATTTACCTACCGGTCGTAAAGTCTCCGTGGACGTAGTAGCTAGTTAGAAGGTATCTATGATGGCCTTTAGAGTTACATAATACTTGATAAAGTCCTTATTTGATTGTCCAAATACAGATTTTTCGCAATGTTCTTTTTTATATACAAACATATTAAGTGAAGTTATGTAGGCGTATGAGCGTAACCACTTTGGCATTTCCTTCGTGGAAGTGTGACAGGTTCTTGAAACTAGCATAGCCACCAGGAAGCGCTTGTAAGTGCAGGAAGCAAGCGGGTCACGGACTTGTCTCGGCGCGTCCCGCACTCCAATGTTTGCCAGAACTAGGGTTGCCAGATAATTTGATAAAGGAGGGTAGATTGGTCTAAAAAAAGAGGACATTCACAACTAAAGGATTTTTTTTATATTATTTTACTTTATTTTAATCACAATTAGGTGAGCTGCCAAATTCTTGGTTTTTCAACAAAATAATTACGAAAATCATCGCAATCCATGTTTTTGAAGTTGTATTGGGTAAGAATTAAAGATTTATACTTAATCTCTTCCTCTCTTTGCTCCACTGAGTATTAATAAGTGAAAAAAACCGGTCAAGAGCGAGTCGGACTCGCGCACCGAGGGTTCCGTACCATCATAATTGCACCATCAAACCATACTGCAGAGTATAATAATAAAATTTGTATTGCAGTTTTAGGTCAGTGCCATCTCTTGACCAATAATGAAACTAATGTTAACTTTTGATTTTGAAAAGTGTGCTTTATTGAGACATCGTTTTATTTTTCCTGTAATCTTTATATAAACTAAACTATATATATATATATATATATATAGAGTTATTTTACATTTTTCTCCTTGAAAACTTCGGAGATAAGGGGGGAACAGTATTTTTTTTACATTTTTCATCATAAGTCGAAAACTATGCAGCCTAAAAAAAAGAAAAAATGATTGAAAACGTGCAAACGGCGCTCTTTTGTATGATACCCCACATGCCCTAGTAGCCCTACTTCAAATTTTTAAGACCCCTTTTCAGTCCCTGTTGTAAAATAGCTAATTTTTTTATTTAATTCTTATTTGTAAAATAGTTGGGCAAATATCATCTTAAACTATTCCAAATTCAAGTTGATACCATTAGTAGTTCTCGAGATAAGTATCCAGCTGTGGCAGACGGACAGACAGGCAGACTGAGTCACACCATAAGGGTTCCTTTTTTACCATTTTGGTACGGAACCCTAAAAAGCAAAAAGGAGGACTTATACTGTAGGCAAGGGAGGACGGGAGGACAAAACATGGAAAGGGAGGACATGTCCTCTTCTTGGATACCATCTGGAAACCCTAACCAGAACGTACGATTAAAATACTACTAGTTCCTATATTATCACATATCGACTTTTATTATAAGTACACCTACTTTTATAGTTCAATTTCTTCAATACTTCCGATTTCCTTACTTACATTCTGGATATCTTATACCTTTAAACGAGCCATTCTTGTATATTTATTTATTTATTTATATATGTATATAAATTTATTTCTGTGATCTCGGTAACGGCTCTAACGAATTCGCTGAAATTTAGTATATAGGGGTTTTGGGGGTAAACAATCTATCTAGATTAGTCTTATGTTTGGGAAAACGCGTGTTTTTGAGTTTTCATGCGTTTTTCTTTCGACGCAGAAAACTAATTTCGTCTTGCCGGCCACTGTCCGTCTGGTCCAGCGGGTTAAGACGCGGACGGCAAGAAACGAGTGTTGCGGGTTCGAATTCCGCTCGGTGACTTACTTTTGTTTTTTTATATGTTCAAGTTTATATGTATATTTTTTAATTTTTATTGTTTTTAGACAAGTTTAGACCACCATATTACAATAAATAGTAATAATCGAGCTAAGCTCGGTCGCCCAGGTACTAGGTATTTATAAGACTAAACGGATGATGCTTACCTGAACAACATTATTAAAGGCACAGTGGTTATAGTTTAGGTACTTAATTTTATTTTTTTGATATTTTGGATGTTGATAACGTTGCATCTCTGTTAATATGAAATTGCTTTTATTTTTCAATAATGGGGTGGTTATAAAGCACAGGATGAAATAGGTGAGCTAAATCAGTAAAGCGAGATAGCAATGAGAAAAACTTCGCGCGTGGAGCGATTTGGCAGATTAGGCGAAAAATATTTACGAAATCAATTTATAGTAAAAAAAGATAACGATTAAAGAGAAATGCTTCTACACTGAATATGATACAAATTTGTTAAAGCAATTTCGACATGAAAGCCTAATGTTGTTTCTAAAATAATCTCAAACTTTACTTTTTAAGAGGTAATTTTCGAATTTAAAATGTATCCAGCCAAAATAATAAAACGTGTTTCTGGTTCCATATATACGTGTCTGAAAATAAAAGAAAATTTACACTTTTTAATGTAATTAATGACATTAGTCGCTGAAAGATCCTACGGTTCTGAAATTAAGATTTATGTATATTAATCTCGGCGTCTCATAGCATTCATTACAAAAATATGATAATTTTCTTTAAAAATCGCCTTTATATATTTGGGCAATACTGACAAAGTTAAAGGGTTGCGTCGGGGGAGCGGCGCAGACGCACGCATTTCCGGAAGTGTTTCCTAAACGGGTCCATTGACTTTCTCAGCGTCCTCCACCCACCTCATTCGCAGTCGGCGCGCGTTGCGCAACGCCGGACCAACTAGACATAAGTAGTGCGTTCTTGTCTTGTGCGTAAATTCATTGTCTTTGGATTACGCCCGCCGTGAAAGTTTGTTGCACTTTGCCACATCTATTACTGGTTCTGTGTAACCGATACCTTATTAACTCGTAGTCATAATATGCCATTGTTTAAGTTGTTTGCGAGCGTGACTGGACTTTTATATAATAAGTTCTAGCCTGTTGCGTTTATTTTGAAGCAGGTGTGATGAATGAAAATGATGGTGCATGGTTACCCGACAGTGGTCACGCGCAGCCATGGAGTATGGTGCAAAGTTATCGCAATACCGACACATCAGTTCGAAGACGTCATACGCATGGTTATGAGCGATTTATGCAATGACATCACTGTCTTGTATTGACACACTGGTCATTGATAGTGCGGCACCCGAAATAACCTACTTGCTATGGCGCCATTGAATATTAATCTGGCACGTGGGAAAAACCTCTTATGCTAAATATTTGTTGATGCGGATACTCGCGATAGGAAACGTGCATAATATTGGACTATTATTAACTTGAACTCGATGTTTCCAACGTTTTACAGCGTCAAAGATTTATTTTGGTGATTTCATATATTCCTATTAACGTCGTCAGGTTGCTCGTCTCATCATTTTTTAACACAATGTTTTAATAACATTGCCAAAAATTTCTTCAGCGACTTGTCCATCCATTTAAGTACCTACTAAGATTATTATTTCAAGCAAAGAAGGTAGGTATGTAGGTATAGATTAGGTACCTACTTAATAGTACCGAAATAGTTATTATTGAGTTACAAACAAAGGAACGTTATTCAATTTTTTAATTAGATTAAGTACTTACCTACGTATCTACAAAATTTTTGTTAAGTTTTAAGTAAATGGTAAATATGTTTTCAATAAACAGTATATTAGTGAGTGTAAAAATCGGTACAAAGACACATGAACAATGTTTACGTAGTAACAAGTTTCAATCGGCCAGCGATTCACAATCTGTCGGAAGGCATCTGCCCACCATCAGCTGTCAAAGTGAAACCATATCTGAGCTTCCTTCCCAGAGCATAGGTCAGCCGTGAGAAAGTTAAAACCTTCCTGCTGCGCTTGCCTGGGACTGTGATGTTATTTTGTTAACTCTACATGATGTAAGTCCCTACTCTCCTAGTACCAGCGGCGCAGTCACCGAGCCAAATTAATTTTATACTGTTCGAGCTTGTTGTCAATTTTATTCTGACACTAGCGGCCGCCCGCGACATCGTCTGCGTGGAAAGTTTTTTTGCTATCCCTCGGGAACAATACTTTTTTTCGGGACGAAAGGTAACCTATCTTCTCTCTGTACCCCTGACAACGAGTATGTAAAATTTCATGATATCGGTTTATTTCATTTAGATTTTAAGTTTTAATTTAAGGTACTTAAGTACAGTGCGAATCACGAAAGATGACCACAAATGGCGCCCATTTTCGCATCATAACTCATGAAGAAAAGACTTAAGACAAAACAATATTTTATATGTTATGGCTAATACCCGAAGTGCGGCTAAATCTAGTTTAGCCGGCTAAGACTAGGTGTAAACGAGAGCTGTTTGCTAAAACTAGGTGTAGCCGATTTGCTCGCGGCTAATACTAGGTGTAGCAGGCTAAAACTAGATGTATAGCATGGGGTATTAAAAAAGTTAATTCTGTTGTCTGTTAAAAAAAATTACCTCGTAATTTAAGGCTAACGCTACGCTGCGCTTCGCGATGGCCTTAAATTTTTAACCTATATTCGGGACCTACAGGGGTAAGCAAATCGGTTCACCTAGTTTTAGCCGACAGCTATCGGCTACACCTAGTTTAGCCGGCTAGAACTAGGTTTAGCCGCCCTTCGGGTATTAGCCGTAACATATACAAAAAGATAAAAGATATATAATATTTTATCTAAATATATGAAAGATTATTTTGTCTTAGGACTTTTCTTCATGAGTTATGATGCGTAGATAGGCGCCATTTGTGGTCATCTTTCGTGATTCGAACTATAAATAGTACCTAACTACTTACTTTTACCTCTTCATTTTTAAACTTATTATTTATTGTTTAAACTGATTACTTCGTTTTTAAACTTACTATTTTTAATTCTGGGAGCCCCGTTTAAATGCTGTGCCCGAAAAGGGCGACTAAGTATTCAAGTTATTTCTACATATGTGTAACACGTGTACATTTAGTTCGCATTAAAAAGTTTTGTATTTGTATTTGTACTAGTAGTTAAAACGTGAAGGCGTAACAAACAAATAAACAAACAGACTTTCGCATTTTTAATATTAGTAAGAATTTTATTGCATACGATGAAAACCCTCCGGAAGACTTTTTCATTTTCCTTTCCAAATTAGGACCCTGGAGTTCTGGATCTACATTATAGATAATACGAGGGTCGTTTGATACGATATATTGTAAAGAAGAATTTCAAGATATTTGCTCGGAAGGTAAAGGTCCTATTATTTTACTAAGGTTATAAATAAATTCCAACAAACTAAGCTTTTGCCCATTTTTTATTATTTAACTTTAAATCACGTCCTAATAGAAATGTTACCAGTGAAAATATAACAATGTCAATTTCAACCATTCCTATCTCAAAATCTACAGTTAAAGCTCACGTAAGTATACCTACAAGATTTACAGATTCATTTAGCCAATTAAGTACGATGTCGTAATTTGGTAAGACAGCAATCATTTTTGAAAACGGCCGGAGTATGTTTTGGGTTGCGCAAGAGTGCATACCTCATAGGAACCGGTCCAAAGTGCGCGAAATGGGAGCACGCAGAAAGGTCCGATAGTTATCATATCATAACACTTGCACATGCTTACACCGGAAATAGTGGTTTCGACTGGCCACGCGAGTGAAAATATAACGTAGATTTCCATAACACAAGTGTTTTAGCTACTCGTAGGTACTTACAATGTGATGTGAGGATGTCATCCAGTGAGTTAAGTATACTTATGAGTATAGTATACTTAAGGCACCTAGGTGCATTAAGTATACTAAAACCAATACAGGTAAATTAAGTACCTATACTAATAAGTATACCTACTTAATTCACCCAGGGGGCTAATTGTCTAGTTCAAAAAATCTATCGCAATCGCTTTCGTTTGACAGATGGATGTGACACATTGCTGCATTTCTTTGGTAAGTTTTTATTTGTCCCAAAAGAAGCTTCAATGTTTGAAAGCGATTGCGATAGATTTTTTAAATTAGACAATAGAAAGGCAGGTCATTTAGCTCAGGTGCATTAAGTCTATGACGGGATCCAATATTATTTCTCCATATTTAATAAAATCCCTTTATTCCCATCTGCCCCCTTGAAGCTCCGCCACCGGGTGGTGGTAGCGTTCACCACCCCGGTGGTCGATGGCACCTATTTATTCTCATCTGTTACCGTCGATGGTGCCATGGAGATGGTGGTTGGCACTAATAGGTGGCGTTTACCACCCTGGTGGTCGATGGCACCTATTTATTCCCATCTGCTACCGTCGAGGATGCCATGGGGGTAGTGGTTGGCAGTAATAGGTGGCGTATACCACCCCGGTGGTCGATGGCACCTATTAATTCCCATCTGCTACCGTCGAGGGTGCTATGGAGGTGGTGGTTGGCACTAATAGGTGGCGTTTAGCACCCCTGTGGTCGATGGCACCTATTTATTCCCATCTGCTACCGTCGAGGATGCCATGGGGGTAGTGGTTGGCACTAATAGGTGGCGTTTACCACCCCGGTGGTCGATGGCACCTATTTATTCCCATCTCCTACCGTCGAGGGTGCCATAGGGTTGTAGTTGGCACTAATAGGTGACGTTTACCACCCCGGTGGTCGATGGCACCTATTCATTCCCATCTGCCCCCTTCGTAGTTATAGTATCCCGGTGGCAAGTTCTACTGATTTTCGTTCGACATTTGACTCGAATGATTGAGATTGAGTCAAATATCGAACGAAAATCAGTAGAAAAGAGCGCTCGACGCCAGCCGAAGGATTCAAAAATGGGGCCCCTGCAATTTGTATGAAGGTAATAGTAAGTATGACCAAGTGGGCACATCTGTATCCTCGTAGTCATACTAGTAGGTACCTACCTATGATCACGAGTAAACGGATAAATTTCCTATTAATTTATAATACTAGTTTACTTCTGCGACTTCATCCATGTGGGTATTCGGAAAAAAACCCCTAAAACCCTTGACCAGCACAAAAATATCCTATGAACTATCTGTGTACCAAATTTCATTCAAATCCGTTGGGCTGTTTTTGCGTGATTGAGTAACAAACATCAAAATATCCTCACATTCATAGTATTAGTCCGAGGATAGGATTTCTTTAAAGAGTCCGTTAACCTTTAGTTTCATTCTTTCTTTCTTAATAAAAAACACTTGCACGAATAATAACGCAAATTGGGTTTATTCCGTTTTTTTTCCAAATCGTCTGCGTCGGTAGATGAATCAAACAGACGAGTGCTCGTTTAAATTTTGTAATAAGTACTTACCTTACAAGCCTTATGGGTATCATTACCACCTAATAGAAGCTCGATAGCGGATTAAGCAACTTCCGTAAGGGTCGGTCATGGGATGGGTGACCAACAGTATATTATCACGAGCTCTTCCGTGCTTCAGAAGTTACGTCAAGCCATTGGTCCCGACTGCATCAACAATTGTTATCCCCTCAATCCCTATTGGGCCCGCATGGTGCGTTATGGCCCGTCCTCCTTAGTAGTTTCCGCTAAAAACCAAGGCAACTTGTAGCATTGTTTCCTTTATTTGCTAAAGAGACAAATTTGCATAAGGGCAAGAATAGGTACCAACAGTTAAATAAAATGAATGTTTCTTGATATGATTTTAGTAATAAAAACAAATCATCATCATCTCCCTTTATCCCAGGGGGTCGGTGCTTGTGATAGAAACAAATAAGTAGGTAATAAATTAAATAAAAAAACCGGTCAAGAGCGAGTCGGACTCGCGCACCGACTTAATGATATTTTCTAAAAAAAGTGTGCTATATTGAGACATCGTTTTATTTTTCCTGTAATCTTTATATTAACTGCTATCACATAGAATTATTTCAGATTTTTCTCTTTGCAAACTTCGGAAATAAGGGGGGGGGGAGCGGTATTTTTTTACATCATAAGTCGAAAACTATGCGGTCTAAAACAAAAAAAAAATGATTGATAACGTGCAAACGGCGTTCTTTCATATGATACCCCACATGCCCTAGTAGAGCTAATTCAAATTTTTAAGACCTCTTTTCAGTCCCTGTTGTAAAAAATATATGTATTTTTTTATTTATTTCTTATTTGAAAAATAGTTGGGCGAATGTCATCTTAAACTATTCCAAATTTCAAGTTGATACCATTAGTAGTTCTCGAGATATCTAACTGTGACAGACAGGCAGACAGACAGACAGACTGAGTCACACCATAAGAGTTCCTTTTTTACCATTTTGGTACGGAACCCTAAAAAGGGAATTAATTAATTGGGTGACTGGAAATAATTAAAGGCGACTGTTAATGGGATACCTAAAATACTAAACCGGGCAGCGTTTTATTTTTTGGGCGACAAATTAACTAAACGCGCGGCATACAGACCATACAGTGGATTACAAAAATACTTAAAACGGGCAACTACATGTGGGTGACAAATAATTTAAGTTAGCAGTGAAAACTCTAATTGGGTGACAAAAATTCTGAGTGGCAACTATTTTATCAATTAGGTAACTATATAACTGATTTAAACAGCCCAACATGGTATTTTTAACACGTTTTTTATAGTAGGTTGCTTTCTCATTTGTTTGTTTTTGTCATCTCGATTAGGATAATAGTCACCTTTTTTAAATAAAATATATGCCAAATATTAAATGTCTTGTGTGCCCTAAGGTTGTCGCCCAAATAATAATTTGGTCGCCCGTTCTGAATAACTAAGTTACTCAATTTGTATTATAAAGTCATCCATTTTCAATATCTGTAGTCGCCCTCGGTTCGTCGCCCACTTAGTATTTCAGTACGCTATATTCAGTATTTTTGATACCCAAAATGGGAATTTATTGTTACCCGATTAATCAGGTAAAAGTTTATGTTTTTTTATGGGTAGTATTTAAATACTACCCATAAAAAAACATAAACTTTTGTCTGATCAAAAGATTCCATTGAGTAAGTGGGCATTTCTACAAACGGGTATTTTTTTCTCACTTCGGTGGTTGAATTGAAATTTAATTTTTATAAGAAGTTTAATAACAAATATTGAAGTTTATTCCATCCTGAATCTTAAAATTACAATGGGACCAGATATTGTGAAGTGGTTTAAGAGAAAAGTTAAGCACCTAATTGAGAAAGCACCGAATTGAGAAAATGAATCACCGAATTCAGTAATGGCCCAGCTAATTTAGAAACACTGTTCTTCGATATTCCATACCTGACACTGTTCCTAATATAGAATAATGTATAAGGAATGATGAAAATTACAAATACTCAAAACGTTTTTGATTACTGACTGCTGGTTTAATAGTCAGATGGTTAATTTTAGGCTAGAGTGCATATATAAATGTAGTTAACAAATACTACTGAATTAGTGTAACAAATGACAAACCAGAGTTAACAAACTTCTACTGAACTGAGTGAATTATCACCAAATGTTCACTTTTTAAAGTAAATATATCAGTTTTACACCGAATGACTTTGAACCTTCGAAAAATGCTCCTCAATGCAGCAGTCCCCCGTCTACACTGCTTGGCCGCTCAGTAGTGGGAATCAGTAGTGTGCGTTCGTGCTGTGCGTAGTTAGTGATTTAAGTAAAGAAAACTAAATTTCACCGAATTGAGGCACACGCTTCGGACAAAATTAATGATGTGTTATTGTGTTAAAACCCAAGGATTCGCAATAAATATAATAACATATATGCCGTTATTATCTATCCCTTGTTCTGTGAATGCTGGAATTATAATGAACAAGCTATTATTTTAAAAGTTATGAAGCAATAACGAGTAAATTCTGGAAACCGGATACGCCATTTTAAACCAAATTCTGCCCGTTATCAAACTTCAGGAATTTTTTTGTTGCTTTATAAAACCTGTCTTCTGGATATGCTGTCCATCAGGTCAAAAGTCTTATAAATACATGTGATTTTTTTTCAAGCACGTATTTAGATTTTAAAGGTACTTTTTTCGCTCCAGTAGATCAATAGGTACTTCCCTTAGAAATGCCCAAGTATCCTCATATGGAAAAAATGTATGTAGGTACTCAAAATAGCAACAATCATGCCAAGGTTTTTTTCTTTAGAAAATTAACGGCTTAATTTAAAGAAATCGACTCACCCATAGCATCTCAGACAGGACACGAACCAGCACCCTTGGGATTTCCGCTCAATGCACTTACGAATTATGCTACCGAGTCGCCAATGACATCGGCGAAATCTACTTGGTTATTTTTACGTCTTCGCTATAAGCCAGCGTTATTTCATCGTCTTCGCTATAAGCCAGCGTTATTTCATCAATGTGAAGTACTAATTAATACCTAGGAAATACCCTTGATATTCGAATGCAACTCCTTTACCGATGTACCTATGACAATTAAGATGAAATACTCGTAGCTAATAACTAAATACAATACATGTTACAAGAAACCGAATATGATAGGAGGACAAACTCTGAAATAGCGAAAATGAATCAGCTGTTTCATACGTTAATTCATTGCAAAGTTTTAGCCTGAAAGTTAGATCCATAGAGTTAAAAAGTTTGGAAAGTCACAAGTTCAATAAAGTACAGTATTATTTATGTTCATTTTGATATTTACGTCATTAATTTTTGTATGAAACAGCAGTTTTTTTTTCGCTATTTCATAATTGGTCCCGTAGTAAAAGTTGTTCATTAGATTTTAAGCAATATACTAGAAAAAATCGACTCGTAAAGAAATAACTTTAATATTATTATGTGAGTTTTAGAAAGCTCTATAAGTGTTACAAAATTTAAACCAGTACTTGCCTGTTTGATTTATTTCGGAAAAAACCCAATCAAACCTTTATGAAAGTGAGTAGTGCGCCTTGGTAGTGTCG
This sequence comes from Agriphila geniculea, assembly GCA_943789525.1. Taxonomy (NCBI): domain Eukaryota; kingdom Metazoa; phylum Arthropoda; class Insecta; order Lepidoptera; family Crambidae; genus Agriphila; species Agriphila geniculea. The sequence goes on from OX038870.1 coordinate 5,117,142, forward strand.
TGGGGAAGGTTTTCTTAGTTATAAAGAAAGATGCTTATATAAGTTTAACTTACATTTTATAGGAATCAAAAAATATAATTACAAGGTAAGTAGTTAGATGATATAGACTTATGTATGGCTGCTGCAGTACCTATGCTACACAGACCATACAACAAGTACTTACTATTTATTATGTATGAAGGTGAATATATACCTTGAAGTGTCTTGCAGACGGCAGATGCTGCTTCCGTGTGATTTAATCTATGTAGTACGTGCTGTTAGCGTCAAAAATGGCCAGAATATTTCACTTTGTGATACCAGCACCAAATTTTAGTATGTTGTTAAACATGTTATTGTATCTTAAAAATCATCGGGAGCTCACCTGTAAAGTGCCTGGATCCGCAGATATGACGTCATCAAAATGTTAGTAAAGGTACTTAAAAGTTTAATTTTTCAAATCTGCATTAAATGGACTTTTTGGACATATTTTTTGTTTGTCATTAAAAATATCAGTTTAATTTAATTAAATTTAAAAAATGGGGAGTTTTCCTGTATTTAATTTCCATATAATATAAAATATTTTCGTAACTGTACTATTCCGCTGATGTTGGGCATTATAGCATTATAGAACACTTAATTACCTTTCATTTAACACCCCACATAAAATAATAATTATTCACATTTCTTTTAAATACGGCGGCCGCCATTTTGATGACGTCATATCTCTGGATCCAGGCACTTTACAGGTGGGCTCCCGACGGTTTTTAAGATAAAATAAATGTTTAACAACATTCTAAAATTTGGTGATGGTATCAAAAAGTGAATTATTCTTACCCTAACCAATGATAAAACGAACATTTAAGTGGGGCTTCCATACAAATCATCAACAAAAATTACATTAGTTCCACTATCGGTCCAGAGATGGCGCTGACCTACTATGAGACGCTTCGAGCGCGTTGATGTCTTTTTCTTAGAAGCGGTGAATTAGAGGACAAAATAAGTATTTTTTTTGAAACGGATAAGTACATGGAATATTATTAATGTATGTTGGTACCTAGGTACTTAACTGTAACCACATTTCAATGAACCGACATTTATAGACTGCATTAAAAAATATGACTTTTTATCGCTGTCTAAGGTTCTCTAGGGATTTATAGGATCTCTAGGAATATCCACGCGGATGAAGTCGCGATCGGAGTAGGTATAAAAAGGGCTGGCATGATTAAAACAAGTTGTTTTAAAACATGTGTTTAAAACAATTTACATAAAACACTGTTTTAAAACCAGTTTAAAACAATGTTACAAACATTAATAAAAAAAAAAAACTTTTTAAACTACTTTTATTTGAGAATAAATGATGATTTTTTTTAAATTAATGCACTTTTTCCCAAAAATATGTTAAAAAACTTCAAATCTTGCTGAAAATACATAGAATGACAGTATAAAAATGTAATTTTATCGGAAAACTTTTTCTAAGATGACAAATCTTAACTTAGTATGAGCCTTTTTATTACTGATTTAAAAAAGTAGGTATCGAAGTCTGGCCCTCATCGAAAACTGGTTATTCCACTATATTTATTGGGGTAATTATAGTATATCAATGCACATCAGAAGTGCAGAACCCTTTTAAATAGGTACCTATTTACAAGGTGTAGGTATTTAAAGCGTTCAGTATTGATTAGAGACAAAAAATAAATGTTTATTAACTTATCGAATTTGAAAATAGTCTTGAAATGAAATATTATAGGTCTAATTGATTTGTAATTGATGGTTTAAAGTAAAAAAAACACTTGTTTAAAACATTTTGAACTGTTTGTTTTATAAAATTTCAAAAACAACTTTTGCTCTGTGTTTCTAACTTAGGCCGGGTCTATAGCGCGTGTTTTGCCCTACCCTACACAATCAACAAAACATTTTTTCGCGAAACAAAATCAACATACGTTTTTTTTTTCTTGAATATTGAGATGTTTTGTTGATAATGTAGAGCAAAACACGCGCTATGGACCCGCCATAAGGAAAAATAGATGACACAATCTGAAATATGATATGAGAGGTGTTTTAAAATAAAACAATCAGATCCAGTGTATATAATAATTATTTATTATATAATTTAACTTAAAATCTATTCACAGCTATAAAGACGCATTTCACGAGAAGCGTAAAGCTAAAAATATTGTGAGAGTCCGAGTTTTATGCAATTTTAGTGTTACTACTAGAGAGCATAATAAATATGCGTTGATAATATATTTTTCGCGAAGTTTAAAGTAGAACGCTAATTTTTTATGTCATGACAAAAGATATACAGAATTTATGAATAGAAATAAATCGTTGGTTTGTTAATGCTCTATGCTCTGTCCTTTTTATATATTTCGGCCTCTAACGGGTGTAACAAGACCCTCAACGAAGCCGAAGTCCACGCATTCCGCCCATCATCAGGATCATTTTTGACTTCTGAACTATACATGGGAAACCAATAGCTACGAAGTTATTGAAAGTCAAAGTCGAAATTATTTTTTAATTTTTTTTATGAAATCTTATTTTATTCGTTATTTCATAATTTTTGTATACAGAAACATTATCAAATTTTTATGTATTTCGTAACAAACAATGGCTTCAAAACGTCATCACTTAATGTATTTCATGAGCACGCACATAAACGTTGTCTTTCAACAGTCTTTCAACTCGGCCGCACGCAGCTGCGTGCGGCCGAGTTGAAAGACTGTTGAAAGACCGTGCGAGTGTATGCTACACAGCTGCGTAGCATACACTCGCACGGTCTTTTGTACGGCGGCGTCACATTGCGCATGCAATGCTTTTTAAACACCAAAAATTAAAATCGTTTCCCAGAAATACTTATGTACAGAAATGGTCTGATGATGGGCAGAATATATACACCCCGTATAAATAGCCAATTTTGAAAATAAATCTTTAAGGTTATTTTTTTGCGCAGTTTTGGATAGGAATTTCCCATCTTAGTTTTATTGGAAATTCGACACTAATTGGTAATCGAACCATATTAATAATATTATGAACACACATTAATTTATACTTGCCAAAGTAGGTACACAAACTAGGTATAATATTAATAAAATCAGTACTTATCTCATTATTTTGCGTGAAATGCCCCTATAGCTATTTCATTAATAATAGTAACTATAAACTAAACAAGAATTTAATAATAACGTTTAATTCCAATTTAATAACAAAATATTGGTAAGAAGCTTTAAGCTAAAATAATTACGTATATCTATAACTAAACAACAATACATAGAATAACATTTACATTTTGTATAAAATTATCTTTTAAAATCAAGGCATGAATTAATTAAGTAATATTCATGTAAAATGGTATAAGAAAGCAAGCACAATATAAATTTGGCACTTTTAGAAAATAATAATATTTTTATTACAGTTCCGTGTTCATTTTGGAAGTGTAAGTACCTACATACAATTAATTTATAAATTATTGTTAAAATATTGCGTAATTTTATTTACAAAAGTAAAATCAGAACTCTAGTTCGGTTTCATCTAATACAATATTTATACGAGTGCTAGATTTCAAATGCAAACAAAAATAAATTTGCACAAGACAGTTTAAGATTTTTTTCTACCTAGCAAAACAACCCAGTCCAAAAATGAACACAGAAAAAATAAAAAAAGAATAAAAAAATTGAATATACCTATGTATTATCATAAATAGCCTAATCTTAGTGGCGGCTTAATTTAAATGGTGCAACATTGTCACTATAAGTACGTAAATTGTATAGCGCAACAAAATACCCATATAAAGTTAGAATTAATTGTATAAAATACTAAACATTAATAAAATATTAATTAAAACCAATAACAAGGTTAAAGTAATATTTAGAAATATTAAAGGAATGTATGAGAACATAAATGTTACAATTCCTTAATGTTACATGATAGATTATTCGCCGTAAATTACGTATAACACGAGTAACTCTATCATTCATTTCATTGTGAAAATATATTAGCTACTATTTTCATAATTCACTTAGTACAAATATTTCAGTAGCAGGAGAGCAACACAAGCGTGTCAAGTGTGAGAAGCATTTTCTACCAATATCTTTTGCAACATTATGAAACCGTTCAAAAACTCCACCAAAAAATTATTACTAAGTGCGTGAATTTATTGTGCATTATGAAAATTTTAAGTATGTGGCAACGAACATTGAATAAGCGCAAATTTATGTGGTACATTAACGTTAGGTATAGATCTATGACTAAAGATCTACACTATTATAGACGTCCTAACGCACATATATTTTGAGTCTAAAAATAAGGATATTTTTATTTCATAAGTTTAATAAGAACATCATTCGTATATTTCAATCATTTTTTTTTTATTGTTTTTCCCAACTATCCTTAATATTTATGACGGTTTCTGAATGCGAGTACAAGTAGTAACATAGACAATTAATTGAGATTTTCATAATTTCATATAATCCATGAATGCCTTGATCGACAATGCCGAGACGGAAGGATCATGTGCCAAAACAATAGGAGATTGTGTTGTTTTAAATTAATCTGATGAGTTCAATTCTTAAGCATTTTACTTAGGTAACTTTTATCACAGACGATTTATTAACATTTTCGTAAAACGACCCGTCAAAAATATTAAAGTTTTATTGAAAATCTAATAGTTATTATTCAGTAGTAAAACCCAACTTTATTTTCGTTGTACAGAGATCTTCACTGAATTTGGATGTCCTAAAAGAATACATCGAATGTTAATTGGTTTTTAATTCATTAGTTTATCAATCGTTGCATGATTTAAAAAGTTTAGAAAACAATTTTTTGGCACATATAAATTGTAGGAAATTATTAGCGTATAGATTACTAAGTACCTACTTTAAGGGGGTCTACTTACCGCGCGTATTCTGCGAAATTCTCAAAAAAAGGGAATTTGGGTCTCTACTATGATCTCTTAAAGCAGTTTATAAGGCAGTGGAGTAAGTAGGATAGCTATATGCTGCGTATAAACATCTTACTTTTCCCACTTACTAATACTTTTATGAGCTCATTGAGGCTTAAGTAGTGACGTGTCTCGCGCGCGGTTAGTATCCTCTTATAAGAAGAGATAATGAGCTAGGTTACGAATAGAAGGATATTTTAGTCAAATGACCTATGTACAACACTGATTATGTAGAGTTTATATTTCTGTTACGGGAACTACTGACACCAATCTGATTTTTTTTGTATTTTTTTAGTCTGCATTAAGTACTTATTTTAATATTTAATTGTTAATATCGAGTGTCCGGTGAGTATGAGTCCTTGATTCGTTTGGGCATTGATCAGTTTTTCAAGCAGTATATATAAGCACCACAGAATTTCGAAGTATGAAATTGAGGATTATGATGACAACTCCTATAGAATTTAAATCTTAATTTAGTTTTAGTTTGAAAATATTTTTCCTAGTTTCTCTTATATGCTAGTTCTTCGTGTTTTTTTAAGAAAAAGGAATATTGAAGTAGTTAATTAAACATTACAATTTCAAACTTCCAAATTATCTGTGCTTTGAAAGTCGGTATGCAAGAATCTAGCGAGTGGAAAGGTCGGATTGCGTTATATGAAATTTATACTAGACAGTTATAAATGAATGTATGGACTTTATCAACTAGGAATCGGGACGCCCTACAAGTTTGGAGCAAAACATTATAATAATTTAAATGGGTATAGGAATAAAGCGGCGTGTAGGTAAGCGGTCACAGAATGTCAGTCTCGTAAACTTTATTGGTTGTCGCGACTGTCTCTTGCGTTATGAGAGCCCCTGGAGGCTTCTCGGGATGGGCGGGGGCGGGGGCGGAGGCGGGGGCGGGGGCGTCAACGCTTTTCTTTCGATCGGCGTCGGCGGCGAGGTGCGTCATGCTCCCAGAAAGCGCGGCTGGTGCTAGGTTGAGGTTCATCTTGGTGAGCAGATTCGACTCGCTGCCTGTCTTTTTTAGGTCTTGCGCCCCCGGTGGGAGCGCTGAACCACTCCTCTGGATCATCTGGAGGCGCGCGTACTGCTCCTGCAGGGCCTTCTGCTTCTTGAGGAGCTCCTGGTGTCGTCGCTCGAGGAGGGCGTGACGCGAGGAGGAGTCGTCGTCGTGGGGCTCGGGCGGGGAGGCGGGCGAGGTGGGCGAGGCGAGCGGGGAGCGGGAGGTGGTGCGCGGCGGCGGCGGCGGGGGCGCGCGGCGCGCCGCCAGCGCCAGCAGGTCGGGGTGGCGCTCGGGCACCGGCGGCTTGGGCGGGTGCTGCCCGCGCGCGCGCACGGGCGGCGACGCGTCCGTGTCGCTGCCGCTCGGGTACGAGTGCAGGCGCCGCAGCGGGCCCTCGCCGCGCGCGCCCGCCGGCGGCTTCGCGAACGTCTGCAGCTCGTCTAGTAAAGCGTCGAGAGCGTTTTCTGGCCGCAGGTCCGCCGCTCCCCGGGGAGCGCCTCTCCCGCAGCTGTTGGCGGGACCCTGCGCACCATTCCATCAACTTCTAGCTTCCACTAGTGATATCACTGACACGTGGCTGCGAATAACGGTACTGATGTTTTAGTTCGGTAATTGCTTCCTTTATTCGCACCCACGGTTGGAACATAAAAACACTCATTAAACATTCAGAAACACTCATTCAATAGTAGGATCCAAGATGAACATTTAAGTCACAATGATGTACTTAACTAAAATATCTTAATACGACCACAATCATTCAAAAGGAAGAAAACAGAAACGATAGAAAGGCAGTTTATTATTAACACTGGAATCTATTGGGGGTAGGTATTTTAATTGCTACTTAATTTAAATTTAAACAGAACATGACATACTCAGATTTTATAACTCCATACGGAGATTAGTAAAATAGGTACTCAGTATCAAATACAAAAACACAGTCTACTTTATTCAAAATAATTATTTCTGAGCACATCACGTCTGAAGCAAGGAATCTTGGATGAATAAGAAGCCGGGGTTTAAAGCCGACTAAACAACTACAGATTTAAAACTCAGTGTAGGCATAAGTAAAAATAACATCCTTAGGAGAACTCATTTCAACATCGAATAAATTAAGTAAGATTTTTTTAAGGTCCAAAATATTCTTAAACTTATTCCAAATTAAAATGATGTGAAACTCGATAGAGATCGTTCAAAATCGCACCGTTCTATGTACAACTTTTCATTGCGAACATAACAGCGCTTCACTTTGTTATAAATTGTTAAAAATTCTTAGATTCCAGTACAAATAACAAACAATGAAGTGTTGTCGAGCAGCCGATTATTCGTGAGGAAAGGTACCGAAAGGTGTTCAGTTTCGGAGAGGTCTTCAGGCTGAAAGACAGTACGGAGAGACTTTATGCGATAAACTGACCAATGTGATAATAAATCGTACAAGTGGAAAATTGGACAAATATCAGCGCGGTGATTAATATATAATGCAATAAATATTCAAATATTGAGATAATAATAATACTCTTAACAATTGTGATGATTTTGCCATTAGTCGAAAATTTGAAAAAGGTGTGTGTAATTTTAGCTTTAACTACATGAAGGAGTCTAAGTCAGAGTGACGTAATTACAATAAAATTGCTAATCTAATAAAAGCCCAAGCAATTTAGACCGCTACTTTGATCCAAATGGTTATGTTATCAACAAGGTTAGTGCTTTCTGAAATTCCAATAATAAGAAAACTTTGAAGCGGTAAGTTACCTACTTATTTAAAAAAATAAAAATAAAATTACCTGTGCGTCCGGATGCCTTGGTTAGGTTAGTAAATTACAATATCGTTTAACTCTTAAAACAGTGGAACTAACAGTCGGTAGGGGTGGGGGGTGTTGTATTTCATCAGTGTGGTGAGTGTGTGTGGAAATTAGTCATGGAGGAGTTATTCATCGTGAAGAAAGAGACATCACTGGAGAAGTTAAACTGAAGGTACCAGGGCACGAGGAAAACCGGGAAGTTAATGCATGTCATTCATTCCAGCAGATCTAGGCTGAGAGCTGCTTCCGGTATTGAATACTCGCTGCAACAAAACAAACACAGGCAAATGCAAACATTACGAAGCCACTAGTCATAGAACATGCTCGTTTAAGTTGAAAACTCCAACATTACTCCGAATAGAATACGAACTCGGAACATCCTTCTACCAAGCATAACTACAATAAATTAGTTGGTAACTTTCCATTCCATGCTGGACTAAATAACAACAATTTAACACTTTACCTACCTAGGTACTGATTAGAAACTAGGTACCTACTTGGTCCAAACAAGAATTGAATTCATGATCATAAAGAACTTGATTCGATATTGTCCGACGTTTTTACATTTAGGTACTAATAGGAATAGTAATATTTTATATTTAGTTGAATATTTTATTTATAACCCCGGCACTCACGGAATTGTTTTGAAATCATCAAAGAACAAACATTATTTTTAGCAAGATATCTTAGCGGTCGTAAGGTGAACAACTTACTAAAGGTTCCCCTTGTTCCTTGGAGATAACCATGGCCAGATAACTGGTTATCTGTGAAGATTTTTTTTCCCCCAGTATAACTAGTTATCTTTTAGGAATAGTTTTTTCTTACAGATAAATCTGATTAGGAACTCAGAGAGAACAAACATAATTACCATAGTTTTTTTTATATTGACAGTATCGATATCGTGTTTTTCGACATCAATTCTTGTAATGACCAACTCACTGTGCAACTCTCATGCAATCAACCCATTTTGAAAACATCAAATGACCACGTGTTTGATTATTTTAGTGTTCAGATTAAATACATAGTTTCATTAAATAGAAATCCCCATAGATCATACTTAAATATTGTAAATAACATAAACTGATGAAATGAACAATTTGTTGGTTTCAAAATGTGTCCTTAGTATTAAACATTTAAGGATAATAAACAAAAAACTTAAACAGTAAAAAATGTAAGCATGCGTACTATTGCGTACCGAGTTTTACAATACTGTCTGTACTGCAAAAACATAAAAAAATATCACATAAGTTATATTGTGATTGGCAATGAATTTAAGCAATTCATTTGAACAATATTGCAAAAGCATCGTGTACAGTGTGCAAAGCAAATGCATGCCTACAGAGATTAGCAAAATCGGTGTTCAGAGAAACAAGAGATGATTTAGAAAGAAAATGTTGATTAAGAAAAGAATAACGTGGTGGAAAAATATAAAAAAAAATGTATAAACGTATTAATGAATAATAATAATGGATATATTATGAAGAGATTATATTACTCGTTTATAACTATCGCCTCTCTGAAGTAATTGCTCTGTCTCCAGGCGAACTGGTTACCACGGAAAAAGATCGTTAATACTCGTTCAATAATTCACAAACAACAGTAGTTAGCCTAAACACAGCAATGGAACAGTCTTCATGGCGGGATCAGTCCTGGTTGATCTTTCAAATCAGAGTCTGAATTAAATTTTGATGAACTTCAACCCCATCGTAACAAGTAAAACAGAATTATTCGGCTTTTATATGGGGTGACATGAGATATGGTATAAGAAAATTTTCGTTAAAAATTTAATACAGTTTGTCCTGCCTGGTAACGTGGCACTCTAACACAAAAAGATGTAAATTGCTAGACATCCCATAGAGAAGTGATGTCTTTACTGACATTATCGATAACGACAGTTGAAACTAAAATAAATATAATTTAATTTTGATACGGTTACTGGGAACAAAAGCTCAAAGGACAAAATGTTAATATCTGTCGATAACTTAAGTAGAGAATCACTTGTCAGGCTCGCCTAACTACGTCTGGGATCCGTTTGGTATTGTATTATTAAAATTGGCATTATTTTCCTGAAGCAAGGAATAAAATGCGACGTTTACGGATGGTGCATTGGTTGCAGGGAATAGTGCAAAAGAATTCATATTCAATTGTATTCTGTTAATTCAAAATTCATCACACTCTGTCTTGATTAGTTTAAAATTTAAATAAGTATGGCATTTTTTAATAATGACATGATATTTGAGTACCGGTCGATGCAAATTAATGACGTTTGTGAAGTTAGCTGCAATGCGCGTAGCCGTGCCCCCCACTCTCCCTTAATTGACATCTAAATTGTGTTCTACGCATTATCTCGCGCGACGTTTAGAGCCGCCATTAGGTTTACATCGAACTGTACTAACATGAAAATTATGACCCGAACCAATATTCTTCGAAATCAATATACACTGACATCAATTTCTCAGCTTAGTAAACAAAATATTATTCTACCTATCCGAAATCTGATAAATCTCTAGACATTTCAATTCAATTCAATGGCCTAAATGGTTTTCAAATTGTTAAGCTCCATTGGAAACTTCCATTTGAGTTTAAAATTTTAAATATTTTCTTTGTAATAAAGAATTACAAGGAAATTAAGAGATACGTATGTTGATCAACCATCTCTTGTCTCATTTATCTTGATTTTCACCTACTGGATAGGAAATTTGCAAATAACAAAATTGCAAAGCGTACAGCACGGCGAAAATAGGCCCCGATTAGGTACGTAAGCTTATAAGATTTATAAATGAAATTGTCTTAAATCTTTAAGAAAACAAAAAACACTTTTTCAGAACACAAATCATAATAATAAACATGTTGATGACAGTGTCGAAAAAACCTTAAGTTGCATAAAGTTGACTGTAATGATGAAGACGTTATTTCTTCTAAAAATGAAGTACAAACACAGCTATAAAAGCTATTTAAAAAAAAAACCTATTACGTCTAGATTATGCATGTTATAATACTTAGGTTAAGTAAAAAAAAGAAACTATGAAATATATTTTTGATTGGAGTAACCATATTATTAAATTATAAGTGCTGATTGGCATTCTAACATTGTAAAGCATTGCATGATTACTCTAATTACTCTACAGTTAGTAAAGAAATCAAAAAGAGTCTAATTCAAACGTTATCTATTTGAATTAATTTTTTATTATTTATTTTGATTTATATGGGGGGGGGGGGGGGGTATTATTTAAGATTATTATTTTATATTTTAATATAAAAATTAATGTTAACACTTTTATTTATTTGAGTTCGGGGACTTTACCTTCAAGAATGATTGTCTGATAGGTACTTACTCATTGTTATTTTTTTATATAAATAAGTAAGTAGGTACTTTTAAAATTACTGTAGCTCCCAATATGTTTGACCAGGATTATAGATGTACAGTATGTTTTTCCTCTTAATTATTTGTTTCAAACGAAACAGCTCAAGCTAAGGATGACTAAACGTAATTTTCAATACAGATAGCGGAGATGACGTAAGTGTTTTTGTTGGTAACCACGTCACTTCCTCTGTCTCGGAATGCTGGCTCCGTGCACGCTTTTAGCGCCACCTAGCGTGTTGCAACTTTGTTGGCTCCGACCGTTTTGACGTTTTGATATGTAATGGCGGTTTTGTGACAAAATGTTAAAAAATACTATACATATTGTGTTATTAATGTCAATTTCAAAATTACTATGATTTGGGTGGACAAAGTGTTGTGAAATAATTTTTGATCATTTAAATTAAATATGGCAAGTAAGATCTGTTCAAAAAAGAGTGTTTTATTTTGGTTATATCAGGGTTTGTTTACTTCTTTTTTAGTTGTAGATTTTGTAAAACAAGAGGATAAAGCTACTTTAATAATTTTACTAAGTGATAATAAACTTATATAATTATTCCTGTATCGCTAGTAATAAATTAAATATTGTTTTCAAGCAGATTACAGAGCCTTCTTTATTTCTACTTTTTGCCACCATGAGCGCTGCGCTGCGATCGATTATTATACCTTCGCACCCTCCCAATACCTGGCGCAGTATATTATTGTACCGTGTACTTTCCTTCGTTTTTAGATTTTAAAATAAGCTAGGTATTTGTGATCGATCACTCCAGGATAATCATAAAAGTTCGCACGTCAACCTAAGCGCAATTTAAAAAGATTTATCAAAATTTTATTTGACAGAGTGTGACGTCAAGACCAAATTTAAATTTAGGACGCCAATTTCATGAAAATGTAGTTTAAGGACGAAACAGACAAAATTTCATGATTACACTTAAAAATTTCGAGGCCAATTCGTTCACATCCAGAATAGGTAGACTACTAAACACCAACTGCTCATTAAATTATGTGTCAACACTACAAACAGCTTAGTGTGAGTTTTTTTTAATTTGCATAACGGTGGATATCCACTTAAGCCCGCCACATACAGAAGGAATTTTGATTCGGAATTCCGAAACGGAATCATTTCGACCGCAGCTTGTTTAAACAAATCTGTGGACCTACCACATACATGCGGTAATTTTCCGTTCGGAATTTCAAAATGTTATCGACAATTTAGTTTTTGGAATTCCGAATCAGAATCAAAGCCTGTATGTGGCGGACCTAAGGTTCGCGAAGTTCCGCGCTCCGCGAAACTGCACCATTTTTTTATCCTATGCTGCAACATGTGATGTGAACCTATTTCACACACGTAATGGCCAAAATGGAAATAAAAATGCTATGGCACACTATTCTAAGTTCAAGGAGCGCGCATCTTCGCGAAACTAAGTGGGTATAACATGATTCAAAGTTAATGACTTCTGTGAAGTTAGCTACCACCCGTCTCTCACGCGAGACGCTGTGCAGGATTCATATTCAATGTCACTTACATTGAATTTGTATCCTGCACAGCGTCTCACCAGATGTTCACAGAAGTCATAAAGTTTGAATACGGTTATACCCAACCCTTAGAGTACCTATAGGTACTGTTTAAGTGCAGTGCCGTTCAAAAATAGTCTTTATTTATCTCACACTAAGCACACATATAGGTAGGATAATTATTTGTGAAATATTTAAGTACTTAATAAAGCGACTAAATACTGCATTTGATGCTTACATTATACTATTTGTGTTGTTGTATTCATATGTAATATATTATTACAAATAAATACCGTAACATGCTTTTGGTGGAAAAGAAAAGGGGTGCATGCTTATGTTTGTCGAAAGCTGACCCTTTTATGGGGACAAAGGGCATTTGAGGGCATGAATCTAGGTAACAAGCGATCGGAGGTGGGGTGGGGCGCAAAATAAAAGGAAAACGCCGCAATAAAATCAATGTGTTGGAAAAAAATGCTAATTTTAAACCATGGCAAACCTGCAATTGTTAAGAATTAATGAAGATTTTTCATTAACATGGTGGGGCAATGTTCGGCATATGGGGAATAAATGTCATAAAAATATTTTTCAGGAAGAAGTTGATTGTTCATTTCGTAGCTTGATTGGCAATGACTCAGCCAATTAGTGCAAACCTAGATTACATTAGCCAATCTAGTGTCCAATTTAGGAACCAATTTAGGGCTGCCACCCGTACTTGACAATAAAATAGTGTATAATATATAAGTTCAATTTTAACAGTGAATTTACACTAATAAAGAAAATCGGCTCACCCGTAGAGACAGACCCCTCAGACAGGAGTCTGAGCTGCTACGGATAAGTAGATTTTTAGGGTTCCGTAGATTAAAAAAACGGAACCCTTATAAGATTATGTCAGTCTATCTGTCCGTCTGTCTGTCCATCCGTCCGTATGTCACAGCCACTTTATCCCGAAAAAGTAAATTAGGACAACACAGTTGAAACATGGTAGGTAGATGGTATTCTGTAAACCGCTTTACATTTTTACAAAAAAATAAAAAAATAAAAGATTAAGGGGGCGCTCCCCATATATGGCACTGACACTGAAAAAAATTTTTTTTTTCATCAAACCAATACGTGCGGGGTGTCTATAGATAGGGATTCGAAAATGACATTGAATTTTTTAAAACTATTTTTTTCTCAAAGTCAACCGTTTGAAAGACATACACTGTTAAAGTGGTAAAAAGTGGTTCCCCCCCCCCCCCTTTTACATTTAAAATAAAAAAATAAAAAATGCTATAGATCTAATGAACACTTTCAATTTGTCATTCATACAAACACTGTGAAAAACAAAGTTATTTTTGCAAACGAAAAATGATAGTGGTGTGGTATGCAATATGGTCTGGTATAAGGTAACTGCGGAACCCTTCTGCGGGTGGCCCCACACGCACTTGGACGCTTTTTTCTAGTATTTTTCTTCACATTGTTTAAGATTACAGATGAGAATCCTGAGAATTCACTGTTAAAATCATACTTATAACACAAAAAATATTTTATTGTCACGTAGATAACGTGTGGAAACTTTTGGATTCCTAAATTAGACACTAGATTGGCTAATGTTATCAAGCCAAATGTGGATCTTATCTAAGTAGGTATGTATTTGTTTTAACGAATTATTTTGTTTTAAAACAGATTCGGCACGAGTAATCGTAGATTACTTTGATTTTTTTACAAATAGTTAAACAAAAAAAACGTGTCAGTAGGTTTCATCAACCAGTTTCTTCCCAATTTTGATTGCTTTCTAACAGAAAACACATTTAAATAATGTTTAAGCTGCGCTAACAGTATGTCAGTACATTAAAATCGTCAGTACATAAAAAGCTTGCTTTTTCGTTCTTAATTTATTCATAAATAATACAAGGGTTTTTTGCGAACAATTAGTAAGTTTTTTTTATGTTCACAGACTTGTGTACTACAAGTTGAAACTTAAAACTATTTGATAATACGATACTGCCTAATAAGTAATAGTGGTTTAAAGTATGAATTTTTTTGTGACATACAGAGGATCTCATATCTTTTATCTATGATGTTAAAGATGTTACGGTTACTTGTTATTATTTCGATTTATGATCAGCAATAAAAATATTTCGGTTTTTTTCCTAAACGTTAAAAAAAATCTTAAAAGTGACTCCTTTTTTCGTTAGCAGTAATGGCCACTTAATTTGTTGTAACTTAACCGATACAATTTCTTTTTCACTTAATACATGTGGCATTATCTGAGTGTTTAAATATTTATTTGTACATAAAAGTTTTAAAACATTAGCGTCCATGGTTGTTAAATAATTTATGGCAATGTTAGTACGCAATGGACAACATTTTATATCTACTTTCTTAATACAAAGTAAAATATACATATTATAATTTGAACGGTTGTCCATTTCATACTTAAACCAATACTTATGTACGGAACTGCATTGGTAACTTTATTGCACAAGAATAAGTTTTTGTTAAAAACGATCGATTTAATAGCGGTCATAAAATTTAATATTTGTGAAACATGTTGTTTTCTAATTAATTAATGATTATTTAAGGCTCCAATTTTGATCTTTAGAATATAAAATTAAAAAAATATATAAACTGAGATGTTAGCAGCGGTACATGCCCGGCCTATTCTCGCAGTTGTTACAAGCTTTATTAGTTCCTTGCGTCTATTCTCCTTGTCAGATTAATGCAAGGTATGTAGGAAAATATGTACGATAATTTTGACTTTGACTAAACAGTTAACAGCACAGTTGTCATTGTTTACACTCTATTTTCTGTTAGAAAGTATTTTAAGCGAGGTTTAGACTAGCAAGTTCCTCCTGATTTTTTTTAACGAGCAAATTCCGCAAGCTGTGTCTGTTCCAGAGTTTAGCTTTCCACACCTGTTAATAGAGTCGTAACAGCTCTGTATGTTTTATTGCTAGTCTCAACCTCGCTTACGCCACGGCCGCGAGATAACCGCGCGTGCGTCCTACGTCTTGCGTCTCGGCAACCACTGCGCGGTACCACAGTATATTATTATAAGTTTTTTCAAACAGTAAAGAAGCTCCATGGAAACGTTCGAATTTGGCGGCTGACGTTACTCTAAGAGCTTTAAGCAAAGTTCCCAGTACTTTAGTCGGGGTTGTCACATCGCGTCGCCATTGTTTCCATAGCCTTCGCGCGTAGCATTCGAGGAGACGGCTGGAGAATGCCAACCCTAGCGATCCGATGGAGTGCAATGACAAAAGAGCCTTAAGTGACGTTAGCTCCTCTACTGTTTTTAAAAACCTTTATATATAAATACTGTGGCGGTAGCGACGAACTGGGGTGCTAATATTCTCTAACATGCAGCAAAATGCCATAGATTCTAAAGAGTTTAACCATTAATGGGAATATGACAACTGCCAGCAACGCAGCTGCAACGATGAACTGGACGCTGCGAACTTTAGTTAGACAATAGTATAGCTTAGAGGCCGATATCGAGACAGCTCACAGTGGTTGCCGAGACGCAAGGCGCTGGACGCGCGCGCGGTTATCTTGCGGCCGAGAGGTTAAGGGTGGCGGAAGGGCAGGGGTCGAATCGGTCGGAAGCTTACCTTATTGTGCGCGGGGGGGAGGTGGCAAGATGCGTCGGACGCGAACTCGTCGGACGACGGACCCGCGGTGAACGTCGACGACTGCGACGAGCCGGGCGACACGCGCCCGTCCGCTAGGGGCAGCCGTTGCTCTTGGACGCAGGCGAGTCTGTGGTAGGGTGGAGTAACCGCTTATTTTAAGGTTCCGTACCCGAAGGGTAAAAACGGGACCTTATTACTAAGTCTCCGCTGTCTGTCTGTCTGTCTGTCTGTCACCAGGCTGTATCTCATGAACCGTGATAGCTAGACAGTTGAAATTTTCACAGATGATGTATTTGTGTTGCCGCTATAACAACAAACACTAAAAATAGAATAAAATAAATATTTAAGGGGGGCTCCCATACAACAAACGTGATTTTTTTTGCCAAAAAACTTTGGTACGGAACTCTTCGTGCGCGACTCCGACTCGCACTTGGCCGGTTATTATTATATATCTGTTGTAATGTTATTATGCATCAGATAAAAAAACTAAATACGCATAGATTTAGAAAAAAATGTCAAAACCTAAAAGTATACTTTACGCTTATCAGTAGGTGGCGCTGTACAATTTTCCATACAAAATTACCCTAAAGAGTTTTTTTTTTTTTACGTGATTTTTGTTCTATTGATGGTTACAGAACGTAATAGGTACTAACTATTTTGTTTTATACATTTTCTTAAACAAAATAAAATGTAGATACACTTGCCTTTTAAGAGTAACGAGGGTTCCAGTCAGTTTTTTGCAGCGGCGGAGTGCTAACTCGAGGCGTTCAGGTTCCTCTTCAAGCATTTTTTCTTTACGTACCACCTGTAATTTTTTTTAAGATACATAAATTAATTAAATCCAAAAATAAAGAAAACATATCATACAACGTACTTAAATGCAACCCATATGCAACCCTCATTCCACGACGATTCTCCTATGAGACTCCTCCAGTTATTATATACATTTATGGACATTTTTTTCCTCTTCGATCCACAACCACAACCCTGTTTGTGGTAAACAGGTAAATCCTATATAGGTACGGAAGGTTGGGCCGATTTTAATCATTTTTAGAATCGGGATGATGACTAATGAATAAAATAACAAAATACTAATAAAAATCGTAAACATATTAAACTTTTAGAGTAGTTTGTATACCTCTTAGTTTTATATATTGCATATTTTGTTTTATGACCCTTCAAAGTTGGGTGTACAAGTCCATTTAAAAAGCATAAAATTTAATAGAACCAATGATACCTTTAATTAGTCCGTAAAATGTGTAGCAAATTTGTCTAAAAAACCATTTTGATAAACACAATATTAAATATAGCTGCCGAACAAATTTCCTACGCGTTGCATACAAACTAATCAGGCGTGACGTCATAACATAACGCCATTTGTGTGCATTTCAAACTGTGAATCTCGGGCAGTTTTCTTGCTGGCGAAATAATGATTTTACCAATGTTTCTTTTTTGAGAGGTAGTTAATTTATGTGACTTACAATAAAAAATTGTTGTCATCATGCCTATTTTGCATCACAAGACCCCTCAAAAGTTCAACTCTATCAACAGGATTAACTCCAGTATCGTCTACGAATGCCACCGAGTTTTGGATCGCATAACATCCAACAACGAAGTAATCCTACAATGGATTAAAGGGCATCGTGGATCACACGGGAACGACGCCGCCGATGAGCTGGCTAGAAAGGGATCTTCCACAATAGTGGCAGGACCCATACCCATTCCGCCACTCCCGTTC
Organism: Agriphila geniculea; assembly: GCA_943789525.1. Classification (NCBI taxonomy): domain Eukaryota; kingdom Metazoa; phylum Arthropoda; class Insecta; order Lepidoptera; family Crambidae; genus Agriphila; species Agriphila geniculea. Next base: position 5,135,090 of record OX038870.1, read on the forward strand.
AGCCAACTGCGCTCATGGGTAAGAAAACGAACTCGTGCTGCACATAATACTCGTTGGGTAGATCTAACAAGCTGCAGACAGTCTAAGATGGCGATGACTGCAGTCTCGCCGCGGTTGACCTGCAGGCTGCTGAGCCTTAATCGTCCAGACCTCCGGATAGTTGTAGGTACACTACAGGTCACCTAGTTCTTTAGAGCTAGGTGACCTCGGTTTACCGACAACTATTCATCATTAATGCGACAGATAGTCCTCTATGTAGAGGGTGCCTGGACTGGACGCAGAGGAAACAGCCACCCACATGATCCTGGAGTGCGTGGGTTTGGCCGCACACCGGGCAGAAATCCTCAGAGAGGTGAGGTCGCTCCTAGAAGCCTGTGTACGCCCCAGGAGGCTTCTGCGCTTCTGGAAGGAGCTAGGATGACTTAACTAGCCATACCGATGCTATGTTTCACACATAACGGACCAAATTGGAGTCTAAATGCGGAGAACCCATCACCAATATCAATAATCCATCAAAAGTTAAGTTACAGAAAAATATAAAAAATAAGCTTATTACTTTAAGCACTCTATTATCTATTCTGTGCCTCTACTAGTGATCAAATTTTGATAAAATACCTGTTTTTTGTTTATTTGAGACGTAATGCGACGTACCTAGGTTGTAGGAAAAATAATAAAAAAATGAGCTTATCACTTTGAAACAGTAATTATGAAAACATCTTTTTATGCGGGCCAAAGTTTACCGAATGTCCACGCGGACAAAGTTACGGGCGGGAAGCTAGTGACATTAAACTTTGTACTAACCTTCTCCATTTCAGCAGCAAGTTTGACCTTCATGGTTTCCTGCAGGATCGGGAACTTCAGCTTCCAATCGGCCACCGTCTTGCTGCTCTTGGAGAGCACCATGGCGATGCGCTCGATGTCAGACATGTTCACTCGGGTTTCCCTTCAAAATAGACAGAAATACAGTCAACAACAACTCCCGAGGCAAAACACAAGAAAATACACCGTCTAAAAATCATCATTTTGAAGGTTGTCATAATTAACTTCAATAGGAGAACGATTGTTTTATCCTATTGTAGCACTGACGTCCATTAAACAAAGTGCGCGTACTTGTATAATGGACGTCAGTGTATTGTAGGTATACGAATACAATAGAATAAAACACCCGTTTTCTGGCATGGGCCACTAATTGTACAGGGTGTCTGGATATAGCCTTATCAAGCCTAATATAATTGACAGGATACACAGACCATACAATAAGTACTAAAGGATACCACCATGCATACAACCCTGGAAAAAATATTATAAAGCCCGAGAATCGCCACTTGTCTAGGGTTGTTACTTAGCAATTTACCATACAAATAAAAAAATCAAAATTTCTTAGCCATGCGGTAGTTTTCAGGGTAAATACTCAGGAGTAGTAGGTAGGCATTTATTTACCATGTTCATACAACTATATCCAGTCCATGGTCTATACAGGGTTATTTGTAAAACGCCAACAACCACCAGGAGTAGATTAGTAACATCACAAATACCTACAACAACATTAATTGTTCTACGACTTTTCCAAAAACTGACATAAAATATCTACTTTTCATACAAAACTCAATCAGCTGTTTGGACATTTTGGTCGATTTTAGTCGATTTTTTGTCTGTTTTCGGAAAAGTCGTAGAACAGAATAAATGTTTTTGTTTATGATGACAGTAATCTACTCCTGCGAGGTTGTTGGTGTTTTACAAATAACCCTGTAAGTAAATGGTCCGTGTATAGTTTTTAAACTTTTTAATATATTAATAATATTGAGAGCGTGATGTTGAATTTGTCTTCATAAAAACCTTATTTATTATTACTTATTTTATACAAAAACTTCGTTGTTTTCGTGGTAGTTTGGCAAATCTCACCTATTGACAGCTCGACAAATCTCACCTATGCGGGCAGATTGGCAAATCTCACCCATTGGAAGCTTGCCAATCTGACCTTTTGGCAGTTTGGCAAATCTCACCTATTGGCAGCTTGGAAAATCTCACCCATTGGAAGCTTGCCAAATCTGACCTATTGACAGTTTGACAAATCTCACCTATTGGCAGCTTGGGAAATCTCACCTATTGGGCGTTTTTCTACTCACCGGCACGACGACGGCACAGCAACGGCGCCGGCACCGGCACGGCTGCCGTGGAAGCAAAAATTTATGAATTTATATGGCATGTCTTTCCACTTGGTGACGGCGACGGCACGGCGTTGAATCCCACCGATGCCGCCGCCGGCGGCGCCGGGACAGCAATGTGTTTTGTGTACGTATGTAGCCGTGTGCGTGTGAACGCGCGCGTGCGGGGCGACGTACATTTGCGGTCGTACGCATTTATTTTATATGAAATGAACTACAAACATAAGTTTGTTATTGTTTTTTTATGTGATATAAATTACAAATTTCCATATTTTTTTGTTTTTCCTATACATAAAGCATATTGCAATGCACATATTTACATTTTCAAAATCAGTACATAAAAAAATGATATTGATACCTTAAAAACTCACGAAGTTACAAGCTTTTTGTATGTCCCGTTAGTACCCTACTAACGTACGTTAATTTTTGTTTTGTAAATAGTCAAAATATAACATGATATAATATTGTAATCGATTCTATTACCGATTTATACCACAACATAAAAGTTATTTGTACATTATTGTAAAGGTTAGGTAAATTCCTAATATAATAAAAATGGTAATAATTAGTATATACCTAGTTATATCTGTAGATTTACAGTTTTTTGGTATCTTCACAGTTTTTAGTTCAGACACCCAAATCTACAGTTTTTTCTTTATTGTGCTAGCGCCATCTATTTTATTCGCCGCGTAACCCATATCAACTCGGTTTTGTAATAGATGTAACACATAAATACGACGACTTAACGAGATCATTTTTGTTTTGATCACTGTTGTAGAATTGAAGCCATTACCGGCACCGGCGCCGAGCCATTGCTGTCGCCGTGCCGGTGAATGGAAAAACGTCCATTCGCAGCTTGGCAAATCCCACCTATTGGCAACTTGACAAATCTCACCTATTGGCAACTTGACAAATCTCACCTATTGACAGCTTGACAAATCTCACCTATTGGCAGCTTGGCCGCGGAGACGTTCCACCGTAGCTTCCAGTTCGTACAAGTCATTCTCGAGGAGCAGCATATCTTGTCTATAGATCTCTTCTTCCCTGGACAGCTGTTGGATCAAAATCATTACATGTATTCTTTGTAACTTCTCGTTAAAAATTAGCATCAGCACCGTATCAAAGTATAAATATACGTTTTTTCAAAACAGTAGCGGAGCTAACGTCACTTAGGCCCTTTTGTCATTGCACTCCATCGGATCGCTAGGGTTGGCAAGTTGGCATTCTCCAGCCATCTCGTCAAATAGTATTTACACTAAAGCGAACGATGTTTCCAGGAAGCAGAAAAAAATGCGGTAGTTTTAAAATTGAAAGTATATTAAATAAATTTTGAGAACTAAGTACTTACATACTTACCTACCTAAACTTAATACAGTAATGATAAATAAAACATAGTAGTTTACTATACCCTAAAATATATTAAGAGTTATAAAATATCTTAAGAGTTGTCAAAAAAAATAACGCACGCGAAAATAAATTCAAGCGCGTTTTTTACACCGATAACGATACGGGACGCAAACGGAACGGAAACAGACTTTTGGAGCGAATGGATTCTTTTTTGGGTGTTGTTGGAAGGTCGTATTTCGCAAAAAATAAAGGAACCGATGCGAAGCGAGGACAGGGCGCTAGTTTATCATAAATTGTTCACTGAAATATATGTCCCTCTATTGCGGGACGTACGAAAGGCTATATTGTTTTTAAGGTATAAAAGATTCTCATTCTTATAAATAGTTTTTTTTTAAGTAGACGACATCGGGTTGCACAGCAACGAATGTTGATAAACTTTGATGTCAGTTTGTAAAATTTTCTATGAATAATTTTATAATGATTACTATTTTTTATTATTATTTTATTACTTTATAAGTAAATAGCTGAGATTTTTAATCTCGAGCACACAAACCCAATCTATGATAAGTACATTTTACAGATTCGTTTATTTAAAACATTTTACCTTTCAACATCGACAGGAAGTTTAAATAATGAAAATTCAGATGAGTTTAAACATCCGTAGACAGCACAATATTGTTTACTCTGACAAATCATTTTTAATAAAGTAAGTAACAATAGTCTCGGTGAATTAACTCACGCGATGTGACAACCCCGACTAAAGTATTACGCACTTTGCTTAAGCCCTAATTACATTACACGATTTTAAGCATGCGATTTTAAGACTCAGCGTAGTGTAAACAGAGTGTAGACAGTAAGCGCTATCGCACACAGGCAACTTAGTCTCCCAGCAACTGTTTTGTCTCTCACATCAAGTCCACGGGTTTATATGGAAGCGCGCACACGAAGCGACACGGTCGTCTGCAACTTTTCATACAAATCACGTGAGAGACAAAAAAGTTGCGGAGACAAAAGTTGCCCGTGTGCGATAGCGCTATGAATCTTAAAATCGCGCGGCCGAGCCCGCGCGATTTTACGTCCCGTCTGAGCTGCTACGGGTGAGTCGATTTTTAGGGTTCCGTACCAAAATGGTAAAAAAAGGAATCCTTATGGTGTGACTCTGTCTGTCTGTCTGTCACAGCTGGATATCTCGAGAACTACTAATGGTATCAACTTGAAATTTAGAATAATTTGAGATGACATTTGCCCAACTATTTTGCAAATAAGAAATAAATAAAAAAATAAATATCTTTTTTACAACAGGGACTGAAAAGGGGTCTTAAAAATTTGAAGTGGAGCTACTACGGCATGTGGGGTACCATATGAAAGAACACCATTTGCACGTTTTCAATCATTTTTTCTTTTTGTTTTAGGCCGCATAGTTATCGATTTATAGTGAAAAAAGTAAAAAAAATACCGTTCCCCCCTTGTCTCCGAAGTTTGCAAAGAGAAAAATCTGAAATAATTCTATGTGATAGCAGTTTATATAAAGATTACAGGAAAAATAAAACGATGTCTCAATATAGCACACTTTTTTAGAAATTATCAAATTTATAAAAAAGTTAACATTAGTTCCACTATTGGTCAAGAGATGGCGCTGACCTAAAACTGCAATACTAATTTTATTATTCTACTCTGCAGTGTGGTTTAATGGTGCAATTATGATGGTACGGAACCCTCGGTGCGCGAGTCCGACTCGCTCGACCGGTTTTTTCTAATATTTTGCAATTATATTAATAATCTTAATTGTGTAGTGTAATTGAGGCTTAGAGCTCTTAGAGTGACGTCAGCCGTCAAATTCGAACGTTTCCATGGAGCTTCTTTACTGTTTGAAAAAACTTATATACAGGATGGAATTTTTTAATGCCACCTGGAGGGAAAGTACTCTAAACAATGGAGATAGCAAATTTCAATCAAAGGAAACATTCATTTATTTTTGAAAATAAATAAAACTGCATTTAGAGATTTTTAAAAATACGCTTACCACACCCAGGAATTGAACCAGCTAAAATTCGAAAAAACCACACCCTGTACCTTTATGATATCATTCGTTAGGGTCAAACATAAGGATCAAATCTCTCTAACATACATGGTAAATGAAAGGAAAACCAAAAGGAAACATTCATTTATTTTTGAAAATAAATAAAACTGCATTTAGAGATTTTTAAAAATACGCTTACCACACCCAGGAATTGAACCAGCTAAAATTCGAAAAAACCACACCCTGTACTTTTATGATATCATTCGTTAGGGTCAAACATAAGGATCAAATCTCTCTAACATACATGGTAAATGAAAGGAAAACCATTAAACCTAAACTTATTTTAATTGAACAAAAAAAATATGTACTATATACAGGGTCACTGGAAATATGACGTATTCCAGTTAAGAGGTTATAGATGAGGTCAAAACAAATATTTTTTGTCATATAACTTTTTCTCAAAAAATTAATAGTTTTTGAGTTAATTGAAATTAAGTATTTTTTTACCAAAAGTACGTTTTCAGACACAAAAATTTAAAATAAAAGATGACTACTCATTCGATTCCGGATTTTTTATAATTTTGGGATAGAAAAGAATCTGAGTGTTGATAATGAATAAAAAAATTTTCATAAAATACAGGTGTTTATAAAAAATTCAATCCTTAAATGCATTTTTTATTTTTATTTTTTCAGATTTTTTAGAAATAGCTTCAAATATCTTTTAAAAAATCCTAGTAACTAAGCGTGCATAATATTTTAAAAACATCACCATCTATTCAGCTTTCAGTTGAGTTATAAAACTTAATAATAGCTTAAATAAAAAATGAGAAATTAAGACTTAACTAAATAGCAGTCCCATTTCATGTGGCAAAAATTTCCTACTTCAAGCGCTTCGGAGGTGGCCGTATTATCCTACTTATTCCATAAATATGAAAGTTTTCTTGTTTGGATGATTGTTAATCAATCACACAAAACGGCTGAACGGATTTGGATGAAATTTGGCACACAGATAGTTTATAAGCCGGATTAAAACATAGGAGGAGACTATTATCTTGGTTAAAGGTTCCCTAGGGATTTTCTCAAACGTAAATGCGTATAAAGTCGCGGGCGGAAGCTAGTTTGCCATAAATGATCGTGCTTACTAAAAATACTTTCGTCCGAGTGAGTTTGAAACAGGATTATTTTCCGCCGATGAGTAAAAATTTTATACAGACAGCATCAAAAATAACCATGCATATCAGCCATTTTTAATGACCCGCTGCTGGGGAACAGGCCTTCCTTTTCTTTTGGGATAAAGCAGACGGGCCATAACCCACCACGTGGGCCCAATGTGGATTGGTCGGTGTTAACTCAATGTACCTTACATTGAGCCCTTGGTTCTGGCTGCATTTACAGTCGTTAACACTGACCAATCCACATAGGGCCCACGTGGTGGGTATGGCCCGTCCGCTTTATCCATTCACAAGCCAAAAGGAAGGCCAGTTCCCCAGCAGCGGGGCATTGATAATGGCTGATATGCATGGTTATTTTTGATGCTGTCTGTATAAAATTTTTACTCATCGGCGGAAAATAATCCTGTTTCAAACTCACTCGGACGAAAGTATTTTTAGTAAGCACGTTCATTTATGGCAAACTAGCTTCCGCCCGCGACTTTATACGCATTTACGTTTGAGAAAATCCCTAGGGAACCTTTAACCAAGATAATAGTCTCCTCCTATGTTTTAATCCGGCTTATAAACTATCTGTGTGCCAAATTTCATCCAAATCTGTTCAGCCGTTTTGCGTGATTGATTAACAATCATCCAAACAAGAAAACTTTCACATTTATGGAATAAGTAGGATAATACGGCCACCTCCGAAGCGCTTGAAGTAGGAAATTTTTGCTACATGAAATGGGACTGCTATTTAGTTAAGTCTTAATTTCTCATTTTTTATTTAAGCTATTATTAAGTTTTATACCTCAACTGAAAGCTAATTAGATGGTGATGTTTTTAAAATATTATGCACGCTTAGTTACTAGGATTTTTTTAAAGATATTTGAAACTGTTTCAAAAAAATCTGAAAAAATAAAAATAAAAAAATGCATTTAAGGATTGAATTTTTTATAAACACCTGTATTTTATGAATTTTTTTTTATTTATTATCAACACTCAGATTCTTTTCTATCCCAAAATAATAAAAAATCCGGAATCGAATAAGTAGTTATCTTTTATTTTAAATTTTTGTGTCTAAAAACGTACTTTTGGTAAAAAAATACTAAATTTCAATTAACTCAAAAACTATTTATTTTTTGAGAAAAAGTTACATGACAAAAAATATTTGTTTTGACCTCATCTATAACCCCTTAACAGGAATACGTCATATTTCCAGTGACCCTGTATATGTACTTAAGCTAAGTAACTAAATTAGTTGTTCGAAATGGGCCCCATATTGCTGGTATTTCTCTGTTCCATTTTCAAATGTGAAATTCCATAATTTAGATTACTGCCACCAAACGCAGTTGTCTCACCTAATAAAGAGTCTGCATAACATCTTATCGAAATAATTCTACGCTTTGAGCATTTAAGAATGCTCTAAGATTCTACGCGTTCTACGTCAAAAATAAAATTTATTGTGAACTACTAACATAATGGATCCTTGAGTAAAAGTGCTTTATCTTGTCTTTCATGATTTTCCTTTCATTTAATTTACCATGTTTGTTCGTTTTTGATCCTTATGTTTGACCCTTCGATTGATATCATAAAAGTATAGGGTGTTGTGTATTCGAATTTTAGCCGATTCGGTTCTATTCCTGGGTGTTGGCAAGCTTATTTTTAAAAAACTTTGAATGCAGTTTTGTATCTTTTCAAAAATAAAGGAATGTTTCCTTTGAGTGAAATTTGCTATCTTAATCAAAATTCCACCCTGTATATACTGTGAGTGACCGTATGTTAGAACCTACGGTTAAATAAGTATGAGAAATAAGATTACTCGACAAATGAAAACGAAGATGGATGAACCAGGTGAAGCATAAAAGTGAACGTTATTTTCTAAAATTTAATCATTTCCACGATAATACGAATTCAACATACGGAATCGGGATCTGTTTCGCAGAAACTCGCTGCAATCACGCCAATCTGCACAATAGTCTCAGCCATAATTTGGCGCATTTGAATGGCTTGAGACAGAGTTGACCGTCGTAAGTTGCGGGTCTGTGAATCAAACCATAAAACACTTAAAGGTAGATAGAGAATGGATATATTCAAGATCATTCGCGGATGCAATCAGTTCGCTCAGCTCTAAAAACAATCGCATAAGTTAGACAAAGTTCTGTTTGCCTTACCTCGATGCGCAAGTCGCGACTTTGTTTCTGCAGTACACGCAGTTGGTTGAAGTAGTCTGGAGTAACGTTGATGGTGTACGACCTTTGGGGCACCAGCGCGAGTTGTTGTCCCACCAAACCGGCCGGCTTCGGGGGCGGAGCCGGTTTATGACGGTCGCGTTCTGGAATCGCAGAAAACAAAACTATCATTTACATCGCACTTGAACGAAAGTTAAGCCGCTTTTTTCAATATAAAGTGCATTTTTAAAAGCAATTAAATCTTCAATCTCAACTCAAAGCACGATTACCTCCGTTTATTGTGGTGTAGATATTTTTATTCATACGAAATGCATTAAAATTAAATACTTAGAAAGGCACCATTGTAACCCTTAACGATAAGAATAGCCCACAGATTATCCCAAGCACCTTTCATTCACAGGCATTCTCATATTGTAAGAACATAGTAAATATTAATAAAGCGTTCTGTAAATATATTCATAACCCTTATTTAATTACACCAATATCAATTGACAACAAAAAGTTACCTTGCGACGAAGTCCGCGGCAATGTCGATGATTTGATTGCCGGTTTGGTTGGTTTTGTATCAGCTTGTTATGGCAAAGAAGTAAGCGGAAAGAAATCAAATACAAGAATTATGAACATGGTTATGGCATTAACTACGAGAGTGATACTGATAAGATAAGACAGATAGATTCAAAGAGAGGATTCGATCAGGGCCAAGAATCAAAGGACGGTTGACTGTGTCGTTTCATTCTTGGATGAGAACTTACTAAATCATGATGCCAACATAACAATGGAAAAAACCCATAAAACTCATGTCGAATGTGAATATGACGCACATGACAATATACTGTTAAAGGTACGAATACTATGACTGTCGGCATTTCGAATAAATCAAACTCTCAAAAAATTCCACATGTTAGACCAAAATAACATACTGTTACCTACGTAAGATTAAATACAAAACGACCCCATATAAATACGTATATAAATTATCATAACAACCACATTAGGTAACTAATATCCGTAATGCAAATTTAATACAGTCAGCATTCTAAGTGTTAATATTGCACTCAGTATATTCGTGTATCATAATTTTAAGTGACATTACATGATTGATACTTGAGCACATTTCTCTAAGCTACTGGTTCATTCTAGAATACTAGATCAGTTTTGACATCCATCACCAGTTTTGATTAAATACCATCTATTTCTACGAGAACGTATTTAACAATTTTACTTAGAATTATTTATTATGGGTAAGAGGGTATACTTTTAGCTTGTTTACTTAGATAAGGACCGTCAATGCATACCTGAGTGCTGAGGCGAGTGTTGTTTTGGGGAGTTCATGTCAGGTGGGTCATCACTAAATGATACCGATTTCTCAAAGGACACTGACTTCTCTGAAATCACAAATTATCAAAGTCAATCACGTATGCGTCGTACGAAAGGCGATCTAAGACTTAACGCAGCATACAGACTACGGAGACGCCAAGAAACTGAACCATACCAAAAAATATGTTTGATAGTGGCTTAAGGTGCCAATAAGAAAAAAATTAAGTGCAATTGGAATAATTCGAATCTTTATCATTCAATTCGGAATTTGATTCCAAAAAAGGAAAGTGACAGGGGAATACAGAATTTCAATCAAATACGTTGTATGGATTTTAAACAAGAAACAGGCCTTTGTTGCCCTTGTCCAACCAATCCTACTACCAGTAGTAATATGGGTAATTTAATTGCCTTTGTTACTACGGCAGTTGTAAGTTGTAAGGATGATTAACGTATGTGATATGATAATATAAAGAGAACAAGCGTGTAATATTTTTGAAAATGTGTCGTTAATTTAAAGTGCTTACTTTTCTTTCATGTGATTGGGAAAGGAAATCATTCACAGTACATATAAAACAAAATTACTGAGACAGGGGATATTCTGATAGCATCTCTTTATTTACACAGAAGAATGTAGAATGTAGTTTCTACATGTAAGATGCTAAGATTTCAAATGCTGTAATGGTGATGCTGAATGTAAAATGATCAAATGATCACGCATTTTCAACTACTTTTCCAGCAATGACTGACTAATTTGTAAAGCCTCAACACTACCCTAATGATAATATGAAGAATGTATAAATAATTAAACTCTCAGCGGGTGAAGGGCAGCGACCAAACATTGATTTGCGCGCATTGCAATGATTTTGCCAAACTTAATAATGATTCTCGATGCAATGAACTCGCTTCTGATAAGTGAATTATGAGTGAAATCCAACCTATAAATTGTTTAAAAATAAAGCTTAAAATAAGAAAAAACGCGCCTTTCACATAGCAAGCGAACGGCGTGAAAATGAAGACAGCGGTGTGCATTGCGAATGTCTTTTTATTACCACTATTTTTATTGTTAACATATGATATGATTGTTTACACGTGGAATTAAAAATTGCTGGCAGAGTGAAAGTGTCACTTTCTACGGTGAACATGATAACATGTACGGAAGCATCTAGTAGCAGCGGTAGATGCTAGGGTAATTTCTCGGTTAGTAATAAAGTGCGGTGTAACTCACAATTTGCGGTTTAGCCTTCCCGCACTATGAAGAACCGTTATTTTCATCATGTAAAACAAGTTTGTGTTGTTAAAGCATAATATATAGAAAATCAAATTTAATATCAGAATAATATGAATTAAAACAGAAGTGGTAAATTTTCAGACACTAGCAATGCATTTACGCTTTATCGGCCGCGTTCATATACACTTACGAAATTTATCTCTCCCTAATTTGGGAGGTCTCTCGTTGCTGGCAAATCTCGCGGCATCTGAGTGCAGGAAAACGCAAGCTACATTATCGATCAAGCCTCCCATAACAAGCTTTTGGAACAACTTTAATAGTTCAGAAAGCTGTTCCATAAGTTTATCCTGATAATGATGTAAGCCAATTGGGATTTATTTTAGGGAATTTTGAATTTAGACTTAATGTGAGTTTAATAGCAAAGTAGGTTATGTTTTGATCTTGTAGTAACTGCTTCGGGCTTGGTGTGTTAAGTAGAGCATTATCATTGGTGGTCGACATACCCTGTGGTGCGGGTCTGGTCGGGAAAGTGTTGAATTCCTGGCGAGGTGCGACTGCGGGCGCCGCCGAAGGGCCCGGTACCTGCAAGGCTTTCTGAACGAGACCGGTCAAGTTCGCTAGCTGTCGCTCCATCTTCTCTACGCGCAAGCGCTGAATGTCATCCACCTGTGTATTTAGCCTGGAACATTCAAAAAATTAAAAGAATCCTTTTACGTCCTAAAGAACTTATAGCAGATAACTCAATAGAGTTATCTTGATACAAATAGACAGGAAAAATAATGAATTCGCTTCTGCTAGCTCAGCATTAAAATACCATAAAATCCTACTTTCTTATAAAGTTATTACAACAATGATTACTACTTGTCATCATTGTTTCGATCAAAAAGATCAATATTCATTGTGATAATAATAAGATTTATATTGTGGCCACAATATCGCACAGCATAGCTGTCTGATAATTTTGTTCCTGATGGAGGTGTACTGATGGCTTAGGATACCTGGTGTCGTAGGGAGGGCGTGGCATGGGCCTTGGCGCGGATGTGATCGCATTCATGCTGTACATCTGGTAGGCGTCATCGATGATCAGGTTGTCACTAAAAGCAACGAATCCCGAATAAGAATTATAGCAATTTGAAATTAAAACCTTTTGACTTAGTCAACAGCTCTTTGTCAAGGTCTAATGTCTTCAAAGATTGAGTCAGATTTAGAGTAGTATTTTGATTCTCCCGCTTTGTCGCCCTTGCATGACAGCTCACCTTGCTTCTTCGTCAATAACTGGTGTGATTGTTGACCTTCCGGGTGTAGGGCCCAGGAATTGTGTGTAGTAAGGTTCTTCATAAGGAGCTCTGGCGGCAACACGCTCTGGCGAAGACATGTAGCCTTCAGTGGCATGCCCTGTAGCATAATAGAAAACAAGATATAACCAGAAGATCTGGTAGCTTTAAACATCGTGTTCAGTTCAACCAAACCTACAAATTTTAGACCAGAAGATCTTCTATTCGTTGATGGCACAAACAACAAGCTGACATGTAATTCTGTTTCATCTTTGTCCATTTAGTAAAATATTAATGTTTTTAAACAATGCTGAAGCAGATAAACTGTATTTTCAAAATAATGTAAAAAACAAAATTAGAAAAGATATACATACATAGAAAGTAAATACACATGTGATATTGATAAAAATATAGGTATAATAACAAGCATGCGAATAAAATTACAGTATAATTAATGATATTATTAATACTATACCTTTCACAGATGAATGAAATCTATCTGTGTTTAGTAAGTGTATAAAAAAAAATAGTAAACTTTTTGATGCAATCTGGAATATTTTTGAAGAAAGTGTTCGAGAGGGCCATTCAAAAAGATGTCGAAATACTGGAGTACCATTTAATTTTTTGGTCGACATTGAAACCAATGAGAGGGGGAATATAATAAAACAACAACAAAGATTTGATAGACAGCAAGCGTCAAGCAAATCAAGTTTGTGAAGCAAAAGAAAGGGTAGGAAGAGGTGAAGGTTACCGGGGATGGTGTAGAGCTGATCTGCGCCTCGTGGGCATTCCGAGGCGAAGGGGAAACAGCGGTCGGACCCGCTGCCCGGGACGTAAGCGCGCAATGGCTTGATTGGCACCGAAGAACCTAAACACACACTCTCTATACCCAACGCCTAATACGGCCTTAGTCGGATCCACTGTGGCTTGTGTTGGGAACGTTAATTCAAAAGGTCACTTTTCATCTCGTTACTTCCGATTTGCGAGTTTATGCTCGAGGTGACCGTTGAACTGTGAATGAGTTTCTAGGGATTAAGGAAATATAATGCAAGAGACTGGCGTTTTGGAAATTGACTTGTGATTCTGATGTCTTTGGGTAAATTATTTAGGTACGTTAAATATTGCTAGCTAGGAATAACTTGTTATTCTTTTTTTCATTACGTTCCTAGACATCTCTCATGTTTTGCATTGTTGATGGAGATATTTGTCCATCATCAAAACAAACAAAGGGAACAATATTTTCTGTCACCTAAGTTTAGATGTGTCAGTAATCTGCAATACCCTAATAATAATATCTATCCCCAAGAAATCTATTAGTTATCATATTTATCAAAACTGTCTCTAAGTATAAATCATCGGATTAATGTAAATATGTATCTTAAATTATAGTTTGATCACTTTTTTTCTATAGCCTGAATATAAGATTATGCTATAAAAAGTAAGTCACGGGCAGGAATAATACATCTGTACCTAAAAATAGTAAATCTCTCACTATAAATCTAATCATCTAACTATTAGCATCATTTGATTCGAATTATCAAAATTATAGATCTGTAACCGAACTAATAGAAAAATTCCTAATAGGGCCGGAGTGTAATTGTCGGGCTATGTAAATTAACCAATCAGCTTGACTGCTTGCTGGCTCGCATGACCCGTGACCCGACCGGCTGGCGCGCTGTCCACGAGCTATATGTCTACTTACCTAAGATAAAATTTATCTTTTTCTATTATTTTTTCACTAACTTATGTACGTGTAAGTTCTTTACATTACAGTGCAATGTTTGATTTAAAAAAGTACCTACCTACATTTTTAAAACCTATGGTAGTTTTATTTAATTAATTGGGTTTTATCAAAATTATTTTCCAGTGAATAAAAATTATTTTTAGGCATTGATATACATTTTTAGGTAACCATTTTTATTTTGTTTAGTGATTCAGTTTTAGTGACACTTTTGTTATTTTGATAATTGATATTATTTCCAAGTAATTCTTAAATTAATTCCAAGTAATATTTAGGTAATCGTTTTAATATTATTTGGTGATTCAATTTAGGTGACATATCTACTATTTTTGGACCAAATATTATTTATTAGGTCACTAAAAATGCATTTATTAGGTAATTGATAAAATCATACCCAAAAACAAATAGTGCATTAGCTTCTTTGTTTCAAGACCTTGACGTATCTTTGTAAATCTATTGTTAAAGTGAAGTGGGCAAATTTTGACGCCTAGTTGCTAATGACGAAGATATTGCCAATGACACCTACTAGATACGTCGGGAGGTCGTCTCCCTTTTCATATCATTTATTCCTCTACTCCAATATTTAAGTTAGCTTGAAGCTGAATCGTTTTAGTCATAAACAGCGAACAAATTTTTATGATACAACTTATGACATGTTTCAGCAGTGACAAATGAGAATGCTCTAAGAATGTGTCAGTAAAACACCGGTACGGAAAGTTCAATGAGACTTCAGGATTTCTGTGCTAATGTTAAAAATTAGAGATGTCCATATGCCCCCGAATATTCTAACACGTCTTCAGCTGGTTGAGAAACATTTCTATTGCAAGATGTTTTGAAACCGAAACCTGTGTTCAGTGAAAGGTAAATAAATGTGCAGTGACCCTGAAAGGTATTGTGTGGTGTATTTTATTTACCTTGCCCGGGAAGGGTTTTCGCACGGTCGGCGGGCACTGGGGGCGCGGCGGGGGAGAAGGCGCGCAGCAGCGACCCCCCGCGGGGGAGCGTGCTAGGCGCTTGGTTGCCGATGTAATAAGCCGGCGCTTTCACCTGTAAGGAATAAAACCTCCATTTAATATTATTGAAAATCTCAACAACTTAATGAAGGAAAACCGTCCCGCGAACTCAACTCGCATTCAATTAGAAGGTACTCAAGGCATTAAGCTTGAACAACTATATTTGAATCAAATAAGTATTTTCCTACTCCTCTTTGACACGAGCAACTTGCTCAGAGCACACAACTTTCAACTCAGGCAAATTAAGCTCTTCACAACGAAGTTGTTTGTACTTACCGTCTTACTTTAGGACTTTCAGTTGAAAGTCCTAAAGTAAGAGTAAGTACAAAAAACCAGCTAAGTGCGAGTCGGACTCGCGCACGAAGGGTTTCGTACCAAAAAACGGCAAAAAATACGATTGTTGTATGGGAGCCCCTTTAAATATTAATTTTATTATGTTTTTAGTATTTGTTGTTATAACGGCAGTAAAAATACATCATCTGTGAAAATTTCAACTGTCTACCTGTTGTCGTTATTAATATCGAGCAAAAAACGGCAAAACAATCACGTTTGTTGTATGGGAGCCCCCCTTAAATATTAATTTTATTCTGTTTTTAGTATTTGTTGTTATAGCGGCAACAGAAATACATCATCTGTGAAAATTTCAACTTTCTAGCTATGATGGTTCATGAGATACAGCCCGGTGACAGACAGACAGACAAACGGACAGCGGAGTCTTAGTAATGGGGTCCCGTTTTTACCCTTTGGGTACAGAACCCTAAAAACAAACAAAAGATTCTAAGAAACCTAATATGAAAATCATATTATAGCATTCAGAAAAGATACGGTTCTTCATTCCTTAAGTGTAGCGTGTTCTCTTAACGTTTATAAATACGGTGCGATACGTTTTCTACAAACAATAACATCTGTCCGTAAACAGTTACTTCTCACTATTTAGAACATAAATTACACATACCCAAGCAATGAAAACGTACGCTATTGCTACTGAATTATTTAATAAAAAAATACAATAGATCTCTGTTATTATATCGCATCAGAACAATGTAAGGAATAACTATGTGGTTTACAAACATAGTATTAGCACAACAACAGTGTCGCAATCGCAACCACGGGAAAGAATTACTGTCAGTTACTACTTAGATTCTGGAGAAAGCACTATTCAAGGCATTGGTTTCTGTGGCACTAGAAAATGTATTAACCGCTGCTGAAAAGTATTTTATGTGAAGACATAAGTCGTTGTGGCTACTGTTAATAATGCGTTGGACGCAATTAGTGATTTTGACTGTTGTGTCTGCAATCAGTGCTATTAATCGGCCAGTTTACAAAGTTGTGTTAACTCAAAAAGGATATACACAGGTAAAGGGAGTTCTAAAATTTCTAAAGTTGCAAAATTTTACCAAAATAATTTGCTAACTACCATATGAAGAAGTGGCAAAAACAAGCATTTTAAAACGCAACTTGTAAAAATGACTAGGCGGTATTTCACTAAGTTTTTCAGTTTCCAAAACTCATAAAATATTCGCAATAAGTAAATGAAGGCTTCCTTGTCGAGTTACGAAATACAAACAACAAACCGTCATTAATCAATGCTATACTGATGTTAAGCTTTACATAATGATGTTTTTGTGATGATAAACAAAGATTGATTCTCACGATTTAGCATTTGAGCTTTAAAAAGGTCCAAACGAACTAATGGCTTTAACAATAGAATATAATTTGACTTACAGTTTCTACAGTACGACTTGGAAACTCCACCTTTGAGAGAGTTCACGTTTTGCACTTGGATTCGTACTTACGACCTCGGAGCTGACCAGAGTATTTTCACGTATGTAGGTGAGTAAAATGTGCTAATATTCAAGAAAGTTCTATTTCACGCCAACGTAACATCGAAACAACACTTGCGTCTTATTACTGAGCAAAACTAAAAAAAATATAAGATATGACTAGTGTCAAATGGATGAGTCGCTGAAAATGTTTACTTGAAAACTCAAACAAACCGCAACAATAAAAAAATCATTTACGTAAAAGAAATTGGAACTTACAAAAGTATAGTATTGGGCAAATGTTATTGCGTCGTCCAAATTCATGTGACCCCCTTAATTTTGAACCTGTTTCAGTGCGTTCGGCGTTGCATAACAAAGAGCTACTTTTAAATTTTGCCAACATAAATTTCAATATCAGCCGTCACCGTTGGAGGACAAGCAGCTTCAAACATTTTAAGCATGTAACATTGCACTGTTACAGAATTTGTGAGGTGACTTTTTTTTCTGGTTCGACAAAATCAAGGTCACTGATTTCACTTAAATGCGCCTCAAAGGGTGTAGAATCACACAAGAACTGATAATTCACTATGTTATTAGTGAGATTTTGACCACCATTCCTCTTAAGTATAGTAAGAGCACTGACGGCCGAAGCCGGGACACGGCTCCCTGCGTCCTCATCGTATTTCACGGCCCGTCGGGCTGGAGCCATAGGGCGACGATTCAAAGCTTTGACCGATTTTTGTTCGCTCATATCACAACAGGTCCTCACTAAACCCCGCGCTTCTCGAGCTACTCGTGTCCGATCTGACTGATTGTCTTAATACCATATTTGAACTATTTATCCTATAGCTAGCTTACGCGACTTTGTCTGCGTGGACCTTCGAAGATAAAAAGTCCTATGTTTTAATCCAGGTCATAAACTATTTCTGTGTGTCAAACATCCAAATCAGTTCAGCTGTTTTTTGCGCGATTGAGTAACAAACATATCAAAAACAAACATTCAAACACACAAACTTTCACGTTTATGTATATAGGATTACAACCAGCAATAGGATTACATGCAATCATCAAACGACGAATTTTTATTTTGTATTAAAATATACGAAGCTAATGTTTTCTATTTCTTTGTAGTGAATGGAAATAGTCGCGTTATGAGACTTTGGCTGGATTCTGGAGGGCAGTTTCTCAAGTTGTCTGTAAGTGGGAAGGTGACGTCCAAAATTCCAGTGGACATGGTGAAAGACATATGGCGTCACGTATGCCTCTCGTATCAGTCGGACTACGGGGCATGGGCAGTTTACATCGACGCCAAGCTGGCGTTATGTGAAAGTACTCAAGAAGTAAGTGCTTTTTTGTAATCAGCCAATTTTTATATCTCATTTGCTGGGACGCAGGCCTTCGATGGGTATAGACGTCTGCAGATGCAGCCAGTACCAACGGCTCAATTTGATTTCCGAAGCGTGGAGGAGCCTAAGATAATAAAAAAATACATTTAGTCACGTTATTATCCCGAGATAAAAAGTTTATAGTCACCCATCTCATGACCTGACCCTTGCGTATGTTGCTAAGCTTCCGCAATCGCAGGGCAAACGCGCCATCGAACCCACTGAGATTGAGATTGAGTAGACAAATGACCGCATAACTCTTTGAGCTGAGGTCAATGTGTTCACGATTTTAATGCAGTGATTATCATGTGATGAATCGATACAGACAGTCATTACGAAATTACATCTCGAGAGTAAAGCAAGGTTGTCGCACACGCACTTATTCCAAATAAAGAATTCCTTTCAAAATCTTTATGGTGACCTCAGGGCAATCAATGCCTTGACAATATTTTTTCATTGTGCATGTATTAAATTACCTTCTGTCAAATTAATTAATTCAAAAATTACCTAACTTTTTCGAAACTACATTATTCTCATCTACTACATTGGGCCGCAACCGCAAAAGTAACGGTTACCGCGTCAATATCAATATAATTTCTGCTTCTCTGTCACTCATGATTTGTGAAAATTTGTTAGTGGCTAGAGCTAAACTATAATCAATAAGCACCAGGAACAACTACGAAATTCTTTCAATCCCTTTAATTAAGTACACAATACATTGTAAGGAACTTAAATAGCGGCTTATTTTTATTAGATTTAGAGGAAATTAAGAACTTCCTGCACTTCCTTAATATTTTTTGTTCGATTGAATAACGAACTCATACGTCTACTTAGAAATAATTTATAAAACTGTAAAATTAGCATGTTTCTATGAAAATAACGCGGTGACCTGTATTTTTTCAACTATCTCAGAGTGAGGGCTAAGGATGTAAACTTAATATTTTGTTTCAGTTGCATAATTACGTATTGCCTAGAGGTGGTAGCATTATAATTGGATATGGAGCCACAGATGAAGGTAATATAACTAATACCCTATTATTGTTATCTTAAAATAAACTTGTTTTTTAACATTGAAAATGTTTATGTGATCACCAGTGTATGTGCCCGATGTTCAGCCAAAAGTGCGCCATGGCCGTAGATCGATCAAAATTGATGATATCTCTATGAAATTTTAAAAAGTCGAAAGAGTTCGAGACATTTTTTTGACTTGCCGGACAAAAATAAGAATAGGTAACTTTTTTTCGGGGCCTCAATCAAAATTCGGAAAAAACGCATCAAGAGATTAAATTGGGCTACAAATACTACGTAGATGATCAGACGGCAGATGTGGGCTGCAGAGGTTCCTAAAGATAAGAGTGGTTTATAGTTCGGTTCGCGTTGAGGCAGTCTAAAATAACGCATACGCTGTCGTAAGGTCTACACGGATAGTTATAATATAATAGGTACTGAAAAAAATCGTCGTCAAGAATATTTTGGAAAGTACTCATCCTAGACTGACGGTGTTTTTGAAAAAATGAAAGGTCTTAGTGAGATCTTTGTGTCAGATGACAGCTGTTAAACCTAAATCAGCAATATCTCGGAAAGTACCTACTCATCTGGGCAGGTGCCATTTTTATTGAATGATTACTAGATGAAAAAAACCCTGCTGTAGAGCAAAATTTGACGAGGAGAGAGGGCGTAGTTTGAGACTCAAAACAAATCTTAGAAATTTTCAAAACAAATCAAAAAAATATAATCTCATATTTCAATGGACGAGCAGATGGCTAAACTAAATACCTACTATTAATAGTACTTCTTTATTTTTGATGTTCATTTTCCATGTACTCTGATAGTTGCGTGGAGCGTGTAATTTGTTATTTTTTTCAATAGTAAAATTTTCGTTTACAGATAACCCTAGTGGATTTGAGGGAGAAATGTTTGGTGCCAATATGCTACTGGTGTCAACGATTGAAAGAAACTATTCTATATCAATTGACGAACAATACCAGGAAATGATATTCAAGAAAAATCTAATTAAGGATGGCGAAAATACTATGAAGTATATAGTTTTTAGTGATTTACAGACTGATGAAATCCATAACAATTTTGAAAAAACTGTAACTCCACCGTTTTATAATAAAAGTAAAAGTTTCATTAAGGTTAATACACTTCACAGTTCTATTAGCCATGATGTTGGTCGGGAACACACATCACCAAAAACTAAAACTTTCGATTTGTCTAATGAAAAAGAATTTCTTGACTATCCCTACAATAATAATGGAGTTCAAACGGAAAAAATAAAAATGAATTATTTCGACACTATAAATGCAGCTAGGATGGAAGAAATTAGTAAGCCCAATAAATTTGTCACGCCTAGAAATGAACCGTCAATTTCAAGTACCAAGGATTTAGCAATGCTATCTGAGTACGAAACGCCACCACCGCCACCACCGTCACAGCCTAATTCATTTTACGCAATGAATAATAATTTTAACGCAGATATCCACAATTATTATAGAACAAAGGGAACCGATGTTCTACCTAATATAGAAACACCTCCTCCTCCGCTCAAAGACAATAAAGTATATGGCCAATGGACAAGTTCTAAGTTTGCTGGGAGCGTTTTAAATTATCTGAGAAGTATAAATTTTCATAATCGAGATAAAAAAGTTCCAGTTACCATACCATTACCAAAGATGTCAGACAGTTATCCCTATGCATCTGACTTTAAGGTTACTAAAATCAAACCACCTTCTCAATTCCAACGAAAAAATTTCATGGAGCATAAAATAAGACTACACAAACGAGCTATTGCCAAAGTACCTGAAATAAATTTAAAAATAATAGAAGGTGATTTAAGAAGTAACATACTAAAATTGCACGCAGTAACTGAACCCAAGGATGTTGAAGTTACTAATCGAGGTGAATCACAGAAAAAAATGGACCATCGCTTTTATAGGAATGTAGATAGTCAACCAACTTCGGAAGAGCGTTTAAGCGTTGAAAAAAGAAATAAACCTAGGCCGTTTTCAGCTGTAGTTCCTAAAATTCAACGTAATAAAGTTCAATCAGACATAGAAACTTATAAAAACCATAATCTCATGACTATACTGCCTTTCCTAAAATCTTTGGAATATTTTGTCGAAGATCAGAAGCAGCACAAAGCACAATTGAAGGATAACGTTCAGCGTAGCAATGATATGTATTCAAAAAGTTTGTCAAATGGTAATAAATGGCACAATATTAAGTCTTATAACAACGATTATACGCCGCGGCGTATTAAAGTAGATTCAAGCGATGGAAGTAGTGACATTGATTATAAAATAGCAGAAGTTAATAAAAGACATCCGTCATTAAGATTGAATTATAAATACGAAGGGAACAAAGATATTTCAGGGAAACAACCAGATATTGCTAAAGACAGGGAGCTTGCTAAGGGAGTTTCAAAACAATCGAGTCCAAACAAAGAATCAATTTCATTGATTAAGTATAATCATGGTTACCTACCATCTCACGAATCGAAAGCTAAAACGACAGGGAATTTGAAAAGTTCTACAAAAGCCTACACAAAATATAATCGGGTGAATGGCAAAAGTAATTTTCATAAACAAGTAAAATTGGGCAATGTTTTAAATGAACGCCATATTCTTGGTGATAATGATGAACAGAAAAAACAGAGCTTTATAGGTGGCAATGAAAAAGTCCCTGATATACACCGCTATAGATCTGATATTGACAATGAAAACGCAAATGTACCATCTTCATTAAAGCCGAAAGCTTGCAGAGACAAAAGTTTAGATAGGCGTCGATTATACATACAACAAGATGAAAGTATTATTGTGTCACACATTGAATCACCGCTTAGAAAAGAAAATATCGCTGTAAAATTTATACAGCTAAATTATAATCAATGCTCTTTGGAGGGTTCAATTTTCGAAAAGAGTCACTTGCTATTCATCGACTGGAGAAAAACACCAGTTAGACTATTTGGCGGCGCTCAACCTAAGAAAACAACAGATCTGTGTGGATTCTTTTAATATTTAAATAAAATTGGATGTTATTAAATTACCTTATATAAATTAAACACGTGTTTTTTTATTATTATAGTGTATTATATTATAATAAATGATTCATTTCTGATACTTCCTTACTCAATTTATCCAAATAAAACATAATTTTATTATTTATAGTAGCAGTGCAGCCTACTTTCCTATTTCTGTGGAGCAGCGTGATTTTTTCAAAAGTTTGGAGCATGAAATGAGACTTAGGTAGTTAGTTTTTTTTAGCTATTAACATAAGATTTTATAAATATACCTACTAAACACAGCACTGGTTCATTATTAATAACAATGCGAAAGTACAATTACTTTTAATTCTGGTCAAAGTTTCCCTAGGGTCTACGCCAACGAAGTCGCGGGCGCACCTATAATTACAATCGAAACTGTATTGCTTTTTGTTCAGACTAAACATACGAGTACGTTGTTTTATTCTTATTTACACGACTGCCCAAAGCAAAAAGAGCGTATATGTGTTCAGGGTTCATGTATGTGGGTATGTGAGTTTCTTTTTTCACCATAACTTCTAAATGCCTGAACTGATTTGGATAAATGGGGTATCGTTAGAATTCTTACAGCATCCCCAGTGACACTGGCTATATTTTTTTAGAAAAAATCTATATGGCGACTGTACGACGCCATTTTCATATGTGAAAAAAATATTTTCTTCTATTATTACAATATGGGCATCAAATGAAAGGCCTCGATGAGCACACTCCAAAACTATATAATATGTCACTAAACAGTGTGAAATAAAAATAAATAAATTTAAAAAATATTAAAAACACGACTGCCCTGCCAAAAACGAACTAAAAAGTTAAACAACAAGTGTCATTGCAGTCGGGGGACCTCTTTCATCAAAAATTGTTCCATAATAAGGTCCCCCGACTGCAATGACACTTGTTGTTTAACTTTTTAGTTCGTTTTTGGCAAGGCAGTCGTGTTTTTTTTTGGAACACTTTCTAAAATGTTGTTTTCTTGATAAGGCGCATTAATTCGTAATGTTACGTTATTTTTATTCTACGATTGGAACATACCTGCAAGATTTTGAAAATTATGAACTAAATTTATAATTAAGTATGAACTTGAGAGTTAATTTAATACAGTATAGAATCAGTTACTATAGTTATTTTGTAAGAAATAAGCGTATAATTAGCGTCGTAACTTTTCATAACCATTTATAAAATTTGGATAATTTGCAATGCGATTTGCTCACAATTGCGAATGTTTATGTAATTATTAGTATGAGAGTTTTATGTAACAATGACTTTTTGCGATATGTACTGGTTTTAGCTTCAAATTCAGAACTGTAAAACTAAAAATGTGACCAGATTTTAAAACAGCAAACGTTTTTACAAAATATAGAGTTTAAGTGGCTACGCTGTGCTAGCTAATATTTTAATATTTGCTCACCAATGTTTTTCTACAACTTTCTAGAAAACCTTTAATAATTTGCATTGTAGCAAACATTTTGTATATTCCGAATACATCGCAAAGTATAACCACAGTACATATTATATTAATGTAGTATGAATAACAAAACAAATACATTAAAAAATAACCAAAATAATTGAGAAATATCAAAAGCAATGTATGTCATTGATAAAGAGAAAGAAATATGTTTCTCCTTGGGAGGGAATGGAGGAGATTCGGATCGCTATACACACCCAACTGGGGCCCTACTTTGAATCGCTCTGCTGGCGTCGAGCGCTTGGTTTCTACTGATTTTCATTCGACATTTGACTCAATCTCAATTATTTGGTTCAAATGTCGAACGAAAATCAGTAGAAAACAGCGATCGACGCCGGCCGAAGGATTCAAAAATAGGGCCCCTGATCCGATCAGAGTTCTATTAAAGAGATATAACGATCAGTGATAACTACGTGAGCGTGAACTAAATGAAAAAGCAGCGTTTTAAACTAATGCAATGTAATTCTTTGCTATCGGTTACAGATATATATTTTTTCTGACATATTGGCTTCAATCAAAAAGGAACATTAGTCATCACGTGACACTACATTTCACAATAGCAATAAAAAGGTACGCTCTGTGCCGACCAGCCAGCCAGCTTCCAACAATCAGAGTTTTCAGTTTCAGAACTTCCATTACATATATATGCTAATTTTGCGTTTTTTTAAAGCATATCCTCATATCTCTTAGATTCTAAGAGATATGAGGACTAAGAATATTGATCAGATCAGTTGGTAATGTATAGCGTTCTGAATCTCCTTCATTCACTCTTTGGATGGCCATCATCAGATCACAGCTAGGTCGATTCTTGGTATATGTATATAATATGTGTGTGTGTATGTGTGTGTGTGTGTGTGTGTGTGTGTGTGTGTGTGTGTGTGTGTGTGTGTGTGTGTGTGTGTGTGTGTGTGTGTGTGTGTGTGAAAACAAATTAAAGTAAAACGAAGAAGTTCATTATCGATTGATAATGATGATGATTCGCGCGACGCGACGATTTCACAATAATTCTTCTTGGTGGAGGAACCATCCAGATTCAATTTCCACCTGATTAATGCCTGAAGCAATACCAGTTACCCGAGATAATTGGGGAGTCACTGCGAATGCTAATCGGAGCAAGGCTCTGGTCAGGGTTACCAACTCCTATAAAATGTCCTCAAAAACAAGTTGAAATAGGTAATAAGGAAAAAAAGCCCTAAATTCCGAAATGCAGAGGAAAAAAAAATATAACAACCAATTGCTAATACGCAGGAACCTTGTCACATTAAAATCCACGTTAACGTCATTCGCAACTAAAATGACATGAAACAAGAAAACTCGAATAATTAATTATAGAATTATTATTTTCATTGTGATAGTGTTTGTATATAATATTTTTTATTTTGTTTTTCCTTTTTGAGGTTAGAAAATGGCCGCCAGGCGCATTATCCATTGGTGGGGATAGTACACTGCATATTGATTTGGATTTTTTTATAGAAATTTTTTATAAAAATGGTCTCACGATTTCTCGTTTTTTACTCATTTTGGTAAGTGAGATTCGTGAAGCATGAAATATTATATGCGTCTATTAATATAGCCCTAAGTTATTCAGGGCACTAAAAAGTTATTGGGCTATTTTGGCATAATTTCCTTCTTGAAGGAGCTAAAAGCCGTAAGTTGCGAAGCCTGTCTCTGGGGTGCTTTCCTATAACCACAGAATAGATAATATAGATAATACAGTACAGAAACTGCACTCCGCAAAATCGTTTAAATAAATTGCAACTCTTGCTCCGACACAATAAAGTGCAATTCAGGTCGCACAACGCTCTCTTCGCTTCAAAACATTTACTTAGTAGTTGCCTCTCTTTCTATCGCGTAGGTCTTATCTTTTCTGACGTATGAAAGTCCTCTCAGAGGACGCCAAGCGCTTCATACTCACACGCGGAGTGACAGAGCCCTATTCTAACGTGCAACGTCACTGTCAGTGATCGTCGTCGAGTTTCCGACAGATGTCATACCCATTACTGAGTCACTAGGCAAAATGCCAAAGAGTTTAACCAGTAATGGGAATATGACACCTGCCAAACAACGCACATGCACTGCAGCGACGGATTGGACGCTGCAAACATTAGAGAATAGTATAGCTGGTGACAGCTACCATTTAGTCGGATAATACGAGTAAGCACGCTAAATTTAGCTGGCTAAAGGTGGAGTCACAGTAAGAAACCACCATGCTATTAATACATATGACAAATAGAATTTTGGCATATTAATTGATATTGTTCTAATCGAGATTCTGCTATAAGACTTTTATTCTGCTTTGTGTAAAATTGTACAAATTAAGATTTTTGAAGTGAAAACTTCTTTAGCGGCGTTGTGCGCTTTTTGTATGGGGAAAAAATGCTAAACTCTCGTCAGAAATCATGTGGCTGATCGAAAATGCGTAAGACGGATGTGGCGGATGGAGAGAAGACAGCTCTCGGCGGAAGTATCCCCCTCTCTTTCTACGGGGCGCGTTGAAAATGGCGGCGCGTCATTTTATGACGTAAACACTTGTGTCATCAGCTTAGAGTAGGGAGTCACCAGCCACGCGCTAATTTTGAAAATGGAACTAATAGCAGCGATCTCTTTGGTGAAATCATAGACTTATTTATACTCTGTGACTATAAGTTTAAAGAATATAAGGTTCTTGGTTTAAATCGTAGAATGCGTGCATGTAGAAATTAAAAAGGCCACTGGCGCGAAATCTTTAGAATTTTTCTCTAATTACAAACTCTGCCGGCACTCCCGGAGTGCCAACCGATTTTTATTGGTTCACAAAACTGTTAAGAATCTGGTTAATAAAAAAGGAAAGGTTTTATCACTTTTTTGAATTATTAGGTATTCAATCATTTTGTAAAATTTGAATCAGTTTTCAGGTATAAAATAATTAGGTAAACAGTAAGTATAAGTTTTGCAATATCAGAAGCTCTGTGTTGCATTATGGGATGGGACTATTATGGGACTTAAGACACCACCTGAATCTGACTGAATCGAGATCTAGACCATCTTGTGCAAGACTTGCGTAGTTCGATGGTGTCTTTGTTGGAAGAAGTCAAATGCCTGGCAAATTGTTCCTTTGCCCATCACGATATAAATTAATTCGAAGTTACGACATTTTACAATTAAAAACCTTTCGAAATTGTCGCGTGTGCATCTACAGTGACCAAACGATTAAAATAACTGGATGTTAACATGTTAATCGTCATGATTATTTTCCCCCATCAGTACTCTTGATACTTGTGTATTGCAAACAACAGAATATTTAGAAATAGCATTATAAAGCAGAATACGAGTATATGGTAGATAGGGGGTTGTATGAATGGTACCCTATTTACGATATTCAGCTTTATAAGGCTATTTACATCCTGTATATTCATAATTGACTATCGCTCCGATTATTAAAAATCACATCGAATGATTTGCTGATATGAGCAAGTACATACAATATTTTTCGATTATTATTGCCCTTGTACACACGACAACAAGTCAGGTTATACGGTTAAACTACGAAAACAGATTTTATTACGAGGTAGGAGCCTTAATTTCGATAGATCGTAAAATCGTAACGACCGATATCGCACCGTATGAAGGGCGGCATTCCGATGGAATCGATCGTCACGATAACCTTTAGATGGATCGTCACAACCTATCACATCTTGTATGGAGCACTGAAAGGCAAAGCCCCCTATTCAAAATCATCATCATCATCATATCAGCCGCACGACACCCACTGCTGGGTATACCTCCCCTAGGATCTCCACGACGATCGGTCCTACGCTGCCTGCATCCAGTGGCTTCCCGCGACCTTCACCAGATCGTATCGATCTATTCAAAATAGCTTAAAAATAAACAAACGGTCACATGCCACGAGCTTATGCAAATCAAGAGAGTATTATATGGAATCGATAGGCTTTAGGAAGCTTTAGGGCACGTAATTACTAAATTAAGTGTCCTAAGCAAGAAACTGTAATAGTACATTACAGCCGAGAACGGGAAGTTCGCACTAAAGCTTCCAGTACAAGGCTTGTATGCTTTTCTCAAAAAAATTTAGTACTTAATTTAATTTTAAAATTGGTTCGTGTGACTAGCCATAGTTTCGTAGAAATAAAGTACTACCGTTTTGAATTTGGAATAGGTAAGTACCTACTTGATCGGGAAGTAAGTATAGGTATTGAAATTCATTCCCCGCACTGAATTTGAAATTAGGACGTGATGAGCGATACCACCACGTAAGTACATACATACTTACCACATACACTACGGAATCCCGATTCAGAACTTCGATAATGGCCACACGCAGACGGAATTCCGTACATACGTAATTCCGAACGCAACTAATCCATACAAATCCTTGGACCTTCCACACACATGCGGGTTTTTCCATACGGAATCTTCATACCTACATTATCCAAATTCAGAATCGGGATTCCATCTGTATGTTGCCGGGCTAAGTGAGAAAATATTATAAGTCTATTTATAAACAAGCGTTTTAAAGCTTACTTTAAGTTAGCGTTAAAACACCAGTTAACTTTAAAAAGAAGTCATTTGAACCACTAGAGAAGACGACCTTCACTACCGGCTCAAATGACTTCTTTTCTTTCATAAACTTCAAATAATTACAAAGAGTAAATGATCGCATTTGTGTATTTTAATTATTATAAATAACCTACATAATTATACATGCCCACGTTTTGTATTGGAGGGTATTTAACGAGTTCTGCCCACTTGTTGCCATTGAAAAACTCGAAAAACCATTAAACGTAATTATTATAAACCGATTATATGCAAACAAACAATTGTGTTGATCTTTAAGAACATAAATAATTATATTTTTCAATCCTTTTCTCACTTCGTATTAAAATTGAATGAATATATTTTTTAAATTCTAACAACGAACTATTGTAGGTACACTGTAACGTACTATACTATTTCGATCGAAGAACTGTGGTAACATCTTAATTTTTGTTTCTTCACAAATTGTCACAATCCCATAAAAAAATTCTTCTTATAATGTTGTGTTTCAACCGACACCTAACCGGTAGTTTAATATGACGTTAATATTACCACATTCAGTTACATAAAAAGAATTTCACAGTTTCCTAAATATAAGAAATTAACTTGATTTCATTGCAATTGCCTAAACCTAATGATCAATAACTGGTAGAAATTAATTGGTTGTTTTTATAAAGAAATAAACCTGTTTAGATTAAATTATTAGAAACGAAAATATTATAAATATTATTAGTTGCTTACATACCTATTCAGGATACATTATTTTAGCAGAGTATCTGTTTTAAAGTATTATGTGACAGCAAAATTTCTACCACTTTACTTACATAACATGAATAAATTCGCCGAGTATAACGCATGATATTTTAATTAACATTCTGGTAGTGTTGCCTAACTAAAATAAAAGGAATCCAAAGTTGGTTGAACAAGTGAATATTGTTACGAACCGGTAATCCGGATACGAGCAGTAAAATAAATAGATTTTGATAAGCTTTTTCACTGTAATAAATGCAGAGCAATGAAATGTTTAATTAATGTCACACCGTAAAATATAATAAAATACAACCATTTACATTAAAAAATACATTTCGTAATTGCCAAGAATTAAAAATATCTTTATAAATGAGATGAGTCACGAGACTTGGCGCATTTTTACATAAAAATGCTTTTGATTTTTGATGGGATGGGATCTCATTTCTATTTGTAAGGAATTTTTTATTCAATTATTTCACTCCCTTATGGGGGATATGTTCATATCAAGCCTATGTATCGTAAAACTTCATGTCTCTTACTTTGAAAATGACGGACTTCCATACAAACTGTCTCGTGCCTTCAAGCCATTTGCAAAGTACAAACTTGCAGTTGTAGTACAGTACGAGGCATATAACTTGAAATTTTGGGTATGCGTAGCGGTGAGGGGCGCGGGCGGCGAGAAAGGGGCGCGCGCTATTGGTCGCTCACAAGAGCACATGCGCGAACTTATCCCCACTCCGTCGAAAAAATTTCAAGATACGTGCCTAATACTGTATCTATGTTAGAGAGTGGAAACTTGTTATAAATCTTAGCGCTCAAATATATAGGTGATCCGCGGGTGAGGACCTGGAGACCTACAGGGTCGCCCTAGTTTTAGTGCAGTATTTAGTGGCATCATTTGTATGGGGACCTTGCAAATCGTCAACAAAGGAAGCCGCTTGGCACAGGCGTACTTTGTGGTCATCTGAGCTGATTTAGCCCTGTACCCACGTGGTACCACCATGGTGGTAGCCAGGGGTGGGGGGGAGAGGTGCCTTCTACCACGCTGCACTTTTACATCCATATCTCCATAAGTTTAGCAAATAGGTCGTGTTTGGTATCGTTTTCATATAATTCAAGGATGAGGAATTCATTTCTGGAACAACTTTTACACTCGTTGATATAAAAAATAAAAGTTCTGCGCAAAAACAGAAAAATAAGAAAACAAAAATCTTACAAAATCTATGCCTACAAATAAACAACGAGATTGTGCTTTATAAAAAAAATATGATTAAACAGCCCTGTTTATATAGAATATATAAACATCAACTTTTTCATACAAATTATATTTATAAATGTGTCAAAAAAAATATTTGCGCCGCGTGGCGGTATTTGGGCGCAGTATATTTGGATAGGATTTATCACTTATTGTTTAATAATGACACAAATTGGTCGTGTTTGGTATCGTTTCCGTATAATTCAAGGACGGGGAATTCATTTCTACTACAAAATTATTACTCGTTCATAGAAAAAAAATAAGTTCAGTGCAAAAAAGAAAAATAAGAAAAAATCTTACAAAATCTACGTCTACAATTAAACCACGAGATTATGCTTTATAAAGAAATATGTTTAAGCAGCCTTATTTATCTTAAATATATATACACATAAAACTTTTCTATAGAAATTATATTTATAAATGTGTCAAAAAATTCAGTTGCGACGCGCGGCGGTATTTTGGTGAAGTATTTTTTGATTTGGATTTATCACTTATTGTTTAATTGGTAGTCCAATAATTTTACTTTCAAAGAGAGTTAAAGTTATAATTATTTTATTTACCTAGTTTAGTAATAACAAATTTTACTGGCAGTTTCCGTTGCATTCCGTTGCATCTAATATAGTTCGGTGCACTTTATTTATATTTTTAAACAATTGCACCTTCCTGCGCATTTTTGCTTACACATACACCTTATTTAATCCATGCAATGCAAGCTGTGGCTGCTGGTAGAAGGGTGGTCCACATAGGCTTCCATAAGCTATTATTTTTGGCCTGACCCCAATCTGCAGGCCTTGGCAGGTTTTGGATTGGTTTTATAAGTTGATCCCAAACATTCCTCCCTGATAAATCGCTCGCAAAATTTGGTTGCACAGGGCGTCTCTGGTTGGTGGAGATTCTCCAGCTGCCTGTCCTTTTTCGTGAATAGCACTTTTCTGCATTGATTAATATCAAGGAGATGCGTTCCAACATTTCCAACAATAACAATCACAAAAGCCAATCACCACGTAACTTACTTGTCATACAAAGCAATAACATTTTTTTCTAATCTTATTGGCAAAGCCTGCTCCACATTTCCTTCTTTAGCGTATTTAAATACTTCCGTTGCAATTGGATAAGCGCTTCAAGCTTCAAAAGTGCTTTTTTCCCTTTACCAGCAAAAGTCGATACGGTATCCACACCCGAAAAAGGAGTGGAACAGAGGCAATACTTCTGCTTTTCGTGCTGCCGGCTAAAACTAGGTGTAGCATGAGGTATTAAGAAAGTTATTTATGTTGTCTGTTAAAAAAAATTAACCTCGAAATTTAAATTTCTAACCTATATTCGGGACCTACAAGAGTAAAGCAGATCGGTTCACCTAGTTTTAGCCAACAGCTATCGGCTACACCTAGTTTTGCCCGACTTTGGGTATTAGCTGTAACATATACAGGGTTTTTTGTAAAACACCAACAACCCCGCAGGAGTAGATTACTAACATCATAAACAACAACATTTGTTCTACGACTTTTCCGAAAACAGACAAATAACCGACTTTCCATACAAATGTCCGAACAGCTGATCGAGTTTTGTATGAAAAGTCGAATTTTTTTGGCTGTTTTCGGAAAAGTCGTAGAACAAATGTTGTTGTTTATTATGTTAGTAATCTACTCTTGCGAGGTTGTTGGTGTTTTACAAATCACCCTGTATATAAGGTCCTTCTTAAATAGTGCACAAAATTTTAAGGGGTCAGTGTATTCATGCATACAGACAACTTTTACTATGGTACCAACATTGAAATCGCGAAAAAAAATCTGCTGTTCCATAGAACATTTAAAACCGAATACATCAAAATGTATGGAACAGCAGATTTTTTTTTCGCGATTTCAATGTTGGTACCATAGTAAAAGTTGTTTGTATGCATGAGTACATTGACCCCTTAAAATTATGTGCACTATTTAAGAAGGACCTTATATTTAAGATAAATAAGGCTGCTTAAACATATTTTTTTATAAAGCATAATCTCGTGGTTTAATTGTAGACATAGATTTTGTAAGTTTTTTTTTTCTTATTTTTCTTTTTTTGCACTGAACTTAATTTTTTTCTATGAACGAGTAAAAATGTTGTTGCAGAGATGAATTTTCCGTCCTTGAATTATACGGAAACGATACCAAACACGACCAATTTGTGTCATTATTAAACAATAAGTGATAAATCCTATCCAAATATACTGCGCCCAAATACCGCCGCGCGGCGCAAATATTTTTTTTGACACATTTATAAATATAATTTGTATGAAAAAGTTGATGTTTATATATTCTATATAAACAGGGCTGTTTAATCATATTTTTTTTATAAAGCACAATCTCGTTGTTTATTTGTAGGCATAGATTTTGTAAGATTTTTGTTTTCTTATTTTTCTGTTTTTGCGCAGAACTTTTATTTTTTATATCAACGAGTGTAAAAGTTGTTCCAGAAATGAATTCCTCGTCCTTGAATTATATGAAAACGATACCAAACACGATCTATTTGCTAAACTTATGGAGATATGGATGTAAAAGTGCAGCGTGGTAGAAGGCACCTCTCCCCCCCTCCCCTGGCTACCACCATGGTGGTACCACGTGGGTACAGGGCTAAATCAGCTCAGATGACCACAAAGTACGCCTGTGCCAAGCGGCTTCCTTTGTTGACGATTTGCAAGGTTGATGCCACTAAATACTGCACTATTTAGGCTCCAGATCACACAAAGCAGTTTATGATGTTTATGTTGTTATGTTGTTAATTGTGTGTGATGAAATAAATGTCTTTAATTTTTTATAATTTTTATTTATTTAAAGTTTTTTTGGCAAATGTGGTTTTAGATGTTACATTTGGACATGGTTGTTGAAAGAAGCTTCTCAGGTGGTGGAAGAGATTTGTATAAACGAAGAGTTGACTGTAAAATATACAATTGCCTAACAGTAAGCCAGTCAGAATCCATGTACAGTTCTTTAATGGGGTGTCTGAATGCTTTCTTGAGAAAAACCTTGAGAACTGCCCACTGCGTTCTCTCCAGGTTGATAAATTTAGACTTAGAAGTTCCCCCCCTAATCGGAATGCAATAAGAGATAATTGTTTCAAACAGTGTGCTATAGACAGTTTAGAGGATTTGGGCGTCTGCTGAATTTCTAGGTTTTTCGAAATACATATACGAGTTTTCTTAATCGGCCACAGAGTATTTGAATATGCTCATACCAGTTAAGACATTGATCTAGCTGTACCCCAAGGTACCATATGGATGATATTCTGATTAGACAAGGACATGAGCAGGAAGAAAACGATGCATTTAACGAGGAGCAAGTATGAGCTACAATATTGATTGAGTTTAGGGGCGGTTGAGCTGAGGATTTAATGGTTCTCCATTATATCCTCATCTCTAAACTTTGTAAAAAAAAAACCTTGTTTTGTCGAAATTAAGTGTGAGAAGATTATGAGAAAGCCAGTTCAAGATCTTTGTGAACGCCCGCTGAGCATGTTACTCTGCTTCAGCCCAGGTTTTGCCATATGCAAAAATCATTACGTATACAGTGCAATAAAGTTCAGCCAGTTTCTTCAGTCCCTATATAACAAAGATATTATAAAGAGTTCATTATAATAATTTAACAGTTCTTAAAATTTTCTGGTGACAACATTACACATAGAACTATGTCACATCACATTATTGAATAATTTCTTTCTTTGGTATTTCACGACCTCCGTGGTCGAATGGATTGCACACCGGTTTTCTTGGTGTCGCTATCTTTGCGGTCCCGAAATCGATTCCCAGCTGGATCAATTTAGAAAAATGACTTTTAGCGAGCTGTAAGACAGAGAGCGATCAGGCAAGTCATTTGCGAGTATGGTTACCAGATCTAATAATGAGATTGCCTGACATTTTCCCTAACTTTTCAGTTTCAGTCCTGACATTTTGTAGACCTACATCTATACATTCTTTATTTAGTTGACGTTTGGTATTTCTTTCTCACTAAAATGATAAACAAATTATGTGTACAAATTAACTACTTACCAACACTTTCTGGGATTTCAAAAATCCCTGACAACTACAGTTTTTCCCTGTTTTTCTGACGAATGCCTAAATTCATGTCATCTGGCAACCCCATTTGCGAGTCAATCGACTCGCAATGAATGAAGTTCAAATAATTGAGGCTGTGTGCGGCAAATTAAACATACTTATTTTATTATACGTTCTCCTAGCAAAAAGAAAAAAACAATACAAGCCGCCTAATTGTTTCCAACTACGGGCCGAAGAGAAAGCGCTGTGGACTTGTTTTGAATACTTGAATTGAAAAATAAAACATTTATTAATTCCGTTTGGCTATTATACAACGGCATTAGGTCAAAATTGAATAGCGGCACATGGAACATTGTCGTGATAAGGTGACATAATTTGCCTAATACCTAACAGTCTGGCCATGCGAAGGGGCAACTGCGATGCGACGCGCGATTTTTTTCTTCTTTATGGCCACCGCCCACGCCGCGGGCCGTGCTAAACGCCAGCCGGGGCGGGCAGGTGATGCACATTTACAATACCTACTTAGCGTGTTTACCACGTACGGGAGGAGACGCGCGGGGGCGGTGGGCTACGTCACTGCGGCGAGTGACGACCAAGGACACCTTCTTACTTGCGCTCCATACACGGACAGACACCAACCGCGAATTACCTCTTCTTATATACCATCACGTCGTCATAGTCCTAATTTTATTTGTAAAACGGCTATTAAATCAGCCTCTTATGTACTAAAGTCCGCTAGTTTTATGTATTTTTTCCCGAAGGGTCATTTTCATTGGTCCTTTCAGCGTGTGAAAACAAAATAGAGTGCTGTGATGTCAAACAACTGAGCCGTACCAGCCACGGCACGGGTCTTGAGCGGTAACATTTAATGCGCAAAAGTCATTTACGAGAGAGACTTCTGAGAACTAAATGTCACCGCTCAAGATCCGTCCTATCATCACGTCTCCCGTCCTATTGGTGGGGGACGTGATGCGGGGCGACTGGAAACATGTCCAGTAATCCCCTTCGTTTCTCTCACCGCTCACGATTCGTGCTGGCAGCGGCACCTATATTGTTTCGACCGCGCTATAATACTTCGCGTGGGTGGGCATCGGAGGCCCAGTCTGCTATTGCGTTAACGTCATAATCGAATTTCAATTGTGTTTGAGTTGAAATGCTTTTTGAGACAGTTCTTGTTTTTTGAAACCCAATACCGAAACCCAATTGAAACACGATTATGACGTTAATTAAAGCAGACTTGGGCCCCAGGTGTCATGTAGTAATTCGCTCGTAGCATCGCTGGTCGCCCGTTCTCAAGGCTAGGCCGGTAGCCGAGCGGTTGCACAACAGCTGATAGCCGTTTCTCACGCAAAAAAGATTCGGACTTCATTACCGTTAATGCTTTGGGTTTAGCATGTTCAAGAAACATTAGGAAAATCTATAAAAAAATTAAAAAGTGGACGGGACGAGAACTTATTACAATAACAAAGAATTTCGTCAAAACTATATATACATATTATGTACACAAATTGTTACAAATTACAGAAATTCACACGGGAAGTGGTGCGGGTGCGGATGAAATCGCAGGCAAAAGCTAAGTACAGAAATCATACTACGCATTCCGAGGTTATTTCTCGTTCAAAATAACTAAAGTTTGACATATCCAAAGGTCTAATAGCGTTATTTTACCAAAAGCTGATGCACAAAGGTTAAAAGCTTAGAAGCAACATTTTCAGCCCACTGGTTCTTCTTCTATAGCTGATAACTTTAAACGCTGCAAACGCTGTAACAAGGTAAAAGTTTCGATTGTCATCAACTTTTCCAGCAGGATAAAGCACTACCTTTCGGTACGTCATGCGTGCCTGTAAAACTATTTTCATTTCTAGATCCTACCTATGTGAGGAATACTCGTATCACAGATAAATTGTGAAAGTTATGAAAGCCTTTTGACAGCGACATATCTCACTTTTTTACTGTAAATATCATATTGCACTGTTGATGGATGTTTCGAATAAGCTTTTTTTACAAACGCTCTATGAATATTTGTTTACAATAACGGTAAACGTCAAATATTGGAAAATATATATTATATTTATGTACCTTCGTAGTTAAAAACATCTAAAGCTATCAAAATATGACAACATGCATGTTTCCAATACAATTATTATAGATAATGACTGCCTCTGACTATATGACGCTGACTGTACAAATAAGTGGCTTCAGTGTAATATTAAGCAGCTTTTACTCTTGTTCGTACAGAATCTAAAATAGCTTATGCTTGTTAGCATTTCGTGTAAGTATTGATTGGAGCACTAACTTCGTTGTATAACGTTTAGTTAGAAGATAGTTAGACTCCAGTTTATGGATCAAAGATTCAACATTATTCTGTAGCTGCTATTCCGAGTAAAAACGTTTAATATTCTCATGTGCAACAAGTTGCTAACATTGTGTTATTGATACCATCGAATTATCATTGTGTAATTTTGGTTGTGCTATGCACCCTTTACTGAAAAACTATATCTAGGTAAGTCACTGACTTGCATATATTTACACTGGACAGGCTTATGTCAAACTGTTTTTGTGCCTATTTGATTTCCGCCATTTTGGCGCTGTAGCGTGAGCATAGCGTAAGTACATGGTACTAATGTTTGAAGTCTGGAGAGACCATCACGGCAACCATTTTCATATTGTACGTCAAAATTAGTTCTTTAGACGCACGCTAGTGGCGTTTCAAATAGGCACAAAAACTTAGCTGTCAAATCATACAGACAGCCAGTCCAGTTAAATAAAAAAAGTGATTTTCATGTCAGTGAGGTAAGTACACAACTGTTTGATAAGTTCCTTGCGTGGAAGTATCTACGGATTCTAAATCACAAAGGTGTTTAGTCTTATCTTCTTGTCAGCCATTTTAGACCTGAAACATAGATCATTTACGACAAATGACTGACGGTATCGTCAAGACAAAGTCACGATCTTTCGTTACACAAATTTGTAATAGCCAATCAATCCGTCACAATTTATGTTATGCATGATGCGACGTGCGTGTTACGTCGCGTTCAAGCAATTTACTGCTTTATACACACTGATAAGTTTTTATGTCAAATCAATTCGGTTCACTGTGAACAAGTTGTGAACCCTAGACTTCGCAAGAGCGTACAGAATATGCAAGCTATGTTAACCAATAACAAGCTTCGCAAATATTAATTATTTAACACATTTCAATTTCAAGTACGCGATCATTGTTTTGTTTAGGATAACACTTTATTAAATAATTCGTAATAGTGTAAAAAAATATTGCTTGTAACTAGCCAAGAGATTACCAATACCAAAGAACGTACCAATAAACGAAGAAATAGTTTATACTTAGAATAACTAAATAGTTTAGGAATATGATACTTTGACTTAGTAGACTAGGTATAAACTTATTCTTCGTTTATTAGTACGGCTGTAAATGTTTAACAAAAATATATCATCACTTAATAATGTTACCGGGAAATTAGAAGATGAATACCTAATTAATTGGTTGTAATTAGTACAAGTGTGAGATCGCGTTTCGTTTGAATCCCCTGATAATTACAATTCAATTTAAAACTTTTTCATTAAGAAATGTGGCGGAATTAATCTTTTGCCCGCGCCTTACAATAAGGCGACTAATTCATTATTTATATTATTAATTTACTATTATTATTTTATATTTAATTATTCACTTCAGTAGGCCACGCCGCTATGGCGGAAAAGAGTCTTTAAAGTAATTTTGTATCCCTCGGGAACAGTTTTTTTTTCTAGATGAAAAGTACCCTTAGTTAAGAGTACCTATTGTGATGAGAAAATAAATTGATTTATTCATTTATTCCTGTGATTTATTCTTTCATAAATTTCAGTATGTACCCCTGACAATGTGCATGCGAAATTTAATGATGGTGAATATTATTAAAAGTGGATTAATTCTGAGTAACCTTAGTCTCTACTTTATTGTTTTTAAAGTACTTACCCATGAAGGCGGTCTTAAAATAGACGATATCTTGATATCGAAAATTATACGAAACTGCAATATATAGGAAGAAATTGAAGTCATCCATCAGCAATCTTTTAAACTACGATATATATAACTTTAGGACAAAAAATTACATCTTACTTTAGACACATTTTATTTGGTAGACTAGACGTGTGATTTTACTTTATTAGCTTTTTAGTAGAATTAAAAAAAAAATGTTACTTTTAAGCTTAGAATAATCAAGAACGATAGTTCTCTACCAAGCGAACTGTCAAAAGTGAGGCAACTAAAACAGCCAAACCGGCCCCGTTTTCAGATTTTTATTGTCCATTATTACCTAATCATACCGAATAAGTACAAAACAGTTTCAATGTTCCTTTATTTATTAAATTAGTTACTATATTATTGTGTTTTAA
Source organism: Agriphila geniculea (assembly GCA_943789525.1). NCBI lineage: Eukaryota > Metazoa > Arthropoda > Insecta > Lepidoptera > Crambidae > Agriphila > Agriphila geniculea. Next base: position 5,174,135 of record OX038870.1, read on the forward strand.
TTATGATTAGGTAACGTATGAAGGATATAAATTTGAATACTGAGTCATTCTGGCTTGGTATTAGTTGCCTAACTTTGCATACGAGGACACGGCTTCTAGGTGTTATTATTCTAAGCCTTTAAGATTTTTAGCTTCAGTAATCTTTTATGACTTCTTGTGATTTTTTTTACGTTTATTCTGCCTCGAATTTTGATCACTTTGATTTAAGAATTTTTTGTTTTAATTTAAAATAAAAGATTGCCATTGATTTCGATTTCACTTCAGACTTTTTTTCGTTCTATGAATGTTGCGACTCCGTTTAAGAGATCACATCAAAGTTATTCTCACATTCTATCATAAATCAATTCTTAAGGTCATTTAGTAATATAGTTATGAGTAAGTATTGTTTTAGACTACCGGATCTCAATCTTTAAAAACGAAACATTAAATCGATTTCCGGTGGCTGGCATCGTTACTCATGTCATGATCAACACCTTCGTATAGTGATATGATCGAGGCTCATATTATGTTACGTTTAATTTGATCACGCGCACAATTCATTGTGAAGTTCAGACGAACCAGGTGGTCTGTTGTTTAAAATATCAAGGACTCTAAGTTCTTGTATAATTAACATTTTTTTCGCTAGTATGATTGACTTTGAGCCCGTCAAACGTTTTAATTTTTTGTTCTCCTTATTTATCACGCCGACCGGTAATAGAAACGCTGATCGTCGTTGAGATCATAGCCACAGAACAGCGATTGTTTTCCTCTTCTGTGACTTCTGTGTGCCCATCGATGACAGTGATTATGATGATGTTAAGAACGATTACCTGCTCGCTAGCAAAATCATAGAAAATCAAGAAATTATCAACTGAGTAGCAGTTGCGTATATTTTTTAATCATATTGTATCAAAAATTGGTTATAAATGTATATTTTTTTCATAATAGACTACCTAATTTGTCATTTCGAAAGCTACCTTAAAGTATCCGACATGCGTGGCTCACCACAAATGTTTAATAGCCTTAAGTCGATGATGAGATAAAACAATACGTTCTTACACAATGTGACAATAGTACACACAATAGAATTATCGTGATCATTACTGAAATCTGAAGAAAGCGTATCATTATTGAGTTTTTGTAATGACATTTTGTACTTATTTACATCATACCAGGAATATTGACAACAAGGAGGGATAGAGAAATAACTGTCCACGCAAACAACGTTACGGGCGGCTGTTGTAGCTAATAAGTGACCTTCAAAATGAAAGTTACTTTTGATATTTGTTCGTTTTTTCTATAAAACATATTTTCCTAAAGTCTGGACTTTATGAGTTTTTATGGTCTTTAAATAACTCACGTACATAGTCGTAACAGATTTGCTGCTCATTAACAATTTAGCAACGTCTTAATGAATACAAGATAAAACAATTATCATGTTCTAGTGGATTCAGGGTGTGTGTTGCAATAGGAGACAGCAAAATCCGGTGTGCGTTGAGTAAAAAAATGTTGTTACACATGTGGGCTTGAGTTGAGTGGGGTAGTGAAGAGAGGCGCGCGTGCGTTTAGTACCTGTGCAGTTTGTGCTTGTGCGCCCGTCTACCGAGGAGTTGCTCAAGTTAAGTAAGTGTTGTGACTTGTGATTTTCTTCGCGTCTGTACTTTATGTTTTAGCATCGCGATTTCTGTTTTGCTTGGCGAATTTAAAGTTCGTTTGTGCTCGTTGGTATTTTTAAATCTTTTATACCTATGTGAAATGTTTAAGGTATTAAACACTGTCTTTTTGTGAAAAAGAAAATACCTAACTATATGAGTATGAAATATTTTTGTAGTACATTACATTTATAATTTACAGTAAATAACATTTTAATACAACATTGGTATTTTCATTAGTTAGATAAGTTTTTAAATACTTTTGAAATTGTTATTTTGAACATACTTAATTAGTTGTACCTAAATTATATTCAATCGACAATACCTACTGATGTTACATGCATTAAAAATAGATAACATACATAATACATAAAGTTGCTACCTGCTGAAAATGATTGTAAAAAGAAGAAGTATTTATTGCCGGCGCGTCTCATTCAACTCGTACAAAACCACAGAATTTTATAACTTTAAACGAGCAATTCTTGTATATTTTTTTTATATATATTTCTGTGATCTCGGAAACGGCTCTAACGATTTCGATGACACTATTAGTTATTTTTAGCAATTGTAGGTACATTTTAATTAAGAAAAGAATGATAATTTTAGTAAGATTCGGCGTAGATCCACCCAGATATTAATATGTAGTAGAGATACCTTGGACGAATGGTATACCTAAGTTATACATTTTGTATTGCTATTTTCTTGCTGCTACTGCCGCGTATGTATGAAGTCTTATGGCATTGTCATAGAAGGTAAAATGTGATTATAGGTATCACTCAGTAACAGGAATAATCTCATCAAGATTACTTGGTAACAAAGACCTGTTGCCTTTGATGTAATGTGTCGTTTATCAGTGTGGTTCAGCAATTTTGCTCGCTTTCTGGTCCAAATTCTTATTGGTAACCTAACCATATCAGTTTACTCTTAGCTTGCTGATAATATCTAAATGACAATTTATTATTAACTTTGTCTTTATTATTATACTTTTATGCAGAAAATTTAAAATACTTACTTAAAAAAAATCAGCCGTGTACTATTTTCGGGACAATACATTTGAGTTTTATGACCATTCACATCCTGAACCAGTGACATTTCACTTCGATTCGTGACGGTCAGAAATAACCACTTATTGGACTTGCGCTCGCACAACAAAAGGATAAAAATAAAAAATGAATGAACAGATTAAAAAATAACAAAGAACAAATCGCCAGCTAAGTGTGCACGCTGCTTTATGCGGCAATGAACTTCTTGACCACCGGTAATACACTCGTGGTTGGATATTCACCAACAGATATGTCAACAAATAATCAGACTGTGTTTCCTACTATTACACAGTTAATGGATTACTTACCTACTTTCTTACAATTCAAAATGCAAATATTTTAAAATATTCAGTAGTTTTCGACATACTTTCTATTAATTCATATCAAAATATTATAAAATAGTTAAAATACAGTATTCAATAGACTCTTGCTTGAATGTGTACTGTAACGGAAGGACGCAAAAGATTGTGATCCTCGTTGCTGCGAAAGCATGTATGTGCGAAAGTACGCCAATGCGTTGCACATTTATTATTTAGTGCGGAAGAACTCTTGTACCTACTAGTTCTACAGTTATTTGAATAAGGATCAGTAACGATTTTTGTTTAGTGGCTTATCAAATATATCGAAACACGCTTTAGTTTTGGACTTTGACTAAGCGCTCTTGCCAAACCTGAGGTTTGACTAGGCAGATCTAGGAGCGCCTGGACTTCGGGGTTTGACTATAACATATATATAGAACGACGTATTTTATTCTGTAAAATTTTTACTCTTTGCTATATATTCTCAGTGAAGTTGCAATGAATCACTGTCTATATTGATTAAATGCTCTAAGCTGTCTATAGTAAATTTTCGCATTTACCTATGTCTTTTCTTTTTTAAATTCTTTATTCTTTATTGGGAATCTTTAAAAAACAGTTTTCTATAGAGCCATTTTATTTATTTATTTAATCTTTGTTGTAAATATAAAAAATACGTACAAATGGCAGACTTAATGCCATTAGGCATTCTCTCCCTCCCTTCCTGTTAATGAAAAAGATTAAATTAAAGGCTTCTTGTCGATATAATTAATTAAAGGTATTCCTGGTATGATGGGATAGACTCCTCAGCTTTCAGAAGTTACTTATTTAAATTAAATTTGTGAGGAGGGGCAGCTGGGTGGGATAGTTAATTAATTGAAGGCTTTCGCAAGGCTGAAATTACTAGCATGACAGGTCTCTCTCTGCCTCGAGTTGCGATAGCTACAGAAAATCAAGATTAATCTGATTTTCATTTCATAAGTGTAAACAATCTTTGATTGTCATACGTTTGACATCTTGAATTAATACTTTATAAAGTGCTCTTCCAACAAGTAAATTAATACCTAATTGAGCGATACAGAATAATGGTTGTGTTATATCTACTACAGCGTAAAAAGAGTGGTACCACAGAATAAATAATAGTACTACGTGTGGTACTCTATTCAAATGGCCAAATTTTTAGTCGATTGTACCCTAACTTTTTAGTTTCATAATAAATATATTATATTGTCAATGAAGGGATACACGGCCGAAGGGATAAAATCACATGTCGCGAGCTTATTTTTAGTACTTGTTAAACTATCTTCAGCATTCAAACGATTAACTGCAAAGATATCGAATTAGAGTTCCCTTGATTTATATTGACGAGTGAGGATTTCAGTGACTTCTTTTTTCACATCATTGATTAATAAACTTACGATTAAAGGTATATTTAAGCCATAATTACTGACATTCTTATTACTTATATTTATTAATAAAATTCTTCTAGTATAACCACTAAGTACGAACTAAGAACTACAAACGGTGTATGGCTCTGTCTTCACCGTCGCTTTCTCTTTCCTCTTGAGCTTTCATCAAAGGCATGCCTTAGAGCCTAAGGCCTAAAGCTCAAGCTAAGGCTTAGGGCATGCAATAGCGCATGCGCATATCTTGTCAAAAAACGACAGTTATGGGATGCGTTTGACGCAAGACAAATTATTGGAAGTAGAAGACGAAAGGGAACGGGTATTATTGAGAAAGTGGTGTAGGTAATATTTTTTTTTCTGCAACTCGACAAATTAAAGCGAGGTCAGTTGCGATCTGACCAAAAGATTGAAGAAATTTCAGTGTGAATAAATTATATATTCTACTACAAAAATTACTGTACCTATTAGCTACAAATAAACGCAATAACCGAACGGAATATTGAAAAATGGTTTAGTAACTCTGTAATATCAACATAAAAATAAACTTCAAATCGTTTTCAGGATTTTTGTACAAAATTGATACATTTTTTATTGGGTAGATTTTAATATGATCCACTTTTCCAAAAATCTGTTAAAATAAACAAAATTTCGATGAATTTCTGGCAATAATCAACCACATTGCACATAGATAGTGAAAAAGTAGATTTTGTGAACTGCCTGGCCTTAAAGTCTTGAACTCTTTGAAGAGGTCACGCATTACTCTAATTATATGTTGAATTAGATAAATACGTTAATTAGATTCATTTCTACCCCATTATTATCGTTATTGTTGTTGCCTATAAAGTATGCAAAGAGAAAAAACTTTAAATTTAAATATTAACACGCATAATATGCACACGATTGATTTCAAAACAGAGCACGGACACGTATAAAATTGGATATGCAAAACAAATATGAATCCAGTACGTAGTTGGAAAGTGGGGTATCTCGGCCACTCGGAAGCGATGCCCGAGCCGTTACGTCAGCCGCAAACGCAATCATTTCACTTCATAATTACGGACTAGACATATGAACACGGTACGGAGCACCCGATTGTTACCACTTTACTTCAAAGGAGGAAAATATTAAAAATATTCTTCTGATATAATACAGTTTAGGTTTTCATCTTACAACATTAATGTTTTCGTAATACAGAAAAAATAAGCGTAAAATAACTATTTTTGAAGTGAAAACTTCTTTAGCGGCGTTGTACGCTTTTTTGCAATGGGGAAAAAATTTTAAACTAGCGTCAGTCAGTCAGGATCACGTGACCCTGATTGAAAATTCGTAAAACGGATGTGACGGATGGAGAATAGACAGCTGGCGGCGGAATTATCCCCCTCTCTTTCTACGGGGCGCGGTGAAAATGGCGGAGTGTCATTTCAAGACGTGAACACTTGTGTCACCGTAGCAACGCGCTAATTTTTTTATTCAATGTCAAAACTCTAGATTTTCTGTCAAGCTATGGATAAGACTTTCGTACAATACTGTTCTGTATTCGTAAATTCAAATGCAGAGTAAACTCGTAAGACGGCAATACGTGCAAAATTATTCCCTAACCATTCCAAAATATCAAAAATGCACAACGTTAATATTCAAGTTTTCAGTTCTGCCGGCACTCCCGGAGTGCAACCCGATTTTTTTATTACGTGTTACGTTTCCGGAAGCATTACAACGTACCGGATTTCCAGATCTATCAATGAAATATTTTTTAATCAGATCATCTGAGCCTTGTACTCATAGCACGATAATGCTAAATACCTATGCAAGACCACAAAAAAATCAGAAGGTAGTTTTTTTTCACCAAAGCATTTACCTCACTCAATCAAGGCACTATGCCTTATTTATCTTTGTTGTAGTCTTTATTAGACAATTCAGCGATGCACTTTGTAAAAATTATGCAACCAGTTCGGCAGGCGTATTATGAGTTTACGCTTACTATACATATACTCGATACCTAGTGAATGTAGTTAATGTTTGCACTATGTAGTAAGGCTGTGACATTAATTGTATGACTACTTTTAGTTTAGTGTAGTTACCGCTAGATGCGCTATGCCAAATTGCATACAAAATTGCTTTCTACATTCGCTATCGAATATAGTAAACGCGTACAACTGTGCCAACTCATAATACAGGCACCGTCTGAAGTGAATAAATACAGATGGACATAACATTACAGTTGACTGTATGTAATTTGACATTACGCTACCTATACTCCTATACTTCTTCTTCTTCTTATTTTAATTTGGCAATCTAATCTCCTCTTGAGGGAGTAATTTTTGCCAGTGTCAAGTGTTGAATAGTTCAGTGGTAGATTGTTTCAGTTTACATTAGAATGCGGGTACATCGCATTCCAATGCTGCTTTGAGTATTTGGAACCAAGTATTATCAAGACAGTTTACTTGGTAAGTTCTGCCGAGGTAGCCACCACTACAAATAAAAGTCTCAGCTTCACATAACCAAGATCGCGCCTATTTCCATTATCCCACGTCTTGTTCAGTTGCGTAGACACTTGTACCACAAAACTGCACCAATTTTAGAACACAATATCCACTATGAATCAATTTGCGAATAATTAAATTTTAGTCACCAAACCGAACTCTACAAAATGGCGCCAAAAACTCCTATGGCAACGTTACAGTTTAAAGACACTATTGATAGATGATTAAAAGTTATCTTGTAAGACATCAAGATAATATGTAAAAAAATCAGATTTTCTCAAGTTCGAATGTCGAAAACAATCTCCAAATGCGCTTTTAAGCAAATCACCAAAAGTAAGAAAAGAAGTTTCGCCAAAAGTTATTTTAATTTGCGAGAGCACCTACGGTCCTGCGACAAAATTTGTCTGGACTAAAAATATACACCGTTATTTGATAGAGACTTTGCTATGAATTTCTACTAGGCGTCATGCTGGCGACAATTTATGTGGCGTGCTGACTCGCCGTAGCGTTCTGACTACTTTCTCAAGTTTTGAAACTTGTTTACTGGCAAAACACTTTTAGAGCATGTTGAAATCTTACATAGGTACCCTAATTTTTTTCATTCATTCATTCATAGGTACTTCAAAGTGTGCCGCCGTTGTGTTCCACAACCTGACCTCGCGAATGGGTGCTGTGACTCTTGCACACCCTCTGTATAATACAAGGCAAACATCTTGACACTTTTTCGACGGAGTGGGGAATAAGTTCGCGCATGTGAGCGACCAATAGCGCGCGCCCCTCTACTATATTAGGAGGTCATAACAAATTTGGTAACGATCGCGTAAGTGGCTGACTCTGGATTCACAGGATTTTTCAGCCTGCATATAAAAAGAACGCAACCACTTCACGCAAACAGACTAACATATTTAGCATTAGAGAGTGTCTCTCCATCGTGTAAACCCAGAGTCAGCCACTTACGCGATCGTTACCAAATTTGTTATGGCCTCCTAATCTATACCGCCGCCCGCGTACCTCACCGCTACGCATACCCAAAATACGCGTTCTGAGACTCAATTTCAAGATGTTTGCCTCGTACTGTACCAAATCATGATAGCTCTTATAAGTTTTTCGTCGCGAGCTCTCTAGCTAAATGTGTTACACAATAAAAAGGCATACTTTATAATAATATTTGCTTTATCCAAAAAAAAATTTCGTCTTTCTGAAATTAAATAAGTACTACTTAGATGTAAAGTACTAACGTATATTTCGTCGAATATAATTATGAAATAATAAGCTTAACTTGATGGGAAAACACAACTCGGTAGCATAAAGAGACGAATATACGTTCCACGTTTCAGGTATTTACACCAAACCATAAGCCTAAAACGTAGTAATTATTTCCTCTGTGCTTATGTCCATGAAATTCCAGTGATGGAATTGCGCCATAAATGTACATTTCATTAATTATTATGTTGGAAGTTTTGCTGAAGAGTAGGTATGAGCTTTTGAATAATAATTATAATGCATCTATTTGTAATATTAGGTATAAGAAAAATGTGTTTTAAAATCTGTTGAGCCCGGACAATAAGCCTTTATCGATTACTTAACGCTTTAAAAATAAGTGCAGACAAAAAATGGAAATACCTACCTCAATCATTATGCAATCTTATTTTAGTTCAGTATGAGTATTGTCGCCCTTGTTTATCGACATAACAAAAAAGAGAGACTACAGAAGTTAAGCTAAGTACTAAGAGTGCTCGAGCAACGCACACACACACACACACACACACACACACACACACACACATAGACAGCTCTCATCGACTGACGACATTGCATCACGACACAGTATTTACCCTCGTCTCTATAGACAAGTAGGTAATGACTTGAGTAAAACTTGCAATTTTCAAATGCTTCTCATATTATATTCACATGCAATTTACAGGTATAATTAATCGTAAATGCAGTTTTGGAGTATTTAATTAAGATTATTTATTACTATTAAGTAATTCAATGTGAATATAATTATTAGAGGCATTTGAAAATTGCAAGTTTTACTTAAGGGGCGGTAATAGGAAAACATGGTTTGCGCGGGCCATATCTTTATATAGAAAACGTAAACTTGTAGCCACCAAAAAAATCTTACACACTCGTTTACCTAGTTGCTACAAACATTAAATTGCGTATAAACCTCACAGATGATTGTAAAAAAAAAATCAGAATATCATCAAAAGCGCTTGTCGCGGGCCATATTTTTGGCGTAAATAATAGCGTAAACGTATTGAATTCTACATCAAAATACACTTTAACGTACTGTGCAGTTGCTCCAATAACTTTTTTTCAAGAAAGATAATTGTGCTAAAGATTATTTTATTTTTATTTTATAAGCCTTTATTTACTTTCAAGAAAGAAGATAATGATGAAAAAACAACGAAAAACATCGAAAAAGTGCAGAAGTGAGGTTATTTTCTATACTCTTTACACGTAAAGAAAAAGACAGAGACAAATGATTTCGCGTAACGGAGCCTTAAGTCATTACTTACTCGTCTATATATACGAAGGTTTGTGTCACGCACTCCAGTTTGTCCTCCGGTTTTCCGTGTGGGTGAGAGGAGAAGTGTCTATGTGTTCGTTGTTCGAACACGCGTCATACTAAGCCTAACTTCTGTAGCCTCTCTATTTGTGCCGACATCCAACGGCCACGTGCGTCCCTAATGGAAATAATACGGGCTTCTATTTACCTATCAAACGTTCCAATACAAATTTTCAACCTCCACACGAATGCAAATAGAGTCGGTAACGCACAGATTTTACCAGATGTTTATTGCGTTATATCAGATCTATAATTACACGTTTAGATTAAGTTTGAAAATAAATAAAAGAAAAGAAAAAATATGACATCCGAAGAGAGGTCTATGTTTACCATAGAAATAGAATGTCAAAGAACAACAATGTCAAGAAAAACGAAGGCATACATTTTATATGAGATACGTAAAATATGACTTAGATAAGTACATAAAATATGACTATATATGGCAAAGGAAATTAATAAACTATGTTCCATACTGTTTTCTTCGTCGATTAACGAATAAATGTAGCGAAATTTGGTTTTAGAGAAATGTGTGGTAATATCTTATTTACCTGTGAAAAGAGTGATTCTTGGATTGTTTCTTTTTGTCACATCACAATTACTTAGAGCACAAGACACCATGGCTCTACGATACCTTTATTTTAAATTCTAATTAAGATTATCAAATATTTTAAGCAAATCGTGATTGCTCCTTTGCAAGGCTGGCCCTAGGGCCTCTTACTGTAAAAAATATTAGCACATGTCACTTGATCCTATTTGTCTCTTTTTTACATAGACCGTGTCTGTATGATGTTAACTTCTCTTTTCCACGCTCTGTTAGTCTTCTTGAGCGCAGCAAAAATTTTTCTATGTCTATGATGTTTACCCATCTCTTTGATTACCACAATATGAAATCTAATTTACATAAAATTGTATACGGAGCGCAGCTTGCGGGTAAGGAAAAAATATCGTTTTTATCCTTACTTCACTTTCCATCTTTCCAAAGGAATTCAAGACTAACCAACTTTACTATAATAGTTTATGGAACATGCAAAAGTTGGGGTAAAGGTCGACATTTACCCCAACTCGGTCGGTCGGTTGCGGAGATGTCGTCCTCTCTTAGGATCAGTAATTATAATATAACAAACACGTAGGTACCTACTGGCCGTTTTATTCTATTACAAAAGGTACCACACACACCACCAAATTAACGCATGTTTGCAGAACATGTCATCCCGACGTTGCTCTTAGCTACAAATTGCGGCCCAAAATGAATATTAACCAGCAACGCTCATTAATGTCAAGATTATGAGTACAAATTATGTTTTTCTTGGTAACTTGTCAGTTTTTAACGCACACAGTCATGCTAAAAGCTCGCGTTAAGTCGTGTACACACCTGTAGATCCTTACCGAATAGCTATGTTGCGTTGCATCACGCAAAAGTCATTAAGAACAATGTATGACAAAAGATCCAATATTACAAATACTCGTATGGGTATCACATTGTAACTGCAAAACAGAAATCCCTGTATTTTCAAAACCACATGAAGGCTTAGCGAAGTGAACATTAGAATTTTAATACTCTAAAAATTTAAGTATACGTGTTACAAAAGTACCCCTAATGCCGAATATGGTAGATAGGGACTATCAAACTGAACAACTTTTATAATGGGTCCTCTGAAATCGCAAAAAAAAACAGCTGTTTCATTCAAAAAAGAATAACGAAAATAAATTTGCGAGAGAGTTGGTTCCATGGTAAAAGTTGTTCAGTTTGATTTGATGGTTCCTTTCCAACTAATATTATAAATGTAAAAGTTTGTGGGTATGGATGTTTGTTCCTCAATCACGCAAAAACGGTTGAATTGACACACAAATAGTTTATAGCCTGGATTAAAACATAGGAAACTATTTATACCGGTCAAAGGTTCCCTAGGAATTTTCCGAACGTCCACGCGGACGAAGTCGCGGGGGAAGCTAGTCTACCATATTTGGCATTAGGGGTATTTTTGTAACACGTTGTATATTAAGTATATTTTGAATATACAGTGTGTCCCAAAACTTTGTCAGACGGAGGGAAATTACCTTAAATAAATATTGAAGACAGGAAAATTTTACTAAAAACTTCATTTTATTTTATAAAAAAAATGGAACTGTATTCATTGATTTTTAGGGTTCCGTACCCAAATGGTAAAAACGGGACCTTATTACTAAGACTCCGCTGTCGGTTTGTCTATCTGTCTGTCTGTCACCAGGCCGTATCTCATGAACCGTGATAGCTAGACAGTTGAAATTTTCACAGATGATGAATTTCTGTTGCCGCTATAAAAACAAATACAGAATAAAATAGAATAAAATAAATATATTTAAGGGGGCTCCCATATAACAAACGTTGATTTTTGCCGTTTTTTGCTCGATATTAATAACTACAACAGGTAGACAGTTGAAATTTTCACAGATGATGCATTTCTGTTACCGCTATATTATTTAAAACAAATACTAAAAACAGAATAAAATAAATATTTAAGGGGGGCTCCCATACAACAAATTTTTTTTTTTTTTTTTTTTTTTTTTTTGCGTTTTTTTGGTACGGAACCCTTCGTGCGCGAGGCTGACTCGCACTTGGCCGGTTTTTTTTAATCGCATTATGATTATCGAATCATAATGCGATTAAAATAAAACCCGGCCAAGTGCGAGTTTTTCTATTATTTATATCGATAAATTGATACAATCCGTAATAATAAAAAATTAAATATTAAAGTTAATATAAAAACTAATCCTTATGAGTAATCCTTTCGATTGGTATCGTAAATTTTAAATCTACTCTACTAATATTGTAAATGTGAAAGTTTGTGGGTTTGGATGTTTGTACATCAAATCACGCAAAAACGGCGGAACAGATTTGGATGAAATTTGACACACAGATAGTTTATAGCCTGGATTAAAACATAGAATATTTTTTATCCCGATCAAAGTTCCCTAGCGATTTTTCAAACGTCCACGCGGGCGAAGTCGCGGGCGGAAGCTAGTATTTAAATAAATTATAACGTAATTACTTATTGCTTATATTTTTAAAAATAGTTTAACATTTTTCTAAGGCGCACAGAATTAATATAGCGCTGACTCAGTATTTGAACTTCTCATTGAACGAGGCACCACCAACTACTACAATTGGAACAGTCCTATTGCCACGTAAGCAAAAAGCGAACTTAAAATTGTTACCAGGCGCGGTTAGAAGGTTGCTCATTTCAATAATCGTGCTTGCCGGGTCATAGTCAAAATCAAAATAATCTTTAAACAAATAAACTTACAAATTAAGCGCGTTTGAATCGTCAATATTTTCCTTCCAACCATTTCAATATTTTTTTGACAAGAAGAAAAAACCAGAAGTGACGATATTAACAAACATATTATGTTTATCGTACCAAATCCGTCGATAGTGTGCGCGCGGCCTAACGAGTCGTAATTGGACAAGGTCGGGCACTACCATAAATTGACACGGTTACGTCAGTCGGTCATGTTGTCAGTTTCTTTACAAACGCTCTTACTTTCATTGTGTATTGAGGAAACGCCGCAAATGTGAGGTGTGAGGATCTGTTGTATTTTTGAAGTGAAAACTTCTTTAGCGGCGTTGTACGCTTTTTTGTAATGGGGAATAAATGTTAAACTCGCGTCAGTCAGTCAGGATCACGTGACCCTGATCAAAAATTCGTAAGGCGGATGTGACGGATGGAGAGTAGACAGCCGGCGGCGGAAGTATCCCCCTCTCTTTCTAAGGGGTGCGGCGAAACGGCGGCGCGTCATTTCAAGACATAAACACTAGTGTCACCATAGCAACGTGCTAATTTGTTAATTCAATGTCAAAACTCTAGATTTTCTGTCAAGCTACGGATAAGACTTTCGTACAATACTGTTCTGTATTCGTAAATTGAAATGCAGAGCAATTCGTAAGACGGCAATTCGTGCAAAATTATTCCCTAACCATTCCAAAATATCAAAAATGCACAACGTTAATATTCAAGTTTTCACTTCTGCCGGCACTCCAGGAGAGCAACCTGATTTTTTTTTAATTGGAATACACTAAAATAAATCTTTTGTATTTTTTATTTATAAGGCACGCTATAAATGAAGCTATAAGAACATTTTAAAAGCTTTGCAAGTTAAGAAAAAAATGAAGACAATTTTTAAATATTTAATAGAAAATATTACTGGTAATTTTGTTGAAGAACAAAATCTGAATACTTTTTCTGAATGCCTACCTATCCGAAGCTTTTATATGGGATTCGGATATCAGGGTTTCGTTACCACCGTTGTGTACTAATGTAATCAATTTAGTACTAATGTAATCAATACCAAGTCAATTAGGCTTGACAACTAGAAATGGCAGGCGAAGCTGAAACCCATATTTACCATTCACGTAATTCTATGACAAATTATTGCTTGTTATAGTTGTTATGTACGATTTGAGACAAAAAGCATGATTCAATACTATATATTTATGTTTCCAAACTACCGGAAGAAGTTAACCTTGTTATTCGTTATTACGTCATTGCGTCATTACACAGACATTTGTATCCGAATATTTTAGTGAAGTGCACAATCGACAACTCGATGTATATGTCGCAGGCAAATTGTATGATTCTGCGTTTTACAAACGGCGGTGTCCGTTTACAAACGCTCGCTGTATTGCAAAATGCCGAAGGCAAAATCCGAGTCCTCCGAGTACCAGATTCCATAGACACCTTAGCGTTTTTTTTCGTGCCGGATAACCTCAAAAATCTAGTCATTTGTCCACGGCTTTTTTAATGCTCCTACTTGTAAATCGTAAAATTTTCTTAATTCACTTCAACAAATGTCTTTAAAACAATGCTTTTTTTGTAAAATGCCATTTGAACACGTAGAATTGGCACTGTTTTCAATATTTTTCTGTGTCATAAAACCACTACTAGACGCCATTTTTATTGTTCTGATTAACAGCGCCGCGCGTAGTAAGAAAAAGTACTAAATACTTCAACAATTTGCCGCGTCGTTTTGTAAATGGTTATTGAATTTTCTGTCAAACGTTATGGCATTTTATAAAATGACAAGGCAATTTACAATTTGCCTTCGGCATTTTGCAAAACAGCGAGCGTTTGTAAACGAACGACGCCGTTTGTAAAACGCGGAATAATACAATTTGCCTGCGACATATAGACCGCGGCTGCCCCCCTAGCATGACTACAGAAACACGATATGATACAGCGATATCACGTATTCACGTTTAACTGTCAAAATACACTGGATTTTGACATTCGAGTGTTGATATAACGCTATATCACGCGATATATATCGTGTTTCGGTGGTTTGCTGAACTACAAATGTAGGTACCTACCACCAAAGGTTTGTAACGGATAGTCATTTTAGACAATGACCCAAAAATACACATAATCATGGTTGTAGTAAACCAACCGTAAATATAAGTGAATCCTTAGGTACTGTAAGGATGGTTTATTTTTAGGCTGTAAAGACCTCTATTAGGTATTTACTCAAATTAAAGAGGATAATTATATGATTTAGATTTATTTTAATAACAATTTCCAATATGATCTCGGACGTGCCGGCGCGAAGCCAGTCGCAATCAGACCCTGTCAAAACATTACGTCGTAAACCATCTTTTTAGGGTTCCGTAGCCTAAATGGCAAAAAACGGAACCCTTATAGATTCGTCATGTCTGTCTGTCTGTCTGTCCGTATGTCACAGCCACTTTATTCCGAAAGTATTAAGACTACACAGTTGAAACTTGGTATGTAGATGTATTCTGTTAACCGCTTAACGAATTTAATACAAAAATAAGAAAAATAAAAGATTAAGGGTGGCTCCCCATACATGGAACGGACACTGAAAAAAAATTTTTTCTTCATACCAACACGTGTTGGGTGTCTATAGATAGGTCGTTAAAAATGACATTGAGGTTTCTAAGACAACTTTTTCTCAAAGTCAACCGTTTGAAAGATATACACCGCCAAAGTGGTGGTTTTTTTTTATTTTTATGTGTCTCCCCCCCCTTTAACTTTTGAAATAAGAGAGTGAAAAATCTAAAAAAAATATATGCTGTAGATCTTAATAAACACTTTCAACCAAAATTGGTTTAAACGAGATATAGTAATTCGTTTTTGAGATATAGCACATTTTCCAAAACCGCAAATATAACTTTGTCATTCATACCAACACTGTGAAAAACAAAGTTATTTTTCAGACGAAAAATGATAGGTGGTATTAAATATGGTATAGTGGTATTAAATATGGTATAGTGGTATAGTATAAGGTAACTACGGAACCCTACGGCGCGTGGCCCGACACGCACTTGGCCGGTTTTTATTTAATTTACTTTTTATTTCAATGATTTGAAATAACCAACTACCTATTCTAAAAAGGCTTACATATATACAGAGTAAACATTTACTAATGGCTGCTTACAGCCTAGAAATAAACCATCCTTACAGTAGCTACTCTTATTCTCCATAAAGGGTGATATCGAAGTTATTGGCAATATTTTAAACTAAGTCAAATTATTTAATTAAATTGTACTTAATCTTCTAGTACTTAATATTATAATGTCTTCAAGGGTCTACAATCGAGTTTTACTAGTAAGACGACAGGTACCAAATTTCCTGTTATATTTTTACAGTAAGTCCTATTGGGATGGTAATTCTCAGGAGTATACTACTCGTGAGACCAAGTAGTATAAGATTAGTGGGAAACGCGGAATCTAACCGTAATATTGACAACTTCAGACCAAAAATTTCTTAAATCAAAGTGTTTTCAATTCAAGGTTAAATAAACATAAAAAATCACAAAAAGTCATAAAAGTAAAAGATTACGGATGCTAAAATAGGAAAACTAAAAAAATCGTTACTCTCATGTTTACACTGACATGAAAATTTTTTTTTCTTATGTGTATGTCAGTGCATGTTTATTAGGATCAGTAGACTTTTACTTGTGACTTCTTGTGATTATTTTATGTCAATTTCAACTTGAATTTTGATCACTTTGATTTAATAAATTTTTGTCCTAAAGTTATCAATATCGCAATTATAATTTAATTAGGAATAAATGAAAAAATTATATAGTATTTTATGTCACCTCAGTGCATAACCGCGTAACTAGCACAAAATGTGACAAAAATAAAAATAAAATATCAATTTCTCTCGATCTGATTTCGTAAAAGTATGACCTCGAGTTAAATGACATTAAACAAATTGACCAAGTTTTATATAGCAGTTTATCTTATATAAATTGAGATAAGTTTGCAATAAGTTTATGTTCCAGTCCTATAAACTCTCATAATACATTAGCGACACTGTCGTAACACCAACATCATCACACGGAAACATCGACGGAAATGCTCGTAGGTAAAATTATTCATAACGTAATATTCAAAGAAAATTTATCCGTTTTTTTAGTATTCCTAATAAAAGATGATGACGTATTATAAACCAGTAAAAACTCTTTACTAATCGCTATATCTTAGCGTTATTAAAATGGCTTTATTACACGACTGCTCAAAAAAGGAGTGTATATGTGTTCAGGGTTCATGAATGTTTGTGAGTATGTGAGTATCTTTATTCCACCATAACTTCTAAATGGCTTAGCGGATTTGGATGTATGGGATAAAACCTTCTGACTGACACTGTCTACTTTTATTTAAAAAAAATCAATATGGCGACTGTACGACGGGCGACGCCACTTTCAAACTTGAAAAAAATTTTTTTGAAGTGAATACTTCTTTAGCGGCGTTGTACGTTTTTTTGTAATGGGGAAAAAATGCTAAACTCGCGTCAGTAAAAATCACGTGACCCTGATCGAAAATTCGTAAGACGGATGTGACGGATGGAGAGTAGACAGCCGGTGGCGGAAGTATCCCCCTCTCTTTCTACGGGGCGCGGTGAAAATGGCGGCGCGTCATTTCAAGACGTAAACACTTGTGTCACCATAGCAACGCGCTAATTTTTTAATTCAATGTCAAAACTCTAGATTTTCTGTCAGGCTATGGATAAGACTTTCGTACAATACTGTTCTATATTCGTAAATTCAAATGCAGAGTAAATTCGTGAGACGGCAATTCGTGCAAAATTATACCCTAATCATTCCAAAATATCAAAAATGCACAACGTTAATATTCAAGTTTTAACTTCTGCCGGCACTCCCGGAGTGCAACCCGATTTTTTTTCTTTTATTACAAAATGGGCATCAAATGAAAGACCTTAATGTTGTCATTAAATGTGTGAAATAAATTAAAAAAAATATTAAAAACACGACTGCCCTGCCTAAAACCACCAGTCGGGGGTATCTTCGATTAAAAATTGTTCCACAAAACGGTCCCCCGACTGCAATGTCACAATGACACTTGTTATTTAACTTTTTAGTTCGTTTTTGGCAGGACAGTCCGTGTTTTTAATATTTATTTAAAACTAGCTTCTGCCCGCGACTTCGTCCGCGTGGATGTTAGAGAAAATCCTTAGAGAACCTTCAACCAGGATTTGATCAGTCATTTTTACGTTTCCGGTTCCGGTTCCCGTTCCCGTCCCGTTCTCGTCCCATTCCGTTCCCGTATCATTCCCGTTCTGTTCCGTTCCCGATCCTTTCCCCTCCGTTTCCGTGCCGTTCCTTTACCGTTCCCGTCCCGTTCTCGTTACCGTTCCGTTCCTGTATCGTTCCCGTTTCGTTCCGATTTCGTTCCCGTTTCGTTCCCGTTCCGTTCACGTTCCGTTCCGTCCCATTCCATTCCCGTTTCGTTCCCGTTCACGTCCCGTTCCCGTCCCGTACTCCTTCCGTTCCTTTTCCCGGTACCGTTCCCGTCCCGTTCCTGTCCCTTTCTCCTTCCCGTACCATTCCCGTTCTGTTCTCGTTTCGTTCCCGTTCCCAATCCATTCCCTTTCCGTTTCCGTTTCATTCCCGTTCCCTTCCCGTTCCGTTTCCGTTCAGGCCCGTTGCTTTCCCGTCCCGTTCTCGTCCTGTTCCCGATTCCGTTCCTGTTCCCGTGCCCGTGCCTGTTCCCGTTCCCGTTACCTGGATGTGCATGTCCAGGTCCAGGTCCATGATGTGTCATGTCCACCGTGTTGGACTTTAAAATAAATTTCATTTTCGCAATTACCATCCCAGGAAACCTCAAGAACGACATCCACATCGATTTTCATGTTTACTTACACCATTTACACCCTAAGGGATGATTTTCAAAATAACAAAATATGTGTTTGCCTATTTATTTTTAGACATGCTCCTACGAATTTTAAAGTTGTAATGTCTATTTTATATTATTTTTCCATACATTTGAACCTCATTTTCACCCCTTTAGGGGTTAAATCATGTCCACCGTGTCAGACTTCAAAATAAATCTCATTTTCGCAATCACCATCCAATAAAACCTCAAGAACGACATCCACATCGATTTTTATGTTTACTCACCCCATTTACCCCCTAAGGGGTTGATTTTCAAAATCACAAAATATATGTTTGCTTATTTATTTTTAGACGTGCTCCTACGAAGTTTAAAGTTGTAATGTCTATTTTATATTATTTTTCCATATAAAATTGGAACCCCATTTTCACCCCTTTAGGAGTTAAATCATGTCCACCGTGTCAGACTTCAAAATAAATCTCATTTTCGCAATCACCATCCCATAAAACCTCAAGAACGACATCCACATCGATTTTTATGTTTACTCACCCCATTTACCCCCTAAGGGGTTGATTTTCAAAATCACAAAATATATGTTTGCTTATTTATTTTTAGACGTGCTCCTACGAAGTTTAAAGTTGTAATGTCTATTTTATATTATTTTTCCATACAAAATTTGAACCCCATTTTCACCCCTTAGGGGTTAAATCATGTCCACCGTGTTGGACTTCAAAATAAATGTCATTTTCGCAATTGTCATACCAGAAAACCTCGATAACGACATCCATCTCTATTTTTAGGTTTATTTAGATATTTCACCCCTATTTCATCGCCATAGGGGTTGAAGTACTAACAATATCAATATACGTTGCGTTAGATTTTCTTCCATAAGCTTTTACTATAAATTAAGTGATTTTTACTTCGAAAATGAAGGTTTTTTTCTATACACAACTTCATACCCCTTTTCACCCCTTCGGGGGTAGAATTTTGAAAGACGCTGAGACCCGTATTTATTAATTTTCAATCTTCAGCCTAAACACAAAATTTGAAAATCCTAGCTTCAAAACTGAGGGACTTTCATACAAACTTTCATCCCTTATTTCACCCCCTTAGAGATGGAATTTTCAAAAATCCTTCCTTAGTGGATGCCTACACTGTATGAGGTATCTGTGTGCAAAATTTCAAGTCTCTAGGTCCAGCGGTTTGGGCTGTGCGTTGATAGATCAGTCAGTCAGTCAGTCAGTCAGTCAGTCATTCAGTTTACGATTTTATATATTAAGATTTACTTGTTTTTACAATAGAGTTTGCATAGTTATACAAATGTATTCCTGTTTAGTTTATAAAATAATATGACTACTATGATTCATACTTTTTGAGATTTAATCTATGGTGGGATGACAGATTTATCCCGCTTGATGGCGTTACCATAAAATGAAGCGAATTTTTTCTATGTCTAAGGGCGTTACCGTGTAGATGTAGACCAAGATGTACGACTGTACGTGCTTATGAGTTAATTTTATTACTCGATTCTTGTCAATGATGTATACCTATATCTAAAAAACCGGTCAAGAGCGAGTCGGACTCGCGCACCGAGGGTTCCGTACCAACCATACCATAATTGCACCATTAAACCACACTGCAGAGTAGAATAATAAAATTAGTATTGCAGTTTTAGGTCAGCGCCATCTCTTGACCGATAGTGGAACTAATGTTAACTTTTTTAGAAATTTGATAATTTCTAAAAAACTGTGCTATATTGAGACATCGTTTTATTTTTCCTGTAATCTTTATATAAACTGCTATCACATAGAATTATTTCAGATTTTTCACTTCGCAAACTTCGGAGATAAGGGGGGGGAACGGTATTTTTTTTTTACATTTTTCATCATAAGTCTAAAACTATGCGGTCTAGAAAAAAAGAAAAAAATGATTGAAAACGTGCAAACGGCGCTCTTTCATGTGATACCCCACATGCCCTAGTAGCCTTACTTCAAATTTTTAAGACCCCTTTTCAGGCCCTGCTGTAAAAAAGATATTTATTTTTTTATTTATTTCTTATTTGAAAAATAGTTGGGCAAATGTCATCTTAAACCATTCCAAATTTCAAGTTGATACCTTTAGTAGTTCTCGAGATATCCAGCTGTGACAGACAGACAGACTGAGTCACACCATAAGGGTTCCTTTTTTACCATTTTGGTACGAAACCCTAAAAATGGTTGAAAAACATTATTTTTATGATCACAGTAAATGAGTTGATGACTACCAACATACAAAAATTGATAGAAAATAATAAAATGACAGGTCCACATCAACCTACACTAAGTAGTATTGCGTCGTCTGGTGGACGATTTGTGAATCAGCCAAATAATCTTGCCATTTGCCTTATTAGCAAAATGTTTTCACTTGCAAACGTGATTCAAAACTAATAGAAAAATTATTAAAATCATTTCGCAAGTACCCACTCAGCTTGTTTGACGACTCAATGGCAGAACTGGTATGGATATTAGACGGATGTTATAGAAACTAACTGATGTATAAGGAACTATGTAGTTCACGTATAACTGAGAACTAATAAATGAATCTGTAATTCTATAGGAAGGCGTACTCTATAGTAAACGTAGATTTTTGGGGATATTTTAGTTTCCACATTTAAGCCCCTTTTACTTCTTTTTAAATAATTGGACCTGTTATTTATTGGTGTTAAGGCTTCAGTTTACTTTTTGATTATTTTTATTTAAGAATGTAATGAAAATTTCTTTAGCGGCGTTGTACGCTTTTTTGTAATGGGGAAAAAATGCTAAACTCGCGTCAGTAAGAATCACGTGGCTGATCGAAAATGCGTAAGACGGATGTGACGGATGGAGAGTAGACAGCTGACGGCCTCTCTTTCTACGGGGCGCGTTGAATATGGCGGCGTGTCATTTTAAGACGTAAACACGTGTCACCAGCAACACGCTACTTATGAAAATGGAACTAATAGCAGCGATCTGTTCGGTGAAATCATAAACTTATTTATACTCTGTGAAAATCGTTAGAAATCTTTAGAATTTTTCTCTAATTACAAACTGATTAAATTGTGTAACTGTATAGTAATAGGAAAAAAATAATTTTAATACTTTGCCGCTAATTTCAAAATATCAAAAATGCACAACGTTAATATTCAAGTTTTCACTTCTGCTGGCACTCCCGGAGTGATAATCATTTTTTTTATTTTATCGATTAGGCCCAGTTCATTCTTAATATAAAATTTTTGTTCTCAACTATGGTAATGGTACATAAGCAACATCAGAATTAATAAAATATTGTATACCGTTGATAGTATATTTTGCTTGCCGAAACTCCGCGTGGTGTATATTATCTTTGCCGAAACTAAATTAATTTAAAATTATCAACATAGCCTGTGACTCATTATAATAGCAGTAATAAAAATAATGTTTTTTTTTTATTGAGTGTTTTAGATATAGAATTAATATCTTAAAATTTACTTATGAAAATATTTTATAAACTGAAATCAAGCTTAGAGAAATAGAAGTACGTGGACGTAGACGCGTAATAAGTAACTCTTATATCAACTATACAGGATATATAACATTTGTTTGATGTCTACAAGTGACACATGAGCAAGCAGTTTTACTATATCTAGCTCGTATGTGACCAGCTTTTATCACACCTTCGATGTTTTTCGCAGTAAACTGCTAGCAAATTCTACTCACGACGACTTTCACGCCGATTTCTTTGTTTTAGTGCGTTATCCGCTGATTGGTGGTTAACGTCTCCTATAAAAGAAGGCTATTCATGGTGATGATAACTCATGACCGGTGGACCCACTGGCATTACTCACTGGTGGGTCGAACGGTAAATCGCGTTTCCCGTTCGACACACTGCACTATGATCATAAAATCCTTTTAGGCGCGCATGCCCTTTTCTTCCATACATATCTATCACTCGTCGCGCAAGTAACTTATTTTCTAGCCATATCCTCTTTTATACAGTCCATCCATCGTTTCTTTGGCCTTTCTCTGCTTGTATTCAAGAATATCCAAAATAACGCTTCACAAACTAAAAAAGTGCGCAAAAATGGCACCTTAAATAGCGTCCCACTTACAAACTTCGCGCTTATTTTATACATAATCACCTCTTATTTTGTACAACCTCACATTTTATATCACTTATTTTGTACAAAATAAGCTTATTTCGTACAAAAACACATCTTTTATCACTTACTTTTTTGCAAAATAAGCGCCTAAGTGGGACGCTATTTAAGGTGCCATTTTTGAGACTCTGACCAGACATTAATGGTATTCTTGATCGAAGATATCCTTCCACATTCATACTTACGTTCCGCGCCACATACTCCTCATTCCTCCGCATCACATATCACGTGCCCATACCATTACAAACGATTTCCCTTTAACTTTTCCGTTACTGGCGCCGCTTTCAAACTTCATATTATTTATATTTGTTTTAAATTGTTGCTTAAGGCGGTTGTATGACCGAAAGTGGCGCCCTCAGAGGTTTTTATTTAATAAGTTATTAATAGAAAAAGATTTTAATAATGTTCATCGTGGAGATTTTAGGGCCCATGGTCTAGTATTTTTAGAAGGTATCATGACATGCTCTCGTAGTCATTCGTAGAAGTAGATAGCAAATGTGTCAAAAACGGCCACTTTTAGCAGTTTTTCTATCTACTTCTAGCAGCGACTACTAGGGAATGTAACGATACCGTCTAAAAATACTAGACTGTGGGCCCTAAAATCTCCACGATAAACATTATTAAAATTGTGTATTATAACTATAATATTAAATAAAATTCACCGCGGCGCCACTTTCGCTCAGGGTACCACCTTAAGTGTTAGATACAATCGACATCAAATAGAGGCAGACATGTTTACAAAGTAGGACACCATTGCAAGCTGTGCCCGTGGAAACACTTATAGCACAAAAGAGATGTATTAGAGCAATATGTAACTTAAGAAAAACTAACAGTTGTAGGCGTTTTTTAACTGAAAATTATGGCTCTTGTTTCAATATACATAATTAATATCAAATTGCCTTATACATAAAACAGAACCCTGATCTCTTCCCCAGTGTCACAAGTGCAAGACGCTGTAACTATTTGCGTGTTAGATTCAACTGTAGGACGACCCTTCTTGGTAATAGTATTTTAATGATGTCCTCAAAAATATTCAATAAGTTACCTCCAGATATTAAAATATGTAATAACTTTATAACTTTTAAAAATAAATTATTTGACTCAGACAAGACTTTTTACACATTTAAAGAGTTTTTTGACAATAAGGATTAGTAAGACATATTGATTGAATTATTGAGAATCATTAGATTTGTAATTGTATTGACTTGACATTAAGGAATAATTATGATATGACATATAATTTGAATTGGAAACATTTAAATTGTTTATAATAAATCGGTACCTACAACATCTGTTATCCATAAAAGGTTATTGGGCATTTTGTTCGGACGTTTGACCTATGGCGTACACATCTTTATATATAGATAAATGTATCTGCTACTCAGTGATATGGGTCGCATTCTTGCAGGCCATGTTTCATTTTTTATCCTTATATTATAGCATTTCAATAATAAGTAAAATACTTAAAACAAATAAAGACAATACAGACATTTATAATGCTTGTACCACACATTATCACAATGCTGAAAGTATAAACTTCTGTTTTTTTTAACAAAAGTTTAATAACATTATACATATACTCACACACACACTGTAAAACAACTTTTTTTGCCGGTCGGTACAGAAAAAAAATACGTATTTTGAAAAGTGAGATTGAATTCTTCAGTTTAAAACTGGTTTGGTTTCTGTACGCGAACTTTCATCAAACAGGTCAAATATTTCCAATGAACTTTGTAATTTGTTTCTTTATTTTAATTTTATTATTTATTTTAAATTTATTATACATGTAATCATAAATTTGTATGCCCCAGAGGCGAATTACAGTTGCACATATTATTTTGTAACACCATAAATTACCTGTGATTTGACAAATAAATGAATTGAAATTGAAATATTCAAAGAAAAAAATTCGGGTTGTACTCCGGGAGTGCCGGCAGAAATGAAAACTTGAATATTAACGTTGTGTATTTTTGATATTTTGGAATGGTTAGGGAATAATTTTGCACGAATTGCCGTCTTACGAATTTACTCTGCATTTGAATTTACGAATACAGAACAGTATTGTACGAAAGTCTTATCCATAGCTTGACAGAAAATCTAGAGTTTTGACATTGAATTAAAAAATTAGCGCGTTGCTATGGTGACACAAGTGTTGGGGGATACTTCCGCCGCCGGCTGTCTACGTTACATCCGTCTTACCAATTTTCGATCAGGGTCACGCGTGACCCTGACTGACGCGAGTTTATCATTTTTTCCCCATTACAAAAAAGTGTACAACGCCGCTAAAGAAGTTTTCACTTCAAAAATGCGCAGGCAATCGGCGGCACTGTATGCGATGAGGACCGCGGTCGCTTGCTGGCTAGGCCCACCGGTCGCACGACAGCAGGTGTTTGTGTCATTTATGACTCGGCAAGTACACAGTGGGTCGCGCTTGCGCATATGTGGACTGATACCGGCGTTTTTTTTTATCTTACATCCCAGGTCAAACCGGATGCAGCACAACGCGTAGCGTTGCGTTGAAATGTATATGACAGTATAATTATGTCACACTCAATGCCGCGCGGCTGCTGCGCCTCAGTCGCGCGTTCGGTGTGACATATTATACCACATTCCATAGATAGCATTTCATAGTTGCGCTGTGCCGCACGCAACGCACACGTATTCGGTTTGACCTAAGCTTAAATGTTTACATTTAACAGTTTATTTTGTAAAAATTATAAACGCCTATTTGCAATTAGATAAGAGCTTTCATCATGTTGTTATAGTACATTACGATACTAGTGCGTTAAGGTGGTTATAACATGCGAGGCGGAATTTCAGCCCGAGCCGAAGGCGAGGGCGTAATTGAGCCGAGCATGTTATAACCAATACGCACGTATATCGTACGACGTTTTTAACACATTTGCGAGGAAACAGAAAAAAAAACATTTAATATCGACACCATTTTTCATCTTGAGGGTACTTTTCAGCATAGAATATGTTGTCCACAACGAGCTAGGCTTATATTTACTAGCTAATTCATTAAAATACGCCAAAACTACATTTTCGGAAAATGACTTGGCATTTTTCATGTTTTTCCACTTTAAGAAATTTTCATACGTGGTTCAAGTATCTGTCCTTGGATATTGACGGCATCAAGCTGTCGCATGCGGTTCGCGCTTCTGTTAGTATATCCGGTGGAGTTGAAGTAATATATTGCTCATCTTCATTATTGAAAGTTGTCATTTTTAGATATTCACAATACAAGTAGGTACAAAGAAAAGAAAATTTGAGAAAAATGGCGCGAGGATTATTTTCTGCCGTGGCTGCGTGAAAATGTTGGCAAAGACGCTAGAGCATGCAGCCAAGTTTTTAAATTACCGAATAAACTGTTTTTATTTTTATTTTAAATAAACTCAATCTGTGAATGCACACTGTCTACTGACTGGCGCCGCGCGGCGATTAGTTCGAAATTTGAATAGCAACAGCGCGCTGCTCACTAGCTGGAGTCGTGCGGCGGCGATCAGTTCCATATTTGAAATGGCAAATATACTCTTATGGAGTACAGAAAGAGAAGCCATTCGAAGCGTTCCCCTCTGCCGAAGTACAAGCCCAAATGGGCATACGCATTAGTAAAACCACTTGCGCCCGGATTTCTTTCTAGACCGAGTCCAGTCGCGCATGTGAACGCTGCTGTGTTTAAAATGTCGAATTTATGAGTTTTTTGCTGTTAAAAGAACATCAAGTATACAAAAAGACGGTGTTACATTTCACATAAAAGTATTTTTTTATCATATTATTGCTATTTGTTTACATTTAAACATTAAATTCGTATATTTTATTTTTGATTAGTTGTCAAATTTGTTCAGTGACATCGGGTCTGCTAGTCCATGGCTCGTCCGTACAAATTTCAGATCTGTCGCTAGATAAATCCGAGTTCTCGCCGATGGGCAACTTAGTGATGTTACCATTAAATAATGTTTGTCGATAAAGTGTTGGTCAATCTGGCCCTGATTATGCGTCAAACTCATTTGTGAGATTTTTGCATGATTTGCTCTGCACTGATGTGAGCGCGACGCGACAGATTTCGCGAAATAGAGTAATAATCGCTAAGGCTTCTCCCTTCGTGACAAACGAAGCCTTTGTTGCTCGAAGCTGTTATGGAATTTGTATGGACTATAACTTAACTATTTGCGTTGGTAACACACGCGTTTTTTTATGACCCGCTTTACATATTTAAAACCGGTGGAATTACATCAGCTTTACGAGCAAAGGTGTTAAAAAGTTCTTAAATATATTTCTTGCATTATTTTTTAATTTTACTTTGTAAATATTTTTTAGATACTTACTATATCGGTTGAAAAAAAAAGATTTAAAAAAAGAGTAAACTCCATTAAAAAAGGTACCTTTGCCGCATGCCTTTGAACGATACAGACGGATACCAGGAAATTAAAGTTTCCAGTTTTATTCTTCGTACAATTTAGTACTACTTATTTATTATATATTCTGTGGTGCAAGTTTATTTTTCATGTTTGCAAGAAAACCTTCCAGGAAATGATAAATTCAGTTTGTTACAGATCATGCGAATACTACTGCTCTGCACCCTCCTAGGGATAGCTCTAGGAGACGACGACTGGCAGCCAATAATGCCCGAAGAGCTGTCGTATACCTCCTTTGTTAAGTCACCTGAACGATCTTTGGAACATAGGTAATAATCAAGTGAAATTATCAACTCGTGCGTATCACGTAGGAAGCGTCGATCTACTAGCATAATATCGGAGCAGGGGGTGGCAGGGGCCCTATCGGACTTCAACTTAAAACAGTTAAATCGAAGTAAGGAATTTCGTATTGTACTTACTATTTGCCCAAGTTATTTGAAAGATATCGAAGTTCGCGTGATATCTTAAATAAGAGTTCTCCATTTTGGCCTGATTTGGGCTCGATTTATCTGTTTTAATATGATGCCAGACTTGCCGGGGCTGGAGAGCAGGAGAGTTCCGACCAGGAGCCGGTACGGCCCCAGGACGGAACTTGTCGGCCACGTTCAGCGTTGGTTTGGCAATTGTATGGAGACTCGGTACCGACTGCCGCACCGAATACTTGCGCGGACCGGTTCCAAAAATCGCTGGTTTATCGGTTCCTACGCTTCCTACGTGAATTTATACGCCTTCCTGTCTTGTGATTTTTGTTTTAGAGAATAGAAATATATTTCTAGGGATATCTTTATTTACTTGTTCACTTGTATTGGAAATGTAGATATTTTGTTAAAGCGCTTCTTTGATTGAATGATAATATTTATTAGAGTGCAAAAAGTTGAACCGAAAATTGTATCATGAGATTATTTCATACTTAATTTGTTTTATTGTTCCATCTTCAACAGTAGTCTCAAGATCTTAAACCGCCGACCGTCACCGTCATACTCCGGCAGCAAGCTGTCATCTTCTTCCATCAACCTGGCCCCACCCCTCGGCTCCGACTCCTGCAGCGTCTACAAAGTCTCCATGAACCAGGAGCTCTTCTACCAGTACATGGAGTATGAAAAGCGTATGCCAGACCTCAAAGAGTTCACGCTATGCATGTGGACCAAGTTCCACAACCATTCCGGTGACCATCCGCTGTTTTCTTATTCAGGTAAGGCCGTAAGGATTGCGCTGATAAACCAGCTTTTTGAAAGATACTTAGGTATGTACTTAAAACAGTTGGCCCAAACTCTTGTGTTAATACAAGTACCGTGGTAACTCTTAGTCTTCGATCAAGAATACCCTCAGTCTCAAAATCGGCACCTCGAAATAATACCCCACTTTCAAACCGGGTTGTTAATTTGGTCAAAGTATTCTCTTCTTTGTTTCTTACTATGATTAGATAAAAATATGAAAATCTTCATGTGGGGATACGAATTTCAAAATTTTGAATCCTTTTTGAAGTGAAAACTTCTTTAGCGGCGTTGTGCGCTTTTTGTATGGGGGAAAAATGCTAAACTCGCGTCAGGAATCACGTGGCTGATCAAAAATACGTAAGACGGATGTGATGGATGGAGAGAAGACAGCTGACGGCGGAAGTATCTCCCTCTCTTGAAAATGGCGGCGCGTCATTTTAAGACGTAAACACTTGTGTCACCAGCAATGCGCTAATTTTGAAAATGGAACTAATAGCAGCGATTTCTTCGGTGAAATCATAGACTTATTTATACTCTGTGACTATAAGTTTAAATCGTAGAATGCGTGCATGTAGAAATTAAAAGGGCCACTGGCGCGAAATCTTTAGAACTTTTCTTAATTACAAACTGATTAAATTGTGTGACTGTATAGTAATAGGAAAGAAATAATTTTAATCCTTTGCCGCTAATTTCAAAATATCAAAAATGCACAAAGTTAATATTCAAGTTTTCACTTCTGCCGGCACTTCCGGAGTGCCAACCGATTTTTTTTTTTCTCAGGTCTGTGCCACATTTGCGTGCGGTTTTTAATTCGTAAAGTGTATCTAGGTTTAAATTGATCGAAACTCTTGGTCCCAATTTCAACGTTTTGTTTCATCTTTATCCAGGCTTTATCTAAAGCAACTTTTTAAACGACTTTGTATGTGTGTTTTGAATAATATTTGCTTGAATAGCTGCTTGCACGATTAATGTAGAAAGTTTAAACAAAGTAAATATGTATTTACATACTTCGAACGCGAGTAAACCAAAAAAAATTCTTTTCTTACCTCGAGCACGGAAAAGAAATAATTCCATCACCATATTTTTCGTCGTTTGTCCACTACACTGCACCAAAAATACTCTACATTTTAATTATTTTCTAAATTTATGCGTAGGTGAATGAAGGCTATCTATTTACCTAGAAACTGGAGTAAGGTGCGGTCAACTTATGGGATTTCATTCTAATGAGATAAATGTTCTACTTAATCCATAAGAGTATACAAATGATGTAAAGTACTAGTTTGTACTTCACCAAATACATATATGCGTTTAAAGGTTTTTAAGGTTTCCATATAAGGAAACTCCCGATTTTCCTTCGGTCCATGTGGCGCTTGATTTTTTCAGCATCCACCACGGTTTACACGAATCCAGTTTTTTATTAAGTCTCCAGCGATAATTCTGATACCAAAAGGAGGAGCATCCATACATCAATTTTAATATTATGAACTATTCGCTTAATCTATAGATAAAAACCGGTCAAGAGCGAGTCGGACTCGCGCACCGAGGGTTCCGTACAATCATAAATATATTTGGCTATGTTACTTTAGTAGTCTTTAAAAAAGTAGGATAAACGGCAGACAGTTGGAAGGGCGAACAGGCGGACAGTTAATTTACAAATCTTAACCACAGCTGCTTATAGTGACTGAAAAACGTTTCAGCCACTCCACATTGCAAACTGTTTATATAACTAAGTAGGAACTTATTCTTCGTTTATTCGTACGGCAAATAGTAGGTAATTATATTAGAACCAGCCACCAATTTATTATTGTAGTGTTAGGTTGCGCCATCTCTTGACCGATAGTGGAACTTTATTTTTTCTTAGGTTAGCATGCTTAGGACAGCGCCATCTGTTGACTGGTAGTAAAACTAAAAAAAAATTTTTTGTTTTTTGAATTTCTAAAAAAGTGTGTTATATTGAGACATCGTTTTATTTTTCCTGTAATCTTTACATAAACTACTATCACATAGAATTATTTCAGATTTTTCTCTTTGCAAACTTCGGAGATAAGGGGGGGGGGAACGGTATTTTTTTTACATTTTTCATCATAAGTCGAAAACTATGCGGCCTAAGAAAAAAAAATGTTTTAAAATGTGAAAACAGCGAGAGAAATCTGAAATAATTCTATGTGATAGCAGTTTTATATAAACTGATATCACATAGAATTATTTCAGATTTTTCTGATTTTTCTCAATTACAAGAAAAATAAAACGATGTCTCAATACAGCACACTTTTTTAGAAATTATCAAATTTCTAAAAAAGTTAACATTAGTTCCACTATCGGTCAAGAGATGGCGCTGACCTAAAACTGCAATTCTAATTTTATTATTCTACTCTGCAGTGTGGTTTAATGGTGCAATTATGATGGTACGGAACCCTCGGTGCGCGAGTCCAAATTGCTCTTGACCGGTTTTAATTTAAATTGAAAATACCATGTACCGTGGACTTCTTCCCAAGCTACACACAGCCCCTACTGGTTAAAAGGGTTGCATTACTATATACATGTATTATTAGTGTTTGTACTAGGTAGTATATGTATAAATAAAAAAAACTAAAGGAGGTGCATATGTCCAATATTTTCTTTTTAAACAATTTCGCCCTGCATGTGCTAAATAATCATCAAACAAATTGCTTTTATGCAGATTACAGTCATTGGTAAGTGGCCCACATAATGACACGCACGGGTTTCGCAACTTGAGAATTATGGTCGTAACACAAATATTACATAACGGACTGCCAGGATTCGTGATTGGCGACCGATGGTGACCAAAACTGGACCACGCGCCTTTCTCTCGGCTCCTTTCATCGCAATGATGA
Organism: Agriphila geniculea; assembly: GCA_943789525.1. Classification (NCBI taxonomy): domain Eukaryota; kingdom Metazoa; phylum Arthropoda; class Insecta; order Lepidoptera; family Crambidae; genus Agriphila; species Agriphila geniculea. Next base: position 5,205,336 of record OX038870.1, read on the forward strand.
AATATTAATTTTGAGATACTGATAATTAATACAAAACTGTGGGACGCGTAGTGTGGGACGCCCTCAGACAAGGTGGAGCGACGATCTTCGCAAGGTGGCTGGCATAAACTGGATGAGTATAGCCGCGGATCGTGCTCGGTGGAGTGCACTCGGAGAGGCCTATGTTCAGCAGTGGACGATGATAGGCTGATGATGATGATGATGATGATGAATACAAAACTATACTTTTTGGTGATTCTCTGTCTACGACTTTCCGTTTGTTTAAGTACTCATGTGACATTCGAATTAGAAAATTCGAAAATCTACAACGTGTTACATACAAAATAACTCTAATATGGTAGATAGGGATAGGGACAATAAAACTGAATAACTTTTACTATAGGAACAACTCTGAAATCGCGAAAAAAAACAACTTTTTCATACATTTTGATATTTTTGGTAATAATTTTTGTATGAAACAGCTGATTTTTTTCACGATATCAGAGTTGGTCCTATAGTAAAAGTTGTTCAGTTTGATAGCCCTTATCTACCATATTCGGCATTAAGGCCTTAACATGCATCAATCCGAGCGGGTCGATCTGTGATAGAGTGAAATCGAATGTAACTCTATACACTTTAGGTTCAAATCAGTGCGCGTTCCAACGCGGCGGTTGCGTAGAGGTCGAGCGCCGAATCCTCGATTTTTACATGCTTTTATTACTTTTCTTCGCTTTCAAATTAGTTAAAAAAACTGTTCAATTAAGATTTTTGCATATTTTTATGCCTTGGTTTTAACATAAACGAATGTTCTGTTTCCGAGAAGTTTTGCAAATAAACCCAAAAACGAGGTCCAAGGGATATTTTTTTACATCAAAGGTGGTAACATTTTTATTATTTCAAGAGCATTATATATTTTTCAATGATAGCTTCACGCGCGTAGTCTTTCAATGTTTTGAATAGAATATTGGGATTTGACGCATGTTAACGCCTTAAGAGTTATTTTGTAACAGGTTGTATATCACATAGTAATCACTTTGCGTGATATTTTTGTCATTATCAGACCCATAACACCTACCAGCCAAAGATGTGCATTATGAATCCATTTAAAAAAAAACCTCTTTTAACACAACCTTAAATCTAAGTTGCCTCAAACCCATCCATACTCTGTAATTTGTTGTTTGCAGTTGGAGATAGTCACAGAGAGATATTGGCATGGATCTCCAACACAAACGAAGCGAGCTACTTTAGTATGGCTGTTCATGGCCAAACCTTCTTCAGGCTAAACTACCCGTTGAAAGTGAACAAGTAAGCTATTGATTATAATCTGTTTTATTAGTATTTTTTTTAAAAAGCCCCGAGAAACCGCCCCGCTACGCGAAGCGGCGAGTGACGACGCGTCCGACGAGAGAATTCTTTGCACGTTTGACTTGTTTACCGCACAGTGTTTATTAAGTCCGTCAGAAACGTAACTATGATATTATTAATATAAGTTACTATCACATTTACCATACCTCTTTTTATTACTAAGTAACCTGAGTGACCACATACGCAGCTACAATACTCGTATGTATCCGTTCGCACGTACTAATATGTTGCTAAATTCACACTAGGGTATTTTGTTGCAAAAACAAATACTCGCAAAAATGCATACTGTTTCCACACGAGAGCTCACTTTACTTTGTCCTTACATTTCTTTACTTTGTCCTTACCATAGTGTCTTAATTCTGTGGTTAACCCGTGGGTACTCGAGTTGACTTGACGGGTGCTTACGTTAGGGCACGGCCACACCCTCACTGGCAACTTTTTCAATAAACGACTGCCACTCGAGAAAACGAGGAAGGTTTGAATGAAAGGTGCAGTCCGTTCAGTTGCATAAACTCTTATAGATATTAATGTTTATATCGGTAATATTGCCTTAATTTTATTTTTTAATTTTTATTTTCCGGGTTTACGTAAGCTTTTGTAAGAGAACTTCAGTAATGTCGATTTGTTCAAATGGTCAATAAAATAATGCTAAATTACAATCACAATAATATTCATTAAAAAAATTTAGAGTATTTAATTTAACTTGCTTGGAATCCAAACTTTTTACTTCACTTCAAAACTTCAAAACAACGCTCATTTAATGAGAATTCGCCGGTAAAAGTTTGAAACGGATAAAACATAATTACGAGTCTTTCGGGAATATAAGGAATTGCTTTCTTTACTTTGCAGTTTATTGTTTTTATTACATCAGTGTGGTCAAATTCACTAATTCAAGGTTACGCTCTAACGTTCATCAATTCGAAAAAAAAGTTGTTTAGAAAAAAATGTTGCATTAAAGCAGGTGATTTCAGGGGGGAGGGCAGAGGCTTTTCAAATTTTTTTCTTTATTCTTTATTACTTACTACTACTACTACTTTTTTTAGCCTAAAATTGCATGGGTAGAGGCGGGGCACGGATTTTTTTTTGTAGAAAGGGGGCGTGACCAAAATAAGTAAGGAAGCCACTTCATTAAAGTTTAACAAAAAGCGATCTGTCAGAATCCCTATGGAGAATGAGACGATTAGTTATGCGCAAAAATGCCTGCCTTTAATATATTGTGAGTACTAGGCAATAAACTAGCGAGAATTACGGAAATACCTGCTGATGAGTTCGAACCGACATGGAAACATGCAACCAATTAATATTGTTTGAATGTTGGCGAAAGTAGGAATAGCTTGATTTTCAACAAAGTTCTGATAACTAAAGCAGAGACATACGTCCACACCAGAGGGTAAACGTAAGTCATGACTTTACTTACCTATATAAAAACTCAGATAATATTGTAACATGGCAAGAAAAAAGAAAAATATTTAGATTATACACGTTCCTACGTCACAATAAATCAACTCACATTAGTGCCTTCCTTTAAGGTCATTTATGGCCCGAAAGGTGCGCTTGATGAAACCAGCGGCATATTTTAGTATGTAGTTTTATGTAGTATATATATATATATACTACATAAAACTATCTTAATATATATATATATATATATATATATATTAAGATAGTTTTATGTTATTCTTTTGACAGAAACTTAAAAAAACCATAACTCAGAAGTAGGAAATATTAATAAATTATTAGAAAATAAAAAAAAAATCCAGTCAATATCTACACAAAAATAGCAAAAATCATAAACGGGCATGTAACTACAATAATAATATTGTTAGGTCTCTTAAGAGTAGTTTATACTCAAGTATGCAACCCTGAAATCCCGTGCTGCTCGAAAAACTTAGCATTTTTTTCAATTTCTTCAAAAAATGTTCAGGTTTTATTGCAATAAACTTTTGTAAAGCTAACTACATTTGCTACAATTTAAACCTAAACCGAGCAGTCTAGGTTCATTGGTTGTGGAGACTGAGCTCTTCAAATATGTTTTTTTTTTTCACTTTTGAAAGAAACGCCTATCTTTGACTAGTTGTGTCTTCGCAACCAATGGTTACTGACTACTGAAATTAAGCTTAAACTGTAGCTAATTTAGTAAGCTTTTTAAAAGTGTCAAACCAAGTAACCTGAAAAACGCTTCCTCAAGGTAGTTTTTTGAAGAAACTGAAAAAATGCTATGTTTTTTCAAGTTATAGTTTTTTTAAGTTTCTGTCAAAACTATATCATAAAAGTATCATAATGTATATAAATTTGAAATCAGCTTTTTATTAGCTTTCACTTGATGCAAATTTTGCTATACCTAAAATTTATTTTTTATTTCTTTGTTTACGACGCCCGACGTTAAATTTTTTTTCCTCTATTTATTGTTGAAAAAGTTACTTAAAAGTTATATTTTTCAAAATTTTCATAAAATGGGCTTTGTTAACATATTTTTTGTTTATAAATAAGAACATCAGTTACTATTTACGGTGATTTAAAGTAAAAAAACGAAAGATTTTTTGGGATTATTTTTATAGAACTTAAAATTTCTCGCTAACTATGGTATTTACAAGATCAAATGTAAGAACAATATTGTAGCGCATTTAATTTTGCTTTTTATGACTTCCCATACAAGCTTACATGTACATACTTTCTGTTGTATACGCCATATTCTGAACGCGGCAGCGGCAATTTCGATGACGTCATAACGGAAGAACCAACCACGTTAGGAACTGTCTCCCGATGGTTTTTTTAGTCAGAATAACCTCCTAACAACATACCTAACAACATACTAAAATATGCCGCTGGTTTCATCAAGCGCACCTTTCGGGCCATAAATGACCTTAAAGGAAGGCACTAATGTGAGTTGATTTATTGTGACGTAGGAACGTGTATAATCTAAATATTTTTCTTTTTTCTTGCCATGTTACAATATTATCTGAGTTTTTATATAGGTAAGTAAAGTCATGACTTACGTTTACCCTCTGGTGTGGACGTATGTCTCTGCTTTAGTTATCAGAACTTTGTTGAAAATCAAGCTATTCCTACTTTCGCCAACATTCAAACAATATTAATTGGTTGCATGTTTCCGTGTCGGTTCGAACTCATCAGCAGGTATTTCCGTAATTCTCGCTAGTTTATTGCCTAGTACTCACAATATATTAAAGGCAGGCATTTTTGCGCATAACTAATCGTCTCATTCTCCATAGGGATTCTGACAGATCGCTTTTTGTTAAACTTTAATGAAGTGGCTTCCTTACTTATTTTGGTCACGCCCCCTTTCTACAAAAAAAAATCCGTGCCCCGCCTCTACCCATGCAATTTTAGGCTAAAAAAGTAGTAGTAGTAGTAAGTAATAAAGAATAAAGAAAAAAAGCAGCACGGGATTTCAGGGTTGCATACTTGAGTATAAACTACTCTTAAGAGACCTAACAATATTATTATTGTAGTTACATGCCCGTTTATGATTTTTGCTATTTTTGTGTAGATATTGACTGGATTTTTTTTTTATTTTCTAATAATTTATTAATATTTCCTACTTCTGAGTTATGTTTTTTTTAAGTTTCTGTCAAAAGAATAACATAAAACTATCTTAATATATATATACATTTGAAATTGGCTTTATATTAGCTATCACCTGATGCCCATATTGCTATACCTAAAAAAAAATTTTATTTCACGATTTCCACCCATAGAAGAAATTTACGGCGCTCGACGTCCAAAAAATTTTTTTCGTCATTTTTTGTTAAGAAAGGTACTTAAAAGTTATATTTTTCCAAATTTGCATTAAATGGGCTTTATTATGATATTTTTTGTTTACAAATAAGAACATCAGTTTAATATTTATGGTGGTTTTTTTGGGAAAACTTAAATAAAACTTAAAATTTATCGCAAACTGTTGTAATTACATGGCCAAATGTAGGAACAATATTGTAGCTCATTTAATTTTAATTTTTATGACATCCCACACAAGCTTATAAATAACATATTTTCTGTTTTATACGTCATATTCTGAAAGCGGCAGCGGCAATTTTGATGACGTCATAACGGGAGAACCAACCACGTTAGGACTGTCTCCCGATGGTTTTTTTAGTGCGAATACCATGCCTAACAACATACTAAAATATGCCGCTGGTTTCATGAAGCGCACCTTTCGGGCCATAAATAACCAAAATCAATTTATATTGATTTACTACTGACTGTAACTCATATCAGTCTACTTGTTTTAGGATTCGTTTAAGAATAGTTTTCGTTTGGAATAGAAAATTAATTACAATAATAAACATATTTTACTTATTGGTATTAGAAAGGAATAGATCCAACAAGATCAACAAACTGTTCTCTTAGTTCCTATGTCTACGTTTCACAAAAATAGCCCTTTTATATTCTCTAGAATACGATCGACCGGTTAGTCAAACTTTGATGTTTACCTTTTACACTCGGCAAAGGATTCGATGTGACACAAAGGCTCCCTGAATTATGTATACGGGCCTCAATCAAATGTAAACGAAAGTAGCTCTTTCCGCCATCTTGAAAGGTCCTTTAGAGTTCAATTTTCGTAGAATCAGTAAATTGTTTTACACTGTCGATTTCATGGCAGTAGTTTGATACTGCTAATTGGTAACGATTGTAGGAGTTGTGTGAATAGCGATGAGACTTCAGCACGCGTAAAGGTAAAATAATAATTTGAAATGAAGTAAATCCTAAAGAGTTCGACATCAGCAACACTGCGCACTTTATATTCATTCCAACATAGACACTCCGAGGTCTAGGTAATAAAAAAAGTTCCCACATATATGCATTTTTGCATTAATGTCTTTAACCATTGATAGGAGAGGCCTTATGCTTATATTTAAAACAGTTTAAGAATTGCATTCATCCCTCAATTGCCTTGGAAAATCAAATAAGTTTTTCTTGAGTATTCTTTCGGTATTATTGTACCATACAATGTTTGGAATTAGAATAAAATGCTGTTTTATCGTATTTAAAATACAATCTCAATCGATGAATGAACTTTGGACCCTTTTTTTGCTAGTGGCTCCGTGAGCTGTAGACCTCACGATAAAAAGTAGCTCACAAATTGTACAAAAATAAAATGTCGCCATCGCCATGGAGTTTTGAAAGCGCAGCTAGATGGTCTATATAATTTTGATAATTTTTCGAACTGGGTGATTTTTTTTTAAATTTAGAAAAACTGGCTTTACTGAACAGTTACATATAATAATCCAACCTGCTCACAACATTTCACCAGAATCGGTTGAGAAATGCGACCTGTAGAGAAAAGCAAATAGCCGGAAAGCCAGACTAAAATATGTTTTTTTACATATCTCCGTCATTTTAATAAACTTCAAAAAACTGTTTCTACAAAAATATTCTCTATATATTTATCAAACCTGCTCACAAAAATTCACCGGGATCGGTTAAGAAATGCGACCTATAGAAGAGAACAGACAGCGCCGCAAAGCCGGACTGAATATGTATTTTTACATATCTCCGCTATTTAATTATTGTTTTTTAAACTGGCTTGACAAAAATTGCAATTTTCGAACCTGCTTACAAATTTTCACGAGAATTGGTTGAGAAATGGGACCTACGCCTAGAGTAAAACAAACAGCCGGAAAGCCGGACTGAAATATGTTTTTTTAACATATCACCGCCATTTTGGAAATTTCAAAAAACTCGCGTGACAAAAAATTGTCTATCATTTTTAAACCTCCTCACAAAATTTCACGAGAATCGGTTGAGAAATGCGACCTGTAGAGGAGAACAGCCAGCGCCAGAAAACCGGACTGAAATAGGTTTTTTCCTATATCTCCACTATTAAAAAAAAAATTGAAAAACTGGCTTGCTAATAAAATTCTATACAATTTTTAAAATTGCTTACAAAATTTCACGAGAATTGGTTGAGAAATGCAACCTGTAGAGGAGAACAGGCAGAGCTGGAATGTCGGACTGAAAAATGTTTTTTTAACATACTGTCTCCGCCATTTTGAAAATTTTCAAAAAACTGGCTCGACAAAAAATTCAATATAATTTTCGAACCTGCTCACAAAATTTCACGAGAATCGGTTGAGAAACGCGACCTGTAGGTGAGAACAGACAGACAAGAATTTTTGTCCAAGCTGAAGGAGAGACGCTTCGCTCGTACTTCGTGCTCGCTCGGTCAATTATAGCACGTGAGTCGATTTGGTTGCAGGCCAGTGTAGTGTAGTACAAAGTGGCCTTATTTGTATCAATTACCTTTGTACATTCTCAACAGAATTGTTGTTGGAAATATGAATAAACCTGAATATTAATATTTCTCCCAATATTAACCTATAAACTATACACGATGCAATAAACAGTTGCGTAAATGTAAAGCGTTTGTTAGTTCGTTAGTATGAATTTGTTGAAGCGCATGACGTGACGGAACGACGATCGTCCGATGTAACAGTAGTTGTAATAGTTGTACTGAACCACTTTTGTTACATAGAGCAGGGGTGTCAAACTGATTTTTCAAAATGGCCATTTTTTAATTAAGAGCATGTTAGCGAGCCAGACTCAAAATTAAAAACTCAAACACATACTAAATTAAAATCTTTATTTTCATACCAAGGTAATAAAAAGGAGTTATCTTGAGCTTGAGGATCCAGATACCTGAAATCTCATATTTGATTATCTTACAATACGAAGTGACATCGAATGCCGTCTAAAATCCTCACTGGATAGATTCTGGTCGCGGGCCATATTGAGATAGCTTGCAGGCCGGATGCGGCCCGCGGGCCGTAACTTTGACACCCCTGACGTAGAGCATAGAGACGACGGTCTCAAGGTCAACATGTTGAGTATAATGTGCCGTCGTCTGTACACGGCGGCCACAGCAGGCGAGCGTGTTCCGCATCTCTTCTTCGATTTACAATACGCCCGGGAAAACTAAAGAGTGTAGATTTCATAAAATTGCCGATTCTTTTCTCACACACAGAGGCTCTCATATCTTCTATGATGATAAAGATGCTACGGTTACTTGTTATTATTTTGAATAATAATCAGAACGGCCCACTATCAGCAACAAAAATATTTCCGATTTATATTCCTTAACGTTAAAATAAGTATCTTAAAAGTGACTCCATTTTTAGGGTTCCGTACCAAAATGGTAAAAAAGGAACCCTTATGGTGTGACTCAGTCTGTCTGTCTGTCTGTCTGTATGTCACAGCTGGATATCTCGAGAACTACTAATGGTATCAACTTGAAATTTGGAATAGTTTAAGATGACATTTGCCCAACTATTTTGCAAATAAGAAAGTAATAAAAAAAAATATTTTTTTTACAACAGGGACTGAAAAGGGGTCTTAAAAATTTGAAGTGAGGTGACTAGGGCGTGTGGGGTATCATATGAAAGAGCGCTGTTTGCACATTTTAAAACATTTTTTTCTTTTTTCTTAGGCTTTATAGTTTTCGACTTATGATGAAAAATGTAAAAAAAATACCGTTCCGGAGATAAGGGGGGGCCCTTATCTCCGAAGTTTGCAAAGAGAAAAATCTGAAATAATTCTATGTGATAGTAGTTTACGTAAAGATTACAGGAAAAATAAAACGATGTCTCAATATAACACACTTTTTTAGAAATTCAAAAAATAAACAAAAATTCTTTAGTTTCACTAAATGCTGACTTGCGAAAAAAAAATAGTTCGACTATATGAAGAGATGGCGCAACCTAATACTACAGTAATAATTGGTGGCTGGTTCTAATATCATTACCTACTATTTGCCGTACGAATAAACGAAGAATAAGTTTCTACTTAGTAATATAAACAGTTTGCAATATGGAGCGGCTGAAACGTTTTTCAGTCACCATAAGCAACTGTGGTTAAGACGTTACGACGACCTGTCTGCCGTTTATCCTACTTTTTTAAAGACTGTACTTAAGTAACATATCCAAATATATTTATGTTTGTACGGAACCCTCGGTGCGCGAGTCCGACTCGCTCTTGACCGGTTTTTTTTGTTAGCAGAAATGACCACTTAATTCGTTGTTACTTAGCCGATTTTTCGCTTAACACATGTCGAATTTAAACATTTTTGCATAAGTTTAAAAACATTGGCGTTCATGGTTTAAGACAATGTTAGTAAGTAAAATGCAAGTTCTTTAAAATTCTCCAAACTAAACGGCAATCCCATACTCAAACCCCTAATATTATTTTTCCAAATTTTAAAATTAATTTTATGCATATTAAAATTAACATAAAATATTGTATATTTCAACTCTGATTAAATATGAAATGAATTGCAGATGTTTCATAAATTTAATGTTATTACTTTATAGTTTTTAAAGGATACTGCTACAAATCAGTAAAATGTTTCCTCAAAATAGTAAATTATGAAAAGATGCGGAACTGCAATCGCCTGACGAGCGGACTCGTTGTGTTATGTAAGTCTTAGAGCAACGCAACTTTTACAACAACTAGACAACAAGAAACGAGATATAACCAATACACCGCAAAAATACCCCTTTTGGGGTAAATTTTTACCCCTCACCACTTAAGCACAACTCCGCCTGGGGGAAAAAACCTAGGACAGCTATATTTGGCAACAAATGAAGCTATTAAAACAATAAAACCTTCTGTAGGAATTAAATCCGATTTCAATTCTAACGCAACTGGACTAAACTCTGAAATTGCGAAAAAATATCTGCTATTTCATACAAAAACTAAGTTGCTCACATGCTTTTTATACACTTTATAATAATATTATTACATATTATGTAGGCACTTCTTTTGATTATAGTTCAAATAGCAATGGAAAGCATACTCAATTTTTGTAGCATTCGTACACCATTCAGAGGACATTAATACACAATTTGTTCCTTGTATCAATATGCAATGCAATGCACCTTTAAGTAGGTATTAGATAGTAAAGCGCATTGAAGTCGGAAACGTCTCCGTCTACTGGATGATTACGACGACATTATGGGTGGAATGGATACCACGTACTAACTACCTGATTTATTATGTCTAGCACATAAGGAAAAGCTAAATTAACTTTCTATACTAAAACAAGAATGTTTATTGATAGTTGCTTAGATATTATATAGTAATATACAAGGTTAGTAAAACACAAACAACCTCGCAGGAGTAGATTACTATCTTCTTAAAGAACAACGTTTTTTTTTACGACTTTTCCGAATAAAGAAAAGTCTACTTTCCATACAAATTTCCGAACAGCTGATAACAGAATAAAAATTATTTTTGAAGTAAAAACTACTTTAGCGGCGTTGTGCGCTTTTTGAATGGGGAAAAAATTCTAAACTCGCGTCAGGAATCACGTGGCTGATCGAAAATGCGTAAGACGGATGAGACGGATGGAGAGAAGACAGCTCTCGGCGGAAGTATACCCCCTCTCTTTCTACGGGGCGCGTTGAAAATGGCGGCGCGTCATTTTAAGCTGTCGTGTAAACACTTGTGTCACCAGCAACGCGTTAATTTTGAAAATGGAACTAATAGCAGCGATCTCTTCGGTGCTTGCTTCGGTGAAATCATAGACTTATTTATACTCTGTGACTACGAGTTTAAATCGTAGAATGCGTGCATGTAGAAATTAAAAAGGCCACTGGCGCGAAATCTTTAGAATTTTTCTCTAAACTGATTGAATTGTGTGACTGTATAGTAATAGGAAAGAAATAATTTTAATCCTTTGCCGCTAATTTCAAAATATCAAAAATTCACAAAGTTAATATTCAAGTTTTCACTTCTGCCGGCACTCCCGGAGTGCCAACCGATTTTTTTTTTCTGAAAGTCGTAGACGTTAGTAATCCACTAATGCAAGATTGTTGGTGTTTTACAAATAACCCTATTATATTGTTTACAAATTGTAAATAGAAAACTGCGATCTGCGATCATTACTTTTATAGACCAAGATCACAGAACATAGAAGTATGCGGAGCTACGCTCACTTGAGGTTACACGGGTCCCGCCTACTTGCGACTTCTACTGGGGGATAAAATTTTTCTTTGTTCTGTGACCAAGATAAATGAACACTCGCTTTAATTAGTATTCTAAAATTCCACAGTCAATAGTTTTACAATTTGATCAATAAACATTGATTATTGTCATCAAGTACGCCTATATTTTTATAAATATGGAACAACTAAAATAAATACATGAATAATGTAACATGAATTTATTGCAACTAGAAATCGCTCATTTAAATTCTCGATGAGTTACTTAACTATTGCTTTATATATTCGCTGTTTATTACGTAATAAGTGCTAATCGGTGTTGTAGCTATCAATAAACATGAAAAATTCTGTAACGATTTCACTGTGTTCGCATTATGATTGCAGCCACACCCGACGTAAGAGGATGCGCGCGTGCGCATGTAGTTCGAATTCAAACAATTATTTATTAACATCGAGCTAAGATTCATTATTAACTATCAGATTAAATCTAAATCATATAAAAAATAGTTTAGGTAGGTACCTACTTATTTAAACAAATGATTTCGCACATTAGTGGTGACTTTTGTTAAAACTTATGATATTTTTGTTATCCTTTTTCGTCATCTATTTTGAAAATAAATTCTTTTCGTTTTTAACTGTCTGTCTGAAGCTTAAATACACACATCAACTTTGTCTAGGGATACGGGGGGCCATATTTTTGGATCGCTCCAATCCAGCCGAGCGCTCATTTCTACTGATTTTCGATCGACATATATGACTCAAAACAATGAGATGTCGAACGAATATCAGTAGAAACGAGCGCTCGACGCAAACCGAGCGATTCAAAAATAGGGGCCCTAGTGTTATTTTCATACAAACGAGGTAACTTTGAAGCCTTGGTTTCCTGCCAGGGATGTACTGTGCGTGCTGTGATCTGATGACAGTTATCCAGGGAGTAAATGGAGGAGATTCAGTTCGCTATACACACCCAACTGATCTGACCGGCACTCTAAAAACGTAATGGACATGTTTAAAAAAACCGCGAAAATAGCATGAAAACGTATGGAAATCCTCAAACTGAGAACTCTGACCCATTAAATCTTTTAGAATGCTGATCAGATCAGTTGGGTGTGTATAGCGATCTGAATCTACTCCATTCAGTCCCTGGATAGCCATCATCAGATCACAGCACGGTACATCCCTGACAGGAAACCAAGGCTTCAAAGTTACCTCGTTTGTATGAAAATAGCACCTGTATCCCTAGACAAAGTTGATGTGTATAATTCATAGTAACAGTAATGAAATAGCAATTCCACTCCAATACCTATTTCTGCAGATTTTAAAATAAAATAAAAATACCGAAACTATTTACATTTTTGAATTCCGTATTGACTATGTATTCAGTTATATTTTTGTCGGTACTTTTTTCTATTTTGCATTTTACAATTTTAGTTCTATGTACTTTAGAACCAATATTTTTTATGAAGAGAAAAAGTGGTTTGCATCTCTTTGAACATTATGAACGCATGTTTTATCAAACGAGTTATTAAAACCTATGTTTTATGTGGAAATATCCAGTTTATTTACGTTTTACAAGCGCATGTTTACGCTATGATACAGTATTGCAGATTTTATAGAGATTTGTTGACTTTGGTCTGACAATCTACCTACGTTCTATGATCTATCTAAGGTAAGTACTATTATACAGGGTTCTTTGTAAAACATCAACAACCTCGCAAGAGTAGATTACTATCATCATAAACAACAACATTTGTTCTGCGACTTTTCCGAAAACAGACAAAATAAATTCGACTCTCTATACTAATGTTAAACAGCTGATCGAGTTTTGTATGAAAAGTCGTTTTTTTTGTCTGTTTTTGGAAAAGTCGTAGAACAAAATTAAATGTTGTTGTATACGATGTTACTAATCTACTCCTACGAGGTTATTGGTGTTTTATAAATAACCCTGTATATTCTGTGTCTAAGGGTGCTTACATTAAGGCGCTTATATAGGTCAACTAACGCCGCCAATACATTAATTTTTAGGGTTCCGTACCCAAAGGGTAAAAACGGGACCCTATTACTAAGCCTCCGCTGTCCGTCTGTCTGTCTGTCTGTCTGTCACCAGGCTGTATCTCATGAACCGTGATAGCTAGAAAGTTTAAATTTTCACAGATGATGTATTTCTGTTGCCGCTATAACAACAAATACTAAAAACAGAATAAAATTAATATTTAAGGGGGGCTCCCATACAACAAACGTAATTTTTTTGCCGTTTTTTGGTACGGAACCCTTCGTGCGCGAGTCCGACTCGCACTTGGCCGGTTTTTATTACTCGTAAACCAAGTAATTATTAAAAAAAAGGAAACAACCATGCCCTTTTAAATTGTCTCTTATATTTTTTTAATATTTTTTCATTCTTTGTACAAGTTTTAAAATGCATTTGAAACGACAGTGGCCACTTTTGGTTTAAATGGATTTCAAAACATACAGAAAGAATGAAAGCTGTTGAAGTGTTATTCAAAAAATATTAGAAACAATAAAAGACGGCATGGTTATTTCCTTTTTTAGGATTCCGTACCAAAATGGTAAAAAGGAACCCTTATGGTGTGACTCAGTCTGTCTGTCTGTCACAGATGGATATCTCGAGAACTACTAATGGTATCAACTTGAAATTTGGAATAGTTTAAGATGACATTTGCCCAACTATTTTGTAAATAAGAAAGAAATAAAAAAATGAATATTTTTTTTACAACAGGGACTGAAAAGGGGTCTTAAAAATTTGAAGTGAGGTGACTAGGGCATGTGGGGTATCATATGAAAGAGCGCTGTTTGCACATTTTAAAACATTTTTCCTTTTTTTAATATTAACCTGGTTTACCTATAATAAAAATAAATGAATTGACGGCGCTAGTTGACGGCTAAGGGCCTTAAGGAACAGGTTTCCGGTGCACGCTATTCTGTGCGGATCAGCACCGATTGGTTGAGGTATGAGAACCCCATGTTTTTTTATGCGTTCACCTATAAAGAAACCGGTACCTGTTACCTGTTACTTTATCATTAAACGCATAAGATAACATGGGAATTTATTATACCTTCACCGATCGGTACCGACCCGCACTCGGCTGCATTGGAAACCTATTTTTTTATGTGAGCATCCATAGTTACAAACAAACATAAACTTCTTTCTAGCTATTGCAGCCATACCACAAAATATAGTAGGCGGAAGAGAAGAGTCGTCACTCACAGACATTTCGTCATGAAATCTGGCCACATCAAACTGTTTTCGGTTCTGTACTGTATCAGTTAACATGGAGTTCCTAACGAAACAAAGCAAAATAATAAATGGACGTTCTGTGAAACAGACTTAGGCCCAAGATCACCAACTACTTAGCCAGTCGATTAATTATTAATAATTGGTTTTAGACATATTCTCCATATATAAAAACGTCAAAAACAGACGGTTAAAACCAATGAGCTAGGTATTTTACGTGTTAGTGAACTTTCACCTTACACCAGTATTAACAAACAATACTAAACAACCCTTGGCTACGCGAACGCTCTGCGTTGAAATAGAACTCTGTGATTGGTTCGTGGAAAGTTATGCGTCCGCTGGCACTGTAAGTCCTCGTAGTAAATGCTTGTGACACGGGTTCTAATGAACTGGCTGGACATTCCGGTTATAATAAACAAATAAGTCTCATGGCATGTGATATTAATTTTAATTTGACAAAATGATTTCAAACGAGGAATATATTGATAAAAATATTTTACCAAACTTTTCGAAATATGTGAGAATTTTTGAGTGGAGTTTCGTCGGAAAGCAATGCATGACATGAAAGAGAGGAAGAGAACAATAAAAATTCTACACATGTAACAGCTTCTATTTGAAATAACCCTTAGATTATTTATATGTCTAGATCATATACATAGAAAAATTTTCGCTGCGCTCAAGAAGACCAACAAAGCGTGGAAAAGAGAAGTTAACATCATACGGACACGGTCTATGTAAAAAAGAGACAAAGGATCAAGTGACATGTGCCAACATTTTTTACAGTAAGAGCCCCTAGCGTCCCGCCTAGCAAATGAGCAATCACAGTTTGTTTAATATATTTTTTAATCTTAATTAGAATTTAAAATAAAGGTATCGTGGAGCTATGGTGTCTTCTGCTCTAAGTAATTGTGATGTGACAAAAAGAAAAAATTCAAGTAATCACACTTTTCAAAGGTAAATAAGATATTGCCACACATTTCTCTAAAACCAAATTTCGCAACATTTATTCGTTTATCGACAAAGAAAACAGTATGGAACATAGTTTATTAACTTCCTTTGCCATAATATAGTCATATTTTATGAATCTAAGTCATATTTTACGTATCTCATATAAAATGTATGGATTCGTTTTCGGATCACCAGTTTATTGACTTTGTTGTTCTTTGACATTCTATTTCTATGGTCTAGATAGAGTCTTAGGCTTTTGACGTATTAAACAAAACAGGCCAACTTTTTTAAGGTGGTGTGCATTTTTAGCATCATCGCGTCCAAAGAGTATTGTAATAAAAACTATGGCCGGGTCACACTACGGACAATGTGTGCGTGTTTTGGTCACCCAACTGTTGGGTGATATTTTTTTCGACGCTGTCGTAGCTTTGACTGTCTATCATAATTTACAGTAAAACGAGACACGATCAGTATTAATCTAGGACAAATAGACAACTCTAATATTTCAAGCTTCGAATTCAATATTTAATGGCTATAAAACACACACACATATACACACAAACACACATGAACTATTTTCAGTGTAATAAATATGAAAAAAAAAACTACTTAATCTGTCGTATTTTTAATAGTCCAGCTCTTACCCTAACGCTCTTTTGTCTGAAGAAGAGCGGACCTACTCAAATTATAAGTTTTATCGGTACAACGATATTTACAACACCAAAAACACAAACTATAATTACAAAAATTAAATGACTTAAAGGTTTCAAGATATGAAGCCTAAATATTAAGTACTAGCGGCCGCCCGCGACTTCGTCTGCGTGGAAAGTTTTTTTGCTATCCCTCGGGAACAAAACATTTTTTCGGGATGAAAGGTATCCTATGTCCTTCTCTGTACCCCTGACAACGTGTATGCAAAATTTCATGATGATCGGTGCAGTAGTTAAGACGTGAAGGCGTAACAAACAAATAAACAAACAAACAAACGGACTTTCGCAATTATAATATTAGTAAGGATGTACAACAAGCATTTTTTATGTTACAGATGGTATCATTCGTGCCAATCGTGGAATGGCAAAACTGGCGAATGGCAGATTTGGGTGAACGCCGAAAGAGTGGGCAGGGGCTTCCATAACAGAGTAAGTGCCTTGTATTTAAGAGCTAAATGGTTTTAGTACTTTTTTCCGTAGTTATTTGTTGTTAATAGGGGTTAAAGTATGAAATTGCCGATGTTTTCTCACATACAGAGGCTCCCATATCTTCTATGATAATAAAAATGATTCAGTTACTTTTCATTATTTCGGAGTATGATCTTGACGGCCCACTATCAGCAATAAAAATATTTCTGGTTTTCTTTTCTTAATGTTAAAAAAGTATCTTAAAAGTGACTCAATTTTCGTTTACAGAAATGACCGCTTAATTCGTTGGAAATTAGCCGATACTTTTTTTTTCACTTGACACTTGTGGAATCAGTTAGCTGAGTGTTTAAAAATGGAAAATGTAAATTCTCCAAACAAAAGGCAATTTAATACTAATTATCAATGTAAAAAAATATTTATATATTTTTATTTAACTATTTATTTCAGGCTACTAGGCCCATACAATATATACCTTACAGACTAACATACATAATTATTATACATATATAAATACTTATATATGTCTGATAGCCTTTGTAGATGATTTTTATTTTTCGTAAGTATTCTCTGCTACAAATAAATGAATCATGTCTTGGACTAAACTAACTAATTATTTTAAGTAGAAAAGGTTATTTCGGTTATTGATTGATAGGAAATGAAAGCAATATGAATGTCAGTAAGATTCTTTGAGTGTTACAAGGAATGTTACCTACTCTGTTTTGGAGAAGAAAATCGTAACCGTAAAAGCACATTGTGAGCATAAATTTGAGTAAGTGAATTTCAGGCATGCTTATTCTATTGCAATCACATTTTAACAATTTCATTAGTGACTCTCGAGTATTGATTGCGCTAAATTCTTCAATATTGTTAATAGAACAATGCTGAATAAATAATATAACGAGTATTGCACACACAATGTTTGTACAAACACGATACAAATCATGGACTCTTTTTTTCCTCAGCTTGTTGGACACGTTATTAAAGGAGGAGGGGTTGCAGTGAGCGGGCAAGACCAATCTCTCCTTTACAAAAAAGACAACTTGGATCAAGTAAAAAGTGAGTAAATCGATCAAACTCTAAATAAATCCAGTGTTAATTATGATTCAGAAAAAGTTTTTTATGTATCGAGTTTTCAATAAATCTCTTTTGTTACAGCGCAACCAGGTCTCGTGGGCGAAATAACTATGCTGCAAATATATCAAGTTGCCCTAACCGCTGGTAAGGCCCACAAGGATCACAAGCACCACCATGCCCATCACTTCAAACACGACGGCACTCCTGTGGACAGTGCCACGGAGCCCGTCACCGAGCCTCCTGAGCCACAGGCCACACCCCTAGGCAACGGCAACTTCCTCATCGGAGGCCAACTGCAGCGACCTCAAAACTTGAACCTGGCCGGTGCTCAACAGATGATACCAGTCCATTTGCCTAATGGGCTACAGATTCAACAGGAGTATGTCAACGGACAACTCGGCAACAGAATCGTTTCCGAACAGTTGGTTAACAGCGTACAACCGAACAGGTTGCAGATTCCTCAACTGGTGTCGGTTCCGTCTACTTACCAGAGTCGGCCGATCGGCCCCTCCAAGGGCACGACTGTACTCCTCACAGGATCCCTCCTTAATCCAGCTAATGTGCAATACATCGACGACACAGTACCACACAACGTGTTCAGAAGGGACTCAAATAAAAGAGACAAAAGGGACAATCCGGAAAAAGAACTCAAACCTAGTAAGTACTCCAGCTCCGGCTATTTCTTAAATGTATCTAGAGTGTATAAAAAAAATAGAATGGGTCCAATACAGCGAACTATATACCCTATGGTTATCGGATGTGCATATTCGCATTGCAGCAAGCTCCAAATTTTGTTTCAGTAAACATTTCATCTATTTATTCGATAAATGATTTTTTTATTGTGCAAATAAATATTCTGATTTCTGATTTCTGATTTCTGATTTATTACATTTACAAAATATTAGCTATACAACGTATTACAAAAATACCCCAAATGCCGAATATGGTAGATAGGAACCATCAGACTGAACAACTTTTGCTATGGGACCAACCCTGAAATCGTGAAAAAAAATTATGAAAATATTAAAATGTATGGAACAGCTATTTTTTTTGCGATTTCAAAGTTGGTCCCATAGTAAAAGTTGTTCAGTTTGATGGTCCCTATCTACCATATTCGGCATTAGGGGTATTTTTGTAACACGTTTTATATTCTGTACGTACAACTGTTTCAGGTAAAAAAGACAAACGTGGTCTGGTAGCACTTTCGGACGGCACTATTGTCGATGAAGCTCTGTTGAGCACTGACTTCCAGGATGAGAAGGAAGACGCAGCGTTGTTCGAGGAATCCCTATTGAACGGCCTGGCTGGGGTCGTTGGGAACGTGCCAGTACAGAATTTGCAGAAAAAAACTGTAAGTATGATTGACACTTTTTTAATTTCCTATTATCCCAAATACAAGTGACTATACTTTTCATTTGTATATTTACCATTTTTTCCCTACATCATCATCGGATTTTATTTATTTTATTTTATTTTATTTATTTTAAGGTTTAAGGTTTTTTATACTAGTGGCTCCGTGAGCTGTAGGTAGACCTCGCGGTAAAAAGTAGTACAGATTATTAAAAACAAATAACACAGAATAGATATTAGTTTTTTCAACTAATAAGATCTATTGGCTCCGTGCACGCTTTTAGCGCCATCTAGCGTGTTGCAACTTTGTTGGCTCTGACCTGACCGTTTTGACGTTTTTATATGTAATGGCGGCATTGTGACAAAATGTTAAAAAATACTATACATATTGTATTATTAATGTAAATTTCAAAATTACTATGATTTGGGTGGACAAAGTGTTGTGAAATCATTTTTGGTCATTTAAATTAAATATGGCAAGCAAGATCTATTCAAAATAAGTGTTTTATTTTGGTTATATCAGGGTTTGTTTACTTCTTTTTTAGTTGTAGATTTTGTAAAACAAGAGGATAAAGCTACTTTAATAATTTTACTAAGTGATAATAAACATATATAATTATTCCTGTATCGCTAGTAATAAATTAAATAAAATTTTCAAGCAGATTACAGAGCTTTTCTTTATTTCTACTTTTTGCCACCATGAGCGCAGAGATCGATTATTATACCTTCGCACCCTCCCAATAGGTACTGTGCAAATAATCTACGCAGTCCTAGGCATAGATAATACACTATATAATTCGTCCTAGGTTCTGTTACAAAGTCACAACCTAATTTATTTTCAAATTCGAATACTCCTGTTATGATGATTGATGAACTTTTGAGTCTTCTAAAAATAAAAAATAAACGGTCAAGAGCGAGTCGGACTTCCGCACCGAGGGTTCCGTACCATCATAATTGCACCATTAAACCACACTACAGAGTAGAATAATAAAATTAGTATTGCAATTAGGTAAGCGCCATCTCTTGACCGATAGTGGAACTAATGTTAACTTTTTTAGAAATTTGATAATTTCTAAAAAAGTGTGCTATATTGAGACATTGTTTTATTTTTCCTATAATCTTTATATAAACTGCTATCACATAGAATTATTTCAGATTTTTCTCTTTTCAAACTTCGGACATAAGGGGGGGGATCGGTATTTTTTTTTACATTTTTCATCATAAGTCGAAAACTATGCGGTCTAGAAAAAAAAAGAAAAAAATATTAAAAACGTGCAAACGGCGCTCTTTCATATGATACCCCACATGCCTTAGTAGCCTCACTTTAAATTTTTAAGACCCCTTTTCAGGCCCTGCTGTAAAAAAATTATTTATTTTTTCCTAAGGGTTCCGCTAACAAAAAAGTTTTGTTCATTTCCCAAAATTTCGAAAAACTGGCCCGACAATAAAAAATCTAAATCATTTTCGAACCTGACCGGGAATCGGTTGAGAAATGTGACCTGTAGATGAGAACAACGGACAGCCGCCGGAAGTACATACGAAAGAATTTTTGCCCAAGCTGAAGAAGAGACGCTTCGCTTGGGCTCGCTCGGTCGATAAATAATTTTTTACTAATTTTCTAGATAATGATGGCAGAGCCATCATTTTCTTAATCTAATCTAAAGCTATCCTTACTTTCAAATTCTCTCTTGTATGCTTCTCGCACAGTTTCTTGCTTTTATTAATATTATTCATATTTTTATATTTTTTTCATTATGATAAGGAGGTTGGGCAAAATAACCCACCACACGTATCGAGTACCCAATGCGCCGCCGCGTACGTGCCTTTGGATTACCTACTTTTCTTTCACTGCGCATTAAGAGTCCGATGTTCTCGTAATAGCTGTCCAGCTTGAGAGCGCTTGTACAATACGATGTATTTTTATTTATGCGTAGCGCAATCAGACATTCTCGAATGAAGTTGCCGCGGACCACCGTCCATTGTTATAATCCCTCCACAGGCAGGCATCCCTCCGCATTGGGTTCGTAGGTGTGGCTCGCCAGGAGGGAACCGCAACATTCATCGTTGCTGCTCCCTCCCCGACCGCCTCCTGTTGTCCCCAGCCAGGGACCCCGGGAGGGGGGAAACCCACTAAAAACCTCGTACTTGCCCTGTGGGAATCGCCTCATCACCACCTGTTTCTGTCTTGGTGATCAATATGGCATTCAAAACTGGTAAAGCTAAAGCGGGACATTTTTGCTCTTACTGGGGACAGCGGGACAGACAGTCTGAAAGCCTTTCTCCTCTTTTACATCGTTATGTGCTGAAGTTAAGAAGAAAAGTATATTATTTAGTTTAATTTGCTGTACATTCTATGTTCTAGGTGGATGAAAGAGAACCAGCCGAAGCGGAGGTGATGGCTGTGATGCAGGTGTGCAGCGGTTGCGCTCAAGAGCCCTTTAAGAAGGCTCTCGTGCTGTCTTGGCGGTCAACGCCCAAGAAACTGTTCAGCGGCGCCCATTACTACAAAGGATTGCCCATTTGCAAAGCTTTTTAGTTGATATCAATGATTGCGACAGCAGCATATTTTGTAAAATGTGTTTAAAAACTGAACCTGAACTGTTTATAGTTTTCTTTGTTTTTTATTTAATTTCTGAAGGAAAATGATAACTATGCCAAATTATCAGGGAAAAGTATACTACCATTATTAGACGAATTAATTAAATAATTAGCATTATTTGTTGGGAATATTGAAAGTGTGATACATTTCATTTAATAAAAGTACTTAAATACATTATAATAATATTATACCCGGCATAGAAACATAAACAAAACTTTCAAATAAATATTTGCATGCATGTTTTCAAAAAACCTCATTTAAATTTGTAATTTTCAAACATATTTTTTATGACTTTAAACCAATTACGTTATTGAGAATTGTAAAATCATTATTTTTCTTTACTTAAGCTTGCCATTATGAGTTGTTATTTATTATAGTCTAAGTTTTATTACTACTTGGTTCGTTCATAGATTTAAGATTAGTTTTAACTTACTGATTTGTTACCATTTTATTAATAAATTTAATGATAATATTGTTTTATTTTTTTATTTTTAGCAGCGGGTTTCGTAAGTCTGATAATGATAAATTGTTGATACGGAATACTTTTTTTCAGATTTTTTTATAAAATTGCAGTTAAGAATACAAGCGGATTTTAAAATACTTAAAACCAATTGAAATCATGAAAAATTCAAACCGGATTCTCCGGCTTTATCAAAACTATTTTTTTTCACGCGTATCATCGCCATAGGTACCACAGTTGTCATACTGAACGAACTTCAAAGTTAAATATGCTATGGAATGTTTAAAATTTTCTACGTATATCAAATATTTGTAGTTACCTTCATCGTTATAATAATATTTAGTAAATAATGAGTCTTTATAAACATTCGCAATTCTCAACTTAGGAATAGGTACAGTAAGTACCTACCCATATTGTTATTTTAAAGTTCGTGACGTGACACATTCCCTGTCGCTAAAATGTTGTAGGTAGGTACAAAAACCGTTAGCCACGTGCGGCTGCCCAGTATATTGAATGTTGTGTTTGTTTCGAACTTTCATAAAATTCCATTACCATAACTGTAAAGTTTGAATCAAAAACCATTCAGACTTTATTTGATTCTTTTGATGAAAAAGGTAGTACAGTACCTGGTCTACCTCAGTAGGAAAATATAAACGATTCAAAAGTGCTTAATTATTATGGTTATTTGAATAAAGATATTTTGTCTTTGACTTTGACTAGGTAGGTACTAAAATATTTTAATTAAATTCATATTTGTGATAAACTCAGTGTTTGTGATAAGAATGACAACAGTAAATCTACAATGGATTATTTGAAAACTAGCGACCCGCCCGTTTCGCTACGGTTCCTTCCCTTTTTTGCCAATTACGCCCTTCCATCAATACCCCAAAAGAAAACAAATACCTTCAAGTCTACCTTCAACACGTACATACCTACCACTAAAAGGTTGAAAATAAAAAAAGCTTTTTAAAAAAAAGAAAAACCTCCATCAAAAAACCTGAAACAAAAACTGTTTCAAAATTAAATGCCTCTAAAAAGCAAGAAATATTATTCAAATCATTAGTTACGCATAACATTATTAATAAAACACGTCTAATGAAGGTATCCGGGTGGGGCTTTTAGATATATAAAAAAAATTGTTGTCTTCCAGTATTTAATTTTAAAGCTGTTTTTGTTTCAGGTTTTTTGAAGGAGGTTTTTCTTTTTTTTAACTTTTTAATTATTTTAAGAAGTAATTAACTACAACAATATTTAAAAGAATCTGAAATAATAATAATAATAAATATTGATATTTTAAAAATAATTATTGGTGCAACTATCACAATAAATATTTCTGATTAGCACCATGGTAGATTTAAAGAACTTCAGACAATATTAAGACTCAAGACCAACATTAATTTTTATTTTAATAACTCGTTTGGCAAAGAATAATGAGTTCATTATGGAAAATAATTAAAGTAATTGATACAGTAATCTAAAAATTTGTTTTGTTATATCTCAAAAGGATAAGGCAGCGTTTTCAATGAAAGCTCCCAGGTAAGGCGGCTTGAATTTTTCCGACACTTCCAACAAATACATATATATTTCAACAAATTTACACGAAACTTTGACAAAATATTCAAAAACCAACCTCATGAATCACTCTATTGGAGAAAACCACATGAAAATCCGTGCAGTAGTTTTTAAGTTTATCGCGAACAGACAGACAGACAGACGCGGCGGAGGACTTTGTTATACAATATGTAGTGACCTCGTGCCTCCAAGTTGATAAGTCAAAACCTGACCGAGTCAAAACTTCAGGGCTAAGAAGGACTAAAACATTACATTGTCTGTACTATGAGTTTGCACAGTACGTTTCCTATTGTCGATAGCGACTGTAGTAAGCAATTTTGTATGCAATTAGGCACCGTGCCTTTGGCAGTAACACTAAATTAAAAGTTTTCACACAAATGCTAACTACAGACGCTATGAAGTGTAATATGCGTAATCTATACTTTTAATAAAATCGTAAACCCAAAAAATTCTGTGCAATGAATATATCCGGAAAAAATAAATTTAAAAATATTAAAAACACGACTGCCCTGCCAAAAACGAACTAAAAAATTAAATAACAAGTGTCATTGCAGTCGGGGGACCGTTTTGTGGAATTATTTTTAATCAAAGAGGTCCCCCGACTGCAATGACACTTGTTATTTAACTTTTTAGTTCGTTTTTGGCAGAGCAGTCGTGTTTTTAATATTTTTAAATTTATTCTGTTTTATTTCACACATTTTAGTGACAATTTATATAGTTTTAGAACGTACTCATTAAGGCTTTTCATTTGATGCCCATATTGTAATAATTGAAAACAAAATTTTTTTTCACATTTGAAAATGGCGTCGTACAGTCGCCATATTAACTTTTTCCAAACAAAATACAGCCAGTGTCACTCAGAATGATGTAAGAATTCTAACGATACCCTATCTATACATCCAAATCCGTTAAGCTTCCGTTAAGCCATTTAGAAGTTATGGTGGAATCAAGAAACTCACATACCCACAAACATACATGAATCCTGAACACATATACACTCATTTTTTGGGCAGTTGTGTAAAAAAAACCAACCAGGGCGACTTAAAATCATAAACTGAACATGTTAGAACAATTAGTAAATTTCTTGTCGGTCTTTCTGTCTGTCTGTCTATCTGTCTGTTTGATCCCTCGTCACGTAAAAACCACTGAACGGATTTTGACGAAACCTTGTATAGTGACAGTGTATTAACTACAGTCGCTATGAAGTGTAATTTGCGTAAACTCATAATACGGCTACAGAAAGCACTATAAAGGCCTACTCAAACCGGAGCGGTATCCGCTACCGTTGTGGGTAGCGGTAATACCCGAGCGTTATCCTGCGCGGTTATTAATTTGTATGGAATTTTCGCAGCTGTCGCGAAACCGGAACCGCATATCGGATAGGTACGCGGTATGTAGCGCGTGTTCGAGTCAAAACTGCTACCGCTTCGGTAGCGGTAAAGTTCCGCTATGGTTTTAACAGCGCGTTATCCGCATACCCATCGAAATATCGTAACCGCCACCGGTACAGGATACCGGTCAGATTTGAGGAGAGCTTAAGTTAATATTTAAGTAAAACCTTTCACACTTACCTTTGGTTGATTCTCAATATTCGCTGCCAACTTACCTTTGACTTATGTACATGTTGGTGATGGTACTCGGAGTCAATCTCCGGCTCGCTGAAGTAGCTCTGGTCCTGTAATTAATAGCTTTATTTATGCAACTGTATAGAATGAGGGGTATTAAAACACGATTGTGAGTTTAATAGTATCACATGAGGGTTTTAATACCTAATTATGTACAGTTCCATAAAAGACTTTATCTACACCCTTTTTTCGGGAAACAAACAATATTTTAATACATCATTTTATGGATTAAAATCACTCATGATAATATGCACTATCCTCTATAAAGGGTTTTGACTTTGGCTTTGTCCTTGACTTTGCCTTTCCTCATCCTATAATATTATTATCATTCGAAAGTGTTGCTCTGAATTTCATAATGTAACACTTTGCGCGTGGGCGCACGGCGCAGCGCCACATCTTGTCGCTAGGATACTGTAATGTTGGCAGTAAACTAACCGTTTCAGAACTCTTTACAGAGGGTTTAAAGCATGCGTGTAGATAAAATAAATAAAATAACATCTCAAATATTGTGGAAATAAATAAAATATGGGCGATTGCAGCAAGGAAAATAATTGAAATCAAATTAGCTTATACAGGCAGAGAAAAACGTTAAGTCAGTAAATAATCATAGCAAAAGTATAAATAAATTCCAGACTAGACGCCAGCCAGGATGAGAAAGCCATTATTAAATTTTTCTTCTCCTTGAATTTGCAATAAAGCTATAATTGAATAGAGAGCCAACCTGAGTTCGTCCGTTATCTAATAAGTTAACGGACTTCATAATATTTTTTTCAACGATATCTCTCAATAATAGTTCAATAGGCCCAACCTTAACTATAGGGTAAATTATGTTTTTATCCATCCTCCTTATCCATAATAAATAAGGAAGGTGTGCTCCAGCGGTAGCAATTAAAGATGGACACTGCGTGTCGTAATCATACCTGATCGCAGCTATGTCACCGCGCCAGCAGGTATCGCCAGCGAGCCGACTCCTACAGCGCCGGGGAACACTCCGCCACCGATGTCAGTCGCCTCGAAGAGACGTAGCATATTTCACTATTTGCTTTGATGAAGTTTCTCTGTTGTAACAGCAGTCAGCTGGATACAGTCGCCGTCTCTTCCTACACCCTGCGAGTTGGAGTCGTACCTGATCCCAGCTAGATGGCCCGGAGCATGTCGCCGCGCCGGCAGGCATCGCCAGCGAGCCGACTCCTACGGCGCCGGGGAACGCTCCGCCCCCGATGTCGGTCGCTTCGAAGAGACGTAGTACGCTTCTGTCCCGGATGTCCCGTAGGTGAGCTCTGTGGAAAACTGACATTATCGAAGAGTTCAGGATCCAATGAAAAATATCTTCTGCCTTTTAGCCATATTATCCAACCAACTTATGGAAATAATATTAGTAATAGTAGATTAGTAGCCAAGGGCTGTAAGGCATCAATTGCAGTCCGAGATATTTACTTACCGCCCTAGGGATTTTTTTAATTACTTACCGGATTTTTACTTACTTACAGGATTTTTTTAATTACTTACCGCCCTAGGGCTTTTCTAGCTACATTATTACCTTAGAGCGCTAATTGGTTACCCACAAGCCCTATTTGGGGGTAATAAGGACCTACTTACCGAATATGAGAGATGGAAAAAAATCTTAATGCGTTCCACAATTAAGTACTTTACGTTTTACTGAATATCAAACTAGAACAACATAAGAAAGCTATCAATGATTTTCATGATAGCTAAAGATATATCAGATAGCTTTTTGTAAAACGTAGAATGAAAAACAATTCAAAGTTATTATTTTAAAGAGTATGCCGCTTTGTTAAAAAAAAATTCAATCATTCGCTTCCTATATTAGCTGGGTATTATACATCGTTTTATATGGCAGAAAGTTTAGTTTGCTTGAATGTTTATCTCTTTGACCAACAAAGTTGCGTATGGTCATACGCAACTGGAGAATAGGCATAATGGAGGACTCCATTTAATGTAAACTTTCAATAATAGAACTTATCTGACCAGAGATGCGCCATATTTCGATTATGTATTTGAATAGTCAGTGGAATTAAACAGATATTATGGCGAGCAAAACAGCACGTTTCATTCAACTGGTTGTTTGCACATGAAACCTATGTTCTATACATTCAGAGTGAACATGTCGTGATCCAATGAGGATCAATTCGAAAAATGAATTTATCAAATTTGTATACTTATCACATATACAATATAAATACCTGAGTAAATTTATTTTTAAATTACTCTAATTACTCAAGAAATGAAAAAGTTATTAATGTTTTAAAAAGGGAGTTTAAAATAATTTACTAAAAACACGTTTTTAAAACGGACTAAATCATTAAAACGGACTAGTAAAATAAAAACAGACTAAAAAAATTAAAATAAATTACTTATTCCGTAAACATTTATAATCATAACCTATAGAAATGTTAAACCGAAAAACGTGGCCGCATTTTGTAAAATTTATCATTCCTATTGTCTTTAGCATGCGCTCCACGTTTTTAGGTTTGAAATTTCTGTAGGTAGGTTAGGGTAGGGTATATATATATAAATATTTACAGAAAAAAAAAATATACTCTTAAGTCTGTTTTATTTTATTAGTCTGTTTTAAAGTTTTTAGTTTTAGTCCAATTTTTATAATATTTAGTCTGTTTTAAAAACGTGTTTTTAAAAAAAGTTTTTTTTTAGTAAATTATTGTTTTCTGCTTTTTAGTTAACGAGCTAAGACTAAAAATATACCATCTCCTATCGGAGCATTTGTCAAGACGATTCAAACGAGCTCAAACTTGATGGGGTAATATGGTTTTATTAAAGAGTTCCCATGTCCTTCGTCCGGCTCCATCATCAGATCCTGAAAACTATTTCCCAACAAAGTACTCGTCAAGACGATTCAAACGAGCCCAAACTCGATGGGGTTGCATTGGTTTTATTATAGAGTTCCTATGGCCTTCTTCCGGCTCCATAATCAGATCCTGGACACTATTTCCCAACAAAGAACTCGTGAAGACGATTCAAACAAGCCCAAATTTGATGAAGTTGCACGCTTTCGGTATTGAGTTCCTATGGCATGGCATTTCAGCTTCATCATCATACCCTGGACTTCGTTTCCAATTAGAGTACTCGTCAAGATGATTCTAACGAGCCCGAACACGATGGAGTTGTATGGTTTCATCATAGAGTTCCTGTGGCCTTCTTCCGGCTTCATCATTAGATCAGCTCAATGATACCATAATATTGCATTGCCTTCTAGTTCTGATCTATTTTCAAAGTTTCAAATCTCTAGCTCATCGGGAAGCTAGTATAAAATCGTTCGCAAACTTGTGGGGAAACAAACGAACAAACACACAAACTATAATCAAAACGTGTTAAAAAAACACGGCCGACCCTTGCGGAACATGCGATGACATCACGAGCCACGATCGCCCTAATAAACAGCCGCCGCGCCGCCACCGGGCGGTGAAGGTGGCAGATGACGTCATCAGCGAATCGTGTAATGAAGGCTTTTCAAAGTGACATTAAAAAAATAAAAATAGTAGGTAACTATTTGCTTCACTCTTAGAGCATCGCGGCTTCGTAGGAAGCCGGCGATGCTCTCATTACTCTCATTTAATTAAGTGAATTTTGTAAATTGATCAGTTACTTATCGTGATCCCGACAGCTTCATTGCTTTTAGGTATTAAGGTTGTATTCTTTGCGTCTTAAGTTTTAATAGCTAGAGAGCTCGTAGAAAATAATGCAAGAGTTATCTCAAGGCCCATCTTTCAATATGATAGAGTGTTTAGGGTGTACATGAGTCACCATCTACTCCCAAGGCCAGGAAGTGGAACACCTGGCGTCAGCACGCTTTCAAGTATGTAGAATTTCGATATGCTCTACAAGAAATATCTCGAAGTCGGTTAAAAATAGATAGTAGTCAGACCGCAGTGTCATGGAACATGCCAAATCTGTACGCCACGTAAGTTGTATCAATTTTGAGGTCGATACAAAAGCTTTCTCAAGGCTGAAAATTCGTATACTGCTTAATTATTATGCATGATTTATGAAAATAATAGTCAGAGCACAGTGTCATGGGACATAGGCAGTCAGCAGTCGCTCAAAAGATCACAGAGTTGAAATTTGGTAAGTAGATGTATTCTGTAATCCACTTTACAATTTTTACACAAAAATAAAAAAAAAACAAAGATTAAGGGGGCCCTCCATCCATGGAACTGAAACTGGTTTAAACGAGATATAGTTAGCAGAACTATATCTCGTTTAAACCAGTTTTAGAGATATAGCACATTTTCCAAAACCACAAATATAACTTTGTCATTTATAAAAACACTTTGAAAAACAGAGTTATTTTTGTAAACAAAAAATGATAGTGGTATTAAATATGGTATGGTATAATAACTACGGAACCCTATTGCGCGAGGCCCGTCTTGCATTTGATGGGTATTTTTTAACACGTTTATAATATAAGTATAAATTAATTAATATCAAATATTTATATAAGAATTTCGTTACCGGGACCCGATAAATGGGAATTCCCTGGAAACACATCGTTCCCGAATGTGGGAAATATTTGGTGATGTCCCGGGAATTTGCAAGAAATTTTCAATATGATATTGCCCTAATCATTTTTAAAGAGCTATCTAAAGACGTATGGGTTAGACGATTTTTTTTTAGTTTCAGTTCCATGTATGGAGAGCCCCCCTCAATATTTTTTTTATTTTTGGTGTAAAAATCGTAAAGCGGTTAACAGAAAACAATGAGACTGCGGTCTGACTACCATCTATTTTTTTTGTACTATTCTCTACTAACACCTTGAGATAACTCTTGTAGAGCATGTCAAAATTCTACATACTTACTTGAAAGTGAGCTGACGCCAGGTGTTCCACTTCCTGGCCTTGTGAGTATAGAGTTATCATATTGAAAGATGGGCCTTGAGATAACTCTTGCATTATTTTCTTCGAGCTCTATAGCTATAACGTTTGAATGACAGGATAATTTTGCTGATTCATAAATCGTCCACCATGTTGTTATTATGTGTTTGCTATCAAGTTTTGGCTGTTGGAAGCGAATTTTCGTAAATATCAATATTTCTTCAACACATTTTGATTTTCTCCAATCTTTAATTCATTTACTGTCCAACTTTTATAATAATAATTATTAGTATCAACCATTTTTAGATATAATTTAAAATAAATGGGAAAATTGGGGAAAAAAAAAACAAGGAAATTCTAAGTTCTTCGTACAAAGTCTCCAAGCAGCAGTAGCGCCACCAAGCGGGATAAATTTTGTGACATCCCGCCATTGCAAAACAAAGTAGGTAGGTACCTACTTAGATTGGACCTTTAACCGATTCTCGTGAAATTATGAAAGCAGGTTCGATAATTCGTAGAATTTTTAATCTTTTTAGTTATTAAAAAATAATCTAAAAAAATAACTTATTTCCAAAAATTATCAAACCATAGACATAGAAAAATTTTCGCTGCGCTCAAGAAGACCAACAAAGCGTGGAAAAGAGAAGTTAACATCATACGGACACGGTCTATGTAAAAAAGAGACAAAGGATCAAGTGACATGTGCCAACATTTTTTACAGTAAGAGCCCCTAGCGTCCCGCCTAGCAAATGAGCAATCACAGTTTGTTTAAAATGTTTGTTAATCTTAATTATAATTTAAAATAAAGGTATCGTGGAGCCATGGTGTCTTGTGCTCTAAGTAATTGTGACGAGACAAAAAGAAATAATCCAAGTAATCACACTTTTCACAGGTAAATAAGATATTGCCACACATTTCTCTAAAACCAAATTTCTCTACATTTATTCGTTTATCGACGAAGAAAACAGTATGGAACATAGTTTATTAATATCCTTTGCCGTATATAGTCATATTTTATGAATCTAAGTCATATTTTACGTATCTCATATAAAATGTATGCATTCGTTTTCGGATCACCTGTTTATTGACATTGTTGTTCTTTGACATTCTATTTCTATGTATCAAACACTTTATATACGAAGCAGGGTTGCCACCCGTCCCGATTTTGCCGAGACAATCCCGATTTCGATGATATTGTCCCGCGTCCCGACGATTCGATAAACAATGGGTCGAAATATTTAAAAAAATACTTAAAGCCCAAGTAGCATTTTACTCCATTTAAGAGTACACATTTAGTTCCCATGTGTACTTGAAGCATTATTACAGTTCACTCGTGATGTATAAGCTGCATTATTGCGATTAATAACACCTATACCTGTCTAAGGGACTTATAGGAGTGTAGAGTTATACTTTTATACGACTGTTGGTGTTATAATACTCTAAC
The DNA here is from genome assembly GCA_943789525.1 of Agriphila geniculea. Taxonomy (NCBI): domain Eukaryota; kingdom Metazoa; phylum Arthropoda; class Insecta; order Lepidoptera; family Crambidae; genus Agriphila; species Agriphila geniculea. The sequence goes on from OX038870.1 coordinate 5,236,950, forward strand.
AACTATCCTTTAGTTAGTCAGCCGTCTGACTAAGAGCATTATAGGAGGGTAGAGATACGGCAGCCGCTGTTTAACGGCCTACTTGTACGATGTTATAGAGCTAGCATTTTAATAGAACACACGTGGTCATTTATAAAGTTAAAGGCTGTTATGTTTTCTTGTTTTAGACTGTTATACAGGTAGTAGCTGTAGTAGGACTTGTTTGTGATCATTAAAATAACCTTTTTTGCTATCTGTACAGAAGTGTTTAAATGGTTCGCATGTGCACTGTAGGCTGTAAATATGAGCCTCCCGGATATGTTGTACAGTAATTGACATTATATTGGTACACATGTGAAACTTTTAAGAGGTCACAGCATCAATTTGAGGTTACAATGGTTCACTATAGCTGGAGACAGCTCCACCATTTTGTTTATACTCATAACCTATAATATTTCTAATTTAATTAAGATTTTATCTTGAACTACAGAGTTTTCATGATTAGTTTTATAGTTATGTCTAAATACAAAACTATAGACTGATTCTGATGCCATAAAAACACAAATATGAAAAAATGATTTGTTCGTTACTTCTTATTTAGATATATTTTTTGATAAAAAGGCAATATTCCGGAGGCCCGTAAAAATTTTAACTCTAAACATGTATATACTTTACAATAAATTTACATTGCCCATAATATTAACACAATTTAATGTAATAAGCCCAAATTATAAACCTACCAGTAATAATAAAATCAAACAGAACATGGCTACTAATATCCAATTGATATCCGCCAGAGTGTGTTCTGATGGCACACACAAAACCAAACTAATGAGGAATAATTAATAAAATAAAGAAATAATTTAGGACACACGTGAACTTTAGGTTGCACTGGAGTACTTATGTGGGATTTTATAACTGTGAAGGCTGTGTATTTAGTCACTTGTTACTCTTTATTACACTCATGTACGTTGTATGGTTCACACTGCGTACCATATAGTGTCGTAAGGCAGCCTTAAGTCCGATGTTACTACTTAAACTGCTAATATAATGCTATTATACTGCTAATGTACAGTCTTAGTGAAATTAAGGCTGTCTAATTTGTGCCCAAACTGGTTCTATAAGAGCATTATAGCAAGCTATACAGCTGACTTACACAGCTTGTGGAGTACATGTGAATGATTAGACATCTTATATAGAACCCCGAATGCTACTTGGGAGGGAAGCAAGTTAAATGCCTTATTTTGCTTTGTATCTCGCGCTTTACGCATACCGCCTTCGATGTTGAGTTAAATGATTAAATGTCAAGAATTGCAAAAGACATGATCCACCCTAACCCCCCCCCCCCCCCCCCCCCGCTTCCTTGTCCCGACTTTTATCAACAGCTCGCTGAGCTACTAGTCTAGCCTGTGCTTTTCGTACTGTATATTTTGCAAATCCAAATCAACTTTTCAAGGTTTTTACATCATACTGCTCGGTAACTAAGATTTACTAATTTAGTATGAAGCTGTGTAAGTTGGCATGTGCAACACAGTGCATTGTTTAGATAGAACGTTCCATTTTCATATTAATGTTTGTTTACATCGAAATGAGTACAGAAAACAGTGATAATTTCAATAAAATACTTACCCGCACCGATGGTCGTGCTCATGGTTGATGCGACTCGGATGCATTTTAAAAAGGCCGCGGGTACGTGCCGTACGCGACGGGGTAAGTACACCGCGGCGTACGTCGAGAAGCGAAATGAAGCGTGGCTGAAGCCCCGCCCGCCCTAGCCGTGCCACAGGTAGGTCGCTAACCTCGCAGCTTCATTATTTTCTATAAATTTTTGGTGTTAAAAGGTTGCAGGGCTATAATTAGGTGATTTATTTACCCTTTCACAAAATATCTTTTACCTTTACGTATAGGTACTAATCGTCTGTTTAAATATCTAAACTGTTACTTATTTGTTTGTTTAGAGCTGTCATTATTATTATAAGTACATAACATAACAATCACTAATCAATTACACGCCGACCTGCTTAAATACCATGGCATTGCCAATTATATGCATCGGTGACAAGTGCGCCGTAATAATTGTTGACTTAGTTCATTGCATGTGGTAGTGGTATTGACACCTTGTTTCACACGAAGGACTAATTAATATTGTCGTCGACTAACATCAATAATACGAGCTTTGAGCTAAACGCGGCATCGTCGTTGCGCTGTTTCTAATAGCTTTCCTAGGCGTAGCGTACAGCAACTGAAAATAGGTAGGTACTAATATTTAATTCTGTGACTCAAATACGAATATGCATCTGATGAAATTGTGCCATCGGCAATTTTAATGGTTCGTTAGACATAAACATGGATCATCATTACTACGTCATATTTAAACTTAATTCCGCGGCAATAACTGATATTGAGTTGGCAAGGTGGTCTAGAGACTCAGCAGCCAATATTGAAAACTTTTTTGTGCTTAAAAAAAAAACAAAAAATAAAAATTAGTGTTCAATAAAGAGCGGTTCGCGCTGTAACTTCCTATTGAAACATTTGGCGGAGAGATTATTTGAAAGATTGTTTAAGAAATTAATGTTTATCTGTAGTAGGCCATGGCCATTATATGATGATGATAACAAGAAATAAAGACAAGCTTGCATTTTCAAGATTTAAGCCATAAAAACTGAAAGTTCTTTTATGGGGAAAAGCATAGCCTTTAGTAATAAAGTTCCACAACATGTGATTGTTCTTCCTTCGCATGAATTTAAAAATCATGTTAAAAAGACGCTCATGAGCAAATGTTATTATAAAGTAGACGACTATCTGAAAGACCGAAATGCGTGGAATTGCATAAGTAGGTACCTACTCTCTTTGTAATCATTCTGTTGAACTGTATTTAATAAAGATACAAACGAACCAAATCATTTAACAATAATGAAACATGTGATACTGAACTACTTTCTCCAAGGAACATAAGTCGAAAAAATAATTTTTTTTTCGCCTTTCCATAGTAAGTTAGTTAGCTATTTTTTTATTTATTTAAATAGGATCACAAACAGGATTACAATATTCCTTAAAATTAATCTTAACAAAACAATCATTACTCATTACAAACCCAACACAATGGTCACAAACGCTATGGGAGCAAGATATAAGGTTCCATCAGCTTATATTATTATATATTATATTATGTTTGTAAAGACGTTGATTTTGATTTTTTTATTTTATTTACTGCTTGCTAGTTAAAAGTCCTCAGTGGGTGATAGGTAATTTATTGACGATTTAAGATTTGAAAGCGTTTTAGACCTTAGTTATTATTTTGACTTTTACTAAAACTCAATAATTCAACCTAACTAGCTATCAAAATCATTTTACAGTCTGTAAATTCATCACAGATTAAATGCAGTGGAAATGAAAACCTCTCTTTTATGAAATTAGTGAAGAATAAGCTCGAATTGCATCAAAACAAGTTCTTAGTATGGCGAGCGCTACATACGTTTGAGGTATTTTAAGACACCTTCCCACAACAAGATTATGTGTTACCAATAGGGTTGCCAACCCTACTACACCTAGTCTAGTCATAAGGTTTGTTACATATGGAAAGTGAAATAAAAGACAGAATGAGTTACGCACTACAACCATTTATATATCAAATGAAAGGGTATAAAATACAAATTTAAACTATATTAAAATTATTCAAAATGTCCTCATTTTGCTTGGATTGGACCCTTTAAACTGCGAGGCCAGTCATCAATCGAATCACGTACGAAGTTCATGTAAATATCGGCGACTACTTTAATCAGGGATGCTTTAAGTGACGCCAAGTTGCAAAGGGGTTTAGAGCAGACCTTCTCCTCTAAGTACTGCCATATTTTGTAATCCAAGGGTCTGCCATAGTCTGGGCTGGAGGAAGGCCAATCCTCATGCCTGATAAAGTCGATTCCACGGATCCTTAGCCAGTTTTGGGTACTTTTCGCCTTATGAACTGGCGCAGAATCCTGCTGGAAACCCAGTGCCTGTTTTCGAACCTTGTTTGTGAAAGAGGTTCCTCAATGTTTGTTAGGACTGTGTTTTGGTAATACGAGGGCACTGCTTTTCACTCCTTTTTCACAAAAAAACACCTCCGTTGGACCCAAATAGGATACCCTAAGCCAAACCATAAATGCTGAAGGGTAATGACTACATTGAACACGTGGCGCGCGTTTGTTCGCTTCTTCACTAGAGTGTAAGTACACTTTATATTTTTTTTGTTGAAACCCTCCTCAACATTAAAATTTTTTTCGTCAAAAAAAAGTATTTCGTTTTTTTTCCGCGTACCACCTTAACAAAACCCGGCATCTTTCGAATATGATTTTCTTCATCCGTGCGTTAAGAAGATGTGCTGATTTTTTCTATAAGCATGCAGTCCTAGGTCTTCATTCAACACCCTTTTAACAGTGATTTTGCTTAGTCCCAACTGCAGAGCCAACATTGCTGCAACACTGCTTTGATGACCGCTGGAGTCCGAACAGTACGAGGTCGACCGCTCCTCTGTTTATCTTCTAATCTTGAATCTTCCCTGAATCGTTTGATAGTACGATAAATAAATCTCAGTGGAATTTCCAAATTTTTCAGCAGTTTGAAAACTTCGGTTGGCGCGAGACCACAACGATGCAATGCAATTACTGTGACTTTGTCTTCTTTGCGCGTCCACTCCATTTTAGAAAAAGAAAAAAATTCCAGAAACTATTTGTATTTATTTTCTTTAAATGTTCAAATTTCGAATGCCCATAAAAATTTTTTCGGCTTGCATTCTAAATTAGAAATTTTACCTATGTAACAGTGGCTAGACTAAGTATAATATAGTATCCTACTATATTGAGGGCTCGCCTACTATTTTTTTTTTGAAAAAATATATAGTAGGCAAAACTACTATATTTTTTCAAGTGAAATGAAATGAAAAATTCTTTTTTAAAATAAGCTCACATAATGAGCGTTTTTAAATCTTCAATTTTTTTTTTACCCTACCACCCATTTTTATAAAATCTTATTTTATTCGTTATTTCCTATCTTTTGTCTTAAGAAACATTATCAAAATTTTATGTAATTCGTAACAAACAATGGCTTCAAAACGTCATCATCTAATGTATCTCATGAGCACGCACATAAACGTCGCCTTTCAACTCGGCCGCACGCAGCTGAGAGCATACTCTCGCAGGCGCGGTCTTTTGTACGCGTTACATTGCGTGGTAATGTATGCAATGCTTTTTAAACACCGAAAATTAAAATCGTTTCCCAGTAGTAATTTTGAACAGAAATGGTCTTGATGATGGGCAGAATACGTATACCTCGGCTTCGTTGAGTGTCTTGTTACACCCGGTATATTTGATGCAAAAAAGTTGGCAACCCTAGTTACGAATAACCTTGCATATGAAAACTCACAAAGGGATAGCAGCCTTTGTATTCTTACTTGGCGAATTTTTCTAAGTCCATTAGTGGCTCGGTAGCATAAATGGTAGTGCATTGGGCCGGAATCCTAAGGGTGCGGGTTCGAGTCCCGTCTGAGTTGCTACGGGTGAGCCGATTTTTTCTAATATTTTCGTTATATAAATCATCTTAATATAAAAATAGCATTGTGAATGCAAAAAATCTAAAAAGTTAAAATTATATGACAGTTTCACCTTAATTGATTGTCTAGCATCTGCAAAGAAGCTGCTTTCGAATGTCAAAGTGATTCTCTTCACATTGGTGAGATGGCGCTGATCTTCAGCGGAAACGTAGAAAGTATTAGAAAAATTCGCCAAGTCCATTAGTGGCTCGGTAGCATAACTGGTAGTGCATTGGGCCGGAATCCTAAGGGTGCGGGTTCGAGTCCCGTCTGAGTTGCTACGGGTGAGCCGTTTTTTTCGAATATTTTCATTATATTAATCATCTTAATATAAAAATAGCATTGTGAATGCAAAAAATCTAAAAAGTTAAAATTATATGACTGTTTCACCTCAATTGATTGTCTAGCATCTACAAAGAAGCTGCTTTCGAATGTCGAAGTGATTCTCTTCACATTGGTGAGATGGCGCTGATCTTCAGCGAATGTCTACAAAGTACCAGGATCACATAAATTTTGACCACTATGAATTTCAAAAAACTTTTTTTATTTTACTTTAAAGTGATTAATATAAAAAAACCGTTCCGTACCAAAAAAACGGCAAAAAATCACGTTTGTTGTATGGGAGCCCCCTTAAATATTTATTTTATTCTGTTTTTAGTGTTTTTTGTTATAGCGGCAACAGAAATACATCATCTGTGAAAATTTCAACAGTCTAGCTATCACGGTTCATGAGATACAGCCTGGTGACAGACAGACAGACGGACAGCGAAGTCTTAGTAATAGGGTCCCGTTTTTACCCTTTGGGTACGGAACCCTAAAAACAAAGAAAGTTATTGAAAATTATTTAAGTTAACCTTCTTCATATTTATATGATCCTGGTACTTTAGAGACTTGTGCTTTACATTCACTGACCTGCATATTTACACAAAAAAAATTTTTTCATGTCAATGTAATTAATTACATAATTTAATTTCTAGACTATTTTCAAACTCAATCAGTTGATAAGCATTTATTTTTTATTTCTAATCAAATTGAATGTACAATACAGTCAGCAGCACATGAGGTTATACAAAACTATAAAAAAACCGGCCAAGTGCGAGTCGGACTCGCGCACGAAGGGTTCCGTACCAAAAAACCGCAAAAAAAAATCACGTTTGTTGTATGGCCCCCTTTATATATTTATTTTATTCTGTTTTTAGTATTTGTTGTTGTAGCGGCAACAAAAATACATCATCTGTGAAAATTTCAGCTCTCTAGCTATTACGGTTCATGAGATACAGCCCGGTGACAGACAGACAGACAGACAGACGGACAGTGGAGGCTTAGTAATAGGGTCCCGTTTTTACCCTTTGGGTACGGAACCCTAAAAACTGTAATTTATTTTGAACCTTTGTAGCTTTGCATTTAAATGTAAAATTGATTAAATATAATTACCCTGTAGTGGAAACCCAGCCAAGATTTGGATTTTGGGGGCAATGGAGCATAGGTACTTTCAATATTTGGGGGCAGTGGGGAATTTCTTTAAAATATTAAACTGACCTCGGGGGCTATGGAGCATAAGTCCAAAAAAACGTTTCCATGCAGACGAAGACGCGGGCGGCCGCTAGTCCTTATCCTTACTAATATTATAAATGCGATTTTGGAAAACTGACAATCACAATAAAGGTCTATCTAAGGATTTTATTAGTTATAGTTTCAAGTTTATTATTGGTTGGCACAGCTTCTGAAAAACTACAAATTGGAGGGCACTTTACAATTTTTTAGGGTTCCGTAACCTAAATGGCAAAAACGGAACCCTTATAGATTCGTCATGTCTGTCTGTCAGTCTGTCTGTCTGTCCGTATGTCACAGCCACTTTATTCCGAAAGTATGAAAAACTACACAGTTGAAATTTGGTAGATAGATGTATTCTGTTGACCGCTTAACGATTTTAACACAAAAATATAAAAAAAAACCGGCCAAGTGCGAGTCGGACTCGCGCACGAAGGGTTCCGTACCAAAAACGGCAAAAAAATTACGTTTGTTGTATGGGAGCCCCCTTAAATATTAATTTTATTCTGTTTTTAGTATTTGTTGTTATAGCGGCAACAGAAATACATCATCTGTAAAAATTTCAACTTTCTAGCTATCACGGTTCATGAGATACAGCCTGGTGACAGACAGACAGACATTACCCTTTGGGTACGGAACCCTAAAAAAAATAATAAGGGGGGGCTCTCCGTACATAGAACTGATACTAAAAAAAAATTTTTCTTCAAACCAATACGTGCGGGATGTCTATAGATAGGTCTTAAAAAACCGGCCAAGTGCGTGTCGGGCCACGCGCAGTAGGGTTCCGTAGGTACATTATATACCATACCATATTTTAATACCGCTATTATTTTTCGTCTGAAAAAATAACTTTGTTTTTCACAGTGTTTGTATGAATGACAAAGTTATATTTGCGGTTTTAGAAAATGTACTATATCTCAAAAACTGATTATTGTATCTCGTTCAAACCAATTTTCGTTGAAAGTGTTTATTAAGATCTATAGCATATATATTTTTTAGATTTTTCACCCTCTTACTTTAAAAGTTAAAGGGGGGGGGACACACATTTTACCACTTTGGCGGCATATATCTTTCAAACGGTTGACTTTGAAAAAAAATAGTCTTAGAAACCTCAATGTCATTTTTAAAGACCTATCTATAAACACCCCACAAGTATTGGTTTGATGAAAAAAAATATTTTCAGTTTCAGTTCAATGTATGGGGAGCCCCCCCTTAATCTTTTATTTTTTTATTTGTGTAAAAATCGTAAAGCGGTTCACAGAATACACCTACCTACCAAGTTTCAACTATGTAGTCTTAATACTTTTGGAATAAAGTGGCTGTGACATACGGACGGACAGACAGACAGACAGACAGACAAACAGACAGACAGACAGACAGACATGACGAATCTATAAGGGTTCCGTTTTTTGCCATTTTGGCTACGGAACCCTAAAAATGATATTGAGGTTCTTAATGTACGATTCAAACAGACCGGCCGGAATCGGCCCGCATCGGAACTGATGCGTACGGATGCGTCGGCAGCCGAACGCAGCCGTCGGCATGCGTACAGATCCGACCGCATCCGTCGGCACGCGTTCGCATTCGTCAGTACGTTCTTATAGAAGGAACACATTGCAGTCTGTAAGTTAGTGTCTGCTTGCCCGCGTTGACGTAATTTTAATATTATACGAGTAAAATTGTAGATAAAATAATATAATAAAAGAAAAAAAATGAGAAATCGGGTTGATGAAGGTTCGATACCTTTTTTAAAGTGTTGTAATGCCAAATTTAAAAAAGTAACAGAGTTGTACGATTTTTCCATGACAATCTATATCTATACATATAATAAATCTGAAGAATAGTTATGTCTGTAGAAAGGAAATATTTTGCAAAAAGTGGTATGTTTACAAATCGAATTCATTTTTTAACATTTTCTTTCTGTTTATCTGTTTGTTTGTATGCTTATACGCTAATAACGTCAAAAATACTCAATCGTGTTGACGTTTACATAAAAATTTATTACATAAAAAAATTGTAATTTGGAGTAACATTTAGTCTTAATCGCAATCAGTTTACTCCAACAAAAGATATAGGAATTAAGAAGAGTTTACCATAGCTATATGGATGGCATTGGTATGGTATTGCGAGTGACATACGAACGTACGAGAGGGCGGACCGTCGGACTAACAGCTGCTAAAATGAGACATACTGAACTGATAGTAGGGCGGTAAAACAAGGTTTGAGGTTAGTTTTCGCACAAGTCATCTCGGAAATATGAAAATTTGGTATCGATGCATTCAGTACGATGCCCTGATCACAAATATATAAGATGACAAGTGCGAAAGTGGTGGGGGTAGAAACTGTGACGTCATAAAGTTTTCAGTACAAAGAATTTTTTTTCATACCATGTGGTATATCAAATGAAAGGGCTTTGTGAGTAGATTGCGAATATATTACACACTATAACATTTTCACTACTTGGTCTAACAAATTATTAGCAAACGTCGAAAAATTTCGCAATTCAGAGTCTCCATTGAACAGGTCTAGATTGAAAATGACAGAATTGATTTATACAAAATACATAACAAATAACTCTGCACATACTCTTTTCGAATGTCTTAAGGTAATTGACCTAAGTTATTTAAAAATAAGAAAAGGACATCAGTTTTAATAACAGCATAATTTTCTGCTTTTTCTAAATTCTCAGATTCCTTTAATAATTAGTAAAAAAAATAATAAATAAACTTTCGTATGTTTATTCTTACTAGGACAAATTAGGATAAACAGACGAAGGTTTAAATAACAAAAAAGAAAAGTGTTTTCTAAGCGTCTTTTTAGAGTTCCGTACCAAAATGGTAAAAAAGGAACCCTTATGGTGTGACTCAGTCTGTCTGTCTGTCTGTCACACCTGGATATCTCGAGAACTACTAATGGTATCAATTTGAAATTTGGAATAGTTTAAGATGACATTTGTCCAACTATTTTGCGAATAAGAAATAAATAAAAAAATAAATATCTTTTTTACAACAGGGACTAAAAAGGGGTCTTAAAAATTTGAAGTGGGGCAACTAGGGCATGTAGGGTATCATATGAAAGAGCGTTGTTTGCACGTTTTTAAACATTTTTCTTTTTTTAGGCCGCATAGTTTTCGACTTATGATGAAAATTGTAAAAAAAATACCGTTCCCCCCCCCCCCCCCCTTATCTCCGAAGTTTGCAAAGAGAAAAATCTCAAATAATTCTATGTTATAGCAGTTTATATAAAGATTACAGGGAATAAATCAATATAGCACACTTTTTTAGAAATTATCGAATTTCTAAAAAAGTTAACATTAGTTCCACTATCGGTCAAGAGATGGCGCTGACCTAAAACTGCAATACTAATTTATTATTCTACTCTGCAGTGTGGTTTGATGGTGCAACTATGATGGTACTGTTAGCGACGCAAGTGAATTATGAGTGTTAGTGACACGTTATAAGTGATAAAATTAATACTGAAAGTGATAAGTGTTAAACTTATAATAGTGAATTGCAATTAGTGAAGTGAGACTTATGAATAACTAGCGGCCCGCCCCGGCTTCGCACGGGTGCAATGTAGTTACTAAATCTAAAACTGTGCTAATGTGGTGTCAGTGTAAAGTTATTAAATTATTATACTACAGGATACATATACCTAGGAGGACGACATATACCTATACGACGTACGCAAGGGGTGTTATAATATAATTGACGTGTGTGTGTGTCTGTCTGTCTGAGGCAACCAACCTAGCTCCCAAACTTATGGATCGATTTTAATGAGGTTTTTATGCATAGTTTAAGAGAAGCGTATAGACGGCGGGAAGCGACTTTGTTTTATACTATGTATAGCTTTTGCTCGTGGCTTCGCCCGCGTGGGAGTCGGTAATCGTTGTAAGTCTTCCCTTGGAAACCAATGATCGGGATGAAAAGAAGCCTGTGTTAAGTATTCCAGACTTAATCTATATCTGTGCCAAATTTCTCCTAAATCCGTTCACCCGTTCAGACGTGATTGAGTATGATATGATTGAGTAGGTACCTAACAGAACAACATCCAAACATCAAAACTTTCACGATTCTGTAACCAAACTCGCATCTCACTTTACTTCGCGTGAATTTGTTATTAGACATTTGTTTACTAAATTAGCTATTTTACTGATTGCAAAAAATTTAGGTACCCTGCGTAGCTATCTAAAATCTTTTGTGATAAAAAAAAATCTTATCATTATCTTATTTATGATTCAAAATTCGCGTGCAGTGAAGTGAGATTCGAAGTGGGGTTCGAGTTTGGTTACAGAATCGACGCCCTGTTAACGATTCTGTATTAGTTAGATTGGTACTTAATAAAATATATTAGCGGTAATTTAACAAAATAAGTATAATAATATTATGTTACATTTAATCTTACCTTATAGTTAAAAATTCTAATATCTTTGCTTAATAGTTATCTTTTTTATAACTAAAAATCGATGTATGTGTATTTGTTTCCTTTGCACTCCTAAACTATTCATCCACATCCGATTATGATGAAACTTTGGTGAATGTTTGGTGAATTGTTCTGCTTACTACTAAAAAGTTTTCTGGCTAAAAAAACGTGACATTGCAACGCATGCCGGGCAAAGATTTATGCCGGGTGCAACTAATGTTGTGCATTATTATCAGGCTCTCCATCGAAACACTTCTCTAAATACCACATTTCTTGTCACGTTATCTGATATTTGCCAGATGTTGCCGTTTTATTTGACTAATATTTCGTAAAGTAGTGAAAATAGGGATAAAATCTTATACAACATTGTAAGAATCAAAGCTTGTCTTGAAAATCGGGAAAATTAGAGATAAAACGTCAGCCCGTGCAGTGACAACTGACATTTATTTTTCTTAATCATTCAAATTCACTAAGAAGTTTTGATTCCGATATCGAAGTCAACCACCCTAAAAATAGCTTTCTACCCCTTTTCAACCCTGTTAAGGGATACATTTCAAAAAAATACGAAACACGTGTTCAATTAATTTTGTAAAAGAATGTCTATGCCAAATTTCAAGTCAATCGGGCCAAGGAATCGCGTTCTCCCATACAAACTTTGCCACCCTGTTTTACCCTCTTAGGGATTGAATTTCGCAAAATCCCGTCTTAGTGAGCACCTACACCCTAAAAGGGATCCCCATGCAAAATTTGAGACTCCTAGCACTTGTAGTTTCTGAGATTTCGTGATGAGTCAGTGAGTGATTTACGCTTTTATATATATAGATAAATTAAGGATTTTAACTTAGTGAATCTACGCCTTATATGTAAGACTTTGTTAGTTAGACCTTGTATTAGTTCTTTACGTTCTTATTAGAATCTAGGTTTTTGCTATTTGTAAGTAATTTTCAGTTTTTTTTTCTATGTAAAATAGGGTATACCTACAGGGCAATACCTTAAAGACAAAGCCCCAATTTTGGAAATTAGGCATATCAAAGGGGCAATACCACATAGAAAGCCCCCGAAGGTTTTTGTGTAAATATCTTTTAAAATAATTGAGATTTTGTTATAAAATAGTTAATAATCGATTAGATGTTTATAGTTCTATCTATAGAAATTAAGTTTGAGTTAGTTTTATCAAAGGTTTGTAAAAACAACCGCTTATTTCGATATTAGAAAGAGATAGAGATAGTTTTCTTTAGAATTAGACAAAGACAGTTGCGCGTGAACAGGACAGACATACTGTGCGACAGAGAGGTCCGAGTTCTAGAAAAACTAGAAAGTTCTAGATTGATTTTCATGAAAATTCCAAGAAATCTGATTGGTTCCGAATTTTCTATGATTAATTTTCGATCGATATATAAATCGGAGAGGTCGAAGTAAGCGCATAGTTTTCCGATAGTTTTCCAATAATGAAGATATCATTGTAAAAGGAAGAAAAAGGAAGAAATAAAAGAAGAAAGAGTAAATAGTGGTTTCATTATGAAGTAAAGGTCCCAGTAATAAGGTGCATCCTGGCAGTAAGCGCGACAATGTTAAGATTTTAGTGCTCCAAATAATATGTTTCAAAGTGCTTCAATGTGGTGAATCAGTAACTTTGACTATGTTATAAGTGTGAATTAGTGCTTTGCTACGGAGCTACGTGTCTTGCTACGAACATTGACTGCGCCGACTACAAAATAATGTGAAAATGGTGAAAAGAATTTGTGATACGTTGGTGTGACATTTATGTGAAGTGACATTAGTTTATGAACACTGTTGACTGGTGTGTTCCGTGATAGTGTTTTTCCGACCGAGTGTTCAACAGCCTTCCTCGTCCAGCCGGCGATAATCCTATGAAGACTTTTGAGTGTTTACAGTCCACTAATTGAGAGTTATCGAGTGGTATTATTATTTGTGACGTGTGTGGTTTAGTGTGGACGATCTTTTAAGTGCTTTCGTCGTCGTCTGCCCGCCGCGCCCGCCACAGGTACGGAACCCTCGGTGCGCGAGTCCGACTCGCTCTTGACCGGTTTTTTAAGATTACCGCCGCACTATGATGATGATGACATTTCAAAAGATGGCGTGACATGTTTTATAAATCACGTTGTGTTGTTGTTGGGCATTAAAGGTGTATTTGACAAAAAATATAAAGTTTAGTTGTTAGATGCTGTACTCTATATCTGCGTTTAAATGTCAAAGTGCCAATCACTGTGAGGGTTCCAATAGAAGTAAAGCTTACCCTGTCACGAAAAAATTAGTACCTACATCAAGCTAAACGACTTAGTCTAACCTCAGAATAGATATAAGTAAGTAATATGTGTTTAAGAGTTGACAGAACAAGCTTCTAAGAAAAGTTACAAGGAAAGTCACGAGAAAATAACTATTTTTGCCTTACACTTTTCTCGCTGGTAACAAGTGAGAAGTTGTATGTTTCGCATGAGAGTAAATGAAATAACTTTGTTAATGTGTTGCACAAATAAAAATTAAATACGTTAAGTAATTTAAATACCTCTACGTTTGTCCCTTAAAAAATCAGCTACAAATATAAAAAATATACAGGTACGCGACTAATTGTAAACCTCCTCCTTTTTTGAAGAAAAAAGTTGTTTGTTAGCCCTTTTTGTTAAAAAGTGGCGGCCTAGCTCTGATCTTAGCTGATCGGCGCTTATCAGCGCTGGTGCGCTGGTTTAAATTTTAGTGTTGGAGATTCTGTTATCATGCGACTGAGCCACAGAATAGATTTAAGCTATAATATAAAATATAAATATTAATTATTACTATATAACTGAGCGCCAGTTATCAATCTTCATAAGTGAATACGCCCGAAGTATATATGATAGTACAAGTGGGTCGGCTGCCGCGACGTACATGCGGAGCCGGTCGGCTTTGACGCGTGAGGACGGAGCCGAACAGCTGCCTACGCATCCGTACGGATGCGTACGGATGCGGACGCATGCCGACGCGTGCCGACGGAGCCGGTTGAGTTCCAAGCTGCGTAAATTTCAAAGAAATATAGAACTTAACTACCTATATTGAAAGTTACATTTCCTTCAACAGTTTGTAAAATGCGTTTCGGTGCGGGCCGACTCTGGCCGGTCTGTTTTGTATCGTACATTGACAACTTTTTCTCAAAGTCAACCGTTTAAAAGATATTCACCGCCAAAGCGGTACAATGTGCCCCCCCCCCCCCCCCTTTAACTTTTTAAATAAGAGAGCGAAAAATCTAAAAAAAAATATGCTGTAGATCTTAATAAGCACTTTCAACAAAATTAGTTTGAACGACATATGTTTTGTAGTTTTTTAGATATAGCACATTTTCAAAAATCGCAAATATAACTTTGTCATTCATACCAACACGTGAAAAACAAAGTTATTTCTGCAGATGACAAATAATAGCGGTATTAGTATGTTTTTTTTTTTATTTATTCAAGGCAACAAACAGTCATGTATACAAGATAATAACATTGTAAATGTGATTACAGCTATAGACCTATAGTGCGTGTAAATAATCTATTATATCATATTTTGTTACTTAATGAGCCACTCTCAGGACTAGACGATATTACATTGATGTTATGGTATAAAGTAACTACGGAACCCTACGGCGCGTGGCCCGACACGCACTTGGCCAGTTTTTTTCAATCGAGATATTTTTGCTGTCAATCACATAACTGAGTACTTTAATCTACTTTCTATATAAATTTTTTTCACCGATAAATCAAGTAATACTTTGTGAAATCTTTTATCAAAAATATGTATTTGACGTGTAATGATTGGACTCTCTATATGAATTATTTCTATTTACTCAGAAGTAGTACTGAATGTAAGACCAAACCAATTAAAAGCTCTCTTACTAGGTTGATTCTTCGATATAGACAATGTTGTTAAAAATATACGGTAAGAGATATAAGGAATAACACGAACATTGCAGTTGCAGGTTAAAAAAGACTACAAAAAGAAAAGAAAATTAAAATCTGCTTTGGATTTGCAACCTCGGATTCATAATATGAAATCGTCCTCCATTTGATTCTTCGTTTATACAGCAAAATACATTATAACGATATGAAACTAATATGGTTTATATTCTAGTGTTGTACAAAGCAAAGTTTTAAAGAACCTGTTGCATATGTATGCTGTTAAAGTTTTCAATTTTGATATTCCACAGGTTGCGTCGTAATTTTGAATTCACGTTGCGGAATCAGATTTGTTACGTGAAAATGTGTGCATGGGTTAAATTAAAATAACGTTATTTTGTAGTTTATCTCTTTGTACGAGTATTTGTTTTGAGCCCGTAAAATCGGACAAAGGGTTTTTATGACGCCCGTGGATAAACAAACGCGAGCGAGTTCGATCCAGGCGGGAAAACAATCGGACGTAGTGATTATTTCCTTTGTGGTTGACGCAACAAAGAATTCACGGTCCACAATAGCGGATTTTGGTCCACACAAAAAATAAAATGCGTTTTGTGTGACGCGTATTTAATTTACGCGTATTGTGAAGTTTGTAAAATTTACAGTCCAACATTTATATGGAAAGATGTAACAGAAACCGTGTTATATCAAAAACTTCTGCATGAGATTTCTCGGAGTTCCGGGTAGTACAGAAGCACAGAATAGATATAAGTGCTACCGTACAGAAAGGAAACTCTCCGCCCCGCCCCACAATCAATTACCTCACCCCACCGGCACCCACCGCGTGAGTTCCGTGTGCCGACCCGTGTGCTCATTCAATAGCTCGCACACAGTTGCGCGTGTGCAAAAACGTCACTGTGTAGCGTCTGTGTAATAGGTACTTAGTTGAAACGCGACGCTTGTATGGAGTGCCCGGGGTGTGACAGAAGCGCCGTTGGAACAATTAAATAAAAATTTTAACTCACCTGTCATCTTCAAGCTCGTAGAACATGTCCTTTGAAGAGTCATGTATGTATATCTTGACCATCGGACTGTCCATGTACTGCATAGTAAGTTGCTTCGGGAAACTTCGAACGAATAGAGCTTTGACTGTATCTATCGATGTGATTTCATTCGGCAGAAGAGCCCTTTTGGTTTCATTTCGATATTGCAGAAATACTAATCCTGCAACAAATCAACAGATTAATATTTTCTCAAGAAATAAAAGAACAAATGTATTAGCAGTGTTAAGTATATTCCAGAGGGGCAGCTGCCTTCCCCCCCCTTGAGGTTAAAAAATGTAGTCAGTTGCAAAGTAAAGTAACCAAAGTTCTAAGGCCGTGCAATTGACTTGCTTTTTAGGGTTCCGTACCTCAAAAGGAAAAAAACGGAACCCTTATAGGATCACTTTGTTGTCCGTCTGTCTGTCCGTCCGTCCGTCCGTCTGTCTGTCAAGACCCTTTATCTCGCGAACGCGTGGAGGTATCGAGTTGAAATCTAAACTATATACTAAGGTCTACGGTCCCTTGAAGCTGTAAAAAAATCAAACTTCTAAATTAACGTGAAAAAAAGATACTGCCTTTTATGCCGCAAAAAACGCATTTTCGATACTCTCAAAGGAATCAAAATTCATAGGGTACTTCCCGTTGACCTAGAACTATGAAATTTGGCAAGTAATAGCGTCATAAACTACACATACAGGAAAAAATCTGAAAACTATACTATATACTATAATATACTAATTAAATCACAAAAAAATATAGTCATTAAAATACGTAATTTTATCATCGAGTGAAATACGGTATGCGCGGTCATAGTTTAACTTCTTATTGACTTTTGTGATAATAGCGCCACTAATTATTTTTAAAATATCAATATTTATTATTTTTAATTAATTAGATCCTTTCAAATATTGATACAGTTAATTACTTTTATAAATAATTAAAAAGGAATAAAATTGGCTCTAAATATTTCGCAACATGGCGGTAGGTATGTCAGCCATTTGACAGGGGGTCAAAGAGTAAAACAAGCACAGAGTGCATTCCAGCAGACTAATCGTTAATCGATCACCTAAGAGGAAATTTTAACCATCAGCGCGTTTCTCACACCGATGACGGGACTCGAACGGGATGGAATCAGACATTCGGACCAAGGGAGGTGATGTCTGGAAGGCATTTGTTTTCTTTTCGGGTGTTGTTGGAAGGTCGAAATTGGCAAAAAAAGGAAGGAACCGAAGCGAAGCGAAAGCGGTTCGCTAGTAATAAATAAAATCTATACATATAAAACTCTAAATTGATTGATTGATTGGTGATTGATTGGAGATTGATTGGTGATTGATTGTTGGGATATGCCTAGAGCTCTAACGGCTGAAATTAAAGACACCGGAGGGTAGATACCTTTCATGGTGTAGGTGAGCACTAAGAAAGGATTTTGGAAATTTCACCTCCCAAGAGGATGAAATAAGGGATGAAAGTTTGTATTGAAGTCTCCTAATTTCAAAGGTAGGATGTTCAAGGTAGGATGTTTAAAAATAATAAGGGGAAAGGGGAGGGGAGGAGGGACTGGGACGGAGGATGGCGATGTATAGATACATAAAAAGATTGACGGTTACGGTGACGGTAAGTGTAAGTGGACGAGGAAGCGGAAGCTGAATTGGAAGCGAAAGTCAAATGTACCATGGGCAACAGCGTCGCTTAACCACTGCTAAGGTTAAAATCGCTTGCACGCCGCGCCCGCTGTCACATACGTTTAGTTCGTGCAGGGGTGATACGCGCCCACACGAATTTTGTTGCAAACTGGTTACGCGACGCTGTTGCCCATAGTACATCAATGAATATAAACAGTTTGTAATGTGGAGTGTCAGCCACTCGTTTTTCAGTCACCACAAGCAGCTGTGGTTAAGATTTGTAAATTAACTGTCCGCCTATTCGCCCTTCCACCTGTCCACCTGGTCGCCCATCCACCTTTTTGCCTGTCCCCTTCTATCCTACTTTTGAAAGACTGTTCTACAGTAACATATCCAAATATTTATATTTATGATGGTACGGAACCCTCGGTGCGCGAGTCCGACTCGCTCTTGACCGGTTTTTTTAATAAATCCCACAGCTCAAATCTTGAATAAATTCACTAGATACTCTTGACTGTACCTAAATACCTTTAATATCCCCCCCCCAGGCCATGGGCTGGCGACGCTCTTGCAGATTTGCAGGGTTATTTGTAAAACATCAACAACGTCACAGGAGTAGATTACTAACATCATAAACAACAATATTTTTTTCTATGACTTTTTCGAAAACAGACAAAAATTCACAGATTTTGCAGTCCCCGCAAGAATCGGAGCACTAAAAATGAATACAAAAATGTACGAAAAAACCAAAATCAAATCAAATGCAAAATCCTATTATATTTTTAAAGTTTTTCCACAATTCCAAACCTAAAGGCACCACTTACGGTCACAATTATTAACCGATTTTCAATTTTTTTTCGCCATTTTATAGCTAAACTAATACCTACCCATTTTTTTTTCGAAATATTTACAATTGAATAAACAAACACCCTAAAAAATCCCAAATTTTGCAAAGTTACCAGTAGATTTTCGAAATTCAAACGTTCACATGTCTCGATAAATTCCTCAACTTTTGGTACTATTCCTATCTCGATCCTCCCAAAATCCTCGGAGATACGGCCAAAAATACGTCTCAGGCGATTTGCATCTGATACCATTTTCAATGGTAAAGACAAATTTTCATATAAAACTTGATCAGCTGTTCGGGCATTTGTTGGGAAAGTCGATATTTTTATGTCTGTTTTCGGAAAAGTTTTAAAACAAATGTTTATGATGTTAGTAATCCACTCTTGCGAGGTTGTTAGTGTTTTATAAATAACATGATCTTAAACTAATTACTACTAACTACTGCCCTAAATTTTTTTATTTTCCTGAACTATTTAGTCGGTTTGTTTTTCCTTCAAGATATTAATAACATTTTTTTATTTTGCTTCGGAAGTAGTAAAAATGACAACATCAATGAATTGCTTATTATAGGTATCAGTAAGTTGTCGTAGTGGCACACACTCCTTAGCACGAATTCTGCCCAAAGCAGGTGGAACCTTCCCTACTCTAAGGGTGGAACAGCCGGGGCACAGATAACTAACTAATCCATAGGAAAGTATGATATTTTCAGGTATTGATTATGTCAGTTTTACGGCGACTATGTTGAGCTGACATCATCAAACAGATAATGAGGCGCTTTATCACAGGGTAAACAATAGTAGATTGTTATATAAGGGTTAAAAGGAAGCAATTCCCATACGGCTATAGTTCAAGTATGGAATTGATGACTTTTCATTTCGAATATAAAGAAAGTAAGAAAGTAAGAAAGTAATTAGTAACTACATATTGTTTACACAGCGATCGGAAATGCATTTTTGGTATTATTTTTTTATTGCTTTTTTAGGAAGAAAACCTCCCAATAATCCTGATCTCACTAATTATTGTCATTTCGATACTCGTAACAACATCGTTTCATTAAATAACAGAAAAACCTCCGTACAAAAAACTTACAGCACGCAGTTTTCTTCCTCCTGAAAAGTTTTTTCTTTTACACTTGCGAGGTTTTCACTCTAAGACGTCGATAGACAACGTTCTACGCCGCTAAATTACGGCCGTAATACGACGGCACCATCATCCTAGGAAACTCTAGCTTCAGTGATGGTGTACATACCTAGGGGCCGTTCTAGCGTCTTGCTCGGGGTCCTGACGACGGGCAGCGAAGACCTCTGCTTGCCGCCGCGCCTGAAGCCCGTGGAGGCGGTCTCCACCTCCGACATGATGCCGGGGTCATCGTCAAAAAGCAGCCCATTTGGCGGTGGGTAGCTTCGCGGCAGTGGAGGCTACAATAAAATACAGCTGCTAAAGTTTACCGCAAAAATACTTAAAATGTTCCTACTAAGTATGTATGTATGTATTATTTCCTCTGCACGCGAAATAGTATCTTTATCAATGCCGAAGTGCCGAAGTCTTGTGAGACCACGGCAGGAGTAATTTCACATTCAACATTTTAAGGGATTATTATTTCCACTTCCATTCCAACCGGAAAAAACATTTCAGCTTTGTGTTATTTGTTTAGAGTAAGTAGGTACATATTCATTAAAAAAAAATCTAATGTAACTAAGTAGTTACATTAGATTAGAGATAAGTAAGTACTTTTGAATAAAAAATGAAAAAATATGCTATTGTACTTTCGATGTGCAAACATTTTGTCGGACAGTCAAGAACACAATAAAGTACTTACATACAATATTTATCTGGGATTCGTACTGTAAATAAATAAATAGAAGCATAACTCAAAAATATATTTTTACATGTCTTTAATTTAATGAATTGAATAGCTCTTCAACACTTAATTTTAATTATTTATTAGGAACAATTACTTGAAACTTGAAAGTGGACAAACAGAAGATTAAGATTAATAATTAATTTTAAAATGTCATAATTAAGTACTTTTATTGCTTGTAACGTATAGTTCCAACTACATCTAGATAATATTATACTTACAGTATTATCTCGATAGGAAGAATTTTAATTATGTTTTATTAGGTCGCCAGAGCAGTGAACTCTGTATGGAGAAAATAAGGGGCCATATAAAGGCAGCACCAAACAGTGTTGCCACTAAAACACATTTCAAAGTTGTGTGTATTTTTATAGCAAAGTATGGCATAGTGTCAACAATTTAGTTTCGCAAATCTTTTTAGAGCGCTTTCATATCCGTACAATGACAGATGCGCTGCTAGCGCGCGACGGAGAACGCGTATGGATATGGCAGACTAGTCCAATAAAACTAGCTTTATCTGGACATAAATAATAAACTCGTTGTTTTTATTACTTTATTGGAAATTGATATTAAGTGTCAAATATTAATTAGATATGTGATGTAAGAAATCCGGGGTGGTAACCGTTTCATACAAAAATCATGAGATTTCGTACATTACCTAGCTTTTTCCTAAAAGCAAAATAGTTAACCAAATATCTTGTTAGTATAATTTTATGGTACATTAAAATGCTATCACCTAATAGCAAATTAAACTAAATCCAATTTCGCATGTTTGTCGACACATTATTCAGTATGACTAATTAAATTACAGTTACCTATAATTTCTGGTAAGATAAGCCAAAATATCTGCCACTTACTGAACCTTCTTTGTTAACAATAGTTCCGATTGATCAATTAGTTTAATTTTGATTTATTTACCTGAAATGCAAGCGTCATAGCATAATACACGTACATTTAGTAAGTTATTTATTATGCTGTAATAACGAAATCAAAATTTGTTGAATTTTTTTTTTATTTTTTTTTAGTTTTATGCGAAGTTTCGAAATGTTTAATTCCTTTTATTTTAACTATAACTAACACTAATTTATGACATAGAAAAAGAAAAATTTAATTATCTAATTATGTCCAGATAAAGCTAGTTTTATTGGACTAGACGTGACGCACGGCTTGGGAGCCCCTTAAACGTTCAAACAATAGTTTTAGTGTTCCTTGGGTATTTTCCCCTAAATTTTTACCCGACTGCGAGAATAAACAAAACAAAAATGACGGACATTATTCGTAAAATGGACTTTATAAGTACTGCAATTTATTTTACAACTCAGATATTTACCGCAATTAAGGAAAATAAAATCCAGAGATTACATGGATAGAAGTATAACTGGATAATATCTCCTAAATTTAAAGAAAATCCTCTTAAGGTCAAAGAATACTCCATGTTTACAAACAGTTTGAGCGTTAAACGGGTACTTTACGTCCGCCTCGCTTACGCCCCGCGACTAAAAAGCTTATACGTGAAAGCGCTGTAAGTGAAGTTGATGCAAAGTGCAAAAGAAGAGCTTATTTCACCTTTGAAATGAAATCAAAAACAAAACACTGTAAGTGTCGGAATTTTCTACTAACCCAGTATACATTTTCTGAAAGCCTGATTTCCAAGCTAGCCCTAGGCATGAACTAAGTTAATTACAAGGATAATGTTCTAGTTCTTTACCTTGTAACAAACTTGATAACTTGCAGAAATGCTAAGAGTTTAGCTGCTTATTTTATAAAAAATTAAAATCAGCTGATTGATCGTTCAACAAAGAATTTTTTATTACTTATGAAGTCATTAAAAATCACCATTATTCATCATCTTTGACGTTTAAGTCGCAAAACAAAAATGAGTCGTAACTGGTTTATATGATATTCAATTTGATTATTATACGAGTATTATTGAATGACCCATAAAACCAAAAAATATATATATTAGTGTCTTTCAGGAATTAAAATTAAACAAACTTTATTAAAACAGGTTGTTGAGTTTAATTTTGAAGATGAGAGCTTAAAAGTTTTAGCAATATGTTTGCTTTGCGTATTCACCGAAATGAATGAAATCGAGGCCCTGGTTTTGTGCCGAAACTCACTCGAGCAAATCGGGCAACCCTTATGGGAGCGATATGGAAAAGGATAGGAAACAAATATCGAAACTTCCAGACTGTCATCACATCATGCACAATTAGGGAATGCAATCCCACAAGAAATTTTCAATCCCGTTATTAGCGGGACTGAGCATTCGCAATCCCGCTGAATCCCGGTATTTGCGTGATCCCGCATGGACTTCGCAAATAGATAATGAACATGTAAAACCTATGGAGGGACTCAATTGAAACAAATCATTTAATAGAAAACCAAGAAGGTAGCATAATAAAAAAACTGAACTACGAAGTACGATAGGCCATGCTCGCTCACTTAGCTAAAAGTTTTTGAAAGAAGACAAGAAAGCTCAAAAATTGAATTGTTTCATCTGCTGAACAGCCGTTCTGACTTTGCATATTATTATTACCAGAGCAGCGAGAATTGCTCGTTTTGCTTTCACGTTTGTATTGACAATCGTCACTAAGGCATTAAAGACGAATTGAAGGAAGCGACATCGCGCTGGAGTAACACATACGCATGAATTTTGTTTCTGATCAATCCTGCGATCCCGCGCGGGATCCCGTTCAATTTACGACCGGGATCAGTCTCGCAATAAGCACGCGGGATCCCGATATTGCATTCCCTATGCACGATGCTTTTTGCATTTAACTAAACGCACGCAAGCAATGTAACTAAATACCAAGTCCACTGTACCTATACCTATTGTCATCATCGTTTATTAAAATAAGTATTAAAATATTATAATTAGCTTTTATTCATCATGCTATTGTGTGTAAGTACTCGGGCATAGATTCGACTACTAACAATCATGCTTCTATTTCGTAAGAACTCGGGTACTGCTGTCAATAGATGGCGCTGGCATCAAAAACTTGGAAATGAAATAGTTGAGCGAGAGATTTTGTTTGACTCTTGAGATTTTGTCGAATCTATGCAGCCGAGCAGTACGGTGTTCCTCTGATGCAAGTTGCTGATTTTTGTGAATTAAAGTGTAAGTGTTGTAAACAAACAACGGAAATACAAGTGAGTACTAATGAATTTCTTCTTTTATTTTATACTAAACCTAATTGACTGTTTAATTAACTGTAGTCAGTATAAAGGATCAGGATGGTAGCGAACATTTCAGAAGTGGGGATGAATGTACAACCACTGAGTTTTTTTTTTTTCTTTTTCGCTTTTTCTTGTATTATTTATACTATTTAAGCTTTGCTGTCCTTTATATTTAATGAAAATAAGACTTAATAAAGGTTTGTTGAATAAAATCATGATAAAATTTATATAATATACTATGATTTTGAGGCCTGATCCTTGGTGCTGACAAACGATTTAATAATCGCAGACTGATTACCATTTAGTTATAAAAATTATTGAAATAAACCAAAAAAAAAATTCATACTTGTGGAACTCTCGATTATAAAAATAAATAATAGCCTAGGCAAAATGCAACTTCGGCCAGTCCCTCACTGCGAGGGGTGATAAAGGGACCACTTGAAAGAGCGCAACGGCACATCGGAATTTGCTTTCTTACATAAAAACGTTATCAAGACTCTTTGTGACCACGTACGAATGTTGTGTTTTTTTTGACACTTTTTATAGTGTGTGTATGTTGAGGGTTTCTTAAAATAAATTTTATGTAGTCGGACCACTCGCCGATCTTCCATTAGCCTAGCGCTGTATTTGGAATAATTTATTGTTGTTCATTACCCATTATTTCGGTCGTTTTTGGATACAGATCAGCTCAGTCACTGGGACTATAATAACCTGAGAATTATTATCAGTTTACTAATCAATAACACATATATGGGTAGGTTTATTAACATCGTTTGAATATGCAGTAAAAAAAAAAAAAAAAAAAAAAAAAAAAAAAGTTACATTGTATTGTGCGTTTATATTTCTGCTAATTTCAGTGGACGATTCTGAGGTCATGGCTTACACTCCGACATTCCCTACGGATGTGGAAACCCAGCCCTGCGGTGATGAAATTCAAGGACTCCAGGAGGATGGAATGGGTCAACCTTCGCGTTCGCGCAGCCGGGTGAGCCGCCGTTCGGGCAGCTATGCGAGCCGCCGGCGCCGTTCGCAAGGCAGTGCGAGCCACCGCCGTTCGCAAGGCAGTGCGAGCCACCGCCGTTCGCAAGGCAGTGCGAGCCGTCATCTTTCGCGCAGCCGTGCGAGTCGTCGTTCGCGAGGCCGTGCGAGCCGACGCTCGCGCAGCCGTGCGAGCCATCTTTCGCGCAGCCGTGCGAGTCGTCGTTCGCGAGGCCGTGCGAGCCGACGCTCGCGCAGCCGTGCGAGCCATCTTTCGCGCAGCCGTGCGAGTCGTCGTTCGCGAGGCCGTGCGAGCCAACGCTCGCGCAGCCGTGCGAGCCATCTTTCGCGCAGCCGTGCGAGTCGTCGTTCGCGAGGCCGTGCGAGCCGACGCTCACGCAGCCGTGCGAGCCATCTTTCGCGCAGCCGTGCGAG
This sequence comes from Agriphila geniculea, assembly GCA_943789525.1. Taxonomy (NCBI): domain Eukaryota; kingdom Metazoa; phylum Arthropoda; class Insecta; order Lepidoptera; family Crambidae; genus Agriphila; species Agriphila geniculea. The sequence goes on from OX038870.1 coordinate 5,262,299, forward strand.
TCGTCGTTCGCGAGGCCGTGCGAGCCGACGCTCGCGCAGCCGTGCGAGCCATCTTTCGTGCAGCCGTGCGAGTCGTCGTTCGCGAGGCCGTGCGAGACGACGCTCGCACAGCCGTGCCAGTCTTCGTTCGCAAGGCCATACGAACCGACACTTGCGCAGCCGTGCGAGTCAACGCTCGCGCAGCCGTGCGAGCCGACGCTCGCACAGCCGTGCAAGTCGCCGATTACGCAGCTGTGAGATCCACCACTCGTGCGGCCATGCGAGCCGCAGCCGTGCAGTAGCTAGTCAAGAAATAAATCAGGCAAGCCGGTCTGAAGGTACGAGTAAAGTTTTAACAACTAAGAAGGATGAATTCGCTTTGTTTCTTGAGGCCCTTAAATCAGTAGGTCATAACAATAGTGTAGACAAGCTAGGAAATATGCATAACACTGTCCCTGAGTTTGATCCCACAAGAAAAGAACAGACGATGACGATGTGGCTTCATAAGGTGAACGAGTGCAAAACCATTTATGGTTGGAATGAAAAACAATTGGTTCATTTTGCGTTACCAAAGCTGCGTGGTGTTGCACAACGCTGGTATGAAGGTTTATCGTCGGTTCTTTTCTCTTGGGAGGAATGGCAGTCAAAATTATTAGCCGCATTTCCATCCCAAGAAAATTATGGACAAATGCTTTCTGACATGCTCGCAAAGCGCGCTCGATTTGGTGACTCACTAGAGACATATTATTATGATAAAATTGCACTTGTAAATAGATGTAGTATTACGGATAGGAGGGCAGTAGAATGTGTTTTACATGGAATAGATGACCGTTCTGTAAGGCTAGGAGCGGAAGCTGTACAGTATGATAATCCCGACAAATTATTAGCATACCTTAGGAATGCTAGGAATATTAAACCACAAATTGATCGTAGAAATCCGTCTAATAATAATAGGGCTCAAGACTCACAAACACAATCAAAGGTTGGGTTTATACCAAAGATAACACGATGTTTTAATTGTAAGCAAGATGGCCATTTAGTTTCCAAATGTACCCAACCTATTAAAAAATGCGCTAAATGTCAAAAGTTGGGGCATAGTGCAGAATCTTGTTTCTCGAAGGCTCTTCCGGCCACTCAGAAAACAGTTATGGCAGTGACTAAAGGCAAACCTGGGAAGAAATATAATAAACTTATTAAAATCGATGGAGTTTCTATGGAAGCCTTTATTGATTTTGGCAGTGAATGTTGCATGATCAGATTAGATGATTTTTTTAAAATTTCAAACCATTTTGATACTGATAATCTCCCTGTTTTACATGGATTTGGAAACTCAGTCGTTCAGGTATTGGTAGGCGTCGTGTTACCATTTTCGTTGACAAGGTAAAAGCTGACGTAGATATTTTTATAGTACCTAATGAAGTTATGCTAGTCCCAGTTATGATAGGGCAATCATTCACAGAACAGTCTCATATTATAGTTCATAAAACGAATGATACTCTAGAAATGTTGCAAGCTAGCGATGATTCTTTAGTGCTCAACGATAAGATAAAGTTATTTTGTAAAAGCGACGTCAACCTTACAGGTATAGCATTATTAGAAGTATATACTGAGCCTGTTATGACGGGTGAGGTATATGTCGAGGGAGGTCTTCGGTTTAAGTCTGACGTGAGAATCTCAGTTCCATCAGGTTTGTTTCCCATAGATAATGGCAGAGGTAACGTTGTCGTGGTTTGTCCTTGTCGTAAATCTGTTGATTTTAAGAAAGATGAGTTAATTGTTCGTGGTTTTATAGCAACAGAAGAAATCACATCTAAGTTTCAGGTTATGCAAGTCAGCGCAGATGATAACCTACCATTGATATCTGATGACATTAGCATAGGTGACGATATCACTCAGATGCAAAAGGAACTAGTACTTGAGCTCTTAAACAAATATAGATGTTGTTTCGCGTCAAACTTATCCGAATTGGGTGTGACCTCAGCAGGCGAAATGTCAATAAATCTAAAGGATGATGTCCCAGTCGTATACAGGCCTTATCGCCTTTCTTTTAAGGAAAAAGAAATAGTCAGAGAGATGATTTCTGAGATGTTGGATAATGGAATAATAAAACCTTCGACATCACCCTATTCAAGCCCAATCGTTTTAGTTAGGAAAAAGACAGGTGATTTTAGACTTTGTATCGATTACCGTGCTCTCAACAAAAAGACAGTTCGAGAAAACTATCCTATGCCGTTGATAGATGATCAGTTGGATGTTCTCGCAGGTCATCAGCTCTATACTACGCTGGACCTGGCATCTGGGTACTATCAAATTCCAATACGTGAAAGTGATCAACACAAAACGGCGTTTGTTACGCCGGACGGCCACTTTGAATTTACTAGGATGCCGTTCGGTTTAGCAAACGCGCCTGCTACCTTTCAACGTATCATGAACCAGGTGCTAGGTACATTGCGTCATAAGGAGGCTTTAGCTTATTTAGATGACGTCATAATTCCAGCAAAGGAATTCTCAGAAGGATTAATACGATTGGAAAATGTGTTGAAAATTTTTAAGGCTGCTGGCCTTACTTTAAAATTGTCTAAATGTTCTTTTTTTGGTAATAAAGTCGAGTATCTAGGGTTCGAGGTTTCAAAAAGGGGCATTCAACCAGGCTCGAGAAAAATTTATGCCGTTGAAAAATTTCCCATTCCGCTGAACCAACACAATGTCCGGCAATTTTTAGGACTTGCCAGTTTTTTCCGCCGATTCGTACCCGGTTTCTCGTTAATAGCTAAACCTTTGACACATCTGTTAAAGAAGGACGTAGCTTGGGTCTGGGGGTCCGAACAGGAAACAGCGTTTAGAACTTTACAGCAAAAACTAATTCAAAAACCAACTTTGGCTTTGTACGATTTGAATGCTGAGACGGAGTTACATACAGATGCGTGCAAAATGGGATTAGGAGCAATATTGTTGCAGCGCAGTGGTTGCGGTCTTCTCAGGCCGGTGGCTTATTACAGTAGGCAAACTACTCCTGAGGAACAGAACTACTCTTCATACGATCTCGAAACCCTTGCGGTGGTAGCCGCTCTCCATAAGTTTAGGGTATATCTTGTTGGCATTACTTTTAAAATAGTCACAGACTGTAACTCGTTACGTGCGACATTTCAGAAACGTGATATGTTACCACGAGTAGCTCGATGGTGGGAACTGATGCAGGAATACGACTTTGAAATTGAATATAGAGCCGGTAAATCTATGGCTCACGTAGATGCGCTAAGCCGCAATCCCATCTCCGAAGATTGCCTGACTAATTTAACTGTTATGAACGTTACCGAAGAAAGTTGGTTGGTTACAGTACAAGCCGCAGACTCTGAAATTCAGAGAATTGTTAGTATTTTGAAAGATCCAAATCTTAATGACGTTAAAGATATTAAAGAAAATTATAAAGTAAAAAACAACAAACTTTTTCGAGTGACTTCTGAAGGAGATAGGTGGGTTGTTCCTAAGGGGGTTCGTTGGCAAGTCATTAAGCAGAATCACGACGACATCGGCCATTTCGCTGTCGATAAAACTCTTGAGAAAGTTAAGTCATTATATTGGTTCCCAAAGATGAAAACATTTATAAAAAAATATGTCACATCTTGTTTGGAATGCACCTACTCAAAGTCATCAGGCGGCAAAAAGCCGGGGTTTTTACACCCGATTGAGAAAGTAGATATCCCTTTTGACACCTTACATATAGATCACGTAGGACCCTTTGTGCGGAGTAGTAGAGGGAACATGTACATTTTAGTCATCATAGATTCATATACCCGATACGTTTACCTTAAGCCTGTGAGAAATACAAAGTCCCTTACCTCCATAAAGGCCTTAAAAGAATATTTTGGTAATTTTGGTGTGCCTCGGCGAATAATTTCGGACCGTGGGACCTCTTTCACTAGCTCCATCTTTAAAAAATTTGTAACTGATAAAAGTATCAGACATATACTTAACGCCGTCGCTACTCCGAGAGCCAATGGTCAGGTAGAACGATACAACAAAATTATTGTAGACGCGCTAACAGCCAAATCTATTGGCACGCCAGATAATAAATGGGACGACCACCTGTCGGACGTTCAATGGGGTATAAACAACACCTTTAATAGAGGCATAAATCGAACACCTTCTGAAGCCCTTTTTGGCATTCGACCAACAGGCCAAAATGAAAGTAGGATACTTGCAGAGTTAATTGATGATAGTGCCTGTAGCAATGACTTAGATCTAAATAGGGAAACTGTTAGGCAGGAAATTAACGAGCACATTGGAGTTTGTCAACGTAAACAAAAAGAATATTATGATAAACACCGTTCTAAACCTATGAAGTATAATGTGGGCGACTTAGTGAGGGTAGAACGACAGATAGCTGCAACCGGGCAAAGCAAAAAGCTTATTCCCAAATATCAAGGTCCCTATAAAATAACTGCCATTTTGAACAACGATCGGTTTCAAATTGAGGACACGCCTCTTACAAAGAAGGGTGGGAGATGTCTAACCACTATTGTAGCTATCGATAAGATCAAACCGTGGCTTAATTTTAAGAGACCACACGAGGAAGATGTTAATATATCCTCTATTAACGAACTGAACATCAGTGATTAATTACTATTTTAATTGGTTTTGATAATAATATTTGTTAATATCTATAATCTCGAAGACATTTTTTTTATAATTTCATTGTAACTATATAACGTACACAACCCTGATCCAAATAATGTAATTAATATTAAAGGACAACCCTGGTCCTTATAGTAAAGGACAACCCTGGTCCTAATAGTAAAGGACAACCCTGGTCCTAATAGTAAAGGACAACCCTGGTCCTAATAGTAAAGGACAACCCTGGTCCTAATAGTAAAAGACAACCCTGGTCTTATAGCATAGGACAACCCTGGTCCTAAAATAAAGGACAACCCTGGTCCTAATTTATAGTGAAGGACAACCCTGGTCCTAATGATTGTAAATTAATAAAAATATATATAAAATTAAAAAAAAAAAAAAAAAAATTATGAACCGTTTGATCTGTATTTGTTTAATTTCTTCATTTTAATAATTTTGTTAATTTTTATAATTTTTTTTTGTTTGTTTTATTTTAAATACATATTAATTTTGTATTTAATTAATTGTTCTAAATGTAAGTTATTTTTACGTGCGAGGTCGTCCGTTTAAAGGATGGCCGAATGTCATCATCGTTTATTAAAATAAGTATTAAAATATTATAATTAGCTTTTATTCATCATGCTATTGTGTGTAAGTACTCGGGCATAGATTCGACTACTAACAATCATGCTTCTATTTCGTAAGAACTCGGGTACTGCTGTCAATAGATGGCGCTGGCATCAAAAACTTGGAAATGAAATAGTTGAGCGAGAGATTTTGTTTGACTCTTGAGATTTTGTCGAATCTATGCAGCCGAGCAGTACGGTGTTCCTCTGATGCAAGTTGCTGATTTTTGTGAATTAAAGTGTAAGTGTTGTAAACAAACAACGGAAATACAAGTGAGTACTAATGAATTTCTTCTTTTATTTTATACTAAACCTAATTGACTGTTTAATTAACTGTAGTCAGTATAAAGGATCAGGATGGTAGCGAACACTATGTATAGGTGCCTATGGTATGTGTAGTTTCCAAAGTTCGTACGAGCTTACTAGAGCTGCTTTTGACCCCTCCTTGCATTGGAGCTTCAGAAAGCTTCTAATCAATTGGATGGAACGATGGAACGTATTGAATGTCACAATCTCCGATACAGAGTTTCTGAGTACAAAATAAATTAATTCGACCAGACTAAAATTCGTTGAAATAAAAGCTAATACGTATAAGTAGTTGTTCATGATTTTTTTAATGACTCCTGTCTTTTCGTCATATGAAACAAAAATTAATAATAACGAATGTCAAAAGTGTAAAAAGTTTTTACGTGATTTTTTAACTAAAAAAACATGAATTTAAAATTATTAAACGTCAAATAGTCTAACATAGTCCAATTTTTTTTCAATACTTTTAAAATAAAGAGAAACATTATGATTGTTTCAAACCAACGGAGTAAAAGAAACTGTACAAAAGCATCGGAAACAATACAGTACTTACAAACTTCTTTTTACTTTTGTTTGACATAGTTTGGAGGAATGTTTGTTAGATTTCATGAACAAGCATTCTAAAGATTTACATCAGATAGGTTAGTAGGTCAACAATGCCAATGCTACGAGTAAGTTAGTAAAATAAAAAAAACATAAAACAAAGAAAATACCTTTCTCATAAGATAGTCTATATTATAATTATGCCTCTTGGTGTCTTGATACTTAGATACAGTTGCATACTCGGGGAAGTTCATCTTATTTTGTGCAGGTTTGCTGTGCTATAATACAATAGAAATAAAAATAAATAGCAAAAAAAAACTAATAAAAAACAATATAGAAAAAATGAGCTCATTCAACAAATTAAATAAAAATGAAATATTTTTAGGAAGAAAGATTTTGGCAATAATTTTTATATTTATTTCCCGAAATAGTGGCATAAATTGGTCGTCCATGAACAATTCTATTGAACTTTTGATAAGAAACAAATATAAAAATATATATGTAAGGCTCAAAGACCGAAATCGAATTCGTGTCATGGCTCTTATAAAAAAACCGGCCAAGTGCGTGTCGGGCCACGCGCCATAGGGTTCCGTAGTTACCTTATACCATACCATATTTAATACCACCTATCATTTTTCGTTTGCGAAAATAACTTTGTTTTTCACAGTGTTGGTATGAATGACAAAGTTATATTTGCGCTTTTGGAAAATGTGCTACATCTCAAAAACTAATTACTATATCTCGTTCAAACCAATTTTGGTTGATAGTGTTTATTAAGATCTACAGCATATATTTTTTTTAGATTTTTCACATTCTTATTTCAAAAGTTAAAGGAGGGGGACACACATTTTACCACTTTGGCGGTGAATATCTTTCAAATGGTTGACTTTGAGAAAAAGTTGTCTTAGAAACTTCAATGTCATTTTTAAAGGCCTATCTATAGACACCCAACACGTGTTGGTTTGAAGAAAAAATTTTTTTTCAGTTTCAGTTTCATGTATGGGGATCCCCCCTTAATCTTTTATTTTTCTTATTTTTGTATTAAATTCGTTAAGCGGTTAATAGAATATTATACATCTACCTACCAAGTTTCAACTGTGTAGTCATAATACTTTCGGAATAAAGTGGCTGTGACATACGGACAGACAGACAGACAGACAGACAGACAGACATGACGAATCTATAAGGGTTCCGTTTTTTGCCATTTAGGCTACGGAACCCTAAAAACCGGCCAAGTGCGTGTCGGACCACGCGCAGTAGGGTTCCGTAGGTTCATTATACCATACCATATTTTAATACCGCTATCATTTTTCGTCTGAAAAAATAACTTTGTTTTTCACAGTGTTTGTATGAATGACAAAGTTATATTTGCGGTTTTGGAAAATGTACTATATCTTGAAAACTAATTACTATATCTCGTTCAAACCACTTTTCGTTGAAAGTGTTTATTAAGATCTATAGCTTATATTTTTTTTAGATTTTTCGTCCTCTTACTTTAAAAGTTAAAGGGGGGGGGACACACGTTTTACCACTTTGGCGGCAAATATCTTTCAAATGGTTGACTTTAAAAAAAAATAGTCTTAGGAACCTCAATGTCATTTTTAAAGACCTATCTATAGACACCCCACAAGTATTGGTTTGATGAAAAAAAATATTTTCAGTTTCAGGTCCATGTATGGGGAGCCCCCCTTTAATCTTTAATTTTTTTTATTTTTGTATAAAAATCGTAAAGCGGTTCACAGAATACACCTACCTACCAAGTTTCAACTATGTAGTCCTACTACTTTTGGAATAAAGTGGCTGTGACATACGGACGGACAGACAGACAGACAGACAGACAGACATGACGAATCTATAAGGGTTCTGTTTTTTGCCATTTTGGCTACGGAACCCTAAAAAGAACGCGTTGTGGTAATGAAGAAAAGCTATGACGCGTTCTGAGCACTAATTGGTGCAATCATACAAACAACTCGTAACTTGTCGGAAGGCTTACAACGATGCATTAATTAAAACACCGGTAAAATGGTTTATTTATTTCTTGTCAATTTCGGAGAGTTATAATAATAAAAATATTTAAAAGTTCCTATTTTTAATTTTTAACTTATTTTTTAAGAAATTAAGTTGTAGTTTCTGATAGTCATTGAAGAAATCACGAAGAATTAGTCAATTCTTCGTGTTCAACAATTAGTAGCCTTATTATGTTGATTTGAAAATGTTTGTTGAAATAAAAAAAAATACTTTCCAAACTGTTTTAATTAAATTGTAGTTTCCAATGACTAATATTTTGTGTTCACCAATAATAGCCTTATTATGTTGATTTAAAAAAAACTTAAACTCCCAATGATTAATATGTTACAATTATAAGTAGATTTTTTTATATAAAGTGTTTGTCAAAATAGTTCTAAAACTTCCTAATCATCTTATTATGACTGATCATTTGTAGTCAACAATTTGTTTTTTCATGCTCCTTTATTTAAATGACACGATTTATTTTAATTTTCCGTCTACCTGCCTTGTCCTTACTAATATTATAAATGCGAAAGTCCATATGTTTGTTTGTTACGCCTTCACGTCTTAACTACTGAACCGAAAACAAAAGCCGAAAACGTTTTGAAATAAATCTATCTTTTGTGGTTTGGGGCCACTGACATGAAAAAAAATTTTTTTGGGGCCCTGTTTTTCCTATACTTCACATCGAGTCACACTGAATCTTTACACACTGTGACTGGTTAAGAAAAAAAAATCGGGTTGCACTCCGGGAGTGCCGGCAGAAGTGAAAACTTGAATATTAACGTTGTGCATTTTTGATATTTTAGAATGGTTAGGGAATAATTTTGCACGAATTGCCGTCTTGCGAATTTACTCTGCATTTGAATTTACGAGAAAATCTAGAGTTTTGACATTGAATTAAAAAATTAGCGCGTTGCTATAAAATTATGTCAGACCTGGGGCCGTACCGGCTAACGAATCCATTATCGAAAAGTCTGCTGGGTTTCAAATTAAAACAGATAAATCGAGCCCCAATTGGGCGAAAATGGCGAACCCCATTTCATTATCGACGCTTAAGAACCAAGACCGTCTATCTACACTTTTGGTGATTTTTACTTTTTAATGCAGTTCTTTTTATGGTTAACTTACGCATCGTTTCCTTTAATCAGTTACCTCAAATTCGCATCAAATAAAGAGTTATGAGTAGATACCAATACCACCTAAGTAACTAATTTTAACTAATACCAGCTATCTACAGTAATTTTAAAACTAATGAAGCTCTCTTGAAATACATGTAAACACCTAATTTCAACTTTTTTTTTCATGCCAATCCTGTAAATGTTCAGACATAATTATAATGAAATTGTTTGAAAAAGAAAGAAAACCATTTTTCGTCTCCTGTGAAATCGACTTTTTGTAGATAGATGGTGTTGGTTCTTAAGCGTCGTTATGTCACACGATCATCGTTATCTTCCAAATTACGTCAACAGAAAGTACAAGACGAAATTCCTTACTTTGATTTTTCAGTTCTAAGTTGAAACCGATTCAGATTTTTCGATAATCGATTCGTTAGCCGGTACGGCCCCGGTCAGACCAAATGATTTATGAAAATTGTCGACATGTCGCCTGTCACCTGTTGCTGACAATTGTAATCTTTATGAAACAGGGTCCTGGGGCCGTACCGGCTAACGAATCGAGCTTCGAAAAGTCTGCCGGGTTTCAAATTAAAACAGATAAATCGAGCCCCAATTGGGCGAAAATGGCGAACCCCATTTCATGATGTCACACGAACATCGTTATCTTCCAAATTACGTCAACAGAAAGTACAAGACGAAATTCCTTACTTTGATTTTTCAGTTCTAAGTTGAAACCGATTCAGATTTTTCGATAATCGATTCGTTAGCCGGTACGGCCCCTGGTTGTTGCATAGCAATTTATTAAAAAAATAGAGATAAGAATGGAGTAACAGTTGTTGCTTTTTCAAATCATCCGTCAGGCATATAGGCCGAAGATTGCATCAAAAAAGTATTTTGCATAAAAAGTGGAGTTGGCTGGTTTGCGGATAAGGGTATCGTATGTAACAAAATTTAGTACCAGTTTTGGGTCACCGGGCACTGACGTCCATTATAGCGATGGACTTACGGTTCAAATACACTTAATCCGTTATCGGCCGAAATGTGCCCGGGCGTCATCGGTCAGACTCATCCGATCGAATCAAACCTATGTAACATAAAGGGAGCGCGTACACTACTACAAGCGCCATCGTCCGAAGTCGCCCGATGACGGCCAATCATCCATCGAGTCCGAATTTCATCCGGCACGGTATCGAAAGACGCCCAGTCAACCGTTATAACTTGAGAGTACTTTATTACTAACTTAATACAAGTGCACGCTAAGTATATATTCATACATGACAACGGTAACGATACCTATCCAGTAAACGAACGGAGGTTTTGTTTAAATGTGAGGTTGTATAGCTGAGAGTGACTACAGAAGATCGGCACGGCAACGCCCAATGTCGGCACAGCAGGTGCACGTCCGAGTTACTCGTCAGAGTAGATATGTCCGCCATCGGCCGATAAAATCGGTTTTGGTGTACGCCTACCGTTAGAGCATCGCGGCTTCGAGCGCGTCTTACTCTACCGGTAGGCGTACACCAAAACCGATTTTATCGGCCGATGGCGGACAGACCTACTCGGACGAGTAACTCGGACGTGCACCTGCTGTGCCGACATTGGGCGTTGCCGTGCCGATCTTCTGTAGTCACTCTCAGCTATACAACCTCACATTTAAACAAAACCTCCGTTCGTGTACTGGATAGGTATCGTTACCGTTGTTATGTATGAATATATACTTAGCGTGCACTTGTATTAAGTTAGTAATAAAGTACTCTCAAGTTATAACGGTTGACTGGGCGTCTTCCGATACCGTGCCGGATGAAATTTGGACTCGATGGATGATTGGATTGACGGATTTAGTGTATTTGTACCGTTACGGTACAAATACACTAAATCCGATATCGGCCGAACTATGCCCGGGCGTCATCGGTCAGACTCATCCGATCGAATCAAACCCATGTAACTTAAAGGGAGCGCGTACACTACTACAAGCGCCATCGTCTGAGGTCGCCTGATGAAGGCCAATCATCCATCGAGTCCGAGTTTTTCGCCAGTCTGCCGGCACGGTTTCGGGACCGGAGACGCCCACGATGAATGAATGAATGAATGAGACAACCGTTATAACTTGAGAGTACTTTAGTACTAACTTAATACATAAGTGCAACATAATGCATATGTAACAAAACTTATTGATTATTATAGGTAATCACATCAATCTATACTTACCGCAATGTTATTGCAAGTCTTTCCGTCGGTGATATACATTCTCTATAGTTTGTATTTTGCTTTGTTATTAATGGTTCGACTGCGTTTAAAATATATTGAAATGTGCTTAAACGCATTCTAAAATATTCGAAGAACTTAGTGGGTTGTAATTTTAATTCCTCAAAAAGGTTGTGATATTCACCCAGTTGTTTTCTGTGTATAAATATTTCAATAACCCACACACGCCGATGACACCGACGTTGACGTCGACGGATTAAATTATGGTACGAACTTTCTAAAAGATACATTTCTTCAAATTCCTCCATTTTAAAAATGCGTCTTCACTCTGTTAAGCCACACAGTCAACTACAGAAGATCGGCACGGCAACGGCAACGTCCAATGTCGGCACAGCAGATGCACGTCCGAGTTACTCGTTCGAGTAGGTCTGTCCGCCATCGGCCGATAAAATCGGTTTTGGTGTACACGTACCGGCGATGGACGTCAGTGCCACCGGGTAATAAGTTTGTCACTGTACACTGACAACTACAGACCAAAGAGAGATACAACGTATTTTGCGGTGTCAAATGAAAATTAGTAGTAAAGAGGCGAGATTACAAAAGCCGGTTGAACTCAGCCTTAACAGGCAGCGGTTGTATGACGAAAAGTGGCGCCGAATTTTATTTAAGGCTTTAACATGCCTCAATCCGAGCGGGTCGATCCGTGATGGTGTGAAATCGAACGTAAATCTACTCACTTTGGGTTCAAATCAGTGCGCGTTCCAACGTGGCGGTTGCGTTGAGAACTAGCACCGAATTCTCAATTTTTAAATGTTTTAATTAAATTTCTTCGCTTTCAAGTTAGTTAAAAAAATCTGTTCAATTAAGATTGAAGGTATTAACATCACCAATTTTTATGTGTTGGTTTTAACATTGACGAATGTTCTGTTTCCTAGAAATTTAGCAAATAGGACCAGAAACAGGGTCCACGGTATATTTTTTTACATCAAAAGTGGTAACATTTTTACAAATGCTTTCAATTAAATCTATTGTGTATTATTCCGAGTACATTATATATTTTTTCCATGATAGCTTTACGCGCGTAATCTTTCAATAATTTGAATTGAATATTGGGATTTGACCCTTCTTAGCGCCTTAATATTGTAATAAATTCTAATACACAATTAATAAAAGTATATGTGGAATTTTTAGGACCCATAGTCTAGTATTTTTAAACGGTATCATAACATTCCCTCTTATTCACTATTAGAAGTATATAGCAAAACTGCTAAAAGTGGCCGTTTATGACACATTTGCTATCTACTTCTACGAATGACTACAAGGGAATATCGACGGTTAAGAACCAAATACTGCTATCTACAAATGTTTCCATAATGTAGTTAGTCGCCATCACCAGCAACATAAATCGTCATCACCATTACCATCACCAGCGTTCGTTTCAATTATTGAACTTAACAGTTATTGGTTTATCTTGATAATGTTAAAAGTAATGCGTTATCGACATTTTATGTCTTTGACAACTGATAAGCAATTATTTTGTTAGTAGATCTGAACAAAAAACCAATTATCGAAAAAAAAATAGAAAGCAGTACTTATTTGGTTCTTAAGCGTCGATATAGTGATACTTTCTAAAAATACTAAACCAATGGGCCCTAAAAATTCCACGTAAAGTTTCATTAAATCTTTTTCTTTTAACAACTTTTTAACAACCTATTAAATAAAAACCTCTGAGGGCGCCACTTTTGGTGGTAAATGACAAATATAGAGATAAGCTATAGGTGACTTACTTCCAAATCAAGTGAGCTGTTGTGTGTAGGATGGGCCTGGTGGATGTAGATGTGGTTGCCCGCGAGGGTGTGGCGGCGCGGGTCGTCGCGACGGGAGGCTCTTCCTCTCGGAGGGCCCCGGTTAGCCTCGCCGTCGGAGAGACCGCCTGCAAACAACCACAGTTTTTAACCATTAATACCGTGATTAATAGGGTGATTTGATAAGTCCATGACTTTGTATAGAAGAATCACTTTTTTTTGACATATTTTCTTTTATTTCTCTGATAAATCTTTTTATAGCTCTGCGTATTCAGTCCAACGAAGTTCCCACCTCTTTAACCCATTATTTTATTTCATCACCTGAAAACTGTGGTAACTGAAACGAGGGCCCATTTCAAACACCACCTTTTGACCTGACGAAAATGTTTGCCCGCTAAGACATTTTTTTATGTTTGGTAGCAGAAAAAATCTCAGTGGGCTAAATCTAGAGAATAGGAAGGATTTGCATCTTCATTCGATGAGTTTTGATGTCATGAGTGCCGTCGAGGGGATCGACAGGGTCATTTATGGTCATTTAGAAATTGCTTGAGTTTTTTGTTTCCAAATCTTTTGCCGAATATGAAAAATAATAGTGTAGAGATTTCTAAGGAATTTCTTTTAAAGATACAAAAATAAATTATAAAAAAATCTTCTTTTTAAAGTCATTGAACTATCAAACCGTCCTTGTAATTTGATAATGCACCATACTATAATTATAGGTCAGAAGAATTAAACAAAAAAAAAACTCCAAATCGGATTTAATTCCTACAAAAGGTTTAATATCTTCATTTGTTGCCAAATATAGTCTATATAGTTCTAGTTTCATGTCAGTGGTCCTAGGTTTTCCCCCTGGCAGAGTTGTGCTTAAGTGGTGGGGGGTAAAAATGTACCCCAAAAGGGTTTTTTTCGCGGTGTTTTGGTTATTTTCGCGGTGTTTTGGTTATATCTCGTTTTTTATCAAGATTGTTTAAAAATATTTTAAAGTTGGGTAAATTTACAATAATTTGGGGGTAAGAACGGTTTTAATACGAACAATAGTTTCGGAGACACAAAGCATACTATATTTAATACCACTATCATTTTTCGTTTGCAAAATAACTTTGTTTTTCATAGTGTTTGTATAAATAACAAAGTTATATTTGCGGTTTTGGAAAATGTGCTATATAATAATAATAATAATAAGCCCGCAGGGCAGCTTGTGGCGAGCTGTTGGTGAGTAGCGACACCACGGACCCGAGTGCTCCCGGGAGTCGATCCAGGCCCTCGTTCGCCGGCTATCCAGGGTAGAGTCGTTAGAGCTATTGCTCGAAGGGTGGAAGTGTAAAATGTCATAACGCCAGGGGCCTGCTGACTGGTGCGCTCAGCACCGGGAACTGGCGCTCCGCAGTCTCACCTCTCTACACCCTTAGTCGCCCGCGCCGGTGTTGCGCCCCGGTCGGCAGTTGCTGACCAGTTTGGGGTGCCCATTTAGCGGGCGGCGAGCCACCTTCCGCCGACGATTCGAGTTTGTGTGATGTAGGAAAAGGCGGAAGTCCGTTATCTCACCCCATAGCATAATATCCCAATCCATTAACCGTTCACCCAATAGCCCAATTATATATATTCTCACACTCACAATAGTCTATGTACTTTCCGGGGTCCGCTTCCGTCTGCGCACGTGTAGTGGGGAGCAGATGCCGGTATGTGCATCACACAGTTCACAAATATCAAATCCGTCTCAAAGGGCCTCTACGTGTTGGACCCATGTCCCCACGCAAGCCTGGCAAAGGACCGGGCTTTGCACTCGCGAAACCCAAGCCGAGATACATAATAACAATAATAAAATTATTTATTTGTCCCAGAAAAAACATTGAAAACAAATAACACGTAAAAACAACTCTAAGTATTACAATAAATTACGAATTCAATTAATTCAAAGTATTATAATAAATTATGAATAGATTGGAACAAAAAGGCATGCAGCTCAGCATCTGACAGCTGAGTTATCAACTGTCGCTGTTATTCTGCCACATCCCAAACCAAGACATTTCTAGAATATGACAATTTAGCAAGTTACATAAGAATTAAGTAATGATTTGAAATCATTTATCATCATTAATTAATTATCTCTAAAACTGCTAACTATATCTCGTTCAAACTAATTTTGGTTGAAAACGTTTATTAAAATTTACAGCATATATATTTTTTAGATTTATTCCTTTCTTATTTTAAAAGTTAGACGTGGGGGACACACAGAGGAAATTTTGATAAAAAATCGTGTAACTCAAAAAATTGGCCTAATTTCGAAAAGCTGTGTCTCCAAAACTATCGCTTGTTCAAACTGTTTCAAATTTAACCAACTTTAAAACCTTCTTACACAATTTTGATGAACAACCAGTCCTTCCAGGTCAAATCCCCTTTTGGGGTACATTTTTACCCCCCACCACTTAAGCACAACTCCGCCGGGGTGGAAAACCTAGGATAGTCATAATATTGGGCACAAAAAGATGCCATTAAACAATAAAACCTATTGTAGGAATTAAATCCGATTTGAATGCTAACGCTACTGAACTATTAGGTAGTATATTTTGGTGAATTTTTGGATATTATTATTATTATTATTAGTAATTTGACACGTTTATTCGAGTGAAAATTGAAACCTCTAGCTAGCTAGACATAGACTTATCATATTACTGGTTGGCCCTAAAATTTCAATTTTAGGGCCAACGCGAATCAGTTATCCGCGGAAGACTATTGGGAGGGTGCGAAGGTATAATAATCGATTGCAGCGCTCATGGTGGCAAAAAGAATAAATAAAGAAGGCTCTGTAATCTGCTTGAAAACGATATTTAATTTATTACTAGCGATACAGGAATAATTATATATGTTTATTATCACTTAGTAAAATTATTAAAGTAGCTTTATCCTCTTGTTTTACAAAATCTACAACTAAAAAATAAGTAAACAAACCCTGATATAACCAAAATAAAACACTCTTTTTGAATAGATCTTACTTGCCATATTTAATTTAAATGACCAAAAATGATTTCACAACACTTTGTCCACCCAAAACATAGTAATTTTGAAATTTACATTAATAACACAATATGTATAGTATTTTTTAACATTTTGTCACAATGCCGCCTTTACATATCAAAACGTCAAAACGGTCAGGTCAGAGCCAACAAAGTTGCAACACGCTAGGTGGCGCTCAAAGCGTGCACGGAGCCAATAGACAGACGGTGATTGACGTGACATAAAAATGCCGAATGGTGCATTTGTAGAGCGCATGTGATGCAAACGTTAAAAAGTTACATGGAATATCGCATCATCGGTAAGTAGTTACATTATTTTTATTGCGTGTTGTTAGCCAGGCAATTTTTTAACTTTTTGACCATCGGTAAGTAGCTTTACATTATTTTTATTGCCTGGCTAACAACACGCAATAAAAATAATGTAAAGCTACTTACCGATGATGCGATATTCCATGTAACTTTTTGACCATCGGTAAGTAGCTTTACATTATTTTTATTGCCTGGCTAACAACACGCAATAAAAATAATGTAAAGCTACTTACCGATGATGCGATATTCCATGTAACTTTTTAACCATCGGTAAGTAGCTTTACATTATTTTTATTGCCTGGCTAACAACACGCAATAAAAATAATGTAAAGCTACTTACCGATGATGCGATATTCCATGTAACTTTTTAACCATCGGTAAGTAGCTTTACATTATTTTTATTGCCTGGCTAACAACACGCAATAAAAATAATGTAAAGCTACTTACCGATGATGCGATATTCCATGTAACTTTTTAACCATCGGTAAGTAGCTTTACATTATTTTTATTGCCTGGCTAACAACACGCAATAAAAATAATGTAAAGCTACTTACCGATGATGCGATATTCCATGTAACTTTTTAACCATCGGTAAGTAGCTTTACATTATTTTTATTGCCTGGCTAACAACACGCAATAAAAATAATGTAAAGCTACTTACCGATGATGCAATATTCCAGTAGACATTTTGCTCTTTAGACATGAACATTAGGCATTTTGCTTCGTAGACAATTTTGATTTTTAGACAGCGTGATCAGGAAAGTTTTAATTAAGTTTAAAAGATATTTTCTATTATTAGTTATTGTTCGAGGCACTAGGGATGGTCATCATCATGATTCAAATGAACTAGTTCACTTAGTCCATAATTTGATCTTTAGTTCATTAAAATTTAGTTGCATTGCTAATTAACTCAAAGAACGGGAGTAAAGGGAAAGGATAGAGAGATTACAAACACTGCGTACAGAAATGTCTCCTATGAAAAATATTAATTGTAAAATTAATTATCCACACTACATTTCAATTCAAATAATGGGGAATGACCGAAAAAAATTAAATTGGCTGAATATTATTTTATAGGTAGGAATAAGGTCTCTTAGTAATAGAAAAAAGTTTCAGAATTTTAAGGGAGAAATTACTAAGGGAGCTTATTCCTACGTATAAAAAAATATTCAGCCAATTTGAGTTTTTTCGGACGTTCCCCATTACAGATTGCCTAATGATCCAGTGTGTAAAGAAATATGGAGTCGCATTATTCCAAAACAACGAAAAGAGCCCTATTTCAAGCCTCCTAAAAACGCAAGAAAATGCTCTGCTCATTTTTATGACACAAAAGTCAAAAGCTGGACTACGGAAGCTGAAAGCAACGCCAATATCGCGAATTGAGATTGAAGTATTTACCGCATCCACGCATATAACAAAATAACTAAACTTAAAAAAACCGGCCAAGTGCGTGTCGGGCCACGCGCCGAAGGGTTCCGTAGTTACCTTATACTATACCATATTTAAAACCACCTATCATTTTTCGTCTGCAAAAATAACTTTGTTTTTCACAGTGTTGGTATGAATAACAAAGTTATATTTGCAGTTTTGGAAAATGTGCTATATCTCGAAAACTAATTACTATATCTCGTTCAAACTAATTTTGGTTGAAAGTGTTTATTAAGATCTACAGCATATATATTTTTAGATTTTTCACTCTCTTATTTCAAAAGTTAAAGGGGGGGGGGACACACATTTTACCACTTTGGCGGTGTATATCTTTCAAACGGTTGACTTTGAGAAAAAGTTGTCTTAGAAACCTCAATGTCATTTTAAAGACCTATCTATAGACACCCAACACGTGTTGGTTTGAAGAAAAAATTTTTTTTCAGTTTCCGTTCCATGTATGGGGGAGCCCCCCCTTAATCTTTTAATTTGCCATTTATACTACGGAACCCTAAAAACGAAGCTCCTGCCTTTCATAAGTATGCAGTACTAGCGGCCGCCCGCGAATCCGTCTGCGTGGAAAGTTTTTTTTGCACTCGCCCGGGAAGAGTACTTTTTTTGGGATAAAATGTATTCTGTATTTCTCTATACCCCTGCTAATGTGTATGCAAAATGTCATAATGATCGGTTCAGTAGTTGAGACGTGGAGGCGTAAAAAATAAACAAACGGACTTTCGCATTTATAATATTATTATGGAGTATAGTGACCGGCCGCATATAAGCAAAATCTAACTCTCGAGTTTTGATGGTGATCCCTGATTGGTCAAGAAACTCAGTAGTTAGGTTTTGCGCGCAAACTCTAACTCCCCAGTTTCGGCCTAGTTCGATAGTGATCTCTGATTGGTCAAAAAACTCAGTAGTTAGGGTTTGCCCGCAAAACTGATTCCCATCTTTATTTTTTTTGACAGTAGTAATGTATAACGCGTAATTGTATAACTGATTTCAGGGACTTTGGTAGTTTAGTTATAACAAGAGGTTTTGCAATATATTTTCATCAGTAATTTATGGCACTTAATAATGATTAGGAAAAAAAATAATCAAATTTTGTTTAATAATTTCCGTTGCTGGCTGGTCCTACTGAAATAAAAAGATGTTTACAGATAAACGATAAACCAAAAAAATACGTTAATGTGTAAAGAAAGGCGATTACCTTCAAACCATTTAGCTTTATACTAGGTACTGTATTGAGATTAAGAATAAGAATGTTGAATTGAAGAAAATTTTATTAAGATTGTTTCAGTGCAATAAATATTTATTTTGTTGTTTAATAAGTACCTATTATTTTATTCTCAAAAGTTTTAACCCAAACACAGGAGAAGTCTTCTTCTTCATCGTGTCGATGTTCCGGCGTCCACCAAAGCGTGTTGTCAGGCAAAATTCACAACGGCATAGCGCAACCAAATAGGACAAGTAAGAATAAATGCATTTTAAGTAGATACTAACTTGCAATTATGATTCGTTGCGACGCAGGTTTGGTTTTCTGGACAATCCATTTAGTCAATTTTGGATGGATACACTGGAGAACTTGGCATATGCCACAGTTCTCCAAACTATAATATTAGGTCCTTAACTTGCCTATGAAATTGGCGTTTTTTCTCACACACAGAGAACCAACCACAACTCCAGCGATTTAAATTATTTATCAGTTGCTGGATATTACGGCTATATAACTATCAAGGTGACGGCTATGTTTATAATTGGATGTAATTTGATTGTTCTGATGAATAATTAAAGTCATCTAAAAATACATTGAAAGTGACTTCTTTTTTTGGCAAAAATAACCACTTAATCTGTTGTAACGTAGCCTAAACTTACTTTTTTGTACTTACAGAAAAGTTTTGTTGCAATAGCGTTCACAGTTGTTAAATACATTGTGAAAAATGTTAAAATAGAAAATGCAACTTTTTGAAAATTCTCCATACAAAACGTCAATTTCATAGGCAAGGAATATTTGGTTTAGCAGAAAAAAAGCTTTTGCGTTCAGATCTGGGTATACTGGATAATATTCGCAAAAACTTGGAAAATTAGAAATCATTTTAAAAAATAAAATATTTTACCACAGTTGTGTTCAAAGACAATTGACAACTGAATTTAATATAATAAAAAAAAATTTTGAAGCTCGCTCATTGGTGGATGCGCACTCAGTAGTTAGAGTTTGCGGGCAAAACCTAACTACTGAGTTTTGTGACCAATCAGAGATCACTATCGAACTAGCACGAAACTGGGGAGTTAGAGTTTGCGCGCAAAACCTAACTACTGAGTTTCTTGACCAATCAGAGATCACCATCAAAACTCGAGAGTTAGATTTTGCTTATATGCTGACCGGCCGAAGCTCTTTGCTTTAAGTTTTATTCCTAGTGTAAAAACCTAGGATAACATAATCGCTGTTGCATTGTATTTAGCAGTTACTTTTTGAGTTTATTCATTACGAACAATCAAACCAACAAACCAATCTTAGTTTATAATATTAGTATAACTATATATATATACGTGAAAAAGCGCAAAAACATCTAATTTATTAATTAAGGTCATAAGACCTTAATACCATCCAAAAACTGATATACATATTTATTACTTACCATAATAAAAATATTTTAAAACAGTTAAAAGTACTAGCGACCCAAATGAGCTAGATGAGTGAACTAGTTCTTAACTCCAATTGAACTCAATCGTTCACTTCAGTAACTTTTTTTGCCCAGCTCTAAGACCGTAGTAGTTCGAGTGGGTTAGAATAGAACCCACTCGAACCACTTTTAGAAAAGATATCGCTGATTTTGCTGGTGTGAAGGAATTATAAAGCAAAACATTCGGATGGGCGCATCCTTCCTTTTGAAATCATTGTATCTAGATGGTTTTGTGGGTGTTTGTGAGTGGATAAATTTTATATGGACTTCTAGAAGCTCATACAAAGTTTACCCCGACCGGACAGGAAAGTGACCTATACTAGTTTTTTGTTATCGTAAGTGTAACAAATAAATAAAACAAGCCGTTTTTACGTGGTTAGTAAATAGTGGTGACAGGTTGAACGGATTGAAATTTACTAATAAACTTTATCATAATATTCGTTTGCACTTTGTTCAAAAATATTTCGCATAGCTGCAAGGTCAAAAAGAAACGCACAGACGCAACGCACGCAACGCACTGGGTATGTTATGTTACTACCATAGACATAGAAAAATTTTCGCTGCGCTCAAGAAGACCAACAGAGCGTGGAAAAGAGAAGTTAACATCATACGGACACGGTCTATGTAAAAAACCGGCCAAGTGCGTGTCGGGCCACGCGCAGTAGGGTTCCGTAGGTACATTATACCGTACCATATTTTAATACCGCTATCATTTTTCGTCTGAACAAATAACTTTGTTTTCCACAGTGTTTGTATGAATGACAAAGTTATATTTGCGGTTTTGGAAAATGTACTATATCTTGAAAACTAATTACTATATCTCGTTCAAACCAATTTTCGTTGAAAGTGTTTATTAAGATCTATAGCTTATATTTTTTTTAGATTTTTCACCCTCTTACTTTAAAAGTTAAAGGGGGGGGGACACACATTTTACCACTTTGGCGGCATATATCTTTCAAGCGGTTGACTTTGAAAAAAAATAGTCTTAGAAACCTCAATGTCATTTTTAAAGACCTATCTATAGACACCCCACAAGTATTGGTTTGATGAAAAAAAATATTTTCAGTTTCAGTTCCATGTATGGGGAGCCCCCCCTTAATCTTTTATTTTTTTTATTTTTGTGTAAAAATCGTAAAGCGGTTCACAGAATACACCTACCTACCAAGTTTCAACTATATAGTCCTAATACTTTTGGAATAAAGTGGCTGTGACATACGGACGGACAGACAGACAGACAGACAGACAGACAGACAGACAGACAGACAGACAGACAGACAGACAGACAGACAGACAGACAGACAGACAGACATGACGAATCTATAAGGGTTCCGTTTTTTGCCATTTTGGCTACGGAACCCTAAAAAGAGACAAATAGGATCAAGTGACATGTGCCAATATTTTTTACAGTAAGAGGCCCTAGCGGCCCGCCTTGCAAAGGAGCAATCGCGATTTGCCTAAAATATTTGATAATCTTAATTAGAATTTAAAATAAAGGTATCATGGAGCCATGGTGTCTTGTGCTCTAAGTGATTGTGATGTGACAAAAAGAAACAATCCAAGTAATCACACTTTTCACAGGTAAGTAAATAAGATATAGCCACACATTTCTCTAAAATCAAATTTCGCTACATTTATTCGTTTATCGACAAAGAAAACAGTATTGAACATAGTTTATTAATTTCCTTTGCCATATATAGTCATATTTTATGTATCTAAGTCATATTTTACGTATCTCATATAAAATGTATGCATTCGTTTTTCGGATCACCTTTTATTTATTTATTGACATTGTTGTTCTTTGACATTCTATTTCTATGGTTACTACCAATTGAAAAGTTTCAAAAATATTTTCTGACTTTTTATCAAATACCACAATGATTGTTTTACGTTGATTAGATACGCATTTTTGAAAGTTTTGTCAGCTAAGTATTTAATTATTTAAATTTTAGCTTTTTTTTTTTAGTTTCACTTAGTTATTGCATGTAAAAAACAATGCACTCCCGAACTGTATCAAATTTAATGTCAAGATGAACTCATGATCTATCATTTTTTTTATATGTTTTTGTAATTCATTCGCAAACATATTTTTTTACAATAGAGATAGTTCAAAATAATAACTCACCTCAGACGTATAGACTATCACTTAAAATGATGTCCGGCGGTGCAGTGCCGACCTCACTAAGCCTTTCAGGCGAATCTCCATCGCTCCCTAGGATACAGCAGAGTCTTTTGTGGAACTCAAAACAAAAGTTAAAGATAATACAGCAGAGTTCCCACAGCTGTCAACCACAGAAATCAAACGATCAGTTTTAATGAATAAATTATACAAAATGCAACTAAAATTCACGTGATTTCTACACAAACATAAAAGTTTCGAAAGTAAAAAATGAGTCTAGATGCGTGAACTGATAATAAAGCGCCAAATAAACTTTTTAATGACCAGATGACAACACATGTTTCTTGTTCGTTTCTCGCTACGAGGCGAGCCGAACTACTTCCGCGCGTGGTAGCTGCCCGACGCAATCGCTACACACGAACTATCCGAATCAGGAGGGCAACAAGCGCGTCCTTATATCAGCTGTTCTCAAAATAAAACTTCAGAACCGCTTAATTATAGAACTATGCTACTATCCCGCTCTAAATGCAAATTTTAGTATGAGCTAGAGTGAGAAAATTGCCGTTTCCGATTTCGGCTCTATTCGTACTGTAGCAACCGCGTTGACGTTGCCGCTTAAAATTGTGTGCGTACAAAATGATTATTTGGAGCAAGTTGCATGTGAACGAAAATTGCATGAAGGGGTTTTTGGTGATATGTACATGGATATGAAATTGTGGTAACTGGGTCGTTTGTTTATAGGCCAGGTAGGTCGGATGTAGGTGTGGGAAAAACTATAATTATTAATGTGAGGTGTAGAGTTTAATGTTGTGTTTTCGGTACGATGCGCAACAGGGGGATGCAACCTGTGGCTTGCGCATGCCGAGTGAATCGTAACGCCCCACGGCCTTGATACTCCGGCAGGACTAGGTAGGTTGCCGTGTGATGGAAATCAGTTTACCATAATAATGCTAAATAAATGAATATCCGACCTTTTCCAAATCCGATCAAGTGTTAACCAAGTTTATTTAAAACACTTTTCTTTTGACTGTCTTCCGGCAAAAAGAGAATCCGATTTTTTGCGAATCCAACCAAGTGCGAATAATTGTTAATACCAATAAAAAATTTAATCTCAATCTTCGGAACCTTAAAGGTACCCCAGGGGCCTCGCGCAACAATCCAAGCGAATAAATAAAAGGGATTTAAATTTTTTTTTTTTTTTTAAACTTTTTATCCTGATCTGATCTGATTAGATTTTGACCCCGATTTTGCAAATGTAAAATATGAAAAAAAAAATCAACAATTACACAATACATTAGATACATTGTACTATTAGAGTCACCCAGTAAACATAATGATATACTTGTGGCAGGCAACTCCACTCCTTCGTTGAAACCTTACACAGTATTGCATATATTGTAGTTATAACTAGGTACTTATTAACTAAAACATGACAAAATTAGGTGTCTAGGTAGTTAATTTACAGTTACAATTATTTTTTAAGATAGATTCTGTAAAAAATCTTCTACTTCATCATATGTAAGTGGCTGTAGCCACTTATTTAGAGCTTTCTTACAATATTTTAACTTTAATGAGTACAATTCAATTCTTTTATATATATCTATATATATTAAAGCGTAAATCACTCACTGACTCATCACGAAATCTCAGAAACTACAAGTGCTAGGAGTCACAAATTTTGCATGGGGGTCCCTTTTAGGGTGTAGGTGCTCACTAAGACGGGATTTTGCGAAATTCAATCCCTAAGAGGGTGAAACAGGGTGGCAAAGTTTGTATGGGAGAACGCGATTCCTTGGCCCGATTGACTTGAAATTTGGCATAGACATTCTTGAAATGTATCCCTTAAGAAGAAAGCTATTTTTAGGGTGGTTGACTTCGATATCGGAATCAAAACTTCTTAGTGAATTTGAATGATTAAGAAAAATAAATGTCAGTTGTCACTGCACGGGCTGACGTTTTATCTCTAATTTTCCCGATTTTCAAGACAAGCTTTGATTCTTACAATGTTGTATAAGATTTATCCCTATTTTCACTACTTTACGAAATATTAGTCAAATAAAACGGCAACATCTGGCCAAAGAAGTGTTTCAATGGAGAGCCTGATAATAATGCACAACATTAGTTGCACCCGGCATAAATCTTTGCCCGGCATGCGTTGCAATGTCACGTTTTTTTTAGCCAGAAAACTTTTCAGCAGAACAATTCACCAAACATTCACCAAAGTTTCATCATAATCGGATGTGGATGAATAGTTTAGGAGTGCAAAGGAAACAAATACACATACATCGATTTTTATTTATAAAGAAGATAACTATTAAGCAAAGATATTAGAATTTTTAACTATAAGGTAAGATTAAATGTAACATAATATTATTATACTTATTTTGTTAAATTACCGCTAATATATTTTATTAAGTACCAATCTAACTAATACAGAATCGTTAACAGGGCGTCGATTCTGTAACCAAACTCGAACCCTACTTCGAATCTCACTTCACTGCACGCGAATTTTGAATCATAAATAAGATAATGATAAGATTTTTTTTTATCACAAAAGATTTTAGATAGCTACGCAGGCTACCTAATTTTTTTGCAATCAGTAAAATAGCTCATTTAGTAAACAAATGTCTAATAAGAAATTCACGTGAGATGCGAGTTTGGTTACAGAATCGACAGACTGCGCGGGTAAAACCGCGGGGTGCAGCTATTACCTATATAATCACAAAATTGTATAAATGTGAAAGTTTTAATGTTTGGATGTTGTTCTGTTAGGTACCTACTCAATCATGTCATACTCAATCACGTCTGAACGGGTGAACGGATTTAGGAGAAATTTGGCACAGATATAGATTAAGTCTGGAATACTTAACACAGGTTTCTTTTCATCCTGATCATTGGTTTCCAAGGGAAGACTTACAACGATTACCGACTCCCACGCGGGCGGAGCCACGAGCAAAAGCTATACATAGTATAAAACAAAGTCGCTTCCCGCCGTCTATACGCTTCTCTTAAACTATGCATAAAAACCTCATTAAAATCGATCCATAAGTTTGGGAGCTAGGTTGGTTGCCTCAGACAGACAGACACACACACACGTCAATTATATTATAACACCCCTTGCGTACGTGGTATAGGTATATGTCGTCCTCCTAGGTATATGTATCCTGTAGTATAATAATCTAATAACTTTACACTGACACCACATTAGCACAGTTTTAGATTTAGTAACTACATTGCACCCGTGCGAAGCCGGGGCGGGCCGCTAGTTATTCATAAGTCTCACTTCACTAATTGCAATTCACTATTATAAGTTTAACACTTATCACTTTCAGTATTAATTTTATCACTTATAACGTGTCACTAACACTCATAATTCACTTGCGTCGCTAACAGTACCATCATAGTTGCACCATCAAACCACACTGCAGAGTAGAATAATAAATTAGTATTGCAGTTTTAGGTCAGCGCCATCTCTTGACCGATAGTGGAACTAATGTTAACTTTTTTAGAAATTCGATAATTTCTAAAAAAGTGTGCTATATTGATTTATTTCCTGTAATCTTTATATAAACTGCTATGACATAAAATTATTTGAGATTTTTCTCTTTGCAAACTTCGGAGATAAGGGGGGGGGGGGGGGAACGGTATTTTTTTTACAATTTTCATCATAAGTCGAAAACTATGCGGCCTAAAAAAAAAAGAAAAATGTTCACTTCTCAAGCTTACGCGCTCACTAGACATGAAATAAAACACTTTTTAACGGATACTAGCGCGGTTTTATTGAATGTACTTTGGTATTTAGTTGGTATTTGGTTTGATTTTTGGTTTTTCCCGACGTTTCGGCACCTTTGCAGCTGCCGTGGTCACGGGGGACTGAAGCTACCCGTGAGCCTACCCTCAAGCGATGAATTTTTTTTTATACGTTCAGAAATTAAAATTTAACAAAATTTTTAATTATTTTATGTTGATTTATAATTTAATTTTATGAATTATTTAATGCTAAAAAGAGAGAGAAATCTACTGAAACTACCACCATTTCATAAAATTGGGAGGCCCCTCCAAGAAAGAAATGGCGAAAGAAAACTTGGAGAGGGAGCCGTCCTCCGTCTTTTGTATTAATTTATTTATTTGCAAAAGGAACTAACCGTATCATTAGATCTTACAGTGTGTGTGAGGGGCTTTAGCTTGTGAATGATGGGGTCCCAAGCTGGTGGAATTTTCCAACCATCATCTCTATTGAAATTAGGATATTTATTTATTTCGATAGCCTCGCGGAGCATTCTAGGGATAAATCTACGTTCCCTAGCAAGGATTTGGGGTTTGTCAAATCTAATATAATGGTTGGGCCCCTCAAAGGCGTGTTCACTCACTGCAGACTTGTTATCGCGCCTATGTTTCATGTCAGCTACATGCTCTTTGACGCGGGTCCCTATGCTTCTCTTTGTTTGCCCGATGTAGGAGAGTCCACAGTCACAATCTAGTTTGTAGACGCCTGCAGCTTGAAGGGGGATATTACACTTGACAGGTCGTAAGAATTGGTTGATCTTCTTCGGCGGCTTGAAGTAAGTTTTGATTGACGCTCGCTTCAGAATGTTTCCAATCTTGTCAGTGACACCCTTCAAGTATGGTAGGATGGCAGGTTGACGCTCTACTGTGGCTGGTTTGGCGCGTTTTCTGTGATTGAGGTGTGGTACTTGCAACTTGTTGTTACGCAGTACTTGTTGGACGTGCTGAAGCTCAGCAGTCAGGTGTTGTTTGTCACAGATTCCGCGGGCTCTCTGAAACAAAGATTTCCCTACGGTAGCTAACTGTATAGGATGATGGTGAGAGTCACCATTAAGGTATCTGTCTGTATGGGTTGCTTTACGATACACTGTGTGGCTCAAGGTTTGGTTCGGATTCCTGATAATGAGAATGTCTAGGAAAGCTAGTTTATTGTCTGCCTCTAACTCCATAGTAAATTGTATGTTGGGGTTTATGGAGTTAAGATGGTTAAGAAATGCAGGGACACTGTCTCTAGGTAGTATTGTGAAAGTGTCATCTACGTACCGTTTGTAGAACCGGGGAGTCACTGGTGCTGTGGCTAGTGCTTTCTCCTCAAAATCCTCCATGAAAATGTCAGCAACAATGGGGGATACAGGAGAGCCCATTGCTCGCAGAATACCGTATGAGGATATTATTTGCAACGTAGAGGATTGTCTAGTTAAAAACCAATTCAAAAAAGAGGATAGTGAAGCTATACGTCAAGATATTTCATCCGTTTTACGACGTAGTAAACTGCCCAAACACAATCTTCCATATGATGAACACGTCGCGTTGAAGAACTTACGCACTAGACCCGAATTAACTATCCTCCGAGCTGATAAAGGCAACGCAACGGTAGTTATGGATACGTCGGATTATAACACAAAAATGCAAGAACTTTTAAGTGATGAGAAAACGTATAAACATGTGAATTGTGATCAAACCGCCAAGATCCTTAAGAAAACGAGTGAACTCATCAAAAAATATTCAGAACAGTTAGATCTTGATGTCAATTATCTTATTCCATCCTGCCCTACACCGCCGAAACTGTATGGGTTACCGAAAATACACAAAGACAATGCTCCGCTGCGTCCGATTGTAAGCCAAATTGACTCACCAACTTATAAATTGGCTAAACACGTAGCAAAAACACTTACACCACTGAGAGGTAACACATCAGCCTTTGTAAAGGATTCCTACCAGTTTGTCAGTGAGATACAACATCTACATCTCGCTGATGATGAAACTATGGTTAGTTTTGATGTTCAGTCCTTATTCACATGCTTACCAGTACAGGACTGCATTGATATCATCAGGAAAAAGCTAGTTGACAACAACATGCCAATTGAATATGCAGAACTACTAGAATTATGCCTAACATCTGGCTATCTGTTATGGAACGAGGAGTTCTACGTGCAAGTGGACGGCGTAGCAATGGGCTCTCCTGTATCCCCCATTGTTGCTGACATTTTCATGGAGGATTTTGAGGAGAAAGCACTAGCCACAGCACCAGTGACTCCCCGGTTCTACAAACGGTACGTAGATGACACTTTCACAATACTACCTAGAGACAGTGTCCCTGCATTTCTTAACCATCTTAACTCCATAAACCCCAACATACAATTTACTATGGAGTTAGAGGCAGACAATAAACTAGCTTTCCTAGACATTCTCATTATCAGGAATCCGAACCAAACCTTGAGCCACACAGTGTATCGTAAAGCAACCCATACAGACAGATACCTTAATGGTGACTCTCACCATCATCCTATACAGTTAGCTACCGTAGGGAAATCTTTGTTTCAGAGAGCCCGCGGAATCTGTGACAAACAACACCTGACTGCTGAGCTTCAGCACGTCCAACAAGTACTGCGTAACAACAAGTTGCAAGTACCACACCTCAATCACAGAAAACGCGCCAAACCAGCCACAGTAGAGCGTCAACCTGCCATCCTACCATACTTGAAGGGTGTCACTGACAAGATTGGAAACATTCTGAAGCGAGCGTCAATCAAAACTTACTTCAAGCCGCCGAAGAAGATCAACCAATTCTTACGACCTGTCAAGTGTAATATCCCCCTTCAAGCTGCAGGCGTCTACAAACTAGATTGTGACTGTGGACTCTCCTACATCGGGCAAACAAAGAGAAGCATAGGGACCCGCGTCAAAGAGCATGTAGCTGACATGAAACATAGGCGCGATAACAAGTCTGCAGTGAGTGAACACGCCTTTGAGGGGCCCAACCATTATATTAGATTTGACAAACCCCAAATCCTTGCTAGGGAACGTAGATTTATCCCTAGAATGCTCCGCGAGGCTATCGAAATAAATAAATATCCTAATTTCAATAGAGATGATGGTTGGAAAATTCCACCAGCTTGGGACCCCATCATTCACAAGCTAAAGCCCCTCACACACACTGTAAGATCTAATGATACGGTTAGTTCCTTTTGCAAATAAATAAATTAATACAAAAGACGGAGGACGGCTCCCTCTCCAAGTTTTCTTTCGCCATTTCTTTCTTGGAGGGGCCTCCCAATTTTATGAAATGGTGGTAGTTTCAGTAGATTTCTCTCTCTTTTTAGCATTAAATAATTCATAAAATTAAATTATAAATCAACATAAAATAATTAAAAATTTTGTTAAATTTTAATTTCTGAACGTATAAAAAAAAATTCATCGCTTGAGGGTAGGCTCACGGGTAGCTTCAGTCCCCCGTGACCACGGCAGCTGCAAAGGTGCCGAAACGTCGGGAAAAACCAAAAATCAAACCAAATACCAACTAAATACCAAAGTACATTCAATAAAACCGCGCTAGTATCCGTTAAAAAGTGTTTTATTTCAAAAGAAAAATGTTTAAAAACGTGCAAACAACGCTCTTTCATATGATACCCCACATGCCCTAGTTGCCCCACTTCAAATTTTTAAGACCCCTTTTCAGTGCCTGTTGTAAAAAAGATATTTCTTTTTTTATTTATTTCTTATTCGCAAAATAGTTGGACAAATGTCATATTAAACTATTCCAAATTTCAAGTTGATACCATTAGTAGTTCTCGAGATATCCAGGTGTGACAGACAGACAGACTGAGTTACACCATAAGGGTTCCTTTTTTACCATTTTGGTACGGAATCATTGGTTTCCAAGGGAAGACTTACAACGATTACCGACTCCCACGCGGGCGAAGCCACGAGCAAAAGCTATACATAGTATAAAACAAATTCGCTTCCCGCCGTCTATACGCTTCTCTTAAACTATGCATAAAAACCTCATTAAAATCGATCCATAAGTTTGGGAGCTAGGTTGGTTGCCTCAGACAGACAGACACACACACACGTCAATTATATTATAACACCCCTTGCGTACGTCGTATAGGTATATGTCGTCCTCCTAGGTATATGTATCCTGTAGTATAATAATCTAATAACTTTACACTGACACCACATTAGCACAGTTTTAGATTTAGTAACTACATTGCACCCGTGCGAAGCCGGGGCGGGCCGCTAGTTATTCATAAGTCTCACTTCACTAATTGCAATTCACTATTATAAGTTTAACACTTATCACTTTCAGTATTAATTTTATCACTTATAACGTGTCACTAACACTCATAATTCACTTGCGTCGCTAACAGTACCATCATAGTTGCACCATCAAACCACACTGCAGAGTAGAATAATAAATTAGTATTGCAGTTTTAGGTCAGCGCCATCTCTTGACCGATAGTGGAACTAATGTTAACTTTTTTAGAAATTTGATAATTTCTAAAAAAGTGTGCTATATTGATTTATTTCCTGTAATCTTTATATAAACTGCTATGACATAGAATTATTTGAGATTTTTCTCTTTGCAAACTTCGGAGATAAGGGGGGGGGAACGGTATTTTTTTTACAATTTTCATCATAAGTCGAAAACTATGCGGCCTAAAAAAAAAAAAGAAAAATGTTTAAAAACGTGCAAACAACGCTCTTTCATATGATACCCCACGTGCCCTAGTTGCCCCACTTCAAATTTTTAAGACCCCTTTTCAGTGCCTGTTGTAAAAAAGATATTTTTTTTTTATTTATTTCTTATTCGCAAAATAGTTGGACAAATGTCATCTTAAACTATTCCAAATTTCAAGTTGATACCATTAGTAGTTCTCGAGATATCCAGGTGTGACAGACAGACAGACTGAGTCACACCATAAGGGTTCCTTTTTTACCATTTTGGTACGGAATCATTGGTTTCCAAGGGAAGACTTACAACGATTACCGACTCCCACGCGGGCGAAGCCACGAGCAAAAGCTATACATAGTATAAAAACAAAGTCGCTTCCCGCCGTCTATACGCTTCTCTTAATCTATGCATAAAAACCTCATTAAAATCGATCCATAAGTTTGGGAGCTAGGTTGGTTGCCTCAGACAGACAGACACACACACACGTCAATTATATTATAACACCCCTTGCGTACGTCGTATAGGTATATGTCGTCCTCCTAGGTATATGTATCCTGTAGTATAATAATCTAATAACTTTACACTGACACCACATTAGCACAGTATTAAATTTAGTAACTACATTGCACCCGTGCGCAGCCGGGGCGGGCCGCTAGTTATATTATATAAGGTGGACAGATAGAACTTTATATACTGACGCTTAGCTGACTTTGTGTTGGTTGTTACAATAACATTTTTGTTTTTCATTTTATTTAAACTGTTAGCATCAAATGGTAAATTCTTATGTAATTTCAGAATAGAATGTAAAACAAATAATTTTCTGACTTACAATAGTTCACTATATTCATAAAGTTTTTTAGTAGGAAATCTATATGGCTTGTGATACATGACCTTTAGTAAACATCTTTGGGCCCTTTTTACTTCCAGAAATGTTACTTTAGTTGCACCACCCCATATGGATAAAATATGCAATAACCGATTGAACCAGTGCAACTTAAATCTGGTTGATAAGAGGTTTCGTCGTAACAATGTCTTAATGATTTAAAAATCCAAATTAACTTACGTATTCTGTTGCTAATGTATTCCAAATAAGGATGCCAAGACAGTCTTTCATCTATTAAAATTCCCAAATATATTGTGCTGGAGACTTTACCGATTTCAGGACAGTCACAATCACTGGAATGTACGTTATTACATTGATGTATTGGTAATTTATAATTTTAAAGAGGTTGGGATCTTTTACTATTTGAAAAACATATGTCATTAGTTTTGTTGATATTAATGGTGAGTAAATTTACTTGAAGCCAGTTAAAAACTTAAGAAAGTTCGGTTTGAGCAAGTTTGAACAGAGTCCCCTTCAAGGTTATTGCAGTGTCATCAGCTACGATTTTGATTCTTAATAACGATAAATACAAATACAAAAAAAATCGGGTTGCACTCCAGGAGTGCCGGCAGAAGTGAAAACTTGAATAATTAACGTTGTGCATTTTTGATATTTTGAAATTAGCGGCAAAGGGTTAAAATTATTTCTTTCCTATTACTATACAGTCACACAATTCAATCAGTTTGTAATTAGAGAAAAATTCTAAAGATTTCGCGCCAGTGGCCTTTTTAATTTCTACATGCACGCATTCTACGATGTAAACATATAGTCGCATAGTATAAATAAGTCTATGATTTCACCGAAGAGATCGCTGCTATTAGTTCCATTTTCAAAATTAGCGCGTTGCTGGTGACACAAGTGTTTACGTCTTAAAATGACGCGCCGCCATTTTCAACGCGCCCCGTAGAAAGAGAGGGGGATACTTAGCGTATTACGCCGCTAAAGAAGTTTTCACTTCAAAAAATCGGGTTGCCGAGGTGTCGGCAGAAATGAAAACTTTTTGCACGTATTGCCGTCTTACGAATTTACTCTGCATTTGAATATACGAATACAGAACAGTATTGTACGAACATAGACATAGAAAAATTTTCGCTGCGCTCAAGAAGACCAACAAAGCGTGGAAAAGAGAAGTTAACATCAGACGGACACGGTCTACGTAAATAAGAGACAAGGATCAAGTGACATGTGCCAAAATTTTTTACAGTAAGAGCCCCTAGCGTCCCGCCAAGCAAATGAGCAATCACAGTTTGTTTAAAATATTTGTTAATCTTAATTATAATTTAAAATAAAGGTATCGTGGAGCCATGGTGTCTTGTGCTTTAAGTAATTGTGATGTGACAAAAAGAAATGATCCAAGTAATCACACTTTTCACAGGTAAATAAGATATTGCCACACATTTCTCTAAAACCAAATTTCTCTACATTTATTCGTTTATCGACGAAGAAGACAGTATAGAACATAGTTTATTAATTTGCTTTGCCGTATCCTTACTAATATTATAAATGCGAAAGTCCGTTTATTTGTTTGTTTGTTTGTTACGCCTTCACGTCTTAACTACTGAACCGATCATCATGAAATGTTGCATACACGTTGTTAGGGGTACAGAAAAGGACATAGGGTACCTTTCATCCCGAAAATAATTATTATTTCCGGGGGATAGCAAAAAAACTTTCCACGCAGACGAACTCGCGGGCGGCAGCTAGTATAGTCATATTTTATGAATCTAAGTCATATTTTACGTATCTCATATAAAATGTATGCATTCGTTTTCGGATCACCTGTTTATTGACATTGTTGTTCTTTGACATTCTATTTCTATGTGTACGAAAGTCTTATTTATACAGTATTGACATTGAATAAAAAAATTTGCGCGTTGCTATGGTGACACAAGTGTTTACATATTCTTACGAATTTTCGATCAGGGTCACGTGATCCTGACGCTTGTTTACTAAATGTACCTTGTGAGGACGCCGGTGACGTCACAGGTCTAGTCGATCTCGGGTATAGTTAGGAGATGAATCAAATCAAGTGAACACTACTAAATGTACCTCTACAAGACACCCCACTTCGGGTATATTTAGTAGTGACAATATAAAACAAAAGCACTACTAAATATACCCGATTTCGATCACAACAACTCTTGCACGCGGCAAGAATCGGGTATAGATTTTTCAACTTATATTGGACTATGACAATAATATCGTCATACTTACATGAATGCATTGTGCATGAACAGCAACAAAAACTTACAACTCTGAAGAATTCCAAACTAGTCTGTCCGACTGCCTCGGGTTAGTTCAGAGGCCCTCAGTACTAGAAAACTGTTATTTAGCATGAAAGTGTTTATTTATTAAACCAAAAATAGTAAGAATAAAATCTCAAAAAAAATATTTTTTTTCAGTACCTATGTAAAGTGGGGATGAAGAAATTTTTTCTCATCAATCTCATAGTGTCGTTGGATAGGTCTTTCAATAATATTTAGGTTTGTAAAAACGACTTTTTAATTTAAGGATCCGTTTACGAAATATTCAGTTATAAAGTTCAAACTTTTGTTAAAGTCAAGTGTCCCAAAGCTGCACAGGGCAATTTTTTTCCACTCTTCCCAATTTTTTCCACTTACTAGTTGGGAAGAATGGGAAAAATATCCATGTACTTATCCCAACTGATTGAGATGGCCAAACCAGTTGGTATATGTGGAATAGCCCACTGCAGAACCCTATACTGCGCGAGGCCCAACACCTTGTTGTTAATAAACACTCCAATGTCTGATTTATTTGGCTTTTAATTTTAATAGATCGCTATATTATTTGTGGTATTAATTCCATTACTTTATGATTACGATGTAAATTTAGTATTTCGAAAATTATGAGAGCATCGTCTCTAAACTATACTCGACCAAAAACCCTATGGAGAGCGCCGCCATAAGGTAACACGTAAATCAGTCAGTGGGCGTTCTGTCCAGATATATTTATTTAATAGTAAGTAATAACAAAACGTTAGCTCCTAAATAAACTCAATTTCGACACCCAAAATCGGGTATGTTTAGTTTAGCAGTCAGGTTTTAT
The DNA here is from genome assembly GCA_943789525.1 of Agriphila geniculea. Lineage (NCBI taxonomy): Eukaryota > Metazoa > Arthropoda > Insecta > Lepidoptera > Crambidae > Agriphila > Agriphila geniculea. The sequence goes on from OX038870.1 coordinate 5,297,460, forward strand.
TTTCAGCTTACTAAACTATACGCGATCAAAACCCTATGGGAAATCTACACAAGGTACATTTAGTAAAGACGTGATCCTGACTGTGATTTTTTTCCCCATACAAAAAAGCGTACAACGCAACGCTTAAAATTATATTCAAAACTGAAAAATACATTGACACTGCCATTTATGAGGCCCTCTTTTAGATATAAAAATATCTGTGCCAGAAGACCTCGCTCCTTCATAGCCATACAATTACAATTTTTAGAACACATATAACTAAGCCACCAAGATCCTTAATAAAACGAAGGAACTCATCAAAAACCATTCAGAAAAGTTAGATCTTGACGTCGATTATCTTATTTCATCCTGCCCTACACCGCTAAAACTGTATGGGTTACCAAAAATACACAAAGACAACGCTCCGCTACGTCCCATAGTAAGTGAAATTGACTCACCAACCTACAAATTGGCTAAACACGTAGCGATAACACTCACTCCACTGAGAGGTAACACATCAGCCTTTGTAAAAGATTTCTACCAGTTTGTCAGTGAGATACAACATCTACATCTCGCTGATGATGAAACTATGGTTAGTTTTGATGTTCAGTCCTTATTCACATGCTTACCAGTACAAAACTGCATTGATATCATCAGGAAAAAGCCAATTGAATATGCAGAACTACTAGAATTATGCCTAACATCTGGCTATCTGTTATGAGACGAGGAGTTCTACGTGCAAGTGGATGACATCTAGCAAAAGCCGTTTTGGCAGGTTTCGCTTGGGCATCTAACTATACTTCTCAATCTTTTCTCTTGTTCAATTTGGACAAATTTTAATAACTTATGTTATGTCTTTTTATTACAACGTGTAGTACAAAAAGTTTTCTTACAGAGAGGACACCACTCAAAGACTAAAGTTCTTCAGTAGGGAATCTACGTCGTTTAAATACATAACTTTAAGCAGGGACCTTTGAGTAAGTCCCTGCTTAAAGTTAAATTAAAATAAAGTTAGTTAACTAATTCATTCATTCAAAACATAATTGAAAAATTCATTATTACTTGAATATCGCGTCGCGAAACACTTGAAGATCGGTTTTTTAATCGCAAAGCACTCGGGGCACACAACTGAAGTTTACCCCTGCGTCTGCTGAAAGGAGTTTATCGAGGCTTTAAAACCTACTAGCGGCTGCCCGCGACTTCGTCTGCGTGGAAATTTTTTTGCTATCCCTCGGGAACAATACATTTTTTCGGGATGAAAAGTACCCTATGTCCTTCTCTGTACCCCTGACAACGTGTATGCAAAATTTCATGATGATCGGTTCAGTAGTTAAGACGTGAAGGCGTAACAAACAAACAAACAAACGGACTTTCATATTTATAATATTAGTAAGGATTTGAGGAATTCGATGACACAAGATCGGCTTTCAGCCCTTGCTATTCTTTCAATCAAAAATGACTTAGCTCATTCGTTAGATTATTGATTTTAGTCGTAAGGTATGAAAGGTACCCTATGTCCTTCTCTGTACCCCTGACAACGTGTATGAAAAATTTCATGATGATCGGTTCAGTAGTTAGGACGTGAAGGCGTAACAAACAAACAAACAAACGGACTTTTGCATTTATAATATTAGTAAGGATTACATTCCGAGTGTCGCGCGACATTGCCGCGCAGCACTGTCGGTCGACGCTTCTCCAGTCACTTGAAATTGAGCCGCCTTTCATAACATTACGGTTCAATTTGGAGTGCACTGCTGCGGCAGCACTGCTGCTGCTGCCGAGATTGGACTCATACCTTAAGGCAGTGCCGGACTGCCGGATTAACCACGTAGCAAGAGTAGCAAATGCTACGGGCCCGGCCTCGTGCGTTTGGGCCCCGTGCACCAATGCTTCTAATCGTAAAAAAGTATCGATTTAGAATGAATGAATCAATGAATGAAAAATATCTTTATTCAAATGAGCTCACATAATAAGCATTTTTAAATCGTAAAATCTTTTACCCTACCACCCACCCATTATGACGTCTTTTAACTGACAAGAAAAATGGGCGCAAAAAAACTTGTCAGCGTTATCAGATGGAACGATAATAACAAATACATATGTATATCGTTTCCAGACTTTATATTAACAAAGATTAACAAGTAAATAACATTATTTAATTAGCTCACAACTCTATGACGAAGACAATAAAGTAAAATTTCTTTTAAACGAATAGTGAGATTTTTTGTTGAGCACTCACTCCCTTTATTAACCTCCTTGGTATTTTCAAGTGGTAACGGACCATAATGCGTTATGTTGGTTACAGTCGAAGAAGGATATGAATGGTTGGTTACATTGACCTCTATATTATTACACTGGACTGGCTGCTGTCAAACTGCTCTTGTGCCTATTTGATTTCCGCCATTTTGGCGCTGTAGGATACGTCCTACAGCGCCAAAATGGCGGAAATCAAAAAAGCTACAAGAGCAGTTTGACAGCAGCCAGTCCACGAAACGCTACGGCGTGTGGTACTAAAGTCTGAAGTCTGGAGAGACCATCACGGCAACTATTTTCATTGTACACGTCAAAATTAGTTCTTTAGACTCACGCTAGTGGCGTTTCAAATAGACAGAATATAAGATTCTTGAGGCACAAGAACTTTGCTGTCAAATCATACAGACAGCCAGTCCAGTTAATAATAAAAAAAAAATTCATGTCAGTGGTTGGTTAGCTCGGTGGGTTTGTTTGTTTCTAGGCTGTAAGCAGCCATTAGTAAACGTTTACTCTGTAAGTAAGTATATATGTAAAACTTTTTAGAATAGGTAGTTGGTTATTTCCACTGACCTGCATATATTTACACTGGACAGGCTTATGTCAAACTGTTTTTGTGCCTATTTGATTTCCGCCATTTTGGCGCTGTAGGACGTAGCGTGAGCATAGCGTGCGTACGGGGTACTAAAGTTTGAAGTCTGGAGAGACCATCACGGCAACTATTTTCATATTGTACGTCAAAATTAGTTCTTTAGACGCACGCTAGTGGCGTTTCAAATAGGCACAAAAACTTAGCTGTCAAATCATACAGACAGCCAGTCCAGTTAAATAAAAAAAATTTTACATGTCAGTGGTTATTTCAAATCAATCAAATCATTAAAATAAAAAAGTAAATAAAAAAGGGTTTACGACGCAATGTTTTGACAGGGTCTGATTGCGACTTTGAATTATAATAAGTGCATTATCTATGATTGCGACTGCTGCGCCGGCACGTCCGAGATCATATTGGAAATTGTTATTAAAATAAGTTCAGTAAAATAAATCAAATTCATATAATTACCCTCTTTAATTTGAGTAAAGACCTAATAGAGGTATTTACAGTACCATGCCATGCATACACTCCCGGGAAATTATTATACCCTGAAAACTACCTGGCTGAGAAATGTTTTTTATTTGTATGGAAACTTGCTAAGGTCAACCCTAGACGCTAATAGACTGTTGTTTTCAATAAAAGCAAAACACTATTTCGGTATTATAAAAAAATTTAAAAAAAAGCCTTTTATTTCTTGCCAATTAACAAAATAAAATAAGAGTTCATAAAAATAATTACTTAACTAAATTGAATTAAATTACATAATATTTGATTACATAGATTATAAAATGAATTTGACAAATTAAAATGAATATTAAAAATGATTAATTATTATTTTTGCCATTTTAGTGATTTGACTTGAACCCCTCTCAGGTGAAGGCCTCCTCCAGGCGTCCCTGTCTCTTGCTAGTGTCAGCTAGTCTTGACCAGCTATGTGTATGATCTCGTCTGCGCATCTAGTTTGCGGTCTACGGGTTGCGGCTTGCGGTTTGCGGGTAGGAAACTGCCTATTTGTCTGTAGCCGGCTGGTCCTGGCCACACTGTGGTCCTTAAGAGCGATACACACCGGATGCGTAAGCGTATACGTAAGCGTGCACGTAGACGTACCATGACGTTGTAATGCCTGAAACTTTATGAGACATGGCACACCGCTTGCGTATCGTACGCGTGCACGTAGACCGATGCGTAACCCTACGCATTGCAGCTCCCATGAAACAAACAGGCTGCGTACCTACGCAGAGCGGAACGCATTGATGACGTTGTAGTCACTGGCATTCCCTATTGGACGTCACACCGAATAAATTCGAACACGCACGTATCATTGCTGCGCGTCACTAAGCACGTAACCACGCGCGTGACTATGCATTCAGTTGTATTTGTTTACAAATAGTACCGGTACTACCGGTAGTAAGTGGTTTTTTATTTTGTTTTTAATTAATGAATAACGATATTAAAGAAAAACTAATTGAATTAGTGCGAAAAAAATAGTCCATTTACTCAATCTTCGTCTGACATCGCGCACTAGAGTCGCAAAGATAGCTGCCGCAGCGGCTGGGTACGCAAGGGACAGGTTGCGTTGCGTGCCGCGTAGAGGTATGCGTAACCTGGTGTGTCAGGGGGTTACGTGCTTAACTACGCGCGTGTCTACGCCCGCGTAACCACGCGCGTCTCTACGCAGCCGGTGTGCCCAGGCCCTAATGTCCATCTGTCATCAGTCGTTCGGGCTATATGGCCCGCCTATCTCCACATTTTAGTTTTTGTGCGTAGCTTAGGGCATCTATCTATAACACCAGTCTTCTAGCGAATAATATTGTGTGGTATATTCTAAAGTTTGTTTATTTTCATCATCTCCGTACTTCTTTGACTTGTTTTGATTTTGTTTTTGATGTTAAGTGTATTTCCAAGTTTGACAGTTTGACAAGCATATGTCAAGGAGGGTAAAAGGTACGAATTAATTATTTTTATTTTTAGTTTTACTTTATAGTTTTAGTTCGGTATAGGGTGGTGCACATGATGACGTTTTTAACATGAGGAGTCTTTTTCCATCCAATAAGCACACACAAAAGTTTACCAGCTGTTGCCGCCCGAGTATTTCATATTTGTTTGACATCGCAATACTTCACCAAAACAAGTCTAATGCCTTTATGGTTGTGTAATGGATCCACAAGCTTTATTTTATGCGATTGTCATGCCACCGTGTCAGCTGTCGCTAGAAATGACGATGGGAATTGACGGGATTGAAAGTTCACATCAGGGGGGGGGGGGTATTAGAACCTCTTAAAACTTGCCAGGATTATAAATTGCTATAGTTACATCTCTTTCTCGCTGTATAGCAATTATAAGAGATAGATTGATAGCCAGTCAGAAAACTGCCAGGAAATAAGAGGCCATAATACGGCCCCTGTACCCTTATCTTAGCACGAACAGCAATCGAGAGAAAAAACGAGCGTAAAGGTACTCCTTGACCTCGAGTTTTCGGGTTGTCCTCGAGTGTAAAGGTAAAAGGTTATGGCGACGGCCTGTACAAATTTCGCATACGAAATTACTCGGAAACTGCCAGGAAATAAGAGGCCACACGAGGAAATACGGCCCCTGTACCCTTAGCTTAGCACGAACAGCAATCGAGAGAAAAAACGAGCGTAAAGGTACTCCATAGTTAATTGTCTATGAAAATTTAATTTCGCTTTATGGCGACGGCCTGTACAAATTTCGCATACGAAATTACTCGGAAACTGCCAGGAAATAAGAGGCCATAATACGGCCCCTGTACCCTTAGCTTAGCACGAACAGCAATCGAGAGAAAAAACGAGCGTAAAGGTACTCCATAGTTAATTGATGGTTAATTGTCTATGAAAATTTAATTTCGCTTTACGGCGACGGCCTGTACAAATTTCGCATACGAAATTACTCGGAAACCCTCGATGTGCGAGTCCGACTCACTCATATTATCGTCAGAACATAACTCACCATCGATTCTTGATCCATCTGGAGGCCAATCGTCTTCTGAAACAAATAATACTTTTAAGGTTTCTGCTAGTAGGTACCTATTTACAAATTAAAATTTCTAATATGTATCTCGGTACTTAATTTATTTTTGTAGTCGTGTATGTGAGGTTTCAATAAATTGCTTATTAGTTTTACAGGATCTGATTAATTTTGTTTCGTAAAATAATAACAAATACCTAAATGTTTTGATGTTTATATTAATTTTATTCTGGAACACATCAACTAAATCTACTACCCTGATAATATTGTAAAAGTGAAAGTTTGGATGTTTGTTAGTCATTATTTACGCAGCAACCGCTAGAAAGATTTAGATTATAATATAATTTAACATAGGCTACAAAATAGGGCATTCTTTGGTATAGTATTATTATTTGGAATAGTATATTTGATACTTCGAGCAACAAAGGCTTCGTAGAAGCCCGTCTTACTCTAAGATTTGATATATACTATAGTCTTAGAATAAACCTAGAAGCCGTGTCCTCGTATGTAAAGTGAGGCAACTAATACTGAGCCGAAATGGCTCAGTTTTACGATTTATATCCTTCATACGTTACCTAATCGTAACTAAAATCCAATAACATAGTAACTAATCTCCTAAAGGTAGAAAAATTGAAACTGCTTTGTACTTATTTATTAGGTATGATTATGTAATAATGGACAATAAAAATCTGAAAACGGCGCCATTTTGGCTGTTTTAGTTGCATCAATTTTGACAGTGCGCTTGTAGGGAATTATCGTCCTAGGTTTTATTATTCTAACACTCAATTGCAAGAAGCTTCACTTTAAATCGTCTTTAGCTAATGCCACTTTATTGCTAATGAAATCATTAAAATAATGATTTCATTAGTTTGTTGCATCAAACTACTTTAGGCTAAAAACTTGATCATTTAACTAATGAGAGCCTTAAACATTGTTGCCAATAATAAAATTTAAAAATGAATGGGATGACCGAATGGTTTAGTTTTGTTTTGAAAAGTATTCGAAGTTTGTAAGGAAGTTTGTATATAAATTGGCCAAAAAAAACGCGTTTGACACAAAGTATGGTTTGACAACTGACATTTTTCTTTCAAATTCGTTGGATGTGAATTTTTTATTATTTCGGTATTATTTTCTTTGTGAGTAAAATGTTAAATGTCTCAAAACGAAAATAAAAAAACGTGAACAAGTTGCAAACTATACTCCAGAAGAAAAATCACTATTGGCTGATCTCATAAAACAGTAAGTTTTACTTTAATGTAGGTACCTACTCGGTGCGTAAGTTAGTAATTTTGTACTGATTATTTATTTACTTTGTTTTCTTCTAGATATAAACATATTAGAACGGGAACAGTATTTATCAACTTATTTGGTCTGAGTTATCAACAATAAGAAAGAGGCCTGGATTTAAATTACTATAAAATACAATAGAAACTCTACGACGGGGAACAGCACAGAACATAGAAGTAGTTAGAAGTAGTATGAGCTCAATTTAGTATGAAAACCAGTGTAACCAAACTAACACATTAAACATCGAAGCCAAGCCCCCCATTTAATAGTTACATGCTACGCACACATACTTTGTGAACACGTAATTGGATAAAAATTCAAAATGTATAATATCCAAAAGGTCATAAATCACAAAGTTTATTTATTTAGATTCAATCGTATTACCGTAGCACTTGGTACCAAATTAAATAATACGTATATTTATAACGCTGCTACTCAGCCGCTAGATGGCGCAAGCAAATTTTAATAATGCGATTTACCACCTTATTTGTTATGACATAAAGTACTTTAAGAAAATTTGACGAGATAAGGGAGACCAGGTTGGTTGACATTTTTCACTTAACTTATCCTAATAGTTTCAGATCAAATATTCGTTAAACTCTTTTTCACAATTCAGTGAAATCCTGACATTTCTTAGTGTTACTAGGCAACAAATATATGAAATTCAAAATTTAGAATTCCAAATAAAATAAATGTATCGGATATCAATTAATGGGTTCAAAAATGAAAATTCGAATTTCGCATATTTATTTATGGAAAAGGTACACCAACAGTATATATATTTAACATTGTTGATATCAGTTATACAATAGAGCACAATACTTATTTATATACCTATTATAGGCGTTTGCAACACTTAAAACATTAATTGTGTCAAGTACATGCTAAAATAAATTTAAAAAATAAATAATTAAAATGAAAGAACAAAAATTTAAAGCTATTAATTTACACTATTATTATTGATTATTAGATTCTAATAATTTAAAGATACTGGACTTAAATTTAGGCAATGAGTCGCGAAAAACATCGATATTATCAGAGATCTCTCTTTTGAGATTATTATACTGAGCACAACAGCGAAGCAAAGGGGCGTTTCGTCTAAGATTGATCTTAAAAGTAGGTAGCGCAAAAGTTTTCTTTATTGGCAGTATTTTGAGTGAATAAAGTTTCAAATAACAATGGCGAATGGAATGGCAAAACATGATTAACTGTGTGCAAACAGCGTGTGATGTTGTTCCTGAAAACAAATATAAAACGTATAACACCGTATCCTCTGGTTTTATTTGAGTTTCGTAGGTAAGTTCTAAAATATTGCTAAAATATAGGTATGGTGGATGTGGGGGATACCGTGGATAGCATAAAATTACGAGATTTTTATTCTTCATAGACCAAAAATATAGTGATTATTATATTTTATATTCTCTTTGATGTGACAGTTGATTTCTCAGTGGTTGATTGATACATATTTATTTGGCATATAAGGTTGGCTTATAATAACTGAATTGGTCATTTAAGTTTTTAAAATGTTATTATTTGTATACAGATTTTCTTGAATTCAGTTAAAGTCCTGATAAATTCTTAAAATATGATTTTACTCAGACTTTTGAAAATCATTTTTCTAAACGCTAAACGTTTTAATAGGTATATTTTCGCTGTTGTTCTTTTTGCGCTTCCGGCGGCGAGTATTGTCAGTTTTTGCCGCGGGTTTGAGATGACAGGACTCGTTGGCCAGACTCTAATACTTTTCAACTCTTTACAGTCACAACTTTTCTCGGCCTCCCCTATTGAGTAACATTTCCGATAGTCTATATATTAATGTTTATGAAACTTCTAGAATATGTCAAATAGCGCATTGGAATATGGATCATAAGTGTATACCTCATAAAGGTGGATCTTCATTGTTTTGAAATTTAAAAGGAAAAACTCAGTTGAATTTTTAATTAAAATCAAAATAAATTAAATAAAGCTTCCCTTTGATATTTTATGCATCCGTTTGCTAAATGATATATGTGGATATTGTTTTTGATCTTTTATATAATGCAACTCGGCATTTTTATATGTTTTTTGAAGATGTTTTTGGTTGGCGTTCGCTCACACGACTGACGTAGCAAAATTCAGAAGTATGCGGAGCTACGCTCACTTGAGGTTACACGGGTCCCGCCTACTTGCGACTTCTACTGGGGGGAAAAATTTTTTCTTTGTTCTGTGGGGAACAGAAGGACAGAACATTGGAAATGTTTAAAAAAAAAGAAAATTGGAAATGTTGAGCAAGGATTAGACAATATGTATGGATTATTTTAAGTTGTTAAATTAGTCACAGATTGCATTTTATTGTATGCAATTGTTCTAAAAACTCTCCTAAATACAGTAAATGTATCTACTATTTACCTAATCTTTAAATGTTTTTTTTTTATTTCTTAGTATACCTACATATAAAAGAAAGATCAACATCTACATACTAGGAGAAAATTGACAAGATATTGTGTTTACAAGGGCTGATCGAACAGATGTTTCATTTTGATGTGATGTACCAGGGGACAGGTAGAGCTGTCTATGTTCGCCAGATCAGTTAATACCATCTGGAAGGACCCTGTCGCGAAGATCCGCAATCAGATCAGAAGCTGGATAAGACCACAAATGGCCTTACTCCTCAGGGTTTGTGGCTCCAGATTGAGGCGGTCTCGAAGCAGCAGCGCTACCTCCTTTGAAATTCGGTAGCACACCCGAGATTTTTCTCCGTCATGTCTTTCGAATAAATTTATTCTGTCTGGGATCTGGTGGCGACAAGGAACATCTTTTGGATCCGACAATGACGATAGGCTGGTCGGTCAACGACATATTCAGCTAAAATACAAAGTAAACATGATGTGAAATTGATTTAATGACCCGTCATCGACCCATTAAAAATTATACCTCTAAAATGTAATTTGATGAGCTCTGATGCGCTAAAGTTGCTTCGTACAATACAAAATACCGTTATGGGTAGTTTGACACTTCATTAGATAAAATTGACATTTCCATATTTAAATTTTAAAGGAGCTTTAAAATGCATCTAATACTTTAATGAAACATTAGGTTAAGACCATAGACATAGAAAAATTTTCGCTGCGCTCAAGAAGACCAACAAAGCGTGGAAAAGAGAAGTTAACATCATACGGACACTGTCTATGTAAAAAAGAGACAAAGGATCAAGTGACATGTGCCAACATTTTTTACAGTAAGAGCCCCTAGCGTCCCGCCTAGCAAATGAGCAATCACAGTTTGTTTAAAATATTTTTTAATCTTAATTAGAATTTAAAATAAAGGTATCGTGGAGCTATGGTGTCTTCTGCTCTAAGTAATTGTGATGCGACAAAAAGAAACAATCCAAGTAATCACACTTTTCAGAGGTAAATAAGATATTGCCACACATTTCTTTAAAACCAAATTTCGCTACATTTATTCGTTTATCGACAAAGAAAACAGTATGGAACATAGTTTATTAACTTCCTTTGCCATAATATAGTCATATTTTATGAATCTAAGTCATATTTTACGTATCTCATATAAAATGTATTGATTCGTTTTCGGATCACCTGTTTATTGACATTGTTGTTCTTTGACATTCTATTTCTATGGTTAAGACTATAGTATTAGGTATGTAATCTGTGGTATAGTAAAGGATAGTTTTTATTGGGCGAGGTTTAAATGGCTAACAAAATATTCGAATTTTGGTGAGCAGAAAACAATATTTGTTCAGCCAAATTGGTTAGTTGGATTGGATAGCAACTTTCGACTTGCAATTATTTCTAAATCAATCAGCAACTGAAATGTTCAGATTTTTTGCAGCATTCCGTGACCGACGGTTGGTAAAATTTTGGTGAGCAATTCACGTTCAGGGAATGATAACGTTATTTTTAAATGTTACGTTATTTCTTACTTTTTTTTACCGTTAATTTGAACATTAACGTTATGTCAATAAATAACGTTTATTTTAACGTTATTTTAACGAAGTTAACGTTATTTTAGTAAATAATGTTAATTTTAACGTTACTTCTTACTTTTTGTTACCGTTATTTTAAAATTAACGTTATTCCAATTAATAACGTTAATTTTTTACCGATAATTTTACCGTACTAAAGTTTAATTTAACGGTGACTTTACCGGTACAATATTTTTAACGTTATTTTTACCGGTAAATTTACCGATAAAATGTTTTAACGGTATTTTTAACGTTATTTTTTTGTATCGTTATTTTTTAACGGTATTTCAATCCCTACCCACGTTCAGGTTAAAATTTTGTCGTTTGGGGGCGTTACACTACTACTAATTACGTGAGGCATTTAGGGGAGGGGGTCGAGCCGACTCTCAATCAATCTCCCGTGGGGGAGGAGGGGGGATCTCGGCAAATATCTATAATAATAATTAATATCTATAATTATTTTCTACAGAAACAGTATCGCGAAAAACTGAGTTAAATTAAGTTAAACATTTTTCATACCAAAATATGGCTAAATCCTAAGCAATAATGTTTACTTAAATAAATGCAAAGCAAGCAAGCACAGATTAACGTAATCACACAAAAAAATACGCGTTTTAAAAAATCTTACGTGAGATTTATAGGAGGGTGGGGGGGGGGGGGATCACCAAAATCACCTTAAGCGCATTTTTTGGTTACTGTTCTAATCTAACCTAAGTTTTTAAGACTTTTCGTGCGCCCCGACTCGAGCTCCAACCCTGTCCCACTGCTTATGTATCTACCCCCTTTTATTACCCTTTTGGGGGGGGGGGGGGGGGAGTAAGGGTATCCCCTCCCCTTCCCCCGTAACTCTCCCCTGCTCCTTTAAGTTTTCTCTGCTAACCAATTTTGAAATGTCGCTGACCAATTAGATATTTTGCTCTCCAACTGTTTAATAAATAATAGCTGAGCTTAACTGCGAATATAACAGCACATTTCAAAATTTGGAGGTCCAAAATGATAAACCAAAACTTTAGGCAAATCTTGAAAGCCGAAAAAGCAATTCGCAGATCAAGGGTGCTACCTGATTTTACTTTAAGGGTCCATGATAGGATAACATGGTTTGCGCGGGCCATATTTTAATATAGAATAAAACGTAAAGTTGTAGGCACAAAAAAACAAACGACAAGCTAAAGAGATTATCTAGTTGCTACAAGTATTAATTTGCGTATAAACCTCACAGATGATTGTAAAAAAAAACAGAATATCATCAAAACCACTTGTCGCTGGCCATATTTTTGGCATAAATAATAGCGGAAACGGATTAAATTGTACATCAAAAACTTTGAAAAAGTGCAGAAGTGAGGTTATTTTCCATACTCTTTACACGTAAAGAAAAAGACAGAGACAAATGATTTTGCATAACCGAACCTTAATGGCAAATTGAAATTTAGCTGGTCATATAGTTAAACTTCTGATATTTTTTGCTAACCATTTAGATTAAAGGTCAATAATAGGAAAACATGGTTTGCGGGAGTCATATTTTTATACAGAAATCGTAAAGTTGTAGCCACACAGAAAAACATACTACAAGCTAAAGAGATTCTCTAGTAGCTACAAGTATTAAATTGCGTATAAACCTCACAGATGATTTAAAAAAATCAGAATATCATCAAAAGCGCTTGCGTAGGTTTATATTGCCGAAAATAATAGCGGAAACGATTGAATTCTACATCAAAATACACTTTAAGGTACTTAGTAGGTATGAACCTCTATACAAAAAAAAGTTGGGAGTTACAAGTCGTGATAAAGTTTGGCCACATGATAGAAACTGATCTGTAGGCTGTTCCTAACTAATATTGAGCTGGGCCAAACTATCCTTACATACAGTTCCATATGGCGGCGGGTTGAATAGCGCACTTTTCCCGGCTTCATTCTAAAGACTATAACAATTCAGGTTTAGCTAATAGGTCAAATGTGGTATCATTTTCGGATAAATCAATAACGTAGAATTTATTTCTGGTATTAAAAAATGCAATTTATTAAGCAGTTTCTGAAAAATTACACAATAACCAACATTTTTGAACTTTTTTATTTTATTTTAGGTATTGGCACTTGTTTCAGTATTTTCAAAAAAACTACCTTAAAGAAGCGTTTTTTAGGTTAATGTTTGGCCCAGCTCAATATTAGTTAGAAACAGCCTACAGATCAGTTTCTATCATGTGGCCAAACTTTATGACGACTTGTAACTCCCAACTTTTTTAGGGTTCCGTACCAAAATGGTAAAAAAGGAACCCTTATGGTGAGACTCAGTCTGTCTGTCTGTCTGTCACAGCTGGATATCTCGAGAACTACTAATGGTATCAACTTGAAATTTGGAATAGTTTAAGATGACATTTGCCCAACTATTTTGCAAATAAAAAAGAAATAATAAAATTAATATTTTTTTTACAACAGGGACTGAAAAGGGGTCTTAAAAATTTGAAGTGAGGTGACTAGGGCGTGTGGGGTATCATATGAAAGAGCGCTGTTTGCACATTTTAAAACCTTTTTTTTCTTTTTTCTTAGGCCGCATAGTTTTCGACTTATGATGAAAAATGTAAAAAAAAATACCGTTCCCCCCCCCCTTATCTCCGAAGTTTGCAAAGAGAAAAATCTGAAATAATTCTATGTGATAGTAGTTTACGTAAAGATTACAGGAAAAATAAAACGAGGTCTCAATATAACACACTTTTTTAGAAATTCAAAAAACAAACTATAATTTTTTCAGTTTCACTACCCGTCAACAGATGGCGGTGACCTAAGAATGCTAACTTGCGAATTAAAATAGTTCCACTATCGGTCAAGAGATGGCGCAACCTAATACTACAGTAATAATTGGTGACTGGTTCTTATATAAATTACCTACTATTTGCCGTACGAATATAAACGAAGAATAAGTTCCTACTTAGTAATATAAACAGTTTGCAATGTGGAGCGGCTGAAACGTTTTTCAGTCACCATAAGCAACTGTGGTTAAGATTTGTAAATTAACTGTCCGCCTGTTCGCCCTTCCACCTGTCTGCCGTTTATCCTACTTTTTTAAAGACTGTACTAAAGTAACATATCCAAATATATTTATGATTGTACGGAACCCTCGGTGCGCGAGTCCGACTCGCTCTTGACCGGTTTTTTTTTTGTATAGAGGTTCATACCTACTAACTGTGAAGTAGCTCCAATTACTTTTATTCAAGAAATATAATTGTACTAAAGATAATGATGAAAAAGCAACGAAAAAGTGCAGAAGTGAGGTTATTTTCCATACTCTTTACACGTAAAGAAAAAGACAGAGACAAATGTTTCCGCATAACCGAGCCTTAATGGCAGATCAAATAATACTTCCCGTTTTTAGGTTCCCTAGGGATTTTAGTAATGCGCACGCGGTATGTTTTCTTCGTTGTAAGCCAGCTTAATATTTTCTACGTTGAGTTATTTCAGCAATAGAAAGGGTACCCTTGAAATCTAAAACAAGGAAAAATACTTCTAATGTTTGTTTATCGACAGGAATCCAAATAAAAATTCGGAATTTGGAATTTTGAAAAGCTTTAAAAAGTCGGTATATTTGGGGGGTGTGTAAAGGAGATGTCCCAGCGTTGCCCCAGTTACATTTTATTTAATTACTTTCATAATTGAACCACCAATTCGAAGAAGGGTATAAACGCCACTTTTTAACATATTCAGTTTTCTACATTTTTACATTCTTTAGACGTAGCGCTTAATTGTGAGTTCAAAGAAAGCAACAAAAACCTTTAGCTTCGTATGGATCCAAGCGATCATAAAAATAGATAGTTGGAAGAAGGAAACAAATCCTTGATTTAATCCTTTCTTCCAACTATCAGGGGTTTTTCAGTTAAGCCCGTTACATACTTGATTTCAAAAACTCATGGCAGCAATGTTTCAAGAAAAGCTGTAAGTCATTAGACAAGGCAACAACTTTCAAGATTTCACAATATAGAAGCTTTGAGTATAGTTCAAGTCAGAAAGGTTACTTTGACATGTTCCGAATTTATCGATGGTTTCGTTAAAACTACTTTTTTGCTCCAAAAACCTTCTGCCTATCCGAAAATACCAGAAACTCCGGCATATGTTACGAAAATTCCCATAAATGAGAAGAAAATGAACGACATACAAAAAATAATCCAATATATTCCTGATGAATTTAAAGATTTTTACGATATTATTCTGACCTGGCCATATACAAGATCAGAAATTGACGAAATAGATAAATAATATTGTCCTTACTACTTTTTTTCTAATAAATAGATGCAGTGGCGAAGGGTCCATACAAGCCGATTCCCATCGGCTTACCTTTTAGGAATCCCACCCCACCATTCCTCTATGCAAATCACATCATTTTTGTAGAACGGCTTACCTTCGCCATAATTTCACCCCTCGTCACTGATAGATAGGTTTTGTCATTATATTATTGTCTATTATTTCAAAATATTTTAGTATACAATAAATTGGAAGAAGGGAATAAATCCAAAACATTTAAATATACATATATTAATGAATATCATATATTTCAGTCAGGTCTTTTAGTTATTGAATCGGAATTTATATTTTCTTTATTGTCTGTGATATTGCATGAGCCTATAAGTTGAAAGTAAAAAGTTATAAAGTTTTTTTAATTATCTCCATTCCTGTTTTTTTGGATTTATTCCCTTCTTCCAATTGGTGGTTCAATTAAAAATGGTAATTACATTTTATTTTGGTATAGTATCAGTCAAGAATTGTTTTATATTAAGAAAAACAATTACAAAAACATTAAGTTGTTTTCTGAAGTATTTTGTGAAAAAAAATGTAGGTAAATAGTACTATCATGATAAAAAAATTGTGATTTAAAAGTATTTTAACTGAAAAATCCCACGTTTTAATGCAGAAAATAATTATTAATCTGATTCTAAAGTAAAATACCTACTCTGACATACTACTTTGATTAAGACGCGATAGACTTTCATTTTTTGAGAATGGTGAGGCAAATGACATAATATGCGCGATGGGACATTCCTATTTCGAAAAAAATTTACTTAAGAAAAAATGAAAAAAGGATCCTAAGGTATTAGTTTAGCTACAAAATGGCAAAAAAAACCGGTTAATAATTGTGACCTGTAGGTGTACTTTTAGATTTGGAATTGTAGAAAAACGGGTATTTCCGTATTTAAAAAGTGATGTAGCTTCTATGATTATTGACCGATCGTCATGGCAGAAGAGAAGTGCATTTGTAGTGCGTCGAGACATTCAGCGGGCGCTTTAAGTGTGTGTCACAATCGGAAAAATAAATAAGCAGCAGGTTACCTTAGAAAAATAATAGCATTTTGCATTTGATTTGATTTTGTTTATTTCACTTTTTTGAATTCATTTTCAATGCTCCGATTCTTGCGGGGTGAATCAAACCTCTTTCCTCAACCACTATAATTTATGGTTTACCTTTTTATTAGAAATAAGTTAGCTTTTGTTTTCATGTTGTCACGTAACTGTCTTTGTATAAAATTGAAGAAAATCAGTACAAGAATTATTACGCTAAAAACAATGATTTCAAAAGGAAGGATGCGCCCATTTGAGTATTTTGCCTTACAATTCCTTCATACTATCAAAATCAGCGACATCTGTTAGAACCCACTCGAACTACTACGGTATTAGAGGTGGGCAAAAAAGATTACTGAAGTGTACTTTAGTTCAATTGTAGTTGAAAACTAGTTCACTCATCTAGTTCAATTGGGTCGCTAGTAAAATTTTATTATGGTTATTATAACAGTTTTTCGATGGTCATAAATAAAACGTCAATCATAATAAAATCTCAATCAGGTTTATTTCAAATTAGATATTTTTGATACTAATATTATAGTCTATTAACTAGTGTATTATTTAATGTAAAGAAGATAGATTTGTTTTAAGATTATTAATACATTAATACAAATAGCATTGTGAATGCATAAAAATCTAAAAGTTTAAAAATAGATTTGTTTGTTGGTTTGATTGTTTGTAATGAATAAACTCAAAAACTAACTGATCCGATTTTAAAATTCTTTCACCTTCATCAGCGACTAACATTTAGCTCTTAGATAATCTAAGCATTAGCTGTATTTTATTTAAAAAAAATTAGAGATCCCTATAAAAATTGGAATAATGAAACCCACAGTATCATATTTTTTTTCTATAAAAGTGATTATTGATCGGAAGACATTTCGTATCATGATATTTATCCTTGTCCAACTAAATATACTTTGTCAAGGGGCGCCTACTGTCGCACTTAGCTGGCAAATTATCCCTAAAATATAAGTATTAATTTACCTAAAGCTTTTTTAAAGGTAGGTATAAAAACTTATTATCAATTTATTTTTTGGTACAAAATCTATAGTTTACACCGAAGTGAAGCGAGGGCGGGTCGCTAGTTGATTATATAAATATAATCTGTTTCACACTCACTTTTCATTCACTTTACATGAGTAAATTTAATTAAAGCTACCTATCAATCGTCCATTTAATCAACATTTTTGAGTAATTTGTGCATAGTTTTTTGTACTAAAATTATCAAAATTATCGTTTGGTGTTGTAATCAAAAAACATTTTTATTATTTTGTAAATCACCAACATCTAAATCAAATCAAAATATAAAAACTTTATTCAAATAAACTTTTAGAAGTTAAATGCTATTGAGTTGTTTTTATTTTTTCTACCACCCGTCTGCTGATTTTTTTACTGATAAGAAAAGCGGGCGCAAGAAAAATCTGCTTTATCAGAAATCAGAAGTAATACGTAAACTGACTTATGGAACAGACTTTACCTATTTACATAAACTTCGGCGTTTGCGCAAGCTTGTTAATAAAAATGAAAAGCGGTATAAAGCGGTAAATACTTCAATCTCAATTCGCGGTATTGCCATTGCTTTCAGCCTTCGTAGTCCAGCTCTTGAAATATCAACTTGAAGCATATTCTTGCGTTTTTAGGAGGCTTGAAATAGGGCTTTTCGGTATTTTGGAATTATGTGACTACATATTTCTTTACGCACTGGATCATTAGGAAATCTGTAATTAATTGAAATATAATGTATATAATTATTTTTGCAGCGAATATGTTTCATAGGAGACGTTAATAATAGCATATGTATATGAGAAATTTCTGTACGCAGTGTTCGTAATCTATCCTTTCTCTTTATTTTCGTTCTTCGAGTTAATTAGCTATAGAACTAAATGAACTAAAGATTTAACCTTTGTTGCCCGTGGTACTACCAGTATTACTACCAGTAGTACCAATGTACTCAAGTGAACTAGTACATTTGAATCATGATGGATGACCCATCTCTAGTGCCTCGAACAATAACTTGTAATAGTAATATTTTAAACTCAATTAAAATTGTTAGACATGCAATAAAAATAATGTAAAGCTACTTACGGATGATTCAATATTCCATGCAACTTTTTAACTTTTGCAGCATAATTTTTGCAATCTACAAATGCACATTTCGGCATTTTTATGTCACGTCAATCACCGTCTGTCTACCATAGTCTCCCGCGGATGACTGAATCGCGTTGGCCCTAAAACTGTAATTTTAGGGCCAACCAACTGGCGTCATTTCGTAGCGACGTTGACCGTGTCCTTACGCTAGTAATATAATAAGTCTATGGCTAAAAATCTTTTATTCACTTTTCACGTAAGTAAACCCTCACCACCATAGCTACTAGCCCACGCATCGCTTACACGGGGACTGCGAAGTCTGTGAATTTTTTCTGATAGCTGTTCGTGCTGAGGGTACTGGATCATTTTTGCGCTGACTATACAAATAGGAAAGTGTTTTTGAAGTGAAAACTTCTTTAGCGACGTTGTACGCTTTTTTGTAATAGGGAAAAAATGCTAGACACGCGTCACTAAGAATCACGTGACCTTGATAGAAAATTCGTAAGACGGATGTGAAGGATGGAAAGTAGACAGCCGGCGGCGGAAGTATCCCCCTCTCTTTCTACGGGGCGCGGTGAAAATGGCGGCGCGTCATATCAAGACGTAAACACTTGTGTCACCATTAGGGTGGTCCTTATTTTTCAACTTTTAAAATATCACCGCGGCACCTTTTTATACGATTATCTACTACGAAATATGAATAGGATATTTTTTCAAAATTTTAAGACGAGATTTAAAGGTCGCTACCAGCTGTCAAAGTTTTAATAAAACTTTATATGGCCACTTCAACTATGAGTCTCGAAATTGATTTGGACAAGTGTTTATTTAGCATTTTTAAAGTGTTATATGCAGAGACTGACATAGGAAACCTCCTCTGCCCCTCTCCTGCACCTAAAATTCATATAATAAATTAATAGAATTTGAACGATAAAGTAAATTGTATGGTTTTTAATTATATCGCCTTGAGAAATGGAGTTTGTGTTGATTTGTGGCAAAAACTGAAGAAAGGTATGCTTTGACTTATTTGTGAACATAACGTAATGGAAATAATGTTATAAGCAGTAGTGGATCACTTACTAATGCGTCGATAGGTCTTGATATACATTTATTCAAAAGGGGTAAGGACAAATGGGTGTACGCGATTGACCAAAGCGACTACCAAACAATATTTAATGATGCAGAGTATAGCATCCTAGTAGAAGTGGCCACGGACCCGGTCAAAGTCACTATGAAATGACGCCAGTTGGTTGGCCCTAAAAATACAGTTTTAGGGCCAACGCGTTTCAGTCATCCGCGGGAGACTATGGTAGACAGATGGTGATTGACGTGACATAAAAATGCCGAATTGTGCATTTGTAGATTGCAAAAAATATGATGCAAAGGTTAAAAAGTTTCATGGAATATCATTTCATCGGTTAGTAGCTTTACATTATTTTTATTACGTGTCTAACAATTTTAATTAAGTATAAAAGATTTCACTATTACTAGTTGTTGTTCGAGGCACTAGAGATGGGTCATCATGACTCAAATGAACTAATTCACTTGAGTCCATATAAGATCTTTAGTTCATTTAGTTCCATAGCTAATTAACTCCAAGAACGAGAGTAAACGGTAAGGATAGATTACGAACACACATTACGTACAGAAATGTCTCCTATGAAACATATTCGCTGCAAAAATATTTTTATTAAGTATCTACACTACATTACATTTCAATTCAAATAATTACAGATTGCCTAATGATCTAGTGTGTAAAGAAATATGGAGTCGCATTATTCCAAAATAACGAAAAGAGCCCTATTTCAAGCCTCCTAAAAACGCAAGAACATGCTCTGCTAATTTTTATGACACAGATGTCAAAAGCTGGACTACGGAAGATGAAAGCAATGGCAATACCACGAATTGAGATTAAAATATTTACTGCATTCACGCGTATAACAAAATAACTAAACTCAGAAAACGAAACTCCTGCCTCACATAATTATGCAGTAATAGCAGCCGCCCGCGAATCCGTCTGCGTGGAAAGATTTTTTGCTTTCCCTCGGGAAAAATAATTTTTTTTGGATGAAATGTACCGTCTTTCTCTATACCCCTGACAATGTGTATGTAAAATTTTATGATGATCGGTTCAGTAGTTAAGGCGTGGAGGCGTAACAAACAAACAAACTGACTTTCACATTTATAATATTATAGTAAGAATGTGCAGTATAGTGACCGGCCGCAGCTTTGCTTTAAGATTTATTCCTTGTGTAAAAACCTAAGATAAAATAATCAGTGGTATCTCTGACATATTAAACAGACTATATTTATATAATCAACTAGCAATCCGCCCTCGCTTCGCTTCGGTGTATTTTATAGATTTTATACATAAAAATTAATCAATAAAAAGTTTTTTATACATACCTTTAAAAAACCTTAGGTATGTACCAGGGGCAACAGCGTCGCTTAACCACTGCTAAGGTTAAAATCGCTTGCACGCCGCGCCCGCTGTCACATACGTTTAGTTCGTGCAAGGGCGATACGCGCGCACACGAATTTTGTTGCAAACTGGTTAAGTGACGCTGTTGCCCATCGTACTTATATTGATGCTTAAATTTTAAGAGAAAGGAGGTCGCTAATCGCTCATACATTTCAGCCCATTTTATGTACCTGAGGTACATGTATACCAAAAGGTAGGGAAAAATTCGAGGATTCCGAATATGATGTTATTTTAGCTCAATCTTTACTTAAAACTTAGAAATAAATCATTAAAAGTGTGAACTACTTGTAACACATTCAAATTATAATATGGCAATACTGGATATTCACTTTCAGCTTAATAACGAGCATGTTCATTTATATTAGTTATGTTAAAAAATATCATTACACATCGGAATTAATAGGCAAAAAAAATCTAACCTCTCAAATCAACACTGTGGGAACAGTTTTAATGCCTGCAAGTAACAAAACGTCAAAAAAACTGTCAAACAAAACGTCATGAGAGAAACGTCAGTTTAATGAAATCAACTTCAACTGACAATGACAACAGCTGTCAACTTGACAGTTTCTTCAAGTATCAAGGAGCTGAATGTTATGATATAATCTGTGTAATAGGTTCTTATATCGAGAGCATTTTTCATTTTTTTTCCTCGTCTCGAAATCACTAGAAAAAAAAATATTACAGGTCTATTACTCAGGGTATTATAAGGTATTTTTTTCCGCAGAGTGTACCTCGGTACATCATTTGGGCCATTTTTGGTGACATCCTTTGCATGTAAATAATCAATTTTGACAATGTCATTATTTAGTTGGATAAGGATTGTGATACGAATGTCATCATCTTCCAATCAATAATTATTACTATTATAGAAAAAACATTATATACTGTGGGCACAGAACAAATAATAGTACAAGTCTGTGGGTTCGTTTCATTATTCCAATTTTCATAGGTATCTCTATTTTTTTTAAATAAAATACTGCTAATGTTACTCGCTGATAAAAGCTTTCAATATGTGAAAGAATTTTAAAATCTGATCAGTTTTAAGTTTATGCATTACAAACAATCAAAATAATAGACAAATCTTTCCTCTTTATATTTAATAATATATCTCTTTATATTAAATAATTTATACTTTATAATATTAGTTTAGTATTGCTGAGAAAAAGCACAAAAAAATTGTTAAAAGTTCTAGCGACCTAAAGATGAGTGATCTAGTTCTTAACTCCAATTGAACTAAATCGTTCACTTCAGTAATCTTTTTTGCCCACCTCTAATACGGCAGTAGTTCGAGTAGGTTCTCAAAGATGTCGCTGATTTTGCTGGTATGAAGGAATTATAAAGCAAAACATTCGGATGGGCGCATCCTTCCTTTTGAAATCAATGCCACAGACAGGATTTATTTTGCAGGAAAACCACAAAAAGCACATTAATCCCGAAGTGACTGCAGGGAATTGTTGAATCACACAGTAATTTTCTTATGAGCTGTTCCCGAAAAATATCTTTCATTTAGGAGTCCTGCTGGCGTATATTGAGCTAGATGAAAAGCAAGGGACTGTACTGGTTGAAAACTTTCCAATTTAGATCAGTTTAAACCGTCAAAATCGAAGAGAAAGCTGTGGGAGAAATATGTTTAGTGATGATTTATATATAAAATATTGTTTGCAAGCCTCTACAAGATATTCGGCACAACACCATGAGAACCAGTTCAAAACAAGAAGAAAATAGTAGATATGCTGAAACCGAAGGCACATAAGATTGCCTAAAAAGAAAACGATTGATTTCAGCAGTCAAATTCAAACACATCCACAAATAACCATCGAAGGCTTCGTGATTAGCAACTCTCTATGAATCTTCCAGATCATGGGACTCATCAAAGTTTTTGAAAAGACGGGGTAACTGGGAACGATGACGCCTTTCTTTGCGACTTGTGAATTAATAATAATTCTTAGGTTAGCATGGTGTTGGTAAATGGAGGAATTAATAAACTGTTTAAAACCAATGAAAAACAAAAGCAATATTTGCTTTTGTTGGTAAAAGAATCTTGTAAAATATACCTGTGTATCTTAAGAGTAAATCAGTTTAATATATTAATAATGTCTCTTAGTTTTGAACAGTAACAATAAATTATCATTTTTAATGCCCTAACTTACGAATAAAAAAATAAACTAGTGAAGTGATTTTGAGTTATAATTTAAAATTTAAACCTTGGTAGCGACCCCTAAATATTACTCAAAAATTTTGAAAAAAATACTGAAATTGTTTCATAAGGTATCAAATTATGTGGTGCCCCTTGAAATAAAAAAAATTTTTTTTTTCTTTAGAATAAGGACCACCCTAGTCACCATAGCAACGCCACTAATTTTTTAATTCAATGTCAAAACTCTAGATTTTCTGTCAAGCTATGGATAAGACTTTTGTACAATACTGTTCTGTATTCGTAAATTCAAATGCAGAGTAAATTCGTAAGACGGCAATTCGTGCAAAATTATTCCCAAATAACCATTCCAAAATATCAAAAATGCACAATGTTAATATTCAAGTTTTCACTTCTGGAAAACTGCATAGAATTTTCCAGATCTTCCGGCACAGCAATACGAGCCACAGTAGAGCATAAAGGTTGTTCCTGTGCAGCACTGATGGCGGTGTTAATTCACCTAAATTGCAAAAGATGGAGCTATATATGATGATACTTGAAAATAAAAATTTTTTCCCTTCGTGTCCTTTCCTTGGCATTAAATGCCATCTAGGAAGGCACTCGTACAGATTCTGGGAAATGCAGCGCTGCATTCTTTATTATTTACAAAGATCGTAGTCTCTCTAGTTTTCGATAGATGGCAGGCGTTAAAAAAGCTCGAAAGATATTCGGCATCGGTGTTTTGAATACACAGGTGCATACAGCGCTGCACTAAAAACGATCGTAATTCGTAAGATTTTTAACAGGTGGCGCTACAAACAAACATTCACGATACACTAAATGCATAGTCAGCGCAGCATCATCGGTCGGTCGGTTCGGTACGCGACATTCGCATGCTCGGCAGGAAGGGACTCGTACAGATTCTTGGAAATGCAGAGCTGCATTCTTTATTTACAACGATCGTAGTCTCTCTGGTTTTCGATAGATGGCAGGCGTTAAAAAAGTTCGAATTCGGCGGTTGTTTTGAATAGGTAGGTACACAGGTGCATCCAGCGCTGCCAACGATCGTAATTCGTAAGATTTGTAACAGGTGGCGCTACAAACAAACATTCACGATACACGAAATGCATAATCAGCGCAGCAGCGGTTGGTACGACGACATTCGCATGCTCGGCACGCAGTCAGCAGTGCTGGATTAACCCTTAAACAAATTAAGCAATGGCTTAGGGCATCACGTCTGGGGGGGCACCATAATTGGCACAGAACAAAAACTTTTATTGTATTTCATAAAAAAAAATGCTTTCCAAATCATGTGAATCAATCAATCACCTATGTAAAACAACTTACTTCAAGATTAGTGGATGAAACAGACAAAAAATCGTTCGCAAACTTTGTAAAGAAACAAACAAACGAGAAAACAACCTAAAAACGTGTTAAAAATCACGCTGAGCGGCCGTTTTTTTTACTATAGACAGCAAGCAAGACAATAGTACAAGAATAGTGGATGGAACTGACAAAAAATTGCGCTGCGTGACAGTTTTTTTTTACTATAGACAACAAGTAAGATAAGATTAGTGGAAAAACTGACTTAAAATCGCGCTGCGCGGCCGTTTTTTTTACTAGTGACAACAGACAAAACACGAGTATAAGAATAGTGGATGAACCTGACTAGACCGGCAAGACAAGAGGGTAGCCCTATATAGGGGGGCCCACAGGCGTAGATTGCTTAGGGCACCAAGTAGTCTTAATCCGGCACTGGCAGTCAGTACCAAGGAAATTATAATTTATAAGTACTTACCGACTTCGTACAAGTACTTATAAATTCCTTGCGCAGTACCGAAAACATACTGAAGCCTATTTCAATAGGACGTTAGCACATAATCTATGCTGCGGCGTAGTGTTTTTTTTTATGTTATTAATATTATTTGATTCTATTTTGTTTGTTATTCTCATAGTGTTTCTTATGTTTCAGAGGGTGAAATGGCAGCGATTTGATACTGACCTTCAGTTTTTATTACAGTAAGTTTTTGTTTGATATAAATTTAAATATATACATATATACTTATAATAATATGTTGTATTGTATATACTCTTTTTGGTATGATTCAAGTTTTGCGTTAGTGTTAGGTACTTATATTTTGTCGACGCGGTACAGATTCGGTACATAATCAGTGCCGGATTTATCTATAGGCCGTATAGGCCGCGGCCTAGGGGCGGTAAAGACCTAGGGGGGCGGCAGACCAGTAACGCTATTCACCCGCCCGCCCGAACGACTCGACAGACCACGAACGCCGACGATGTGTGCTTATAAGGTTAACGCACATTTAGGCGGGCCGCAGCGGGGCGGGCCGCATCGCAAAAATCCGCTCAAATCGCTCCCATACATTTTATATGAACTATCGCACACTATGCCGGGGCGGAGCGGGCCGCATAATCCGTCGCGCATTTTGTTGCGATGCGATGCGGCCCGCCCGCCCCGCTGCGCCCCGACTCAGTGTGCTATAGCAAGCGGATTTATCGATCGGGAGTCATCCGAATACCCCAAAACTTATTTATCGTATAAAAGATTGAGAAAAAGATATCTATATCTTTTTCTCAATCTTTTGTATTGATATCCATAGATATCCTATATAATTTTGTAAAAATACCCTTAATTAAAATTCCTTACTTGTTTTTTTCCTTTAGAAATAAAAAAACATACTTATGTTCAATATTATTATGGCACATAACAATGAAAGTATCCTCTGCACTGACGTCCTTGTATAATGGACGTCGTCAGTGATCCTCTGCATCACTATATTTTTTGTTATACATTTATTAGAAGTGGCACTCGCCATAGAAAAAATACTTAACTTGTATACAATTAAATTAAATTTGGTCTTAAAATGAAGCCACTATTTTCCTTTTTTGAAATTAAAAAACGCAGTGTTTATTTGACTTCTGATTTGGCATTGATCTGTCATTTGGTTGACAGATACCACAGCCAGAAATAAAAAACCGGCCAAGTGCGTGTCGGGCCACGCGCAGTAGGGTTCCGTGGTTACCATATACCATACCTTATTTAATACCACTATCATTTTTCATCTGCAAAAATAACTTCTTATAGGAGTACAAACTTTTTCATAGTGTTTGTATAAATGACAAAAAATATATTTGCGGTTTTGGAAAATTTGCTATATCTGTAAAACTACTAAATATATATGTCATTGAAACCAATTTTCGTGAAAAGTGTTTATTAAGTTCTACAGCATATATTATTTTTTAGATTTTTCACTCTCTTATTTTAAAAGTTAGATTGGGGGAGACACACATTTGACCACTTTTGAAGTGTATATCTTTCAAACGGTTGACTTTGAGAAAAAATGGTTTGAGGAACCTCAATGTCATTTTTAAAGACCTATCTATAGACACCCCGCACGTATAGGTATGATGAAAAAATTTTTTTTTTCAGTTTCAGTTCCATGTATGGGCTAATCTTTTTAGGGTTCCGTACCCAAAGGGTAAAAACAGGACCCTATTACTAAGACTCCGCTGTTCGTCTGTCTGTCTGTTTGTCACCAGCTGTATCTCATGAACTGTGATAGCTAGACAGTTGAAATTTTCACATATGATGTATTTCTGTTGCCGCTATAACAACAAATACTAAAAACAGAATAAAATAAATATTAAATGGGGGCTCTCATCCCATACAACAAACTTGATTTTTTGAGCCGTTTTTTGGTACGGAACCCTTCGTGCATGAGTCCGACTCGCACTTGGCCGTTTTTTTTATTTATGTCTAAAAATCGTAAAGCGGTTCACAGAATACATCTACCTACCAAGTTTCAACTGTGTAATCCTAATACTTTTATAATAAAGTGGCTGTGACATACGGACGGACAGACAGACAGACATGACGATTCTATAAGGGCTCCGTTTTTTGCCATTGGGCTACGTAACCCTAAAAAGTACAGCAGATTATGAATTACAGATTAAAGATTTTAAAAGGTATACAACTTTAGCATTTAAAGGCCGGGTCTCTTTTGTCGAACATTGTTTTTGTAAGAGTAAAGTTAACACAAGAGATACAGTAGGAAAATCTATACCCTAATAATTATTAGCGTAATTACCCTGCCGGATATTTTTTACCCTAAATCTAGGGTAAATTACCCTAACCTGGCACCACTGTACTCAAAATCCGTCGATGCGATGCGACCCGGCCCGTCACAGTGTGCTATAGGAGCATTTTGCGATGCGCTGCGGCCCGGCCCGCCCCGTTGCGACCCGCCTAAATGTGCGTTAACCTATATTGCTTGGCTGACGAGATGATGCATATGCTCGACACCATAATGTGACTGCAGTAGCCCGCCGCCGCCGCCCTATTGACAAATCAGGACTGAAGGGCATAATGATGTATGAAATTTTGTCCAAACCATTTATCGCCGCACGGCTCGGAGCGCGCGGCGCACTTTGCACGCCGCGACTAGACTTCTAGACAGGTGGATACAACTACAAAGATATATTAGTACAGTAGCCCGTAGAACATTTAAATCACCAAAAAGGTTACCGTTTGCCGTTGTGATATAGTTATTTATTACGAAATTATAGATACTATAACCCAAGTTTTACTGATCGCATCCCGCCGTAACCTATATTTGTATATCTCCAAAATTGTTTATTTTTTATTTTTTGAGGTTTACCACATAGTTTAGCTATTGTCGTGTTCTACAGCTTGGTTTGATTGCCACAGATAAAAGTAAGACTATGATAAGTAGCCATACACAGATTTAAGACCTGATGAAAATGATTGAACTTTATCTGGTCTTAAATCTGTGTATGATCACTTTCTATAGTCTTACTATTATCAGTGGCAATCAAACAAAGCTGTAGAACACGACAATAGCTAAACCATGTGGTAAACCTTGAAAAATAAAAAAAATATAATTTTTGGAGATATACAAATATAGGTTACGGCGGGTTGCGATCTGTAAAACTTAGGTTAAAGTATCTATAATTTCGTAATAAATAACTATATCACAACGGCAAACGGTAACCTTTTTGGTGATTTAAATGTTCTACGGGCTACTGTACTATATTGACATCTTACGAGAAACCATCCACTAGTGTAAAATTTAAAAAATAGCGTGGATGAGTTAAAATTAAGTTTGGCATTCAAAAGAAATCAGGGCCATAAATGTGTTTACATTTGACTCTATTCAGCTAAAAACTTTGCCGACCACAGCACTGACCTAAATGATGTGAGCTAACAAAGGGGCTGCTGGTACTACTCGGCCTAGGGCGCCCAAAACTCTAAATCCGGCACTGTACAGAATATGTACTGAATCTGTCTGTACCTAATCTGTGCCTCTAAAGAAGGTAGTAAAGGTGTAATCTAATCTGTACCTCTAAGGAAGGTAGGTATGTTTTTTTGTTAAAATTAATCTTAAAAAGCATTGAAGCACAAATTGAAGTTCTTGGTCTTTATATCTTTTTATCGTTGACATCTGACATGACGGGAAGGTTTTATCCCTTGAGTGACTTTGTTTGTAAACACGTCGTTCACGAGTGTAGGGGTAATGGGTATAGATGCATGTTGACCCTGATTCCACAAAGGGAGCGTTCGTCCATGACTGCACCTGACCTTGCCGATGGGTGAGAAACTTATATAGGCTAGTGTACAGATAACCACACAAAATGTGGCTTTTGCTTCTTTTAGCACCCATCAAAGGAAGTCAAAAACCTATTTAATACATATCTAGTTTATTTGGTTATTTAATGAGAAAACCGGCCAAGAGCGAGTCGGGCCACGCGCAGTAAGGTTTCGTAGTTACCATATACCATACCTTATTTAATGCCACTATCATTTTTCATCTACAAAAGTTACTTTGTTTTTCATAGTATTTGTATAAATGACAAAGTTATATTTGCGATTTTGTAAAATGAGCTATATCTCTAAAACTACTACTTAAATATAAGGTCCTGCTTAAATAGTGCACAAAATTTTAAGGGGTCAATGTACTCATGCATACAAACAATTTTTACTATGGGACCAACATTGAAATAGCGAAAAAAAATCAGCTGTTCCATAGAAAATTTAAAATCGAATAGATAAAAATGTATGGAACAGCTGATTATTTTTTCGCGATTTCAATGTTGGTCCCATAGTAAAAGATGTTTGTATGCATGAGTACATTGACTTCTTAAAATTATGTGCACTATTTAAGAAGGACCTTATATATCGCGTTCAAACCAACGAGAAGTGATGAAAGTGTTTATTAAGATCTACATCATTTTTTTTTTAGATTTTTCGCTCTTTTATTGAAGGGGCGAGACACATTTTACCACTTTGGAAGTCTAATCTTTCAAACGGTTGACTTTGAGAAAAATAGTTTTAGGAATCTCAGATCTATAGACACCCCCCAGGTTTGAGGAAAAAAATTTTTTCGGTTTCAGTTCCATGTAAGGGAGCCCCCCATTAATCTTTGATTTTTTTATTTTTTGTATAAAAAATATAAAGCGGTTTACAGAATACATCTACCTACCAAGTTTCAACTGTGTAATCGTAAAAGTTTCGAAATAAAGTGGCTGTGACATACGGATGGACAGACAGACATGACAAATCTAAAAGGGTTCCGTTTTTTGCCATTAGGGCTACGGAACCCTAAAAAGTAAGCCGCATTGACATGTCAAAAGCATTTAATCGTTTTTAGTCACGCAAAGGACCACGACCGTTTAGTTAGAACCATAATTTAAGGGTAGTTAAAATGTATTGTATTGAAGTGAACAGATGGCTATATACAGACAATATAACAAAATTGGAGTTGAACAAGGCAGAATATTCGGCCCAATATTATTTCTGTTAAATATCAATATTATTTTTAACATTAATAAAACTATGTCGTATTTCACTTTCAGAATCTCACTTTATTGGAATTCGAGTTATAATAATTGTAATGTTATAATTAAATGTTATAATAATTTTTATTTTCAAGGGTTTATTAAGTAAATAGGTGCTCGTATTATAACGTTTTTTTGTAAAAAATAGGAAAACGTGCAGTAAAAACTAAATTTTTGGCGTAATTTAAAAATCAGCCTTTCCAGAATAGGTGCGTAAAAGGTAAACTCATTCCGTTTCTTCCTTCTTGTTTCCTGTTTCTTCACTCACTCCTTAATTACGAAACCAATTTACTTAAATGAATGAACAAATTGAATACTAAATGCTGTTCCTCAGGGGAATATAAGTTTAAAATCCATTTAGGCATATAAAGGACGCCGGTAACGATTATTGCGATTGTTCATTTTTACGTCAAAGCACAGAATAGATATAAGAACTACCGTACAGAAAGGACACTATCCACCCCGCCCCAGAATCAATTATCTCAACCTACCCCGCGAGTAAAATATTAAATATATATAGTAAAATATTCACCCATTTTGAAAAATTATCAAAATTAGAAGCACCATCTAGCTGCGAATACTCACGTACCTACTGTGTGTTTTGAAAACTTCATGACGACATTTTATTTTATTTTATCGCGAGGTCTACAGCTCACGGAGACACTAGTTTAGTAAGGTACATGATGTAATGCTTAGAATAATAACAATTACTGGTAATTTAATTTCCATGTAAGCTTCCTCAACGTTGAAAATATGAATTTTTCTCCTAAATTCCTCAAAGTAGAAATAATGAAGACTAATTATTATGACAGTTTCTAAAGATAATCTCTCATTGACAATGTTAAACCAATTTCATTCAAGTTCAATAATTTAGATACAAAGCCTCGGAACTTTGAATAATGTCGATTGCCATCCTTAGTAAACTTTCCCACTGTTTTCCACCAGTTTAATTATTTCATTTTACGGAAACTGCCAACTCACGGTATAAGTAATTTAAAAGTGAATCGTACGGACGGAACATGGCCTATATTCCAATTTCTGCGCTTCGAGTATTATTTTCAGTCAAAATAACTCATTCAAGCATTTAGGTAAGATTGTACGTTGTTTAACTTTTATTAACTCCATGTACATTTGTCTGGAGTAAGTAATGATTTTTATTTGAACAAAGAATTCAAATGACAATAATTAAATTGGGGTTTGAATATTTTTGAGCTTATAAATAATAATAAATAAAAATAGTTTTTATTTCCCAAATACAAAACTACATTGAGGTGAGAAAAGTAATGGAATTCTTGTGTTAGGGTGCCTCGCTCTTAACCTTCGTGCCTAACTACAAGGTGGGAAAGACTGACTACTAAAGTAATTTAGTAACTTAAGATGTAAGTGTATATATAATTGGAAATCCTCGGATGGTTGGGTCTTTTGGCTGGGAGTGAAACAAATATAATTTGTTTTATCTAAATTAAGGGTTAGAAGATTGTTGTTGAGCCAGTTAAATACCTTAGCTAAACCCGATTCGGTCCTGGTTTTCACAACTTCACAAGAGCTGTCAGAAAATACCAGAGCAGTATCATCAGCGTAGCAGAAAACCTGCCCGCCAATGTTTCCCAGTTTACACAATTCGTTTATGTAACCAAAAAAAAGAGTCGGGCCGAGGACGCTGCCCTGTGGTACGCATACGTCACACTCTCTTCGTTACTCTTGAAAGAGTCAATTTTAACCAATTGCTTTCTTTCTGTGAGATTGTTCTCAAACAAAGACAAAGCCCTTTATACCAATTTCTGCAAGCCTATGAACCAGGATAGGAACCAAAACGGTATCAAAGGCTTTTTTCAGATCTAAGAACACAGCGAGACATTCGTTACTTTTATCAACCTTTTCTACTATTAGAGTTATCAAGATTTTAACTGCGTCTTGCGTTGATAAGCCTTTTCGAAAACCGTACTGTGAACTAGACAAAATATTGTGTTCCGTTAGATAAGATAGCAGTCTTTTATTTAGTATACTACCTATACTACTAACAATATTACTTATAATGGAGATAGGCCGATAGTTGTTCATGTCTGTTTTATCTCCGGATTCAAAAACAGGTGTTATGATTGAACGCTTAAGAACTTTTAGAAAAACGCCAGTATGAAAACATAGGTTAGCTTGTTTGGTAATAATCGGAACTACAAAATCTCTACAGCTTTTAACAATTTGACAGATAATATCATACCAACCGGAAGCACAGGCTGAGTCGAGACCCTTATGAATGTCATTAACTTCTTGGGGATAGGTGTCAAGTAAAACAAATGAGGACACCAGTGAATTAGTGTTAACTGGCAAGCGATACTGTTGGGAAAAATGTATAGTACGAGAGCCCGCAAATAATACTGCAAGAGTTATCTCAAAGTCCTTGTCTCAATATGATAGTGTTTAGGGTGTACATGAGTCAGCACCTACTCCCAGCGCCAGGAAGTGGAACACCTGGCGTCAGCACGCTTCCAAACATGTAGCATTTGGACATGCTCTACAAGAGTTATCTCAAGGTTCAAATTTGGCAGAATGGTAGAGAATAGCACAAAAAAAATAAGACGGCAGTCAGACCGCAGTGTCATGAATTTTTGTTTGTTTTTTGAATTTCTAATAAAGTGTGTTATATTGAGACATCATTTTATTTTTCCTGTAATATTTACATAAACTACTATCACATAGAATTATTTCAGATTTTCTCTTTGCAAACTTCGGAGATAAGGGGGGGGGATGGTATTTTTTTTACATTTTTATTCATAATTCGAAAACTATGCGGCCTAAGAAAAAAATGTTTTAAAATCTGCAAACAGCGTTCTTTCATATGATACCCCACATGCCCTAGTCACCTCACTTCAAATTTTTAAGACTCCTTTTCAGTCCCTGCTGTAAAAAAAAATAGTTTTTTTATTTCTTTCTTATTTGCAAAATAGTTGGGCAAATGACATCTTAAACTATTCCAAATTTCAAGTTGATACCATTAGTAGTTCTCGAGATATCCAGCTGTGACAGACAGTCAGACTGAGTCACACCATAAGGGTTCCTTTTTTACAATTTTGGTACGGAACCCTAAAAAATCACCGCACGACTGTTAAAAACGTTTTAAAGTGCTAAGCCACAGGAAAGCAATTAAGCAAATTAAACGGGAATCAATGTTGAATTAACTTAATAAGCCAAGTGAAGCGGAGAATTAAAACAGCCTGTTTTATTTCTCCGACAGGAGAGCTTATAATAAATTGATGACTTATTCAGATTAAAAACGGCTCCCTATTTGACCATGCACATGCCACCTATACTTAAATGCATACGTTAGTACTATTATACAAGGTGTCCCAAAACCTTGCCACACGGAGGGAAACTACCTTAAATATTGAAAATAGACAATTTTACTGAAAAAAGACTTTATGTAGTTTTTCAAATGAAATGAAAGCACATTCAAAGATTTCAAAAAAAATTACATAGGACCGATTCGATACAAATTGATACAAGACATATCCATATACGGTTTATTCCAAAACGCCTGGGTTTTTCCCCAATTTTCCTGCCCGGGCAGAAACACTTTCCTATCTATACACGGTTAATTTTTATGTATATCTAAAAATGAAATGGGGTTTTCAGACCACGTGAATGAACAACTTTTAATATGGGGCCTACCTCGAAATCGCGAAAAAAAAGAAAAGTACAATATAGACTCGACTATAATGTATGGAACAACTGTTTTTTTTTCGCGATTTCGTGGTTGGCCCTATTGTAAAAGTTGTTCATTTACGTGGTCTGAAATCCCCCCTGAAATATTTCAGATATAGTTAAAAATTAACCGTGTATACACTGGCCTTCAAAAGTTAGTATGTACCACACTTTAAAATTGCAATTTCTCTGAAACTATATTAGGGATTTGAAGTTAAAAAACGTTTAATTTCAAGAAGGTTATCGCTTATGAAGTTATTATTTAAAAAATTGAATTCTTTTTCTAAAGGTTGACCAGAAATCTCATGAAAAGAAAGTAAAATTAAATTATTTTTACTAAAACACGTGGTTGTTGCATTACAAAAGTAGTTAACTGTTGTCATACAACAACACTAATGACAAAGAAAGTAATTTTATGACTTTCTTGACAAACTATGCAACAACCACGTTTTTTTAGTATAAATAATTTCACTTCCGTTCCATGAGATTCGGTCTGGTCTACCCTTAATCCTTTTTATTTCGAAAATGTCCGTATTTCAATTATTTTTAAAAAGAACTAGCTGACCCGACAGACGTTGTCCTATCTTAGTTTTGAATATTGAATTCGAATTGGTTTAATTATTGAAAAGTTGTGTTCAGAGATATCAATAGGTCCCGGTTCCCGTTCCCGTTCCCCTTTCCCTTTCCTGTCCCGTTCCCGTTCCCGTTTACTTTATAACCCAACAGCTTTAAACCAAGTATATATCACTTGTTATGTTAGTAACGTGTATATCTCATCTATCCAAACTTACCAATTTAATATTAGGCGTGATGGCTCTGAACTAACCGTGATGAGCACAAAGATATTCAGTTTTCTTAGATCCTTTTTGTAAGAAATAATAAATTAATTACTTTACATATTTTTTCGAACCTGCTCACAAAATTTCACGAGAATCGATTGAGAAATGCGACCTGTAGAGGACAACATCCAGCGCCAGAAAGCCGGACTATATATCTCCGCCATTTCGAAAAATTTCAAAAAACTGGATCAACTTAAAAAAATATATAGATTTTTGGAAACTGACCACAAAATTTCACGAGTATCGGTTGAGAAATGCGACACGTAGAGGAGAATAGACAGCGCCGGTAAGCCGGACTGAAATAGGTTTTTTTACATAACTCCGCCATTTTGAAAAATTTCAAAAAACTGGCGTGAAAAAAAAATTGTATGTCATTTCCAAACCTGCTTACAAAATTTCACGAGAATCGGTTGAGAAATGCGACCTGTAGAGGAAAGGCAGCGCTGGAACGAAGGACTGTTTTTTTTTTAATTTGAAAAATTAGAAAAACTGTCTCGACTAAAAAAATCTATATAATTTTCAAACTTGCTCACAAAATTTTACGAGAATCGGTTGAGAAATGCGACCTATAGAAGAGAACAGACAGACATACGAAATAATTTTTGCCCAAGCTGAAGCAGAGACGCTTCGCTCGCACTTCGTGCTCGCTCGGTCAATAATTTTGCTTCCTAAAACTAATGTTAACATCAACTCCTTGCCTTGACCATACATACAATATGTGAAAAACGAAATATGAGGCGTATTCTTATTTTTTACAGCTGAAACTTTAGTGAAAATATGCCTCTGACATTGAAAATCCACTTATTGTCTTCGTTTCAAAAAACCTGATCTAATATATAATGTTTTTCTCTCTAAATGGTACTTTTATAGTAATTTTCATTTAAGTTTTAGCACTAATTTAAGTGCAAACACACAATATCGTACGAACAATAACCCTACCGCAATTTTTGACAACAGTTACAATTTCTGCTTTGTATGCGGTAAATTCGATGAAACTTTATAATCCTTTCCGATTGGAGGGCAGTTTCTAGTGCGGCTGCGAATACAATTCGAGTATGTACCCCTAGCACAAACATCTTCAAACGCGCGTAAAAAATAAAAAGAAGTTCACTGGTTATTTCAAAGTTTTTTTTGTTTCATTTACACGAGTAGACTTTGGAGTAGGTAGTATTGTTAAAAGTTTTTGATACGCAGTCTTCAAATCTGTGCAGGAATCCATTTTTCTTGGTTTTACGTAATTTGATTGTAGTATCTTATTAAAAACAAGATTTTTGCACGATTTGAAGCCTATTTTACAACACAAAAATTAAATTCCATAAGAACATGTACTCACCATTATCTCTTCCTTTCCTTTTCTTCTTACCGCTAGAATTGGAAGACTTGCTGGATTTTTCGGATTTATCCTTACTTTTCCACCGACTCAGCATATTGGTTATTTTATAATGCACCAATTTCGACAGAACTTACGCATTTTCATAATTAGCTATGAAGCCTTTGTGCACTGTACATATTCTTCTTTCACTGTTACGAAGCCTAATTCAATTCTCATAGTCTAGCGTTGCGGTAAAAATCTACAGTTGTCACTATTTTAATAATTTGCATTACACTTATTATTGGTTACTTAGATATGTATTAAATTCAATTCCGGTTTTGGCGTGGCTGCGGTAAAAGAGTATGAGACTACAGACGTTGCCGGTAGCAGCGCGGGGGAGTGACTCCGTGCGACTGGCGAATCCGTCCATTCGTACGCCGGTTGTACCCGTAATTTCTGCGATTTTGGCAGCCACGAGACGGCAACAACGTAGTTAGCTAGACGCCACATTGTCTAAGCTTTGCGAGCTTTTGTGGAAAAAAGAAAAATGTTGTTTGTTTTTTTATGATTAGTTGAGGCAAATACGTCAATGCTTTATGCATTATGTCCGGGTGAAATAAGTTTATGTTTTAACAAAATTATGTTAAACAACCAATTTGATATTTAAAACTTTGACATACTGTTTTCGAACAATTGAAATTCGAACAGAAAAGTTTCGAAATAATGAAAGGTTACCTAGTAAAACATCTGTCAAAAGAAAATTCTATCAAAAGTTACTTCGATCTTTAGTAATTTCTAGTAAAGAAAATTATGGTTAGAAAAACATCTGTCTAAAGAAAAATAAGTGATTTGATATTTGAGTAACTGTTTTTCTGGAAAGTGAAACATTAGTAAAATAAGTCTATGCTCTAACAAAATTATGTAAAATAACTAATCTGGTATTTAAAACGTCGACGTACCGTTTTCGAACAATTGAAATTCGTACAGAAAAGTTTCGAAAGTAAGATAGGTTACCATACTTTATACAATGTAAGCATCCACTAAAAAGGATTTTTGGAAATTCCACCCCAAAAGGGGTAAAATAGGGGTTTAAAATTTGTATGGAAGAAATATTTAAACAGACATTTCGATTGCAACTTCATATGAGTGCTTCTAAAAAGTAAACACATATCTTGTGGTTTTCCGAAACTCAACCCCTTAGGGGTTAAATGGGGGGAAAAGCCTAAAATCGATATGGATGTTATGGGGTTTTGTGGTATGTTGATTGCAAAAAATGGCATTTATTTTGAAGTCAAGCACGGTAGACACGATTCAATCCCTAAAGGAGTGTAATATGGAGGTTCAAATTTTGTATGAAAAAAATATAAAATAGTTAATAGGTATTTCAACTTGAAACTTCGTCGAGAACTTCTACAAACAAATAAAACAAAATCGATCACATATTTTGTGTTTTTCTGAAACTTAACCCCTTTATGAATGGAACATAATTTAAACTCTAAAGGGCTGAAATGGAGGTAAAAATTATGTATGGAAAAATAATACGAGAACGGGAACGAGAACGGGTACAGGAACAGGGCGGCAACGGAGACGAACAGGAACGGAATATTGATATATCCTACCTACAAATATTATAATATAAGTGTGAAAGTTTAAATGTTTGGATGTTTTTTACTCAATCACACAAAAAAATACTGATTTGAAATGGCACACACAGATATTTTATAGCCTGGATTAAAACGTAGGATACTTTTTCACGGTCAAAAGTCTTCTAGGGAAAGCTAGTTATGCCATAAAGAAATGTCATAGCAGGCAAACCTTATTAACCCCGTAAGAATTTACAAGAAATTTTCATACCACCTTAATGACTTTCGTAAGACATGCCAAGGCCTTCACTTATACCTACGTTTGATCTCGTGAACTTCGTAACAAGACCACTTTTGATTAAACATTATGGGCGTATACAGGGTGGGGCGAAACCTGCGTGCGCAGGAACAATACACAGTCAAAGAGACCCTTTATTTTAATGAATAAATTTTCTTTTAATCAGATTCCCCGTTGTGATGTCTAATTAACATTTAAATATACTTAGAAATAAAGATATATTTATTTGAGGTATTCCTCGAAGCGCATATAAATAGGTAATTTGTTTTGATAGCGCACCTATTTAGGTGCGTTTCGAGGAATAGTTTAGGTCCGCTCTATACTTGTACTATTATATATTCTGTGGCTCTATTAGGTGCGTTTAAATATGGTTCTGGTTACATAAGAAGATATTCAATAGATCGGTTGGAATCACGCAATAAGCTGTTGTAGCATGCAAAATTGGGATGTTGACTAATGAATAAAATAACGAAATACTAATAAAAATCGTAAACATATTAAACTTTTAGAGTAGCTTGTATACCTCTTGGTTTTATATATTGCATATTATTTGTTTTATGACCCTTCAAAGTTGGGTGGACAAGTCCATTTAAAAAGTATAAAATTTATTAAAATAAATGATACCTTTAATTAGTTCGTAAAATGTATAGCAAATTTGTCTAAGAAACCATTTTGATAAACACAATATTTAATATAGCTGCCGAACAAATTTCCTACGCGTTGCATACAAACTACTGAGGCGTGACGTCATAATTCAGTAGCCGTTAGTATGGAGCGTTTTTGGGCGAGTCCATTTGTGTGCATTTCACACTGTGATATCTCGGGCAGTTTTCAAGCTAGCGAAATAATTATTTTACCAATGTTTATTTTTTTGAGAGGTAATTTATGTAATATAAAATAAAAAAAGTTGTCAACATCCCAATTATGCTACAATACAATAATCTATTTTAAAGTAAAATTAGCTATTTTACTTGGGACTCGGCATACATACCAAAGAGAATGTAAAAAAACTAGCGTATTGTAAAACTATTGTATTAACGGTCGTCTACCCTCTTTATTTTAAAAGCTTTTGAATATTTGATTACAGATGGACACCGGACAGGTGAAACTAAATAAAAGTTAATAAACATATTTTACACAATCAATGTCCTGAATAGCAAACGACTGATCGCTGATCTGATAACTCAATTAAACTGTGAAACTAGCATGTATCTACATCTAAGCGTTTAACTGAAACTATAGCATGTTTACAACTTATTTTTTATATCTATACGAAAGCCGAAACACGGGTCACATATTTTCATTTTCAGAATCAGATCAGTATAAAAAAATGATAATGATACCTTGTGTGACCACGGGTCGATCGGTCGTGAAAAACTTACGAAGTTACAAGCTTTTTGTGTTGTGCGCGCGAGACATTTTAGTAGGGTGTGCGTTAATTATGGTTTTGTCAATATTATTTAGTCGAAATATAACATGATATAAAAGATAATCGATTCTATTACTCATTCTGAATAAACAGTTTTCAGGTTTCGTATTTACTAAAAATAACCTTGTATACATGTACGTGTAAGTAAACCTAGTCATTGTAGGTCGTAGGTACGGACTGCGCTGTTCACCGCAGAATTTATCATAGCACAATGAGACGGGTTCCCAGTTTAGGCTTCAGGCGTGTCGTCTCGCCCATTTTCAAAATGGCCTCGTTAAGCCTCCGACGTATTTTACTTGCTTTTTTTTCGTTCAATAGCTTAGTCACTGCTTTTTAATCTGAATCGCAGTAAGGACATAGAGCTTTCGCGGCACAGTTTACTGCGACGAACATTTTAATCGCATACCTATTCAATGTTTACATTCACAATTTGCACGTTCGTTAAAGCATCTCACGAAATTGGAACTGAATGGGACTTCGGCTGGGAGGCGGGAAATATGTTTTAAGCGAAAACAGAAAGTAGGAAAATGTAACTTGATTTCCGAAGTGTCTAAGCATGAATTGGAGTGTAAGAGATTGAAGATTAGAGAATAATGGTTATAAGAGAAGACAATATTTTTCGATTCTCCAAATACTTCAGATACTTCCAGCAGCCCGGGAAAATCTACTTTAAATGGACGACAGCCCACACCTTAAACTATTTAAAAGTTGTTAAGACCGTAGGCCAAGACTTTGCAATGTAATGCAGAATCACGTGACAATGCAATAGTTAAAGTGACTAGGTATCAAACTGTCAACCTGTATGAATGCTTACGTAACGAAATAAAAAAGTTAAGGGTTGACTGTGTTTTGTAGAACTTAGCGCTTAATTTAAAAACATCTGGCTCCATTTTAGCAAACTTTTAAAGTAGGAATCGAAAATTAATAAAAGGAAGCCTCTGTTGATTCTTGCAAATATGTGCACTGCAGCCAGTTGTAATTTTTTTGCCAAATTTGCACTCTTACTCTCAATCTTGCAAAACTAGTACCTACGTTCAAAGTGTAGTTTACCGATTGCCATACTTTGGTTGGCAAGGTTGGAAAACCTCTGACAACCTGACAAATTGTGTACCTAATACTTGTAGCGACTTAAAATAAGTACCTACATGATTTAAATTATAATTTGCCATGCTGACCAAAATCTGTCGCTTAAAGGGGGTGGGGGGTCTTTGTTTAGCTTATTTTGGATGACATTGGGGGTAGGGGAGTCTAGATGATGATTACGTCATCGGTAGTTATTTACTTATTTACACGAATGGCAACCCTCACATTGTCTATGCTTGAAAACGAAACGCAGAATTGAAAAATGTTTACGTAAGCATGGGGGGAGGGGGTAAGAGCTTTGCTTACTTTTGCTGACAAGAGGGATGGGGGGGGGGGTAAATAATTGTAATAAATCTGCTTACGTTATATTTGAACGGCCCCTAATTAAATAATAAAATAATATATTTATCTCAAAAAATACAATGAGTAGGTACTTAAAAAAGAGGGTCCTGAAAATGAATGCCTGAAGGGACTCGGAGGGTATTTATTATCTAGAAAGTAAAGTGGCTTGGGAGAGTGCGTCTCGTCATAATGGATGTGCTGTTCTAAGTACTCTTCCTAACACGAAGTAGCTAACTTCAGAACTAGGATCAAATATTAAGTACGCACGACGACGGCGGGCGTGTGGAGACGGTGATCAAACCAGAGCGTGTATAGATGGACGTGCATAATTAAGTCTTCACTTATTATACTACGCATCAGCTACAATGTTGAGTTGTGGCAATTTCATTAGGAATTCATAATGGAATCAGTTTTAGAATAAATTATAAAATATACAGTTTATTTTATTAAGATTTTCTTATGCTGAATTACCTAAATCCTTACTTATAATATTATAAATGCGAAAGTCCGTTTGTTTGTTTGTTTATTTGTTTGTTTGTTACGCCTTCACGTCTTAATTACTGAACCGATCATCATGAAATTTTGCATACACGTTGTCAGCGGTACAGAGAAGGACATAGGGTACCTTTCATCCAGAAAAAAACTATTGTTCCCGAGGGATAGTAAAAAACTTTCTACGCAGACGAAGTCGCGGGCGCCCGCTAGTTGAAAATAAAGAAGTTCAACAAATAGTATGCTGAAGGTACGCTAGTACTATAATAAGTCTATGGCTGATATACAGGGTCACTGGAAATATGACATATTCCTGCTAAGGGGTTATAGATGAGGTCAAAACAAATATTTTTTGTCATATAACTTTTTCTCAAAAAATTCATAGTTTTTGAGTTTATTGAAATTATGTATTTTTTTACCAAAAGTACGTTTTCAGACAAAAAAAATTAAAATAACAGATAACTACTCATTCGATTCCGGATTTTTTATCATTTTGGGATAGAAAACAATCTAAGTGTTGATAATGAATAAAAAAATTCATAAAATGCAGGTTTTTATAAAAAATTCAACCCTTAAATGCATTTATTTTTTTTATTTTTTCAGATTTTCAGAAATAGTATCAAATATCTTTAACAAAATCCTTGTAACTAAGCGTGCATAATATTTTAAAAATATCACCATATATTCAGCTTTCAGTTAAGGTATAAAACTTAATAATAACTTAAATAAAAATGAGAAATTAAGACTTAACTAAATAGCAGTCCCATTTGATGTAGCAAAAATTTCCTACTTCAAGAGCTTCGGAGGTGGCCGTATTATCCTACTTATTCCATAAATGTGAAAGTTTGCATGCTTGGATGATTGTTAATCAATCACGCAAAACTGCTGAACGGATTTAGATGAAATTTGGCACACAGATAGTTTATAAGCCAGATTAAAACATAGAAGGATACTATTATCTTGGTTAAAGGTTCCCTAGGGATTTTCTCGAATGTAAATGCAGATGAAGTCGCGGGTGGAAGCTAGTTTGCCATAAATTATCGTGCTTACTAAAAACACTTTCGTCCGAGTGAGTTTGAAACAGGATTATTTTCCCCCGATGAGTCAAAATTTTATACAGACAGCATCAAAAACAACCATGCATATCAGCCATTTTTAATTTTTGCTACATCAAATGGGACTGCTATTTAGTTAAGTCTTAATTTATCATTTTTTAATTTAAGTTATTATTAAGTTTTATACCTCAACTGAAAGCTGAATAGATGGTGATGTTTTTAAAATATTATGCACGCTTAGCTACAAGGATTTTTTTTAAGGTATTTGATATTATTTTAAAAATCTGAAAAAATAAAACAAATAAATGCATTTAAGGATTGAATTTTTAATAAAAACCTGTATTTTATGAAGTTTTGTTTATTTATTATTAACAACCAGATTGTTTTCTATTCCAAAATGATAAAAAATCCGGAATCGAATGAGTAGTTATCTGTTATTTTAAATGTTTTTTTGGCTGAAAACGTACTTTTGGTAAAAAAATACATAATTTCAATTAACTCAAAAACTATGAATTTTTTGAGAAAAAGTTATATGACAAAAAATATTTGTTTTGACCTCATCTATAACCCCTTAGCAGGAATATGTCATATTTCCAGTGACCGTGTATATACATAGTTATCATGTTTGGAGAATTGACGTTGTAAAAGCTACTATCCTGCATCAATCCGGTTTTATTTCGTATTCGGGAAAATGATGACGACGCAAAGCTTTTTAACGATAAAGCGAAAATTGTCTTTAACGCAATTTCCTATGAATGGCCCCTATTTATCAAGTTGACACTTAATTAAAACTAGATTGTTGCAAAAGCAGCATGATTTGTGGCGCTTTGTGTTAAGGAAATGTGATACATCTAAGGGAACCGCTGTGGTACCCACGACAAAGTGGGTTTCAGTCAGAGGCTGAAATATTGATGTGTTATATAACTACTTATTTAAACATGACCCGTCGTCATATCTCAATTTACCATGAACGTAAGGCTGGTTTACATTATTTAGTAGAGTGCTTAGTAGCGTGCGAGTAGATTCGAATGCGAGTGCTTTAGTAGTTTTGGTGCCTTTCCAGTGACCGTTTACACGCTTCCAGTAGAGTGACATTTTCGCCATACCTAATACCTATTATTTAATTCAATTACACGTCACGCGTTCACCGGCAAATGCACTCTACTAAAGACGCTTATAAAATGTCGATTTACATGCTTCCAGTGCGAGTGCGAGTAAAATATCGCGCGGGGGGTAAGCGGGCGCGCAGGGGGTGCTACTGGAAAGCGAGTAGAAAGGCTACTAGAACGTTACTCTCTTTAGTCATAAGACGACCGTTTACATGTTTCCACTAAAGCACTCTCCTAAAGCACTCTACTAAAGACTAAGATAATGTAAACCAGCCTTTACGCAGGAGCGGGAAAGGCCAAAGGCAAGGATAGGTTTACATTTTGGTCGGTTCTAAGCGTCTTTGAACTATTCGTGTACTAGGGGCAGCACGTCATGCTAAACATGATTGTTAGGCGTATGCATTAAAATTCCGATAATTTATAATACATACGAACAAAATATCGATGCATAAAACACCTATTTTAAAAATACGGATAAACCGAAACTTGAAAGATCGATCATCAAATGACCGAAAGTTTAAATGTCGATATTTATAACATACTCTACCTAAACAAACATATACATTTATGAAAGAAGACGTTGCGGTAACTTTGTTTTAGGTACTCAAAAACACTTGTAAAATGGTCATTATTTTGACAAAATCCACCAATCAAGTTTGAAATAGTTTTTTTCTGGCGCTTCGCCGGCCGCTGCCAAACAACCATTCAATCTTTTGATTTTCGGTCTTTCATCCATTGGTTTTGTAAAATTCGGCCTTTTCTGCATCGGCATTGTAACACATACCCATTGTTAGACGGAAAATCAGTTTTTGCAAATAGTTATAGCCATGGATATGTTTAGTGCCAAATAGAGGTTTTTGTTTACGTTCTACAACAATTACAGTTGTAGAATGTAAACAATATAAAAATTGCCGATTTTTTCTTACACACTCTTATATGATGATAAAGATGCTTCACTTGTTGTTATTTCGAATTATGATCATCACGGCCCACTATCGGCAAAATAAAAATATTTCAGATTTTCTTTCCACCACTTAATTCGTTGTAACTAAGCCGATACTTTTTAGGGTTCCGTAGCCTAAATGGCAAAAAACGGAACCCTTATAGATTCGTCATATCTGTCTGTCTGTCCGTATGTCACAGCCACTTTATTCCGAAAGTATTAAGACTACACAGTTGAAACTTGGTAGGTAGATGTATTCTGTTAACCGCTTAACGAATTTAATAGAAAAATAAGAAAAATAAAAGATTAAGGGGGGGCTCCCCATACATGGAACTGAAACTGAAAAAAATTTTTTCTTCAAACCAACACGTCTTGGGTGTCTATAGATAGGTCTTTAAAAATGACATTGAGGTTCCTAAGACAACTTTTTCTCAAAGTCAACCGTTTGAAAGATATTCACCGCCAAAGTGGTAAAATGTGTGTCCCCCCCCCCCCCTTTAACTTTTGAAATAAGAGAGTGAAAAATCTAAAAAAAATATATGCTATAGATCTTAATAAACACTTTCAACCAAAAGATTA
Organism: Agriphila geniculea; assembly: GCA_943789525.1. Lineage (NCBI taxonomy): Eukaryota > Metazoa > Arthropoda > Insecta > Lepidoptera > Crambidae > Agriphila > Agriphila geniculea. The sequence goes on from OX038870.1 coordinate 5,342,179, forward strand.
GTTTGAACGAAATATAGTAAATAGTTTTTGAGATATAGCACATTTTCCAAAACCGCAAATATAACTTTGTCATTCATACCAACACTGTGAAAAACAAAGTTATTTTTGCAAACGAAAAATGATAGGTGGTATTAAATATGGTATGGTATAAGGTAACTACGGAACCCTATGGCGCGTGGCCCGACACGCACTTGGCCGGTTTTTTTCACTTAACACATGTAGCATTAGTTAGCTGAGTGTTTAAACATTTGTGCATAAGTTTTAACGTTCATGGTGTTAAATTAATTAAGACAATGTTAGCATGACTAAGCATTTTTTTTAAAATTCTCCACATTAAATGTTATATTTTCTTTTCATAACATCTTCATCAAAAGAACTACTTTTATACTATAAAAGAACTATAGAAAGGAACAGTTTATGGCGTGTCTCAACTCCGTCATCCCCTCATAGCTGCTTGTTTCAAGTTGATTGATCGTAAAAAACAGTACGTGCACTGCACACCGAACCTTATGCTCGTAGTCCCGACTTGGACAACATGTCAATAATGTGTGATATAAAATTGTTCCCGTAAAAGAGTTTAATTGAGCCGAAATTGTAAAGTCACTGTCGAAAATTAATAAAAAAAAAATCGGGTTGCATTCCGGGAGTGCCGGCAGAAGAGAAAACTTGAAAATTAACGTTGTGTATTTTTGAAATTTTGGAATGGTTAGGGAATAATTTTGCACGAATTGCCGTCTTACGAATTTACTCTGCATTTGAATTTACGAATACAGAACAGTACTGTACCCTTAGCACGAACAGCTATCGAAAAAAATAACGCGCGTAAAATTATTCGATAGTGCAATTTTGTATGGGAAATTTGTACAACGCCATCTACCGCCGAATAGCGAAATTAAAATTTCCATAGATAATTCTCTATCGAGTAATTTTACGCGCGTTTTTTTTCTCAATAGTTGTTCGTGCTAAGGGTACTGTACGAAAGTCTTGTCCATAGCTTGACAGAAAATCTAGAGTTTTGACATTGAATTAAAATATTATTCCATTTTCACCGCGCCCCGTAGAAAGAGAGGGGGATACTTCCGCCGCCGGCTGTCTACTCTCCATCCGTCACATCCGTCTTACGAATTTTCGATCAGGGTCACGTGATCCTGACTGACTGACGCGAGTTTATCATTTTTTCCCCATTACAAAAAAGCGTACAACGCCGCTAAAGAAGTTTTCACTTTACATTTTGTTTACATTTTGTGTCCATAAAATGTTTAAACATTGAGTCAATATTGTAAAGCCACTAATTCACATCACAGGACCTTCGCTTGTTATTAAATGTAACAAACCACGATTTTGAGCATTTAACTGCCTCACTGACTACGGAGCGTTCACCTAAACACTGGCCCATGCCTGTAAGTAATGTAACAAACCAATATTATAGAACACTTTTTACAAACTGTGTCGTTACCGGTGGCGCACTGTATATTCGGTTCTCCTCACACACATGTAAATGCTCAAATCTGAACTGCGTTGCCGCAATCACACGTTCGCGCGAGTAGTGGCGAAACGCATGTTCGCTATTCGCTTCGCCACCGATGATAATATTACAGATGATTGTTTCCGGTGAGAGAATATAGCCTACATTACACGTCCTGAGCGCTTTGCTGCTAAGGTGAGTAAATTAATTATGAATGAATACACACCTAGCACTGAATATACCGCAAAGGGAATATGCACCAGTAATACATACATATATTACCAACTTGTCCCACTGAGACAGCAAAGCTTTGATTAACATAAGCATAAACCTACTAAGGTACCTGGCAAATGAAAGTTTTTGAAATGAAAGAAAGTTTCTAATTCAAAATTAAAATTTATCTATTTAGTCTAGGCATTATCCATAAAGTTATTACTTTATGGCATTACAAACACTCGTAAACGTCAAAGAAGCTTTGCAATCGGTTCGCTCCTAAACGGGAGACCTTCTGTAACGAGAAGAACCGGCAAGAAAATTGTCAAGGGTTACTTTCTTTCTCCCTTCCGTTCAGAATCGTCAAATTGGAAAATGACCTCAGCAAATTATGGTTACTTTCCATCACAATCATTAATCAATGTGTAAATACAATGAAATATTAAAATTAACCATATTTATCCGATAATTAGGGTTAAAGAGTTTTCAACCAGTTTAGCAACTACCTTTAAGCAACTTGAAAATTCATACTTATTGCAAAATTAACCAAAATCTTAACTAGCTGTGCTACATAATTTAATAATTTAAAATACCGTCTATAATCGTCACGAGATTAAAAAAAAATTAACAGCCATACCATACGATGTTTTTAACACATTTGCGATAAATCAATGTACGTATTGTAATAGAAATTAAAAAAAAAACCTTAAACAAAATCGCACGGCGTGCGGTTAAAACTTTCCGCACGCTGTACACTCTTCGAAAGCGCACATTTTCGAGCAACTGTATTGAAAAACACGAATTTCCATGAACATTATTTCATCAGGTTAATTTTATCGGCCAGTAATTGTAAAACAACATTGCAACTTCCGGAAAAGTACCTATATTCATTTTCAGCACAGATACCGTAATTTTATTTTTGCTTCAGAAAAAACGATGTATTCGAAATTGTTTTTTTTCAACCTTTACGTATCTGTCTATCCTTACTTGTCTTATTTAGTAAACAGTTTTTGACAGTTGTCATGCGTCTTTTATATTTAAATCGTTAATTAAAAATATGTTAGTAACTTTATGAAATTGTTATTTATTATTAACAATTTATTTCGTAATCTATGTGTGGAAAACCGTTTGTTGAATTTTAAATTGTTATTTCAATAAAGAGTTGGGTGAAGATTGTTTACCATATAAGACAAGTAAGGATGGACAGACTTTATGTACCTAGTTCAGTCAATAAATGACCCAAAAGGGGGTGAAGAGTGCATGCGAGGGGACCTAAGCGATTTCTCCTGAAACTTGTTCAGGGTGCTTAGGAAGTGAATTTACTAAAAGTCCTGACGTCTCGGAGGTGAGCCGGAGGGTAGAGGGGGTTTTAGGTTTTTCGCCAATATCTCAAAAACGGTGCGTTGTGGCGAAAAAGGTTAAAAACCGGCCAAGTGCGAGTCGGACTTGCGCACGTAGGGTTCCGTACCAAAATCCGGAAAAAAAAATATGTTTGTTGTATGGGAGCCCCCCTTAAATATTAATTTTATTCCGTTTTTAGTATTTGTTGTTATAGCGACAACAAAAATACATCATCTGTAAAAATTTCAACTGTCTGCCTGTTGTCGTTATTAATAACGAGCAAAAAACGGCAAAAAAATCACGTTTGTTGTATGGGAGCCCCCCTTAAATATTATTTTTATTCTGTTTTTAGTATTTGTTGTTATAGCGGCAACAGAAATACATCATCTGTGAAAATTTCAACTTTCTAGCTATCACGGTTCATGAGATACAGCCTGGTGACAGACAGACAGACGGACAGCGAAGTCTTAGTAATAGGGTCCCGTTTTTACCCTTTGGGTACGGAACCCTAAAAATGAAATGAAAGCTTATAAAATTTTCTATAACTTTGGTTCTATACACTTTTTTCGTATTTCCCAATAATTTTCGAGTTACACACTCCGGAAAAAAGAATTATATAACTCCTTTTTTAGACAGATATAAAGCCTTATAAAACAAATTCAGGTTATTTACACAAATTAGAACTCTAAAAACGGCAATGAAATCACCATTGTTGTATGGGAGCCCCCTTTAAATATTTATTTTATTCTGTTTTTAGTATTAGTTATAGTGGCAACCGAAAAACATCATCTGTGAAAGAAAATTTCAACTGTTTCATGAGATACAGCCTGGTGACAGACAGACAGACAGACAGACGGACAGCAGAGTCTTAGTAATAGGGTCCCGTTTTTACCCTTTGGGTACGGAACCCTAAAAAGGAAGAATTTTATAAGCTATCATCTCATTCTAGAAAATTTTCCCCTACAACGTACTGTTTTTCAGATATTAGCGAAAAACCCAAAAAAAAAACGATTCTCGTGAAATTTTGTGAGCAGGTTCGAAAATGATTTAGATTTTTTTGTCAAGTCAGATTTTGTTTTTTTTTAATGGCGGAGATATGTAAAAAAAAAAGTATTTCAGTCCGGCTTTCCAGCTGTCTGTCTACAGGTCGCATATTTTCTTAACCAATTCTCGTTCGATAATTGGGATGTTGACAACTTTTTTATTTTATATTACATAAATTACCTCTAAAAGAAAGAAACATTGGTAAAATAATTATTTCGCTAGCTTGAAAACTGCCCGAGATATCACAGTGTGAAATGCACACAAATGGACTCGCCCAAAAACGCTCCATACTAACGGCTACTGAATTATGACGTCACGCCTCAGTAGTTTGTATGCAACGCGTAGGAAATTTGTTCGGCAGCTATATTAAATATTGTGTTTATCAAAATGGTTTCTTAGACAAATTTGCTATACATTTTACGAACTAATTAAAGGTATCATTTATTTTAATAAATTTTATACTTTTTAAATGGACTTATCCACCCAACTTTGAAGGGTCATAAAATAAATAATATGCAATATATAAAACCAAGAGGTATACAAGCTACTCTAAATGTTTAATATGTTTACGATTTTTATTAGTATTTCGTTATTTTCTTCATTAGTCAACATCCTAATTATATAAAATTTATCAGTCGAGCCAGTTTTTCAAAATTTATAAAAAAAAATACCTTTTCGAAACCGAAAGAAACACCTCGTGAGCAATGGGTAAAAAGGGTGGCGACATCTTTTAGATTATTTTTAAACAACATACAATTTGAGCTACTTTTTAACCCGAGGTCTACAGCTCACTGAGCCACATTTTTATCTGAAAATCTATTTAACATCATAGAATCCAGGAGAATCCGCCGCAGAAATGTGTCGCATCGCACCCTGATTGTCACTCAGATCGCGACTCTATCGCTCCTTATCGCTATGCTATTGACATGTAAATCCAATCAAACATCGGGTAGGTGCGTCAATGCTAATGAGTTTAAAAACATAGTTGCAGCACGTTGCATGCAGCACGTATGAGCCACAGAGCAGACATGAACATGATTGCAGGCATCGCAGCATTTTAGTTAACAAGACTCTACCTTGGATTTTAGTAATAGTTATATACTTAAATAGATTATTGTTTTCGACAATCAGTCCTATTAATGGGCAATAGCAAAATACTTTAAGTCTAGGGTTACCACTATGCACTTTATCATGAAAGGAAAAAATATCAAAAAGTTGCGGTTTTCAGCGTTTATTATAATTTTACGGGTTTAAGTATAATGCTTTGTACGCTAACTTTTTTAATATATTCGGCTTAAGGGTTTTTTTAACACGTTGTTTAAGTATTTTTAAATTTAATAATACTCATTGAAACTTGGATAAAGTTATCAACCGATTTATGAATTGAAAGAATAAAGCTAACGTTTTCACTTTTCAGCATCCAATACTATTTTTTCCACTATTAAAAATTCAGTTAATAATTTTATATGAGCAAATCAAAATAGCTACACTACAATAATATACCTAAACTCAAGAGTACCTACTGTACTACGAATCGCGAAAGATGACCTCAAATGGGGCACCATTTCGTATCATAACTCATGAAAAAAGACTTAAAATAATATTTGATTTATATTATATAATTGATAATAGTATATGAAATATTATATTGTCTTAAGTCTTTTCTTCATAAGTTATGATACGAAGCCATCTTCGTATCATAACTTATGAAGAAAAGACTTAAGACATTTGTAGTCATCTTTCGTGATACGAACTATACCTACACCATTTCATAGCTCGCAAATGTAGTTAGCGGGACATGCTAAATTACTGAAAGCAAATTAACTAAACTTTGTTTACATGTTTTGAGGTCACAGCTAAAGTTAAGCGTCACTAAGTCCATAGAGGTTCATCAGCATGATGAAATTGTGCTCGCCCCGCGAGCTCTACATATTCTATGAATATGATACTTGATACATGAAGTTGGAATGGTCCTACTGTATTGCTAGAAGAATGAAGAAATAGTAATAGTGTTGGACGGTCTGAAAGCGTGGAAAATGGGATCCTTATGTTTTGTTACCACATTGCTACTACTGATTGGAATTGTGTTTAGTATTTAGCTGGTGAAATCAAAGGTATTACTGATTCGTAATTCGAGATAATTCGAAAAATGATCAGTTCTGAAGAGAACCGAGTTCTTTGTTTTTGTCATTTTCTTATACTTATGTATACAGAAAAGCTCAGCATTGTAAGTAAATCTAATGGCTACTTAACTTTAAACATTCCCACCTGCTTTTGTGGAAGCTTTTTGTTGTTTCAATACAATAGAAGACATTTAAGTCTTTTATCTTGTTTGTTTATGACTAACAGCTTTTATGAAAACAATATATAAATATTTATATTAACTTTATTGTCACCGGTGAGGGATTCTTTATTTTTTGTGAGTTAGCATTTATTCACTTGGAATGGGAAAAAAAATTCGGATTGCACTCCTGGAGTGCCGGCAGAAGTGAAAACTTGAATATTAACGTTGTGCATTTTTGATATTTTGGAATGGTTAGGGAATAATTTGGCACGAATTGCCGTCTTACGAATTTACTCTGCATTTGAATTTACGAATACAGAACAGTATTGTACGAAGGTCTTATCCATAGCTTGACAGAAAATCTAGAGTTTTTACATTGAATTAAAAAATTAGCGCCTTGCTATGGTGACAAAAGTGTTTACGTCTTGAAATGACACGCCGCCATTTTCACCGCACCCCGTAGAAAGAGAGGGGGATACTTCCGCCGCCAGCTGTCTACGCTACATCCATCTTACGAATTTTCGATCAGGGTCACGTGACCCAGACTGACGCGAGTTTAAAATTTTTCCCCTTTACAAAAAAGTGTACAACGCCGCTAAAGAAGTTTTCACTTCAAAAAATATTTATGCTGGCATGCTGCTTTATAGATTGGCGACACTAATGAGCGTAAAGCTTGCCTAATATTACGCTGTCGCCGTGATGCTAAGTGAGAGTCTGCACTTATACTAATGGACGCTGAAACGCCGAATAATAAATGTGTTTCCAAGGAAAATAAATGTTACACTCATTTGGAGCCTTTTTCAGAGAAACACCTTTTAACAACCTAATGAATTTAGTTTGTTTTTTTAAATATATGTATAAGTTACCGTTAAAGTACAGAAATCAGTTAGTGTGCACATTAACTAGTTAATGTAGATTCACTAGGTACCTAATCTGCAATGCAGAGTAACGATTGCTAGGTAATCTGCAGAACCAGGGGCCGTACCGGCTAACGAATCGATTATCGAAAAATCTGAATCGGTTTCAACTTAGAACTGAAAAATCAAAGTAAGGAATTTCGTCTTGTACTTTTTGTTGACGTAATTTGGAAGATAACGATGTTCGTGTGACATCATGAAATGGGGTTCGCCATTTTCGCCCAATTGGGGCTCGATTTATCTGTTTTAATTTGAAACCCAGCAGACTTTTCGATAATCGATTCGTTGGCCCCTGTAGTGCAGATTAACGACCAAGGATCAGTGGCCCTACCATGAGTTGTTGCAAACTGGGGGTCAAGTCTGCTAATGTTTTCGTCAAAATCGTAGTTCAATGGTGTTTGAATGGTAATGCTTTTTGACACAGTTCTTGTTTCTTAAACCCAAAACTGAAACACATTGTGTTTCTTAAATCCAAAACGGAAACATCTTGTTTTTATTTTGAGTTTAAGAAACAAGAACTGTGTCAAAAAGCATTACCATTAGAAGACCATTGAACTAAGATGTTGACGAAAACATTAGCAGACTTGACCCCTATCGTTTGGTCTCTTTCACTCGCATTGACTGTGAGCAGTATAGGTATCCAATAGTTTACGGTACGTAATCATTTTGCGTCAACTCATGGTAGAGCCACAGTTTAAGTGCGAAAACAGGTTCATTAATTTAATAAAATAGTATAATCACATGAAAGGGGTAGACACAAAAGCGGGGGGACGGGGGGCGCAGCCAACCCGCAAGGAGGGCTCGGGGACAAATCCCCCCGCCATGGATAAGTCTGAAAAGTTCATTAGGTTAGGTTAGTATTACGACCAAAAATGAGACAGAAACGATGTTTTTATAAAATTTACTTTCAATATAGGTCTTTAGCTTAATGAAGAATGCCCGCGACAGCAATAGAAAATCTATTCTCATTTTCCGGGCGTTGAAGTGTTAAGAAAATGGTTGCATGAAAATGCTACTTTTCGAACATCTCTTATATAAAAGTGAAGGGGTGACTGACATATCAACGCCCAGCCCAAATCACTGGACCTAGAGACTTGTAATTTTGTACAAAGATACTTTATACAGTGTAAGCATCCATTAAGAAGGGATTTTTGGAAATTCCTCCCCTAAAGGGGTGAAATGGGGGTTCAAAGTTCAAAGGAAAAAATATTAAATAGACATTTCGACTTGAAATTTCGTAGGAGTACTTCTTAAAACATGCTTTGTGGATTTCTGAAAATCAATCTTTTAGGGGGTAAATGGGTCACAAAAAGCCCAAAATGACTGACAAACGCACAGCCAAAACTACTGGACCTAAAGACTTGAAATTTTGTACACAGATACCTTATACAGTGTAGTATACTAAGAAAGGATTTTTGAAAATTCCATACCTCAGGGGATAAGGATAAGGAATTAGGGGATAAGGAATTAAATTTTATATGAAAGTCCCTCAGTTTTGAAGCTAGTATATCCAAATTTTGTGTTTAGGCCGACGATTGAAAATAATTAAATACGTGTCTCAGCGTTTTCCAAAATTCTAACCCCGAAGGGGTGAAAAGGGGGATGAAGTTGTGTATAGAAGAAAATCCTTCATTTTCGAAGTAATAATAGCTAAATTTATAATTTAGGCATCTGGATGGAAGTCTAACGCAACGTATATTGTTATTATTAGTATTTTAACCCCTATGGGGATGAAATAAGGGTGAAATGGGATAAATAAACCTAAAAATAGAAATGGATGTCATCATTGGGGTTTTTTGGGATGACTGTTGCGAAAATGACATTTATTTTGGAGTCCAACAAGGTAGACATGATTTAACCACTAAACGGGTGAAAATGGGGTTAAAATTTTGTATAGAAAAAGAATATAACTTGACATTACAACTTTAAAATTGGCAAAAACTTATTTTTTTCCCGTTACCAAAATGAAATAAATAATTTAGCTTAGTTTTCAAACATTTGTAGGTACATAAAAGTTTTATGACATTTTACGGTTGTTCAATAAAATAAGAAAAGCTAGTAAAAAATTACGTGAAAATTGTTTGCCCATTCGTATGAAGGACTAGCTTTTGCCCGCGACTTCGTCCGCGTGGATATTAGAGAAAATCATTAGGGAACCTTCAACCAGGATCCGACCAGCCGTTTTTACGCGATTAGGCGGGTCCCCACCAAGCGAGCAGCCTCGTGTTAGGCCCGCCACACGCGGCAAACGTCTTGCCACGCATTTAGGTATTCCGGCCATTTCAAAACTGACCGTGTGCCATGCATTTCATCGTGATGACATACCTATGACGTAGGCAATATTGTCGCGGGCTTACGGACTAACAAGTGTTTTGTGCAATGTTTGATTTTGTTTACCGATATAGTCATATGCAATAGCATTTTGGTCAAAATGTTCTTTAAAACTTTCGATAACAGATAATATTTACACTATTTGTATCACCACACACATCCATTGAATTATAATCTCGTGTAAAAGTAAATCTCATTAAATCTTGCCAAACACCAGAAATATCACAGCTGGTCGACGCCATATTGACAGATCGCGCTACAGCGCTCCAGGTGACAGAACACGGAACTGTGTTTCAATGTCTTGACTAGGCAAGTCTAACGTCATTGATCCAAGTCATTTGTCCCACGCTGATGATATTATTATATCATGTGCCATTGAATTAGATGGCTGCATATCATTTAGGCCGAACTGCGCTGCGCCGTTATAGTGTAGGAAAGGAAGGCAGTGGACCCCCACAGTAAATCCTCAGTAGACGAAACATTACAGTATGATAAAGTATCATAAATGAAACATATTTTGTAAATTATCCAAATCGTTTTATTTTTTATTTTTGGATATTTGTGCATAGGTTTTGGTTCATACTAAATTACATCTCTGCAGTTTCATCGACTGAGGATTTAATGTTGGGGTCTCCATACAAAAGATCGCTTAATTTACTACACTATTAAATGAAAAGACTAGACCGTTAATAAAGCGGCTGATTAAGCTAGTTGGCTGCGAATTTACAATTTCATTTTATTATATAATAAATGATATTCGATCGATCGATTTTTTCTAATATTTTTCAATTATATTAATAATCTTAATATAAACATAGCATTGTGAATGCATAAAATCTAAATGTTTAAAAATATCAATTTACTGTTTAATCATGCATACAATAATTATACCTAGATCCTACTAATATTATAAATGTGAAAGTTTGTGGGTTTGGATGTCAGTGCCTCAATCACGCAAAAACTACTGAACAGATTTGGTTGAAATTTGACACGCATAGTAGATAGCCTAGATACATAAATATTTAAGATACATAAAATACTTTTTATTCCGATATTCCCACGGGAACGGGAACTACGCGGATGAAACCGCGTGCGTCCGCTAGTTGTTTCAATAAAATCTTTATTAGATATACCAATTTACCTACCACTTTACATCAACATTATTTAAAAAAAAGAAGTGTATGTTACTGTGGAAATATCTTGAACTTGTAGTTTGTTACTTTAATGTTTGGCATGCGGCAGTTCTAAAATAAATAAATAAAAAATTATCTTATTGATTTAATTAACGTAATCATTGGAATTAAAGTTATTTTTGGCACCCCTGGCAACCGTCTAATTTTGCTATAAAAAGCAATCCTACGTAATATAATTTGGTAAGTAATGTGTTTTAACTTTTGTATGATGAGCTTCTTTTCTTACACAACCAACAAAGTAAAACCCACGCTAAAAACCTCAATGGTTTATAGATAAGTAGACAGAGACAGTATAAGTATCTTTAAGATTTTTCGTTAGATTTCTATTCTTAGACAAGGTTTAAGAGTTTTATTTTTACCTCAAAGTAAGTTGACTTAAGCTTTTTAAAGTAACCCGTGACAGGTTAAATACTATAAATAGCTTACGTACTGCAATGCAGAATGACAAAACGCAACAAATCGCGTTGTCATGACTGGTGTCGACCCTGACCCGTAGTAAATAGAGCCTACTATCGCGTGCTGCCAAGCGCAGGACGTTATTCAAACCTAGGGTTTAATGCAAGCGTCGCAGCGTGCAATATTGAATGCACTGCGCTGCACCCCGCATCGGGTTATCGTAGTTAAATTTATATCGTCACGTGGTCACCCCACCCCCAGCTTACCGGCAACATTACCGTGGAACCACACCCAGAATCACGAATACTGGTAGTTTTGGAGTTTCAAATGCACCGGTAAAATAGTGGAGTAGTTGAGATGGACTTATAGTTATTGGTGTTTGTTATTATATCACAGTTGCGGGCGATGGAGAGGTGCGCGAGCGAGGTTATTCGGACTCGTTACGGCGCGACTACCCGGGGAGGGGGGGCGTCGTCTGCGGCCTTAGACGCCCTCTTCGAAACTGGCTGAACAGTTTGGCTTGTTTTTGCTATACTCGTACCAGGTTAGGTTCCTGTTGCGCGGCATGTGCGGTGCTGCACAGGCGCGAGGGTTGTCGCAAGCGATCGATGCGGCCGTCGACCTTGCGCAGAGAAATCTACCCCAACCAAGTTGTGACACCGCCCGCCGGACTCCACACAAAACCACACGAAAATAACCTTTACAAACCATCTCTACCTAACCCTAAACTCCCGACATAACCATTTTTATATGCCACTTCTAGAAATAGATTGAACGGAACCACTACGGTGCAACTGCAAATAGCTGTCGAAACTCGATTTCTGGAAACGTAACGTGTATTAGGTTGCATCATAATTATTTCTACGAATTTTGTGTAAGCCATTTCCGTAGCGCTTTACTTGCCCATTCACATCCAATCGCATGACATCAAGTTAAACTATGTTTCTCGCAACTTTTCACAAATATATTTAGACCAGATAAAAATAAACTTAGGGTTTTGCACAAAAATTGAAATGCAAACTTTGCACACCGCCGCCGGTCTGTCAGTACATTTGAACTAGATGATTGTGAAAAGTTATTTTTGGTGCTCCGGAATTTTGAAAATCAGTTTCTCTGAAAGTTGGTTAATAAATTTTTTGTTATATTGTCAAAAGTAAGATATTTACTTATACCAATATTATAACAAAACAATTTTGCGAATAATCAATACCTTACCGTAAATTTTACCCTAAATCTATTACGACTTTATTCTATATAAGGTCTTTTGTTTGTTACAATATAAAAACTGGTCCTATTTTATTGAGTCTAATGTTACAATAAAAAATCCTTCTCGCAAGTGAAGGTCTGAAATGGAATGTTTGGCAAAGTTGGCAATAATCGGACCCGGCTATACGGCTATATCTGTGCGGCCACAATGACAGCGGCGGGCGGGCGAGGCTTTGCAGCTTCTTTGCAGTTGTGCTATGCAACCTTCTAAGATATATGTGTAAAGGGCTAAAATCATGTGCATGAAACGCTTATGGTAATGAATGCATTTAACTCGATAAGGATTAATACTGTATCCGTCTAAACACCTTTCCAATTATTACATTATTTTTGTGACCATTTAAAATAAATCATAAAATCTCAAAGTATTATACACCTAAACCTTCCTTAGTCATTAATTACTCTATCAATTGGTGAAACCGCATGAAAATCCGTTCAGTAGTTTTGTTTATCGCAAACAGACAGACGCGGCGAGGATATACTTTGGGATTATTTTTGTAACTTTTTATGGTGTTTAGACCGAGAAACTGATATTTTTTTTAAGAAACGGTTATAACATTTATCAGTTCGAATTCTAGTAAAAATATTTGTTTTTTTTGTTCAGATAATCAACTGAACACCTTTTTTAACACCGCTCCGTCCAATTGACTTATCATAACAATGTGCCAGATAAACTAAATGGTTTTTAATCTAAGTAAGTTTTAATAGGAGGAATAAAATAAAATACGTAAATATTATTAAGTTTTCGTCTATTACATTGCCAACCACTACCTTTTCATTATTATACTTAATTAATAATTATGTGCAACAGCATAGTATAAAAATAGCGTCAATAGTAACCTCGATCAGCTCACGTCGCACTTTTATCTCCGCTAATCGCTTATGTTGAGGCCACAATGGCATTTCATATATAAATGAGTTTTATATAAAAAAAAACACCTGAATTAAAATGAATATTTTCATTGCACTCACATGAAAATATTCATTTTAATTCAGGTATTTTTTCAAAAAGAGGTATTTTATATTCTGCAATATTGCAGATACACCTCCAGGAATAACACAAGTAAAATGAAAAGGGACGCATTTTAATACACATCTTTATAGAAGTACCAAAATCAACTCAAAAATAAGTAGTACATATTGAGATTATTACATTTTTAGCATGTTTAATTGATCGTTTCAAATTGTTCAAAGTAAAGGTAACACTATGTAACACTACGATTTCAGATACACAGATGCTACGATTTCGCGATTTATAGTCTTCCTTCTCGCAATGTGAAGACAAAAGCTCCGTAGCACATGGTAGCACGCTCAAGCTCCGTTTATGCCGTAGCGCCTAAAATGCGCGATCGATTTCGTAGACAGTACTATTACCGTAACGGGCACTAGCCCCTCCGTAGCATCCGGATTGGAGTAATTTTAGAATCAAGAAAATAATTAAGATAATATCTTATGAGGCAGGCTAACAGTGAACTTCCTATACAAACAAAATACCAAAAAAATATTTGCAATTTGAGCATAAAGCCACCCAATTCAAAATAAAAGTAATAAATTTTATTTGGTTTGGTATTTTGGATTTTTAACCGAGCGAGCGCAAAGCGCGAGCGAAGCGTCTATGCTTCAGCTTGGGCAAAAATTCTTTCGTATGCAAAGATAATCGAATTACAATTTTTTAAAGTATGTACTTCCGGCTGCCCATTTGTTCTCCTCTACAGGTCGCATTTCTCAACCGATTTTCGTGAAATTTTGTGAGCAGGTTCGAAAGTATATACTTAAATATTTTCAATCGAGCCATTTTTTTGAAATCTTTGAAATGGCGGAGAAATGTAAAAATAAAACGTATTTTAACAGTTTCAAAAAATTATAAAAATATTAAAAAATTTTTTGTTAACGATGCAGTGGTTTTTATTTTAAATTGAGAAGACCCAAAAGTTCATCAATTAAAATATTCTGACTAATATTAGAAATTTGAAAATAAATAAGGTTGTGGCTTTTTGACAGAACCTAGGACTGCACTGTATAAGTAAAAAGATTTCCCACAGGTTTTACGCAAAATTGTAAAATCATAAACTTTCTTAAAGTATAAGCTAAAGGGAAGGTGTATCCTTGCGACGAACCAACATGATCGATGAGCGAAACAAGTTTTGTTCGAATTTTAGACACTCCACGTCTCCACGGCTACTTTTTACACGATGGCGGAGTACTTATCGTCATAGGACAAGCATATAGTTATTCTGTGGTACAAGTCTTTCTTTTTATGTTCTGTATCGAATTAAAAGTATATGAATATAAGATTCTTGTAAAAAGTACACGAATATAGGAATATAAGAGAGTATACAAGTAATTCGCTGTTAGTCGAAGGCTTTTTGTTATTTTTTTAAAAAACAAACTTCTCTTGTTTTAGTTGTATTATCTAATGTCTTTTACCTTCTAATCAGAGTATCAAACGATGTCCAATTTGAAATGCATTTCATCGGTTATACCAAGGTTATAACTTGCCGTTATGTTGGTTTTCCGAAAATCTAATCAATTTTGAACCCATCCTTTTTTTTAAATGCATTTACGCATCTTCCTCCTTGTGTGCTAAAATTGTGCTAAAATCGTTTGATGCGTTGTTTCAAATATCAAATGTCATTTCTGACGTATTTTATAGAATATGAATATAAGATTCTTGATTTTAATCAAACAAAACTATTGATAGCGGTCGGTTCGCCGCTAGCGCCATCTAGCTTAAGCTTTGCGTGGGGATCCTCATTGACGGGTCTTCTTTGTGAATGAAATAATCTTAATCTTTTACTTCTTCCAAAAAATTATTTTTATTTAAACATAATAATTAATATAAAAAATAAAAGGGCACATTTTTAATGTCCAAAGGAGGAACTATTTTTTCACGTTTTTCATCTGGGTCACTAGCGTCACTACCGGCTAACTTTTCGAACTTCGGCGGGTATGCCAGGCTTCAACTCAAAACAGATAAATCAGTTGTAAGGAATTTCGTATTGTACCATTTGCCGACCTTATTTAGAAGATTTCGAAGTTCATGTGACATCATGTATTGGGGTTCGTCATTTTGGCCTGAATATGGGGCTCGATTTCATTGTTTTAAGGGTCCATGATAGGAAAACATGGTTGGCGGGGGTCATATTTTTATACAGAAAACGTAAACTTGTAGCCAAAAAAAACATACGACAAGCTAAAGAGATTCTCTAGTAGCTACAAGTATTAAGTTGCGTATAAACCTCACAGGTAATTGTAAAAAAATATCAGAATATCATCAAAAGCCCTTGCGTAGGACTAAGGGGTAGGGTCATATTTTTGGCGTAAATAATAGCGGAAACGTATTGAATTCTGCATAAAAATACACTTTATCTACACTCACAACAAAAAGTTCCAAATATGAATTCAAAAAAGATTGTATAAACACGTACTTTTTGTTCGTGGATAGGTAAAGTTAAAAAAAGCCATTACAGTGCAACAATCTGCATCATAAATAGTAGTTTATGATACAAGGTTTGTAAGAAGGAGTTTTAAAAAACCTTAACAACCGTGTGCCATACTACGTTTTTAATACATTTGCGAGAAAACATCATAGGTACTACTGAAATTGTATTCTTTTATAAACATATAATAAAACTGTAAATTCTAAATATTTTATGCGCGAATTACGCGAAAACCGTTAAAAGAATTTTGATGGGCTTTTCACAGTTTAGTAGATTGAGGTCCAACTTAAAATCTAAGCTATGTTTCATCAAATTCAGATGGGTGGAACCTTGGGAATAGCTTGAACTCTGCGTAGTACTAGCTTTCATACACTAAAGAGGTAATTTTAAACTGGTCCCTATATTTTTCTACTGTCCACGCGGATGAAGTCGCGGGCGGAAATAGTAGAAATTTAAAAAAACGTACGTAAACAAAATCGCACGGCGCGGGCGTGCAGTAATATCAACTTACCGCACGCTGTAACAATCCGTAAACAAAAACGCACGGCGTGCGGTAAAATCAACTTAACGCACGCTGGACTGTCATCGTAAGCTCACATTTTCGAGCAACTGTATTGAAAAATCAACTAACCGCACGCTGCGCTGGACAGTCATCGTAAGCTCACATTTTCGAGCAACTGTATTGAAAATAACTTTTTAATTTTTATAGAATTAAAACATTTTTAGAAAATTAAGTACGTAATAGAGTTATCACTACAAACTAAAATTAGTACCTTACTGCAAGTTTTATGCGAGTAAACAGAGCATTCCCAATTTAACCGGGTAATACAGTTTTTAGTAACAACAAAGAGGTTTTATGCCGCCCATAATTCATATACATTTTTGGAATTAATAAATGTGTAAGTTCTTAATTAAGTCAAACAAATATTCATTATTATCAAATTATTTATAAAACAAATATTCATTATTATCAAATTATTTATAATTCACAATATCATGTTATAAAATATTAAAATATTTGCATTTTATCACTTAAAATTATAATTTTGAAGTAGGGTGTATGTTCGCAAAATATTCTTGCATTGGGCGTGTGAAAAAAAAACCTGCGCGCCTTTTCCCATAATGTTCATATTTTGTTTTTGTGGTAAATTACTTTGTTTATTTTCTCACAAATTTGTTGAAAAACATCGTAAGAAACTCGTGAACACTTGCTTATTGGTACACTCGGCTGAGTTACGCTCTCGCCTACGGCTCGGGCTGTAACCCACAGCCTCGTGTATAATGAGCAACCTAACCTGTCTCATAAATATAATGTACTATTATAGCAAATTGTAGTATCTATCAATGGTCTGTGTTACGGGGCGCGCCATTTTTAACGCAGTACAAAAAAGTTTTAATTTTAATTTTCACTTTTTGTCATACTGAATTTCGTAGGATTTTTTTGATGACAGCGGTGAATTTGAAGAAAATTTGATTCCAGAAATTGCTCATTAGAAAGAAAGAAATATTTATTTTGGCACCACTTAGTTTCAATAAATCTATTGCAATGACTATGTTATTATAATAACTAAATGCTTACAAGGTACCTAATACAAGCAGTCTCAAGCCCGGCAGACTTGCCGAAGCTCGGAGCGTTAGCCGGCACGGCCCCCGTAGGCTGATTGTCTAACTTTGTTGCAATCAACTTTGACAGAAATCGCAGTGACATTGCTGCTTTAGTAAGAACCAATGTGACAAATATCTTACTTAAAGCAGCAATGCAACTGCGATTTCAATCGAGAATTGTTAGCAACAGAGATACGTAATCGGTGGGCTGGTGACATTGGACTCCAGGCGCGTCTGACCCGGTACGCGGTCGATGCCACACCCATTCTACTCCACTCCACCCCCACCCCCTCCCCCCACAGGAAATATTTCATTCAAAATGTAAGCTACTACACAGTAATAGTAAACTGGAGTCCATGACCTGCGCTTAACTCGAATGCAATTCAATGCGTCTAAAAATAGCGCAGTTTCCGAGAATTTTGATATGTCTGCGTAGTAGTCTGGGTGAAAGTTGGTTTTTTTACTCATGTGGTTGGAGCTCGTACTTCATGGATCGATATGCCCTACGAGTGCATCTGTCTGTCGACTACTATTTAGATATATGAATAAATTATACACACTGAAAATGTCGCGAATTACTTATTTCCGACCAACAATGTCCAACGAATATTTGCAATGTTCTGGCAACACCAACTGAAAACCTGGTAGTCGGCTCGCGTTTGAGATATTTTTGGTCATTTTTCGAATGTTTTTTCGAAATGTTTTCTTTTTACGAAAAATTCGAAAAAATCTATATTTTTATCGTTTTCAAGAGAATCGATTGAGAAATGCTGCATGTATGAGGAGACAGCCGGACATACGAAAACATTTATGCCCAAGCTGAAAAGGAGATGTTTCGCTCTATGATTTATAGACCTAGAATAAGTATCTCCGCCAATTTGAAAATTTTCGAAAAACTGAAATGTAAAAAAAATTAAGAGAATTGACAAAAGGTTGAATTATTTTTCGGTTGAAAATACACCTGAAATGATACATAATTTCACAAAATACGTAGGTAATAGTAGGTACATAATATATCCTCATATCTAACCTCTTTTTGCCGATTCGTTTTTCTGAATTTCTTTGATGAAATAATTACTAGTTATTATCATTAGCTAGTTTTTTAGGGTTCCGTACCCAAAGGGTAAAAACGGGACCCTATAACTGACTCCGCTGTCCGTCTGTCTGTCTGTCTGTCACCAGGCTGTATCTCATGAACCGTGATAGCTAGAAAGTTGAAATTTTCACAGATGTATTTCTGTTGCCGCTATAACAACAAATACTAAAAACAGAATAAAATTAATATTTAAGGGGGCTCCCACCCCATACAACAAACGTATTTGTTTTGCCGTTTTTGTTACGGAACCCTTCGTGCGCGAGTCCGACTCGCACTTGGCCGGTTTTTACATTCTCTTTGCTTCGAACAGGGCATAGTCGTGGCAACATCTATTAAATTATTTTTAAAACAATATACAATTTAAACTACTTTTTGCCTATCAAGACCCATTATGTCTAGAAGGCATGGAAGTATCGAGTTGAAATAAAAAAAAAACCTCAAATCTATGGTCCTTTGAAGCTGTGAAAAAGAGTTCCGGCCGTTTATGCTGCAAAAATCGCATATTCTGACACCTCAAGGGAATCAAAATTTATAGGGTACCTACTTTTCGTTGACCTAGAACTAGAACTATGAAATTTGGCAATTGAAATCATCTGATACTACAAATACAGGAAAAAACTGAAAACTATACATTTGTAATTCAATCAAAAAATCGTCGTCGGTCCGTCCGCCTATCAAGACCCATTATCTTTAGAACGCATGGAGGTATCGTGTTGAAATTAAAACTACTCCAATTTATGGTCCCTTTAAGCTGTGACAAATCACATTTCTAAGTTTATACGTAAAAAAAAGATACGGCTGTTTATGCAACAAAAACGCATATTTCGACACTCTCAAGGGAATCAAAATTCATAGGGTAGTTCCCATTGACCTAGAACTATGAAATTTGGCAAGTAATATCATTTAATAAGTACTACGAATATAAGGGAAAATCTGGAAACAATAAATTTGTAATTCAATCAAAAATATAGACTGTCCGTCGGCCTATCAAGACCCATTATGTCTTGAATATTAATTCTTGCTTTATAGAGGTATTTAATTTTGAAGCTGTTTCTGTTTCCAGGTTTTTTGAAGGATGTTTTTCTTTTTATTTTGAAAGCCTTTTTTATTTTCAACTTTTAATAGGTAGATACGTAAGCGTATAAATATTTTTTAACTTTAAATAATATTTTGAATGAGACAATGCCCATAACTCAATTTCCAAATTTACGTGGTTTATTTTAAAGGAGTTCTGTTGTGCCTTCGTAGTCCAAGTTTAGTCCAGAACGTCAGCGTCGCAGACCATAGCTCGGTTTGTTTTGGATTGTCATAAACCTACCAATATCTCAATCACTATATATTCTATTTGACTTTGAGGAGTTCTCGTATGCATCTTCGAAGTCCAAGGTCCAATACCAACGAAATGAAAACGTGAGCATTCTTGAGGTATACGCCCTTTCAAACAAAAAAAAATTTAAATCGGTTCTTAAACAAAGAAGTTGTGCCTGAAAAACTCGTGCGATGGCAAGCTAAATAATTGATATTTTTCAGGATTATGAAAAAAATACTAGCCAGATCTCTGTAATTTTTTTATGGGACCACATCCTAACTATGTTCTTTCAGATAAAAAGAATTATTTAAATCGGTCATTAACTGGTGAAGTTATGGTAAAACATACCCACATAAAAAAACATACAGTTGATTTGATAACCTCGTCCTTTTTCGAAGTCGGTTAAAAAAATACAGTAAAATCTCGGAAAAAAAACTGCGAGACTCGATTCCTGAACTAATTGTAATATTAACCTTTAATTTTTTACGGAAAATCTGCCCTCTGTGGGCAAGTCCCGCTCGCACTTGTCCAGTTTTTTTTATACACTACCTACGGTATAGAGCTTGGTCATCACCTCAGCTGATGTTAAGTGCGCACTTCACCCAGAATCCTCACCACTGAGGAACTGGCTATCTAGTAGGTATGAACCTCTATACAAAAAAAAGTTGGGAGTTACAAGTCGTGATAATGTTTGGCCACATGATAGAAACTGATCTGTAGGCTGTTCCTAACTAATATTGAGCTGGGCCAAACTATCCTTACATACAGTTCCATACGGCGGCGGGTTGAATACCGCACTTTTCCCGGCTCCATTCTAAAAACTATAACAATTCAGGTTTAACTAATACGTCAAATGTGCCTTTGACTACTCGCAGAAAACATCTGGAACTAATGCTACTCTATAAAATCATTAACTATAATGTTGATTCACCATATTTGCTGTCTCAATTAAAATTCAATAGCAAATCGGCTACACCTAGTTTTAGCCAACAACTATCGGCTACACCTATATTTAGCCGGCTAAAACTAGGTTTAGCCGCACTTCGGGTATTAGCCGTAACATATAGATTCCGTTTTTTGAAATTTTCCAAAATGGCAAAGCTATGTAAAAAAAACATATTTCTGTTCGGCATTCCGGCGCTGTTTGTTTTCCTCTATAGATCGCATTTCTCAACCGATTCTCGTGAAATTTTGTGAGTATATTCGAAAATTATATAGATTTTTTTAGTCGTGCCAGTGTTTCGATTTTTTTTTAATGGTGGAGATATGTAAAATATACATATTTCAGTCCGGTTTTCTGGCGCTGGCTGTTCTCCTTTACAGGTCGCATTTCTCAACCGATTCTCGTAAAATTTTGTGAACAGGTTTGACAATTATTCAGAATTTTTCAGTCGAGACAGTTTTTCGTAATTTTTCGTAATGGCGGAGATATGTAAAAAAATACGTATTTCAACAATTTCGAAAAAATAACAAAAATGTAACGAAACTTTTTTTTAGCGGTGCAAAGTATATTTTGGTTTTTATTTTTAGAAGATTCAAAAGTTCATTTCTAGCCAATATTCGAAATTTGAAAATAATTAAGGTTTTGACTTTGTGACCGAACCTAGGACTGCGTATATTATTTGCACAGTATAGATACTAGTAAGTATGAACCTCTATACTAAAAAAAGTTGGGAGTTACAAGTCGTGATAAAGTTTGGCCACATGATAGAAACTGATCTGTAGGCTGTTTCTAACTAATATTGAGCTGGGCCAAGCTATCCTTACATACAGTTCCATACGGCGGCGGGTTGAATAGCGCACTTTTCCCGGCTTCATTCTAAAATCTATAACAATTCAGGTTAAGCTAATAGGTCAAATGTGGTATGATTTTCGGATAAATCAATAACGTAGAACTTATTTCTAATATAAAAAAAAAACAATTTATTAAGCAGTTTCTGAAAAATTACACAATAACCAACATTTTTAAACTGCATTTTTTTAGTTTAGGTATTGGCACTTGTTTCAGTACTTTCAAAAAAACTACTTTAAAGAAGCGTTTTTCAGGCTAATTTGTTATATGCTTTGTTATGTTAACTATATTTTATACAATTTGCGCCTAACCCAAGTAGTTGAGGTCCATTGTTTGCGGAGACACAGCTAGTCAAAAATATGCATTTTTTCACGAAATAAAAAGGGCCTCCGTTTCGTTCGGAAACTTTTCTACGTTTTTTTGTTTATATTTCTGTAAAGTTAATTAAATTTTGTACAATTTGAGCCTAACTTGAGTAGTCTAGGTTTACTAGTTACAAAGACACAGCTAGTCAAAGATAAGATTTTTTCAATTAATTTCAATAAAAAGCCCATTTTTAACCAGCTATGTCTCTGCAACCAATAAACCTAGACTACCCAAATTAAGCTCAAATTGTAGAAAATTTAATTAACTTTACAGACATATAAACAAAAAAACTGAGAAATGTTTCCGAACGAAACGGAAGCCCCTTTTATTTCGAGAAAAAATGCATATTTTTGACTAGCTGTGTCTCCGCAAACAATGGACCTCAACTACTTGAGTTAGGCGCAAATTGTATAAAATATAGTTAACATAACAAAAGCATATAACAAATTAACCTGAAAAACGCTTCTTTAAAGTAGTTTTTTTGAAAATACTGAAACAAGTGCCAATACCTAAACTAAAAAAATGAAGTTTAAAAATGTTGGTTATTGGCTAATTTTTCAGAAACTGCCTAATAAATTGTTTTTTTTTTTATATCAGAAATAAGTTCTACGTTATTGATTTATCCGAAAATGATACCACATTTGACCTATTAGCTAAACCTAAATTGTTATAGTTTTTAGAATGGAGCCGGGAAAAGTGCGCTATTCAACCCGCCGCCGTATGGAACTGTATGTAAGGATAGTTTGGCCCAGCTCAATATTAGTAAGAAACAGCCTACAGATCAGTTTCGATCATGTGGCCAAACTTTATCACGACTTGTAACTCCCAACTTTTTTTTGTATAGAGGTTCATACCTACTATACTTATTAATTGGAAAAACTAATATCTATTCTGTGTTATTTGTTTTGAAAACATACAATTTGAGTCTATTCTACAGCTCACGGAGCCACTAGTAATATCACACTGCAAATACACACCAGCTTTTAAAAAAATACAGTTAAAAACCGATACAAGCATAGTCCATTTGTCGAGAAGAAGATTTTTTTCTCCCTGAGTAGAGTAGATGGCTATTGGAAGAATATTATGAGTTTTCCATATTTGCGTAGCTTACTAGGGCGAATGATTTTCTAACCCGTTAACTTGGCTCTGAACTTAAAATAAGCAAGACATTTAAACTTGTACGATATGAATAAAAGTTGAACTTATCATAGCATTAAATCATGGAAGTCGAGTTAAACTTTTAATGAGAAACTCCAAGTCACTGTACTAAATGCTTGCGTTGTTTCTTATTATAACTTTTTCAACACACTTGCTCGTAAAGTGAGCCCTAATACATCGCTTTTAGGGCCATAAACCGAACTATAACAAACGCGTGCAATAATATATAAAACACTAGTTGGTTATAGAATTATCCCTACAAAGTTAAATAGGTACCTTACTGCAAGTTCTATGCGAGTAAACAGAGCATTTTCAATTTAACCGGGTTATACAGTTATTTTTTTAGTAACAACAAAGAGGTTTTATGCCGCTGAAAATTCATTTGCATTTTTGGAATAAATAAATCTGTAGGTCCTTAATTAAGTCAAACAAATATTTATTATTATCAAATTATTCCTTATTTACAATATTTTGTCATAAAATATTAAAATATTAGCATTTTATCACCTAAATTTATAATTTTGAAGTAGGCTGTATGCTCACTAACCCCTTTGTTCGCAAAATATTCTTGCATTGGGCGTGTGAAAAAAACAAAAAAAAACCTACGCGCCTTTTCTCATCATGATTATCATTTTGTTTTTGTCGTATTTGTTGCTGTGTGGTAAATTACTTTGTTTTTTCCTCGCAAATGTGTTGAAAAACGTCGTATGAAACTCGTGAGCTCTTACTTATTGCACACTCGGCTGAGTTACGCCCTCGCCTGCGGCTCGGGCTGCAACCCACAGCCTTGTGTGCAATAAGTAACCTAAGCTAACTTGTATCATAATGTACTATTATAACATTGCATCAAAACAAAACAAAAGCAGAGTTTGTTTCAATAAAAAAATAACGCAGACTATTTAGGCAAGTACTTCAAATCACGTAATATTTAGGTCAAAGTTACGAAAAAAATTAGCAAGTCACGTTCAATTAGGAGATTTATGGTCAATCAAGCTGCATCGACGCTGTATTCATATCTACTGTAGCATATTGAGAAACTGTGCAGTACGTACGTAGGAAACGTTGTCATAAAAAAAGCTTTCATCATTCATTCCTTCATACTTTGCAATCGCTTGAACATGCATGCCAATATGATGCCAATTGCCAACCAACGTCTGCCTTATGCGGCTGAAACTGAATCGTAGCGACATCTCGATGACTGCCTGTAAACCACTTTACAGGCTGCTGAGATAAAGTGTACATAGTTGCTTCAAGTGTACTAATAACTATGTACACTTATTTACTTTGAAATTCCAAATATACACGACGTTTAAGACATTAATACCCAATTGGCTCCGTGCACGCTTTTAGCGCCACCTAGCGTTCGCGACTTTGTTGGCTCTGACCGTTCTGACGTTTTGAAATATAATGGCGGCATTGTGACAAAATATTTAAAAAATAATATTGTGTTATTGTTGTAATTTTCAAAATTACTGTGATTTGGGTGGACAACGTGTTGTTAAATAATTTTTGGTCGTACAAATTAAATGTGGTAAGTAAAATCACTTGTAAAAGTGTGTTTTATTTTGGTTATGTCAGGGTTTGTTTACTTTTTTTTAGTTGCAGTTTTACTGTAAAACAAGAAGATAAAACTGCTTTAATTGTTTTATTTAATGATAATAAACATACATAATTGTTCCTGTATCGCTAGTAATAAATTAAATATCGTTTTCAGATCGAAATGAGTATTATTTTTAAGACTGGGTTTGTGAGTATCACTCACCACATACAATTTCAACCACAAACAGTTCATAAAGGAAAATTGTTGGTATCTGCTGGACATGTCCGAGATGTAGAAGAATTAAGAGACAAACAAGGACAGAGTTCAATATTTCAAGCTCGCATCATCAGACAAACATCTGTTACTTTGACACCTTATAAGACGCTTTTAGAGGTAATCAATTAATCTCCGTTTGAACTCATAATCATTTTGATCAAGTTTTAATAGACTTAATATTTAAATATTCATTTGATCGCAGGTAAATGCAGCACGAGTAGTCATAAGTGTGAAATGTGATTGCGTTTATAATCAAAGTGGTAAATGCAAGCACATCGCTGCTTTGATCCACTACATAAACCATGAAGAAAGCATGTCAAAAACATGTCACGAACAACAGTGGGGTAAGCCAAGTGCACGCCAATATGCCAAAGAAAAGTATTCCAAAGGGAGATATTTTGAGGAAATGTTTCCAACAAAACAGAAAACAATTTGCGAGCCAATGTCAATAGATCTGTCAGACTTAGTAGAACACTCAGCTTTAAGATCTGTGATGGAAGCCGCATCTCACACTGAGGATACATTTATAATAAAGGATGTGGTAGGAATGTTAATAACACATACAGAATCAAATTTGGTGTGTGAAGACTGCGTGGCGTGTCTAAATACTTTTTTGATTTACAAAGACGAATTTAAATATTATCAAACTGTATACAGACTAGAAAAACCATTACAACAGTTCTATGAGCAAAATATTCATGTTGATGATGAAAACTTAATTAATATATGTTGTAAAACAATTCAGCAATCAAAATGTGAAGACTGGTATGCTGCCCGGCGTTTAAGAATATCGGCGAGCACAAATGTTCACAATATTAAAGTACAAAAAACTAAAACCACCGAGAGTTTAGTTTTAAGCATTTTACACCCACGAAAAATTGAATGTGAGGCAACAAGATATGGTTTAAGAAATGAACAACACGCTTTGCGTGAATATGAAATAATACATTCCTGTAAGGTTAAAAACGTTGGTTTAATTCTTAGCAAATATCAACCTTGGCTTTGTGCCAGCATTGATGGGCTGTCATTGAAAATGAATATATCTTATCTAGGTTAATTGAAATCAAATGTCCGATATCATGTTCAAAACAAGCTGTGATAAACTATAACGAGAAGTTGTGCAATGTAAAGTATTTAGAGTTTGTAAATGATACATTAGAGTTAAAAAAACAAGACCGATATTATACTCAAGTTCAGGTACAGATGTATGTAACTGGAATGACCGTATGTGACCTTTTTGTGTACTCGCCTGTAAAAAATGGTAGCTGCACAGTACAGGTACACCGTGACGAAGCATTCATTAAACATGTTATTTTAGTAAGTGAAAGATTTTACTTTGAACATTATTTAAAATCATTATATTTAGAAAATACTTGTGCAAATGATGATAATAGTAACAAAGCTAATTAAACAATTAAAACGTTATTTTACTGCAAAATAATATAAGTAATATGATGTAGGTTTAACCAGAAAAAAAGGAATAAGTCATAGGAATTATTTTATTATTTTTAAAATACGCAATATGAAAAATAAAGTAACAGTTTATTTATTGTTATAGTGGTTTAGGAAATAAATGCCATTGTTAATTATTATTGTTAATTACTTGTAAGGATAATTATTATTACATTAAGAAATATTTACAGATTTGTGTTCTTTTTTTTAAAATTGGGGGCTGTAAATTTACCAAAACACAGCAGATATGTACAATGTCATCGATACAGTGAAATAAATTTTCAGGAATTTTATTTAAAATTTGGTAAACCCTTCATCTTTGCATTATCCTTTCTACATGAATTCTTACACTGGCAATATTATATGTTTCTTGAGTCTCTTCTCTGGAAAATTCACTCTTATTTTCAAGGAAGGGAGGCATAACAATCTTCACCTCTTTTCCACTCCTGTCTATAATTGTTCTTATTTCTGGGAAACCTTTATCAGCTAAAATAATATCGCCGTCTTCCAAATAATCAATTAATCCAGATTCTACAGTCATTTGAGAATCACTTTTTCTTCCACCAGCCACTTTAGACTTAAAAGAAATGAAGCCACCAGGTGTAATACCTATGAGCAACTTAGCAGTGAACCCCTTCTTGTAATGTGAATAACAATATATACGGTTATCTACTGATGCCAGAATTTCAATCCTCAATTCAGTGCAATCAATTATTACTCTTGTGTTACTGTATTTTGGATGGAAACAGTCTGGCATTGTGGCTTGAACAGTATCTTTATTTGGCCAAAAAACAAAATTAGCTGTTAATTTAGCTAAATTTTCTAAAGTTGTATAGAAAATTCTTGCGATTGTTGTTCTATGAACGCTAAACAAAACGCTTAGAGCTGAAAATGTCAATCCAGTTTTAACTTTTATTAAAAATATAAATAATCTATCTTCTTTGGAAATAATGTATTTGTTTTGACTGGTTGCTGATGCTTTTAGTAATAATTGAAAGTTGTTCAATGTCACACCTGCAAGATCTAAAAGTTGCTCATCATTGCGGATTGATGAAAACCCAGTAAAATCAGTTTTTTCTGTAGAAGTTGCCACATCTGCGTATGTTTTTTCAGGGGTTTGACATAATTTGTCGTTAATTTTTTTGTCATTTTTACTGTAAGTAGTTGAGTTGTCTATTTCTGTTTGTACTTCAGCATCACATATTTGCTTATAAATATATCTATTACAAGTAAATGTTTTTCCCGCATTGTTGGATTTCAGAAATATATCAACTTGACATTCCTGATCACTTTTTAAAGTCATTTCTACATGATGATATGTTTCCGATGATTGATTAAATGGTTGGTTGGTCGGTATTGTATTGGATAGTTCATTCTTCTTTTTCCGTTCCATAAAACGTCTGTACCGCGATATAGCAACAGATTCATTAGATATTTTAGCACGATAGATTGATGGAAATATCGTCGGTACATAACTGGGACTGGCTAACTCGTCTGATTTCTTGCCACCGATAAAATGTTCACTGCATATCAAATCACTTGGTTTTGGGTACCATGGCGATCCATCGGCACTAAAACAAAATTAAATTAATGTAGGCAAAATGTATTCTATAAGAAAAATATCAAATACAGGATTTAAATGAGGTTATTATGATGTTACTCACTTTTTTCTCTTGACGGCAGCTACCCATTTCCTGCATTGTTCATATTTCCAAGAAGCGCTTGGGAATCGGTAAAACTTAAATTTACTATTTCTGCCAGTATTCTTGCAGTTTACAACACAACTGCTGTGACCCATTTTTGTTGGCGGAATAATGCGATTATAAAAAATTACGTACAGATATGTTTTTGATTTACAGAGATGACAGAGCCTACCATATTTCTACTTTTTGCCACCATGAGCGCTGCAATCGATTATGATACTCTTCGCACGGTCCCAATACCACAACTGCTAATAGAGCAAACTGTGTCAATGAAATCTTTTCTCTTCCCCTAAAATTAAAAAAGGTAGGTATCTTAATGTGTAAAGTTTAGTTTTATACGTATAACCATGGCATATCTCAAGATTCAAAGAATTAACATACTAGGCGTAACATTTGGTGTAGAGATTGAACAGATTTGAATACAGCAAATTAGTTGCAGTTATATGTAAATATTGTAATTCATGTGAATGGTTTATAGAGGAGATGCCACATTTACGAAAGTCGTCTAATTACGATTCCGGCTGGACAAGAGAGTGCTCCACCGACAACCGGTATCACTGTCTTCAGCATGATCTCCTGAACAAGAATACAGTGGTTGTCGCATTATAAAGTGGTGGAGGGGGGAAGGGGGGAGGGAAAAGATGCGGAAGTCGAGTATCGGAAATTGGTTAATTTTCTCAACAACCACTTGTCCGATTTAAACAAATAAGGTGTTTTAGGGTAGGTAATATCCTTGACAACATATTTTATTTAGCAATGGTTTTTCTAAATACTATAGTTTATTAAATAATTCGAAAAAAGTCGAATTTCAAACAAAATCATTTTTGGTTTTTTAGATTTGAAGCAGTAAATTAAAATAAAGTACAGAAGTACATATAGTATAAACATGGGGTCCCATTTAGTACTTCAGATGTGGCTTAG
Source organism: Agriphila geniculea (assembly GCA_943789525.1). Taxonomy (NCBI): domain Eukaryota; kingdom Metazoa; phylum Arthropoda; class Insecta; order Lepidoptera; family Crambidae; genus Agriphila; species Agriphila geniculea. The sequence continues at coordinate 5,371,287 of OX038870.1, forward strand.
TTAGCAGGTACCGCCATCTAGTAAGGTGAATTTAAACTAATGTGGAATTAGTTTAAATTTACCTCACTAGTTGGCGGTACCTGCTTCGATTTGTTTTTGTAATATTCAAATACAGATAAAAAAGTCATGAAACTTTTGAATTGCTTTTAAAAAAAATCACCAAATACAAAATTACAATGAAACAGTAAAATGAAGGGTTTTTTAAACAAATTTCAATAAAAATTGAGCGACACCTATCGGCAATAATTTGTACTTTCTTTGAAAATCAGGTAATGTTTGTTGCTATCTGTGCTAAGCATGCTGCGACGATAGCGGTGCCATCTAGAATTCTACAAGAAAAACATTTTTAATCGCCCTGATAGTCGCCTAACGATGGCCATTTCTTTAGTATGGGATGAGGTATCTGTACTATAGTATTATGTAATCTGTGGTATAAAGTACTACGTAAAATTGCCACAGTCATTAGCTTGCTGTTTGTTTTTTAGTTTTGAAATTTGGCTGGAAGACAGCAAAATTATCATCGATATAGTGCGGGAGGTCACTGTCCGAATAATATGGAAACCGCTTTAACGAAAGTCGTCTAATGACGATTCCCGTCGAACCAGAGAGTTCTCTACCGACAACTGGTATCATTGTCTTCAGCATGATCTCTTGAACAAGAATATAGCGGTTGTCGCATTATAAAGTGGTTGAGGGGGGAGGGAGGGGAGGGAAAAGATGCGGAAATCGGGTATCAGGGTTTGGATAATTTTTCAGTAACCGCTTGTCCGATTAAAACAAATAAGGTGTCATATGGTAGATAATACCCGTAACAACAACAACAAGAAAAAATTTCGCCACGCGACAAAAAAAAAATTTTTTAGCTAGTTACTAGACAAAAATGTCTAACAAGTTTATTATTCTATATAAGGGAATGACTGGGCTGTTCACCGATATTTTTTTTCTGGAGCAAATCTTCATATTTTTAATTACATAGTAGTTTATTTTAATTTACTGCTTCAATTCTACAAAACAAAAAAAATATTTATTTGAAATTCATATTTTATCTAATTATTTCATAAACTATAGCATCTACAAAAACCATTGTTTGATAAAATCTGTTGTTAAGAATATTACCTATCATATGACAGTTTATTTGTTTAAATCGAACAAGTGGTTATTGAGAAATTAGCCAAACTCTGATAACCGAGTTTTGCACCTTTTTCCTCCCCCCCCCCCCTACCCCCTCCACCACTTTATAATGCGACAACCGCTATATTATTGTTCAGGAGATTATGCTGAAGACAATGATACCAGTTGTCGGTAGAGCACTCGCTTGTCCGACGGGATTTCAATTTTGAAGGCCTGGCCCCTCCTCTATTATACAAAAGAGTAGTTTTTTTAAAACGCTGATTTTAGAGAATTTAATTATACACTTTAAAAATAGTCGGTCAACGTAATTTTAATATTATTAAACATAAGCTTATAGAACATTAACTTGCGTGCGTAATAAAGCATACAGAATAGGTATGCCAAGTCTCCCAGATTCAAAACACATGGAAATTCGCGAAACAAAGCCGATTATACGGACAACCCGGCGGGCGGCGGACGTCTGCGAGTAGGGTAGGTCGTATTGTTTGGACAAGATGTTTACGCCACCGAGACAGTGAAGTAGGGATGTTTAATGTACTGTACACCGCAGAAACTGCGCTGCAGTGACAAAGAGTCGAATAAACACACGACAATATAGGATTCCATTAGCTCAAAATCTTATCTGCACTGCTTTTTCACGAAATGTTTCGCTCGTCTCAACATTCTGTACAGCAGGAGCAGGGTTATAAATATACTGCTAAAATATATTATCTAGCATTGCTGCTCAGACACAATCACAATCGGGAACATACAAGAAATAACTTTAGAGCGGCAAAAGTTTTTGAATAAAGGTTTGTTTTAACGTATTCAATAGGTAAATCCTCCATAATGTAGAAACTAAGCAAATACTGGCCTATCGCGTGTACAAAATTTTCACTGCCCGCAAACATTTGAAAACCAAATGTGGATGTTAGTAAATAAAAAAGCTAAAGAAAAGTGAGAGCGACTTACCTCTATGCGATTTGTTTTGTAGGATTCTTTGTATTTCACCAGCCTCTGATCCACTTTCTGATTCAGAGCACAATGATTGCCCTCCGGCAGTTAGAAGACTCTTTGTATTGTTCGAAATGCTTTTTCCACCAATATTTATACTCGTCGTCCGTGCAGGTGGACGTGGAGGACCACTCATTGGAGTTTTCGACCAATTTGTAATGTTCGACGGTGCTCGGGTTTTGATATTCTGATTTATTTCTTGAGACTTCATAATCCCGTCGTTAACAATGTAACCCTGTTCTAATTTTAATTTACTTAAGTGTTCTTCGAAACTCACTCGCTTGAGCTGCTGATTAGTTAATTTTCTCTCTTGAGTTACAGGCCGATTTTGATCCAACGCAATATTTTTCTTGTAATTCACTACCATCATTGGTGATATTCTATCTTTTATTAGCAATTTTTCGGGATGTCTATACACAATTTCATCTTCGCCATGTTCTCGGGACGTGAGAAAGGAATCAGTTCGCCTTTCTGGTGCGCCTCTTACAAACGAAGACGTAGCGTGATATAGTGCCTCTTTCCCTCGAGGTAAACTATAGCTTCTTGGTTCTAATATAAAGTTATTAGGAGAACTACAACTGGAATTTGAATACACAGTACCGAAACTTTTTGTATTAATCGATTGCCGCAACAAATATTCATCTTCGATATTTTTTTGTTCTTTTAATTTTTGCCAATAGAACGCCTCTACTTTTTGGCGAGTTTTCTCTCTTTCTAATGTAGATGCGTCTGCGTTCGAACATTCATTGTATGAGGTGACTAGTAAAAAATTATTTAGATCATGTTCCGCGGGCTTTGGTGATGGTGTAGTTTTATATCTGTTAATTGACCTACTCAAGGAATTTCTTTTTTCTTCGTTTTCAATCATTGTTTTTCTAACGTGTTCGTAAGGGGAAACAGTTTTTGGCATATTGGGGATTTTGTGATTTAAAGGCATTGGAGAGGTAGGTGCTGAATAGTTGTAAGATTTTCTTGAAACGCTACCTTTTCTATTCTCTTCATCAATATTATTTTCTTTAGTTCTGTGGTTGCTTTTGTCTAATGAAAGACTCCGAGCGCGGTTGGGTTGTATGGTTCTTACTTCAGCTTCTTTTTTTGGTGATATTAGAAATTTAGTGCTCACTTTTTTTATTTCCGCGCCTACAGGAGACGGGTGGGCTTGTGCCTTTGATGCTTTGTAAATGTCCATTTTCTCAAGAGGAGATATTTTATCAGTTAATTTGTCTAACGAATGATAGTATACATCAGGATAGTGTTGAAGTGAATTTGTCACGTTAGTTGCATTGGAAATATTGAAACAATCTTCTTTTGGTTTAACTGGTACTTGTGGCCTAGCCGCATAATGAGTGTGAACATAACCTTGATGATTTATAGTCTCTTTTTCTTCATTTGGACGTAGAAACTTATTTTTTACACTTTCAGAAACCAATGTACTACTTGATGAATGGTTACTTGGAACATCGTGCCTTTCATCAATTTCAACAGGAGCACGTACTGCTAGATTTTCATAAATATTTTCGTCATTAGCTGGGTAATTTTCTTTACCCGGTTTGACTAAAACTGCTTGAGGATTATGGTATTGATTCGAAACAGAAATTTCATTATTGCCTTTCAGTACTGCGGAAGAATCTTTCAAACTTGTTTTGTTCTTAGATTTGTGTGAAAAAAAGTTCGGAAATAATTTCCGAAAACTATTTGTGCGTTTTTTGTTGTTTTCGGACATTTTGATTTGTTTTTAAGACCCTGTCTTGTACCTGAAACAAAAATAGCAAATGGGTTAATGAAACAACTTCATAAAGAAACGCAAATTTTCTTTTAGAGCTCGTATTTCGAGTAAGCTCGGCATAGATAGATGGATATATTGTATTCCGTGAAAAAGGTCGTAGACTTTCAGAGGCAGAGTATCGAGGTCAGGTTATAATATATTCAGTAACCTAAAACACAACAGACTAACTATATTGTGAATAAAAAGTTTCCTCAGCTCAGCTTTACCCTAGTACACTTTTAGAAGCGACACACACCGGATGCGTAAGCGTTAGCGTGCACGTACGCGTAGACGTACCATGACGTTGTAATGTCTGAAACTTTATGAGACATGGCACACCGCTTGCGTAACGTACGCGTGCACGTAGACCGATGCCTAACCCTACGCATTGCAGCTCCCATGAGACAAACAGGCTGCGTACCTACGCAGAGCGGAACGCATTGATGACGTTGTAGTCAATGGCATTCCCTATTGGACGTCACACCTAACAAATACGAACACGCACGTATCTTTGCTGCGCGTCACTACGCGCGTAACCTCGCGCGTGACTACGCATTCAGTTGATTTTTTGTTTACAAATAGTACCGGTACTACCGGTAGTAAGTGTTGTTTTATTTTGTTTTTAACTAATTGAATTAGTGCGAAAAAATTAGTCCATTTACTCAATCTTCCTCTGACATCGCGCACTAGAGTCGCAAAGATGGCTGCTGCAGCTAGGGTTGCCAGCTGGTCGGGATTCGCCAGATTACAAGGTTAGTGGATGAAACTGACTAAAAATCGCGCTGCGCGGCTGTTTTATTTTGCTAAGACAGGCAAGAGTACAAGTTCATTGGATGAAACTAACTAAAAATCATGCTGCGCGGCCCTTTTTATTACTTTGTACAGACATTTAAGTTACATATTTATTTCTCCCGATAACAACCGCGAAATCCCGACATTTTCAAATTTTCTCCAGATAATTTGGACTTCTGATCTGGCAACCCTAGCTGCAGCGGCTGGGTACGCAAGGGACAGGTTGCGTTGCGTGCCGCGTAGACGTATGCGTTACCCGGTGTGTCAGGGGGTTACGTGCGTAACTACGCGCGTGTCTACGCACGCGTGACCACGCGCGTGTCTACGCAGCCGGTGTGCCCAGGCCTTAGTTGCCTTTTCTAAATACTATTCTTGTTTCTCTATAATATTGTAAGGTATACAAAAAGAGGCTTTTCGACTAAAGATGTGATAAGCTTAAGATGTCAAGATATCTACTAATAATAATCGTTTATTTTCATAGCGTAACATACAAACATACAAACACACAACCTCTAACCCCAAACGCATATACCGCCCCCGTTCCGTTCCGTCCGTCGTGTGTTAAAACCATAGATTTATAAAAATGGAATATTAGGTAAGTTTATGGTTAAATAAAACATAGAGACTCTCTATATTGTGAATTATGTTGCAGTGCAGTTGATGTGTGCACAGCATCACAAAAATGTTTTCTACTATAAAACTGTTATCATGAAATATTTAAGTAAATTACTGTTTTTGCCGTATGTCATAAATCATGATTTACAATATTTGTTTAATTTATTTTTGATTAGTAGTGAAAAACATGTTTTTTTTTTTAATTTCTTAGGTTAACAATATACCTACCTACTAGGTATTTCCTTTTGTGTTGTTCTGTTTTGGCAACACCTTTGTTTACATTTTTGTTGGGAACTAGTAATCGCACTTTACCAGATAATAATGCAGATAAGGTTTCGAATTGTATCTAACGACCGGGCGTGTCTTATCAGTTTACTATCACAATATTATAAAGTCACCCACCATTTCCAATGTCGATTTATTTCGACATTCGAGTGATTTCGTTTCAGACATTTCCAGATTTTAAAAGGGTTTGATTTTATCAATTACCTAATAAATGCATTTTCAGTGACCTAATAAATATTTTTTTTTCTTTTTTTTTCTTTTATTTAGTGACAACAAACAGTCGTGTACATCGACATATATATGTTTAAACTAATAATTATTAAACTTATAGACCTAGAGTGCCTATTATTACTTTATGAAAATTATATATACCTAGGTATGTGACAAATCTTATTGGAAACGATTCGTGATAAACGAGATCAAGTAAAAATACAATTAAAAACTAATTCAATTAGCAAAAAAACAAAGCTAAAATACAACTTAAAATAAAATGTAATACCTAATATATTTAAAGAACAACACAATTTAAGGTGTTTTAATGTTTTACATAATACAATTAAAGATATTTTGATTTTGTCAAAGGTAACACGTTTGTTCCTAAATAGTAGATCTGTCACCTAAACTGAATCACCAAATAATATTAAAACGATTACCTAAATATTAATTAAGAATTACATGGAAATAATATCAATTATCAAAATAATAAAAGTGTCACTAAAACTGAATCACCAAACAATAGTAAAATGGTTACTAATTTTTAGTTATTAATTTAGTTATTAAAATATTGTTTAGTTACTGGAAAATAATTTTGATGATGCACAATTAATTAAATAAAACCACCATAGGTTTTATAAATGTAGGTAGGTAATATTAGTAGTTTGTTACACAAGGGATGTAAGTGAGCTATTACAGAACAAGATCCAATTTGGCGCCCGTGCGAGCGCAGCTCGCAAAGGGCGCTAATGGATCGAGTGCACCCGAGATATTTAGACGCACGAGCGAGCGAAGCGAGCGAGGGCGAATATAGTTCGAGGGTGTAATAGCTACTTACAACCGAGGTAAGCATACTATTTTACATCATTCATGCGAGGTAAATTTAATAAAAATAAAATAAAAATATAAACAAAAATAAAAAAAATAGAAAACATTAAAACAAAAATAAAACGTTAAAGGGTTATTTCATTGAAAACTCGTAGGGTTGATCAGACAATTAAACTGAACAACTTTCATTATGGGACCAACCTCGAAATCACGAAAAAAATCAGCTGTTTTTGTATTGCAGAATTTTGCATACCTAGCTTCAACTGAAATGAAATGCCGCCATTTTCATTGTTTTTTTTTCAGCCAAAAGTTTCGTCAGTTTATAATAAAAGAAATGAGATTGGTTCACTAAGGAGTTTTAAATGCTTGAATTGTAAAGTAACTTTACAGTTAAAGCATTCATCATCCTTGAATTGTAAAGTGATTTGAAAATGGAACGTTCTATCTAAACAGTGCACTGTGTTGCACATGCCAACTTACACAGCCTCATACTATATAAGTAAATCCTAGTTACCGAGCAAGTATGATGTAAAGGTATTTTATAACATATTTGCTCGTAAAGGCTCTCTTATTACACCAATTTCAATATCGTATTGTATCTCATTACGAACTTGTGCGGTAATGTAAAGTAAAACGCACGGTTTCCTTGATAAACCGTGCGTTTTACTTTACATTACCGCACGGTTTATCAAGATGCTTCGTCTAAAACGAACGGTACTTTTTTAAATCTTAGCAAAGAGTTTTTATATCAGAAAAGAGGTCAACATTTTATGAATAAAATTAACTTTGGGAGATAAAATATAATAAATTAACATTTAATTATTTAATTTAATTAATGTTGACAATAAATTACAACCATTTATCTGTAACAAAAACACAAAAATATTAATTTACTTTATTAGTAATACTGGCTGTTTTTTATGCCTTTGCCTTAAAAAAAGCGCTGATGCGCGCGCATTGCTAATTTAGTTTTTTTGCTGTATTGTTTTTATTTGAAAATGTCGTCAAGTAGTGATGACTTTATGAATTCAACACCGCCAGAAGTCTCAGAGGCAGCGAAAAAGGCTATTCTAGGCCTCTTGCCCGAAAAATTGACCGATAAGATACTTACAAGCGTATCAAAATTTAATCATATGGAAAACAAGCAAAGGTGCAAAGTCCGAGTTTTATTTATTTCCTCGCAAATATGTTATAAAACGTCGTATGACATACGTGCGCTTTTATAATTACAGCCTCTGCTTTCTTCTAACCCTCGCCTACGGCTCGGGCTAGCAATATCGCCTCGGCTGTAATTTTCAACTTACCGCACTTATATCATAATGTACTATTATTAGGTAAATCAAACATTGCACTGTAATGTAAAGAATTTACACATACATAAGTGAAAAAGAATAGAAAAAGAAAAATTTTATCTTACACCCTGTTCGCTGAATCAAGCTAGCAAAGCGCTGCACAGTGGATTTTGGAACCCGAAAAAGTGACATCGTCGAGATAATCCCAAAATCTGTTAGTTTTAGTTATTTGTAACTCACGACGAGAACTCCCGTGTGCTAATTATGTCTAGATTTTTTTCTAGACGAATTTCCAAATCACGTAAAATGGCGGAAAAAATATGGTAAATCCTTTATTACTCCTAAACAAAATCAGTGATTGTAATCCTGATAGGATATTATTATAAGTTTAGTAAACACTCACATTTCAAGAGTTGATTGGCAGTTCTACTCGCGATAGTTTATGAGAAGTTTGAGGTTTTCTGTTTTATCAAAGATATTTTTTTACTTGAGAGTTCTGCCGTATTTGGAAAAGTTATTAACACAGAAATGTTGGCATTACTATGCCCTACATCATATTTTTGCGTTTCCAAAAGGCGTGGAACACCAGAGATAAATCGTTTTCCAAATTTCTGAATTATTTCCGCGCCTAGGGCTGCCACTCATAAAAGGCAGGAAAACTTTATTTCTACAACATGTTACAAAAATACCCCTAAGGCCGAACATTCGTATTCGGTTGAACCTAGTTGAACCTACATTCGGCGCATCTCTACTTTAGAATAATATAAAAAATAAAAGTTAACCTTCTCTCTCTAGATTCTTGTTATCTTTACAATTATTTTATAAAGTAATAGTTTTCCAATTAAATATTGAAATAGGTAGTTTTTCTACAGTAATAAATCTTTTAAAAATCTAAGAATATACATAGACGAGTACGTACGTACACATGCCACTAGCTGATTTTCATTACGTACCTACTTACCAAGATAGGTAGGTCACCTACCTATCTTGGTAAGTAGGTACTTAATACCTACCGTAGGTACCTACACAACACATTATTTAATTTAAAATTAAGTAGGTAACTACTTAAGTAATATCTAGGTAATTATTTGTTGATATAGGTAACGATATTTAACTTTGGTAAGTAGGTAGGTACCAAGATTTTTCCGATCAGTACCGAAATAACTGTTTGTCAGAATTTCACCTATTTGTTGAATTTTGATGTTGTTTGTTTCCACAGTTTCCACAAGTTGTGAATAAATTATTTATGGGGTACGTATCAGAATATTTAAAGTTAGAAGGTCTAAACTTAAAATAGCAAAACTTAAAATGGCAAAGTTCAAAATGTCAAGATGGAGCGTTGCGCAGTGGTTACGAACAACTAAGTGAAGCCGGTTTTTGATGGTACATGTGTGCGTACTAGAGGGCGGGAGGGGGCCGGGCGGCAGGGTTCGCCCAATGACGAACGAAAGCCAAGGCGTAGTTTCGTTACATAATTATGTGTGCGTAAACTGTGTATGTACACAGCCAAGGCGTAGTTTTACTGGCTTTACCGCTTTGTCCGAAGACTCCGTCTTTACTTTTTTATTTGGTCTGAGGTCTAACGATTAAAATGTCGAAAGTTCAAAATGTCAAAAACGAAAATGTCAAATGGTCAGATAGTCCTAAATAAAAATGTCTAAGTTCAAATGATCAAAACTTAAAATGTCTAATATTCAAATTACCAATTCATAATATTCCAATCACATTTTTTCATACAAAACTCTAAAACTCATTAATTTTTATTTAGTTTGGTATTTTGGATTTTTATTTAGTTAAATATTACTAGATAAATACTGTCTTTCTTTATCCAATTAATAACATCAAAAAAAGTTAATTATTGTCAAATTGCGAATCATTTTGGTTTTACGTCAATACTTTGTATGGGAAGCTCATGGTTCGCCAGAATAACAGATACGAGCGCGGTTTTATATTATTATATTATTATTATTGAAAGTAGGTACTCTGATAATTAGTTGGTATTTGGTTTAATTTTGGATTTTCCCAACGTTTTGGCACTTTTGCAGCTGCCGTGGTCACGGGGAATTTTGAAAATTGTTGTGTTCCGGCAATAAGAGGTAAGAAAGCCAGTACCTCAGTTGTGAGGATTAATTATGTTCCAATCGCAAATCATTTTGGTATTACCTATCACAGATAATTATGTATTACGTTTGTATGGAAAGCTCACTGTTGCCGGAGCCTTTTTTCATGGAGGGGATCGCTTGATCCCCTGCTTTAATGTTTTGCGATAGGTGTCTACCCCCGTTTACTGTCAATTACGTTAAATTCCGCAGAGATCTTATTTAAAGTCTTAGTTCAATTGTGTGATAGGTATTCAAATTAAATCATGTTTACTGTGTCTTTATTGCATCTGAGTAATCACGTTAAAAAAATCTATTGAAATATGGGAACAATATTTTCTGTCACCTAAGTTTAGATGTGTCACTAATCTGCAGTCCCTAATAATAATAATATCTATCCCCAAGAAATATATTAGTTATCATATTTATCAAAACTGTCTCTAAGTATAAATCATCGGATTAATATAAATATGTATCTTAAATTATAGTTTGATCACTTTTTTTCTATAGCTGAATATAAGATCTATGCTCTAAAAAGTAAGTCATGGGCAGGAATAATACATCTGTACCTAAAAATAGTAAATCTGTAGTAAATTACTAGAAACTAAATGGAATTGCTTACAAAATTTTGCAAGGCGAATTGTTGTTTTCAAATCATTGTAAATTTTTGACTTATGGACCATTGATATTTTAACTAGTTTAATGTTTGAACCATTTGTCATTTTAAATTTTGCTATTTTGAAGTTATACATTATGATTTTTGACATTTTAAACCATTTGAATTTTGATTTTTTATCTGAATTTGACATTTTGAACTTTGCCATTTTAACTTTAGGCATTCTAACTTTAGACATTCTGATACATACCCGATTTATGATTTATGAATGACAATCATATAATATCATAGGTACCTACTAACAACACATTAACGAAATATCGTTAATGTGTTGTTGTAATCGGTAAAGTGTTGGTCTCAAGTCAAGTCTCCTTTTTACCGACTTCAAAAGGAGGGAGGTACTCAATTCGACCCATTTATTTTTTTTTTGTTTTTTATATGTACACCGATTACTCGAAGACGGCTGGACCGATTGAAATCATTCAAACGTTATTACATTAGGTAAACTTCCAAGTTGGTTCCATTTTTTAAAATTTTGAAATCAGTTCAGTACTTTTCAAGTAATCTTAAAAAAAGCACGAAAATAGTATGATTTTGTGTGAACTACCTCGATGATCAGTCGTATAACTTCTTTGTTTATGAACTGAATAAGATAATTATTTTTTTGTTGGAAAAGGGATATCTTAAGTGTAGTTCTTTAACTGACTTAAAAAAAGGAGGTTCTCAGTTTGACCCGCATGTATGTATGTTTCTCCGCGATTAACTCACGTTTGGCTGAGCCGATTTTAATTTCTACCTAAATAATATACCTACACTACCTAATACAAAAGGTACCTACACTAAACATAAAAAAATAAAAAATTGTTTAAAAAAACCAAAAACGGACTTCAAAAAACCTACCTCTAAAAAGCAAGAAATAATATTCTTAATAATAAAACACGTCTATTGAAGTCGGGTGGGGCTGGAGTACAAATCCCTTTTTTTATTCTAAAAGCCCCACCCGACTTCAATAGACGTGTTTTATTATTATGAATATTATTTCTTGCTTTTTAGAGGTAGGTTTTTTGAAGTCGGTTTTTTGTTTTTTTAAACAATTTTTGGAAACCATGTTGACAATCCGATATGATGTTATTTTTTGCAAATATGACTTTAGTTGGTCAGTGGCACATTGTTCAAAAATTTTATTAATACTAGATAATATGGCAATAGGCCTCTATAGTTTGAAAAGGATTTCTTGTCACCTTTTTTAAATATCGGGCGGACAACTGCTTCTTTTAATTTACTAGGGAAAATACCTTTAGTTATAGATAAATTAATAAGGTTGGTCAGTATTGGAGCTATCTTATCGAGGACTAGTTTTAAATCTTAAAATTTTAAAATTTTAAATATTGGCGTAATAACGCCAATATTCTGGTTGTGCCCTTTATACACGCTGTATTTTCTTTGCTCTAGACTCACACTCACACATAAGAATCCTTGTAGCTACGCACTACATCGTAAAAGTTCGATCCACAGCGTAGGATGTGGCCGGCACGGTTTGCCGTTGCCGTTCAGAAAATTTAAAAGCGTCTCCATATAATCCCATACATTTCACTTCCCTGTTATGCCGTTGGACGGCTGCCGGGCCGTGCCGTGCCGGGCCGTTGGGAATTATAAAAGCGCACAATGGGTGCACAAAAAACAGAGAATTTGGCCCCAGGTGCTTTATTTAAACGTATCGATTATTCTATTTACAAATAGAATTAAATTAGCCGTAATAAGGGTCCGTTAAATTACCTACTTTATTAATAAATAATCGATACGTTTAAAAGATACAAGTAGTTATTTTAGTACTTGCCTATTTGTTTGAATTGATACTACACATTTTATTATGTACCTAGTCTATTTTTGCCGACTTCAAAAAGAGGAGGTTCTCTAATCGTCTGTAATAGTCTATAGTCTGTATACATAGATCAGTGACGAGGGGTGAAATTAGGGCGAAGGTCAAAAATGTTGTGATCTGCATGGTGGATCGGTGGGGTAGGATTTCTAAAAGGTAAACCGATGGGAATCGGCTTGTATGGACTCTTCGCCACTGGTATGTGTAAGGTATACATACAGACGGTAGGTAAGACGGCTGGACCGATCTAAATTATTTAAACATTATTTATTTTACTAACTAGCGACCCGCTCTCGCTTCGCTTCGATTCCTTCCTTTTTTAGGGTTCCGTTGCCTAAATGGCAAAAAACGGAACCCTTATAGATTCGTCATGTCTGTCTGTCTGTCTGTCCGTATGTCACAGCCACTTTATTCCGAAAGTATTAAGACTACACAGTTGAAACTTGGTAGGTAGATGTATTCTGTTAACCGCTTAACGAATTTAATACAAAAATAAGAAAAATAAAAGATTAAGGGGGGGCTCCCCATACATGGAACTGAAACTGAAAAAATTTTTTTTCTTCAAACTAACACGTGTTGGGTGTTTATAGATAGGTCTTTAAAAATGACATTGAGGTTCCTATAAGACAACTTTTTCTCAAAGTCAACCGTTTGAAAGATATTCACCGCCAAAGTGGTAAAATGTGTGTCCCCCCCTTTAACTTTTGAAATAAGAGAGTGAAAAATCTAAAAAAAAATATATGCTGTAGATCTTAATAAACACTTTCAACCAAAATTAGTTTGAATGAGATATAGTAATTAGTTTTTGAGATATAGCACATTTTCCAAAACCGCAAATATAACTTTGTCATTCATATCAACACTGTGAAAAATAAAGTTATTTTTGCAAACGAAAAATGGTAGGTGGTATTAAATATGGTATGGTATAAGGTAACTACGGAACCCTATGGCGCGTGGCCCGACACGCACTTGGCCGGTTTTTGTCAAATGCTACCTCAAACAACACTTAAAAAGAAAACAAATACCTTACAATCGTCACCCATTCGCTCCAAAAGTTAAAAGTATAAGAAAATCGCTTGATTTTTTTTATCGCATGCGTTTTTTTTTTACACGACTGCCCAAAGAGGAGTGTATATGTGTTCAGGGTTCATGTATGTTTGTGGGTATGTGACTTTCTTTATTCCACCATAACTTCTAAATGGCTCAACGGATTTGGATGTATGGTGTATCGTTCGATCCTTACATCATTCCGAGTGACACTGGCTATATTTTTTTGAAAAAAGTCAATATGGCAATTGTACGACGCCATTTTTAAATGTGAAAAAAATATATTTTTCTTCCATTATTACAATATGGGCGTCAAATGAAAAGCCCTAATGAGCACATTTCAAAACTATATAATTTGTCACTAAAATGTGTGAAATAAAAATGAATAAATTTAAAAACACGACTGCCCTACCAAAAATGAACTAAAAAGTTAAATAACAAGTGTCATTGCAGTCGGGGAACCTCTTTTATTAAAAATTGTTCCACAAAACGGTCCCCCGAGTGCAATGACACTTTTTAGGTCGTTTTTGGCAGGGCAGTCATGCTTTTAATATTTTTTAATTTTTATTTACGATAATTCCATGGTAATATGGTGTAAAAGGGTAAAAAACGCTTAAGGTAACTAACGTATTTAAGTTGTTATGGATTAATACTGTATCTTTCTAAATGTGAATGATAATGGCATTTTACTTAACATAGATAAGACCAAATGTCTATTCACTTCTCAAGCTTACGCGCTCACTAGACATGAAATAAAACACTTTTTAACGGATACTAGCGCGGTTTTATTAAATGTACTTTGGTATTTAGTTGGTATTTGGTTTGATTTTTGGTTTTCCCGACGTTTCGGCACCTTTGCAGCTGCCGTGGTCACGGGGGACTGTCTACATATATGTCTACATATATTTTCACCATACAACTCTATAGCAAAAAATGTTAATTTCACATCTCTAGGCATAATAGGTCACTCGTATTCCTGCCTACATCAGAATAAATTAAACTGCTCTTGTCCGAAGATAGAATATGTACAAGATTTTAAGTACTTAGGGGTTTACATAGATCAGCATATGAATTGGAAAAATCAAATAGAAACGGTGTGTTCTCGATTTAGACCTGTACTTGGAAAGTTCTATCATCTTAAACGCTCTCTAAACAAAATGACATTATTTGTTATTTATTACGCACTTGTTGATTATATTATAAGCTATGGACTTGCATCTTATGGACTTACATTTAAGACCTATTTAGAGAAAATTAAAAAAATACAATTCAGATTTTTAAAGCATTTTGTTAATAGAAAGAAGAGGAAAAAAGTTAACAATAATTATTATCTATTTAAACTTTGTAAAATAATGCCTATTGATGTCAAAGTAAATTACATGATAGCTTTAGAACAGTTTGAGTCAGACATGAATAAAGAGATAAGATTACATACGTATAACACCAGACAATCAAAAAAAATTAAGTACAAAGAGCCAAATACAGGTAATTATTATAAACAACAGACAAGATCTTATGTTACACCCAGAATATTCAATAAACTCGGTTTAACCAGCAATAATTTAAAGTCCAAGTATTCTATAAAAAAATATTTGAAGAAAGCTTTCTCAGATATGTATTAATAAGTAGCAAATGTATATTGCACTCTGTTAATGTTTCTAAGGCCTGTTTCACAAAGTCCGATTTAGTTCAGTACTTAACAAGTAATTTTATATAAATTGTTTCATCTTAAAATAGATCAGAAGTTAGTGCCATAATATAGATTGTGAAACAGGCACTAAATGTAAAATTATTTAAATTAACTTCAACACCTATATTGAATTATGTGTTTTGTTAAGAACTAGAGCATAGTTTTTTACATTTCGCCGACAAACTGTTATGCAGTTTGGCGTAAGTGTGTAATTTTTTTGTATCTTTTACAGTGTTATTAAAAAAAAATAGCTTTCCAAATTACCGCATTGTATGGACCAATTTTTTATGGAGATATAATATTGTATTTCTACTAATTTACATAAAACTTTCTCCCTATCTACCCATAAGGAAGGCCTGTGCCCCAGCACTGGGGACATTAAAAATGGCTGATAGACACATAAAACTTCAACTTATTATATACGTAAACCTTTCTCAGGAATAACTCTATAATTTAGTGAAAACCACATGAAAATCGGTTTAGTAGTTTTTGAGTTTATTGCGAACAGACAGACAGACAAACAGACAGACGCAGCGTGGAACTTTGTGGCTAAAAACCCGGGCCAGACTGTTGCAAACAAGCTTTCCACAGGAGTGACCTTGGTGGGAGGCTTGTGGAGCCCACGGTTGGTGTTTGCGTCCACACTGTTTACAACAAGGCTCCCACCTCAGTGTGTTGTCGACTCGTCGCCGTCGTTACAAACGGCGTCCCGTCCACAGAGGTTGTGGAAGGTCAAACGAATGTTGGTTGCAAACAAGTGTTTACACTGTTGTAAACCACCGGTGGAGACCGATGTGGAGGGCTTGTTTGCAACAGTCTGGCCCGGCTTTAAACTGTACATTAAGGCTCTCAGCTGCGTTAAGCGGGACACGCGCGCGGGGCGCTATAGATTAGAGCGTACTCATGCACTGCGCAAGCATCTGTCCGTCAAAAAACCAGCAATCTATATTCCCGCGCCGTGTACCCGCGGCGGGATCCTGCTTAAACGTGCGTCCAGATATGTTCTTTTGCCCGTTCCGTACCTCCGTACCGCTGGACGCATGTTCGGAACGGTACGGAGTTCCGCCGTCTCGAACGCCGAGGCAGCGGAGAGCCTAAAGCTTTGTCCAGACTTGTATCATTTTGGCGTATCAGATCACAGTATCTTTACCATACATCGCTAGTTTGGTTGGGCGTGCTTTGATATTACTTCAACGCACGCCCAACCAAACTAGCGATGTATGTTAAAGATACGGTGATTTGATACGCCAAAATGGACTAGTCTGGACAAAGCTAAAGGGCCATTTGAAAAGAGCCTTTGATCTGGAGATTCATAATTTTTAGACTGAAACTACACGATGCAAGAAGTCTTTCAGTGTGAAGTTCTATTTTGAAGCAACCTATTAGTTTTCGGGAAATAAATTACCAAAGATCGCCAAATTACTCGGATGCTTACGATCTTTGCCAAAATTTTTGTGACAGAACAAAATTACTGACAGCTCCGGAAGTGGGGGGACGGGGGGCTCAGGGAGCGAAGCCCCCCGCCATGAAAAAAGTCTCAGTTTCATTAGGTTAGGTTAGTAGTACTTATGGTGACCAAAAACGCGCAAGCCGAGCGAGCGGAGCGAGAGTGCCGCAGCAGCGGCCGGCGAAGCGCCAGAAACTACTTTTTTGATTTTAAGGTTATGTTTACAAATAAGATATTTCTCGAAAACTGCGCATTGCCGGCGGATGGGGATTGGAGGAGGGGGTTTTACCCCAACCCCCTCCTATTGGATTAGATTTACCACTGATACAGTCATAACATAAACTCAAATTTCAATCATGAGTAGGTATCTCATAAACCAAGGGCTTGCTTCTAGGGCGGAGGGTACCAGGCAGGGGGTGCCCCTCTTCATCCCCCTCTCCCCTCCCATCTCCGGTCTCCCTACCCTGCCCTGAATGTACAGTTTTACCGACTTTGTTTTATAATAAGTACCTACGAATGATAACAATAAAATAACAACCACAAATCATCCAGATGCTACAATTATTAACTTTAATATAAAATGTTGTGATGTGACTAATACTAACAATCCAACTTGGTGATAAAAATATATATTCGCGCAAATGTCCATTGGCTTAACACAAAATGTTTATTCGCGAAAATGTTTTCGCGCAAGTGTATTTCGCCCAAGTGTCACAGACCCAATCGAAACAGTAGGTACCTATAGCAGATTATATTGTAACCACAGTACCACAGAATACATTCTATGACCTACAAGCTAGCAGCTAGATTGTTAAAAGGTTAAAATTATTGGACAAATTATTTAAGTACTTTTAGGAACTTAGTTTGGTAATGAATAACTTTATCTTCCACACGATATGAGGTAGGTATTAGATAAATTAAAAAAACTAAATTGGTTATGAACGGATAGTTCTAGAGATAGCATTAACAAAGGCATGTTATAATAATTATAATGACCACACTCACCAAAGTCGTTTATCCGTAAGCTGAGTCATAGCACAAAATAAACCATCACCACCGCTCACAACTTAACCACACATAACCTCGATAACTTAACTAGTCCAACAAACGAGGTAGGTACTTACTAAAAACCGAAATCCAACTAAGTTAATACCATCATGATTAGTTACATCAAAACAAACAAGTTTTAATCACTGATTAAATAACAAACAAACAGAATTAACTTAGTTTGAAACTTGCACAGATTATCAGCTGGGTAAGGAGTAAGGAGCACAATTTTTTATTAACTTTTGAGAAGTTACAATAAACATCAACGTAAAACTTAGGATAATAACTGATAATAGACTACTTTTTTTAACAGCAAATCGTACAGTGCACGCACGATTCATTCATTGTTGTGTTTCTTTTATTATTACTTACTTTACTGTTGTCGAATTGAAGGCCATTGTGGTCCGATGAAGTAAATAATCTCTTCTGTCTTGGTAATAAAGTCTACTTTACGCACTCACTTCTCGAACGTCATATGACTGACATGACTTTTACCTTGCGTGCGTTCCAATCTACGCAACCACCGAATATTTTGTGAAAATTATGTATGATGTATAATACCTAGCTGTTTTACATTACAACACGTTTTTTAACACGTTTTTAACACGTTATTAGGTTGCTTTCTCGTTTATGTGTTTGTTTCTCCGCAAAGTTGGCGAACGATTTTATACTAGCTTCCCGATCAGCTAGAGACTTGAAACTTTAAACATAGGTCAGAATTGTAAGGCAATGTAATATTATGGTGTCATTGAGCTGATCTGATGATGAAGCCGGAAGAAGGCCACAGAAACTCTATGATGACACCATTCAACCCCATTGTGTTTGGGCTCGATAGAATCGTCTTGACGAGTACTCTAATGGGAGATGAGGTTCAGGGTCTGATGATGAAGCTGAAAGCCCATGCCATAGGAACTCAATATTGAAACCGTGCAATTCCATCAAATTTGGGCTTGTTTGAATCGTCTTGACGAGTACCTTAATGGGAAATAGTGTCCGAGAATCTGATGATGGAGCCGGAGGAAGGCCATAGGAACTCTATAATAAAATCATGCAACCCCATCGGGTTTGGGCTCGTTTGAATCGTCTTGACGAGTTCTTTGTTGGGAAATAGTATCCAGGGTCTGATGATGGAGCCGGAAGAAGGGCACAGGAACTATTTTATAAAGGGTACGTATCAGAATGTCTAAAGTTAAAATGGCAAAGTTCAAAATGTCAAAATCAAAATGCAAATGGTTTAAAATGTCAAAAATCATTATGTATAAATTGATAATAGCAAAATTCAAAATGTCAAACGGTTCAAACATCAAACTAGTTAAAATATCAATGGTCCATAAGTCAAAGGTTTACAATGATTTGAAAACAACAATTCGCCTTTTGATGATTGACAAAAATGATGATTTTCTTTCCTCTTTATCATATTCATTTTCTATTATTTTA
Source organism: Agriphila geniculea (assembly GCA_943789525.1). Classification (NCBI taxonomy): domain Eukaryota; kingdom Metazoa; phylum Arthropoda; class Insecta; order Lepidoptera; family Crambidae; genus Agriphila; species Agriphila geniculea. The sequence goes on from OX038870.1 coordinate 5,390,463, forward strand.
AGGGCATGATTTTATCAATTACCTAATAAATGCGTTTTCAGTGACCTAGTTAATAATATTTGTTCCTAAAATAGTAGATATCTCACCTAAATCGAATCACCAAATAATGTTAAAAAGATTACCTAAATATTAATTAAAAATTACTTGGAAATAATATCAATTATCAAAATAATAAAAGTGTCACTGAAATTGAATCACCAAACAATATCAAAATGGTTTCAAAAACTCCGTTGTAAAAACTCCACCCCTATTAGGAATTTTTCTATTAATTAGGTAACAGATCTATAATTTCTATAATTGAACGAATTAATCGATGCTAATAGTTAGATGATTAGATTTATAGTGACAGGTTTATAATTTTAGGTAGGTGTATTATTCCTGCCCGTAACTTACTTTTTAGAGCATAGATCTTACATTAATCCGATGATTTATACTTTAGAGACAGTTTTGGTAAATATGATAACTTATATATTTCTTGGAGATAAATATTATTATTAGGGTATTGCAGATTAGTGACACATCTAAACTTAGGTGTCAGAAAATTTTGTTCCCTTTTATTTTCACTTTTGCTATAGTATGTACCTGTGCGAATCAAGTTCGCATACGTACACACTATGGCAAACTATTTTCAGCACAGGTTGCTGCAGGTTCGCGAACCTAAGCGAGTACCCACCTTAACGTGCGCTTATTGTCCTCCAGTTTTTTGTGTGCATTTCTTTGATTCATTGCAATATATCAATTGGATGCACTCGCCGAGATCACCAGTCAAGACCGATATATAATTATACTCTTTGGTCAAGACTAAGCCACCACGAGACGCGGAGCGCACGCCGCTCGACCAATGCACCGCGCCCGTGTTGTGCACGCGCTGACGTTGTCGTAGTCAAGTTGTTATTATTTCTTAACTTAATCAAATCACACTTTCTCAACTTCAACTTTGGTAGACTGCTACACTTATTACCAAACATTAAAGCAGGAGAATAAGCGATCCCCTCCATGAAAAAAGACTCCGGAAAACAGTGAGCTTTCCGTACAAACGTAATACATAATTATCTGTGGTAGGTAATACCAAAATGATTTGCGATTGGAACATATTTGATCCTCACCACTGAGGTACTGGCTTACCTCTTACTGCCGGAACACAACAATTTTCAAAGTCCCCCTAGACTATGTCTATGCTGAAACGTCAAGAAAATCCAAAATCAAACCAAATACTAACTAATTATCAAATTACCTTTAATAACACCGCAAGAAAACCGCGCTAGTATCCGTTACTCCGGCGAACCGTGAGCTTCCCATACAAAGTATTAACATAACACCAGAATGATTCGCAATTTAACCATAATTAACTTTTTGTGATGTTATTAATTGGATAAAGAAAGACATTATTTATCTAGTAATATTTAACTAAATAAAAAATCCAAAATACCAAACCAAACAAAAATTATTGCGATTTACAGTTTTGTATGAATAAATGTAATTGGAATTTAGTGTGAATTGGTAATTTGAATATTAGACATTTTAAGTTTTGATCATTTGAACTTAGTCATTTTAATTTAGGACTATCTGACCGGTTGACATTTTCGTTTTTGACATTTTGAACGTTTTACATTTTAATCGTTAGACATTCAAATTTTTGACATTTTGAACTTTGCCATTTTAAGTTTACACATTCTAACTTTAAACATTCTGATACGTACCCTTTATAAAACCATGTTACTCCATCGAGTTTGGACACATTTAAATCTTCTTGACGAGTACTTTATTGTGAAATAGGTTCCAGGGTTTGATATTGACCCGGAAGAAGGTCACTGGGACTTTGTAATAAAACCATGCAACCCCATCGAGTTTGGGCTCGTTTGACGTCTTGACGAGTGCTCCGATAGGAGATGTAATATTTTTAGTCTTAGTTCGTAATCTAAAAAGCATAAAATAATAGTTTACTAAAAAACTTTTTAAAAACACGTTTTTAAAACGGGCTATTATTACAAATTGGACTAAAAAAATTAAAACGGACTAAATAGTAAAAAATAAATTTTTCTGTAATTATTTATAAACCTACCTAAAGAAATTTTAAACCTAAAAACGTGGGGCGCATTTTGTAAAATTTATCATCCATATTGTCTTAGCATGCACCCCACGTTTTTAGGGTTTAAAAATTCTGTAGGTAGGTATAGGGTTATAAATATTTACAGAATAGTTTATTATTTACTTTTTAGTCTGTTTTAATGTTTTTAGCCCAATTTTTTTTCGTAATAATTTAGTCCGTTTTAAAAATATTGTCTTTAGCATGCGCTAGTGAAAACGGCAGAAAAAGTGCCGGCAGAAGTGAAAACTTGAATATTAACTTTGTGCATTTTTAGGGTTCCGTAGCCTAAATGGCAAAAAACGGAACCCTTATAGATTCGTCATGTCTGTCTGTCTGTCTGTCTGTCTGTCTGTCTATCTGTCTGTCTGTCTGTCTGTCCGAATGTCACAGCCACTTTATTCCGAAAGTATTAAGACTACACAGTTGAAACTTGGTAGGTAGATGTATTCTGTTAACCGCTTACCGAATTTAATACAAAAATAAGAAAAATAAAAGATTAAGGGGGGGCTCCCCATACATGGAACTGAAACTGAAAAAATTTTTTTCTTCAAACCAACACGTGTTGGATGTCTATAGATAGGTCTTAAAAAATAACATTGAGGTTCCTAAGACAACTTTTTCTCAAAGTTAACCGTTTCAAAGATATACATCGCCAAAGTGGTAAAATGTGTGTCCCCCCCTCTTTAACTTTTGAAATAAGAGAGTGAAAAATCTAAAAAAAATATATGCTGTAGATCTTAATAAACACTTTCAACCAAAATTGGTTTGAATGAGATTTAGTAATTAGTTTTTGAGATATAGCACATTTTCCTAAACCGCAAATATAACTTTGTCATTCATACCAACACTGTGAAAAACAAAGTTATTTTTGCATACGAAAAATGATAGGTGGTATTAAATATGGTATGGTATAAGGTAACTACGGAACCCTATGGCGCGTGGCCCGACACGCACTTGGCCGGTTTTTAGGGTTCCGTAGCTCTGGCAAAAAAATGGCAAAAAACGGAACCCTTATAGATTCGTCATGTCTGTCTGTCTGTCTGTCTGTCCGTCCGTATGTCACAGCCACTTTATTCCAAAAGTATTAGGACTACATAGTTGAAACTTAGTAAGTAGGTGTATTCTGTGAACCGCTTTACGATTTTTATACAAAAATAAAAAAAATAAAAGATTAAGGGGGGGCTCCCCATACATGGAACTGAAACTGAAAATATTTTTTTTCATCAAACCAATACTTGTGGGGTGTCTATAGATAGGTCTTTAAAAATGACATTGAGGTTTTTAAGACAATTTTTTTTTAAGTCAACCGTTTGAAAGATATATGCCGCCAAAGTGGTAAAATGTGTGTCCCCCCCCCCTTTAACTTTTAAAGTAAGAGGGTGAAAAATCTAAAAAAAATCTAAACTATAGATATTAATAAACACTTTCAACGAAAATTGTTTTGAACGAGATACAGTAATTAGTTTTTGAGATATAGTACATTTTCCAAAACCGCAAATATAACTTTGTCATTCATACAAACACTGTGAAAAACAAAGTTATTTTTTCAGACGAAAAATGATAGCGGTATTAAAATATGGTATGGTATAATGTACCTACGGAACCCTACTGCGCGTGGCCCGACACGCACTTGGCCGGTTTTTTAATTTCTACATGCACGCATTCTACGATATAAAGAGTATAAATAAGTCTATGATTTCACCGAAGAGATCGCTGCTATTAGTTCCATTTTCAAAATTAGCGCGTTGCTGGTGACACATAAGTTTTTACATGACGTCTTGAAATGACGCGCCGCCATTTTCAACGCCCCCCGTAGAAAGAGAGGGGGATACTTCCGCCGTCAGCTGTCTTCTCTCCATCCGTCACATCCGTCTTACGCATTTTCGATCAGCCACGTGATTCCTGACGCAAGTTTAGCATATTTCCCCATACAAAAAGCGCACAACGCCGCTAAAGAAGTTTTCACTTCAAAAATTATCCTAACTGCCTTACTAATAAACATTTACCCGCGATGTTTACGGGGGATACAGCGAAATCTTGACTAATAAACCAATTTTGACAGTTCCGTGACATACGCCTGTTGTAACGAGTGGGTAATTACTTACCAGAGATGTGCAAAATACTTAATTAAAAGTATTTAAATATAAAATACAAATACTTGGCTATTTTTTGTATTTCAAATAAAAATACAAAATAGTTTTCAAAAAAAGTATTTAAATACAAAATACAAAATACGTATTTTCAAAATACTTTTTTCAAATAAAATACCTTTTTTCGTATCTTATTTTTTATCATTGTTATTATTTTTATTAACAGTTACAAGTGTACTACCACACTAGGTACTACAGTCAGTCCATAATAATTAATTAGAAGACGTTATCTTTATCTTTTGCAATAAACAAAAAACACAAAGTTTCAGAAAGCGTTATAAATGTTTATACAGTGCTTTGGTCTTGAACTAACGATAATTTAAATGGCAAAAACACCCACATGTTGGGGTCTATCCCCACTCCTGTTGGAATGGCCGCCAATTTAAATTTGACTTTTTTTTTAGATGACCTTGCGGAAAAATATAAATTTCTCCGGATTTAGAAGTCCTAGAGTTATAACAAAAATACTGTTCGAAAGCTAATAATACCACTTATCAACCGAAAAAAATAATGTGTGAACTTTCAACTCAAATATGACATAAAAAATTACTGAAGTAAAATTTTATACGAAATTTGTGTACTTTTTTTGAGTTTTTATTACATTTTTAAAAAACTAGGACATTTGCATTATTCAAATACACAGGGATATTATCTACAAAACGACTTCAAAATTTATTGCTCTACGTTGCATTTTTTGAGAGTTATTTTTGTTTGAATTATGACCCTTAAAATGGCGGCCATTCCAACAGGAGTGGGGATAGACCCCAACATGTGGGTGTTTTTGTCGATAAAATTAGGTATATTGTTATGAAATTAACTGCCTCCCTCATGCCTAATACATAAACATAAGAAAACAAAGAGCATGACCGTGGCCGACACTAGATCATTTCATGAACTTTCTTCTAAAGTAACAATAATTAACCGCAAAAAAATACAGTTTCCAAAAAACAACGCAATTAGACAATGCAACTGTTCCACTCTGTTCCCTTGACCTGTGGCCCGATTTTTAATAAAGTATGATACAGAAATGAAACTTGTTTCCAAATATAGATATTATCAATATCATTCGGGTTGTCTTTTTTCAACAGACTTCAAAAAAGGAGGAGGTTCTCAATTCGATTGTATTTTTTTATAGTTGTTCGCGCGTATCTTCGATATTTATACCTATAGACCGATTTTCGTGGTTCTTTTTTGTTTGATTGAGTTTTCTTGCGAGATGGTCCCAATTTTTATTATTTTTTAAAACGTCCCAGTACTTTTCAAATAATCCTGAAAATACTATGATTTTGCGTTAACTACCTTGACGACTTGGTTATTATGAACCGATTTTTTGTTGGAAAAGGGATACCCTTAAGTGTCCTTTTAATTTAATTGACATTGGACCTTGGACTTCGAAGATATTCAAGGGAACTCCTCAAACTCAAATAGATATGTATAGTGATTGTGATATTGGTAGATTTGTGACAATCCAAAACAAATCAAGTTATGGTCTGCGACGTTCTGGAATAGACTTGGACTACAAAAGCACAACAATTCTTTAAAAACAAACAACGTAAATTAAGAAATTGAGTTACGGGCATTTTGAAAATATATAAAATTAAAAAAATATTACATGCTTAGACACTTAACACAAAAAAGTTAAAAATAAAAAAGCTTCTTAAAAAAATAAATACCTTCAAAAACCTAAAAATAAAAACAAAAACAGCTTCACATAGCTCTAAAAGGCAAGAAGTAATATTAAAATCACCAATACGCATATCAATTTTAATAAAAAATAACGTCTAATGAAGTCGGGTAGGGATTTTAGAATAAAAAAAGTTTTCCTCCATCGAGCCCCAACCGACTTCAATAGACGTTTTTTTATTAAAATTTATATGCGTATTTGTGATTACAATATTATTACATGGTTTTTAGAGCTATGTTTAACGATTTTGTTTTTATTTTTAGGTTTTTGAAGGAGGCTAAAACTTTTTTTCACTGGGATACATTTTTTGGTGCCATATTAGTCAGCCCTAATGATAATAATATCTAGAGAAAGAAAATTTTAAATTTGTCGCGGGTTTGAGATGACACGACTCGTTGGCCAGACTTTATACTTCGAAACAAGTTTCGTTTCTGTACCATACTTTTTTTAACTTGGGCCAATAAAGGCAGACTAATTTTTACAAACACTCTAACTTGGGATCTTTGTAGCTTTAAAAAATATTAGTGTTGAAACTGGTCAAATAAATAAAATATGGTATAAAATAACTTCATATTATTTCACTGATTTTTAACACTAGCATTTGTTCAAAGAGATCATCCTTAATATTATACGCAGATCGGCATACGTGGCCCATTTCTGCCTAGTGTAGAACTCTTTGGCGATTAGTCTGCTGAAATGCACCCATTAGAACCCATTGGTATAGATAAAAATTAAACGAAGTGTCATGACAAATTATCGAGCTCTGTAATTGGTTGTTTTGTTTTGTTTGACATTGACATGACATACCCATACCACAGAATACATATACCAATACACAAAAAAAAAGTAATTTGTATTTTAAAAATACTAAATACCTCATAAAAAGTATTTCAAATAAAATACAAAATACATTTTGAAAAAAAGTATTTTAAATACAAAATACAAATACGTATTTTGTATTTGTATTTTAAATACATGTATTTCAAATAATTCACATCTCTGTTACTTACTATGGAAACTTAAACTGTCACTATACACTCACGGGTTGCAATTCTTTATTAGTAAGGCAGTTAATATGAAGAAATATGAAACACTCCCTAACTAATGTTTGTTAAACAGTTTGATCGTTGACCGGTAGGCTGATTTTCTAATTTTGTTGCAATCAACTCTGACAGAAATCGCAGTGACATTGCAGCTTTAGTAAGAACCAATGTGACAACTATCTTACTTAAAGCAGCAATGTAACTGCGCTTTCAATCGAGAATGGTTAGCAACAGACTTACGATAGCGATAGCAATGCACTATCAGCAGTGGGACCGCCTAACTCTATCGCTTTGACTCTGGCTTTGGTTTATGACGTCAGTGCACTGTCCGTCCTTGTCATCGTGTTATGATATGACAAGAACGGACAGAGCATTGCTATCGCTCTGGCTAAGGCTGATCCTAAACCTACCGGTTTCCTTTCTTTGCTTTGCTGTTCGGCAATGGACCGCCGGCCAAGAGGATCATTTTCAATCTATCGCATATTTCAAGCTAAGTAGATTTCACATAATATATGTATGTTCTTGTGAGCTTTGTTCCTTAAATGATCGTTATGAAAACACAAAAAAATAGTTCAGGTAGGTAATGATGCCACCCACGACCCACTTCCCAATTTATATAATTATGCCATCGATTTATTTTTAGCAATCGGAGACCATGTTTGGGTGGCATATCTCCCAGAAGCTTCCTACTTCGCAACCCAGACGATGATACTTGATAACACCAAGCTAATGGCTATCTTGCCAATTATTTGGTCTGGTCTCAATATACGATAGATTGAAATTGACCCTGGTTGGCCGGCGGTCTAAACAGCAAAGTAGAACAGCAAAGCAAAGAAAAGAAACCGGTAGGTCTGGGGGGACCCTAAAGCTTTGAGTTAGCGCTCCCGTTCTTGTCGCCGGATTCAAGAACTATGGACCCCTAGGCTCATTCTGTGGTGCGGGCCCCCCGTCTAGTAGTATGGTAGTAGTACGGCAGGGGGGGATCCATGAATTTAAGGCCGTTTAAAAAAAAAACGGCCGCGCAGCAGTATTTCCAGTCAGTTTCATCTCCTAGTTTTGTAATATTTATTATACATATATTGTACATTTATATAAGCCCTTATATTATAAGCCCGAGCCGCAGGCGAGGGTTTATAATCGTCACAAGTTTTAAAAAACCTTAACAACCGTGTGTCATACAACGTTTATCAATACAATTGCGAGAAAACATAAATACTACTGAAATTGTAATCTATACATTTATTATAATAAAACTGTAATTCCTTGATCCTAAATGAGGAGGCGAGGGCGAGGATCAAAACCCTACATATCCATATTTGACTTTTTTTATTTTTTTTCGCGATTCGCGTACTAAATGATAAAATCTACCATTTAGAAAAGAATTTGGTTCAGAACAGCATATTTTTCCGCTTAAAACGGAGTCTTATATTAAACAGTTTGTTCAAAACCCCAACTTATTCCATTTCAGGTTAAAAATATTAATTTTGAAATTAATTCAAAATCACACTTATCCTTTAAGGTGGTACCCTGAGCGAAAGTGGCGCCGCGGTGAATTTTATTTAATATTTTAATTCTACTACACAATTTTAATAATGTTTATCGTGGAGATTTTAGAGCCTACAGTCTAGTATTTTTAGACGGTATCGTTACATTCCCTAGTAGTCACTGCTAGAAGTAGATAGAAAAACTGCTAAAAGTGGCCGTTTTTGACACATTTGCTATCTACTTCTACGAATGACTACGAGGGCATGATACCTTCTAAAAATACTAGACCATGGGCCCTAAAATCTCCACGATAAACATTATTAAAATCTTTTTCTATTAATAACTTATTAAATAAAAACCTCTGAGGGCGCCACTTTCGGTCATACAACCGCCTTAACTTTAGGCTTAGAGCATACTTAGGCAACGTATTACTTGCTCAGGTCAAATCCACACTTAACCTGAATTTTATTGATTTACTCAGTAATCTCTGGATATTATGTGTAGCAAAGACGGTACGATATTTATTTTGTTTGCCTGGTCGCCATGCACATTGACATAGGTAGATTATGTTCAATTAGTCAAATTAATTGTGGAGTTAAGAAAAAACCCAGATAGGTTTGTCGAGGTTAGGTATAGAGAAAAGTGCTATGTGAATGTGATGTTTGCAGAAAATATTTTACCAGCCATTAAGGTAATTTCTTGTAATTTTTTTTCCGTTTTGGTGGGTATAGTAACAGATCCACTAGTACTGATCTTCACAAGGAATTGTTTGTACGCATGCCTGTGGCTAACAAGGGCGTCGCCAGCCCATGGCCCAGGGGGGGGGGCAAGTTAATATTAAAGAGGATGAGAAAAATATGAATTGTAGGTACTATGGGCATGGGCATTCAGCGCCCCCCCCCCCCCCCCTCCCCTGCCTACCCCTGGCGACGCCCTTGTCTGATAAAACATTCATTGGCAACAAAGTACAATAAACACATATCTATACATTTGCAAAACATTCCAATAAACACAATTTAGATAAATTGCAATTAATACATTTTCGATAAATTGTAATTGCAATAAACACATTCGCAATCAATTGCAATTGAAATAAACACATTTGCAATAAATTTCAATCGTAATAAACTCAATTGCAATATACCACATATCCAATCAGGGGCCCTACCGCCCAAGTGTCGTCGACTTCGCCGTCGGCTTCATTTGACAGATGGATGAGATACATTGCTACTTCTTTTTGGTACAAATAAAAACTTAGCAAAGACAAAAAGCAATGTATTACAATCATCTGTCAAATGAAGCCGACGGCGAACTCGACGCTACTTGGGCGGTAGCCCCACAGGTGGGTTTCAAAACCACACTAAAACAGGTGGTACAAAACAGCACATATCCAGATTTGTCCTCCCGAAACCTCACTTAGGGTATCCAAAGTAACTTCTTGAGATTGACTGAAAACGGCGCAAGCAAATATGGTAAATTACTGTACTTTTTCATTCTTTAATGAAATAGACTCCTGATTAAGTACTGACTGACTGATGGATCTTATAACGCGTAATAGAATCAAACTCAAATCTCTGCGTGAGTACAGTTTGAAAGGGATGGCGCTATACGCCATCGAATAGCACCATCCCTTTCAATTTGCCCTTTAACAGAGATATTTTGAGTTTGAGTTTGATTCTATATAGGTAATGCCGGGTCCATAGCGCGTGTTTTGCCTTTCACAATCAACAAAAACTTCTCTCAACATTCAACAAAAAAAAGTATGAGGATTTTGTTGAATGTTGAGATGTTTTGTTGATTGTGTAGGGCAAAACATGCGCTATGGACCTGGCATATACGAGCCACAGTTCTTCTTCTTCTTATTTTTGTTTTGGCAATTTACTTTCCTCTTGGAAGTAATTTTTGCCAGTGTCAAGTGTTGAATATTTCAGTGTTAGATTGTTTCAGTTTACATTAAAATGCGGGTGCATCGCATTCCAATGCTGCTTGGAGCATTTGGCACCAAGTATATCAAGACAGTTTACTTGGTAAGTTCTACCGTGGTAGCCACAACTACAGTAAAAGTCTCGGCTTCACACAACCAAGATCACGCCTATTTCAATTATCCCACATATTGTTCAGTTGCGTAGACACTTGTACCACAAAACTGCACCAATTTTAAGACACAATATCCACTATGAATCAATTTGCAAATAATTAAAATAGACACCAAACCGAACTTGACAAATGGCGCCAAAAAACTCCGAGCCACAGTTAACCACACGTGTAGTCGACGCCTTATTTATACTCACTTAATAGTCTGTGGTACTCGGGTTTTTTGGCGCCATTTTGTCGGGGTTGGTTTGGTGACTATTTTAATTATTCGCAAATTGATTCATAGTGGATATTGTGTCTTAAAATTGGTGCAGTTTTGTGGTACAAGCGTCTACGCAACTGAACAATATGTGGGATTATTGAAATAGGCGCGATCTTGGTTGTGTGTGTGAAGCTGAGACTTTTATTGTAGTGGTGGCTACCTCGGCTGACCTTACCGAGTAAACTGCCTTGATTATACTTGGTGCCAAATGCTCCAAGCAGCATTAGAATGCGATGCACCCGCATTTTAATGTAAACTAAAACAATCTACCACTGGACTATTCAACACTTGACACTGGCAAAAATTACTTCCAAGAGGAAAGTAGATTGCCAAAACAAAAATAAGAAGAAGAAGAAGTCTGTGGTACTCTTTGGTCTGTGGTATTGCCCTAAAGGGAGATTACACGATCAGTCCGTCCGGATTGCAATTTTACCATCAGTCTGGATCACAATTTTACCAACTCAGCATAGCATGACCGACGAAACACGATATATTATATCGCGTGATATGACATTTTATCGACACTCAACTGTCATAATCCATTGTCTTTTGACATAAAACGCTACATCACGCGATATAATATCGTGTTTGGATGGTCATGCCAGGCCTACTGACTGACGCCAAAATTACACCAGACTACAGGGCTGCCAAAGATCTCGATATAATGAAGTAAAAGATGTTTTAAGATAAACATATATTTACCTCGAATATTATGTGGATTATAATTATGGATTTTGAAATGTAAAACTCTATGGCGATGGATCATGATAAATACCACGCGTGTAGCCGGCGCCTTACAATCTCCAGAGAAAAAAATAAAAAAAATTCTTTGTTGCCCGTGTTACCAAAGAGAATGTAAAAATAACTAGCGTTATAAGAGACGGGAGTGTCATACAAAAAGCGTGAGTATGAAACGGAAGAGAATTCAACGTAAACAAACAAAAGAGAAACGTTAAACGGCATTGCAGGCGCGGTCCCAGGGGGGGGGGGTCACAGGGGACATGACCCCCCCCAAAATCGTACATGTTACATAGAAAAAGCTTCTAAAACTTACAAAAAAGAATGGTATTATTATTAGTGACCCCCCCCCAAAAATTCGGGCTGCGACCGCGCCTGCGGCATTGGCGGTAAAACGGGTCAAAGATGAAGAATACTCTATGATGGGGCGAAGTATAATACGCATAAATTCGAATATTGTCAATTATCTACTGCTTTGTGGATTGTCAACGTTCTTTCAAACTTAGACGTGTCAAAAATTCGCTTCCGTTTCATAGATCGTTTTTTACTGAGAGAGTTGCGCCAGGCTGCGTGTTACTACCAATCATAAAGTTAATATTACCTACCTACCACCTATTCTTGTTTGTTCCTCTATTCCGACAGCTGGTATATTAACTTTATGCTACCAATCTTACACTACCGTTAGGGATTGCAATCCGGATACTTCGAAATTCGAAAATGACTGAAAAATCCGGATTTTTGAAATTTTGATAAATCCGGATTTTAACATTCAAATCCGGTTTTTTCGGATTTTGACTACAATTAATTTATTTTTATTTAATTTATTTATAATAAGGCAACAATGGCCCACAGATATATATTTTAAAAATTAAACATATATTAAAATATAAAACAATGTTTTTAGTTAATAAATTAATAGTAATGTTAGTAAAGAATTAATTTGACACTATTTTCTTTGCCGAATCGGGAGAACAATGCAATGAGTGATCCTCGGAAGTGCCTGTACACCACGCCCTGTGGCCAGAAGTCCTCCTTCATGAAAACGTTTAGCTTTGCTGTCGGGATGCGCACCACAAACGCCTTGAAATGGTATAATGGCGCGACTCCAGAGGCTGAACTTTCAAACAAAGGTTGCTTTTTTCTTAATGTAGGTACTCTATCATGTCCTGCGTAGTGGTGGCGTGGTGCAGGCCGGACAGGTACACGGCCGTGGTCGGTATGGCAGCTCGCAGCAGGAAGTTGAGCCCTGTCGGTGCGGTGCCATGGTGATTCTGCCTCGTTCGCTGACGCTCTAGCTTTTTGTTCCGAACCTCGAGGAAACCGTATTCATCTTGTCCCGGTCGGACGACATTCTGCGAAAGAGCTTGACGAAAGCTGTCTGCTGCTAATGCGGCCTTGAGTTGTTGGCGGCAGCAACAGCAGCAAAATTCCGTTGACAGCTGACGGGCGCACGAGTCTCAGACGAGCGTTTCGAATTCTTGGAATTTCAGCATCACTTCAGCCAAACTCGCCTTTAGGGACACGATGTCCTTCAGGAGGTAGGTCACATCGATGTGTTCGAAAGTGACGGGAGCCAGCTTGTTGAGGTCCTTCGCCACGAACCTCGGCATGTCATAGGGGTCGGTTTCCTTGAATAGGGTGATAATCTCCTACAGGCTCTTCTGTGTCTCCTTACGCCTCCGGGACACCGTCTGGTCGCTCTTGCCGAGAGAGTCGTACAAAAGCTTTTTTACTCTCTGAAGTTTTACCTCACTGAAGTTGGATTTGCAAATTTTGCAGTGCGCTCACCTCACCCATGACGTCCAGTTTTTGTGATAGGAACGCCAGCAGTTCATTTGCCACAAGTTTGTCGCTCATGGCTCTATACAAACAGCGGCACTTGGCCGCGTTACGTGTTCTCTATTTTTTTTAGTTTGCGTTTGCACTGATCCGTGTCGTACACACAACAATTAATGTGAGTCCTCAACTTTTATTCAACGTATATATAATTTGTGTTTGACACGACACTTCCGAGATATGTGAATTTGTGGACGCGTTCCACACATCCTGTGCTGCTGTTTCCTGCTCCAGATCTCATCTCTTTGGTTTTTCGGGTGTTGATTTTTAGCCCTGTAATCTACGCCTCCCATCGCAGGTTGAGCTACTTAGATTTCATATCACGGTGCGTGTGGTTCAGCAGTCATAGGTCATCGGCATAATCTAGATCTTCTAGAACGTTGGATATTCCCTAAGTCATCGGCATAATCTAGATCTTCTAGAACGTTGGATATTCCCCACTCTATCCCGCAAAGTTTGTTGTGATAGATCCGATACATACCCTGTCGAGCACTACCTGCACGCGTAGCATGACCAACATCGAGATAAGATTCGACTCACAGAACAATGGCTTGTCTACACCGAAATGTCACTTTTGTCGGGTTGAGATCGAGATACTCATGCTCGCATTTACAATTAGTAGACTCGTATTGTTCTTTGTCGTGGCCTAATGTCAAAAGTCGACAAACACGAGCTTTTCTCTTCAACTGACATTAATTTGACAGTTGAATCAGAAAAACTTGTCTACCACCCTTTGAGTAGTCGAGAAGGTCGAGAGAGAGAGTTCACACACTAATAAGACGATTCGAAATAGTTTACTTTAAAAGAACGCTTTCTTGAGTGCCTCTTTATCTTAGAACTTGTAAAAAAAATGAGAATTATGTTTAAACTAAATTATTTCGGATCATTTTAGATAATTTTGACGTTTATTGGTGTTAAAATAAAAAGATTACCACTTAAATATTATTATTAAAATTCACTTTTTTTATTAAAAGACATTAAAAGTTTCGAAATTCTGAGAACGAGTCCCACCTGTCTGTCAAACTGTGCTCAGCAATCGAGAAGGTCAAGACGACAAGTCTTCGTAGACAAGAGTCCTGTTTGCTCATGCTACGCGTGCAGGAAGAGAAGAGGCGAGAGTAAACAGTCGTAGCGCACACACGCATGTACTGCAGTGTGTAACTCTCAAGATTATATCTTGTAAATGGCCTTTAACAGGTCGATGATTTTTGGCGGGACTTTTTCGAAGTCCACAAAGATGAGATACAGTTCCCTTTGCCATTCAGATGCCTGCACGATGATGATACGAAAAGTGTTGATGTGGTCAGTACACAAACGATTCGGGCGGAAGCCAGCTTGTTCTTTGCGAAGAGGTTCTACAGCCCTCGATAACCTGTCCAGGATAATCTTACAGAAGATTTTGGATAGTACCGAAAGCAAGGTGATGCTTCTTTATTTACCACATTGACTTAAGTCATAAGTCACCTTCTTTGAACACAGTTATAAGCAGCCCTTTATGCCAGTCAGTCTGGAATCTCTCCGCTTAACCAGATCTACTCAATTAAAGGTGTTAGTACATCAAGCGCGGAGGTTAGGTCAGCTTTTTGAATTTCCGCTGTTATAAGGTCGACCAGGGGCTTTGCCAAGTTTGAGAGAGCTAATGGCCTTACCCATTTCGTGTGATGATGGATTCACGTTGATGTCAAGAAGCTTTGTTAGTGAGCTGGTCGTCTTTTAGAGGCTTCCTTCTATGGCTGCTAAGGTTTAAGTGGCTTTATATAGCTCTCTCAGATTACCAGAATTAGCAGCGAGTTGGGCATTACCGTTAGCCCACATTCTCTTCTCTTTTCTTGTGCTGCAATAGATTTTCTTGCGAGTCTGACAGTACTGCTGTCCAAAGTAAAATTGGAGTGATTCTTTGGGTGTCTCTAGCAGCAGTTTTAATTGAAGCGCGCTTTTTTGTTGTTGATGAGCTCCCAAGTTGAAGTTGACATCAAGTCTTCTAGGTTGCGAGATTTGTAACCTAAAACGATGGAGCTGGCCTCTGTATAAGCCACTTTAATTTGGTTTCACTCCTCATCTAACGAGTTGCCATCTGTTCTGAGTCCAAAGAAATGATTACGGAGTACGATTTTTAACTAGTTGCAGGTGTTCGGGTCACTGGGTTTAGATACGTCATACCTTCTTCCAACCTCGCCAGGTCTGCCGGCTGGCCATGCTACCACGACATTGAGACAATTCTGCGACAACCATATGCTGGTTGCTGTCTATATCAGCACCTCTATGGTTTTACTAAGCAAATATTGCTTTTGATCTGACTGATGCATGTGATAATAAGTATTACAATGGTTTAAAAAACATATATTACAAGCAAATAACACTGTATTTTTTTATTAGGGTCATTGCGAATCCATAAAATAAAACACGTGCCTTTATTCACTTCAAATTAGCATAACTTAAGAGTAAAAGAAAAATTTTGAAAAATTAGATTAAAACTTCGAAAAATCCGGATTATCCGGATTTCTATGTGACAATAACTCTTGAATCCGGATTTGAAAAAAATCCGGATTTTGCAATCCCTAACTACCGTAGTAATAACCGTTAATTTTGATCTTTTCATCAATAATTAATAAACTCTGTGGCAACCGATGACTCAGCGATTAATCTGTTGGTATACACCCATTGACTTGACTTGCTTAGCTCAGCTTTGCTTGCTTGACTGTGACACTGTGTGCAATGGGGAATTAATTTCATTTATTGATTTTGTAAAGAATATGTCGGTGTAGTATAACTTGCATTAGATCTACTTTTCAAGACCATTTTCTACTTAGTACCAACATACTTTTTGGTGTTATCTAGTCTTCGGGGATTCGAATATGAGAAATCCTAATCCTTACATTTTGGCGTAGTTTTCAGGATTCAATCAGCACATAATTTACCGAATGAAGATCTCTATAGTACTACCCTAGCATTAACGATCTGTATGAGGTGTCTGCGTTTAATTATTGGGGTAAGTAAATAGGTACCTGTTACAAATAAGAATACTGACGCTGAAATTGGAACAAATGTAGGTACGCTAAATACTTATAGGTAACGTATAAAATGGAAGTTTTATGGCGAAACTCGACTTGTTGATCATCTTTCTTATCATCACATTTTTTTCTAATAAAAGTGCTTTTCGTAATGTATTTACACTTCATTTCTTTGTTGTTCCTTCAAAAAGCAACCTTCCCCCCCTAGCATGACCACCGAAACGCGATATGATATATAGCGATTTATTACGTCTAAACCGTCAAAAGACAAGGCCATGATTTTAACATCTTAAATGAAAAACAATTGTAATTTTTTTATATACATTCCCCTATCTTATTGAAAAGAATAATTAATAGACTACCTATTAGAATTTTCTTCGTTCATGACATTTTTAGTTGCGAATCACGCCAACGTGTATGTTAATGTGATAAGGTTCCAGCGCTTTACCAATTGACGATAATAATATCACGCGATATATATCGTGTTTCGTCCGTCATGCTAGGGGGGCTGGTTTCAATACTTATGATTATTTATATTAATCAAAGTTTAAATATTGTATTTGATTGTGTATTTGTTGTTGGTGTTAAATCTTACTTTTGGTTCTTAAATTAAGCCAAACTGTATTTAAACTATTCTTTTAACCTGGTTTATAGAGAGTAAATAAGATAATTTAGAAATTGTATTTAGCCAAGCGAATTGTTATGATCTGCCGAAGCGATAATTGCTGCAAGTTTAACATCATAGCGAATCCAATGTAATTTTTTGAGCCACTTAGAATTGTTACGCAGCTGTGCCATGAAATATGCATTAAAATTTGTCGACCACTTGGTGCAACAGCAGCAGGAATTCTGTCTAAGATCTGGGTTTGCCGGGCTCTAATCCTGGTAGTCTATATCAGCCATGTCAAACTCAAAATCATTGGTGGGCCAAATGCATTTTGACTGTAGAATCAGTGGGCTGCAAAACCTAACTTTTAAGAAGATGAAAACTCATTGCACGGGTAAAGTGTTACTTTTTGAATTAGAATATTATTGAGACATGCTTGCAAGCCGCATCAAGAGGATGATTTTAAAATTGATCATGCCCCAGTCAAATGTAGAAAATGCCGCATTTGACATGTCTAGTCTATATGTTTGTGCGATGAAATGAACATAGGATCTGAGTCAATTTATAGATGTTCATATTGTTATTTCTTTTATCTAGGGAGCGCACAACTCTGGAATAAATTTTCATAGTAGAAACTTATCAAAATTATTAAAACATTATTATAATAAACTATTTTTTATTTTGGAAAATTGTGAATAACAAACTTAGAGAGCTAGCTAAAAAAAATGTTAAATTATAGCTTCGATCAAGATTATAAGTTATTATTGGTGGGCAGTTTTGGCACACCATTGATCAAAGCTGGAGGTCATTTAATGTTTTATTAAAGAAAAGTTTTAGCAATCATGTTTCTGTCAATCACGTCACGTAACTGAATACTATAATCTCCTGTCTACCTACATTATTATTAGTGATTGATAATTCAAGTAATACTGTGTGAAATTGTTGCTCAATTATGTGTATTTGAAGTTGTATGGCCTCTTAAGGCTCCGTTATGCGAAATCATTTGTCTCTGTCTTTTTCTTTACGTGTAAAGAGTATTGAAAATGACCTCACTACTGCACTTTTGATGTTGATGATGTTTTTCGTTGTTTTTTCATCATTATCTTTAGCACAATTATCTTTCTTGAAAAAACGTTATTGGAGCAACTGCACAGTACGTTAAAGTGTATTTTGATGTAGAATTCAATACTTTTCCGCTATTATTTACGCCAAAAATATGGCCCGCGACATTTTCTGCTTTTTTTTTACAATCATCTGTGAGGTTTATATGCAATTTAATACTTGTAGCTACTAGATAATCTCTTTAGCTTGTCATATGTTTTATTTTTTGTGGCTGCAAACCATATTTTCCTATTATGGCTCCTTAAGTAACCGTAGCTAGTATAATACAAGTGCTTAGTAGCAAAAGGACCTATTTGCTAAATGCCCTGCAGTCGCATATTGCCTTATTCGCGATATGCCTCATTCTCAAAAGGCCCTATTCGTGGAATGCCCTATTCTCCTTTGGACTCATTCGCAGAAAGACTTATTCTCAGAATGACCTATTCTCAAAATGCCTCATTTTTGCTTAGTAGTACGCTAATTTTCAGCTCCTTCGTAGGACGACTACATGGCCTAATTATTAGTTCACTAAGCCAACTAATTATGTTCTGCATTTGTTAGATTTTACATTTGATTTTGTTATGCATTTGTAAACATATTTAGATAGTTCTTGTGCAATACTTTTTATCAGCTTTTCTAAAAGCACAGACCATACAACAAGTACTTACATAGCCAAAAGCAACAACTTTGGTCCCCTAAAAATGGATATAATTTTTCTGTAAAAGATGTCAAAAAAAGGTTTCACAAAACAGTGTTCTTCAGTGAGGAGCTTGATGGCGCAGTGGTTTAGCGCCTGACCCGGCGATTGCGGAGGCTAAGCAACTTTCGCAAGGGTCGGTCATGGGATGGGTGACCAAAAATTTATTAGCTTGAGCTCCTCCGTGCTTCGGCAGGCACGTTAAGCCGTTGGTCCCGGCTGCATTTGCAGTCGTTAACACCCACCAATCAGCGTATGGGCCCGCGTGGTGGGTTATGGCCCATACTCCTTATCCACCCATAAGGAAGGCCTGTGCCCTAGCAGTGGGGGCAACAAAAATGGCTGATGGATAAAAAAATAGTGTTCTATTTTAATTTTTAATGTATTCATTTGCCTGGATATAAGATTGAGTTTTGTACATATTACTATTTTGCTTAGCGAAATACCTACTGCAAAAGACATTCATAAGTATGGTTTTAAAAATATCTCAGTATTCAGATTGATTTTTTTGTTTATAGTTTTATCCACAACTTTTAAATCTTTACTTTAACTATTCCACAAAGTTTCATCTTGTAATACAAAACTGTCTTTTTTAGGAATAGTAAAAATAATCAATGATACGTGAATTTTATGATACTTCGGATGAAGATGAAATGGAAAGCCAGTATCAAGTTGACTCAGAATGTCTAGTGCTCACCCGACCTGATAAAGATATGCACAACAGGTGCTGTGGGGGCAAGGCATGGTGTATAAAGGTAATTAAGATTAACACTTAAGGTATGAGCATAAGAATAAATAAAACTTAATAGAACGGACTCTTCTTTATCCGAGTCCCAAATACTACTTCCCCCTTCACGTCGCTACGCCCCGCTGTCGTCCATGCGTGTTGCCAGGGTTGCTTACTGTTAAATATTGCTTACGTTTAAAGATAATATCGCTAAAATATGAGTTTTTCTTTAGTTTTAAATCATTATTTTAGTTTAGTTAGTTAGATACAAAAATAAAATATTCACTTTTTCTGGGTAAGTACTTACCTACTCCTGAGTTTGTATAAGTAAAGTAAATAAACGTTTAGTATGGAAATTAAATTAAATTTTGAACAAAAATGTACCTACCTTCTTCTAAAACATTTTTAGGTTTTAATCAAAGTCAAAGTCAAATAAGCTTTATTCAAATAAACTTAATAATTACGTACTTTTGAATCGTCTATATTTTCCTACCACCTGTTCCAGACTTTTTTAGCTGACAAGAAGAACGGGCGCAAGAAACTTATCAGCTGTAACAGCCATAAGTAACGATATTTACAAACTTTAATATATCGTTACCAAATAATTACAACAGGGTGACAGGATTATTGGCAACAACATAGACTTATTGTTATATTACTTCCACAAAGTACTTATAGTAGCAAGTTGTGTTACATCATTTCCACGCATTTTGATCTTTAAGATAATCGTCTACTTTATAATAACCTTTACCCATGAGCGTTTTTTTAACATGGTTTTTAAATTCATGCAAAGGAAGATCAATCACTTGTTGTGGAACTTTATTAATAAAGGCTATGCCTTTCCCCATAAATGAACCTCTAGTTTTTGCAAGCCTAAATCTTGGAACGGCAAGTTTACCTTTATTTCTTGTATTAAACTGGTGAATATTGCTGTTCTTAGCAAATGAATCATAGTGTTTCCTTACATAAACTAAATTTTCATAAATGTATTGGCCTGCCAAAGTTAAAATATTTATTTCTTTGAACAATTCTCTCAAGGTATCTCTTCGCCGTAGATTGTATATGGCGCAAACAGCTCTTTTTTGGAGTACAAAAATATTTTCAATACTGGCAGCTGAGCCCCACAATAGCAGTCCATATGACATTACACTATGAAAATAACTAAAGTATACTAACCTTGCCGTTTCAATATCAGTTAAAAGCCTTATTTTCTTAACAGCGAATGCCGCTGAACTAAGTCTACTTGACAAGGCCTCAATATGTGGATCCCATTGCAGTCGTGAATCTAGTGTGATACCTAGAAATTTTGTACTCTCAATAAACTCGACTTCATCGTCATTCAAATTAATATTTAATTTTGTCTGCTCAACATTAGGTAATGAGAATTTAACACATTTAGTTTTTTTGGGGTTAAGTGCTAAATTATTACTATTAAACCAGTATGAAACTTTAGAGAGGGCACTATTTACTTCGTCCGAACAGTTATTACCTCTGTTTACTTTAAAAACTAAAGAAGTATCATCCGCAAATAGTACTGTCTCACATAAATTATTCGCGTAGTTGGGAAGGTCATTTATATAAATTAGAAACAGCAATGGGCCCAATATTGATCCCTGTGGCACACCCATATTGATGGGGGCTCCGGTAGATTCAGTTCTATTAATCACTACTTTCTGAGTTCTATTGTACAAATACGATTTCATAAGACTAACTGATTTATCAGAGACACCATAATGTTCTAGCTTCTTTAATAGTGTTTGATGATCAACACAATCGAATGCCTTAGAAAGGTCACAGAAAATGCCAATTACATCTTGCTTTTCTTCCCAAGCGTCAAGAATATGTTTGAGAAGTGCAATTCCAGCATCAGTAGTACTTTTACCCTTGGAAAATCCAAACTGATTTTTATGAAGTATGTTATTGTATGTGAAGTAATCTAATAATTGGGAATATATATTTTTTACAAATATTTTACTAAGTGCTGGTAGTATAGATATTGGCCTAAAGTTAGCTGGGTCACTTTTATCCCCAGATTTAAAAAGAGGAATCAATTTACTATTTTTCATTAGATCAGGAAAGACCCATTCGTCAATACATTTGTTAAAAATAAAAGCCAAGTAAGGGGCTAGTATATCAATTATTGATTTAATAATGCTTGTTGACATGCCCCAAAGATCTTCTGTTTTTTTAACATTAATTGTTTTAAAAGCTTTAATGATATCTGCACTATTTATATATTTAAAGGAAAAACTTTCATTGCACTTATCAACACTAGACTCCAGAAGGGAGACAGCGATGTTGGGACAAGCACTAAGAGTACTGGTAGTTTCTGCAGGTATTCTAGCAAAGAAATCTTCAAAAACTTTAGCGACCTCATTGTCAGATTCAAAAGTTTGATCACCAGTTTTTAAACAGAATCTTCTTACTGTTTCGTTATGTTTCAACTTTCATCACGTAACGAAATCACAGAATAGATACGAAATAGTATTGTATAAAGCTGGGTATGACTGATACTCTATTTATTATACTTTAAGGCGGTTGTATTTACAAACACGCCACAATAACTTGACGCCATTGTACTGAGTTTCACGTTTAACAAGTAGGCTAATATCGTGACCTTGAGCCCGTTCGGGGCGGGAGTGTCCGTTCTAGTAAGTTTTATTTATTTATTCTTATGGCATGAGTCCGATCTCGACAGCAGCAGCAGCGCTGCCGCAACAGTGCACTCCAAATTGAACCGTAATGTTATGAAAAGTGGCTCAATTTGAAGTGACCGGAGAAGTGTCGCGCAGCAGTGCTGCGCGGCAGTGTCACGCGACACTCGGAATGTAATCTCATATAAACCTATAGAGAATGTATGGAGACCAGAAGGGCTGCGGCAACACTGCTGCTTGCTGCCCACATCGGAATCATACCTTTATGTTACCTTTAATGGCTGTCTAGCAGATATGAAGTTGTTGTTGTGTATAACACACCTAAATATAGTCAGTTTATCCTCACTTGTCTTAATTTATATATAATCTTCATCACCCAACTTTTTATTGAAATAATAATTTATAAAATATGACACTTGTCATCAAAAACCATTTGGTTTTTCACTTATGGATTACAAAATCTAAGCTCGCGGTCACGCGCGGTCGACCGCGGACGGCTGGATGCCCGGCTAGCCACCTTTTCCATTTTGATATGAAACCGAAAAAGCTTTATGGTACTTTTATTTTCAAGCCTATCATTTAGCTTAATGCTAAAAGTAGCCACTTTTAACGACAGCTAAACGACAAGCAAGAAAATATTGTATAAGCTATAAAAATGTACCACAAAGGTTCTTCGGAGTTAAGCTTACTACGTGCGCTCGAGCCTCGCACACACACAAAGACAGCTCTCACCGCTGCGTCATCATTCACGTACTCGAACGGTTGAGATTCAGTGTCGGTGAGAGGTGTCTATGTGTGCGTTGCTCGAGAGCGGCGCGAGAGCACTCCTGTGTCCTATATAAAGTAATAAAGCTTCGTACAGACTGAGGCGAATTCCGCGCGAAATTCGCGAGTGCGATCACGTAACTCAAAGCGATAGCCATAGCCATTGTCAAAGAAATTGCTATGGCAATGGCTATGGCTATTGCTTTGAGTTACGTGATCAAAATCTGTCAAAATGAGCGACGCGCGCGATTCGCTCGCGTCGGTTTGGCCGGAGCTTTAGGCTAATAAGGGTACTGTTTTATACTGTACATACATTATACTGTATTAATTTTCATAAGAGTTTCTCCAATTTCAGGACATATGCGGGATAATATGTGCAGTGTTGACGTGGCTGTTAATATTGTATGCAGAGTTTGTTGTGATGGCGGTGGTGCTTCTGCCCAGCCTCACCAGTTACCCCCTCTATGCATACCTCAACATTTTTCTATTCCAAAGTCTGGCATTCCTTGCCTTCGCATCACATTTGAGGACTATGTTCACTGATCCTGTGAGTTGATAGTATTTGTATATGTCGTTGGATAATCGTATAAACCGGATCTTTACAAAAATCCTAGGTATATTGTGAAGAACCAGATAGTTGAAATCTAAGATAGATTTTCGCAATCGTCCGAGCAATTTTTAGGATCTTTGTAAAAATCCCAATATGTTTCGGACAATTGTAAACATGAATGCTGATTGGATGGTCTAGGAGACGATTTATAATATCTTTAGTCTGATTGGTCAGAACATATTGCTGATGGGTTTTGGGATTAATTAGCAATTTTTCCTAATTAAATTCTTCAATTACAGGTTTAACAACATTAATTCGCTAGAAAGTCCATTCAGGTTTTGCACAAACATGTCGAAGAGCACTGTAGAACTTTCTTAGCTCTGTGTAGAAAAGTTATTTTTCAATAATAACATCTAAATTGGCTGCACTGATCGAGCCCGGCACTTGTATAATATCTAATTTACTTCACTCATAGTACATGAATGTCTCTTGATTGATGTGAGCACTCAGTTTTCTTTCTTTTTAATAAAAAAACGTAAAATTCATACAAAACATAGGAGAAATATTTAACAATAATCACAACAATAACAATGGACGCAGTAATGTTGCCGTTAGCCAATCAGAGCATCCATCAGACCATAACGTTGACGTCAGCCAATCAGCGCGCGCAAAGTGATGGTCATTCGCGATTTACCTAAGATATACTGTTTGTATTTTTGTGAAAATCCTAAACATTACTCGGACCATTACAAAAATCTGTCTTAAATTCTAACTATCCGGAATTTTACAATCGTTCTAGGATTTTTCTAAAAATCCTATTTGTACAATTATCCTACGACATATAGATTTCAAGTTCTTTTATTTAGAAATTGAAGAGCAATGTTTGTATACTTACTTATTAACATTATAGGCTACTTTTCATCCTATCGTAGGGTCCACGCGGACGAAGTCGCGGGCGGCCGCTGGTAATTTAAATGTAAAAATGTGTTTTTTACATTTATTCTAGGGAGCGGTTCAAAAAGGCAACGCAACAAAAGAAATGATAAAGCAGATGAGCTTTCGTGAAGGCCAAGTGATATTTAAGTGCACCAAGTGCTGCAGCATCAAGCCGGAGCGCGCGCACCACTGCTCGGTGTGCCAGCGGTGCATCAGGAAAATGGATCATCATTGCCCGTGGGTTAACAATTGCGTTGGTGAAAACAATCAGAAGTATTTCGTACTTTTTACGGTAAGTTCTTGAGTGGCCTTTCAACCACAGAATAGATAATAGTACTAGCCTACAGAAATTGCACTCCGCAAAATCGTTCAAATAAATTTCGACACTTGCGCCGGCATAATAAAGTGCAATTCAGGTCTTACAGCGCTCCTTTCGCTCCCAAACTTTCACTTAGTAGTTGCCTCTCTTTCTATCGCGTAGGTCTTATCTTTTCTGACGTATGAAATTTGTCAGAGGACGCGGAGCGCTTTATACTCGCGCGCGGAGTGACAGAGCCCTGGTTCAACGTTAAGGGGCGGTAAAAGGAAAATATGGTTTGCGCGGGACATATTTTTATATGGAAAATGTAAATTTGTTGCCACCAAAAAAACCATACGACAAGCTAAAGAGTTTATCTAGTTGCTAAAAACATTAAATTGCGTATAAACTTCACAGTTGATTGTAAAAAAAAACAGAATATCATCAAAAGCGCTTGTCGCGGGCCATATTTTTGGCGTAAATAATAGCGTAAACGTATTGAATTCTATATCAAAATACACTTTAAGGTACTGTGCAGTTGCTCCAATAACTTTTTTCAAGAATGATAATTGTGCTAAAGATAATGATGTAAAAACAACGAAAAACATCGAAAGCGTGCAGAAGTGAGGTTATTTTCCGTACTCTTTACACGTAAAGAAAAAGACAGAGACAAATGATTTCGCATATCGGAGCCTTAAACACACATTTTTGAACGATTTCACATAGAATAACTATAGTTATAACTTGATTTATCGGTCCGAAAAAAATATGTAGAAAGTAGATTTTGATAGCTAAAACTTTTACTCTATAGAAAAAAAATAGTAAAGTAACCTCCAATTTCGTACTTTGAAAACCCCTGTTATAGACCTTAGTAGAAAAGGGATTTTATCCTTCCGGACCCAAGGCATAATCCTTTGTGATATTCCCACATGAAAAAAATACCACGTGGATGAACTAGCTAAAAAGTGAATTAATAATAAAAATAGGTTTTATTTATCTCATACTAATGGGTACCTAATTACATAATATAATAATATACATTTTCTTTATCTTAAATTTTAGTATGAGATCTGACACCCGAAGAAAGTTTGAAAAAACCCGTGGTACGGATCACCAGGGGGTTAAGTCTGTTAATTTTAACGTCAAAATCGTGTTTCAATGGTAATGCTTTTTGACACGGTTCTTGTTACTTAAACCCGAAACCGAAACACATTGTGTTTCTCAAACCCAAAAGGGAAACATATTGTGTCTCGATTTTGGGTTTCATAAACAAAAACTGTCTCAAAAAGCACATCCATTCAAACACGATTTTGATGTTAACATTAGCAGACTTGACCTCGAGGTCTCACCCGATGGAATGTATAATCCACAACAATAGGGAATAAGCATCAATTTTTTATGTATCAAAATCAAAAGTATAATGCGTGAGAAAATCGACTGTAATATTAAAACTTTCCTCTTGGGTTTTTTCTCGTGATATAGTTACTTGGTCGAAAACGCTCTATACAAAACGGCCATGATTTGTGACTGTGTGTGCATGATATCTGTAAATGAAAAAAAAAAATCGTTGCTTTTCCCTGATTTCATCGTGTGCTAAAACTAAAATAATACTTTTTTTCTGTTTCATCATGTTTTTATACGTGTCCGAAGTGATCAAGCTCAAATTTATCACAATCGGTCACTTATGCATATTCCCTATTAAAGAGAAAGTATGAAATACCTAAAACTAAATTATAACGTAAAAAAAATGAAACAACTTTTGTAAAAATACTGTTCCTTTCTGATCACACTGCTTAAAAATCAAATTGTCTACGAAGCAAAATGCCTAAAATTCATGTCTAGAGAGCAAAATATCTATAATTGTTTACGGCATTCTGAAAAGGAGTTATTTAATCCTTCTCCATTTTATGCATTTTTGCATTCCAGACATTCTGCGTTTTAGTCATTTCGCACTCTAGTCTATCTGCATTTTAGTCATTTTGCGTTTTAGTCATTCTACATTTTAGTCATTCTGCGTTTCGGTGATTTTGCCCTCATAGTCTTTGCTATTTAGGCAGTGTGATCAGGAAGGGAATCAACCCTTGCACATAATTCGTTCCTCAAAAATTGTTGCGGCTGCACACGCGACGGTCATTCGCGACTCCGTCGGTCCGCACGCAGACGGCAAAATATGCACCCACTGCCCAAGCTTTGGGGCTACTCAATGCTCTGATCGCTCAGCAACCAGACGTTGATGTATTCTATGTCTGTCCATGTATTTGTTTATTGTGTTATTCGTCTGTTGTGTGTATAAAATGTAATTGACCTTCTGCACGCTTTGGTGTGAAACTGTAAGTGCATTGGGCAATTGAAATTTTAATCCTTACTAATATTATAAATGCGAAAGTCCGTTTGTTTGTTTGTTTATTTGTTTGTTTGTTACGCCTTCACGTCTTAACTACTGAACCGATCATCATGAAATTTTGCATACACGTTGTCAGAGGTACAGAGAAGGACATAGGGTACTTTTCATCCGGAAAAAAAGTATTGTTCCCGAGGGATAGCAAAAAAACCTTTCCACGCAGACGAAGTCGCGGGCGGCAGCTAGTAAATAAATAAATGAACAAGTAATGAGGATCAGTAACAGGTTTGAATCCTATAGTTTTATTGGTATAATATAAAAACATATTCATAGCTATGAAACTTAGTGAACGATTTTTTGAAATCCGTTTAGAAATGGTTGAATTATGAGGGTTTTGAAGGGAATGCCAAGCTCAATGCAATAAGTGCTTTATCACGTACGACATAAAGTTCGCGTACGTCTCGATGACGTCATAAGGACACCGCAAAATAACAGTGTTTTAGCACGTTTTAGCTCGTATATCTTCTCAGGTTTAAGATATATCTTAAAAATTTTTTCACAGTTAATCATGTGGTGGCATAAGTTTTCTGCTTGTTGATTACGTATGTCTGTTGCTAACAATTCTCGATTGAAATCGATTGAAAGTGCAGTTACATTGCTGCTTTAAGTAAGATAGTTGTCACATTTGTTCTAAATTAAAGCAGCAATGTAACGGCGATTTCTGTCAGAGTTGATTGCAACAAAGTTAGATAATTATCCCCCTGATAAGCCCCTAAACAAAAACCTTTAAGCTCGGTGCATCTAATGCGTAGACAGACCAAGTCGCGTGTTGCCTAAATGTCATATTTATTAGCTTTAGGCCTAGGACGGTGTCAGTCTATTTAGTAGATTGCCTAAATATTTGTCAGCCTATGTCACGTTTTGCCTAAATGCCATATCTTTTAAAAGATCTCCAATATGCAACAAATCATGGTATAATTCAGTACGTCTATGAATCTTTTTGCCTTCCTCTCTTCTAACCTATATCGCAGTAGGTCTAACTAACTTTATGTCTACATCACACTATGACTAGTCATAACGCGATTTAGTCCCTCTACGCATTAGGTACACCGATTTGAAAGGAACAAAAATGGTTACTGATCCTCATTGTCGGCAGTTGTACATAGCAGCGATCTCGGTGCACTCGCTGGCGCTGTCCGTGTGCCAGTTCGTGGCGTGCGTCCGGCGCGAGTGGCGCGAATGCAGCGCGTACTCGCCGCCCGCCACCGTGGTGCTGCTGCTGTTCCTCGTGGCCGAGGCGCTGCTGTTCGCCATCTTCACCGCCGTCATGCTCGTCACGCAGCTACACGCCATATGGAATGATGAAACTGTAAGCACACTATTGATATACACTCGGCCGTCGCCTATGAAAAATCGCACCTTTTAAAAAAAATCTTCAAAGTTAATTTAATCCTATTTAATTTAATGGCTAGTGTTTTATATACTTTTTCCCCTTCGGACTTCGGAATGATCGTCGAACGGAATCGGAACTAATGGCGCCACAAGCGTTTGCCCTAAAATCGTTTGATTGGCTGTTTCAAATATCAAGTGTAATTTCTGACGTATTTTAACCAATCAAATCCATTGATAGCGGTCGCTTCGATCGATCGATCCCCTAATAGATCCCCATTACTGAGATTCAGTTTCCGAGCATTTTTTTTTGCAATATTTGAGCAACCTCATGGGCAATAGTAATCCATCTTTGGTATTCTTTTTTTAATTGAACTGTTGAAGTGTGTTTTCTCCATCATGTCGATAGCAAATTTACCCGCATTTCTTGAATTGACCTCTTTTATTTCCCTTTTAAGGCGGCATAAGCGAAAACGCTTTTAGCGTTAAATTAATAGTAACTGTTATGTTAATTAAATCAATTACTAATTGAAAGCTCATTAAATGTACTTTAAATAGATATCAACATTTACGCAATAAAACGTTAGCTAGCAATAGCAGGTGGCCAAGTTTAAACTTATTTTCGAAGAGGTGCGATTTTTCTGACGTCGAGTGTAGTACTAGCGTACAGAAGATGCACTCTGCTAAATGTTTAAACAAGTTACGACTCTTGCTCCGACACAGTAAAGTGCAATTCAGGCCGCACAGCGCTCCCTTCGCATCAAAACATTCAATTAGTAGTTGCCTCTCTTTCTATCGCGTAGGTCTTATCTTTTCTGACGTACGTAGTTTGTCCTCTGGACGTAGAGCGCTTCATATTCGCGCGCGGAGTGACAGAGCCCTGCTGTAAGTTAGTTATTTCCATGGATTTAGCACAATCGCTAAGCATGATTGGTTACGTAAATTTTTTTATCCTACTATCATGGTGTTATAGTATAAGTAATGGCAATTGTGAGAACGAGCCACCCCCCTCTACTTGGTGTTGCTTCATTCACACTACCTTCAGTCAATGTCGTCGATAGAATTTCAACTATATGACAATGATGATAAAGTTGAATTTCTTTAAACGAAATTTGAGATTATTTAGACCGCGCACTCTCCTTTAATAAACCTCCTTGGTTATCTCATATCATATGTAGTGCAAATTTATTATGCTATATGTTATTAGAGGTCGCCCGCGACTTCGTCCGCGCGGACCCTAAGGAACGTCTGACCAGGTTAAAAAGTAGTCTGTATGTTAATCTAGCCCATAATCTGTCTACCAGACAAAATTCATCCAAATCGGGACTATCAAACTGAACAACTTTTACTATGTGATAGGACGAATTCTGAAGTCGCCGGAAAATTTGCCGTTTCAAACAAAAACTGATAACGAAAATAATAAATATCAAAATGTATGAAACACAGCTGATTTTTTCTGAGATTTCAGAGTTGGTCCCATAGTAAAAGTTGTTCAGTTTGATGGCCCCTACTACCATATTCGGCATCACGGGTTATTTTGTAACACCCTGTATACGAGACAGTCACCGTATTTGACCGTCGCGTCCCGCATTGCTTACGCGCCCTTGTTTGCTCGGTATAATTTTGACAATATGCGGGCCCGAACTGGACGCGAGTGGCATATCTATTGTATATTGCTATTTATAGCTATAATATATTGTTTAATACTTCGAATAAAGACATTGATTTTTTAGACGTCCGTATTGATCCCTGAAAGTTATGGCAACCCAAGCTTAGCTAACCTTTTTTGACAAAAATAATCATCAATTCCTTTTGATTTCAGGGCATAGAGCAACTGAAGAAGGAGCAAGCTCGTTGGGTGCGTAAGTCACGATGGAAGAGCATACAGTCCGTTTTTGGCCGATTCTCTATTCTCTGGTTCTCTCCATTCACCCAGCCATCCCCTAAAACAAAATTGGAGTGTTATTTATACAGCGTTTAGTGGCTCTTGTATCCTATACGTGTAAAAAGTGCACATGTGACGTGGTGATATAAAAATCATATTAGTACATCCATCATACACTTCTCATATGAAACTAGGCTACTAATAGTCACTAGGACCCTTGAAACACAGTTTAAAATGTTTTTTTGAGGTTTCTTTGCGCGACCAAAAGCTTTACCATACGCTTACACGGTAAACTCACAGTTTGATAATGTTGCTTGCACTCAAGTTGGTGGGAACTTGAAGGGATTTGACCATAAAATGAGTTACCTCGCTACCCTAAAATTCAATTATTAATCTCGTAGCAAAAATGTTACCAAAAGTGTTGCCAGAATAAGGCGAAGATGCTATGATTGTTATTTTGTTAACAATTGTTATAAATTATAAGTTATTGAGCCAATGTTGGTTATGATGTTGATGTCATTAAAGTTACCCTGGATGACAGAATGCTTATTATGACTCAAAATATAATATACACATAATGAAACAAATTAAAAAGGTATACAAATGATCAAATATTTTCAATATCTCAAAATGTCACTATAAAGGTCAGTTTGACAATTTGACAGTCACGTTTCTTTGTTTACATTTTTGCTACGAGATTAGTAATCAGACTTTAGTAACGAAGATAATACTTTAAGTACCTAGGTGATTTATTATTAATATTTTGATATATAGTATCTTTTAAAAAAATATGAATATTTCAGCCTTTGCTTATTGAGAATAAAGTCGAGTCTAAGAAACTTTAGGGCTTATAGTGAAACATAACCCTGATTTTCAGGATTTGTCAGCAAAGATTGAGAAGTCATAATGTTAATAATTTATTTTCTCTATACTTGAGGTAGGTACTCTTATTCTCTATACTTATTCAAGAGGTGTTCGCTTACAACTCTTGAATAAGAGCGAGTATTGCAGTTTGTAAACTCTACAATTAAAATTGGCAGAAACTACCGGGGTAACTTATTAAAATAAACCGATCTACAAATATTAAAGGGGTCAGATCTCATTTTAGGGTCTGCCTTGCAAACGATGGCTTACCT
Organism: Agriphila geniculea; assembly: GCA_943789525.1. Taxonomy (NCBI): domain Eukaryota; kingdom Metazoa; phylum Arthropoda; class Insecta; order Lepidoptera; family Crambidae; genus Agriphila; species Agriphila geniculea. The sequence goes on from OX038870.1 coordinate 5,421,941, forward strand.
TATAAGTATAAAGCAATACGATTTGTAAATTTTATTTGATGTATAAAATCGTTATATATCGTTTACACTGTGATTTTTCGTATTATTTTCATTTGATTATTTTTAATTATTTAATTGATATGTATTATTTACAAATTAATATTGATGAACTTTAGGTACCTTTCTACTTAAAATGACTGATAATGGAATTAATATGAGAACAATCTATCTTGTAGGGAACGAAAAATCTGCATTTATTATAGTGTAACAAATATTGTTAATCAATGCGATTTGGAGATACCAAAACATGTAATAGTATTTATAAGAAAAAGTCACAAAATCAGTTTATTTTACATTGCCTAAGTTTTTACAGTCTTTATATAACTAGTTCGTTACCTTGTAGAACATTAAAAGTTTATTATTAAAAATTACGTGAAACTTCATGTAACTTGAAATTTTCTATCACAACAGTTAATAGATAGTAAGAATGTGCAGTAAATTAAGTAGGTTTGAAACGGATTTTAATGATAACCAATCATTACCTACTACAGTTTCAACGGTAAGCCTCTTTCACAGTATCATATTGACTAATAAAGGCCTACTCAAACCGGACCAGTATCCGCTACTGACGTCGGTAGCGGTATACCCGACCGATATCCCGACCGGTATTTTGTATGGCATTACCGCAGCTGTTGTGAAACCAGAACCGCATACCGGATCGGTACACGGTACGTACCGCGTGTTCGGCTGAAACTTTACGTCCCCACCCGCGGACGCGCCCCGGGCCGCCCGCCCGCAGTACTCGCGTCGCGCGCCAGGAACACCGCGTTATCCGCATACCCATCGGCATATCGTTACCGCCACCGGTACAGGATACCGGTTAGATTTGAGAAGGCCTTAACTGTCTGATATACATATATGTACAAAAATATGTACGTTTCTGTCGTGTAGGTAACAGTTAAATTACAATAATATACATCGTGATATATTTCATTGACTTTAAAGTAAGGCTATAATTGCTGTCAAATAGCTCCTTTTTCTTTTCCTGTCTTAATTAATACAAAAAATAATCAACATGTACACTGTGACCTTTAAACATTTGATTTTCTATTAAAATTAACACGTTTTAAGTCATTTAATGATTATTTTTGTTAAATTCACAGTTAGTTATTGCTGTTTCTGAGACAAGCGAAGAAAAACAGATTATTATAATTAACTATTAAACATACCTGCCCCCCTACTCAAATGGCCAATTTTCTATTCGTTCGCCAAATTGAAATCTAAAAATAAGCCATAAACCCTCAAAATTACGTGTCGTAGGCTTGTCAATTCCATACATACAATACAACATACAATACAACAATGTCTGATTTACATAAACTTGCGATGTGTGACTTGAGCGTCTAATTGCTTATTTTTTTTAAACTTTAAGTTAGCGAATGAATAGAAAATTGGCCGTTTGAGTAGGGAGGCTGTACCTATTAATAATAATTTATTTAAAAAGGTGTAAGGACCTATAATTTTCTAAAGAGTAGTTTAAGAAGATCCAGTGTTTAAAATAATTAAATTATTTTAACTCTTAAAACTTGTCCTTGGCAATTTTGTGCACAGTTTTATATGTTGTTTATTTGATTTATTAAAAAAATTAAAACAATAAAATTAATTTTGTAATATGTGGAAAAAGCTGGTACTAAAAAAAATACATTGGTAATATATGCATGACATGACTGGATAGAAATGTATATTTTATGTATAGTCCATTCCACGAAACGAACTCCCAAAGAAAATCGGACCTTGTGCGCCCATTGGTCAATGCGCGTGACATTCAATAGCCTGGCTAGCCAATAGCCGAGCTCTAGCCGCGCGCAGTGACCAATGAGCTGCAAGCATTTGGTTCCACAGGACTTCGATTCGTGGAACGGAGTATAGATAGATTTAGGTATTATAATATTCCATTTTTAATAACTCCAAGGTAATGGACATGGCGTCCTGTAGTAGTAATTTTATTGATTTTATTGAAACGAACTACATATTTCAATGTTAATTAATGACAAATGAGAGTGTCGGAGAAACATTTTTTGCATAAAAGTGATATTCCTTTATTAATTATTACAAACTTAAAATATGTATCCTTAGTCCCGTAAACCGCTCTCAATGTTTGAGATCATACTTGCTCTTTTTTTATAAAGAGACCGGTTTATAAATACGGGCCATTTACCAAACATCAGAGAAAATATTTATATTTTCTCGAAGTGACTTTGACATTCATAATAGAATCATGAACAAAAATAAGTTATGATAAGTATTAACCTAATTATTTCATTCGGTTTAGTGCCTTGTTCTTCCGTTATTATTTATAAGTATAAACATTTTTACACAGTAGTTATTTCCTCGATTCCATTATTTAAGAATAAAACTAAATATGATTTATGATTATGGTGGGCTGCTGAGCTGCTAGCTATAAAGTCCTCCTAATCAGTATTATCATTGGGTATAAATAAATCAACGGCAGAGAGAAAAATGCACTGTCATTTTCATTAAGTTAGACGTTTAATTTATTTTGTTTTCAGTGTTTACTTAAGTCTATGTAGCAAGGTGTTATTTATTAAGTATTAAAAAGTCATTACAAGTGATCAAGTGGAGCTGAGCGATTTTCGGATACTTTAAGCTAATTTCAGTTATGCACAGCGATAATATGTTTTCCTTAAAACCCACATTCCAAATTACTTATATTCTACATTGGTTGTATGTTTGTTTTCCTTCGTTCATGTATACTATCTTTCCAGTTGATTTGCAAAACGAAACAACTAAGGAAAAAATCAATTGATTAATTAATCGTATTCTACATTATATTTACCACTATTTTATCTCATAACGTGAAATTGTGCTTCACTTAATTACTTTATGTAGTGGTTAAGGCATAAGGACCAGGGGCCGTACCGGCTAACGAATCGATTATCGAAAAATCTGAATCGGTTTCAACTTAGAACTGAAAAATCAAAGTAAGGAATTTCGTCTTGTACTTTCTGTTGACGTAATTTGGAAGATAACGATGTTCGTGTGACATCATGAAATGGGGTTCGCCATTTTCGCCGAATTGGGGCTCGATTTATCTGTTTTAATTTGAAACCCGGCAGACTTTTCGAAGCTCGATACGTTAGCCGGTACGGCCCCTGAACCGCTTACCGTTGAAGTGGTTTTGATTGGGTATTTCATGAACCGCTTACCGTTAAACGGGTTTTTGATTGGGTATTTCATAGACTTTTTTCAAAAACCCTATCAATACGGGAACCCTATCGAAAGGGTAACCCAAGTAAGCACTTACCGAATACGAAAACCCTATTGGGGAAACCCTATGAAGGGGTTTTAAAATGTGTTCAAACAATTTATACCTAGTTCCACCTGGGCCGAAGGGCGGAACCGCTTACCGTCAAAGGGGTTTTGATTGGGTATTTCATGAACCGCTTACGGTACCGTTAAAAGGGTTTTTGATTGGGTATTTCATAGACTTGTTTTCAAAAACCCTATCAACTAACCCTATAGATAGGGAAACCCTGTCATTTGGTAAGCTTTTTAATAGGGTTTCCCTATCAATTGGGTTAACCAAAAAAGGGGGTTTACCGGTCCCTGGGTTAAGGTAGTGAGTTGTTTCGAGAGTAAAGTAAGCACAATAATGACCCTTGCTGTAAGTGACCGGTCAGCTTTTTTGTCATTGCCATCGTAAAGTTATTGTCAATCAACCTCGGCAATAGAAGCTAAATGATTTTTACAATAAAAAAAAAACTGACTGGGGTATTTGGACCTTTCGATTGAATCTTGAACATAATTAAAACCTCACAACGGTATCGATATCCAATAAACTGTATAAGTATACATATTTTGATAAATTGTATTATGAGGGGTTTTGTAGCTCTCATTTCATGAATATTCATGTTCCAACCGTTTTTTCATCAATATTCTAGATGTGGCTGTCAAAAATATATGTAAAACTACGTTATACTTATCAGAGGTCTGAATCTACTTCGATTTTCATTTTTAAAACCATTTCATTTGATTAAGTTCAGTCAAAAAATAGTTTGTTTTTTGTAAAATTCTACAAAATAACGCAGATCGAGGTTGTTTTTGTTTTTTTATTTAGTAGTCAATAAGCACGGTCGGTAGCTGTACTGTATGGATCACTATGGAAGCTTGTCCACGGTTTTCCGCCGGAAAAATCTACGGTTGATTCGCCGGTTAAAGATGTACTACGGCAAAACTGTGTGGACTTGCTTCCTTGGGAGTCTTACGTCACAAGTTAAGGGGGAGAGAGGGGGACGACGAAGTGTGACATTGTGTGACAAGGGGGTGAGACGGGTTATAAAAGGAGACTGGCGGGTCTCAGCCTGAAGTCCTACAGCGTTAAGATTTATACCAAAAAATACTGTATTCTTTATAATTTCTATTAATATAAAAAAGCATAGTTTTGCTCATTGTATCTAATCGATTTATCATACGAATTGATTCACACGAACTTTTTAATCAGTTTCACATTAACATTATATTCTGCTTTTGTCAACTTCACTTGTCAGTCAATATATCAATAATATAGGAAAAATATATTTTGCATAATACGTTAGCTGATTTGGTGTCACAATACAATTATTTAAATTGGAGGCAAGCGCTATTCAAAGATAGTGATGCCAATGTTACGAACAAGATTTTCCACGTATCAATTTATTATCAGATTTAATATCAGAGCTTTCGCTGATATTTCTACGCAGTTATCAAATAAAACAGGCTCACTTCTATTATGGTAGACACGTAACTTTTTCTTTTTCTCATTACCTCCCAAGTTTTTAGGAAAATTAAAAATACTTTTTGGTTCCCCTATAGAATTAACTTTAACGAGCCCGTAAAAGTTTTCGTGTGGGTGATCAGGCCGAACTTTCATAGTAAACCCGCCGATCTCTTCGCGACGTGTCTTCATATTTCAAAATCTTGGATCTCTTTGAAAAATTTGATATTTCATATAATCTTTTTTCTTTTGCTAATTTCTTGCAATGTTTAATTTTATGTTAATTTATAAAAAATCGTTTAAATTGAAATAAAACATTTTTTTATGGATGGGCCCTAGTGATCCATACAACATGTGGACCGTGCATTCGCACTGCGAGTTATCCGTACCATGGGCAACAGCGTCGCTTAACCACTGCTAAGGTTAAAATCGCTTGCACGCCGCGCCCGCTGTCACATACGTTTAGTTCGTGCAGGGGCGATACGCGCGCACACGAATTTTGTTGCGACGCTGTTGCCCATAGTACATATTTACGGCGGGAAAAAAGTATGTGCGCAATCGCCACTTGTAGATTTGAATCAAAAATTCATGTCTCGATTTAGTTATTATAAGAAATAATTTCAATCCAGTTATGACGTTATGTTGTGTATCACAGTGTAAGCCTGTAAGGTATTATTATAACAATAATACTTGTTATTTTAAGGAATTGTGATCATTTCTTTTCTGTTACTTTTTATAACTTTTCTATTGGATAATTCATAATATTAAGGTTGTGCGATTATGATTTGACTATAGTGTTTGTTTTTAGAATTTTCAAACTTTGCGGATAAATTTACCATTTCACAAAATCAAGTTCGCCATATTTTTTTTATATTTAAATTACATTTTGTTTGCGTGAAAAATACACAGAGTTGCTTTGACTGGTCTCAATGTTGCCTAAATAGTCGTAAATCAACATTAAAAATCAAACTAATGTATTATATAAAGCTATAATATTTTAATATATAGTATTTTGAGATATTTTTGTATCATTAAAGTCCTATTTTTTACTAATTAAACACGATACTATGCACTTTTTTTTAAATAGTCTACGAATAACTTGATGGATAGTTGTTGACATGGCTGCAATATTCACGTTTACGCTACAGTTAGAGTGGTGTTGAGAGTAGGTTAAATGAAGAATTACCGACCTTCGTATTGTAAATATGAACTTTATCCTAAGCGCTATCGCACACGGGCAACTTAGTTGCCCAGCAACTGTTTTGTCTCTCACATCAAGTCCACGGGTTTATATGTCGTCGGCAACTTTTCATACAAACCATGTGAGAGACAAAACAGTTGCTGGGCGACTAAGTTGCCCGTGTGCGATAGCGCTAAGGGTGCCTGTCCATTGACGCGGAGCGAGACGGGGCGGCGGCGGCGGAGCGGAGAAATGAGAAAATATTAACCAATAGGATTGGATACAATCTCCGCTCCGCAATCCTATTGGTTAATATTTCCTCGTTTCTCCGCTCCGCTCTGCCGCCTCGCGCCGCGTCAATGGACAAGCACCCTTAAGATACCTACAATAGGGTGGGCAATGCAAAGCTAATTGTAGATGTCGCTGCGTACGCTTGTTCCTAAGACAGTAGACGTTCAGAACAAAATGTATGGGAAAATAGGTATTTATTTTGTGGTATTTTTTTACCGAAACAGAGCCATTGACCCAAAATGGATACAAAAGACTATTCTACAATGCATATGCCGGAGTTGAAAGCCAAATTAAGACGTTTTTATTCTTACAGAATTTATCAATTTTTTCTATATCCAGATTTTTCGGAAATTTGTAAGTGCCAACATTTTTAAAACCTGTTACACAGAATTTAATCAACCTATTTTTAAAGTAAAAGTCCTTTGTTTTCATAGCTCTCGTGGAACAAGCGTACGCAACGCCATTTTGACAGTTGCCTTCCCCATTAAGAGCGCTAAGCAAGCATCCTTGTATACTTTATTAACATTTGTGATGTCATACATACCACATACTGAATGAAATGAGTAGTTTAAGTGCACGATATCTGTCCACTGTCGAAAATTTTGCTTGTTGTCGTGTATTTATTTAGGGTTTGGAAGATGAGCCTAAACTAGTCTGTATTCTATACGCCTGAGTCGGCTCGCTAAGATATTGTGTTAACTTTTCATTTTGTTTTTTGGTATACACATTATATCTACATTCATTAATGTTACAATTCTAGAAAAGTATTAAACGAGGGGTATAGAAGCAAAGGCGAATCAGTTATTAAAATTTTGAGAAATGGCAGAAACGTAACTCCCTCTGAATTTTAGTTTTCTAGAAACTGTAATCAGCTTGTGTATGGTTGCCAGTTTACATGTAACTCAAAAAACTAATGATACAGTACGAGGCATGTATCTTGAAATTTTTTCGACGTAGTGGGGATAAGTTCGCGTATGTGTTCAGATCAGTGCAAAAATTACGCAAAGTATATGTAAATAGATTGAAAAAACAAATATTATTTTCATTGGCAAAATGCAATGACTTTCTGTGTAAATGTGTTAAAAAGACATCTGCTGTGTTTTAATGTAAAGTAAGAATCTAAAAGTGCACAAAGCGAATGAACCATGTAAATTGTGAATAAATATTTATGTATTTATTCCATATTATTATAATTATTATTGCCGTAGGTACTCAGAGACGTGGTATCGTGTCTAAAGATAAGATTCCGATGTCAGCAGCAAGCAGCAGTGTTGCCGCAGCACTAGTGGTCCCCATACATTCTCTATAGGTTTATACGAGATTACATTCCGAGTGTCGCGCGACACTGCCGCGCAGCTGCTGCGCGACACTTCTCCGGTCACTTCAAATTGAGCCGTCTTTCATTACATTACGGTTCAATTTGGAGTGCACTGCTGTGGCAGCACTGCTGCTGCTGCCGAGAACGGACTCATAACTTTATACTATCACTACGGAAAAGAAAGAGGTAGCAACAACTTGAATTAAGTTTAACTTAATTGACTTCTCTGAGTAATGCAGTTAATTGGCTCTGAGGGATAATTGTAATATTGGCATTGTAGTAGGTAGACACCACAATATAGAGAGAGTACAGTAGTTGAGCTTAGCACTTGCGCGCTCGAGCAACGCACACATAGACATCTCTCACCGACACTGTATAACTGCAATCTCAAAACAGTTCGAGTACGTGACGCAGCGGCGAGAGCTGTCTTTGTGTGTGTGCGATGCTCGAGCGCCCGTAGTACTAAGCTAAACTTCTGTTAGTCTCTATTTTGTGTAGACACCGTTAATGTTTAATTATACCTATCTAAAAATTTAATGGGAAAATTTCGGAAAAAAATCGGCAAACTCACAAAAATAGCAAGACGCGTGCGTATATTCATTTTCATTATTTACGTAGGTAAACAAGATAGTCTCTTTTGATTACGCGCGTGTAATTCTATGAATGAGTTCCAAGTTGGGACAAACAAAATATCTTAACCATTATCAAATATTGAAACTTTTAACTGTACATACTCGATTAGAATAAGGAAGACATACACTCATTTAATTTTTAGATATACTTAAAAATTAACCGTGCATAGCGGACCCTACGAACGGTACCAATAGAATGATCTAAATGTCCTTTTATCTATAATAACTAAGTATAAGTTTTTGAGGGAATTATTTTCATTAAAGTTGAAATGTGGAATGACATTATCTTTTATTTTCGGTCTACGCTTCGCCTTCTATAGCAACTATAACATAATATACAATGTGGTGAAAAAATAACCCTTGCTAAATATGGTATACTTAGATAGGGAACATCAAACTGAACAACTTTTACTATGGGACCAACTCTGAAATCGTGAAAAAAAAATCAGATGTTTTAATTGTTAATACCACTAACATTTTACGTTTTCAATAATAACTTTGTTTTTCATAGTGTTTGTATAAATGACAAAGTTATATTTGCGATTGTGAATTTAATACTGCTGATAAAGGCTTGTTCAAGCTATCGTTTAATACAAGAACTCTTTCTAATACGGCGTTTTAGTGGAACAAAATAAATAAAACCGAAAATGATAAATAAATTTATATTTCTTGACAGGATCTTAGTAAATCTACAAAAACTTGTCAAAAGGTGTAGTATTTTTGTTTATTTAATTGAAATAATCAAAATTTAAATAACACGTTTTCATCATCATTTTATTTATTTCATCATTTCATCATTTTATTTATTTTTTTCGTGATTTCCGAACCCAATTTATATGCCATTTCCTGCCATAATGGCATAAGCCATATGAATTTTTGAGTATTTTTCTGATGTTTGTAATGGTAATAACTATTGTTTTCTTAAATAAAACCAAGGTGCAAAATGAGGGTTTTTAAAACACTGTCGGTTAGGGGAATCGATATAATTATTTAGTATTTTAAATAAAAATACGAGATCGAACTGTGTACGTCGGGAATTCAATGATAACAATTTGTATTTTTTAAGCTTAGATTATTTATAATCAAGTTTTTAAGGGAGTCGTTATTAGATACGTAAGAAGATCCGGTTCTATATTCTAATCTATACTTATAATAAAACTGTAACAGGTCCAATTCTGTACATTGAAGATATTTTGAAAAAAATGTTTGGTGGGCTCTCTAGAATCGAAACTGAAGCCAAAACTGTATTTTTTTAAATTTTTGTCTTGCAAATCGACGAATAGGTTGCTTTTATCGATCTTCCTAACTTTTGATTGGGCACATCATGAAATTATTGGCCAGATCATGAAATGCCGACACATGGTGATCTGCCCAGGCAGATCTCGATCGGCCCTGTTTAACGATTAACCCACGACATGTATATGTAGGAATCGTTCGACATAAACGTCACGCAGTGTCGTATTTTGAGGCCCAATGCTAGCTGACCGCTACTCAAAGGGAAAGTGTGTTGCGGAACCGATAGTGATTTAACTTGTCGAGTTTAGCATCAGCTGCGCGTCGCTGTCAAGGTGACCCGCCCGCCGCGTTCACTGCTAGTTTCCTTAACGGACCTGTCATTACATAACCGAAAGTGCCCCAGCTCGAACAATCGTACGTAGCTTTTTTGTTTAGTACCTATATTTATTTTTATTTCACTGTTATGTAAAAATCTATGTACATATTTCTAGATGTGGATGCGAAAAGTGTTGTTGTTGCTGTTGATCGTGGCGTCATCTATGTGCCTGCCGTACGACCCTGAGGACGACGAGGTGAAGACTGTGGTGCCATCTGACGGCAAGTTTGAAGCCTTCTACCAACGAGAAACGCACGGTATACCGAACGGGTCCTCTCGGCCTGCGCACGGGCACGGCAGTTTCTACAAGCATCGCAACCCGGCGCTAGTGGACGTTAAAAATGCACCAGCTTACGGCTTTCGTTTTGACGGCAAGAGGCGATTCAACTTCGACGATGAATAGGTATTTATTAGCCCAATTCCAATATTATGTGAAATAAATTGTTCAATAACAAAAACTAGCTTTATTCAACGTTTGATTCCGCCACAATTCCGCTCTGCATGTCTCATATTCACTCAAAATTCGCGCCGATTATTAAAAATTGTATGTAGGTATGTACTTATTCTGTAAAAAATAAAAACGAAATTCGAACCGGCCCTTTTTTTCTAATAAATAGACATGTTCCGCAATAATGTCTCAATCAAATTGCTACTCGTAATTTTTTTTCCAAACTGCATGCGATGTTTCATTTTTAAAGTGTTTCATTTTAGTTACTTTACGTCACATTAAACAGTATGCCACTCCAACTGGGTCTCTATTCTCATATTATAATACTTAATTAATTATGTTGGTTCTAAGATTTTGTCCTATTAGGTAGTTTTAGTTGAACAAGTTTGTTTTTCTCGTTCCAGTTTGTTTCATTTTGGTAGTACAGTCAGCGTCAAATTGATGAGCGGCTAGAATAGTACATATTATTTAAAAATGATCTGAAAAACATAAAAACAATTTGATGTAGGTACGCAATTCAAATCATCATATTTTTTTTTTTTTTTTTTTTTTTATTTTTTTTATTATATTGTTATAAGCACACTAGGGTTTTCAAAAAATATCTTACTACTCATTGTTTCATTTAGGGCATGCCCCGGGAATTCCCGGTACCGATTTTTCCCGGTATTTCCCGGGAAATTGGCTTTTTACGCAGTACCGATACTGAGAATTAATTTCCCGGGAAATCCGGTACTTTCGGTACTTTTGTTATAACTTCAAATTAAGGCAATAATTAAGCGTCTATTAGCTTAAAATGCCGCTAAATTATCCTTCGAATGAAAATAAATAAATGACGCGTTCGTCTTGAAACATTGAGGTAAGTTGGACGCAAAGATTTACTAATTATTTTTCATTAAGCAATTTTTTTAAATAATATATAGAAAAAAATAGAGTTTAATTATTACTTTAATTATAAAAAATCCAAATTACTTTAATATTTCAATAATCGGTGTCTCGATTAGGGTTGCCAGCAAAAAACAGACTCTAGAAACAATGTGAAGCGAAGTTTTAGGAATAATAGTATTGAGGGTAGGTAGGCCAATCAGAATTATTGACACACCTGTCAGAACATGAAAACAATAACAATTGTTAATGATGGAGTGAATGTAATGATTTTTTAAAAGAAATACAACAGTAAGTATTTATTATAAGTGGTAGGTTTTTAGAAACCGTTACACAATGAGTAGTAAGATATTTTGAACACCTTGTGTGCTTACAACATTAAGAAGATTCGAACTGCGTTAGTAGGTATATCAAATTGATTTTATGTTTCCCAGATCATTTTGACTACTCTAGACGCTCATATAAATATGACGCTGACATTACTTACTCTACTGTAGGTAAGTACTACTTGAAATTTAAATTCTTTACTTTTAGGGTTCCGTACAAAAATGTAAAAAAAGGAACTCTTATGGTTCGACTCAGTCTGTCCGTCGGTCACAGCTGTATATTTCAAGAACTACTACTCGTATAATGCTATCAACTCAAAATTTGGAATAGTTTTAAATGATATTTACCCAACTATTTTGCAAAAATGAAAGATTTTTTGCAGCAGGGACTGAAAGGGGGTCTTAAAAATTCGAAAAGCGAAGCGCTGTTTGCATATACCGGGTGTAACAAGACCTTCAACGAAGCCGAGGTCTACGTATTCTGCCCATCATCAGGACCATTTCTGTTCAAAATTATTGTTGGGAAACGATTTTGATTTTTGGTGTTAAAAAAGCATTGCATATTTTACCATGCAATGTAACACGTACAACAGACCGCCCCTGCGAGTGTATGCTACACAGCTGCGTGCGGCCGAGTTGAAAGGCATGTTTATGTGCGTGCTCATGAGATACATCGAGTGACGACGTTTTGAAGCCATTGTTTGTTACGAAACACTTAAAATTTTGATAATGTTTCATTGGACAAAAAGTAGGAAATAGCGAATAAAATAAGATTTCATAAAAAATTTGATTTTTTTTTTTTACTTTGACCTTTAATAACTTCGTAGCTATTGGTTTCCCAGGTATAGTCTAAAAGACAAAAATGATCCTGATGATGGGCGGAATACGTGGACTTCGGCTTTGTTGAAGGTCTTGTTACACCCGTTATTATTCTCATTTTGTTTTTAACCGACTTCAATAAAGGAGGAGGTTCTCAGTTCGGTTGAATTCTTTTTCTTATTTTGGGCCGCATAGGTACCTATTTTTCGACTTTTGATGAAAAAAAAGGAATATCTACCGTTCTCCATCTTGTCTCCGAAGGCTGCACAGAAAAAAATTAAACTGAAATCGATTTTTGACATAACTAACGCATTTGAGATTGTGGCACAGAATAACTAAGTAATAGTACCTACAAGTATTGTGGTTTGACCATTTTATTTATTCTTATGGTTTAACCCAGTTCAATATCTGTTTTATTGACGAGTTACTAAAACCCAAAAACCAATACTATGGAGTATTGAACAATCATTTAGTTAGACATACAAGGTTAATTACGTTAATATTCGCAGTATCGAGGCTCAGGATTCAAACACGGGCCTTTGGCTCAAGATATAGAATCGCTATCATTGCACCAAACAGTCGTCCAACCAACCTTAACCAAACCATACAACTGCAACAAGGGCCCATTCTTGAAAGGCGTTGAGCGCTCCTAGTTAGGTATTATTTTCGTTCGACTTGGGCCCCGTTCAAAAACTCTACGCAACCTAAGTTTTCACACCCTGACAAACAAACAGCAGAGACAAAACCGCAGTGTTGTGAAAATAATACTAACTTAGTGTACATAAGTATGTTTCTATGGTTCTAAATTTTGATGTGAGGTAATATGAAAAATTATCAATTGCAGTGATGTATAATTGTATAGGTACCTATTCTGGAGCAGCGAACTAAAATCTACGGAACAAGCATTGCGCCCAAAAAATAGCACCACACGAAAAGTACAACTGAGTGGATGGAGCTAAAATGCTTGCATTTAATTATGCAGCACAAAGCGTCTGAGCACTGGTTGTTTATTAGCGACCATAATTTGTATACTCATATTATCTATACTTAAACAAAAAAAAAATGTTATTTCTGCATATTTATACCGCCTTCTTTGCATCTTTTACACCATTTGACTACACAGGAGGTCATTTCTAATAAACTTTTATTTTTCTCTCTTTTGTCACCGGGTGCGTGGCTGGCCCGACTAAAGCTGAGCGGGTTGTACTTTTTCGGCCTCGTGGTGCCATTTTTAAGTACCTAATATTTGTTTGCAATTACATTACCATAGATTTTAGTTCGCTGCTCTGGAGAGAGAAAAAAATCGTAAATTTTTTAATTAAAGAATGTTCCTTGAAAACTTGTGTAGTGCCAAATGCATTGGTAAAAAAAATACCTTAGCCGTATTTCATACAATGCCTCTCTTCCATAGTAATCTGGCCTAAAAAAATACATGTGTCGTATAGAACAGTGAGTGATATCAGTCAATAGATATTATAGTTAGTAGTAACTTTTACTACGGTACAAAGAAAATATCTACCGGAGGTATTAAGATATAGTCACACAAAATATGAAAAAGTATACATTTACTACCGTACAAAAAAAAAGTAGAAAAAACCGGCCAAGTGCGTGTCGGGCCACGCGCAGTAGGGTTCCGTAGGTACATTGTACCATACCATATTTTAATACCGCTTTCATTTTTCGTCTGAAAAAATAACTTTGTTTTTCACAGTGTTTGTATGAATGACAAAGTTATATTTGCGGTTTTGGAAAATGTACTATATCTCGAAAACTAATAACTGTATCTCGTTCAAACCAATTTTCGTTGAAAGTGTTTATTGAGATCTATAGCTTATATTTTTTTAGATTTTTCACCTTCTTACTTTAAAAGTTAAAGGTGGTAAAGTGGTAAAATGTGAGTCCCCCCCGACTCACATTTTACCACTTTGGCGGCATATATCTTTCAAACGGTTGACTTTGAAAAAAAATAGTCTTAAGAACCTCAATGTCATTTTTAAAGACCTGTCTAAAGACACCCCACAAGTATTGGTTTGATGAAAAAAAATATTTTCAGTTTTAGTTCCATGTATGGGGAGCCCCCCCCCCTTAATCTTTTATTTTTTTTTATTTTTGTATAAAAATCGTAAAGCGGTTCACAGAATACACCTACCTACCAAGTTTCAACTATGTAGTCCTAATACCTACTTTTGGAATAAAGTGGCTGTGACATACGGACGGACAGACAGACAGACATGACGAATCTATAAGAGTTCCGTTTTATGCCATTTTGGCTATGGAACCCTAAAAAGAATAATATCTCGCTATACCGGATCCATGCAACACGTATCGTCTGTAGCTTCATTTTTAGGGTTCCGTAACCAAAATGGCAAAAAACGGAACCCTTATAGATTCGTCATGTCTGTCTGTCTGTCTGTCTGTCTGTCTGTCTGTCTGTCTGTCTGTCTGTCTGTCTGTCTGTCCGTCCGTATGTCACAGCCACTTTATTCCAAAAGTATTAGGACTACATAGTTGAAACTTGGTAGGTAGGTGTATTCTGTGAACCGCTTTACGATTTTTACACAAAAATAAAAAAAATAAAAGATTAAGGGGGGGCTCCCCATACATGGAACTGAAACTGAAAATATTTTTTTTCATCAAACCAATACTTGTGGGGTGTCTATAGATAGGTCTTTGAAAATGACATTGAGGTTCCGAAGACTATTTTTTTTTCAAAGTCAACCGTTTGAAAGATATTTGCCGCCAAAGTGGTAAAATGTGTGTCCCCCCCCCTTTAACTTTTAAAGTAAGAGGGTGAAAAATCTAAAAAAAATATAAGCTATAGATCTTGATAAACACTTTCAACGAAAATTGGTTTGAACGAGATATAGTAATTAGTTTTCAAGATATAGTACATTTTCCAAAATCGCAAATATAACTTTGTCATTCATACAAACACTGTGAAAAACAAAGTTATTTTTTCAGACGAAAAATGATAGCGGTATTAAAATATGGTATGGTATAATGTACCAACGGAACCCTACTGCGCGTGGCCCGACACGCACTTGGCCGGTTTTTTATTAAGTGACCATACAAATCTGACTCGCCTATAAAAAGATATCATCAGTCTAAAAAGTTAAAAATAGGTATTTTTGCAAGTGGGTATGCACTTATTTACTAGCATCATAAAACCAAGTGTCCAGCTAACTTTTTCTGTCCCTTTCTTTCCTACGCTATCAAATATACCTGTATATAGAGCTTTAGCTTTATATTGTAGTAGACAGATTTAAATAAAAATAAAAACTTTGTACAGTTCAAAATATATGGTTTTTTATATTTTGGGTGACTGTATCTTTTTTTCTCCAGGACAGATTTTCTTGGTCGGATAGTAAAAGTTACTAGTTACAATAATATCTATTAATTGATATAGGTTTCATTTTTATACAACATATCCATATCCATATTTTTTTAGGCCAGTTAGTTGCATTGTCCAGCTCCTTAATCCTATAGGTAGGAACTGCAAGTTGAGTATTTATGACATACAAAATCCTTACCATAACCGTTGACTTGTACACGGATACTGTGATAAATGATGACATAGGTAAGGCATCTAAATCACGATGCGTATACGCATGTTACTTGTTACTAATATCCGAATAGATAAGGATTGTAACGGTCCCGAACCCCGTTGTCCAGACAGCCGTCCTCATCAATTATTACAGATATCGGCAGGTAATGACGGAGGCGACAGCACATCGTAAATGTTACCCGATTGACCGATAGTTAAAAAACAGTAAGGCTAAGGCCACACTACGAAAAGCCTCGCTTAGATGAGCTACTCGCAATGTAAGAAAGAACCTAGTTGAAACATTTCCACGCAAAATGATGTGAAAGAGTGCAACCTGCACTTCACGCACCGGAAAGCATGATGAGGATGAAGGAGCAGGCAGCGGCCCGTTAATGGACCCGTCTCGATTCGACACGAGTGCCCGCCACATCCTCTGCCGCCATTACGGAACCAACAGACCGTGAGCGCCGACCGCCGACCGATCCTCCAAATCGATACACCCTCCCCCTAAAAACCCATGTCAAAACACTTAAGCCGACATGAGAAAAAAGTGTGAAATTACCTTAAGTGGCCAGTGTCTACGAAACACCCTTTTAAAATCAGTCTAATATAATAACGGTACGTTCTAAGTAAAGATAGAAGTGTAGATAAGTTAATAAGATTATTATTATACATCGAGCCGGGGTCGGGGACCGGCTTTTAGGGACGGAATGTTTCTGAAACCGTGTATAAAAAACGGCTGGACTCCCGGGATCGGTCATTCCGTGGCCAGACTGGGTACACGCATCTTCGTTCCAATAACGACGCTTTTTTGTGTAAAGATCCCTAATCCTTGATCGCGTCGAGGTCAGCGCAGCAGTCCAGGACAGCGGCTCGGGAGGGGCGTACGTTGCGTCTCTTGTTCTAGTTCCGCGATTGCTAGTTTGCGATACTTAGTGCGACATGTATTCGGACTCTGGCAAAGTGGTGAGTACCCACTATTTTTTTTCGACAAATAATTAACAATATTGAATTTCTTAATATCTTTTAAATGTTTGTTTTTTGTTAACTGTTTGCTATACGAAATGACAATTAATCACTAAAATTATGATTTCTTTCCTAAGGTATGCTATAAGCGTATCCACTAATATTTCATAGCTATGCTTAGTTAAAAAAACGACCAATCAATTTGTATGGTCAACAAATGGTCCAATAAATAAATCGGTCAGAATGTTTAGACATCGTTCGCGCTTAATCATTCTGTATTGATGGCAACACTTACTGTGATTGAATATTGAATGGGAGGCGTCGAGTGCACGACGCACGCGCACGCGCACGTCAGATCTCATCCTTCTATTGTCCAGCCTTTGTCCAGCGTACATTCTATATTATAGCCACATAAAAAATAAACTTTATTTAATAGGCTCATTCCTTTATATAATTTTGTATTAGTCGAAAATTTAGGAGAAAATTTGCATATTTATTTAGATAAATATAGCATATTTGAAGATAAAAATAGATTATCATACAAATAGGTATACCTACCTAAACTAACAATTATTTTTTCTGTAATATTAATTACTACATAATGGTCAGTCTTCAGGTCAGATAGTTCAAGTAAAAAAAGTTAATTTATTATTTCTGGTTTACGTGAAATAGTCGAATCAAACAATTTATCACCTTTTCAAAGTTTAACATAACTATTCTTCCTACTAATTCGACGAAATAACAATTCTCCCTACCAATTCGACAAACCAAAATAACTAAGGTTAACAAAATCTTGTTTAGGTACCTACTTACCTAATTCCTTCAAATACATTCAAGTAAAATGATTGATAGCCTTCATGATAAGTAGTTTAGGGCAGCGTAGAGACGTCGGCGTCGCCATCCAGTCGTGAACGATAAAAATAAATGAGATGTTTATGAGTTATACATAAGTACCTGCATGGTCCATTCACCGATTCACCACGGACCAGCACAAATCACTTTATAATGTTCTTTTCTCGAATCGAGATCTTAGATGGCGCATTGTTTGATGAAAAAATCGTATTCGTAACCGATCACAATGAGATCCGACTGTCACTTGTCTGTGAAATCGTATTTTGTTGCGTATAGTAATGAATTCGTGGCAATACAGAAAACGATCAGCAGGCGTATATCAAAATAGGAAATTACATAACAATTGGGGAAGTAGGAAATCCCTTGTTAAAAAGACAAAAACAAAACAACAATCAAAAGACTTATTCCTATGCTACGATAAACTGATGATATAAATAAGTTTTGATCTATTGATCTACTTATATTTAGGTAGGTATTTAAATTACTTAAATCGTTCTCACACAAGCACGGAAAACATCTAATTGCTTATTATAAAAGTGGTCCATCCTCAAGTGCCTTTAAAATTAAAACTAAAAAAGGTGAAGAAGAATGTTGAAGGTTCAACGATGGAATGATTGACAAGTGCGTGTTTATCCAGAGGTTGTAATTATGAAAATCATCGCGCTGTTATAATTTTTGTTAATAACTAGCAGGCCCATTAATCATCAGGCAAGTGTGAGGTATTTGGTCAGTCGGGAAGTTGCTTGTTGGTAAGAACAAATAGATAACTTCTCCCTCGGTTGTATCTTAATTATAAAGTTGGTTAAATTCTTGCAGTCAATACTAAATTAGATTTTTATACTCTGACTTCAATGTATAAAATTATAAAAGTTAAAAGATACACGCTCTTAAATATGAACTTTGAAAGTTATCATTGTCCTGTCAGTTAATAGATATTTTTCAAATTAGGTAGGTTTACATTATCCATGGTCTGCTAATGTAGCTAGGCATATACTTTTATAAAATATTTAGTTTTATTTTGTCAAACATATAAAGCACAAAGTAAAGTCGTTTTATCTTTCAGCGATACCTGGAACTTATCTGAACCTATCAACTTTAAAAAACATATGTTTTTTTAAGTAAGTAAGTACTTACTTAGAATAGATAGCATCATCATGTAAGTAGGTAGTTTTTCAGACACGTCAGGGCAGGGCTATGTTTAATAGATTTAAATGCAGTCTACAGCAAACAACAATAGATTTTTTTTTAGACAAACATTTACCTTACCTCAACACCTTACCTTAATTGAATTATGAAACTAACAGTGGATGACATTATTATACTATGTAGCTTCTTAATTTTTAATTAGTAACTTACGTAGATTTATAGTGTTTTCCGCAACTGCTCTATCTTTCACTCATCCATAAATGCTCAGCGAATTGTTTTTTTAATGAACTTGCTTGCGTTGTGTTTTGTTATTGCATTAAGTATTAAATTATATAATTTTCTAGAACGCGATGTGAATTAATTAATATTTGACTTATCTAGGTGTCTGGCAAATAATATTTCAGATTTTATTATTATTTATTTAGAATTATAATTACCTTTTGTCTTCCATCTTTCGTACTCAATACTTACATACAAAATGTTTCGATTATTTGGGACACCTAACTTTGGAAGTAATTAATTTTGAAAAAAGAGCTTTTGTATTTTACTTTCTCATTTCTAGTAATATTTTTTTACACCATAAAGGTATGATTCCGATGTCCGCAGCAAGCAGCAGTGTTGCCGCAGCACTACTGGTCCCCAACCCCAGGTTTATATGAGATTACATTCCGAGCTCGGCAGCACTGCTGTCGAGCCGCGCAGGAGTGCTGTCGAGCTCGGAATGTAATCTCATATAAACCTATAGAGAATGTATGGGGACCAGTAGTGCTGCGGGAGCACTGCTGTGGTAACACTGCTGCTTGCTGCCGACATCGGAATCATACCTCAGAGCGTTGATCGTCGACGCCAGGTCCACAAAAATATTGTGATAGTGTTATAGAGTCAATCTGCAATGACATTAAATCCAAATACAGTCAAAGAGTGTTATCTATTACCAAACATTGTAACTTCTAAAAAAAATAGTTTAATTCCAATGATGTAACAAAGATTGTACTGAAGATATGAATCTCAAATAGGTAGGCCGTTTCCGCAACCACAAGTTTCCGCTCCGAGGCTGGCTCTAATAAATAATATTAGTTTTTTTTCATTAAATCTACAATCTAGCGCATATTACGCCACTTACTTCCTACGTAGACTTTTATTTTGATTTACCTCTCTACTGACCGAGTAGACACTTAAATAAGTATATCTTTTTTCTCACTTTGCCCTGTTGTTACGTTCGTTGACGTAACGTGTACGTACATACCTACCTAATTGGCCTTTTCAATGAATAGCTTAGAGACTTAAATAAATGTAAAAAGTTGAAAGTGAAAATATTCATTATTTAATATATAATTTTGTGAAATTAATAATTATAACTTACTTAGCTATAGTAAGTATTTATATTAATTGTAAGTTCTTATGAGAAAATGTCTTTAAACCTAAACCTACAATTAAACATTGAAAAATTTGTACAAAGTAGGAAACGATAACTTTATGCCATTCAAACAACTGAATAGGAAAACTTAGGAAAAGCATTAAAAAAACTCTTTGAAACGTTAGGAAAAAGTTTGGACTACCTTCGTATTTCAATAGAATCTCTTAGCATTTAAGTAAATTAAATTGTTAGTAATTTCGGCCGTTTTATTTATTTTTGGAAATAGGATTATAATAATACCTACACATATTTTTTCTAAATGACCGTCTGTCTGTTTTCCAAAATAAAATGAAAAAAATTCGGGTTGCACTCCGGGAGTGCCGGCAGAAGAAGTGAAAACTTGAATATTAACGTTGTGCATTTATGATATTTTGGAATGGTTAGGGAATAATTTTGCACGAATTGCTTTAATTATCAGTATAAAAGTACTATCATTTATGAGGTAGAATACAATATTTATTTATTGCGCTATCGTACACAAACATGACAATTTATATTACACTAGCGGCCGCCCGCGACTTCGTCTGCGTCGAAAGTTTTTTTGCTATCCCTCAGGAACCATACCTTTTCTCGGGATGAAAGGTACCCTATGTCCTTCTCTATAACCCTGACAACGTGTATGCAAAATTTCATGATGATCGGTTCAGTAGTTAAGACGTGAAGGCGTAACAAACAAACGGACTTTCGCATTTTTTTTTTAAATTATAATGGGTTTGCTCTTGACCCTAGTCTAGCCCGAAAGTATAGACGGGGTCTACGATGGAGCGAGCTTGCCCAGAAGGTGCCTATTCACTCTGGCCTTGAAAAGAGTCAGGTTGTATGTGCTCGGAAACACAGACGCCGGCAGGGAATTCCATTCCTTGGCTGTGCGCATTATAAACGATGATGAGTAGCGTTTAGTACGCATAGGAGGTATATCAACCAAGAACGGATGGTAGCCTGCAGTGCGTCTGGATGTCCGATGGAAGAAAGGAGAAGGTGGAATGAGCTCATGCAGCTCTTGAGCACACTCGCCGAAGTACAATCTATAGAAGACCGATAGGCAAGCAAAGTTACGGCGGTGAGCCAAGCTGTGAAGCTTAGCTTCGCATTTATAATATTAGTAAGGATAAGGATTAAAAAGTTTATCTCTCAGAAAAATCAACCCGCCGAACGCCAAAATGACGCGCCGCCATTTTCGCCGCGCCCCGTAGAAAGAGAGGGGGATACTTCCGCCCCCGGCTGTCTACGCTACATCCGTCTTACAAATTTTCGATCAGGGTCACGTGACCCTGACTGACGCGAATTTAACATTTTTTTCCCCATTACAAAAAAAGTGTACAACGCCTCTAAAGAAATTTTCACTTCAAAAATCTTCGTATTAAATTTTTTTTTGTATTTTTTTAAACTGGAGCAGATGACTAAATTAATACTATTCCTATCTTCCAGATGTGTTTTCTTGTGAGCTTGGCTTTGGTGGCATCTAGCGAAGCTTTCTTCCTGAAATGGGGCTCCGATTCGTAAGTATATATTTTGTATAACCTTGGCAATAGCCTATATCTTAGTATGTACTGCTAGCCTCTTTTATCTACTTATAAAGCTTTGCGAGTACTTTAGCTGTGCGTTATTAGATCTAATTGCGCAGGTACTTCTCTGAATCTTATGATACTCGTACCTTATATGTGCAGCTATTTTTCAATTATTCCAGATAAAAAAACCGAAAAAAGCACAATCGGTCCTCATCTAACAATAAGTACCTATCTATATATAATATATAAGGTCCTTCTTAAATAGAGCACATAATTTTAAGGGGTCAATGTACTCATGCATACTATCAACTTTTACTATGGGACCAACATTGAAATCCCGAAAAAAAAAATCAGCTGTTCCCAATTAAAAAATTCTAATATCTTTGGCTGTTCCATACATTTTGATCTATTCGATTTTAAATTTTCTATGGAACAGCTGTTTATTTTCGCGATTTCAATATTGGTCCCATAGTAAAAGTTGTTTGTATGCATCAGTAGATTGACCCCTTAAAATTTTGTGCTCTATTTAAGAAGGATATGTGCACTATCGTGATTTTTACCAAAATTAGTTTATATTAAAGTCAAAGCCAAAGCCAAAATGCCTTTTTTCAAATAAACTTAATAATTAAGCACTTTTGAATCGTCTATATTTTCCTACCGCGTTCCAGACTTTTTAACTGACAAGCAGTAACGATATTTACAAATTTAATAATTCAAAATCAACAATATAAACAGTGAAACAGAAGCTCTACCTTTGTAGAAGTGACTCTATCCAGACAAGAGCGTGTTTGATCGTGTTGCGTCTATATCAGCGGATATGATGATCACGCAGTGGGCCCGCGTTGTGGGTTTTGTATGACCCATCCACCTTTTCCACCCATATGGAAAACCTGTGCCCTAAAAGTTGGGTCAATAAAAGATGTGCACCGAAAATGCCTCAAATAGAAAGGGTGTTCCAAACAAATGCATGATGAGGCTGTAAATTATTTACTTGATTTTAAGGAGTTCTGTTGATGGTCCGAATAAATAAATAAACAAAAGAAAATACGAATGTGATAAGTGTTTTGGAGCTGGCCTATCCCCACCACTGGTGTATATCGGGAAATGAAGTATGGACGGTCTATTTCCATTGTCCATCACTGGTGGATATCGGAAAATGAGGTATGGACGGTCTATTTCCGTTGTCCATCACTGGTGGATATCGGAAAATGAAGTATGGACAGTCTATTTCCGCTGTCCATCACTGGTGGATATCGGAAAATGAAGTATGGACGGTCTATTTCCGTTGTCCATCACTAGTGGATATCGGAAAATGAAGTATGGACGGTCTATTTTCGTTGTCCATTTCTGATGGATATCGGAAAATGAAGAATGGACGGTCTATTTCCATTGTCCATCGCTGGAGGATATCGGAAAATGAAGTATGGACGGTCTATTTTCCGTGTCCATTTCTGATGGATATCGGAAAATGAAGAATGGACGGTCTATTTCCGTTGTCCATCGCTGGAGGATATCGGAATATGAAGTATGGACGGTCTATTTCCATCGTCCACCACTGGGGGCTATCGGGAAGAAATTTATAGAAAAACACACAACGGTGGTGGGGAGAAACAACCACGAAGGTGGGGGACAACAGGAATAGGCCGTTTTAAACCACCTTTTGCAAGCATAGTAAGAGCACGCAATAGAAAAAGAGGCAACAACTAGGAGCGCTGCGCGACCTGAATTGCACTTTATTGTGTCGGAGCAAAATTCGCTTTTTATTTAAATGGCTTGCGGATTGCTGCTTCTGTACTTGTACTATTAGATATTCTGTGGCAAAGTGACATTGGTGACCGTCGCTTTTATAGTGAAATAATATCAATACAATAATTAACACTATCACCAATGAACCTTATTTTCATCGTAACTGTCAGACGCACGGTGCCCACTGGTGGCCATATTCTTCCCGCAAACAACCCAGAGCTAACGATTATCACGAATCATGACTTTGTTTAGAGATACGTAATTTTTGGATGTTATATTTGCCTGTAATTGTTTGTAACATGTAATTAATAATCTAAGAACTTATGTACTGAAACGTTGGTGAATCTAAAATATTAAAAAAACACGTATTACTATGAAGACGCACACTTCACCGCAACAATCTAGAATGACCGAATGTTACAAAATTCACGTTATGTGTTATTGAGCAATATTTACTGTTACCGTGCTTAGCGAACCAATAACATGTTCAACTGAGGCGGAGTCACTAACTACCATGTTTAGTAGTGACTAACGCACCCGTTGGACATGCACGCAAACTTAGAACTTAGAATAAGTATTGCCATTTTTTTCACTCTAGAAATATTCGTTTAATATTCGTGTAATTATTTAAAAAAATCTTCTTTAAGTGAAAGTTATTTATTTAAATGTTTCGCAGGGTATACTGATTACCAATTTAGGCTTGACTGTTGACATTTTGTGAATTTAATTTTAAAGGCTTTTCTGATTGTCAGTTAAATTACTGTTCCTAAAAACTTTACTGAACAGTGTTAGAAAGGAAGGTAGTGGACGATCACAGTAAATCCTCAGGCGACGAAACTTTACAGTATGATAAAGTAGCATAAATAAAACGTAATGCAAATTATCCAAAAAAAGATAAATTCTTAATATCGTTGAAATCTATTTTAGGAAAAAATCTGCTTTACCAAAAGTGCTCAACTACTCATGTATAAGGTATGAAAAAAATATGTAAAATATCCAAAAAAGTCTTAGCAGACGACACCTAAGTCTGATAAATAAATATGAGATATAGGTAAATACCTAATTTCATTTTTTTTCTTTTTTTTTCTTTCGTAACTTGGATCTTTGTATGTAGGTTTTGGCTCATACTATATTACATCACAGCAAAGTTTCATCGACTGTGGATTTAATATTGGGGTCTTCATACAAAAAATCACTAATTTACTAAATTAAAACTTTGTCGGTTGATTGATAGTAGTTCCTTGGGGATACATTCATGTATGTTTAAAGTCACCCACAACGTTCCAAATGTGTTTGATTTCTGAAATCCGCGAAGTTATTAACTACCTTAAACAGAATGCAATATTGTTCCAGCAGACAACCAGTACCGCAGAAGTCGTGGATCCAGCAGCAAATGGCGCCTTCGTCCTACCGCTACCAATACATGTACTCGCCGTACGAACAGCGAAAGATTTACCAACAACAACCACAGTACATTCAAAACGAAGTCCCGATGCCGCAGAGCATGGCCCCCATCCCCATCAGCGTCCCGGCTGGGGCTAGTCTGACCCCGGTGTCGCTGCAGCACGTCCAGCTAGTACCCTGCATGTGCCCAGTGGCCCCAGAAGAGGCTGAAAAGCTTCAGGAACAGGTCGGCCCGGGCCCATACCTCGCACAGACCTACGCCCAACCTTCTTACTCCGTCCCTCAACCGATGTCTGCACCATCGGACAAAACAACCAATAAACAGTAATCCGAAAGACTTTAGTCCCCACCAAATGAGTTTCCAACATTATTTATTTCATCTATTTATGTCCGTAAAGCTAAGTGAAGACTGATAGATTAAGAGCGGTGACGTGTATGTATTTCCAATTTAATAAACTAATGTGGAATTTTGTCGCAGTATTTCATTTCAGCGGCGTTTCTTTTCCTTATTACGAATTATCCACAAGTGATTATATGAATGATGGTGCTCATATCAAATCAAATATTTTGTGATGAAAAAAAATCTTATCATTATCTTATTTATAATTTAAAGTTCCCGTCCCGTGCAGTGAAGTGAGATTCGAAGTGGGGTTCGAGTTTGGTTACAGAACCGACGCCCTACTGTTCACGATTTTGTATTAGGTAGGTAGGTAGGTGTAGGTACTTAATAAAATTTCTTAGCAGTAATATAACAAAATAAGTATAATAATATTATGTAACATTTAATAATCATACTTAATAGTTTGGTAGGTATCTTTTTTTTTTTTTTTTTTTTTACATTAAATGGGCTTACTCTTGGCCACATTCGAGAACCATAAGGCTAAGAAGAGCATAGATAATACACTATATAATTCAAATAGATAGGCAACTTTAAAATTAAAAAAATATATAAAGATAATTAGTTTCTTGCTCGGAAATCTAGATGGCGCTGACCTTTGGCTCGTTTTTCTGCATCGCGTTTTAATACGTAAAATTGAAAATAAAACTATTATGTTTTGAATTACGAGCGGCGCCTTTAAAAACAGTAATTAAGCACCGATTATAAATAAGCGTTCAAAACACTTTTTATTATGAATCGATGCCTAATAATGTTTTATAGGCACCGCTCGTAAATCAAAACATAATAGAATAGGTTGTAAAATACCTACCTACTTACCTATCTTTTTGACCTACCTCACTTTTATTATTATGCTAGTTTGGCAAAAATCTTCTACATACTACCTCACTTTTATTATTATGCTAGTTTGGCAAAAATCTTCTACATACAAGTAATAATAAATAACATCATAAAGAAAAAAACAGACAATGATTTATTTCACTGATTTATTACCTACCATATGTCAAATAGTCACAATTCACAACACTTACTTCAATAACAATATGTATTTAGTGCCTCAGTATATTATATACCCTATCCGTTCGAAAATAAATAATTGAGCAAAATATCACTGCAGAAAATAAAAACTGCATAAAACTCAAAAATATCAACAATATCAGATAAACATAGTGTTTTAAAATTGATAAACTGACAAAAACAAACTCCATAAAGAAATGTCAAAAATCATAGAGATTATAACTCAGTCAGTGTTTCCACAACCAAGCTTTAGTTTTACCCTAAATAGTTTCGATAATTATTTCAAACGTTGTAGAACATTTTTCAGTACAAAATTTAGTCAGTGCGATTTTGACGTGTTTGCCTATGCAAACTTTCTATAAAGTGGCGACCGACCTTTTTTTTGTCAAATCTTGCGAAATATGACTTGACTTTTCTTGGATTGACCAATTTTATTATTCGTAGACCAAGTCAATATTTAACTTTTATTAAATTTTTTGAATAACTCTTCAACAGTTTTCATTCTTTCTATAAGGTTTATAATCTATTCTAGGCAAAAGTGGCCGCTTTGTACGTTAAGAACCCGTAGCGATTTTGCCGCTGACTGCACCTCTCTCGCTCGCACATTTCATGTTTTCTCAAGATTTCTTAAATCTGAGTGCGTAATTGAAAAATGTGTTTCGTGACTACGTAAAACAAGGTATTTTTTGCGTAATAAAGAATAATCAACCTACCTAAACCTGTATCAACAATATTTTTAAGACAGCAATCGCGGCACCAACAGAGATTCAAAAGTTTAAAAATCCTTTGGGGGGGGGGGGGGGGGGGGGCTGGTATTAGTAATTATTTTTATGATCTACCTACGTTGCAGAATTTTTTGACAGTAATGTAATATGGCGTAATAGCCCAGCGTGCCGTAGACTGTACAAAAAATCTACTCGATGACTCTACCGTGGAGGTCGTTAACCATCACGTCACTAAGTAATCACCCCAAAAAAGGGGAAATTTTGGAAAAGTAGAACACTATCGCACTAGCGTCATCTACCATGATATTGAGAACTAATCACCAGTAGGTTGCATGTTGTAAAGTCAAGATAGCACCACCTTTCATACATTGGAAATTTTGTCTACGCTGACACTAAGTTACACCCCCCTGAAGAAGAGGCCGAAGATGAAGCGAGCTTGCCCAGAAGAAGCCTATTCACTCGTGCCTTAAATATCGCTGGGTTATATTCTTTCGGGAATACAGACGCAGGCAGGGAATTCCACTCCTTCTCTTCTCTTTAAATAAAAATCTATGTATGTTTATTTGTTCCTGGTTCCTGGCTAAAATAACGTGACATTGCAAATTATGTCGGGTGCAACTTATGTTGTGCATTATTATCCGGCTCTCAATTTCAACACTTTACACCACATTCCTTGTCACGTTAGATATCTGATATTTGCTAGATTTTGCCACGTTTTATAAGTAGACTAATATTTCGTAAAATAGGTACTGAAAATCAGGATAAAATCTTATACAACATGAAATGTCAGCTCGTGCGGTGACATAATTACAATTTCAGGGGAGGTGACAACCTGACAACTGACATTTATTTTTCTTAATCGTACAAATGCACTAAGAAGTTTTAATTCCGATATCGAAGTCAACCACCCTAAAAATAGCTTTCTACCCCTTTTCAACCCTGTTAGGGGATACATTTCAAGAAAATACGAAACACGTATTCAATTAATTTTGTTGTTATTCAATTAAGAATGTCTATGCCAAATTTCAAGTCAATCGGGCCAAGGAATCGCTTTCTCCCATACAAACTTTGCCACCCTGTTTTACCCCCTTAGGGGTTGAATTTAGCAAAATCCCGTCTTAGTGAGCACCTACAACCTAAAAGGAACCCCCATGCAAAATTTGAGACTCCTAGCACTTGTAGTTTCGGAGATTTCGTGATGAGTCAGTGAGTGATTTACTCTTTTATATAGATATATAGATAACTAGCGTAGAAAAACGTATTATAAGGCTAAGTGCGGTAAGCAGAGAAAAGCTGTTGGTATAATATATACCTACTACTAAGCAGTGTTTCTTTCAGACAAAATTCTCCGGGGGGGCAATAAACAGGTTCGGGGGAGCTCATCCGTCGATCACTACACTAGTTTGCCCGTCTACCTACACACAACTCATTTTTCACTAACTAACTAAGGGCACTAAGGCTGCTCCGGGGGGGCACCGCCCCCCCGGAATAGTACCTGAAAGAAACACTGCTACTAAGAGCTGGCCCCCGGAAGTAGGTGCATAAAAATAAAATGGTAGGTGGACAATTTACAGAGCGGCGAAATCCCTCTAGTTAGTTTGCCATACTATCATTATTAACAGATCCAGGCACCTGACAGATTTTCAGTGGTGGGTGGGGGTGGAGGTGGGTGATACGTGATTGGATTACCTTCAACGGCTTTTTCAGCCCCTTTGTTGCTCAACCACTGCCATCCCCACCACTGAAAATTCGCCAGGTGCCCGGATCTGTTAATAATCACTTGACCGAGCGAGCGCGGAGCGCGAGCGAAGCGTCTCTGCTTCAGCTTGGGCATTCATTCATTCTTTCGTAGGTATGTCCTTCCGGCGGCTGTCCGTTTGTTTTCCTCTGCAGGTCGCACTTCTCAACCGATTCTCGTGAAATTTTGTGAGCAGGTTCGAAAATTATAAAGAATTTTTATGTCGAGCCAATGTTTCGAAATTTTTCAAAATCTCGAAACAATTTTTCAAGAAAGTTTTGGAGTTATATGTTTTTTTATTTTTTTCCGGAGACAGGCGACATAACTATAGTGATCGACGAGCTTTTTTACAACAGTTATCTGAGAGGAAAATGTATTCTTCGGAGATAACCAGTTATCTCTTAGGAATAATTTTCTTTTTTCATAGATAACTAATTATTTTAACAGTTATCTGCGAGGAAAATATATTCCTAAGAGATAACCGGTTATATGGGAAGAAATAATTCCTTACATAACCAGTTATCTGGCAATGGTTATCTCCGAGGAACAAGGGGTGACTTTGTAACTCAACCTGGGACTGCGTATAATATCACTGACCTGCATATATTTACACAAATGTTCATGTCAGTGGTATAATATACACAGTATAGATACTTATTAGTTGGAAAAATAATATCTATTCTGTATTCTTTGTTTACTTTTTAACCTTGAGCGTCGCGTAAAATTTTCTAAGTCTATGTTTTTAAAGCGAGGTTTACAGCTCACGGAGCCACTAGTATGTAATACAATAGGACCGGGCTGTGTCCCGAGGAATTCAAGCCGGAGATATATAACAATAACAAATAATGATAGTATAATTATGCCACACTAACAAGAGGGATTTCGTCGCTCTGTAAATTGTCTACCTATTTCCGGAGCTAGCTCTTAGTCGAATAGAACAAGGGTAAAAGCTAAGGCAAAATTTACCCTATTATTTTATTTAGCTTAAGAAATAATTGATTTATTTATTTTTCTTAGTGAAATCTATTGACTAAGTATAGTGAAATAATGTAAATTGCATCTCGAATGGTAAGCATAAACAGAGGTCTTTGCACGAGCGAGCGCCCGGCGCGCGGCGGCGGCGCCTGTTCGGAAAAAGGAAGTGCGATTACGCAAACACTTTCATTGTGTTTTCGATATCACTCGAACGTTAAGTGCGAATCGTAGTAAATAACAACAGGACTATGTTTTCATGCTCTGATTGAATCGTATGCAAGAATCGTATATTCATATATGACACTATATAAAGTCCTTCTTAAATAATGCACATAATTTTAAGGGGTCAATGTACTCATGCATACAAACAACTTTTACTATGGGACCAACATTGAAATCGCAAATCAGCTGTTCCATACATTTTGATCTATTCGAATTTAAATTTTCTATGAATTGAAATTATATAAGAAGGACCTTATATAAGATTCCTTGAGCGTAGGTATGAGTAGGTACGCAGATATCATTTGTGTGTTTTGGGTGGTTGAGATTTAAAAAGTCTATGAATGTAGGCTTAATGCTCTGACACCCGATTGCACTAAACTTAAGGATCGCCTAAGTCTGTTCCTAACTACAACACGACCAAATTTAAAACGGTGTCAAACTTAGCGGTCATGTAGCTGTCATTCGCCTACTTAACTTGGTCGAGTTGTAGTTAAGAAAAGACTTAGGCGATTCTTAAGTTTAGTGCAATTGGGTGTGAGGTACACAGAGTTCACAGACAGATAAATTATGCAAAGATTTAAATCGTCAAAGTCCATAGACTTAGAAAAATTTTCGCTGCAACTAGTACCACTACTCTGCCCCCTCTATTCTATTCCTATTTCCCTTCTTTCATTATTTTGTAAAAAGAAACTCATACAACGAGAGCGTAGGACATTGGTAGAGCAAAGTTAAAAGAAAATAAGCGTAAAATGAGGCGTGCTGCGTTGACAGTTTCTTGATCTCACAAATGTCAACAAATAAGTAGGGACTTCAAAAATACTTCACTTCGTTTGTAAGTAAACAAGAAAATGTTTTCCGATAAGTTTGGTTTTGCTTATAAAAGAAATAAACCCCTAAAAGGTTTTGATTTGCAAAACAAGATAAATGAACTTCAATATTATTATATGCCGATGGATCTTAATTCACTTTACCGACAGCAAAAAGTTACAGCTATTAAAAAAAATAACTTTATTTTGAACAGTACAAGTCGGCGATCTTTACAGGACTCTGAATTTGAAGGGCTTCTGTTGTGCTCTCTGACATTGGTATATTATTTTGGCATGAAGCTCAAAATAAGTATGCTGACTTCCAAATATCGGCTTTGGTGTGGCAAACGTATGTTCCTCAAAGCAGAATCTGCATTCCAAAAGACTATGGACCAACTTCAACCGGAACACAGCGAGCTGACTATCAAGACTACTCTAGCATTTTTTTCTGACGTAGACCTTTGGCCGTTTGAAAACTTCGTCGGTCAGATATTGGAAGTGGTCCTTTACTTTAGTAGGGGTAAAACGACACTCTTCAACTTATTGCTAACGGATATTCATCGTGTGTTGTTCAGTGATATGAAGTCAGCCAGGCATCGCATGAGAGTCCTTTACGAATTACTCAAAAGTGACAATTGGGTTATTGACAAACAGAAGCTGTTACCCTTCGTGACGAGGCTGCTAGATTTCTTCGTTCATAGTATCAGTAAGGGTGACAAGTTCACCGCCTACGGATATTTGCGGAGTGGATTCAACGTATGTCTTCGCCGAATTTTCCAACGTGTGCAAAACGATCACCGAGAGATGATAGTTATTACAATGTTAAACTGGTTTTCACTAGTAGACATAAGCGACGACGATATTTTAGAATTCTCCTCATTGCTCGAGCATGCCGCAGATCTATACCAAGTGCAAAATTACAACGATAGTCTCCAATCAGCTCTTGTTCAGCACATATTACGGGATTTAGTCGGGTCTACCAGGGACTCGTATAGTCTGGTAGGATTGCGTCTGTTACAACGATTGATTGATAGGCAACGTAACGCTTCCTGGCTTATAGCTCCATCAATATACTATGAATTCTTGCAGGTTAGTCAGTGGATTTATATTTTTTGTACATAAAAGAGTAGAAGAACTACATATAGCTTCAGAATTAGTATTATCCCTTTATGATCAGAAAGGCTAACTTGCAGAACGTCTTTAAAGCAAAATGTCTAAAAGGAATGTCTATTGATTTAGCTTTTTTGTATTTTTGTAGGTACGTTTGAAAGTCGCCCCTTATGATGCTGGTGACAAATTGTTTCTGCTTCAACACAGAGATAAACTCCACGAGAACATCTTGAAGGCAGTCCGGAATCACTGTTGCAATTCTGTCAATTTAAAGTCTGTGTTTTCTTTGATCTGTTGTTTTGCGCTTGAAGTCCCCTGCAGTTTGTCAGCAGCGATGATTGCTTGTATGGCGATGGCTATCCAGGACTTTGCCTTGAATGGGGAAAATCTCACAGTCTACTCTCGTTATTGGATGCATGCGATAGTGATCTCGGTGATGTCGCTTATATGTTGGGTTCACAAAGCACCTGTTTTATATCGATATGTGAATCAGATAATTAGTAGACGTGCTAAAGAGGCTCCTCAACTTAACCCACCTCTTTTGCATGCTTACAATCTTGGGAATCAGCACGTGACGTGGAACAAACCAAGTCTTTTCTTTGAAGATTGGGAGTTGAGATATGCACTATGGAAACATTTTCAGGATGTTCGAGTAAGTAATTTATATGTACCTACATGTAAGACCTGTATTCTTCTATTGTTTAGTAAGTATTTTAAATCTTCACGTAATGTTACAGCATTCATTTCAGGAGAAAGAAAAAACTAGTAAAAAGTACCTGAAATGAATCTAATGGAATGAAATGTGAGTTATTTAATAATTATTATATCTGTAATATTCAAGCACGACTAAGTGGCACCATATTTCTCCAATAAATAATTTAGGAAAAAATAAGCAAAGGTAAGTACTTACTATTTGTTTAATCCAAAATCTACTGAACTCACTTTATCACTTTTAAAAGCTAATCACTTAAATCTAAAGTAGAAAGGAAACGTACGGTACTAGATAACTGTATTTGGCTTGAATATGATGTTAAACATACCGAAAAAGTGGCAGAATAAAATCTTAAAAAATATTGTTATGTGGTATTTCCTACCTACATGTAAAGTTGGGATATTTTTTACGTTGTTTTTTTTTCTTTTTTATCTATATATGTAGGTACACACATCAACTTTGTCATACAAACGAGGTAACTTTGAAGCCTTGGTTTCCTGTCTACTGTGCTGCGATCTGATGATGGCTATCCAGGGAGTGAATAGAGGAGATTCAGATCGCTATACACACCCAACTGATCTGACCAGCATTCTAAAAACGTAATGGACATGTTTTAAAAAACCGCGAAAATAGCATGAAAAAGTATGGAAATCCTCAAACTGAGAACTCTAACCCATTAATCTTTTAGAATGCTGATCAGATCAGTTGGGTGTGTATAGCAATCTGAACCTACTCCATTCAGTCCCTGGATGGCCATCATCAGATTACAGCACGGTACATCCCTGGCAGAAAACCAAGGCTTCAAAGTTACCTCGTTTGTATGAAAATAACACCTGTGGCCCTACCATGAGTTGTTGCAAACTGTTTACGTTACAGTAAACTATCGTTTTCTCTCTTTCACTCGTATTGACTGTGAGCAGTACATCCGACAGTTTACTGTAACGTAAACAGTTTGCATCAACTCATGGTAGGGCCACTGTATCCCTAGACAAAGTTGATGTGTATATATAAAAAATGAATCCCTTTATTTAGATTAGATTATTAGATTGCCTAAACAAAAATAAGAAGAAGACATATAATTGACAGTAAAAACGGACTAAAAATTATAAAAATTGGACTAGAAACATTAAAACGGACTAGTAAAATAAAAACATAGCCCTCTTGCAGTCGGGTAAAAACAGACTAAAAAGTAAAAAATTAATTTTACTGTAAATATTATGGTGTGACTCAGTCTGTCTGTCTGTCCGTTCCCCCCCCCCCCCCCCCCCCCCCCTTATCTCCGAAGTTTGAGAAGACAAAAATCTGAAATAATTCTAAGTGATAGCAGTTTATATGAAGATTACAGGAAAAATAAAACGATGTCTCAATATAGCACACTTTTTTAGAAATCATCAAATTTCTAAAAAAATTAACATGAGTTCCACTATCGGTCAAGAGATGGCGCTGACCTAAAACTGCAATACTAATTTTATTATTCTACTCTACAGTGTGGTTTGATGATGCAATTATGATGGTACGGAATCTTCGGTGCGCGAGTCCGACTCGCTCTTGACCGGTTTTATTTTTATGTGGCCTACAACGTGAGCAAAGGTGAATGCTTTTGTTCATGTCGAGCTGTGACGTCAATAAGGGTTTTTTACATTTAATTTATTTTCTCCATAAATATTGCTTTAAAAATTCTAAAACTAACTTTCTCGTAGTCCTGAGGGGCAAACTTAGAAACTATTTTTTTATTTTGACAAAATATTTTTTGTCGTATTGTCCATTTATTATGGAGTTTTGGTAAGTTTGGATAGACTAACATATACGTTACTAACATAAAAAGTGATATATACTTATTTATAAAGCTATTGGGCTATAAAGTAAACGGGAAAGGGAAGGGTACTAATATCTCTGAACCCAACTTTTTATTAATTATACAAATTCTAATTCAATATTCATAACTAAGACAGGACAACGTCTGTCGGGTCAGCTAGTGTTCTCATTAAAACCAATACAGTACATAATTCGAGCTCAATAATATGTGATACGCGACCTTTGACAGTTTATTAACCTTTGTAATAAAAGTCAAGTTTTTTTCAAAAGTGCTAACATATTAATGAACTCCACTCGACTGTACTCCAGGGGTGGCAGCTATAGCCGTGTGTCATTTACTTAATCTTGATCGTCATATGTTGTCTATATAATATGGTGTTTTAACATTGACCTCTATATTATTACACTGGACAGGCAGCTGTCAAACTGCTCTTGTGCCTATTTGTCACTGACCTGCATATATTTACACTGGACAGGCTTATGTCAAACTGTTTTTGTGCCTATTTGATTTTCGCCATTTTGGCGCTGTAGGACGTAGCGTGAGCATGTGAGGGACATGGTACTAAAGTCTGAAGTCTGGAGAGACCATCACGGCAACCATTTTCATATTGTATGTCAAAATTAGTTCTTTATATAGACGCACGCTAGTGGCGTTTCAAATAGGCACAAGAACTTTGCTGTCAAATCATACAGACAGCCAGTCCAGTTAACAAGAAAAAAAATGTTTCATGTCAGTGTGTTTTAAGCTTCTATTATATAGCTGTGCTTCTAACTGCAAATGTTTTAGCTCTTTAGATTAAGGTGGTACCCTGAGCGAAAGTGGCGCCGCGGTGAATTTTATTTAATATTATAATTCTAATACACAATTTTAATAATGTTTATCGTGGAGATTTTAGGGCCCCCAGTCTAGTATTTTTAGACGGTATCGTTACATTCCCTAGTAGTCACTGCTAGAAGTAGATAGAAAAACTGCTAAAAGTGGCCGTTTTTGACACATTTGCTATCTACTTCTACGAATGACTATGAAGGTATGTAGTGATACCTTCTAAAAATACTAGACTATGGGCCCTAAAATCTCCACGATAAACATTATTGAAATATTTTTCTATTAATATCTTATTAAATAAAAACCTCTGAGGGTGCCACTTTTAGAATCTTAGATATCAATCGATACAACTTCAGAATTCCACGTTGCGCGAGAATCGTGTAGTAGTTGGTAGGCACTTACTTGTAGAAAAACTGAACGTCTCGTCGTGAGAAATTATTGATACAAAGAAACACAAATGTTCACTTTCCAGTTATCTTTCATCAAACATGACTTCTGCAGGTATCGGATACAGTGAGTGATGTATTCATCGCTTACTTAGATTACAAATAGCGTGTCACTTAGCGAGATACAGTCATTTTCAATAGAAAAAAAGTCTTTTTGTCGCAATTAGTACTCGTTAGTTACCTTAACTAATATTATTTGCATAGGAGCTACTTAATTAAGTACGATTGTATATTAATTCATATTATCTGATCTGACTCACAAAATGTCATAAATTAAATATTTGAAGATACTTATTGGACAACCTTTCAAAAATATAATATGTATATTTTACATTGCATTATGAAATTAGGGGACACGTATTTTTATTTTCATTTTTTATCTTTTTTATATATTATAAATCACTGCTTGAAATCTTACTCATTCTAAAAGAGCGTAAGTACATTGTCAGGAAGTTGAATGTGTAGACTCTTGCCTTTTGCAAAAACATTGAACGCATTGCGTTGAAAAAAGTTGCGTGATTGGTTCGTTCGTTTTACGTATTACGTGTGATTGGTAGTTGGGACACTGTGCGTCCGTGTGCACTGTGCGACCCCATAGTAATGTTTGTAAATACGGGTGTTATTGCATCGCTCTTAAAAACAACTACCTATGAACATCTTACTTATCAATCAACCAATCAAATAACATCATTGTTAATGTCCCAAATTAGTGAATCAATATATAAGTCATCAACCCCTTTTACATGGTTTAAAACTTGTTTTTAATCACTTAATAAAAAACATCGATTTCTTTCAAATTGCTTAAAACCCTGTTTTAACACATATTTTACAACAACTTCCCTGGGCACGACGCATTGCCTCGTCGTTATAGTAAACATAACTTACAACCTCAGGACTACTGAAATTTTGAAAAAACTTATAAAATGGACTCAAGATAAAACTAATCAATAACCCTAAGGACGAGCATAAAATCCCGGAAAATTATTAGAAACCCTGAAAACACCGTATACTTACTTACGAGTATATTTTTCGACATTGTCAACAGGTACTATATAGGTCTATAGTTATACTCACATTTACCATGTTACTATTTTTTTACATAGCTGTTTGTTGCCTTAAATAATTAAAAAAAAAGATTACGTAGACTGATGGTGATAATTATACCGCTCCCGCTTCACTCGTGGTCATGCCTTTACTATAGACAGTACAGATGGTAATGACAATGTTGTGCATCCAGGTTGACTCCCATCGGTTTCACTCTTAGAGCAGCTTCTAAACACCATAGCAACCATTTAGGTATTATACCTATTTCATACAGCATTCATAGAAGGTTATTAAATATCCGATCCGAACTAACCCTTCAGGTTCAAAATGTACATGGGTCTCAAAAGGTACATTTCTCGAAATGTCCACTTCCCAAAAAGTACGTTTCCCAAAATGTACATTTCCCGTAATGTAGTGTACATTTCCCAAAATTTCAACTGCCGCCTCAACGAACAGTATCGAATCTGCAAAACCTCAATTTTTTATATTATTGCATCAATGGATAGAGCAAATATGACACTATCAGGAAAATATTTTTTTTAAGTATTATTTCATTAGATTTTGAATCGAACAATATCGAAACTTCACATTGTGAACGACGAACATTATCGAATGAGGTAAATTCGATACTGTTCTAGCCAGTATGCAGGCGCAGATCGAAACTTCCTGATTCTTTAGTGTTCTCCGAAATGTGAAAAAGGTAAGGCACGTTGGCTTAGTTTAGGTAAGTTCGTAATTATTTAGTTACTATTTGCTTTTTTGTAATTTATTATTTTTAATTAACGGTTGACGAGTAAAACTATCGAAATTGGTAGATTCGATAGCGTATAAGTTCGTGTGAAGAATCTGGCACTTTCGATATTTTTTTATATTTTAAAAGTATCGAATTCTATCGAATGTCAAATATCTCGGAAAATATATAAAACATTAAAATCGTTATTAAACACAAAAAAGAGAAAAAAATAAGCTATCATTCAGTAAAGAATCTTTTATGACACAATTCTAAATTACGATTTTGTGTCAAATTTTGACAAAAAAACTTTAAACTACTCTACGTGATTTGCAGTTTCGATACTATTCGTTGCGGCAGTCGATATATCTTTCCCAAAATGTACACTCTTAGAACAGATATTGGATACATTTTTAAGGACCAGGATCAAATAAGATATAAATCAGGATAAAGGTTAACTTTTACCTACTATTTTTTTATATATTTACTTTTTATATAATATTTCAATCACTTTGGGTATAGCTAACATAATATATATCGGTAGGTAAGATAGTGTAGCTATCACCAAGTAACTTATCCCGAAAACCTCTGTTAGACAGTCAAATACATTTCCATTTGTTTGATGTAGGCTCTAAGGTTTTCCTTTTTATAGCCTATTTCAAAGTATTTGACGACCTGAGTGGTGCAGTGGTCAACATGCCGCCTACCACGCTAGAGGACCCGGGCTCGATTCAAGGCCGGGCAGAAATTGAAATTATGAATTTTAATTTCTGTGATGGTTATGGGTGTTACTATGTATAAAGTATATATTTAAAAAGTGTATATAAGTAGTATATCAGTTGTCTAGCACCTATATTACAAGCTTTGCTTAGTTTGGGGCTAGATGGCGCTGTGTGAAAATTGTCCAAGCATTTATTTATTATTATTTATATTATTTATTGACTACTAGCGGCCGCCCGCGAATTAGTCTGCGTGGAAAGTTTTTTGATATCCCTCGGGAACAGTACTTTTTTTCTGGATGTCCTACTTTGTACCCCTGACAACGTGTATGCAAAATTTCATGACGATCGATTAGGTAGTTAAGACGTGAAGGCGTAACAAACAAATAAACAAACAAACGTATTTAAGTGAGGAAGGATTGTGTTGAATTAGGCAATAAAAATAAGTCATTTGGTTAGTTACTTTTCTGATTTAAGTACCTTTCAATTAGCAGTTTTTTTCCAACTAAGCGTTGTTAAATATACAGCCAGTTTTTCCAGTTTGCGACAGATCACTACATAGTATAAAACGAAGTCTCTTCCCGCTGTCTGTCCCCTATGTATGCTAAGATCTTTGAATAACGGGTTTTGATGCGGTTTTTTACATATATAGAGTGACAAAAGGAATGTTTATATTATTATATTATTATTGTCAAAAAAGCATCACGGGCACTGGGATTTGTGATGAGGACATCAGTTTGCTTCAATGACATTAAGACTATTAAAATTTTGTACTCCACCTTTATAAGAAGCATCTTGGAATAAGGGTCAGTGATTTGGAACCCGCGCTATAATAAGTACATCAACCGTATTGAGCAAATACAGAAGAAATTTGTTAAGTTCTTGTGCTATCGTGTAAGGTTACCGTATAGTTCCAATAATTATTTGAAACTTTGTTCGAGATTTCACCTTCTTCCCTTAGAGAACCGAAGACATATATCAGATGTTATCTACCTATTAAAAATAATTAGAAATCAAATTAATTCTACTGAAATCCTTTCTAAAATTAACTTCAATATTCCATCACGAACATTAAGACATTTCACTCCGATTCACATACCTTTTGTTTCAACAAATTATCGTAGAAATGCCTTTCTGTGGCGAGCAAGTAGAAGTCTAAATAAGTTTTGTAAATCATATGACTTTGACATATTTTGTTCTAATACAGCAACGGCAAGACGGTTATTAAGTCAGAATTTCTTTTCAAATACTTAGAAATTATTATATCACAAAGTTTATTAATTTACTATTCTACGCTTAATATTGATTTCTTATATTTTATTCTAATTGTTTACATTAGGATTACCAAGTGCATTGTGTCCACTTGTAGGAATTAATTTATTTGATTTCTAAACGTGAAGACCTGTAATTGGCAATCCACTACTTATTGTAAACATTACCTAATAATGTCGCATGTGCTGTTGGTTTTCCTTCAAAAAATAATATAAACTAAATATAGAGTTAAATTTCACACTACAGCGAAGCTAGCTTAGAATAAATAGATGATTAATTAGGATTCAGTGTAGTACCTAAATAATTTTTCACAGACTCTACATTCTTCCGTGATCAATTAACTCTCAAAACACTTTACAAGTTACAGATTAAGTAATATTTTCCGCTTCAACTTTATCTTTCGTTACTACTTTACTAACTAAAACTCTGTGTCAATCCAATTCACCACTTGCGTTATCAATTTATGAATAGTTACAAATTTGCCACAAACTAATTTTATGGATTTCGTCAATAAACCTTAAAAACAGCTTGAAACAGTCAGTGGGTTACGCAGCGTAGATACGTTAAATTTGTTGCACACTACTGCAACTAATCGATGGAGCTTTGAAATTGTTGTTAACCGTTGCAAATTGATTTGCGTAAAATATTAAGGGCTCTCAGCTTGAACGTTTGTGATTAGCCAAAAAAAACCGGCCAAGTGCGTGTCGGACCCGCGCACGAAGGGTTCCGTGCCAAAAAATGGCAAAAAATCACGTTTGTTGTATGGGAGCACCCCTTAAATATTCATTTTATTCTATTTTTAGTATTTGTTGTTATAGCGGCAACAGAAATACATCATCTGTGAAAATTTCAACTTTCTAGCTATCACGGTTCATGAGATACAGCCTGGTGACAGACAGACAGACAGACAGACGGACAGCGGAGTCTTAGTAATAGGGTCCCGTTTTTACCCTTTGAGTATGGAACCTTAAAAATCGAGTTGGCACAAGTACCTACTAACTAAATTAGAATTCATTACAATATAAAAAATGAGGTCCTCATTTAAGACTGTATATCCGCATTTCAAAGAAATTAGCGTTTTCCCAAAGGAGTTATCTAAAGAATGAAAGCATTGCTATTGATGTAAACTTTAGTTTTAGAAAGCAAAATTCTTAAATTAGTGCCGTATGGAGGGAAAAACCTACTCGTAATAAATTATCAGGTATTTTAAAACGAAGACAATCTGTTCAAGTGGAATTTCAATTGTCAGAGGTATTTTCACAAAATTTTCGGCTGTAACAAATAAGAATACGACTCATATTTATTTTTTCACTTATTGTTTGTATTATCAAGGAGTGCACTATAGAGAGAAAATAAAAAAAAATGTAATCACAGAGTAAATAAACTATTAAAAAATTCTGAAGTAGGTACACTTTGACATGTTTTTTACTGGTATTTAAAGATTCTAAAGTATTTTTTTATTTTTTTTTAGGAATAATGAGGTATTTGTCTAATGTATTGCGTGTTTTGTATATCCACATATCTAATTGATAATTTAATAGGAATTTTCAAATTTCGCCCTGATAATGACTCGCGCATAATTGTTTTGATTATTTGTATTGAAAATTCAAAAATTGAACGTGATGCGTAACTACACCCTTAATATAAAAAGTTTGAAAAAAAAATCTATAATAGAATGTGATAGGTGGTGGCCAAACTTATGACTTGTGAGGTCTACTTGTGCTAAAAAAAAATCTTGCGGTCGACTGCAAGGTAGAGATTAGATTTTAGCAAGTTGTTTTATATTAAATGTTTTTTTTTTTCATTTTTTTCTATTTAGTTTATTTAACTCTCGCGGGCTACCTCAATTGCTTTCGTGGTCGACCTTTTGGCCATCCCTGCATTACAGTCAATAGACAGATCCTTGACCCTCATCTGTCCACAAAAAGTTATAAATACTTGGACAATTTCACACAGCGCCATCAATCCTAAAATCTAAGCAAAGCTTGTGATATGGGTGCTAGACAACTAACATACTACTTATGAAGTCCATTCGCTTAGATAGTGTCGCCCTTTTATCGCGCCGCCTTTGCACGTGCCGCTTCTTGTCAAAGGATGCCGCCGCATAAACAAAGGATACCGCGTGCGGCGTACACCCGCAAGTCAATTTGGATTTTGGCAGTTTACATAAAAAAGCCGTGGTGAAAGGTTGTGTTTTTTACTGGTATTCCTGTCTCTGAACGCATGTGCCTGCAGATGTACCGACACTATCTAAGCGAATGGACTTTACAGGGTTATTTGTAAAACACCAACAACCTCGCAGGAGTAGATTAGTAACATCATATACAACAACATTTGTTCTACGATATTTCCAAAAACAGACAAAAAAAATCAACTTTTTATACAAAACTCGATCAGCTGTTCGGTCATTTATATGAAGAGTCGATTTATTTTTGTCTAATGTTGTTGTTTATGATGATAATAATCTGCGAGGTTGTTGGTGTTTTACAAATAACCCTGTATATAATTATTAAATATAGGTTCACTTATTATACATAGTAACACCCAGATCCGTAACATAAATTAAACTCATGTTTATATTTCTGCTCCGCCGGGACCTCTTGCATGGTAGACCGGCATGTTGACCACTGCGCCACTCAGGTCGTCAAGTCGTCGAGTTACATGTAAGAAAACATTACCTACGACCTTATAAAAATGAGTTGTGCGTTGATGTCTTTTCTATGGGGCTACATTTGGACTAAGAAACATTATTACATGTTAATTAATTATTAATAATGTCTCAAGACGAAAGTCTATGAACAGTGTGTGTTGCCAGTGATGACTTACGGCAGTGAAACGTGGTCGCTAACTATGGGTCTCATAAGGAGGCTCAAGGTCAGCCAGCGTGCAATGGAGAGAGCCATACTCGGCGTTTCCCTGCGTGATCGAATCAGAAACGAGAAGATCCGCAGGAGAACTAAAGTAACCGACATCGCTCGAAGGATTGCTCAGCTGAGGTGGCAATGGGCAGGACACATAGAAGAACTGATGGCCGTTGGGGCGGAAAGGTTCTGGAATGGCGACCACGCACCGGACGACGCTCCGTAGGTAGGCCCCCGACAAGGTGGACTGACGATCTAGTGAAGGTTGCGGGAAGCCACTGGATGCGGACAGCGCAGGACCGATCGTCGTGGAGATCCTTGGGGGAGGCCTATACCCAGCAGTGGGTGTCGTGCGGCTGATATGATGATGATGATGATGAAATTATTAACTTTCGAATTTTATCTATTAAACTATATTACCTATATTCATATTGAGCTTAACCAATTCCGGATGCAGAAGCTAATCATCTACGGAGATCTAGAAAAGTCCAGCCCCTTTCCTAATAGAAAGAGAGGTGTGTATATCGCTAATAGTGTAAATAAACGGGATGGCAGATTGTTTGCGTTTTTATTAGGTCTGGATGTTCACGTACGCGTATGCGCATATATAAGTATTGTCAGTGTAATCAACTTTCATTG
The DNA here is from genome assembly GCA_943789525.1 of Agriphila geniculea. Lineage (NCBI taxonomy): Eukaryota > Metazoa > Arthropoda > Insecta > Lepidoptera > Crambidae > Agriphila > Agriphila geniculea. Next base: position 5,464,839 of record OX038870.1, read on the forward strand.
TTAGTCGACTACTGCTGTTGAAAAGTGGAAACGTGCATTTCCCGCAGTTGTCGTGCGCGCATCGCTTTACATTTCGCACACTTTTCCAACGGTTTTGTTCACTTACATACTGAACAGTGATTTGCACTTGTTTTTTGACACAAACGATAATGGATTGCCGAGCTGTGGTGAGTTATCGTTAGTTTTACCAAAATAAATTCAAAGGAATGCTATATTTTTTTTGTTTATTTTTAGTGGCGTTGTTATTCAACTCGAAGTTATAGCTTTGTCTTGACTATATATGAATTCGAACATTTAATGGATTCTGTAAAGTAAACAGGACTTACCCAGATACTATCATAGTCCGTAGTCGGGTAATTTTGCAAATACAACATAATAATAAACATGCCTAATAATAATAAGTAATGTTTATTGTTCTTTAAATATTTTCAAAATGTTGTCTTAAAATAAAATGCTGTTTTGTTTTGGTCCCCTTTGCTTTTCCAACATTAGTTCTTATTTTTGAGATATTTTTTATCCCTACGTTCAGAAATTATCAAAAATACAAGGTCTCGTATAATTATTTTTTGCATTTTTAAGTAAAATAAGTTTTTAAGGTCACTAATTTTTAACAGCCTTTAGTATTACCTGACGCACATGAAAACAAAACTCCTTGAATAATTTCCAGCTAGACTAAAATATACCGACCTGTCTACTGGACTAACAGTGCCTTAGAGCATTTAACCAAATCAGTGCTCATAAAATTATTTAAATAATTTAAAACTGTGGCTCATTGTTATTCAGAAATCAATAGAAAAGCCTGACGAAAAGTCGCTCCCTTAAATGTACAGTGAACCCTATGACCCGGTAATCGGATCATAAAGAAATCTCACTAAGCGTAACCGCTCACGGGCGACTTTTTGTAGCTGCGATAATAGCTGCGATAATCGCGGCGTTAATCGTGGCAATAATCGCCCGCGAAATGACACGACAAAGGTTTTACTTGGCCAGCGACAAAAAAGCGCCGCGATTAACGCCGCGTTTATTGCAGCTACAAAAAGTAGCTCGTGGGCGTTTACGTTTAGAACTCCGTATGTTCTATTCTCAGCGACAAAAAATCGCTCAGCGATTAATTGCCTGTCAGCCGGGACGCTAATTCTTAGTGGATCCTAAAAATTAAAGAGAATTAAAATGAGTGGTTAACGAGATTCCGCATTTAATAGAACATTAAAAATATAATTTAATTAAGTATGTTGTTATATTTTTCCAGCTTCTATTCGGTTTCACAGTCTTAATGGTAGTGGTGATTGCGGAAGGGTAAGAATTTATGTATTTTCTATCTTTTTATTTTCATTAATTTTTTTAATCTCATTGGGTGCTCAGCAGACAGAACAATTTTGATCTCAATATTGCGGCAACAGGCAGCTCGCAACTGAGTTGTTAACACAATATACTTTTCAACACATTTGCTTGTAAAGTGAGCCCTAATACATAGCTTTTAGGGCCATAAACCGAGCTATAACAAACACCCTGCAATAATGTATAAAGCGGATACGTATCAGAATGTCAAAAGTTAAAATGTCTAAACTTAAAATGGCAAAGTTCAAAATGTCAAAAACGAAAATGTCAAACGGTCAGATAGTGCTAAATAGAAATGTCTAAGATAGATAAACACTTTATTGTACACACAGATTACAGGAAATACAGTAACATAAAACTTAAAAATATGGTGAGCAGTGTGAGCCTTATCGCTCAGAGCGATCTCTTCCAGACAACCTTTGGGACTTAGGATAGCTGGAGAGATATGAAAAGGGCAGTGTGCCAGCAACATACACATTGAAATAATACAAATTAACAAAATAATCTACTAAAATTATTGCCTTTTCAAATGATCAAAACTTAAAATGTCTAATAAACCAAATACTGACGTATCGATAAATAATGACGTATAGAAGTTACTTATGCCTTTCTTTCATTTAAGTACCTAATTAATTAGGTTAAATAATTGAGAGTTAACCTCTGGGCCTCTGCCTCACAATACCATAGCCGCGCCGCTCCCTCATTCGGTAGCCGGTGCAAGTCACTTATTCAGTAGCCGGCGAACAAAATCCACCAATTGAGTTTGAAATAGTTTTATTTCTGGCGCTTCGCCGGCCGCTGCCGCGGCACGCTCGCTTCGCTCGCTCGGCTCGTGCGCTTGGTTTATGTCGACTTAACATGCTCGTCGCTACGCTCCCCGCACCTATCTCTTGGTCTTGACCTACGGTCTACGGTTTCTAAGTCCCAGTAGACTAGTTGAGACTCATTCCCCGTAGCTAAATTAGCTGTAGAGCATTTCAGGCGAAGCCCAAAGACACATCCACAGACTCAATTAACCTCAAAGACGGCGATTCGTTTTAAGATCCAACCCAATTCAAATAAATCATTGTGAACTTAGCCTTAATGACCACTGATAATTTAACTCGTCAAGTATTTGATACGTTTGATACTTTGAATTTTGCTATTTTGAAGTTATACATAATGATTTTCGACATTTTAATCCATTTGAATTTTAATTTTTGACATTTTGAACTTTGCTATTTTAAGTTTAGACATTCTAATTTTAGACTTTCTGATACGAACCCATATAAAACACTAGTGCGTTATAAAATTATCCCTACAAAGTTACATTAGTACCTTACTGCGAGTTCTATGCGAGTAGACAGAGCATTCCTAATTTAACTGGGTAATACAGTTATTTTTTAGTAACAACAAAGAGGTTTTATGCCGCTGAAAATTCATATATACTCGTACTTACATTTTTGGAATAAATAAGTGTGTAAGTCCTTAATTAAGTCAAACAAATATAATTTACAATAGAGCGCCTTTTCCCATAATTTTCATATTTTGTTTATATCGTATTTGTTGCTGTGTGGTAAATCACTTTGTTTTTTCCTCGCATATGTGTTGAAAAACGTCGTATAAAACTCGTGAGCTCTTGCTTAATGCACACTCGGCTGAGTTACGCCCTCGCCTACGACTCGGGCTGCAACCCAAAGCCTCGTGTCCAATAAGCAACCTAAGCTAACTCGTCTCGTAATATACTATTAAAAAACTGCGCAGACATAGCAACTCTAGTTGCGAGTTTTGATGATCGATAACAGTTTCGAGGCCACTGTAAACTAGGCCTTATTATCGTTGCACCTTCTCAACTTACGTTCAGTCTGCGGAATACCTTAGGAATAAAAATCTAGTTTTGTATTATAAATCGATCCATTATAAATACAACATAACAATCGCCACTAACTATGATATAATAAAAACAATTTAATGTTTGGGTTTTTTTTTAGTTATTTTTATTATAGGACGTGTTACAAAAAAATCAACTGTTTCATATATTTTTATATTTTCTTCATGAATTTTTGTATAGAACAGCTGTTTTTTTCGTGATTAAGAGTTGGTCCTATAGTAAAAGTTGTTTAGTTAGATGGTCCCTATCTACCATATTCGGCATGAGGGCTTTTTGTAACACGATGTATATCTACACTACAAAAGGATTTAAAAAATTAGGAGCACACCCTACAAAAGAACTACCAATAAAGTTGGTAGAAATCTATCAAGTGTCGGAACAGCGCGGCCATGACGGAACCTCGGGCGCACCAATTACGCGCATCGGACTAGGAAACTCCTAAACACCGCCCTCTGCCGGAAAGTGAATGCTGCCACCCTATATATTACTTACTATGTACTGCATAAGTATTTTCTGCGTTTACAAAATGACTTGACAATCCCACCGAAAGTGGCGCACTCAGAGGTTTTTATTAGGTCTTTAACTATGAAATTGCCGATATTTTGTCACATACAGAGAAAATAATAACTTCTATAATTTAAAATTTTAACATAATCGTGAATATTACATCGAATTATGATCATGATAGTTAACTATCAGTAAAAATAAAGTCCATATTTTAGCTTTCGTGACATTAAAAAAAAGATCTTGAAAGTGACTCTTTTTTTGTGAGCAAAAAAAAGGGTGACCGAAGGGGTTGTAACTTAACCAAAACTTATTTTTTCGCTTATCTTAAATAAAAATAAGTTAGCATAGTGTTCAAACATTAGTACATAAAAGTTTTGTTACATGAGTGTTCATGGTTGTTAAATGAACAAAGAAAATGCTATTATGAAAAATGCAACTTCTTGAAAAATCTCCATACAAATCGGCAATTTCATAGGTAAAGACCTATTATTTATGGCCTGGGCACACCGGCTGCATAGACACGCGCGTGGTCACGCGTGCGTAGAGACGCGCGTAGTTACGCACGTAACCCCCTGACACACCGGGTTACGCATACGTCTACGCGGTACGCAACGCAATCTATCCCTTGCGTACCCAGCCGCTGCGGCAGCCATCTTTGCGACTCTATTGCGCGAAGTCAGACGAAGATTGAGTAAATGGACTAATTTTTTCGCACTAATTCAATGAGTTTTTCTTAAATATCGTTATTCATTATTTGAAAACAAAATAAAACACCACTTACTACCGGTAGTACCGGTACTATTTGCAAACAAATACAACTGAATGCGTAGTCACGCGCGTGATTACGCGCGTAGTGACGCGCAGCAAAGATACGTGCGTGTTCGTATTTGTTCGGTGTGACGTCCAATAGGGAATCCCATTGAGTACAACGTCATCATTGCGTTCCGCTCTGCGTAGGTACACAGCCTGTTTGTCTCATGGGAGCCGCAATGCGTAGGGTACGCATCGGTCTACGTGCACGCGTACGTTACGCAAGCGGTGTGCCATGTCTCATAAAGTTTCAGACATTACAACGTCATGGTACGTCTACGCGTACGTGCACGTGCTTACGCTTACGCATCCGGTGTGTTTCGCTTCTTAATTATAATAAGGGCGTCTGGTTTTAGACAGAAGGTATCACTACATTGCCTCGTATTCATTCGTAGAAGTAGATATTAAATAGGTATGTCAAAGATAGACTATTCGTATAAATAGATAGCAATTAGGTGTATCTATAGAACAGGATGCTATCAAAGATGGCCGCGACAGTGTAAACAAACGTCCACACTATGTAAGATGTTGTCCTAAAGCAGTGTTTCCCAACTAGTAGGTGCTATAGGGGATTAGGTGAGTTTGGCGGATGAGGAGCTCGATGGCGCAGTGGTTTAGCGCCTGGCCCAGCGATTGCGGAGGTTAAGCAACTTTCACAAGGGTCGGTCATAGGATGGGTTACCAAAAAAATTATTATCTCGAGCTCCTTCGTACTTCGGAAGGCACGTTAAGCCGTTGGTCCCGGGTGCATTTGCAGTCGTTAACATCCACCAATCCGCATTGGGCCCGCGTGGTGGGTTATGGCCCATCCTCCTTATCCATACATAAGGAAGGTCTGCGCTTCAGCAGTGGGAGCATTAAAACTAATTGGAACCCACTGTCCTAAAGTTATCAATATTGCTGTTAGAATCTGTTTAAATGACTGTTAATGACTTCGATTTCACCCTATTTAAAACTTTTAGCAACGAATCAATCGCTCTATCACCTTATCACAGCCTAGAGAGTAGTCTGACTACTCTCTAGGCCTTATACAGGGTGGATTTTTGAGACGGTACATTAAGGGCAGGTACCTTAACCGTCATAGTTACAGTAAAACGTTCTTAGGAGACCATCCATAACTTTTTAAGATATTCTGAACTGCATTCACAGATTTTGGAAAAAAATTACCGTTAGCAAAAAAAGTGCTAAAATATAAAAAATAAATATGCCAATCTATCCTGTTTCATATGGGGATCAAAAGGATTTTTTTTAGTACTCATACCTTAAATGGTTCCATAGAGATGGAACCATTTAAGGTATGGTGAGGCAATAATAATATTTCGAGTTGATTTATCGTTTTTCAGTACAAAATGTATAGGAAAAGTTTTTTTGCGATTTCTGTCGTTTCTCCATAGAGTCTTTTGATCTCCACACGAAATAGGATCGATTGGCATAAACATTTTTTTTTTTGGTAGTTTAGCAAGTTTTTGCTAACGGCATTTTTTTTTTCAAAATCTGTGAATGCAGCTCAGAATATCTTAAAAAGTTAAGAATGGTCTCCTAGGAACGTTTTCCTGTAACTATAACGGTTAAGGTACACCTGCCCTTAATGTACCGTCTCAAAAATCCACCCTGTATAGAAGCGACGCTGGCAATACGCTAGCAAAATAAAAATAAACTTTGAATCACTGATGTCCATTAAGTACGCTGGACAGGCTTTTGTTATGAAATGACAGTAATTTTTTGTTCCGATTTGAAAATCGCCGTATTGGCGCTGAGATCAGTAGATTCTACTATGGCAGTAGTGAGTGTACTTGGAACTAATTAGTTCCCACTACTGCCATAGTATAGAACAAACGATTGGTGACGTTACTTGTATAATGGACGTCAGTGCTTTAAATGCAACTTTTTTTCACAGTCGCACGAAAAAGGTGGTGATACACGTGCCGTATAAAGTGAAGAAGATAAAGCATACGCATACGGTGTACAAGACGATCCACCACCACCACACGCACCACGACCCCCACATAGAGGCGCTGCCGAGTGAAGAACACGAGCACTTCCACCACATGCACGTCCACGACGAGCCGCCGGCGGCCCAGCACAGCCAGCCGGTGCCAGGCATCGGTATCCCTGAATTCCTCCCAGATGTCCCTTTAAATGTCCCCTTAGACATACCTGACATCCCCCGCGAGCTGCCGCCGTTGCCCGGCCGTCATATAATACCCTTGTACAGAAAGCATTAGGTTAATTAAACGTTACGGTGCTCCCACACTACAGTTATAAAATATTTTATCTACAACCATGCTTTTAATCCTCTATTAAGGGTTCTAAAACGGTTAACTCTCTTCCACCATTACAGTACCTATCTGAGCGAGAGGATGCCGCGCTTTTCCCCGCGCCCACGCGCGACTATTCACATTATGAAATTCAGTATAACATTATAACACTCATTCGGATGATATAATGACGAGGAGGAGGAAAGTCAAAGTCAAAACCCGGATAAAAGTCCGGTCCGGTCAAAGTCAAAATACGGATATACATATCATCGGTGTAGAAAAAGTCTTGTATGCAACAGTATATAATTAGGTATTGAAACACTGATGTAATACTATTATCACAAACCTACATTCATATTTTAATACCCCACATTATAGTACAGTTGCATAAATAACTGTGTGAACATTATTAACCGCTATAGCATTAACTAAGTTCAAATAATAGGATTAATTGCGATGTTGCAAAATGTTTTCTGACTAATATTCAATATCGTTTTAAAACATTTTTATAACACTGAACTGTTGGAGCACCATTCTTGATCAATGTTAAACGCTTAAATCATTCACAGCCGGTTTCTGAATAATTGAGAAATGGGTAATATCTGAAAAAAAACTAATTAGCAAAATATTTTTTTATTGGTAGAAATAAGCTCAAGTTTCAGTATTATTGGATGCGTGGCAAAAAATATCTCGATTTTGCAAAACTAACTGAAGTAACAGCAGAATGGAAAATAATCTCTTGTCACCCTAATCACCAAATATTTATTTAAAAAAATATGGCTATGCAGAAATGCCAACATTTTTTTTTAAATAAGGTCTTAATAGAAATGTAAAATGTTCCATTCTGCTGCAGCTACAAAGTAATTTGTTAATTTAATTGCTTCATTCACGTCCATTACTATGTATAATAAGTATATATTTAACCCAGATATTACTGACATATAATATTGTGTTCGAACTTAATGATTTTTTAGATGCGGCCTTATAACTCTTAAATAACACGGGGAAAAATAATAAAAAAAATATTTTCCTAGTGGAAATTCGGAAAATTGCTGTTGTTTATAAACAACGGTAGTAAAATATGCTACTATTATGGTGTGTTCCATAAATTAAACAATTTCATTACTATTCATTATTTTACTGGACTTTCAAACAAAAATAAGTGTAAAAAAATAAAAAAAAAATCACATGGTGTGATAGAACTCAAAACAGGTTTTTGGGTGCAATGTAACACTGCATTTTATACAAAAAAAATAGCGTTTTTACAAAAATGCACAGCGTAACTGTCTTCTCTGTACTTTACAATATGCCCTATGCAATCATATCGTGAGGACTCATGAAGTGTTCCAGACGCACGACCAGGCATCCGCTGATCCTTTTTGAAAGTTTCTAAAATTCCGGTTGCTATACTTCTGCGAAATTTTAGGTGATTATATTATATTCACCTTTGTTGGCTTTATAAGTTGCCATGCATTATGCAAAGTCATATCCAGGCAGTACGCAATCAGTTCTGTACAAGGAAATGTTTTGCTCAGAGGGGTACATAGTTCCTAGAAGGTATGTAGGTACCTTCTGTTTGGGAACACTACACTTGAAGTTGTTGACCATCATGTATACCTAGGACAGGCAGTCCAATTAGGTAAGTCCAACTTCGAGAAAGAGATCTCTCGTCGAATCCAAGTCGGGTGGGCAGCATTCGGGAAGCTACGAAAAATCTTCGTGTCCGATTTACCTCAGTGTCTCAAAATGAAAGTCTATGACCAGTGTGTGCTGCCAGTGATGACTTACGGCATTGAAACGTGGTCGCTAACTATGGGTCTCATAAAGAGGCTCAAGGTCACCCAGCGTGCAATGGAGAGAGCCATGCTCGGCGTGATCGAATCAGAAATGAGGAGATCCGCAGGCGAACTAAAGTAACCGACATCGCTCGAAGGATAGCTCAGCTGAAGTCCAGGCTGGACACATAGCGAGAGGAACCGATGGCCATTAGGGAGCAAAGGTTCTTGAATGGCGACCGTGCACCAGACGACGCTCGGTGGGTAGGCCCCCAACAAGGTGGACCAACGATCTGGTGAAAGTCGCGGGAAACCACTGGATGCGGGCAGCGCAGGAACGATCGTCATGGAGATTCTTGGGGGCAGTGTGGACGACACCCACTGCTGGGTATAGACCCAGCAGTGGGTGTCGTACGGCTGATATAATGATGATGATGACTTGGTTTTCATCCCCAGAATCTTCATCTGTAACGTCAGCATTACAGTTTTCTGGTGGAAATATAACAAAAGAATCTGATACAGGACCTTCATCGTCATTTTCCAACTCCTCGACAATTACATTCAGAGTCAAATTTTGAATCCTAAAATAAAACAAAGTAGTCCATTTTACTACTGGCGTTTATAAACAACACAAGTTATATTTAGCTATAACTTATGTCTAAAGGCTCTATAAATATATAATTTAATATTTTTGTGGCGCCTAAGGAACAAACGTTACGATTTCTGTAAATTATTTCCAAAGAATATGAAACTTATAGTAAATACTTACTTTGATAAATTTTTCGTCGAAATCTGCTGAAATAACTTTTTAATAACACACAAAATGTATTTAATCAAGATGATTTACCGAATCATGGCGATTGAAAAAGCGCTTGCCTATCAAGTAACACACATAAAATAAAATAAAAGTACCCCCATTTTTTTCAATAATTTTATATCTTATGCGTTGTTTTAAAACAACGGTAGTAACAAGTGGGTTAAAAAGTATATAAGTAGTATATCAGTTGTCTAGCACCCATATTACAAGCTTTGCTTAGTTTGGGGCTAGATGGCGCTGTGTGAAATTGTCCAAGCATTTATTTATTTATTTATTTATTCTCAGTGGTGTTGATGCCAGACTGCCGCGTGAATGCTCCTACTGCGCGTTCATATTATTATGAACTTAGCCTTACCTTTGCAAAATCAAAATTTTTTTTTATTCCACGCAACCAAAGTGGACCAAGAGCCTGTAGGTATAATGCAAACCAAATACAAATATGTGCATAATGTTCAAAACTCTTTATGTTAAGAATTATTTTAAAGGCCCATTACAACAATTCAAGTATAATGATCTTCGGTGCGTGGATTTTATTGAGTCTAAGTTCTGCGCTTACTTTAAGTAACATTTTAATATTTAAAATAATAAAGAAACGGGCCAGTGACCTAAACTGCTTCGTTATCAGTAGTTTCTAGTAAAACGGTCATGTGCCCCCTTTTTTGACTCATACTCATAAATTACATGTTTAAAAAAATGACACTACTTTCAAATGTAAAGAAATCAAACGCTGTCCAATCTGATATGTTAGTGTTTTTGCAACGAATTTTTTTATACAGTTCTCTCAATTTAAGAACAAATTAGACTGTAAGTATGCCATAATCCAGTTTCAAATTAAAATTATGTTCGTTAATTGTTCTTATTTCTTGTATTATTTTAAATGGTCTACAAATTAAGCAGAATTAGTGCATGTAGGTATTCATAAAATCATGAAAGTATTGTACATATGGAAAGTTACTTTGACCTTTGACTTACAAATGTAGGTACTGTACCTATACAGAGTATACAGGGTTATTTGTAAAACACCAACAAACTCGCAGGAGTGAATAGTATTTTAACATCACGAACAACGTTTGTTCTACGACATTCCGAAAAACACTTTTGACTTTTCATACAAAACTCGATCAGCTGTTCGGACGTTTGTAAAGAAAGTCGTTTTTAATGTCTTTTTTCGGAAAATTCGTAGAACAAACGTTGTTGTTTATGATGTTGGTAATAGAAATTAGTAAAACACCAACACCCTCGGAGGAGTAGCCTGCGAGACTGTTGGTATTTTACTAATAACCCTGTAAAATCAATTAGTTTCTGTTTTCTTCTTAATAGACCAAATACAACGTGTAACAGAAAGGGGGGTATGAACCCGAAAGGAGGTATTGACATCCTTTCGGGTTCATACCCCCGAATGTATTCAATTTCCCGAGTACAGTACATTGGTACTCGGGAAATTGAATACATTCCAGCAGATTTTTTTTTAAATAAAATAAAAAAATTTGAACTCTCCATACAAAATGTTGGCGGCAAATTCAAATTTTCTATGGAGCGACCCAAATTTTTTTTTCGATTTCAATTTTTTTTCTGCTGGGACCTCCTTTCGTGTTGATACCCCTTTTTTGTTACACGTTGTATAGGCAGACTAAAAATTATTGTATGATATTCAATTACTAGTGCCGCGTGGACCCAAAGAAACCTTTGGCCAGTACAAAAAGTAGCCTTTATGGTCCTAATCTGTTACCAGCCAAAAATCGGTCCAGCCGTTGTCGAGTTGTAAATGTTGTAAATAACCCGGCATTCTTTTATTTATATAGATATAACTTAAGATATACTTTGAATGATTAGACAACTTTGAAGAAGATATTATTTAAGAATATTTGTGTATTTAGATTTTAGACATTCACAATGCTATTTTTATATTTAGATTATAAATATATTAGAAAAAATACTAAAAAACATCGACTCACCCGTAGCAGCTCAGACGGGTAAGTTGATTTTTCTCTAGTATTATTTTTAATATATTTATAATCTTAATATTAAAATAGCATTGTGAATGCCTAAAATCTAAAAATTCAATTATAAGATATTATTTTATATTGATGCTACTTGAATTAATGTAAGTTTAAATCGTTATTAACTATAGTAAATTATTCGTAGCATAAGTGATGTTTAATAATATGTTGTAAAATTCTTTTTTTCTGTTGAGAATGCGATAATATTTTTTAAATAGATTACCTAGGTATTCTGAAACGGTTTAGCAGCTAAGTCTTGTGATTATGTACAATGTGTCGCGTTAAATACAATATTTTTCAAACGATTTTACTTGATTTCTTCTTTTATTTCTCCGATTTCCTTACTTTTTCTTTACATTAAACACTGACTTTGTTATGGCAAGTATTATGTAATAGCAGCTAATTTGATTAATATTATAATTATAATACTGATTTACATTAATTAGTCATTTTCGCTAGTTAAATTGATGCTATGCGACTTGTTAAAGTATTGCATTATGTTATTTAATTTACCGCTTGCGAATTATTTAAGTAATGAAATTGTATAAGCTGAAATAATTTTAATTAACTCTTTAGGTACCTATTCTTATTATTTTATAACAAGAATTCGTTAGGGAGATATATAAAACATCGAAATTACAATTTAGTTAAAGGATTCGTTAGGAAGATAAGTTAAAGTCAAACTTTATTCAAATATACTTAATAATTAAGCACTTTTGAATTATCCATATTTTCATACCACCCGTTCCAGACTTTTTTAACTGACAAGAAGAACGGCCACAAGAAACTTATTAGCATTAACAGAAATAAGTAAGGATATTAATAATTTCAAATAAGATAAACATCGAAAGATTATTTTATTTATGTTCTTTACATATTTCTTTTAACAGGTTTACAAATATTGCCGTGCGAACTGTATATTTTTAAGTAAATTTATACTGACAACAACCTTCACAGCCTTTAATGAATAGAAATGCCGATATTTTCTATAAGTACCTACATATTACGTCAAGTAATCATATTTCTTTAAAAAACACGATAGGGAAGCCATGATTATACTAAAGGTCAGAACAATAACGTCATACTATATTAGAGGTACATAACTATTATTTAATAGCTCATATTGGTATAACAGTCAATTTCTCTAACAAAGCGATATAGTTTTCGATAGCGGAATACGAGGGGAGGTCAAAAAGATCGCGGAATAAAAGGGTTGAGGAGGCGAAAGGATGAATTTTTGAAGTGAAAACTAGCGGCGTTGTACGCTTTTTTGTAATAGGGAAAAAATGCTAAACTCGCGTCAGTAAGAATCACGTGACCCTGATCGAAAATTCGTAAGACGGATGTGACAGATGGAGAGTAGACAGCCGGCGGCGGAAGTATCCCCCTCTCTTTCTACGGGGCGCGGTGAAAATGGCGGCGCGTCATTTCAAGACGTAAACGCTTGTGTCACCATAGCAACGCGCTAATTTTTTAATTCAATGTCAAAATTCTAGATTTTCTGTCAAGCTATGAATAAGACTTTCGTACAATACTGTTCTGTATTCGTAAATTCAAATGCAGAGTAAATTCGTAAGATGGCAATTCGTGCAAAATTATTCCTTAACCATTCCAAAATAGCAAAAATGCACAACGTTAATATTCAAGTTTTCACTTCTGCCGGCACTCCCGGAGTGCAACCCGATTTTTTTACTTGCATTAGTTGTGATACTCATTGAGAGTATATCAAAGTTTTATAAAAATCGGGTCATTATTCATTGAGATACAGATCAATAAACAAGCGAATCCGGAAGAACAATTTTCTCATGGGGAAAAAAATAAATTAATTAAAAAAAACATTAAAAACACGACTGCCCTGCCAAAAACGAACTAAAAAATTAAACAACAAGTGTCATTGCAGTTGGGGGACCCCTTTCATCAAAAATTGTTCCATAATGAGGTCAGGCAGGGCAGTCGTGTTTTTAATATTTTTTTTAATTTATTTATTTTTATTTCGCACATTTTAGTGACATATTATATAATTTTGGAATGTGCTCATCAAGGCCTTTCATTTGATGCCCATATTGTAATAATAGAAGAAAATATTTTTTTCACAGCTGAAAATGGCGTCGTACAGTCGCCATATTGATTTTTCTAAAAAAAATATAGCCAGTGTCGCTCGGGATGCTGTAAGAATTCTAACGACATCCTATTTATCCAAATCAGTTCAGGAATTTAGAAGTTATGGTGGAATAAAGTAACTCACATACCCACAAACATACATGAACCCTGAACACATATTATACACTCTTTTTGCTTTGGGCGGTCGTGTAAAAAATTAGTTTCACGCGCGCTGTCATTACATGTCTTACCAATCGAGGAAAACTCCTCCGATTATTTTGGAAGAGATATTTTCTGTTTATGGGGACTCTTGTCCTGGCAAAAAAAATAAAAAAAAAGTTTAAAACAAAAGAAATTTTCCAGTGATGAAGCGTCAAAGAGGGCAACCTCTGCCTAGGGAAGAATGTTCGCGAAACGAAGGGCATAGTGGAGAAAGGGTCATTTTTATTTGTGACACTCATTATAAGTATAATAACAAAGTTTAATAAAAATCTGGTCTTTATTTACTGAGATAAAAATCAATAAACAAACCAATCCAGAGTGGAGTTTGCAATTCGAGTTTCTCGTTGCCATTAATGCCTTACCAACCAAGGAAATCTTCTTAGACTTTATTGGAAAATATGTCTTTCGTTTATGGGGACTTTTGACTTGGTAAAAAAAAAGCTTCGAGAGAAGTGATTTTCTAGTGGTGACGGGTGAAGACCGCAATTCTTAATAATTCGACCTGAGATGCAAAACATTTTTTTGACGGTATCAATAAATTAATTGATAGATCTAATTAATGTATTAGACTTGAGGAAGAATACATTGCAAAGGAAAAATATTTTTGATGTTTAATTCTCACTTCATACCCTCCATTCCGCGAACTTTTTGATCTACCCCTCGTAAGTAGATTGTCCTACTCATCTAGCAACACAGAGATAAAAATGTTAAAAACGTTGGACGCGGGTAGCGCAGGGCCGGCGCGCGCGCAGACCCGAGGCGGGCCGATACCCACCCAACACCAGTACATGGTTTACGACTGATATGTTGGTAACTTATTTTTTCATTACAATTTCTGAATAACTGCAATTAATATAACCTTTATAACAACTCTGATTCAATCGCTTAGGTAATGACCCAAGCTTTTTGAATTATCATATCCATACTGCTCGCCTCAACAAGGATATTAATCATTACGTTAACGATTGATCGCCCATAAACTTACACTATGGGAGAGATTTATTGTACTAAACATAAAGATTTTCCAAGTGATGAATTTATACATCATGTTTCTTTACAGCTTATTTTGTCTGTGACTCAGCCACACGACTGATCCTCTAAACATTAATAATAAAAGAAAGTTTCCCGAGGGAAATCAATAAATCGGAATGGACCGAATAATTAAATTTTAATGGGCCCCGTTTACACTTTGAAATATTTACGGTCGCATTCTGACGCCTACAGGCTTTATTTATTAGACGCCATCGGATCGCCTATCTACGAGTGTACATTTTCAATAATAACCTATCTTCGCCTCCCCCCGTGCACCAATAAAGTTCATCTTCCCACGGACTCGCTGACTACGAACTGTTTTTTTTTATTGACTTTGATTATCGGAAACGTGGTCTGTGCCAGTCATAAATCTGATACCTAATAATTACGACATAGCCCTTTAAACACTCAAAGGCGCATTATTGAAAAAACTGTTCGTTGTTTACTAGTATGAGAATGAATGACGGGCTCCAACAGCTGACTGGTAATCCAGCCGAGTTACAGCATCTCGTAGAGTTGACGAGGAAATAGCTGCCTTATACAAATGACAAAGGCTTGTACAGCAACCGCGTGATCCAAACCCTGCGTCGCTGGTAATTAGATTGACAATCGGACCGCGTATTACGTTCGGTACGCCTTTTAGCATGCTCCGCTGACAATGGAAGTTTGTTGTCTTTTTGCTGATATTACGGGTTTATTTAAGTGAAATTGGATAAATGGTCATCTCACGATGTCTCGCTGTTCAATTCTGTGTGGCGCGGCGTTGCGGTGCCCGCTCCGGTGATGTCCGCTCCGATGAACTAAAAGAAAAAATAGACTCTCAGGAAGAAATGAAAGTACACTTAAGACTGTGATGTAAAGCATTGTGTGATATTCTGACACTTGATGTTTCTGACATTGTTTCTATTTGGTTCAATATAAACGGACTGCTGTTTACAGTGCTTTGCAAGGATTGAAGTTCTTGGTTTTTTGTTACAATGAATTACATTAAGTATTTGACTGTGCTCGTGGTGTTTCTGATAGAGGACGGTGACACTGGAGGTCATGGAGAAAAACATCAGTAAGTCTCATTTTTAATTATTTAGTTTCTTAATTAATGTCATCATAAGCTATGCGAATAACTTTAATTTATAAGTATGCATACATTTTTTGTTTGTTTTTCGGGTGATCGTAATGTGTGCAAAGCTTTTAAAATTTAAGAGCTTTTAGCGAAATTCACGTATTTGTTTATAGTTAACAAAGTGTGTGTAGTTGAAAGATAATAAATACCTACAACCATTAAAATTAATTTGCAACTAGCACTAATAGAGCGACACTACATATCTAAAGCATCATTTTAATCTCAAGTAGAAACTAAATTAGTACTTACTTTTGGAAAATATAAAAACTAAATTTTAGTAATGCATAATTTTGTTTACAGTGACCACCTCAGGCTGCATATGCCGGAGTTCATTCACCATGATCACCACACGAAGGTGATAACAATACATCATCACCACCATAAGCCAAAGAACCATCACCATCACCATCATCACCATCACCACCCCAAACCACATACGATCCCATACGGTCATCATTATCATAAACATCATAAAAAACTGCATACAACCATAAAAACGGTCTCAAAAGGAAAAGAGAAGCACCATGGACATCACGGCCATCATGGCCACCACGGCCACCATGGCCACCACGATCCCACTCCTCACTTCGAAACCCCTGCGGTGAACTACGCGCCACCATCATATAATTACAAGCCACCATCTTATAATTACAACTCACCTTCGCACAACAGTTACGTTCCACCTTCAACTACCTTTGAAGAAGACTTTGGGTCTTATGCCCCTGCAGCTCCCATATACACAGGAAACAACAGCCCACAACAACCTCGCGTACACGGGGTGTCCCATACTGTAAAACAAGTCAAATTATTTGATTCCTTGCCAGGTGCCATACCGGCAGCGGCGGCCAAACCAACTGGAAACCATGGATACGAAGTTACAGAAGACGAAGAAGATGACGATTCGTTCACATCAGTCAATAGCTTACATCAAGATTTCCCAGCTACTTTCGGATATGTTAGAGGCGCAGCGCCATCACACGATCCGTTCGCCGAACAGACTCCTCTAGTACCCGGGGTCGCCGGACTCTCTGCTGTGCAAACACACGACCCGTTTGGTGCTAGCCCACAACCCACAAGTTTCAGTGGCGCTGACGCATTTACTGGTACTGACCAAACCGTGCCCTTCTCTTCGTCAGCGCCAGATCAAAGTTTAGGTTTGCCAAGTGTTCAACCGTCTGCTGACTTCCCTGTAACTTTCCAAGTAGACGGTAATAGTGATAACCCTACGCCGACTGCCTTTGTAGGGGCTACTGGAACAGCGTTTGCTGCTGGTGACCCTGAAAGCGACGATACTCCTGTATCCTTCAACAGAGTGGCAGGCATCCAGCAGACGGTCCACACGGGCGGCGTTGAAACGTTAGTATATTGAATAGAACCACCGTTACTCCCTTTGACTGATAATGACAATGTACAACTTACCCGTAAATAGGGTACCTGCCCAAGTTGTTTTGTTCTAAATAGGTAGTAATAATATTAAATATTAGCATAGAATAGAAGGAGATTCGGCTACGCACTAGTTTTAACATTTATGTCATTTTTGCGTCGAGAGTGAATTATTAAATTATTCTTGTTCTCTTAGTTGAAAGATATTTCTTTCAGGGCATTAAACTCTTCTAAGAGAAAACAAATCCTTATCAAAACCAGCTTGTTAAAAATTTAGAACACTAAACAAAGATAGGAGCTAGAACGTAATAAATAGATTACGCAAGCGTACTAATATGGATTGCTAAATCCATTGATATTCACAAACTTTTATTTACCTTAATGAATAAGTACTTTATGTTTGACCCATAGGTTAATTGACTAAGTTAAAACTAGTCCTTCATTCGGATTCAGAGAAAAAGCTCTAGCTTCTTGAGGCTAGGAACGAAAATATGTGACAGAGCAGTGTTTCTTAACCTTTTTGGAGTCACGGACCACATGAGTAAATAAACGGAACGGACCACTTTCAGAATAAAAAATTCCACGGCCCCTGTCATAGGTAAAGAACACTATTGAAAAAAATCATTGCGGGTTAAGGGTTAACTGCGGAGCCCTGATACACATTCTACGGACTCTTAAGAGGTCCGTGGACCCCACTTTAAATAACCCTGCGCTAGAGGACAATTAAAAAGTGTTTCTTGTTTATATTAAACATGTACGTACATTGTGCTTTTATTAATTAGCGAAAGTTTAAATTTCGTTGAATAAAACAATACTTAAACTTAATATTGGTTTCGTAGATTCTGTTTCTAAGACATATGTACAAAGAGGCCATTATCTTCTTTCTTATTTTAAATTCAATAGAGCCAATGGACAATTAAATAGTAAATGAAACGAATAGGCCCATAGGTCACGACAGATGTAATCGATTATTGTGTATTTTGTTACAGTTTTAAGATTTTGTTGCTATGTTTTATTAGTTATATCGTTATATAAATAAAATATATTATTGTTCGAAGATAAGGCTTTTATCTACCCTTCTCTGACTACGCAGATGTGAGTGCATTATTACACTTTCACTAATTTCCGTCTGTAATTCGAAATAAGTTACATTTGCTTTCGTGTTATGTCACCAACGACATAGATATAATTTGGTTCCTCAAAAAGTAAATGATACCGAACCAAATTGGACACGGCCTAGTTCTGAAATTGCTCAAACAGCGAAAAATAAACCACAACTAAAGTATACGTAATTCAAGTAGGTAGACAATAAAATTGCGGTCGAAATATTACGCAAGTCTTTTTCAGTGTTGTGAGTAATGGGTGATGGAGAATGATTGTCTTTTATTTTGATTAATTAATCAACTCTACATACTACAAAAGGTGTTTGGAAATAGCCTTATAAAGCCGAATATGGTAGATAGGGACCATCAAACTGAACTGCTTTAACTATGAAACCAACTTTGAAATCGCCAAAAAAAGTCAGCTGTTTCATACATTCATATATTTTCGTTATTATTTTTTGTATCAAATAGCAGATTTTTTTTTCGCGATTTCAGATTTGGTTTCTTTGAAAAAAGTTGTTCAGTTTGATGGTCCATATCTACCATATTCGGTATTTAAGGCTATTTCCAAACACCTTGTGTAGTATAAGTAGAGTTGATTAATTTAATCAAAATAAAAGAAAAACATTTTCTATCACCCATTACTATATTATATATATTATTTCCAAAAAATACATTATTTAAATCATTTAAAAAGTCTTCCACACTAGGCTATGTCTGTCCTGTGGAAAGTCTTTATTACAATATTAACTTAAAAGGAATTGCGGTACATGCTAAAATTTAATTTACATAATTAATAATTAATCTCCATTAATAGTAATAATATAATTTCATTTATTATAATTAATATTAACATTAAAAGAGTAAAAATAAGAGAAGTAATTAAGACAAATAAAGAATTAACAAATAGATTTTAATACTTATTACAGGATACTTATCCTGGGGCCGTACCGGCTAACGAATCGATTATCGAAAAGTCTGCTGGGTTTCAAATTAAAACAGATAAATCGAGCCCCAATCGGGCGAAAATGGCGAACCCCATTTCATGATGTCACACGAACATCGTTATCTTCCAAATTACGTCAACAGAAAGTACAAGACGAAATTCCTTACTTTGATTTTTCAGTTCTAAGTTGAAACCGATTCAGATTTTTCGATAATCGATTCGTTAGCCGGTACGGCCCCTGGTAAGTCTAATTCAATAATTTAGCCTCAAGTCTCATTCTAGCGCTTCGGTGATTTAATTTGGAGATGTCACACAAAGAATTAACTCTATTGTACACAAAGGGAGTTCTATAATAGCCCAAACGTTTGGCGAGTGTCGTCTTTACAGGAGGCAATGGAACATTAAAACTACGTTTAGTTGAAAGTCTTTCGTAAGCCTCGGAATAAGCACCTCCTTATGAGTGTCAGTGGTTAATTTCAAGAGATAAAGTCTCCGCTATAGTAACCGGGTCTCTTCGTGTAGCTGGTCTATGGAATAACGGCTAGACCTCCTCAACATAGTTTTAAGGACAGCGCGTCGAGCTCTCTCTAGAGTAATAAGATGAGAGGAAACGGAACCACCCCATACTGAGATACAATAGGTGAGGAATAGGATGGACTGACATAGAGTGATGTAAATGGTTCTCAACAAATTCCAAGGTGCGACTTCCCGTAATAACTTCATAAAATGGACGAACTTTCTGAACTTATTTGATTTTAAATGAAAGATTACCATCAATAATCATCCCCAGGTAAACGTATATAGATAGACAGTCAAAAATTCTCGAATTTAGTAATAATTGTCTTATCTGTGATGTTACTATTTCGATGGTTGGTCGGTCAAATTCATAAACATTGGTATAAAATCACTTTTAGGGGTTATTCAATATTAGACATCGTTACGTTCCTTGTTCCGAAAGTAACTATTAGCTTAAGTACTTTGTTATGGAAATCAGAAAGAAAAGTGGTTAACAAAGTCACGGATCTGGGTCCTATTTTTGAATCCTTCGGCTGGCGTCGAGCGTTCTTTTCAAACTTACGGCACTTCCGTAGTGAAGACGCATATCGCTGTGTTCCTCGACATCGCGACTATGGCAGTAGTGTACTTACATCGCGACCACAACTTCGGTATGTGGACGAGCAAAATGTCGACGGACATTGTCGCCGAACAGCCGCACGTAAATGTCCCGCGACTGCTCGCGACATTTCGAGCGACTATGTCCCCTAGTGAATACGTTGCTTTAACTGACCCGGTGGCAAAAACTGGAACTGTTATTTATTACATATTGTTACTAGGTTACGCCGTCGTCTATCCATGGACGACAGCGACGCCGTCACCGAGTCAGATAAGTTATTATAAAAAGTACTCTGTGCATAACTTTGTAAAGAGCGCTCGACGCCAGCCGAAGGATTCAAAAATAGAGGCCCTGAGCTCTAATCGAACCCTCAGCCGGGGATCGAACCCGGGACCGATCGGGACTTTAGAGTTTGCGACGCACCCTGAAATCTGATGCAAGCCACTGCATTACAAATCACTTAAACACAGAGGTCGTCTGGCATTGAGGCTTGAATGTAAGTTAATTAAATTAATAATCGTCCTCCTGTGAAACAAAGATTTCTGTTGTCTGTTAAAAAAAAAATAACCACAAAATTTAAAATCTTAAATTTAAGTCTTAAATTTCTAACCTATCACTTGATCTACAGGAGTAAGGCAGCTTTGAATAAATCTAACATCGGAAATGAATGCTGTTTTTCATACATATCTAGGTTAATCTTAGTCAAAGCTGCCTTACTCCTGTAGATCACGTGATAGGTTAGAAATTTAAGACTTAAATTTAAGATTTTAAATTTATACACTTTTGGGTCTCATGTGCCTGATGATGGCGCCGTCGCCGGCGCCGTCGCGCCCCGTCACGCCACGCCCGCTGTGTGGCTTGACCTTCAAAAATACTGTTCGAAAGCTAATAATATCACTTATCAATTTAACAGGATCAGCGAAAAGTACAATATGAAAAGCCGGGTTAACATGATAAGAGTCAGCTCGAACCGAGTCACGTCCGAGTCCACTCGTTCGAGGCAGCTTCATACTAGCACTTTCGAGTGCGCTCGGATTTCAAATATACACAGTACGAGTAGGTAGCGACCGAGTAGTAATCCGAGTGCACTCGGTCCGAGCTGACACTTACCATGTCAACCCGGCCTTAACATTACGCAGACGTGACGTCGCACTACGTCAAGCTAATATCAAGATAAAAATGTATGGAGACCTGATTCACGATATCGTTCGGCCAAACCGATTTTTTCATCTACCTACCAAGATAATATATCTAATACAGAAAGTACTTACACTAAAAAGGAAAAAATAAAAAAATTGTTTTAAAAAACAAAAAACCGACTTAAAAACCCCACTCTACCTCTAAAAAGCAATAAATAATATTGAAATCACTAGATACGCATTATCATTGCAATAAAACACGTCTATTGAAGTCGGGTGGGGCTGTTAGAATAAAAAAGTTGTCCTCCAGCCCCACCCGATTTCAATAGACGTGTTTTATTACAATGTTAATGCGTATCTAGTGATTTCAATATATTTATTGCTTTTTAGAGGTAGAGTGGGGATTCGAAGTCGGTCTTTTGTTTTTAAAACAAATTTTTTTATGCATTATTCAAATACACAGTGATATTATCTACAAAACGTCTTAAAAATTTATTGCTTTATGTTGCATATTTCGAGAGTTATTTTTGTTTGAATTGTGACAATTACGCAACCAAAAAATGATTATTTTTGAAAATGGACATAATCAATCATTTTGAACATATTTTAAATTAGGTCGATAATTTTATCTGAATACAAATTTCAACAAATAATAAAATCTAGTTTTTTGGAGTTTAGATTTTTTTCATTTTCGAAAATAACCATTTAGTGCTTGTAAGTGTCATATTCAAACAACAATAGCTCTCGAAATATGCAACATAGAGCAATAAATCTTGGAGTCGTTTTGAAGGTAAAATCCGTGTGTACTTGAATACTGCAAAAAAATTGCATTAATGTCCTAGTTTTTGAAATATGTTAGAAAAACTAAATCAAAGCACACAAATTTTGAGTAAAATTTCACTTCAGCAATTTTTATGACGTACTTAAGTTGAAAATATACACATTTTTTTTAAATTTATAGGTGGTATTATCAGGGCTCTGCGCGCGAGTCTGAACCGGTCGGCGTCCTCTGAGAGGATAAATTTCTTACATCAGAATAGATAAGACCTACGCGATAGAAAGAGAGGCAACTACTTATTGAATCGCAATTTATTTAAACGATTTTGCGGAGTGCAACTTCTGTACGCTAGTACTATTATCTATTCTGTGGTGTTATTAGCTTTCGAACAGTATTTTTAAATCTGGAGAAATTAATATATTTCGGCACGTTCATATAAAATGAAAAGTCAAATTTAAAATGGCGGCCATTCCAACAGGAGTGGGTATAGACCCCAATATGTGGGTGTTTTTGTCGATAAAATTAGGTGTATTTCACGCCTTTACATTATCGCTAGTTTAAGTCCAAAGGCACTGTGTACAGATAACCCCTTATGAGGTTGATTTTTAGAAAATTATGAAAAACTAGTTTGATTATTTGTCTTTGGTTTAAAAGGCTAAGAGACTAACGCACAGCTCAAACTACTAGACAGATCAAGCTGAAACTTGGCACACTAATCGTCGTAGGGAGTTAAAATAAAGGTTTAACGTTTGTATGAAAATCCTTCAGTTTCGTAGTCAGAATATTCAAATTTTGTGTTTAACCTGACGATTTAAAACCAATATTTATTTATTTCAACGTTTTTGATAATTCCACCCCCTTAGACTGAAGAGGGGATAAAGTTGCTAATGGAAAGTCATTCATTTTCAAATAACATTCACTCTTATGATTGCTAACTAAAAACAAATAAGCAAACACATTTTTAGTTTTTTTCTGAAAATCAAACTCATAAGGGGTCGAATTTTGATGAAATTAAATCATAGTATAGTTTTTATCCTGGTAAAAGGATCCCTAAGTATTTTCTCGAATATCCACGCGGGCAGAAGCTAGTTAACCAATATTTTTACTTGATTACCAGAAACTTTGAAATGGAAACTTGAATGGAAACGAGTTACGTACTTATCTACCTCGAACACTGAACTGACTCGAATGAACAATTTCAATGTAACTGTTAATTTTTTTATTGGCTTAAAGCTTACAGTGCCATCTAGTCAAAATTTTAATAATCACTAGATATTATGTGTTACTTATGACATCAACCTACGCTTTGATTTGAAAACTTTTGACTGTCATAAACATTGATATCGGACAGGTGAAACAAAAACGATGTTCTGTCTGTCGTATGAATTATCAGTAAATTATTAGAAAAACAATTGAACAAACAATTACATTTGCTACAATTTGAGGAACAAGTATCAAATTGATTTTTTAGATTTAAGTAATCAAAAAAAGGTGACCAGAGAGGTGTTGAAACTTAGCCAAAACTTATTTTTTTCGCTTGTCGTAAATGGAAAAAGTTAGCATAGTGTTCAAACAATAAACTTACATTAAAGTTTTGTTACATGAGTGTTCACAGTTGTTAAATGAACAAAGAAACTTTGCACCTTTAAAGTTTTAAAGGTTATTTTCTCAAACATGCTTGGAAATTCGAACATTATTTTGACAACCTTCTTCGTGCTAAATCGGTTTCCGGACAGACCTAAACCGCGCCGGCAATGTTTCTATGAGAATCCATTACTAACGTGTAATAATGGATTTTCATACAAAAATTGCCGGCGTCTGACCGTCAATGTTAG
The DNA here is from genome assembly GCA_943789525.1 of Agriphila geniculea. Classification (NCBI taxonomy): domain Eukaryota; kingdom Metazoa; phylum Arthropoda; class Insecta; order Lepidoptera; family Crambidae; genus Agriphila; species Agriphila geniculea. The sequence continues at coordinate 5,488,986 of OX038870.1, forward strand.
TATTGAAACTCATCTATATATATAAAAGCGTAAATCACTCACTGACTCATCACGAAATCTCAGAAACTACAAGTGCTAGGAGTCTCAAATTTTACATGGGGGTCCCTTTTAGGGTGTAGGTGCTCACTAAGACGGGATTTTGCGAAATTCAATCCCTAAGAGGGTGAAACAGGGTGGCAAAGTTTGTATGGGAGAACGCGATTCCTTGGCCCGATTGACTTGAAATTTGACATAGACATTCTTTTACAAAATTAATTGAACATGTGTTTTGTATTTTTTTGAAATGTTTCCCTTAACAGGGTTGAAAAGGGGTAGAAAGCTATTTTTAGGGTGGTTGACTTCGATATCGGAATCAAAACTTCTTAGTGCATTTGAATGATTAAGAAAAATAAATGTCAGTTGTCACTGCACGGGCTGACGTTTAATCTCTAATTTTCCCGATTTTCAAGACAAGCTTTGATTCTTATAATGTTGTATAAGATTTTAACCCTATTTTCACTACTTTACGAAATATTAGTCAAATAAAACGGCAACATCTGGCAAATATCAGATAACGTGACAAGGAATGTGGTATTTAGAGAAGTGTTTCGATGGAGAGCCTGATAATAATGCACAACATTAGTTGCACCCGGCATAAATATTTGCTCGGCATGCGTTGCAATGTAACGTTTTTTTTAGCCAGAAACCTTTTCAGTAGTAAGCATGCAGAACAATTCACCAAACATTCACCAAAGTTTCATCATAATCGGATGTGGATGAATGGTTTAGGAGTGCAAAGGAAACAAATACACATACATCGATTTTTATTTATAAAGAAGATAACTATTAATCAAAGATATTAGAATTTTTAACTATAAGGTAAGTATTAAATGTAACATAATATTATTATACTTATTTTGTTAAATTACCGCTAATAAATTTTATTAAGTACCTACCTAACTAATACAGAATCGTTAACAGGGCGTCGATTCTGTAACCAAACTCGAACCCCACTTCGAATCTCACTTCACTGCACGGGAATTTTGAATGATAAATAAGATAATGACAAGTTTTTTTTTTATCACTTAAGATTTTAGATAGCTACGCAGGTTACCTAAATTTTTTGCAATCAGTAAAATAGCTATTTTAGTAAACAAATGTCTAATAACAAATTCACGCAAAGTGAAGTGAGATGCGAGTTTGGTTACAGAATCGACAGACTGCGCGGGTAAAACCGCGGGGTGCAGCTATTACCTAAATAATCACAAAATTGTATAAATGTAAAAGTTTTGATGTTTGGATGTTGTTCTGTTAGGTACCTACTCAATCATATCATACTCAATCACGTCTGAACGGGTGAACGGATTTAGGAGAAATTTGGCACAGATATAGATTAAGTCTGGAATACTTAACACGGGCTTCTTTTCATCCCGATCATTGGTTTCCAAGGGAAGACTTACAACGATTACCGACTGCCACGCGGGCGGAGCCACGGGCAAAAGCTATACATAGTATAAAACAAAGTCGCTTCCCGCCGTCTATACGCTTCTCTTAAACTATGCATAAAAACCTCATTAAAATCGATCCATAAGTTTGGGAGCTAGGTTGGTTGCCTCAGACAGACAGACACACACACACGTCAATTATATTATAACACCCCTTGCGTACGTCGTATAGGTATATGTCGTCCTCCTAGGTATATGTATCCTGTAGTATAATAATCTAAGAACTTTACACTAACACCACATTAGCACAGTTTTACATTTAGTAACTACATAGCACCCGTGCGAAGCCGGGGCGGGCCGCTAGTTAATTATATACGTGTAATTCAAAAATGGAACGAAATTTTCAATGAAACACGACAGCCAATGAGGTCTGTGATGATCATCAATATTTAAAATTAGAACTGGCTTTGCAAATGGAAAGTTCCGAATCACGGTAACAGAATGTCATGAGCGCACTAACGCCCGCCCATTAATCCGTATTCCTGGTTACAAAACTTAACATGTAACATACGATTCGGACAGGCGGCATAAAATAAAGTTGTATTATCTATGGATCTTGGCGCGCGAAGAATATATTGTTGAAAATGTTTTTAAGTTTTTGGCGCCATTTACTCGAGTTCGGTTCGGTGACTATTTTAAGTATTTGCAAATTGATTCATAGTGGATATTGTGTCTTAAAATTGGTGCAGTTTTGTGGTACAAGTGTCTACGCAACTGAACAATATGTGGGATAATTGAAATAGGCGCGATCTTGGTTGTGTGAAGCCGAGACTTTTACTGTAGTGGTGGCTACCTCGGCAGAACTTACCGAGTAAACTGTCTTGATACACTTGGTGCCAAATGCTCCAAGCAGCATTGGAATGCAATGCACCCGCATTCTAATGTAAACTGAAACAATTCTACCACTGAACTTGACACTAGCAAAAATTACTTCCAAGAGGTAGATTGCCAAAACAAAAATAAGAAGAAGAAGAAATTGTTTTTGTTTGTCAAATGTTTTATCTTCGATTTAAATTAAGTAATTAATTTATCATAAATATGAGTTCAAGCGACGAAACTGATATTTTGTCGCCACCTGAAAGAAAGGAGCGGCAAGAACTGTAATAGCAAACATGTCGTCTCCAAAATTAAAAAAAAAACATTAAGTAAACCAGATAAACAAACACTTAGAAGTCTTTGGATGTAAACCTAACTGCAATGCTCAAAAGACATTGACAAGGGTATAAATGTAGGACGTCTGTGCAAATTTTCTTGACAGAAGCATCAGACAGTGTGTATTTGGATCCTAAGTAAGTTTTCGTATTGATAAGTACCTAGGTACTAATTTACCACTTTGTTTTAGTTAGACAGCTAACATCACAACTTTACACGTTCTTTATTTTCGTTGCAGGTTTGATTTTTGGCATTTTCGGTGCACGAAGATGCAACGACATAATATACAGTATTTATTGAAAAGACGTAGAAACTCAAGACGGTGCGATTTGGTACTTTTAATTACATACTGTAATTTTAAATAAAAATAAAATGTTAGAGAAGTTACTACTTGGTTTGAATTTCCGCGCATTATTTGAGAAAAGTACTAAACAAGCCTTGGCCGCAACTAGGCATTGATGGACTCACGTATGTGTGCCTCAGCTTCGCCTCGGCCCACATTTTCACGTTCGTCCTTCAATGCCTGTCTTGCCGGCCGCTGCAGTAATGTACTATTTCGACACCCTATGGTACTACGGAGATAGAGAATATAAGCACTACCTACCGTTTGTTGCACTGTCGGACCATCTCTGTCACTTTTTCGAGTTGTCGCAGTGGCGTTATATCGGAGTGACATGCGTCGCAGTGGAGTTTAGTCGCTATGACGAAAATCGCAGTCGTCTTCTGTAGCTATCCAGTTACCTGCAGTGACATACTGTCGCGATACTGTTACCAGCAGTTTCGTCTTTTGAAATCACGAAATATATACTCTCATTTGGGTAAACATTAGGTAGGTACTTACAGGATGAAAAAAAATCTGATTATTTTAAAAAGTAAAGCACTTATATACTAAAATTATGGTCATGAATATTTTTGTAGGAAATTAAAGTATTTCTATAATAATATCGAGTTTTTGGAGTTACGCAAAATTAGGCTGACAAAATGTCACTTTTATTCAAACTTTTATCACTTGCAGGGATCTTTTAATAAAACACCATGTTTAAAAAGATGATTTAACTTACATATAATATTTATAAAATAAATAACAAAAAATCAACAAATTCCCTTTCAAAGCGGGATAAAATTCATACATTCTTTCATAAACATTTATAACTTGCATGTGGGTAGTTGTATTGTACGATAATACTCATTCAAAATAACTAATATAAGTAACTATTTACAGTATAACATACATCAGATATTATTAATATCACAATTAAAAACATTTTATTGCTTACAAAGCTTTTAAAAGAGGTACGCAGAAACTTATGGTATTCGAAGTAATAACATTTGTACTGGCAATTTCAGTAATATTATTATTACAGGCTAGGTACCTCAATAGGTACTCAAACCAATGTTTATTAAGAGGTGGTAGGTACATCATATTTCTAACTAACAAAATGAATTCTAGTAGAGTAAGCAATATGGACACGTTTGTAGTTTTTTTTTTCTTAAAACTTATGTTTAATCGTTATCTTTTGTTCAAAGGTTTAAATCTGTTTACAAAGATTTTGTACGTTTTCACATAAATCGACAGTCATATAAATGACTGTTTTCAATATGGAAATTATTCCTGTGTGAAATGAAGCGTGCTTGGATCTATGACAAAGCTTTTGCGTGTGATATCTTCAGAAACGTCAAATCCATGAGCTATGTTTTTTGGTATATATGCTTCAATTGTTATCTATACCAAGTAATAATGTGTATGCTGGTATAAAACATATAGCGATAAGCAGACGATGTTCGTCCCACTCCGTGACACTATTAACTCAAGAATAAGGTTAATTATCAAGTAAATTGAACGAATTGCACCCGATTATCGCAATTTGTTTTATGTAATATGCCAGCAGTTTTTTTTTTTGTATTCAAAACATTATAAATTTCAGAAAATTTTACAAACAACAGTCTTTAAACCTACAGCCCTTGTCCATGGATGAAACACGTTTGAAGTATCTTTAAGTTATCAGATCAATGTAAGCCGCCTTCGGAGCCATATTCGCCGCCTGATGATGATAGGCCGTAGTCGCCATGGGAGCCTTCGAAGCTAACGGGGGATTCCCCATACCCGCCATCATGGCCTTCATCAGCCGCGCCCCAGCCGTGACCTGGTTAAATAACATACTTACATTAAAAAACAATTTGACAATAAATTCTACTGCCTATATTCAATCTTCAACTACTTTTTACGTGGAAGTAATACTGAAATCGCTAAAAAATTCAGCTGTTTGATAGGTCATACGGTATAATTATACCGTATGACCAATTAAACAGCTGAACTTTTTATCGATTTCAGATTTTATTCAGGTCTATTCTAAAAAGCTATATTCCGATTACCGATTTCGATTACTACAAAAAGTCGTTCGTAAAGATAAGCCTTGCAGAGGATTTTCAAGATGTGCGTTATTCCAATTACTCTTTGTAAGTATTATATTTTTTTTTGTTTGACTAATCCATAAAATAGATAACTGTGTTGGGAACAATTACAACTACGAGAGCCTTCTAAACTATAACTGTAGATAAGTGACTAAATGAGGTGTTTACGAACCTTTCGATATTTTCTTAAGCACCACTTTACATTGATTCTTAATGTCACCTACTGCCTTAGAGCCTGAACCTGCTCTTAAATATCTATGCACAATAATGTATAGATTTTATGTATTTAACTTCAAAATACAATGACGTTCATGCAAAGTTCTCTCTAAAAGTTGAAATTTATAAAAATAAAGCCAAGTAAGGACTTGGGATCTCCTTACCTCGAAAATCAATTCATCGAATGCCATTTTCCCGACCGCCATATCATCGAAGATCCACTTCATCGATAGGCTATTTCACCGATGGGTCATTTCACCGACAAGCCATTTGACGGAAAACTTATTTCACCGACAGTTCATTTCTTTAAACGCCATTTTATCGAAAGGGAAATAAAATCATGCATGTAACCAAATCAACAGTTGTTATGTCAGACATTATTTGTCAAACCAATTCAAAATAATCTGTTATTATTATTAATCAATAAGAATCAGGTACCTACAAGTGTAACGGATTGTTATTGATTAATTTAGCCTATATTATATTATATATAAAAGTAAAAAGTCTTTTGCTAGATAATTTGCTTAAATATTAATATTACTAGGGACTGCCGACAAAAAAATCAATATTTTTTTTATTATAAATAAAACTTTTTAATTGAGATTACTTTATTTACCTTTCGATAAAATGGCATTCGAAGAAATGTACTGTTTCGGTGAAATAAGTATTCCGTCAAATGACTTGTCGGTGAAATGACCCATCGGTAAAATAGCCTATCGAAGAAGTGGGTTTTCGATGATATGGCGGTCGAGAAAATGGCATTCAATGAATTGATTTTCGATGATCAGTCCTAGTCCCACCTTACTGACACCGCGATTTTATACTGCTTAAAAGATCTAAGAAAACACTCTGAACTTTTTTACCAGAGCGGTAATTTGGGAATTCTTCACACGTAACTGGTAGCATTGGTTTAGGTGGCCGAAGGGTGTCAGTCAAATTAGAGTACGAAAAAATTCGCTACTCTGTATATTTAGTAAATCAAACGGTCTACCTAGTCCAAAAACTGAATCACAATTATCATTATTATTGATCGAAGTTTTAAATTTTCATGTAAAACAGTCGACTAGTCAAATGATTTTTAGTGCAGTTTTTACGTCCTAACGTATCATAATACGTAGAAGCTACTGTATTTTAATACCTACCTAATAGAAAATAGCTCTGGATGTAGTTTTCTATGTAGAATTGATGTTTGCGGTACTCAAACTAATGTTTTATTAATAATTTTGTCTTTGTTTACCTACCAGTCATGACTTCGTTCGCGTGGTTACTACACAGTCAGTGTTATTTCTACATTAATAATGTTCTAATATGGATTTCTAGAGTAGTCTTACCTCCACCGAAGTGAGGCGCGCCTTTAGGCTCCCCGTAAGTGTAACCAAGGACCTCGTAGTGGTCACCGCCGCCATCTCCGCCACTCTTGTGGTGGACGTGCTTCACGATCGTGTGCTTGTGGTGGTGGTGCTTCACGTACAGCGGCACGTGGATGATCACCTTCTTGTGGCCGCCACCACCACCACCGCCCGCCATTATCACCGCCGACAGCTCCGCCACAACCACGAGTGCCAACTGCAAATTTAAAGATTAAGAATAAGATGACTCCAGTACACGGTAAAGTTAGAATGTAACTTACGTTGTACTGTACAAAAACATTGTTTGTCAGTTATTCTATCAATAAATGTATAAAAGATAAGTGTTTTCTTTTATTATTTGTTCACACAACTGGGACAAAGTATGTTATCTAGATTACAAACTACCAGTGTGCCTTCTATATCGTTCAGTAGTATTTGCGTTTTCGGATTTGGTACGATGGGGTTGGCATATCTAATAGGACAAAACCCTTTAAAAAAAGAATAAAAAATATATTAGTAGGATGAGATGTTAAAGATTGAAATATATTTTATCCACATTTAATAACGGGTTCTTGGCGTTCAGGCCGAAGGTGGAAGCGCACTACACCCGAAATCCTCAACCACTGAGGTCAACTCCAACAATTTTTTGAACCCTTCGGTAGTACTCCAAATACAAAGTAGTATGCCGTCCCTTTTTTGTAAACTATCATACATACGTAACGTAACTCTTACATTGTAAAAGGTTAAACATTAAAAGACACACAACAGTTATCAAGCAATGAAATCACTAGGTATACGAATCGAAACGAGAATCAACTCCAGTATCGTTAAATTTGTTAAAACAAGAACTCACATAACTATTAACGTATCAAGAAACAATCAAATCCAACAGTTACTTCTAGTAACTGCTGCATTGTAGTGCAACAAATCGCAAGGCAGTTGTATCAAATGGTATTTAAATAGAAAACTTCGCTTCGCAATTAATAAGCAGTGCATGCAATCACATAACGATGGCAATCTCTACAAAACCATAAACATAGATGCACTAATAACATATGACGATGTGACAAAAGACTGCCGTCCTGTAAACAAGCGATTGTACTTTCGATCCATTCTCAATAAGATGTTACAAGCATGCTGTAACGGAATGACACTTTCAAATCCGTCTGATAACATTCAAAACGGAAACATTCACTGCGCTCTTTTTCCTTTTCTTGTCATAAAAAAGCAACGAAGTGTTTTGTCAAAAACAGCGACTATAACGTCCTGAATAGGGTAAAAACTTTTTCTATGGTAAGTTGTATTTTTTCTTAAGAGATAATCAAAACTTGAGAAATCGATTGTACCGTTACTGTTGCGTGTTCTTATTCACTTTGAACTTTTTTTATTATAAAAAATCCCTCTTACAACACGAACTGTTGCAGGCCAGCAATCGGAACTATAATGAGGGTATACATTTTTTAAATAATTGATTCGCTTATCGTTTGATTTATATCAAACTACTGACTATTAAAAAATATTTACATGTTATAGCACTGTTATGTCAATGTTTCAATTCTTTATCGAATGCTATGTAATAACGTCCAAAACAAAGATGTAAATAGCTTTGGCTTTTTGTGATAAAGTAGATGCGTGAAATAGGTTGAGCATAATCCTGGCGTTGTACTTTCCTGCTAGACCGAGAGGATCCTTTAGATCTTTTGATTCACAAGAAAGGATCAATTATAATTAATGACATCACTTTAAAATACCGATGTGCTTAATATGTGATCTTATAATAATTATGTAAATATTAAATATTTGTAACTCACCAAAAGACGTGCAGACATAGTGATAAGTTGTCTTAGACGGCGAGTGACCGCGCGCAGTTACGATCAGACGGTGTGTGATGAAGAAATTCAAACAAAACTTCCTTTTATATGGCAACGTGGTCGCGTTTCGCGACGTTGCCTCTCGGCGGATTCTAATTGTTCCATGATTTATCTATCACAAGCAACAGTCATCCTTAAAACTACCACTCTAAGTTGCAAATTGCTGACACTAGAAAAGCATCTCAAAATTGGTCTACTTTCAATCGATATCTGACTTTAAATTTAAAATACAAAAGCTCAGTTTCCTACAGAATGCTAAATAACCGCAGCTTTGATGCCGATTTATTGTAGTGAAAATGCGGTTTGATGTGCCGTCGTAGGGTGGAAATTGGATCACCTGGAAATTCTCGATATTGCTCATGGAGAATGACAATGTTTATTTACATTGATATAAATCTTACAAGCACTTCGGCTTAACCCAAGCTGAGGTTGAAAGTAATTTCCTGTTTATCAAGAACTTCCAATACGGGGTGTATTGGAAGTCTCTACAAACAAAATTTTTCTTTACTTACCTCCTGAATGATCTATTTGTAATATTTCATAATGTTTTAGTGTTTTATAAAATCTTTTTTCGGGAAGAGAATAATCAGCTTCATTATAGCTGGAATAGCCGGTATATACAAAAGTACTCTATGCTGGAATGTCAAATGTGCTACGCTACTATTTGTTTTTTTGGTGGAATTAAATGTCAATTCAATATTTTTTTTAAAACAAGAGTTATGAAAATTAAAAGTTTAGATGCGATTATATATAAAAATTTTCTAAGTCGATGATATCTTACATCGATTTTTTTTAAGTCTACGATATCTAACGACCTTTAATTATTTTATTATGTCTTAGATTAGAACAAAAAATCTAAACTTTCATCAAAAATTTTTGTAAACGATTCTTGAAGCACATGTGCCTAGTTCTTAATTTGTTTGATATACAAGGAGAAAACATTATTTTGAACCCAATTGACGAAAAGAAGTCTGTAACTTTATTTAAAAAAGTATTACTTTTGTTTAAATAAATTTACAGCATTTAAGTATATCATATGCTATACTTTTGTTCAAATAGAGTTACTTACAGACTTCTTTTCATGGGGAAATTAGGTTCAAAATAATGTTTTTGTGTATTATATGTAGTGACCGACCGAAGTTTCGGTTTCGTTTTCGGTTTCGGCCAGTTTCGGTCAAAAAAACTAGTTTCGGCCAGTTTCGGTCAAAAAAACTAGTTTCGGCCACAGTTTCAGTTTCGGCCAAATAATGGCCGAAACTTTCGGCTCAGCTGAAACTCGGTTTAGTGAATTGTCGCGCGTCAATCGGTTGAATTCGGAGTTCGCCAGCCGCCGTAAGTCGGTGCGATCGCGTTGAGTTAAGGTCTTACGTGATTTAATGTTTATACTACCTTCAGTTATTTATTTGATTTTTACCGTGAAAAAACATCTACCTAAGTATTTATAACTCGTACATATTAACTAACTATAACACTAACTAGTCATTTTGAAAGTTTTCCTCTTACTGCGCGAGATCGTCAAAAGCTTATTCAATTTGGACGAGTACTTAATAACCATCGAAATGTACTACTACGTACATTTCGGTGTTAAAAACATATTATCATACGACTATTGTAAAGCAATAAATAATGTTGATTATTAAAAAGTTGAATTGCAAAACTAAGTTAAACATAAATTGATTGTTTGATTATAGGTACTGATATTTTTTTTTATTGTTAGTTTAATATTAAAAAAGAACTAAATTTTTGTTACATTCTATTTTTTATTTTATTTAATTGATGGACAGATAATTATAAACACTCAGTTAGTTTTCATACAAACGAGGTAACTTTGAAGCCTTGGTTCTCCGCCCGCCATGGATTGACCGAGCTGTAATCTAATTATTGCTGTATCCACGGAATTAATAAAGGAGATCCAAATCGCTATTTTAAACTTGTCCAAACAGCTCTTAGAATGCTGATCAGATCAGTTGGGTGTGTATAGCGATCTGGATTTCCTCCACTAATTCCTTGGAAAGCCATCATCTGATCACAGCTTGATCAATCCCTGGCGGAGAATAAAGGCTTCAAAATTTCGTCGTTTGTATGACAATCGACTAGTGTTCATTAGAACGGATAATTTTATTCGTCCGCCACTAGCGAGCCTTTAACAAACCCGACAACCAACATGTAGTGTAAAAAAACAACATCAACCTAATGTGTTAAAATAAGTTTCGGTTTCGGTTTCGGTTTCGGTTTTGGTTTCGGTTTCGGCCGAAACTGGAACCAGGGCCGAAAGTAAGGTTTCAGTTTCGGTTTCAGTTGGAATTCCAGTTTAGGTCGGACACTAATTATATGTAAAGTAAAAATAAAACAGGTCAATTTTCTCTGGTTCGACTTAATGTTTTAATAACAGGTAAGTGTGATGAGCTTAATAAAAAACGTTGTTTTGTTTAATGGTTTTTTTTTTCTTTATAATAAAACCTAATAAATATACATACATCACCTGAATTCAGCTTTTAGTGCTTACGAAATTGAAACTGCACCTCTCGGTGACGCCATCACTGCGCGCGTCTTGCGTCTTGCGTCTCGGCAACCATTGCTAGCTATCTCTATGACCCTTCCGGACCCAAGGCAACTAATATGCTCAGCCAGTTGTGCCGGTGGTACTACTGATTACCTTCTACACAACTGATTGGTCCGTTGGGGAAAAAAAGTGTACCTATGGCCCAACTGACGAAAACTCGGAAGCGGTGAGGTACGCGGGCAGCGGGAGAGGGGCGCGTGCTAAAGGTCGCACACATGCTCCACTCCATCGACAAAGTGTCAAGATGTTTGCCTCGTACTGTACACTGCCAAAAATTTAAACTAATAACGGACACTCAACAGTGCGTCATCGTCGTCGTCGCGACCGCGCAATGGTTGCTGAGACGCAAGACGCAGACGCACGCGCGATATCGTGGCCAAGCGGTAAAAGTAGAAATATTTCCTGATTATTGTCTAATCATCAAAATATCTTAATCATCATTTCGTGACGTTAACCCCTTTATTTTGTAATAAAAAGTACATAAGTTAGATCGAGTTTAAAGCTGATGTTGTCACTTTTATTTGTCAAAAGGAAAACAGAGACAGCTTCAGTTTCAAAACCATAGACATAGAAAAATTTTCGCTGCGCTCAAGAAGACCAACAAAGCGTGGAAAAGAGAAGTTAACATCATACGGACACGGTCTATGTAAAAAAGAGACAAAGGATCAAGTGACATGTGCCAACATTTTTTACAGTAAGAGCCCCTAGCGTCCCGCATAGCAAATGAGCAATCACAGTTTGTTTAAAATATTTTTTAATCTTAATTAGAATTTAAAATAAAGGTATCATGGAGCTATGGTGTCTTCTGCTCTAAGTAATGTGACAAAAAAAAACAATCCAAGTAATCACACTTTTCAAAGGTAAATAAGATATTGCCTCACATTTCTCTAAAACCAAATTTCGCTACATTTATTCGTTTATCGACAAAGAAAACAGTATGGCACATAGTTTATTAACTTCCTTTGCCATAATATAGTCATATTTTATGAATCTAAGTCATATTTTACGTATCTCATATAAAATGTATTGATTCGTTTTCGGATCACCTGTTTATTGACTTTGTTGTTCTTTGACATTCTATTTCTATGTTCAAAACCATAAATTAAGTCCGCGTTTTAGATTAAGTCCTCCATAGTCCATAAGTTAAGGACAACCGACTTAAATCTACACATCTGAAGTTTCTAGTAGTCTTAGTTGAGTCTTTAGATAGATACAGTTTCACGTCACGTAATTTTGGTGTAATTTACTCTAAAAGAGATTGTGTTACATAACCACCACTTATAAAGACAAAATAATGTATGAGAAGATGAATCAAAATATCATCCAACTATGACAATGGTGAATAGTAGTGCATTATCTCTTTACTTTTACTTAATAAAGAAATCAAGATGTGACTTAAAGTAACAAAAGTTGTCACACAAATTGTGTTTTGGTCTCCTTTACGATACTAATCCACCAATTTTACAAACCCTTTTTCTTTGCTTTTTTTAATTAACTTAAGTAAAAAGAAACCCTTACGCGAAATAACACCTATGCTTTTTATGTTAGTACTAGCAGCCGCCCGCCACTTCATCTGCGTGGAAGGTTTTTTGCTATCCCTCGGGAACAATAGTATTTTTCGGGTTGAAAGGTACCCTATGTCCTTATCTGTACTCCTGACAACGTGTATGCAAAATTTCATGATGACCAACAATGAAACAACAATTTAATTGTTGCGATTTACGGCGATTCTCATGAGTTACACCAAAACGCTGTCTTTTTGGTTAACCTGTGCTTAAAGGTCAAACCGCACTACAGCGGAGCGGCGCTGCGCGGCGCGGCACTGCAGCGGAGCGGCGCGGGGCAAAATGGCAAACGTGGCAAGATTTCATTGAAGTTGGACGCACGAACGAAAAGGGAACGCTCGGTCACGCGTTCCCTAGAAGGATTAATTTTCAAAGAACGATTTAGCAACACATTCATAAATTATTTATTTATTTATTTATGATGAGTTATGATTACGATGATTTATGAAATGATCACGTAAAATACCACTTTGTAAAATGATCAAAATTTGTACACAAATATCAGTAGAAATATATTATTTTCAAATAACCTCTGTAGACTGAAGCTCGATTATGAAGAATATTTGGCCGCGCCGCGCCGGCAGCGGAGCAGCGCAGAGCGGTCCGGCGCGGCGCGGCGCGACAAAATGTTCTTTCGCACCCAAGTCTGCAGCGCCGCGCCGGTACGCGCCGCGCCGCGCCGCTCCGCTGTAGTGCGGTTTGACCTTAACCGATACCTTAACAAGCTTGTTATTGTTAGAGTAAGCTGGTGGGTTCTGCGTCTTATGTATCTGGTGCAATGACCAAGCTCGCTATTTTGAAACGACATTTGATTATTTATTGTTTTCTTCCGTAAGAAACTCTATTTTGCCACTAGGTCAAGGCATCAGTGCCCGTAACACGATCAGCTGTCGAAAAAAATAACGCGCGTAAAAACATTCCAAATAGTAAATTTTCATAAGGGTACAGCAAGGAAATTGTAAGTACTACGAAGTACTTACAATTTCCTTGGGGTACAGCGCCATCTACCGTCAAAAAGCGAAATGAAATTTACCTTATCGAGCATTTTTATTATTCGTGCTAGAGGTACTGATACAAAAATGTACTTTACCATAATAATATAGATCGCGTCACGTAAAAAGACCGCTGAGCAACAAGCGATTGTATGAGCGACAGCTGTTTTTAACGTGACGCCTACAACTATATGTATATGTCGTAGGATAATCGTTTAAACCGGATCTTTACAAAAATCCTAGACGATTGTAAAGAACCGGATAATTGAAATCTAAGATGAATTTTCACAATCGTCCGAGTAATTTTTAGGATCTTTGTAAAAATCCTAGTATGTTTAGGAAAATCGTGAACTTGAATGCTTATTGGATAATCTAAGAGACGGTTTATAACAGTTTCAGTCTGATTGGTCAGAACATATTGCTGTTGGGTTTTGGGGTTATTTCGTAATTTTGCCGAATTTAATTCTTCAATTGAAGTTTTAAGAGCATTAATTACTCACTCGAAAGTCCATTTAGGTTTTGCACAACAATATTGACAAGTGCTATAGAACTTTCTTAGCTCTGTATAGAAATGTTATTTTTAAGATATAACCTCTAAATTGTCTGCACTGATCGAGCCTGGCACTTGTATAACATCCAATTCACTCACTTCAATGTCACTTGATTAATGTGAGCACTCAGATATTTTAAAATAAAAAACGTTAAATCACACAAAACACTAGAGAAATATTTGACAATAATCACAACAATAACAAATAGCCAATCAGAGCATCCGTGAGTCAATAACGATGACGTCAGCCAATCAGCGCGCGCAAAAAGATGGTGATTCGCGATTTACCTAAGATACGCCGGATTTTTGTAAAAATATGTCTTAGATTATAATCATCCGGTATTTTACAATCATACTAGGATTTTGTAGAAATACTGTTTGTACAATTATCCTACGAAATATACAATTGTTTATACTGTCTAGTTAGCAATGTCTCTTTAGAATAAAAAAATATTGATTAGATTAGAATTTAGATTTTTCTAGACTCTAGGTTCTATCAATAAATATTATTATACTAAATATAAACATTTCTATGTTTATAGATAGGATAGAACATTCACTCAAAGGGATCGAATACTTCAATGATACTCGTAATACTTTTATTTGTCTGTGCGAGCTTCACGCTCGCGCTTCTCCGTTTTAGCTTGGGCAAAAATTATGTCCGGCTGTTTTCCTCTCTGGCCACATATTATATCAACCGATTCTCGTGTTTTGTGAGCAGGTTCAATAATTGTGTGGATTTTTGAAGTGAAAACTTCTTTAGCGGCGTTGTACACTTTTTTTGTAATGGGGAAAAAATGTTAAACTCGCGTCAGTCAGGGTCACGTGACGCTGATCGAAAAATCGTAAGACGGATGTAGCGTAGACAGCCGGCGGCAGAAATATCCCCCTCTCTTTCTACGGGGCGCGGCGAAAATGGTGGCGCGTCATTTCAAGACGCAAACACTTGTGTCACCATAGCAAAGCGCTATTTTTTTAATTCAATGTCAAAACTCTAGATTTTCTGTCAAGCTATGGATAAGACCTTCGTACAATACCGTTCTGTATTCGTAAATTCAAATGCAGAGTAAATTCATAAGACGGCAATTCGTGCAAAATTATTCCCTAACCATTCCAAAATATAAAAAATGCACAACATTAGTATTCAAGTTTTCACTTCTGCCGGCACTCCCGGAGTGCAACCTGATTTTTTTTTGTCGATAATGTTTAAATTCACAACAATACACTTAAAGAGTATTTTCCGTTGAACTAAGCACAGGCTGCTTTAGTGTATGAATCCGTAAAAAAGTTATTCAATGTAGGTATGGTATAGTAGAGGTGAATATAAAAATATGTAAGTTCACATAGACATAAACTATACTTAGTGGCTCTGTGAGCTGTAGACCTCGCGTTTGTGTAATTTTATTACATTCGTCGAAATGGCTGAAATGTGTCTCCTTTTTCGATTTTATAAAACTGGCTCGACAAAAAAAACTCCTTTTATGTATAATTACAGAACCTGCTCAAAAATTTCACGAGAATCGGTAGAGAAATTTGACTTGTATAGGAGAACAAATGGACAGACATGCGGAAGCATTTTTGCTCAAGCTGAAGCAGAGTCGCTTCGCTCGCGCTTCGCGCTCGTTCGGTCAAATGTGCAATTGAGAAACGCTCTTGTCCGCTTTTTTACTACTTGCTTAAAACTATAGCACAAAAACAAATGTTGCTCCAACATGCTATCATTTATTTTTCAATCTCATAAATATGAAATTTCTTTCTTACTCAATTCTGATTCATAAGCTTATTATTTGTCATATTTATTATTTTATTAATAAAAATGACAACAAGCTTGGTTTAAATAACTAATGAATCTATATCTTTGAAAGTCACGCTTTTAAATGTAGATCAATTATAATAGCCACGCATAACTTTATTTGTAGACGTAACGATCATGCAACGTGCAAAAAAACATCGTATAGACTAAAAAAAGTCTGTGTGTGACCCTCGAATGTAGGTTGCGGCGAGAGAGACCGCCAAACCGTAGAATGCTCTCACTTTTAATAACATCCCAATGAAAGGAAAAAAATAAGGAAGGAATTTGATAAAAAGCGAGCGAAAGGGCAAAGAACTAAGAACACATGTACATAGGTTAGGTGCACCTGAAATTTTAATCATTTGATTCCCGCAGTAGGGTGGTTCCACTCATACAAGCAACTTTTACTATGGGGCCAAAAATTAGCTGTGCCATACATTAAGGTCGAGTGGGTATTGCGCTGTTGTATGGAACAGCTGATTTTCGATATCAGAGTTGGTCCCATAGTAAAAGTTGTAATCATGAGTGGAAATACATCACTGCGGGACCCAAATTATTAAAAATTCTCGCTGTGTGTGTAATCAGGATTAACTAATGTTCAAAGATAAGTAGTAGGTAAATCATGTTTTATTTTAAATATGAACTTCTATCATTTTGAATGAAGTGAATAGTTGTTTTGTTATGGTTTACATACAATCGCCAATTACGAATGTGTTAACATTTCATTTTGAAAAAAGTTGAAGGTTATTTGTGAAATCATTCGATCAATATTAGCTAGATTTCGAAATTTCTCGATTAAATTTTCGTAAGAAATAAAGACATTAAGTGCTAAAGTTATAGTTTTGTTTTACACAATTCAATATATACTTTTACTGCTCATATTTCATACCAATTTAACAAAAAAAAATGTAAACCGCTATTCTGATCTAGTACTCTATATCTGTTTTTTTAAGCATTTTGTAAGATCAACTTTATGTTTACGTGTGCATTGGACCTAATTTTATGAAATCATCTTTGATCTGTTACATATTGATCTAACAGATCAAAGATGATTTGATTCAATCTATTTAGATTGAATTACTTATTAGTGAAAAGGTTTAGGTACTGACAAAATAGTACTGGATTGGGTTCAGCATGGTTTACTGATTACAAAATCGCTTTTTGACACTCTCTAAAGTAGTGGAACAAATACCTATGACATCACTAAAATGGCGCCGGATAAGTTTAGATTTTGTAGATTATTTCGGTAACCATTTATCCGATTTCGGCAATAAAGCTAGGTATTACATTTTAAAAAGATAAGTCAACTACGCTGAATCCAACGATACTATTTGTCTTGTGGAAAAATGCTTTATGCTTGTGGAAAAATGCTTTAGGAAATTGTTCAATTGGTTTTAACCAATAAAACAATTTCCTAAAGCTTTTTTAAAAAATTTTAAAAGTTTGGGGAATAAAGCGAATAGAAATTTAAATAATAGGGAAAAATAATTTCGGGGCATCCGCCTCTACAGTCATTGTATTTATAGTTACTCTAGATACCTGTTAATCTGAAGTGACATTCCTACTTACAAAAAGAAGGTCGTCCGTATTCTGTAACGCATAGAATTTTAGATCAATGGGGTAATGTTGTTTTTATGCTGCTATATTTCTTGCCAGTTCGATGTTTTCTCGTCTGTTCCTCGTCACATAATCATGAACGGAAGTGAAAACTACGAAATAATACCACATTGATGATTTCTGCTCCTACCATAATTGTAATCTTTCATTTCCGTATATTTCGCGTAGAGTGATTGTGTTATGTAAGTTATGAGGGAGCTATGGGGATGAATATTAGTCTAAATATTGAATTAATGTAATTAACTCATACGAATGAAAAGACATTATTTTTTCAATGTCACTCAAATTATTCACAATGCCCATTATAAAAATTAACCATAAAATCAAAGTAGATAACGACTTGATAATATTTTTTCAGATCTAAACTGTATCTTTTTTTAGTGTCCGACCGAAGTTTCGGTTTCGGTTTCGGCCAGTTTCGGCCCAAAAATCTAGTTTCGGCCATAGTTTCGGTTTCAGCCATAGTTTCGGTTTCGGCCATAGTTTCGGTTTCGGCCAAATATCAGCCGAAACTTTCGGCCACGCCGAAACTCATTGTTCTTGATTTTTGACAATGTTTACTTACAAAAGCAAGTGTGGTTGTTGGCGCTTTGCAAACAAAATTCCAATATTAATGAAATTAAAACGATATCAAACAAAATAGGCATCATATAAATTGGTTCATAAACAAAGAAGTTATGCCTGAAAATCCGTAAAAACTCGTGCAATGATAAGCTTTGTAATAGATATTTTTAAGGACTATGAAAAAACTACTAGCCAGATCTCTGTAATTTTTTATGGGACCACACTTTAACTATGTTCTTTCAGATCAAAAATAATTAATTAAATCGATTTACAAATGCTAAAGTTATGGTAAAACCATAGACATAGAAAAATTTCCCATTAACTTTATGGGTAAAACATACATCAAAAACCGTTGACTTGATAGCCTCCTCCTTTTTTTGAAGTCGGTTAAAAAAAGGTTTTATATGTTAATGTACACCAGATTACAGTATACAATAGAAAATTATAACATGTCTAAATGAGTTCTCAATAGAAAATTATAATATAACATGTCTAAGTGAGAACTCTATTTTGCGTAAATACCTTGAATTCTTGAATCCTCCTTCTTCCAGTCTTGAATTCTCCAGAAATAGCGCCAAAGTGCGATAACGTCAGTCGATGTAGAGAGGTTGTTTTTGGCGTATAAATCAATAATGGGTGACAAACGGCGCTAATAAATCTGGGAAAATACTTAATTGTATATTGCCAGCAAAATATATACATAAGAAATAGTACATTATGAGACAAGTTAGCTAAGGTTGCTTTGCACACAAGGCTGTGGGTTGCAGCCCGAGCCGCAGGCGAGGGCGTAACTCAGCCGAGTGTGCAATGAGCAAGAGCTCACGAGTTTCATACGACGTTTTTCAACACATTTGCGAGGAAAATACAAAGTAATTTACCACACAGCAACAAATACGACAAAAACAAAATATGTCAATTCTGGGAAAAGGCGCGTAGGTTTTTTTTTTGTTTTTTTCACACGCCCAATGCAAAGAATATTTTGCGAACAAAGGGGTTCACTGAGCATACAGCCAACTCATAAATTATAATTTTAAGTGATAAAATGCAAATATTTTAATACTTTATAACAAAATATTGTGAATTATGAATAATTTGATAATAATAAATATTTGTTTGACTTAATTAAGGACTTACACATTTATTTAGTTCAAAAATAAATATGAATTTACAGCGGCATAAAACCTCCTTGTCTTGTACTATTACTTATTCTGTGTCTTTGTTGTTACTATAAAAAAATAACTGTATTACCCGGATAAATTGGGAATGCTCTCTTTACTCGCATAGAACTTGCAGTAAGGTACTAATTTAACTTTGTAGGGATAATTCTATAACAACCTAGTGTTTTATATATTATTGCACGCGTTTGTTATAGCTCGGTTTATGGCCCTAAAAGCGATGTATTAGGGCTCACTTTACGGGCAAGTGTGTTGAAAATAAATAAAATATATATAAAATATTTTTTTTTATTTTGCATTGTGCATATTTTGGGTATTTTATCAGTTTTAGTGCATATTTCGGCCTTTTTTAGTGCATATTTGCATGCATATTTTGGCACTTTGTTAGTGCATATGTCGTGGGCCAATCGTTGAACTGGGCAGATCGAGATCTGGCTGGGCAGATCACGATACGCCGGCATTTCTTGATTTGCCTTTTCAAAACCCGCCATTTCATTCAAAACATAACATTTGACGATTTGCCCGTCCATGCTTGGGCAAATCAATTCTGTAGGGTGGCCAAAGTACAAGCAAATAAAATGAAGTTTAGATAATAATAATTCTACTAGATAATAAAGATATAATCAGCCATGCTGGGATAAATAGTCTGTAGGGTGACCAAAGTATTAGTAAAACTTTTTTCTTCAACTAACTCACTGTTATTGTTTTTATTATCATAATTTTTATTCTTACTCACTCTAAGGTTCGGAACGACCAAGAACTTTAAACGCTATTAATAGTACAAAGTCTTCGTTTTACATTTGGATTACGAATAATTTAATTTTTTCCTTTATTCTAAATTAAATAAAAACTGTTTTTTGAGAAGCTATTATGTACTATTTGAAACTTAGACATAAAAACCACGACAGCGCCTCAAGCGTCGCGAAACGGAAGTATATTGCGCCCAGCCATATCTCGATATGGCCAAGTACTACTAGGGCAAATCGACGAATAGGATGCTTTTATCGATCTGCCTAATTGTTGATTGGGCACATCATGAAATTATTGGCCAGATCATGAAATGCCGGTACATCGTGATCTGCCCAGGCAGATCTCGATCGGCCCAGTTTAACGATTAGCCCACGACACATATAATCCGATGTCTATTCATTACTATTTAAAAAAATTCTCCTCCAAGAGTTAAAAAAAAGAGTTGAAGTGAATAATTTCATCTTTATTAGTTGGTCATTTTATTTGAAACATCATATCCAATAAAAAAACATCGAATTTTAATCTTCAAAACCTTTTTTTGTGGGAAATACATTAATAAAAAACCGGAAAACTGCGAGTCGGACTCGACAAACCGAAGGTTCCGTACTGTAGGTATAAAGACGACTTATATTTTTTTTATTATTTAATAAGAAATTTATAGTTTTCAGACTTTTCCTTGTCCCTTTGTAGTAGGTATAAGATAAGACGATATGACTTGACAAGTTTCATAGTTCTAGGTCAACGGAATACCCTATAAATGTTGATTTCCTAGCTATAATGTCGAAAAATGCGTTTTTTGCGACATAAACGGCAATATCTTTTTTACGCTAACTTAGAAGTTTAATTTTTTCACAGTTTCAAGGGACTGTAGACTTGAGTAATGGTTTTATTTTAATCTCAACTCGATAGGTATCGAGTGGAAGTACACGCTTTCCTGCGATAAAGGCCCGGCCTTTCTATTGTCTAACTTCAAAATCTATCGCAATCGCTTTCGCGATGTAATCCATTGAAGTTTCTTTTTAGCACAAATAAAAACTTACCAAAGAAATGCAGCAATGTGTCACATCCATCTGTCAAAGGGATTGCTATAGATTTTTAAAATTAGCCAATTAGCCCCCTGGTCTTGACAAACAGACGGACCACAAAGTGATCCTATAAGGGTTCCGTTTTTCCTTTTGACATACGGAACCCTAAAAGTTTATGCATGTCAAAATATAATGACGTGATGTATTGGTCACCGTTTCGAGAATTATACGGCTTATTTCACCAACACGATTTATTTTTGTAAGGGAAATAATTTACTATCTTAATTCAACGAATTATTAGTAATTATGTATAGAATACTGAGCTTTTAATATATCAAACCGGAAAGTCATTTTTCTTCAATTTTGATCGTAGTAGTTTATTATGTCTAGCGGGCGGAAATATTTACTTTGTTTCATTAACCAGATTACATATTTTATGAACTCGTACATCGGTATACAGGGTGCATTTGAAATCACTCTCTAAATTTAAAAGATGTGTTCAGTCCATGAAACTGAACAACTTTCTCTAAGAAACATAGGGTCAAATATGTAAAAAAAATGACTTTTCATACAAAACAAAGAGATCACGTGATCAGTTTAGTATGAGATGACCAAAATTTTTTGGCGTATTTCGACACATGTTTCATGGAGAAAGTTGTTCAGTTTCATGGACTGAACACATCCTTAAAATTTGGAGAGTGATTACAAATGCACCCTGTATTTTATGACAAAATGTTCAGTTCAATTTACTTTTGGCTGCATTTGGCTGGATGGTTCTGGCTAAATCCTTTGAAACTTTGGGTAACTCCATTTACCCACCCTAAAATAGCCACACTAGGATGGACACCACTTAGTTGTAATAATTGTAGAGTGTGGCGTGGATTGATGAACACGCGTTTCCGAGTTTATAATTATCCTAGGGTGGCTGTTTTAGGGTTGATACAAGGAATAAGTTTGTTTTTTATATGAATATACATCGTAAAATTTTAATCATTTGGTTCCCGCAGTGGGGTGGTTCCACTCATGATTACAAGCAACTTTTACTATGAGGCCAACTCTGATATCGCGAAAAAAAAAAATCTGTATGGTAGGTGTAGGTATTGTGATTTTGTATGGAACAGCAGTTTTTTTTTCGCCCCATTTTTGGCCCCATAGTAAAAGTTGCTTGTAATCATGAGTAGAACCACTCCAAAGCGGGAACCAAATGATTAAAACTGTACAGCGTGTATTATCAAAAACATAAGATGAACAAAAATGCTGTGTCGCAAAGTAATTAATCCAAGGAAAAAACCTAAACTAACTTAATTTAAAATTGCTTCAGTTATACTGAATATTTATTGCTGGGTGGGTAACTAATTACGAAATAATGTATTATGAAATACTTGATTTAATTACAATACCCTTCTCCAGTAAAATCTTGGTATAAAACGTATTTATATTTTTTTATTATTTTTTTGTACAAAAGAAATGAAAAACATGTAAGTAAAGACTTAAAAAAGTTTATTGCACTTAATCTATCTGAAGGAATCTGTATCTACTATTAAATACGTTTAAAAAGTTTTATTTGTGCTGTAAAACTATAAAAGAAAAACACGATAATTATAGCAGGGCCGTTAATAAATCAATCTTTATTGGCTTTTTGGGCGTTTTATTATAGCTATCGGAGCATAAGTGTTTTATAGCGCATACCAATTGATTGTTTTCAATGAATACAACTTTCAATATTCGTTTCTTTGGTAAATGCGTTGTGATTTATTACTTGACTGCGTAAATAATAGGCCTATTGTTATCAAATGAACATTACACCCACAATACGTTAACTAATGTGAAATTGTAAGTTAAACTTACTTGATCAATCTATCAATCCTTTTATCTTGTTTTGAGCCATTGAATCTTGACGTGATAGATTTGTGATAGTTAGCTGACAAAAACGAACTATAAAAACAAAATCTATAACCTACGATTTTCGTCATACATACCTAACGTATTACTTTACTCTGTTTTATTCAAAGTGGATGAAATGTGGTAGCTTAAGGTTACTTAAAATCAGTTCTTATAATATTATCATGTTTTTTATGGACCCTGCTCGATGTGGGTGGTCTAAAATGCCATGAGCGCGCGCTCGGACTCCCATGAGACTACAAATGACAGTTTATTTAAAAATTATGACATCTCATTTACTTTAACTATTTCAATTAATTAACTTGACTGTGCTTAAGAACGTTTGACGGTAGTCATTTGTTGAAGTTTTTTTATTCTTTATATTTTATATGGTGTGGTGGATGGGAGTCGTATTTAACATAAGTAGTAATGTTGACGATATCTTTTGAAAAGAAGATGGTAATGATAAGGACGATATTTATTGAATATCATTATATTAAAATGTTTTACATATATTTTCTTGGATAATAGTAATGTAATACCTATATATTATTATTCTATAGATTGGGAAAATATATGATATTTAATTAGAAAGATCTTAACAAACAATAAGGAATTAAACTGGCTAAGGTAAGCATTGAACTATACTCGTTATCGCAGAATAAATAATCTAAAATGTGAAATAGAATTAACGGCTAAACCAGAATATGGTAGATAATAGGGACCATCAAACTGAACAACTTTTACTATGGAACTAACTCTGAAATCGCGAAAACAAAATCAGCTGTTTCATACAAAAATATGAAAATGCATGAAACAGCAGAATTTTTTTCGCGTATTCAGAGTTGGTCCCATAGTAAAGTTGTTCAGTTTGATGGTCTCTATCTACCATTATTCTGGTTTGGCCATTAATTCTGTTAGGTGTACGTTGCGGTTGAGTTTCACTAGGATATAGGATGAGTTG
This sequence comes from Agriphila geniculea, assembly GCA_943789525.1. NCBI lineage: Eukaryota > Metazoa > Arthropoda > Insecta > Lepidoptera > Crambidae > Agriphila > Agriphila geniculea. The sequence continues at coordinate 5,512,908 of OX038870.1, forward strand.
CCACCTAAGTCTACAACACCATCTTCCATCATGATGAGAAACTTTCACTCACTTTACGCTTTCGCAAGGCAATGTGCTGCAAAAACTGTGCAGTTGCTGAGCAAAGCACGATGATCCAAGCATTTTAATTCTGCAGCAAACTAACTGCAATTTTGTTAGATGGCAGCACATTGGCGTGTCAGTCGAAAACCGTAGTAATAAGCAAACCCTTTATTTTTTATACTTAGAAAGCGCAATGTTTAATTTGGTTAAAAACCTGTAAGAACAGAAGCTTTTACTATTATACTATTGGGCTTTCATTATATACAGGTATATAATCAAAGCTATTGGGTTTGTGACTGACGCACACAAACTTTTTATTATAATTATACGAAATTTAACCATTCAGTTTATTTTAAAAGCGCCTATTTTTTACCGACTTCAAAAGGAGGGAGGACGCGTATTTTTCGTCATCTATAGTACGACGGAACCGTTCAATCGAGCTTTTATTACTTAATTGTTTTTTATAACTCCTTTTACACTTAATTGGACAATTCAGAATAGTATACCAATTAAGTAATACTAATAGAGATCAGAAAATCTAGTATTATTTAACGGCATATAACTTGGCAAGACAAGGATGAGACAAAAGATGCGCAGCAGCTACAAACACTAAACTCGGCATCTCTTGTTTCATCTTTCTCTTGCCAAATTATGTGCCGTTATAATATAACGGCACATAACTTACATTCCTACACTTCTAATTCGGTATGCACTTAATCTGTACAGCATCGCTGATCGCGCAGTTGTTCATATTGGTGCATCAGGTGCGTCCGTCAGAAGTAAATTCTTATTAGGTTCCATTCCTAATATTTGCAGTGGACACTTGATACACTCATCATACAATTAGACTTATAATAAATAGTGTCCGTGACAACATAATAAGTGCCGACGCCGGCCGGTGCGCCGCCCCGCCCGTGGGGATCACGCTCTCCGCCGGCGTGTGTCCCGACAAAAAATATTCATATACACCGACTTTCTAATAAACCCCGCTAGTCCCTAGTTCCTAGTTTACTACTCTTCCTTGTATATAATAAATCTTAAAGGGTCCTTTCCTTTAGACAAGTGGTACTCAAACTGTGCCTCATTTGTCGTTCGTTTGCCGTTAATTATGAAACCGAGACTTTTGTTTACATTGATGCATTTATCAGTAATTATTTAGTCCTAATCGGTTGTAACATTTCACACATGTTGGATTTTTTTATTGTAATTAACTTTTGCCGTCTCTTTTATTTCTGTTAGATTTATCTGGGTTATCTTTAATATTGAATATTGTCTCTTATCTTCAGAAAACTGTTTAAAAATAAGGCTAACAGTATTATTATGCTCATGCACGACCAATAAGAATCAAGAAGAATATGTAGAAAATTCTCGTTGTTTTGAGAAGCCTCTGGAAATTTCTTTTTTCTATAAATACGACCAGTTCGTAGAATCTTCTTTAAATCTTTTACCTATAAACACTGCTAACAGTTCATTTTAATCATTATTGTTTGTGTTCGTGCGTCCTCGTTCTAGGGCCTACCCTCATTCTACCGAGGCTGAACCTTTCGCTCCACTTTTGCAGGTGTAGCCCTCGTGCTGCGCACGCGCTTCTGCTTCCCCAAGGAAAACAGAAACTAAGTCCCCCTCAATACTTTTCCGAATCACAGAGCAAAGTGTAGAACCACCCCCTATAGACATTTTTTATTACATCTTGGTAAATTAAAATTCCTTGTTTTATTTACCACCTTCTGTGCACTGGTCGTGCTTCACACGGCCAGCTGTTTTTTGTTCAGGAGTTTTTCTCAAATTTTTGATATCATTCTTCGTTTCCAAAATAACTAGCGCTAAAATCAAAAATTCGAAAAAAAAAATGAATTTTCTTCACTGTTTCGGCCTTAACTTTTTTAATTTTTCATTCTCGAATAATTCTTTTTGAATCTTACAGCTCTCGTGAATACGCATCTTTTGAGCCTTCTAAATATCATATCTTCACTACTCTTCGAGGCATAAGGGGATCGCACTTTTTCGTGAAATTGGAGCCTCTACTGGAGCGAACGAAAAGACTTTTCAATGTCAAAACTTTGAACACCACTGGTCGCATTTTAATGTGGCCTAATAATCAGGGAGAAAAAAACAAGTGCCGAGTACCGGTGGGCTTCAGGGCCAGATTGATGCTCCGACGGCTGCGCGGGCGCAGGCCCTTATTGATGCTCCGACGGCCGCGCGGGCGCAGGCCCTTATCTCACCCTTTTTCCCTTTTTATCTTTACTGTGAATACGGCGTAATAAGGCTCGACAGTAAACCGGGGAATGCGAGGCAGTGAATGAACTCCGTATTAACATGTGGGTGTCTCCTTAGCTATAATCATTGGGTTAATGTGAGCCTCAGTACTAGATGGATCGAATTATTATAAATATGAATCGTAAAAACACATCAGGGACCCAATTCTACTTATTTACAAATCGTAACATTCAACTTGAAGTAGGTAAGTAATGGTAACGTCATGTTACGTTTATAGAGCAAATAAAACCCCTCCGGCCGTTCTCGCAACTGCGATTCACAACCAACTGCGAATCAAGAATCCAGTTTTTTACGAGTGTGTAAGTAGTTTAAAAAACGGTTTTGCTGTGTCCGTCTATCCCTATACTATCTTAACCCCCTATACTACGCATGCTACAAGCCTTATAAGTATAATAATAATAAATACTTGGACAATTTCACACAGCACCATCTATCCCCAAACTAAGCAAAGCTTGTAATATGGGTGCTAGATAACTGATATACTTTAAATATACAGTACCTTTGGTCTTAAACTAGCGATAATTTAAAGGCGTGAAATACACTACGTTTTAGTGACAAAAACACCCACATTTTGGGGTCTATCCCCACTCCTGTTGGAATGGCCGCCATTTTAAATTTGACTTTTTATTTTAGATGATCCTGCCGAATAATATTAATTTCTCCGGATATGGAAGTCCTACAGTTATAACAAAAATACTGTTCAAAAGCTAATAATACCACCTATCAATTTAAAAAAAAAATAGTAAACTTTCAACTTAAAAACGTCATAAAAAAATACTGAAGAAAAATTTTACACGAAATTTGTATGCTTTTTTTTAGTTTTTCTAACATATCTCAAAAACTAGGATATTAATGCATTTTTTTGCATTACTCGAATACACAAGGATATCATCTTTAAAACGACTTCAAAATTTATTGCTCTATGTTGCATATTTCGAGAGCTATTGTTGTTTTAATATGACCCATACAAGCACTAAATGGTCATTTTCGAAAATGAAAAAAGTCAAAACTCCAAAAAACTTGATTTTATCATTTGATGAAATTTGTATCAGATAAAATTAACAACATAATTTCAAATATGTTCAAAATGCTTGTAATTATGTCCATTTTCGAAAATAAATAATCATTTTTTGGTTACAAAAATAACTCTCGAAATATACAACATAGAGCAATAAATTTGTGAGTTGTTTTGTATATAATATCTTTGTGTATTTGAATAATGTAAAAAATGGGACATTAATGTCTTAGTTTTTGAGAAATGTAATAAAAACTCAAAAAAAACACACAAATTTCGTATAAAATTTTACTTCAGTAATTTTTATGACATATTTAAGTTGAAAGTTTACAAATATATTTTTTAAATTGATAAACGATATTAATGGCTTTCGAACAGTGTTTTTGTTACAACTGTAGGACTTCCAAATCCGGAGAAATAAATATTTTTCGGCAGGGTCATCTAAAATAAAAAGATAAATTTAAAATGGCGGCCATTCCAACTGGAGTGGGGATAGACCCCAACATATGGGTGTTTTTATCGATAAAATTAGGTGTATTTCACGCGTTCAAATTATCGCTAGTTTAAGACCAAAGACACTGTATACTTATTATACAAAGTTACACCCAGACCCATCACAGAAATTAAAATTCATAATTTCAATTTCTGCACGGCTGGGAATCGAAGCCGGGCCCGCTTGCGTGGTAGGTGACATGTTGACCACTGCACCACTCAAGTCGTCATGCCTCTGAACTTAATATTGTGACATAGCACAAAATGTTAGGTACCTATTCCACATCGACATTCATTATAAATTTTTTTTCATGTCAGTGCTATTCCATTATTAGTTCAAAACTTCGAACGTAGTGATTATTTCCTCTATGTTCGACACATCGAGAAATCGCGACGTCTGATACCAAATGTGACATTAGTTTTTAGCTAACACCATAGACATAGAAAAATTTTCGCTGCGCTCAAGAAGAAGACCAACAAAGCGTGGAAAAGAGAAGTTAACATCATACGGACACGGTCTATGTAAAAAAGAGACAAAGGCGCAAGTGACATGTGCCAACATTTTTTACAGTAAGAGCCCCTAGCGTCCCGCTTAGCAAATGAGCAATCACAGTTTGTTTAAAATATTTTTTAATCCTTATTAGAATTTAAAATAAAGTTATCGTGGAGCTATGGTGTCTTCTGCACTAAGTAATTGTGATGTAACAAAAAGAAACAATCCAAGTAATCACACTTTTCAAAGGTAAATAAGATATTGCCACACATTTCTCTAAAACCAAATTTCGCTACATTTATTCGTTTATCGACAAAGAAAACAGTATAGAACATAGTTTATTAACTTCCTTTGCCATAATATAGTCATATTTTATGAATCTAAGTCATATTTTACGTATCTCATATAAAATGTATGGATTCGTTTTCGGATCACCTGTTTATTGACTTTGTTGTTCTTTGACATTCTATTTCTATGGCTAACACCATACTTGTTGTATGGTCTGTGGCTAACACAGACCATATTATATTAGCTAAAATAGTAGTTTATGATACAAGGTTGGTAAGGAGGTTTTTAAAACTAGTCGACGTTTTATATGCCCGAGCCGTAGGCGAGGGTTTATATTCGTCACGAGTGTTAAAAACCTTATCAACCGTGTACCATACAACGTTTTTCAATACATTTACGAGAAAACATTATAGGTCTACTAAAATTGTAATCCATATATAAAACAAAACTGTAAATTCTAAATGTTTGTGTGTGAATTACACAAAAACCACTGAACGAATTTTGATGGGCTTTTCACAGTTTGGTATATTGAGTTCCAACTTAAAATATAAGCTATGTTTTATTAAAATTAGGTCGCTGGAACCAGGGAAACAGCTTGAACTCTCCGTAGCTTTCATACACTAGTGAGGTAATTTTAAACTGGTAGCTATATATTTCTACTGTCCACACGGACGAAGTCGCGGGCGGAAGCTAGTAGAAATTTAAAAAAACGTACGTAAACAAAAACGCCCGGCGCCGACGTGGGGTAAAATCAACTTTCCGCACACTGTACTAAGCCGTAAACAAAAACGCACGGCGTGCGGTAAAATCAACTTACCCACGCTGTACTGTCATCGTAAGCTCACATTTTCGAGCAACTGTATTGAAAAAAAAAAATTGTAGTATTGGTGCCTCAGAAGTCGTGATTATCATCGTTAAGTCGTTCCAAAACGACGTATTTCAAAAACATTGGGGAATATCCGAAAAAATAAAACTGGCTGAATATTTTTTTATAGGTGAGAATAGTGAAAAAGCTTCAGAATGTTCAGTTGCGTGAAAAAAAAAGCCTTTTCGACTTCACATATGTACAAAAGTAATAGCAGAATGGAGATTGTACCTATGCCACCACCTACCACAACCACAACACGTATTAAAAAAAAGTTTTTACATTTTGTGTTAAAACTTTTTTAAATACCATGTTATGTGTACACGCACATTTCATACAATTCCTTATTAGAACACGCGTACGTTTTAGAAATTCTAAAATACCATTCCGGAGTGCTACGCTGTCGAATATCAATTTTATGTAACTAAGGTGAGATTTTAAGTTTGTAGATATTACTAAAACTATGAAAAGATTTTCATTGACAAAGGGAAGAAATAAATTTTGTGCTCGTCTGGAAGTCGAGAATAAGATACTGAACTGTTTTTGTCTGTGTCTATTTAATTTAAAATAATATTCTACTCACAATTCCAAAACAAAAATATGGTTTCTTATTTAGAAAATACTTATGTGACTGTGTTTAGTAAAAGGTACAACTTTCATGATTCTAGTTTCCGAGATATTCGCAATTTTGTAAAGTGGTTGAAATATACCATTTTTTTTTCTTGTATAAATCAATTATTAACACCCTAGAAAATATGTACCTACATAAAATAATTAACGGTCAAAAACGTTTATTCTTTACTTTTAGAAGCTCGTAAAGTTTAGTACTTAAGGTACAACTTTAGGACGCTACAACTTTAGGGCAAAATTCTAAGTCTTAATCTCATCTAAAAGTATTTTCATACTTTACATGCCAGATACACGGCTTATAACAGGTTTGTAACTGTGTAGCCGGCCCATTAGCGGCTCAAGCCGCGCGGGAGTGGGACGCGCGGGGGGAATCGCATCGCGCAAAGTATGGAAATGCGTACGAATCGATGCGAAAGGATTTCCATACTTTCGCGCGTTTTGTTTAAGCAAACTGATGATCGCCGTGGATCAGTGTGGCCCAACCCTAACACTTCCACAGTAATCGGGTAAAAAAACAAAATGTTGGTGGCATTTCAAGTGAGTTGTTAACCGCAGAAGTGGCGCCACCATTGTATTTTTTTTACCTTTGACCTTTCTACAGATAAATTGAAGATATTCATTGTCAGTATTAGATTTTTGGTTTTATCGATTAACATTTATTTATCGTCTACAACACTATAAGTAATTGTTCTAGCTACTTTTTGATTTTATAGTTGATTTTTATTTGTATTGATAAACATCGATAGATCTCATACTTAATTCTACTTGACTTAATTAAGGACTTACACATTTATTTATTCCAAGAATTTTCAGCGACATAAAACCTCTTTCTTGTTACTAAAAAAATAACTGTATTATCCGGTTAAACTGGAAATGCTCTGTTTATTCGCATAGATTTTGCAGTAAGGTACTAATTTAACTTTGTAGGGATGATTCTATATTGCACTAGTGTTTTATATATTACTGGATGGTGTTTGTTATTAATAACAATAACAAGTGTGTTGAAAAAATCGTGATCTCTTACTTATTGCACACTTGGCTGAGTTACGCCTTCGCCTGCGTCTCGGGCTGCAACCACAGAATAAATAATAGTACAAGCGTACAGAAGTTCACTACTTTGATCTTGAAGAAAGCCGACATTTTATATAACTAAACATTGCGCGACCAAGCTAAATTGCACCTAAACACTACGCGTTAGCGTATGTTACTGATCTTCTCGGTTACCTACAGCGGCAAATAATAATAGTATTACCTATATCTACTAACATTTAATATTTTAAGTTAATGACTTGTTTAAAATTGAGTTTTATCAACAATTTTTTCACTTTAATGTTAATGTCTAACTCTATTACGTAAATTACGTTCAGTTTTTTAGAAACAAAATTGTGCGTAAATTTGTTTAATTTAATTATACAATTATCACAAAACTTTTAACTTAGAAAATAAAAGTTGTGTAAAATGTGTTCAAATCGGACTAACCACATCAATTAATGCAGTTCTAAATAACAAAGTCAATTCAAAAATCTTTAAAGGATTCACCATTTTTAACAAGTACCTACTGATCTTTACACTTAAATAAAAGAAATGAAAAGGCGGGAATCGTAAAACGATGTGACAACGCGCTACATCTATTCCGAGAGCGCGACGGACAGCCCTGCCGATATTGTCCCCGCCTTTGACCTCTTTGGACCTCTATATTATTACACTGGACTGGCTGCTGTCAAACTGCTCTTGTGCCTATTTAATTTCCGCCATTTTGGCGCTGTAGGACGTAGCGTGAGCATAGCGTGAGGGACATGGTACTAAAGTCTGAAGTCTGGAGAGACCATCACGGCAACCATTTTCATTGTACACGTCATAATTAGTTCTTTAGACTCACGCTAGTGGCGTTTCAAATAGGCACAAGAACTTTGCTGTCAAATCATACAGACAGAAGAAAAACAAATTCATGTCAGTGGTCCCCGTCCCCGCAGAGGACACCGAGCGCTAGGTACTTATCTCATAACTACGTGCGGAGTGATAGAGCCCTGCTGCAACCCACAGCCTCGTGTGCAATGAGCAACCCAAGCTAACTTGTCTCATAATGTACTATTAAACTATACATGCTACAAAGACATGAATCACGTATTATGAATCTTGAATGTTATTATCAGATTAGCTTGATATCTCACTCTGTAATTTCGCAGTAGAAGTATATTTTCACGACCATAAACTTCAAATGCGATTTTCTCAACACAGTACATTTCGACAGTTTCAGATTAAAAAAAATATAAAAAAATGGTTGTATTTTTTCTTTTTTTTTTTCTTTAGATAATTTTATCTACTTTTAGGAACTATCAATAACTCCATATCCCGAAAGTTGTACCTTTTCTGATTCACAGTCACATTATGCCATGATTATTGTCATTGTTACAGAGTAATCAAACACAGACAACACATTATATTATATCAAAATAATATTTGTTTTAATTAGATAATATTGTTTTTGTGTGTAGTGGTAGGTATTTCTTTATAAAACATACTTTAAAAAAAATATTTCTTATTTTCAACATGATCCGTTTCCTTATTAATACCTACACCCATTATAACAATCCAATATTTAAAATATTTCGAAACAAACAGCTTTAAAAATATCAACACTACTACTTAACAATCGGTTTGTTTAAATAGTAAAAGTTGTAAAAGTAAAATACTTCGCTAGTAATAGTGTCGTAAAATAACAACTGCCAATTTTCCTTGCAGATAGTTTTCTTTGTTAAATTTATTATTTTACTTATTTAGCTACCGTAATAGTTTTTTTTATATTTAGTTATGAGGTAATATACAATTTACACTTAACTTGACACATAGGTACTACGAGTAATTAGTACTTATCTGTGTATGAAACTATGAATATAAAAAGGGTATTACACTAGCCAAGACGACGATATTCTAAATTGTGTAACATTTACTTGGCTTGCTGTCTAAGTCTTATTAAATACAACAATTACAAATTAATTGTTATCATTTAATTTATATTATTATTCATTAAATATGTTATAGTTGTTATTATAAAAATAGATAAAAAAAGCTAGATAGCAGGTAACATCGAGTCTTAAAAATTCAGATTGTGAATGCATTACCAGTACAATAAATTTTAGTAAATTCAGGTTAAAATTATTCAATTATAAGCCAACTCTATCGAGTTACAAAATTACATGATACCAAAGCGTAATTTTATACTTTGTCGAGAACGTACTGTCAACACATTGTAAGAAGTGACTGTGTGTCCAGGTACTTAATGAATAAATTAAATAAAAATTGTTAAAATAATAAAAAAAACCCATTTCAGAAATCTACCTATAAAAAGCAATAAATAATATTCAAACAAATTACTAGATACGCATTATCATTGTAATAATAAAAACGACTATTGAAGTCGAGTGGGGCTGGAGTACAACTTCCTTTTTAGGGTTCCGTACCAAAATGGTAAAAAAAGGAACTCTTATGGTGTGACTCAGTCTGTCTGTCTGTCTGTCACAGCTGGATATCTAGAGAACTACTAATGGTATCAACTTGAAATTTGGAATAGTTTAAGATGACATTTGCCCAATTATTTTGCAAATAAGAAATAAATAAAAAAAAAATCTTTTTTACAACAGGGTCTGAAAAGGGGTCTTAAAAATTTAAAGTGGGGCTACTAGGGCATGTGGGGTATCATATGAAAGAACGCTGTTTGCACGTTTTTAATCATTTTTTCTTTTTTTCTAGACCGCATAGTTTTAGACTTATGATAAAAAATGTAAAAAAAATACCGTTCCTCCCCCCTTATCTCAGAAGTTTGCAAAGAGAAAAATCTGAAATAATTCTATGTGATAGCAGTTTATATAAAGATTACAGGAAAAATAAAACAATGTCTCAATATTTTACCAATTATCAAATTTCCACTATCGATCAAGAGATGGCGCTGACCTAAAACTGCAATACTAATTTTATTATTCTACTTTGCAGTGTGGTTTAATGGTGCAATTATGATGGTACGGAACCCTCGGTGCGCGAGTCCGACTCGCTCTTGACCGGTATTTTTTTAGATACGCATTATCATTGTAATAAAACACGTCTATTGAAGTCGGATGGGGCTGTTAGGATAAAAAAAATGTTGTCCTCCAGCCCCACCCGATAAGTTATAAGAAATTAATATAAAACAAATTGTTACTATTTTCTTTTTCTTCCAATTTTCTTTTTGTTTTTTTGTTTAGGTAGAACATTTCATTTTACTTTTGTTTCCCCGTCTTTTTTTAAATAGTGGCATTTAATTTCCTATGTACAGTGTGAAGCTCCTCAACAGTTTAGCGGCAGATGGTTGCGTGCGCGCGAGTTCCTGCAACCGAGGCGCAGTGAAACTCATGAAAATGCGCGCGATCACGGAAATGCTATTGAGAAAGTGATTTATTAATGCAACCAAATTTCTGCTACGCTGGAACTCCATGTAACGTAAGTAATAGCTATCATTAACTACTGCGAATAATTTAGTGACGACGCTCCACTAAAAGTATGATCGTGCCTTTTTTAGGGTTCCGTACCAAAATGGTAAAAAAGGAACCCTTATGGTGTGACTCAGTCTGTCTGTCTGTCTGTCTGTCTGTCACAGCTGGATATCTCGAGAACTACTAATGGTATCAACATAAGATGACATTTGCCAAACTATTTTGCAAATAAGAAATAAATAAAATAAAAATATCTTTTTTACAGCAGGGCCTGAACAGGGGTCTTAAAAATTTGAAGTGGGGCTACTAGGGCATGTGGGGTATCATATGAAAGAGCGCCGTTTGCACGTTTTCAATCATTTTTTCTTTTTTTTCTAGACCGCATAGTTTTCGACTTATGATAAAAAATGTAAAAAAAATACCGTTCCCCCGTTTGTAATTCATTAAATGTTGGAATTAGATGAGATTACAGCGACTCGGCTAGTTGACCACAACTTTGTACTTAGTATAAATTCAAAATGACGTTCTATTGATGCTGACTACCTCCATCTGTATCCATGTTGTACTGTCGTTGTCGTAGCTGGCAACCTGGCTAAGTTAAAAAGAGCCACATTGAACATGTGACTACAAAAATAAAGTCTAAATAGTGAGTGAGTTTTAATCACTTACGTCCATTCTTGTATAATGGACGTCAGTGGTTTTAATCGTACGAGTTGTCAACCAAAACTTTATAAAACATTTTTTACAGATTACGGCGCGTATTGGTATTAATTCAGATAGGTAAGTACTGTTGTACCTATCCAATATACTTATGCGCTGTAATCCGTAAAAAGTGTTTTGTTTCTAATGAACTGTACGCGCAGAAGTCTATGTATACTTTATAAAGCAATGTAAATGATATTAAAATCTTCCACAACCCCAGCATACATTTTCTAACGAAAAACACAGCATTTTGTTTTAACCCACATTATTCTAAGTAAAGAACCGAATAAAAACGTTATCTTTAATGACTTCGGTCAACTTACACAAAATTACATGTATTGACCACTCCGTGGGTCGAGTGTTCCCACACTAAATGGGCACTTGCTATTAAAATGTTACGAGGCGGTAACCAGGGTAATTGTGACCAATTTCTAGCTCTTTTTATTACCATACAACCATCAAATTGTTATCTAAGTCAGTTGGGCAGGGCACGGTTCAGTGAGGCCACTAAAAGCTCCGCGCACCAGGACGAAGATGCGAGCGCATGCCACATGCCACTCACTGATACGAAATCTGACACTTTCCTTTCGTAGAACAAGTTTTATGATACTCTTTACATCAACTCACATATTGATATGACACATTAAATTACATAAAGATTGTTCGTTATTTATTTAACTACTAGCAGCCGCCCGCGACTTTTTCTGCGTGGACCTTAGGGAACCTTTGACCTGGATAAAAAGTAACCTATAGGTTAATTCAGGTTATAAACTATATGTGTGCCTTTATCCAAATCTGTTCAGCCGTTCAGACGCGAAGAGGTAAGACACACACTAATACAGATTCGCATTTCTTGTGTTTAACTTTATTTAAAATATTGATCTACCTATGAAATGTACAATGCGATTAATTTGACAATTTACAACTGAAGTGACTAACTTCAGAGCGCTGGCTTTACAAAATGACGTATTTTAATCTGTAAAATTTGCTCTTTCCCATACATTCTCGACTCGAGTGAAGTTGTTTATTGTCAATTTAATCTCATTGACTGGTGTCTTTATTATAACAATTACTTAGTTGTGAGAATTGGGATGATGCCATTTTTTTATTTTATGTTACATAAATCACCTCTCAAAAAAAGAAACATTGGTAAAAGAATTATTTCGCTAGCGTGAAAACTGCTCAAAATATCACAGTTTGAAATGCACACAAATGGACTCACCCAAAAACGCTCCATACTAACGGCCATGGGTGTACCCCTGGATTTTGTTTACCTCCAACTAACTATCAATTGTTATCAATAAAAGTTCTAAAACGCCCATGCTAACGGCTACTCGATTATCATGACGTCACGCGTGAGTAGTTTGTATGCAACGCATATAGGAAATTTGTTCGGCAGCTATTTTATTTATCAAAATGGTTTCTTAGGCTTTGCTATACATTTTACGGACTAATTAAAGGTATCATTTATTTTAATAAATTTTATACTTTTTAAATGGACTTGTCCACCATCTTTGAAGGGTCATAAAACAAATAATATGAAATATAACCAAGACGTATGCAATACATGCTACTCTAAATGTTTAATATGTTTACGATTTTTATTAGTATTTAGTCATTTTATCCATTAGTCATCATCCCAATTAGTGCCCCCTAGGTACTAAACAGGTTTAATTTTTGTGTGTGTAATTCTTCTTTGGTTCATTGATTTTATAATAAATTTTGATACACTTATTTAATGAGTGTGTGATATTTTTTTTATTTTACCGTTTTAGCTGGTTTTACACAGATTGAAACGAATACTATTAATTAATAATCAATGAAATAAGTATGAAAAGGATTTAGTGGGTGTGGATGAGAATGATTGTATTTTAAATATGTTATATAAAAAGTTAATGTTTAGTGCCATTAAGTATGTCATGCATGACAGATTTTTTTAAGTTCATTATAGATAACAATAATTATTTTGATGACATCATATATATTGTGCGTATGAATTGCGTGTACCAACCGTAGTATAATAAATAAAACCGGCCAAGAGCGAGTCGGACTCGCGCACCGAGGGTTCCGAACAATCATAAATATATTTGGTTATGTTACTTTAGTACAGTCTTTAAAAAAGTAGGATAAACGGCAGACAGGTGGAAGGGCGAACAGGCGGACAGTTAATTTACAAATCTTAACCACAGCTGCTTATGGTGACTGAAAAACGTTTCAGCCACTCCACATTGCAAACTATTTTTAATACTTAGTAGGAACTTATTCTTCGTTTATTCGTACGGCAAATAGTAGGTAATTATATTAGAACCAGCCACCAATTTATTATTGTAGTATTAGGTTGCGCCATCTCTTGACCGGTAGTGGAACTATTTTTTTTTCTTAGGTTAGCATTCTTAGGACAGCGCCATCTGTTGACTGGTAGTGAAACTAAAGAATTTTTGTTTCTTTTTTGAATTTCCAAAAAGTGTGTTATATTGAGACACCGTTTTATTTTTCCTATAATCTTTATATAAACTACTATAACATAGAATTATTTCAGATTTTTCTCTTTGCAAACTTCGGAGATAAGGTGGGGGGAACGGTATTTTTTTTACATTTTTCATCATAAGTCGAAAACTATGCGGCCTAAGAAAAAAAAATGTTTTAAAATGTGCAAACAGCGTTCTTTCATATGATACCCCACATGCCTTAGTCACCTCACTTCAAATTTTTAAGACCCCTTTTCAGTCCCTGTTGTAAAAAAAATGTTATATTTTTTATTTATTTCTTATTTGCAAAACAGTTGGGCAAATGTCATCTTAAAATATTCCAAATTTGAAGTTGATATCATTAGTAGTTCTCGACTTAGAGTAAGACGCGCTTCTGTCCCAGAAAGAGAAGCCATACGAAGCTTTCCCCTCTGCCGAAGTACAAGCCCAAATGGGCATACGCGGTTCATAAAACCAGTTGCGCCCGGATTTCTTTCTAGACCGAGTCCAGTCGCGCATGTGAACGCTGCAGTGTTTAAAATGCCGAATTGATGAGTTTTTTGCTGTTAAAAGAGGTCTAGAACATCAAAGTTTACAAAAAGTCGGTGTTACATTTCACATGAAAGTAATTTTTTGTCGTATTATTGCTATTTGTTTACATTTAAACATTAAATTCGTATATTTTATTCTTGATTAGTTGTCAAATTTATTCAGTGACATTGGGTCTGCTCGTCCATGGCTCCTCCGTACAAATTTCAGATTTGTCGCTAGATAAATCCGAGTTCTCGCCGATGAGCAACTTAGTGATGTTACCGTATCACAATGTTTGTCGATAAAGGACACGGCCTGGTCCAGCTCCAGGCATTCTCATAAATGTGATATACCTAAAAATTCTTAAATATTTATTAATTCTTTTTAACTTCTGACAGACTCAATTTGGTCTTTGCAGTTTTGCACTGTTACATTCTGCGTCAAAGAGATTATTATATAAAAATGAACGGAATAAGATCATTTATAATAGAAAAACGTCATAAAATGCTCTTAATACGTATATGAGACTTGACAATAAGTCTGAGTGTTCTTGAGTCCGTATTAACTTTTTTAAGACAAATTTAAGAACGATGACATGTCACAAAACAATTATAAGAGCCCTGTAAGCCTACCACTCTAATAACGTACGCATCCTGAGACTTTTTTGCTCCTTCCGGACTATCTGACCTGACCACCAAATCCTACCACCAGTGGTTGGTTGGAACTCCAATTTCTCAACTGACTACCCGTTATTAAATAACACCATCATACTCCCATTTCACCACTGGTGTGGTGACCAAACCAAAAATATTATATTTATAAAATATTCAAATCTGACTGCGATATGATTATTTCTCCCAACTTCTGCTGACAAGGAGTTTAGTTTTTTTATATATTTTTAATTACTTACGTTTCCAAAGTACCAGGATCATATAAATACGGAGAATGTTAACTTCTATAATTTTCTGTGTCATTTTTATTTTATAATTAACTAGCAACGTGTCCTCGCTTCGCTTTGGTTCAAAATGAAATATTTTCAATCACTTGCATCTCCAAAGTACCAGGATCACATAAATATGGAAAAGGTTAACTTATGGTGGTTAAATTATGATTTAATGAAATAGGCTTACATAGTTTTCAAAAGGTCATCCGTAGTCAGTTGAAACAAAAAAACCCCCACTTCATCAGTTTCATCACTGGTGATGAATTAGGGATAAATTGCTCCCAATTCACCTCCAGTGGTCAGATGAAAAATTCACTTCTCAACTGACCACTGGTGATGAGATTTAGTGGTCAGTTGGTCCAGAAGGTTTTTGCTTGTTGGGCTCTTTGTTGTTATTCACCCCATGTAAAATGTTTGAGTTTGTTACCTTTATTCCTTTTTTCGTATCGATATTGCTGCAACGACAATTGAGCCCAGCCCTTTATGTCAAAAACGTGTTATATTTTGATGTGTGACTCATCCGTACACAAATTTTTGCTGTTTTGTTTTATTTTTTATGTGTTGGTGTCGTCTTTACAGTGTTGTTTTTGTATGTGAGTATGCGGAACTGCACTTGTGTGCACTTTCCCCCCCCCGCAAAAAATGCCAGAAAAAATTGAATAGAGTAATAATCGCTAAGGCTGCTCCCTTCGAGACGAAGCCGCGATGCTCTAAGGTTCTCGAGATATCCAGCTGTGACAAACAGACAGACAGACAGACTGAGTCACACCATAAGGGTTCCTTTTTTACCATTTTGGTACGGACCCCTAAAAAAAGATTTCGATCCTTCGTGTTATGGACATATAAACCTAATCAACGAGGTGTAAAGTTGAATGTTATTCCAGGTATGAGCAATTACTTCAAATTGTTGAGGAAAACTCTTTTATGTTTATTGTTCGATAACTTTGATGGTCTCGATGTGCGAGTTGGTCCGATAGGAAGCAGGAAACAACTTATGCAAGACCCGAAGAAAAACATTCTTACTGTGCTCTTTTTGTAATATAATTACAGGTTGCTAAATCTAATACCTGCCTGGTGTATTTATTGATGGTTTATCGAACAAGTAAGTATTAGTGGTTATTGGGTTATTTATTTTGGTGATATTGCGTCAGTACCATTGTGAGACCTTGCAGAGACAAAAATGCTGTGGTAAAAATCTAAAGAAAATTATAGTAAACTAATTAGCATTCCTATAAAAAGGCACAAATTCCTATAAAAGGAGACTTTTACTAGAAGAGTGTATTTGACTTATTTTAATATTTAAGGTGGCACCCACGAAAGTGGCGCCGAGGTGAATTTTATTTAATATTATTATTAGAATATATTATTCGAATTAATACACAATTTTAGGCCTGATTCAATCAAATACTTTTAATAATGTTTTACGTGGAATTTTTAGGGCCCAAAGTCTATTATTTTTAGACGGTATCGTTATATACCCTCGTAGTCACTGCTAGAAGTAGATAGCAATACTGCTAAAAGTGGCCGTTTGAACACATTGTTACACATGTGACACATTTGCTATCTATTTCTACGAATGACTACGAGGGCATGTTGTGATACCTTCTAAAAATACTAGACTATGGGCTCTAAAAACTCAACGTAAAACATTATTATAATCTTTTTTTATTAATAACTTATTAAATAAAAACCTCTGAGGGGGTCACTTTCGGTCATACAACCGCCTTAATATAAGACAACCTCACAGACATTTCCCTGATTCCAAGCAGCTAAAGCACTTGTGTATGGAAACCAGAGACAACGGTGGAGCTACAAACTTACGGAAATAAACCAATATAACAATATGGAAAAAAAATTTTTTTTTCTAAATTGCCCCAGCCTGGGATCGAACCCGAGACTTCAAAGATGGCGACACCTTGAAAACCGGCGTAAAAACTACTCGACTACGGAGGTCGTCTAGACTCTAGAGTATTTAGTTTTGGGTATGATTTTATCAATTACCTAATAAATGCATTTTCAGTGACCTAATAAATAATATTTATTCCTAAAATAGTAGATCTGTCACCTAAATTAAGTCATCAAATAATATTAAAACGCTTAATATAAAAATGATTTATACTTACAGCCAGTTTTGATGAATAGATGACTAATATATTTCTTGGGGATAGATAATTATTATCAGGGTATTGCAGAATAGTGACAAATCTAAACTTAGGTGACAGAAAATATTATTTTCTCTAGCTATTAACTCTGAGGTTATTTATACTCAGAAAATAGTATCTTACACTTCAATTCTTTCACTTATTTCTCCGCATTGAAAACAAAACATTTGTCGGCCCTATGGTGGATTGTAGCTCAATGTAAATAGTTGGGTTTTATATTTCTACTCTATGTATTCTACTCTTGTCTATTTTCTGCCTTACTTTGTTTCTTTCTGTCAATAGAGAGAAAATTGTGTCTCGAAAATATATCTCTGCCGAACAGTCGCCTTGTTTTAGCTAATTACCCTATATTACAGTCCCTTTCCTTTATAGGCCCCGATATGTTTATGTTTATAAAGTGTGCATTTTTGAAGTGAAAACTTCTTTAGCGGCGTTGTGCGCTTTTTGTATGGGGAAAAAATGCTAAATTCGCGTCAGGAATCACGTGGCTGATCGAAAATGCGTAAGACGGATGTGACGGAGGGAGAGAAGACAGCTGACGGCGGAAGTATCCCCCTCTCTTTCTACGGGGCGCGTTGAAAATGGCAGCACGTCATTTTAAGACGTCATGTAAACACTTGTGCACTGACATGAATATTTTTTTTTCTTATTGAGGTCAATGCACTTGTGTCACCAGCAACGCGCTAATTTTGAAAATGGAACTAATAGCAGCAGCGATAGCATTCGGTGAAATCATAGACTTATATTTTTATACTCTGTGACTTTGAGTTTAAATCGTAGAATGCGTGCATGTAGAAATTAAAAAGGCCACTGGCGCGAAATCTTTACAACTTTTCTTAATTACAAACTGATTGAATTGTGTGCCTGTATAGTAATAGGAAAGAAATAATTTTAATCCTTTGGCGCTCATTTCAAAATATCAAAAATGCACAAAGTTAATATTCAAGTTTTCACTTCTGCCGGCACTCCCGGAGTGCCAACCGATTTTTTTAAAAAGTGTTGATTGATAAATTTATTTTTTTAATTATAAAGGGTGGCGTTAAATAGTCTTGTGTAGCTAATGATTCTGAGAGTAGCTTGAATTCAATTAGGTACTAATGTGATTTTCAGTTGATTTTCTACTTATCAAGTCCGAAGTATAAATCCCAGAAGGATTTCATTATCAAACTTTAGGTAGGGTGTCCAAACATATAGCATGGTTAGGAAAAAAATAAATCAAATAAAAAAGAGAACCAAGGCTTCAAAGTTACATGGTTTGTATGAAAATCGACTGGTGTCTTTAGTTATGCGAGTGTGACTATATCGGGTCATTTTGAACTTACCATCCAAAGTTTAAGGATGTGTCTAGTCCATGAAATTAAACAACTTTCTCTAAGAAACATATGTCAAATTTCACCAAAAACTTTTGGTCATCCCATACTAAATTGATCACGTGATCTCTTTGATTTGTATGGAAAGTCGATTGTATTTTACATATTTGACCATGTGTTCCTTAGAGAAAGTTGTTCAGTTTCATGGACTGAACACATCCTCAAAATTTGGATGGTGGATACAAAATGACCTTGTATAATAATAAAATGTGTAGTATATGTGAAAAAATCTTCAATACTTTTTAATGTCAAAATTGAAAAGTAAAAGTTGCCGTTTTTGTAAAAGTTGGCGCTCGTACAAGTGCAAGGCTTCCACTACGCTTGCACGGAATGCACGGTCATGGCTAGCTGCCGCGGCTAAGGACTCTTGCGCACGTAAATACTCAATGAAACGTACGAAACAGGATTATTTAATCCAATAAGATAGACTTTATGAATTGGGATGTTGACTAATGAATAAAATAACGAAATACTAATAAAAATCGTAAACATATTAAACTTTTAGAGTAGCTTGTATACCTCTTGGTTTTATATATTGCATATTATTTGTTTTATGATCCTTCGAAGTTGGGTGGACAAGTCCATTTAAAAGGTATGAAATTTATTAAAATAAATGATACCTTTAATTAGTTTGTAAAATGTATAGCAAATTTGTCTAAGAAACCATTTTGATAAACACAATATTTAATATAGCTGCCGAACAAATTTCCTACGCGTTGCATACAAACTACTGAGGCGTGACGTCATAATTCAGTAGCCGTTAGTATGGAGCGTTTTTGGGCGAGTCCATTTGTGTGCATTTCACACTGTGATATCTCGGGCAGTTTTTAAGCTAGCGAAATAATTATTTTACCAATATTTCTTTTTTTGAGAGGTAATTTATGTAATATAAAATAAAAAAATCGTCAACATCCCAATTGTATATAGTTAAGATTTAACTAACTACCTTTATTATAAAAAAGTGTATTCGAGAACAATACTCAAACGACCCTTGCTTATGCGTTGAAAAAGAGCTCTGTGATTGGTTCGTTCCTTTTACGTGTAATTGGTAGTAGGGCCGCTGTGCCTCCGCTGCTTTGTGAATACGGTTGAGAAGCTATCTTCTACTTATTAATAATTAGCGATCGCCATCGCTTTGCTTCGGTTCCTTCCTTTTTTGCCAATTTTGACCTTGCAACAAAACACACAAAAAAAACAAATACCTTCCAGTCGTCACCTCCATTCGCCCCAAAAGTCTGTTTCCGTCCCGTTCTAGTCCCGCCATCGGTGTGTGAAACGCGCTGATGGTTGCTCCGTGGTGATCGATTACTTAGCGATTGGTCTGCGGAATGCACCCGCTGACACGCGGTGTAGTGTGACCATAAAGTTAATATACCAGGTAATATTAACTTTATGGGTGTGACTTGGGTGTAACACCACCGCTATGTTGCGGAAATATTTAGAGCCTTTATTCCTTTTTTAACTATAATAAAATTCAAAAGAATTTGATAAATTGATAATAATAAATATTGATATTTAAAAATAATTATTCGCGACAAAGAGAAATATTTGTGATTAGCGCCATGGCAGATTTAAAAAACTTCAGACAATATTATAAACTCATGACCAAAATTATTTTTTATTATAATAACTCGTTTAGTAAATTGAATAATAACGTGTTCATTATGAAAGATAATAAAAGTAATTTATACAGTAACCTAAATAATTTGTTTTATTATAATTTCAAAGGGTTTAGGCAGCGTTTTCTGTGAAAGCACCCAGGTTAGGCGGTATAACTTTTTCTGACACTTCCAACAAATCGTTATATTTCAACCAATTTACACAATACCTCGACAAATTATTTTCATAAACCTTCCTCATGAAGCACTCTATCTATTAGTGAAATCGCGAACAGACAGACAGACAGGCAGACGCGGCGGAGGACTTATTGTTTTGAATTAGAATTAATTATTGAATTGATTAAAATAAAAGTACCTACATGCTATGTTACGTTCGAATAAATGGTACCTATCCATTTATCCAAATAATAAGGAAGGGAAGCCTAAGCTAAGCTAGTCCATTGCCATTTTATAATATTGTTTTTATTTAATTATAGTATCATGGTATCAAAGTTTAAGCGTAAGTTTCGGTGCGCGTGGTTTGTTACGCGATCGGTATTATAAAGCGGATGTGGGCGCATCACGCGACGCCTTCTTCGCAATAAAACCAGTTTACAATGCGCTATTCACTTTTAGCTGCACTCGAGAACATTGCTGTGTTATCATTATCACTGTTCACTACATAATTGGCCATGCTGTCTTTTTGAATATGAACAGAAATCTCAAAACCATTTCGAGTAATATGCTTTCTGTACAATACCTACTAATTAGATTTTAAAATTAATCTATAGTTTTAAAAATATTCAATCCTCCTCCTTTACTTTGCCGTTGCGCAACGGCAAACGAGTCGGTTTCGTTGAATAGTTCATCAAATACAAACAAAACCACATTATTTCAAATGAGTAGGAAAAGGCATTTCGTTATACACGGCTGTAGTTACGTCACGTCCGGTAAAATTTTTGATTTAAAAAAAAACAGATATAATCAATAAATTTCAAAAATAATGAAATTAGTTTCTTATAATGGTCTATATTTTCAAAATAAATTGTAAAAAAATACATCAAAAATAAATAGCATGGCCAATTATAAAACGAAGTACCTCGCCGCGTCTGTCTGTTCGTGATAAACTCAAAAACTGAGCGGATTTTCATGCGGTTTACTCCAAATGATAGGCTGATTCCTGAGGAAGGTTTGAGTGTATTATAAGTTGAAGTATGTAAATTGATAAAAATATGACGATTATTGTTGAAGGTGTCGGCAATAATTAAGCCGACTGGGAGCTTACATAAAACTTTTGAGCTAGGTTTCACAAAATAATTTTTGATGGAATTGTTCCTCTTTTATAGATCAACAAAAAAGTCCGCTATGGCATCTATTTTATCTTTTAAGAATAACTTTCTATACTCATTATATCGTCAAAAATTGGTCACTTACAATACGGTAATTTAAAAAGCTATTTAGAAGAATACAGTAATAATCCTTATCAAATTAAATACGTTAGTAAGTAACCTTAACATTGACCTGAATTTTTTTTTATATAGAGGTCAATGAACCTTAAACATTTATGCACATTATTTTAACCTTTTACACCATACCATTTAAATTAATATCTTAGGAGTTCATGCGCGTGAAAATAAATTCAAGCGCGTTTCTGACGGGACGGGACTCGAACGGGACGGGACTTGAACGGGACGGAAACAGACTTTTGGAGCGAATGTGACTCCTGTAAGGTATTTGTTTTCTTTTTGGGCGTTGTTGCAAGGTCGCATTTGGCAATGAAGGAAGGAACCGAAGCGAAGCAATGGCAGGTCACTAGTTTAATTTTAAGTAAGTACAAATTTTACTTTATATGGCTGTTTTTGTCCCTGGTGAAATAAAAAAAGGCCAAGTGCAAGCGGACTCGCGCACGCAGGGTTCCGTTACAAAAAACAGCAAAAAAATCACGTTTGTTGCATGGGAGCCCCACTCAAATATTTATTTTATTCTGTTTTTAGTATTTGTTGTTATAGCGGCAACAGAAATACATCATCTGTGAAAATTTCAACTTTCTAGCTATCACGGTTCATGGGATACAGCCTGGTGACAGACAGACATACAGACAGCGGAGTCTTAGTAATAGGGTCCCGTTTTTACCCTTTGGGTACGGAACCCTAAAAATTAGGTTTTGTACACCATCCCTACATTGTTTTCATCCCATAATGTCCCGGGATCGGTCGACCCCCGGCTGTTTCAATATTTGTTACCAAGTTATAATTTGTTTACGATTATAATAGTCATGCACTATGAATACTTCTGAACATCTTTTGCATTATGATTTGATTTGAACATAAACGTCGCAACTTGTGACGCGTTGATGTCTTTTGTTTGAAAATACTTTTCACTTCGTCTCATTAAAACCACAGTTTACCTTTAAAGCTATCCTAGTATTTATTGTAGGAGTAGTGGCTAAAGTTTTTTTCTCTTTCCCACATGAAGTAAGACTTTAATCAGCAGTCTATTTATACAGGTGTCCCAAAACTTTGCCACACGTAGGGAAAGTACCTTAAATATTGAAAGTAGAAAATTTTACTGAAACAAGAATTCATGCTATTTTTAAAAATAAATGGAACTGCAGTCAAAGATTTTTTTTATATCTCATACGATTCAATACAAATTGATACAATCGGTAATAAAATGTTTTCCTTTTGTTTAAGATGCTGTATCACTTAAGAAAACATGATCCTTATGTGTAACCCTTTCAATTGGTATGGTAAAAACAAAAACGTTTTTTTTTTATTTTTTTTTATGGGTTCGATTCCTGGTTAAGGCAGGCGATTTTTCAAAAATCTTTAAATGCAGTTCCAATTATTCTTAAAATCATAATGAAGTCTTATTTCAGTATAATTTCCTAACTTTAATATTTAAGGTACTTTCCCTTCGTGTGGCAAAGTTTTGGGACACGCGTGCTTTTTGTAAATAAGTAGTTCTTTAGTTTATAATTAGATTTGACTATATCACAACCGTTTAAGAAAAAAAAGAGCCCAGAAAATAGTTTCTCCTGTAATTTCCAAAGGTCAAAGTTTTGTAACATTCAACGATTATCAGTCACAGGGGTCGCTAAGAATTAAAAGCTCAGAGAGTCATTATAGCAAAAATACTATCCCATCACTTATCTCATTGTGATTATAATAATTAAAAAAAACTTTTTAGCACACTATATAAACAAGTTCAAATAAGAAAACAATAAAAAGAAAGATAAGTATACAAAAAAGCGGCCTTATTACTATGTAGGAATCTCTTTCAGACAACCTTGAGTAGAAAAGCAATAAGAGGAAGAAATATAAAGGGTTAAAATGAGACAAAAGGGAAAAGTGGGTGTTTAAAAAATCTACAATTCACAGCTTTCATAACCTTGTATGTGTAGGTCCACATAATTGTAAAGTAAGTACCTTATTAAAAGTCTTTTCAGTATGTAATATTTTATTTTAACAATGTTAAAGTGTATCATACTAGGAATTTTAATAGATATCTCAGTTACATACTTAACATTGTACTTAATTATCTGAGTTAGACGACTTTGTCCTCGCAGACAAACTTAGTAAAAATTACCTACTACGTCGTCGTTAGTTAGCGCAAGCAATTTTAGCCTGGGGGGTGGCAGAGCGCCACAGCTTGCTTTGCACATCAATACAGAAGAACAAAGATAATGTAGATTGTAGCTAAATATATTGAGATTAGACGAGGAATGATTGAATCAAACTAGTAAACATAAGATAGTAACGCCTGGTTCGCGATCACGAACGTGACTGCGCTTGAAGCGTTCCTGGTTAAGCTGAGTTGGCTGGAGTGATCCGGCCGCACACCCTCCGGACGCAAAATAGGCACAAATACTCTTAGAGTTGCGGAAATCTCCCGAATTCCTAAGAAAAAGAAGAAGAAGCAGCCTGCTTCGGCTGTTACCCTAAAGCTAGGGTTCCGTATTGTTTACATAGACAACGTTCTACGCCGCTAAATAACGGGCGTAATATGACGGCACCGCCATCCTAGAACACCCTAGCTTAAGTACAGTGTGTTAACATACTCGAGAGCACATTGTAATGTTACACATCCACTCCGCTGGAACATTCAGTGTCATAATATTGGTGTTATTACACTGTAGGTAGTCGTAAGTGGCGGGCTTTAGATCGGAAGCGACGCTGTGACGGCGCTAATGGCAGGTTCTCCGTTTACCGAAGCGTTCACTGGCTAGCAGTAGTGATAAGCCGATGTGTATTAATATTCAGTATAATTATTCCTGTATGGTTAACTGTTACTTGTCAGAAATATAAGATATAATTTAAGGTTAGGAAATCTTGTTTAATGTCTTCGTAGGTAAAGTAACCTTTTTAGCAAAATAACATGGCTTTTTTTTATACCTGGTAGTACCTAAGTAGGTGTGTCTTTTTAAACTTTGGACTAGTTTAACACCTAGCCCTAGGAGCGCGCCCTAGGGGGGCTTAGAGTTATCTAAAAGGGGGCGTGACCAGACCAACTGCACATAGTTAGTACTTATTAAAATTCCTATTTTGCATAGTGCACGTTTGTCTTTCACTGTTCATAATCTACTTGAATTTTAATAAAAACAAATACATAATATTCTAACTGATACACGGCAAATAGGAGCACAATTATACAGTAAATTCATGAGTAAAGACCTCAAGGGAAATAAATAAACAAATAGCGAGAGGTTAAGTCACTATTCAGAAAATGTGTTTTCTTTTTTTTATAAAATAGAAAACTAAAACTATATCGGCTCACGCATTTGAGGGGCTACGAAGCTACGAATGACACCAAATGTAACCCCCAATTATGAGCTTATGGCAACACATTATGTAAACAGCCTTGAAAAATAAGGATAAATATTTCAATAGTTAAAAATATTATGAATCTTGTTCTAAATTTCCATAGTATTGATGTTATTAGAATAAACTATGTATGTCGGGATTTACACCATGTACCTGTTTATTTTTAAGACTCCGAAATTTCGGCGCAGCTGCATGCGCCATGATCACGGAAGTTCTTCAGGTCCTCCTAAATCCCGACATAGTTTATTCTAGTTATGAATCATATTATAAATAAACATTTGAAGCTCTCTTTTAAAAGTTTTTTTTTTCTTAGTTTATTTATAATTAGAAAATAACCCTATTATATAAGTACCTAGCTGTGAAGATTATTTTGACAGCGTTGAATTCATATAATAAATAATATTTAGCAATACCTACCTACATATTATTTGTCTGTAAATCTTCTATGAAATAAATAACAAAAGATATTCGGTTGTATGTAATAAATCACAATATACAAATTAACTTGTGTGCTCAAGCCGGTTGTAATTGTATACAGAAAAAATATTCATGACTGAATATTGAATCTACTCGTTTGCACCTTAAAAATATATTTAATGCGATAATTTTGTGGTATTTAACCCTTTGAATAAAAAAATCGCATCTAAGCCATAAGCTATGGGTCTAAGCCAAAAGTCCAAAGTCGCGTATTGTCGAATGCAAGTGCAGCGGTGCAATATTGATGCGCTATCGGTACACAGCGCAACGGGTTCTTTCAGGCGTGAAAATGAATGTTATAAATAATCAGGCGCACAGCGAATAATTATCATACGAGCTTGAAGGCCAGTGCGGTTTCAACCAGTGCATCGAAAATAGGGAAAACAAAAGAAAAGTGAAAAACCTCGTCCGCACCGTTGGCAACAGAGCTACTATGGATTGGTTGCGATTGGTCGGTATATATCGTGAATAGAAATTTTAGTGGTTGTGATTAGTGTATCCTAAAGGACTGTGAAAAGGATTGACCAGTGTTGTGTGGTGGTGAAATTAATTGTGGCTATGCACTCGCGTTTTGGGATTGTTATTTTTTATTTGCTTCCGGGATTTGCTTCGGGATGCGTACGCATTAGTGAAAATCAGCCATATTAAAGATATCGTGACTATCAAGAAAACATAATCTTCTCACTTTTCGTGTAACGTATGTACAGCTGAACATCGATCCCTCCCTAGAATGAATGATCGAAGCTAGGGAGTTGTATGTTTTTTTCTTGTTATTCTAAGCCATAGCTAGGGAGCCATATTAGGTTAACAACTGAAAAAACATCTGCACTCTTTCTTCAAAAATCACAACCTTTCGTGATTTAATCTTGTGATTGTGGTAGTCTGAAGACATCAAGTAGATATTTTCACCAATGATCAACGAAAACATAAGACAATCTATGAAGGCGTGAAACTGTAGATTTAGTACTTACGCCATTGGATGAACATGGTGAATACCTACGCTACTTTAAGTGACATCAGTACCCTTGGCACGAACATATTTCGAGAAAAAACACGGGTAAAAGTACGCGTTAGAGTAATTATTGAAGTGAAAACTTCTTTAGCGGCGTTGTACGCTTTTTTGTAATGGGGAAAAAATGCTAAACTCGCGTCAGTCAGTCAGGATCACGTGACCCTGATCGAAAATTCGTAAGACGGATGTGACGGATGGAGAGTAGACAGCCGGCGGCGGAAGTATCCTCCTCTCTTTCTATGGGGCGTGGTGATAATGGCGGCGCGGCATTTCAAGACGTAAACACTTGTGTCACCATAGCTACGCGCAAATTTTTTAATTCAATGTCAAAACTAGATTTTCTGTCAAGCTATGGATAAGACTTTCGTACAATACTGTTCTGTATTCGTAAATTCAAATGCAGAGTAAATTCGTAAGACGGCAATTCCTGCAAAATTATTCCCTAACCATTCCAAAATATCAAAAATGCACAACGTTAATATTCAAGTTTTCACTTCTGCCGGCACTCCCGGAGTGCAACCCGATTTTTTTTATCTATGAAATAATCTAATATTTCGCTTTTCGCGCTGTACAAATTTCCCATACAAAATTACTCCATCAAATGTTTTTACGCGCGTTATTTTTTCGATCACTGTTCGTGATCCTTATCGTACCCTTATAGCATATGTATCGAGAAAAAAACGCGCGTAAATATATTTGATACAGTAATAATAATATATTGCAAATTTCATTCCCTTTTCGGTGTTAGATTGCGCTGTACAAATTCTCATACAAAATTACTCTGAATTTTTTTTCAGCGCGTTTCATTTTTTCCTTATATTATTATGTTTCTGCTATGGGTAAAGATTGGGTATCGAACATTAGTATGACCAACATAGTGACATAGTTTTACGAAGGTAATTTTTTGTCTGTCCTGAGATTTTCTGTCTCTTTTCATATCTAGAGTCATATATCATATATATAATTTGCAGTCAAATAAATGTCTAAATAATGTTATGTGACCATTGACCATGTGAACTATAAAATATGCAAAGTCATTTATCTAAGAGAGTCTTATTTCTTAATTAATGTAAACAAGCAATTCAAATTAAATAAAAAAAATAAAAAAAATTGTTTGCATTATGTTGGAGTTATGAATAATAATAATATCTTACCTAGATAAATTCATCAATTTTTATATCGCTCTGCTAATTTCGTATGATTCTAATGACGCTATATTTGTTTACCAAATAAAACTGTCCTTTGAAAATGGAAATAAGAAACTCTTTCAAAAATTGACACCACTGAGAAATCTGCAGTATAATTACTATCACAGAGTAAAAAAATTTTTTGGATACTAATATAAACTTGATTAACATGGTGGCAATGCATCGTCGTTTAAACGATTTCGAGTACCATCTGTGGTCTAAACAACAATGTCACGTTAGGGTGGCGACGGAATGGAAGCCTAAACACAAAAATATATATTAACTTGATTAGAAAGGAAACATTGGCGAAATAATGGATTGCCAGCAATACGAAACAGAATAAAAAAAGAAAAAAAAAACATATTTTTTATCCATACGTTGTTATTAATGGTTTCCACCACAAATTAAGCGATCCATGTAGTTGAAGTTAAAACTGTCAGGATATAAGGTTTTGGAGTTTTAGGTCCCAGTGTGATTTGAAAGGTCATAGGTTATTCCAATGTTACGATATAATAAGTAAAAACATTTATTGTTTTAATAGAAAATGTATCACCCAGGGCGCTTCTTAATTACCTACAGCCTAAGAATAATAACACCTAGAAGCCGTGTCCTCGTATGCAAAGTGAGGCAACTAATACCAAGCCAGAATGGCTTAGTTTTCAAATTTATATCCTTCATACGTTAACTAAAATCGTAACTGAAACCCAATAATATAGTAACTAGTCTTATAAATGTAGGAAAATTGAAACTGTTTTGTACTTAATCGGTATAATTAGGTAATAATGTAGAATAACAATCTGAAAACGGAGCCATTTTGGCTGTTTTAGTTGCCTCATTTTGGCTGGTTTAGGTGTTATTATTCTAATCCTACAGCAAAACAAAATAATTAATAAATTATTGGTCTTGTCCACAGTTCGCTCTTCTGATAGCTGTTGCTTCGGTACACATCAGGGCAGAAGGACCTAAGTAAGTGTTTCACGTCGTAAATACCAAAAATATTTTCTCAAAATACCTACTGTCTTTGTTCTTGTTATTCACGTTCATCCGTGTAAAATGTATGAAAGAGAAAAGTAACAACTGCTTTTTATCACATTGCTGGCGTGAGAAAATAAGCAATTGATTCATTCATTCATAATGACTATAAAAGAATCAATAGCAGACAATTAACTTTTGAATGAATGAATCAACTGCACACAACTACAAATTATTGGTTACTGTTAAACGTTGTCTTTTCATTAAACTAGCGAAAGTTTTTTTATGAGCTGTGCGATGGAAACTGTAAACATTGTCAATTGATACTGCACCGGCAATTGCGACTTAATTTATATGTTTCTCCGCTACGCACTAATTGTACATTGAACCAGCAACCAACCAGGCGCATAATGACCGCCTGCCGCCTAGAAAGTGTGAGCCTCAAGGCACTAATACGCTGACTATGTAAAAAATGTATTAATGTTGTAAATCAGAATAGTTAATATATCAAGTGTGACGGCAAACGTACGTACACGAGCCTCGCCAGTGTCGAGAGGGAAAGTCACTACCGCATCACGCTCGAGCCGTTGACACTTAGCGGAACAACAATGTACACAAAAACACTTCGTCGGCGAGCATGCGATCGTACCAGTACGATAGAATATCGCCACTCTAATTTACTTTTGTTTCAGAAAGAAGATTCGCATTCATCTTCCACAAAAGGTGAAACACATACATCATCACAAGAAAATATACATAACGAACCATCCCGCGGCGGCTTCTCAATATGCGCCAGCTTATTTACCGAGTGGTGAAGGGGCAGTGGCGCTTCCCACGAACATGGGGCTACCGGCGGTGGCCGGTATACTGCCGCTCAACTCGATGGAACTTTACGAGGATGCACCAGCGCGGTACCCTGGAGCAACAGCAGCTGCCTCGAAACTGTTGCCGTTATATCGTGCTCGAGGCTACTATGGACCGACTCCGTCAGAAATAGACGAGCAAGAATATGATCTGGCTCCACCACCGGAGCCTGTAGATGATTCCTATCGTATCAATGACTACGCCCCTCCACCACCACCAACAACACCGAATAGAGTGAAAATCATAAAGGTCAAGGAAGGACCTCGTAAAAAGGTAAACAAAAAGCAAAAACCAAAACGCGCGCCCGTACGAAGCCGACCCCGGCCTGAACCAGAAGACGAACATCCAGTATCAAATTTTCATGAACAATTTTATTCGGACGTCGATGGAACAGCGACTATAAGGAAAATTAAGAAACCGCCACGAGTTGAAAAAATTGTCGACGGTGATACCGAACATATCCATACTTACAGCGAAGAGCATATTCACAAACTCGTATTTGACGAAGATTCCAAGCTCCCTGGCTTAGTTGGCGTGGACCCTGTGGGCACCATGTCAGCGTTAAGTGCGGCTCGTCCCTTAATACCTCTTCACGGACAGCATCTATTAGCGATACCACCGGAAACCCTAACTGGTTTCGCAGCAGTTGCTTCACCGTCACATTTAGATTATGCTGCATATAATCCACGTGATGTCACACATGATCATATATTCCATGATCATGGTGAAATTCCACCTGATGTGGATTTAAATAAAGAGGCATTGGGTTTACCACCAAAAATTTCATACAACAGCCAAGGTTTAAGAATAAATGGCGGTCTACCAAAAAGACTTAAGAGTAAATATGCAAATAAATACCCAAAGCCTACAAAGCCAACGCCAGCCACTGACTTTTCTTATTATGAAAATATTTATACTCCTAATAGTGGACTAAAGAAGCTACAAAGACCTAAAGTATCCCACTACAGTGCGCAACCTGAGTCGAATTTAGACGATTATAGACCTATTCCATCGTTCAAGCTTTTAGGAAAACATAAACCCCGTTCGTATGGTGGTCACGCAGTATCGGAATTTCGACAAGCGAGCGCTCCATCACCTTTTGCAGTTTCCTCGACCATAGTTCATGACTATCAACCAAAAGCGTTCCCAGGAGCTCCTCCACCGACGGGATTTTCAAAATTTAAAGATCCCTTTGTGAATTTCGAAGACAGTTACGCAAACAATTATGAATATGACACATTTGCTTCGTCGTCAAATGTTCATACATCAGACCATTTATCCCATCCTGGAACGAAAGCCAAGAAAAAATCTATATCCACCCAAAATATTAACTTCGGAGGGAAAGACCATCAAACCACGGTAGATCACTTAGAAGACAGTGGCATATCTTCAGAAATAAATGACGATGATACACCCACGGCCCTTGATAATTTCAGTAGCTTTGATGATAATCGACCGTCGAACTCTGTAACATCTACACCTTACATGATTAAAGAATCTTCGCCGGTTCATCAGTATTACACTGCAATGGCGGTCAAGGCAATGCAAAATGAGCAAGCGTCTGCGGCTTCGAATGATAACTTTCAGTATGTCGAAGCCCCACCACAGTCCACCACGCCAAACACGCAGCCTTTAGCGACGACTACTAATGTTCCACCGCAGTATTTAGAAATGTCAAATTCGAACCCTGTGTCCACCGAAACCCCTGAATATCAATCAGATAAAAGGCAAAGGAGTAAAACTTCAAGCAAATTGAACTCAGAGCAGGATCCCCGACAACGATACTCCGTCCTCATGGATTACAAGAGCGATGACAGACCAAGGCTCAGACCAGAACCCCATCATCAGATAAAGTACCTGCAGAGCACTGGTTCAGACGCGAATGTCAGAGGGCAACTAAAATATGGTGATAAAATTTGAACATTAGTGGTTTATAGTAATTTAATTGTATATAGTAATTGTTCGTGAATAGTCCTATGTTACAGCTCACGCAACAAAACTTGAACCAAACCATAGACAATGAGGCTTGCGCAGTAGCAATTTTCAGTACAAAAATTGTAGTGCGCAGGTCACGTGGTACTAAAAATTTAGTCAAGTTATATTGCGTGAGCTGTATATTCGTTGCCGTGAGTGAGTTGATTCAGAACTTATTCTTTTGCTATGAGAACATTATAATTTTATTTATGCTGTGTTTTAGCTGCAATTATCTTTTTCGATTATTAGCAAGATGAAGCGAAACGACAATGGTATTCATGCATTTTACGAATTCTTTAGGCGAAAGAAGTGTTAGTGTAAAAAGGCCTAAATTATAAATTAAAACATGACTTGGGTTTTTCTTTTTTTATATTTAGGTCACGATTTTAATCCCTGTTTGAGGCATACACGTTCATGATTTGTTTACGCAGCTAGTAGATGGACATATAACGCCTTGTGATATGTTACAGTTAACTGCGCACAATAACTTTACCTTGCCTTTATTGTTGTATAGGAGACCCGTAGAAAATATCCGTAGACAACTTAAAATCGTCTTTTAAGTATTTTTATTAGATATAAATTCAACACTAAAAGTCTGTTTGATTAGATTTTATGATATTTTAGGTTTATTTAAAAAAAACTGAATTGACAACAAATCTATTTAATTATTATCGAACCGCTGATAAAACACGAGAATCGGTAGAGAAATGCGACCTGTAGAGGAGAACAGACGGACAAACATTCGAAACCATCTTTGCCTAAGCTGAAACGAAGACACTTCGATGAAAACAAATTATTTTAATTCAAGGGATAATTTAAAAGAGAAAAAGTAATTAACTAAACAAATCCAAAATTTTTTTGTGAATACAAGCATTATGATACAAGTCTACAACGCTTTTAATTTTTTTCGATATTTTTGATATATTTCGTATAGCTTCCCAAACTTTATTCGCACTTCGCTCTTTAGTACTTCCGTTATTTTGATGGTGAAGTATATAATGTCTGCTCCATAGCCCCGCCCGCAAGAAAGGCAACCGGCTCTTTACGTAACGATCGCCAAGTTTGCAAACGGCCTCGAACGGACGGAGCTTTTACTAGAAAAGGAACTTATGGGGCAAGCGACCGCCAATTATTTAAATTAATGACTATGTATTTCTATTATCAAGTTTTAAAATACGGGGTTTTGGTAATACCCTTATTAAAACGAATTTTGAAGGTACCATTAGTACAACTCAGGAAAATTATTACATATATATAAACCCTGAAAATACTAAAAATGACATCAAAGTAAGGTATATTACAAGATGTGGCTAAGACAAGCCTAGACAACTTCTCCTTTTTTAATTTGATCTATTGCGAATCGTATTTTTTCTATTATATTATTAGGGGTTTAATTATGAAATTGCCGTTTAGAATTTTAATGAATTTGCATTTTCCATACTTACTAAAATTGTCTCAATTTATTTAACAAACAGGAACGCTAATGTTTAAAAAATATATGCACAAATGTTTAAACACTCAGCTAACTAATGCCACGATGTTTTAATAATAATAATAAAATTTATTTATTCAACCAACACAGGGTCATACACAATTAATAAAATTATTAGATAAGAATGTACAAAATTAATTAGTAATTAAATTAAATTGAAATAGTAATTAAATCAAATCGAATTGAATTTTACATTTTAGAATAATATTTTAACATTAATAAAATTATTAGATTAGAATTTACAAAATTAATTAGTAATTAAATTAAATTGAATAGAATTTTACATTTTTACATTTTAGAATAATATTTTAATATTAGTCAGTGCATGAATCATACTACAGTGATTCAAGTACAGGCAGTTTCATACTTTAATCCCTGTTATTTATTCTCATTTTTTACCTAGCGAAGCTTTTTTTTGTCGAATGTGGCCAAGAAATTATTGATCTTATAAGTTTTAATTAAAACATCTATGACTCTAAGCTGTTATGAAATTAAAGGGAAGTGCGACAAGATCTCATGGATGAAAGCTGCGACATGACCCGAGTGAAGGGCGAGCCAGCGCAGAGCCTTACATAATGGACTTGCTCAAATGTGTTTTAAAGCGATCGCGGAACTAAGGCTTTTTGTTCACTGTTTCTTTAATTATCTATGTTTGTAGCGTGTATCTGTGATATAATGTAGCGTAACTTAAAACGTAGTCATGGAATATCGACTTGCAGCGATATAGATTTAAAAATAAATCTATACAGCTGCAAGTCGATATTCTATTTCATAGTACTCGTAGATGTCGCATCATGTCTCATTTATCACACGCGCATTTCATACGGGAATTATTATAGGAAAAATATATTTAAAAAACATTTTTTGCTGTTAAATTATTTATTCTGTGGTAATATGTACTTAACTTAGTCAAATATGCAATCTGGAATTCAATCATGAAAGTCATCTCTGATTCACAAAAAACAGTGTTTTTTTATAATTTGTTAAGTAGAAATTAACATTTTTTTATGAATTGCTCTACTTATTCGTTTATTAACTTTTCTTATGGTGACATAAAATCGTCCTATTGGACGGACCCCACGGTCCGTTTCCATGACATCAACATCTGCGGTCCCTGGGAGTTTGTGATACCCATCGTTGTTTCCGATTTCCATTATACTTTGTTTCTTCAGGGACAAATTGTATTTAATCCCTGAAGACAGACATCTGAAGATAAAGAAAACATCCGTATCATGTCATTGTTCTAGCAATGACATGATACGCTGTCTAATATGTTTCGAAATGGTTTGTAAAAAATTAAAACATATCAATTGATGTTAAAATGGGCACCTATTCACAGTTCTAGTTAATATGGAATATGTATTTTTTTTTGTACGAGTATCAAAATCAAAAGTATAATGCGTGAGAAAATCAACTGTATAATTTTAAAACTTTTCTTTTGCGTTTTTTCTTCTCGTGATATAGTTACTTGAAGTTAGCACGCAACAGCACCCACCGAAGACGCTCTATACAAAATTGTCACGATTTGTGACGTGTTTCAGGCGCGTTCAATATAGAGTTAGCTAAGAACATTCAATTTTAAGTACCTATGTGTCAAAAAAATATTATTTATTATTCGTAATTATATCTGACTGTTAAGTGCATTATATCCTAATAGGGAATGTAATGTTTTAAGTCAGATAATAATAAACATCACTTTATTAAGATGTCCAACTAATAAACAATAAGTTTGGTAGTACCATTCACACCCGGTTGCGTAAAACAAAGTGAGTCTCACAATCTCCACATTTGCATAAATAATTAAATCACTATATTAATAATTTTGCATTTGCATTGTGATGCAACAACACTTCATGTACGTTTTTATGAAATAGAAAGCTTTTTCCTCAAATTGTGTGAGTTGTGTATTCGTTTTGCGAGATTTATGTAATCAAGAGATTGTTATTATTATAATCTCTGCTTCATTATTTATAATTCGGAAAGTATCCAAACAACTTATTATAAGAATACTTATCATCATCAATAATATCAGTATAGTGTCAGTAATTTTTTTTTGGGGTGATAAAAAGTTTTTAATATAGTTACCTAGCCAAAAAGATGTAAAATAAAATATGACCTCAAAAATAAAAACAACTTTGTAATTAAATATTTATTTACTATAACAAAGCAACAATAACTTAAAACTAATATCTATTTACAACGAGTATTGCTCGGCTCACGGTTTACACCTATATAAATAATTGTACTCATGGTTATGACCCTTAACTCCGGAAGACTATGACTTAGTTGGTTCCATTATTTTGTTCTTATTGCTATTTCATTTCCTCTTGTGGTAAGGACCGCCGCCGTGACCGGCTCCAACAGCGCTCGTATAGCTGTCGCCACCAAACCCGTGGCCGCCACCGCCACCGTGGCCTCCATGGCCCCCTCCGATATCGGCAAGGCTGAATCCTCC
Source organism: Agriphila geniculea (assembly GCA_943789525.1). NCBI lineage: Eukaryota > Metazoa > Arthropoda > Insecta > Lepidoptera > Crambidae > Agriphila > Agriphila geniculea. Next base: position 5,548,509 of record OX038870.1, read on the forward strand.
ATGGCCTCCACCGCCTCCACCCCCGAATCCTACACTGTAGCTGTCACCACCCCCAAAGCCTCCTCCGTGGCCACCTCCATGACCGCCTCCATGGCCGCCTCCGTGGCCGCCTCCGTGGCCACCACCGAAACCACCTCCGTCACCACCCAAACTGTAACTGTCGCCACCGTGCCCGCCGCTGTACGAGTCTCCACCAGAATGGCTGTCGTGTCCTCCACCGCCGCCGCCAATACTGTAGCTATCGTGACCTCCTAGACCACCTCCGAAGCCACCAGACCCGTGGCTGTCGTGACCGCCTCCATATCCACCAGATCCGTGGCTATCATGTCCTCCGGAGCCACCGCCGAATCCTCCTCCAAAACCACCCGACCCATGACTGTCGTGACCTCCACCGCCGATGCTGTAGCTGTCGTGTCCACCTGATGAAAATCCGGACCCACCACCGACGCTATAGCTGTCATGTCCTCCAGATGAAAATCCTCCCCCGCCACTGTAGCTGTCATGACCTCCAGAGGAGAATCCACCACCGCCATGGTGATCATCATGCCCACCTCCGAAACCACCTCCTAATCCTCCTTCGAATCCACCGCCGTGTCCACCGCCAATATCGAGGCCGTGGTCATGTCCACCTCCGAGTCCACCGCCGATATCATGTCCGTGGTCGTGCCCACCCCCAAATCCACCTCCGTGGTCGTGTCCACCTCCAAATCCACCTCCATGGCCACCACCTAATCCACCGCCATGACCACCTCCGAAACCTCCATCATGGCCGCCACCGTATCCACCGCCATGGCCGCCACCGAAACCACCTCCATGGCCACCACCGAAACCACCGCCATGACCACCGCCGAGTCCACCCCCATGATCACCTCCGAATCCACCGTGTCCACCGCCAATGTCATGTCCGCCACCTAAATCATAGCCTCCGTGACCGCCTAAGTCTGATCCATGACCGCCTCCGATATCGTGGCCTCCATGACCACCTCCAAAGTCATGGCCTCCTGAACCTCCATGACCTCCGAAATCGTGTCCACCGTGACCTCCACCGATTCCACCCCCAATGGAGATGCTATGCCCATGGTCGTCACCGCCGTAACCACCCCCGTGACCACCTCCGTGACCACCTCCGTGACCACCGCCGTGACCACCTCCGTGACCACCGCCGTGACCACCACCGAATCCTCCATGGCCTCCTTTTAGGTGGTCGGCGAATCCTCCGTGTAAATGTTCAGCCAGGCCTCCTCCCCCGTGGCCTCCTCCGTGGCCGCCGCCATGGCCACCACCGTGGCCGCCGCCCCCGTGGCCGCCGCCACCGTGGCCGCCGCCGAAGCCGCCTCCGTAGCCACCACCGAATCCCCCACCACCGTGCCCGTGGCTGTGATCTTCATGCACCACCACTTCTTTGGACGAGTGGGATTCTTCAGGTATATGGACGCGAATATGAACACTGTAACAATAACAAAGGCACGTTAATAAATTGAACTCATTCCGCAACGTAAAAAGATCATAAGTATCACATAACATATAACAATACAAATAGAAATCTTACAGCAGAACAATAGATCGCAGAGCCAGCAGGTTAAACGTGACATCAGTGAAAACAAAGTGTAAAGGGGTAGTATTAAATACAATAGTTGATTTTCACCGTTTACCGCAATAAAGACACGCGTGAGAATCGCTTATAGAAATCTCAACCAAATTACTCCATCCACTAGTTTTTGCGGTTACTATACCGCTGTATCTTAACGCTGCTAAGCTGTATTTAAACGCGTGAAAGAAACCGTCTTTATTGCACTTAAAACAATAGCATATTTTTATGGATGGAGAAACCGGTTGTTTGGGCACATGAAACAAAAATACTAACTGCTCATGTCCAAAAGTCGCGAAGCACACGCCAGCGCTAGCCAGAAGGAAACAGCTCAGCTGAAATTATAACAATGTTGATTTAATAATACGGATGTAGCATGTTCAACATAATGCTGGAAACAGCGTTGAACAATTTCTGCAGTTGTTTACTCCCTTGAATAGTAACTTTAATGTAGTTGGTAATCTATGCAATCGAAAGTGGTCAGTACAGTGTGTACTAGATAGAATCTCATGTTCCAAATGACGTAAGAGTAATACAAGTAGTTGCGTGCACGTTGCGTGGAAGTTTTGTTACATACAAATTATTTTACTTCCTGTAGATTAATACACTATGCATATTAAATAAATGTTTTATAAGTCTTTCAGTAAGACCACTTTCACGGGAAATGGTGTTATTAAAAACTGATTAATTGGTAGTTTTAAGGCAATTGCAATGATTAGCGGAAAATTAATTGACATTCGGTCGGGTTTTTCGATACCGTAATCCGTTCAAATAAGCACTCGCTAATTGTTAGGTATTTAAAGTTTTAGGTCATTTCCCAGATGATGTAGTGTATTTTTTTTTGGTAAACCGATTCCACTATCACTTGTTCACTACTTACAGCCAAATAGGAGGCCATCTTTCTCGAGGATGAGATCTCAGTTCCGAGACCCCGCTAAACTGCTCTGATGATCAGAAAGTACCAACTGTATATCGCTACGGAGACCGCACAGCCTTTTATATGACAGAGAATGTCCACAACCCCTACTCTCAGTGGCAAAAATATTATTGATAAAGTAAAATGCGTTAATATTATTTAATTATTATTATTTACCTACCCGTTGGTGACTTACTTACACGCTTATCTAACATCAATAAAATTGTGCATGGATGATAATTAAATGACGACTATGAACTTGGTAAAACTTTTAAATGAAGGACCAAATGAAAAGGACAGGAATGAATGGAAGCGAGTGCGGACTGTATAAATGTACTTATGTGGTGTAATTCGATAATAATGAGTAGACAATACCTTTTCTACAAAATCAAAGTGACACTATATTTTGTCACTTGGATTTGAGTTATTCAATTCACGACCTTCCATGACCTTCATAAAACTTATTAATTATTTGTTAAAAAAAATAATGGGGATTCCCTTTAGGCTATAATAAAAAAATCACAAAATGAGGCAACAGGAAAAATAGTGTCATGTATGTGTTACGGCTAATACCCGAACTGCGGCTAAACCTAGTTTTAACCGGTTAAAACTAGGTCTATACTTTTTTGTACTTCTACTAAGGGGACTAATTTATGGGGTATTAAGAAAGTTATTTCCGTTGTCTATTAAAAAAAAACCTCTACATTTAAGCTCACGCTCCGCTGCGCTTCGCGCTTGCCTTCAATTTCTAACCCATATTCGGGACCTACAGGAGTAAAACAGATCGGTTATACCTAATTTTAGCCAACAGCTATCGGCTACACCTAGTTCTACCCGGCTAAAACTAGGTTTAGCCGCACTTCGGGCGTTAGCCGTAACATATGCACTACGTAAGCACAAAACATTGAAATTAAAGCTACCTATATCGTTAAGTTAAATAATACTTTATAATTTATGACAATCATTAATCACTCATTAATTCATTTTAAGACGGTTTATTATTTACCAAATTCAAGTGGGAAATTAATATGTTTTTCCGTTATGTGAATAATCTATTTAAGTAATATATTTATTTATTTTTCTTTTAAATCAAGAAAATTCATTGGGTAAATTAACACCACCTATTTAGAAATATTATAGGCTAGGCAGTTATAACTAATTAGATACCATTATCAGTCAAGTAATTGGAGAATTAGGAACGTCACATTAACGAATATTTATTTATTTTATTTTATGTTAAGTATTTAAAACTTATAACTTACTTATAAGCATAAAAAAAATTAGCGTGATAATGGGGAACGTCTAAAAAAATCGGCTCAATAAGTATTTTTTATGGGTAGGAATAAGCTCCCATAATAATAGAAAAGTTTCAGAAATTTTAATTGCGTAAAAAAATCACTTCGTCGAAGATTATTCCCTAATCACCACATATTAAATAAAGTCTACAGACAACTGCTTTTTTTGACATTCTGTATAGCCATTTTATGTCAAAGTTAACTGACAAAGGCAAGTCAGTTGACTTTTTTTAATATGTGGTGATTAGGGAATAATCTCCATTCTGCTGTTACCTCCGTACATTTGCCAAGACAACACTTTGTAAAATTACTATTTTTTTTTCACGCAACCTAAAGCTTTTTCATAAGGAAGCTTAATCCTACCTATAAAAAAATATTTAGCCAATTAATTAGACTTAAATATTATATTACTAGCGTAAGCCAATTTCATTTTTTTAGACATCAAGCCCTAATAATAGCCCGCGCATTACAATGACCATCTCAACTTCACCATTATAGCATCTATGAATACGTAGGTAGCAACACAATATACAGGATGTCCCAAAACTTTGCCAAACGGAGTATATTGAAGATGGGAAATTTTACTGAAAGACGACTTCATTTTGTTTTAAAAAATAATTGCAACTGCATTCAAAGATTTTTGAAAAATCACCTTCCTTAACCAGGAATCGAACCCATCAAAAAGGAAAATTATTTTTTTATTTATTTGACAACACCAATCGAAAGGTTTACTCATAAGGATTATTTTTTCTTAAGTGATACAGTATCTTAAACAAAAGGAAGACCATGAAATTTCACATTTAAATTCTAATTATTACGGATTGAAAAAAATCTTCGACTGCAGTTCCGTTTCTTTTTCAAAACAAAATGAAGTCTCAGTAAAATTTCCTATCTTCAATATTTAAGGTACTTTCCCTCCATGTGGCAAAGTTTTGGGACACCTTGTATACTGTGGTAGTAGCTTTAGTATCTTCCTACGTGTTTTTCGCCTCGCCACGTTACGTAAAGCGATACATAAGAGATAGAATTATGTTTTCCTATTATATAGCGCTTATAGGTCATTTTTCTTCCTCTTCCAGTGCAGTGATATTAAATAGTTACAGCCTACCTCAGGCTCAGTCACGCTAATGATTCAACACGTCTGGCAATCCATTTCCTTGCTGGTAGTCTCTAATCGATATCGATATCACGTATAATGTTCTAATAGTCATGTAACTCTTAACGATTATGCACAGAAAAGTGACAACTACCTACTTATTTTGAAGTTGTTTTCGGATAAAAGCAGGCTTATTACATAAAAACAATCGCGACGCGGACGATGTTCGTCCCACTCCGTGACACTCACGGAAGGTTCAATATAAAGTTTAATGACGATTGCGTCCGATTATCGCGATTATTTTTATGTAATAGTCCTGCAGTACTTAATGTATGCAATATTGACAGGCATCAGTGTGATCAAATAGCGGGTCGGCTCGTGCGTATAATCGCGTCTAGGCTATCTATAAAAATTCTAGTTTCTAGAGAAAAAAGTTCAAAACGTCAGTACTCATAAGCTTCTTGGGGCTTCGGATTTGATTACTAGGTACCTCTGTAGCGGTAGTCCTTATATTTATTCTGTGTCTGTAGCAGAATCCATTATGGGGCATTTACACGGGTCAATTTTTCAGACGATTTGCTAGGAGACTTTAGCCGGCAGTCGCTTCTAAAATCCAATCGCCAGCTCATTTTAATTCGGTTTGCGATTACATTTTACAATCGATTGTTGATTAAAGCCCTTTTTGGCTCAAGTTGCATAGCAAGTCGCCTAGGAAATCAACCCGTGTAAATGCCCCATTACAGAGCCTATGAAAATCCTTACTATCCGTACTAATAAAAGTCTTGAACGGGTGGTAGGAAAATATAGACGATTCAAAAGTACTTAATAATTAAGTTTATTTGAATAAAGCTATTTTTGACTTTGACTTGACTTTGAATATTATAAATGCGAAAGTCCGATTGTTTGTTTGTTTGTTTGTTTGTTACGCCTTCACGTCGTAACTACTGAACCGATCATCATGGAATTTTGCATACACTTTGTCAGTGGTGCAGAAAAGGACATAGGGTAACTTTCGTCCCGAAAAACCGTATGGTTCCCGAGGGATAGCAAAAAAACTGTCCACGCAGACGAAGTCGCGGGCGGCCGCTAGTTAACGAATAAATTAAGAATTACAATTAACTGGCATATTGGTTCGAGCTCGTCTTGCTAATGGGTCAAAACCAGTCAAGAGCGTAGAAAAAAAACCAGTCAAGAGCGAGTCGGAATCGCGCACCGAGGGTTTCCTATTTATTACTTTACATTTTTCATCATAAGTCGAATACTATGCAGCCTAAATAAAGGCAAAAAATGTTTCTAAATATGCAAACAACGCTCTTTCATATGATAATTACCCCACATGCACATGCCCTAGTCGCCCCACTTCAAATTTTTAAGACCCCTTTTCAATCCCTGTTGTAAAAAAAAATATTTCTTCTATTATATAAAAATTCTTATTTGCAAAAGAGTTGGGCAAACGTCATACTTGATACCATTACTAGTTCTCGAGATATCCAGCTGTGACAGACAGACAGACAGACAGACCGAGTCACACCATAAGGGTTCCTTTTTACCTTTTGGTACGGAACCTTAAAACTGCATTATATTTAGTGGTATGACTAACTAACACTTGATGCTGAACGATTTCTAGCCGCTTGTACTAAAACAGGCAGCGCAAGTGTGAATAACCGTAGTGCCAGCAGGTTTGATTACACACGGCCAAGTTAGATTTGTTTGGCGATTATGCGATAAGGGTTTTCTATGATTGTAATACCAAAAAACGAAATAACAAATCATGGAACGCTGTTTACCGACGCTTTTGAAAAGGTCACTGGTTCAAATTCTTGAAAGCTCATAGAATACAAAAAATCTCGAATTATGTGTGAATTAGGTACAAAAAATCGACTAACATAGGGTACCTAGTAGCTACGTAGGTAAAATAAAAACCGGTCAAGAGCGAGTCGGACTTGCGCACCGAGGGTTCCGTACAATCATAAATATATTTGGATATGTTACTTTAGTACAGTCTTTAAAAAAGTAGGATAAACGGCAGACAGGTGGAAGGGCGAACAGGCGGACAGTTAATTTACAAATCTTAACCACAGTTGCATGGTGACTGAAAAACGTTTCAGCCGCTCCACATTGCAAACTGTTTATATTACTAAGTAGGAACTTATTCTTCGTTTATATTCGTACGGCAAATAGTAGGTAATTTATATAAGAACCAGTCACCAATTATTACTGTAGTATTAGGTTTCGCCATCTCTTGACCGATAGTGGAACTATTTTAATTCGCAAGTTAGCATTCTTAGGTCACCGCCATCTGTTGACGGGTAGTGAAACTGAAAAAATTATTGTTTGTTTTTTGAATTTCTAAAAAAGTGTGTTATATTGAGACCTCGTTTTATTTTTCCTGTAATCTTTACGTAAACTACTATCACATAGAATTATTTCAGATTTTTCTCTTTGCAAACTTCGGAGATAAGGGGGGGGGAACGGTATTTTTTTACATTTTTCATCATAAGTCGAAAACTATGCGGCCTAAGAAAAAAGAAAAAAATGTTTTAAAATGTGCAAATAGCGCTCTTTCATATGATACCCCACACGCCCTAGTCACCTCACTTCAAATTTTTAAGACCCCTTTTCAGTCCCTGTTGTAAAAAAAATATTATTTTTTTTATTTCTTTCTTATTTGCAAAATAGTTGGGCAAATGTCATCTTAAACTATTCCAAATTTCAAGTTGATACCATTAGTAGTTCTCGAGATATCCAGCTGTGACAGACAGACAGACAGACTGAGTCTCACCATAAGGGTTCCTTTTTTACCATTTTGGTACGGAACCCTAAAAACAACTTCACAACGATTAATTAATGGAAGTTGTGTTTGTAATTCACGCCAATGAGCTTTCGAGATTTTGAACCATAATCATTAAGCTGCGCCATAATGAAGCGTTTTTTGGCATTCGACATGAAATTATAGTCGCAGGTGTACACAGCAAAAAAACGAAGAATACGGCAATCGCTGAACCAAAGGTGGATTGGCAGGATTGCTGCTTGTGTTCCTAAGATGGGTTTACGAAGTGGAGCCACCTGGATTTTTCAAGCAGGTAAGAGGAGGGGGGAATTCAGCCTTAACGAACTCCGAGGTTAATAACTGCGTAAGTTGAGGTACTGAGGTACTGAGAAACAAAGTTTGGTATAATTTTCGAATAAATAAATAACGTAGAAATATTTTTTGGTATACAAAAAGGCAATTAAAAGCAGTTTCTTAAAAATTACATAATAACCATTTTTATCAGTCACTTTTTTAATTTAAGTCACATTTAATATTAAACTGATGTTCTTATTTGCAAATTTGCTAACAAAGCTCATCTAACGAAGATTTGAAAAAATATAACTTTCAAGTTTCTTAGCTACAATAAATAACGAAAAAAAATTTTGGTAATTGTCGCGTGCCGACAATTTCTTATACACGAGAACAATTTTTTCTTTATTGTAACAATATGAGTATTCAATGAAAGGTATTAAATAGCCAATTTCAATTTAAATATTGTTATGTACTGTTACTGTTTTATATTATTATAATAATTATAAAACAGTAACATTTATGTTGCTGTTTTAAAAGAAACTAAACGAAATGAGTAATATCTTCTGAGCAATAGCTCAGTAATTAACTAATTAGTAAATTATTGAATTATTGGAACAAAAATGCCAGACTGTTTTCAACAATTCTTTAAAGCTTAGGTACTAAATTTGTTGCAATTTATGCCTATCACAAACAAGTATCGATTTGATTTTTTAAATTTTAATATTTACTAAAGTAAAAAAAATCCTAACGAAGTTTTTTTTTTTATTAGCCAAATAATAATATTCTCGTTTATCATTATTTTAAAAATAAAAGAATAATAGAGCTCCAACAAGGTATTTTTCTTTTTCAAATATTCCAATACGAATAGGTATGACATCAAACTTGGCATAGTAGCTTAACCAATTACATCTATCAAGAATAAAGGCTGAAAGCCAAAAACTCAAAAAATTACTAGGAAAATCTTGGTGGCCACTTCTTAATCCATCTTTGGGTTCTAAGGACCAACCAATCCTTCCGTCCGTCCAAAACGCCGTATATTTTTGACCGTACACCTACGACAAACCCAGGCGACAATCGTATCATCGCTTGTCAGTGCTTTTAGTAGCAACGCTGCTGCATTTTTTCGTCATAAATAATCAACATTTTGTCGATCAAATGTCTATCAAATCAATATGTGGACATCGCCAGCGTATGGACAGGTTTCGCCGTCCAGCCGACTCGGGCTAAACTATAGAAATGCAGCGAAAATTTTTCTAAGTCTATTGGCTAAATTGTTGTCGTCGATCGTTCTCACTTATTCGAATTAGGCACGTGTCTAACCCGACAAAATTAATCTAGTCAGTTAAATATACAGGGTGTCCCAAAACTTTGCCACACGGAGGGAAGTACTTTAAATATTGGAGATAGAAAATTTTGCTGAAAGAAGACTTTTATTTTAATTTTATTAAAAAGAAACGGAACTGTATTCCAAGTTTTTTTATCGCTTACGATACGATACTGTTGGAAAATAAAGCCAAGGTTGAATGACAAAAGCGAAAACAATGAAATATCAAAAAACATTCAAATTTGAATTCTAAAATAAAACAAAAGAGGCCAGTATCGGCAACAGATACAAATTGATTAAATCCGTAATAATAAAAATTTAAATGTTTAATTTCATGGTCTTTTTGTTTAAGATGCTGTATTTTAAGAAAAAATAATCTTTATGACACTTTCGATTGGTGTCGTAAAAAAATTAAAAAAAAAAAGTTTTTGGTGTGATCGATTCCTGGTCAGGGCAGGCGATTTTTCAAAAATCTTTGAATGCAGTTCCAATTATTTATAAAAACAAAATTAAGCGCTATCGCACACGTGCAATTTTTGTCTCCGCAACTTTTTTGTCTCTCACGTGATTTGTATGAAAAGTTGCAGACGACTGTGTCGCTTCGTGTGCGCGCTTCCATATAAACCCGTGGACTTGATGTGAGAGACAAAACAGTTGCTGGGAGACTAAGTTGCCCGTGTGCGATAGCGCTAAGTCTTCTTTCAGTAATCCCATCTTCAATATTTAAGGTACTTTCCCTCCGTGGCAAAGTTTTGGGACACTCTGTGGCCTGTATACAGAAGGTAAAGGCAATAGAGGGTGGCCAGAAACTCGTTAAACGAAGTAAAAATATTATTTACTAAAAAAATATTTTAAATTAAAAAATATTAAAAACACGACTGCCCTGCCAAAAACGAACTAAAGAGTTAAATAACAAGTGTAATTTGCAGTCGGGGGAACGTTTTATGGAACAATTTTTGATCAAAGAAGTCCCCGACTACAAATTACACTTGTTATTTAACTTTTTAGTTCGTTTTTTGGCAGGGCTGTCGTGTTTTTAATATTTTTTAATTTAATTTATTTTTATTTCACACATTTTAGTAACAAATTATATAGTTTTGGAATGTGTTCAACAAGGCCTTTCATTTGATGCCCATATTGTAATAATCGAATTAGAAGAAATTGTGTTTTGCTTTTGCCTATTAATAGGAATGATTACCGATTAATAGTATTGATTAGATCATTTCCGTCTAGGGTTGTTTTCTATAGATACTAATGCAGTTTTCCATTAAATAACCAAATTTCTATAGCCAAGTGGCTTTCTACATTTTGAATAGAATAGAAAATTAAGTAGTATATACTTGACGTAAGATGCCGTTCTCCATAAACAATCACGACGTTTTGAAATGTCAATTTCATACAATCTAATGTCACTTCTATGTATCTGTATATATTTATTCATACTTTAATTTAATGTAATCTTTAAGTAACAATTTATTTATTACTCGTCTGATGATTGTGTGGTTAGGACATCGTTTGGTTGTCGCCCTCTAGGCTACAAGTTTTGTGGTTAAGGGAAGTCAATCATAATCCAATAAAAGCTAAGAATAACTTAGATATAAATGCAGTCCATTTATATTACTTTAGACCAGCGGTTCCCGAATTCTTTTGGCTACGGAGCCTTTTTTGGTTCACCGTTTTTGGGCGGCACCCTAGCTCAAGTAAGAAGTAAACTGTTACATTGTTTTTTTACGTGAAAGAGATCACACCGTGCTGAAATCTTTTTGATTTTTTTAAGTTTAAAATATTTATTTAGTTAGAACAAAAAGATATTTACTTAACTCTTGAATTTTGGCGGAACCCCTGAGTGCCTCTTACGGAACCCCATTCGCGAACCGCTGCTTTAAACAACAGCCAATTTTAATGTCCTCACTGCTGAGAGCCTTCGGAGGATGTGCCATAGTATAATTACCGGGTGTAACAAGACCTTCAACGAAGCCGAGGTCTACGTATTCTGCCCATCATCAGGACCATTTCTGTTCAAAATTATTGCTGGGAAATGATTTTAATTTTTGGTGTTAAAAAAGCATTGCATACTTTACCACGCAATGTAACGCGTACAAAAGACCGCGCCTGCGAGTGTATGCTACCACCCTGATGCTACACAGCTGCGTGCGGCCGAGTTGAAAGTGCATGCTCACGAAATGAGAGATGACTTTCTGAAGCCATTGTTTGTTACGAAATACATAAAATTTTGATAATGTTTCTATAGTCAAAAATTAGGAAATAAGAAATAAAATAAGATTTAATAAAAATAATTAAAATATTTTTTTATCTTGACCTTCAATAACTTCGTAGCTATTGGTTTCCCAGGTATAGTCTGAAACACAAAAATGATCCTGATGATGGAGGGAATGCGTGGAGTTCGGCTTCGTTAGTGTCTTGTTACAGCTGACCTACCACGCAGACCCAATGCGGATTGGTGGGTGTTAACGACTGAAATGGGGTTGTCCTTTAATCACGTGATGTTTTTTAGAAAATTTTTAAAAATTTAAAGGTGATATTTTTAATTGAGTGACTGGTAATAATAAAAGGCGACTGTTAATTGGTCACCCGTTCTGAATAACTAGTTACTCAATTTGTATTTTAAAGTCACCCATTTTCAATATTTGTAGTCGCCCTCAGTCCGTCGCCCACTTAGTATTTCAGTACGTTATATTCAGTATTTTTGACGCCCAAAATGGGAATTTATTGTTACCCGATTAAATAGGCACTTACTATCCAAATTAAAGCAACTGGAGAGTTTAAGTGCTGTTGTTATTACGAGTATTCTAATCATTGTGTTACAATAAGTTGTAAGATAGAAACTATCTGGATAGGTTTTCACAAACACAATTTATACTGATTCCAAGTACCATATTATATTACGTATACCTAGTTTGTTATGCCAACTATAAAATTCGTCTGCGTTACGTTACACATAGCCATTTCACATGGATGTTGAGATTATTTTAGATAACCATAAGCTGTCTAGACATGAATTCGGACACGTTTTAATGTAATAGTGTTTGTTTATATAAAGTGAGTTATCTAACAAGGCCACGTGTTAACTAAAACTGTGACTGGTTTTTTATTGTTTCATTACATCTAAAAGAGAATATAGCAGCTGGAATCGCAACTCGTCAAAGATGTCGACATTATTATAATTTTCTTATGAATTAATTAAAATGTATATAAGGTCCTTCTTAAATAGTGCACATAATTTTAAGGGGTCAATTTACTCATGTATACAAACAACTTTTACTATGGGACCAACATTGAAATCGCGAAAAAAAATCAGCTGTTCCATAGAAAATTTAAAATCGAATAGATCAAAATGTATGGTGGTATGGAACAGCTGATTCTTAAAATTATGTGCGCTATTTAAGAATGACCTTATACATGTTACGGCTAATACCCGAAGTGCGGCTAAACCTAGTTTTAGCTGGCTAAAACTAGGTGTACCCGATAGCTATTGGCTAAAACTAGATAAACCGATCTGCTTTACCCCTGTAGGTCCCGAATATAGGATAGAAATTTAAGGCGAGCGCGAAGCGCTGCGTAGCGTGAGCCTTACATTTCGAGGTTATTTTTTTTTTTAAAGACAACAGAAATATTTTTTTTAATACCCCATGTTACACCTAGTTTTAGCCGGCTACACCTAGTATTAGCCGCGAGCAAATCGGCTACACCTAGTTTTAGCCAACCGCTATCGGTTACACCTAGTTTTAGCCGGCTAAAACTAGGTTTAGCCGCACTTCGGGTATTAGCTGATATTAGCTCATCTGTCAAACGTCACTTTTTCAAAATGGCGTCGTCTGTCAAGGATTTGCCAATTAGTTGCTATTTGCATAATTAGAGCAGCCCCCCTCAAGAAAAAATTAAATACTTAAAAATATGTAAAAAGACCATATTATAAATGATATACCGTTGAAATAGTGATTAAATAACCAAAAAAAATTGTTTATACATAAAAATAACCTATATTTGATAATTAAATGACAATTTAAAGATTAAGTACGAGGAGTGAATTTTTCGACTTGACCTCACTAAAATTGTGAATGACAAGCCTCCAGGAGGCTTTTGACAGCTAAGGGAGTTTATTTTATTTCTAGATAGTATTCTTTACAATTTAAGACCAAAAAAACACTGCCTCGTAGACATATTTCATAAATCACAGACTAAATAAAATGCGCGATCGTATAGATCGATCGTGTACGGGTCCGAAAAATCGTATATTGTAAAGAAAACCTATTGTTTATGGCGTATTTTTGTTTTTAATTTACATCTCAGATTAACAAGCTTCATTCTAAATAAATTAGAGTAGGGCAGTAACATTTTGCACCGACTAAATAAAATACGCATAAAACGCTGACCCTATATAATTTGACAGCGACCTTTAGAAGGTCGCTGACAGACAGGGGTCTAAAAATGAGCGGAGTTCAGAACTTTTCATTAATTAGGTATTATATTATATTCGAATTCAATATTCATAACTAAGACAGGACAACGTCTGTCGAGTCAGCTAGTGTAAAATAAACAACGCAGTAACTGTTTGAAATTTCTTCAAAGTCTTCACGTCAAGCGTGTTATTGATAAATATTAAAGGACAATAAGCTGAAAACAGAAAAACATACTTCTTTACCAGTTAACCGCCTCTGTGTGGGTCCCGAGTTCGATTCCCAGAGGGGGTACAATTTGTACTCGGTTTGGTTGGTGGTAGGGCTTATTTCAGGTCCGCCTGGCTAGCTACCACTATATTACCTAAAGTCTGACGCCATAACAACAATTAAAAATTGTTGTGCTCCGGGAGTTAGAGGTAAGATAGCCAGTTCCTCAGTGATGAGGATTCCGGGAGTAGTGCACTTCCACCTTCGGCCTTATCGTCACTTAACATCAGGTGAGATGAAGGCCAAGCTAATCCCGTTGTTCATAAAAAAAACAGAAATATCATCAGTCTCTGAGGATATGGCTGCCTTACCTATGTAACGATGTTAACGTCAGTCTTCCGTGTTATCTAGTCCAATGGCGTTTCCTCTTCTATGCAATGTTAAATGTCAAAAGACAGCATAACAAATTAATAATCGAACACTATTCATCCCGCTCAGCTTTGGTCGTCGGGCCAGCCACACACCCGGTGTCTAACGTTAACGTGCAGTTTGTATTGTAGAGGAAAGAAAGAAAGAATATGCAGAAATAACGTATCATATTTTTTCGTGTATACAAATTATGGTCGTTAATAAACAACCAGTGCTCAGACGCTTTGTGTTGCATAATAAAATACCAGCATTTTTAGCTCCATCCACTTAGGTACTTTTCGTGTGGTGCCATTTTTTGTGCGCAATGCTTGTTCCATAGATTTTAGTTCGCTGGTAAGAAGTACCTATATTTTATCATTGTTATTTTTATTTTTATTTTAAACATGGTTTTATTAGGTCGCTTTTTTACCTATTGTTTCTTAGCAGAACACTCTTTAATTTATGTTAGTAGTCCGATTAACAAATTGCTCGAAAGAGGGTATAGAGTGCGTGAGCGGGAACCTCAGCGATTTCTTTAGAAACTTATCCAGGATGCTTAGGGTGAAAACATTCTAAAAGTCCTGACGTCTAGGAGGTGAGGCGGAGGGAGGAGGGGGGGACAAAGGTCCTAATTTTAGGTTTTTCACCCATATCTCAAAAATGGTGCGTTGTAGGAAAACATGATTTACAATGAAATGAAAGCTTATAAAATTCTCTATAACTTTAATTAAATACACTTTGTTCGTATTTTCAACTGTTTTTGGGCTACTCGTTCAGGAAATGTGAAAATTTGGATGATGAGCAAGATGGCCAAAGGAGTTGTTCTACACACCCTCTACCAACGAATGATATATCATTAGAAAGGCCTTTTCTAGACAAATATTTACTGCAAAGAAACTTTATATCAGTTGTTAGTATTTTTGGAGTTAAAGGTCAATTAGCTTCCGCACGCGTCTTCGTCCACGTGGACCCTAGGGAACCTTTGATCAGAATAAAAAGTATTCTATGTTTTAATTTAGGTTATAAACTATATGTATGCAAAATTTAATTTAAATCCGGGCAACCGTTCTTGAGTTATCAGTTGTGTAAAAATAACTTGACTTTGTTTATAAGGCTCTCAATATTTGTCTAAAAAGGAGTTGTAGAATTCACTTTTCCGGAGTGTGTAGCTCAACAATTATTGGGAAATAGGAAAAAGTGAATAGAACCAAAGTTATAGAAAATTTGATTAGCTTTCATTTTATTTTAGAACATTTTTCGCTACAACGCGCCATTTTTGAGATATTGGTGAAAAACCTAAAATTGGGACCTTTGTCCCCCCTCCGCCTCACCTCCTAGACGTTAGGACTTTTAGTATGTTTTCTCCCTAAGCACCCTGAATACATTTCTGAAGAAATCGCTTAGGTTCCTCCTCACGCACTCTATAACTTCTTATTGATTGGCCTATACATATTACCTACCATTTAAAAACCTTGTATCAGGTATTTGTAATAAATGTCAAAATCGAACATTTACGATAACCTCTAATCTGAGAGGTGTGTTAACTTTATAAATATTAGATAACCAAGCCTCTTAGCGATACAAGGAAAACGAATACCTTTTGTGGGTGAATTGACATTTCATAGTCGTATCGGTCATTATGAACTCAATGAGCGGTTTTCTGACAGCAGAGAATTTTAGTATAATTTTATGTCAATAGATGGCGCTACTTCAACTAGGTAGATTTTTTAAATATTATTTCCCACTAATGGTCATATTGGTCATAGAAAAGTTCTTCGTAACTCGCCAACGGACAACCAACGCACAACGCAACAAACCACATACTCAACCATGCAGCGAAAATTTTTCTATGTCTATGTACTCAACAAACGTATAATAAAAAAGTAATTACATATCATATTTTTCATAAAAAGCTACCTACTTAGTTCAACGACATTTAGTTCTTTTTTATGTACTACTTTTGATTCTGAAACTGCCTTTTGAAAACCGCTCATTATGAGCCCATAATCAATAAAAATATGTTTAATCTATCTTCCATTATATTTATTCGAAGTCAGTTTATAATAATATAACTAATGGCTCCGTGAGCTGTAGACCTCGTGTTAAAAAGCACTTTAAATGTACATTCTGTGTACTAAGTATCGAAAATTTGTCAATAAAACAAAAAATACAAATTATTCATCTAAATTTATTTTATCGCCTTCAAAGTAGGCCCCATCGCTTGCAATACAACATCTCCACCGCTTCACCCAGTCTTCCATACATTTTTCATAGGCTATTTGCGGTATGGCCTTTAGCTCATTCAGCGAATTTTCTTTTATGGCTTCTATCGACTCAAAACGTTTTCCTCGAAGTGGTAATTTTAACTTGAGAAATAAAAAAAAGTCAGACGGAGCCATATCAGGTGAATACGGTGCTTGGTCGAGAACTTTTGTTGAATTTTTCGCTAAAAACTCTTTCACTATAATGGCTGTGTGTGATGGTGCATTATCATTTTCCATTGTAAAAATCGGCGAGGACTCAAAACTATCACCAACAAAAAGTGTAGTTTAATAGTACATTATGAGACAAGTTAGCTAAGGTTGCTCATTGCACACAAGGCTGTGGGTTGCAGCCCGAGCCGCAGGCGAGGGCGTAACTCAGCCGAGTGTGCAATGAGCAAGAGCTCACGAGTTTCATACGACGTTTTTCAACACATTTGCGAGGAAAATACAAAGTAATTTACCACACAGCAACAAATACGACAAAAACAAAATATGTCAATTATTATGGGAAAAGGCGCGTAGGTTTTTTTTGTTTTTTTCACACGCCCAATGCAAGAATATTTTGCGAACAAAGGGGTGAGTGAGCATACAGCCAACTCATAAATTATAATTTTAAGTGATAAAATGCAAATATTTTAATACTTTATATAAAAATATTGTGAATTATGAATAATTTGATAATAATAAATAGTTGTTTGACTTAATTAAGGACTTACACATTTATTTAGTTCAAAAATAAATATGAATTTACAGCGGCATAAAACCTCTTTGTCTTGTACTATTATTTATTCTGTGTCTTTGTTGTTACTATAAAAAAATAACTGTATTACCCGGATAAATTGGGAATGCTCTCTTTACTCGCATTGAACTTGCAGTAAGGTACTAATTTAACTTTGTAGGAATAATTCTATAACAACCTAGTGTTTTATATATTATTGCACGCGTTTGTTATAGCTCGGTTTATGGCCCTAAAAGCGATGTATTAGGGCTCACTTTACGAGCAAGTGTGTTGAAAAACAAATTAAATGACAGATCCCGCTTAAATTTTGCGCGCTTAATCAGTACAGTGCTACCAACATGCAGTAAAAAAATTAGAACGACCTCTCGCGGGTCTTTTTATTGACATATTCCCGATACTTTTTACACAGAGTAGTAAGTTGTTAAAAAAATATAGATGTCACCCTCTCGCAACGAGGTTTTCAAGCATATAGTTAGGGTTCGTGTTGTTTGGTATATTAATTATTTGGTATATTCGCAGATAGATGGCGCTTCTAATTTTGAAAAATTTCAAAATTGTTAAATTTTTTTTTTTAGGAACAGTTTTTCGAAATATAACCAATATTTCATAAAACTGGCCCGACAAAAAAATCTATATTATTTTCGAACCTGCTGACAAAATTTCACGAGAATCGGTTAAGAAATGCGACCTGTAGAGGAGAACAAACGGACAGACATACGAAAGAATTTTTGCCCAAGCTGAAGCAGAGACGCTTCGCTCGCACTTCGTGCTCGCTCGGTCAATAAACAATTTTATTTGTACAGTCTAGATAGACTAGGGTTACCATTCGTCTGGATTTGTGCGGACGAATTTGTCCAGATTTTTAGATTGGGGTGTAATGATAACTAATGATTTATAAAACATACCTAACTTATCAGTAGCGTTCGAAAGGGAATATCCCAAAATACACCGTTAAATTTTATGTATATCTAAAAATAAAATGGGGTTTTCAAACCACGTAAATGAACAACTTTTACTTTGTGGCCAACCACGGAATCGCGAAAAAAATCAACTGTTCCATACATTTAGTCGAGTCGATGTTGTACTTTTCTATGGAGCAGCTGATTTTTTTTTCAAGATTCTGTGGTTGACCACGTGAATGAACAACTTTTACTATGGGGCCAACCACGAAATCGAGAAAAAAAATCAGCTGTTCCATACATTATAGTCGAGTCGATGTTGTACTTTTTTATGGAACAGCTGTTTTTTTTTTCGCGTTTTCGTGGTTGGCCCCATAGAAGAATCAGAATAGGTACTAGCGGGCGCCCGCGGCACCAAGGTTTTCAGACCACGTAAATGAACAACTTTTGCTATGGGGCCAACCACGAAAAAAAATCAGCTGTTCCATACATTATAGTTGAGTCGATGTTGTACTTTTCTATGGAATAGCTGGTTTTTTTCGCGATATCGTGGTTGGCCCCATAGCAAAAGTTGTTCATTTACGTGGTCTGAAAACCCTGTTGCCGCGGGCGCCCGCTAGTAGGTACCTATTCTGATTCTTTATCAAATCGAAAAGTAGGTAAGGTATCTAAGGTATACTAAATTCAAAAATTTTTGCAAATACTACCTCTATGATTGCGTAACTTGTTTTTCAACACTTTTTTTAAAAGTTCTGATAAGTGTACTTACTTACTTCTTATCAAAAATACAAGGGTTCGATCAGAATTTTGATTTTTTTTAAACTTCCACATAGTTTTCATGATCGCAAAATATATGATTAACAATCTAGTGCCATCTGACGCACAAGGAATCAAAATTTAACCGCCTCTTCTTCTTATCGAATGAGGAATAGTGGCCACCTCTTGTGTTAGAGTTTATCAAGCCGCCTGTAAGGCCTCTAACTTGGCTTAACGACTGCTATCAGATGACAACAGCCGGGACCGACGGTTTAACGAGCCCTCCGAAGCACGGAAGCGCTCAGTTGTAATGCCACTTAACGGTCACCCATCCGACACCTGGCCGGATCGAGCGTTGCTTAACAAACGTGATCGAGTACGATCAGTCTGACAAGTTCCGCCATGAGCGCTTCTATTATCCCTATTACCGCCTCTATTGTCTAGCTAGTGATTCGCCCACCCGTATAAGACGCAAGGGTCCCGGGTTCGATTCCCAGGAGGGAAGTACAATTTTCATATTCGGTTTGGTTGGTTAGTAGGGCATATTTTGACGTCAGCCTGGCTAGGTACCACCATCTTACCTCAAATCTGACCCTAAAACAACAATTCAAAAATTGTTGTGTTCCGGTACGGCACGACGCGCCGTATTGTTTACATAGACAACGTTCTACGCCGCTAAATTAAGGCCGTAGTATGACGGTACCGTCATCCTAGGAAACCCTAGCATTAGAGGTGATAGCCATCCTCAGTGATGAGAATTCCGGGTGTAGTCTAACTTCGGCCTTATCGTCACTTAACATCTGGCCCCTATTTCACAGACGTGACATTTGTAAATGACAATGACAATTCGGTGTCCATCGCGTCAGCCAAATTGAATTTAGAAAACATACTGCTCAAACTACTCACAGATACCGCACGCAACGTACATCAAATTATCATTGTAATATACAATAGGGAACATGCATAAGTCACCGATTTTGATAAATTTGAGCTTGATCGCTGCGGACACGTATAAAAACATGATGGAACAGAAAAATAAAAAATAAAATGTATTACTTTAGTTTTATCACACAGGGGAAAATAACGAATTTTTTTTTTTTCGTTTTCGGATATAATGCACTTAACAGTCGGATAGAACATCAAACAAAAGAAATAATATTTTGTATGACACATATGTACTTAAACGCAATATTTAGGGAGATATTTGAAAATTCTTGGCTAACTCCATACTAATGCACTGAAACGTGACATGAGTGACGTCACAAATGTCGACCTTTTTGTATAGAGCGTTTTCGGCGGGTGCTGCTGCGTGCTAACTTCAAGTAACTATATCACGAGAAAAAAAGACAATAGAAAAGTTTTAATATTACAGTTGATTATCTCACGCATCATACTTTTGATTTTGATACAAAAAAAATTGATGCATGTTCCCTATTGTCACGTCTGTGAAATAGGGGCCTGGTGAGATGAATGTCATCTCACCAGGTGTTAAGTGAGGCCGTCTGCCTGCCAGACGGCACTACACCGTTGTGCATAAAAAAACTTCTTTAAATATTTCCAATCAAAATTACCTGACAATTGTATTATAAATCTGCCAATCTAAAAAAATCGGCGTATAACTTTAGTACCTACCCAATTTTACGCATTATGACACATTTTAATTACGCAAAATGACGCATACGCAAAATGACACATACGCGAAATTACATAAGTACCTCCTAATATAACTTTGAAAAACGGCAAGAAGCACCAACAGACTATTATCGCGTTTCGTTTCGCAATAAGTCTTCAATAACTTATTAATGTGAAAATATTAATAAACTCCAAAGTAAACGTAAAGTCAGACAATCTCCGCATCCGTGTTGACATCTTGACCTGATGAACCGACTCAAAGAATATAGTATTTGACTTGAGCGTTGTGTAACCCAGACACTTCACTACATTCACAAGATACGCATTTTGCTTCACAAGTAAAATCGGTAAAGTCGTATTACTTAATCCACTTTGTCTCGACTAATTGTCTCACTTGTGGAAAGAAAAGATAGGATTAAGTTTTTTTTAGTCCGCCCGAATCATTTAGAGTAAAGTTTTGTGGAACAATTCAACTCAACATAAAAATAAAAAAACCGGTCAAGAGCGAGTCGGACTCGCACGCCGAGGGTTCCGTACAATCATAAATATATTTGGATATGTTACTTTAGTACAGTCTTTAAAAAAGTAGGATAAACGGCAGACAGGTGGAAGGGCGAACAGGCGGACAGTTAATTTAAAAATCTTAACCACAGCTGCTTATGGTGACTGAAAAACGTTTCAGCCACTCCACATTGCAAACTGTTTAAATTACTAAGTAGGAACTTATTCTTCGTTTATTCGTACGGCAAATTAATTATATTAGAACCAGCCACCAATTATTATTGTAGTATTAGGTTGCGCCATTTCTTGACCGATAGTGGAACTATTTTTTAGGTCAGCATTCTTAGGACAGCGCCATTTGTTGGCTGGTAGTGAAACTAAAGAATTTATGTTTGTTTTTTGAATTTCTAAAAAAGTGTGTTATATTGAGACATCGTTTTATTTTTCCTGTAATCTTTACATAAACTACTATCACAAACAATTATTTCAGATTTTTCTCTTTGCAAACTTCGGAGATAAGGGGGGGGAACGGTATTTTTTTTTACATTTTTCATCATAAGTCGAAAACTATGCGGCCTAAGAAAAAAGAAAAAAATGTTTTAAAATGTGCAAACAGCGTTCTTTCATATGATACCCCACATGCCCTAGTCACCTCACTTAAAATTTTTAAGACCCCTTTTCAGTCTCTGTTGTAAAAAAATATTATTTTTTTATTTTTTTCTTATTTGCAAAATAGTTGGGCAAATGTCATCTTAATCTATTCCAAATTTCAAGTTGATACCATTAGTAGTTCTCGAGATATCCAGCTGTGACAGACAGACAGACAGACAGACATACAGACAGACAGACAGACTGAGTCACACTATAAGGGTTTTTTACCATTTTGGTACGGAACCCTAAAAAGACATTATCGGAAGGTCGTTTTTTTTTGAGAATGACCCGGTCGTCTGCCCAGGTCGAAAATTTGGATTTAACTTTGCCTCCACATTACCAACAATATATCCAAAAACCAAAAATACCTGATTTGATGCAACGTTAATGACTAATTTAATTGGATCAGTTCGCATACTCGTAATACCTGCTTTATTTTAGAAAAGACTTATTCTTGTTTGTACATAAATACAATGCGATTAATCTAACAATGTACAACAGAAGTGATCAACTTCAGAGCGCTTGCGTTACAAAACAATGTACTTAGGTATTTTAATCTGTAAAATTTTCTCTTTTCCATACATCGCACCTTTGCTGCGACAACGTGACATTTCTGAAACCGCAACCTTCCAAGAGGCTACTTCCAAATGGTGAAAAAACGTTTTCAAAGAGATGTCACGTTGTCATCGCAAAGTACTTGGTTAAATGCTCTAAGTCGCAAAGAGACGTGGCTTCTTTGCGATGACAACGTGACATCTCACTAAAAGCGTTCTTCTTTATTATTTGGAGAAAGCCTTCTGAAAGATTGCGGTTTCAGGAATGTCACGTTGTCGTCGCAAAGGTGTGACATTATGAATTGATACATTCAAGATATGTTGCGATTAGGTCTTTTTAAGAATAAGTCTTTCTGCTAATGAGTCCTAAGTAGAATAGGGCATTTTACAAATAGAGCATTTCCAGCATGAGGCATATCGCGATAAGTCCATTATGTTACAGGATTTACCAATCCCAATTCCAATGTTAACAGTTATTTATCAATAAAAGCATGCAGTCTGCTAATGTGAAATCGGCTTCATCGTTTGTTTTAATATGTTTGCAGCAAAAACAGCGACAACTAACATAAAATCACAGTTAAAATAATAGAATTGCCGTAAAAACAGCAATATCCCATAGTTTACTGCTAGGTGCACTGCTTTGCACCCAAAAATATTATTTTTCGCCATTTGGACAAAATGGATTGCATCTGTGGATCTTTTGTGTATGTTCTAAGTAGGTACATCTAGTAATTTATCAATTTGTTACTCTGTACACGTAGTAGATTAAAAAAACCTAATGTTAGCTTCATAATCGACCATCATAAAGTGTTCCCACAACCTAGAACTTAAAAACGGAATGGATATCATGAATGAAAGTGAAAGGCTAAAATACTTCGAACATTAGTGATGACATTTGCAACTTTATTTTTATAAACAGCATTCCTCTACCCAGCTATGTCGATACCTACCTTTATTATTAAAGACGTTCTTATCTCTTATTTAATAAAAACGATAGTATAATTTATTAATAAATTATTATAAGTACGAGTAACAGTCTGTCAAGGCGAAAATCCCGTTTAATTTCAAGTTGTTAACTATGTATTATAATTACATTTATTTATTTACAATGCAATTGTTCAACATGCACTAAACCTTAAATATTATGTAGATTATCCGCACTAGGGTTTTCGGACCCGGGTACCCGGGTCGAGTATACCCGGGTATACAAGAGAATTTGGAACCGGGTAATAATTGATAAAAACCCGGGTACCCGAGAATAATAAAAAATAATTGATTTTACTGTCTATAGCAGCACTCATAATTTAAATCTGCTGTACAAAGCCCTATCGATATAACCCACTTTTACAGATAGGCTGTCCAATCATTCTCTTAATTCCCAGGCATTTTCAAAAGCTAGTTTTATTAACAGGACAACATGAATGATAATAACCAATAACTTTTCTTGTTTCTTTTCTATTTTACATTAATAATAAGCTTTTATCACTGTTAAGATGTCTGCGCGATTTTTCTAAAGTATTTCTATATCCATCTGAGCCACTTTTTTAAAGAAATGCAAGTCAAAAATAGCCGAAATACGAGAACACCGTCTTTCCAAAGACGGATCTTTCTATGTTATGTTTTGTTTTCGACAGATATTTGCTGGGAGTACCTAGTTGTTTTTTTTTATAAATACACTGTCTAACCAATCGATTAAATTTCTTAAAGTGGGTTATCTACGAATAAAACATTTTTTTTGCCAAAGATACATGGGTCGAAATATTACAAAAATACTTCCCTGTACAAATACTTGGTCGTAATGCCTAAAATAATGTTTTTAGCTGTCTTAAGTAAGGTCAATTTAATAGATCACATTTGAAACTTCATCAAAATTTAACAACGTAAACCTTCTAACGACGGGCACATAATATTTATTTTATTAAAGGCCCTTTTTTCAGTTAATAATAAGTAAATATTAATTGCTGTAAAAATCACAAGGAAAGCAAATTTACGATTAAGTTTGATAAATAACACTAAGGACTAACAGATGTCAGATATGTCATGTGATCTAAATTGCCCTACTTTAGTTACTTTACTTAAGGAATTCCATATCTTTAGCAAAAATATTTTTATTTTCATTAGTGGCACACTCATAGAAAGGGATTTTAAGTTTTAAACGATTAAAATTTAACGGTGGGCATGTTTAATTGAGCGAAACACATGAAAAATGTAAAGTTTTATATGTATTTGAAGATACCCGGCTATAAATAAATAAATAATACCCGATACCCGGGTATGAAAAAGGCCGGGTACCCGAAAACCCTCATCCGCACTGAGATAGCTAACATAAAAATACCTAACTATATTTTTTCACAAATTAAAATGTCAGTTACGGCATTATTTTCGAATGTTGCATAAGATCAGTAGATTCTTTGAACCACTTCCTGCTGACTGCGCGACTGCAAATTGTATTATGGCTGCAGTCATTAAACTGAATTTGATGGTCAACAAAATGCGGTCAGGCGCGTCGCTCATTTTGACAGATTTTGATCGCGTAACTCAAAGCAATGGCCATAGCCATAGCCATTGCCATAGCAATTTCTTTGACAATGGCTATGGCTATGGCTATCGCTTTGAGTTACGTGGTCGCACTCGCGAATTTCGCGCGGAATTCGCCTCAGTCTGTACGAAGCTTTAATACTATAATATCTTATTCATATCCTAAGTATACCTACTTACAATACAGGTAACTCTACCTGTATTGTAAGTAGGTATACGTGTGTAGTATATAACGTGTAGTAGTAGCCACAAAAAAATCATACGACATGCTAATATCTAGTAGTAGTAGTAGTAGTAAGTAGTTGCTACAAATATTGAATTGCGTATAAACTTTACAAATGAAAAAATGCAGTCTTAAATATGAGACGGTTGTTTGAGATAGGTATTGGTGAACCGTCACAATCATTTGCCCATGGATAGTTCTTGTTTTCGGTAGCGTTACCTCTTTTATGAAGAATCGTGGGAAAATTCATGAGGTAATAAAAAGGTTAACAATTTTTTCCAACATTTACGAGTTGGAGCTAGAGAAGTCCATGGATAAAATCAGATAGCTGAGAGGCACCTATTACCGGAAATTCATTGTTCTCCTGTGAAAAAATGATCTTTATAAAGGTAGTTGTTATTTAGGTTGTTACAGTTACTCTCTTTTAATAAAAACAGAAAGTAACAAACCCGTAGTCACGTCACAACAGCATCACAATATAATTTCGATTAGGAGATATGCTTATCATTTATGTGCCTCAAACTAGGCAAAACATTGTTGTATGTAGTCATACAGAGAGGGGCAGAGCAAAGCCGTCCCTATAGACGACGTTAGGGAAATGTAATTACCGGCCAAATCACAGAATAACTAATAGTACAAGTGTCAAACGAATCTTAAATTAAGGTCACCTTCAATTCAAAATAAATGGTCAGATTTGACAAAACCTCTTTGATACTGACAGCTTCCTTAAAGTTAAGGAGACCTTAGCTTAAGATTTTAGCTTAAAAGCCTTAGTATTCGGCCGTAACCACGAGATCGTTGCAAACTGTATACCCTTAGGGACTGTCTCCACGAGCGAGAGAATCGCGACGATGTTACGTATTTCCAATTTCCATACAACTATCGCCGCGATAATGTTATCGAGATGTTCGCCGTGTGTAGACAGACACGCAGAGTGTATAGAAATACGTGGCACGGCGATAATATCGTCGGCGATTCTCTCCCTCGTGGAGACAGCCCCTTACATCCCTACGGAATAGGGTGTAAACAAATCAATTACTTATAGTAGTGCACTTTTTTTTTCTAAATATTAAAATAATAATTATGAATAAGTAGACTTGTATAACCCAGATAAAACTGACCTAGAGAGCGCGAAGCGCGAGCGTTCGATAAATTATAGTCAATTCAGATTTCCGAATTTTTTCGAATAAAAACATTTCAGCCATTTAAAACGGTCACAATCACAAGCGAGGTCTACAGCTCACAGAGCCACTAGTTATCCTTTTTTAGTTTCAGCAACCAATAATAACATTGTAACTAGTGGCTCCGTGAGCTGTAGATCTCGCGATAAAGAGTGGTTCAAATTGTACAAAAATAAAATGTCGCCATGAAGTTTTCAAAGTACACAGTAGGTATATGAGTATTCGCAGCTAGATGGTGCTCTCAATTTTGATCATTTATCAAAATGGGTGAATATTTTTTTAGATAAATTTGGAAAAAATATTTTGACTGACTAAACAGTTATATATAATAAAAAAAACAGTTGGAAAACTTACTTTGACTGACTGAACAGTTATATATAATTATCGAACCTGCTCACAAAATTTTACCCGAATTGGTTGAAAAATGCGACCTGTATTTTTTGTTTTTTATTTATTTTTGAAGGATAACCAACAGCACATGCGACATTATTAATGTTAACAATAAGTATTGGATTGCCAATTACAGGTCTTCACGTTTAGAAATCAAATAAATTAGTTCCTACGTGTGGACACAATGCACTTGGTAATCCTAATGTCAACATTTAGAATAACATATAATGAATATTCAGCGTAGAATAATAATTAATATACTATGTAATATTATAATTTCTAAGTATTTGAAAAGAAATCCTGACTTAATAACCATAGAAATAGAATGTCAAAGAACAACAAAGTCAATAAACCGGTGATCCGAAAACGAATGCATACATTTTATATGGGATACATAAAATATGACTTAGATTCATAAAATATGACTATATATAGCAAAGAAAATTAATAACCTATGTTCCATACTGTTTTCTTCGTCGATAAACGAATTAATGTAGCGAAATTAGGTTTTAAAGAAATGTGTGGCAATATCTTATTTACCTGTGAAAAGTGTGATTACTTGGATTGTTTCTTTTTGTCACATCAAAATTACTTAGAGCACAAGACACCATAGCTCTACGATACCTTTATTTTAAATTCTAATTAAGATTAACAAATATTTTAAACAAACTGTGATTGCTCATTTGCAGGCGGGACGCTAGGGGCTCTTACTGTAAGAAATATTGGCACATGTCACTTGCTCCTTTGTCTCTTTTTTACATAGACCGTGTCCGTATGATGTTAACTTCTCTTTTCCACGCTTTGTTGGTCTTCTTGAGCGCAGCGAAAATTTTTCTATGTCTATGTTAATAACCGTCTTGCCGTTGCTGTGCTAGAACAAAATATGTCAAACTCATTTGATTTATAAAACTTATTAAGACTTGTACTTGCTCGCCACAGAAAGGCATTTTTACGATAATTTGATGAAACAAAAGGTATGTGAATCGGAGTGAAATGTCTTAATGTTCGTGATGGAATATTGAAGTTAATTTTAGAAAGGAGTTCATTAGAATTAATTTGATTTCTAATTATTTTTTATAGGTAGATAACATCTGATACTTCGCTTCTCTAAGGGAAGAAGGTGAAATCTCGAACAAAGTTTTAAATATTTATTGGAATTATACAGTAACCTTACACGATAGCACAAAAACTTAACAAATTTCTTCTATAATTGCTCAATACGGTTGATGTACCTTATTATAGCGCGGGTTCCAAATCTCTGACCCATATTCCAAGATGCTTCTTACAAAGGTGCAGTACAAAATTTTAATAGTCTTAATGTCATTGAAGCTAACTGATGTCCTCATCACAAATTCCAGTGCCTGTGATACTTTTTTGACTGTCTTATCAATGTGCTCATCGAAAAGGAGTCATGGATAATTCCTAGATCACGTATTTTAGAAAGTATTTGTAATTTATATTTAGATGGAATAATGACATTATTTCGGCTGAAAGTTACAACTGAACATTAGGATGGGATGGGTTAAAATCCAAATTGTTTGCCTTACAGTTTACAGTACATATCTAACCGCAGCATGTTGTAGAGGAGAACAAACAGCCGGAAAGCCGGACTGAAATAGGTTTCTTTAACATATCTCCTCCATTATGAAAAAAATTAAAAAAAAACTGGCGTGACAAAAAAATATTTCATTTTCAAACTTACTCACAAAATTTCACGAGAATCGGTTGAGAAATGCGACCTGGGGCCGTACCGGCTAACGAATCGAACTTCGGAAAATTTACCGAGTTTCAAATTAAAACAGATAAATCAAAGTAAGGAATTTCGTTTTGTTGAAGTTATTTGGTAGATATTGATGTTTGTGTGACCTCATGAATTAAGGTTCGCTATTTTGGTCCAATTGGGGCTCGATTTATCAGTTTTAATTTGAAACCCGGCAGACTTTTCGAAGTTCGATGCGTTAAACGGTACGGCCCCTGCAAAGGAGAACATCCAGCACCGGAATGCCGGGCTGAAATATGATTTTTTTTACATATTTACGCCACTAAAAAAAATCTAAAAACTGGTTTGACAAAAAAATGCTACACAATTTTCGAACTTGCTTACAAAATTTTACAAAAATCGGTTGAGATATGCGACCAGGGGCCGTACCGGCTAACGAATCGAGCTTCGGAAAATTTGCCGAGTTTCAAATTAAAACAGATAAATCGAAGTAAGGAATTATTTATTGTACTATTTGTTGAAGTTATTTGGAAGATATTGATGTTTGTGTGACCTCATGGATTATTGTTCGCCATTTTGGCCCAATTGGGGCTCGATTTATCTGTATTAATTTGAAACCCGACAGACTTTTCGAAGTTCGATGCATTAGCCGGTACTAACGAATCGATTATCGAAAAAATATGAATCGGTTTCAACTTAGAACTGAAAAATCAAAGTAAGGAATTTCGTCTTGTACTTTCTGTTGACGTAATTTGGAAGATAACGATGTTCGTGTGACATCATGAAATGGGGTTCGCCATTTTCGCCCGATTGGGGCTCGATTTATGTTTTAATTTGAAACCCAGCAGACTTTTCGATAATCGATTCGTTAGCCGGTACGGCTCCTGTTGAGGAGAACAGACAGCACTGGAAAGCCGGACTGAAATATGTTTTTTTTTAACATTTCTCCGTCATTTTTAAGAATTTCAAAAAACTGGCGTGACAAAAAAATTATATATTACTAGCTTCCGCCCGCGACTTCGTCTGCGTGGAAAGGTTTTTTGCTCTCCCTCGGGAGAATAATTTTTTTTCGGGATGAAAGGTACCCTATGTCCTTTTCTGTATCCCTGACATCGTGTATGCAAAGTTTCATGATGATCGGTTCAGTAGTTACGACGTGAAGGCGTAACAAACAAACAAACAAACAAACAAACGGACTTTCGCATTTATAATATTAGTAAGGATTTTCAAACTTGCTTACAAAATTTTACAAGAAACGGTTGAGAAATGCGACCTCTAGAGATGAACAGGCAGAGCTGGAATGTCGAACTGAAATATGATTTTTTAACATATCTCCGCCATTTTGAAAAATCTCGTAAATCTAGCTCAATCTAAAAAATCTTTATAATTTTCGAACCTGCTCACAAAATTTCATGAGAATCGGTTGAGAAATGCGAGCTGTAGGTGAGAACAGACAGAAATACGAAAGATTTTTTGCCCAAACTGAAGCAGAGACGCTTCGCTCGCATTTCATGCTCGCTCGGTCAATAATCCGCAAAAGCCAATTTGGACAGTATGGTGTACACAGACGAACAAAATTATTTTGATCGTGTGCTAACACTGCTAACAGTCTTCCTCAGTTACGAATAAATATAAAAAATAAGAAAAACAAAAGCTGATCATTCTCAGTTCATTGCAAGGAAATTGTTAAGTACTTTGTACGAAGTCATTGTCAATGTCAATGTGTTGTCAATAAACTGCAAACTTCGTAAAAAAAAAAGAGTATAGACAGTCAAGTTAAAGTGATTTTATTTTGATTCGCACCTTGGCGTGGAAATTACTGTGACATAGAAAAACGACAAATTGTTGAAGTTTTAGATTTTAGGCATTCACAATGCTATTGTTATATTAAGATTATACAGCAGCACCTTGTCTGAGGTGTGTGAGTTGATTTTTTTCTAGTACCTAGGTACTTATTTTTTTCTAATATAGGTACTAATTATCTTAATGTAACAACTAATTGTTTTAGGATTAATTCAACAACACGCTATTTCGCTAGTATAGTTTCCGAGATATTTGAAACTTCATCAAATCACAGCCTCTCTTTGATGTATGATAAGGATCAATGAGTAATTAAGTAATATAAAAGCTAAGCTAAAGTGATTTTGTGTAAGCTCAAGTTAGCTCCGACATTAAGAAAACTTTTCAAAGCACTTTTATTCGTTTTTAATAAGACACATTCGTGCAATTCCACATTCGTAAAAAAATCTTTGTTTTCACTAAGTAGGTATTATTCGTACATTCATTTAAATTCCTACCCTACTAAAATAATATGGGCCTAGGGTCGAATAATCTCCTTAGGCCAAGCTCCAAAAGACTCCCGGCTCGTCCACAAAAATGGGGTTTTAATCGTTTTTCAAATTGACAATACTAAATACGATAATCGAAGGCTGCGTACCGCAATGGTTAGGATTAGGAGTCTGCGAGATCATCCACGTTGAGGGATCAAATCCCGCAATGGTTAAATTTGAGCACATGATAAATAATGGCTATTAATAGTACCTACTATTGAGTTCAAGTGTGTTAGAATCCTAATAATGACGGAGTTCGCATATGACTGGCGTTGGTGTTAAAATGTTCACACTTTTGCTGAAGCTGAGCTGACATAACAGGTATTAGAGTTCAATTGCTTCAAATCGTCAAAG
Source organism: Agriphila geniculea (assembly GCA_943789525.1). Taxonomy (NCBI): domain Eukaryota; kingdom Metazoa; phylum Arthropoda; class Insecta; order Lepidoptera; family Crambidae; genus Agriphila; species Agriphila geniculea. The sequence goes on from OX038870.1 coordinate 5,579,560, forward strand.
GAGATTTCTCGGTGTGTTTAGAACTGAAATAATTATATGAGTCCGATTACGTGAGGTACGTTCACTTTTTTTAGAGTGGAAGTTTCCGGTGCGTTTATGTAACTTGCCCTGCGCATGCGCACAAAATGCCAGTGCGTTGCCCAAACATGTGACCTCTTTTAATCACACAACAACATGATACGAAGTAGGTAATAGTACAGTAGCCCGTAGAACATTTAAATTACCAAAAAGGTTACCGTTTGCCGTTGTGATATAGTTATTTATAACGAAATTATAGATACTTTAACCCAAGTTTTACAGATCGCAACCCGCCGTAACCTATATTTGTATATCTCCAAAAATGTTTTTTTTATTTTCCAAGGTTTACCATATGTTTTAGCTATTGTCGTGTTCTATAGCTTTGTCTGATTGCCACTGATAATAGTAAGACTATGGAAAGTGATCATACACAGTTTTAAGACCAGATAAAGTCCAACCATTTTCATCAGGTCTTAAATCTGTGTATGGCTACTTTTTTACCGACTTCAAAAGGAGGGAGGTACTCAATTCGACCAGTTTTTTTTATTTTTTATTTTTTTTGTTTTTTGTATGTCACATAACAAAAAAAATCAAACGTTATTACATTAGGTAAACTCCCAAGTTGGTCTCATTTTTTAAAATTTTGAAATCGGTTCAGTACTTTTCAAGTAATCTTGAAAAAAGCACGAAAATAGTATGATTTTGTGTGAACTACCTCGATGATCAGTCGTATAACTTCTTTGTTTATGAACTGAATAAGATAATTATTTTTTTGTTGGAAAAGGGATATCTTAAGTGTAGTTCTTTAACCGACTTAAAAAAGGAGGTTCTCAGTTTGACCCGCATGTATGTATGTTTCTCCGCGATTAACTCACGTTTGGCAGAGCCGATTTTAATTTCTACGTAAATAATATACCTAGACTACCTAATACAAAAGGTACCTACACTAAAAATAAAAAAATAAAAAATTGTTTAAAAAAACAAAAAACCGACTTCAAAAAACCTACCTCTAAAAAGCAAGAAAAAACACGTCTATTGAAGTCGGGTGGGGCTTTTAGAATAAAAAAAAAGGGATTTGTACTCCAGCCCTTGTTTTTTGAAGTCGGTTTTTTGTTTTTTTAAACAATTTTTATAGTCTTACTTTTATCTGTGGCAATCAAACCAAGCTGTAGAACACGATAATAGCTGAAGTATGTGGTAAACCTCGAAAAATAAAAAAATATCAATTTTGGAGATACACAAATATAGGTTACGGCGGGTTGCGATCTGTAAAACTTGGGTTGAAGTATCTATAATTTCGTAATAAATAACTATATCACAACGGCAAACGGTAACCTTTTTGGTGATTTAAATGTTCTACGGGCTACTGTACTATAAGTAAGTAATTGCTCTTCTTATTGGTATCATTGAATGTTCTGTTAGTGTGCGCTTTTATTTTTAATGATGTAACGACAAATGTAACATTATTTCTTGTGTACGAACCTCTTAGGGTCGAGAGCTTTTGAGGTTTCTGAAGCATATAGGACCAACACGTAGATTTCGACATCGCTCTTAAAATGGTAAAAACTGGCCACTTTGAGCTAAAATGGATTTTATAACTTACAGAAAGAATGAAAACTCTAGAAGAGTTAATAAACGAAATATATGAGACAATATGAGATTATTACCTACATTACCTACCTTTTTTTAAATATTGACTTCGTTTACGAGTAATAAAAATAAATGTATTGGCGGTCGGCGCTAGTAGTACCTACTACCTACAGCGCCTGAACTTATTGTGACAATATTATTTTTTAATTATTAGGAACAATTACACTGATGGTTTGTCTGCAAGGTTTGTCTTCTTCTTTATGTTAAATTAACATAAAAAACTGTTGTTCTTTACCAAAAGACAGGTACATTGGTACTTACCTAATAAAAACCCCCTTACCACAGAATACATAATAGTATAAGCACAAAATAGTAGGTACAAAGTCAGTTAAAAGTTACAATGAAACAACGCTTACTTTACTACATAAAAGCTAGAAAGACATTGAATCGAAATGAAGAGTCAGTTCATTCACCTGTGCAGTTTATTTTGAACAATCTACTGAGTGGTTTACTTGTTTTATTTCATGTGCATTAAGCTACAGACGAAGGTCATGAACAAAGTTAGGTACATTCACGGATCGGAGATTTCTGAAGTCGGCGTCGTGCGATTATGATGTGATCTGTCTAGGTCAGGTATGTGGTAAGAGTACCTACATTGTGTGTGGTGCAGACATGCAGTGGTTTCGTATTCTGTCTGGACCGAATTTGAATCTGTTACATAAGCCCTTACATAAAATTTTGTTGTATGGTCTGTGTATCTATACCAGGCATAGATACTACAAAAAACCGGCCAAGTGCATGTCGGGCCACGCGCAGTAGGGTTCCGTAGGTACATTATATACCATACCATATTTTAATACCGCTATCATTTTTCGTCTGAAAAAATAACTTTGTTTTTCACAGTGTTTGTATGAATGACAAAGTTATATTTGCGGTTTTGGAAAATGTACTATATCTCAAAAACTAATTACTGTATCTCGTTCAAACCAATTTTCGTTGAAAGTGTTTATTAAGATCTATAGCATATATTTTTTTTAGATTTTTCACCCTCTTACTTTAAAAGTTAAAGGGGGGGGGACACACATTTTACCACTTTGGCGGCAGATATCTTTCAAACGGTTGACTTTGAAAAAAAATAGTCTTACAAACCTCAATGTCATTTTTAAAGACCTATCTATAGACACCCCACAAGTATTGGTTTGATGAAAAAAAATATTTTCAGTTTCAGTTCCATGTATGGGGAGCCCCCCCTTAATCTTTTATTTTATTTATTTTTGTATAAAAATCGTAAAGCGGTTTACAAAATACACCTACTTACCAAGTTTCAACTATGTAGTCTTAATACTTTTGGAATAAAGTGGCTGTGACATACGGACGGACAGACAGACAGACAGACAGACAGACAGACAGACAGACAGACAGACAGACAGACAGACAGACAGACAGACAGACAGACATGACGAATCTATAAGGGTTCCGTTTTTTGCCATTTTGGCTACGGAACCCTAAAAAGGATGGAATGGATAGAGTTTAATATGCATGCGCTAGAAACAAGAAAGGACACACAAGACAACACAACCTTTGGTTAAAACATGCAAGTTTAAATTAATATTAGGTATGAACTATTTAATTTAACAGAAACAAACGCGTTTTTTTACATGTAGGTACCTACTTAAACTTGCAAATTGCTAATTAATTATAGTTCATAGGTAATATCACCTACACAGTTACATTACACTTCTACTACCTCAGAAAAATACTAATAAAACAACGGTAATGGTAACCCCTATTTTATCCCTTTAATGGTTGAATCATCTCCACCATGTTGAACTGTTTGTTTGTTTGTTTATCCACAAAGTTTGTGAACGAATTTATACTAGCTTCCCGATGAGCTAGAGACTTGAAACTTTGTACATAGGTCAGAACTGGAAGGCAATGCCATATTATGGTGTCATTGAGCTGATCTGATTATGGAGTCAGAAGAAGGCCCTGTGGCCTTCTTCATCATAGAGCCAGGCCTCCTTCACTCGCTCTAGGTCGCGCGATAAGCACCTACCGCTAGCCGTTCGTTCGAACGAACAAGTGAGCAGCGGGCCGCCACACGCCCGCCTGCGTAGTCGCGCGGCATCTTATTCCCTGCGTAGATATTGCTTCTTTATAATAGTAACAATGTCGAATCAACATTACTGTGCCGTGTACGGATATCAAAATCAAAAAACCAATAAACAATTGTCGTTTATCACATTATGATTTATGCTACGCAGTTCATTTAAATGAAGTCAACCCTAACGTTGCGTCGTCAGAAAAGGTAAGAGCACGCGATAGAAAGAGAGGCCACTATTAGGTGAACTGCGCGACCTGAATTGCACTTTATAGTGTCGGAGATAAAGTCGCTATTTATTTAAATGACTTTGCCGAGTGCTGCTTCTGTACTTGTATTATTAGTTATTCTGTGATAGAGCTCCTGCGAGCGCTATGATAAAACCATACAACCCCATTATGTTTGGGCTCGTTAGAATCGTTTCGTCAAGTACTCTTATGGGAGACGAGGTTCAGGGTATGATGATGAAGTTGGAAGGGCATGCTATAGGAACTCAATATTATAAAACAGTGCAACCCCCATCGAGTTTGCGCTCGATTAAATCGTCTTGACGAGTACTTTTTTGGCAAAGTTTCCAGAGTCTGATGATGGAGCTGGAAGAAGGACACAGGAGCTCTTTAATTAAACCACGCTATAGCTATCGAGTTTGGGCTCGTTTGAATCGTCTTGACGAGTAGATACTCTAATGGGAAATAGTGTCCAAGGATCTGATGATGAAGCCGGACGAAGGCCAGGAACTCTTTAATAAAACCATGCAACCCCATCGAGTTTGGGCCCGTTTGAATCGTCTTGACGAGTACTTTGTTGGGAAATAGTTTTCAGGGTCGGATGTTGGAGCCGGAAGAAGGACACAGGAACTCTTTAATAAAACCACGCTACCCATCGGTGTCAAACAATTTGTCTTTCTATGTTTTATTATAAAAAAATATGAAACGTAACATTTTTACAGAAAACAGACAAAAAAATGTGTGAAAAATTGTATATTAAAGGGAAATTATTGTTTTTATTCAATAACGATAAATATATCATATTTGTTATGATTTTTTATTATAAACAAATTAATTCTAAATCCAAATACGAAAACCACATCGAAATCAGTCAAGTAGTTTTGGAGTTATATGCCGATTACGATTTAATATTTTTTTCATGAAAGATCCATTATTTTTAAAAATATTAATTTTATATTCTAGAAGAAACCTATATTCTTCAGCTCCAAAGACATCGAGCGAACTAAAAAAGAAAAATGAATAAAGATGAATGTTGCATTTATTATTATAAAGTATAATTATTTATAACATCCTTAAATATGTATTGCATTTATAAGTTACGTTTCATTCCTAGATTCCTACACCTGCCTTTGCAGAATTTGCACTGAAGAGTACAAGGCAGATCCGACACAGACACCGACAGGTGAACCAGACTGCAATGTAAGCCAAGAGAAACTACTCATGGCAAGGTCGTCCACTTGAAAGATAGGTCAACGGCCTAAGGAGTCAAGCAGGTAGCAACTGGCTGTAGGTGGCGCAAAACAGATCGTGGAAGGTTTTAGAGGAGGCCCACGTCCGAAGATGGACGAAGGGCCGCTATAGGTAGTTAGATTGGTCTAGTTAATTTAATTGTGACCAAATCGCCGTCACGTCTGATCATTTTGGTGTCCAGGTGGAAGGATTTCTTCCAACCTAAAAAGATGGGCATGAGACTGGCACATCTAAATTCAAAACATTTCTGGTAGCTGCACGCAGTGCATCTTGTTCTCAAGGGTATCTGAAGTAGGCTTGTCACTAGCCTATTTTTTGAGGCAAACAAGTCCTTACGAACCCAATTAGCTGTTACTGTTACATGGTCTGTTTGCAAATTATAACAAATGTCAGTGCAGAACATTGCTATTGTTAGGGTCATAATGTCCACTGGTCATATGTTAGGTCATATGTCCATTTACAGGGTGTGATACCAAGTCTTACTTCAATTTAAAAAAAACCGGGCAAGAGCGAGTTGGACTCGCGCACCGAGGGTTCCGTACCATCATAATAAATACACTGCAGAGTAGAATAATAAAATTATTATAGCAGTTTTAGGTTAGCGCCATCTCTTGAACGATAGAGGAACTAATGTTAACTTTTTTAGAAATTTGATAATTCCTAAAAAAGTGTGCTATATTTACACACCGTTTTATTTTTCCTGTAATCTTTATATAAACTGCTATCACATAGAATTCTTTCAGATTTTTCTCTTTGCAAACTTCGGAGATAAGGGGGGGAACGGTATTTTTTTACATTTTTCATCATAAGTTGAAAACTATGTGGCCTACAAAAAAAGAAAAAAAAAAAAAAAGTGTGCAAACGGCGCTCTTTTACATGATACCCCACATGCCCTAGTAGCCCTACTTAACATTTTTAAGACCCCTTTTCAGTCCCTGTTGCAAAAAAGATATTTATTTTTTTATTTCTTTCTTATTTGCAAAATAGTAGGGCAAATGTCATCCTAAACTATTCAAAATTTCAAGTTGATACCATTAATAGTTCTCGAGATATCCAGCTGTGACAGACAGACAGACAGACGGAATCACACCATAAGGGTTTTTTTTTAATCTATTTTTCCAAAATATTTTTACATCATCTTAAAGCCCTTCGAATCCCGCGTCTTTTGAGCTCTATACGTCCTCGTGGCCGCACGCGAGCCGCCCGCCGCGATATCACACCTCGCGCTGCGCAAAACTCACGGCTAAGGGCACCTCTACAGTCTCAACCGTAACCAATATCGAAAAAAGTGTAATAACTTAAAATGTTCCTTGGTTCAATACCGAGCCGCTTTTTTCATATTTTTTTTAATTCAGACCCGTTTTCGAGATATCGGAATTTTTTGTGAAAACACACGATTTTTCGGTCGGAAACAGTCAGTTTTTTTTTATTCCCTAAAAAGTTTTTGTCTTTTCCAAAATAATTTTTACATCTTCTTAAAGCCCTTTTGAGCCCTCATACGTCCTCGTGGCCCTAAATCTCAGGGTCTCACGGGCGAGTCGCACTTTCAGCAAAATTGGGGGCCTACTGGAGCAAATGAAAAACATTTTCAATGTTAAAAATTCAGGTCAGTGGACTACAGGGAGATGGAAGTTCCATAGAAAAGAAGTTAGTTCTCCTTCTATCCTAAAGCCTTACTATCCGATTTGCCCTTTTAAAAAAAATGTTTTTCAGGTCAGTGCCTTTTTCTGTTTTCTGAGAGGGCTTTTCAAAGTGACATTTAAAAATTAAAAATAGTAACTATTTGCCTCACTAGATGGTGTTGATACTCTTAGACGCCTAAAAATAGAAATATTTGATTTATTAGATGGTGTTGATACTCTTCGAAGCTTAGTAAAAAAATCCCTCCGGCCGTATTCGCTTCTGCGATTCGCAACCAGCAAGAAGCTTATATCTCCAATGGAGATTGCACGTCCAGTGTCATAGATTGAAAAAAGGTCCTTAAGTGATGTGACGGCTTATTGCTACCTCTTTCTTTAGTGTTACAATACGTTTTCGTTTCTCACGAATGAACGAACAACGAACACGTATTGTAATACTAAAGAAAGAGGTAGCAATAAGCCGTCAAGCGTAGTGAAGACACTTTGACACTGGCCGTGCAATCTCCATTGGGGGTATAAGCTTCTTGGCAACCAGTTGCAAATTAAGATTTTTTATTTTTTGTTCGAAACACGCTCATCACATTCACACCAAGATTCTTGTTGACACCCATTTTTATGAACGCCATTTATCAAGCCTACAGTTTTTTGTCATTGTGAAAAGCTCTCAATATAGTGCAGTAGCCCGTAGTACATTTAAATAGAAAAGACCAGATATAGTCCAATCATTTTCATCTGGTCTTAAAGCTGTTGTGTATGGCTACTTTTCATAGTCCTACTTTTATCTGTGGCAATCAAACAAAGCTGTAGAACACGACAATAGCTAAACCATGTGGTAAACCACGAAAAATAAAAAAATAAATATTTGGAGATATACAAATATAGGTTACGGCGGGTTGCAATCTGTAAAACTTGGGTTAAAGTATCTATAATTTCGTAATAAATAACTATATCACAACGGCAAACGGTAACCTTTTTCGTAATTTAAATGTTCTTTTACGGGCTACTGTACTAATACTTTATACTCTTTAAACTTACCTTCTGACAATAGACGTCATTTGATTGTATTTCCTTAGAATAATAACTAATCGTTGTATTGCCCACTGACGTAATAATGGACGTCAATGGTATTTCTCTAAATTTTTACCAAAATGTTCTGTGTTTTTTACTTTCCTCTATGGACTGCATCTTAAAAAAAGTCTACTGTCTGTTGAATTTGTATGGTTATTTAATTTCAAGTTATGTGGGTAGAACTTGAACGAATAAGAATTCAAACACCTAATCTAATAACAGAGATACTCCTGAGAGTGATTTTAATTTCTATAGTCTGCGTGATACAAATAAAAGTGAAGCCTCACATTCAACATATAACAGATGCGGAACTATTGAACTACATGAGGCCAAGGAGAGACTCTTACGTGCCCCCAATGGCGATGGTCTTCATTGTAGTCATACTTCCATTGATAGTTCTGAGCATCTCCTACTTGATGACCGGAAAACATGAAGACACAGTGCAATCCTTGCTGGCGTGGACTTTGGCTCTGGCGATAAACGCCATTATTACCGAGACGACAAAACTGATAGTGGGCCGACCACGGCCCGACTTTTTTTACCGCTGCTTTCCAACTGGTATTAGGACTACTGTCACGTGTAATCCGGCTATGAGAGACGAGATAGAAGGAAGAAAGTCGTTCCCAAGTGGTCACAGCAGCTTTGCTTTTTGCTCATTGGGGTACTTGAGCATTTGGCTGAGTGGAAGGCTGAAAGTGTTCTCGTTCAATCGAGGAGATGTTCTCAGAATAATCGCGTGCCTACTGCCGCTGGTGGTAGCGACAGTGGTAGCCATCAGCCGCGTTTGCGACAACCATCACCACTGGGAAGATATTGTGGTCGGTTCGGTGTTGGGATTCCTCTCCTCCTACTTCTGCTACAGACAATATTACAATGCGTTAGATTCTGAAGAGTCGGGCTATCCATATCTAATTACGTCGGGGGGGTCATTTGCATCGGCTGTTTCCCAGGAACCGGAAATATATGAAGACTTCGGTAAAATATTTTATGATCCAAATTTAAACAAAGCCAGCAATACAGAGGGCAAAAAATACAGTTGAATTGTCTTTTATTTTCAGAGTCCCTCGATATAACATTGAATGAAAAAGTTGGAAAATAAATCCCTAGAACGTCCCCAGTAACAATTCCAACGTTGCGTCACTCACCATCATAATTATAACAATAGCCAATAGCTTAGTGGCGCGGCGCCGCCGGCGCATCGCCTATGCAGATTGCGGATTACGCGAGTACGCACTGGACGGACACTCTGTCTGTCCAGTGCGTACTCGCGTGCGCTCGGACAAGAACCCAAATCCCAGTGGCCACCACCAACAGTGCACTGGTGGCGAATGGGAACTTTAAAAAAACCCAGTCTCCTCCAGTGAAGGCGAAACTGGTGGTGGCGACTGGGAATGACTTGAAGATATTCTCAGATTCTGCATACGCATTGCGCCCACACTCAGCCCCCTGAGGCCCTACCGGCTAAATTTTCGAACTTCGGCGGGTCTGCCAGGCTTTAACTTAAGACAGATAAATCGAAATAAGGTACCTTTTGAACTATTTGCCGAAATTATTTGAAAGATATCGATGTTCATTGACATAATGCATTGGGGTTCGCCATTTTGGCCTAGGGCTCGATTTATCTGTTTTAATTTGAAGCCCGTCAGATTTGCCGAGGCTCGGAGCGCCGGTACGGCGGCCCCTGATTACGTAACTCTGTTGCTATCATAAATTTTAATATAAAATGGGAACAATAGCGTGAATGCTAGTTAGCAGCATGTGGAAGTACCTGGCACTGTGTGGATACATTTTCAAGCTAAACTTGCATGCAATTTGCATCCTTGCATGCTTGTAGATATCTGCAATGGCAAGATAACAAGTATTCGTGGGTATTGTGTATACATGTGTATAAACAAGCCAGTTCACGAGACTGTACATATCAGTCGCACCGCACGCTTTTTTTGCAACGGAAAATGCGAAGTGAAATAAAAACCGACATATTGCTACTAGCAGAAGAACCTCAACGAAGCCGAGGTCTACGTATTTTGCCCACCATCAGGACCATTTCTGTTCAAAATTATTGCTGGGAAACGATTTTAATTTTTAGTGTTAAAAAAGCATTGCATTGCATTACATTACCACGTAATGTAACATGTAACGCGTATAAAAGACCGCGCCTGCGAGTGAATACTACACAGATGCGTGCGGCCGAATTGAAAGGCAGCGTATGAAATACATTGAGCGATGACGTTTTGAAGCCATTTTTTGTTACGAAATACAAAAATTTTTATAATGTTTCTGTAGACAAAAGTTAGGAAGTAACGAATAAAACAAGATTTCATAAAAAAAATGACTTTGACCTTCAATAACTTCGTAGCTATAGGTTTCCCAGGTATAGTCTAAAAGACAAAAATGATCCTGATGATGGGCGGAATGCGTGGACTTCGGACTAGCGTACCTATACACATGAAATAAGGTGGCACGTATTATACGTGCAAGGGGTGTGCCAGCGACAAGCATGTGTTTTCTGTTTTCCCGAGTTTAAAGCTCCGGCGAACAGTGAGCTTCCCATACAAACGTCACACCAAAATGAAATTTGAGCATAATTAACTCTTCTTGTGATAACAAATCGGATTTAAACAGTACCTAGTTGTCTAGGTTTCAATTAAATAAAAAAAAATACTAAATCAAATATAAATTATTGCGATTTACAGTAACCTTCTCCTTATATCAGATCCTGGTACTTTGATGAGGTAGGTACCTATTGTTTTACGAAAAAAAAGTATCTTTCATTTTCATATCAAGAATGAGTCGGTGTGACTTCTGGTAAAAAAAATCACCGTAGTCACACTGTTAAAACTGGTAAACGGGTAATGAGCTAGAGACGCCTCTGACGCGCACCACACCACATAACCACGGGACCCCATGAACACGGGCTGCAACTACAACCACACCACTACGACATTAGGTAGACTCGGTGGATTTATCCAGACATTTTGTCGAGGGTGCGTGTGGGTGTGGTATGACTAATAAACCTAAACATTTTGATAGATCATTTTAGTATTTATTTCTGAAATTACGAAAAGATTAAGGTATTGATTGAAACAACAGGAATGTTAATAAAGATTATATTTATAGTAACATGACATTACTGATGCCTGCACCTAACAACACATCAAGGAACATTATTTATCTTGTTCATGTTATAATGCAGGGAATGTTTGAAATAATATTTTGTCAGTAAAAGTTACAAATACGTAAACATTATGTCGGATTATATTTTAGTCACCATCAAAATTTTAAGAATGTGTTCAGTCAATGAAATTGAACCAATTTCTATAAGAAACATAGTCAAATATGTAAAAAAATACTATCCATACGTCCATATCCATGACCAACATTTTGTGGTATTTCTTGGAAAGTTCAGTTTCATGAACTGAACACATCCTTAAAATATTGACGGTGACTGAAAACTAACCCAAATTAGGTATTTTATGTGAATGGAAGCCCTCCCCTGAAATTAATAATAATGTCCACTTCAAATTCATATAAAAATTCTCATAACATTATGACGACATCCTCGTCGTGTTACAAAAACCCTAGGTAAAGCCAAATATAGGGACCTTTACTATGGGATACTATGGGACCAACTCTGAAATCGCGAAATAAAATCAGCTGTTACATATAAAAAATAATAAAGAAAATATAAAAATGTAAACAGGTTTTTTTTCGCGATTTCAGAGTTGGTCACGTAGATTGATGGTCCCTATCTACCATATTCGGCATTACGAGTTTTTTTTGTAACGCGTTGTATATTTCTAGTAGGTATATCATTATTTATCTAGACTTCCTTTAGTTTCGGCCAAAAGAGAATTGTCTGCAAAATAATATATGACATTAATCTAAGTACAAAAAAGTAATTAAGTACACATGTAACGTTTGCCAATATTAAAATAATCAGGAATGTCCGAAGAAAATCAAATTCGTTGAATATTTTTCATGAGTAGATAAGCTCCCTTAGTAATAGAGGAAAAAAGTTTCAGAATTTTTGGTTGCGTGAAAAAATAAAAAAATATAGTCTTTTCGACTTCACAAATGTACAAAAATGACCGCAAAATGGAGATTATACCTTAGCCACCACCTGCCACAACCGTTGTGGTTGTTACATATTAAAAAAAGTTTTGACTTTTTATTTTGAAAAGTTTTTTATAATATCATGTTGTGGTTGGGGCAGGTGGTGGCAAAAGAATAATTTTAATTTTTTCACGCAACCGTAAATTCTGAAACTTTTTCATATTACTAAGGGATCATTCCTACCTCTAAAAAATATTCAGCCAATTAAATTTTTTCGGACATTCCCCATTTTAACTTATTTAAGGGTGATTTTTCAATGTCTAGATAAAGCTATATTCGTTTGGTAGCAGCTAAATTCAAAATGTTTGTCTGTCAAATTTTTTAATGACTTTTATATTATTTTGTTAATAATTAAACTGACTAACCGAGAATTGAAAAATCGGCCGTAAAACTACTTATTATTAATAAAAATGAATACCGATCAAATTATGAGCTGGCAGAGAACGCGTCTTCACTACTTTCTCGTTCCTTGTCGCAACACATCTTCTGTTACTATAAAACGGAACACATATTTTTATTTTTTTAAGGAAAGGTGACTACACCCTTTATTCCCATCTGACCCTTTATTCCCATCTGCCCCCTTCAAGCTCCGCCACCGGGGTGGGGGTTGGCACTAATAGGTGGCGTTTACCACCCCTGTGGTTGAGGGCACCTATTTATTCCCATCTGCCCCCTTCGAACTTGCCACCGGGGTACTATAACTACGAAGGGGTAGATGGGAAATAAATAGGTGCCATCAACCACAGGGGTGGTAAACGCCACCTATTAGGAGCTTGAAGGGAGCAGATGGCAATAAAGGGACTACACACACTTATTACCGCTAAAACTACTGCCAGAGTTTATGAAGCAAAAAATTATGCACATAATGACTTTAAAATTATTTCAAAAAGTTGTCGTCTTGTATCTAATCTAATAATATGGTTGAATAAAATACACTGGTCATCACAAAAATCGGCCCACCTACATTTTAGTAAAGTACACCTTTAACTTTAGTGTAGTTAAGGCCATAAAAATCTATAATAAACTCCCTAAAATAATTAAAGATGAAAATAATATAAATTCATTCATAAGAAAACTAAAAGAGTATTTGTTGGAAAACTGTTTTTATACTATGCAGGAGTTTTTCGAGATTTGTAAATGATTATTTCCAGAAAAAAAAATACAATTGCATCTAAGTATGTTATGTTATATTTATTATACTTATATTTGAAAATTTTAAAATTAATTAAGTAATTTCTTAATTTAATTCAAAAAATTGTAGTGCCCTAACGGGGTTTATGATGATACTTTTAATTAATATTACCACCATGTAAAACTCATGAGACAATAAAGATATTTGTAATTTGTAATTAGTATAGTTCAGGTGGGCCGATTTTTGTGATGATCAATGTATATTATTATGGAGGACTTTCGTGCATTCACGTGTAAGGTCCTAACTGCGTATTCGCAAGTTACATAATAATTCTCATCATTATTTTCATATTACACCAAAATATCTCAATGGTCCAGGGACATAACATTTTTTAATATACAATCCATTCCAACTGGGCTGTTTACTGCATTTCAATTTTAGAGCACTTCTGAAAAAACTACTAAGAAACGATCGATCAATCTCGAAAGTGTATTAAACAAATACACTCGCGAGCAAAAGTATGGAATCACAGGCCTATTTTTATACAAACTTGGATTGACCTAGCTGTGATCTGATGATGGCTATCCAGGGAGTAAATGGAGGAGATTCAGATCACTATATACACCCAACTGATCTGATCAGCATTCTAAGAGATATAAGGCTTAGAGTTCTCAGTTTCAGGATTTTCATACATTTTTATGCTAATTACGCGTTTTTTTTAAACATATCCTAATATCTCACAGCACGCTGATCATATCAGTTGGAAATGTATAGCGATCTGAATCTCCTCCTTAGCGGAGAACCAAGGCTTCAAAGTTACCTCGTTTGTATGAAAATAGGCCTATGATTCCATACTTTTGCTCGTGAGTGTCGTTATAATAGAATTAAATCATTGTAAGAGGTACAGTTGTTCTATCTCACGAATGCGGCTCGGCAATGAATGTTGTTAGGCGTGCACATGCACATTATTTTAGTGTGCGTGTTGCGAGAGCGTGCAGACGCACACTAAAACAATGTGCATGTGCACGCCTAACAACATTCATTGCCGAGCCGCATTTGTGAGATAGAACAACTGTACTGGCTTAATCCACCCTGGTAAAGGCATAATGGTTCAGTAATTATAGATATAATTTGTAATATTCAACATTACAAAAATTCCAATGTCAAAATAGCCATCGTCACTTTCACTAAATAATAAATAAAGCACTGTACGTACAGTTAGATATCATTGTGATCGATTGACGTAATGTCTTATATACCCCCTGAACGGTCAAGCATTTCCCGTCAAGCACGTACACGTAATTTGGGGGCGTGGCCTACTTTTGATAGGCTACGGTAATCTATCTATTCTGTGGTGCTTGTCAAGCATCGCTCCTAGACGGCCAAATGTAATTGACAAGCAGAAAAAGTTATGTGCTTGACGAACCGTGCTTGACCGTTTAGGGTGTACATTACTTAGAGAAAGCATTTTCATTTCAACTTTTTATAATAAGTATATTATTTTAATGAATAAGTATATAAACATTTTCTACTAACATGAATAACAAATTACAATTGATTTTAATTATGATTTATACTAACTTACCATTTCTAATTGGCATTACATTAATATTGTCAACATTTGTATGTAATGAATAATGATAAATATACATCTAATGTAATATTCATAACAGAAATTAAGTATAGGCAAAATAACTTTCAATAAATATATTTAAATACTAGTTTGAAAGATAAAAACCATCAAAATAAAATTATTTTACACATAAAAATGAGTCAAAGATTAAAGATATTATTTTATTACGTAATAAACAGTAAAATAAATGCATTTCAAAATACTCATTAATCTGAATAGTTATTAAAAGCAATACTTATCTAACATGATTTCGGATATACAGTCGTAATAATGAGTAAGCTACCAAATACGTTTGGGAGCAAAAAGCTTAGCTTATTTTCTGATCAAGTTGCGAATAATATTATTTGTTACGGTTATAATAACAGAATGAAGGGTGGATCGATTTCTTTGCTAGGTACCTAGTATATTCGCCAAATATTTACCCATTTACATTGTCTTATTCACACAATTGTGTTTTAATATATTATTTATTATAATTATTATAAATAACCGAGCAAAATTAAATACTGTGTACCAGAAATGGACAGGTACAATATCACTACTGAAAATTGCTATTATAGCATAAAATAATAGGATGAGCAATGTTCTCTTAGTTTACAATCGAAACTGAAAAAGGCAATATTTTAATTTATCAACTGTCAACAAATTGTAGTATTCTTATATTTTTCTGAAGGTAAATCTAAAGACTAGTCTGTAGAGCTGACCTCGCATTTTTTAACATTTTCCGTAATGGCTGAAATATGATGTTTCACCATATCTCCGCCATTTTGAAAATTTTCGAAAAACTGAATTTACAAACAAATCCATATAATTATAGAACTTGCTCACAAAATTTGAACAGAAATGCGACCTGTAGAGAAGAGCAGACGGGCAGCCAGACAGACATACAAAAGCATTTTTGACTAAGCTGAATTCGCGCTCGCTCGGTCAACTATATACGTATAATAAGATTTATGTATAAAAAATAAGGAAAATACTAGCGATAATCTAGCTAATTAGGAAAATATATTATCAGGTTTATCAATCCAAACACTAACATAATGTAAGTACGTAACATAAACGTAAACATAAATATAAAAGTACGCAGTATAAACTCTTTTGTAAATATTTTTACCAATTTTGTATTTTATTATAAATTTATAAAATGAGTATAGTTTACACCAACGTTAATTTAGTTAAATATCTACTAAAACATGATATCATGAAATGAGACTCTCAGATGTGTGATTTCATTACAGATGATATGAATCACCAATTCTGTTTATATTTATGGAGTTGTTTTCATAAGTTCATACACAACGTAGCAAATATAAAATATTTTTTAGCATTTTCTAATTAGTAAACAGCCACCAAATTAGTTTACTGAAAGATACATTAAAAAAAATGTTTTAGTAAAAGTATCCTTTTTAATGAGAGGTTTACTCAAAGAAAGCATTAGGAAAACATCTATAACTACTAAACAGAGTCGGTGAAACAGAACACAAAAGCAAAGCTACGATCACAACTCGTCTTTAACCTTGGCGTGCGTTTTGCAGAAACTGAGCATATCCTCCATGGACCGGTCGCCAGTGTAATCGGCCAGATGTTTCCCGTTAGCGTATATTTTGAAGGTAGGCAGAGTTTCGATGCCGGCGAAGTCAGCGACCTTGGGGTTTTCAGCGGCGTCTGTGGCAATGATTTGGACGGGGATTTTGTCCTCCTTCACCGTGGTGGCGAGGCGACTGAAGGCTGGCTTCACGGTCGAGCAGTGACCGCACCCTTGCAATTAATATACACCATTATTTTGTAGTCGTTTAAATCCCTTTCTACCTAAAATCTATTGAACAAGCATTCCGCTCAAAAAATAGCACCACACAAAAATTACAACCAAGTGGGCGGAGCTAAAAATGCTGGCATTTGGCATTGGTTATGCAGCACAAAGCGACTGAACACTGGTTGCATAACATTGACCATAATTATAGATAATTTTCTAAATGATAAATATTTAATATTGATAACACGTTATCTTTGCATTCTTTGCGTCTTTTACACAATTTGACTACGCACTCGCAGGATATCGTTCTTGAGGTTTTATGGGATGGTGATTGCGAAAATGACATTTATTTTGAAGTCCAACTCGGTGGACATTATTTAACCCTTAAAGGGGTGAAAATGGGGTTCAAATTTTGTAATGTATATAAAATAGACATTACAACTTTAAAGTTCGTGGGAGCACGTCTAAAATAAATAGACAAACACATATTTTGTTATTTTGAAAATCATTCCTTAAGGGGTAAATGGGGTAACTAAACATGAAAATCGATGTGGATGTCGTTCTTGAGGTTTTATAGGATGGTGATTACGGAAATGACATTTATTTTGAAGTCCAACACGGTGGACATGATTCAGCCCCAGGGGACGGAGACAGAGACGGGGACGGGGACGGGGACGGGGACCGGGACGGGGACCGGGACCGGAACTGGAACGGGATCGGGAACCGGAACGGGATCGGGAACCGGAACGGGAATGAGAACGGGAACGGGAAAGGGTAAAGAAACGGGAACGGGGTACTAATATTAATATCTATGGACACAATTCTGATTATTGTCATAAACTAGCTTCCGCCCGCGACTTCGTCCGCGTGGATATAAGAGAAATTCCTTAGGGAACCTTCAACCAGGATCTTACCAGCCGTTTTTAGGTGATTAGGTGTAGGCGGGTCTCCACCAAGCGCGCTGCCTCACGAGGCAAGATGTTTGCCGCGTGTGGCGGGCCTCGCACGAGGCTGCTCGCTCGGTGCTCACCAAGGAAGGTTACCTAAAGATTTTCTCTAATATCCACGCGGCCGGGCGGAAGCTAGTAAGGCAATATGCGACTGCAGGGCATTTTGCGAATAGGTCCTTTAGCTACTAAGTGTAATTTTGTTTGGTATACAGGATCTGGTCTAAGGTGTAGCAGTAGCACGCTTGCCCAGGAAATGCCTATTCACTCTTTCCTTGAAGAGACCAAGGTTGTAACTATCGAGGAATATTTTTAAGCGTACAAAAACAGTGTTTTTTGAAAATCAGGGTGAATAGTAGTCGCGTGCGGGACGCGGCGGCGCTTTTTTAACGCCCGTCAGAACAGAAACACGGAGTTTCGTATGCTCAATTTGATAAAGTCCAACGCTCAACGTTCAAAATAGGACAGTGCTCGTTAAATAAAACCGGTCAAGAGCGAGTAGGACTCGCGCACCGAGGGTTCCATACCATCATAATTGCACCATTAAACCACACTGCAGAGTAGAATAATAAAATTAGTATTGCAGTTTTAGGTCAGCGCCATCTCTTGACCGATAGTGGAACTAATGTTAACTTTTTTAGAAATTTGATAATTTCTAAAGAAGTGTGCTATATTGAGACATCGTTTTATTTTTCCTGTAATCTTAATATAAACTGCTATCACATAGAATTATTTCAGATTTATCTCTTTGTAAACTTCAGAGATAAGGGGGGAACGGTATTTTTTTTACATTTTTCATCATAAGTCGAAAACTATGCAGTTTAGAAAAAAAAGAAAAAATGATTGAAAACGTGCAAACGGTGCTCTTTCATATGATACCCCACATGCCCTAGTAGCCCCACTTAAAATTTTTAAGACCCCTTTTCAGGCCCTGTTGTAAAAAAAAATATTTATTTTTTTATTTATATCTTATTTGCAAAATAGTTGGACAAATGTCATCTTAAACTATTCCAAATTTCAAGTTGATATCATTAGTAGTTCTCGAGATATTCAGCTGTGAGACAGACAGACAGACTGAGTCACACCATAAGGGTTCCTTTTTTACCATATTGGTACGGAACCCTAAAAAGCGCCGCGCTTTAAAAACGCTTTTGTGTGAACAAATACACGGGTTTCCATCTGTGTCATTTAAACGTTTTTTTAACGCCCGTTGAAAAAGCGCTTGTGCGAATGAGGGCTAAAGCTTGGATCTCCTAGAATAGGGGTGTCATCACATAGCAGCCGTAATACTACGGACGCAAAAAGACGGCTGTCTTTACGGATGGAAAGTAACAACACCGTTACGGCTGCTTTTTCCAGAAACGTACCTATCTGAGAAGGAAACAGATCTTGATTTAGCATTAATTATATACTTGGAGCAATATCATTCATTAGGAGAGTAAAATAAATGTATGGAAGTAGACTATACCATGTTCGTGGTAAAGATGCAAAAAAACTTAAATGTGCTCAGATGCATTTGAGATTTTTAGAAATCGCTGTCTACTGTGCATGCGTAACGATGGGAAATTAAGGAATTACTTTCGCTTTTCGCGACGTTGCAGCACTGCTATCCTGAAAAAACGGTGGCGAACTGTTCTACATTGTCATGACAGCCGACACAAAAATAGCGGCACCGCTTTTTGACGTTACGGTGTCCAGCACCGCTCTCTAGGAAACCGCGCCGTATAGTTTACATAGACAACGTTCTACGCCGTTAATTTACGGCCGTGATATCGACGACCTGCGTGGTGCAGTGGTCAACATGCCGCTTACCACGCAAGAG
Organism: Agriphila geniculea; assembly: GCA_943789525.1. Classification (NCBI taxonomy): domain Eukaryota; kingdom Metazoa; phylum Arthropoda; class Insecta; order Lepidoptera; family Crambidae; genus Agriphila; species Agriphila geniculea. Next base: position 5,598,855 of record OX038870.1, read on the forward strand.
GTCCTGGGTTCGATTCCCGGCCAGGCAGAAATTTAAATGTTGAATTTTAATTTCTGTGACGGGTCTGGGTGTTACTATGTATAATAAGTATATATTTAAAAAGTATATAAGTAGTATATCAGTTGTCTAGCACCCATATTACAAGCTTTGCTTAGTTTGGGGCTAGATGACGCTGTGTGAAATTGTCCAAGTATTTATTTATTTATTATTATATGACGGCACGGTCATCCTAGGAAGTCTAAGCTTTATGGTGGATTAACGGTATAAACCAGGGGTGGCCAACAAGTCGATCTCTGGAGACAGTGCAGTCGATCGCCATAGACATAGCAAAAAGTTATTTGCTTGTGGTAGCAAAGCAAGTAGCAACAAAAGGGTGCGGGAGGCGGGTGCGACGGTTTTGTGATTAAAAATAAAAAGCAACCTAATAAAAACGTGTTAAAAATGCTTATAGTCGATCTCAATAGGCCAGGAAAGGACATCATCCATTTTGGTCCAAATGCGAAAGTGCCGGCCAGAAAGCAAAAGTTCTTTATTCTGATAGATTTCGTCCACCTAAGCATTTCCTATTATGACACCAGAGCTGTAGCACCGCTGTACTTTATTTTAATTGAGTTCAAAAAGTCTGTTTTTTCATACATTTTGACACAAATGTGAAGCGGTGCTACAGCTTCGGTGCCATAATAAAAAATGCTTAGATGGACAAAATCTATCAGAATAAATCACTTTTGTCTTTTGGCCGGCACTTTCATATTTGGACCAAAAATATATGAAACATGGATGATGTCCTTTTAAAGTAGATCGCAGCCCTAGACAAGTTGGCCACCCCTGGTATAAGCCACAAATGCTGATCGACAAATACTCACAAACGGCGTAAAACATGACGAACGTAGGCGTAGAGGCGGCCACGATGGTCTCGAAGTCGTGGTCAGTGGCCAGGACCACGTTCGCCCCGAAGCCCGCCTCCTGCTGCGACTTGGCCGCCTTCTGCGCCGTCTGGTGCTGATCCATTTGGCTGTGGATGAACGACACCAAGTCTGCCTCCTACAATAAACATGGAATTCATCGATATGGATTCTAGAAATTAAGGTTGTCCTTTTTTCAATATTTTTATTTTAAGCACGTTTTTATTTTTTAAATATTTACAGAAACAGTTCATTATAATTTCCGCACTAAATCCGATCGCAGGACATAACTTGTTTTAACTCGTTTTTTTCAACATAATGCCACGTATTCACTAGAGGAGGAGTGTCAAGGCCGCATCCGGCCCTCAAGCCATCTCAATACGGCCCGCGACCAGAATCTATCCTGTGATGATTTTAGACGGCATTCGATGCCACTACTTATTGTAAGATAAATATAATAAGAGACCTCAGGTATCTGGACCCTCAAACTCAAGATAACTGCATTTTATTACCTTTGTATAAAAAATAACTTATTTTAGAAATAAGTATATTATTTTTTTTTAATTTCGAGTCTGGCCCGCTAACACACACTAAATCTATAAATGGCCTTTTAGAAAAATCAGTTTAACACCCCTGCACTAGAGGACATTTTGTCATTTTGACATCGCCGGCGATATCTACGTGTCCCTCGACAGTCGCCCGACGGCATTTGAGTAGTGAGGACCCGTGTCGCTTTGGTTCCTCAACATCCGCGACTACGACAGTAGTTTACTTACATTGTGACCACACCTTCGGTATGTGGACGAGCAAAATGTCGCCGAACAGTCGCACGATGTCCCGCGACTTTGTCCCCTAGTGACTACGTGGCTTTACAAGGCAACAAATCTTTAATAAGCCTATCTCTTACTAAGAATAGGTAATTGAAATCAGCGATATCCCTAAAAATATAAGATTGTTCAAACTTAGCCGAAATGCGTTGCGCTGTTCTTGAAAAAGAAAATTAAAAGTGCATCTGCCGAAGTGTATGTTGATTACCTTTCTGCCGCCGTTGTACTCTTTGACTTGTCTGTCAAAGTAGCTGAAGTACTTGACCGTGGGGTATCCTTTTACGTCATAGGTCGCGCACAGTTCCTGGTGCGCCGTACAGTCGACCGCGCCGAACAATACCATCAGTTCGTCCGCGAACGCTTCCGCTGCTCTCACGAACTCGGGCTTCGTGCTCTTGCAGTGCCCACACCCTACAGTAAAGAAAGATTATATTAACTTTTATTCAAGGTTAAACATTAGCACATGACTCGATATTGTATGCACATAACGTGGTTTTCCAGGATTTCCTTTTCACACAATATATTTTAGCGTGTGCCGAAAACGTGTCAATTGTTCACTATGAATCAAGGGCGTCGCCAGCCCATGGCCCGGGGGGGCAAGTTAATATTAATAAGGATGAGAAAAATATGAATTGTAGGTACTTACAGTCAACGAGCACCTAGTGAATTTATTCAAGGTTTGAGATGCGGGATTTATCGGAAAAGCACGTCAATTGCACGGCCTTAAGACTTGGTTAATTTACAGTTGGCTACATTTTTTAACCTCTGCCCACCCTTGGTGACGCCCTTGCTATGAACTATATTATCAAAGCAAAACTATCTCATTAAATGCCAAGTAGGTATATAACTATGTGTGATTGTGTGTTCGTATGTGTTCGCGTAGTAGTGTATACTATACGTACAGGGGGCGTAGAACATAACGAGCGCGTGCTTGATCTTGCGGAGGGTGTTGCGGAAGGTAGCGGCGTCGAGGTGGCGCACGGACGACTCTTCTTCAGACCAAGAGCGCTCCGGCGGCGGGGGCGGGGGCGGCTCTTGCGGGTTCTACTCGAAACAACATTTTAGAACTACAATACAATAGGTTATTTTACAACATTGAAAATATACTACAAATTGTAATCATTCTAACAGATAATGGCGTAAAAAACATATTCAACTATTATATAGAGTAAATTAAGTCTATTAATTGCTTAATTTCACCTAGAAAAAAGCAATAGTTTTTTAATTTTTTTCCGTAGCGAAAACGCTCTAAGATGACTGATGACGTCACATGCCTGTAAATGAATATGGCTTCAGGCGTTTGACACCACCATAGACTTAGGACCCGCGATTGATGGCTGTCAAATGGCTGAAAATATTACAATGTTTACAGGCTTGTGACGTCAACAAAGCACGCGTCCAGCGCCATAGCGTTATTGGCGCAGTTTTAAAATTTTAAACTTTAATAGACTTTTTAATTAAATACATTGATTTTTCTTGAAATATCATGTGGTGCGCTTATTACGTAATAAAGAATAATTTAAAATGGTTTCCCAAAATTAGTCAAATATCTTATTCATATACCTACATCACATCGCATTAATAAATCGATACAGTTGGGAAACGAATGTACTTGCGTAAAGCAACGGAGGGGATCTCGCGGGGTGTTGGGGGGAACGGATCACATCCCCGATCGCGCTTAGTTTGCGCACTCAAACGCTGAAGGCCGACGCGACCGTGTTAAACGCCAATGTGCATAATACAATATTCGCATTATTCTTTTGGCGAGCTAGTTACCCCCAGCCGATTTTATTGACTACTAGCTGACCCGACAGACGTTATCCTGTCTTAGTTATGAATATTGAATTTGAATTGGTATAATTAATGAAAAGTTGGGTTCAGAGATATTAGTAGGTACCGTTCCCGTTAAGTTTTTTAGTTAGGTACAGTTTTTTTACATCATCTTTGACGATATTTGCAGCACGCATTATTTCAACTCTATGTCAATCGTCATAAGGTTACATTAAAAAAGTTTTTATGTCCAAAATAATTTTATATGGTAATAAAGTATTCTTAAATGTTCTACTTTTCCGCGCAATTTCCTTATTTTTTTCTTTCATAAGAACCATCTTCTGATAATAACAAACACAACAAAAAAAGAATTAGCGAAATCGGTCCAGCCGTTCACGCGTAATAGCTTGACCACGCGAAATTGGATTCATTTTTATATACAGTGTGTTCCTGGATAAAGTGCAATTCCGAAAGGGGGCGAAACTAGACTGTAAATGAATAATTAAAAAATACAAAAAAATATATTCAATCTCCTTTCATAATTTTTTTCAGAATTAAGATTTGTAATTTTTAAAATGGACTCTATGTACAAAAAATAATATTACTTCAAAAGTAGTGAATGGATTTTGTTCAAATAAAAAATAACGTAATGCCAGATACTTGTTAGTTCAGATAGATTGCAAATAACTCACAAAAAAGTGATAATCATGACTTAAATTCAGCTTTTTGTAAAAAAATGCATTTGTCTTAACTCTTTTTTTCATATCTAAATTTTTCAAAATTTCGCCCCCAATACTACAAAGTATTATCATTTATTCATAATTTTTTCATATTAGCTTCCAAACAACAACAAAAATATGCACTCACTAAAAATAATACGCTGGCTATGGGCTTTCAAAGTTAACCACTGATTCAAATTTTCAAAGTTAACCAACTCTGAAAGCTCATAGCCAGCGTGTTCTTTTTAGTGAGCGCATATTTTTTTATTGTTTGGAAGCTAATATGATAAAAAAATATGAATAAATGATAAAACTTTGTGGTATTGGGGGCGAAATTTTGAAAAATTTAGAGATTAATGAAAAAGAAGTTTAAGAGAAATAATTTTTTCTTACAAAAAGCTTAATTTAAGTCATGATTATCACATTTTTGTGAGTTTTTTTGCAATCTATCTTTAACAAAATAACGTGATGCTCATAGTGGCATCACGATATTTTTTATTTGAACAAAATCCATTCACTACTTTTGAAGCAATATTATTTTTTGTACATAGAGTCCATTGTAAAAATTACAAATCTTAATTCTGAAAAAAATAATGAAAGGATATTGAATATTTTTTTTTGTATTTTTTAATTACTCATTTACAGTCTAGTTTCGTATTACTTATACGTTTTCGCTTCATCAATGTGAAAAATTACCTTCGACATTCTAATGCAACAAGTATTTAAATCGGTTTAGATTTGAAGGAGGAAACAGGGACTACAAAACGTTGATTTTGTCTACTTTCTATAGGATTCTTTCAATTCTCTCAACCGTGGTGATTCCTTTTATATAGATAGTCTATCGCTTGACCGCCTTGACGCCTGGTGGTAAGTGATGATGCGACTTATGATGAAACGCGCTTGCCTAAAAGTCCTTTATTCTCATAGGACAGATTCTCAAAAGGACAGATTCTCAAAAAGACAGATTCTCAAAAGGACAGATTCTCAAAAAACCGAAAATGGTACAGCTGCACACACAAATGTCAAAACTTATAAGCCTTATAATTTCAATATTTATAAGTAGGAAGCTTACGCATTCGTACAGACAGAAATGCGTTATTTACATGAAATCTTGAAACGTTTTATAAATCATACAACCCGCGCAGTTAAAGAATGGGATTGGAAATGGCGTTATATTATGTTGTCTTCTCGCTCACTCACTCACAATTATTGTGGGAAGCGCTGTGAATCGCCATTTTCAATCCTTTTTTTACTGCTGCAGTTGATAAATAAAAATCTTTATAATTTAAATTACATTACCAAAGTACCAGGGTAGCATAGATATAGAGAAGGTTAACGCGAAGCAGAAGGAATTTTGTAGGATGACACGTATATACTTTATTTCTGTCTTTCTCACGATAACATTGTTTTTGTTCGAGCGCATTGGCAATATATTAGCGCACGAGCGACAGAGATATAAGTATAGACTGGTCATTGTACAAAATAGGCTATTTGACTAATTTTGGAAAACCATTTTAAATTATTCTTTATTACGTAATAAGCGCACCACATTGATATTTCAGGCAAAATCAATGTATTTTATAAAAAAATCAATGTTAAAGTTTAAAATTTTAAAACCGCGCCAAAAACGCTATGGCGCTGGAAACGTCACTTGTTGACGTCACAAGCCTGCAAACATTGTAATATCCTTAGCCATTTGACAGCCATCAATCGCGGATCCTAAGTCTATGGTAGTGTCAAACGCCTGAAGCCATATTTATTTACAGGCAAGTGACGTCATCAGTAATCTAAGATCGTTTTTGCCACAGAAAAAAAAAACAAAAATTATTGCATTTTTCTAGGTGAAATTAATCAATCAATAGACTTAATTTAGTCTATACTAGCTGCCGCCCGCGGTTTCACCCGCGTGGTTCCCGTTCCCGTGGGAAAATCGGGATAAAAAGTATCCTATGTTTTAATCTAGGCTATCTACTATCTGTGTGCCAAATTTCAACCAAATCCGTCCAGTAGTTTTTGCGTGATTGAGGAACAAACATCCAAACATCCAAACCCACAAACTTTCACATTTATAATATTAGTAGGATAATAGTTGAATATGTTTTTTACGCCATTATCTTTTAGGATGACCAAAATTTGTAGTATATTTTCAATGTTGTCAAAAACCCTATTATTTCTGCCTACGTCACATATTACGGAGAAAATAAATTCAAATCCTGGTACTTTGGTGATGTATTTGTATTACGAAAAAAAAAATCTATTAATTTATTCATTTCAAAATTCTTTATTTCATATTATAAACAAAATGTAACAATTACTTGTACTGATTAATTTAAATATATTAGGCTAAACTTACCACCTACAAAATCTTTAGAAATATGTAAAAATACATATATTAATACCACATATAAAATCTTTAGAAATATGTAATAAAAATCTATTAAAAACAATCCTCTTTATCTGCTTACGTGTACTCCTGTCCTTTAGAGAATCTGTCCTTATGAGAATAAAGGCTAGAAGTAACCTAGTCACTCGCGAATTGAAGGCCCGCGATTGCATTGTGGGTGAATCAACTTTTTTTTGTCACGAAAAAATCGACCCATGTGTAATTTTTTATAAATTAAAACAAAACTAGATAATTCTTTTGTAAAAAATCTGTATTTTACGATATTTAGATTCATAGCCAATAAAACATACTTAGTTTTGTATAAAAATAATCAATAGTTTAAAGAAAAACATGGGTGACCCAGGGGACAATGTTGTCCCCAGCTTTTATATGAAAAATAGGAGTTGTCTCCTCTCCTGGGTTACCTATGTTTTTCTTTAAAATCACATAAAAATTTTCATGTCTTTTAAGTTTTCTTATAAAAGATAATTAGCTGAGAGTATAAGCAACTACAGATTAACTTCATATAAAAATGATTCACGTAGATATTTTAAGAGATGCCACAAGACAACAAAAAGTTGATTCACCCTTGTATGTTATGTACTACTATTATAAATTTGTGGAGATTAAATGAATATGAATAACTATCGGCAAGAGGAGCTCGGTGGCGCAGTGGTTTAGCGCCTGGCCCAGCGATTGCGTAAGTTAAGCAACGTTTGCGATGTCGGTCATGGGATGGGTGACCAAAAATTTACTATCGAGAACTCCTCCGTGCTTCGGAAGGTAAGTTAAGCCGTTGGTCCCGGCTGCATTTGCAGTCGTTAATACCCACATTACCCACCAATCCGCATTGGGCCCGCGTGGTGGGTTATGGCCCGTCCTCCTTATCCACAAGGCCTGTGCCCCAGAAGTGGAGACAAAAAAAATGGCTGATGAACAACTATCGGCAAACACAGACTCGGGCAAGGAGTTCCATACTCTAAGTCTCTAGCGGTACGGATGATAAAATAGTAATCATCTTTATTAGTAATATGGCTTACTTTAATGAAACTAATAATTTGGTCTTCCTGCCTGGCATGGCCTGCGTCGAACTTGTAGGCACCTTTGTTGAAATACTTCAAAGTCGGGTACCCTTTGACGCCGAAACGAGTCGCAAGCTCCGGCTGTTTGGTCGCGTCCACTGCAGCTAATACGCCATTAATCTACAACAGAATTGCATACAAGTTGCCGTGCGTTCACAGCGATACGTTTTAGGGCAAGGCCCCACTAGTGCGTTGCGCTGCGTTGCGTCGCGTCGTCGCAACGGAACAACGCATTGTGTACCACACCTGCGTTGCGTTGACGCTGCGACAACGCAACGCAGAGGGTACGCTCGTCTAGCTTCCTCTGTAGCAGTGGATCACTGGCCGTCCGTCGTCGCAGCTGAGCGGCGACGACGCAGCGCATCACCCTCCTTCCCGATTCGTCTCTTGTCCGTCGATCCGTTGAAATGTCGCGCACGACGACGCAACGGTCTAATGGGGCATGTCATAAAAAATACATGGAAAACGACGTACCGACGACGCTGCGACGACGCAACGCAGCGCAACGCACTAATGGGGCCTCGCCGTTGTGCCATAGGGAAGATTTAGATTAGTGTCCAATCTAGTATGATTATTTGTTATAAATAAAAATATTAGTTTATAAACATGTGAATGCTAGGATCTCAAAAAAAAACCTGTTTTATTTAGATTTAAGTTTTAGGTTTAAGTTACTAAGTTTTTCTGTGTGGTTAAGTTTTTTGAAACTTATTCCTTTAAGCGCCATCGCACACGGGGGACTTTTGTCTCCGCAACTATTTTGTCTCTCACATGGTTTGTATGAAAAGTTGCAGACGACTGCGTCGCTTCGTGTGCGCGCTTCCATATAAACCCGTGGACTTGAGACAGAGACAAAACAGTTGCAGGGCGACTAAGTTGCCCGTGTGCGATAGCGCTAAGTTGCTGTGTCCGAAAAGGGCGATCAAGTATTTAAGTTCTTTTAATTTATAACACCTCTGGGGCCCTATTTATTGACTGATGTTCGTTCGACATATGACTCAAAACAATGAGATGTCGAACGAAAATCAGTAGAAACGAGCGCTCCAAAAATATGGCCCCTGAACCTACACTTAATTCGCAATAAAGTATTTGTATTTGAAATTATAATCCCAGTCAAACAACGAAGCGATGCCAGTAGAGCCTTGGGGAAATGGTATTCCCTTCATCACTACCAGTTGTGCCATTTTTTTATCACTTACAGACGTAAGACGTACAAGAGCCAAAGTACTACTATTTTAAACAATATATTATAATTTAAAAAACTGATTTTTTAATAATATTTTCAATCACTTTTTATCTTCGATCAAGAATACCCTAGATGTCCGGTAAGTGTCGCAAAAATGGCACCTCAAATAGCGTCCCACTTACAAACTGGGCGCTTAATTAAAAATTAATAATTTTGTGACCAATAGGGAATATGCATAAGTCACCGATTTTGATAAATTTGAGCTTGATCGCTGCGGACACTTGTAAAAACAAGATGGAACAGAAAAAAAAATGTATATTTTAATTTTATCACACGATGAAATCAGGGGAAAATAAAGATTATTTTTTTCATTTTCGAATATAATGCACTTAACAGTCAGATAGAATATCGAATAAGAAATAATATTTTGTATGACACATATGTACTTAAACGCAAAATTTAAGGAGATAATTGAAGATTCTTGGCTAACTATATTAAACGCGCCTGAAACACACCTAAAACGTGACAAGTGACATCACATATTTGTGTAGAGCTTTTTCGGCGGGAGCTGATGCGTGCTAACTTCAAGTATCACGAGAAAAAAAAGCAAGAGAAAAGCTTCAATATTACAGTTGATTTTCTCACGCATTATACTTTTGATTTTGATTAAAAAAATTGATGCATATTCCCTATTACAAAAAAATCCGTTTGAATTATATCAAAAGGCTCGGTTCAGACTTCAGATACACTAAACCCGTTATCGGCCCAACTATGCTCTGACGTCGGCGGCCGAGCGCGGCGCATCAAAACTAAAGGTTATTATGAGAGCGCGTCGCCGGACGATGTCGGTTATAGTGTAGTGCAAACGCATTTTCGCCCGAGCATAGTTCGGCCGATGTAATCCGTCGTACGTCGACTTAGTTCACCTTTTCGGTCTTAATTCTGGTGGCTGCTCTTTCAAACTCAGGTTTAATCTTCTTACAGTGGCCGCACCACGGAGCGTAGAAAACCACCAAAGCGTGTTCAGCCCTCGCTAATATGCTGTCAAAAGTTTCCGCTAAATGGGGGAGAACAATGATTTATTTATTTACTTGGGAAGAAGAGATTATGGAGATATATAAGATATATAATGGAGAAGTTACCAAAGTTTTTTTTTATTCGCTATTATTAATATTAAGGCCAAATTATACACAAATGTGAAAGAATCATCAAATTGTCTCTAAAAATTAAAGTTACAGGATGTGAAAGATACGATTTTAAGATAGTTTTGCTCATCGGGCGCGTATAATTTCCAGCGGAGGAATAGGAGCGAAGTGGCGTGACGTCATCTGCGGAATATCTCGAGTGACCCAGCCACGCCACCACCATACAAGCGATAGGTGGGTGACGTCACGCTTTTATAAGGTCATTCGGATCGCGCAAAAGTTAGTCAACTTATTGATTACTCTGACATTTATTGATGGATTTAAAAAAACACTGTCGTATTAGTTTTTGCCTATATTTTAATCCCACCCAGTTAAATATAATGTTTTCAACGTCACGAAACTTCTCCATTTAGATAAAAAGTAAAAAAGATCAGACATCATCAAGAAATTGAGGGTTTTACGGTAAAACAAAATCGACTGCTAACATTGATAAGTCGAGTAAAGAGAGTGACAAGCATGATTTTAAACACAAAGGATCTTTTTACAAAAACGCCAAGAAATATGGACTAATAATTAAACATCAATCTTGAGAAACATAATTATGGTTCGCAGTTTTGTATCTTACTTGGATATTACTTCCATACCTATTACCTACAGTAATATAATAAGTCTATGCCTACATGCTACATAAACGTAACTACCTACCCAAGTTGTTTATTAGTTAATAACGATTATAACAATAATATTACATACCCGAATGTAATGTTTTTTTTATTAACCGTGCCAGAAACATAATTAGCTGTCCGATCAGCAAGAAGAAATCAATTTTAATGCAATTTTATATGACTATTCTTTTGGACATGGTAAAATCTATCAGTCAAAGTGACAACTTGACACAAAGAGTAGTATTAAAGTTTTTAAGTAGTAGGCATTGACCTGCATTATAAAAAATTTTTTTTTCATGTCAGTGAATCAAATTAAAAACGCGCGAACTAAGTTTACGTTTTTTTACTCATACATATGCTATGTACGGCCCGTGTTTTCGTCAATTTTCACGGATTGTTAGAAATTCATGGTTTTGTTTTGAAAAATGAGTTCATTAAGTGACAGTGAAAGTATATAATTAACTCCTGAAAGTACCTATCACAGAGGAAATAATCACTACGTTGTACCTATTAGAATTAAAACTGATCAACTGACGCAAGAAATGTGATGAATAATCTATTAGGTACCTGCCAAAACGCAGGAGATATATGAAAGCCTATGGTAATTTTATTGAATGGAGAAATGCAATGCTTTCATAATTGCAAAAATGTCTCAAATGTATACCACTATACCTATATAAATTTTTAGTATTTCTTTTTTTCATTATTAGATTCTATTTAATTTCAATTTAGTTGTTACTCTATGTTTTATTAAATAATAATATTAAAATAAAATATGAGGCGCCTTTTATTTTCTCATAGAGGGTGATGAAAAGTAGAGTGTATCACTCGGGCGCAAATATATTTTTGGCTCGGGCGACGTACTATGGGCAACAGCGTCGCTTAACCAGTTTGCAACAAAATTCGTGTGCGCGCGTATCGCCCCTGCACGAACTAAACGTATGTGACAGCGGGCGCGGCGTGCAAGCGATTTTGACCTTAGCAGTGGTTAAGCGACGCTGTTGCCCATGGTACTTTGAATCCCTCGCTACGTTCAGGATTCTACTAAAGAATCCCTCACTTCGCTCTGGATTAAAAAAAAAACGCCCTCGCTGTAAAAATATTATTTTACTCCCTTATGGTACAATCTACTATTGTGAGACCGTTTGTTTCTTAACAAAAATAAAATAAATTGCCAAACCTGTCAAATGCACCACATCTGTAGCAGGAGACCAACTTTCGTCAACAGTTTCTTTCTTCTTTTGTTGTAACTGAGCTGTTGGGTCTCTCATGAAATCTACTATAGCTTGCCTTTTATTTTCACCATTATATGGGAACCGTAGCTGACCCTTCCTGCAATAATTTTTAAAGTATGAGCCTAATAAATTATTTTCTAAACAAACTGAGAGTCGTATTATAGAATCAAACTCAAACTCAAATCTCTGCTTGAGTACAGTTAGAAAGAGATGGCGCTATATGCGATGAAGATCAACTTTTTTTTTCAACTGAACTCAAGCAGAGATTTGAGTTAGCCTAACTGTCTTAGGTCTACGTGACGTGTCAGGGGCCCAAGTTACGTTGGTCGTGCAAAGATTCTGTAAGTGAACAAATATAAACGTTGAGTTGAGCTCCGTCAATGGCGGCTTCTTTCCGGACACGTTGGTCTTTTGTATAGAGCAGGGGTCTCCAAACTACGGCCCGCGGGCCAGATCCGGCCCGCGAGCACTAACAATCCGGCCCTCGAAAGCACGCCGGATCTTATCAACAATACTGTAATTTACAGTATGTTGATACGGAGTTAGCTAAATTCTGGCCCTTGGGACTTCATGAAGGAGTTAGTCTGGCCCTTATGCTAAAAAGTTTGGAGACCCATGGTATAGAGCATAGAGACGCCCAACATAGCTTGGGCCCCGGACACGGCACGGCCCGGATATGTGGGGATATGTGTGCCTGATAGACCTTTACTCACCCCTCCTGGTTTCTGAGGTACTTTATCGGAGGTTTAACTTTATCTGTGTTCATTATTTGGTTTTAAAGTAATAAAATTCACCTTTAAACCAGAGGGTCTATCGGCTAAAAACATTGAAGTTCATGTTAACTGTAATTGGACAGATCGATGTGATTCATTGCTACTTTTCTTTGGTAAATTTTTATTTATGCCAAAATAAACTAGCAATGTATCACATCCATCTGTCAAATTACAGTTAACATGAACTTCAATGTTTTTAGCCGATAGACCCGCCGATCTTAATGTGACCCCTCTGATTAAGATAAACCACTGATATGTAGTGATGGGACTCGAATCACAATTGATTCGAATGATTCGAATCACGTCAATCCATGCTCGATTCGAATGTGTATTTATGCTGATTCAAATCATTACCTGATTCGAATCAGTCAGCTGATTCGATTTGGTTGGCTGATTCGAATCATTTTTTTTATTCAAATTTTGATGGCATAACAATAATTATTATTAACATTGAGTTTTTTTTGTTTTATATACTATTATTGAGTACCTTGCTGGTCTGTCTCTATAATTTATTACCTTCCTATTCAAAATGTTCAAACCCTTTTTATTGAGCTCACGATCCAAGATATTAGTGGTAATAGTTTAGATCCGCTTTTTGGGTCGAAATTGGGTTTAATCCTGTAAAGACCCAAAAGACCAGGTTTATAACCTTGCCCATCTCTAGTCGCAATGTTTGACAGTTGTCACAGTCAAACAATGCGAATGCGTTTCCCGCGTATTTTCTGAATGAATCACTACAAAAAGCCTCAGAGCTACGTCACTTCCGGAAAAGTTTTTAAACTTTTAAAACATTTTTATTTTAGCAAAAAAAATTTAACAAAAACTAAAATATATGGGTCATGGCTTTTTTCATTCTCTCTTCGAAAAGCAAATAAACAGGGCATGTTATTTTTTGTCGTGTTGTCCATTCTAATATTTTTAATTTTTTTCCATTGATTCGAATCATTCGAATCATCACACTGATTCGAATCATTCTTATTGGTTATCTGATTCGAATCATCACATTGATTCGAATCATCGTCAAATCCGGATCGACGATTCGAACCACTTACAGGTGATTCGAATCGATTCGAATACATTTTTTTTTATTCAAGTACCATCACTACTGATATGTACCTCAGTAACACGGCTATCAGTGATGTCAATTAAATTTACTAAATGCTTTACTAAATTCGGTGCTATTTCTTTCTTTTCCATAATTATAGTATAAGATGACACAAAACTTTATGAAGTTATAACTGGAAGAAAGGAAAGAAAGAATACTTCAATACTACATTAGTATTGCTTATCAGGGGGCTGTGGAAATGGGTGAAATGGTTCCAACCAAGGTGACTGATCACCTGTCCGGCTTCGCTGGCGACCCCCTTCTAAATAATAATAATCGGGGGGCCGATAAGCTCTCTCTCTCTAACTCTATTGCTAACAATTCTCGATTGAAATCGCAGTTGCATTGCTGCTTTAAATAAGATGTCACATTGGTTCTTACTAAAGCAGTAATGTAACTGCGATTTCTGTCAAAGTTAATTCCAAAATTTCCAACAAACTTACAAAATCAGGGGCCAGATACAAGAGGGCTCCATATTTACTCCTCTTAATATTAATTTACTTACTCATAGTACAGAAGAGTGGGAAAGCCAGTAATGTTGTAGATTTGCCTTATTTTAGAATTTCCAGGCTTAGCTACATCAATAGCCGCTAATAATGCTTCACCCTAAAAAAAAGAATTATTGTACTGAAATTAAACTATAAAATAAAAATTAATATACTGTTAACAAAGAATTTTCGGGTACCTTCAAATCTGATGCGGCTAGAACATACTCCGGTTTCATAGTTTTGCAATACCCACACCAAGGTGCATAGAACATTATCATTGACTTCTTGTAAGCAGCTGCTCCTTTTTTTAAAAACTTTGTTAATGCCTACAAAAGAAATATTTTTTTCACTTCTCATGCTCGTAAAGTTCAACTTTATGTTGGATATAGGCTGCATAAAATCACTTTTCATGCTCTAGAGTGCATAAAGTAAAATCTTCGTCTAAGTCTCAGATTCCTAAGACAAAGGTGGTCAGGTAAACAAACAGCCACACACTCAATTAAACTTCGTTAAATAAACTTGTTATTTCATTTTGTTTCTTCATTGTCATACTATACATAATCCTTGTTCTAACTTATAATATTTTAAACAATACTAAATACTGGTGCGAGTCGTATTTTTTCTAGTATATTATTTAGTATTGTTTAAAAATAGCATTGTAAATGCAAAAATCTAAAATTTAAAAATTATAATATTTTTTTTTGCAATATTGCTGTTTAATCCTCACAATGAAAATGAAAAGCAGAGTGTATAACTCGAACATAAAATAGTGCATTTTAGGGCCTTGTTGACCTTGTTGTACAATCTACTATTGTATTTTTATCAATTTATCAAATGTGAGGCAGCCACATGAGGTCAGACAAAAATGAAATATCTATTATGTCTCATTTTCATGTGCCTGACGGATTAAAGACCAATTAGTGCGGGTATAGGCACTTTACACAAGTAAGCTAACTTAGTGTTTAGTGTAAGTAATCATTATTTCAAAATATTGGCTTTAACACCATGTTAGAAAATTTTATGTATACTTTTGTGTGATATAATAATTCTCCATGCTTGACAAAGCATTACCTAATTACATCCCTATCAGATGTTTACTAAACTATTACATATAACACTATTATATAAAACACCATAACTAACTGATTTGTTGCTGCAATATAATGGAATTATAGATGGCGTTTTTAACTTAATGTAATAAGTGAAAAGTAAAAATAATAAATAATAATGACATATTGGTAGGTCAAATGATTGTTTTACCTCTGCATCTGAAAGATGAAAGATGTCAGTGGCTCCAGGGTCTTCTTCCCAAGGTAGATCTCCCGTAGGGTCTCGAAGAAAATTTGACATTGAACTAAGTGTTTCACTTCTATCATAGTCCTTGTGAAAATCTCCATCTTTATAGTGCTTAATGTAATAAGCTTTTTCCGTTGGTATCTTTAACTTCTTGCACAGCTTCTTACCTTCACTAAAAATAGCTTTTCATTGTTATTGTGTTTTTACTAATGTAATCATCACTCTTAAGGTTAAAATCGCTTGCCATTACAACATAATATGTTTAGTTCATGAAGGGGCGATATGCGCGCACATGAATTTTGTTGCTAACTGGTTAAGAGACACTGTTGCCCATAGTACAAATGAAAAGTTGACACATCAACTAGATAGAATGCCTAAATGATGTTCAAAAATGATGATGTAGAAACTTTTTAAGGTCATCGTCACAGAATAACTAATAGAACAAGTACAGAAGCAGCATTCCGCAAAGTCATTTAAATAAATAGCAACTTTTGCTCCAACACAATAAAGTACAATTCAAGTCGCACAGCGCTAATAGTAGTTGCCTCTCTTTCTATCGCATGCTTTTACCTTTTCTGACGACGCAACGTTAGGGTCATCGTCCTTTAAATAAACTGTGTAGCATATATCATAATGTGAAAAACGACAATTGTTTATTGGTTTTTTGATTTTGACTTCCGTACAGGGCATCTTAATGGCGATTCGACATTGTTACTATTATAAAGAGACAATACCTACGCAGGCATTAAGATGCCACGCGACTACACAGGCGGGCGTGTGGCAGCCCGCTGCTCACTTGTGCCCTCGTATGCACGGCTAGCGGTAGGTGCTTAGCGAGTGAAGGAGGCCTGTCATCATGTAGTGAAACACATATTATAATAAATTGATAAAACATGCTAAAATCTCACCTATTGCTACAATCTATAATGGCTAGGGTAGCTTGACCTTTCATAGCTTCTGCAGTCTCTCGGAACACATCCGTTATTGACTCTGATGACTTGGCCAGATTGACATACAATATCATGACATTCGTTTTTGATCTTAATAACTTCTTAAAATCTTTCAGATCATTTATACCTGTAACCATGGGAGTCTTTTGTTTCTTTACTTGCAGTGATATTTGGACTAGCATTAGCAACACTGGAAATATCACCTGAAAACAGCAATGCAGGACAATCTGTTCAGTGACATTCGATAAGTTTCGTTTGCCGGAGACAGGCGCGGTCTCAGGGGGGGGGGGGGGTCACAGGGGACATGACCCCCCCCCAAAATCGTAATGTCACATAGAAAAAGCTTCTAAAAATTACAAAAAAGCTATTGTATTCTTATTAGTGACCCCCCCTTTTGGGCTGCGATGCGACCGAGCCTGGCCGGAGACGAGTAGAGTATTTTAGGGTGGGACAGACCCTGGTCTTACTCAGACCAGGGTCTGGCCCACTCAATAACATTTGCAGTGATTTACATTGTATTATACAGGTATAGCGAACTCAACTCTGCTATGAAAACCACTTGCGGAAATCAATAATCTGCAGTTTTGTTTGAATAATATCAGTGTCGCTGGTTATTGTCGTTTTTTAATCGTGTCACCATAACCTTAAATAAGTTCGTAACAACATAAGAACATACCTCCCACTGCAAAAAAATACGCATGGTTTTTACTTAATGTAGGTGTATAAATTAATTAAATACTTATACGAGTTGATAATAATCTTATTAATAACTTATTTTACAAATAAACAAATAACAAGCCAACCGAGCCGACTAGCTTGCTACCAAAGAGTAATATATTAGATTGGGAAAAGAGCGCCCACTCATGGCAATTTTTTGAAACACTGATTGATTTGAAAGGTTATCAGCGCCTCTGGAGGTTTGAGCGGAACTAATGAGAAGAAATGCGGGAAATTATAATTGCTGAAAATGTGTTTTTTCGTATATATATTTTGTCATTTTTGTAATAATTTCTTTATATAAAACAAAAATATTAATAAAAAAGAGTAAATCGAAACAAAAAACACAAAAAGCAAAAATGTGATCTTTGTGAGGATCGAACTCGGTATTTGTCGATCGATGGCAGTGTCTTGTATACGTAGGTTGAGTAGATATCCGCTATGCCACTGAGACATTACTTCAATTGTCGAATTTACTAATTATATTGGTACTGTCTTCTTAAATCAATTTATTTTATTTTGCATATTTTATAAGTCGGACTGCAGAGACATCTTTTGGCAATCTTGAAGACTTTTTTGTAAAAGTTGATGCTTAAAGTTTAGAGATGACGCTCCTTTTTTCTTCCACTTCTAAGAGTGTCCCCCCTGCACGCGTAGCATGAGCAAACGGGACTCTTGTCTACGAAGACTTATCGTCTCGACCTTCTCGATTGCTGAGCACAGTTTGACAGACAGATGGGACTCGTTCTCAGAATTTCGAAACCTTTTAATGTCTTTTAATAAAAAAAAGTGAATTTTAAAGGTAATCTTTTTATTTCAACACCAATAAACGTCAAAATTATCTAAAATGATCCAAAATAATTTAGTTTAAACATGATTCTCATTTTTTTTATAAGTTCTAAGATAAAAAGTTCTCTTCCGTCGACAAGCTCTCTCGAGCTCGAGAAGAATAATATTGCCAGTAGAAAATAATTACTTTATTTCTCATAAAGCACCGTTCTTTTCTATAGATTTCACAACGCTAATCTCTTAAAACTAATTAAATATAGCTGTATGGATATAAATTCGTTTGCCTTTCTTTTATTGAGAGTATTTTGAAAAGATAACACAGACTACTAACGAAATTGTTAATTTAGTAGTCTGTGTAAAATGACGAGAAAATTACGAAATATTGAAATCAACGTATGAAAATAATTTTAGTTTATGTTTTTAAGGAATAAAATATAAGCACGGACAATTAAAATTTATTTTTATTGCGAAATTTAGATTCATATAAAATAAAATACGTAGAAAACTATTTCGAATCTTCTTATTAGTCTGTGAACTCTCTCTCGACCTTCTCGACTACTCAAAGGGTGGTAGACAAGTTTCTCTGATTCAACTGTCAAATTAATGTCAGTTGAAGAGAAAAGCTCGTGTTTGTCGACTTTTGACCTTAGGTCCCGACCATAAAGTTAATATTCCACTGGAATAGAGGAGAGTTCGCTTGGCTGCGACACCAAAAGTGACATGAGCCAGTGTGTGAAAATTTGTAAACGTGTGCGTGAACTTTAGAGATGCCCTGAAGTCCATTTTAGATTGTCGATAACCATAATGTATTATTGCTCTAATAAATAAAACACAAACAATATTATGAACAATTTTATTTAAATAATTTCTTACAAGTCTCCTTGAGGCTCCCAGCCTATTCTATTTATGACATTTATTCAGTAACTTAATCACTGGATTTACAGGAAACCTGGAAATATTGTTAAATTAGTACTTAAGTAGGTATAATTTACCATTTGAAAACTGTCGGTTAAAAGCAGCTTTAGATAAAGCTATCAGTGTTCACAAAGACAAATAAGTTTATATTGGAAATCATCGACATGAGTATCGATAATATAATAATTTTTGATCAATCTCTACGCCTTATTTTCTCAAGTTCACGGACATAATATCTTTTTATCTAACACATAATGTTTAGAAATCAACCTTTATTTAGAAAATAGGTGGTTAATAGCATGATATTAGTGTATTACTTAGTGTATTTAGGAATATATTCAACTAAAATATGAAATACGAAAATGGTACTTGTACAATCTTATTTACCTGTGAAATTAGTGTTTATTTGGGTTGTTGTCGTAAATAACATTACAATTCAGTACAGAACACGACACCATTATTGATTTATATAGCTTTATGAGCCTAACCGATCAGATCGCAGTCAAAATTACAAAATAATCGTGTGGACGCTTTTCACCAAGATGATAACAGACGATAAATGAAGTCAAACTAGGTTCTGCTGTCATTTTCTTTTAACTCTTTCTCGCACATCGCATAAGCCGTAAGAATCGGTTTCTCACTCGCACCATTGTCCGTCTACTTGAGCGTAGCGAAATTTTTCTATGTCTATGGTCCCGACAAAGAACAATACGAGTCTACTAGTTGTAAATGCGAGCCATAAAGTTAATATTCCACTGGAATAGAGGAACAGAGTTCGCTTGGCTGCGACACCAAAAGTGACATGAGCCAGTGTGTGAAAATTTGTAAACGTGTGCGTGAACTTTAGGGATGCCCTGAAGTCCATTTTAGATTGTCGATAACCATAATAGTCCCTTCTGTTAGGGTAAAAATAGTTCAGATTGTGATACCAGCACCAGATTTTAGTATGTTGTTAAACATGTTATTCTATCTTAAAAACCGTCGGGAGCCCACCTGTAAAGTGTCTGGATCCGGAGATATGACGTCATCAAAATGGCGGCCGCCGTATTTAATAAAAATGCGAATAATTATGATGATGATTAAAAAAGTACCGTAAGGAAGCATTTTTCAAGTTACTTTGTCACATATTTTTGTAAAGTTAACTGAATTTGCTACAATTTCAGCTTAACCCGAATAGTCTAGGTCCATTGGTTGCGGAGACACAGCTAGTCATATGGAATTGTTTCACAAAACCATATTTGACTAGCTGTGTCTTCGCAACCAATGGACCTAGACTATTCAGGTTAAGCTAAAATTGTAGCAAATTTAGTTAACTTTACAAAAGAATATGACATAAAAACCTGGAAAACGCTTCCTTAAGGTAGTTTTTTAAAGAAACTGAAATCAGTGTTAAGTTTTTAGAGCAGCAGCACAGAGTTTCAGGGTTGTAAACTTGGGTATAAAGGCACTCAAGGGACTTAATAACATATTAAAAATCGTAATTACATACGCGTTTGTGATTTTTGCCTTTTTGTGTCGATATTGACTGATTTTTTCTGGTTTTCTAATAATTTACCAATATTTTAGATTTCTGAGTTATGTTTTTTTAGTTTCTGTCAAAAACATTAAAGTATCACAATGTATATACACGCTGAAATTTTAATCATTTGGTACCCGCCGTGGGGTGGTTCCACTCATGATTACAAACAACTTTTACTATGGGGCCAACTCTCGTGCTCGCAAAAAAAATCAGCTGTTCCATACATTAAGGTCGAGTAGGTTCGGCACTTTGGTATGGAACAGCTGATTTTATTTTGCGAGCAGGAGAGTTGGCCTCATAGTAGAAGTTGCTTGTAATCATGAGTCGAACCACCCCACGGCGGGAACCAAATGATTAAAATTTCAGCGTGTATATTTGGAATTGGCTATTCATTAGCTTTTATTGGATACCCATATTGTTATAACCAAAAAATATTTTTTTTTTCGACCTATAAAAGAAATCGATGGCGCGCGACGTTTCGACATTTTTTTTCGCTATTTATTATTAATGAAGGTACTTAAAAGTTATATTTTTTCAAATCTGCATTAAATAGACTATGTATACATATTTTTTGTTTGCCATTAAAAATATCAGTTTAATAATTATGGTTACTTAAATTTAAAAAATGGAAAGTTTTGTGTATTAAATTTCCATATAATTTAAATTATTTTTGTAACTGTACTATTCCGCTAATATTGTGCTATACAGCATTATAGAACACTTAATTACCTTTCTTTTGACACCCGACACATGTATATAAAGCTCATAAAATCATAATTATTCGCATTATTATTAAATACGGCGGCCGCCATTTTGATGACGCCATATCTCCGGATCCAGACACTTTATAGGTGGGCTCCCGACGGTTCTTATGATAGAATAACATGTTTGGACGCTTTTCACCAAGATGATAACAGACGATAAATGAAGTCAAACTAGGTTCTGCTGTCATTTTCTTTTAACTCTTTCTCGCACATCGAATAAGCCGTAAGAATCGGTTTCTCACTCGCACCATTGTCCGTCTACTTGAGCGTAGCGAAATTTTTCTAATGGACGGTACACACGCAGCGACTTTAATCGACGGTGACTCGCTAGCGACTTATGACTTTTGTGTCTATATTATAGCGATTTATCAGTATTCGTTTCGCAGTAGAAGGCAGTAGACGCAAAGAGTATAATAATATATAGGGGAAAGTAGATGTGTATACCGGTGTCTGTTATTAACTTTTTTTATTTGTGAACGTTTCTTTGTAATGTCCGAAGAAAGGCTTAAATTTTTCCACTAATATCTCATAGCTTTGTGACTTTAAATCTCTGTTGGAGTAATCTTTACTCTTAACCATCCATAATGAAGGTAATTCCCGGTATAATTCTATAAATTCAGTTACAAAAGCCCGAGAATATTTACGTAGGTCCGCCATTTTAAAATCGCTCACGCACGGCGTACACGTCCACACATCAACGATGTCGCTGGCGACTGTTTGGCGACTGTCGACTTTTCAGATTTACAGCGATTCGATCGCCGCATTGACAGCGACTATAAATCGCTGCTAATATTCACGTCCACACACAGATTTTGACATCGCCAGCGAGTCGCTATCGATTAAAGTCGCTGCCGTATGGACCCTACTTAAGTCTATGATGCGAGCATGAGTATCTCGATCTCAGTGTCATAGAATATGAATATAAGGTTCTTGATCTCAACCCGACAAAAGTGACATTTCGGTGTAGACAAGCCATTGTTCTGTGAGTCGAATCTTATCTCGATGTTGGTCATGCTACGCGTGCTGCTTGCTACAAATTAGTAATCTGTGGAGCCGACTCACCCAAGGAGGTTAATATAGGGAGTGAGTACTCTACAACAAAAATTTTCACTATTCGTTTAAAAGAAATTCAACTTTATTTTATTGGTATAGAGTTGAAATTCTATCGACGACATTGACTGAAGGCACTACTGTGTGAATGAAACAGGCGAAACAGACTGTTCTCGCCGTCTTTACTGTTCCCTGTACCGAGCTGTTATCAGAGTAACAAAACAACCTGTTGCCACTGTTTCGCCTGTTACGTGGAACAAGCGCTTTCTTACTCTAACATATGGAAAGAAAGGAGACAAAGCTTGTTATTTTTATCTGTTATATAAACCGACCATATCAAAAATACATTCGACTTTGTAAATTAGTCGTGTTATCTGTTCCTGTGTTTGTTTATGGCATTTTTTGTTTTTTGTGGCAATAGAGTTTGGCTGTTTTGCCAATGTAATGTTAAAAGGTAGGTAAACAGGCTGAATTAAATAAAACTATTTTAATTTTATTGAGATTCTAAAGGATGTTTAAGCACTTTATTATATACGTGGAATGGATGCATTCTTAAAGCAAATTAGGATATGCGGATAGGAAATGGGACATCTAGTGCTGCCAGGGAGTTAAGGAAAAGATCAGGGTTCCCAGATTGGAGGTTTTTTGTAGTAAAAATTTCCTTGAAAATTTTCCTGCAGTAGACTTAATTCACCTGGTATTTCATCATCACCATTTATGTCTGCACTGCTGGGGCACAGGCAATGACCGGAAGAACAAAATGATGTAGAGAAGGTAGGAAAACATTTGACTTGTGATCATTAGTTAAAAAACACGGGTGCAAGCGATTTTCGACCTTACTGACTTTTAACGTCAATATGGTCCAAAATCGCATGCACTAGTTTTTAACAACAATCTATTTTTCTTTTTATTATTTGAACTTATTTAGTAAATTTATGATAATTACTGCCATCTATCGCAATTTAAGTAAAATGCTTAGTGAAAGTAATACTGAAAGCAACTTCATTAGGTGACATGATGGTTCACTCAATACAAACAAGATGTCGCATGTGTACCGTAACTGCCGTAATGGAAAACATATTTTATAAGATTAGATTTTACATAATTGTAATAAAGTTTAGTCTTGCTTAACAGAAAAAAATAACAGTTTATGATCATTATAGATAAAAACTACAAGCTTCGTTTCTTTTCTTTATGTAAGTAGTCCTAAGGTTAGAGTAAAGAAGCGCTTGTTCCACGGACGGAACAGGAGGAACAATGGAAGCTTATTGTTATGACTGTTATTTTTGTAACAGGGTGTTGGAACTGTTATTTTAGTGTAACAGGAACAGTTGTAACAGGTAGGCAATTTACCCTGTTACAACCCATGTCTAAATACCACGATAGTAGGACAAAAAAATGTACGTTACCGATCAAGTAGTGTATCATGCCGGCGTTACATATTCGCCGAGCATCAGCACAATTCATCGTACGTTGCCGGTTTTGAAAGAACCTCTTTGAAGCATTTGTTACAAAACCAGCAACGTACGATGAATCGCGCCGATGTTCGGCGAATATGTAATGCCGGCATCAAAATTAAGGATTCGGAGTGGGATGTTGAGTTGAATACATATATAAGGTCCTTCTTAAATAGTGCACAAAAATTTAAGGGGGGTCAATGAACTCATGCATACAAACAACTTTTACTATGGTACCAACATTGAAATCGCGAAAAAAAATCAGCTGTTCCATACATTTTGATCTATTCGATTTTAAATTTTCTTTGGAACAGCTGATTTTTTTTCGCGATTTTAATGTTGTACCATAGTAAAATAATATATAATGCTTGGACAATTTCACACAGCGTCATCTAGCCCCAAAATAAGCAAAGCTTGTAATATGGTTGCTAGACGACTGATATACTACTTATATTTTATTTTATTTTATTTTATTTTACAAATTTTCGGAAAACTTACAGCTAGGTAAAAATAAAGTAGGTTATTCTTATATATTATCTATCTTATATATTCTTTTTAAAAATATACTTATTATACATAGTAGTAACACCGAGACGGTCACAGAAATTAAAATTCATCATGTTTGTTGTATGCATGAGTAGTTGAGTACATTGACCCCTTAAAATTTTGTGTACTATTTAAGAAGGACCTTAAATAACTGTTTAGTCAAGCCAGTTTTTCCAAATTTATCTAAAAAAAATCGGGTTGCACTCCCGGGAGTCCCGACAAAAGTGAAAACTTGAATATTAACGTTTTGGAATGGTTAGGGAATAATTTTGCTACGAATTTTCTCTGCATTTGAATTTACGAATACAGAACTGTGTTGTACGAAGGTCTTATGCATAGCTTAACAGAAAAACTAGAGTTTGGACATTGAATTAAAAAATTAGCGTGTTGCTGGTGACACAAGTGTTTTCGTCTTGAAATGACGCGCCACCATTTTCACCGCGTCCCGTAGAAAGAGAGGGGGATACTTCCGCCGCCGGCTGTCTACTCTCCATCCGTCACATCTGTCTTATGAATTTTCGATCAGGGTCAAGTGATCCTTACTGACGCGATTTTAACATTTTTTCCCCATTACAAAAAAGCGTACAACGCCGCTAAAGAAGTTTTCAATTCAAAAAAATATTTAGCCATTTCGAAAAATTATCAATATCAGAAGCACCATCTACTTAGCTGCGAATACTCACGCATTACTGTGTGCTTTGAAACCTTCATGGCGACATTTTATTTTTGTACAATTTGAGCCACTTTTTATCGCGAGGTCTACAGCTCACGGAGCCACTGTACACGAGCAGCAATGTAATGGGGAATGTCCGAAAAAAATCAAATTGGCTGAATATTTTTTCATAGGTAGGAATACGCTCTCTTAGTTATAGAAAAAAAATTCAGCATTTACGGTTGCGTGAAAAAATTAAAAAAATGAAAATCTCTTCGACTTTACAAATATAGGAAAGTAACAGCAGAATGGAGATTAATACCTTTGCAATCACCTGCTACAAAGGGATGTGCTACATCTATGGCTACAACCACAACGGTATTAAAAAAAAATTTCAACACTAAATGTCAAAATTGTTTTTTTTTAATTCTTGTTGTCATAGTGGCAGGTGTTGGCAAAGGTATAACCTTCATTCTGCTGTTACTTTCTTAAAAGACAATGCCAAGTTTTATATGACACCATGCCCCACCAGATTTTTTTCAGTTACACAAATGAATTATATATCAGTTGATAGATTATTATTTGTACTCTAGAAATTATAAAACATGAACTATGCTAAAGCTCAGACTTTTAAGTTATAAGGGTACAAACATACCATAATGAAAGTTTTTTATCTTACAATAACCCTGTTACATCCTTAAGTTTTTTGTATGGAAAGCATTATTTTACCTAAATAGTTAAAAAATGGTACAATTTGCAGTGTGTGACTGAAGATAATAGATACCTTGATAAAACTGATACATATTTTTAACAGATACTTAGGTTATAAAGTCGATATTTTGAATTTAAACAAGGGTTTTTAATCGATTGATTGGTAACCAGAGTACATAGGTATTTGTTATTTTGGGCGTAATATAACAAAATATGTATGATTATTTTAGTTTTTATTCATCTATAGAGTAACTAAAATATTAGATAAAAACATAGAATGGAATAAAATAGAATAGAAACTGATTTTATTTAGTGGTACAAAATAAATTACAAAGTGAATAGGTACATGCTTAAATAAAATACAGAATGTGACACTAAAAAGGCAACCTACTAGCAGGAGGAACTATATTGTCTTCATGTCTGGCCCAGCTCAGATACCAAATGAGGGTCATTGTGTGACAACAGTACCCGACTGTGCGTTTCTCCACAATGCATGAGCAATAATACCCAAGAATATTATTAACACTATTGACTGTACTAGACTGGGCATCTACTAATAAATATATTGCCTTCGGCTAGCATGCCTTGATTTAATTCTGCCTCTGATTAATAGTGGCATATTTTCCATTTTATTCACAACTTCATCCCCCTTTTCACCCCTTCGGGGTAGAATTTCAAAAAACGCTGAGACTCGTGTTTATTAATTTTCAATCGTCAGCCTAAACTATTTTTCAGCCATGGCCTGAATCTCATCAGAATTTTCAAACTCTAGACTCTCCACAGTATATATTCCGTTCTGTCGGATATGTTCACTATAAAATGAACGGGCTTGCGCTATCTGATATGGCCCTAATGAAATTAAAAGCAAATCTGAATAATTTAAAACCGGGAAAAAGGATAACTGAGGTACATTGCCTAATCTTTCGCTATTGCAACAACAAAACATAGAACGGTTCTTAAACTATCTTTATTATCTGAACATTTTAAGAACTATCTTTGTAAATAAAAAGTGTTAGACTGATTCCATTAAGGTGTTTGTTGGCAACACTGATAGATAAGACTAAAACTGGGCGCCCGGAAACGGCATAGAATGCTAATAAAAACTAATAAATGTTAACTTTTTATCCGCTGCTTTGTTTGAATTTATAATTTGTTGTTAGTATCAATAATTTTATTAAATATTTTTCATAAATATTTCATTACTGTAACTTGTAAGAATCCTTGGGGCAGAAATGGGCATTCTCATTTGTGAAGTCGAAGAGACTTTAATTTTTTTAAATTTTTTCACGCAACCGAAAATTCTGATTTTTTTTTCTATAACTAAGGGAGCTTATTCCTACCTATGAAAAAATATTCAGACTATTTGATTTTTTTCGGACATTCCCCATTGTAAGCAACAGAGTTACGTAATTCGAGGTCTGGTAACTGCGATTTTCTGTCAATGCCTCATTTAGATTATCGGGGAACATACTCGCCGAGTAACTCGCCGAGTAATCGGGCACGAATACAGACTACCCGAATGTGGTGTTTACATACTCGTCTTCGTGCCTATTCGTCTGTTCTCGGCGAGTATCTAAACTAGGCATCAGAGTTGACTGCAACAAAGTTACAAAATCTGACCCCGAATTACATAACTCTGTTGCTAACAATTCTCGATTGAAATCGACTGAAAGCGCAGTTACATTGCTGCTTTAAGTAAGATAGTTGTCACATTGGTTCTTATTAAAACAGCAATGTAGCTACGATTTCTGTCAAAGTTGATTGCAACAAAATTACAAAATCAGTAGCAGAGTGCAGTTGTTTCTTTTATTAAAATGTCCCAGAGAAAAGAAAACGTATTGTCATACTAAAGAAAGAGATAGCAATACGCCGTAACGTCACTCAAGGACATTAATTTTTCTATCTTCACTATGCCACTAGGCCGCGCAACCTCCATTTACTGTGTTATTCAGAGATGTTTCACAAAACTGGGGTGTAAGACTGTTCTGACAAAACGGTTTAATTCTTGTTAACCAATCACAATGCACCTTTTAATCCTTAAACGGTGGGACCATTCTTGGGTGGGACCAATAGAATATGAATATAAGGTTCTTGGGTGGGACTAAACGTTAAACTGTCACTCTGAATACGATTTGCGCTAAAATGGCGTTAGTCCGCAGTCTAACGCCATGTTAACTTTGGCCCTAGTTTAACGAACACACTCTGAATAAGCTTCTTGGACTGATGGAGTGGAATCGCGGCAGACTGATCGTGTAAGGTAACCTACTCTGTCTATGGCGACGGCTACACGCTCAGTAAATACTGTGATCCATCGCCATAGAGTAAATTTTAACTATGGAAAGTAATTTGTACGGAATGTTCAATATTTTACTTTCCATGGTTAAAATTCACTCTATGACGCTGGACCACAGTATTTACTGAGCGTGTAGCCGTCGCCTATGAACTATCTTTATAGGCTGTGTGTGGCTGAGGCGCGTTCCGTACCTACGCTCCGAGTGCAACCGGCACCCTGATTATCTAAATAGAAACTGTAGCGACTGGTTTCATTTGATATACATTGCTACTTTTCTTTGGTATGTTTTTTTTTTTCACCCCAAAAAGAAGTAGCAATGTATCATATTTATCTGTCAATTGTGACCGTTCGCTAGGTGGTTTCTAATTTGGATTTTCACCCGCCGAAGCACTAACGCCGTTCCAAACATTAGAGCGTGACGTTCGGTTGACACAACTTACCCGTTCCCAATAAGCTTCTTGCCCGTTCCAATTTCCAAACGTCAGAGCGTTGCAAATTTTTAGCCTTCAAAATCGGTGGTTGGAAAACGCTCTGACGTTTGTCTATACAAAAAAAGATCATTGTCATTTGACATTATTTTGTATTTTGATGTTTTTGTGTCTAATTTTCAAATAAATCATGGTAGCTTCGCAAAAAAACAGTTTTTATTTGATTTTGAATAAAGGAAAGTTTAAATTGTTCGTATTCCAAATGGAAAATGAAGACTTTGTATTGACATTGACATTTAAAGTTCTTGGTCGTTTCTAACCTTAGGGTGGGTACCCACTTAGGTTCGCGAACCTCCGCGCTCCGCGAACCTCGAACAGTGATCCATAGCAAAAACAAATATTTTTACTTTGGCTACAGTGTGTACCTTTGCGAACCAAGTTCGCATACATGTTCGCTCACGTTCACACCTGGGCGCCCTGTTCCAGCAGAGGATAAACGATTTTTCCGGTGCATGTTCGCGGAGCGCGGAGGTTCGCGAACCTAAGTGAGTACCCACCTTTAGAGTGAGTTAAAAAACAACCAAACAACCGCACTTTAAGCCACTGAACGCAACTCTGTGGTATAAAAAAACAATTTCAATGTCAAAAAGGTCATTCTTAAGCAGTCCGTTTTCAAGTACGTTTTTCAACGTTGTAGCCACTTTTAATGATGATTGGTCAATTTTACTACTTTGTCTTTGACCATAGCTCGACTCGACCAATCACCAATCTTACTATGCTGCTAGTCTTTTTTCTAACAAGAGTGGAAATAGAAAACAAGAAATAACAATCAGGAATTTCTTTAATCAGAATCTGTGATCGCAAATTCTAGTTTATTGGATTTTATTGCGTTGATTGAAGACTTTTCTTTATTAATACCAATTCTTAATATTCCTCATAATAATATGTAAGTAACTTTGTTGTTCTTCAAATGAAAAAGTAATGAGATATGGAGATTCGATTGTCCTATCTTAACCTTCTTAGTTTGACCGGTTTGCCCTTTTCTTAAAAAGTAAAGTATTTCCTTTTATCTTTCACATCAGATTTAATAGTTATTGAGCTTATGATTCGTTGACAAAAATTTGATTTCTTCATTGATGAATTTGGAGTAGGTAGGTATTGGAGAGTAAAATTAAACTTTAATTTCTGTTTCAGAAACGAAATTTTTATTCAAAGATGGGTCGTAAGTTTGTTGTCGGTGGTAATTGGAAGATGAATGGTGACAAAAATCAAATCAACGAGATTATCAACAACCTGAAAAAAGGGCCACTGGACCCTAATGTTGAGGTGATTTGCCAAAAATGTAATTTTTCACTTTCAGAGATAGTGCATCTTCAGGAAATGAGAACAACTAAGTTTAAATAGGTAATGTTTTGCTACTTTGAATTCCTCAGGGCCACGTCTTCGTAAAATTGTCTTCTTCTCAAAGTCGTCACTTTCCTAAGTGGTATATTATCTAAGAGGTCACTTTACTAAGTGGTAACCTTCCTAAGTGGTCACTTTATTTACCGTACATACGTAATCTACATTTTGCCACTAGTAGGCTTTGCAATCTGCACATTAAAATACTAGTCCACCTCCTGAAATGTAAAATATCCGGTCACTCTTTTGTGTTCATCGATCTTTTGTATATTCATAATTATTAACAAAAATTATTAAAATTATCAGGTTGTAATCGGAGTTCCTGCAATTTACCTTGCTTATGTCAAGAGTATCGTCCCTGATACTATCGGGGTTGCTGCACAGAACTGTTGGAAGGTCGCAAAGGGTGCATTCACAGGTATTTATTTTGACACCATTTACTTCTGATTACCTATATTCACAAGTGTTGCCTCTCAAGTATAAATTTACCATCAGCCATTTTTAATGTCCCCACTGCTGGGGCACAAGTCTTCCTTATGGGTGGATAAGGAGTATGAATGGGGTATAAGCTATAACTACCACGCGGGCCCAATGCGGATTGGTGGTTGGAACGAATGCAAATGCACCCGAGACCAATGGTTTAACGTGCCTTCCAAAGCATGGAGAAGCTCGAGATAATAAATTTTTTGATCGCCCATCCCATGACTTGCGAAAGTAGCTTAAAAACCACTGTGCCATCAAGCTCCTCAAGTATTATCACAATCCATTGTAAAACACAAATTAAATTTTCTTTTTAGGTGAAATTTCACCAGCTATGATCAAAGATGTCGGTGTTGATTGGGTGATCTTGGGCCATTCTGAAAGGAGGACAATCTTTGGTGAAAAAGATGATCTTGTTGCTGATAAGGTTTGCTTATATACTTAATTCTTTATTTTCTTTTGTATAGTATCTTATTATTGTGTTGGGTTAGGTTATAGGACAAAATATTAATAGACTAGTGGTCCATGTAAACGTCATACATGATTTCTCTTTCCCAATTACAATGCAAATTACTATTTCAGGTAGCGCATGCCCTTGAATCAGGGTTGAAGGTGATCGCCTGCATCGGAGAAACTCTAGAAGAAAGAGAGGCTGGCAAAACTGAGGAGGTTGTTTTTAGGCAAACTAAAGCGCTTCTACCTGCTATTGGGAGCAACTGGGACAAAGTAGTCCTGGCATATGAACCTGTTTGGGCCATCGGCACCGGCAAGACCGCCTCTCCACAGCAGGTAATGACATCATAATATCTACAAGGTTATTTTTAGTTAATACAAAACCTCTCGTGGGGTTGATCAGACCATCAAACTGAACAACTTTCATTACGGGACCAACCTCGAAATCACGAAAAAAAAACAGCTGTTCCCAAGAAGCTTATACCTCCAATGGAGATTGCACAGCCAGTGTCATAGTTAAGATTGAAAAAAGGTCCTTAAGTGACGTGACGGCTTATTGCTACCTCTTTCTTTAGTGTTACAATACGTTTTCGTTTCTCACGAACAAACGAATGACAAACAACGAACACGTATTGTAACACTAAAGAAAGAGGTAGCAATAAGCCGGCACGTCACTTATGGACCTTTTTTCAATCTTCACTATGACACTGGCCGTGCAGTGTCCATTGGGGGTATAAGCTTCTTGGCTGTTCCATACAAAAGTACAATCCCACTCCATCAAAATGTATGAAACAGCTGATTTTTTTTCGCGATTTCAAGTTTGGTGCCATAATAAAAGTTGTTCAGTTTGATGGTCTGATCAACACCACGAGGGGGTTTGTATTCCCTCCGTATCGGACAATTTAGTAAAACACCCTTGTAGTATAAATGACGTTAAAGTAAAACGACCTACTATAAAATAACCTTGTATTCTGTCCAAGATAGCTTGGTAGTTTTGACAAATGCTTTTTCGTTGTAAATAAATGTTTATTATTATAATCCAATACATCTGCCATAGCAGGCTTTCACATCTCCAGCAATTTTTATAATGATTTGGTGGCAATCAAGCACTCCTAAGACGGAATTTACAAAGATAAAAGTATTTGTAAAAAACACCAATCTATCTTTGACAGATGATATTGAATAAATCAGCAGTACTATATCTCGTATATCAACTGTGAACTGGCAATTTGTTCTATCTTAAAATTTTAAGCTAAACACTTCTTAATTTGCATTTGGTACTATTTCCTGTTATTTACCGTTTTAAAATGTAATATTTACCAGAAAAATTAAACTTATCCTGACAGCTCCCACTTAAACTGTGAGCAATTTATTTGCGTTCCCCCTTATCTCCGAAGATTGCAAAGAGAAAAATCCGAAATAATTCTATGTGATAGCAGTTTATATAAAGATTACAGGAAAAATAAAACGATGTCTCAATATAGCATACTTTTTTAAGAAATGATCAAATTTCTAAAAAAGATAACATTAGTTGCGCTGACCTAAAACTGCAATACTAATTTTATTATTCTACTCTGCAGTGTGGTTTGATGATGCAATTATGATGGTACGGAACCCTCGGTGCGCGAGTCCGACTCGCTCTTGACCGGTTTTTTATTTTTTATAGGCCCAGGAAGTCCACGCCTCCCTGCGCAATTGGCTGTCAGCGAACGCTTCAGCTGATATAGCTGCCGCCGTTCGCATCCAGTACGGAGGCTCGGTTACTGGTGCCACTGCTAAGGAACTGGCGGCTTGCCCTGACATAGATGGGTTTCTTGTCGGCGGTGCCAGTTTGAAGCCAGAATTCGTTGATATTGTAAATGCTACACAGTAATAGAAAAATATTTCAATTCGTGGATGCCCAAGGCGAATGCTTTATTAGCCATTTGTAGATTGTGTAGAATTATACATTATACATAATCTTTATTAGCCATTTGTAGATTGTGTAGAATTATACATTATACATAATAAGTCCTGTGCTGTATCTATTTTCATATGGCCAGGTGTAGGGCTCCATGAATGTTAGTCATTTCAACCTTCATTTTAAATGTAGGTAAGTTTATTATGTACAACATAAAAAAAATATCTGTAAGCTAAGTATATTTTGTGTACAGCTTGACCATAAAGAGTTGAAATTAAATAAAATGGAACTAAATATTTTCAGTACTAAATGTAGTCAGTGTTGCCAAATTATTCGTGATTTTGACGTATTTATATAGAAAGTGGCGCCTTCAATTTATGTCAACTCCTTATGATCAAGCTATACTATGCTGGCGTGATATAAATAACGAAAGTGAGTCGTTTCGCTAAAATTTCAAATTTGATAATTAATTATTACGTATCAATCAAACAAATCGTATTATTGAATTACCATTTTGATGATTACATTAACAATTGACTTATATTTTGTTACAGAGTTTAGTATATTCAATGGCTTTGCATTATTTCTTTTTTATACAATTGTAGACATTTTAAATAAATATTATGCATTATATGATATGATTATAGTTTATTTTATTTATGGCATGAGCACCAGATGACAGTCAACATCATCATACACAGAACAAAGAAAAAATCACAGCACATATAGTGCGAGGCACGTAACTTGAAATTTTTTCGACGGAGTGGGGATCAGTTCGCGCACGTGCTCATGTGAGCGACCAATAGCGCGCGCCCCTCTTCCGCCGCCCGCGCCCCTCACCGCTACGCATACCCAAAATACGCGTTTCGCGCAATCCCCACCCGATTTCAAGTTACATGCCTCGTACTGTAATAATAAATAATAAAAGGTATCATCCCCGTTAATTGGTAATGTGCTGTAACCTTGTCACATTAACATCTACGTTGACGTGCTCCACAACTAAAAATGTCATGAAACAAGAAAATTCTAATTGATAATGTAATATATTAATTATTTAATTACTATTTTCAATAAGATAGATTCTAGGTAGACTTAGAAAAATTTGCGTCTAGGTATATAAAATTTTTACAATTTGTACGGTGCAGTGCAACCGTGCATTTCGCAGAATCATCATTTTATTAATTGTACTAAATAATTATAATTTTGCAACAGTTCACGTCACCACACACATCGCGGCGGACGCGCGCTCATATATCAATCACTTAGCATAGTAGCATCAATTTAAATATATCAGTTTGTGTAATAATAAATAGTTTATATCAATATCATCTTTTAGTTACTTATCACAGCATCTTTAGGTGTCTCGTACATCTAAATGGTCCTTCGAGCCGGATACGACGCTATCAATGAAAGCCTAAACTCCATCAAAAACTTAGGCATAGATATAAGTTCATGGGACCCGCTAATAGTACATCTTATGACGCAAAAGCTGGACGCAGAATCCCATAAAGATTACATCGAATCATTAAAGAACCCCAGGGAGTTGCCAACATTGTGTGATTTTCTGGAATTTTTAGAAAACAAGTTTACGTCATTGGAGTCTTCGCGACGTAAACAAGATACAGCATCAAAAATAATTCTACCTGAAGTGCCCAAAAAATCATCTAATTTTAAATCATTCAACAGCAATCAAAATCAATTTCATCATTCGCAAAGAAAAATTGCGTCAACCGGATGCCCACTATGCAAAAGCGATCACGGTATTTTTCATTGCCTCAACTTTCTCAAATTACAACCTACAGAACGTCGGAATATAATTACGAAATTAAATTATTGCGATAATTGTCTATATGACCACTTCGGCAAAAAATGCATATCTGACAAAAGATGCCGTGAGTGCGAAGGTCGACACAACACGCTAATACACGGCGCGTTTGTGCAACAATCAAACACAGAACGAAAAAGTGGTACTCACGTGTCACAAAACGATATCACTGAAACCCTCCTAGCAACAGCAATAGTAAAAGTGCAAAAATTTGATGGAACCTTTATCAAACTTAGAGCACTCATAGATCAGGGTTCTCAGACATCACTAATATCTGAGAACGCGGCACAGATGCTGATGTTACCCCGTGAAAGATGTAAGGGTGTAATTTTCGGAATAGGAGCAAAAGAAAACAACTGTAAAGGCATTATCAAAATTACTTGTTTATCATCGTATAGCGACTATCAATTTAGCACCGAAGTTTTTATAATGAAAAGCTTAATCAATAATTTGCCGAATCATACGTTTGCCAAGTCAACATGGCCTTCCTTAGAAAATATAAATTTGGCGGATCCAGATTACAATGTCAGCCGGCAAGTAGACTTGTTGCTAGGGGCTGATGTTTACTCGTCAATAATTTTAAGCGGTATCATATCATTGGGAAAAGAACAACCCGTAGCACAACAAACCCGTCTCGGATGGATTTTGTGTGGAAATATCACAAAGTCTTATCATTGCAACGTCGTTATAAACAACATAGAAGAAATAAAGCAATTTTGGGAAATAGAGGATGTGCCAAGTGAGAAATCTATGTCCCAGGAAGACATAGAGTGCCTAGATTACTTTAAATCAACTACCACCCGTCAGTCCGACGGGAAGTACGTGGTAAAATATCCTTTAGTTCAAAACGCGGAAGATCGATTGGGAGAATCAAAATCAAAATCAATAGCCCAGTTTAAACAATTAGAAAAAAGATTTTCGAAAAACAAAGATTTGGAAAAAGAATATAAATTATTTATCCGTGAATATATAAATCTAGGTCACATGCAATTATCAACGAGTAACGCGACACCGAGCGTTTACCTACCACATCATGCTGTGCTACGAGCGGAGTCATTGACTACTGCGCTACGAGTAGTATTCAATGCCTCCTCAAAAACATCGAGCGGACAAAGCTTAAATGACGTCATGCTACGGGGTCCTAATCTTCAACAGGAGTTGATATCATTAATTATCAAATGGCGACAATACCGCTACGCTTACACTGCAGACGTGGAAAAAATGTTTCGCGGTATTATTCTTCACGAGGATCACCAACAATATCAGAAAATCCTTTGGCGGGAGTCGCCCACCCACCAAATCAGCGAGTTTGTTTTATCAACCGTAACCTATGGAACAAAAGCGGCTCCGTTTCTGGCCATGATGGTATTAAAACAATTAGCTCAAGACGAAAGTCCCGGGTTCGAGTCCAGTTCAGCACCTAAAATCTTGCAAGAACAATTTTACATGGACGATCTCTTGCACGGCAATCATAATATATCTTCAGCGAAAAAACTACAGAATGAGCTGATAGATTTGTTAAAGAAGGGAGGATTCAATTTGAGAAAATGGGCCTCGAATACACCAGAACTTTTACAAAACGTCGAAACTATATCAAATCAACAAAGCTACAATTTTAAACATAATGAGTCAACTAAAACTTTAGGTCTCAGGTGGCACCCTGAGTCAGACACGTTTACGTTTGATTTGAAAATTAATTTATCACAGTCTAAATTTACAAAACGGACTCTGCTATCAAACATATCAAGGTTATTTGATCCTTTAGGATGGCTCACACCTGTATCAATAAGACTCAAACTATTATTTCAGAAAATTTGGTTACATGATTTAGATTGGGATGCTGAGCTACCTACTGAGATAAACAAGGAGTGGATGAACATCAAAGAAGATTTAAGAAACATCATATCATTTAATATTCCAAGATGGATACAGACTTAGAGTAAGACGCGCTTCTGTCCCAGAAAGAGAAGCCATACGAAGCTTTCCCCTCTGCCGAAGTACAAGCCCAAATGGGCATACGCGGTTAATAAAACCAGTTGCGCCCGGATTTCTTTCTAGACCGAGTCCAGTCGCGCATGTGAACGCTGCAGTGTTTAAAATGCCGAATTGATGAGTTTTTTGCTGTTAACAGAAGTCTGGAACATCAATGTTTACAAAAAGACGGTATTACATTTCACATGAAAGTAATTTTTTGTCGTATTATTGCTATTTGTTTACATTTAAACATTAAATTCGTACATTTTATTCTTGATTAGTTGTCAAATTTGTTCAGTGACATCGGGTCTGCTCGTCCATGGCTCGTCCGTACAAATTTCAGATCAGTCGCTAGATAAATCCGAGTTCTCGCCGATGAGCAACTTAGTGATGTTACCGTATCACAATGTTTGTCGATAAAGGACATGGCCTGGTCCTGCTCCAGGCAGTCTCATAAATGTGATATAATTGTTTACATTAAATACCTGAAAAATCCTTAAATATTTATTAATTCTTTTTAACTTCTGACAGACTCAATTTGGTCTTTGCAGTTTTGCACTGTCACATTCTGCGTCAAAGAGTAAAATAATATCACAGCATAATTTAATTGGTTCTCTCTTGGACTTTTTGTCGCGAACACATATAAATGTATTTAGTAGACCCAAAGGTTTCTCTAGGTTGTAGCGCTAAAATCCGTCAAAATCGAAATTTCGACGAAAAAATGTGATAGGGCCCTTAAGACTAATTTAAGAACGATGACATGTCACAAAACAATTATAAGAGCCCTGTAAGCCTACCACTCTAATAACATGCGCATCCTGAGATTTTTTGCTCCTTCCAGACCATCTGACCACCAAATCCTACCACCAGTGGTTGGTTGGAACTCCAATTTCTCAACTGACTACCCGTGACCAGGCATCCGTCACTCGCCCATACCTACCGCGATAAGTACCTACAGCGCGCGACAACTCGGAGTTGCAAAATCAGTCAGGGTTGCCGCCGCGCTTGTGAGTACACGCGTGCGTTATTTTGTGCCTCTATGACGGTCAATCGATCATTATTTATTGCTCCCAGCACTGTACCGTACACTATTATAATTTATAAATAACTAGCGGCCGCCCGCGACTTCGTCTGCGTGGAAATATTTTTTGCCATCCCTCGGGAATAATACTTTTTTTCGGGATGAAAGGTATCCTATGTCCTTTTCTGTACCCCTAAGAACGTGTTTGCAAAATTTCATGATGATCGGTTCAGTAGTTAAGACGTGAAGGCGTAACAAACAAACGGACTTTCGCATTTATAATACTAGCGGCCGCTCGCGACTTCGTCTGCGTGGAAAGGTTTTTTGCTATCCCTCGAGAACAATACTTTTTTTCGGGATGAAAGGTACCCTATGTCCGTCTCTGTACCCCTGACAACGTGTATGCAAAATTTCATGATGATCGGTTCAGTAGTTAGGACGTGAAGGCGTAACAAACAAACAAACAAACAAACGGACTTTCGCATTTATAATATTACTAGCGGCCGCCCGCGACTTCGTCTGCGTGGAAAGTTTTTTGCTATCCCTCGGGAACAATAGTTTTTTTCGGGATAAAAGGTACCCTATGTCCTTCTCTGTACCCCTGACAACGTGTATGCAAAATTTCATGATGATCGGTTCAGTAGTTAAGACGTGAAGGCGTAACAAACAAACAAATAAACAAACAAATAAACAAACAAACAAACAAACGGACTTTCGCATTTATAATATTAGTAAGGATAGTAAGGATTAGTAAGGATGGAGAATCGTAATACTAATAATTGTTGCGTGGACGGCTGTCGCAATAAACAGAAGGATTCAAAGTTTTCATTTTTAGGGTTCCGTACCAAAATGGTAAAAAAGGAACCCTTATGGTGTGACTCGGTCTGTCTGTCACAGATGGATATCTCGAGAACTACTAATGGTATCAACTTGAAATTCGGAAAAGTTTTAGATAACATTCGCCCAACTATTTTGTAAATAAGAAATTAATAAAAAAATAAATATCTTTTTTACAACAGGGACTGAAAAAAGGGTCTGAAAAATTTGAAGTGGGTTCTACTAGGGCTTGTGGAATATCATATGATAGAACGCCGTTTGCACCTTGTTAATCATTTTTTCTTTTTGTTTTAGGCCACATAGTTTTCAACCTAGGATGAAAAATATGAAAAAAAAATTACAGTCCCCCCCTTTATCTCCGAAGTTTGCAAAGAGAAAAATTAGAAATCATTCTATGTGATAGCAGTTTATATAAAGATTACAGGAAAAATAAAACAATGTCTCAATATAGGTAGCACACTTATTTAGAAATTATCAAATTTCTAAAAAAGTTAACATTAGTTCCACTATCGGTCAAGAGATGGCGCTGACCTAAAGCTGCAATACTAATTTGATTATTCTACTCTGCAGTGTGGTTTGATGGTGCAATTATGATGGTACGGAACCCTCGGTGCGCGAGTCCGACTCGATCTTGACCGGTTTATTTGCTTTACCGAAAGATTCTAAAATGTATAAGAAAAATTTATATTTTGTTTATTTTTCTTGTAATTTTTATGAGTAGGTACATACCTATTTTTAGGGTTCCGTACCAAAATGGTAAAAAAGGAACCCTTATGGTGAGACTCAGTCTGTCTGTCTGTCTGTCACAGCTGGATATCTCGAGAACTACTAATGGTATCAACTTGAAATTTGGAATAGTTTAAGATGACATTTGCCCAACTATTTTGCAAATAAGAAAGAAATAAAAAAAAAAAATTTTTTTTACAACAGGGACTGAAAAGGGGTCTTAAAAATTTGAAGTGAGGTGACTAGGGCGTGTGGGGTATCATATGAAAGAGCGCTGTTTGCACATTTTAAAACATTTTTTTCTTTTTTCTTAGGCCGCATAGTTTTCGACTTATGATGAAAAATGTAAAAAAAAATACCGTTCCCCCCCCTTATCTCCGAAGTTTGCAAAGAGAAAAATCTGAAATAATTCTATGTGATAGTAGTTTACGTAAAGATTACAGGAAAAATAAAACGAGGTCTCAATATAACACACTTTTTTAGAAATTCAAAAAACAAACAATAATTTTTTCAGTTTCACTACCCGTCAACAGATGGCGGTGACCTAAGAATGCTAACTTGCGAATTAAAATAGTTCCACTATCGGTCAAGAGATGGCGCAACCTACAGTAATAATTGGTGACTGGTTCTTATATAAATTACCTACTATTTGCCGTACGAATATAAACGAAGAATAAGTTCCTACTTAGTAATATAAACAGTTTGCAATGTGGAGCGGCTGAAACGTTTTTCAGTCACCATAAGCAACTGTGGTTAAGATTTGTAAATTAACTGTCCGCCTGTTCGCCGTTCCACCTGTCTGCCGTTTATCCTACTTTTTTAAAGACTGTACTAAAGTAACATATCCAAATATATTTATGATTGTACGGAACCCTCGGTGCGCGAGTCCGACTCGCTCTTGACCGGTTTTTTGATAAGTAGGTGTAACTTATACTATAGGTAGGAAAGCGTGTAGTTATAGGTACTTATATTCAGAGGCGGGTCGTGACTATTTTTCTCGATCAAATTTCCTAAGGTACCCACCTACCTACCTAATTCTTTTTTTTTTTGTGCGAATTATACCTACTTAACTAAATACCTACATTTCTGGATTTAAGGATTCCGTAACCGGCAACAGTATGGTGGCGGTGGCATAAAGACTGCCTCAAATTTAACACATAGTCTAATGTGGCGTTAACTGTACATCTAGCCTAGGTTTATTTGAAACGTAATTTTTTCACATTTAAGTAGGTAGGTACACATTATAAACACAAAACTTGTAATAAAGTATTTAATCCTTCAAGCACAGAAAATGAGACAATAGATTTTCCATTGTTGTGTTGTGCGGCCCGATGGGGCCGCTCGAGCGTTGAAGGATTAGAAGAAGACAACCCTAAAGTTGTTAGAAGAGCTAAGAGCTACGCGATAGAAAGAGAGGCAACCTGTAGGTGAATATAACTGTACGCAAGGAAGCGGTGTGCGACCTGAATTGCACTTTATCGTGTCTGAGCAAGAGTCGCTATTTATTTAAATGACCATGCGGAGTGAATGTTCTGTACTTTGTACTATTATGTATTCTGGGGCCGTACCGGCTAACGAATCGATTATCGAAAAGTCTGTCGGGTTTTTCAAATTAAAACAGATAAATTGAGCCCCAATTGGGCCAAAATTGCGAACCCCAATTCATGATGTCACACGAACATCGATATCTTCCAAATTACGACAACAGAAAGTACAAGACGAAATTACTTACTTTGATTTTTCTGTTTTAAGTTGAAACTCGGCAGACTTTTCGATAATCGATTCGTTAGCCGGTACGGCCCCTGTGCCGTGACCAAATAACACCATTTTACTCCCATTTCACCACTGGTGTGGTGACCAAACCAAAAATTATTATATTTATAAAATATTCAAATCTGACTTCTGCTGACAGGGAGTTTCAGTTTTTTTTATATATTTTTAATTACTTACGTCTCCAAAGTACCAGGATCATATAAATAAGGAGAAGGGGCTCTTTGTTGTTATTCACCCCATGTAAAATGTTTGAGTTTGTTACCTTTATTCCTTTTTCCGTATCGATATTGCTGCAACGACCGTTGAGCCCAGCCCTTTATGTCAAAAACGTGTCATATATTGATGTGTGACTCATCCGTACACAAGCTTTTGCTGTTTTGTTTTATTTTTTATGTGTTGGTGTCGTCTTTACAGTGTTATTTTTGTATGTGGGTATGCGGAACTGCACTTGTGTGCACTTTCCCCCCCCGCAAAAAATGCCAGAATAATTTGAATAGAGTAATAATCGCTAAGGCTGCTCCCTTCCGCGATGCTCTAAGGATACAGACATGTGAAAATGACGTAATTGAATTGCACGGCTTTTGCGATGCCTCCGTAAATGCCTATGCTTGCGTCATATATTGCAAAATCAACAAAAAACAAGTATCAGAAAATCAAAGCAATTCAATAGTACTGGTGACGGCAAAATCTCGATTAGTACCGCCAAAAAGAGTAGTTTCTTTGCCCAGATTAGAGC
Organism: Agriphila geniculea; assembly: GCA_943789525.1. Classification (NCBI taxonomy): domain Eukaryota; kingdom Metazoa; phylum Arthropoda; class Insecta; order Lepidoptera; family Crambidae; genus Agriphila; species Agriphila geniculea. The sequence goes on from OX038870.1 coordinate 5,640,345, forward strand.
TATGTGCTACTGAAATTTTATCAAAACTGATGGAAAAGGTCAAAGCATGCCTCGTAGGATATGAAATACATACGTTTGGATGGTGCGACTCAACAGCTGTACTCGGCTGGCTGCAGGGAGATCCAGGACGCTGGACAACCTTTGTTGCTAATAGAGTAGTAAAAGTCACGAACATCTTACCTCCAAAATGTTGGCGCTACGTCAAGTCCAGTGAAAATCCAGCAGATTGCGCCACACGTGGAATATCCGTGGAGCAGCTTCACCAGCATCCCCTATGGTGGCATGGACCAAATTGGCTACAAAATTTCGAAAAAGAAAGTGTTAAAGAATTACCTAATTACGTCACCAACGAAGAAATCAAGAAATCAAAACAAACTCACGTGTCTACATACTCGCGTGAGGATGACGTCATCACGCGCTTATTAAACAGACATAGTAGCTTTACTCGAGTTACACGCATATTAGCGTACGTACTACGTATGCGCAAACAAAATATCAAGCAAACTTATTTGACTGTCCCGGAATTACGATTAGCAAGGCTTAAAGTTATCAAACGCGTTCAAGAATTGGAATTTGGAGAAGATATCAGTTATTTACAGAAACACAAAACAGTTCACCCAAAAAGCAAATTATTGAGTTTAAATCCACTATTAGACTCGGAAGGCTTACTAAGAGTGGGAGGACGGTTAAAGGAAGCCAATATCAGTGAAAACATGATGCACCCATTTATAATTCCACACAGCAGTCGGCTAACAACACTCTTGATCGACCATGCTCATAAAATGACTTATCATGGAGGCAACCGTGTCACATTGGCATGGCTACGACAGCAATATTGGATAATCGGTGGAAACCGAGCTGTCAAATCACGCCTAACCCGCTGCGTTACCTGTAAAAGACACAACCCATCAAAGCAATATCAATTAATGGGGGACCTTCCAGAATCAAGGTCAAATCCATCCCGGCCATTTGGCCACTCAGGGGTTGATCTAACAGGGTTCGTAAATGTGAAAGCAAACAAAGGAAGGGGCATCAAGACATCAAAAGGCTACATATGCGTATTTGTATGCATGTCTACAAAGGCGCTACACCTTGAGTTGGTCTCCGATCTGACATCATCAGCATTCCTAGCCGCACTTAGAAGAATGGCTGCAAGAAGGGGAACGCCACATCATCTCTATAGTGATAACGGCACCAACTTTGTCGGAGCCAACAGACTACTCAAACAAGAAATCGTTAACTGGAAATCTATAATTAATGACGAGCTTTTATCGAATATCAGCGAAATGGAAATCACATGGCACTTCAATGCGCCGTCCTGGCCCAGTGCTGGTGGGCTTTGGGAAGCGGCGGTAAAAAGCCTTAAATATCATCTTCGCAGGGTCATCGGTGAGCAGAAACTCACCTACGAAGAGTATTCAACCTTACTCGCACAGCTAGAGGGCTGTTTGAACTCTAGACCCTTATGTGCCTTATCAGAAGATCCAGAAGATATCAACTATCTCACTCCGTCCCACTTTTTGGCAAGTGGGCCGGTCCTTACTATCATAGAAACCGAACGAGATCAAAGGACAAGGTGGCATCTAACACAAAAGATTTTTGACGATATTTGGAAGCGTTGGAAATCTGAGTATTTAACCCAGTTAACAAGCAGGAGCAAGTGGAAACAATCAAAAGATAATATCAAATTAAATGACGTCGTTATTATCCAGGACGCTAATCTACCGGCGGGAAAGTGGGCACTAGGTAGAGTTATTGACCTCCACCCTGGCAACGACGGACATGTACGAGTGGTCACTGTGAAGACAAAAAGCGGAGTCATGAAACGACCAGTGACAAAACTATCTCCCTTACCGACAAACAACGAGGCACACGATCAAACAACAAATATCAATCAAATACCTACAACTAACGATTCAGCAAAAAGTAAGCAAACCAGACGCACTCGATACAAACTAACTAATCTGATTACATTGCCATTATTACTGTTATTCATGTTTACTACAGCTGTGGAAGGAGCTTACTACAATATTTCAACCTTCAAGGACACCCAGAGCCTTTATTTTGACAAGGTATCAGATATGCGTCTAATACGTGATCAATGGAAGATGGTTATTTATTACGACGTCGATCCCTATTGGCAAGGTTCACAATTACTAAAGAAATATATTGTTCACCTTGAAAGCATGTGTTCAATAATACAAAAGCAAGCGCACTGTAATGTTATCCTGTTACAATTACGTCACGGCTACTCCGAGTTACTACACTACGATCAGCTGTTGCTTGGTCAGCCGTCTGGCGCGAGTACGCTACGCCGCCGACGCCGAGGCCTTATCAACGGAATAGGAAACGTCGCGCACGCGCTATTCGGAGTATTAGACGATAAGTTCGCTGAACAATATCAAAAGGACATTGGTCTTATCAAAAATGATCAAAAACATCTCGCCAAGCTTTTGAAAAATCAAACATCATTAATAGAAGCTCAATATCACTTTCTGCAACGTTTGGAGAGTACAGTAGATCAACAGCACAAATCGTTCAATCAACATTTATTAGACCTCGAGAAGCAAAACACAATATTGAAGAAGGAGGTAGAGAGGGAAGATGCTATCAACGAATTTATTTTATCATCTATTACTGCCAACAATATCTTAGATAATATGAGAAGAATCCAGGAAAATTTACTTGATTTGATTACTGACATTTATCATGGGAAATTCGATATTCACTTACTATCACCAGAGCAACTTAGAGACGAGCTGAGTATTATTTCCAGTCATTTATCAAAACACCTATCATTACCTATTGATAACATTCATAGCGACGTATCAAAACTGTATCATTTACTGAGGGTGAAAGTGAAAATTACTGAGCAATATTTATTACTCGAGATTAAAATTCCGTTGGTAACTAGAGACAATTATGACTTGTACAAGCTAATACCTATTCCGCAACCCACTGAAAATAATAAAACAATTATAATAACGCCGATATCAAATTACATTACTATCAACATACAAAGGGACTCGTATTTACCGATGTTCGAAACAGATGTGCAAACTTGTATGCATGTGGATCTAACCACAAAGCTTTGTGAATTACAAGGACCCGTTTATCAGATGCAGAGAGATCAAGATCTATGTGAGATAAATCATACGACACAGACATGTCAAACTACCGAAAATAGCTGTAAAAATATGTGGAAAGCATTGAGCAAACCAAATCACTATTTATTTTACTGCTGCGATCAATGCACTATAAGGTTTATGTGCGGCGGTCATGTGTCTGTGGAAAGAATTACGAGAGCTGGAGTACTTACCATGGCGAACGATTGTATGATGAAATCAGATTCATTCATATTGTATTCCCACAATGAGCGAACAAATGAAATACACAGCCACGCGGATTTATTATTAGTAGATGTGCCTCCGATCAACAGCATTATCAACCTAACGGTACATCGCGAAGATCAAGATTATCAGACAAATATCACTGAAAGAGATTTCAGAGAAAGGCAGTCATCTTTAAAGGAAATCGGCCGCCAAATCGAGCAAATGAAGTCAGACGAGGTCGACATAGACGCGACTACGTTCTCGTCCCACGACATACACCACTATGTCGTCATATACATATTAGTTGGAGTTTGCTGCGCGGCAGGTGCCGCCTTCCTCTGGAGGCGGGTGCGCCGCCGCTGCCGCCTGCAGCCGCCCAGCGCCAGCGCCCAGCAGGCTGCGGCCGCGGGCCCCCCGCTGCCGCCGCCCCGCCCGGCTGCGCGCTTATCTCTCAGTGACATTACCAGTGCATGTGCGAATGAAAGTGCTAGCGATGGTGTTAATTATAGTGTGCCCGATTTAAGTGCAAAATCAAAGGCATCAGAGCCACAAAGTGCGCGTATGAACAAAGCGTCGTCTCCTATTATTAAGTTTAAGTTTGCCACTGATAATGAATCATCATAAATGTATCATTCACTAGTTTAATATCTACTAACATATAATAAATTTAAAATTGTTTATCACCTTATATCATCAAACTAACCAGCATCCACCATCTTTCGCCTCTCTGGCCCGGCAGCATGTACGGTGCAGTGCAACCGTGCATTTCGCAGAATCATCATTTTATTAATTGTACTAAATAATTATAATTTTGCAACAGTTCACGTCACCACACACATCGCGGCGGACGCGCGCTCATATATCAATCACTTAGCATAGTAGCATCAATTTAAATATATCAGTTTGTGTAATAATAAATAGTTTATATCAATATCATCTTTTAGTTACTTATCACAGCATCTTTAGGTGTCTCGTACACAATTGTTTTTCGTTTTTGAGGTTAAAATCATGGCCGCTAGGCGCATTACCAATTGACGGGGATAGTAGGCTATTCTAGACATGTTTTGAACCAAAGAGAAACATTTTTTTCAACAAAACATCCAAACCATAGAGTGTATGATCCAAACACGTCTATAATAGAAATGCATGCGATGCGAAGGCAACTGTCAAAATGGCGCTGCGTACGCTTGTTCCACGAGAGCTATGAAGACAAAGAACTTTTACTTAAAAAAAATAGTTTTTTTTAGCTTTAAAATGATTAAATTCTGTGTAATAAATAGGCTTTAAAAATGTTGGCACTCACAACTTTCCCGAAAAAACTGGATACAGAAAAAAAATATAAATTCTGTAAGAATAAAAACGTCTTGCATTGTAGAATAGTCTTTTATATCCATTTTGAGTCAATAGGTCTTTTTGGTAAAAAAGTACCACAAAATAAATACCGATTTTCCCATAGATTTGTTCTGAACGTCTACTGTCTTAGTAGGAACAAGCGTACGCAGCGACATCTACAATTAGCTTTGCGTTGCCAACCCCATTTAAAAAATTTGCAGTGACTTGATTTTTGAGCAAAGCTTTCGATTTAATTTTGATTAAACTACGTTTCCTTTTGTATGTATTTTTAATATAATAAGTCTGGTAGTTGCCCTATGTTCTTGCCAGAGGCATTCGATAGATTATTATTTAATATCTGTTGCATCTTTTGCGAGTTTTTATCTGGTAAAGTCCACACCAAGAATTGAAAAAAATTAATGTAAATTCTTGGTCCACACTACACTATGCTCAGACCCCGAATTACGTAAGTCTGTTGCTAACAATTCTCGATTGAAATCGCAGTTGCATTGCTGCTTTAAGTAAGGTAGTTGTCACATTGGTTCTTACTAAAGCAGCAATGTCACTGCGATTTCTGTCAAAGTTGATTGCAACAAAGTTAGACAATCAGCCTACAGACCCCGAATTACGTAAGGCTGTTGCTAATAATTCTCGATTGAAATCGCAGTTGCATTGCTGCTTGGAGTAAGGTAGTTGTCACATTGGTTCTTACTAAAGCAGCAATGTCACTGCGATTTCTGTCAAAGTTGATTGCAACAAAGTTAGACAATCAGCCTACAGGGCAGAGTGTTGAATGGGCCAAAAACCCAAATATTTTCAGTGAATCGAAGTATGCATTTAGCAGCATCAGTGCGTTCTTCAAGTCGATAGATTGAGACTTTTTTACATTGCTGGCGGATGAGTACCTACGGGAATGTAATCTGGCCTGTTAATTGTACTACCGACAACAGTTCTGCTTTAAGTGGTAAAGCAGAAGTGTTGTCGACAGTACAATTATTGCGATTTTAACCTTAGGAGTGCCTAAGGTTAAAAAAATTGTTTCAAAAAACAAAAAACCTATTTCAAAAGCCTACGCTACCTCTGAAAAGCAAGAAATAATTTTCAAATCACTAGTTACGCATTATAATTGTAATAAAACACGTCTATTGCAGTGGGGTGGGGCTGGAGGGCAACTTTTTTTTATTCTAAAAGCCCACCCGACTTCAATAGACGTGTTTTATAACAATGATAATGCGTATCTAGTGATTTGAATATTATTTCTTGTTTTAGATATATTATCTAGGTAGAAAAATCGGTTTGGCCAAACGTAAAATAATCGCGGACAAATCAAAATGAGAAGAGAACTTCCTCTTTTGAATTCGGTTAAAATACCAAAACCTCCTAAAAGTAACAAATAAGTTTTATGATAACAGAATCAAAATTAGTTCAGCTAAACGCGAGATAATCGCGGACAAATATACATACATACGAGTCAAACTGAGAACCTTCTTTTTTGAAATCGGTTAAAATACTAAACCTTCTCCTAAGTGTAACAAATACTTTTCTGAAAACCGCATCAAAATCGGTTCAGCCAAACGCGAGATAATTGTGGACAAACATACATACATAGCCTCCCTTTTTTTGAAGTCGGTTAAAAATCGCTTGCACACCGCGCGGCCACTGACATACGTTTAGTTCATGCAGGAGCGATACTTGCGCATACTAATTTTCTGCAAGTGGTAATCACGTGAGTTGCCACGTTCATGGCCATTATAAAAGCCCACATGATTCGGGTTCGATTCCCAGGAGGGGTTACATTTGTACCACACAAGTACGACAGTATACTTGGTTTCGTTTCCGTTTGTAAAGGTGTAGTGCGCTTCTACTTTCGGCCTGTGTTATAGTTCATGGCCATTATAAAAGCCCACATGATTCGGGTTCGATTCCCAGGAGGGGTTACATTTGTACCACACAAGTACCACAGTATACTTGGTTTCGTTTCCGTTTGTAAAGGTGTAGTGCGCTTCTACTTTCGGCCTGTGTTATAGGTCGAGGCCCGGCCACGGTGCCAAAAAAGGCTGTGGTTTTGTCAATATACTGTACGGATACGTACTTTTCAACACACTTGCTCGTAAAGTGAGCCCTAATACATCGCTTTTAGGGCCATAAACCGAACTATAACAAACGCGTGCAATAATATATAAAACACTAGTTGGTTATAGAATTATCCCTACAAAGTTGAATAGGTACCTTACTGCAAGTTCTATGCGAGTAAACAGAGCATTTTCAATTTTAGTAACAACAAAGAGGTTTTATGCCGCTGAAAATTCATTTGCATTTTTGGAATAAATAAATGTGTAGGTCCTTAATTAAGTCAAACAAATATTTATTATTATCAAATTATTCCTAATTTATAATATTTTGTTATAAAATATTAAAATATTAGCATTTTATCACCTAAATTTATAATTTTGAAGTAGGCTGTATGCTCACTAACCCCTTTGTTCACAAAATATTCTTGCATTGGTCGTGTGAAAAAAACAAAAAAAAACCTGCGCGCCTTTTCTCATCATGATTATCATTTTGTTTTTGTCGTATTTGTGGCTGTGTGGTAAATTACTTTGTTTTTTCCTCGCAAATGTGTTGAAAAACGTCGTATGAAACTCGTGAGCTTTTACTCATTGCACACTCGGCTGAGTTACGCCCTCGCCTGCAGCTCGGGCTGCAACCCACAGCCTTGTGTGCAATGACCAACCTAAGCTAACTTGTATCATAATGTACTATTATGGTACCCAAAAGGAAAAAACCAGTACCACTGTATTTCACGAGTAATAGCACATTTTTTGTGGCCCGGCTACAACGCATGGGTCCTGGTCCGACCACGCTTCTATCATCAATAGTAGCTAACTTTGTGACATTATTTATATGGGGGGTTACTGTACGAGTTACGTACCACAAAGAAACGTATTATTTATTTTTAAAAAGTTAGTTAAATGCAGTTTAGACACAAATGCAACTTTAGGTGACAAACCGCCTCGCGATAAAATTTGGTGTGAGGTGAGAGCAATAACGTAACTTTACGTTTACGAGTTTATGTACAGCAGGCTCTACAGTAAAGTGAACAGGGAACCCTTAAGCTACGTTCAAACGATAACACACGACCCGACCCCAACTCAAACTCACCTCAACCGAAGCCCACCTTGAAATACATCGCTTACAATTTTGAGTCTTATGACACATTAATAAGCTATTGTGTAATGTTCAGGTGAGATTGAGGTGAGTTCGGGTTGAGTTTGAGTTGAGTTCGGGCTGTGTTCGGGTTGAGTTTGAGTTGAGTTCGGGTTGAGGGCGAGGCGTGTGCAGTTGCATCGACAAAATATAACGGAGCTTATTGATGTGTTATAAAAACTCAAAATTGTAAGCGCTGTATTTCAAGGAGTGGGCTCCTGTTGAGTTGAGTTCGGGTTGAGGGCGAGTCGTGCGTTATCGTTTGAACGCAGCCTTATTGTTTTTGTTTAAACTGCATTTAACTAACTTTTTTAAAATAAATAATACGTTTTTTTGTGGTACGTAACCCGTAACTCGACTCCTCGAGCGAATCAAAAATAGGGCCCCAGTTGTGATTGTGATAAAGACACAGGATTGTCAAATGGTCTTTGCTGTGGATAAAGGCCAACCACTGATACTAAAAAATATAACCAACAAAAAAAGCCATAATAAGTACAAAAAAGTTTATTTACTAAGTTCCATAGGTAGTATATTTACTTTATGGTCCCAGTACCCATTTCGAAATATCGATAACATTGTATATAGAAAATAACATGCATAAAATTATAATATAAAGTATTCTTAGAAAGTATCTTAAACATTTATTTAAAGCGTGCGTCATGTTAATTTTTAATTGAGTAGGTATATAAACATTAATTTGGAAGTTCATAATACTTGGAGCCGTTTCACTGATTCCGGGTAAGTTTTTATCTATTTGATTTGAGACAATTAACGCAACATTTGTACCTACAACATTGATAATGGTATTAAAATGTTGAGGATAATAATGATGCTATATTATGCATATTTATTTACAAAAAAAATCTTAGATTATGAAGATATGGAGGTAGATGACATAGGTCACTTACTGACTAGCGTGAATCAAGGTTCACTAAATATACGATGTATTGAGTGTCCAACCAACCACCATCAACATGGTAACTAAGTAAATTAGAAAATAAACCACTTTATGTTACTAATTTCGGCTCACCTTTCCATTATTAGACCTTGAGTTTGGAGTTCATATTCTTTTTATGTAAAGAACTCATGATTTGGAACACGAATACGAGATTTTATGTTTAGGAGCCAAATAATACGCGAGAAATAAATTTCTTTACCCCTGTAGGTCCCGAATATAGGCACAGAATACATAATAGTACAAGTTAGAAATTTAAATTTAAATTTCGAGGTAATTTTTTTTTAAAAGATATCAGAAACCACTTTTTAATACCATATTGGCGAAAAATAACACTAATTTGGCTGAAATTAGTTGTATTGGGCAAAATTGTATATTCATTAAAAACAGTATCCAATTCATAACTTTCAAACTTTAGGGGGGAGTTGCCCCCCCTCCCCCCTTCCCCCAACTCTCGCCGTACCCAAAATCGAGGTCTAATAATGGAAAGTAGAACCCTAATTTCAAAAACTGGTAAATAGGTAGGTACTATTGAGTTACCCTTCAATGATATTATATTCGATATTGCGCACTCTGCTTTGTTTAATAATTTTGATATGCTCTGATACTGCTATTGTCTAATATGTTTTTTCTTATACTAGCTAGATATAAATGGGCTATGAATGGACACTGTTTGGTATTGGTGCTTTCTTGCTGTATTATTAATTATCATTATCATTTATCGAACACATTTTGTTAAAAGTTCACGTAATCTATAAAAACCTATTTATGTAGAGTAGCTATAAGTACCTATTTATACCTACGTACCTATAGGTAGGTATAGGCTATTTCGGGCAATAATTGTAAACAATCTTGGTTAGTATAGTTATCCAATCTTACGAAGACGGTTCAGCCAAATGAGTAAATAAACGGAAACTGAACACATTTTATGATTTTATTATGGGCTTGCCTTATTTTATTTTCACCCTACTTACTAGGTACCAATTTTTAACTTGCGACAGGTGTCAACCTTGTGAGAATCGATACCTATAAGTTTTGAGAGCTTGTACTCTGTTCCGTTTATTTACTCACTCATGTGGTTCAGCTATGAATGCTATTGGCGTGCATGCACATCACATGCACATTGTTTTAGTGTGAAATTATAGTGTGTAATGTGCATGTAAAGAAGGCCATACACGCTAGGTTATATATGATGGTTATGCCTGTGAGTTCAAAATTAAAAAAAATGCATAACCTAGCATGCCTGTTTATGCAAGCCACTCATGCAACCTTGCCGCTCGGTTAGGCCTGTGGTCAAAACCGTCATGCGTCAAAACCTGTGGTCATAACCTAGCGTGTGTGTCCTTTTATTAAAGTCGGCTTTGCATGAAGGTTTTGCAGCTCGGTTAAAACGGTCATGCATAACCTAGTGTGTATGGTATGGCCTGCTTAACATTCATACTTTATTCATAGCCGAACCACGCCGAACCGTCTTCGTGAGATAGAACAAGTAACAACTGGTGAAAAGAACTGAGTGACGCTCTGCCATTTTGCAAACAAAATGCTTTGAACCAGCGAACTAAAATCTATGGAAGTGTAATTGCAAACAAATATTGCTTAAAAAATGGCACCACGGGCACAGAATACATAATAGTACCACGGGGCCGAAAAAGACGCACCCGGTGACTGACGTTAGTGCTCTTTTTAATAAATTGCAGTTTATATTGTAGAGAAAAGATAGAAAGTTTATTAGAAATGACATCATTTATAGTCAAATGGTTAAAAGATGCAAAGAAGGCAGTAAAAGGATGCAGAAATAACGTAGGTACCTATCTTATTTTTTCGTATAAGTACAGAAAAGATCTAAAAGTATACAAATTATGGTCTCTAATAAGCAACCAGTGTTCAGACACTTTGTGCTTCATAATTAAATGCCAGCATTTTTAGCTCTATCCACTTAGTCATAGTAGAACCAAATAAGTAAGTCATCTTACTCATTATACGCACGAACGCGGTTTGTATGTGAGCGCGCCCGTACGTATGCGTCGTCGCACGCACACACTGACAAAATTTAAAGGTGATAAAGGTGCAACAGTCGTGGCTGCGCCGTACGTAATCCCGCCCGCGCTCACGCACGCTTCACGCCGCTGTGCTGCCGCTCGAAATAATTTGAACGTTTACCTACCTACAGTACATATCATGCTTTCCAAAGATATTATTGCAAAAAAGATTTGTAATAATGAGGATATATTTTACATTAACTTTAAATAATAAGGCATTTCGTACTTGTCGAAACAGACGAAATTTTTTTTATGTCAATTGTGTAATTTCGTTAAATAATCACAAATTCCTACAGGAAAAGGTACTTTTAATGCCTATCATTTAAGGTTATGGAAAGTATTCAATTTCAGAATTTAAAGATTATTATTTTGAGAAGTGTAGGTAAATAAAAGAGGAAAAAACAGTTAATAGTGAAAAAAATATTTTTTAATAATATGAAATAAAACACTTTTTAACGGATACTAGCGCGGTTTTATTGAATGTACTTTGGTATTTAGTTGGTATTTGGTTTGATTTTTGATTTTTTTGATTTTTATAATATATTTTTTTATTTGACTAAATACATTATTTATTAAAGCCACATTTTAATTAATCCTATTTCGACCGTAAGTTTTCAAATCACATAACATGACGTACGCAATGAAAAATTGTAGTCAATTCCTGAAAACAGTTAGGTTAATGTAAACTGTAATTTGACAGAAAGATGTAATACCTACATTGCCACTTTTCTTTGGTAAGTTTTTATTGGTGTCAAAACGAAAGTGCCAATGTATCACCTACATCAGTCAAATTACAATTAACATTAACTTCATTATTTTAGTCGATAGACGCGCTGGTCTACCTACAAAAAAATATTAAAAAAAAAACTTTGTATTATAGATCCCTGATGCTAACCCTACAAGGAAAAAATATTTTGTATAGAGATTGACTATGCATTTTTTGACGACCGAATAAACTAGCGATGTGACAGCCCTTCGTGTTTAAGCTGTATCGCTCGCTCGAGGCTCGAGTTGGCCTACTTATTTGGTTCTACTATGACTTAGTTGTACTTTTCGTGTGGTGCCATTTTTTGAGCGGAATGCTTATTCCATAGCTTTAGTTCGCTGCTTTGGACGTTTTTCGTTCCGCCCACCGTAGCTATAGTACTTGTCTTTAGCCCTATTTATATAAAAAGACAAGAAAATGTATTTTTTGAATATTTTTGATTAAATTGAACTTAACTAATGGCAACATTTAAACCGCATCATCGCGACCGTCGAAGACCGAAGCACCCAAAAATGGCAGGGGTCTTACAAACGGCCCGCCGCAAGAGAATACTGCCTTTAGCGGTGGATACCACGACACCGCGTAGGAGAGCACCAGGAGCCAAAATAAGATCTTGACAATCCAATCGAGCACGTAAAGGCTGTAAAAATATAAAAAATTTCTTAGAAAAAAAAGGTATTTTTCCGATAGATGCGATATTATAATGAATGGTTGTACTTTTCTGTCGAAACAAAAATCTGTCGAAATGGAAATACATAAATCAGAATTTTCAAGGTTTTAATGGTATCGTATTTTTATCAACAACAACCATCCATAACAAATGTATTATTATAATAGTTAATTATTGACAGTGGAATCTATTCCACTGTCAATAATTAACTATTGAGGAGAGATCTATCTCTCCAATAGGCCATGATGTCTGTAGGCTTCACTTTTCAAGACAAAGTTTGTACTAAACTCTGAATACCTAGGTACTCTACCTCTCTTTACATCTAAAAAAATTGTTTAAAAAAACAAAAAACCGACTTCAAAAAACCTACCTCTAAAAAGCAAGAAATAATATTCGTAATAATAAAAACACGTCTATTGAAGTCGGGTGGGGCTGGAGTACAAATTCCTTTTTTTTTATTCTAAAAGCCCCACCCGACTTCAATAGACGTGTTTTTATTATTACGAATATTATTTCTTGCTTTTTAGAGGTAGGTTTTTTGAAGTCGGTTTTTTGTTTTTTTAAACAATTTTTTATTTTTTAATTTTTAGTGTAGGTACCTTTTGTATTAGGTAGTGTAGGTATATTATTTAGGTAGAAAAATCGGCTCAGCCAAACGTGAGTTAATCGCGTAGAAACATACATACATGCGGGTCAAACTACGAACCTCTTTTTTTAAGTCGGTTAAAGAACTACACTTAAGATATCCCTTTTCAAAAAAAAAAAAATTATTCAGTTCATAAACAAAGAAGTTATACGACTGATCATCGAGGTAGTTCACACAAAAATCATGCCATTTTCGTGCTTTTTTCAAGATTACTTGAAAAGTACTGAACCGATTTCAAAATTTTAAAAAATGGGACCAACTTGAAAGTTTACCTAATGTAATAACGTTTGAATCATTTCAATCGGATCAGCCGTCTTCGAGTAATCGGTGTACATACAAAAAACAAAAAAAAAAAGAAAACGGGTCGAATTGAGTACCTCCCTCCTTTTGAAGTCGGTAAAAAACTACGCCAGACTTTATAAAGTAGTTAATTACAACCCGGTCAAGTTAATTCGGCACCTGAAGCGAAAGCGACCCTTCTCCTTTTCTCCGTGTCTCAGGCCACCATCGTCATGCCAGTAGCGTTGGCACACTTGCTGGCGATAATGTATCGATAATATATCAAAATTAGTAAAAAAAATAATACAACGGTGGCGGCCGGCGTGAGGCAAGGAAAAAAGAAGAAGGGTCGCTTTCGCTTTAGGTGCCGAGGTAATTGGCCGGTATAACTTGGTACTTACAAACTGTGATATGCTCTATTTCTAGATACTTTGTTGGGGTCCTCTTTTAAGCAGTACACCCGCCCTCCGTTGACGCACTTCCTCATGTACTCGTCAAGGTCAGCGTCCGTTACGTCAGTATTGAAGATCACCTTCTCTTCCTCGTCCAACGTTTTTTGGATACTGTCGTAGTTGTTGACCCCGAATTCCCAGGCCCTTGTCGTGAAATATTGAAGCACGCACAACCCTTGGCTGATTCTATCTTGAATCCTCACCATGCTGTAAAAAATTAATGGATAAGAAATAAGATTGTCGAACTTTGAGAATAAAATCATGAGGCGATTCTCTGACCAAAGAAAAGGATTTTAATAAAACTTTTCGTGGAATTTTTAGGGCTCACAGTTTAGTATTTTTAGAAGGTATCACTCTTATGTACGATTTAAACCAACCGGCCCGCATCGCAACGCAACGAGGTAAAATACCTCTGCCAAAGGAAAATAAAGCGTGTATACAGTTGTTAAATTTCATATTGCGGGCAGCGCCGACCGGCTGCTGCGGCATGCGGACGGAGCCGACCGGCTGCCGCGGTTTCATGCAAATATGGAATTAACTACCTGTAGCGACGCTTTATTTTCATCTGGCAACGGTAAAATGCGTTCCGACTCTGGCCGGTCTGTTTGAATCGTACAAGATGAAATTAATTTCATCCAAGGTATCACTACATTCCCTTGTAGTCATTTGTAGAAGTAGATAGCAAATGTAATCAAAAACGGCCACTTTAGCAGTTTTGCTATCTACTTCTAGCAGTGACTACGAGAGAATGTAATGATGTAGGTATCATTACATTCCTTCGTAGTCACTGCTGAAAGACCGGAATCGGTCTTTGAGCAAAAAAAAACGCTCACAATGCATTCTGGTCACTACCAAAATGCAAATTCGTGTCGTGGCTCTCATAAAGACGCTCAGAATACGTTGTGGTAAGTAATCATAGAAATACCACAAACCGAAATTCGCGTCCGAACATAACAAACGATCACAATGCGTTGTGGAAATGAAGAAAAGCCATGACGCGTTCCGAGCACTAGTTGGTGCAACCATAACACAACTGTTTTTCAACCGATTCTCGTGAAATTTTGTAAGCAGATTTGAAAATATATAATTATTTGTCAAGCCAGTTTTTCAATTTTTTTTAATTCTCAACTCAACCGATCCCGGTGCTGTGAGCAGGTTTGATAAATAATATATATTTTTTTTTGTTGAGACAATTTTTGAAATTTATCTAAAAAAAATATTAACCCATTTCGAAAAATTATCAAAATTAGAAGCACCATCTACTTAGCTGCGAATACTGACGTACTGTGTGCTTTGAAAACTTCATGGGGAGTTTTTACTTTTGTACAATTTGTAGCCACCTTTTATCGCGAGGTCTACAGCTCACAGAGCTACTAGTTTCTATAAAGAGAAATGCATGCATTATACACATAAACCCTCCGGAATAAATTCTCTAAATAAATGATAATGAAAACCGTATCAAAATTTAGTTGTATAGTTTATATACTAGGGGGTCATAACAAATTTGGTAACGATCGCGTAAGTGGCTGACTCTAGGTTCACAGGATGGGAGGAGGATTTAATTTAAATATTAAATCCTGATATCCAAAAAAATCAGTATTATTCGGATATATCCGGATATTGATTATTCGCTATCCGTAATATCCGGATACCAATAATTAGCGGATAATGCCATGCCCTAATTGCTAGTAAACATTGCATAAGTTTTGAATTTGGATAGTGTTTTTTCAAACTGTAGAATCAAATTTGCTATTCGTGTCTCTGTTTGTTAGCTAACTTCGGAGAACAGACAGCGCTGGAAAGCCGGACTGAAATGTTTTTTTAACATATCTCTGCCATTTTAGAAAATTTCAAAAATCTGGCTTGACAAATAATTCTACATCTTTTTCAAACCGACTTACAAAATTTCACGAGAATCGGTTGAGAAACTAGACCTAGAGGAGAGCTGGAATGGAATGTCGGACTGAAATATGTTTTTTTAACATATGTATCTCCGCTATTTTGAAAAACTTCAAAAAATTGGCTCGACAAAAAATTCTATATATTTTCGAACCTCTACACAAAATTTCACGAGAATCGGTTGAGAAATGCGACCTGTAGGCAGGGATTGAAATACCGTTAAAAAAATAACGATAAAAAAATAACGTTAAAAATACCGTTAAAACATTTTATCGGTAAATTTACCGGTAAAAATAACGTTAAAAATATTTTACCGGTAAAATTAACGTTAAATATAGCGTTAAATTTAGTAACGGTAAAATTATCGGTAAAAAATTAACGTTAAAATTAACGTTATTTCTCAAATTAACGTTTAAATTAACGTTATATATTGATATAACGTTAATGTTAAAATTAACAGTACTAAGAGTAAAAATTAACGTTATATTTAAAAATAACGTTAACATTCCCTGCCTGTAGGTGAGAAGAGACAGTCAGACATACGAAATAATTTTTGCCCGAGCTGAAGCAGAGACGCTTCGCTCGCATTTCGTGCTCGCTCGGTCAATTATACCTAAAGAAAAGTCGACGTTTTGCAATCTACACGTAATAACATATTTTCGGGCCTACTTACAATCTTTTTTGTCCGATGAGTAGCATGAGAAAATCGATGAAGTATGCAGGTATGAGGTGGTAGAACAGACGTTTGAACTCATAGGCAGCCTTGTTGGTGGTGATGTCTCCGTTGGGGTACCACAGGGGCCATTCGAGGGGGTCCTTGCGCCCGTAGTCCTTGCCCACTTGCAGTACCTGGCCCCACGTCGTGGGCTTTTGGTGGCCGATGTTCAGGTTGTACACAGGTATTACTTCGGGCCTGCAAAACATGGTTTAATGTTGTCAAATGCTACAATTATAAAGATTCTAATATTTTTGGTTACAATTTGCTATGGCTCAAATGGAACAAATAGTGTTTCTCATTTAGATCAGTGTTTCCCAATTAGTGGTCCGCCTACCCCCAGGGTGCGCGAAGTTGCATCAAGGTGTACGCGCGGCGATCTCATAAATCCGATTTCATTTTTTTATATCTAGGTACCTACACGAATTTGAGGTCTTTCTTGCGGGTATGAACAAAACCGTAGGTACACTACGCTATATTACATACTTATTGCTTATTTAACTTACTTTAGACTCACTTAAGCTAGGGTTTCCTAAAAAAGCGGTGCAGTCACATAGCGGCCGTAATTTTACGGACGTAAAAGTATTATTTTGATTTTACGGTGTCCAGCACCGCTCCCTCTAGGAAACCGCGCCGTATTGCTTACATAGACAACGCGGCGCCGCTAAATTACGGCCGTAATATGACGGCACCGTCATCCTAGGAAACCCTAGCTTTTCCAACTTAAACAAAAAAGGTCACGACTTTAAAGCACATCGTCGTATACCTATGGTTTACTTACTTTTCTTTCTTGGAGCCTTCGATCGTGCTTACGGCTATGAGGGCGTTGATAGCCGTGTCCACGGGTATGACTTGGGCCACCAAACTGCCGTCACAGAGCATGGTCCGAATGACGCCTTTCCCGGCCCCCAACATTACGCCGACGGGCCCATTCAGGCTGTCCACCCAGGCGGGAATAGGCTCCAAGTAGGCGGGACAAACTGCAACGAGAACAATATTGTTTGTTTGCACAAACATGCGGTACAGTACGAGACAAACATTTTGAAATCGGGTGGGGATTGCGCAGAACGCGTATTTTGGGTATGCATAGCGGTGAGGTACGCGGGCAGGGTGGGAGGGACGCGCGCTATTGGTCGCTTATCACAAGTGCATAATATGCACTTGTGATAAGCGACCAATAGCATACACATATTATGTGCGTGCAAACTTATCCCCACTTCGTCGAAAAAGTGTCATGATGTTTGCCTCGTACAGCTCGTACTGTATGAGTATAACAATGGTCTTAAGCTTTAAATGTACCGTTCGTTACCTGCCTACCATATTATGCAAAATGGCGTGCAAATATTTGACTAAAACCGGTCAAGAGCGAGTCGGACTCGCACACTGAGGGTTCCGAACCATCATAATTGCACCATTAAACCACACTGCAGAGTAGAATAATAAAATTAGTATTGCAGTTTTAGGTCAGCGCCATCTCTTGACCGATAGTGGAACTAATTTAAAACTTTTTTAGAAATTTGATAATTTCTAAAAAAGTGTGCTATATTGAGACATCGTTTTATTTTTCCTGTAATCTTTATATGAACTGCTATCACATATAATTATTTCAGATTTTTCTCTTTGCAAACTTCGGAGATAAGGGGGGGGGGGGGACGGTATTTTTTTACATTTTTCATTATAAATCGAAAACTATGCGGCCTAAAACAAAAAAAAATGATTGAAAACGTGCAAACGGCGCTCTTTCAAATGATACCCCACATGCCGTAGTAGACCTCACTTCAATTTTTAAGACCCTTTTTCAGTCCCTGTTGTAAAAAAGATATTTATTTTTTTATTTATTTCTTATTTGCAAAATAGTTGGGCAAATGTCATTTCAAACTATTCTAAATTTCAAGTTGATACTATCATTACAAATGCAATGACAAAATTATAATTACTCGAATTACTTACCTAAATAAGTACCTATTTCAAAATAATTACAATAAATAAGCTTAGATTATTTATATGTCAAGATAGACAGTCGAAGCTACGACAGCGTCGAAAAAAAATATCACCCAACAGTTGGGTGACCAAAACACGCACATATTGTCAGTAGTGTGAGCCGGCCATAGTTTTTATTACAATACTCTTTGGACGCGATGATGCTAAAAATGCACACCACCTTAAAAAAGTTGGCCTGTTTTGTTTAATACGTCAAAAGCCTAAGACTCTATCTAGACATATAAATAATCTAAGTAAATAAGTTATAAGATAGTAGCTGTATATCCGCATTTCAAAGCAATTAGCGTTTTTGCAATGAAGTTATCTAAAGAATGAAAGCATTACTATTGAAGTTTTAGGATGCAAAATTCTTAAATTAGTGCCGTATACAGAGAAAAACGTAATAAATTATCAGGTATTTTAAAACAAAGAGAATCTGTTCAAGTGGAATTTTGCTTGTCAGAGGTATTTTTCACAAACGTTTCAGCTGTAACAAATAAGAATATGACTCATATTTATTTTTTCACTTATTGCTTGTATTGTCAAGGAGTTCCCTATAGAGAGAAAATAAAAAAAATATTTTAATCACAGATAAATAAAATATTTAAAAAATGCTCAAACTGGTACACTTTGACATGTTTTACTGGTATTTACAGATTCTAAAGTAATTATTTTTGAAGTGAAAACTTCTTTTATAACATATTTGCTCGTAAAGGGTCTCTTATTACACCAATTTCAATATCGTATTGTATCTCATTACGAACTTGTGCGGTAATGTAAAGTAAAACGCACGGTTTCCTTGATAAGCCGTTCGTTTTACTTTACATTACCGCACGGTTTATCAAGATACTTCGTCTAAAACGAACGGTACTTTTTTAAATCTTAGCAAAGAGTTTTTATGTCAGAAAAGAGGTCAACATTTTATGGATAAAATTGACTTTGGGAGATAAAATATAATAAATAAACGTTTAATTATTCAATTTAATTAATGTTGACAATAAATTACAACCATTTATCTGTAACAAAAACACAAAAATATTAATTTACTTTATTAGGAATACTGGTTGTTTTTATGTCTTTGCCTTAAAAACAACGCTGATGCGCGCGCATTGCTAATTAATTTTTTTTTTGCTGTATTGTTTTTATTTGAAAATGTCGTCAAGTACTGATGAATTTATTAATTCAACACCGCCAGAAGTCTCAGAGGCAGCGAAAAAGGCTACTCTAAGCCTCTTGCCCGAAAAATTGACCGATAAGATACTTACAAGCGTATCAAAATTTAATCATATGGAAAACAAGCAAAGGTGCAAAGTCCGAGTTTTATTTATTTCCTCGCAAATATGTTATAAAACGTCGTATGACATACGTGCGCTTTGATAATTACAGCCTCTGCTTTCTTGTAGCCCTCGCCTACGGCTCGGGTTAGCAATATCGCCTCGGCTGTAATTTTCAACATACCGCACTTATATCATAATGTACTATAACGGCGTTGTACACTTTTTTTGCAATGGGTAAAAAATTTTAAACTCGTGTCAGTCAGGGTCACGTGATCGAAAATTCGTAAGACGTAAACACTTGTGTCACCATAGCAACGCGCTAATTTTTTAATTCAATTTCAAAATTCGAGATATTTTGTCAAGCTATGGATAAGACCTTAGCACAATACTGTTCTGTTCTGTATTCGTAAATTCAAATGCAGAGTTAATTCGTAAGACGGGAATTCGTGCAAAATTATTCCCTAACCATTCCAAAATATCGAAAATGCACAAGTTTTCACTTCTGCCGGCACTCCCGGAGTGCAACCCGATTTTTTTTCTTAGGAATAATGTCTATTTGTCAAATGTATTGCGTGTTTTGTAAATACTTAAATTTACAAAACCCGCAATACATTAGACTTAGAAAAGGAATTTTCAAAGTTTGCCCTCATTATGGCTCGTGCAGTTGTTTTGATCATTTGTATTGAAAATTTAAAAACCGGCCAAGTGCGTGTCGGGCCACGCGCAGTAGGGTTCCGTAGTTACATTATACCATACCATATTTTAATACCTCTATCATTTTTCACCTGAAAAAATAACTTTGTTTTTCACAGTGTTTGTATGAACGACAAAGTTATATTTGCGGTTTTAGAAAATGTACTATATTTCGAAAAAATTTTACTGTATCTCGTTCAAACCAATTTTCGTTGCAAGTGTTTACTAAGATCTATAGCATATATTTTTTTTAGATTTTTCACTCTCTTACTTTAAAAGTTAAAGGGGGGGGGACACACATTTTACCACTTTGGCAGTATGTATCTTTCAAACGGTTGACTTTGTGAAAAAATTGTCTTAGAAACTTCAATGTCATTTTTAAAGACCTATCTATAGACACCCCGCAAGTATTGGTTTGATGAAAAAAAATCTTTTCTGTTTCAGTTCCATGTATGGGGAGCCACCCCTTAATCTTTTATTTTTTTTATTTTTGTGAGGAAATCGTAAAGCGGTTTACAGAATACATCTACCTACCAAGTTTCAACTATGTGGTCTTAATACTTTCGGAATAAAGTGGCTGTGACATACGGACGGACAGACAGACAGACAGACAGACAGACAGACGGACAGACAGACAGACAGACATGACGAATCTATAAGGGTTCCGTTTTTTGCCATTTTGGCTACGGAACCCTAAAAATGGACGTGATGCACGTCTACACCCTTAAAAAAATAATCACAGCTACAATGTAAATTATTCCAATCTTTACAAATTCATAATAATTCAAAGTACCTACTTAAATATTTAATTAAAATAAAAAAGAAACCTAATTAGGTTAGGTAGGTATAATTACCAGTAGATACCTACCTACCTACTAAAATTTGTCAAATACAAATGATTTTACAGATTAATAACATTTTTCAAGTTATAAATTGTGAACAAAATCAGTCCATTCCATCTATCAGTCTGTATAGATTTTGATTTTTTGTTTGAGGATCCATTTGTACCAGACTGATGGAATGGACTGATGCTAAAGTGAACATGTAAACTCCCTACGGGATAGAGGAATGGAATTAGGGTTTGCCACATTTTTATGATTTCTTCGTTGATACCACAGAAAAGATATTATTCCAAACTAATATATCTATAAGTATTGTAAGTATTGAAAAAAATCCGTCGAAACCATGCATTGTTTTTTTTATAAAGCTTACAAACTTACTTACCTATGCTAGGACGGCATATAACTACTGGCAGTTCTTCATAAGCTCTCTCCACGACGTTCTCAGCTAGCCTCTTGGAGTAGGTGTAGCAGTTGGGATGTGGGCCGAGGAGCGCGGGAGTCAGCACAGCCAGCTGTTTGTCGTCCAGCCACTCGATGAGCCTCATCAGGTCTTCAGGCTTAGCTGGTGGGGCGTGGACCTTGAATCACAGTTATTGTGTTTGTGCAATTTAGAATAATCTAAATTATTCTTAATAACTAGGTACTTACTCTGGGGCCTTACCGGCTTAATTTTAGAACTTCGGCGGGTCTGCCGAGCTTCAAATTAAAACAGTTAAATCAAAATAACTAGCCAAGACGTTATTTGGAAGATAAATCGATGTTCGTGTGACATCATAAATTTGGGGTTCGCTATTTTGAGCTGTTTGGGGCTCGATTTATCTGTTTTAATTTGAAACCCGGCAGACTTGCCGAGATTCTGAGCGTTAGCCGGTCGGTATGGCGGCCCCTGATTGGGGTTCAATTTATGTGTTTTAATTTGAAGCCGGGCAGACTTGCCGAAGTTTGATGCATTAGCCGGCACAGCCCCTGATCGTCATGTAATAGCAATTATTTACCTTCTCATCCAAAAATTTGTAGTCAGGGTAGCAGAAAGCGGTTGATAGATGTACGAAGATAGCTAAATTCTTTAACTGCTTAGCAATATTCAACGTTCTCTGAGTGCCAGTCGTGTTCATATCTATATTGTCCTTCAAGGGTGCCTCGAGTTTGAGAGTAGCGGCGAAGTGGAACACCACCGAGACCTCGTTGGACAGTTTATTGATATCGTCCTTCGACAATCCGAAGTCTTCGAATAACACGTCGCCTTGTAAGGCTTTCATTTTCTTGAATACGCTCGGCTTTTCGGTTTTTAGGCGATCAAATAACTGAAAAAAAGAGAAAACATCGTCACAAACTTCCGAGATATTTTAAGTTATTTTGTTTTACTCTTGGACGAATCGTTCTGATTTATAAGAATAGAAAAAAGTATTTATGATGATAGTACAAAGATAAGTAAAAAAATATGTGAATATTTTATTTTTTTTCTTATTTCGTGTTTTTTTTTTACCCTAGTAGCAGCTACAAATAAACGTTATAGGAACTCATTCATAACACAGAACAAAGTTATTTTTTCATATATCATCAACGTCAGTTAGTTTTGAATTTTGTGTTTAAATTATCCATAGGTCCTAGGTCCTAGGTCTAAGTTCCCTTATCAGCTTACCGGCAATCGTTGCATATCTTCTAGGCGCTGGGTGACGGACTTGCCTCGCTTCGGTCGCAGCAGGAGGTACACGTTCCCGATATCAGGAATGGAGTACAGGAGTTTCTCTACCAACACTTTCCCCATGAAACCGGTGCCTCCGGTCACCAGGACGCTCCTGCCCTTGTAGAATTCCCTCACTGAAGTGCCCGATGCCATGGCTGAAAAGAAAGGGAGGGAAGTATTAAAAATCTGATTTTATCATTCATAATGCTTTTTTTATACAATACTAAATAATGTAACTATTAGAAAAAACCTCGTCACCAGGATTGTCTCAGGCGGGAATCGGACCCGCGACCTTTAGAAGTCCGGTTCAGGCTTTTACAAACTGCGATTTTTAACTTATGATAAGCCGACCAGATTTTTACCTAGGTACCTACCTATATTATTAACTAGCGGCCGCCCGCAGTTTCACCCGCGTGGTTTCCGTTCCCGTGGGAATATCGGGCTAAAAAGTATTCTATGTTTTAATCTAGGCTATCTACTATCTGTGTTCCAAATTTCAAGCAAACCCGTTCAGCAGTTTTTGCGTGATTGAGGAACAAACATCCAAACCCACAAACTTTCACATTTATAATATTAGTAGGATTAATTGATTTAGTATTATTATTTATTACTGATATCAGGAGGTCTCGTTGTTGTGGCGAAAAATCGTCTTAAAGTAATTTTTGTGTCCCTCGGGAACAGTATATTTTTTTCTGGATGACCTTAACTTGACTTACCTGACAATGTGTATGCGAAATTTCATAATGATCGGTTGTTGAGTACCTAGGTAGCTACTCAAAATCTTTAGTTGGTCTCCTTTCATAGAGATTCTGTCAAATCTAACAACTTTTTTGGATGTAAGGTCACAGAATACATAATAGTATGGTAAGGTGGCCTTTGACCTATTTGGCCGTAAGTTTTAGATCCAAAGGAAACAGCACTTCTCTTTAATATTGAGTTATAAGCTCAAAGATTGTAAAATTGGGTCAATTAACTTTTACTTCATTGTTCTTCCAGTTTTCCTGTCCTAAATTAAAAAAGAATATTTTCTCGAAAATAAATAGTAGGTATTAACTTCCTACCTTAAAAATAATTGTTTGGCTTAAATTTAACTCTTAAAGTATTGTTTCGGTAACAGTAGTAAATAAGTAATGTTGTTTACATATTTTTCATATTTTAATGGTTGTCCAGTTGACGTCGTCTCTTTTCAATGTATGAAATGGATAAAAGACATTACAAAATAATCAAACAGCAATATAGGTATTTCTCTTAAGTACCTTCCATAATCAAACTTCAAATAGGTATTAAATTATACCTAACTTCAAATAAGTAGGTATTAAGGCTAAACCAATTTCTCTATTTTCAATTATTTTCACAAAATACACTTTTATTTTTGATTAAAATGATGTAGGTATAGGTACCTACAATTTATGTAAAGTCGATTGACCATCAATGTAGTAAATTTATGTACATTTATATAAGCACTGATAATATTATAATAGGTACCTGTGATAATACACACATCAACTTTGTCTAGGGATACAGGTGCTATTTTCATACAAACGAGGTAACTTTGAAGCCTTGGTTTCCTGCCAGGGATGTACTGTGCTGTGATCTGATGACGGCTATCCAAGGAGTGAATGGAGGAGATTCAGATCGCTATACACACCCAACTGATCTGACCAGCATGTGTAGAGCCCTAGCGGCTGAAGGAGACACCATTTTTGAAGGGTAGATTTTGGACATGATGTATATGAGCACTAAGAAAGGATTTTAGAAAATTCCCGTCATACAGGGTGCTACAGGTTGTTCAAGTTTGTATGGAATTTGTATAGGGCTGAAGCTTGAAGGTATAGACACCATGTTTGGATGGTAGATACCTTTCATGGTGTAGGTGAGCATTAAGAAAGGGTTTTGATGAAATTTAAATGTGTGAAATGACGTCTAATAAATACCTAGGTATATTGTTAATATACCTAGTAAATACACAACTATCTTAATCACGCGAACGAAATCGCGGGCAAAAGCTAGTACTAGATAAGTATGTACCTACCTATATAAGTAGGTATACATTTTGTATGAGAGTAGATATGTTTTTTTTTCATTTTTTGACCTAGGTTAGTTTCTTGGAGAAAGTTGTTCAGTTTAAGCACCACTGTCACTGTCACCTATGTTTCAGTATTGTTACATAATTTGTACCTATCTAATATACCACGATTTGAAAACATTTTTTTCCCAACGAGTCACACCATCGACATTCAACTGCCACAATGTGACTGGTTAGGTTTTATTTAAATTCCCAACGACTCACACCTGTTACTTGATGGCTATTCTAAGCTTGATGGAAACTTTTTATTATAAATTTCCCAACAAGTCACATTGTTATAAGTGAAATAACCTGTAACAGTGTGACTGGTTGGGAAATTTCTAATAAAAAGTTCCCATCGAGTAACAGGTGTGGTGTGACTCGTTGGGAACAAATGTTTGAAAAATAGGATTTCCTAGTAAATATAGCTACACTTAATTTTGATACGCTCTTTTTTTGCAATAATCCGGATGCCGAACTTGACTGTTTTTGTTGTCTACTTCCAGAGAATAACACAATATATTATTAACCTCAATACATAAATTTAGCTCCCACAGCGACCTCCTACTTATAAAATCTATTGCAATCGCTTTCATTTGACAGATGGATGTGAATGTGACATTTCTTTGCTAAGTTTTTATTTGTGCCAAAAAGAAGCATCAATGTATCACATCCTGAAAGCGTTTGCGATAGATTTTGAAGTTAGGCTAAAAAAAACGCAACTATGAAAGTCTACGCGACTACAACCGACAAATACACATTTCTTAATAAAGATTTCACATAGAATTTCTTGATTTACTGGTCTCAAGAAAATAATGTAGAAAGTAGATGATGAGGTAAGTATATATTCAGTTATCTGATTGACGGAAAATGATGGCTAAAACATTTCTCTATAGAAAAATAAATAAAGTGACCTCAAATTTAGTAGTTTTTCACTGATTTGCCAACCATTAGAAAACCAATGATATTGAAACTAAGTATAATAAAAATAAACCTTAAATATAATTCCAGTTTTGTTCTCAGTTTTCCAAAATAAAAAAACTAAGTTTACTAATTATTAATTAAAAACAACAATGTTGTCAATAATTTCGGTAATTTTTACTATGAAAATTGCTTTCAACGTCGTACGGTTCCTTATGTTTTAAAGAGGCGGTGTGTAAAAAGATTCAAGTTTTAAGACTAGTTGCTCAACAATGGCTCAATCTTAAACAGCTGTAAGATTAATAACTTAAACGTTTTAAGCGATGACTTTACTACTATAACACAGACATTTCACCTCGGCTTATTAATCCCTCATGGCTGTTCTTAAGATAAATAGCTTTGTCTATATTTAACCTTTTGACCGCCATAAAAGGTTAATTTAAAATTGACATCCGGATGACTTCATGAGACATTGATTTAGTACGTAAGTATTTTGTTTTATTTTTAAAACGGCTTAATTATTTGTGGAGAACTTAAGATATTATTATGACCTCTTAGTTAACCTTTCACCTAATTGAGGGCAACTAGGATCAGGTTTAGGAGACACTTCCATTGCAGAGGGGAATTTAAATGCATTGACCTAAAGAAAACCTGCCTTTCTTGCTGTATGGGATGTCTTAGATGTTTGCTAATATAACCTACCTATCTCTTTCAATGGGTAAACCATCGATAGAGCCATCATTTCTATGAATAGGGCGAGATCTTTTCATTATACCTACATCTACGTGCTACCTACAAATCATATTGGTTTTTTCTTTCGCGGTACCGACTTTTTCCTATCAGCGAGCGGGTTGCGGGTAGGGTTACCATATGAAAAAATCAAAATTCCGGAGAAAAGGCCCGATATCCATTGAAAAATCCTGAGATTTGTAGCAGTTTGAGAATAACGTACGGGGGGGGGGGGGTAGTCGGCAGCGGCGAACTGATTAAATAATAGAAAGCTTATTTATCCTTCTATTAAATGTACTGAATTTTATTGAAAATTCTAAAAATCCTGAGATTTCCTCAAATTTTCGAAATCCGGCCGCAATCCTGAGCAAAGTCCAAAAATCCTGAGATCTCCGGACAAATCCTGAGATATGGTAACCCTAGTTGCGGGAGACGGCGGCGAGAGCTGTCTTTGTGTGTGTGCGACGCTCGAGCGCCCGTAGTACTAAGCTAAACTTCTGTTAGTCTCTCTATTTTGTGTGCGATCATCGAAGATAAAAACCACAACAATTTGACCTCCACTATCATTGTAGAGTATTGTAAATCGTTCGTTATGTATGATATTGAGTCAGGTAGAATCTGTTGGTCGGCGGTAATAATCGTTTGCATGGAAATGAAATTTCATCAGGGATCATCTGTATGTAAATATTGAGGTGCGGAAACCATAGGATTTTATTTGAGAGACATCAATTTAGCAAATAGGTGGCTTAGGTGACAACTCACCCATAAAATATCTCAGCCAATGGTGAGATGTCCACTTCTTAAAATGTATGTCGGACTTTCAGCCACATGTCCTATCAGTATTGGCTAAGATGACACTTGGAAAAACAGAGGAAGTCATATCACCAATTTAAAAAAAAAAAAAAACGTTCTTTGGTACAGAACCCTTCGTGCGCTAGACCGACTCGCACTTGGCCGGTTTTTTTTCATGTTTGTTAACTCATAATTTTTTAGTACTTAGGTATCTTTTGTTTGGAAACAAAGTGTTTGTTTCCGTACGACGGCTGGACTGGAGTAGAGTTTAAAAATAAAGTTAATTTTGCACGTTATATAGTATAGTATAGTATTTTTAATGTCCCCACAACTGGGGAACAGGGGCTGTATTATGACCTCTTATTTCCAGTCCGTTTTCTGACTGGCTATCAATCTATCTCTTTTATTTGCTATACAGTGAGAAAGAGATGTCACTACAGCAATTTATAAACCTGGCAGGATTTAAGAGCTCGTAATACGGCCTCAGGCCTTTTTTGTGGAAAGAGAACAGGCCATAAACCACCTCGCGGACCCAATGCTTATTGGTGGATATATTAATGACTGAAAGAAAATGCAACCAGAGTGAAAAAAAAATATGATCACCCATGCACGTCACGACCGACCCATGCGAAAATGTCACAATCGCAGGGTGATAGTTTTTGATTGAGTGATTGAGTAACAAAATATCCAAACTCACAAACATTCACATATCTAGGTAAGCATAATATTAGTTGGAAAACTTCGGGAACAATAATTTTTATTCAGGGCCGAGTTGAGTAACTATTACTAGACGAAGGGCAGTCAGCCACTAATCGATGGAGACGGATCGTGACTTAACGAGAAGGGCCCCTTGCATCGTAATTACAGCACTTGGTAGGTAATTTAAAAATGAGTTTTTAAAACTTGGTAGTTTTCCATAACACTTATAAGTTATTATACACATAACACCGAACTGTTGTGTTAAGGCTTTGTTATGCGAAATCATTTTGTTTCTGTCTTTTTCTTTACGTGTAACGAGTATGGAAAATAACTCCAGTTCTGTACTTTTTCGATGTTTTTCGTTGTTTTTTCATCATTATCTTTAGCACAATTAACTTTCTTGAAAAAAGTTATTGGAGCGACTGCACAGTAAGTTAAAGTGTATTTTGATGTAGAATTCAATACGTTTCTGCTATTATTTACGTCAAAATTATGGGCCGCGACAAGCGCTTTTGATGATATTCTGATTTTTTTTTACAATCATCTGTTAGTTTTATACCTACGCAATTTAATACTTGTATCGTAGCTACTACATAGATAATCTCTTTAGCTTGTCGTTTTTTTGTGGCTATAACTTTACGTTTTCTATATAAAAATATGGCCCGCGCAAAACATGTTTACCTATTATGGCCCCAAAACCGTTTCTTCAGACCCTCAAACTGAACTTTTATTACGGGAACAACTCTGGAATCACGACGAAGCTGTTTCATACAAAAAATAATCTCGATTCACACGTGCAGTGAACTGAGACTCTTAACTGCGTGGTATTTTAAATCAAAAATGAGATAATGATTTGGGCTGTTTTTTAAATCACAAAATATTTTATAAAGTTACGGTAGCCACCTTACCTTTTGCAATCGGTAAATAATTTTTAAGGCTGCGCAGTCTGCACACTAGCGCCGCCATTAGAAAAAAAAACATAGTGCTTAAATAAAGACAAATTTGTAAATTATCTCTCTGGAGTGCACTCCGAACAAGCTTTGTGGTACTTTCTATCACTTAAGCAATATTTTCTATCTTTTTCGCAATAAAAGTTCAGCTAGAAAATATTGTTTAAGGGATAAAAAGTACCGCAAAGTTTGTTCGGAGTGCACTCCAGAGAGATAATTCATAATTTCTTTTTAGGGTTCCGTACCAAAATGGTAAAAAAGGAACCCTTATGGTGTGACTCAGTCTGTCTGTCTGTCTGTCTGTCTGTCTGTCTGTCTGTCACAGCTGGATATCTCGAGAACTACTAATGGTATCAACTTGAAATTTGGAATAGTTTAAGATGACATTTGTCCAACTATTTCGCGAATAAGAAATAAATAAAAAAATAAATATCTTTTTTACAACAGGGACTGAAAAGGAGTCTTAAAAATTTGAAGTGGGGCAACTAGGGCATGTGGGGTATCATATGAAAGAGCGTCGTTTGCACGTTTTACACATTTTTTCTTTTTTTTTAGGCCGCATAGTTTTCGACTTATGGTGAAAATTGTAAAAAAAAATACCGTTCCCCCCCTTATCTCCGAAGTTTGCAGAGAGAAAAATCTGAAATAATTCTATGTGATAGTAGTTTATGTAAAGATTACAGGAAAAATAAAACGATGTCTCAATATAACACACTTTTTAAGAAATTCAAAAAACAATATTTTTTTTTAATTTTACTACCAGTCAACAGATGGCGCTGTCCTAAGCATGCTAACCTAAGGAAAAATATAGTTCCACTATCGGTCAAGAGATGGCGCAACCTAACAATACAATAATAAATTGGTGGCTGGTTCTAAAATAATTACCTACTATTTGCCGTACGAATAAACGAAGAATTTACTTAATTTCCTACTTAGTAATATAAACAGTTTGCAATGTGGAGTGGCTGAAACGTTTTTTCAGTCACCATAAGCAGCTGTGGTTAAGATTTGTAAATTAACTGTCCGCCTGTTCGCCCTTCCAACTGTCTGCCGTTTATCCTACTTTTTTCAAGACTGTACTAAAGTAACATATCCAAATATATTTATGATTGTACGGAACCCTCGGTGCGGGAGTCCGACTCGCTCTTGACCGGTTTTTTTATTTAACCACTATGATTTTATTTCCAATGGCGGCGCTAGTGTGCAGACTGCACGCTCTTAATAACATTTTTTATGCACAACGGGGTAGTGCTTGGTCTTCTCCTCACCTGATGTTAAGTGACGATAAGGCCGAAGGTGGAAGCGCACTACACCCGGAATCCTCATCACTGAAAAACTGGCTATCTTACCTCTAACTGCCGGAACAATAATTTTTAAATTGTTGTTAAGGCGTCAGACTTAGGTAAGATGGTGGTAGCTAGCCAGGCGGACTAGAAAGGCCTACAACCAAACTGAATACAAATTGTACCCCCCTGGTTATCGAACCCGGGACCCCTGCGTCTTACGCGGGTGGGCGAATCACTAGACCATAGAGGCGATAAATTTACGCGAAGTGAAGAGAGGTTCGAAATGACATGCGAGTTGGGTCACAGAATCGACAGGCTAGTAGGGTTGCCAGATGTCCTTTATTTTAAAGGACATCCTCTATTTCAAACCCAAAAATTGAACTTGTCCCCTTATTTGAAATCTTGAATAGAGGACACAACCCAGAACTACAAATAAATTCGAACTTCAACATGCAATGCAAATATTTTTTTAGGAAGCTCTTGAGCAGCCGAAAGTAAATAATACCAAGTATACTTAAAACACAAAAACATTAATTAGATTGTGTACCTACTTGGCTTCGATTGACAAACTAGGTACGATACATTGCGTAAAACTAACATTGTTTTTTATTAATAAATGTCGATGTCGCTACGATACCCTAACAGCATTTTATAAAAAATCATGTAATATCCTCTATTTTCATCCTATGCCCTTTATTTGATCTTATCAAATCCTTTAAAACATAAAATGGGACCTGGCAACCCTGCAGGCTAGGAAGTCTGGGCACTTTGGCACCGTGGCAAACCTATTATGTATGTAGGCTTACATTTGTAATGATCGTTGTTATGATTGATCAACTACTTCTGAAGCCGAATGTATCTACCAAAGAAAAAAATCTCATTAATTATTCATGTATGAATTTACTTTCTCTATGTAGACGAATCGACCCCAATAACGACTCATTAATGTAATAATGCATTATGTTTAACTAATAAAATGCGAATTTAAAGTTACACTCATGGTCATTGAGTTGCTATATCACGTCGAATTTAGCAATGTGTTAAAACAACACCAGGGTAAGGTGTGTAACGGCTAGCAAAGTCATTACTTTTACATGAGCAATGCAAATCTAGAAATCTAAGTAGGTCTAGATATCAACCTCTACAATATAAATAAAAATGAAAGTTAGTGTATTTATCTTTGGTTAAGCGATCCTAAACCATTACGATGAAACTCTGAAGAGTTGTTCTTCCAGACTGATTTATGAATCAAGGATGATATCATCATCTGTACCGCACCGCTAGAGGGTGGAACACCTTACCCGAGTCTGTGTTTCTCGATAGTAACTATTAGTTATTCTGTGCCGATAGGTGGGTACAATCGGGGGCCTTCAAGTCTTCAGGCAAGTGTGTTTTATCATAGATCGCATCATCGCTTACCATCAGGCGTGATAGCGGGTAAGCCATGCCTATCATTAAAAAAAATCTGTTATCCTTGTAACTCGAACCACTGCTGGATGGGTTTTTAATACTTAAGTAAGTCTGGTATCCGCTAAGAAATTATTTTGTAAAAAAAAACTGTGATAACACGCGTTGATAAGCTTAAGTTTAAATATTTTTCTTTCGCGTGGTTCGCGTTATCGCATAATAATAATATGAATTCAAGTTTCAATTACAATTTTTCAATTAATTTAATCATAGTTTTATGAAATATAGTTAAAAGTCAAGTTTAAATATGATGAAAAAACTATTTTACTTTATGTTGATGTTTTTTGCTTACATTCGAAAACCACGCATTGGATTTAAAATGTTTAAGTGTCAAAGTTATTTTTACATTTCATGTGTGACTAAACTATTAACTGCAGCTTCTTAAATAAGTAACTTTCTGAAAGGAAGTTCATATCTAGGTATTGTTTACATTATTGTTAGCATCTACTTAAGTCTCGCTAATCGTTATTTAAAATGGTGACTCAATAAACTTTCTTATTCAAATTGTTGCTAAAACATAATTTCAAACTATGAACTTAAACACAAACTCGTAGTGCATTCTTTTCTTTATATTATAAAGTTTCAAGTGAAAGTACAGACGAATGTAGGAAGAAATAGAACGTTTGATCACTGACGTTATATTATACTAGTGGCGGCCCGCGACCTCGTTCGCGTGTTCTTTGTTCCAGCAGACAAAGTCACATCTGTAAAAATTATAACAAAATCGTTCTAAGATTATATGGATTATGGATGTTACCTATGTGTTGATGATTACCGAAGTCTTATATTGAAATTGCCAAATTTTTCTCATCAGGCTCTCATATATGATCAAAACGGCCCACAATCAGCAATAAAATATTTCTCCTTCTTTTCCTTTCCGTCAGTAAAAGTATCTTAAATGTGACTCCTCTTTTCGCTAAAATGGCATTAGTCCGCAGTCTAAGGCCATGTTAACTTTGGCTCCAGTTTAACGAACGCACTCTGAATAAGATAGCTAATATTTGGCGTTTTGGTACTTATTGCTTTTCTTTTCGATAGAAACACCACTTGACTGAGACACATATATTATTTACGTTTTTAACAGCAAAATCGAGGCCGTTCTCCATTCGAAATTTCATCCCCTATTCCATTAAAATTGGTTCAGTCAGTGACTTTGGTAGCTTTGGTTGCTTTTGGTAGGATTGACCGAAATCACAAGTTTGGATCACCTCATTACCTAATGTGATGGCTACTACTTACCGTATTAAAAATATAACAAGAAATTAAGGCAACTTCAGTTCTTGAATTGAATGTAGGTATAGTTATGTGTGGTAAAGTACTTGCAATGAAAAACAAGCATTCGTTTGTAAATCGTTTTCAGACCATCTTCATTGTGTGTGTGACTTCATTATACTTAATGTCTAGTCTAGTATTTGCTGTTAAGAGTTAACAAAGTCTAGACAGAAGAAAACAAATAAAGTAGGCAAATATCATATTAGATCTTGGTATTGTAAACATTTAATTTTAGGAAATAATGCTTAAATTTTATTTTAATAAGTAAAGACCCACTTTTGGCATTGAATGACAAAGGAATAAAAAAATGTTTTTAAGTATTTTTATAAGTATAAACGACAAAAAATATTAATAGGTACGTATACTTAATAAAATAAAAATTAGATTTGTTCTTTTATTAAGTTTAGATAATGATTTTAAAGTAGACCGAAAAAACGAACATATACTTATTTTCCCATGTAACTAGTAAAGTATGTAAGTACTTGTGATATAAATAAGCCACTTTAATATAAAATGTAGGAAGTTAGTAAATTATGTTTCATTTAAATTTGAAAGTAGGTCATCCAATAATAAAATGCTATTTTTAGAGTTCATCAAATATTCTTAGTTAATAAATAACCTCCTATTAGCATAAATAGAGTGTTATAATGAATATTACGTAAAAGACGATGGAAAAGTTTTTAATTTTGTTACAGTAATGTTTTGATTAGACAAATTATATTTTAGTTAAAAATAAATTTCATATTTTTTAAAAACTTTATATTTGTTCTTTAACAGTGCCTACTCAAAAATGGTTGTAAGGTAAAGCATTTTCATGGTAAGACGATCGGGTAAGACACAGCAAATTATGTATACCTACTCAAATCTCAATATTTAATTTAAATTATTGAAAGACTACGTGAAGCCATCACACATGGAAATATAAACCTCCTTGCTATCACAATGGAAAAAATATATAATATACTTAAAAAAATCTTTATTTGAACAGCCATTTACAGAATTAAATGTTAGTCTATAATTTAAGGTTTCCCTGTAATGAGAGTCAGGCTTCTCGTTGAGAATAGCAAAAATGTTGCTCTTTTTACTTACAATATAAACTTCTTTATTAAGGACACCTATCCAACATGCAAATCAAGTTAATATCTTTTCTAGTTTATTATTTATCTTGATCTTAATATAAAAATAACATTGTGAATGTGAAAAATATTAAGTTCAACAAAACAACAAATAGAACCTACAAACTTTCAATTATGTTCTCTGTGGATTCATAATCCAACTGATACTTGAAATAATACAAAACATATTTTATTTAAATCAATTATAGAAATGTTACCATGTTTGATGTACCTTCAAAAATACCACGTGGACCTTGATTTGAACTTATTTAAAAAAAAAAAACGGAAACATAATATCCGTTTATGTTCAAACCAACGCATAAGAATTGCTGACTTTAATACTTTCCATCAGTAATTGAACAGTTTTTTTAAACACATTTGCGTGGAAGCTAAGAAAAGTAATCAAAACATGTAAAAAACGAGAATTCGGCATTTGGTTTCAACGTAACCGTCGCGTTGGAACACGCATTTACGTTCAATCACAGATAAATAGGTAGGTACATACTTACCGATACAAATCGATTTGCTCGGATTGACAGTACCTACTTAAAAAGGCAACAAAAAAAATAGGGTGGCGATAATTATGAAATAGCCGGAAAAAAACGCAATCACTTACGTATTGTGAGAAAATTGCATTAATTAGAAAGGCATTATTTAGGTACATTATTATTTAAAAATGCATTTAGAAGTACTCACATACAATTTTAATCAAGATTTGTTCAATTTCATAATGAGCAGACAGGCAGACGGACAACAAAGTGATCCTATAAGGGTTCCGTTTTATTCCTTTTGAGGTACGGAACCCTAAAAATAGATGCGTAGGCAGTAGGCATCGGAACGTTGTTTTGGTAAGTAGCATCCGAGAACTAAACCTTGCTTTGTTATCATGGCTAGAGTAATTACCGAGGGCCGAGGCACATGACGAGCCTTACTATTTTATTAGGTAACATAGATTAAAACTACTAATGCCCGCGTAACCCTGAATTGTATTGCAACAACTCATAAAAGATCGTTGCGTAGTGTTACAAGCGAATGTAGATATATTTTGGTAAAACTTTCCGTAATTTCGTATTAAGGTTTTTATTTCATACATATAACTATCGAGGTACGTTTCCTGTGAACTTTAATTAAGAAACAGAAATAATTTCAAATGTGTATTGTTTCTGTTGGACAAATTCACAGCATTGAAGAATGCAAGTGTGTACGTTTTATGGTCGTTCGAAAATGTAGGTTTTCGTACTGCCTGGGAACAAACCACAGAGACCGCAGTCAAGATACAAGAACACGACTTTTTCTTTCTAGTTAGTGAAATCCGACGATGAGAGTTGCCGAGATCCTTCAGGGGTACAATTTGTCTATTTCTAAAACGTGCTTTACACACTCCCACGCTCCTCTATTCTATTCTTATTTTTCCTACTTCGCCACATTATCTTAAAAAATGTTTCTCGTTTCCTACTACATCTTCTCACTGCACACTGCGTTCTTCTTCAAACCTTACCCTTGCCATGCCTAAGCACTCTACTGATTTCGTTTCCTACTCCTTCTCCGTTCATGCCGTCCGCCTAGGGAACGCACTTCCCGAAGTTATCACAAAGATAGATAGATAGATAAAACTCTTTATTGCTCACACATTAGAGGAATAATTACAAACAATAATATTAAAACTACAGTGGGCAAAGGCGGCCTTATCGCTGGAAGCGATCTCTTCCAGGCAAACCTTTGTTACATAGGATAACTTATTTATTAAAACAGGCAGTGTTCAGTTCAAAAAGGTTCAGTCTCTAAAATCCTTTCTTTGGCGATCAAGTTAGAAATCATTTCCTTTCTTGTGATCGTAACTTATAATACCTATATTTTATTCTTTTTCTTTCTCTTCTCACCCAAGGTTTCCTGGATGAGATTGCTATTTAGTAATAAGCCCGCCTTTTGTATGTTTTCTTTTGCCTTTTTTCTGTTTCTTTCTGGTTTTGTGTGCAATAAAGCTATTATTATTATTAAAATCGAAATAATTAGCCCAAACACGAACTTAAAGTAACGTACCGACGTTTCTGAAGGTTGTGGTATACCACAACCTTCCATCGTCTGCATGATATGAGTAATTACGTTTCCGGAAGATTGTTTGTTTGTTTATTTATGGAACACAGACAATGTATATTGTAAGGAAATTCTTAAGCTATTAACCTTATTTGAGTATGAAACTGAGTATACTAAATAAACAAACACAAGAATAATATGATTGTCCACATATAAGGATATAAAAACATATATTTATCCGTGTTATTCATAAAAAAGTTATAGGGTGTATTTCATTGTAACATTTTTTAATTTTAACAAATTAATGACATTTTGAAAAGAGACTAATAGAAAGTAAGTACTTGTTAGAGAACAAAGATATTAACGCATTACTAAAACCAGTGTACTTATGTCGCTATAGAAATACCTAATTAATTAACAGACTCTTTGTTTCTGGTTGAAAGTATTTAAAATTATAAAGTCTCTTATTCTATTAAAATATAGTTCAAAGATGAAAACTAAGGAAATCAATTTAAAATAGTTGGCGATACCGGTTCTTATATCATTTTAAAAAATGTTGTCAAAATAATAACCTTGTTCTCAAATCATAGTGAAGGTTGGCTACCTACTTGAGTTACTAATAGGTACTGTTACGATTACTCTAGAAAGTAAAGTAGAGAATGAGAACGCAAAATGAAGCTTTTATTTTATTCCCTATCTTTTTACCCGTTGCTTTCAAATGCTAAGATTTAAAAAAAAAAATATTTTGTTTGATAAACGAGTTCTTGTAAGTCATTCAACAACGGTACCTAGTGTAGTGCGGGAAAATAAAAACAATAAATTACTTAATTTGATAAAAACAAAATATTTAATTCAGTTATCTATTACTCTAGTATGCCAAACTCAAACTACAACTTTTACATAATTTCCTACATATTATTATACTGGTTTCGAAAATCTTAATCAATTCAAATGTAGGTAAGTATATTAATAACATAAATATTCTAACGTGATTGTGTAACAACAGTTTTGTAAACCAGATTTCACCGGAGCGAGTCTAAAAATAGAAGCAATTGCAGCGGTTGCTCAAAATTTAATAGCTGAGCTATTTTTAACTTTGGCTTTTAGAAGTTACGCAAATAGTTACACCCACCATGTTCAAAGGCTATATGAAAGTTACACGTAGTTGTTTTAAATCCGTAACGACTTAATTGGATGTTTAATAACGATGTAGGTATTTCGTCTGTCGATGGAAACAGTGGATTACATGCACTTGGAATATACATAGCCTTCTGGACCGATGTCACATCAACAACAACAACAATAATTAACAATAATGTGAGAAAAACAAAATAAGTTTAAAATAATAATAATCAAAAGTTTATTGTTCACTCCATTTATAGATTAATATCTAGGTATAGCTTATAAGCAGGCTCAAAATATTTTTCACTCCTCTTGCTTAAAAAGTCCGTCATTGTAACGTACAAGAGCTGGGATAAAATAGCATAAGTACCCCTAGGGGAAAAAGTTTTTTCTTTTTTAATGTTTGTCTATTACTTCCGTTGGAAGCCGGCTTTGCTCTAAGTCTTTTACAAATGAAATGAGCCTACTAAAACGAAGAAGTTTTTATTCATAGATAGAATCATCACGCATTTTTATTTTTTAACCTTGACGAATCAACCACTCCAAGCTACAAACTGATTGAATTGTGTGACTGTATAGTAGTAGGAAAGAAATATTTTTTTGCCGCTAATTTCAAAATATCAAAAATGCACAGCGTTAATATTCAAGTTTTCACTTCTGCCGGCACTCCCGGAGTGAAACCCGATTTTTTTTTACAACATGGACTGAAAATGGGTCTAAAAATTTGAACCGGCCGACTAGGCCGACTAGGGCATGTGGTAGGGTATCATATGAAAGTACGCTGTTTGCACATTTTGTAAAAAAAAAATCTTATTTTTATGCCGCATCGTTTTCGACTTATGTTGAAAAATGTAAAAAAATACCGCTCCCCCACTTATCTCCGATTAGTTGTCCTATATCGGCTCAAGAACTTCATATCTTTTGAGAATTTGCTTGAAATACATACGGCGTAACGCTCTTGAAAATAATCAAAAAAGGCAAAAGAAATTCGACACAATTTTTACTATTACGTCACCATACGTCGTAGTGTATATGTGAAGAGTGAATGGCCAACCAAAAAGCTCGACAAAAAGTTTTCGTTTTGTGTAGGCCTTTCATTTGGGGCCTTTGACCACTGTATTTCTTACACCGCAACATTACAGTGAGGCGATCGTAAAAAAACCGGCCAAGTGCGTCTCGGGACACGCGCAGTAGGGTTCCGTAGTTACCATATACCTTATTTGATACCACTATATTTTTTTATCTGCAATAATAACTATGTTTTTCATAATATTTGTATAAATGACAAAGTTTTATTTGTGGTTTTGGAAAATATGCTATATTACTAAAACTACTAAATATATCTCGCTTAAACCAATTTCTAATATATTTATTTTATATTTTTCTTATTTTAAAATGTTTTTATTCCATGTTGCACCATTCTTGAGAATATTCGCTTCAAGACACAAGTGTTTTAATAGTTTACTAGTAGTGCTAGTACCTAGTATTCAACTGAACAACCAACATAATAATTCTTAAAAAATAAGTTATTGACCGAGCGCGAAGCCTGTTTCAGCTTGGGCAAAAATTTTTTCGTATCGTCCGGCTGTCCGTTGGCTGTTTGACAGATCGCATTTCTCAACCGATTCTCGTGAAATCTTGTGAGCAGATACGAAAATATTAAAGAACTTTTTAGTCGAGCCAGTTTTTCGATTTTTTTTCGAATGGCGGCGGAGATATGCAAAAAAACAGGCCAAGAGCGAGTCTGACTCACTCACTCACCGAGGGTTCCGTACCATCATAATTGCACCATCAAACCACACTGCATAGTAGTTTTAGGTCAGCGCCATCTATTGACCGATAGTGGAACTAATGTTAACTTTTTAGAAATTTGATAATTTCTTAAAAAGTTAACCATCGTTTTATTTGGGGGGGAGGGGGGGGGGGGGACGACGGTAATAACAATTTCGAAAAATGACCAAAAATGTAACAAAACTTTTT
The DNA here is from genome assembly GCA_943789525.1 of Agriphila geniculea. Taxonomy (NCBI): domain Eukaryota; kingdom Metazoa; phylum Arthropoda; class Insecta; order Lepidoptera; family Crambidae; genus Agriphila; species Agriphila geniculea. The sequence goes on from OX038870.1 coordinate 5,679,548, forward strand.
TAATATCGGTGCAAAGTAAACTTTATTTTTATTTTTAGAAGCCTCTAAAGTTCATCAATAAAAACAACTCTGGCCAATATGCGATATTCGAAAAATAAGTTTGTGACTTTGTGACAGAACCTAGGACGATACCTTAGAGCATTTATGGTTAAATGCTCTAAGGACGATACTTATTAGTTGAAAAAAGTAACACCTATTCAGTGTTATTTGTTTAAAAAAAAAAATAGGTACAATTTGGGCTACACAAAGACATAGAAAAATTTTCGCTGCATTCTATTTCTATGGCGCTGCACAACAGCTCACGGAGCCACTAGTTAGTTACTTGCATAAAATTATAATTATTTTTTAACGTTATTCTTAGATACTCCGACCAAAAAATACTAACAAATGCTATTGAAACAAAATATCTATAATAATATTAATAGGTACTGATCGAAAACATTTTTAAGTCTATGGTAAGTACTGATCGAAAACATTTTTAAGTCTATGGTAAGTACTGATGCTAAGGAATATAGATAAGTACATGATAATTTTTAATTTCTTGACATATTTCAATTATCATTCTTCTACAAAATATAAATCAGTCATTTTGTGACTATAATTATTATACTTATACCACAGAAGCTTGTAGATACTGCAAACCATCGAGATAAATAGAGGCAAACCTCACAACCACGCGCCACAAAAAGCGTGTAACTTTTTAACCGTGTAGGACGAAGCTTTGAAACCATTAAACACAATATATCAGGGAATGTTAACGTTATTTTTAAATATAAGGTTAATTTTTACTCTTTTTACCGTTAATTTTAACATTAACGTTATGTCAATAAATAACGTTAATTTTAACGTTTATTTGAAAAATAACGTTAAATTTAACGTTATTTACTGAAATAACGTTAATTTTAACGTTAATTTAACGTTAGTTTTAAAATTAACGTTAATTTTTTACCGATAATTTTACCAGTACTAAATTTAACGCTATATTTAACGTTAATTTTACCGGTTAAATATCTTTAACGTTATTTTTACCGGTAAATTTACCGATAAAATGTTTTAACGGTATTTTTAACGTTATTTTTTTATATCGTTATTTTTTTTAACGGTTTTTCAATCCCTGCAATATATAGAGATATATTTACGTACTAGCTGATGCCTGCGACTTCGTACGCGTGGACTTAATGACTCCGGCGTAGCATATAGATATGAACTAATGTAGTTACATAAATACTTGAAGCAGTATTATACTGTTAAAAGTTTATAAATTATTTTTATATTTAATATTGTAAACATGTAAAAATAGTTAAAAAAAATCTTTATAAACTATGTTCGGAGTCTTTCCTTCGGGAGTCAATATGAAAAGTCTTGAAGCGTTACTAACCCTGGAAAAAGTCACATAAAGTTGGCCATGCGAATAACAACCAGTCCTCAGATCGACACCAGCAGCTTTAAGCATCTGACCCGTATTTAGTCCAGTCGACATCAAAAATTAGGCTCAAACTGTTACCACCTTCACCACATGGAGGTACTCCTAGCTAGCTTATGTTATTATATTATGCTAAACAACTTCAACCTGATCTCTTAGATTTCCACATCAGATGATCTTAGATTTTTTGTAAACACGTGTTTATACAAATAAATTAAACTTGATTCTGCATCAAGTGTTCCAGATCTTAAATGTTTATACCTCAACAAAAAATGCTCATCAGGTTGAACAACTTTTGCTAAGGTGTCATTTTCATATTTTGTATAGTTTAGCTGCACCATTATGGTTTTGCATCAGGTATTCCAGATCCTAGATTTTTATATCTCAACAAAAAAAATCTCATCAGGCTGAACAACTTTACTAAGGTGTCATTTTTATATTTTATATAGTAAATATAGCTGGACCATTATGGTTCTGCATCAAGTGTTCCAGATCTTAAATGTTTATACCTCAACAAAAAATGCTCATCAGGTTGAACAACTTTTGCTAAGGTGTCATTTTTATATTTCTAATAGTTTAGCTAGACCATTATGGTACTGTATCAGGTGTTCCAGATCTTCGATTTTCATACCTCAATAAAAAATGCTCATCAGTCTGAACAATTTTTGCAAAAGTGTCATTTTTATATTTTGTATAGTTTAGCTTTGGTTTAATGCTCTAACTAAGGTTTAGTTGGACCATCATAGTTCTGCATCAGGTGTTCCATTTTCCAAAATCAATTATACCCTATACTATGCCCAGGCTTAACAGCTATACCTACAACAAAAAAGTTTTATTCGAATCCGTTCAGTATTTCCGAAGATTAGCGTGTTCAAACAGACAAACAGACACACTTTTTTTTTTAATTCTTACTTAATTACTATGTCTCCATCGCCCCAGATATTTTTTTTAAATATATATAATGTACAGACACACTTTTTTTACTGTTTTATTATATGTAAGGATAGGTATTAGGTACATAAGAATATCATAAAAACTAGCTTTGCAACTTATTAGTAGGTTTAGCTCATCTATCATCAACAAAAAACAGTATTACAGATTTGCTTGGTATTTTTGTTTTGATGTAGGTATTTTTATTTATTTTATTTTTTTAGTGAACATTGTTACCATACATCCTCATCTATAATAATATGGGGATAGTCTCTGAGTGCATCTAAATGGCCTGGGACTCGATCCAGCAGGTGTACCACACGCATAATACACAGATAAAAGTAAGACTATAAAAAGTAGCCCTACACAGATTTAAGACCTGATGAAAATGGTTGGATTTTATGTCTTAAATCTGTGTATGATCACTTTCCATAGTCTTAATATTATCAGTGGCAATCAAACAAAGCTGTAGAACACGACAATAGCCCAACCATGTGGTAAACCTTGAAAAATAAAAAAAATATCATTTTTGGAGATATACAAATATAGGTTACGGCGGGTTGCGATCTGTAAAACTTGGGTTAATGTATCTATAATTTCGTAATAAATAACTATATCACAACGGCAAACGGTAACCTTTTTGGTGATTTAAATGTTCTTACGGGCTACTGTACTAAAATACATCAAAAAGAGAATTATGTAATTTGGTGCAGTCGTTCTAAGGTTTTGCGGTTACCTACAGGCATATCGTCGATTTATTTTTATTTATATAAGTAGATAAATTGTTATTTTCTCATCACAATTGGACTTAGTATACTTATGCTTTACATTATTCTTAAATAAGTTTGTGTGAGACTAATGTTTGACATAGGTAACTATATTAGTAGGTAAAGTACCTACCACCGGCATGCACGACGGACGCGACGTCTAAAACGTATTTGAATCAAAATGTATTTTCACACCTTTACAACAAAACACAAATATTACAAATTAACACAATGTTCATTGACTAATTCTTGGATCAAACGGTTCATAGACTGTTAGATTATAATTATAATACATTTAATACTAAAAAGGTAATTTTGAAAGAATAATATTTTTAACAAAAAGTATACGAGGAACTTTGTTCACAATGTATGTAGGTACTTTATACTCGTACAGGTATTAAACTCAGCTAACAGGTAGGTAGGTCTTGCAATGCCCTTGACATCCGCCTCATTATCACAGAATATAATCATAATAGTACTAACGTACCATAAAGTCGGAATAAAATTATCCTATAATTATTTAGACGCGTATGAGAGTTTGCGACTGCTCTTATTGTATGCGATAACCGTTACTTGTCCCTGGTCCCCAGTCTAAGTTCCCCTTGGGGTGCCATGAGCAAATATTTTTGCCCGTGGAACCCCCTGAATAACAATCTTATTATTAAATATATTTTTACTGTCCGTGGTAACGTAACCGATCTCAAACATTTCAGTCTCTTATATAAAAGTGAAGGGGTGACTGACAGACTATTCCCCAGCCCAAACCACTGAACCTAGAGACTCGAATTTTGTACATATATATTTTACACGGGGGTGTAAAATTTTAAATGGGGTAAAAAAAAACATGACATCGATATGGGTGTCGTTATCAAGGTGTTATGGGATGTTGATTGCAAAAATGGCATTTATTTTTAAGTGATTGACATTATTCAACCCCTAAAGGGGTTAATAGCTTTTTAAACTTTGTATGGAAAAAATATAAAATAGACATTACGACTTGAAACTTCGTAGAAGTTCTTCTATAAACAAATGATCAAATATGTATTTCATAAATTTCTGAAAATCAACCCCTTAAGGGGTAAATAGCCAAAACTCGATACGAATGTCGTTATGAGGTGTTATGGAATGTTGATTGTGAAAATGGCATTTTTTTAAGTCCAACATAGTGCCTATGTTTCAACCCCAAAAGATGTTAAACGGGGTTCATGTTTTGTATAAAAAATAATATTAAATAGACATTTTGCCGTGAAATTTCGTAGGAGTACTTCTAAAAACAATTAAGCAACACGTATTTCTTGGTTTTCCGAAACTCAACCCTCTAGGGAATAACTGGGTAAATGAACCACAAAAATGGATACGGATGTTGTTATTGAGGTTTTATAGGATGTTGATTGTAAAAATGGCATTTGTTTTGAAGTCCAACACGGTGGCTATGATACAATTCAATCAACCCCTAAATAGAGTTCATATTGTGTATTTCCATACACAACATAGACTAAACTAAGTACGAAGTTTTAGGTATTTACCTAATATCATTCTTCCGAACGGACGTCCTTTTGTATGGAATATGGGTACGGGTACGGGGTGAGAACGAGTACAAACAGGAACGGAGTTTATGATCCCACTAATATTATAAGTGTGAAACTTTCAATGTTTGGATGTTTAGATGTTTGTTATTACTTAATCACGCAAAAACGACGGATTTGGAATAGCACACAGATAGTTTATAGCCTGGATTAAAACATAGGATACTTATATACCGCATACCGGTCGAAAGTCCACTACGGATTTTCCGAATGTCCACGCGGACGAAGTCGCGGGCGAAAGCTAGTCTTACATAAAAGTTCAGGGGTAGGTACCACCGGCCATATATTTTTCCAATGGCACCCCTTTGTCCCACTTGGGGAGCGTTCAAGTATTACGTAACGAATTTGGGGGGAGGGGGGTTTTGTAAACCGTTACGATGCGTTACAGGGGGGGAGGGGTTTTGAACTATGCGTTACGTAACATTATTATTTTTTAAATGTTCAGAAAAGTCGCGACTTTCCGGTACTTTACGCCACATAATTGTGATTTTTTTAGGTAAAAATAGTCACTTGGTGGTTACGTAACGTTTTTCTAGGGGGGGGGGGAGTTCAGAAAAACATTACGGCGCGTTACATGGGGGGGAGAAATCTCCAAAAATTGCTTCTTGAACGCTCCCTTGGTTATTCCACGGGCTAACATATTTGCTTTGCTTGAGGTACCCCGAGGGGAACTTAGTAATTCAAAGTATTCTAGCAAACCCTAAATCAGATGCGGCAAATAGTGGTTTAATTTAAAAATGTGAACAGTTATTCCATTCCCATAACCTAAGTAATTTTAAGTTCCTTCCTACTTAAATTTAATACTGTTTTTAAATTAGTTACAACCATGTTGTAAGATACAATGGGGCTGGCGTATCCATATAGATAAAAGCCCCAAAATAAATAAAGAGAAAAAATAATGCAGTGTTTACATACCAAGCTATACATACATTTACTTAATATACAACTTGTTACAAAATCACCTAATGCCAAATATGGTAGTATTATCTACTCATGTGGTATTGTTGTATGGTCTGTGATAGGGACCATCAAATTGAACAACTTTTACTATGGAATCAACACTGAAATCGCGAAAAAAAAACAGCTGCTGCATACATTTAGATATTTTCATTATATTAATTAATTGTATGAAACAGCTGAACAATAGCCAGCAATTTTCCAGTCTAATTAATTATAAGCACCAAAAAATAACAACAAAAACATTCGCAATTATGCAAAATATTTCGCAAACGCTTAGAAATAGGTACATAATGAACTTTGAACAGAATAGTAACGTATTTTACCAAAACAAGGAAGTACTAAATAGTTTAAAAAAATACACAATCAATTAATTATTTGGTTTCATGAATGAATCTTTTGCAAACATGTGGAGGACACAATGCATGCAATTCAATGTTGCAAATTAGTCGGATGATGTTTGAATGAATACATTTTTTATTTTTTGTCTTTAATTCTTCTTTAATTATATAAAAAAACTAAGTGCCTAGCTTTTCTCTCAATTTATACAAATAAAGACAAAGCAAATCGTGAAAATTCATATTGTAAAACTTGATACGGGTACCTAGCTTATTTACATTTCCAGAATCAGTCTCAACTCTCGGAAGTTAGACATTTTTAGGGTTCCGTACCCAAAGGGTAAAAACGGACCCTATTACTAAGACTCCGCTGTCTGTCTGTCACCAGGCTGTATCTCATGAACCGCGATAGCTAGACAGTTGAAATTTTCACAGATTATGTATTTCTGTTGCGGCTATAACAACATATACTGAAAATATAATAAAATAAATATTGAGGGGGGGCCCCCATACAACAAACCTGTTTTTTTTGACGTTTCTAGCTTTATATTAATAACGACAACAGGTAGATAGTTGAAATTTTCACAGATGACGTATTTCTGTTGCCGCTATAACAAACAAATACTAAAAGCAGAAAAAAAAATATTTAAGGGGGCTCCTATGCAACAACCGTGACTTTTTTGCCGTTTTTGGTACGGAACCCTTCGTGCGCGAGTCCGACTCGCACTTGGTCGGTTTTCGATTTTATGAAACTGAATCTATGGGGAGGTTGGGCAATAATCCACCAAGTTGGCCCAATGCAGATACATTGCAGCCGGCATTGAACTAGGACCAACACGTCTGAAAGCACAGAAAATTCTGCAACAATATGTACCTACCTAACAAAACTATATTCCTACAACGTGTTACAAAATAACCCCTAATACTGAATATGGTGGATAGGGACCATCAAACTGAACAACTTTAGCTATGGACCAACTCTGATAACGAGAAAAAAATCAGCTGTTTCATACAAAAGTTATTAATGAAAGTATGTATCAAAATACAATGGCAATTACATAATATGTGTAAGAATCACTTGATTATGGTGTCAAAACTACAATACTTCAATGCTTCTACACTGCTAGTAGGTATGTTGAAACTTTGCCAATAATTAAGTTATTCACCAAAATAAATAATATAGAAAAAATCGACTCACCCGTAGCAACTCGATGAGACTCGAACCCGTACCCTTGCGAATCCGGCCTGATTCCCAATTTCTAAGGGTGCGCGTTCGAGTCCCGTCTGAGAAGCTATTCTATTCGACCATTTCTAGTTTTATCCTAATCTAAAAATTAAAAGATCTCAATATTTAAAAAAAAAACTTCTTTTTATCAGGCGGTTTTTATAAACTATTGTTAATATTACGTCAACATCGCTGTAGCGAGAGCTGCATGCCGCGCCCTGATGCTCTCTATCTCTATTATGAGCTTCTTAGTGCTAATAATGTAAGTATATGTTTTTTTTTGCATTTAGAAATATTTTTTATGTATTGAATATAAATTCAAGAAAAAAGCTGTACTAATGTAATCGTTTTGTTTTCCGCTTCAACGATAAAACTCGCTGTTCATACTTAAAAGTGTAATAAATGAGGGGTAAATATTTATTTGTTGTGTATCATCATTATCATCATCCGCCTACTCTTATCCCAGTTAATTATATGTATATGTTTATGCGTCTAAAAAGTATAGTGTATTTATTTACCAGTGATTTTTTTAGTGAGACAGACGAGACGTCTTTTTGGACTGGATATTAGAGTAGAGAGTTAAATAATGTTCAAATTACGACTGTGTCCCATAATTGGCTACCATACTTAATTATAGTTAAGTAGTAAAGTCACTCACTCTAATAATAAAAAAACATAGAAATAAATAATTCACTTGATAAGCTTACGCGCTCACTAGACATGCAACGAACTAAGATTCTAGACATAAAATAATGCGGTTCTATTATAATTTCTAAAAAATTTTTATAAAACCATCTAATCACCAAAGCACTTTCAATAAAACCCCTCTATTTCGAAACAGAATTAATCGGTTATTGTACGGAAAAGATATAAATAATGGAAAACGAAAATTGCTCGTATTTATAAGAATTGTTATTTCTCATATTTGATAAGTACCTACTTTGATTGGCACAATATTCGAAAAATTGTTGACGCAAGTATAATGTAAAAATTAAATAAATAAAATCTAGTAGTAATCTCTTTGTACGTACACACACAAATATTTCCGAAGTCTTATTTATTGTTCAATAGTCATCATGCAAACGCGTCTGCCACTTGTTTTATATCACTAAAAAAATCAGTCACTTCCTACATAAATACGCGAACTCATAAATATTTACAAACAAAAATAATGGTAGGTACAAGAGTTTATTATATTAAACAATATTGCAAAACCATCGTTATTAAATAGTTTAACAATCTTTTGCTGAAGAAAAAGTATTTTTCGCCTGTTTTTAGTTGACAAAAAACTGAAATACCTAAACAGTTTTTATGAAAAAAAAGTTAAAAAACTTACTTGTTCAGAAATGCGTGAGAAAAAGTCGAAGCAACTAGTCGGGACAGGGCTCCGCATCAGACTGTGCCGGCGTCGGTTCATAGCCAACAAGTCATCTTAGCCTTCGTGGAGTGGTCAAATTTTGGCAACTGGTTACTATGATACAGTTAGAAAGAAGCACGTGTTGACGCGCGTGGTGCGCCCGCGCCGCTGATGCCGGCCGTTCCAATGCAACCAAACTTTGACGTAGGCGCTGCACCGCTTTTGTTTTTTTTGTCTAGTGAAATTATTTCTGCTGTCATAATAGTTTCATAAATATTCACAGTAGTTTTTAGTAGAAAGTTTATGAGTCTCGTAAAAAGTAAATAATCACACTCCAAAATGCAGAACCAACCTCGGTGCATGTTCCCCTATCATCGTAAGGATTAGTAGAAGTTACAATGAGACAAGTGCTAAAATACCAATAGACATATTTCACCATCCAATCGAATTATTTTCTGAAATATCACACTCCATCAGCGTACATTTTTTTTCATAACTTTTTCAGTGAAAAAGTGTAACTAATTAAAAGTAGATTCTTTTGCTCTTATTTAGTATTTTATGTGTACACCTGTAATTGTTATGTTTAAGTAACGAAGCCATATAAGAGAAACCCATGTATATGAAATACGTATAATGTTGTTCCAAATTAATAAATAAAACCGGTCAAGAACGAGTCGGACTCGCGCACCGAGGGTTCCGTACCATCATTATTGCACCATTAACTCTTTGAGTCACACTTTCACGTAGATGAGTTTATAAATGAAATAATGAGATATTCGATTTAATTTCGGTTTATAATACAAGAAAAAAAAATGAATAAAAAATTACAACTTAAGGCTTTCGAGGAACAAGGTGGTTAGTTTGCTGACCACTGTGACTTTTGGCATAAAAATAATCAAGATAACATTATTAGATAAAACCAAATTGACAGGAAGAATAAATGAAATTTTTTTTTTATGGAAATCTGGAAACATGTTTTGCTTTATCGGATGCACAGAGGTACTTCACTATCTTCCATTTCATGCTGAATTTATTTTCACTACTGTATTTTGCGCGTCTTCGCGCTGTAGTTCGCTCTGGCTGGTCATATCGCTTTCCATTTGTAATTTTATTGAGCCTGATAGTTTATGAAGGTTATCAGAACAGGTTACAGTGAAGTTGGGCCAGAATTTTTATGCCCATCACCAAATAACAAGCAAGAAACACTATCTATTTAGGTATTGTAGGTATATAAGGTGTTTCTTTTTGCGTGGCGTGTAGATTTCCGAAGGTATACCAGTCTTCCAGATGAATATCTTCCATATTACTTTCACTGAGTACTCGTGGTTTCATGAAAATTTAACAGTAATATAATAATAATCACTCTGTGATACAAACAAAATAGTCACAGTGGTTAGTATTAGAACCACCATATTGATTCAGTTGATTATAAAAAAGTATACAAGATAATGCAAATTTTTCATAATAAAATAACGAAACAAACCCTTGATCACAAATTAACACGGAAATCGTAACATAATTGACACGCTTATCTGCAATATAGAATTTTAAAACGTACCTTATAAAAAATATCGCTTTACGGCTCTTTCAACCCAATGCCTGAACCTGATAGTCACACCTTGGCCCCAAATTTTATCGAAACACGCTTAACGGTGATTTAAAGAAACGCAATAGTTAAGAAAATTACCAATAGGAAGCGTTCAAAAAATATAAAAAAATCTTAAAAAGGTGGTTTCCTTTCTAACCACTAAAACTGAAAACCACACTGCAGAGTAGAATAATCAAAGTCAAAGTCAAAAATAGCTTTATTCAAATAAACTTAATTATTAAGTACTTTTGAATCGTCTATATTTTCCTACCACCCGTTCAAGGCTTTTTTAACTGAAAAGAAGAACGGGCGCAAGAAACTTATCAGCTTTAATAGGAATAAGTAAATAAATTAGTACTTATTGCCATCTCTTGACCAATAGTGGAACTAATGTTAACTTTTTTAGAAATTTGATAATTTCTAAAGAAGTGTGCTATATTGAGACATAGTTTTATTTTTCCTGTAATCTTTATATAAATTGCTATCACATAGAATTATTTCAGATTTTTCTCTATGCAAACTTCGGAGATGAGGGGGGGAACGGTATTTTTTTTTACATTTTACATCATAAGTCAAAAACTATGCAGTCTAGAAAAAAAAGAAAAAATGATTGAAAACGTGCAAACGGCGTTCTTTCATATAATACCCCACATGCCCTAGTAGCCCCACTTCAATTTTTAAGACCCCTTTTCTGGCCCTGTTGTAAAAAGATATTTATATTTTTATTTATTTCTTATTTGAAAATAGTTGGGCAAATGTCATCTTAAACTATTCCAAATTTCAAGTTGATACCATTAGTAGTTCTCGAGATATCCAGCTGTGATAGACAGACAGACAGACAGACTGAGTCACACCATAAGGGTTCCTTTTTACCATTTTGGTACGGAACCCTAAATATAAAAGTATTTGACCGATCTCAAAAATTTTAAATTAATAATTATGGGCATAGTATCATTGAAAATATAGAGGGATATTACATGTTCAGTTTGGCATCAGTCCCTTCCATCAGTCTGGTTTTGGATCAACAGTATGGCTAACCGCACACACGCAATATTATTGGCAATAATTTGCATATTGACAATAATATTGTGTGTTTTGCGGGCGGTATTGACGATCATGTCAGTATTAAATCATATTATTCAATATTATTATTGCCAATATTATTGCGTGTGGGCGGCTGGCCTATGGAAAGAAATCAAAGTTTGACTGATGGAATGAAATGGACTGAGGACAGACTGATCAGTGACCATGTAACCTACCTCATACAAAGCACGCTTACATACCACTAAAAAGTTGAAAACAAAAAATCTTTAAAAAAAGCTAAGTGAAGAAAGGGTAGAAAGGGCTGAAGAAATAAGTCAAGTTTGTTTTTATCTTTGTAACTTTCACTAGAATTGAACGCGAAGTTCTGCATAACAAAGGAGATGTCCCAGCGCTGCCCCAGTTTCATTTTATTTAATTACTTTCATAATTAAAAAATGCTAATTACATTTTATTTAGGTAGGTATAGTATCAGTCAAGAATTGTTTCATATTTAGAAAAATAATTACAAAAACATTAAGTTGTTTTCTGAAGTATTTTGTGAATTTTTTTTAAGTAAATAGTACTATCATGATAAAAAATTGTGATTTAAAAGCGTTTTAACTTAAAAATCCCACTTTTTAATGCAGAAAATAATCATTAATCTGATTCTAAAGTAAAATACCTACTCTGACATACTACTTTGATTAAGACGCGATAGACTTTATTTTTTGAGAATGGTGAGGCAAATGACATAGGCGCGATGGGATATCCTTTATGTGAAATCATTATAGAAGTTCAGCTATTTTTAGTAGACAAAGCGAGGTTTGGTTCTATCATTGATGATGACGCCATTAAATACCTATCCCTAGCAGTTTGAAATCTGAAACAAATACTTACCTCAATTACCAGGATCGTTATATACAAAGTTATTTGTAAAACACCAAAACCTCGCAGAAGTGCATTACTAACATCATAAACAACAACTTTTGTTCTACGACTTTCCGAAAACGACAATAACTAAAACCGGTCAAGAGCGAGTCGGACTCGCACACCGAGAGTTCCGTACCATCATAATAAATACACTGCAAAGTAGAATAATATAATTACTATTGCAGTTTTAGGTCAGTGCCATCTCTTGTAGAGTTGCGGCCCGGCCCCGGCAAAGGTTCGGTACCCGGCAGGTTCGGCACTTTTTACGAGGTTCGGCCGGGTACCGAACCTTGACCCGCGGTTCGGCCGAACCTCCGAATCTTTCTTAAATGATGATTGTTCGTTAAATTAAGCCCAAAATTTCGAAATAATATGATTTTTTTATTCATTATTGAACATTTTATTGAGACGATTTTATTAGATTGCTTTCTTGTTTGTTTGTGTGTCTGCAAAGTTTGCAAACAATTTTATTTAGCTTTCCGATGTGCTAGAGATTTGAAACTTTGAACATAGGTCAGAACTGAAAGGAAATGCAATAATATGGTGTCATTGAGCTGATCTGATGATGGAGCCGGAAGAAGACCACGGGAACTCTGTGATAAAACCATACAAACCCATCGAGATAGGGCTCGTTAGAATCGTCTTGACAAGTACTTAAGTCTGATGATGAAACCGGAAGAATGCTACAGGATCCATGCAACCCCATAGAGTTTGGGCTCGATTCAAATTACGGTGAGAAATGAAAGACCGTAATCCAAAGTAATTATTTGTATTTCAAAATAAAGAACCTGTGAAGGTTCTACGTTGCGTGGCCTTAGCCAACATCTTACATAATTTATATATCACTTTGTTTATTTGTTTAAACACATTGAAACTGATAGAAATTTCGTTTAACGTTTTTTTTTACATTTTTCATCATAAGTCGAAAACTATGCGGCTTTAAAAAAAAAAAATGATTGAAAATATGCATATGGCGCTCTTTCGTATGATACCCCATATGCCCTAGTAGCCCAACTTCAAAATAGTTGGCAAATCTCATCTTAAACTATTCCAAATTTCATCAGACAGACAGACAGACTGAGTCACACCATAAGGGTTCATTTTTTACCATTTTGATACGGAACCCTAAAAACGACTTTAATACAAAACTCGATCAAAATTTTGGTCATCCCATACTAAATTGATCTCGTGATCTCTTTGATTTGCATGGAAAGTCGATTTTTAGGGTTCCGTACCAAAATGGTAAAAAAGGAACCCTTATGGTGTGACTCAGTCTGTCTGTCTGTCTGTCTGTCACAGCTGGATATCTCGAGAATTAATAATGGTATCAACTTGAAATTTGGATTAGTTTAAGATGACATTTGCCCAACTATTTTGCAAATAAGAAAGAAATAAAAAAAACAATATTTTTTTACAACAGGGACTGAAAAGGGGTCTTAAAAACTTGAAGTGATGTGACTAGGGCATGTGGGGTATCATATGAAAGAGCGCTGTTTGCACTTTTTAAAACATTTTTTTCTTTTTTCTTAGGCCCGCATTGTTTTCGAATTATGATGAAAAATATAAAAAAAATTCCGTTCCCCCCCTATCTCCGAAGTTTGCAGAGAAAAATCTGAAATAATTCTATGTGATAGTAGTTTATGTAAAGATTACATGAAAAATAAAACGATGTCACAATATAACACACTTTTTTAGAAATAAAAAAAACTTAAATAAAAAAAAATTTTTTTGTTTCACTACCAGTCAACAGATGGCGCTATCCTAAGAATGCTAATCTAAGAAAAAAAAAATAGTTCCACTATCGGTCAAGAGATGGCGCAACCTAATACTACAATAATAAATGGCTGGTTCTAATTTGCCGTACGAATAAACGAAGAATAAGTTCCTACCATAGATTCGTTATATTATTTGGTTCCTACTTAGTAATAAGTATAAACAGTTTGCAATGTGGAGTGGCTGAAACGTTTTTCAGTTACCATAAGCAGCTGTGGTTAAGATCTGTAAATTAACTGTCCGCCTGTTCGCCCTTCCACCTGTCTGCCGTTTATCCTACTTTTTTAAAGACTGTACTAAAGTAACATATCCAAATATATTTATGATTGTACGGAACCCTCGGTGCGCGAGTCCGACTCGCTCTTGACCGGTTTTTATTTTACATATTTGGCTATATGTTCCTTAGAGAAAGTTGTTCAGTTTCATGGACTGAACACATCTTCAAAATTATTATGGTGAATAAAAAATTACCTTGTATAGAAATAATTTGGTCCATGATAGAAAGTCAATTTATTTGTCTTTTTTTCGGAAAAGAGCGTTGTTGTTTATGATGTTAGTTATCTACTCCTGCGAGGTTGTTGGTGTTGTACAAATAACCCTGTATATGCAATACCGAAGGTGTTTTAAGCTGGCTGCAGATTGATTGGTTATTACTCAAAGTTCTGATTGTACATCTGCACCTTATGGTAGATATGCTAGCATTCAAACAACTCCGGAAAATTATTAGGTATTATAATATTAACCATGAAAACCATCACGTGGCTGAGATTTTTATATTTGTATGGAAAACAGCAGAGCGACAACCCTAAACGAAGATAGACTAGGTAGGTTAGGTTAGGTACCTATTGTTTTCGCCAATCAATTGCCCGTTATTTCGGTCTAGGGTTGCCACTATGCAGTTTATCATAAAATAATTGTTTTTCGAATAGGTGTGTGTGGTTTTACGAGGTTAATTTTCATCCGGGGTTACAACGGGTAGTATTTAATTATTTAATAAATTCCCATTTTGGGTATCAAAAATACTGCATAAATAATATAGCTTACTGAAATACTAAGTGGGCGATGGACCGAGTGCGACTACAAATATTGAAAATATTCTAAAAGCCCCACGTTCAAAAAGTATATATATAAAACACGTTCTATATTGTGTTTTTTTTTTATTAGGCTCACAAAACTGGTTTACAATGATCGCATTAGCTACTAAAAAAACATTTATGACTTGTGCTTGTTACACTACATTTAAACCTACTAGATGTAAGCACAACGTGCGTAAGTAAATTATTTTCATAAACACGGACTACTTCCGGCTCAGTTATAAACAATTAAAAAGTTAACAATATAAATTAGAATTTGATAAATTACAAAAATAAAAATATAAGTTTTATAAGTAAATATCTTGTAAGGCCTTCTTTGCTGAGGCCACAGAACCATTAAAGATGTCGAAATCAAATCTGATGGAGTTATATGCATGACACATTCGATACAGTGGAGAGTGATGACCGAGTCTTGATTTACACAGAGGGAGGGTGAATGTTTTGCGATTTTTCAACCTACTACCGATTCGAGAGAGGGTGATTTTTATATGTTCCAATATTTCTGGCGAATCAATATGACCTTGGATTAACTTAACGTGTTGGAAAGCCTTTTCTCTTTATGAAGGTTGGTGGCTCGATGCTCGATCCCTAAATTGTGCTCGATAAGAATTCGGTACGCGCTCGAAAGTTTTTCATGGCATGGTATGGGTAGGTACTGAATTAAGAAAAGGGTGGTTAAGAAATCAGATTTACTAATGCATATCATATGGGGCGGGCGGGTGCTGTGGTCGCGAGGCTCAAATGTGCGGGGTCATGTCTCCGAGCCTATGGTGAGGCCACATGCACTCGCAGCCCGCTGGAATCACCATCGTCTTCGTCTCCCAGCAGTCACTGAAACATCACCATTCGTTTAGAATAGGGCTTCTTACAGAAAGGTTGCATTAGGGATGCACGCCAGCTGCAAAATTGCAGTTTCAATGGTATTTTGTGACTGCACATTGGCTGCAGGACAGGGCTATCATGATTAAATTTTTTACACGTGTTTTACAATGTTTTAAAACACGTGTTTAAAACTATGTTTAAAACAAATTGAAATAAAACAATGTATTTTATTAACTGTTTAAAGACACATTTTAAAACAAGTTTTAAACAATGTTAAAAATATTAAGAAAAAAACAGGTTTAAAACTACTTATATTTGAGAACGCATGGTGGTTTTCGTCAATTAATACAATTTTTTCCCAAAAATATGTTTGTATCGCGCTTAAAATACATATGACAGTATAAAAGTGTAATTTTAACTAATAAGTTTTTCTAAGATGATAAATCTTAGCTTAGTATTAGTCTTTTTATCACTGATTAAAAAAGTATCCAAAACTGGTACTTGTGGAAAACTGGTTCCTACACCCTATATATTGGGGTATAGGGGTAATAGGGGTATCATAGTACATATAAATGAACATCAGAACCCTTTTAAATAGGTACCTATGTAAGGTCCTTCTGAAATAGTGCACAAAATTTTAAGGGGTCAATGTACTCATGCATACAAACAACTTTTACTATGGGACCAACATTGAAATCGCGAAAAAAAAATCAGCTGATCCATACATTTTGATCTATTCGAAATTAAATTTTCTATGGAACAGCTGAATTTTTTTTCACGATTTCAATGTTGGTCCCATAGTAAAAGTTGTTTGTATGCATGTGTACCCCTTAAAATTTTGTGCACTATTTCAGAAGGACCTTATATATATTTACAATGTGTAGGTATGTAAAGCGCTTAATTAGATTAAAGTAAAAAAAAATGTTTATTAACTGATCGAATTTGAAAATAGTTTAGAAATGAAATATTATAGGTCTATTCTATTTGATATGTAATTGATGGTTTGAAGGAAAAAGTAAAAGAAAAACAAACAAAAAACAGGTGTTTAAAACATTTTGAACTGTTTGTTTTATAAAATAAAAAAAAAAATCAACCCTGCTGCAGGCTAGCTGCATAAGAATAAATTCTTATGCTAGCTGCACACCGACTGCCTGCGGTCATTTTTAGGATTCCGTAGCCTAAATGGCAAAAAACGGAACCCTTATAGATTCGTCATGTCTGTCTGTCTGTCTGTCTGTCTGTCTGTCCGTATGTCACAGCCACTTTATTCCGAAAGTATTAAGACTACACAGTTGAAACTTGGTAGGTAGATGTATTCTGTTAACCGCTTAACGAATTTAATACAAAAATAAGAAAAATAAAAGATTAAGGGGGGCTCGCCATACATGGAACTGAAACTGAAAAAAAATTTTTTCTTCAAACCAACACGTGTTGGGTGTCTATAGATAGGTCTTTAAAAATAACATTGAGGTTTTTAAGACAACTTTTTCTCAAAGTCAACCGTTTGGAAGATATTCACCGCCAAAGTGGTAAAATGTGTGTCCCCCCCCCTTTAACTTTTGAAATAAGAGAGTGAGAAATCTAAACAAAATATATGCTGTAGATCTTAATAAACACTTTCAACCAAAATTGGTTTGAACGAGATATAGTAATTAGTTTTTGAGATATAGCACATTTTCCAAAACCGCAAATATAACTTTGTCATTCATACCAACACTGTGAAAAACAAAGTTATTTTTGCAAACGAAAAATGATAGGTGGTATTAAATATGGTATGGTATAAGGTAACTACGGAACCCTATGGCGCGTGGCCCGACACGCACTTGGCCGGTTTTTTTTATGCACAACGAGGTGGTGCTTGGCCCTCAACTCACCTGATGTTAAGTGACGATAAGGCCGAAGGTGGAAGCGCACTACACCCGGATTCTGACACACTGAGGGACTGGCTATCTTACCTCTAACTGCCGGAACACAACAAAAACGCAGTCAGTTCCAATGGGGAATGTCCGAAAAAATCAGTTTGGCTGAATATTTTTTTATAGGTAGGAATAAGCTCCCTTAGTAATAGAAAAAAGTTTCAGAATTTTCGGTTGCGTATAAATAAAATTAAAAAAACCCGCCTGCATAAAAAGACAAGTCAACTGAAAAGATGGAAACAAGATTAAATATTATAGGCAACATTATAACATGCAGTCGGAGGCATGCATAAAGAAAGTGACATTATGAATGATTTGAGTTATATGCCTCCGACTGCATGTTATAATGTTGCCTATAATATTTAATCTTGTTTCCATCTTTTCAGTTGACTTGTCTTTTTATGCAGGCGGGTTTTTAAATTTTTTAAATTTAATTTTTTATTTATTTCTTTTTAGTTATTATTTATATGATATACCTTTTTGAAATCCTTATAATAAGCCCTTTAATTTGACACCCATATTGCATTATTCTAAAAAAAATTTTTTTTCCCCACTACGTATAATAGCACCGTACAGCCGCCATGTTGGTTTTTTTATAACGCCACCTTCTTAAGAACACTTGGGCTGACGAGACAAATCTAACGATATGTAAATCATGGAAATCCGTTCAGCCGTTTGAAAGATATGAGGTAATAAAGAATATTACATACAAACTTACATACTTACTTACAAGATACGCGCGAAAAACATAACCCTCTTCCAGTCGGGTAAAAAATAAAGTCACTTTGACTTCACAAATATACGAAAGTAACAGCAGAATGGAGATTATACCTTTGCCACCACCGTTTCAACACAAAATGTCGAAACTTTTTTTTTCATACTTGCTGTTGTTATGGCAGGTGGTGGCAAAGGTATAATCGCCATTCTGCTGTTACTTTCGTACATTTGTGACGTCGAAGAGACTTTAATTTATTAAAAAATTTTGACACAACCGAAAATTTTGAAACTTTTTTCTAAAACTAAGGGAGCTTATTCCTACCTAAAAAGAAATATTCAGCCATTTTTATTTTTTTCAGACATTCCCCATTCCAACTACTACACTGTCTGCATCCAAACTGCAATATTGTGGCTGGCGTACAGTACTAATGCAGCCTGTCTGTATGGACTTGGAGCCTAGATCTCAGGATGCCATCTGGATGTGGGCAGCAGAGGACCGGTCGTCGTAGAGTACCTTGTGGGAGACCTTACCCAGCAGTGGGTGTCATGCGGGTGATATAATGATGATGATAGTGTATTTTTAAATTAAAGTAGAGTATAAAGACAGGACTCCATTAATTTAAAGACGAAGTTACACTTTTTGAGTTATAGATTAGTTACAGCGTAACTATTTAGTAATCTGTGATCTCTTACTGCCATTTTAAGGCAAATTGCTTTTTTAACATTGATTTAGGCAGTTTGCTACTTAGGAATTTTGTGTTTTAGACGTCGCGCTCATAAAGGCATAGAAAGGTCGTAAAACAATATTTTTCAGTTAAGTTACTTCACCTGTTATAACGCCTCCTTGTCAAATGTATAGTTTTGTTCCATTGGACGCAGGAAAAGCCGAGGCTTGTACAGATCTGAAAAAGGCAATAGGTATAATAGTAAAAAATAAAGTACGAAATAGTGGTGCATTTTGCGTACTGCGGTAATTTTACCGGTACAATATGTTTAACGTTATTTTTACCGGTAAATTTACCGATAAAATGTTTTAACGTATTTTTAACGTTATTTTTTTGTATCGTTATTTTTTTAACGGTATTTCAATCCCTGGCCCTAAGGTTGTCACCCAAATATAATTTTTCGCCCGTTCTGAATAACTTGTTCTTCAATATGTATTTTAAAGTCACCCATTTTAATTAAAATTTCGTAGTCGCCCTCAGTCAGTCGACAACTAAGTATTTCAGTACGCTATATTCAGTATTTTTGATACCCAAAATGGGAATTGAACGCTACCCGATGAATACCATGCCTCTGAATTTAATCCAGACAAGTTAAGTATGAAATACTTCGAAATGTCACATGCCTAGAAGAAATCATTGGTTATAGTCGTAGTCAACTAGAAAACTTTGACTTCAATCACTGATTCTGACCAAGTGCCATTACCACTGACATGAAAAATTTTTTTTTATTTAACTGGACTGGCTGTCTGTATGATTTGACAGCTAAGTTTTTGTGCCTATTTGAAACGCCACTAGCGTGCGTCTAAAGAACTAATTTTGACGTACAATATGAAAATAGTTGCCGTGATGGTCTCTCCAGACTTCAAACTTTAGTACCACGTACGCACGCTATGCTTACGCTACGTCCTACAGCGCCAAAATGGCGGAAATCAAATAGGCACAAAATCAGTTTGACATAAGCCTGTCCAGTGTAAATATATGCAGGTCAGTGGCCATTACTAAGCAATAGACCTTATTAATAATAAAGAGACTCGATATTATTGTTATAAGTAGGTAGTATGATTATCCGAAGAAGGATAGGTATAACTACATAACTAGGGTATTTAACTCTCGGGAAAAATGAACATCATATTATGGGTTAAGGTGTTCTAGTAGTGAGTGGCTCACATAGTGACTAAGATATTTGTTTGTGGTTTGATAACGGGTACGTATCAGAATGTCTAAAGTTAGAATGTCTTAAACTAAGAACTTAAATAAAACGGCAAAGTTCAAAATGTTAAAAATTTGAACGTGTAACGATTAAAATGTCGAAAGAATAAAATGTCAAAAACGAAAATGTCAAATGGTCAGATAGTCTTAAATAAACATGTATAAGTTCAAATGATTAAAACTTAAAATGTCTAATAGTCCAAATACATAAATAATGACGTATAGAATTTACTTATGCCTTTCTTTCATTTAGGTACCTAATTAATTAGGTTAAATAATTGCGTGTTAACCTCTGTGCCTCTGCCTCACATCACCATAGCCACGCCGCTCCTTGATTCGGTAGCCGGTGCCAGTCACTGATTCAGTAGCCGGCGAACTGAATCCACCAATTGATTTAAAATAGTTTTTTCTGGCGCTTCGCCGGCTTCTGCCGCGGCACGCTCGCTTCGCTCGCTTGGCTCGCGCGCTGGGATCATGTCAACCTAACATGCTCGACGCTACGGTCCTCGCATCTATCTCATGACCTACGGTCTATGGTTTTTAAGTCCCAGTAGGCTAGTTTAGACTCATTTCCGGCAGCTAAATTTGCTATAAGGCATTTCAGGCGCAGCCCAAAGACACCTCCACAGACTCAACTAACCTCAAAGAAGGCGATTCGTTTTAAGATCCAACCCAATTCAAATAAATCATTGTTAACTTAGACTTAATGACCATTGATATTTTAACTCGTCAAGTATGTGATACGTCACGAATTGATACTTTGAATTTTGATATTCTGAAGTTATATTTACAAGCGGGACCATTTAAGTATAAAATTGCCATTCACACATTTTTTATTAAACTTCTGGGAAAAATAAAAAACGGTTTATTTTGCCTCCTGTAAAATTTGGTACTACTTGGTACTACTTAGCACTTCCCTGTCGACATAATGATTTCCGACATTTTAAACCATTTGAATTTTAATTTTGACTTTTTGAACTTTGCCATTTTAAGTTTAGACATTCTAACTTTAGACATTCTGATACGTACCCGTTCACAAGCGGCCGCACTACGAATGACTACGATACGTACAGAACAGGCGACTACCTATGCCTAGCATGTATCGTAGGTGCGAGATTGTAAGTAAACCAAAGCCCCTATCCTAGCGACCCACCTTCTAGTGGGGTCACCGCATAGAAATAGAATGTCGAAGAACAACAATGTCAATAAACAGGTGATCCGAAAACGAATGCATACATTTTATATGAGATACGAAAAAAATTACTTAG
Organism: Agriphila geniculea; assembly: GCA_943789525.1. Lineage (NCBI taxonomy): Eukaryota > Metazoa > Arthropoda > Insecta > Lepidoptera > Crambidae > Agriphila > Agriphila geniculea. The sequence continues at coordinate 5,701,196 of OX038870.1, forward strand.
ATTCATAAAATATGACTATATATGGCAAAGGAAATTAATAAACTATGTTCCATACTGATTTCTTCGTCGATAAACGAATAAATGTAGAGAAATTTGTGGCAATATCTTATTTACCTGTGAAAAGTGTGATTACTTGGATTGTTTCTTTTTGTCACATTACAATTACTTAGAGCACAAGACACCATGGCTCCACGATACCTTTATTTTAAATTCTAATTAAGATTAACAAATATTTTAAACAAAATGTAATTGCTCATTTGCTAGGCGGGATGCAAGAGGCTCTTACTGTGAAAAATGTTGGCACATGTCACTTGATCCTTTGTCTCTTTTTTACATAGACGGTGTCCGTATGATGTTAACTTCTCTTTTCCACGCTTTGTTGGTCTTCTTGAGCGCAGCGAAAATTTTTCTATGTCTATGGGTTACCGTGTATCCTAGTAAGTGACCAGATGTGTCTATAAGATCTATATGTGTTAGTGTAGACACCCTGTCGGTGCGTAGGCGGCGTAGTTGATATGACAATGATGAATAAAAATCAGGTTTTGGCTTACCTCACTAAAAGAGCCTATATTTTCACCAGCTGTGGAGCTGCATTTGATCTCCTCGTAGTAAGCAGGGCGATATTCGTAGTCTATGGTGTTCATCTTACGGATCGTCCTTTCCAGGTTACAAATGGGATAGTGCTTCTGAAAGCGCCAGTAAAACATGATTTGTCAGCCAGGAGTTGGTAGGTATGTATAGTTACTGCTAATACCCGAAGTAGGTACGGCTAAACGCTAAAAGCGCTTGCGTAGGTAGGTTCATACTTTTGGCGTAAGTAATAGCGGAAACTTATTGAATTCTACATCAAAATACACTTTAACGTACTGTAAAGTTGCTTCAGTTACTTTTATTCAAGAAAGATAATTGTGAAATGATGAAAAAACAACGAAAATCATCAAAAAGAGCAGTAATGTGGTTATTTTCCTTACTCTTTAAATAAGTACATGTAAAGAAAAAGACAGAGACAAATGTTCAAGCTGAAATACGAAACCGAAAAAAAAACCGGAAATGGAAAAAATCTAAATCAAAGATTTTAGAAATCCAATTTGTGTAAAATGAATAAAGAACGTGCGCTTTTATCCGTAGGTACACGTAAACGTGGTGCTAAAATTGGAAGAGATTGCTGTCTAGCAATAAGGCCGCCTATGGGGTACTTTCTTTTTTGTTCTGTTTCTTTGGTTTTTATGTGTTTCCGTGTGCAATAAAGAATATTATTATTATTATTTTGAAATGGGAAAAATAATTAAAACCTCCCATTTTGTTAAATACTAACTTGAACAGATAACTGTCTTGATTCTCTTTCTCTGGACTCTTGGAGTGATTCTGTATACTCTGGCAGGACCTGAAAAAAAAGGCATAAGTCAAACTTGTATACTTACAGGGTTATTTGTAAAACACCAACAACCTCGCAGGAGTAATCTATTCCTGAAAGGTTCTTGGCGTTTTACAAATAACCCTAGTAACATCATATACATTTTTAAGTATACATTTTTGAAGTGAAAACTTCTTTAGCGGCGTTGTACGCTTTTTTGTAATGGGGAAAAAATGCTAAACTCGCGTCAGTAAGAATCACGTGACCCTAATCGAAAATTCGTAAGATGGATGTGACGGATGGAGAGTAGACAGCCGGCGGCGGAAGTATCCCCCTCTCTTTCTACGGGACGCGGTGAAAATGGTGGCGCGTCATTTCAAGACGTAAACACTTGTCATAGTAGAACCAAATAAGTAGGCCAACTCGAGCCTCGAGCGAGCGATACAGCTTAAACACGTAGGGCTGTCACATCGCTAGTACCTATATTCAGTCGTCAAAAAATGCATAGTCAATCTCTATACAAAATATTTTTTTCTTGTAGGGTAAGCATCAGGGATATATTAATAATACAAAGTTTTTTTTTAATATTTTTTTGTAGGTAGACCAGCGCGTCTATCGACTAAAATAATGAAGTTAATGTTAATTGAAATTTGACAGATGTATGTGATACATTGGCACTTTCGTTTTGGCCAATAAAAACTTTCTAAAGAAAAGTAGCAATGTATCACATCTATCTGTCAAATTACGTTTACATTAGCTTGTTTTCAGGGATTGACTACAGTGTTTTCATTGCCTACGTCATGTTATGTTATTATGTGATTTGAAAACTTTCGGTCGAAATAGGATTAATTAAAACGTGGCTTTACTAAATAATGTATGTATTCAAATAAAATAAAATTCTTATAAAATTTTATTTTTTACACTATTAACTGTTTTTACTTTTTCATTTACCTACACTAATCAAAAGAATAATCTTTAAATTCTGAAATTGAATACTTTCCATTACCATATCAAATAATAGGCATTAAAAGTACCTTTTTCTGTAGGAATTTGTGATTTTTTTAACCAAATTACACAATAGATATAAAAAAAAAATTCGTCTGTTTCGACAAGTACAAAATGCCTTATTATTTTGAAGTTGATGTAAAAATAGCCTCATTCTTACAAATCTTTTTTGCAATAATATCTTTGGAAAGCATGGTATGTACTGTAGGTAGGTAAACGTTCAAATTATTACGAGCGGCAGCACAGCGGCGTGAAGCGTGCGTGAGCGCGGGCGGGATTACGTACGGCGCAGCCACGACTGTCGCACCTTTATCACCTTTAAATTTTGTCAGTGTGTGCGTGCGACGACGCATACGTACGGGCGCGCTTACATACAAACCGCGTTCGTGCGTATAATGAGTAAGATGACTTACTTATTTGGTTCTACTCATAAAGTTAATATTCCACTGGAATAGAGGAACAGAGTTCGCTTGGCTGCGACACCAAAAGTGACATGAGCCAGTGTGTGAAAATTTGTAAACGTGTGCGTGAACTTTAGGGATGCCCTGAAGTCCATTTTAGATTGTCGATAACCATAATGTATTATTGCTCTAATAAATAAAACACAAACGAGATTATGAACAATTTTATTTAAATAATTTCTTACAAGTCTCCTTGAGGCTCCCAGCCTATTCTGTTTATGACATTTATTCAGTAACTTAATCACTGGATTTACAGGAAACCTGGAAATATTGTTAAATTAGTACTTAAGTAGGTATAATTTACCATTTGAAAACTGTCGGTTAAAAGCAGCTTTAGATAAAGCTATCAGTGTTCACAAAGACAAATAAGTTTATATTGGAAATCATCGACATGAGTATCGATAATATAATAATTTTTGATCAATCTCTACGCCTTATTTTCTCAAGTTCACGGACATAATATCTTTTTATCTAACACATAATGTTTAGAAATCAGCCTTTATTTAGAAAATAGGTGGTTAATAGCATGATATTAGTGTATTACTTAGTGTATTTAGGAATATATTCAACTAAAATATGAAATATGAAAATGGTACTTGTACAATCTTATTTACCTGTGAAATGAGTGTTTATTTGGGTTGTTGTCGTAAATAACATTACAATTCAGTACAGAACACGACACCATTATTGATTTATATAGCTTTATGAGCCTAACCGATCAGATCGCAGTCAAAATTACAAAATAATCGTATGGACGCTTTTCACCAAGATGATAACAGACGATAAATGAAGTCAAACTAGGTTCTGCTGTCATTTTCTTTTAACTCTTTCTCGCACATCGCATAAGCCGTAAGAATCGGTTTCTCACTCGCACCATTGTCCGTCTACTTGAGCGTAGCGAAATTTTTCTATGTCTATGGTTCTACTATGCACTTGTGTCACCATAGCAACGCGCTAATTTTTCAATTTAATGTCAAAACTCTAGATTTTCTGTCAAGCTATGGATAAGACCTTCGTACAATACTGTTCTGTATTCGTAAATCCAAATGCAGAATAAATTCGTAAGACGGCAGTTCGTGCTAAATTATTCCCTAACCATTCCAAAATATCAAAAATGCACAACGTTAATATTCAAGTTTTCACTTCTGCCGGCAGTCCCGGAGTGCAACCCGATTTTTTTTGTACTCCGATTTTTCCAAAATCAGAAATTCGACATTTCATACAAAACTCGATCAGCTGTTAGGACATTGTATGGAGCTTAGAGCAATGCTGGCTTCGTCCTTTATTATGTATGATTATGATTCATTTTTGACCGAGCGAGCATGAAGTGCGAGCGAAGCGTCTCTGCTTCAGCTTCGGCAAAAATTCTTTCGTATGTCCGGCTGTCTGTTCCAACCTACAGGTCACATTTCTCGACCGATTCTCGTGAAATTTTGTGAGCAGGTTTGAAAATTATATAGATTTTTTTTGTCAAGCCAGTTTTTTGAAATTTTCCGAAATGGCGAAGATATGTTAAAAAACAGATTTTAGTCCAACTTTCCAGCTTTGCCTGTTCTCTTCTACAGGTCGCATTTCTCAACCGATTCTCGTGAAATTTTGTAAGCAAGTTTGAAAATTGTATTTTTTCTGTCAAGACATTTTTTTCAAACAATGGTTTGTTTGTATATAAAATTTAATCAAATAATAAAATATGTATTCCTCGATTATAATATAACTATAATCTACATAGAAATAGAATGTCAAAGAACAACAATGTCAATAAACAGGTGATCCGAAAAACGAATGAAAACATTTTATATGAGATACGTAAAATATTACTTAAGATACATAAGATATGACTATATATGGCAAAGGAAATTAATAAACTATGCTCCATACTGATTTCTTCGTCGATAAACGAATAAATGTAGAGAAATTTGGTTTTAGAGAAATGTGTGGCAATATCTTATTTACCTGTAAAAAATGTGATTACTTGGATTGTTTCTTTTTGACACATCGCAATTACCTATACTTAGAGCACTTATGCTTATGCTTGTGGCTCCACGATACCTTTATTTTAAATTCTAATTAAGATTATCAAATATTTTAAGCAAATCGTGATTGCTCCTTTGCAAGGCGGGCCGCTAGGGCCTCTTACTGTAAAAAATATTGGCACATGTCACTTGATCCTATTTGTCTCTTTTTTTACATAGACCGTGTCCGTATGATGTTAACTTCTCTTTTCCACGCTCTGTTGGTCTTCTTGAGCGCAGCGAAAATTTTTCTATGTCTATGATAATCTAGAAAATGGTACGCGTTTCAAAGTCAAAGTCAAAGTCAAATAAGCTTTATTCAAATAAACTTAATAATTAAGTACTTTTGAATCGTCTATATTTTCCTACCACCCGTTCCAGACTTTTTTAGCTGACAAGAAGAAGTTTGCCGATGTCATATCGAGTTTTATATCGAATAGACCCGAGAATACCATTTTCTGTATGAATGGAAATTTTCGGGATATTTTCGTTCGATAATAGACGCTAGATATAATATCAAATTCGATAACAAATCACAGGAACTGAGAATTGGCTCCTAGAACTTGGTCGGGTTCGAGGTTTACAGAGCCACTAGTTACTGACCGAGCGAGGGCAAAGCGCGAGCGAAGCTTCGACGGTCTACGTTTTAGCACTCGGCTTGGGAAAAAATGCTTTCGTATGTCATTTCTCAAACGATGCCCGTGAAATAAAATAAATATGTACCTAACCTACTTAAAAACAATATTGCTTAAAAATGTTTTATTAAATAAAAATAAGTTTAAAATGCGATATAAGAATCCGACCTTTTACGAATCCGACCAAGTGCTAATCAAGTAAACTTTTATTAGGATTGTCTTCCGGCGAAATGAGAATCCGACCTTTTGCGAATCCGACCAAGTGCTAATAATCGCTCTCTTTTGACAACAGATGGACGGACATGGCAGCTTTATGGCCAAGCTGAATCAGAGACGCGAGAAGTTAACCCACGTTACCAGGCTAAGGGCTGAAATGACCTGAAATGGTGCTTACCTCGCTTGGGTCCTCACAGTCTTCCGATTCCCTAGAGAGGAGTTTCTTGGCCTCCAAGCTTTGCTCGCGGTTCCTCTGCAGCCTCCCGAGGACTGAGTTTAGCACCTTGTCAGGGTTGGGGATCCTGAGCACGTGTTCTATGAACTCCCGAGCTGACTCCTCGTTTGAGGTGGTAGATGAAGCGACACATAAACATATGCATAATGCCTACAAAGAACAAAGTTTCAATGTAAGTATGAAATCAAAAGATGAGACTTTATAGAAAAAAATCGATTTATAAAAAACCGGTCAAGAGCGAGTCGGACTCCCGCACCGAGAGTTTCCGTACCATCATAATAAATACACTGCAGAGTTTGGTCATCGCTATCTGTTGACCGCAGTGGAACTGCATTTTTTGTTGATACCTAATTTCTAAAAAAAGTGTGCTACATTCAGACATCGTTTTATTTTTCCTGTAATCTTCTGGATAATATATGTTAAAAAGTGTTTTATTTCATGGATACTTTTTATCTCGGTCAAAGTTTCCATAGCGATTTCCGAATGTCCACGCGGACGAAGTCGCGGGCAAAAGCTAGTCTTCTTTAAAAGTGCTATAGACAAATTTGCCCTAGAATTAATTTTTTAGAAGTTGTAAGCCAAAAACTAAAAAAAGTCGAGGTTTTTCGAGCACTACGAAGTTAGCATAGGTCTTTCAGGGTTGCAAATTTGGATTTACACTACTGGTATCTATCCTAACAACATCCCAAAAATGCAGAACCTTAAAATTTTTTGCGACCTAGAATGTTTAAGATGACTGGGGTAATAGGGAATATGCATTAAGGTCACAAATTTTGATGAATTTGAGCTTGATCGCTGCGGACACTTCTAAAAACATGATGGAACAGAAAAAAATAATAAAAAAAAGTCTTGAATTCAGGGGAAAAATTAACGAATTTTTTTTTTCATTTTCGGATATAATGCACTTAACAGTCAGATAGAATATCGAATAAGAAATAATATTTTGAATGACACATATTATGTACTTAAACGCAAAATTTAGCAATAGCAATATTGAGATAATTGAAGATTCTTGGCTAACTCCATATTAAACGCGCCTGTAACACACCTGAAACGTGACAAGTGACGTCACCGGTTTGTACCTATAGAGCGTTTTCGGCGGGTGCTGCTGCGGGCTAAATCACGAGAAAAAAACGCAAGAGAACAGTTTTAATATTACAGTTGATTTTCTCACGCATTATACTTTTGATTTTGTTTAAAAAAAAATTATGCATATTCCCTATTCTATTTATTAAAATTATAGTTGAAGGAACCGAAAAAACTGATCGTAAAATAAAGAGAGTGCTGATGAAGCGTGGGTGGTCACTGATTATTGCAAATTTCAATTCTTTTATACATACGATGTAGTATAGATCTGTGATTCAACAGGAAATAGCACCGCATAGCATATTATAGCATCCTAAGACATTCTGAACAAAACACAGAGCATTTTTCTTGTTCTGTGGAACAAAAGATGCAAAACCCAATTGAATCTAACGAGTCGTGATTGGCAATCCCTGTAGCGTAGTCGCGCTGGTGTCTATTGTGGCGTGCGCGCGCGCAGGCCCGTGACCTCCCCACGCCACTGCAAGGATATGCCTGGATTGCCTGGTGAATTTGGACGCGAGCTACCGCACCATAGGACCTAAGTGTTTCCTTGTCCGTTGATAACAAGTAAGTACCTATACCTAGTTAAATTAAACAAAATTATCTAATTAAAAAAAAAAAATATTTAAATAAAATTAGCTAATTATTGTGATATAGTCATATAACAACTAGAGTAGATCTACCTAAGCATTTATAATTGCATTAAAATCACTTTATGATGATTGGTAAGATAACATACAATTCTTCTTTTGTTTTTAATACGTGCGGTTTAAATTACATAGATTATAGAAGATACAAAAATCTAATGATTTTTCTGTAAACATATTGCAACCTCTCACTGCGCCTGCGCAGTCTAAATAATTGCCAATTGACCTCACGGCACAGCTATTGAGGTCCCCCACTTTTAGATGTATGTTTTTAAACAGTTAATACTTACCTTACTAACTATTATGATTTGACATCTGTTCTTAAAGATTTTATTTGGATTAAGCTCAATATTTTATAACTAGGCACTTAAATGAATTTCTATTCAGAAACACTTCATAAAATTCCAATCCAAACAACAAAAGGTGGTGCTTAGCTGAGGTAGGTACCATAATGTTTGTTCTGCAATACTAATATCTATATTTTTACATGTTTATCGCATAGCTAAACCGGATAATCTTATTTCAAGTAAATAAATATTGTTTAATTTCTCCCGGTCAAAAGAATTTTCCGCGGTATAAAGTAGTTTATAATATTAGTAGGAATATTTCACTCAGTGGCAAATTAATTAAAAAATCTTATTTTAGTATGGAATGGGACACTTATTTAACTGATTTCTCGGCAGTTTCATATTTAAAACCATATAAATTATATAGTTTGCCAGGATTGAAACCGGTTTATCTTTGAAGCAGAAAGCAGGTGACATACCACTGCACCCCATATACCAAATTTCAGCGAAACCGTTAGAGCCGTTTCCGAGATCACAGAAATAAATTTATATAGGTACAGATAAATAAATAAATAAATATACATACAAGAATTGCTCGATAAGATAAAAAATTCTTCTAACTCGGTTCATAGTGCATAATTTTACGGCCCATAGGTGCGGCTACACCTAGGTTTAGCCGGCTAACACTGTCTTATTCAGAGTACGTTCGTTAAACTAGGGCCAAAGTTAACATGGCCTTAGACTGCGGACTAACACCATTTTAGCGCAAATCGTATTCAGAGTGACAGTTTAACGTTTAGTCCCACCGTTTAAGGATTAGAAGGTGCACTGTGATTGGTTTACAAGCATTAAACCAGGTTTTGTTAGAACAGTCTCTCTGAATAACACAGAGGTCTAGCCGGTAGCTGCTGTTGGTTAAACCTAGGTGTTACCGATTGTTACCGATTTGCTCACGGCTAATAGTAGGCGTCCTCAGAGGTTTTTATTTAATAAGTTGCTAATAGAAAATAATATTAATAAAATTTTACATGGATAATTCCACGCGGCCATGGTTTAGTATTTTTTTAGAAAGTATCACTATATTCCCTCGTAGTCATTCGTAGAAGAGATAGCAAATGTATCAAAAATGGCTACTTTTATCAGTTTTGATATTTACGTCTAGCAGTGACTACGAGGGAATGTAATGATACTTACCGTTTAAAAATACTAGACTACATGGGCCCTAAAAATTCCACATTTTTATTAAAATTATGTATTTACAGCATAAATTAAAATTCACCAAGGCGCCAATTTCAGTCATACATAAATTAGGTGTAAATTAGGATACATTATTTTTTTAGGAAATTTGGGCTTTTTAGTTATTTTACAATTTCCGTAAGATAACTATTTTAGGTTATTCTTTATAGACCACCCCATTTTTTGGTAAATAAATAAATCTGTATTTTTAAAGTAAGCATTTTTATTGCCATTAATTAATGAAATCCACTTAAAAATTGCCAATTTTTTCTCCTCATACTGTCCAAAAACTGTTTCACCGAGTTCCTTAAGTTTAATTTAATATTTTACTTCTACTACCTCAAGGGTTTGAATGTACCTACAACCAAACCAGTTTTAAATTGAAGAATTCAATCCCACTTTTCAAAATATGTATTACTAGCGGTCGCCCGCGACTTCGTCTGCGTGGAAAGGTTTTTTGCTCTCCCTCGGGAACAATACTTTTTTTCGGGATGAAAGGTACCCTATGTCCGTCTTTGTACCGGTCAAATGTCCGAACAAAATGCCCAATGATCTTTGTTGCTTAAATGTGTGTATATTCAATAAGAAACTTTTCGTAACGACCTGACCTATAAATTGTTTCTGATGATAAAAAAAAGTTAATTTACTTAATAAAACTATAAAATAAGTGTGAACCTTTATGCAGACATTGAAATTAAATATATTTTACACCTATTTAAGTAGAAAAAGCAGTCATATCTCATTTTTTTTATTTTTGCTTCATTTTGAAAGTATAGATACTTTCAAAAATGAAGCAAAAATAAAAAAAGATGAGATATGACCAGCAAGTTTTTTGAGTACTGCCCTACTACGGGTCCCTACCCGTAGTAGGGTTTTGAGTACTGCCCTACTACGGGTCCCTACCCGTAGTAGGGCAGTACTCAAAAAACTTGCTGGTCATATCTCATCTTTTTTTATTTTTGCTTGCACTACCCTTAGTGAGTGAAGTGACCATCAGCCATTTATTATTGTCCCCATTGATGGGGCACAGGTTTTCCTTATGGGTGGATAAGTAGGATGGGCCACCACGCGGACCCAATGGGGATTAATGCCGGGACCAACGGCTTAACGTGCCTTCCGAAGCACGAAAGAGCTCGAGATAATACATTTTTGGTCACCCATCCCATGACCGACCCTTGTGAAATGTGCTTAACCTCTGCAATCGCCGGGCCAGGCGCTAAACTACTGAGCCATCGAGCTCCTCGGGTAGGTAGTACTACCTAGCCTAGTAGATACCTATGTAAACCGGAGATGCCAAACGTTTTCGAGTAGTTTAATAAATGCGTAGGTATTGCTTAATCTCGCGATTGGGTCGCAGAAAATGATGCGTGTAACGTGTCGCATAAAAAGCGAGGTTAATTACCTACCTACGTGATGGTGTATTAAGTTTGAAATAATATTTACGATAATTTTAGACGGATTACAAAATCTGTTTTGTATTTTAATAATAATGTAATGCCAATTCCAAAGCAGCGAGCTTATTGCCACAGGAATAATTAAACATAGTATTAGATAGCTGTTTGGCCGGATACCGGATGCCGGTTATCCGGCTGCCCTTCTGGCCGGATGGCCGGATAACCGGCCGCCGGATATCCGGCCGTTCGATATTGTTTCAGCAGAGCCATCTTGTGCACCTATAGTGTACTTTTTGACACACCTGGTCATTCTCGTTGCGAGTAATTGTGTTGGCTCGGTCCGATCCGAGTGTGTTGGTAAGTAAACAGCGCCATCTAGATCGATTCCTGTGGTATTGTTAAACAAGTATAACACAATTTTGTTTAAAGGTGTCAAATTCGATAGCAGATCAATAGAGTGTGATGTTCAATTTGAAATGGTCGAGCGACTTTTACTTAAAATCGGTGCGCATTGATCGCAATCAAGATCCATACAAGTGGTGGTCAGCTAATAAGAGGCAGTATCCAGTCTTGAGCAAATTTGTCAGAATTTATCTTTCAGCACCATGTAGCAGTGTTTACAGCGAAAGACTTTTTTCCGAAGCTGGACTTATTTATGAGGAGAAGCGAAACCGTTTGTTGCCTGTTAACGCAGAGAAGTTGGTGTTCATTCACCATAATCTGCCTCTAGTGCACTATGAATATTGAATACTAAATCTTATTTGAATAATTTTCACGCATACATTGTTTTGGTGGTAAATTTATGTTTTGTTTCGGTGTAATAATTAAATAATGTCCTAATATTTTCGTCTTTTATTGTATCCGGTATCTGGCCGGATGTTGGTTACTATCCGGCATCCGGCCGGATAGTATTTTTACGCCGGATAGGCCGGATAACGGATAGTTGCCGGATATCCGTTTCATCTCTAGTATTAGGTACCTCAAAGTAATATAATAAGTCTATGAGGTACCTGGGTAAAGCCGTAGATTTTTCCACTTTGTAACATAAAGTAACATTGGCACTTTTATGTTACGGTATCATAAAAGTAACATAAAAGCAACATCATTTATAGTAAAGCTGCGAACATAACGAAAGATAAAGGTTGCACTTTACAAAAAAAAAATTAAACACAACTTCTGCTAACTGTACTTAAGTAATTTTATTAATCAAGCACTATTAAGTAATTAAACGTTTCGTCAATGTTTAACATACGTAATTTTTATTTTTATTTGGCTTTTGAAAGATTGCTTTTACCTTAAAATGAATTTAAATTTGTGATTAAGTTATTGATCTTTATCACTAATTTAAATTCATTTTAAGGTACCTACATAATAACTATTATTATTTTGCTTTCATTAAAATACGAGTATTTATTTGGCTTCTTTTAATCACTAATTGAAATCTACACCTTTGGTTGGTGTCATATACCTACTTATAATTATTTTTATAACGCTAACATTCAAATTAAGAAAAAACTTGAACAGAACTCGGTAAATATAGAAATACAGATTTACAAACCGGACTAAAATTTTCACATAAAATCAAATATTAATCGTCAGCCACCAACTTTATAAAGTAATTAGTATGTGCACAAGTTTTTACAGACCTTTATGTTACGTAACGTAAAAGTTTATGTTACCGATGACAGAAAAGTATCATAAGAGTATCATAAAAGTGTCGTAAAAGCAAAATATTTTTGATGTAATTAACGGAACGTGATACAGACAGACAGACAGACAAAAATTTAAAAAATACAGTTTTGGCTTCAGTATCGATTCTAGAAAGCCCTCCAAACATTTTTTTTTAAATATCTTTAATGTACAGATTTGGACCTGTTACAGTTTATTATATTATTTCGTTGATTATAACTATAGATTATCTAAACCCTCAAATTGCAACGACGTTTCCAATCTACCAAAGGGACCTTCAAATATATGGTTAATCCTTCAAATGAAAAGACAAAATGTTATGGACGATCTAAACAACATGGTGGTGGATACTGTCTGTACGGTAGGGTCCAAGTTCTTTAAGACCCGCCGTCCTAAGTTAAAGAAACTCTCCGACCACAAACTGGACTTTATGACTCCGGTGTATTAATATAAATTAGAACTAATGTAGTTACTTGTAGCAGTGTTATACGCGGTTAATTTTTAAGTATATCTAAAAATTAAATGAGTGTTTCAGATCACTTAAATGAACAACTTTTACTACGGAGCCAACCACGAAATCGCGAAAAAAAAATCAGCTGTTCCATACATTATAGTCGAGTCGATGTTGTACTTTTCTAAAAATTTCGAAGACGAAATAGGGCGCTCCTGACCAATGGTGGCGCCGCGGTTAAGTATATTTAATATTGTAATTCTAATACACAACTTTAATAAAACTTCTCGTGGAATTTTTAGGGCTTATAATTAGTATTTTTAGACGGTATCATTACATTCCCTCGTACTCACTGCAGAACTGCTAAAAGTGGCTGTTTTTTACACATTTGCTATCTACTTCTACGAATGACTGCAAGGGAATATAATGATACATTCTAAAAATACTAGACTATGAGCCCTAAAAATTCCACGAAAAGTTTTATTAAAAGCCTTTTCTATTAACAACTAATTAAATAAAAACCTCTCCGCCACTTTCGGTCAGGGAATCGCCTTAATCCAGGTGATAGAAATAATATCTTTGAGTAAATACTTCTTCATAAAACGGGTTCTTAGTTATTATGAACTCAGAACAAAAGACCGTTAGGTGTTTTGAAATTAGATATTTTGTTTATAGATGTATTGTCCTTAGGTGAATCGACTTTAGGTCAAACGTCCATTATGTGTTTCAAATTTAAATATAAGGTCCTTCTTAAATAGTGCACAAAATTTTAAGAGGTCAATGTACTCATGCATACAAACAACTTTTACTATGGTCACAGAATATATACTTACTCTATGGTACCAACATTGAAATCGCGAAAAAAAAATCAGCTGTTTCATACATTTTGGTCTATTCGATTTTAAATTTTCTAACTTTAAAATTTTGTGCACTATTTAAAAAGGACCTTATATATTAACTGCCTTACTAATAAACATTTACCCGCGTTGTGTACGGGTGATACAGCGAAATCTTGACTAATAAACAAATTTTGACAGTTCCGTGACATACGCCTGTTGTAACGAGTGGGTAATTACTATGGAAACTTAAACTGTCACTATACACTCACGGGACCTAGTTTAACTGATGTGTAAATACGTAAAATGGATAAAAATAAAGTTTTATCATAATTTCGATGTTGTTTCTAGAACAATTCGATATGAGAAGTCTTTACTAGCATACAAAGCAATGAAACTGGTCAATCAGCCTACAATTTATATAAGAAACCGTACATTACAAAGTTCCTTTTTTATAAATTAAGCAAAATAGATTGATTCTATAATCCCATTATCATTTTAATAAGATTATTAACAAACCAACCGTTGCAATGCTAGATCATAATTATCTAATATTGAATAAAAATGCACTAGTTTTTTTCTCGATATATTTTATTTTATAGACATACATAACCTTTAAAAGAAAATAGTTCTTCGCGTTGTTCTTAAGTTTTTAATCGATGCAGCTTTCTTCAGGTTAGGATAGCGCAAAGATTGAAATCTTTGCGATAGGGTAGGTAGGTAGGTATATAAGTTCCATGATCTTGACTTAGGTATGATCTGGTGCTTGTTAGATTGTTTCGAGTACAAGTTAATAATTATAAATAATAAACATTATTTATAAAATTGGCAAGAATTACATCTCTCCAGCGTTGATTCCATTGGGATGACATTATTATGCAACTCGTGAGCGTAAATCACAAACTGTGAAAATGAGGTGGGTATTCCAAAGCTTGCAAATCTTGGCTATTACTGAGAAAAACACAAAACAACCGAAAATAATAAAAGAAACGCTTAAAATGTTGTGTATTTACATTTTGAACATTTGAAAATATTTGTTTGTTTATTATTGTCATGGCAACGTATGACATTTCCTGTGATCGTTTAAAAACACGATAGACAGTTCACGAAAAAAATAAGTAAATTAAAACCAAAAAATTAAAAAACCCATTACAATTTAAAGATTTTAACCAAATATGCCTCAATATAAGATTTAAATTATTTATTTATTTATATTTCACTCGAAAATAATTAAAGATAATGTTGTTTTAGAACGTGAGCACCAGTGTTGCAAGTGATATTCGTATTAACCTTTGTGTAACTACCCAATACAATAAAAGTCTTTATTAGTAACCGACTGTATACGCGATCTATAACTCATCTATCACTGTCATAGTTACACACTTGTAAAACGGGTGGGTTGCAGTTCTTTATTAGTAAGGCGGTTAATATGAACACGTATTTAGTTCATTAGGTGTTTTTCAAATTAGGCCTTTCGTTCATAGGTGTTATGACCTTAGGCATTCAAATTGAGAGATTGTGTGTGATACGTAACCCATCTGTACAATATGTAGGTACCTATGTTTCACAGTAAATAATTATGATTATGATGGACCAATAGTAGATTGTTATACAAGACGCTAAAATGACCCATTGCATACGTGGTAGTTTTATTCCCGAGCTTTAGCGAGGAAATAAATAGAAACCGAGTTACAATGGGTTTTAGCGTCGTGTGTTACACTCTACTTTTCACTACGATTGCGAGAAAATAAAATACAATATTAAATACCTACCAAGTTTATACTTCCGTAAACGAATCCACTCGTTTTTCTATCCTCCACTTCATAAACTTTTCATATAGTATGATTTGTGCTTGACGGCAAAAGAATAAATTATTTCTTTCCTATTACAGTTACACAATTCAATCAGTTTGCAATTAGAGAAAAATTCTAAAGATTTCGCGCCATACTGTAGCAGCTAATAAGCTAAACAAAATGCACGTATTCTACGATTTAAACTTATAGTCACAGATTATAAAAATAAGTCTATGATTTCACCTTTAAATTCCATTTTCAAAAATAAAAAAACCGGCCAAGTGCGTGTCGGGCCACGCGCAGTAGGGTTCCGTAGGTACATGATACCATACCATATTTTAATACCGCTATCATTTTTCGTCTGAAAAAATAACTTTGTTTTTCACAGTGTTTGTATGAATGACAAAGTTATATTTGCGGTTTTGGAAAATGTACTATATCTCGAAAACTAATTACTGTATCTCGTTCAAAACAATTTTCGTTGAAAGTGTTTATTAAGATCTATACTTTATATTTTTTTTAGATTTTTCACCCTCTTACTTTAAAAGTTAAAGGGGGGGGGACACACATTTTACCACTTTGGCGGCATATATTTTTCAAACGGTTGACTTTAAAAAAAAATTGTCTGAGGAACCTCAACGTCATTTTTAAAGACCTATCTATAGACACCCCACAAGTATTGGTTTGATGAAAAAAAATATTTTCAGTTTCAGTTCCATGTATGGGGAGCCCCCCCTTAATCTTTTATTTTTTTATTTTTGTATAAAAATCGTAAAGCGGTTCACAGAATACACCTGCCTACTAAGTTTTAACTATGTAGTCCTAATACTTTTGGAATAAAGTGGCTGTGACATACGGACGGACAGACAGACAGACAGACAGACAGACAGACAGACAGACAGACAGACAGACAGACAGACAGACAGACAGACAGACATGACGAATCTATAAGGGTTCCGTTTTTTGCCATTTTGGCTACGGAACCCTAAAAAAATGAGAAACAGTATTAAGTCGAGCGAGTTTTTATTCGTGATTATTCTAACTATGAATAAAGATTTTTTCATTTTAGTAGGCTCATTGGTAATAGACAAATATTAAAAAAGAAAAAACTTTATCCCCTAGTAGGGGTTATTATGCTATTTTATCTCGGCTCTTGTACGTTACTATGACGGACTTTTTGAGCAAGAGGAGTGAAAAATAAATTTCTAGATAGAAGACAGCCATTTACCGGTATTTTTTTTTTTACAGAATAAAGATGGCAGTCAGAAGAAAGCATCGTGGCACATTCAAAATGGACCCAGTTCCAGAAAAGGGTGTTTACAATAATAGCTCCAGGTACGTCCTATAAATTTTCTTTTTGCCTATCCTATAACCAACCCTTTATTTATGTACATACAAACTATTTTAAGTATATTAAAATATCCAACATTTACCAACCGTCAGTTATAGAACCTAGCATGTGCCAAGCCACGGTAAATATCTTGGCCATATGGCCATACTCTAACTAACGGTAAAAGCACGAAAATATATATTTTTAATAAAATTCTAACATTTACTAATTCATGTTGGCAAAATGTTAGTTTGAGAACCACCCTGAAAACCATAACATGGCTGAGATATTTATTTGTTCTTTTTTGTCTTGTCTGGAAAAGTGCAAAATGATAACACCGGACGCAAATAGACTATTGTTTTCGATAATTAATGCTATTAAGGGGCCGTAATAGGAAAGCATGGTTTGCGCGGGCCATATTTTTATATAGAAAGTGAAGGTTGTAGCCACAAAAAAACATACGACAAGCCAAAGAGATAATCTAGTAGCTACAAGTATTAAATTGCGTATAAACCTCACAGATGATTGTAAGAACATCATCAAAAGTGATTGTCGCGGGCCATATTTTGCTGAAAATAATAGCGGAAACATATTGAATTCTACATCAAAATACACTTCAACGTACTGTGCAGTTGCTCCTATAACTTTTTATTAAGAAAGATAACTGTGCTAAAGAAAATGATAAAAAAAAAAACGAAAAACATCGAAAAAGTGCAGAAGTGAGGTTAATTTCCATACTCTTTACACATAAGGAATAAGGCTGAGTCTAATGATTTTGCATAACGGAGCCTTAATTGGCAAAAACAAAACACAATTTTATTTTAGGGCTGCCGCTCCTTTAGACGCATAATACCACAAACGCAAAATACCAACTCGAGATTTTGTGGTGTTTTGCGGATTTGTAGAAAAAAAGACGTAAAATACCAACTACGTATAATCCCATAAACGCAAAACACCACCTGGGACTTAAAATTATTTAGTCACTGAAGTGGAGTGTCAACGGGAGTCCTTACTACTGCAGACTTCGACTTTACTGGTGAAATCAAAGTACAGAAAGTATTTTTTTTCAATCAGTCAATTACGAAAAAAGTTTCAAAGGGAAAGGTTCAAAATCCAGGAACATAGGAAACGGCTACCAGTTACTATACCACGGCTCGTCGAATGCACGAAACGGCGTAGGAATCATCGTGGATGAACAACTAAAACAGCGTATCATATCCGTAGAAAGGCGTAGTGACCGCATAATTTCATTAAAAATTGCTCTCGACAACCAGCCATGTTTAAACATAATATCCGCTTATGCCCCGCAGACAGGGTGTACAAAAGAGGAAAGGGCCAGCTTCTGGGAAGATCTTCAGGAATTTCTTCAAACATTCCCAACATCTGAAAACAAAATCATTGCAGGTGATTTAAATGGCCACGTTGGACGCAATGCTCCGGCCGACATTACAGTTCACGGCAACTATGGATATGGACACCTCAACGATCAACGGAAAGAAATTCTGGATTTAGCAAATATTTTCAATATGCCCATTGTCAACACACTCTTTCAAAAAAAGGATGAACATCTTATCACCTATAAGAGCGGAACATCAGCAACTCAAATAGATTACTTCCTCTGCAACGGAGCCATGCGAAGCTACTTTAAAGACTGTAAAGTAATTCCAGGAGAGCCCCTAACCACTCAGCACAGGCTGCTCGTAGCGTGTCTTAAAATGCCTCTCTGGAACACTAGACATAAGACAAACAGTACACAGCGAATAAAATGGTACAATTTGCAGAAAGAAAAAGGTGTATCACTTGCGTCAAACATAGCAAAATATCAAGATCAACAGACATTTGAGGGAAAATCCGCTAGCGTCTTATGGGATGACTACAAAAAGTACACTACCGGCAACGCTAAAGAATTTTTAGGAATCAGCAAAGGCAAACTAGTACCCAACAAGGACCCAAGTTGGTGGAACGACGATGTCAAAGAACAACTGGCTGAAAAGAAAGAAAGATTCAAAAAATGGCAAAAATCTAAGGATGACTTGGACCGTGAGAACTACGTCCAAGCAAAGAAGGAAGCCAAGAAAGTGGTGGCAAAGTCAAGAGCAGCTGTCGATGAGGGTATCTACAACAGACTTGAAAATGCTGTTACGGATAAGGAAATTTTCAAAATCGCTAAATTCAGAAATAAACAATCACAGGACATTAAACATAATAAATATATCAAAGACTCAACCGGAACACTTCTAACATCAGACAGAGATATAAATGAAAGATGGCTCGAATATTATAGCACCCTTCTAAACGAAGAATTTCCGCAAGACACCTTGGATGACATACCGCCCTTATATGGCCCTTTGGAACAAATAACAGCAGATGAGGTTAAACGGGCCTTGAGTAAAACAAAGAATGGTAAAGCAGTCGGGCCTGACGAGATACCATCCGAACTACTCAAGATGTGCGGAACCTCCGGAATCTCATGGCTAACATCACTTTTTAACCTTATTCTATCACAGGGGAAAATGCCAGATGAATGGAGGAAAAGTAACCTCATCCCTTTCTACAAAAACAAAGGTGACGTGGCTGACTGCGGAAACTATCGCGCCATTAAACTTACATTTCATGCCCTCAAAATCTGGGAAATCGTTATCGCTAACAGGATGGTAGAAATCACTGAAACAACACCTAATCAGTGTGGATTTAAAAGTGGAGTCGGTACCACAGACGCCATTCACACAATCAGAATTCTCATGGAAAAATATAAAGCCCTAAAAAAGGACCTACACTTAGTGTTTATTGACCTCGAAAAGGCTTTCGACAGAGTACCAAGAAAACTGATTTGGCAAGCATTGCGTGCACAGTCCGTCCCAGAACACTACATTCTCATTCTTCAGGACATGTACAACGACATTAAGACCAAAGTCGTCAGCCCTGCGGGCATTAGTAAAGAATTTGAAGTTAATGTGGGAGTGCACCAAGGATCGACATTGAGTCCACTACTATTTAATATCCTAATGAACTACGTCACTAAGGATCTCCAGAAACCTGCACCGTGGACACTTTTATATACAGACGACATTGTTCTCATTGCGGAAACGATGCAAGAGGTACAATCCGACCTTACCTTGTGGTGCAAAGCCCTAGAACGAAGAGGACTCAGAGTAAGCAAATCCAAAACGGAATATATGCATTGCAACTTATCTAAATCAACGACCGCCCAACAAGCAAAAACGTCATATAAGTTCTGACTTGTACGACTTTAAGTCGGATAGCAGTCTTACAATAGTAATGAGATGACTGCTAGGTCATATAGACGTCTTAAATCTAACTTTTTAGTCATGCGACAAATATGTCATAATAAACTGGTCATAGTAACGTCGGCATGACAAGATACGTCATGGACATCGAAGAACCTAAGCGAGGCCGAGGTAGACCGCCGACTACCTGGATGGGGACTATAAGAAATGACCTAAAAAAGGCAGGACTGCAACCGGAAATAGCACAAATGCGCCCAGAGTGGCGAAGAAAGACTAGGAGGGCCGACCCCAAAAGACATGGAAAATAACGGCACGGACAAAGAAGAAGTCAATTACGAAAAAGTTGGTGTGATGCGTAGTTGGTATTTTGCGTAGGTAATTCAAAGTTGGGATTTTGCATAAATCAAAGTTGGTGTTTTGCTAAGTTGGTATTTTGTGTAAGTGGTATTTTGCGTTTATGGCGTATTGCGTAAAGGTGGTATTTTGCGTATGTGGTATTATGCGTCTAAAGGCTGCCGCCTTGCCACTATGCAGTTAATCATAAGTTTTCAGGGTTTATAATAATTTTCCGGAGTCTTATCTATGGTAAGTATACCCTATCTATCATATACTGCTGAATGAATCGAAAAACCTCAAACCTGCGTACCTACATACCGGGTGTAACAAGACCTTCAACGAAGCCGAGGTCTACGTATTCTGCCCATCATCAGGACCATTTCTGTTCAAAATTATTGATGGGAAACGATTTTGATTTTTGGTGTTGAAAAAGCATTACATATTTTACCACGCAATGTAACGCGTAAAACAGACCGCGCCTGCGAGTGTACGCTACACTACACCGGCCGAGTTGAAAGGCAGCGTTTATGTGCGTGCTCATGAGATATATCGAGTCGAGTAACGACGTTTTGAAGCCATTGTTTGTTACGAAATATTTAAAATTTTGATAATGTTTCAATTGGACAAAAAGTAGGCAATAACGAATAAGATAAGATTTCGTAAACATTTTGAAAAAAAAAAATTGACTTTGACCTTTAATAACTTCGTAGCTATTTGTTTCCCAGGTATAGTCTAAAAGACAAAAATGATCCTGATGATGGGCGGAATACGTGGACTTCGGCTTCGTTGAAGGAAAATTTATGTTTTGAACGAACATCCTACTAATATTATAGATGTGAAAGTTTGTGGGTTTGGATGTTTGTTCCTCAATCACGCAAAAACTACTGAACGGATTTGGTTGAAATTTGGCACACAGATAGAAGATAGCCTAGATTAAACCATGAAATACTTTTTATCCCGATTTTTCCACGGGAACGGGAACCACGCGGGTGAAACCGCGGGCGGCCGCTAGTTTTCCATAAAAGGAAATCAATTTGTTTGCTTTAAGACTATATTGTCTGTCTGTTTAATAATATTTAGGTACCAATATTTAAATACCTACAAGACCACTTTAAATTAAAAATAATGAAAACATCAAAATTAAAACAATTATTTCAATTTTACGCATAATGATCATGACACATTTTGATTACGCAATTACCTTAAATATGAAGATTCCGTAGAACATCGTAGTTTTCTTGTTTCAATTACTTTGTATTTTATTTTAAACTTTCCACGCCAACTGGTGAGCTTTTATGAACGACTTTTGTAAAAGTCAACTCTTTTTATACCGTGAATTATCTCAATCCACTACAATTGTTCAAGTGTTTCCATAACGATATTCAGCCTAATCCCGTACTGTTACGATAGAGTGGAATGGGTTTTTTCGCTCCAACAATGGAGTAGGTAGAGCGACACCATATGAAATACCTATGTTTTTTGTGATAAAAACTCGAAAATTAGCTCTCCATTAAGTCCTGTAGTGTATAAAAAGCCTATCAGCTTACGAAAATGATAGAACGATGATGGCATATTCGTCTCCAGATACGTAGCTTATCTATCACTAAGGCATAGCTTTCATATTATGTAGGTATGACGTTGTGAACGCACGCTACGAACAGCTGCAGTGTTACAGGTGGTGGTTCCAAGCATATCAATATTATATTTTTTTTTGTTTTGTTTGGTTATCCACAATCAATTGGCCACTATAAGTGAATGCGTTGTCAGTCTCTATAGTCCGATCAATGAGCATATTTGTTGTATGGAGACTACCGAATAATTCTCCCGTCAATGAAATTTGGCATGTGATGACGTTAGGTAATACAGATTACAGATGCACAATAAGCCAATATTTTTTTTACGAGAAGTTAGGTATTTTTACCTAAACATAAAAATCGCTTATATCTCTCTGTGAATATTTTCTCGGGCTGAAACACTTTCTGTATACGTACTTATGTACTTGTTAGAATAAGTATGTAAAGTAATCCAATCTTTTTTCGACTTCAGAAATACCCCAAATTTAACTTTTAACTTTTTTCAATATATCTCCTAATGAAAAAATTATCTGTTGATTATTCTTTTTTAATGTGCTTTTATATCCTTAAATACATAGCTTTGTTCAGTAAGCCAATAAATTTTCTTCTTTAATCATATTTTTTGTATTTTTTGAACTTAAGTGGTTATTTACGTAATGTGTAAAAATACTCGGTCCATTTTTATACTTTTATTAGATAAATTATTTTATATTAAAACAGATTTATTAATAATCCAAGATATTTTCGAACGCGCATATATTTTTTATGATAATCGCCGATTTAGGATAGAGCGTAAGAAAGGGTTGACCTTCACTTGACTACTTGGAGCTGCTTAGCCACGCACTTTTAGAGTAGTGCGCGTAGTAGTAGTAGTTTAGAGTAGAACGCCACAAGTCGTACTTCGTACCAGGCGTGAAAGGTATCTCCAGACATTTCTGGAACTTCTGGAACGCCAAATTTTAAAATTGGCCAATGACATCAGTTGATGTACAGAGGTCGTTTTCGGCGTTCAAATTGATACTGGGTGATAAACGGTATTTTTTTACATTGTGCATATTTTGGACATATTAACAGTTTTTAGTGCATATTTTGGCCTTTTTAGTGCATTATTTGCATGCATATTTTGGCACTTTGTTAGTGCATACTTTGTCCGATGTCTAGTCTATTCAAAAAGATGAGTGTATTGTGTTCACGGTTCATGTATGTTTGTATGTATGTACAACAGATTTGAATGTGTGGGGTATCGTTAGAATCCTTACATTACGCTAACTAAGTGAACATGGCCTGTTTTGAAAAAACCCCTGATGCCAAATATAGTAGATAGGGACCATCAAACTGAACAACTTTTACTATGGGACCAACTATGAAATTGAGAAGAAAATCAGCTGTTTCATACAAAAAATAATGACGAATAAAATCTTCATATAAACAATATTAACGAAATTGTCAAAATGTATCTAAGGCAGCCATTACAAATGCTCATGGAAGCATCAGTCAAATTCCATCAGTCATGTCAGTCACGGCTGTGACTGACGATTAACCTACCGTGTAATGGGGTGACTGATGGTTGCATGAAGTTGATTTCTTCTTTCCATCAGTCAGTCAGTTAAACGTGATTCATGACTGATGTCATGAATCACGTTCATGACATGACAGGAATTAGACTGACGCGTCAGTCAAATTCCATCGAATTTGACTGATGCGTGCATGAGCGTGTAATGGCTGCCTAACAGCTGTTTTTTTTTGTGGTTTCAGAGTTGGTCCCATAGTTAAAGTTGTTCAGTTTGATGGTCCCTATCTATCAAATTCAGCATTAGGGTTTATTTTTTGATATCCCATTACTCTCGTATTCCGGAAAGTAGTGACACTAAACTCAATGTATGGCGAGGTCAACATTTTGTCATAGATGAATTCACATGACAATATTAAGGCAGTTCAGGCAAAACTGAACTGATTTAACTCAGTAGCCATCTGCCCCCCCTTGGCAGGTAAAGGGGTGGCATTCATAGAGTCACGCCGCCACCGCACTTCAGAAAAAAAAATCGGGTTGCACTCCGGGAGTGCCGGCAGAAGTGAAAACTTGAATATTAACGTTGTACATTTTGATATTTTGGAATGGTTAAGGAATAATTTTGCACGATTGCCGTCTTACGAATTTACTCTGTATTTGAATTTACGAATACAGAACAGTATTGTACGAAAGTCTTATCCATAGCTTGACAGAAAATCTAGTTTTGACACTGAAATAAAAAATTAGCGCGTTGCTACATCTTGAAATGACGCGCCGCCATTTTCACCACGCCCCGTAGAAAGAGAGGGGGATACTTCCGCCGCCGGCTGTCTACTCTCCATCCGTCACATCCGTCTTACGAATTTTCGATCAGGGTCACGTGATTTTTACTGACGCGAGTTTGGCATTCCCCATTACAAAAAGCGTACAACGCCACTAAAGAAGTTTTCACTTCAAAAATCATATCTCCTTCAATATACCTACCACCTCGAGTGTGGTATCATATCATGATAAATCATGGATGAGAAATCCATTTTTGAGACATTTAATATACAGCTGATTCAAAGATAAACCGGCCAAGCCAAATGAATAGTATCGTTTTACCTGAAAATAAAACGGTTATTAAATCATCATCATCATCATATCAGCCGCATGACACCCACTGCTGGGTATAGGCCTCCCCTAAGGATCTCCACGACGATCGGTCCTGCGCTGCCCGCATCCAGTGGCTTCCCGCGACCTTCACCAGATCGTCGGTCCACCTTGTCGGGGGCCTACCCACGGAGCGCCGTCCGGTGCGCGGTCGCCATTCCAGAACCTTTCCGCCCCAACGGCCATCAGTTCTTCTCGCTATGTGTCCTGCCCATTGCCACTTCAGCTGAGCAATCCTTCGAGCGATGTCGGTTACTTTAGTTCTCCTGCGGATCTCCTCGTTTCTGATTCGATCACGCAGGGAAACGCCGAGCATGGCTCTCTCCATTGCACGCTGGCTGACCTTGAGCCTCCTTATGAAACCCATAGTTAGCGACCACGTTTCACTGCCGTAAGTCATCACTGGCAACACACACTGTTCATAGACTTTCGTCTTGAGACACTGAGGTAAATAGGACGCGAAGATTTCGCTGGCTGACCTTGAGCCTCCTTATGAAACCCATAGTTAGCGACCACGTTTCACTACCGTAAGTCATCACTGGCAACACACACTGTTCATAGAATTTCGTCTTGAGACACTGAGGTAAATCGGACGCGAAGATTTTTCGAAGCTTCCCGAATGCTGCCCACCCGAGTTGGATTCGACGAGAGATCTCTTTCTCAAAGTTTGACTTACCTAACTGGACTGCCTGTCCTAGGTATACGTAGTGGTCAACAACTTCAAGAGTAGTGTTCCCAACATGAACTGGAGAGGGTACAACATGGCCATTTGACATAATTTTCGTCTTATCCATGTTCATCTTGAGACCCACTCTTTGGGAAGCACCACGGAGATCTTCGAGCATTATGTTCAGGTCTTCCATGGTCTCAGCCATAAGGACTATATCATCGGCAAAACGAAGGTGTGTTAGGTACTGGCCATTACACAACAGTTTCGGAGAAATAACGTCTCCCTGTCTCACACCACGCTGCAGTTGGATAGGACGTGTGCTCTGGTTCTGTACTCGGATCGACATGGTGGCATTTTTGTATAAGTACCTCAACACTTCGATATACCTATAGTCCACTTGGCACCTTTGGAGAGACTGCAGCACCGCCCAGGTTTCAATCGAATCAAAGGCTTTCTCATAATCCACGAACGCCAAGCATAGTGGCAGATTATACTCTTCGGTCTTCTGTATAACCTGCCGCAGCGTATGGATGTGGTCTATGGTGCTAAAGCCTTTTCGAAATCCGGCTTGTTCGGGAGGTTAGAAGTCGTCGAACTTGCGAACGAGATGATTCGTAAGGACTCTCGAAAACAACTCATAGACATGGCTCAGAAGTGATATGGGTCTGTAGTTCTTTAAGAGGGACTTATCACCCTTTTTAAAGAACAAAATCACCTTACTTATGTTCCATGCCTTCGGCGTTCTGCCCTCGACGATGACGGAATTGAAAAGCTTCTGGAGGACTCTATAAGTATCGGCTTACCGCCCGCTCTCAGAAGTTCTGTAGTGATTCCGTCGTCACCCGCCGCCTTGTTGTTTTTCAGCTGTTTGAGAGCCATACTAATCTCGTACATGCTGACGTCCGGGATATCTTGGGTATAGTGTCGGGTAAGCTTGGCTCTGGTGTCTTTAGCCTTGCTTTCAACAGGTGTCTGCGTGGAATATAACTGCCCATAGAAACTCTCGATCTCCCTCAGGATTTCAGGTTTCGATGAGATGATGCGTCCTTCGTCAGTTTTCAGCTTCGTCATCTGGCTTTGCCCAATAGACAGATCTCTCGCGAACACTTTGGAGCCTTTATTCCGCTCGATGGCCTCTTTAATACGATTCGTATTAAATTGGCGAAGGTCGCTCGTCAAAGACTTAGATATCTGTCTATTAAGCTGCCTATAACGATGAGCATCCGCTGAACTCTGGAACCTCATTTCTCGTCTCTGATCCATGAGTAGGAGTGTGTGGTCGGAGAGTTTCTTTAGCTTGGGACGGCGGGTCTTAAAGAACTTGGACCCTACCGTACGAACAGTATCCACCACCATGTTGTTTAGATCGTCCACATCTATGCTGTTCTCAAGGGCTTCGAAGCGGTCTTGGAGTTCGAGTTGAAAGCTTTCGGGGTTTTGAGTTTGGGCCGGTAATGGTCGGAGCGTAGATTTTATCAGTCGACTTCTTTCCCGCTTTGGGTTGATATTCAATGTGCCACGTACCAATCGGTGATCGCTCCCCGTCTTGACAGCGTTGATCACAGTGACATCATTGAATATTTGCTTTTTCGTCGACATGATAAAATCTATCTCATTTCTGACTTTACCGTCTGGGCTCATCCAGGTCCACTTTCGGCTTTCCGGCTTCCTGAAGAAGGAGTTCATCATAAAGAGGTTCTCCTTCTCCATAAAGTCGGCCAGCATCTGGCCTCTGTCATTCCGTTGCCCAACTCCAAATTGCCCCACTCTTAGCTCATCACCGCATCGTTTCCCCAACTTTGCATTGAAGTCCCCCATCACAACAGTGTAGTGGGTTTTGTAGCTATGCATGGCTTTAGAGATCTCCTCATACATAGCTTCCACTTCGTCATCTTGGTGCGTTGAGGTCGGTGCGTAAACCTGTATGACATTCAACGAATACCGTTTGGATATTCTGAGTATAAGGTAATCTATTATTAATAGCTCATCTGATGCACAAAAATTCAAAACTCCTCGTATTATTTCCAAATAGAGTGAATTTTACCGACTTGACTACTGGACTATTATAGGAATCAGAACTTAGAAATAACAGAAAATTATGCTGTTAATAAAATTGATGTAACTTTCTTATTTTTAAATATCTTTGGTCAATTACCTTTGGACACCAGAATAGAAGATGTTTAGAGTAATTTGATAAGTATTTTGCAGAAATCCATTCAGTCGTTTTCAGTCCAGAGCTGTTCAACGGCAACCCGGAATCGTGAAATCTTTCGACGTTTTCTCATAATTTGTTAGACCAAGTAGTAAACATTTTATAGTGTCTTATATATTCGTAATCTACTCACAAAGCCCTTTCATTTGGTATACCACATGATACGTTTTTATTATTTCTTGGTACTGAAAACTTTATGACGTCACAGTTTCTACCCCCACCATTTTCGCGCTTGTCATCTTATATATTTGTGATCAGGGCATCGTACTGAATGCATCGATATCAAATTTTCGTATTTCCGTGATGACTTGTGCGAAAAGTGTTTTCTAAGCGGTTTTTCTCAGATTACCGCCGCTCTATACTTCGTATTAAATAGTTCCGATGATCATCTATGCTGGTCTTCATCATCAATTCCACTTCACCAAAATGGTACTTTTCAAAAGCAAATGCACAAGTTACTTAAGAAAATACTAAAATCGCTATAAATGTGCCTATAATATTTGAAGAGTTCCCTCGATTTCTCCAGGATCCCATCATCAGATCCTGATTTTATGACAATGGGACCAACTTGGAAGTATATACTTTCAAACAAAAAAAGAATTTTTCAAATCGGTCCAGCCGTCTTCGAGTAATCGAGCAACATACATAAAAAAAAAAAAAAAAAGATTCCGACGAACTGAGAACCTCCTCCTTTTTTTGAAGTCGGTTAAAAATGTGTGTAGTGGGAAATTATTTCCCAACAAAGACCTCGTCAAGACGATTCAAACGAGCTCAAACTCGATGGGTTTGCACGGTTTTATTACAGAGTTCCAGTGGTCTTCTTCCGGCTCCATCATCAGACCCTTGAACACTATTTCTCATTAGAGTACTCGTCAAGACGATTCAAACGAGCCCAAACACGATGGGGTTGCATGGTTTCATCATAGAGTTCCTGTGGCCTTCTTCCGGCTCAATAATCAGATAGCTCAGTGACACCATAATATTGAATTGCCTTTCAGTTCTGATATATGTTCAAAGTTTCAAGTCTCTAGCTCATCCGTGCCATCATTTCCGTGCTTAGTTTACGCAGTTATCATTAGTAACGAGTTTCGATCGCTAATTCTTTAGAGCGCCCCAGTGTGCGACGGTCCATATCCATCTCGGAAAAACTTTTGTAGAACTTTCTTTTTTTTTAAATTGAACATTTTTGCACACTTCCAGTTTTACTTAGTTACCATATTAAATTGAACGTTAAGTTAGGTATTAGCTATAAGAAAACAGTAGTTCTTTTATAATCCAAAAATATATTGACATTAAAACAAGAGACAAATTAAAAACATTATCAACAGTCTATTGCTAAGTAACAGAAGCCATAGTGAACTCAAGCTGTCACACCAACATAAATTGGGTAAGTACCCCAAAAAATGCCATGCCCGGTAGTGGAAGTTTTGGCGCGAACAAGAAGTAATCGCTGATTGGATGATTTTAGCCAATGGGCGGCATTGTTGTTCACGAATTTAGGCCGGAAGTCAAGTATAATACTATAATGTGTATTATTAGGCTTTGAATAAGGTAATTATATTTAATAACCGTTTTATTTTCAGGTAAAACGATACTATTCATTTGGCTTGGCCGGTTTTTCTTTGAATCAGCTGTATATTAAATGTCTCAAAAATGGATTCCTCATCCGTGATTTATCATGATATAATACCACACTCGAAGTGGTAGGTTGAAGGAGATATGATTTTTGAAGTGAAAACTTCTTTAGCGGCGTTGTACGCTTTTTGTAATGGGGAATGCTAAACTCGCGTCAGTAAGAATCACGTGACCCTGATCGAAAATTCGTAAGACGGATGTGACGGATGGAGAGTAGACAGCCGGCGGCGGAAGTATCCCCCTCTCTTTCTACGGGGCGCGGTGAAAATGGCGGCGCGTCATTTCAAGACGTAAACACTTGTGTCACCATAGCAACGTAATTCAATGTCAAAACTCTAGATTTTCTGTCAAGCTATGGATAAGACTTTCGTACAATACTGTTCTGTATTCGTAAATTCAAATGCAGAGTAAATTCGTAAGACGGCAATTCGTGCAAAATTATTCCCTAACCATTCCAAAATATCAAAATGCACAACGTTAATATTCAAGTTTTCACTTCTGCCGGCACTCCCGGAGTGCAACCCGATTTTTTTTTCTGAAGTGCGGTGGCGGCGTGAAACTATGAATGCCTCCCTTTACCTGCCAAGGGGGGGCAGATGGCTACTGAGTTAAATCAGCTCAGTTTTACCTGAAAAGCCTAAATATTGCCATGTGAAATGTGAATTTATCTAATGACAAAATTTTGACCTCGCCATACCTTGAGTTGAGTGTCACTACTTTCCGGACTACGAGAGTAATGGGAAATCAAAAAATAAACCCTAATGCTGAATTTGGTAGATAGGGACCATCAAACTGAACAACTTTTACTATGGGACCAACTCTGAAACCACAAAAAAACAGCTGTTAGGCAGCCATTACACGCTCATGCACGCGTCAGTCAAATTCCATCAGTCATGAATTATGTTTGACTGACTGACTGATGGAAAGAAGAAATCAACTTCATGCAACCATCAGTCACCCCATTACACGGTAGGTTAATCGTCAGTCACAGCCGTGACTGACATGACTGATGGAATTTGACTGATGCTTCCATGAGCATTTGTAATGGCTGCCTTAGATACATTTTGACAATTTCGTTAATATTGTTTGTATGCAGATTTTATTCGTCATTATTTTTTGTATGAAACAGCTGATTTTTTTTTCAATTTCAAAGTTGGTCCCATAGTAAAAGTTGTTCAGATTGATGGTCCCTATCTACTATATTTGGCATCAGGGGGTTTTTCAAAACAGGCCATGTTCACTTAGTTAGCGTACATCCAAATCTGTTGTACATACATACAAACATACATGAACCGTGAACACAATACACTCTTCTTTTTGAATAGGCTAGACTTCGGACAAAGTATGCACTAACAAAGTGCCAAAATATGCATGCAAATATGCACTAAAAAGTAGACTTTTTAGTGCATATTTGCATGCATATATAGCTACTAAACAAAATATGCACGATTGGGAAAAAAGGCTAAAATATGCATTAACGACGTAATTAGAGAGTGATCTATCTATCTAGATATCCGATATCTACTTATAAACACACTTATTAATTGTTTCATTCAGAAATATCTACCACTACCTTTAAACTCTTGAAACATAATTTTTAATAACGGTGGCCACCAATCAAACTCGCTTACACTACTCCAAAAGTGCGTGGCTAAGCAGCTCCAAGTAGTCAAGTGAAGGTCAACCCTTACGCTCTATCCTAAATCGGCGATTATCATAAAAAATATATGCGCGTTCGAAAATTTCTTGGATTATTGACAAATCTGTTTTAATATAAAATAATTTATCTAATAAAAGTATAAAAATGGACCGAGTATTTTTACACATTACGTAAATAACCACTTAATTTCAAAAAATAAAAAAAACATGATTAAAGAAGAAAATTTATTGGCTTACTGAACAAAGCTATGTATTTAAAGATATAAAAACATATTAAAAAAGAATAATCAACAGACAATTTTATCAATAGAAGATATATTGAAAAAAGTTAAAAGTTAAATTTGGGGTATTTCTGAAGTCGAAAAAAGATTGGATTACTTTACATACTTATTCTAACAAGTACATAAGTACGTAAACAGAAAGTGTTTCAGCCCGAGGAAATATTCACAGAGAGATATAAGCGATTTTTATGTTTAGGTAAAAATACCTAACTTCTCGTAATAAAATTTATTGGCTTATTTTGCATCCGTAATCTGTATTACCTATCGTCATCACATGCCAAATTTCATTGACGGGAGAATTATTCGGGTCGCATAAGCCCCGTTGATCGGACTACTAATATTTGCGAAGAGTGTGCCCTCCATTGAGATCACTACTCCATGTGCTACATCCGGGAGCTAACGCTCCGGCAGTGACGAGATATTATGTCTTACAGTAGTATATCAATATGGGGAGGGTATTTATATCATTCACTAGCTTTTTCCCGCAACTTCGTTCGGGTCGTGGACCGTTCGTTCGTTCAGTGATATTAGTATCCCCTTCCCGTTCCCCTTACATGTCCACTTCCGCTTCCGCTTTCACTTACACTTACCGTCCCCCTTGCCCTTGCCTTTGCCCTTGCCCTTGTATGACACATGTACTTAAGGCTGTGGACTCGCATCACGTTCCATTTTTAACCGACTTAAAAAAAGGAGGAGGGTCTCAAGTCGACTGTATGTTTATTTTTTTTTATTTTTTTATGTATGTTTTACCATAACTCCGTCAGTTGTTAACCGATTTAGACAAATTTTTTTTATTTCAAAGAACGTAGTTCGTGCGTGGTCCCATAAAATTTTTATAGAGATCTAGCTGGTAGTTTTTTCATAATCCTGAAAAATATCTTTAATTTAACTGGCCATCATACGTGTTTTTACGGATTTTCGGTCATAACATCTATGTTTATGAATCGATTTAGATGATTCTTTTTATATTTGAAAGATAATACTTCAAGAGTGGTCACATTTTATTTTTATCGATATTGGACTTTCAACTACGAAGATACACAAGGGAACTCTTCAGAGTCAAATAGTATATGTAAAGTGATTTCGATTTTGGTAGGTTTATGACAATCCAAGCCTACCAGTTCTTTTTTACTAAAACTGTATTATTAAGACTCTAAAACCAAAGTACAATTTAAGTCATCATTACACTTTAAAAAAGCTGTAGACTAGAAAACCGGTCAAGAGCGAGTCGGACTCGCGCAACGAGGGTTCCGTATAATCATAAAGATATTTGGATATGTTACTTTAGTACAGTCTTTAAAAAAGTAGGATAAACGGCAGACAGGTGGAAGGGCGAACAGGCGGACAGTTAATTTATAAATCTTAACCACAGCTGCTTATGGTGACTGAAAAACGTTTCAGCCACTCCACATTGCAAACTGTTTATATTACTAAGTAGGAACTTATTCTTCGTTTTTCGTACGGCAAATAGTAAGTAATTATATTAAACCAATTTATTATTGTAATATTAGGTTGCGCCATCTCTTGACCGATAGTGGAACTATTTTTCTTTTCTTAGGTTAGCATTCTTAGGACAGCACCATCTGTCGACTGGTAGTGAAACTAAAGAATTTTTGTTTGTTTTTTGAATTTCTAAAAAAGTGTGTTATATTGACACATCGTTTTATTTTTCCTGTAATCTTTACATAAACTACTATCACATAGAATTATTTCAGATTTTTCTCTTAGCAAACTTCGGAGATAAGGGGGAAGGGAACGGTATTTTTTTTACATTTTTCATCATAAATCGAAAACTATGGGGCCTAAGAAAAAAGAAAAAGATGTTTTAAAATGTGCAAACAGCGCTCTTTCATATGAAACCCACATGCCCTAGTCACCTCACTTCAAATTTTTAAGACCCCTTTTCAGTCCCTGTTGTAAAAAAAATATATTTTTTTTTATTTCTTTCTTATTTGCAAAATAGTTGGGCAAATGTCATCTTAAACTATTCCAAATTTCAAGTTGATACCATTAGTAGTTCTCGAGATATTCAGCTGTGACAGACAGACAGACTGAGTCACACCATAAGGGTTCCTTTTTACCATTTTGGTACGGAACCCTAAAAATCCCTACAATTTTTTAGGTGAGTTTCTTAAGAACTTCCTTGATTAGTTCAGTTACTTAACTAACAGCCCTGTTTTATCATAACTAAGTTAAATTAATTCACTGTTTTATTTAAAAAAAAGGAACAGCCTTTTTTATACCTAAATCCTGAAATTCCTTCAGGTTCGAAATTAACTAATAACGTGCTTTAACGGAAGATAATAACAAAAAACAAGAAAACAACTCTTTTTTATTTGTTATTTTTTATTAGCTCATTAACCTAATAAATAAATAATAAAAAGGAATGTCTCTATTTTCCCAACGTAGCGAAACGTTAATTTTTCTTTATTAGAGTAGGTACTGATTTGACGAGAGACAGATTATGAAGCTGTTATCGTACTGATAGGTACCTACTCTCTTTGATTATTCCCGGCAATTAACAACAGAGCAGTGGTTCCCAAATAGTTTTTTCTACGATCCCCTCGAAGACAGATCTCAAATTCGTACGCAGGAAACTCAGATCAAATAAAAAACTTTTTTATTTGGATTGAGGCAGAAACGATAAATAAAATGAAATCAGATGTATGGAATCATGTAGATGAGATTGTTGCATGTACCCCTTGATGCAACCTAAGCTTACAACTTATTGGGAAACACTAAAGATGTGCCATTGCTTATTGCCTTAGGGTGGGAATATTCCCGGAAATATTGGGAATATTCCCGACCCAAAGGCAATATTCCCGACAACGGCACATCTTTGGGAAACACTGCAATATTAGAGCAATGGCAAGAGTATAAATAAATTAAGATCAAGATTAAATATTTCATTAAATGTAATGGGTGTCGTTCTATAACGAGTTATTTTT
Organism: Agriphila geniculea; assembly: GCA_943789525.1. Lineage (NCBI taxonomy): Eukaryota > Metazoa > Arthropoda > Insecta > Lepidoptera > Crambidae > Agriphila > Agriphila geniculea. The sequence continues at coordinate 5,735,088 of OX038870.1, forward strand.
GTTATTTTTCTTTTTCGTTCAAAATTATTTTGGGTTAAACGGGTGACTTACAATGAGGTGTTCTTTATTAAAATAGCAGGATTATTTTTAAGGCGTATCCTTAATGTTTTAGTCTGCATGTAGGTTAGGTAGGTAACTAGGTACTTTCAATTCAGCACCATTTCTTCGTATAAAAATGCAATTTTTCAAAAGAGGCACACTATAATAATAATATGTATTACACAGTAGCCCGTTACACTGTACCAAAACAAACATGCAAAAAATTATAGGTTATTATTTCAAGCAGTATAGGTATCTAGTACCTATTAAAAACCGGCCAAGTGCGAGTCGGACTCGCGCACGAAGGGTGCCGTACCAAAAAAACCAGCCAAGTGCGAGTCGGACTCGCGCACGAAGGGTTCCGTACCAAAAAACGGCTAAAAAAATACGTTTTTTGTATGGGAGCACCCCTTAAATATTAATTTTATTCTGTTTTCAGTATTTTTTGTTATAGCGGCAGTAAAAATACATCATTTGTGAAAATTTCAACTGTCTACCTGTTGTCGTTATTAATATCGAGCAAAAACGGCAAAAAAATCACGTTTGTTGTATGGGAGCCCCCCTTAAATAATAATTTTATTCTGTTTTTAGTATTTGTTGTTATAGCGGCAACAGAAATACGTCATCTGTGAAAATTTCAATTTTCTAGCTATCACGGTTCATGCGATACAGTCTGGTGACAGACAGACAGACAGATGGACAGTGAAGTCTTAGTAATAGGGTCCCGTTTTTACCCTTTGGGCACGGAACCCTAAAAAGTGTATATAAAAATATCAATATCAGTAATACAAAATAAACTTACCAAACTGCAGAAATTTAGATTAAAATACAAAATACTATAGCGATGTTAGAGTTCTAGAATACCGAAAATATAATATTTATTTTGACATACTTACCGTAGAGATAATGGCAAAAATTGAAACTGTCATATGATATGATAGCGACGGGTGCATTTGATAATACAGCTAAGAAACGCTATTGAAATATTAGTAAGCGACAGAGAGCCACTGTTAGACTATACCCCTTGTTACACCGTACCCCAACTCATTCTTAAAAAAATTGAAATTATTTTACGTAATTTTGTTCTTTTTATTGTTTTATTTATTTATTTATATACTCTTTATTGTATACACACAGAACAAACAAGTAACAATACAAACATAAAGGAGACATACAAATGGCGGCCTTATCACTAAAAAGCGATTTCTTCCAGGCAACCTTGGGATGGACAGGAATTCAGAAAAATGTGATGGGGTAGTTGGACGTGTGCAAATTCAATAAAGTAATAAATAATAATAATAATCCTACTAAACTCGAATACCTACACAAATATGTAATACAATTTAACTAATATACTATATACATACCAAAATATAATAAACCTACATAAACTACATAATACCTACAATGCGAAGAGGAAATTATTAAAGTTAAATCTAGTTGTAAGACCAGGAAAAAAATAACTTATAAAGCAAGATAGTGCTCTTTGACTAGCTTTTTAAAAGTGTGCTGAGATTGAGCAGTCCTTATCGTTACCGGCAAAGCATTCCATAGACGGACAGCCTGCACCGAAAAGGATCGACCGTAGAACATAGTAGATTGTATCGGCATTACCAGTAGCAAGTTTTCTGATGATCTTAAGGAACGGGAGTGGGAGTCTTTAGCAAATTTGAAGCGATCTTTAAGATAAGAAGGGGTGGTAGGATTAAAGAGAATATTAAACAATAGGGAAAGAATATGCATATTCCGGCGAAGGCGAATAGGCAACCACTTGAGCTTCTTACGAAATTCGGAGATATGGTCATATTTGCGAAGTCCAAATACAAATCTGATGCAAAAGTTTTGAAGCCGCTCAAGTTTATTTAGTTGCTCTTCTGTGAGATCAAGATAGCTGACATCTGCATAGTCAAGTATGGGCAAAAGCAAGGACTGCGCTAGCGAAATCCTGGTGGCAGTTGGCAAGAAGTTTCTGAGCCTACGCAAAGAACTGGCGGTAGCAAAAAGTTTTCGGCTCACTTCCTGTAGTTGTACGCACCAATTCAAGTTGCGGTCGAAGTATACGCCTAGGTTCCTAACTTGGTCACTGAGCTGAAGATTTGTTCCGTTGAAAGTGACAGGTGGCAACAGAGAAAAGTCAACTTTAGATCTTAGCCTAGTGCTACCAATTATGATTATTTGTGTTTTGGCAGGATTGACATTCAACCCATGTGCTGTACTCCACTCACAGATTTTTGCCAGGTCAGTATTCATTTTATCAATGGCTATGGAGATATCTTTTACGGTGGCCTGGGTGTAAATTTGTAAATCATCTGCATACAGGTGGTAGGAAGAAGTTAATTGATTGGAAATAGAATTAATAAATATAGCGAAAAGAAGAGGAGATAGAACGCCACCCTGCGGCACCCCGGCAGTAGTAAGTAATGCACCAGGAAGAGAAGGTATTTTCCGTGCGGAGTTTTATTGTATTATCTCAAGAAGACAATCGCTTTATTTTAGTTTAAAATATTTCATTTAGTGAAACTTGAAAAAACCCTTACAAAGTATAGAAAATCGTAAATAAATTTTAAGTCTTTTGTGCAAAATAAGAACCAAGCTGACTGAATGTTTTACAGGGCCGCGCGGCCCATTTTCATTACTTTGTTGTATGATACCGATGCTCCGTGGCTTGTAAATTGAGTTTGAATAGAAGCATTGCGATGGCCCATCGATGACCCCCGTGGCCTGAACGGATTATTTGGGTTTGGCACACATGTGTCCCCGGTGGCTCAAATGAACAGTCACACATTTTCTTGTGGCGTTCAACGTGTTAATTGTAAATATAGAACTACCTAAGTACCTAAGTTTATATTAAACAGTTTAAAGTAATAAGTATGTCTCCGACCAACCATACAGTTTGGTCACCCTAATGAAGAAAGAGATACAATTATCTACTTGACCCTTCTGTCGGTTCGTTTTGGGGCGAAGTGTTCAATCTGGTTTATACCGAAGGGATGTGCTACATCTATGGTCTGTGTTCTAAGTGTGTAATTCGACCTTTTGATTTTCGGTCTTTCGTCCATAGGTCTTGTAAATAAAATTCGGTCTTTTCTACTTTGGCATCAACTGAAGCAGAGACGCTTCGCGCTCGCTCGGTCAATAAGATGCAATAAGAAAACATAACGTAGGAATAAATATAGGTATAATGTAAAACAAAACGACGCCCTCACTTCACTACGCAGTAATTTTAAATCATAAATAAAATGGGTGTTTTTTTAATCACAAAAGATTTTAGATAGGTAGCTACAGTAGCTACCTAAAACGTTTTGCAACAGGTAGAGTAGGTAGCTTGTTTTCGGCTAAGTAAAGCCCGCCGGTAACGATCAATTGCGATTGTCAATTTTTCCATCAATGCCATTGTTCGAGCAATTGACAATCGCTTCAATTGCACGCGTAAACGATCAATTTTTCCGTCAATGGGCGTCAATTGCGGAAAAATTGACAATCGCAATTGATCGTTACCGGCGGGCTTAATGACGGTAGTACTTAAACTATTCTGTTCTGTGGTAATAATTATATAATCAGATAAAACTGGCCTTTCTGACCTGCCCCCCTACCCAAATGGCCAACTTTCTATTCGTTTGAACGCTACGCTTACTTTTAAAGCTTAAATATGAGCAAGAGATGATTAAATCACATGTCGCAAACTTATGTAAATCACAGACTTCGATGTATTGTATGGAATTATCAAGCTTAAGGCACGTAATTTTATAGTTTATTGCTTATTTTAAAGTTTTAATAGTGAGCGTAGCATTCAAACGAATAGAAAAGTGGCCATTTGAGTAGGGGGGCTGATATTTTATTTTGGTCATTTTTTAACATTGATATTTTAAACATTTTTTGGAGGACACTCTTTAATCGAAACTGAAGCCGAAACTGTATTTCATAGAGTAAGATAAATAAAAATGGCTGTATTTTTTCTCATTTTTGTCTGTCTGTCTGTCTGTATCACGGGGCCGCGCATCACTGCAAAACTACTCGAAACTACTCAATTCAAATTAAACTTGGCATGATTTGAGTCATTGGCGGATCCAGGGGGGGCCAAGGGGGCCATGCCCCCCCCCCCCCTCCACAAAGTCGATTACCATTGCAATTTTGCATTGAAAATAACAGTTTAAAAAATTAATTTAATTCTTATTGTTTTAATCATAAAAAGTGGCCCGCGTCACAGAATATAATAGTACAAGTCCCGCGTAGGGTTACCATCTGACAGACATTTGGCGCATTTGACAAGCATTTTACGGTTTCAAGGCATGCGGCTGGCCCTACTGTCACAGCTACTGATGGGGAAAATGCCGGGCATTTTGGGCAGATTGGGAATATTCCCAATAAACGCCCATAAATTCCCGCCCACTGGGCATTTATCTGGTCATTTATTTTTTGTTACAAAATTGATCTACAAAATTTATTGAAACGTTAAAATATAGATAATTTTAATTAAATTAGTTAAGATTATTGTTCATAAGCTTATGTTTTCATGAATTTGGATGTCCTTATCAAAATTTTGTCTGTGAATCGTAGACGTAAGTATATATTTGTCACAAAATCTTCGAAAGTAGTAAAAATGTTATTAAAGGAAAATATGAAAATACAAGTAGAGAAGGACACTCACGATTTAAACTCTCTTGGCCACCCCGCACCACTCGGTGAGGTTAATACTAGTAGGTAGGCCATTTATCGTTTTTGCTGAGAGGCAAAACTTTTGGTAAACAACGGCATTGGCGAGTGCGGCTCCCTATATTCCCGGTGTTCGCCGATAGGCAAAACTTTTGACGAATAGCGAGAGCGACGATTTTATGCGAAATGATGGCATTAGCTTTGTCTATAAATCTTTATAATCTTATCATAAGTCGTCCAATAAACGAGTTGGTACAAATGGTTTATTAATCGAAGAAGTAAATTAATCATTTACTTTCATTGTGGGAACTATACCCGAAATTGGAAATACGAAAACATTAACATCCATGTTAACGTCATCCGCTTAATTTTTTTTTATTATTTTCAATAAGATAGGGTCTAGGAAATTAAAAATATAAGTAATACAATTGTTTTTAGTTTTTTTAATTTAAAAAATTGTCGCCAGGTTCTTTTGCAATTTACGGGGATACTAGGTTAGGTACACCTATAGAAGTATAGATTATTTATCTGACATTTTGCCGACATCCGTAATGCAAGATACTACTATTCTTATTAGGTAGGTAGAAAAAAAGGTAGGGTATAATTGCAATAAAATTCTTAATGCTGAGTAGGTACTAGGCATAAAATTTTACATTGCATATAATATTATTATAAATTATTATTATGCTATTATTATTATTATTTTGAACTAATGAATATAATAATGGTTCAAAATAATAATAATAATAGCATAATAATAATTTGTAATAATATTATAACAATGGTTCGAAATAAAATAATAATAGTTCCTAATAAATACAGTAATAGTTCGAGTGTCCAATATACTAACATTTTTAAAAGCTTTTATTAGGCTCACTACGGTAAATGTCGGCCAACTGGCACGAGGGACAGCGGGAATCTGGAGAGATAGTTTCGATAAAACTTGGCGAAACTACCCGAGAACCCTTTGATGTACCGACACATAAATAAATGAAAAATAAAAAGAGTTTTTATTTCCCAAATACAAAAACAAGTGTGTGTGTGTGTGTGTGTGTGTGTGTGTGTTATCTAAGAATTATTTGATTATTTATATGCATAATGTCTCTTCTTTGGACATAAATGAAACTCCAAATTGTGGAAATGTACTTGGTTTATAATGAATTTTAAAGAAAAACAATAATTTTGAAAGTGATCAATGTCGACAGTTTCGTATGAGAATTTCGAGAAAAAAAAGTGGAGGTAGTATGTATGAAAAATATTGTACTCCTGCCGCTTCTTGATAAAATAGTAATCGACGACGTTGCTGGTATATAACGCACAGGCGCAAACACATAATCAAAACGGTATTATATGATTTAAATTTAATTAAAAATGATATTTTTCAACTTATCCTTTCCAAAATTATTTCAGTTTCTGCATATGCAAGGGTCTTTAGCCACTTCGTCAAAAGTTTTTTGCATTTGTATGTCAACATTGGGTAAATGTTGTTTTCCATTCTACGATACACATAGGGCTGCCATCTCTAAAACCTGCCGCTCAGGACTGGATGCGTAAAAACCCCGGATTTTGGAGCCTTGACCCCGGACATTTAATTTTTTATATTCACATTTAGCTTGGTCAAGTTTAAAAGTTTAGTTAACTTTTACAATTTTAAGCCTTTTTTCCCAAAAAAAACAAAACCTTAAAAAAATAACCTAAAAAATAGCTTCAAAAATAAATGTTTTTAAAAGCTAAATAAAAAAATCTGCATAATTACTAATTCATTGCAATGGAGAGAGCCATGCTCGGGGTTTCCCTGCGTGATCAAATCAGAAATAAGGAGATCCGCAGGCGAACTAAAGTAACCGACATCGCTCGAAGGATTGCTCAGCTAAAGTGGCAGTGGGCTGGACACATAGCGCGAAGAACCGATGGCCGTTGGGGCGGAAAGGTTCTTGAATGGCGACCGCGCACCGGACGACGCTCCGTGGTGGACTGACGACAAGGTGGACCGACGATCTGGTGAAGATTGCCGGAAGCCACTGGATGTGGGAAGCGCAGGACCGATCGTCGTGGAAATCCTTGGGGGAGGCCTATACCCAGCAGTGGGTGTCATGCGGCTGATATGATGAATTACTAATTCGGAAGTTTGTACGCATATCTATTATTAAACAACACCTTTTGAAGTCGGGTGGGGGGAGGAAGGATTTTATTTATCTAAACTTCATCAATGATAGGTTTTAAACCAAACCCGACTTCATAAGACGTTGTTTAATATTAGATATTATGCGTACAAACTTTCGAATTTGTAATTATGCAGATTTGAATATTTATTTCTAGCTTTTTAGAGCCATTTACTTTTAAAGCTATTTTTATTAAGTTATATTTTTTAAAGAGGTTTTTTTTTAAAAACTTTTATTGTAAACTTTTTTTGTGGTAGGTATATTTAGTGACGATTTATATAAGTTACAACAGCCTCATGTCAACGTCTCATCACCTTCTACAACATACTGCTTTTCCCGACGCAGGGGCGTTAATTGTTGAGGAGTTCTTTTGGTACTTCACTATCAGCTCCACTTCACCATATGCATTATGATGAGCATAAATAGCCTAGCAATCATATAAAAGTAACCATATCGCACCAGTGAAATAGTATTGAATAATTCCGATGGTCATCTATGGTCTTCATCATCAGTTCCACTTCACCAAAATTATACTTTCTAAAAGCAAATTCATAAATTACTTAAGAAAATACCAAAATCGCTTTAGATGTAAATGTAAATGTATGCCTATAATATTTGAAGAGTTCCCTTGATTTCTCCAGGATCCCATCATCAGATCCTGACCTCATGACACTGGAACCAACTTGGAAGTTTATACTTTCAAACAAAAAAAAAAGAATTTTTTAATCGGTCCAGCCGTCTTCGAGTAATCGAGTAACATACATAAAAAATCAAACATTCCGACGAACTGAGAACCTCCTCCTCCGCTCCCCGGACGCCCTCCAAACTAGGAGAAATCCGAGGAAACCCGGACGGATGGCAGCCCTACCGACACGGAATAGATAGAAGGCGAATATAAGCGAGTTTTTAAAAATGTTGATTCTATTTACCTTTGTTTGCTTAGACTAATCAGTAAAATATATACCCAAAAGACAAATTATAATAAATATTTGTTAAATAACTAATATTTCGTTTTATTTCTTTAAAACTTTTTCGTTTATTCGTCGTTGAACAATAGTTTTTTTTCTGCCCACAGATTGGGCATTTATTTGGGCATAAAAGATTTATGCCCAATGTGCCTGGGTTTTTTCCCAATTTTCCCGCCCGGGCAGAAACACTTTCTCATCTCTACTCACAGCGCGAGTCCCGTTTTTTACTATAAACAGACAAGATTAGTGGATGAAAGTGACTAAAAATCTCGCTGTGCGGCCGTTTTTTTTACTAAAAACAGGAAAAAGTACAAGATTAATGGATGAAACTGACTAAAAGTGGCGCTGCGCAACCGTTTCTTTACTAATAGTACGGCTCATTTCAACCAATCACGGTCCCATCCGGCAGAAAGCATGAAACTTGGTATGCATGTAGTTTTTACGTATATAATAAAATATAGAAGTAGCAGCAAGTCGTAAAGTGTTTTTTCCCCCCTGGGGGGGCGTTTTGTGTCCCCAATTGCAATTTTTATTTTTTAAATAAAAAACGGTGAGAGCTACAACAAAACTGTCAAAGAACAATAAATTTTCCATTAAATTCTCTATTAACCATTTTTTGAATGTTTGAGTTTCTTCTGAAGATTTTTGAAAAAATCACCCTGTGGGAATCGTATAGGACGATACCGATATTTTTTGTATTAGGCCTGGTTTACATTAGTCAAGTAGACGACCGAGTCGAGTAGCGAGTAGAAATACATTGCTTGGCATGTTCGCCGATTTTAAAAGAACGTCAAACACACCACGTAATGAATTTCTACTTTCCTAAAGCACTCTACTAAAGACTAAGATAATGTAAACCAGCCTTTAAAGAATGAGACTTGGCACACTTGTTTCTTATGTGGACTAGAGTGGAAAACGCCCGGGAGACAGCGGGAGACACCCTGCTGGGGGGGAGGGGGAGGGGATGAAATTTTCTAACGCCACGCGTACTGTTAATTTATAATAATAACTGCTAATTTATAGCTACTATGGCAAATCGGGTATCATTTTTGGATAAATAAAGGATGGCCAATCATTTTCAGAAATAAAAAAACACCTTCAGATACAAAAAAAAAAATAATTGCCGTAATTGAAATGCCGAACATCTAAAATTTTCCAAAAAAATATATATTCCAGTGATGATAAATTTCTAACGAATACCGATATCGGCTTGAAAAAAATATGATAAGAAAGCCATATTCATACAAATTTCTAAAATATAAGTTTCATTGAAATAGTTTCATAAAAAATGTGTTAAAAATATTCTATACAGCGTAGCAGTGGCATAAATAAATCTATGAAAACTCCCCATTTCTTACTCTAATTTAAAAAAGTTACAGCAAAACTAACGAAAACCAATATATTCTTCATTAAATTTTCTACAATAACTTTCTTGGAAGTATGTTGATAAGACTTATAGTTTTCAAAACAAACTCACAATCATTGGGTAAGTAACGGAATTTAGGCAAGTTTTTCATGACTAATCACAAATAGTTTTTATTTTTTAATTTAAATCACATGAGTTTGTACTAGGCTCTGTTAGTGCGGGGGTTGTCAATATGCAAATTATTGCCAATAATATTGCGTGTGTGCCGCGGGCTGATTATCTAATTAGAAACTACCTAGCGACCGGTCTCATTTGACAGATGAATGTGTTAGTTACATTGCTACTTCTTTTTGGGGTGAAAAAAAAACATACCAAAGAAAAGTAGCAATGTATATCAAATGAAACCAGTCGCTAAATAGTTTTTATTTAGATAATCAGGGTGCGGTTAGCCTCAGTGTTAAATCATATTGTTCAATATTATTGTTGCCAATATTATTGCGTGTGTGTGGCTGGCCTATGACAATACCCTGCCCCTCGACCCGCGCAAAATGTTTTGTGTACGTGTTTTCCACCGGGCATGGAAAGCAGAAACATTATTTCTCTACACAAAAATCTTTCGCGAAACAATGTTTTGTGTAGATCGTTTTGTTGATTATGTAGAGCAAAACACGAGCTATGGACCCGCCTTAAGTTATTAGTTTTATTTTACCAAAAAAAAAACCAAAAAAACAATTGAATTGACCTAAGCGTAATATAAATAATAAATAGTCTATAATTATTCATCTTCAATTATTCATTAAAAGTCAAAATAATTCATCTTCGCTCAATGTTTACTCATCAAAGTTTTAAAAATCTATCGCAATCGCTTTCGTTCGACAGATGGATGTGACACATTGTTGCATTTCTTTGGCAAGTTTTCATTTGCGACAAAAAGAAGCTTCAATGTGTTAAATCCTGAAAGCGATTGCGATAGATTTTTAAATTAGACAATAGAAAGGCTGGTTCCAACTCATACATTGTGGTGCTAATCTGTATCACGAACGCAGGGTTTCGTTCAGAGGCTAAGGCTGGTATTATAGAATCAAACTCAGACTCAAATCTCTGCTTGAGTACAGTTAGAAAGGGATGGTGCTATATGCGATGAATAGCACCATCCCTTTCTAACTGTACTCAAGCAGCAAGCAGTGCTTGAGTCTCGTTCTGTAATACGAGCCTTAGTGTGCGGTTGTTTGATTGTTTTTTAACTCACTCTAAGGTTAGGAACGACCAAGAACTTTAAATGTCAATGTCAATACAAAGTCTTTATTTTCCATTTGGAATACGAATAATATAAACTTTCCTTTATTCAAAATCAAATAAAACTTTTTTTTGCGAAGCTACCATGATTTATTTGAAAATTAGACACAAAAACATCAAAATACAAAATAATGTCAAATGACATTGACAGTTTTTCTATAGACAAACGTCAGAGCGTTTTACAACCATCAATTTTGATGGTTGTTTGGTTGCAACGCTCTGACGTTTGGAACGGGAAAGTTGTAACAACCGAACGCACTGACATGAAAAAAAATGGTCAATGACCGAACGTCACGCTCTAATGTTTAGAACGGCGTTAGAGCTTCCGGTTGCACTCGGAGCGTACGTTCGGAACGCAACCCTGCTAACGAAACGTGTGAAACTGGGTTGCGTTCCGAACCTACGCTCCGAGTGCAACCGAACGCTCTAACGCCGTTCCAAACATTAGAGCGTGATCAGGTTGATATTCTAAAATGGACCTTATCCCCGCGCATTATATTATATTTTCGCTATACTAAAATGGACCAGCGCTTATAAGCGCTTTTACCTGCGCCGGTCCATTTTAGTATAGCGAAAATATGATATAATATGCCGGGATAAGGTCCATTTTAGTATAGCAACCTGCGTCAACCTGCTTTCTCTCTGTATACGGCCTATGGACTAATAAAAGCAATGAATAAAAGTAAATAGTGTAGGTACCAGTAGGTACCTACTTAAAGTAACTATTTTAACTTTCAGTGACCTGCAAGGAAATACCATCACCCAAGGAGTACATGGCGTTTTTAGACAGGTTGGTACGTACGTAATTATTACTTAGTTAATCCGGGTCCATAGCAATCGTTTTTCGGAAACATTCAACAAAAACACATACACGAAGTTCATGTTAACTGTAATTTGACAGATGGATGTGATACATTGCTACTTTTCTTTGGTAAATTTTTGTTTGTGACAAAATGAAGTAGCAATGTATCACATCCATCTGTCAAATTACAGTTAACATGAACTTCAATGTTTTTAGCCGTTAGACCCGCTGGTCCCCATACATTCTCTACTATAGAGCAAAACCTGCGCTATGGACCCGCCTTAAGAATATCAACCGTCTACTATTTTTTTTAAATGTCACTTTGAAAAGCCCGTTTAGTCCAAAATATTGTTGTTATTCACCCCAGTTTAAGGTATTTACTTACCCCCTTACTAATAAAGATTGTATAGCAGCTGCATAGTTACACAGTGTTTTGTCACTTTCTTTTTAATGTCAAATTCAAATAGTTTGACAGAAAGTAACCATTGTGTAACTATGGCTGCAGTCCGCATGGCGATTACATCGATTACGGCGTTTACAACGCTCACACGAGGTCCGCATTCGATATCGCGCTCAAATCGATAAAATCGACAAATGACAGTTGGCGAATGCGAACCGCTCGTAAGCGCGCTAACGTTTTATTCTAACCTCAAATACAAGATGGAATAATTGCTAGATACTATTTTTGCTCTCTAAAGCGATGATAATGATGAAGAACGTCTGATTATTGAGTCGTGTGCACCCAACATCTTTTTTTTTCAACTTTTTACATCAACCACCTTTTTGGATAAGCTCCAAATTAATATTAACAAAATATTAACCAATATAATGCTCTATCCTTTTGTTGTGAAGTGAGGAAAAGATCCTTCTATAACGAACTCTCTCATTTTTTTGATTTTTTGACGAAATAACATTCTGACACCTGTTTCGTTTGACAGTCACTTATAACTTTTGACAGGACGTTCACAGTGATTACGCTCCGAGGCATGGTCGCTGTAAGCCCAAGATGGCGCTGGTAATGACGTCATGAGTGACGTCACGCTAGATATTGTAAACGCGCTAACGTGCATGCGGACCGGCTGTTATCGCGATAATATCGATATTATCGCTATGGGGACCGCATCCTATACATCTGCTATTCAATCTTTATTAGTAAGGGGGATATAAATTATCTAGGAAATCAAGTAATGTCGTTAACAAAAACAAGTTGGATAACATGGCACAAAAAGTAGATATTTTAAACCAACTCGATTTGGGTGATTTGTTTCCCAGAAAAAATACAATTCCACAGAAATCATTCGGAGCATGCGATCGCCAACGTCAACTGACGACTTTGTCATCGTATGCGAGAGCTGCGCGCCTGTCAATCGGAACCGCGGCTACTCTAGGAATCGGAAATTTATTTAATCGAAACAAAATGGCGACGGGTTCGAATGTTTCATGTCCGTGGCCAAATAATGAGGAGGATTACGAATTACGGGACGTTATCGGTAAGTACCTATTTTTAGTTTTCACTTAGCAGTTACCTATATTTTAAGTGATTTTTGAACATCATCGAATTGTAATTTTTAAGAGCTGTGATAGATTTGCGGCTTTAATCAATTTGTTAACTTCCACATCATAACTGTCAGTATTTTATTATGCCACAAATCGCTGTTATTATGACTGTACGTAAATACCTATGATTTCAGACTTATTCTTTCTCACGTTTTATTTACTGGAAGTACTTATTGAATCGTTTGACAGTTTTCTTAAAGTCCAGCCCACCGATTACGTATCTCTGTTGCTAACAATTCTCGATTGAATGAAATCGATTGAAATCGCAGTTGCATTGCTGCTTTAAGTAAGATAGTTGTCACATTGGTTCTTACTAAAGCAGCAATGTCACTGCGATATCTGTCAAAGTTGATTGCAACAAAGTTAGACAATCAGCCTTCCGGTCATTACCTTGTTTTCGGTCAATATATAAGTCAAAATTAGGTGCCTATTTGGTCTGATATCGTAGCACCCAGCCAAGTGCCATAGAATCAGTGTCCTAGTAACTGTACAGTGTACTACCTGCTTCATATCAAAGTTCCCAGTGAAGTTCAGGGAACTTTGACATGAAATTAAAAATTCAAAAATAATTTATTCAGTCTAGGCTGTTACAAGCACTTGTGAATGTCATAGAAGCTACGCCATCGGTTCGCAAACCCTAAGCGGGAGACCTTGTAACGAGAAGAACCGGCAAGAAACTCTTCAAGGGCTGCTTTTTTCTCCCTGTATAGAGTCGTCAACATTGAAAAATGAGCTCCATGTTTAAGTGAGGTCATTTTCCATCACAATAATTAACAAAAGTTTGCACACAATGGGTAGGTAGGTTAAAATTAAATATCTACTACATTCAGATAGGTAAATGTGAGAGTAAATAACTTTCAACTAGTTGAGAAATCACTCTGTCTGCTACTCACACTGCTAATGAAGAAGGTAACCTGTCCTTAAATAAGTAGGTACCTACTTAAAATCTGGAAAAAGTTATTTCTTCTCTTCATCACAATATATTAACTGAGTGAGGACATATTTTTTGTTAATTTTTAATTAATTTTAAATAGTAAATTCCTTCAAGTCCTACCTACTTAAATACTTACATTATAATTATCAGCATAATTTTACATTATGATAAACAGGTACCTATTTACTTTCAATGCAATTAATTTTACTGTCCACCACATATGACCAACTTCAGAGTGCTTGTGTACAGTCACGAGCAATAAGATGTACACTCCATAGTATTGCTCGTGACTGTAAAATACAATGCATTTCAATCTGTTGCCATACCATACAGTATGAGGCAAACATCTTGAAATCGGGTGGGGATACCTTCAATGTGATTAATTTGACTCTGTCCAACAGATGTCACCAACTTCAGAGTGCTTGTGTTCAATACAATGCATTTCAATCTGTTGCCATACTGAATAGTACCTAGTGGCAAACATCTTGAATTTGGGTGGGGATTGCGCTTGCATATTTTGGGTCATGCGTAGTGGTGAGGTACGGTGCAAGAGGGGCGCGCGCTATTGGTCACTCGCAAGTCCACATGTACAAACTGATCCCTACTTTGACGAAAGATTGTCAAGATGTTGCCTCATATCGTACATACATTCTCGGGTGAATTGCCGCAGATCACTGTCCATTGTCAATTTAATCGAATGAGATGCAGACACAGTTTTAACACAACTTCTCAAATATTATCAGGTGTCGGTGCGACGGCTGTGGTGTATGGTGCTTATTGTAAGGCCAGGGATGAAAAATGTGCCATAAAAAGGATAAATTTAGAGAAATGGAATACATCAATGGATGAACTTCTTAAGGAAATCCAGGTTATTATTACTAAAATATGGTTTATAGCTGTAATTTATCTTGTTCACTTCTGATATTAATTTAATCTCACTTTCAATTACTTATAGATATTTATAAAGAATTGTTTAGATAAAGCAACAGCAGACGTGAGACATCTTTATTTTTATCCCTTTCTTACGTCTAACATTACATAATGTACTATCTCGCTCACATGCAACCTGTCATTTCTGTTTTGTCCCTTTCATCACCTTACTTTCAAACTATTCACCTCTCCACACTCACATTCCTTTTCACATTACATTTTAACCTTACACTAATGTTTAAAACATTGTTGCAGGCTATGTCCAGTTGTAATCATGAGAATGTAGTAACGTATTACACTAGTTTTGTTGTTAACGATGAATTATGGCTGGTTCTGAGGCTACTGGAAGGTATGAGCTGCTATTTTCAGTAAAGTCTTAATAATGTGTAGTTTCGTAATTAATTTCATAATACCTAAGTATATAATTTCAGGTGGTAGCCTGTTAGA
This sequence comes from Agriphila geniculea, assembly GCA_943789525.1. NCBI lineage: Eukaryota > Metazoa > Arthropoda > Insecta > Lepidoptera > Crambidae > Agriphila > Agriphila geniculea. The sequence continues at coordinate 5,750,242 of OX038870.1, forward strand.
TGTCATTAAACATAAAATGAAAGTTACCAACTGTAAACATGGAGTTTTTGATGAAGCAACAATTGCTACAGTGCTGAAGGAAGTTTTAAAAGGCCTAGAGTACTTCCATAGTAATGGACAAATTCATAGGTAAATCAACAACATAGATTATGAGTAGGTAAATTAAAATATTTTACATTGCTTGTCTAATCAGGGGCTTGTAGGCCTACTTTGTAACTGTGAAAGTTTGAAAGCTCCTGTGAGCTACTGAGTTTGGTATAAGTTAGTTACATTGCTGCTATTTACAGCGAAAATAATCAATGTGATGACTCGTTTAAAGCCCAGCAATGTACTTAGACCGAATGCCAAACAATGTCAGAGTTTGCCATATACAAATAACGCATACTTGCATATCTAAAGCTTTCAGGCCCCTATTTCATAAACGTGACAATTGTAAATTACATTGACAATTTGGTGTAGGTAGTTTGGTCAGTATATTCTAGTTTTTTTTTGTGTTTTCGCCAATGTTGAGTTTGCTCAGTTATTTGTTCCTACATACTGGTTCTCTCTTCATGAGGTGTATTGTTAGCGTAGGTACAATGTTTCAAATTGGCTGACGCCATGGACACAGTCGTCATTGTCATTTACAATGTCAATATGAGATGGGACGATTATTGTGTAAAAAGTAAGAATAATCATATTTTCTGATGCGAATTGTTGTAGTTTTTTTTACTTATTCTGTACAGCAGTAATGATGTAGTTTTTGATTTTATATTTATAATGTAGGCTTATAAGCAAATGCATATGCGAAAATCATTTTGTGTTTAAAGCTGTGTTTAAACTGTTAGATTATTTTCAAAATTACTTCCTTACTAATATTGTAAATGCGAAAGTCTGTTTGTTTATTTGTTTCACGTCTTGATTATTCAACTGATCATCATGAAATTTTGAATATACGGGGTACAGAAAAAGATGAGTAATAGCTGTCCACGCAGATGAAGTCGCGGCCGGCCGCTAGTCTAAGTTATATTTGATAAATAATTATTAGGTCTGTTACTGTGCGGGACAAAACGACAGATTGTAAATAGATAGTTATAGATAAGATAATGTTGTTGTAAATAAATGCTTTATTTTTTGTTCTTTTATTACCTTTGATAATTAGGTAGGCTTAGGTATTTATTTGTTTGTATTCGCTTCATATTTCGTTCGTATTATTTCGCATTTCGTTTTGTACTTCGTTATAGTTTTAAGTTCTCGTTTGTGTATCGTTTTATTATTGTTTGTATATTGTTTGTAAATAAGTTTGATAAATAAAGTTTAGCAGTTTGGTTCGTTTCATGTAGAAAATTGCCTCGCCCAAACAGAATTCGATTAGAGAACGCGCGCAATTGTCCTACGCGCGATAGCGCTAGTAGTGGGCGGGGCAAAAATATATATAAGGCGGCGCCAACTCGCTGCGGCACGCATTCGATACGCAGCCGTCTCCGACTTAACAACTAAGAAGAGTTTTATTTCTTGGACCATTCGCTTATCTGGAACCCTCATCGTTTCGTTGCTACGTACACAAACGGGCCATACCACCAATCGTCATTCGTCATTCGTCATTACGGTGGTGGTCCGGTACATGCTGGTCCTCCGAGTGCCGGATAAAAGAAGAAAATGGTTCTAACAAGAAAGGAAGCGGAGAAGCAGAAAGCAGCAAGCACCTCGGGGGAGCAAGGGCCGGCCAGGCCAATCGTTCATGAAGACCCCCCCGAGTCACCGGCTATGCCGCCCATCGAGCAAGAAAAATCGAAGAAAACGTCGCGCGCCTCCACATCGAAAACTCTACGTGCGCAGCGTATCGCGGAAGCAAAGGAAGATATAGCGAAAAAGAAGCTGGAATTGGCGGAGGCGCGGTTAGAAAAAATCCAAGCCGAGGAAACCGAAGATTCCGAAATGTCAGATATCGAACAAGACACCGTCGCCGTCGAGACTTCACGGGCCCGCGTCGAAAAGTGGATGGACGCCGTCGAACCACTCGCTGTGAAGAATTCTCCGCGTATAGAAGATGAAGTTCAGAAGATTCCGACATCAGCTCCAATACCTACGCCTCCAGTAAAAAAGACAAAATCCGGAAAAATCGAAGTATCGGAGCTAACCGCTGCACTGCTGGCCGCCGCTCAAGCCCTAACCCCAAGAACCGCACCTGCCCCGGTGATACGACAGCTACCGAGCGCAGACCTGCCGACATTCAACGGGGCGCACACGGAATGGCTCAATTTCAAAATGGCATACGAAGACCTCTCACCGCATGGCAGCGCAAGGGAGAACACAGCCAGACTGCGACGGGCGCTGAAGGGACGCGCCAAGGAAGAAGTCAACAGCCTCCTCATCGTGGCCGCCAAACCAGAAGAAATCATGCGCGCGCTGGAGAACCGCTTCGGACGACCGCACACCATCGCGCAGCTGGAGTACGAGAAGTTAGAAAACATTCAGCGGCCCACCGACGCAGCAAAAGACGTATGCGCGTTTGCGAACAAAATTCAGAACACCGTTGCGGTACTCTACGCTCTGGGGGAAGAGAATTACTGCCATCATCCGAAGATACTCAAGGGCCTCGTGGAAAAGCTAACGCCGGCGCTGCGGTACCGGTGGTACGATTACCGCAAGAAGACGGACAAGAAAGCAAATCTCGACATGTTCAAGAATTTCATCATCGAAGAAGCCGAAAGCTGCCGAGAATTCGCACCACCTGAGAACATCCTGTCTGAAGATACACCACCGCCACCGCGCCAGCGTCCGATCCACCGAGCTAATGCCACCATCGAGAAGAAATCGTTTGAAAATAAGAAGCCAGCCGCATGCATTATGTGCGAACAATCGTCGCATCCCGCCTACGAGTGCAACGTGTTCAAGAATGCCGACAGCAACGGAAGATGGGAGCTAGCTAAAGAGAAGAGGCTCTGCTTTCGCTGCCTGGGACACAAATCATTTTCACATCGCTGCAAAACGAAGAGCTGCAATGAAAACGGATGCATCAAGACACATCATCGCATGCTGCACTACGAACCGAAGCAAGCTCCGAACACCGAAGAAAAGAGCGAGACAGAAACAGTCGCGCACACAACGAAACACATCTCAAGCACGTACCTGAAGATCGTTCCAGTTCGAATCTCCGGCGCTACGGGCCACATAGACACGCACGCTCTCCTAGACGACGGGTCCACCGTGACATTGGTCGACGCTCACATCGCATCGAAGATAGGCGCCGACGGACCCGCCGACCCGCTCTCCATAGAAACAGTATCCGGGAAAGAGAAAGATATATCGTCGCGTCGTGTCACACTACAGCTACGTGGCCACAACAGCAAGACTTTCGACGTGCGAGCGAGAACGATAGATCGTTTGCACCTTTCATCGCAAACTATTTCGAAGACTGACGTCATCAATGCCGCGCACCTCCGGGACCTCGACAGATGCATTTCTTATGAAGAAGCGAAGCCCTCTCTACTCATCGGTCAAGACAACTGGCAACTACTAATCGCCGAGGAAGTTCGACGCGGCAATGAAAATCAGCCGGCGGCCTCTCTCACGCCGCTGGGCTGGGTGCTGCATGGAGCTACGACACGAAGCCTCGGTCGACAAGTACACTACGTCGCCCACGTGACCGACCAGCCAGCAGTCGACAGCATAGATGACCAGATGAAGCACTTCTTCTCTCTCGAATCACTCTGCATCCAGCCAAGGAAGACACGAGCCGACCCCGATGAGCTCGCGCTACATCAGCTGGAGAAAAACACCGTCGAGAGGGGGGAGGGGGGCTACGAAACATCGCTCCTGTGGAAGAATGACGTAGCGCTGCCGAACAACTACGAATGCGCACTGAAACGAATGATCGCCACAGAGAAGAAAATCGATCGCGAACCGCAACTTCAAGAAAAATACGAGAAAAATATCGAAGCGCTTATAGAAAAAGGTTACGCCGAGGAAGCACCGAAGCAATCGACGCCCGGCCGAACATGGTACCTGCCTCATTTCGCCGTGCTACATCCAGCGAAGCCAGAAAAAGTTCGTGTGGTTTTCGACGCCGCAGCCCGCTACGCCGGCACATCGCTCAATGACCACCTGCTAAGCGGCCCCGACCTGCTACAGTCGCTACCAGGGGTGCTCATGCGATTCAGACAGCATCCGGTGGCGGTGGCCGCCGACATAGAAGAAATGTTCCTGCGCATCGGCATCAAAACTGAAGACCGCGACGCGCTTCGCTTCCTGTGGCGCAATCACCGGCGGGAGGGACCCCCGCAAGAATATCGCATGAAGTCAGTCATCTTCGGCGCCGCCTGTTCACCGTGCATCGCGTTATTCGTCAAAAACCACAACGCCGAGAAACATCGTGAAAAATACCCCGAGGCAGCCGAAGCAATCGTGAAACATCACTACATGGACGACTACCTCCAGAGTTTCCCCACCGTAGAAGAAGCCGTCCAGACCGCTACCGACGTGCAACGCATCCACCGAGAAGCCAATTTCAACCTATGCAAATGGGCATCGAACCGAGCGGAAATCATCGAAGCGACCTCTACCGAGCAACGGCCGCAACCGACACGCAGTGACGTCACACTCGCCGACGTCAAAGAAGAAAAGGTACTCGGCCTCACGTGGCGGCCCGAGACCGACACGCTTGGCTTCAATCTCAACTTCGCGCGCACGTCACCCGACATCATCGACGGCCAACGAACTCCGACCAAGCGAGAAGCCCTGACGACAGTGATGTCATTGTTCGACCCGCTGGGATTCGCCTCGCCCATCACTATACAAGCGAAGCGACTGCTGCAAGATACCTGGCGGACGGGCACTGACTGGGATGAACCGCTGCACGAATCACTCCAAGAACGCTGGCATCAATGGATCATCGACCTGAAGAAGCTTGAAGAGGTGAACCTTCCCCGCTGCCACCCACACCTGACCGACGCCGTGGACCGACAGCTGCACGTTTTCGTCGACGCCAGCGAATCATCGTACGCCGCAGCTGCCTACTGGCGCGTCGTATCCCATGATGGAAGCATCCACGTGTCGCTGGCGGCAGCTAAAGCCAAGGTGGCCCCGCTCAAAGTCACCTCAATACCAAGATTGGAGCTGCAATCCGCGGTGCTGGGAAGCCGCCTGGGCAGAACAATCATCGAAGAATATCAAGTCACACCGAGCCGCAAATACTACTGGAGCGATTCAAAGACCGTACTCGCCTGGCTGCGCGCGGGACCGCGCGCCTTCAAACCCTACGTCGCCCACCGAGTGGCTGAAATCGAAGAAGAAACGACAGTTACTCAATGGCACTGGGTACCGAGCCAACAGAACGTCGCCGACGACGCCACACGCAACGTCCCACCCAACTTCGCCGCTACGCATCGATGGTTCATCGGTCCCGCCTTCCTATATCAAGAAGAGGACGCGTGGCCACAAGAAAAAGCGAGCAAAATCGAAACAAACACCGGCGAAGAAAAGGTGCACGCTATCGTCACATCGATCGCAAACAACTCGTTATTCGAAGCATTACCGAAGATAGAACGTTTTTCATCGTGGCTGCGCCTCATACGAACAACGGCGCGCGTTCTACAGTTCATCGACCTCGTCAAGACAGCGAAACACCAAGTCAACTACAAGCGAACGAAACATCGGCCTGAAAAAGATCCGCAATGGCGCCATCTAGCGACTACAAGCAGTAAGAAGAAAGCCACGCCCACCGCTCCGTGTCGCACGCCCGGTGCCACGCCCACCTTCATCGAACTGGACGCAGATTACACGCGACGAGCCGAACAGCTGTGGATACGCAATTCACAACAACAATCGTTCCCGGCCGAAATCGCAGCACTGCGCGCCAACCGACCGCTGCCGGCCGACAGCCGACTGAAACCGCTGGCCGTGTACATCGACGACGCGCAAACACTCCGCCTGAAATCAAAAATCACCGCCGCCGCCGACGTCCCGACATCACAAAAGGAGCCGAGCGTCATCGACGGCGATCACCCGTTCACCAAGCTGTACATCGCGTGGGTTCATCGTCAACTAGCCCACAGCAGCACCGAGGCGGTGGTAAACGAAGTTCGTCAACAACATTGGGTGCTGCGCCTCCGACCGACCGTCAAGCAAATCGTCAACAGCTGCCTGCCCTGCCGGATCCGAAGAGCGCGACCCGCCGCGCCCCCTACCGGCGATCATCCGTACAATCGATTGGGACACCACCAAAGGGCATTCACCTTCGTCGGCCTCGACTATTTCGGGCCTCTAACTGTCACCGTCGGGCGCCGCCACGAGAAGCGCTACGTGGCCCTCTTCACGTGCCTGACGACGAGGGCGCTACACCTAGAAATCGCAGCCAGCCTGAGCAGCGACTCCGCGGTGATGGCGCTGCGCCGCTTCATCGCGCGGCGCGGCTGCCCCGCCGAAATCTACTCGGACAACGGCACCAACATGCACGGTGCCGACAAGGAGCTCCGGGAGGCGCTACAAGAAGAATCAGCGAAGCGCGCAATACGATGGCGCTTCATCTGCCCGTCTAGCCCGTTCATGGGCGGATGCTGGGAACGTCTCGTCAAATCCGTCAAAACCGTCCTGCAACGCGTGCTGCACGAGCGGCACCCTCATGAAGAATGTCTCCACACCCTCCTGGCTGAAGCTGAATACATCGTGAACAGCCGTCCGCTCACTCACGTCTCCGTGAACCCGGCTGACGAGGAGGCGCTGACACCGAACCACTTCCTCATCGGGGGCTCAGCGCGCACGCCACCATCTGGCACGTTCACCGACACCGACCTGAGCAGCAAAGCCGACTGGCGCCGCGCGCAGCGCCTCGCTGACCACTTCTGGGCGCGCTGGGTGCGCGAATACCTGCCTGAGCTGCAACACCGGCGGGAGCCCCATGGACGCGGGAAGCCGCTCGCTATCGGCGACATCGTGCTCATCGCCGACGGCAACCTACCCCGCAACATATGGCCCCGGGGCATCGTAACCGCCTTACACCCGGGCCCCGACGGCACAACGCGCGTGGTGGACGTGCGAACGCGCAACGGCGTGCTCCGGCGACCGACCAAGAAGATCGTCGTGCTACCTCCGACTGACGTGCCCGCACCGGAGACTACTACGGACACCGCGGCGTCCGTACGGCGGGAGATATGTGCGGGACAAAACGACAGATTGTAAATAGATAGTTATAGATAAGATAATGTTGTTGTAAATAAATGCTTTATTTTTTGTTCTTTTATTACCTTTGATAATTAGGTAGGCTTAGGTATTTATTTGTTTGTATTCGCTTCATATTTCGTTCGTATTATTTCGCATTTCGTTTTGTACTTCGTTATAGTTTTAAGTTCTCGTTTGTGTATCGTTTTATTATTGTTTGTATATTGTTTGTAAATAAGTTTGATAAATAAAGTTTAGCAGTTTGGTTCGTTTCATGTAGAAAATTGCCTCGCCCAAACAGAATTCGATTAGAGAACGCGCGCAATTGTCCTACGCGCGATAGCGCTAGTAGTGGGCGGGGCAAAAATATATATAAGGCGGCGCCAACTCGCTGCGGCACGCATTCGATACGCAGCCGTCTCCGACTTAACAACTAAGAAGAGTTTTATTTCTTGGACCATTCGCTTATCTGGAACCCTCATCGTTTCGTTGCTACGTACACAAACGGGCCATACCACCAATCGTCATTCGTCATTCGTCATTACGGTGGTGGTCCGGTACAGTTACGCAGTAAATATATGAGTTAAAAATCTTTTCTTCAAAAAAGTTTCACACATAGTGAGTAGGTAGGTACTTTTGATCCAGAAAAAAGTCCCGAAGGAGGGATTGAGATCTCGCCGGATCACTGACGGTGGCGGTGGACAAACGATCTAAAAAAGTTGATGGTGGTGAATGGAAAGGCGTGATTTAGAGTATTCCAAAATAGAATACTGAGAATATCGGGAAAAAACTGCGATGTGATTCTTGCGGCGTCTCTCTTGGGCCTTGGTCTCCTATTTTATGCTCGATTTTATCTAACTAGCAACCGCCCGCGACTTCATCTGTGTGGAAAATTTTTTTGCTATCCCTCGAGAACAGTACTTTTTTCTGGATATAAAAAGTACCCTGTGTCCTTTGTACCCCTGAAAAAGTGTATGCAAAATTTCATGATGATCGGCTGAGTAGTTACGACATGAAGGCGTAACAAACAGACTTTCGTATAATATAATATTAGTATGGATGACCCGTGGACCCACTGGCATTACCCACTGGTGGGTCGAACCGAAAATTGCGTTTCCCGTTCAACCCTCTGCACTAGAGTTGGGATCGAATTTTAAAGGTATGCGTGACGGCGACGTCTGACGTCAGCGGAAACGTTTCTATACATTTCATACGCCGACGTCAGCATTTAAAAGAGACCACAGCAGTACATTTATATAATGAGCATTGTGTTGTGACGCTGTCTGTATGTAAGCAGCCGACGGCGTTTATGAGGCCATGGCTTTAGGAGTAAAGCGATGCGAATGCATTCTCAGATTATAATTGCGATGTCATGCGAGCTAGATGATTTTTTTTTTCGATGTGGTAACGCATTTCAGTTTTTAGTTTCGACGAATAGCACAGCGAGAGTTGAAACAAATAAATACTCCAACAGCTATGCGAAGTATCATAAAATACTGCAAAGCATTAGGGACTTGTTTTGGAATGTTATGTATGTCGTGTATTTTTTTAAATTCATGTTATGTCCCTGATGTTGCAGAAACGACAGCTTACTCTCATTCTGGCTGTGTGTATAACTTTTTAGTCATTTATTTTATAGTGTAAATACCTGTTCTGTTACATTACATGATGTATGTAATCAGCAAAATGATGGTTGCTGATATTTTGTAAAGTGTATTTTTATTGTACAGGGATATTAAAGCGGGTAATATACTGCTAGGTGAGGATGGCACCGTACAGATAGCGGATTTTGGCGTTTCTGCCTGGTTGGCCACGGGTAGAGATATATCAAGGCAAAAAGTTAGGCATACATTTGTTGGAACGCCATGTTGGATGGCTCCTGAAGTAATGGAACAAGTAAGAGCTTTACATAATTATTTATAAAGTCCGATCGCGGAGCACGAAGAAATTTGTACATTGACCTGTCTATACTTGTCTCTGTCGCTCGCGCGCTAAAGCCGGTGATTGACCTGTAAAGCCGGCGACAGACCTGTAAAGCCGGCGACTGACCTGTAAAGCCGGCGACTGACCTGAGCATTTTTCCGTAACGTAATGTTACGTTACGACGAAATGTTAAGCCGGCGACTGACCTGTAACATTTCGTCGTAACGTATAGGTTAGTACAGCGAGCCGAGCCGCTCGAGCCGCCGCTTTGAGTGTTGAGTGTTTACGCCTTAATTTTAGGTCAGTGCAACCTCAAGCTTCCGTCGTTGCGAGCGCATGTGTGGATCGGGCATTTTGCCGTAACGTTACATTCGAGGCGAGCGTGTTACGGCATGCCTGACTGACCTGTACGCATATTCGTAAATACCCGACGCGTTATCCACCCGAAGCAAAGAAAAACTTATATTTTAGCAATATTATAATTAGACGTAAGCAATATTTAACAGTAAACAATCCTGGCAACACGCCTGGACGACAGCGAGGCGGGCGTAACGACGTGAAAGGGGAAATAAGTATATAAATGGCGGCGTTTGGGACTCGGTCAAAGAAGAGTCCGTTCTACCCGTACCCAGTTTAATTTATTCTTATGAAAAAGGCTTAATTCCTTATGTGAGCTTTTTGAACAAATAATTATTCATTTTCACTTTTATGTTAGCACGCGAACGATAGAGACGAGTATAGGTCATTGTACAAAATTCTTCGTGTTCCTCGATCGGACTTTGGTATAAGCTTATATACTAACTGCCTTACTAATAAATTAAGAAGTTTATATACTAACTGCCTTACTAATAAATTAAGAATAAGTTTAAATTGAGTTTAACCAAAAATATTGCTTAGCAATATTATTTCTTAAGTTTGACGTCTCAAAGCGTCATATTCCTAGTTGTTTATTCTAAATATAAACTTATTCTTCGTTTATTAGTACCTGCGGCATGATGAGTCCGGCCGCCTTATACTATAAGGGCGCTTGTACACGCCAAGAAAATTCACCGTGTCTGCGGCAGACAGGATCAATTCAACATGTACACGACAATAATATAATTTTGTCGGACCTAGGCACGAAAACTTATCGCGTCTGCTGCAAAAAAGACAAATATGAAAGTGTACACAATAAGATTGTTTTCGGGCGGTCGTGCGTGGGTATTGGACCCTATTAGTCAAGTCTGTTATTAATTTTCGATTGTTTGTGAAGTGAGGCACGTTTTTTGTTTAAAAACACTCAAGAAATTGATTAACAAAGGGTACTTATAATGTATTTTTCAATACAGATTTTTTTTTATTTCATTAATAGTTGTTTTGTATGTGGTTAAATTGTGGCCTCTCCAAAAGATGTTTTTTTTTAAAGAAAAAAATAAGTTTTAGATACGGCATCTCTCAAAAATGTAAGCAAGTAAGGTTATTGGCGAGGATTTAAGAATAAATGTTATCGGAGTACATTTCGTGTTTTTGCCATATTTTTTACCTTCAACGCACATAACTTTTAAAGCCTAACAAAGTGATCAAAAGTAACATCAAAGTAAATAAACTAATATGTTTTGGAAACTCGAAATCTCACACTGTAAAGTGATGTTAAATAAATTCCATTTGTAGCTTTTTTAATAACTAAAAAAAGATCTTAGTTTCTGATAATACTGCGTGAAGACTGCAGCCTTAACTAACATTGTGGTCAGTGACCTCACCTACCCCGCTTCTCCCTACCCGCATCAACTCTGAGCGCGTCGGTCGTGTTTAGCGCAGACAAGATTTTTTTCTTGGTCAGCGCCGAGCAGTGTACCTAGGTACCTTGTATACAAACGACACGAATTCTTGTGTAGGCCCAGCGACTTTTCTTAGTGTGTACAATCGGCCTAAGACTTTATATAAATGGCACCAGAACTCGACCAGCAGCAGGCGTAGCATGCCTGCAATGACAAACCCGACACAGATTTTGTCTAGGTCGGTATCGAGATGTCATATTTGTCATTTCAACGTAGACAAAACCTCTCTAACTCGTCATGGTACTGGTACCCATATCAGAGGTCTTATTTTGAACATTTGTTAACGAGTCACCATCAACCTGTCGAACTGTGACTGGTTGGGAAGTTTTTATTAAAAAATTCCCAACGAGTCACACCTGTTACTCGATGGGAACATTTTATTAGAAATTTCCCGACCAGTCACACTGTTACAGGTGAAATAACATGTAACAGTGTGACTGGTTGGGAATTTTTTAATAAAATCTTCCCAACCAGTCGCAGTTTGACAGTTGGTGGTGTGACTCGTTGGGAACTAATGATTTTGAATCATTCGTTTGAAACCGTTCGTGTGACTCAGTCGCATGCGATGTATCGTCACAATACTTGACATTTTTATATTATTATTAAACAAAAATGTTGGCTAGTATGTGACCTTACATTGGAACTTCCATTAAGTAAAGCATTGATTGTGTTTCCTTTGTATTTCGTTTTTTAGTTTAAGGCACCGAGCCTCTTCTAGCGTCGCCAATCAAGAAAAAATCGTTAAAATTAAATAACTATGTTTAATTTTTGAAATTTTAGATTATAGGCATTCACAACGCTATTTTTATATTAAGCTAATAAATTTAATAGAAAACATCGACTCACCCGTAGCAGCTGGTCCCGTCTGAGCTGCTACGGGTGAGTCCATTTTTTCTAGTATTTTTTCTATTAAATTTATTAGCTTAACTATGTTGTATATTTGTATCTGTGTGCCAAATTTCATCCAAATCCATTTTAGCAGTTTCTGCGTGATTGAGTAACAAACATCTAAACATCCAAACTTTCACATTACAAAGTAGAATTATAGTACGATACAAATACAAATACAAATATCTTTATTGTCTCATATAGATAGTCATAATGTTCTTTAATTCTTGATTAAGAGGGCTTATTCTGCACACTAGCGCCGCCATTGGAAATAATCATAATGCTTAAATTAAGACGAAATTGCGAATTATCTCTCAATAGTGCACTCCGGATAAACTTTGTGGTACTTGTTATCACCTAAACAATATTTTTGGGCCTGTAGTTTAGTTAAATGGACTTTTAATGCTACCTTTTAGCATTAAAAGTCACTCTTCGCAATCAAAACTCGATGAAACTAAACGACAGGCTATAAAATATTGTTTTACTCAAAAATGCTTGTAGTACAGTAAAATTATACATTGGACTTTGCGTTACATCCGGTAGTTCTGATTTCTTGCAGACTTGTTTATGATGTTAACCCAATGAATAATCCAAAATGTGGCCTCGAGGGCCGAACGCAACTAAGTCAAAAATCGATAAAACCGCGTCGGCTTTTTGGCGATTATAACCATAAAGGACTAGTTTTTGATAGAACCTTCTCAAGACGTTTTTAAAGTAGACTAAATTTGTTACAATATAAGACTAAAATTGTCTCTGTAGACCTAGTAGTTTCCGAGATGAAGCCTTTAAAAATTTATAATTTTATTGCAATGTTTTGCAATATCATTAGTTAGTAAATTAAGTTAATTTAGCCCTTTTGGAAGGTTCTGGTTAAGGTTCGTCTGCCCTGAAAAGGTACTATCAAAAACTAGTGCTTCAGTTTTATAATCGTCAAAATCCGAAATTTACGTGTTTTTTTTTTAATTTTGACATAGTTGCGTTCGGCTCTCGAGGTCACAAACTTTGATTATTCATTAAATTTTGACCACATTTTCGAGGGCCCGGTTGACGTCAACAGCATTTGTGGTTTCCACGGCAAAGAATCAAATCTCCAGGTTCGACTGGAACGTTTCAGACCCTATGATGGTTTGGAGCAGGTTAGGACGGAGCCTGGACTTCATCAAGCGAGCGCGTTCAAGCTTAACCTCGATATTCAGAGAGCCTCGGACGAGTCGGTGATCGCTGCCAGTATTAAACCTGTTGATCACTGAGACATCTCTGAATATATGCTTTTTATCCGCCATGATGAGGTCGATCTCATTTTTAGATCTACCATCGGGGTTTCGCCATGTCCACTTTCTTTGGAGCTGTTTCTTGAAGAAAGAATTCATCACGAAAAGCCCCTCTTTCTCGAGAATGTTGACAAGCATTTGCCCCCTGTGGTTTCTGCACCCAAAACTATGGGAACCTACTACAGATTCGTCGTGATTCTGTACACCTACTTTAGCGTTGAAGTCCCCCATAACAACGTTGAAGTGTGCCTTGGTAGTGAAGTGTAAGGCCTTGGATATGTCTCCAAACATATCTTCCACTTCATCGTCCGAGTGTGTTGAGGTCGGTGCGTAAACCTGCACAACTTTGAAGCTATACCTCTCGGTTAGCCTGATCACGAGGTACGCAACCCTATTGGACAGACTCGACACTTCTACAACGTTGTCACAGAGGACTTTATGTACCAGGAACCCTACGCCACCCTGGGACAGCTGGTCTCCCTCTCGGAAATACAGAAGGTGGCCCGATTCAAGGGTCACAGTATCCTCCCCCGCTCTTCGCAAAAAAACTCGCACTTGACCTTTTTTTAACCATTAATTAAATACATCTTATTAACTTCCGGAGTTGGTCGAAAAAGAAAACCTTATTTTTGGCTTCGACGCACCGTTTCTGAGATTATTTGCATTGTAGTTTTTTTTTTAATTAGGTTATATGTACCTGCTATAGTATTGTAGGTAGTACCCGCATTTTTGAGCAAAGCACTATACAAGCCTCGGTCCACAATAATTGCACTGCTGGCCACGTTATGATGGCCTCGAGCTAAGCTTAACTACGCTCTCGGCCTTCAAGCTTGGTCGTCATTGCAGCCCTTGTGATGGCCTGGACCTGCGCTAAGCTTCGCTCTCGGCCATCTTCATCGCTGCCAGCAACGCAATCATTATATACTGCGGCAGTAATGTACGATAAGTGATAACAAGTACCACAAAGCTAGTTTGGAGTGCACTACAGAGAGACAATTCGCAATTTTGTCTTTCAAGCACTATGATTTTTTTCCAATGTCGGCACGACTACGGCCTCTTAGAGTCTGTCTAAAAAGTCTGTTTACATGGGTAATTTCAAAGGTAATTTTATACCCACCTAAATCCCCAATCACCCCACCAATACCCATCTAAATAAATAAATATGTTTACAGTTAGAATTTTGACAGCACCAACTGGGTTACCAGTGTAAGTTTTTATAAATAATTTAATAGTTCCTCATGTTAAACAGACTTTTTAGACAGAGTCTACTCTTGCCTCCCCCAAGCTAGTGGATGCTCGGTGTGCCCTACTTGTCGCCACATTTCGCATTTGTTGTTAAATTGAGAGTTTTATGAAAATGTTTCAATGAGGTTCGAAACTTTGCTGACAGATGGGCGATATCAGGTGTGGTGCTATAATGTCAGGACCATCCCTGTTTTTAGGACCACGGCTACGACTTCAAAGCAGATATCTGGTCGTTTGGAATAACAGCGATTGAAATGGCAACAGGGACTGCGCCATACCATAAATATCCACCGATGAAGGTCTTAATGCTGACATTACAAAACGACCCTCCTAACTTAGAAACTGGTAATGAGCTTAAAGATGAAGAATGTATTCTTTTGTACAATTTTATCATTATGAATGTAATGTAGTTGGTGAATGGATTTCGTAATGTTTTAAGCTACTTTATATCACAAATATCAAAGCTTGCTATAGTTTTTGTTTTGTACATTATGCTCTATTCTATTACTATTTAAAATTCAGTTTTTTATTTATATCTTTATCTATACATTGACAGGAGCGGACGAAAAGGAACAATATAAAGCCTACGGAAAAACTTTTAGGAAAATGATTGTAGATTGTTTACAAAAAGATCCCACCAAAAGGCCAACAGCCACAGAGTTATTAAAACACCCTTTCTTCAAAAAAGCGAAAGACAGAAAATACCTCACGCAAACATTAGTTGCTATTGGGCCAAGCATGGAAACTAGAGTACATAAGGTAATTTATGCATCCTTACTAATATTATAAATGCGAAAGTCCGTTTGTTTGTTTGTTTGTTTGTTTGTTTGTTTGTTTGTTACGCCTTCACGCCCTAACTACTGAACCGATCGTCATGAAATTTTGCATACACGTTGTCAGGGGTATAGAGAAGGACATAGGGTACCTTTCATCCCGAAAAAAAGTATTGTTCCCGAGGGATAGTAAAAAACCTTTTCACGCAGACGAAGTCGCGGGCGGCCGCTAGTTTTGAATATTTATGCGTTTTATAATTTATGTTATTCACACAATAAAGACCTTGTCTTTGTTATATTTTGTGAAATAAATAAATAATAAATGCTTGGACAATTTCACACAGCGCTATCCAGACCCAAAGGTTGTACCATTAAATAATCTTTATTTCTCTCTCCGACAGTTACAATTGTTAACTATATTAAGTTATAACCTATTTTAAATAAAATAACATTGGAGAAAACTGGCGCCTGAACTAGGTAGGGTCAGACTCCCCTGTATGACAGGTCACCAGGCTCACTCCACCCTTCAAATTATAACTAAATTATGGTCGAAGACATTGTTTCACACTGGGTGTACATATTATAAGAATAGAGATATTAGGCTGGCCACACACAGACGAAATCCCGTTACGGAATTCCATACATACGTGATTCCGAACGCAGCAACTACATACAAAATCTATGGGCCTGCCACACACATGCGTTTTTCCGTACGGAATCTTCATACATTGTCGAAATTCCGTTCGGAATTCCGAATCGGGATTCCGTCTGTATGTGGCCGGCCTTAAACTAGTTACATGGGAATAAAGAAAGTAATTTAAAAATAAAAGAAAACGAGTATTTAATTAATTAATGAACTATCGCAATTCGTAATCGTATTCTGTGCCCAAACTAAGCAAAGCTTGTAATATAGGCGCTAGACAACTGATAAACTACTTATTATTATACTTTTTTAAATATATACTTATTATACAAAATAACACCCAGACCTGACACAGAAATTAAAATTCATCATTTCAATTTCTGCCTGGCCAGGAATCAAACCTGGGACCTCTTGCGTGGTAGAGATGTTGACCTCTGCACCACTTAACCGTGCGTTCACACAGTGGATCCGTTTTACAGGACCGTTTTTTACGGATCCATCGCTACTGGATGTGATGTTCACACAGCATTTACACCACCGTTTTATCGGAACCGTTGCTATAGATACAGTTCACAAACGGATCTGATACACTGGATTGTGTGTGAACACTTTCATACAGTTAACGCCATTGCCGAATCCGATAAAACGGTCCTGTAAAACGGATCAGATTTTTTACTGGATTCGATATACTGGGTTGAGTATGAACAGGCTCGTATGACTACATACGCCATAGCCGAATAAAACGGATCCGATAAAACGGTCCTGTATAACGGATCGGATTTTTTACTGGATCCTATATACTGGGTTGAGTGTGAACAGGCTCATACAACTATATACGCCATAGATGAATAAAAACGGATCCGATAAAACAATCCTGTATAACGGATCGGATTTTTTACTGGATCCGATAGACTGGGTTGAGTGTGAACAGGATCATAGTCAAAGTCTAAAATAGCTTTATTCAAATTAACTTAATTATTGTATTTTTGAATCGTCCATATAACTACATACATACGCCATAGCCGAATAATAACGGATCCGATAAAACGGTCCTGTACAACGGATCGCTGTGTGAACGCAATGGGCCTGATTTAAACTTAATTTTTAGAGATTTTAGCTTTCACAATTTTCTCAAACGGGCAATGATCTGGTGGTGAATCGATTTTTTCTAGTCTAATACAAGCTTTTGCCCGTGACTTCGTTCGCCCATCTCCTTCCCCTTATAGTTTTTGATCGTTAGTCTAAACATAAAATTTGAACATCTTAACTTTGAAACTGAGGGATTTCCATACAATCTTTCATTCCCTATTTTCCAAAATTCCTACTTTTCACCTGCATTATGAAAGGTATACCCTCTATAAATGGTATCTCTACTTTCAGCCGTTCTTTTTCTTATTGAATGAGGAATAGTGGCCACCTCTGGTGTTAGAGTTTATCAAGCCGCCTGTAAGGCCTCTAACTTGGCTTAACGACTGCTATCAGATGGTAACAGCCGGGACCGACGGTTTAACATGCCCTCCGAAGCACGGAAGCGCTCAGTTGTAATGCCACTTAACGGTCACCCATCCGACACCTGGCCGCACCGAGCGTTGCTTAACAAACGTGATCGAGTACGATCAGGCTGTCAAGTTCCGCCATGAGCGCTTTAGCTTTTAGGGCTCTAGTATACCATCAACCAATTAATCAATTTAGAATTTAATATGCATAGGTTACGTATAAACTCTCTTTAATTTTAGGCAAGTAAAAGGCAACCAGGTGCTTCAGGCCGTCTGCACAGGACACTGACGGGTGGGTGGGTGTGGAGCGAGGAGGAGGATGACGAGGGCGAGGCCCCCGACTCCGACGACGAGCACTCCCAGGGGGAGGACAGGAGGCCCATGAATGAGCTCCAAGCGGCTGATTCTAGCGGCAGTGAAAATGAGGAGGTAAACATAATTAACTTTTTTAGTCAAAGCAAAAATTGCTTTACTCAAATAAACTTAAGTGCAAGCGCACATTGGGCCACTAGTCGCGATCCTTTCGGCGCCAGGCGTCTACAGCCAATTTCTCATCCCCGACAAGTAGTCGAACTCAAAGTAACATCTTCGCAGCTAGCCAACGTAGCAATTATCCTACTTCGCATACAGTCTACATTCAAAGCGAATACTCCGCAGACTGCCTACTTGTCAAATAATAAATAAAGTACAGGCAGCGTCAATTTATTTTCCAATAATGAAGGTTTTATTGGTATTTGTAGTTATTTTCTGTGCCCTTATATTTTAATAATAAAACAATTAAATTTCTGTCGATAGACGCCTTAATCATCAAAATCAGATCATCAAGATGAAACTTTCACTGAGGGTTAAATTGCTTATTTTGAACCCTACTATCACTGTACTAAGTGGCTTGCTTTCATCATAAAGTGCAGCTTTTCAGAAAACAGAAATTAAGCCATAAGACCTAGCACTACACGGCACAGTTCGCCTCTGGTGGAATTGTACCCACAAGTCTTACAACTTCTGAATCAAGAGCCAAACGTTCTAAACACTGGACCACAGACAGTAAAATACCTGCCTAAGACAAAAATTTTGATGCTGAATGTCCGACGATGATGTTTGGGAGAAAAGTAGGCAGTCTTCGAAGTAGTCTCTTTGAGAAGTAGACTGTATGCGAAGTAGGATAATTGCTAGGTTGGGTAGCTGCGAAGATGTTTCATTGAGAAGTAGTCGGAATGATAAATTGGCTATTTGATAAGTAGACGCCTGGCGCCGAAAGGGTCGCGATTACTAGTGGCTCAGTTAAGCCACTAGACGCAGCCACCGATCGCCGCCACTAAGCCACTACTTTTGGAAATTCTGCTCATTTCTCCATAAATTTACTTACTCCATAAATTTTATTTCGAAATATGTTATTTTTTACGTTTTCTTACATTTCTCAAAAACTAGGACATTCACGTGTATTTTTTTTTGCATTATTCGAATTTATGTTATTTTTTACTTTTTCTTACATTTCACTAAACACTAAACAACATCAAAATCATTGCTCTGTGTTGCATATTATGAGTGTTGTTGGAATATTTCATGCCTTTAAATTGTCGTTAGTACAAGCGGAAAATACATTGTATTGATTTATGATAGGTACAGTTAAGTTCAATAATATCTTTGACAGTTCATCAACCTATGCCTACGTAATAAAAATCAACATCCTCTCAAAGTGCCAACATATTAATGAACTCGACTGTACTACTCAGTGATTGCACTGTTTCATTACCCGAAACAAGTGAACTAGCTTTCTGGTTGTGGTAAAAAAATAAAGAAAAAGTTTGTGAAAATTCATGCACTCTTTGTATTTTGTTAAACGTGAAAATTATATGATGCATGTAAATGAGACCCCTTAATTGTTTTTTTAGGAGCCCGAAGTGAAGGAAGTGAAGAAACCTTTAGAAGAATCTAGAATCGATGATAAGGAGGAACCACAAGTTATCAATTTAGTATTAAGGTTGAGGTAAGTCACTTCCAATACTATAAAACTTTTCAGTTTTTCTTTGTGACTTGAAACAAAATGGTTTCATAGATATTAAGATTATCATCATCATAAGTGCCAATATTGAAGATAGGAAATTTTAATGAAAGAAGACTTCATTTCCCACTATTGCCGGGTGGATTTACAGCATGTTAAGAGACAGACCTATACAATTTATTGTGAATGGTACCTACTACCAGAGGGGTAGTAGCTAAAGGATGTCCCCAAGGGGGTGTCCTCTCACCTCTCTTATGGAACATTGTGGTCAATGAGCTAATTGGTTGGCTCAACGATCGCAACTTTCTCACAGTAGGCTATGCAGACGACCTGACCATACTCATCAGTGGACGAGTTGAAAGTGAGTGAGAGAGTGAGACCAAATGAGGTACGCTTTGAAGGTCGTCGAACAGTGGTGCAATAAACACAATCTAACAGTGAACCCAAAAAAAGACTGAATTAATCATGTTCACAAACAAACGAAGTCTAGGCAATCTTAAACCTTCTAAACTTTACAATACTAGTCTGTCCCTTGGCAAGGAAGTCAAGTATCTGGGAGTAATACTAGACAACAAACTCTTCTGGAATAGACATCTCGAAGGAAAATTAAACAAAATACCAAATACAGTTATTGTTATTTGAAAGTGACGTATTTATACGGACGGCTCCAAGATGGGGACTGGTACTGGAGCTGGAGTATTCTCAGAAGACCTAACTATCAAAATATCACTAGCAATAGGCCAACACAGTTCGATATTTCAATGCGAATGTGTTGCAATAATAAATGCAGCTACCACGGTCCTTTCTAGAGGTATGAAGGAACTAAACATCCGCATACTGACTAATAGTATGGCTGTCCTAACAGCATTGGAGGCCAACACGATGAACTTCAGTATCGTCTACGAATGCCACCGAGTTTTGGATCGTTTAGCATTCAGCAACAGAGTAATCCTGCAATGGATTAAAGGGCATAGTGGATCACACGGGAACGACGCTGCCGATGAGCTGGCTAGAAGGGGATCTTCCACAATAGTGGCAGGACCCATACCCATTCTGCCACTCCCGTTCTGCTAACTGCGTTCATGGGTAAGACAACGTACTCGTGCTGCACATAAACTCGATGGGTAGATCTAACAAGCCGTAGACAGTCCAAGTTGGCGATGACTGCAGTCTGCCGCGGTTGACCTGTAGACTGTTCAGCCTTAATCGTCCAAACCTCCGAATAGTTGTAGGTACACTTACAGGTCACCTAGCTTTAAACCGACAACTATTCATCATGAATGCGACAGAGTCTCCTATGTAGATGATGCCTGGACGCAGAGGAAACAGCCGCCCACGTGATCCTGTAGTGCGTGGGTTTGGCCGTACACCGGGCAGAAATCCTCAAAGACGTGAGGTCGCTCCTAGAAGCCTGTGAACGCCCCAGGAGGCTTCTGCGCTTCTGGAAGAACTAGGATGACTTGACTAGCCACACCGATGCTGTGTTCATGCGTAACGGACCAAAGGAGTCTAAATGCGGAGAAGAGAGCCCATTATCAATACCCTGTATAGTATTATATTATCTGTTTTCGCAGGAACGCCCGTCACGAGTTGAACGACATCCGCTTCGAGTTCATAATGGGCAAGGATTCGTCGGAGGGGATCGCCGCGGAGCTGGTGGGCGCGGGGCTGGTGGACCCGCACGACGCGGTGCCCATCGCGCTCCACCTGGCCCGCCTGCTGGCCGCCCACTCCGCGCCCACGCCCACCAAGGCCGTCACATTCCACTTGGTGAGCGCCATAGAAATAGAATGTCAAAGAACAACAATGTCAATAAACAGGTGATCCGAAAACGAATGCATACATTTTATATGAGATACATAAAAAATGACTTAGATTCGTAAAATATGACTATATATGGCAAAGGAAATTAATAAACTATGTTCCATACTGTTTTCTTTGTCGATAAACGAATAAATGTAGCGAAATTTGGTTTTAGAGAAATTTGTGGCAATATCTTATTTACCTGTGAAAAGTGTGATTACTTGGATTGTTTCTTTTTGTTACATCACAATTACTTAGAGCACAAGACACCATGGCTCCATGATACCTTTATTTTAAATTCTAATTAAGATTAACAAATATTTTAAACAAACTGTGATTGCTCATTTGCTAGGCGGGACGCTAGGGGCTCTTATTGTAAAAAATGTTGGCACATGTCACTTGATCCCTTGTCTCTTTTTTACATAGACCGTGTCCGTATGATGTTAACTTCTCTTTTCCTCACTTTGTTGGTCTTCTTGAGCGCAGCGAAAATTTTTCTATGTCGATGGTGAGCGCCGACTACTACTATGGACCGTCGACCCAGAAGCTCATTTTCAATCTATCGCATATTCGTACCAGACCACATTGGCAAGATAGCCATTAATTTGGTGTTATCAAATATTGTCGTCTGGGTTGTGAAGTAGGAAGCTTCTGGGAGATATGCCACCCTGAACATGTGGCCTCCCATACAATGATCTCCTATCGCAAAAAATACACCATAGTCTTGTGTCGCTTTCAGGAAGCGTCTAGGAGGTCAGGGCAAGTAAGTACATTTCACATATTATATGCTCTTGTGATGCTTGTTCCTTATTCGATCGATATGAAAACACAGAAAAATAGTTGAGGTAATGATACCACCCAGGACCCTGTTCACCATTTACGTAAATATGCGATCGATATTTTTTAACGATGGGTGACCATGTTCAGGGTGGCATATCTCCCAGAAGCTTCCTACTTCGCAACCCAGACAATGATTTTTGTTAACACCAAGCTAATGGATATCTTGCCAATTTGGTCTCGTCCCAATATACGATAGATCGAAAATGACCCTGGTTGGCCGACGGTCCACTATATTAGGAGGTTATAACAAATTTGGTAACGATCGCGTAAGTGGCTGACTCTGGGTTCACATGATGAACACTCTCTGATGCTAAATATGTCAGTCTGTTTGCGTGAAGTGGTTGCGTTCTTTTTATATGCAGGATGAAAAATGTGTTATCGTTACCAGAAAAAAAACGATAAGGTAAATGGCTGACAATAGTACAGCAAGTAAGTACTAGTTGTACTCAAGTGAACTGTGTAAGAACTAACCAAAATTCGGTTGCGTTTCGTAGGTATAAGCGATTAACTTTTTGTTTGTTTGTAATATATAAACTCAAAAAGTACTGATCCGATTTTGAAAATTTTTTCACCTATAGAAAGCTACATTATCAGCGAGTAACATGGGCTATAATTTATTAAAAAAAAAAATTATAGCCTTTTTTCAGCCTGCATTTAAAAAGAACGCAACCACTTCACGCAAATAGACTGACATATTTAGCATCAGAGAGTGCCTCTCCATCCTGTAAACCCAGAGTCAGCCACTTACGCGATCGTTACCAAATTTGTTGTGGCCTCCTAATCTATACCATAACGATAAATAGAACTAACTGTGGCGGCAATCCTCTGAAAATGGTCAGCGACGTTCGTGTCGACGACGACAGGCACAATTATGATCTCACGTTATAAAAGATTTCATTGACTTGACATCCCGGGGAGAATATTAGAAAGTTTTAACACACGAACACGGTGGTATTTATCGAGTAATAAATTAAAATAGTCGAGTTTTGAGTCGAGGCTCTATGAACGGGTAGTTCCCTGAAATATATCCATAATTTTCTTTTAAGAAACCACACACTTGAATCACTTGTGTAAAATTTTACAAAAAAATGATAATTTTAAACCTGTTGCCAGCAGATAATAATATAAGATGTGCCTAAAGTAAATGACCTACATTCTTTTAAATTTGAGTCTAAAACCGGATTTTTGGCCAAAAATCAGGATTTTCACCCTCTGACGACCGGTTTTCCGAATTTTAGTCCTGGTAACCCTAGGTGTGGTGTAGGTAAGTACTTACCCAGAAAAAGTGAATATTTTATTTTTGTATCTACTAACTAGAATAACATAATGATTTCTAACTAAAGATTTCTTATTTTTAATTTTAACAATATTATCTTTAAAGGTAAGCAATATTTAACAGTAAGCAACCCTGGCAACACGCCTGTACGACAGCGAGGAGTAGCGACGTGGAGGGGGAAATAGTTATATAAATGGCGGCATTTGGGACTCGGTCAAAGAAGAGTGTTCTAGTCAGTTTTATTTATTCTTATGATAAAAGTACGAAATAAACCATGATCACACAACAGTTCGGACTTTTAAGAGTTGGTAAATATTAGGATTTACTTAAGTTGGAATTTTCCGATATCATATAATAATATTTTCAAAGTATACATTCTTATTGTTATGCGGATTACCGTTATGTCAAGTCTGTTATCGAGTTTCAAAATAGGATTGTTATGTTATGCAATTTAAAGGACACCCGTTGTAAAGAATAAAGGACAGGGCCGCTGGCGCCCGGCCTAGGGGCTTTCTAACTAAAGAAAAACTCTTATTTCTTCCGTCTTTGTACGGAAATGAATTGACGGATCACAATTTACTGAAATTTTTGCAACCCTGTTTTTTTTTCATATCTCCGCAAACATACTACACTCGACGTCAGAAAAATCGCACCTCTTAGAAAATAAGTTTAGACTTGGCCACCTGCTATTGCTAGCTAACGTTTTATTGTGTAAATGTTGATATCTATTGAAAGTACATTTAATAAGCGTTCAATTAATAATTGTTTGATTTAATTAACATAACAGTTACCATAATTAACGCTTAAAGCGTTATTGCTTGCGCCACCATAAAAGGGGTAAAGAAATAAAAGGGGTCAATTCAGGAAATGCGGATAAATTCGCTATCGAGATGATTGAAAAAAACACACTTCAACAGTTCAATTAAAAAAAGGAATACCTAAGATGGATACTATTGCCCATGAAGTTGCTCAAATATTGCAAAAAAATGAAGCTACGTAATGTTGCTCGGAAACTGAATCTCAATAATTGATTCTGTTCGACGAGTATTCCAACGATTTCTAGAGACTGTTGGCTATGTTTGAAGGGGAAGAAGTATATAACATATTACCATTAAATTAGATGGGATTAAATTAAGAAAAATTTTAAAAGGTCCGGTTTTTCGGACGCCGAGTGTATAAGATAGCTATCAAAATACAAGTCGCATAATAGACTTTTATTTGACGTTCCTTTGTTTCAGAATTCCACTGGTCCCAACGAGCAGTTCGACGACAAGGCGTTAATAGGGTTTGCGCAACTATCCATCGTCGATTAATTCAATCAGTTGACCCCAGCGAAGCGTGTAGGCTAATTTACCTTAGATCCTTCGATCAAGAATATAGATAAGTAATCCTTCACGAACTAAAACAGTACGCAAAAATGGCACCTCAAAAATTATGCGTCCCACTTAAAAACTTGGCGCTTATTTCGTACATAATCACCTCTTAATTTGTACAAACTCACATTTTATATCACTTATTTTGTACAAATTAAGCTTATTTTGTATAAAAACACGTCTTTTGTCACTTTGTGCAAAATAAGCGCCCAGTTTGTAAGTGGGACGCTATTTGAGGTGCCATTTTTGAGACTCAGACCGGACATTTAGGGTATTCTTGATCGAAACTTAGATCATAATAAATCTTTGCGAAAATAATGAAGGTGCTTATATAATTAAAGTCGGTTACCAGTACCAGTTTCTTGATTGAGAATAAAATTATTTAAAAAGTGTGGCGGGTAAAAATATATCCATCCACTCTGTTATTATTATTATGTTATTTGATTGCATTGTTTTAATGATGTTGTTCTTTCTAGCTTTATAATCTAGTCAGAAGCTACAATATAAAATTAAAATATTTAATTATGATCCTAATCGTGTAAAACTGGAAATGGAATAACAAGCAATCTGATCACAAAAAGTCGCTATTTTACGTTGTAGCATCGATCCAATATGTATTGCAATAGCGAAAGCGTTATGCTACAGTACGAGGCAAACATCTTGGCACTTTTTCGACGGAGTGGGGATAAGTTCGCGCATGTAAGCGACCAAAAGCGCGCGCCCCTCACCGCTATGCATACCCATAGTACACGTTCTGCGCAATCTCTACCAAGATCCGTATAAAGAGTTGTTGCGAACGCACTGCGTCGAATAAAACTGTGTCTCGTTTGTTGTATTACGTGTAATTCGTTCGTGGGACGCTATGCGTCCGCTGGCACTGTGAGACCTCATAGTAATGTTTGTAAAAACGGGTGTTAAAATACGTGTCTGTTTATATGGCGGCACGTGGCCATCACAACGGTACCTTTCGCTAAGAAAGATGTTTTTACAATGCATCATACATAGAAATATTTACATACTTTGGCTTTATGTTGCTATTTAAGTTAAGTAATACGTTATAGTAGCTGTTGGTCGTCCGAAATTGATTAAATAAAAAAATAGAAACCGACACGACAACTGCTGGCACACGATAATTCAATTCTAATTTATTCTGTAATCTCGTTTTATTTATTGAAGATTAGGCAATCTTTAAAAGCAAGTAGATAAGAAATTAGTAAATAATGCCTTAATCCGTCCCCTGATTACGCAACCCTGTTTCTAACAATTCTCGTTTGAAATCATTTGAAATTAATGAAAAGACATCATCCATTTTGGTCCAAATGTGAAAGTGCCGGCCAAAAGCAAAAGTGCTTTATTGTGATACATTTGTCCACCTTAGCATTTCTTAATATGGCACCGAAGCTGTAGCACCGCTATACTTGATTTTAAATAAGTTCAAAATGTCTGCATTTTCATACATTTTGGCACAAATGTAAAAAAGTCGGTCAAAAAGCAAATTCTGATAGATTTTGTCCGCCTAAGCATGTCTTATTATGGCACCGAAGCTGTAGCACCGTTGTACTTGATTTTGAGTTCAAAAAGTCTTTTTTTTTATACATTTTGATTTTGACATATTTGTGTCACCGATCACCGCTTCACATTTGTGAAGCGGTGCTAGCTTCGGTGCCATAATAAAAAATGCTTAGATGGATAAAATCTATCAGAATAAAGCACTTTTGGTCGGCACTTTGATATCGACGGGTCCCAAGAACAAAGTCGTATTACGATTTTGGTACAAATATTATTTGTACCAAAAATGTATGAAACATGGATGACGTCCTAAGATAGTTTAATTTTTTATCGAAGTGCTATTAACTGTTATCAACTGAAACTGTTAAATTTCATTAATTTCAAATGGTTTCAATCTATTTCTAACGATAATTTGTTAGCAATAGAGTTACGTATTCAAGGGGCCGTTGTTAGTTGGGGCGATACGGTCCTACAAGCTTGGTTCAGGACCTCCTTATTCAAGAGGTTTATCTAATTTATCAATATTCTAGTTAGGTACTCTATGTACTTGTATTTATTAGTGGTGCTAGAGGGTGTGAAGACACTGCCTTGCTGTCTGCGTATATAATACGGGTATAGGTATTATTCTACTTTCTGAATTCCAACACTCTGTAGAATCCATATTGCCCTATGCATTATTATGACCAGCGAACTAAAATCTATGGAAGTGTAATTGCAATTAAATATTGCTTAAAAATGGCACCACGGGGCCAAAAAATTACAACCCGCACATTTTTAGTCGAGCCAGCCACGCGCTCGTGGCCCTTTTTTTAGAAGCAGGTATTATGGTGTTTTTTCACAATATACCTATTTCGGGTATGAATCTACCGATAATTGTTGGTAACTCTACCGGTTTCGCATTTTGACGTTCGAGACACCGACTGACGTTAGCGTCCTTTACAATAATTGCAGTTTGTGTTGTAAAAAAAGAGAGTTTATTAGAAATGACGTCCTGTGTAGTCAAATGGTTTAAAAGACGCAAAGAAGGCAGTAAAAAGATGCAGAAATAACGTATCTTTTTTTTTTGTTTTAGTGTAGAAAATATTCAGGTATATGGTCGTTAATAAACAATCAGTATTCAGACGCTTTGTGCGCAACGTAAAGCTAATTGTAGATGTCGCTGCGTACGCTTGTTCCTAAGACAGTAGACGTTCAGAACAAAATGTATGGGAAAATAGGTATTTATTTTGTAGTATTTTGTTAACGAAAAAGACCCATTGACCCAAAATGGATATAAAAGACTATTCTATAATGCAAATGCCGGAATTTAAAGCCAAATTAAGACGTTTTTATTCTTACAGAATTTATCAATTTTTTCTATATCCAGATTTTTCGGAAATATGTAAGTGCCATCATTTTTAAAGCCTATTACACAAAATTTAATCAATTTTAAACTAAAAAAAAAAGATTTTGTTAAGTAAAAGTCCTTTGTTTTCATAGTTCTCGTGGAACAAGCGTACGCAGCGCCATTTTGACAGTTGCCTTCCCCATTGCCAGCATTTTTAGCTCCATTCACTTAGTTGTAATTCTCGTGTGGTGCGATTTTTTGAGCGGAATGCTTGTCCCATAGATTTTAGTTCGCTGATTATGATAAGCCATTTTGTTTATATTGCGCCGAACAGGTTATACATAAAATATACTACGTGACATTTAGTTTGTTGGTATTGCGCTGCTGTTTAATGAAACAACTTATGTTATAAAAACTAGAAAAATGGGGCTGCTTTTTAGACTAATAAAAGGCTAGTTGACAAAATTTGGAAAATAGTTTTAAAATAAAGTTTAGTATCTATTTTACCCCAAAAATATATTATTGCCATTTTACCAATGAATTTTGCGTTTTAGGAAATGAACTCAAAATGACATCGAAAAAGGCCAAAACTGTCATGGCGTCTTGAATGACGTCACGCCTCGCGAAACATTCGTGTTTGTTTATGACCGTCAATTGTTTTTATTCGAAAACGTCGTCTTCGTCGTTATCGAAATGACAGCAACAACAAATGTTTCGCGAGGCGTGACGTCACGCGTCTCTGATTGGTGTTCAATGTCACGTGATTAAATGGCCAATTTTGCCGATTTTATTTTCCGTAAATATTGGTAATCTTTATTTATTTTAATGAAAAAAGTGTTTTTTTTGGTTACTATTTAACATGATTAATCATTACAAACCTTATGCTAGCCGATTTATTCTTAGTGGAAACAAGCCTATTCACGTTTAATTTTGTTACTTGGGATTTATTTATTTATTTCGATACTTAGTTGTAGTTTGTCTTATCTTTTCATAACGTAATATGTGTCATAAATACTAGGAGCAGTTTATTTTTAGGTACTTACTAATTTAAACTTATTCCAAGCGACATTCTACATGAAGTATTCCATATTTTGTTTGACATTAGGGGAATTATTTTTACGATTTAATTAAAGCCTTTCACTAGCGCCGCCAATAAAAAAAAT
This sequence comes from Agriphila geniculea, assembly GCA_943789525.1. Taxonomy (NCBI): domain Eukaryota; kingdom Metazoa; phylum Arthropoda; class Insecta; order Lepidoptera; family Crambidae; genus Agriphila; species Agriphila geniculea. Next base: position 5,778,728 of record OX038870.1, read on the forward strand.
TATTTTAACAAAATAACTATGTTTAGTAAAATTGTAACACAATTAATATAGGGACCATCAAACTAAATAACTTATACTATGGGACCAACTTTGAAATCGCGAACAAAAGTCAGCTGTTTCATGCATTTTCATATTTTCGTTATTAATTTTTGTATGAAACAGCAAATTTTTTTCGCGAGTTCTAAGTTGGTCCCATAGTAAAAGTTGTTCAGTTTGATGGTCCCTATCCACCATATTCTGGTTTAGCCATTAATTGTGTTACACGAAGGGCTTCAAATAGCGTTAAAAATTAGTAACGTTATAAAAATAACGTTAAAACTGGAAATTAGTAACGGTAAAATTGATAACGGTAAAACAGAATTTTTCGTTCCTTGATTACGTTATTGTGTTACTGTATAATAGTAGTTTATGAAACTGATGCATGATGAGGGGTATTAAAACATGAGTGTGTGTTTAAAAACCGAGCCGTAGGCGAGGTTTTTAATAGTATCACACGAGTGTTTTAATACCTAGTTATGTACAGTTTCATACACCACTTTATCTTCTCTCATACAATTTGTGATTGAACCTACAAAATAATTTAACAATGATAAAAAGAGTAGGTAAGTAGTTTCTCGACTTTCTACGACTAGGTAGGTACTTACTTACTTGGGTTAAGTAAGACGTTTTTCCGTCGCCGCATTTAAAATATCGGGTGGAGTCCACACTCACTACTATCAGACATTTTTTTAAGCAAAAGTAAAAATTTAAATCAAAACATGGCGCGTATTCTATTAGAAAAAATAATAATGAGTTAGTGCATTCCAGCAGACTAATCGTTACGCTAAGTCATCGATCACCATAGAGCACATTTTAATTATGGAAAGTATGTGGAAATAACATTGTTTTTTTTTAATATCGCGGCACTGCCTTCTTCTCGGATTTGCCCTGTATCGTAATGAGAAAAAAAGTTATTTTATAGCATACTTCAGTTAGCGAAGGTATGTTATAAAATAACTTTTTAATTTTTTTTCGGTATTGCGTGTATAAAGTATGTCAATATAAATTCGCTTTGAAATTCATAATTCGAATTTTACGATATGAGAGTAGATAAAAATATTTAAAGCAATGTGTAATTGACGTTGACGCCGCCGTGACGTGATTAGTCTCTGCGGTAGGTACTAAGTTAGTGGAGGTACCTACCTACAATACACAACACTTATAAAATTACCATTAAAAATAACGTTATTTTTTAACGATATCTAGTAACATAACCATATTATAACGTGTAACCTTTCTCGCTGTATAGCAAATAAAAGAGATAGATTGATAATCAATCAGAAAACTGCCAGGAAACAAGAGGTCATAATACGGCCCCTGGTTACACGTTGTATAAAAGACTTAGTAAATAGGTATTTATAGCTATAAATGTTATTAAAATAGTTATTTCGTTGTAATGTTTTTTCTTGATTGGTGGCTCGGTGCGCCCTTAACAAATTGTCGTAAACCACAGACGGCGTAGTCCTAATGGCCTAATAGACGCCCCAGAGAGAATTTGGACGAGCTTGCCTTCTGCTTTCGGGGGCGCAGAAATGTCAAACGGTGTTTGACTGGGTACATCATATCACGTAGTTGCTTTGATTGGCTACTTACTGCGTAAACGTGTAAGATTCAAATGTTTTGACGAGTTCCATCAAAACACTCGTATCGGTCTGTACATGCCATGCCGGTAACGATATTGTATTTTCCTATGCTTTGTCTATACAGGGTGTAATGGAAACACTTCCGATTTAAAAAAAAGTCGTAATAACTTTATTTTACACCATTGCAGCTAGTGGTATAAAAATAAATTAATTAAGGGATTTGAAAACTTGATTTCGGACATATATATATATAAATTTACCAAAGAAAAGTAGCAATATATCACATCCATCTGTCAAATTACAGTTAACATGAACAATGTTTTAGCCGATAGACCCGCAGGTCTAAAAACTAAAACGTGACGTTTTAGACCCATTATGTTATATTACTACTCTATTTTGCTTGTCTTTATGCCCGCTATCGAAATATACAAGTTTCATAGAGCGACGTGATTAAAATAAAAAAAAAACTGGTTGCACTCCGGAAGTGCCGGCAGAAGTGAAAACTTGAATATTGTTGTGCATTTTTGATGTTTGATATCATTGAATTAAAAAATTAGCGCGTTGCTATGGTGACACAAGTGTTTACGTCTTGAAATGACGCGCCGCCATTTTCGCCGCGCCCCGTTGAAAGAGAGGGGGATACTTCCGCCGCTGGCTGTCTACTCTCCATCCGTCACATCCTTCTTACGAATTTTCGATCAGGGTCACGTGACCCTGACTGACTGACGCGAGTTTTACATTTTTTCCCCATTACAAAAAAGCGTACAACGCCGCTAAAGAAGTTTTCACTTCAATAAAATGGCTGACGAGGACTATAATGCCACGCTCTATACAAAAATGTTCAGATATTTTTGTATTCTTTTTTTTAATGCCTGCCTCGTTTTTGGAAGCGTTTCCCTTACACTATGTATAGACAAAGCATAGAAGAATACAAGATCGTTACCGGCATGGCATTATTATACAGACCGATTCGAGTGTTTTGATGTAACTTGTCAAAACATTTAAATCTTACACGTTTACGTAGTAAATAGCCAATCAAAGCAACTACGTGATATGATGTACCCAGTCAAACACCGTTTGACATTTCTGCGCCCCCGAAAGCAGAAGGCAAGCTCGTCCAAATTCTCTCTAGCAATAGCTTTTTTTTTATGATGTTAATTGCTATTATGATGTGCTTCGCAGTTCATTTAAAAGAAACCTAACGTCGTCGTCAGAAGAGATGAATGTAGGGTACGAATTACGACAAGGGTTGCCAACTTTTTTTTGCGTCAAATATACCTATAGAAATTTCAAGATTATTATAGTAGCTGGCGAAAAAGTTCAATAAAATATAGTAGGTTTAAAAAAAAGGGGTTTAAGTATGAAATTGCCGTTTTATATGGAGAATTTTCACACATTTTCTTAATTTATTTAACAACCATAAACGCTAAAGTTATAAATTTTATATGCACACAAATGATTTAATGCCACAATATGTGAATAAAAAGTAACAACGAAATATTTTTATTGCTGACAGTTGGCCATCATGATTATAAATCGAAATAATAACAAGTACTGAAGTATATATTGCAATTTCATATTGAAACCCTTTTATAATATCATATTTTTGCTGCTTTGGTGTGCCTATCTTGTTTATTTTTTTCACATGAAAAAATTAAGTAGTTTGACTACTACATATTTTCCAAAAAATATAGTAGTCGAGCCCTCAATATTTGGATACTATATTATATAGTAGAGTTGGCAACCCTAAGTACGACTTAAAAGAGTGGAAACTTCTTGGTAAATGAACTGTAGGGAATTAGCGCTGTGCGACATGAAACAGTCTATTGTGTCGGAGCAAGAGTCGGGTTGCAAATGATTTTGTTTTGTGCATATTCTGTACTTTTACTATGATGTATTCTTGTGTTACTATTAAAGAAAGAGACAGTGCACCACGTGGTAACCCCTTACCTGCCTGCTGCTTCAAATATCTGTGGCTCATGTCTGGTAATGGTTGAGATACGTTCTTGAAATGTTGTTGTGATGATGACCATTATGTGATCTCAAACTTAATTATACTTCTTCATCAAATACATCACAGAAATACTTTATCACATATCGCTTTAATGACACGAGAATAATACGTTTGATGTGCGACCGAATGTACTTTAGAAGTACTATAGTCTTATTTCATTGACCCACTGTAATACATTAACTATTTTCTTACCGTAAGCTAAGAATTGCAATAGAGATTCGACAATCGGCATTTTTTTATGTTATACACATAGAAGACTTTGTATACTTCAAGTATAGTTCGTCTATAACACGAACTCCGTTCGGCTATGAATGTTATTAAGCGACTAGGCGCGCGCGCACATGCACATTATTTTAGTGTGCATAATACGAGAACGTGCAGACGCACACTAAAACAATGTACACGCGCGCGCTTAACAACATTCATAGCCAAACGGACATTGTGAGATAAAACAATTATACATATTAAGGCAAATCAAAATTATTATAATGTGTATTATTTCAATCAAGTGAATATGTTAATTTGTCAAAAATTTGCATGCTATTGTTAATGGCTGAATAGGCAGAACGTTTAATCTAGAATATTTGATTAATTATCAGCGAAGTTACAAGACTACTTAAATACTAATTAAGAGATGGGGTAAATCAACTCCCATAGACAATGAACCAGTTTTATTTACTTTATAGGTCTTATTCTGAATAAGACCTATTCTAAGGCAAAACCGCAGCTGAAACTTCGTCGTCAGCCAATAGCATAGCGGGTATATTTCATCCTGATGAAGTATTTACGCCTAAAAAGAGGATTGTCGTAAAAAATTGATATGCTGATTTTATTGATAAATAACCATAAAAGTACGTACAGGTATTTAATTAATTAATTAGGTACTTAGATTATTTAATTTGAAATTTATGTTTTTATTTGTCATTATTTCGTTATAAGTTTGTTTAAATCAGTAAGACTAGGATTCAAAGTGATCTGATTTTACACTTTTTTTAGCTAAAGACTGGCATTTTGTCGTATATTATGTATTTTATAATGTATTAAGTACCTGGTATTATTATATCAATTTTAAATTCATAAGAGTCTTCCCTTATACTTTATTATTGGTAGATTATAGATACCGGATTATTAATTTAACCGATATTTGATTGTATTATTAAAATGCCGAGTATTTTCTAGTATTGTAATACATACATTCATACAGTATCATAATATTATTATGTATAGTTAGTCTGAATATCAAACTGGGTTTGATGACAGGTATATTAGACGGTAAAATAAAAAAAAACGACTGCGTATTTTTTGTTATGTTGGTTACACTTTCGGATTAGGTTAATAATGCCATATTTACAAAATGACTTTTACGCAAAATGACACATTCTCAAAAAGTAATTTTCGCATTATATTATGTGTCGTTGTGAAAATGACGTTGTGCTGATGTAACTGTTAAAATGTTATATATTCTTGTATGGCATTTTGCGAAATTTCAATGTTATTTCGCGAATGTGGCATTGTCCGCCTTATCCATATCTTCATCGTCTTTTTGTTAGCCGCCTTTAAGGGTCGGTTACAGAAAAAGTGTTCTGGGATTGTAAAAAGTAAAAACGTAATGAAAAACATTTTGCTAGCTAAAGAGTTTGACTAGTCGCTAATAAAATCGGATTGACGATAAACCTTGTGGAGAATGTAAAAAAGTTGAAAACGTGCAAAAATCACTGTCGTATTGTCATAACTCTGGCGTAAGCAAGAACAAACACCTAATTAATTTATAGACAACAAATACCAGAGAAGTCCGTTTTGGGCCCATAGCACCACCGGCTTGCACTACCAGTAGTGTAATGGGTATTTTTTAATACTCATTGCACTACCAAGAAATAGTGCTGTGCTGCCAATAACTGTAACATCTTTTTATAAAAAAATTAGTACGTTAGCCTAACGTACTACTTACGTACTTATTTTTTCTTAAAAAAATAAGTACATTATCTTATCTTACGTACGTTAAATTATCTTTTTAATAAAAAAATAAGTACGTAAGTAATATTACATATTACTTACGTACTTATTTTTTTATTAAAAAGATGTTACAGTTAATGGCAGCACAGCACTATTTCTTGGTAGTGCAATGGGTATTATAAAATACCCATTACACTACTGGTCAGGAACAACATTCAATATAAGTCAGTTAAGTAAATAAAAATGAAAAAGTGAAACGGAAACACGACATTAAAGTGATACATGTCACCAAAGTACCAGGATCTCATAAATATGGAGAAGGTTAAGTTGACTTGTTAGTAAAAAAACAAAGAGGTTGATTTGGAAAGGTCGATTTGGAAAGGTCGATTGGATTGCATTTTTTTTTTATAAAATTTAATAAGTTTTGATTGACTGTGTGTTTGAAGCCCAAACACGATTCTGCCTAAACTAGCTTCTTCCGTATCGCGAATCTACCGTAACGGGAATCTATCGAACAACTCGTAAGGGCTATTAACGTACCTATCTACATAGTACTCCTTGTGGATATTATATTTTGTGTCAGGCTTAGTGCAGCTCTTTAGTAGTGCAATGGGTATTAAAAATAAAAATACCCAGAGGCCTATTGCATAACAAATTACAAGCTAATATTATTAGTGAATTTCTATGGAAAATCACTAATAATATTAGCTTGTATTTTGTTATGCAATAGGCTCCATTACTCCAATACTCTTGTTGTGCGTAAAATATTCGCAAACAATTAGTTTTTTTTTAATTTCATTCATATTCTGTTTAAGAATCTGCCATTTACAGAATCTGCCGCCGTTTCCAGAATCTGCCATTTAGCGAAAAAAAGGTTCTAACCTACGACAATCCCGAAACACATTTTGCCGTAACCGACCCTTAAAGCAATCTTTGTTTATTATAAATTGTAATTGTTTATTATTTATTCAAGATTAAATGTATCTTTCACGCTTGTGTATAAATAGTATACTGTGAATATATGTATAAATATGATGAATGAGTTTTTCATGCTATAACAGCTGTGCCATTAAATATAGATCATTTGATAAACATATTTTATATTTACATCATAGGTATAGTATCAAGTTTTCCTACTGCCTCATATTACTACGATTAGCTGTTCACTGCTAAAACTTCGATAAGTATTAATTTGTATGCAACATACTAACCCTCGTATCTATAGACGAGTAAGTAATGACTTGACTAAAACCATAATTATTATTCTTATGTTAAAACTTGCAATTTTCAAATGTTTCTATTCCTAATATTATTTTCACATGCAATTTATAGTATAAAATTAATGTTTATTGCATTTTTAATGCAGTTTTGGTGCATTCGAGATTAATTTATACTATAGACTAGCGGCCGCCCGCGGTTTCACCCACGTGTCTCCCGTTCCCGTGGGAATATCGGAATAAAAAGTATCTTATGTTTTAATCTAGGCTATCTACTATCTGTGTGCCAAATTTCAACCAATCCGTTCAGTAGTTTTTGTCTGATTAAGGAACAAACATCCAAACCCACATACTTTCACATAATATTAGTAGGATTGCATGTGAATATAATATATGTAGAAGCATTTGAAAATTGTAAGTTTTACTCAACTCCATTACTTACTCGTCTATAGATACGAGGGATAATCTTGAAAGAAATAGCGGTTTTATGATGGATGTTAGTCGAATGTAACTTGTAAAACATTTTCATTTGATTCTGTTGGTATGATCCCTTATATTTTATCCATCGATGTACAGTCAGCTGCACATCAAATTATACAAAACTGACAAAAAATCTCCAATTAATTTTGAACCTCAGTGTCTTCGAATTTAAGGCTGTATATTCCGATCACGTTCCTTTTTGAATTTTTAATACAAATTATAGAAACAACTCTGCGCGAGCCGTTATGAGGACGAACCATTTTTAAATATTTTAATTAATCGGTTATTAAAAACATTTTCTTTTAATTTTCCTTTACAGTGATCTCCTTGACAATACATACAGTGAAAAAATAAATACGAGTCGTATTCTTATTTGTTACAGCTGAAACTTCTGTGAAAAATACCTCTGACAAGCAAATTTAAAATCCTACTTAAACAGACAGATTGTCTTTGTTTTAAAATACCTGATAATATATTATGTTTTCCTCTCTATACGGCACTAATTTAAGAATTTTGATTCCTTAAACTAAAGTTTACATCAATGTCTCATTCTTTAGATAATTTCTTTGGAAAAACGCTTTTCTTAGAAAAAGGAATATACAGCATTAAGTTTAAAATTAATTAATACCCTGTGTCAACCTTGTTAAAATGTAATACTAGGCTAGGCTAGCGTGCCGTTGACTGTACTTTATAGTTCTACTGCATTCAACATATCTGTAATAGTGTTGTGTTTTAATCATATCATGTAATATCAAAAACAATAAATCTTTTTGTCAAATAACTGATATTATCAATTGGATTTGGTCCTAATGCTCCTTTAAAAGTCATAAAAAATAGGACCTTGGGGAGGGGAAGGATATGGGCTAATTTTTATTTGTGCGTGTGGTATGAGTGCTCCTTTTCTAGAAATTGATTTAACCATACGAAGAATTTACACTCACACCACACGCACATTTATAAAATACAAACTAACCACTGACATGAAAAAACATTTTTTTTATTTAATATATGCAGATCAGTGAAACTCACCAATTTTGTGAATAGTTGACAAAAATTCAGCACAAAGGACATGTCCCATCGCGCCTATGTCATTTGCCTCGCCATTCTCAAAAAAATGAAAGTCTATCGCGTCTTAATCAAAGTAGTATGTCAGAGTAGGTATTTTACTCTAGGATCAGATTAAGAATTATTTTCTGCATTAAAAAGTGGGATTTTTAAGTTAAAACACTTTTAAATCACTTTTTTTTTTATAATGATAGTACTATTTATTTACTTACATTTTTTCACAAAATACTTCAGAAAACAACTTAATGTTTTTGTAATTGTTTTTCTAAATCTATAACAATTCTTGACTGATACTATAATGTAATTAGTATTTTTTTTTATTATGAAAGTAATCCAATAAAATGAAACTGGGGCAACGCTGGGACATTTCCTTTCAATATTATTCATTTGAAAGTTAGTGATTTTAGGAGCTGCACTCACACCATACAGTTTGTGGTGTGAGTGTTCCTAATAAACCCTTATAAAATCTAAATTAACCATGTTAATGAAACGTGCCGGACTACAGCTGCGCCACAAAAAAAAAGTTGGAAATCTGACTTTTTGACTATGCCATGATGAAGTCGATAACTTGTCGGAATTTGTCGCACAAAAACCAGAATTTGTCGGTCTTGCGTTTAGGAGATACGTGTGGCCCAGCTGTAGAGACGTCTCTACAGCTGCGCCACACAGATCTCGAAAACGGAAGGTCGTAGCGAAAATCTGATTACTCGTGTGTGCAGCCGTTAATTTGTCGGAATTTGTCGCACAAAAACCAGAGTTTGTCGGTCTTGCGTTTAGGAGATCTGTGTGGCGCAGCTGTAGAGACGTCTCTACAGCTGAGCCACACAGATCTCGAAAACGAAAGGTCGTAGCGAAAATCTGATTACTCGTGTGTGCAGCCGTTAATTTGTCGGAATTTGTCGCACAAAAACCAGATTTTGTCGGTCTTGCGTTTAAGAGATATGTGAGGATATGCTGTGGAGACTTTTCTACCTGGATCTTGAGAAAGGAAGGTCGTAGCGAAAATCTGATAACTCGAGTGTGTAGCTGTTTGTCGGAATTTGTCACCAAGAATCAGAGTTTGTCGATCTTGCGTTTAGGAGATATGTGAGGATTCGCTTACGACCTTTCGTTCTCGAGATCCAGGTAAAAAGGTCTCCACAGCGTATCCTCACATATCTCCTAAACGCAAGACCGACAAAATCTGGTTTTTGTGCGACAAATTCCGACAAATTAACGGCTGCACACACGAGTAATCAGATTTTCGCTACGACCTTCCGTTTTCGAGATCTGTGTGGCTCAGCTGTAGAGACGTCTCTACAGCTGCGCCACACAGATCTCCTAAATGCAAGACCGACAAACTCTGGTTTTTGTGCGACAAATTCCGACAAATTAACGGCTGCACACACGAGTAATCAGATTTTCGCTACGACCTTCCGTTTTCGAGATCTGTGTGGCGCAGCTGTAGAGACGTCTCTACAGCTGGGCCACACGTATCTCCTAAACGCAAGACCGACAAATTCTGGTTTTTGTGCGACAAATTCCGACAAATTATCGACTTCATCATGGCATAGTCAAAAAGTCAGATTTCCAACTTTTTTTTTTGTGGCGCAGCTGTAGTCCGGCACGTGTCAATGAATTGATTATTTTGTGAATAGTTGCTACAAATTCAGCACAAATTTTCCATATATATATTTTAACATACGTCTAGTATATTGTATGATATCAAGTATGGAATTTTCGCGAAGCGGGCGGTATGAGTGTTCTATGTAATCGACCATAACTTAATCTACATAGGTTTCACAAATGCAACTTTTTAGTTGCAATAGTTCGGTGATTTAAATCGCCGAATATTAACCGGACTAACAACCGAACTACTGCAACTAAAGGATATGATGTTTCTCTTAAACGCAAGACCGACAAATTCCGACAAACTATTGACTTAAGCATGGCATAAAACAGAATAATAAAAATACCGGCCAAGTGCGAGTCGGACTCGCACACGTAGGGTTCCGTAGCAAAATCCAGAAAAAAATATGTTTGATGTATGGGAGCCCCCCTTAAATATCAATTTTATTCTGTTTTTAGTATTTGTTGTTATAGCGGCAACAGAAATACATCATCTGTGAAAATTTCAACTTTCTAGCTATCACGGTTCATGAGATACAGCCTGGTGACAGACAGACAGACAGACAGACGGACAGCGGAGTCTCAGTAATAGGGTCCCGTTTTTACCCTTGGGTACGGAACCCTAAAAATGAATCCACGTGTGCTATCAAAAAATAAATAAAACAATTCTCTTCGAAAAATATTACCAACCCGATTATAATATAGATAAATAATATTACCATTTGATTTTAGGAACACCAGTGCAGTGTGCCACGTGTGTTGTTTGAGTATTTCTTATAAAGTCTTATAAAAATGTGCGTGTGGTGTGAGAGTTCTTTTCCTAGAAAATGATTTCCATACGAAGAATTTAAGAAATAATTGTGCAAACTTGATAGTAAAATCGAAAACATATCTCTTAAGGCCGTTGTATGACCGAAAGTGGCGCCCTCAGAGGTTTTTATTTAATAAGTTATAAATAGAAAAAGATTTTAATAATGTCTCTCGTGGAGATTTTAGGGCCCATGGTCTAGTATTTTTAGAAGGTATCACTACATGCCCTCGTAGTCATTCGTAGAAGTAGATAGAAAATGTGTCAAAAACGGCCACTTTTAGCAGTTTTGCTATCTACTTCTACGAATGACTACGAGGGCATGTAGTGATACCTTCTAAAAATACTAGACCATGGGCCCTAAAATCTCCACGATAAACATTATTAAAATTGTGTATTAGAATTATAATATTAAATAAAATTCACCGCGGCGCCACTTTCGCTCAGGGTACCGCCTTAAACGCAAAACCGACAAATTCTGGTTTTTAACCGACTTCAAAAAAAGAGGACGTTATCAAGTTGACGGTATTTAATATTTTTTTTATGTATGTTTTAACATAACTTCATCAGTTGTTAACCGATTTATACAATGGGGTTGGCAACGCAAAGCTAATTGTAGATGTCGCTGCGTACGCTTGTTCCTAAGACAGTAGACGTTCAAAATGTATGGGAAAACAGGTATTTATTTTGTGGTATTTTTTTAACGAAAAAGACTCATTGACCCAAGATGGATATAAAAGACTATTCTACAATGCAAATGCCGAAATTTAAAGCCAAATTAAGACGTTTTCATTCTTACAGAATTTATATTTCTTTTCTATATCCAGATTTTTCGGAAATATGTAAGTGCCAACATTTTTAAGGCCTATTACACAAAATTTAATCATTTTAAAGCTAAAAAAAGACTTTGTTAAGTAAAAGTCCTTTGTTTTCATAGCTCTCGTGGAACAAGCGTACGCAGCGCCATTTTGTTTACAGAGATCTGGCTAGTAGTTAGCATAATCCTGAAAAATATCAATTATTTAGGTTGCCATCGCACGAGTTTTTACGGATTTTCGGACATAACATAATTGTTTATGAGCCGATTTAGATGATTCTTTTTTTTGATTGAAAACTTCAAGAGTGGTCACATTTTAATTTCATCGGTATTGGACTTTGAACTTCCAAGATACACAAGGGAACTTCTCAAAGTCAAAGACTTAGTATAAGTATGTAAAGTGATTTTCAACACACTTGCTCGTAAAGTGAGCCCTAATACATCGCTTTTAGGGCCATAAACCGAACTATAACAAACGCGTGCAATAATATATAAAACACTAGTTGGTTATAGAATTGTCCATACAAAGTTAAATAGGTACCTTACTGCAAGTTCTATGCGAGTAAATAGAGCATTTTCAATTTAACCGGGTAATACAGTTATTTTTTTAGTAACAACAAAGAGGTTTTATGCCACTGAAAATTAATTTGCATTTTTGGAATAAATAAATGTGTAGGTCCTTAATCAAGTCAAACAAATATTTATTATTATCAAATTATTTCTTATTTACAATATTTTGTTAAAAAATATTAAAATATTAGCATTTTATCTCCTAAATTTATAATTTTGAAGTTGGCTGTATGCTCACTAACCCCTTTGTTCGCTAAATATTCTTGCATTGGGCGTGTGAAAAAAACAAAAAAAAAAAACCTGCGCGCCTTTTTCATCATGATTATCATTTTGTTTTTGTCGTATTTGTTGCTGTGTGGTAAATTACTTTGTTTTTTCCTCGCAAATGTGTTGAAAAACGTCGTATGAAACTCGTGAGCTCTTACTTATTGCACACTCGGCTGAGTTACGCCCTCGCCTGCGGCTCGGGCTGCAACCCACAGCCTTGTGTGCAATAAGTAACCTAAGCTAACTTGTATCATAATGTACTATTAGATTTTGGTAAGTTTATGACAATCCAAAACAAACCAAACCATGGTCTGCGATGCAACGTTCTGGACTAGACTTGGACTACGCAGACACAACGGAACTCCTCAAAAACAAATAGCGTAAATTTGGAAATTGAGTTGTGGGCATTTTATCATTGAAAATATTATAATATAAAGTTAAAAAATATTTACACGCTTATATAGGTACCTACTACTAAAAAGAAGCAAATAAAAAAGCTTTAAAAAAAAAAGAAAAGCCTCATTCAAAAATCCTGAAAACAAAAACAGCTTCAATATTAAATACCTCTAAAAAGCAAGAAATTATATTCGAATCATTAGTTACACATATCAAAATCAATAAAACATGTCTAATTAAGTCGGGTGGGGCTTTTAGAAATAAAAATGAAATTGTCCTTCAGCCCCACCCGACTTCAATAGACCTGTTTTAGTAATGTTGATATGTGTAATTAATGAATTGAATACTTTTTAGAGGTATTTAATTTTGAAGCTGTTTTTGTTTTCAGGTTTTTTGAAAAAGGTTTTTCTTTTTTAAAAAAGCTTTTTGTGACTATCGGCTTCATCATGGCTAGTCAAAAAGTCAGATTTCCATTTTTTTGTGGCGGGCTGTAGTCCGGCACGGCACGTGATTACATTTCGTATTGTGATATTATTTAAGCTTTACCCAGTAAATTAAACGATATTTTTACGAGTGAAACGAAGAGTCGTATCGTACGAGAGGCGACTGTCGACAAAACATACGTTAAGGTCAAGAGTGATCCAGATAAATTGACAATTAATTGTAATAATAGCGGTTATGTCATCTGCCATTGCTGGCTGGGTGACATGACACACTTTCTGCTTTCGGTGCGGCTTTGTTGATGAAACATTGTTAATAAGGATGGTAAATAAAACGCACAACGCATGCTTTTTAGGGTTCCGTACCAAAATGGTAAAAAAGGAACCCTTATGGTGTGACTCAGTCTGTCTGTCTGTCTGTCACAGCTGGATATCTCGAGAACTACTAATGGTATCAACTTGAAATTTGGAATAGTTTAAGATGACATTTGCCCAACTATTTTGCAAATAAGAAATAAATAAAAAAATTAATATCTTTTTTACAGAAGGGCCTGAAAAGGGGTCTTAAAAATTTGAAGTGGGGCTACTAGGGCATGTGGGGTATCATATGAAAGAGCGCCGTTTGCACGTTTTAAATAATTTTTTTCTTTTTTTTCTAGACGGCATAGTTTTTGACTTATGATGAAAAATGTAAAAAAATACCGTTCCCCCCCTTATCTCTGTAATTTGCAAAGAGAAAAGTCTGAAATAATTCTATGTGATAGCAGTTTATATAAAGATTACAGGAAAAATAAAACGATGTCTCAATATAGCATACTTTTTTAGAAATTATCAAATTTCTAAAAAAGTTAACATTAGTTCCACTATTGGTCAAGAGATGGCGCTGACCTAAAACTGCAATACTAATTTTATTATTCTACTCTGCAGTGTGGTTTAATGGTGCAATTATGATGGTACGGAACCCTCGGTGCGCGAGTCCGACTTGCTCTTGACCGGTTTTTTCAACTAGATACCTAGGTGAGTACTTAAATAGCTGAACCGTTTCAACCGTTCTAGGTAGAAGAAAGATTAAAAGCATAAGTGCTTGAAGTGTGAACTTCTATAAGTATATTGTTAAGTAGAATGTTTCTGTAGGCACCTTCTATTAAGTGCTTATTACTTTTTCTAAATGCGAGAGCTAAGTACGTGCCGGACTACAGCTGCGCCACAAAAAAAAAGTTAGGAATCTGACATTTTGAATATGCCATGATGAAGTCTATAGTTTGTCGGAGTTTGTCGCCAAAAACCAGAGTTTGTCGGTCTTCCGTTTAGGAGATACATGTGGCTCAGCTGTAGAGACGTCTCTACAGCTGCGCCACACAGATCTCGAAAACGGAAGGTCGTAGCGAAAATCTGATTACTTGTATGTATAGCCGTTAGTTTGTCGGAGTTTGTCGCACAAAAACCAGAGTTTGTCGGTCTTGCGTTTAGGAGATACGTGTGGCGCAGCTGTAGAGACGTCTCTACAGCTGAGCCACACAGATCTCGAAAACGGAAGGTCGTAACAGAAATCTGATTACTTGTGTGTGTAGCCGGTAGTTTGTCGGAGTTTGTCACCAAGAACCAGAGTTTGTCGGTCTTGCGTTTAGGAGATATGTGAGGATACGCTGTGGAGACCTTTCTACCTGGATCTTGAGAACGGAAGGTCGTAGCGATAATCCGATTAGTCATATCTATAGTCGGTAGTTCGACCGAGTTTGTCGCCAAATATCAGAGTTTGTCGGTCTTGCGTTTAGGAGATATGTGAGATTTTCGCTACGACCTTCCGTTCTCGAGATCCAGGTAGAAATATCTCTATAGCATATCCCCACATATCTTCTAAACGTAAGATTGACAAACTCTGATTTTTGGTGACAAACTCCGACAAACTAATGGCTACACACTCGAGTTATCAGATTTTTGCTACGACCTTCCGTTCTCAAGATCCAGGTAGAAAGGTCTCCAGAGCGTATCCTCACATATCTCCTAAACGCAAGACCGACAAACTCTGGTTCTTGGTGACAAACTCCGACAAACTACCGGCTACACACACGAGTAATCAGATTTCTGTTACGACCTTCCGTTTTCGAGATCTGTGTGGCTCAGCTGTAGAGACGTCTCCTACAGCTGCGCCACACGTATCTCCTAAACGCAAGACCGACAAACTCTGGTTTTTTGCGACAAACTCCGACAAACTAACGGCTATACATACAAGTAATCAGATTTTCGCTACGACCTTACGTTTTCGAGATCTGTGTGGCGCAGCTGTAGAGACGTCTCTACAGCTGAGCCACATGTATCTCCTAAACGGAAGACCGACAAACTCTGGTTTTTGGCGACAAACTCCGACAAACTATAGACTTCATCATGGCATAGTCAAAAAGTCAGATTTCCAACTTTTTTTTTGTGGCGCAGCTGTAGTCCGGCACGTGAGCTAAGTATATTAAAACGCAGAAGCTTAGACCAACTTAAAACATCAAGTAGGTAGGTAAATTGATAATACCCACTTGCAGATTAAAACTTACCTCTTCAAGTACATTCCACGCATCAATTAAAATTTATAATAAATTACCCGAAACACTAATAAATGAAAATAATGACGTAATATTTATAAGAAAATTAAAACAGCTTCTAATTAATAAATGTTACTATAATATAAACGAATATTTAGATGACAACAATTTAAATCTATTTTAATCAACAAAACAATATATGTTTTTCAATAGCATGTTAAAATTGATAAACTTAAAGTCTCCATTACCTATCCAATTCTTATGTTATTATTATATTATTATTATAAGACCTCTAAATAGAATAGCGCTTCCTCTCTTCTTACACCTGATTGCTTGCCCGACGGGGTCCATACTGATCTAACTTTAATTTATACCACCTATGTATGATACTATGGAATGCAATAAACGTTATGAGTATGAGTATGAGTAAATGCGAATGAATTTCTTCGTATTTTAAAGTTGAAAAACGTACACAGTCCAAGTATGAAGATTGATCCCAGGATCAACTACCTAGGTACCTAGTTAAAAAAATCCCTCAAGGTCTTAAGACCAGAAAGCTCCTGCTGATTTAAATATCATTATGGACGAATATTAGATTGTAAACATATTTGTATTTTTGTGAACTCCGTATCGGGAATTTTGCTAAGGGGGAATGTCGATAAAAAATCAATTTGGCTGAATATTTTTTTATAAGTAAGTAGGTAAATGGTCCATTATTAATAGGAAAAAGTTTCAGAATATTTGGTTGCCTGAAAAACTCAAAAACTATAAAATAACTTTGTCTTTGAAAAAGTACGGGAATAACAGCAAAATGAAGATGATTATAAGAAATCGTCGTATTAAAAAAAGTTAAAACTTTTTTAATACGTACTTACATGTGGTTGTGGCCGGCGGTGGCTAAGGTATGATCTCCATTCTGCTGTTACTTCCGTACATTTGAGAAGACGTTGTGATTTATTTTTTACGCAACCGAAAATTCTGAAAGCTACCTATCTAAAAAAACAAATCAGCCTATTTGTTTTTTTTTTCAGACATTACATTACCCATTCCACTAAAAATCTTGTTTATCGAAATAATTTCGACAAGGAGCGCTACGTAATTAAAACTATAGACTTAATAACATGTTTACACATTGTGAGTTTCAATTTCTCAGACGATAGTAGCGGGGTGTTCCCGAGACTTCAATTCGGAGAAGCCGATGTTTATTATCTGCTCGTCTATATAAACGCGTAAATGTTGAGGCGGGCTCATAGAGGACCCAGTCTTGTGCACATCGGCACATATTCGTTATAGCTTAAAAAGTTCAAGATGTTGGTAAAAATTGTGTTTGTTGTGGCTGCGCTGGCCTTGATTAATGCTAACCCTCTGCAATCTCCATCGTCAGCCCTGGATAGTAAGTACCTTTTAATGTTATTATTCTTAAATCTATTTTATATTATTTTACGCTGGCGTAGCCTACTAAATATTTTTCTTAATATGTTTTGCGAAGTATAAAAGCTCATTTGTTTTCGTATCATAAGTTCTGAAAACGTTGTTATATAAGTACTTATTTAACAAATACATATTTAGGTAAAATGTGCGAAAATATAACTACATTATAAGGAGTTTAAAGTACTACCTACCTATATATTAACAAAGCACTTGCCTTTTTAGGGTTCCGTACCAAAATGGTAAAAAGGAACAATAAGTGTGAGTGAGTGAGCGAGAAGAGAACGTTATACAACGCCATTTCCAGTCCCATTCTTTTACAGCGTGAGTTGTATATTTATAAAACGGTACCTACAAGATTTTATGAAAATAGCGCATTTCTGTCTGCACGCATGCGCAAGCTTCATAATAATTTTGAAATCATTAACACGGCTTATAAAACTTTTGAGAATCTGTCTTTTTGAGAATCTATTAATTTGTGTGTGCAGCTGTACCATTTTCGGTTTTTTGACAATCTGTCCTTTTGAGAATCTGTCTTTTTGAGAATCTGTCCTAATGAGAATCTGTCCTTATGAGAATAAAGGACTAAAGCATCTTTATAATTAGGTACCTATAGAAGATACGAGAGCCTCTGTGTGTTTGAAAAAACGGCCATTTCATACTTTAACTCCTTAAAGTTCATTATAGTACGAGCGGCAACCGTAAGATTGCCTACGTCATCTGATACCACGATAAAACCCATGGAGAATGGAGATCAGCCCCCTAATTACGTAACTTTGTTGCAATCAACACTGACAGAAATCGCAGTAACATTGCTGCTTTAGTGAGAACCATTGTGACAACTATCTTACTTAAAGCAGCAATGCAACTGCGATTTCCAATGGATTTCAATTGAGAATTGTTAGCAACAGAGTTACTAATTCGGGGTCTGCAAAGTGATGCTTAGCTTAGATCAATCTGTCTGCCAAAGCTGAATTGGCCGGACGGAACTAGAAAAAAAACCGGCCAAGTGCGAGTCGGACTCGCGCACGAAGGGTTCCGTACCAAAAAACGGCAAAAAAATCACGTTTGTTGTATGGGAGCCCTCCTTAAATATTTATTTTATTCTGATTTTAGTATTTATAATTATAGCGGCATCAGAAAAACATCATCTGTGAAAATTTCAACTGCTTACTTGTTGTTGTTATTAATATCGAGCAAAAAACGGCAAAAAATCACGTTTGTTGTATGGGAGCCCCCCTTAAATATTTATTTTATTCTGTTTTTAGTTTTTATAATTATAGCGGCATCAGAAATACATCATCTGTGAAAATTTCAACTGCTTACTTGTTGTCGTTATTAATATCGAGCAAAAAACGGCAAAAAAACACGTTTGTTGTATGGGAACCCCCCTTAAATATTAAATTTATTCTGTTTTTAGTATTTGTTGTTGTAGCGGCAATAGAAATACATCATCTGTGAAAATTTCAGCTGTCTGGCTATCATGGTTCATGAGATACGGCCTGGTGACAGACAGACAGACAGACAGACGGACAGCGGAGGCTTAGTAATAGGGTCCCGTTTTTACCCTTGGGTACGGAACCCTAAAAACGGGTCCGGTAGAAAAATGAAGGGGTCATTTGATACCGAAATAATACTAATGGCATCAGTTACCCGCTCTTAGGTGTTTGTTCTTATTTACGCTGAAGATATGACAATACGACAGTTCTTTTTACACGTCTACACATATATTTTTTTTACATGCATTAAAGTACAAGTTTTATCTTCAAAACGATTTTATTTTTAGGTAAGTAATAAAATAGAATTAAAGTAGGGCCACTTTAATAGGCCACATTTGACATTTGCCAATTTTAGATTCATAGTGAGGTGACCGTAGGTATTCATAGCTTCCAAACATTTGATGAAGAGTGTCAAATGTGGCCTTTTAATGTGGCCCTACTTTAGGTAGGTAGGTACCTATTTAATTTTGCTACTTATTGTAATTTCTTCCCAACTACCCAAATAACTTTTAAACTAAGTTATTATTATTTAATGTATTGTGATTTTTCAGTTAGAATATTAATTTACCTACATAGATCGAACATTACCTCTATAACAATTAATGCTAACTGGAGATACTGCTCTTAATTTGATAAGGTGCTAATCACAATGTAACCTTGAAATATAGGTCAAATGTAGAATAGTAATAAAATTAGCTTCGCACTTGAAACCTTTGAGCGCTAACTGGCTAGTTAGCAGGAACGGGCACAGAGTGTATCGTTTCACAAACGAGCCGTAACTACTTATTTGCTTCATCGGTTAACGCGTCGTTAACTAGGCTATTGTAATGTAACTGAGCCCGGATAATGAATAGGGATCCGTTTTCAAAGTTTACTGTTTGTTTATTCGAATTTAAATAAGAAGTCTGACATCCCTGAGATATAAGTACCTACCTTGTTTGTTTATTCGAATTTTAATAAGGACTCTGACGAGAACACTGACCCATTAATCTTTTAGAATGCTGATCAGATCAGTTGGATGTGTATAGAGTTCTGAATCACCTCCATTCACTCCATGGATGGTCATCATTAAATCAGAGCTAGGTCAATCCCAATTGTATTAATACTATTCACAAGGTTTCCTTTTTTTATACAAACTTTGGAAACTTTCTTGAAGAGTATCATCGTAAGAACCATTACCTAATTTAATTGTGTTGATTTAGTTTGATTAGTTAGATATGTTTGCATTTTTTCAATATGGTTATTATTTTTCTTTTAATTGTGGCTTTTTGGAGACCTGGGGCCGTACCGGCTAACGAATCGAGCTTCGAAAAGTCTGCCGGGTTTCAAATTAAAACAGATAAATCGAGCCCCAATTGGGCCAAAACAGCGAACCCTAATTCATGAGGTCACACAAACATTAATATGTTCCAAATAACTTCAACAAATAGTACAATAAGTAATTCCTTACTTCGATTTATCTGTTTTAATTTGATACTCGGCAAATTTTCCGAAGCTCGATTCGTTAGCCGGTACGGCCCCTGCTATTATCATCGATCATAAGATTCATAAGCCTATTTCTAATAATTCCACGTCTGATAATGTATATTGATAGAAAATGTACCGAAATTGTAATTTTGTGTTTTTTCTAAAGAAGACTAATGAATGGTCATTCCCCTTTTTTGTATTTGGTAGTGGTACTTACAATAAAGATGAATAAATAAACGAGGTCATGGTAGTGACGCCAAGAGACGTCGCTATATTTAACTAGAATTCTAACTTTCAGCTGTTTGAAACCTTATAATAAAGGATAGAAAGCCATACGACTTCATCACTAATTCATAAAGATAATAATATTATCACATTTTCGAATTCCTTATTACCTCTGCTCCCGAAATCCCGAAGAACCAAGGCTTCAAAGTTACCTCGTTTGTATGACGTATTTTACAAGCGATTGTTGATAAAAAGTGCTAATTTACTAGTCTCCTACCAAGTTACATAACAAGTCGCTCGCATCCATAGTACGTGTCCCATTTTTTTACCCCCTCCCTCGCCTCTGTGCTGTGAATAAGCGTGGTAGGGTGACTGGAAATATTTAAAGGCGACTGTTAAAGTTATGAGGCGGTTTTAGTCAGTCGAGTCTGACATAACCAGCATAGCACGGCGGCTATGTGGTATCCAATGAGGATTTCCGCCCCCTTCCCCTCGGTGTCCGGGAAGGTGTTCAAAGCCTCTCAGGCTGAGAGCGAAAAAAAAAAAAAAAAAAAGTGATACTAAAGTACTAAACCGGGCAGCGGTTTATTTTTTGGGCGACAAAATAACTAAACGGGCGACAAACTGTGGATTACAAAAATACGTAAAACGGGCGACTACATGTGGGTGACAAATAATCTAAATGGGTGATTAAAATACTGAGTGGGCAAGTATTATACCAAGTAGTTAACTATATAACTGATTTAAGCTACCGAACATGGTATTTTAACATGTTTTTATTAGGTTGCTTTCTTGTTTGTTAGTTTTTTGTCATCTCGATTAGTATAATAGATAATAGTCATCTTTTTTTTTACTTAAATTTAGGTATGCCAAATTTTAAATGTTTTGTTTGCCCTAAGGTTGTCGCCCAACTAGTAATTTGGTCGCCCGTTCTGAATAACTAGTTACTCAATTTGTATTTTAAAATCACCCATTTTCAATATCTGTAGTTTCCCTCAGCCGGTCGCCTACTTAGTATTTCAGAACGCTGTATTTAGTATTTTTGATACCCAAATGGGAATTTATTGTTACCCGATTAAATACTACCCTTTTAAAACCCCCCTCCCCCCCTTAACGGGTCACGTAGTATGGGTACGTTCCCTTGTCAGTGTGTGGGTGTTTCCTATTCGGGACCACTCACCGATGATTAAGCGCCCAGCGTCATGTGACCGCGTACACATGACCGCCCCAATCAATTTCCATTATCTTAAACGACCACTTGAGTCGTGATTATGTCAGTGAAATAGAGGTCAAGTGCAAGTATAACGTACAAATATTCTAGAATCTGGAACGTATCTAAAAATAAACGTAGAATATTTTGCTACTTTGCAGTAAGAGCAGAAACCCTATATCATCATGGATAACTAATTACTTAATTAAATAACTAATTAAATAACACTATCTTAAATATTCTGGTTTTATTTAAAAATGCAACTTTATGATATTTATCTGTCGTGTAAGTTCTTTCTAACTTAACTAGAACTTGTGAAATATTCCGTTTTGAATTTGAAAACATTTTTGATGTAGTGTTGAAGAACTTAAAAAAATTAGTTGATGAGGAAAGCATTAAGCGACACACAGTGTCTAGACACATGATGCTGAAGTTACGCGACCGAAGACATATTGTGTCGTCAGTAATTCAAATAGCATTGCAGGCGTAATCATGCCGAAGTGAGTTGCCGAACTTCGGTCGCGTAATTTCGGCATATAGACTGTTTCAATTAATTTTTTTTAGTTTAGCTATTTTTAGATACTTACTAATAATACAGAGTGCTACAAAATGTAACCTTTTGCAATTGTTTAAAGGTTCTCAATATAATATGACAGTGGTGTCGGTGATCGCGTTGGAAGAGCCGTGCGTACGGCAGGGCGGCATCTGCATGCGGGTGGAGGACTGCGACCCCTCGAACCTGGTCACCGTGCAGGCGGTGCTCTGTCCCAACCAGAGGCATCTGGGCGTCGAATGCTGCTATGTAAGTACTTCTGATCGCACTGGAGAGTTGTGCGTGCGGCAGGGCAGCATCTGCATGCGGGTGGAGGACTGCACCCCTCGAACCTGGTCACCTTGCAGGCGGTGCTCTGTCCCAACCAGAGACATCAGGGGCCCTATTTTTGAATCGCTCGACTCCAGTCGAGCGCTCGTTTCGAATGATTTTCGTTCGACATATAACTCAAATGTATGAGATGTCGAACGAAAATCAGTAGAAACGAGCGCTCGACTGGCTTCGAGCGATTCAAAAATAGGGCCCCTGGGCGTCGAATGCAGCTATGTAAGTACTTTTGATTGCGCTGGAGAGTTGTGCGTGCGGCAGGGCAGCATCTGCATGCGGGTGGAGGACTGCGATCGAACCTGGTCACCGTGCAGGCGGTGCTCTGTCCCAACCAAAAGCATCTGGGCGTCGAATGCTGCTATGTAAGTACTTCTGATCGCACTGGAGAGTTGTGCGTGCGGCAGGGCAGCATCTGCATGCGGGTGGAGGACTGCGACCCCTCGAACCTGGTCACCGTGCAGGCGGTGCTCTGTCCCAATCATGGGCGTCGAATGCTGCTATGTAAGTACTTCTGATCGCACTGGAGAGTTGTGCGTGCGGCAGGGCAGCATCTGCATGCGGGTGGAGGACTGCACCCCTCGAACCTGGTCACCTTGCAGGCGGTGCTCTGTCCCAACCAGAGGCATCTGGGCGTCGAATGCAGCTATGTAAGTACTTTTGATTGCGCTGGAGAGTTGTGCGTGCGGCAGGGCAGCATCTGCATGCGGGTGGAGGACTGCGACCCCTCGAACCTGGTCACCGTGCAGGCGGTGCTCTGTCCCAACCAGAGGCATCTGGGCGTCGAATGCTGCTATGTAAGTACTTTTGATCGCACTGGAGAGTTGTGCGTGCGGCAGGGCAGCATCTGCATGCGGGTGGAGGACTGCACCCCTCGAACCTGGTCACCTTGCAGGCGGTGCTCTGTCCCAACCAGAGGCATCTGGGCGTTGAATGCAGCTATGTAAGTACTTTTGATTGCGCTGGAGAGTTGTGCGTGCGGCAGGGCAGCATCTGCATGCGGGTGGAGGACTGCACCCCTCGAACCTGGTCACCGTGCAGGCGGTGCTCTGTCCCAACCAGAGGCATCTGGGCGTCGAATGCAGCTATGTAAGTACTTTTGATCGCGCTGGAGAGTTGTGCGTGCGGCAGGGCAGCATCTACATGCGGGTGGAGGACTGCACCCCTCGAACCTGGTTACCATGCAGGCGGTGCTCTGTCCCAACCAGAGGCATCTGGGCATCGAATGCTGCTATGTAAGTAGTATTTCTGATCGCGCTGAAGAGTTGTGCGTGCGACAGGGCAGCATCTGCATGCGGGTGGAGGACTGCACCCCTCGAACCTGGTCACCGTGCAGGCGGTGCTCTGTCCCAACCAGAGGCAACTGGTCGTTGGATGCTGCTATGTAAGTACACATTTTTTTTTCAGTTTCAGTTCCATGAATGGGGAGCCCCGCCTTAATCATTTTTTTTTTTATTTTTGTGTTAAATTCATTAAGCGGTTAACAGAATACATCTACTTACCAAGTTTCAACTTTGTAATCTTTATACTTTCGGAATAAAGTGGCATACGGACGGACAGACAGACAGATAGACAGACTTGACGAATCTATAAGGGTTCCGTTTTTTGCCATTTAGGCTACGGAACCCTAAAAAGGGGGGATATCCGGATTTTTTTGATCACGGATTATCTGGATTGCATTCCCTAATCACAATGGGACCAATAAACCCCTAGTAAATATTAAAGGTGCAAATCGTCCCAAAGCCTTAATCGATGTGGTCCAAGTTGCCTATTAACAAATTTCAACGGGGCCAACTGGTCCCTGGTCCCAGTTTTAGATGGGGACGACTTGTCCCCTAAGTCACTCAGTCGAGCCATGATCGAGGGATATCACCGCGCCGACACCTTGTCACAGAAGGTGTCGGCGCGGTGATATCCCTCGATCATGGCTCGACTGAGTGAACCGCGAGCAGTAACTAACTATAACCTAACTACTTAGAAATAGTAATATAAAAGTTCAAGCGTGGAGTTAGACCCCCTGCCATGGGCACTAAAAACTCCACGTAAAACATTATTAAAATCTTTTTCTATTAATAACTTATTAAATAAAAACCTCTAGGGGCGCCACTTTCGGTCAAACAACCACTTTAAAGTGAGCTAATGTACATTGTTATTTTTAATAGCAATTTGTCAAAATATAAATTACCACAGAACAAAGAAAAAATTTTCCCCCATTTACACTGGTTTTTATACTAAATTGAGCTCATACTACTTCTAAGTACTTCTATGTTCTGTGTAAATTACCATACATTTGACAGTTTTACAGCAAATCTTTATAATACGCAAATACCTTGAAATGTTGTAGCAAAAGCAATTATTGATGGATTAGGTACCTACCTACTCAAATTAACTTAATAAGGGTCTATTAAACAAGGTGTCAAAGAGAATTATTGTAACTTAACGCAATAATCCTAATATAATTATGTATTTTGTTTCAGAACTAAGCGCCATCCACCACCGAAGTATTTGAAGTGCCCGTACTTATATAAACACTTAACAAGTTTTAAACTTAATTAGTTCATAAGTAAATGGCTTAAATTTTTATTTATTAAAAAATAAGGATCGTTATTTTTGTTAATCTTATAGGTATTATTGTACTAAGTACATTTTATTCTAGCATAGTATTGTTGTTTTGAATAAAACATAAATGCCATTTTAGATTGCTATTATTAGTGTTTCTTTAATCCTCTGGCTACAAAATATAACATAACTTTATTCAAAAAATCCCTGAATAAAAATATTTAGGGTTCACAGACCAAGGAAAAGTACTACTAATTTTTTTTTATTTGTAGTAGGTACCTACATTTTACAGAAAAAAGATAATTATTTTGTTTGAAATTAAATACATATCACGGAAACATAATTTTTTCAGTGGTTCAGTTTTAGACCCGACTACCACCAGGGGTATGGCCACAGTGGTGTGGTGGGTCCGGTTTTTTGAAATATGAATCTAAAGAAAATCACAGCTTATAGGTACTGAGACTGAGGTTAAGGCGAGGCTATTTAAAAAAATCTACTCTTTCACTATACGAGTATTTTTACAATAGGGATAGGTACCTATTTTTAATTGGGTGACTGGAAATAATAAAGACGACTGTTAATGGGATACTGAAAAACTAGACCACTAAAGTAATTTAGAAAATATCTAAATTTAGTATTTTTTTCAAATTTTTGCCCAAACTTACGTTTGTATGGGATTTTCGGAAATTGATTTTTGGTTTAAATTAAAAAAAGTGCTGAAATGTAATTATGTGATAATAATATATTTTTGAAACAACTGAGAAAGCCCTTTCATTCGATATCACACACGATAGGTTTCAGAACAAAATTTTTTTTTAATTATATTCACATTGCTTTGTAATCATGAAAAATAAAAAAAAACTAAATATCAATATTTTCAAAATTGCTTTCTTGAGGTAAGATATGAGAATATTACATATCATTTGAGGTATATCTTATGAAAAATAATTCAATCATATTGTACCTGTAGGAGCCCAAACTTGGTATGTTTTGAAAATGTTTGGCTGAAATATAACGTTGTGATATATTTTTAGAACCGGCTCAGCAAGCCCTTTCATTCGATACCATACACGATAGGTTTTAGAACAAAAAAAAATGTTTACCATACAAAAAAAAAGATGACACCATAGCACCTCTCCTAAGCAAAGAATTTTTAAGAACTGCGGGTCCAAAATTATGTTTTCACCTCAAGTTTACGTGTAAACGGCTACACTGTACATCGATTTGCGGTATTCCATTCATTTTGAGCTCGTAGAACGATCACTAAGTATATGGGACCAACTCTGAAACCACGAAAAAAAAGCAATTTCATCATTTTGATATTTTCGTTATAAATTGTATGAAACTTATTGATATGAATATAAAAAAAAACCGGACAAGTGCGAGTCGGGCTCGCCCACCGAGGGTTCCGTACAGACCTACATCTATACATAAAATAAAGCTATAGAAAAGTTGTGTCGGTACAAAGAAATATTTTGAAAAAAAGTGGTTGGTAGTTATTAGTTTTTTATATGAAAACTGTACTACGGAGAGTTCAAGCTTTATCCCAGGTTCTACCTACCGGAATTATGTGAAAAATTGCTTAGATTATAAGTTGGACTCCAAGCTACCAAACTGTAAAAAAATACCATCAAAATCCGTTCAGCAGACTGCTATATATAGATAACCATTTGAAATCCTATGTCGCCACGTAGAAAATAACCCTTCCAGGGATTACGACAAAGAATTGACCACGGGCGAAGTTTGAAATGGAATAGTACATTACTGCAGCGGCACTCAAGACAGGCATTGAAGAACATACGTTAGTCCATCAATGCCTAGTTGCGGCCAAGGCTTGTGTAGTACTTTTAAACTTTTAACTTTTTAGTTTCAAAAGTTTTAAGCTTTTTATTTTAATTTTAAATTACTTACAGTAATTGAAAAAAGAAAATGGCAAGTGGAATGTGCACATAAAGGCCTTTCATTTGATACACATATTGAAAAAAAAAATCCGGTTTTTTTCATTTATTACCAGTTTTTCATTTTTTTTTTCCAGTTTTTTGGAAAGTGCTCATCAAGGCCTTTCATTTGATACCCATATTGCAAAAGAAATATTTTTTTGTTTTTTTTTTTCAGTTTTTTTGGAATGTGCTCCAAGGCCTTTCATTTGATACCCATATAGCAAAAAAAAAATTACCTTTCTTTTTTAATTTTTTTTTTTAGTTTTTTGGAATATGCTCCTTGATGAGCATATTCCAAAAAACTTTTCAAAAAACTTTCATTTGATACCCATAGGTATTGAAAAAAAAAAATTTTTTTCGTTTTTATTTTTTTTATTTTTTTGGAATGCGCTCATCAAGGCCTTTCATTTGATACCCATATTGCACCAAAACAGTTTTTTTTCGTTTTTTTTTTTTTTTTCAATTTTTTGGAATGTGCTCATCAAGGCCTTTCACGTGATACCAGTATACCGAATATTAAAAAAAAAAATTTTGGAATGTGCTCGCTCATCAAGGCGACATTTGATACCTATATTTGTGTTTCATTGAAAAGTTCGCTCCATTTCTGAATTACACGTGTGTAATGAGTTTTAATAGAAACATTGCTGGACAGACGCCTGCAATTTTTTATGAAAATCCATTATAACACGTTAGTAATGGATTCTCAAACAAATATTGACGGCGCGGTTTAGGTCTGTCCTGTGTAGATTTAGCACGAAGAAGGTTGTCAAAATAATGTTCGAATTTCCAAGCATTTTTGAGAAAAAATAAAATAATTACAAACCCACCGCACCTGTATAAAATACAAGTACTGTTGATTGTCAACAGATGGCGCTGTATATCGATAGTACACTGTATAATGTTCTGTGAAATGGTTTTATCTATCGCAATGTTATTAGAGAAAATGGGTGTATTCCAACAGGACCCTTTGGTTGTGTGAAGCCGAGACTTTTATTGTAGTGGTGGCTACCTCGGCTGACCTTACCGAGTAAACTGTCTTGATTATACTTGATGCCAAATGCTCCAAGCAACATTGGAATGCGATGCACCCGCATTTTAACGTAAACTGAAACAATCTACCACTGAACTATTCAACACTTGACACTGGCAAAAATTACTTCCAAGAAGAAAGTAGATTGCCAAAACAAAAATAAGAAGAAGAAGACCCCTTGTCATACAGCGTGACACACCGCCATGTTGCGAAAATATTTAGAGCCAAATTTATTACTTTTTAATTTTATTTTTAAAAGTAATTAACTATAACAATATTTGAAAGAATCTGAATAATTAATAATAATAAATATAGATATTTTTAAAAGAATTAGTGGCGCGATTAATCCAAAAGTAATTAGAAGTTAAACTATGACCGCGCAATGCCGCGCATACCGTTGTTTCACCAAGATGATTAATAATTACGTATTTTAATGACCATATTTTATTATGATTTAATTACAAATATACAGTTTTCAGATTTATTCCTGTAAGTGTAGTATAAGACGCTATTACCTGCCAAATTTCATAGTTCTAGGTCAACGGGAAGTACCCTATGAATTTTGATTCCTTTGAGAATATCGAAAATGCGTTTTTTGCGCCCTAAACGGCAGTATCTTTTTTTACGTTAATTTAGAAGTTTGATTTTTTTACAGCTTCAAGGGCCCGTAGACCTTAGTATATGGTTTAAATTTCAATTCGATACCTCCACGCGTTTCCGAGATAAAGGGTCTTGACAGACAGACGGACGGACAGACAGACAGACGGACAACAAAGTGATCCTATAAGGGTTCCGTTTTTTCCTCTTGAGGTACGGAACCCTAAAAATAATTAAACGGTTTTCCCCGCTTTCAGAGTTGGTCCTACCATAATCGGACAATATAATAGGTATTTTGTAGTTGTGTTTTTTAGTTTCTTTTCCAGTCTAAAGTCTTTTTTGTGCAGTAGAATTAAGCTTATGCATATTTTTTTGAACAGATCTTAAAGAACTGACGATAACTTTTACCTACTTCTTGTCCGTTCTTTGTTTTCAAATGGAAAATATAAAGTTAAGCAAAATAAAAAAGTAGATTTTCCTCTGAGTGCATATTTAATTAATGGACCGCCGGCCAAGAGGCTCATTTTAAATCTATCCCATATTGGGACCAGACCACATTGGCAAGATAGCCATTAGTTTGGTGTTATCGTCTGGGTTGCGAAGTAGGAAGCTTCTGGGAGATATGCCACCCTAAACATATGACCTCCCTTTCCCATACAATGATCTCCGATCGTAAAAAATTATTGATCGCATATTGATATAAATGGTAAACAGGGTCGTAGGTGGCATCATTACAGACATGTTAGTCATCGGCTTGGTTAGTTTCCAGGTAACATGTGCGCGGCCAGGATAGTAATATTGAGTCTTTTTTTTATAATCGACTACATATTGCTATGTCATTAAATTCAGGGAGTGGGGCAGATCTCAGGCGTATATAAAACCACAGTTTTGCGTTGCTTTTAGGAAGCATCTAGGAGGTCAGGGCAGTTAAATACATTTCACATGTATGCTCTTGAAAGCTTTGTTCCTTATTCGATCGTTATGAAAACACAAAAAAATAGTTTAGGTAATGATGCCAACCACGACCTTGTTCACCATTTATATTAATATGCGATCGATTTATTTTTAGTGATCGGAAACCATGTTCAGGGTGGCATATGTGTCAGAAGCTTCCTACTTCGCAACCCAGATGATAATATTTGATAACACCAAGGTTATGGCTATCTTGCCAATATGGTCTGGTCTCAATATGTGATAGATTGAAAATGACTCTGGTTAGCCGGCGGTCTATAAGCTTATTAGCCTTGACCTTCAAATGATGTTTAGTAAGTATAAGATGAGATCACTGGTTAATTCAGTATTTTTTATCAGTAAGGTCATACATAGCAGTCTTCGTAATTAAAGCATTTACCAACAAACTACGCAGTTTATAATGAACTAGCAACTTCAACGTTCTGTTTAAATGATAATAATTCGTTTATCAATGTTATTTATTTTGATGACCTTCGTGGCCTAGTGAATAATCGTCATACAATGTTTAGTGCATGGAGGTGACAGTGTTCATTAGAATTAAATCGACGGGTGAAAGCCTATTTGGTTTAAGCGACACCTAGGGCAATATAGAGTTATATACATATTTGGAATCAGCGGATTTTACTGCGTCGATTGAGCTAGGTCCCATAAATATCGGAGCACTTTTTTGGCGCTTAAACCAATGAAAATTTCGGCCTCATTTTAGATCATTGGTGTATGAAACGCCAAAAAATCAATACCATTTTTAGAGACAGTGGATATGAACCATACAAATGTTTGATTAAAACCCGTTTAAACTGTTTGTGTTTTCACAATAACAGTACTCGATGGCGATTAAAGCGTTTTGCCTCCAACTACTTTTTAGGAGTAACCGTCGCTTAAACATTTTGCTTTACATAAAAATCATCAAGGCTGTCGCTTAAAACATTTAGCTAGAATCTAAAAAAAATATGTCATGTCGCTTCAACCTTTTTGCCTTTATATATTTTCATCATAACATGTTGTTTAAATCATTATCGTCTGTATGCAAAACTTGACTATAATGTCGTTTCAGAAATTTATCCGCACTCTATAACTTAATTGAGTGTCGGTCCAACATATCTCAAGTTTTCCTTGTGTTACTTGAAGCACTTATCAAAACTCAAAATAGTGATATCTATGTCCGTTCAGACATGCAAATATTATTATGTGTCAATTTTGCAACGTTGCATCAAACAATGATTGTTTGCCGCCGACGTATTTGACTCGCGCGGGTATGTATCTGCCTCTCCTCGTTCCTACTGAAGACACTGGAAAAGATACTAGATAGACATATAAGAGAAACTATAGGCAAAAGTAAAAGACCACTACATGACAACCAATATGGAAGGGAAATCCATCGAGACAGCCCTCCACAACATGGCAGTCAGAGTAGAGAGATCAACTTCAAACAAAGAATACGCTTTAGCGTGCTTCTTCGATGTTGAAGGCGCCTTTGACAAAGCGTCTGCGCAATCTATAGTGGAAGCCCTAAACAGAAAAGGTGTAACAAAGCAAATATCAGGTTGGATCACCAACATGTTACAACACAGATCTATACAAGCAGAACTATCAGACACCAAATACACCATCAAAGCTAGAAGAGGCTTTCCCCAAGGAGGTTGTCTGTCTCCATTGCTATGGTGTATCTTAATAGATGAACTAGTTACAAAGATCACTGCTATGCACATATACATCCAAGCGTATTTGGATGACGGCCTGTTACTTGTAAGAGGCAAAGTTCTAAGCGTGGTCAGAGATATAATGAGAAGCGGAATTATGACAACATTGAGATGGTGTAGGGACAAGGGACTGAACTTCAACCTTACAAAAACTAAACTAATGTTGTTCACAAATAAAAGAAAGATTGATAGCATGATCCCAATAAACATTGAGAATGTAGAACTTGAGATAGTAAAGGAGTTTAAATACCTAGGGATAGTCTTAGACAGCACCCTAAGTTATGGAACACACATAAAAGAAACTAGCAAAAAGGCAATGACAGCTCTCATGCAGTGCAGAAGAGCCGTTGGCAAGAATTGGGGCATGAAACCCGAAGTGGTCCAATGGATCTATAGGGCAATCATCCTACCGAGAATTCTCCACGGAGCACTAGTATGGTGGCATAAGACACAACTAGAATATAACAGAAAAGAACTCACAAAGGTACAAAGACTAGCTAGCATCATGGTAACAGGAGCCATGAGAACGACTCCCACGGCCGCCTTAGAAATGATACTAGGCCTTAGTCCTATAGATCTTGAAATCGAAAAGAGAGCTACAGAACAATGGTTTAAGCTGAAAAGCACTAACCTATGGATAGGAAGACATACTGATAAAGGTCACGCAGAAATAGGGAAGAAGTACGAAGATAACCTTTCTATGATACTGGTTAATAATGACCTAATAAAAAAGGAAAGGATATTCGACAAAAAGTACAGAATAAGCATCAGATCCAGAGAAAATTGGAAACTAGAACAAGACGATCTGGATAGCACCACGGTATGCTACACTGATGGGTCAAGAAAAGAATCGACTAAGCTATCGGGTGCTGGGGTATACATAGCTAAACCCGATACAAAAGGAGCCACTTTCAATCTGGGCAGATACGCCAGCGTATTCCAGGCGGAAGTATTCGCGATACTGGAGTGTGCGCACATGATCAAAAGTGAGATAAGCAACCATAACATAGGAAAAATAATAATATACAGTGACAGTCAAGCTGCCATCAAAGCCCTTGACAAAACGGAGACTACCTCAGCCTTGGTGAAGGAATGCAAACAAAGCATTCAGGAACTTGCAAACTTGGTTGAGGTGGAAATTGCCTGGGTACCTGGACACCAAGGTAACAAAGGCAATGATGAAGCCGATGAATTGGCTAGGATAGGGGCTGGTGAACCTTTCATTGGCCCTGAACCAAGACTGCCAATCACACATAGAATTACTAAGAACATTATTGAAATTCGAACAATCAAAGAAACCAACCAAAGATGGATGGAAAGAAAGGACTGTAGACAGTCCAAGATCTTCATCAAATCGGTTGACAAGAAGAAAACTAGAGAATTGCTGAAACGAAGCAGGAGAAATATAAGAACGATTGTAGGTGTACTGACAGGACACTGTCCACTAAACAGACACCTATCAGTGATCAAACGGACAGAGGATCCCATCTGTCCGCAATGTAAAGAAAAAGAAGAAACAAGCTACCACTTCATGGCAGAATGCCCGATATACGCATCACTGCGCTGGGAGCTCTTTGGGGTGGATAAGCTTAAGGAAGAGGATCTAAAGCAGTTAACGATAAGTCAACTCAGCAGGTACTGTAAGCGTACAGGTAGGTTCGAGGGTCCGACGCCGGTGGGGTAAATGATAACCCGCCTCTCCCTCCGGGGATTTGGGGAAATGGGTGAAATGGTCCCAATCAAGGTGACTGATCACCCGTCTGGCTTCGCTGGTGTCCCCCTTTCTAAATAATAATAATAATAATAAATAATAATAACATTGAAGTTTTTAAATGAGAAATTATTGCATGGTATCATTCACCATTCTTTAAAAAGTTATACAAACAGATGCGATTTAAAACAAATGCTGTTGTTTTCAAATTGTTGTTTAAGCCATTATGATTTTACTCTGAAATATTTAATTTTGGAGTTTGAACAAAATAGATTTATTCTATCCAATTGATAGAATGTCGGTTATAAAGCACTTAGCCAGACTCTGAAAGACAATCAAAGTAACACTTAAGCCATTTTGCTTGGAACTGTCAGCAGAATAAAGTGGCGGTTAAATCATTTTACCTTACTCCATTATATGGCTATTTTGAATGAAGCGACATTCTTTTTCAAAATTTTTATCTTTACAAAGTGAAGAATGTAACCGGAATTTGAGACTTTTAAAACGAAACTAGTTTGTAACACTTTCAGGCAAAATTTACAAACCGTTTTGTTTTAACAAATTTTTTTCCGAAATTAAAAACTTTGAAACGCTCTCCTGTAAAGTTCCAAAAATGTCGCTTAAACCAAATAGGCTTTCACCCGTCGAAATAGACCTCACTTGGATTTTATAATGTACATGATGTCTTGTCTTCTTCGTACGAGTCGGTTAGCAACAATAATTATTTACTCAAAAAAGCTTGTAATATGGTCATTATTTTGACAACCTTCTTTGAACAAAGTCAAGCTTGCTGGTGTTCTCCGATGGTGACGCAACAAAGTTGTATGGGATTTTATTATTGTCGAGTTTTAGCCACCAGCAATTTCCTTTGAGAATCCATTATTGTCGAGTTTTCTTTCAAACATAGTTAGGTGAAAAATACACTGTACAACCCGCGCAGATAAAGAATGGGATTAGAAATGGCTCTCAGTCACACTCGTTGTGGTAAGCGCGGTGAGCCGCTATTTTGAATCCCATACTATATCTGCGCGGGTGTTGTATTGTTGTACCTAGATGATGTTTTTGTATATACTTTTATATAAAATTAGTATGGAAAAATATAAAAAACTCGCACTTGACCGTTTTTTGACCTTTCATTCAAAACCTCTTATCTACTTCCGAGGTTACAAAGGGGATCAAAAAACCTTATTTTTTGGCTTCGACGCACCGTTTCTGAGATATTTGCATTTTTGTATTTTTTCGAAATTAGGTTATATGTACCTACTATAGTAGGTATAGTAGGCAGTATTCGCATTTTTTGAGTAAAGTACTATACAAGCCTTGGTCCACAATGACTGCACTGCTGGCCACGTTATGATGGCCTCGAGCTAAGCTTACTACGCTCTCAGCCTTCAAGCTTGGTCATCATTGCAGCCCCTGCTGTCCGCGCTATAAAGGCCGAGACCGGATTTTCCATCAAGGGCTGCAATGCTGACCGCGCTGTGACGGCCTGGACCTGCGCTAAGCTTCGCTCTCGGCCATCATCATCGCTGCCAGCAACGCAGTCATTAGTGACCGCGGCAGTAATGTACTATTGCAATACAAGAGACCAAAGTTAATTTGTGATGCGAGTACCGACTTTAACGAACTAGCGAAGTAGTTAAGGATTAGAAAAAAACCGGCTAAGTGCGTGTCGGGCCACGCGCCGTAGGGTTCCGTAGTTACCTTATACCATACCATATTTAATACCACCTATCATTTTTCGTCTGCAAAAATAACTTTGTTTTTTACTGTGTTGGTATGAATGACAAAGTTATATTTGCGGTTTTGGAAAATATGCTATATCTCGAAAACTAATTACTATTTGTCGTTCAAACCAATTTTGGTTGTAAGTGTTTATTAAGATATACAGCATATATTTTTTTTAGATTTAACACTCGCTTATTTCAAAAGTTAAAGGGGGGGGGACACACATTTTACCACTTTGGCGGTGTATATCTTTCAAACGGTTGACTTTGAGAAAAAGTTGTCTTAAAAACCTCAAAGTGATTTTTAAAGACCTATCTATAGTTACCCAACACGTGTTGGTTTGAAGAGAAATTTTTTTTTCAGATTAAGTTCCATGTATGGGGAGCCCCCCTTAATCTTTTATTTTTCTTATTTTTGTATTAAATTCGTTAAGCGGTTAACAGAATACATCTACTTACCCAGTTTCAACTGTGTAATCTTAATACTTTCGGAATAAAGAGGCTGTGACATACGGACAGACAGACAGACAGACAGACAGACAGACAGACAGACGGACAGACAGACAGACATGACGAATCTATAAGGGTTCCGTTTTTTGCCATTTAGGCTACGGAACCCTAAAAAAGCAGTTATTTTCATGGTAAAAAGCTAAATTCAGCATTAGAAACTAGCAATGGACGATTGTTGTAAAAAAACAATCAATTGAATCGAAAATTGTGCAATTGTGCATAGTAGTTCCTCATTATGATTATTCGAATAACAATCGACGAACTACTAACTGAACTACTAATTTACCATGAGTTTACAAAAACCATTCTCGATATCGACCGCGTTAGCAATTTGTTTGGGAAATTGAAGCAGAGCCTCTAGCGGATACGCGAAGAACTAAAATCTATAGTAAGAGTGCTCACCTTTCACGAGTTTAGCATCCTCGCTAATGTGAACTCGATAAGGTAAATGTCCCATATTTCGGCATGTTAAGACTCTTAATGACTTCAAGATTTTAGAATTGAAATATTTTAGGTTTTCATGATCGAGTATAGTGCCCCGATTTATGAAATTGTGTTGTGTCATTTGCCTGTAGTATCGCAGATATGATAGATATGCGGATGGGCTATTTAAAGGTTTCATATTTAGAACCAAATAAAGATATTTTAGTATTGAAAATTCTGAATTTTTTTGGAAAAATCGAAATTGGCGGAATAACGCCAAAAATTCTTACCAGATGAAATAAGGATAAGGAGTAAGAATAGAAAGCTGCATAATCAGTGAGAAATATAGGCTATAGTTGTTAAAAAAATAGAAATATCTATAACCTCTATAGTAATTGCAATAGTGAAAACCTACCAAAAAAAATCCTATAAAATTATTTGGCATGAAACGGTGATAACTATTAATAAATAAATAATAAAAGATTTTAATATAGTCTTCCTTCTTTAATTTATTCTAATTGGACGTTTCGTTTGGAAGTTACTACGAGTATATGGGATCATTTTACTACTTAACTATTTAAAGTTTTATTCAAATTGACTTTCTGTGAGCTTAAGAAGTAGGTACATACTTTTAGTTGAAAAGGATCTTATTATTGAAAGATTATTTGTCTCACACAAAACTATTTAATTATAAAATTACAAATTTACTACACACGTCTACATGCTCCGATGACGACCGCGCGAGCCCCCAACCATAGTGCGGGGACGCACAGTATCGGTAAATAGTGATGCGCCGCCTGCGTCATGGTATCGATCTTCTTATCAGTTCGGCCATCCTGCATTCCTTCGTCCTCGAAGGAGTCCCATC
Organism: Agriphila geniculea; assembly: GCA_943789525.1. NCBI lineage: Eukaryota > Metazoa > Arthropoda > Insecta > Lepidoptera > Crambidae > Agriphila > Agriphila geniculea. The sequence goes on from OX038870.1 coordinate 5,815,259, forward strand.
AGTCTTCATTGTGAGACGGCAGTAGTGTGGCCCTGAAGGCAGTGACGTAGCTCCGTTGTCATTAAAATAGCCCCGTAGGCAGTGGATATAGCCCCGTAGGCAGTGATATAGCCCCGTAGGCAGTAAAATAGCCCCGTAGGCAGTGATATAGCCCCGTAGGCAGTGATATAGCCCCGTAGGCAGTGATAAAGCCCCGTAAGCAGTAGTATTAGTTAGCCACGTAGGCAAAAAGATAGCCCCGTAGGCATTGATATAGCCCCGTAGGCAGTTAGAAAGCCCCGCAGGCATTTATATAGCCCCGTAGGCAACGATATAAGTTAGCCCTGGAGGCAATAATATAAGTTAGCTCCGTAGGCAAAGATATTGCCCAGTAGGCAGCGCTGTAGTGTAGTCCCGCAGGCAGCGATATAGCCCCGTAGGCAAGATATTGTCCTGTAGGCAGCGCTGTAGCCCCGCAGGCAGCAATATAGCCCTGTAGGCAAAGAAATAACATAGCCACGTAGGCAACTTAACATAAGCTCATAGGCATCTTTATATTACAGCCCCGTAGGCAGCATCGTATTACAGCCCTGCAGGCATCATCATATTACAGCCCCGTAGGCTACGAATAACACAGCCACATAGGCAACAAAATATAAGCCCGTAGGCAATAAAATAATATAGTTTAATCCTCATCTGACGAGCTTTCTTGTCTTGAGCACCAAAGCTTGACTTTGTCACGAGCGACAACATTTTTGTATGTCCTTCTGCCCCTGGCGGCTGATGTGACTTCATATCGGTCGTTAGGCAAAACTGCGGTCACTTTGTATGGCCCTGCGTATTTTGGAATAAGCTTCCCGCTTGAAAGTCCGGGCCGTAGAATTTTCCGCTCCACCATGACCAGCTTGCCTAACGGTATAGGCTTTGTTGCTCGTCGACTTTTATCAAAACGGGTTTTCATGGCAATTGCATTCTGCTCAATTCGTTCTGCTGCACCCTCTCTTAGTTCTTTGAGATTACCAGCATGCTGTGCACCTTGTAATTCACCCGCCAGTCGGGGTCTTAGGCCACAAAGTAATTCAAGGGGAGATTTACCAGTCCCTTGGCTCACAGTTGAGTTTATTCCCAACTGCACTTTAGGTAAATAAGCATCCCATCCCCTTTGTTCTTCCCCTACATGAGCAGTTAAAGCGGACAAAACGGTTCTATTCAATCGCTCTACTTGTCCATTGGCTCGTGGCGTCGCAACAGCATTAAGTACATGTTTTATGCCTAGTCTTTTACAATATTCCTGGAATTCCTTTCCTGTGAAGGCACTACCACGGTCACTGATTATGCGTATTGGGTATCCAAATACTTGACCCAATCTAGTTAAGGCCCCAATTGCTCCCTTAGCATTAGCGCTAGTTACTGCCTCCAACCATACAAACTTAGTAAACCCATCAATTATGGCGAAAATATAGGTTTTACCACCGCTTTTACAAAATGGCCCTAGATGATCCACGTGCAGTGTGTGAAACGGAGCAGAGTTCTTTGGGATCGGGTGCAACAGTCCTGGCTGCCAGTGGCGAGGGGTGAAATTATGGCAAAGGTAAGCCGTTATACAAAATTGTTACGATCTGCATAGTGGATCAGTGAGGTGGGATTTCTAAAAGGTAAGCCGATGGGAATCGGTTTGTATGGACCCTTCGCCACTGCTGGCTGCTTACCCGTGGGCTTCTTGGTGAACTGACATCCTATACAACTGGTCACATATTTTTCCACTCTTCTTCTCATTTTTGGATACCAGTATTTTGCCTGAATCGCTTCTAAGCATTTTGCTGTTCCTAGATGTCCATGATCATCATGATATATTTTCATTATGTGCCACCTTGCACTTTTGGGCAGAACGGGTCTGGTCCCCTCATTAACAACACGACACAACAAGCCGTTTACGATTTTATAATCTTTAGCAAGACCGCTCTTTTTGTTTTTGCCAGCCTCTAGTTCCAGCTGAAGGTTTTTGATAAGTGATTGAATCTCTTCGTCACCCTCTTGAAGCGTTTCAATAAAATCCTTCTCTTCAATGCGCTGAATTGCAATCGGATTCCGACTAAGAGCGTCAACGTGGGACATCGAACTTCCCGGTCTGTGCTCAACGTCGAAGTCGTATTCCTGAAGATCAAGCCACCAACGTGCTATACGTGGTGATAGATCTCTCTTTGACCATGCCAGACGCAATGCAGAGCAATCTGTCACAACACGAAACTTGAGTCCCGAAACATAGACTTTGAACTTCTGAATGCTGAATACAACAGCCAATGCCTCAAGTTCGAAGCTGTGATACTTCGCTTCAGTCGCCGATGTTTGTCTACTTGCATATGCAACAGCCTTCCACTCGCCATTCTCTTGACACTGTAAAAGTACACCACCTAACCCAGCCTTAGAAGCGTCGGTGTGGATTTGTGTCTCACACTCGTGATTATAAATTGCGAGAACTGGATCGGATGTTAACAGCCTTTGTAAGGTCTTCATAGCATTGGATTGCTCAGTACCCCAACACCAAACTACATTCTTCTTGGTCAGTAAAGTAAGTGGTCTAGCTAATGTAGCAAATCCTTTGATAAACTTGCGGAAGTAAGAGGCCAGCCCTAGAAACTGTCTAACCTCATGTACATTCTCGGGTGTTTTGAAATCAGCAACTGCTGTCAGCTTGTGTGGAGATGGTCTAATTTCACCACAGGTAATGTCATGACCCAAATATTCTACTGTTTTAGTCAGAAAAGAACACTTGTTTCGCTTTAGTTTTACACCAGCCCTTTTTATCAGCTCGAGAACCATTCGTAGATTATTTAAGCAGTCATCGGCATCATCTCCCCATATAATCACGTCATCAATGTAGACCTCTGCGCACTTGTGTATAACAGGAGTAAGAATCTTATTCATTGCCCTCTGGAAAACAGCTGGCGCGTTGGATAATCCGAAACTCATCATTCTGTACTGGTACTGACCATCAGGGGTGACAAATGCTGTAAGTGGTCTTGATTGTGGTGATATTTTGATTTGATGGTATCCATTTGCAAGATCTAAACTACAGAATACCGACTTATTCACCAGTCTGTCCAGTAGGTCCTGTATAAGAGGCAGGGGATACCTTTCCTTTACAGTGATTTTATTTAATGCCCGGTAGTCAACAACTAGTCGATAACCACCATCTTTCTTCTTGATTAACAGAATCGGACTGGCGTAGGATGATGTCGACTCTTCAATGATGCCAGCTTCGAGTAACTCTGCTACAATTTGTCTTACTATTTCTTTTTCGTGAAATGACATTCTATAAGGTTTGTAATTGATCACTTTATTTTCTGACAATGTAATAGTCATCTCAATATCACAATTACCTAACTCCATACTATTTCCTGAAAAGCAGCTATCAAACTCGTCGAGGAGAGAGATAAGAGAGTCTCTCTGAGCCGTAGTTAAGTTTTCACCAATTTTAAGTGCACTTGGTTTCGTTTCCGATTCTAGCAATTGAGCTCGGGCAATACATTCATCACTTTTTAATTCAACAGGTGCTTTTGTTTTATTGATAAGTTTAATCACAGTTGTACCATCGTGACCTTCCACTTCTTCTTCCAGTACATCCTTCTCATATCGAGGTTGCCTTTGTTCACTGTGATTTACTTTTATAAGACCACTTGTAATGGGTTCTGTTCTCACAGTGACTTTATTCATTCCAGGGCATAAAGTTGTGTTTTCTTGAGGATATAAACGGATTTTTTCCAATTTCTCACAAAACTCTGTAACATCTGATATCATTTCCTTGTTGAACACATTAAGCTGTGTTGATGTTTTAATAACAAGTATATCAGGTGATTCTGTATATGGTTGACCAATTAAGATATCAACTTCCTGGATTTCATTTGGGACTATATAAAATTTTGTTTCTACTTCCACGCCATCAACATTCAGTGATGCATTAGTAACACCTAACGGTAGTGTCAGGGCATCTCCATATCCTTTGATGATAGTGTTGTCACTGACTGTAGAGTCCAATTGTAATTTTTCACAAAAGCTTTGCTTCATTGTGTTGCAAGAACTACCAAAATCTATAAAGGCTTCGGCAGGAAACTCATTTACAAGAACTGTTTTGAAATATTTCTTGTCAGAAACATCACCGTTCGCTGTTTGAATTTTCCTTACATTTTTGTCTTGTCTCGTTTTCTGTTTTCTACACTCATCTATTGAATGTCCCTTAATTTTACAATGAGAGCAGTGCTTGCTTTCATTCTTCTTCTTAAAACAATTCTCTTCTAAATGCCCGAGGCGGTGACAGAAGTTGCATTTTCTGTCATCTTGCTTCCTCGGTCTAAGTTTACCACATACTTTGGCCTTGTGACCGACCTTGCCACAAGTGAAACACTTGACTGCCTTGCCTGAATTTTCATTATACGATGTCCCTGTGTACTGTACTACAGCACGGTCAGTTGATGTTTTCATGCTTGCCAGGTACTTAAGTAAAGAATTTGTATCACGGCAACCAGCAGATAAGGCGCCAACCTCAAGCAGTTTATCCCCAAGCGTTCCTATAATTGCCTGAGCAATAACTTCATCGCTCATATCACACGTCATACCAATACCCAGTTTATCATAATAAAACTTGATCGGATCTTCATCTTTCGACTTGACGCGATTCACAAGTTCTCTAATCTGTGAAAGCTTATTTTTTGTGAATGGGAAGGCTCTGATCAACTTTTCCTTCCATTGATACCAGCTGATCTCATATGAATCTTGATGCTCATACCAGCCTTTGGCATAACCACCAAGCTTTGCTGTGCAGTTGCAGATCAGAGTGCGTTCATCCCAACCATGCATACTTGCAACACCTTCCAGATTCCGAATCCAATGCTCTATCGATACAGATGTTGTCTGTGGATCGAACTCGGGTATAAAATCATTACGGCCCACATACCGAACCACTGACTGTGGCCTAGGCGTTGATGACTCAGGTGGAGTTTCCGTGTGATAGGCATGTTTCTCTCTTAATTCTCTTATCAACCCTTCTAAAGCTTCAATCCTACAATCTTTTCTTTTCAGATCTTTCTTTAGCTTCTTACTTTTAGACACTTTAGAATGACTTATTGTCCCGCTTGAGCTAGAGGAGGATGAACTGTTTGACCTACGTCTCTTCTTATGCCGGCCCATGTTAAAAATTTAAATAAAATCGAACTATGAATGTGGTAGTTTAAGCACTAAGTCCTTATTTGTAATACTAAAACTTAGTCGTCCTTTCAAAAAAATGACTTTTGAAAACGTTTCACATATGAAATCAAAATAATTAAAAAAGTTTTATTGTCTTCAATTCACTTTTAGTCTATGTCTATCACTGATTTATAATAATATCTATTTATATTTTGTCACCAATATAGTACCATTAATGTCTCTCACATACCCAGTAAATAAACAATAAAAGAAAGAGTCAAAGTCACTAAAATATTGTGTGAAGTATGGATAGATCTCACCAAGCTTTGTTTTTTTTGACGGGTCCCACTCTCACGCTTGTTTATTATAGCAAAAACTATTCGTTCGGGTCCCGCTACCCGACTCCGCAAGTTCGTCGCAGGTACGTTGGCGAGGCGCTTATCGGTGCGGTATTTTAAGTGTTTCCTCGATAACTCGGTAGATCCCTGGGCTCCGGGCTCCAACTTGAGTAAATGTTTATGTTACGTTGCGGGATGAAAGAGTCTTTGTTCTCGAAAAGTTTTTGTCTACACTAATATGCACCAATTGTTCAATTTTATTAATTTTAGTAAATGTTCAAGATTATTAATTCTTTGGTTATCAAAAATTTACCATTACACAGTAATCGTTTTTTTTTTGTAATCCAAAACAGAATGAAATTACTTACAAAGCACTTTTATATTTAACATTGAGCTTACCAAAATTTAAAATAGTCCTATGCACTTTTAAAAATATAAATTACTTAGTTCTGGTAATTGTTCTTCACATCACAGTATATAGCACTACACAAAACTTATTTATTGTTGTCCACACATAGTTGTGAGCAAGTGGATTTTTTATCCCACTTCTGAATCTTTTAGTTGAAAAGGATCTTATTATTGAAAGATTATTTGTCTCACACAAAACTATTTAATTATAAAATTACAAATTTACTACACACGTCTACATGCTCCGATGACGACCGCGCGAGCCCCCAACCATAGTGCGGGGACGCACAGTATCGGTAAATAGTGATGCGCCGCCTGCGTCATGGTATCGATCTTCTTATCAGTTGAGCGCTAATCTTATGGTGGTGACAAGGAATTCACGCCATAAAGCTGTTTGTGCCGACGACTGAGAGTTTTGAACGTAGCATTGCCCTCAGATCAGTAACGGATAGATACCGTAACCGTGTCTCAGTTCAGTCACCAAAATGTTGGTACTTGATTTTTAGACAGTTTATGTGGTATAGATTTTGTACTAATGTAGGTGTAATAATTAATAATTAGCGACAGAAAAAAAAAACTAAACAAAATAACTTACTAACACGAAATATTGGTCGTTTACCTTAGTTGGTGTAGTAATCCGACTAAGTAAAAAATCACTAATTAGTGCGTGTATACCGAATGTAAGTGAATTTTGAATTTATGTTGGTTACTATCTTTTTACTTTCCTCTATGGTTACTATTTATGTCAAATCTCCCTGTGAGTATAAATGTTCCTTGTGTCAAATCGAAGATGTCAAATGTAATTTTCACGTTTTAATAATTATTTATTTTGTGTTTTCTTTGCGTATTTTGTTGTGTAAAAGCTAGCTTGTTAAGATTTATAAGAATAAAATTAGAAGAAGTCGATTAGAGGAGTTTATGGAAAGGTGAAATAAAAGGTTGGTACTTGATACAAATCCTTGGACGATTCGTCCAAGTACAAATCATTAGAAAACTCAGATAAACCTAAATCCAACCAGGAAAATACTTTCATGAAAGTTTTTATTAAAACTTACGCTGTTTTAGTTTAAGCTTCTCTTAATAATTGTTTCTTTATATTTATGATTAGCTATCCATGACCTTGATTTGTTTTTACTATTGGCTATAGATGCATTAATTGCAATTTTTTAAAGACGACCTGCCCCCATTCTCCAATTGCCAACCTTACGTTTAAAGCTTAAAATATGAGCAATAGACGATTAAATAACGTGTCGTAAGCTTATGTAAATCTCAGACTTTGATATTGTGTTACAAGCTTACGACACGTAATAACGTAGCGTTCAAACGCATAGAATGTTGGCCATTTGAGTAGGGGGACAGAGCGTGATTACGATAATAGCCTAGGTCTTATTTCAACACGGTAGAGCTTAATGAGAATCCCACAACTTATACAACTTATGGTTTACTTATTTCATTACAGATAATGTGTATCATCTCACAAGCGACAAAAATATCAATTTTTCCTTCCAAATTAATAAAAACGTACAAATTGGACGAAATACAACCTGGCAGAGCGACATGCGGCAGATACCTACGTTTTTTTGTGCCTTATTCAAATATGATATTAAATAAACAAATAAGGCCCCAAATGATACAAATCTACGAGTTAAAGTGAGATCTTTTTTTTGGAAAATATAACATGAATCTTTACTTTGTTATAATAAATATTAAAATTTATTGAGAAGATGTTTTTATTTAATATCGTTTCATATTTAACCTCAACTTAAAATAAAAAAGTTATAGGCCTTAATTTAATAAGTGTAATCGATTTATTACGGCCAAAGTCAAGTTTTCGGAAAATTACATTTAGTTATAGAACTGTTTTCTTATATTCCTACAGTTAAATAATTAATTAAATAATATATATAAAGACTTAAAATTAGATAGGCCTTATTTGTATCAAGTATTACCTTGATACGGACGGAATTAACATATTATTTGCAACTAAGTAGAATATTATTTAGATTTAACACAATATTTTCTAATTTTGTAACATGCTTGATAGGAAAGTAAATGTTGCTTCTTTGCAAAGATTTGGCTTATATAAAAATATATCTAAGTTATATTAAGGAAACTATAGGTCTAGAATGTAAACCTAAACTAAGATTAATATTTTTTTATGAGACCGTTTGTTTCTTAACAATAAATAAATAAATAAACAAACCGCGGTACAACATAGTCATTGGCGTGAATACTTCTATTTTAATTTAATTTAGTATTTTTTGTGTCTAAAATAGTCTAAATAATGTCTTTCAGAGCTTATTTGCGACGAAATCAAGGGCAATTATAAACCGATAAATATGAGAACCCGTGTTAGAAATCCTCTAGTCAGGGGGTGGGTCAGGTTGTGCCCAACGCTGAATATTAGTGGCCCTAAGGCTATGCGGGCCCTCAATTCAGTAGAAATATTGATTAAAAATATATGAATACTTAGAAGGTTTAACTTTTGAATACTTATTTTTGATCGATGGACTAATATTGTCCGTTAAGTGGCTATAATACCTACCGCTTGAAATTTTAGGTGAATATTCTTCGTCTACATGCACGTTGCTTGCTTAATTTAATAGGCGTTTGCTGTCAAGTTTCTGACGACTGTGTATTGTATTTATGTATCTCTATCTACAACGTGTCACAGAATAAAGGGCTAAAGCAGACTACCTATTAGTAGTATATTATATAGCATGGGCGTAATTTCAGGTTTTTAACTGGGGGGGGCAAGACCTACCAAAAAGTCTTTTACTGCATTTTATCGTATACTAGCGGCCGCACGCGCCTTTAGTCAGTTTCATTCACTAATCTTGTACCTTTGCTTTACTAATGTAAAAAAAACGGCCGCGCAGCGCAATTTTTTGTCAGTTTCATTCACTAATCTTCTAATCTTGCCGTTTTCGCCTGTCTAATAACAAAAACATTAATCTGTATATAGCAAAAACAAACGGCCGCGCAGCGCGATTTTTAGTCAGTTTCATCCAGTAATCATGTACCTACTCTTGCATGTCTACAGTAAAAAAACGGCGGTGCAGCGCGATTTTTAGTCAGTTTCATCAACTAATCTTGTAATCTTGCCTGTCTAATTTGTCAGCAAAAACAAACGGCCGCGCAGCCCGATTTTTAGTCAGTTTCATCCACTAATCTTGTACTCTTGCCTGTCTATCGTAGTAAGCGGCCGCGCAGCGCGATTTTTAGTCAGTTTCATCCAGTAATCTTGTACCTACTCTTGCATGTCTACAGTAAAAAAACGGCGGTGCAGCGCGATTTTTAGTCAGTTTCATCAACTAATCTTGTAATCTTGCCTGTCTCATTTGTCAGCAAAAACAAACGGCCGCGCAGCGATTTTTTTAGTCAGTTTCATTCACTAATATTGTACATTTACCTATCCAATCCATACTATAGTAAAAACAAACAGCCGCGAAGCGCGATTTTGAGTCAGTTGAGGCCTGAGTTACGGGTGTGTTAATATAATACTAGAAATATTTTTGTGGTAAAAGAGTTTATGTTTTAGACAGGGCTGGCTCCGTGAGCTGTAGACCTCGCGATAAAATAAAATAAAATGTCGCCATGAAGTTTTCAAAACACACAGTAGGTACGTAAGTGTTCGCAGCTAGATGGTGCTCCTAATTTTGATGATTTTTCAAAATGGGAGAATATTTTTTTTATAAATTTGGAAAAATTGGCTTGACTAAACAGTTATATATAATTATCGAACCTACTCACAAAATTTCACCAGAATGGGTTGAGAAATGCGACCTGTAAAGGAGATCAAACAGCCGGAAAGCTGGACTGAAATATGTTTTTTTACATATCTCCGTCATTTTATTAAATTTAGAAAAATTGCCTCGACAAAAAATCTATATATTTATCAAATCTGCTCACAAAATTTCACCGGGATCGGTTGAGAAATGCGACCTGTAGAGGAGAACAGACAGCGCTGGAAATCCGGACTGAAATACGATTTTTTTACATTATTCCGCCATTTAAAGAAAAAATTATAAACTGGCTGGACAAAAAAAATATACAATTTTCAAACCTGCTTACAAAATTTCACGAGAATCGGTGGAAAAATGCGACCTGTAGAAGAAAACAGACAGAACTGGAAAGCCCGACTGAAATATGTATTATTAACATTTCTCCGTCATTTAAAAAAATTCAAAAAACTGGCGTGACAAAGAAATTCAATATTATTTCGAACCTACTCACAAAATTTCACGAGAATTGGTTAAGAAATGCGACCTGTAAAGGAGAACAGACAGCGCCGGAAATCCGGACTGAAATACGATTTTTTTACATTATCTCCGCCATTTAAAAAAAAAGTTAAAAACTGGCTGGACAAAAAAAAATATACAATTTTCAAAACTGCTTACAAAATTTCACGAGAATCGGTGGAGAAATGCGACCTGTAGAAGAAAACAGACAGAACTGGAAAGCCCGGCTGAAATATGCATTATTAACATTTCTCCGTCATTTTGAAAAATTTCAAAAAACTGGCGTGACAAAAAAAATCTATTTTATTTTCGAACCTGCTCACAAAATTTCACGAGAATCGGTTGAGAAATGCGACCTGTAGAGGAGAACAGACAGCGCCGGAAATCCGGACTGAAATACGATTTTTTTACATTATCTCCGCCATTTAAAGAAAAAGTTAAAAACTGGCTGGACAAAAAAAAATATACAATTTTCAAAACTGCTTACAAAATTTCACGAGAATCGGTGGAGAAATGCGACCTGTAGAAGAAAACAGACAGAATTGGAAAGCCCGGCTGAAATATGTATTATTAACATTTCTCCGTCATTTTGAAAAATTTCAAAAAACTGGCGTGACAAAAAAATTCTATTTTATTTTCGAACCTGCTCACAAAATTCCACGAGAATCGGTTGAGAAATGCGACCTGTAGAGGAGAACAGACAGCGCCGGAAATCCGGACTGAAATACGATTTTTTTACATTATCTCCGCCATTTAAAGAAAAAATTAAAAACTGGCTGGACAAAAAAAAATATACAATTTTCAAACCTGCTTACAAAATTTCACGAGAATCGGTGGAGAAATGCGACCTGTAGAAGAAAACAGACAGAACTGGAAAGCCCGACTGAAATATGTATTATTAACATTTCTCCGTCATTTAAAAAAAATCAAAAAACTGGTGTGACAATAAAATTCTACATTATTTTCGAACCTGCTCACAAAATTTCATGAGAATTGGTTGAGAAATGCGACCTGTAGAGGAGAACAGACAGCGCCGCAAATCCGGACTGAAATACGATTTTTTTACACTATCTCCGCCATTTAAAAAAAAGAAACTGACTTGACAAAAAAAATCTATACAATTTTCAAACCTGCTTACAAAATTTCACGAGAATCGGTGGAGAAATGCGACCTGTAGAAGAAAACAGACAGAACTGGAAAGCCCGACTGAAATATGTATTATTAACATTTCTCCATCATTCTGAAAAAATTCAAAAAACTGGCGTGACAAAAAAATCTATATTATTTTCGAACCTGCTCACAAAATTTCACGAGAATCGGTTGAGAAATGCGACCTGTAGAGGAGAACAGACAGCGCCGGAAATCCGGACTGAAATAGGCTTTTTTAACATATCTCCGCTATTTTGAAAAATTTCAAAAAACTGGTTTGACAAAAAAAATCTACGTCATTTTTAAACCTGCTTACAGAATTTTACTAGAATCGGTTGAAAAATGCGACCTGTAGAGGAAAACAGACAGAGCTGGAAAACGGACTGAAATTCGTTTTTTTAACATATCTCCGCCATTTTGAAAAATTTCAAAAAACTGGTTCGACAAAAAAATTCTATATAATTTTCAAACCTGCTCACAAAATTTCACAAGAATCGGTTGAGAAATGCAACCTGTAGGCTGGAACAGACAGCCGGACATACGAAAGAATTTTTGCCCAAGCTGAAGCAGAGACGCTTCGCTCGCACTCCGTGCTCGCTCGGTCAAAAAAGTTTTTAAAAAATAACGTTGGTAGCTAAAAAACTGACTTTACCGACCATTTTTTTGAAAAACTGACTTACTGACCGAAGTAAAAAAAACGACTTTTACTGACTGTACTGACCATTTTCGACCCTTGCTTTGTCATACTGCTCTACAGATTCAAAGGGAACCTTACTCCCTCCCCCAATTTAGGAGGGAATTTTTCCCCTTCTTGGTAACTCTGCTGCTCTAAATAGTAAGAATTAGGGCTTATTAATAATAAATGTAGGAAATGCCACGTTTTTGAGTCACTAATATTCTGGGGGGGCAAAATAGAGGGTTGAACAATTCTGGGGGGGCAACTGCCACCCCTTGCCCCCCCCCAAATTACGCCCATGTTATATAGATAGATAGAATAAAAGTATTTATTCACCTCTCCAGCACGAAAAAGGCGTCTCTGGCGCGTAAAGGCCAGCAAAATCGATTTTCTTACCGACCATATTTTGCTTTAACCCATTATCCTGTTAGGTTGTTTCAACGTAATAAATGAAGCGCAGATTGCTACCACTTCTTCTTCATCCCATCATCACCCTTTGCTGCCATCCTATCCCCATCCGGCTTTGGAAATATTCCACTATTATTTCCAATACAGGGCGAAATCATTACAAGTCATTACAAATTTAGTATCTCACGAAGCTAAGAATTGATAGATAACTTTAGGACAAGATGTAAAATAAAGATTATTAATATAATTGAAAAATATTAGAACAAAATCGACTCACCCGTAGCAGCTCAGACGGGACTCGAAACCGCACCCTTAGGATTCCGGCCCAATGCACTAACCAATTATGCTACCGAGTTGCTAGCAGGATTGGCGAAATTTTCTAATACTTTTCACGATTCCGCTGTAGGCCAGCGCCATCTCATCAATGTGAAGTGAATTACTTCGACATTCGAAAGCAACACCTTTGCAGATGCTAGACAAATCAATTAAGATGAAATAGCCATATAATTTTTCAACTTTTTTTAGATTTTTTATGAAATTTTAAAAATGTAAAATAAACTTTGAGAATTTTTCGTCCTAAAGTTATCAAAATCACGATTAGAGTTTAAAAGATAAAATGACATCGATATTAGGTTGTACTCGTATTTGCAAGTTGTTATAAGTATTGAAAAATATTAAAAGTTTCGGTCTTTAGTTGTGGTTGCGGTCGGTCGGTGGGACCGGGAACCCTATTAAAAAGCTTACCATATGATAGGGTTTCCCTTTCGTTAGGGTTAATCGACGATTTGCTTACCGTATTAATAGGGTTTTTGAAAACAATTCTATGAAATACCCAATCAAAAACACCTTTAATGATTGCTTGAACACGTTTTAAAACCCCTTCATAAAGCCCCAATAGGGTTTTCGGATTCGGTAAGTGCTTACCTGGGTTACCTTTTCGATAGAGTTACCGTATTGATTGATAGGGTTTTAAAAACAAGTCTATTAAATACCCAATTAAAAACCCCTTTAACGATAAGCGGTTCCGGTCCTGAAAACTGCCGGTCTTGGAATACCTCTTCAATAATTGAGTACTGCATTTTAAAACTTGGCTATTCCACTTTTTGTGTTTTTGCACAATTTGAGAAAATAGTATTTTAGGTATGTACCTATGTATTTAACCATAAATTTTGTTGCATTATTTATTAAAGACAAAAGGAGCTTTGAGAGTAATTGCTTTGTGCAGGATTCAAAAATGTAGCATTAATATATTTTGAATAAATTCAAAATTTGAAATGGAATAATCTAGTCTTGACGCGGTGGATTGAGATTTTGTTATATGCGACTCCCTAGAAATTAGGTACTCTAGGAATAATCATGTTTTGATGTTATGTTGGTTATGTGACTGAATGTTTTGATGACTGAAACATATGTGTTTTGTTGTAAATTTAGTTTTTTAACTACTTGAGTAACCACAATTTGTTCCAAATGTTGTTGTAAATGTAATATTTTGATATTAATGTCAGTTTGAAATGGAATAGTCTACTTGTGACGAAATTATGCCTTTTATTATTGTTATTTTTCTGATGCAATAGGCATGATGACTATTTTTACATAAATTACCTCAAAAAAAAAACATTGGTAAAATAATTATTTGGCTAGCATAAAAACTGCTCGAGATATCACAGTTTGAAATGCACACAAGTTGGACTCACCCGAAAACGCTCCATCCGAAAGGCTACTTAGTTATGACGTCACGCTTGAGTAACTACTCAATGTATGCAACGCGTAGGAAATTTGTTCGGCAGCTATATTAAATATGGTGTTTATCAAAATGGTTTCTTAGACAAATTTGCTATAAATTCTATGGACTAATTAAAGGTATTATTTATTTTAATAAATTTTATACTTTTTAAATGGACTTGTCCACCCAACTTTGAAGGGTCATAAAACAAATAATACGCAAAATATACAACCAAGAGGTATACAAGCTAAAAGTTTTATATGTTTATGATTTTTATTAGTATTTCGTTATTTTATTCATAGTCATCATCCCAATTATCGATATTTGATCCACTTTTATTTTAGTGGAGTAAATTCAATGTTATGTTACCAATCGAAAAAAAGTACAAAAGTCAATTCTGTCAAAAGTGGAATAGTCAAGTTTTGACCATTCTACTTTTGACCTCCTCTTTTGACAAAAACAGCTTCAAAATTAAATACCTCTAAAAAGTAAGAAATAATATTCAAATCATTAATTACGCATAACATTATTAATAAAACACGTCTAATGAAGTCGGTGGGGCTAGAAGACAACTTATATTTTTTTTATTTCTAATAGCCCCACCCGACTTCATGAGATAGACGTGTTTTATTAATAACTAGCGCCCGCCCGCGGTTTCACCCGCGAGGTTACCGTTCCCGTGGGAGTATCAGGATAAAAAGTATCCTATGTTTTAATCTAGGTTGTCTACTATTGGTGTGCCAAATTTCAATCAAATCCGTTTAGTAGTATTCACTTCTCAAGCTTACGCGCTCACTAGACATGAAATAAAACACTTTTTAACGGATACTAGCGCGATTTTATTGAATGTACTTTGGTATTTAGTTGGTATTTGGTTTGATTTTTGGTTTTCCCGACGTTTCGGCACCTTTGCAGCTGCCGTGGTCACGGGGGACTGAAGCTACCCGTGAGCCTACCCTCAAGCGATGAATTTTTTTAGACGTTCAGAAATTAAAATTTAACAAAATTTTTAATTATTTTATGTTAATTTATAATTTAATTTTATGAATTATTTAATGCTAAAAAGAGAAAGAATCTACTGAAACTACCACCATTTCATAAAATTGGGAGGCCCCTCCAAGAAAGAAATGGCGAAAGAAAACTTGGAGAGGAAGCCAACCTCCGTTTAGTAGTTTTTGCGTGATTAAGGAACAAACATCTAAACATCCAAACCCACAAACTTTCACATTTATAATAATAATAGGAAGGATGTTATGCGTAACTAATAATTTGAATATTATTTCCAGTGGCGGCCTTACCCATGGCGAGGCTCCGGGCGGCAGGGTCTTTGCGAGGCCCAGGGTTCGTTACGGACAGAAACCAAAAAATTTTTGAGTCTATTTTCTAAATGTACGTTGAAATCATTAAAACTGGCAGTAAAACCACTGTAGAACTTAGAGACTGGTAACTGGCTAATGAAGGACATGTTGAATGTATGTGGAAGTTTGTAATTAAAATACTAAAAACTATAAAAACAAACAGGCGGGTCATCAAATTAAGAGTAAAATAAAAATGAGAACTACCTAGCTTAGCTGAAGAGAAAAAAATATAAGTTTGATTTAATGTTTTATTTTTATTTTGACTGTTTCCATGCATATTTTGTATTGCTACGGTTTTCTCTCATTCATTCCGCGTCATTTTTATATTTACTTACGAATTCCGAACAAGACATATCTTTTGCAATTTTGTGTGGCAATATGATAAGAAACTTTTTACTGGTTCTTTTATTTCTATTGATATTATGTATAATCTATTTTTTTTAAATTTACTTGGGTTGTTGCGCGAGGCCCCTGCAAGAGCGAGGCCCCGGGCGATTGCCCGGTTCGCCACCCCCTAAGGCCGCCACTGATTATTTCTTGCTTTTTTAGACGTATTTAATTTTGAAGCTGTTTTATTTCAGGTTTTTTGAAGGTTTTTTTAAAAAGCTTTTTTATTTTCAACTTTTTAGTGGTAGGTATGTAAGCGTGTAAATATTTCCTCGTAGTCCAAGTCTAGTCCAGAACGTTGCATCGCAGACCATGGTTTGGTTTGTTTTGGATTGTCATAAACCTACCAAAATCTTAATCACTTTACATATACTATTTGAATTTGAGGAGTTCCCTTGTGTATCTTCGAAGTCCAAAGTACAATATTGATAAAACTAATATGCAACCACTCTTGAAGTATACCCTTTCAAACAAAAAAAGAATCATCTAAATCGGTTCATAAACAAAGATGTTATGTCCGAAAATCCGTAAAAACACGTGTGATGGCAAGCTAAACTAAAAAATTACCTGCCAGATCTCTGTAATTTTTTTATGGGACCACACACAAACTATGTTCTTTGAAATAAAAAAAGAATTGTATAAATCGAATAATAACTAACGAAGTTATGGTAAAACATACATAAAAAATAATAATAAAAAAATATACCGTCAACTTGATAACCTCCTCCTTTTTTAAAGTCGGTTACCTCACGGAGCCACCAGCGTGAGCTGTAGACCTCACGATACAAAGGCTCAAATTATACAAGGAAAAACTGGCTTGAATAAACATTCAAAGTCCTGAGTGACTGACTGACTCAACTCAACGCACAGCCCAAACCGCTAAACCTAGAGACTTGAAATTTTGCACATAGAGATACCTTATACAGTGTAGGCATCCAATAACAAAGGATTTTTAGAAATTTCACTCCTAAGGGGGTAAAATAGGGGATGAAAGTTTGTATGGAAGTCTATTCTGGAAGGACGGGGACGGAGACGAACTATAGTTTTGTAAAAATTACACTTTTCCAAAATGATAACGTTTTCAACACCTAAATATCGATAAATTTAAATTTTTTTTGCAACGCTGTACTAATAAATGTAATAATGTATAATCCCTTAAAAAAATAATGTGAAATTAAATGTACTATCCATGAAAATTGCTAGTGCGCCTAGCAGCCATTTTTAAACCTCAAAAGGGAAAAAATATGTAAAATAATAATTTTAAATAGGTACCTAGACCTTATGTTTTATTTTTATTTTATTTATTATTAAGGGAAACAAACAGCTGCTTTTACACAGGATGACATGAATGAATAACAATGCAATAGCCAATACAGTTTCCACTATTAGCATTAGCAGACATGCAACAGTATTAAACTATTATTCGACTTATTTATAGTTATACTTAACTTACTTAAAAAGAAAATACAATAAGTAATACTTGTTTAAATGTGCCTACATATAATTTAGCGAATGTGAAAACACTACAATGTTATTTGCAATACAACCACTAGCGATTATTATTGAAAAAATACACAACAATTTATCTATTTATTGGACCTCATCAACAACTTTGTTTTAAAAGATCTAGTATTATCAAAAAATATATCAATATCCTTAAATTTTTTATTGTAACTTCTGCATGCGCGAACCAAAAATCTGTTTTTTTGCATATTTTGTTTTACAAAATGGAATTCTAAAAATTGTTTGCGTACGTAAATTTTGTTTTGAACAATATAGTGAAATACGGCGTAATAAGTAAGGAGAATTAACCTGGTTATTCAAGACTTTATAAAGAAACATCTGATCACGTATTGTTCTACGATAGTCCAGGGGCTTCAAACAGTTTTGTTATTGAAAATAAGTGGATGTTACGGTGACAAGGTTTCAGCGTATTAGCAATTTGCGGGGATTATACCTCATGTATAGGGTTACTATTACCATATCAACATTTGGAAAGTCCTGACAAAAAGCCGGGCATTTCAATAAAAGTCCGGTAATTTAAAAAAAAAACTGACTGTCTGATAGTGACAGGCAGGAGTACCTATACCAAGAACCTTATATTCATATATATGAATATAAGGTTCTTGACCTATACCATCAAAATGACATCTTCGCTATGATGTAGGTACGTACATATTTTTTTTATGTGCTTAGGTACATTTTGATGCACAAGATAAAATGTTACTACCAAAAATAATTTTTTGAAAAATTGGATCATTAGAAACAGATTATCGTGTATTTACTTATTTTTTGGTAATTATAATACTGTACGTGGGTGACGGACGTGGCTCAGACAGACTATAAATTTTGGGACATCTCTTTAACATTACTGCTATGTTATGTTTTATAACTAGTATGACACCCCCAATTTAAAAAATCGGACAAATTACAAATCCCGACAAAGTCGTTCAAACGGATGGTATGGTAACCCTGCTCATGTAGGCCCTTTAAGTGCAGCTACACAAATAGTTGCGCAGAACACTTGGGGTCGGAAAAGTCTGAGTGGCGTGCCGTGCGTGCCGCATGCCGCATTGCCGCCTCAGTCAGTCCGCACTCTTCTCGTCCGTGAGTCGGATCGTCCGAACCAGCCGCGCCGCTCGTCTCGTGCGATATCGCCTTCTCTTCGCTTTTGGTATTAACAGGTAAGCAAACCTTGTTTTAGTTTAGTGGCCCCAAACAAAACAATATTGCCTACTTTTAATTTTCGACTAAACTTTAGTCGACTGTCGAAAATTTAAAGTAACCAGTTGTTTTGTTTTCCGTTTGGTGCAGATGGTTTTATTTGGGTATTAAAATTTCTAATTGTTTAATGTCTTATTTTTGTTTTTCAAAGCGCTTTTTTATTTTGCGGATAAGAGATGGGGTATTAACTTTTGTATTGAATTATGGAAAATAGGTTTTAATAATGTTATTCATACTGTACAGTTATTTGTTATTAAACTGCGTTAGTAGGTACGTATTTTGCGAATAATTCTCAATGCGAAAGAACGTTATAAGTTAGTATTAACACACAATTGATAGTGCATCTGCAATCTTTGCTTTGTTTTACTCTTTTTAAAGTACCTAGGACCTAGGTGTTTGTCTAATCTATTTTTTGTTGGTTTAGATTGACCTAGTATAGGTACTTTATTTGTTCTGGCAATTTGTTCCAGTGCTTGTGAGGGTTGTTGTTCTTACAAGTTTGAAGCTGGGTGGGTCCACTTAAGTGAGCTTTAGGTAAAATATCCACTTAAGTGAGCGTTAGGTAAAAATATCCACTTAAGTGAGCGTTAGGTAAAATATATCTACATAAGTAAGCGTTAGGCAAAATATATCCACTTAAGTGAGTGTTAGGTAAAATATATCCACTTAAGTGAGAGTTAAGTAAAATATATCCACTTGAGTGAGCTTTAGGTAAAATAATATCCACTTAAGTGAGCGTTAGGTAAAATATATCCACTTAAGTGAGCATTAGGTAAAATATACACTTAAGTGAGCGTTAGGTACTTTTCTGTGTCGGCATCTTGTCAAAGTTTGTTAAAATATTTTCAAATTATTCCGATTCGATAGAAGTTAGATTTATTGGCTTTCCAAAAAAGTACTTTATTTATTTATTTATCTAAAGATATTTATGTCAGAATCGTAAAATGTACACAGTTTATTGCCAAATCTGCACATTTTGTTGGCAGGATGTGCGTTTTATCACACATCTCATCTTGATTATCAATTCAAGTTTCCTATTGTCCGAAACATATTGGGATTTTTACAAAGACCCCAAAAATTGCTCGGAACGTTGGGTTTTATTAGTTTATCGGATATTGATATTAAGTGTCAAATATTAAAATCCGGGGTGGTAACCGTTTCACACAAAAATCATGAGATTTCGTGCATTACCTAGCTTTTTCCTAAAAGCAAAATAGTTAACCAAATACCTTGTTAGTATAATTTTATGGTACATTAAAATGCTATCACCTAATAGCAAAATTAAACTAAATCCAATTTCGCATGTTCGTCGTCACATTATATACCATTCAGTGTGACTTATTAAATTACAGTTACCTATAATTTCTGGTAAGATAAGCCAAAATATCTACCACTTACTGAACCTTCTTTATTAACAATAGTTCCGATTGATCAATTGGTTTAATTTTGATTTATTTACCTGAAATGCAAGCGTCATAGCATAATACATGTACATTTACTAAGTTATTTATTATGCTGTAATAATGAAATCAAAATTTGTTGAAATTTTAGTTTTTTTTTTTAGTTTTATGCGAAGTTTCGAAATGTTTAATTCCTTTTATTTTAACTATAACTAACACTAATTTATGACATGGAAAAAGAAATTTCAGTTATCTAATTATGTCCAGATAAAGCTAGTTTTATTGGACTACTACTCGAATGGCCAATATTCTAAACGTTTGAACTCTACGCTTATTTATGAAGTTGTTGAACTTTCATTGGTTCGTAGAATAACTTTAACTTTACTTTGAAAGTTCATACTTTAAACTAATTTGAAGTGATAATTCGGTCTAAAGACAAATTTTTAAGTGTTAATTAATTTAAGTACAACAGAAGTGACGGCTTGCGGTACAAAACGACGTATTTTAATCTGTAAAATTCACCCTTTGTCATAAAGGACATCATCCATGTTGTTTCATACATTTTTGGTCCAAATATGAAAGTGCTGGACACAAGACAAAAATGCTTTATTCTGATAGATTTTGTCCATCTAAGCATTTTTAGGGTTCCGTACCAAAATGGTAAAAAAGGAACCCTTATGGTGTGACTCAGCCTGTCTGTCTGTCTGTCTGTCTGTCACAGCTGGATATCTCGAGAACTACTAATGGTATCAACTTGAAATTTGGAATAGTTTAAGATGACATTTGCCCAACTATTTTACAAATAAGAAAGAAATAATAACATTAATATTTTTTTTTACAACAGGGACTGAAAAGGGGTCTTAAAAATTTTAAGTGAGGTGACTAGGGCACGTGGGGTATCATATGAAAGAGCGCTGTTTGTACATTGTAAACCATTTTCCTTTTTTTTCTTAGGCCGCATAGTATTCGACTTATGATGAAAAATGTAAAAAAAATACCGTTCCTCCCCCTTATCTCCGAAGTTTACAAAGAGAAAAATCTGAAATAATTCTATGTGATAGTAGTTTATATAAAGATTACGGGAAAAATAAAACGATGTTTCAATATAACAGACTTTTTTAGAAATTCAAAAAACAAACAAAAATTTTTTAGTTTCACTACCAGTCAACAGATGGCGCTGTCCTAAGCATGCTAACCTAAGGGCAAAAAATAGTTCCACTATCGGTCAAGAGATGGCGCAACCTAACACTACAATAATAAATTGGTGGCTGGTTCTAATATAATTACCTACTATTTGCCGTTCGAATAAACGAAGAATAAGTTCATACTTTACTAAGTAATTATATATATTACTATATAGTAATATAATAAAAACGATGAGCTCGGTGGCGCAGTGGTTTAGCGCCTGGACCAGCGATTGCGGAGGTTAAGCAACGTTCGCAAGGTTCGGTCATGGGATGGGTGATCAAAAATTTATTATCTCGAGCTCCTCCGTGCTTCGGAAGGCACGTTAAGCCGTTGGTCCCGGCTGCATTTGCAGTCGTTAACACCCACCAATCCGCATTGGGCCCGCGTGGTGGGTTATGGCCCGTCCTCCTTATCCACCCATAAGGAAGGCCTGTGCCCCAGCAGTAGGGACATTAAAATGGCTGATGGACTAGTAATATAAACATTTTGCAATGTGGAGTGGCTGAAACGTTTTTCAGTCACCATAAGCAGCATTTGTAAATTAACTGTCCGCCTGTTCGCCCTTCCACATGTCTGCCGATTATCCTACTTTTTTAAAGACTGTCCTAAAATAACATATCCAAATATATTTATGATTGTACAGAACCCTCGGTGCGCGAGTCCGACTCGCTTTTGACCGGTTTTTTTTATTATGGCACCGAAGCCGTAGCACCGCTTCACATTTGTATCAAAATGTATCAAAAAAAGACGGACTTTTCTAATAACTAACTCTAAATTAAAATCAAGTACAGCGGTGCTACAGCTTCGGTGCCATAATACGAAATGCTTAGGCGGACAAAATCTATCAGAATTTGCTATTTGGCCGACTTTTTTACATTTGTGCCAAAATGTATGAACAGACAGACTTTTTAAACTTATTTAAAATCAAGTATGGCGGTGCTATAGCCATAATAAGAACAGCTTAGGTGGACAAAATCTATCATAATAAAGCACATTTGCTTTTTGGCCGGCACTTTCACATTTGGACCAAAATGGATGATGTCCTTTTCGAGTTGCAGCATATCACTGTCTATTGTCAATTTAATGTATTTAAATAGAATAAAAAATATTTTAATGTGTGTGATTATGCAGACCAAGCTTGAGGCAGACGTATAAAAATATACCTAGAGTAAAATATGATCATGGGAGCTTTTGTGTTTGTAGGTACCTACCTACATAGGCTATTGTGAGCGTCGCCTCAGGCGCCCGCGGGCTGAGTCGGCCGCCGCGGGGCGTTTCGTAATCATTTTCGAAATTATTGTTCTGAAGAAGGGCGCCCCAGGCCAGAGCCAGACCCCGGGCCTTTGGCAGGCCCCGTTAGAGTTTCGTGTTCGCATCGCACGTATTCTATAGATACACACAGTGTAGGTTTACAACGACAGCCGATAGTACAGGAGATTTAAAACAACTTCTACAAAGTATCTTCTGAAAATAGGTATTATGTAAACAAGAAAAACGGATGTTTCGTTTTTGTTTGTGGTAATCACTCACACAAAACCAAGTCTTCCGCCGAGTCTGTCAGTCTGTCTGTTCACAATAAACTCAAATACAATTGCACGGATTTTCCATGCGGTTTTCACCAGTTTCATGAGGAAAGTTTAAGTAAGTATATAATTTGTCAAGGTTTTGTGTAAATTAGATGAAATATAACAATAATTTTCGGAAGTGTCGGAAAAAGTCAAGCCGATTATCCCATAAACGATACATGGCGGAATATTCCTCTTTTATAGATCTACAAAAAAGTCTGCGATGGCATGCATATATCTATCTATTAAGAACATCTTACCATACCCATTACCTATCTACAAGGTTAATTTTTAAGTATATCTAAAAATTAAATGGGGTTTTCAGACCACATTAATGAACAACTTTTACTATGTGGCCAACCACGAAATCGCGAAAAAAAATCAGCTGTTCATAGGGTTACCAGGACCAAAATTCGGAAATCCGGTCGCAAGAGGTTGAAAATCCTGATTTTTGGACAAAAGCCCGGTCTTAGACTCGAATAAAAAAATGTGGGCAGTTTACATAAGGAACAACTTATATTATTATTTGCTGGCAACAGTTTTAAAATCGTTATTTTTTGCAAAATTGTTCACAAGTAGGTGGTTTCTTAGAAGAAAATTATAGGCATCTTTCAGGAAACCACCCATTCATAGAGCCTAGTCACGCTCTGAGCTATCTATGCGGCGATGGAAAATCCGGCGGAGTCCGGTCTGAGCTCATAAAATCCGCTCAAGACCGGATTTATCCGATCAGATGGTAACCCTAGCTGTTCCATACATTATAGTCAAGTTGATGTTGTACTTTTCTGTGGAAGAGCTTTTTTTTTTTCGCGATTTTGTGGTTGGCCCCATAGTGAAAGTTGTTCATTTACGTGGTCTGAAATCCCCATTTCATTTTTAGATATAGTTAAAAAATTACCGTGTATATTTCTAAAAAAATGGTTACGTACAGTGCGGTAATCGGAAAGCTATATTAGACGGATACTGACCAGTATTAATCCTTATCAACTTAAATGCATTAGTTAGCATTTCATGCACATTATTATAATATTTATATGAATATCTTAGTTGTCACAAAAAAATTAACGCGTGCGGAACCCACAATTCCACACTACACCGAAGCGAAGGCGTCACTAGTATAAATAAAGTAAAAAAAAATTAAACGGTATTCAAAATTAAATGTATCTGGGTATCTCTGCATAAAATACCTTATTTTTTA
Organism: Agriphila geniculea; assembly: GCA_943789525.1. Lineage (NCBI taxonomy): Eukaryota > Metazoa > Arthropoda > Insecta > Lepidoptera > Crambidae > Agriphila > Agriphila geniculea. Next base: position 5,839,182 of record OX038870.1, read on the forward strand.
ACCGACTTCAAAAAAAGGAGGAGGTTATCAAGTCGACTGAATGTTTTTTTATGTATGTTTTACGATAACTTGCCAGTTGTTAACCAATTTAAACAATTTTTTTTTATCTGAAAGAACATAGTTCAGGTGACGTCCCATAAAATAAAAACCGGTCAAGAGCGAGTCGGACTCGCGCACCGAGGGTTCCGTACAATCATGAATATATTTGGATATGTTATTTTAGGACAGTCTTTAAAAAAGTAGGATAAACGGCAGACAGGTGGAAGGGCGAACAGGCGGACAGTTAATTTACAAATGCTGCTTATGGTGACTGAAAAACGTTTCAGCCACTCCATATTGCAAAATGTTTATATTACTAGTCCATCAGCCATTTTAATGTCCCCACTGCTGGGGCACAGGCTTTCCTTATGGGTGGATAAGGAGGACGGGCCATAACCCACCACGCGGGCCCAATGCGGATTGGTGGGTGTTAACGACTGCAAATGCAGCCGGGACCAACGGCTTAACGTGCCTTCCGAAGCACGGAGGAGCTCGAGATAATAAATTTTTGGTCACCCATCCCATGACCGAACCTTGCGAACGTTGCTTAACCTCCGCAATCGCTGGTCCAGGCGCTAAACCACTGCGCCACCGAGCTCCTCGTTATTATTATATTACTATATAGTAATATATACAGGGTCACTGGAAATATGACGTATTCCTGCTAAGGGGTTAAAGATGAGGTCAAAACAAATATTTTTTGTCATATAACTTTTTCTCAAAAAAATAATAGTTTTTGAGTTAATTGAAATTAAGTATTTTTTTACCAAAAGTACGTTTTCAGACACAAAAATTTAAAATAAAAGATAACTACTCATTCGATTCCGGTTTTTTCATTATTTTGAGATTGAAAACAATCTAAGTGTTGATAATAAATAAAAAAAATTACAAAAAGTACAGGTGTTCATAAAAAATTCAATCCTTGAATGCATTTATTTTTTTATTTTTTTTCAGATTTTTTAGAAATAGCATCAACTATCTTCAAAAAAATCCTAGTAACTAAGTGTGCGTAATATTTTAAAAACATCACCATCTATTCAGCTTTCAGTTGAGGTATAAAACCTAATGATAATTTAAATAAAAAATGAGAAATTAAGACATAACTAAATAGCAGTCCCATTTTATGCAGCAAAAATTTCCTACTTCAAGCGCTTCGAAGGTGGCCGTATTATACTACTTATATCATAAATGTGAAAGTTTGCTTGTTTGGATGATTGTTAATCAATCACGCTAAATGACTGAACGGATTTGGATGAAATTTGGCACACAGACAGTTTATAAACAGGATTTAAACATAGGAGGATACTATTATCTTGGTTAAAGGTTCCCTGGGGATTTTCTCGGATGTAATTGCGGACAAAGTCGCGGGCGGAAGCTAGTTTGCCATAAACGATCGTGCTTACTAAAAATACTTTCGTCCGAGTGAGTTTGAAACATAATTACTTTCCGCCGATGAGTCAAAATTTTATACAGACAGCATCAAATATAACCATGCATATCAGCCATTTTTAATGACTCTCTGCTGGGGAACAGGCCTTCCTTTCCTTTTTGGATAAAGCGGACGGGCCATAACCCACCACGTGGGCCTAATGCGGATTGGTCGGTGTTAACTTAATGTACCTTACATTGAGCCCTTGGTTCTGGCTGCATTTACAGTCGTTAACACTGACCAATCCACATTGGGTCCACGTGGTGGGTATGGCCCGTCCGCTTTATCCATCCATAAGCCAAAAGGTAGGTCAGTTCCCCAGCAGAGAGTCATTAAAGATAGCTGATATGCATGGTTATTTGTGACACAGTTTGTATAAAATTTTGACTCATCGGCGGAAAATAATCCTGTCTCAAACTCACTCGGACGAAAGTATTTTTAGTAAGTACGGCTATTTATGGCAAACTAGTTTCCGCCCGTGACTGCATTCGCATTTACATTCGAGAAAATCCCTAGGGAACCCTTAACCAAGATAATAGTATCCTCATATGTTTTAATCCGGGTTATAAACTATCTGAGTGCCAAATTTCATCCAAATCCGTTCAGCCATTTTGCGTGATTGATTAACAATCATATAAACAAGCAAACTTTCACATTTATGGAATAAGTAGGATAATACGGCCACCTCCGAAGCGCTTGAAGTAGGAAATTTTTGCTACATGAAATGGGACTGCTATTTAGTTAAGTCTTAATTTCTCATTTTTTATTTAAGTTATTATTAAGTTTTATACCTCAACTGAAAGCTTAATAGATGGTGATGTTTTTAAAATATTATGCACGCTTAGTTACTAGGATTTTTTTAAAGATATTTGATGCTATTTCTAAAAAATCTGAAAAAAATTAAAAAGTCAATGCATTTAAGGATTGATTTTTTTATAAACACTTGTATTTTATGAAAAAAAAATTATTCATTATCAACACTCAGATTGTTTTCTATCCCAAAATAGTAAAAAAGCCGGAATCGAATGAGTAGTTATCTTTTAAATTAAATTTTTGTGTCTGAAAACGTACTTTTGGTAAAAATGTACTTAATTTCAATTAACTTAAAAACTATGAATTTTTTGAGAAAAAGTTATTTAACAAAAAATATTTGTTTTGACCTCATCTATAACCCCTTAGCAGGAATACGTCATATTTCCAGTGACCCTGTATAATTACTTAGTAAAGTATGAACTTATTCTTCGTTTATTCGTACGGCAAATAGTAGGTAATTATATTAGAACCAGCCACCAATTTATTATTGTAGTGTTAGGTTGCGCCATCTCTTGACCGATAGTGGAACTATTTTTTGCCCTTAGGCTAGCATGCTTGGGACAGCGCCATCTGTTGACTGGTAGTGAAACTAAAAGATTGTTGTTTGTTTTTTGAATTTCTAAAAAAGTGTGTTATATTGAGACATCGTTTTATTTTTCCTGTAATCTTTACATAAACTACTATCACATAGAATTATTTCAGATTTTTCTCTTTGCAAACTTCGGAGATAAGGGGGGGGGAACGGTATTTTTTTACATTTTTCATCATAAGTCGAAAACTATGCGGCCTAAGAAAAAAGAAAAAAATGTTTTAAAATGTGCAAACAGCGTTCTTTCATATGATATCCCACATGCCCTAGTCACCTCACTTAAAATTTTTAAGACCCCTTTTCAGTCCCTGTTGTAAAAAAAATATCAATTTTATTATTTCTTTCTTAATTGCAAAATAGTTGGGCAAATGTTATCTTAAACTATTCCAAATTTCAAGTTGATACCATTAGTAGTTCTCGAGATATCCAGCTGTGACAGACAGACAGACAGACTGAGTCACACCATAAGGGTTCCTTTTTTACCATTTTGGTACGGAACCCTAAAAATTTAAGAGATCTGGCTAGTAATTTTTTCATAATCCTGAAAAACATAAATTACTTATCTCACCATCGCACGAGTTTTTCAGACATAACTTCTTTGTTTATGAACCGATGTAGATGATTCTTTGTTTGAAAGGGATACCTCAACACTGCTCAAATTTTAATTTCATTGGTATTTGACCTTGGACTTCGAAGATACACAAGGGAACTCCTCAAAAAATAGGATATTTATAGTGATTAAGATATTGGTAGGTTTATGACAATCCAAAACAAACCGTGCTGTGTATTGCGACGACGGTGACATTCTGGACTAGACTTGCACTACGAAGCAACGAATTAACTACGACGGCACAACGGAACTCCTTAAAAACAAACCACGTAAATTTGGAAATTGAGTTATGGACATTGTGTCATTGAAAATATTATATAACGTTAAAAAAAATTAAACGCTTACTTACCTACCACTAAAAGGCCTCCTCCAAAAAATCTGAAAACAAAACAGCTGCAAAATTAAATAGGTACCTCTAAAGAGCAAGAAATAATATTCAAATCATTAGTTACGCTACGCATATCATTATTAATAAAACACGTCTAATGAAGTCGAGTGGGGCTTTTAGAAATATAAAAAAAAGTTACTCTTTCCTTATTATTAATAATGATATGTGTAACGTAACGATATGTGTTTTTAACTCCTTTTTTTGAAGTCAGTTAAAAACACATATTTGAACTAATGATTTGAATATTTCTTGCTTTTTAGAGGTATTTAATTTTGAAGCTGTAGGTTTTTTCAAGGAGGTTTTTACAATATTGTTTCGATATCGGCTGAAATCGTGATAGCTGTGGCTGCATCTCTTTATTTTTTCAAGGCAATAGGAAGACACTTAATATAAACTGACACAAAATACGTGTTTTTAATTGTTCCTTAATAACCATGATCTGTTACATACGATGCTAGTTAATTAAACTGCGTTTATCTAGGTTTGTGAATTTTAACATTTCATTGTACCTATTTTAATACGTTTTTATTAGGTTGCTTTCTCGTTTGTTTTTTTGTCCACAAAGTTTGAGATCGATTTTTTATGTTTTTTTATACATAACGTTATAGTGCTTGGCCTTCTCCTCACCTGATGTTAAGTGACGATAAGGCCGAAGGTGGAAGCGCACTACACTTGGAATCCTCATCACTTAGGAACTGGCTATCTTACCTCTAACTGCCGGAACTCAACAATTTTAAAATTGTTATTACGGTGTCAGATTTGGCTAAGAAAAAAGCCTACCACCAAGTAAACCGAATAGAATCGAACCCCTGCGTCTTACACGGGTGGGCGAACCACTATACCACAGAGGCTGTTAAATTGACAGTTGCGAAACCTTTTATGGTAAAAAACACTATTGTACGTACACTCAATTGTGAAGATTTGTTAATAGCCTAGTATTTACTTATAAGTTCTATTCAAAGATGTAATATTTTGTCTGTAAATCTTGCAGGAAAAAATTAATAATAAAAAAAGTCAATTCGTCGGAGGATAAGGACGCCCGCTGAGGCAACTTGCTCCGGGCGAGCAACTTGCCCCGGGCGGTCCCGCGGGCTAAGAGCGGCCCCCTTCGAAACATTACTGCCTTAGCTTTAATATAGGTAGGTAGGTACGAGTCTGTTCGGAAAGAGAACCGTCGTGGGCTTTGTGCTTGATTGCCGGTTTTGTCATGTTGACGGCACCGTAAAGTTTTAGTGCGACTGTAGGTATGTACCAAAGAGAATGTAAAAAAACTAGCGTTTTAGTATGTACGGTCAGAGTGCCCGCTCTGGTAGAGCGTCGGGCGGGGCGGTGTTGAGCGGTCGAGAAAGCGTTTTCTGAGTTGCCTCAGCTCAGTGCACGCTCAGCGTTTGTGGGAGTTGGTACGTTTTTAACATGACATCCGCGTTGTAAGATAATATTGATACGTATTTGGTTGAAATTTTGTGGCTAAAATATAATTGTGAGTCAAGACAAGGTCTTAGTGGCGTTGTGAAGCAAAGGAAACAGTTTGGAAAGTTTTCTATGTTGTTTTTACTATTCTGTTCTTATATAAAGATTGCAAAGATAACCATATTTCAGGTTTACTCGGATTTCTGTAATTATTTCTTCGAACGATATCCTTCAGCAACGCTCGTATCACTGCGGCCCTACACAAACTCGTTTGAACTTGCACGCGACGCCCCACTCGACGCAAACCAGCCCGCTGTAGCCGACGCTCCACTCGGCCGCTACACAGGAACGCTGCCCGCCCCGCCCCGCCCGACACTCTACCAGGGGGCTAATTGTCTTATTCAAAAAATCTATCGCAAACGCTTTTGTTTGACAGATGGATGTGACACATTGCTGCATTTCTTTGGTAAGTTTTTATTCATCCCATCCTGAAAACGATTGCGATCATAGAAATAGAATGTCAAAGAACAACAAAGTCAATAAACAGGTGATCCGAAAACGAATCAATACATTTTATATGAGATACGTAAAATATGACTTAGATTCATAAAATATGACTATATTATGGCAAAGGAAATTAATAAACTATGTTCCATACTATTTTCTTTGTCGATAAACGAATAAATGTAGCAAAATTTGGTTTCAGAGAAATGTGTGGCAATATTTTATTTACCTTTGAAAAGTGTGATTACTTGGATTGTTTCTTTTAGTCACATCACAATTACTTAGAGTACAAGACACCATAGCTCCACGATACATTTATTTTAAATTCTAATTAAGATTAAATAATATTTTAAACAAACTGTGATTGCTCATTTGCTAAGCGGGTCGCTAGGGGCTCTTACTGTAAAAAAAGTTGGCACATGTCACTTGATCCTTTGTCTCTTTTTTACATAGACCGTGTCCGTATGACGTTAACTTCTCTTTTCCACGCTTTGTTGGTCTTCTTGAGCGCAGCGAAAATTTTTCTATGTCTATGATTGCGATAGATTTTTAAATTAGACAATAGAAAGGCAGAGCGGTCACTCTGACCGTACACTTATATCTTGATAGCTATCAATATGGCAGCTAATCTCAAAAGCTTAAAGCAGATGGCACTAGTGAGTTTGGGGTCATGCTATCTGTCAAATTCTTTATTTCTACGTAAATATTGGGTAATTTTGGGTTTAGAACTTTAAATTGTGAAAGGAATATGCCTCAGGGTTGTGTTGTGCCCTTGTTGTGCTCATCGAGAACATCGGGAAACAGACTTCCCAAAGATAAACAGTTGAGAAAAAAATGGATCGGAGCTATAAGAAGACCTAAATTAGACAAATTACACAATGCCACTAGATTCTTGTTACAGTGTGTGGCCTAGAACCGGGGATAATATTGAAAAAAGAGACTCTTTGGAGTATTAGTACCTATTTATTGTGAAAAGATTCCAGGGGGTCTATTACGAAAAGTTTAATGCGATACACGCAACTGCGTCCGTGCTTCGTTTTGATTGTTTCCTATTACAAATCACTTTCGTATGCGATATTGCGAAGTGATTGCGTGAGTTTGACAGTTTCTCTCTTACGTATCCGACATCGTTCGTTTAGTAGTATATGGACTACGATAGAAAAATTCAAAATGTTTGATAAAACTACAACCAATGAACTGCGGACGACTATCGTGGCCAAGTGACTGCGTTACGCAATTGCGTACGTTATTTTCGTAATAGTCCCCCAGTTCATCAAAACCCATGCCTTATACACAATAAGAATTTAAAGTTACGATTCATAATGCAAACAACAAATATTAATATTTGTGATAATCGCGCAAAAATTATTTTTAAAATATCAATATTAATTATTAATCAGATCCTTTTAAGTATTTTTTTAGTTAAATAATTCTTAAAATAATTAAAAAAACAATAATTTGTTTCTAAATATTTCGCATAGGTTAATAAAAAAGATTTTTTTCTCTCTTTCGGTGCACCACAATCAACCACTACTTTTTTCTATACTACAGGCACAGTTTAAAAAAACCGGTCAAGAGCGAGTCGGACTCGCGCACCGAGGGTTCCGTACAATCATAAATATATTTGGATATGTTACTTTAGTACAGTCTTTAAAAAAGTAGAATAAACGGCAGACAGGTGGAAAGGCGAACAGGCGGACTGTTAATTTACAAATCTTAACCACAGCTGCTTATGGTGACTGAAAAACGTTTCAGCCACTCCACATTGCAAACTGTTTATATTACTAAGTAGGAACTTATTCTTCGTTAGAACCAGCCACCAATTTATTATTGTAATATTATAGGTTGCGCCATCTCTTGACCGATAGTGGAACTATTTTTTTCTTCTTAGGTAAGCATGCTTGGGACAGCGCCATCTGTTGACTGGTAGTGAAACTAAAGAATTTTAGTTTGTTTTTTGAATTTCTAAAAAAGTGTGTTATATTGAGACATCGTTTTATTTTTCCTGTAATCTTTACATAAACTACTATCACATAGAATTATTTCAGATTTTCTCATTGCAAACTTCAGAGATAAGGGGGGGGGGGGAAGGTATTTTTTTACATTTTTCATCATAAGTCGAAAACTATGCGGCCTAAGAAAAAAGGAAAAAATGTTTTAAAATGTGCATACAGCATTCTTTCATATGATACCCCACATGCCCTAGTCACCTCACTTTAAATTTTTAAGACCCCTTTTCAGTACCTGTTGTAAAAAAAATATTAATTTTTTTATTTCTTTGTTATTTGCAAAATAGTTGGGCAAATATTATCTTAAACTATTTCAAATTTCAAGTTGATACCATTAGTAGTTCTTGAGATATCCAGCTGTGACAGACAGACAGACAGACTGAGTCACCCATAAGGGTTCCTTTTTTACCATTTTGGTACGGAACCCTAAAAATAAACTGTGCTACAGGGCTGCGTTCCCTCGCTTTGGGTGTAGTTGTTTGGTTAAAATTTAACCTGTTTGGGTTGCAACCAAGCGACGGAACGATCGAGTTGTTTTTACAACCTCTTTAGGGTACAAAGTTTTCGTTTTCCACTTGGAGTACGGATAATTTAAACTTTCCTTTAAACTAAATCAAATAAAAATCTGCTTTTTGAGTAGAAACCATGAAAATTTTGAAACTTTGACACAAAAACATCAAAATACAAAATAATGTCAACTGACAATGACATAATTTTGGTAAGATAAACGTCATGCTCATGTCAGAGCGTTTTTCAGCCATCCATTTGGATGGTTGTTTGGTTGCTGCGCTCCGAGCCAGCGGAATGGGTGAAACTACGTTCTGACAGCTGTCAGAGTAAAATTTCACCGAACCATGATACGGTTAGAGCGCGCACCGGAGTGCGCTCGAGTGCACTCGAGCGAAGCCACGGAACGCACCTCTGTAATACATATATAATTATCTATTCTGTGGTAATGTTACAGTCAAAAATCATAATCGGTCAAAACCACTTTTGACTGCAAAAATCTGGCAAAAGTGGTCTCTTAGTCAAAAATAGGTTTTTTTCTGATTTTCGCAGTCAAAAGTGGATTTGACTGATTAAATTTTGACTGTAACAGTAATATCACTGTAAGGTACCTAGACTTACGTATCTTATTTCCATCAGTGTGTGGAGACTATACACCAACACCAATTATACATTTCCCGCGCAAAATGGTTTTTCATGAATCCTTCGTGATGACCCGAGTTTAAGTGGTGTAGATACTACCGAATATAGAGTACTTAAGGCGCATATATTGGTCCACTAGCACCGCCAATACATTTATTTTTGTTACCTACTCGCAAACCAAGTAAATATTAAAAAAGGTAACAACCATGCCATCTTAAATTGTCTCAAATATTTTTTAATAACTCCTTCATATTTTTCATATTTTGTACTAGTTTTAAAATGAATTTGAAACGACGGTGGTGGCCACTTTTGGTTTACGTTACACAAGCGATGTGCCATGTCTTATAAAGTTTCAGACATTACAACCCTTTAGACGCATAATACCACATACGCAAAATACCACCTTTACGCAATACAACGTCATGGTACGTCTATGCATACGTGCACGCTTACGCTTAATCATACGGTGTTTTTCGTTTCTTAAATGGATTATAAACTTACCTTCAGAAAGAATGAAAACTGTTGAAGAGTTATTCAAAAAATATTAATGACAATATATGAGGGCCTGGTTGTTTCCTTTTTTTAAATATTGACCAGGTTTATAATATAAATAAATAAATTGGGGTGGCGCTAGTTGAGGGCTATAAGGGCCTTAAGCACATTTTTTGACCTCAATGCGTTTATAAGAAGCGCCCCCGGGCGGCGACCGAGCGAGGTTGCACAGCGATGTGATTCGTGCGTGATCGCCTTAAGTTAAATCGGGAAATGTATCTGAATAAAATTTACATTATTACATGCAAGAAGAAGTGCACAAGTTTCTTAGGACTTTTTTATTGGGACAGAATATAGTACTAACGTAGTATTAGGCCTAATATGTATTCTGTGCCTAGGCTCTATGTATGGCCAACGTGAAGAGAGGCCTAGGTACTAGGTTGGCGTACCTACCTATTCTGGAAGATAGCGACTTATAATAATAATAATATTCATTAATTTCAGAACGATGTCCATAGTGTTAGTTACAAAATTTACCTTAAAAATTATGATAATAAACTGACCGGCCGAGCGACAAGTATAAAATAATATATGTATTATAAAAAAAAATGGTTTGTTCAAATTAGTTCAAAGCATCTTGGTCCATTTCTTTCAAGACTGAATGATCAAGGCACAATTTGTACTGTGGGTTTAGTTTTGATGCCCAAATCAGGGTATACAATACGTTGTTATCCGTAGTCGAAGCTGAGCATGTGTGAGTTTTGCTTCAGTGAGGCGCTCGCGGCGAAAACATTAACTATTGATAAAAGGAAGGGGCGGGTGCTTGCAGCCGCGGGCTCGCCGCCGGCGCGGCAGCGCACCGCCGCAGTTTGAAACCGTCCTTGATCGAAAATACGTTCGCCACAACGAATGTACGGTACAGTCACAGTATTATAAAGCACCTACCAGTAATCCGACTCTTTTGTTGATAAACACATGTCGCCACTGCGTAGGTATATTATACGCACAGAAACTCCGTCAAGAGTCAGGGTTGCCAAAACAAAAACTACTCAAAAGATACTCCAAGGCCAAGTACCAAGCGTTTTGCGAATAATTTCTTATGCGAACTGCTAAAGAATGGAATGCGCTGCCTGCTCATGTGTTCCCCGATAGTTACAATTTTGGTTTCTTCAAGGCAAGAGTGAATAGGCATTTCCTGGGCAAGCGTGCTATATACCTTAGACCACACCTGTATACCAAGCAAGATGGTGGTCAAATGCCAATAAAATCAAATAAAAAAACTGCAATCGCTATTATTGAGAATGAAGACAAAAATATAACCAGTGCCACTCGGGATACCCCATACATCCAAATCTGTTAATTAGAAGTTATGGTGGAATAGGGTATCCTACACATACTACTACAACTTTTTATTGATATAATTAGTCTACTAAAATTAAAAACAGCAATGTTCATTTTACAGATCCAGCCACAAATCATAATATTAGGATTATGAGTTATTTGCACTTCATAGATGATTGTATTTTTTGTAAACGGCAGTAGATTAGCTTACAAATCTTTGCGTAATATAATTACAGACTTTTTATTAATTCTAAAATTAAATAAACAGTTTGGACATTGTAAGTTTTGGAACATACAGGTGGACTTTTGTTGTTTATGTTGCATGTGTAAGTTGGACATTGCTGATTTGGAAATATTCCTAATTTAATGTAATAAGCTAAAACTGTTTTGATACTTGAATAAAGCTGAATTATGTTATTTACATGCGTTTATGATTTATCATTCTAGGGGACTATTTAAAATAGTCTGTAAGTATAAGTTATTTTTGAAGAAAAACCAAAAATTTAAAATTACTTAATGTTTATTTAAACCAAAATATAATGAAAAAAAAAACATTGATTATGATGGCAGCTCCTCTTGTATTTCGCACATCGAGTCTTCAGGATTTCGTTACCTAATGAATTACCTGCCATACCAATAACTAATATAAAAAAAAACGGTCAAGAGCGAGTTGGAATCACGCACCGAGGGTTCCGTACAATCATAAATATATTTGTATATGTTACTTTAGTACAGTCTTTAAAAAAGTAGGATAAACGGCAGACAGGTGGAAGGGTGACAGTTAATTTACAAATCTTTACCACAGTTGCTTATAACTATGTATGTGATTCTAGTAGACTTAAAGTGTCGTTTTTATCCTTTTTTATTCTTCCAGTTTTCACTATCAACAAGGCGTTTTCGGGAAAACATTCCATAGTTAACGTAAACTATAAAATTTGTGGTTAAAAATCAGTTTTATCACCTCAAAACGAAAATAATCGAGCGCACTTCTAACAACAAACACCCTATTGTTTACTCAACCATGATTGGTTGGTTGTGAAGGACAATGCTAGTTCGGATGCATACACAAGTGGACAATGCTATTTTTGTAGCACACTTTGATTTTTAAACATTAACTTCTATGAGACATGGCCGTTTTAGATGCATATTGATTTCCCTACAATATTATTTTTAATCTGTAGATTCATACGCCATAGACAACACAATTTTAGTTTTTTATGGACATTGCTGTTTTTGATTGTGAAATGTACCTGCCCTGACCTCCTAGACGCTTGGGCAACAAGCCTCACCAAGGGATGAGCCCGATGGTGCCGGTACAACTCGTTCCACCCCCCAACAACTCCCAACCACATCTTAAACCTTCCTACACCAGCCCACGTTACTAACCATCAGTCTAAAAAAAAAAGACCTCATAGACGCTTCCTGAAAGCGACGCAAGTCTATGGTTTTGTATGGACCTGCTCCACCCTCTGAATATAATTACATGCCAATATGAATAGTGAATTATTTTTTGGGGCAAAAGTCTCTATGTTTCTACCCTGGCCACGCGCATGCTTCCTGAAAACTTAATTTGTAATGATGCCACCTACGACCCGTTCACCATTTATATCAATATGAGATCGATTATTTTTTTGCGATCTGTGATCATTGTATGGGAGGCCATATGTTCAGGGTGACATATCTCCCAGAAGCTTCCCACTTCGCAACGCAAAAGACAATATTTGATAACGCCAAACTAATGGCTATCTTGCCAATGGTATGGTGGTGGTTACTCCTATGGACCGTGGCTGGCCGGGCGACGGTCCATAATAGTACTTAACTGCGAAAAAAAAGACATTTTTTATAATTAAAAAGAAAGCGGGTCTCAACGAGTGTCACTGCACTATCGGAGAGAGTAGCGATTACGCCGGTATTTGGGATGTCGCAGCCGCAAACAGCCCGGGGGTAGTTGAAATGAAACTTGACAGGTAGCCGCGCGTCGCGACTACCGCCGCGGGACGTGCTACCGTTACACATACCTTTTACCTACCGTAATATCCTCCATCATTGCCCGCTTTTTAGGATTCCGTACCAAAATGGTAAAAAAGGAACCCTTATAGTGTGACTCTGTCTGTCTGTCACAGCCAATGAACTAAAATCTATGGGAGCGTAATTGCAAACAAATATTGCTTAAAAAATGGCACCACGGGGCCGAAAAAGTACAACCCGCTCAGCTTTAGTCGGGCCAGTCACGCACCCGGTGACTGACGTTAGTGTTCTTTTCAATAATTGCAGTTTGTATTGTAGAGAAAAGATATATTAAGAAAGTTTATTAGAAATAACGTCCTTTATAGTCAAATGGTGTAAAAGAAGGCAGTAAAAAGATGCAGAAATAACGTATCTTATTCTTTCGTTTAAGTATAGAAAATATGTATAAGTACTTAAATATCAATTATGGTCGCTAATAAGCAACCAGTGTTCAGACGCTTTGTGCTGCATAATAAAATGCCAGTATTTTTAGCTCTATCCACTTAGTTGTACTTTTCATGTGGTGCCATTTTTTGAGCGGAATGTTTATTCCATAGATTTTAGTTCGCTGGTCACAGCTGGATATCTCGAAAACTACTAATGGTATCAACTTGAAATTTGGAATAGTTTAAGACGACATTTGCCCAACTATTTTATAATAAGAAAAAAATAAAAAAAAAAATTTTTTTACATCAGGGACTGAAATGGGTCTTAAAAATTTGAAGTGGGGTGACTAGGGCATGTGGGGTATCATATGAAAGAGCGCTGTTCGCACATTTTAAAATATTTTTTTAATTTTTTTAGACCCCTTAGTTTTCGACTTATGATGAAAAATGTAAAAAAATACCGTTCCCCCCCTTATCTCCAAAGTTTGCAAAGAGAGAAATCTGAAATAATTCTATGTGATAGTAGTTTATGTAAAGATTACAGGAAAAATAAAACGATGACAATATAACACACTTTTTTAGAAATTTAAAAAACAAACAATAATTTTTTAATTTGACTACCAGTCAACAGATGGCACATGACCTAAGAATCCTGACTTAAGAAAAAAAAAATAGTTCCACTATCGGTCAAGAGATGGCGCTGACTTAATACTACAATAACAATTGGTGGCTGGTTTGTTTGTGATTTGTGATTAAAATATCGTTTTTTTTAATAATAATATGTGGTTTTTATTTTCCATGTTTTATTATTCGGTATTCGGCCGAATAGTATCCAGTATTAGGCCGTATACCAAATATTCAAAAACGTGGCCTAATAGGCCGAATACCGAATAATGGCTGAATATTCGTGGCATCTCTAGTTTAGACCCAAGGTGCCCAATGAAACAAAGATGCGAACGACGATTTAAATACCTACTCTCAAAAAAGCCTTACATTACAAGAAAAAAAACCGGCTAAGTGCGTGTCAGGCCACGCGCCGTAGGGTTCCGTAGTTACCTTATACTATACCATATTTAATACCACCCATCATTTTTCGTCTGCAAAAATAACTTTGTTTTTCACAGTGTTGGTATGAATGACAAAGTTATATTTGCGTTTTTGGAAAATGTGCTATATCTCAAAAACTTTTTCAATTTTCATTGAAAGTTTTTATTAAGATCTACAGCATATATTTTTTTTAGATTTTTCACTCTCTTATTTCAACAGTTAAAGGGGGGGGGGGACACACATTTTACCACTTTGGCGGTGTATATCTTTCAAACGGTTAACTTTGAAAAAAAAAATGACTTAGGAACCTCAATGTCATTTTTAAAGACCTATCTATAGACATCCCACACGTATTGGTTTGAAGAAAAAAAAAATTTCAGTTACAGTTCCATGTATGAGGAGCCCCCCCTAAAAAAATATTATTTTTATTTTTGTGTTAAATTCGTTAAGCGGTTAACAGAATACATCTACTACCAAGTTTCAACTATGTAATCTTAATACTTTCGGAATAAAGTGGCTGTGACATACGGACGGACAGACAGACAGACAGACAGACGGACAGACAGACAAACAGACATGACGAATCTATAAGGGTTCCGATTTTTGCCATTTAGGCTACGGAACTCTAAAAAGGCGAGCCATGTTGTGTACACATTTTCTTAAATCTTCATACAAAAATATTTGGTGACAAGGGTTGTCAAAATTAACGTTTTATAAACTAATGTTGTGTTTTAAGTTCTTTGCAAGTTATTAAGTTGCTAATCATCTAAATAAGTAAAAAAGTAATATTTTAATCAATTTAGTAATAAAAATATACAAACAAAGTAAAAAAATAAATAAATTAGGAACAAAATCCTTATTAAAATATTCTTCCAAATTGAATGAATTAGGTAGGTATTGAAAAATATAATTTTAAATGAATTGATCCTCAACAATGCTATTTAGTGATAAAGTACTAGTACCGCTTACTATTTTCTTAAACAAAACCTTTTGTAAATAAAAAGGGACATTTAAACGTGTGGGCAATGTTGGGACTTTTACTATTACACAGTGCAATAAATTTCGAAATAAGCGTCCTTTTTGTGTGAAATCAAGAAATCAGCCCTCACAGCCTTTTTTAGATACAACAAACACTAGTTATGTATTTCGACTCTCCACCACTTCTCAAAAAGGTTTTTGGCAATATTTGCACCACTTTTGGATACCCGACTTATCAAAATCACCTTAAACGGAATACTTCTTTGGAAATTTCGATTTGAAGTTAAATTTTGTCGTTGGCCTATGATAGGACAAAAGGGAGGACGGAGGAGGATGGAGATATGACGGTATACATATACAAACAATAGGCTCGGATGTAAAGCTATGTCTGAAATTTATGAAACGCAAACGCAAACGGTGGCAAAGTGCGCCATACCTCTTTCATAGTTGACTTTGGTGCAATAACTTGTGTTCGTTTAAGTTACGTATGATACTTGTCGTGGTACCATAGGAATCTGTGATATTTTGCAAATACAACCAATGTTGTGTCATTGGAATGAAAACACAATTTCTTGAGTTTTATTGCGATGATCACCCCATAGTCATCTCGCCCCACTTTGAATGACAGTGAAAATAAAATAAAAATAAAAAAGGGTTTCTTAAACACGTATGACTAGAACCATCTGTAACTATCAGCAATCAAGAACTATGATTTAGCTTGTAGCATAGATGTAAGATGTTGGTACTATAGTATCCAATCGGCAGTTTTCGAGATATTTGTGGTAGGTGCACTTGCCCGCTAGGCGCACTTTGCCACCTTCACTTACACCGCGGTTCTCAAATCCAGATCCTATATAAATTCTAACGCGCTCGATATCACATTTGAGGTGAAAAAAGTCGTACCCTACCAGCACCACACCCCGGGCACTCCATACAAGCGCCGCGTTTCAACTACCTATTACACAGACGCTACACAGTGACGTTCTGCACACGCACAACTGTGTGCGTGAAGTCTAGGGCTATTGAATGAGCACACGATTTGGCACACGAACTCGCGCGGCGGGGTGAGGTAATTGATTCTGGGGCGGGGCGGAGAGTTTCCTTTCTGTACGGTAGTACTTATATCTATTTTGTGCCAGCACTCAGTATACTTACAGAATACATATTAGTACAAGGTGCTTACTGCAACACTGAAACCCTAGGGTTCAGTGTTGCAGTAGGGGTAGGAATTCAATTATACATATTACTAAAGTGTACCTAGCTACTCTTGTCTGATTAGATCTTCTTTATAAAATGGGTTTGACTACTTTTGTAAGTAGATCTGTGTAGTGGATCTACCTATGTAGTAGACCTAAGTTTAAACAACTTTAACGATCAGTCTTCAAAGTAAAATCACAATAAATAAAATTAATTAAAGTATTGGGCACCATCAGTTTTCAGAATTCAGAATCTCGAAATACAAAAGTTTTATTGATGTTAACCATTTTAACTCCCTAAAAGTGAGTGTTCTTGTGATTAATCAGCAAATGGACATAAAATACTTACTTAAATCGTGAAAACTCCAGTTGCAGAACTGCGGACATATGTTTTTACTCCACAAAAGCTTAAATCAACCTGATGAATAGAAGTAAGGTGTGAAACCAACGAGATAGGTCGTCTGCGTGGCTGTTGCCAAGATACACTCAAGTCAAAAGATAAAAATAATTGAAGTCGGACATGGTCCGGCCCGGAGCGGGTGGGCGACCCGCCTTGACATGTCAGAATTTTGTACCTTACCGCCTTGTGATAAGCATTAATGTTGATGAAGCTTGATTGCAAATAGACCGCGAGATTCGAATGAAAGGATTTCATACTCGGGTTGGGTCCTTGTTTGTTTATCCATGTTGTGTTTTAATGGAACATTTTTGGTGGGTCCTTTGCTGTTGGTATATTTTAATACTTCAACAACAAAATACACCATACACACGGTCTACACTTAGGTACTCTATTAGCGTATTGGCAATCCAATATGCTAATAAAGGTGACAGATGGTAGCCGGCTAGATAATAATGGAATATCTATTGTATCTCATTTTTAAAGCTTGAAGAGTGGTTAGCAGCCTCTAATGTTTATCTTCAGAACATAAAAAAAAATTGCTTGGTATAGACAACATTTCAATAAAAAAACTTTAACTGAGGAATCACCCAAAAAAATTGAGGAGGTTCTTTTCAAAACATATATTCCACTTTCGACAGAACTGTTTTTTTTTGTTTGGTAACATTGAAATCAAAATTTAACGAAAATAAAATTGGCGTAAAAGTCGATGAAAAAAGAATGAAAGGGATGATATTTCCAAAGATTTAAATCGAAAGATGAGCCCTGTGCGTCTGAAAAGTGTCCACATAATAATTGTTAGTGTGCGTAACGTCTCACACGCACGACACATGGGCGCGCGCCGCCACTTCATTTTGGTAGGTACCGTCAGCATTCTAGATTTGTTAAGTTAGCAATAAATAACTAATAATTATTAGGTACTACTATACTAAGGTATCGTTGCGAACAACGCTAGTTAGCGCGAGATATGTTCTTACAGTACTTCAAGGTTAATAATGGGCATCGGAAAACGTTGGAAGCATACAAACTTCACAAAAACAAATTAACAAAAAGTAGTTTGGTCCTAAATATCATTTACAATTCTTCATTTCAATGTAACAAATGTCAACGTCATTTCTAAGAAAAGCAAAAATACTAGGTACTTTAGCCGATGCCAATTCTTTCTCTTGACGTAGTACTGTACTCATACACAATAAGGACTGGGTGTCTTTACGACATAAATAAGTAATTAATATATAGTGGTGCGTTTGTATTGCGATGGTTGCGTTTTATCAGGACGAGCATTTTAAAATTAAAAATCAAAAAACAAGTTCACAAACGATTCTTTATTAACAAAAAGGAGGTTATACAATTTGACACGTATGTACTTAATTGGGACTGCACTAAATACACATTGATAATAAGGCTTCCAAACAAATACTGACACAAAAATTTACGTATGTACGTATGAATGTTTGTGTGAATGTTTGTCGTAGCATTTCTCCCACAATATTAATCGGATAATGACAATGCGTAATTTTAACACTTACCCCCTTACTAATAAAAATTGAATAGCAGATGTTTAGTTACACAATGGTTACTCTCTGTCAAACTATTTGAATTTGACTTTAAAAAGATAGTGACAAAACACTGTGTAACTATGCAGCTGTTATACAATCTTTATTAGTAAAGGGGTTAATAAAGAGAATGGTTCTGTTATAAGGGAGGTTTAGCTTTACGTGAACATTAAATATAGTTATTTATAAATCAGAGTGTGTCATCATTTTTGACAGTAAAAAGTTGGTAAAAAGTAAAAACGTAGTTTAGATGGTTTTTATTACATGTAGGTACTCTTTGGTTGACAGTGGGTACTTACTGGTATTTTGCCATATTTTGAAAAAGTTTTCAATAAGTTCCCATTACATACTACAACATAGACAACTATGTGATATTTATGCATTACTAGCGGCCGCCCGCGACTTCGTCTGTGTGGAACGATTTTTTTCTATCCCTCGGGAACTATACTTTTTTTCGGGATGAAAGGCACCCTATATCCTTCTCTGTACCCCTGACAGCGTGTATGCAAAATTTCATGATGATCGGTTCAGTAGTTAGGACGTGAAGGCGTAACAAACAAATTAACGGACTTTCGCATTTATAATATTAGTAAGGATTTCAACATAATACCTTTTAAATGATTTATTTTTATTTTCTGGCAAAGAGACTTACAAGGAAATTAATTTAAAATTTAGTTAAATTTTTCTGCTAAAATACTTTTTACAGAACAACTTGTTCACGTAAAGACGGGATAGAAAAATTCCTTTTTAACTTAATTAACCTAACACCCTTTTTATACATCTTAGTTTAAAAAGGTTACTTTTAATAAGTTTATCTTTGGACAAAAATAAATTTTAATGTACACAAAATTAATGATTACTATTGCTGACGGTACCGATAGTTTCGCTCTTCGTAGGTCTCGGCGTGGCTCGGCTACGCTCGCCGCTCGGTTTGTTTACGTCTACATAAACTTGACCCCTAGTACGGACAACGATCAGTTATTCAAGAGCTCAATCTTATCTGGCATGTAACCAATGCTATAATGACGAAAAAAGAGACACAGCGTCATCTCGCTCACTCATACTGCAAATTGCAACCATTCGCTCTCTGTCATACAAACACGTGACGGGCACCATTTTAATTTGTTTATTTAATTAGAAACAGTGAAAATAATTAATAATTCTGTACTTACGCATGAAATGTAATTCCCTTGGATTTGTTTGTGTTTCTTGAGTTATTAGAACACTTTCTGAAGGCACAGGAAGGCATTTTTGTAGCTTAACGAACCTAATTAGCTAAATCAAAGATGTTTACGTAACGTGCACCGCTCACTGCTTTCTACAAGCGACTGACACGGGAAGGGAAGAGTGAGCTCACTCTTCCCAACGATGCCACATTTTCGGCCGCTATAGTTTGGCAAGGGCTCATCTTTCGATTTAAATCTTTGGATATTTCATCAAAAGTAGATTATTGCACTTCAAAATGACATGACCTCTTTCAAATATACATTTTATGAACAAAATGTAATACCGATCGAGAACCACCCACAAGTTAAAAAACACAATGACTCATTTTGCCGTCTTTAATAAAATAATGCACCAAAATTTCAGGTTAAATACGTAGTTGTATTACTAAAAAACTATACTAAACTGCTACTATTTTCTCAAATTGCGCAAAAACATAAAAAGTGGAAAAGTCAAATCTTGAAAAGCAATCAATTATTATTCATTATATAAATCAATTATATATTTTAAAAGTTGGATTGTCACATTCCAGTTTAAGATGCTGCTCGCCACGAAGCCTGGCAGTCCGCAGCCCGACGGCAGTACCTTGGAGAAGCCCCCCATCGCGGGCATCCCTCGCGTCGCCGCCACCACCAAATTTAACGCACCCGTCCACATTGACGTGGGGGGTACCATCTACACGTCTTCTCTCGAGACGCTCACCGCGTAAGTACAAACATGATTCAAACGAGAATCGCTACTGTCCACAAAACCTCTTTTTACAGAGGACACAATAATGTTTATCATGAAAATACATGGCTATGCGAAAACATTGCTTGTCTTAAAAATAAAACTAATATTTAAATAATTTTTGCGGTTGCGTTTTTTAGTTATTTTCGTTTCAAAATTTGGACATGGTGTAGGTGTACCTAGTTTGGTAACTAAGTGGAGACACAGTTTAAAATCTGTGGTGGAGATGTGTCAAATGGAAACTAAATTAAGCAAAATAACCTGCCAAGTGCGAGTTGGATTCGCGCACGTAGGGTTCCGTACCAAAAAACGGCAAGAAATCACGTTTGTTATATGAGAGCCCCCCTTAAATATTTATTTTATTCTGTTATTAGTATTTGTTGTTATAGCGACAACAGAAATACATCATCTTACATACAACACACGTTGATAAGTATATGCACATATATATACTTATCAAGGAGTTTTAAACAAGGATTGTTGAAAAAGAAGTTTGATATTCTGAAATAAAGAGTATGATGGACGAAATCAGATCGCATGCACAGAGAAAGCAATACTATAATAACTTAAAAGAGCAATACGGGCTTCCGTTCCGGATGCGAGCCGAGTTGCTCTAAGATGAAATAAATTAAAGAAAAAAATAATGATTGTACTTAAATGAATAGTACGGGTCCTTCTCCGAACAAAAAAAATTTTTTAAGGTCCCATCCGGAAGAAAGAATGAAACTTGGCAAGAATGTAGCTTTCACATGATATGTGCTTCAATGTCGATATAGTACAGTAGCCCGTAGAACATTTATGTCACCAAAAAGGTTACCGTTTGCCGTTGTCATATAGTTATTTATTACGAAATTATAGATACTTTAACCCAAGTTTTACAGATCGCAACCCGCCGTAACCTATATTTGTATATCTCCAAAATTTATATTTTTTCCCTATTCCACCGTTGTCTCTGATTTCTATAACACAATATCTATTTATTATCTGCAGACGACGTTACTGAGTTGAGTAGGTACCTACTTTATTTCATTATTGTATGTAACAGCAATGAGTAGGTAATAAAATCTAGTCTAGTGCAAAACCCTACTATTTAGCTAGAAGTTTGAGTTTTATCGATGATAAAATGAATCTCATGCGATGGTATGAGAACAATAAACATTTTGTATATATTTGCGACGTGCACGTAAAATATCAAGTAAATATTTACCATTTTCCCAATAGCAATATACCAGCCACGCTAACAGATATTAAAATCATTAATTTGTCATTGGTGCATAAGGTTGTATTTTGCGTGTCCGTACACTACACACCTCATATCGGTGGGTGCCGGCCGGCGGCGTAGCTGCGGGCTAGCGTAGCGGCGCGACCGCCCCCCGCCTGTTCTATAATCGACACACTTGGGGGCATGGAAATGAGTAGGTACAGTCAAAAACAGAAGTTGTCGAACACTTGAATTTTTTTAATGCTTGGACAATTTCACACAGCACAATCTAGACCCAATAGTATAGTCAAATTAGCAAAAAGGTTGGGAGTTCCTGTAGTCGTAATTTTTTATGGAATCATTAGAAGACATGAATATAAATTTCCTCTGAGTTTGCACCATTACTGCTATGTACAAAGTAAGCAAAGCTGCTAGACAACTGATATACTACTTATATACTTTTAATACTTATAATTATATAAGTAGTAACACCCAGACCCGTCACAGAAATTAAAATTCATCATTTCGATTTCTGCCCGACCGGGAATCGAACCCGTCTCGCGTTGCGTGGTAGACCGGTGTTGACCACCTATTAAGAAAAACCTGGGGCCGTACCGGCTAACGAATCGAACTTCGAAAAGTCTGCCGGGTTTCAAATTAAAACAGATAAATCGAGCCCCAATTGGTCCAAAATGGCGAACCCTAATTCATGAGGTCACACAAACATCCATATCTTCCAAATAACTTCAACAAATAGTACAATACGATATTCCTTACTGCAATTTATCTTTTTTAATTTGAAACTCGGCAAATTTTTCGAAGTTCGATTCGTTAGCCGATACGGCCCATAGAAGCCGCCAGGGCTTAAAGAGTTAGTATAAAATTAGGTGACAAGTCACAATAGATCTTTTAGGTCGCAGTGACTACAGCTTTATCTGAGCTGCATAGCCCCTAACACTCGAATAATATAAAAACCGGCCAAGTGCGAGTCGGGCTCGCGCACGAAGGGTTCCGTACAAAAAACCGGCAAAAAAATCACGTTTGTTGTATGGGAGCCTCTTAAATCTTTATTTTATTCTGTTTTTAGTATTTATTATTAAAGCGGCAACAGAAATACATCGACTGTGAAAATTTCAACTGTCTACCTATTGTCGTTATCAATATCGATCAAAAAACGGCAAAAAAAAAACGTTTGTTGTATGTAAGTCCCCCTTAAATATTTATTTTATTCTGTTTTTAGTATTCGTTGTTATAGCGGCAACAAAAATACATTATCTGTGAAAATTTCAGCTGTCTAGCTATCACGGTTCATGAGATACAGGTTGGTGACAAACAGACAGACAGACAGACGGACAGCAGAGGCTTAGTAATAGGGTCCCGTTTTTACCCTTTGGGTACGGAATCCTAAAAATTATATGAGGCAGATCGTACCGATATTGTAAGATCATGCACTGCCCCTCTATGCCGTTTTCAAAATGGACTAAATAGTATATTTCATTACGAGTGCGGAAAGCCTGTCATTGCAAAGAGT
Organism: Agriphila geniculea; assembly: GCA_943789525.1. Classification (NCBI taxonomy): domain Eukaryota; kingdom Metazoa; phylum Arthropoda; class Insecta; order Lepidoptera; family Crambidae; genus Agriphila; species Agriphila geniculea. The sequence goes on from OX038870.1 coordinate 5,862,207, forward strand.
TCCGACAAATGTCTACCCGAGCCGAGGCGCAGCCGAAGGTGAGGGTTGACAGTTGGAACAAGTTGCAATGACGGTTCCGCACGTGTACTGAACAACTATTTTTAATACAGTTGCGAAAAAATGAAGCAATAAAGACACATAAACTCAACTAACTAATCATTTATTTCTTATAAAAGTTTTAACCTCTGATTGTCGTTTTAAGAAAGCATTTAGTTTTGGGTATTCACTTATATCCACGTTGTTCCTTATTTTGTTTTAGCATACATTTTATCATCGAAAACCTCGACCATAACGTAGAAGGTTTTAATTTTGCTGAGAGTTCGGAGAAGTATGCCAACATAACATTTTCTGAAAAACTATTTGCTTTTTTCTCTTCTCTCCACGCAATAAATTCGTCGTTTGTAGATATGTAGCGTTTTTTTGACTTTACCGGTAAAATGTTCTCTGAAGCATTTTGTGCAATTATACTGAGTTCCGGTGGTGTTAATTCAAATAAAATATCGTCGAAATTACTCATTTTGTGCAATAAACAACTAAACTCGCAAAGATTTTTTTTTGGAAAATGGCGCCAAACCGTAAAAGAAAATAAGCAGAGATTTTTTGTTTTCTTCACCCATTCTGGGTAGGCAAAGGGAACTTTGACCATACATACAGCCTTCTTTTCACTTACCCGCGCAAACTCCTATAAGCAGAGACTATGGCAGTGCACGTCATACAGTCAACTTTTTAATATTTATAAATTTAATTTGGCCGATACTAATATTAATTTAATGTTTAAATTTTAATTAACTTTTATTAAAAATTAAATTAGTAGCTTCTTTATTTAGAATATTCGCATGAATCCTAAAAACTTCTATGATTTTTTTTTAGTAAAAACTTCGTGGTAGGTTTTTTCTTTTTAATAGACACTATTTTGACAGTTGGGAAAGAAAACGCACGAATTCGGAAAAGGTAAAGAAAATGCTCGAGTGTGTAATAGCCCACATCCCGAACGCAATACGTCCCTGCAATACGCCACTTTTTGAGCAACTGTATTAAAAACTCGTTTACCTATTATAAATCGTGTATCTACCTATTGTTGCTTTTTCTATTTTTTATTGCTTATCCTAGGCACCAGACTCCACAAGTATTGTATTACATACAAATGTACCTACTATTTAATCATAAGTTTAAGTCCTACTTGTGGAAAAACACAAATAAATGATTTTTATTATTTTATTATTTATTATTGTTACTGCATTTAAATGTGCGGAGAGGAGAGTAAAGTTTTTAGTAAGTAAGTAAGCTATCTATATCATTCGCATTTCAGTAATATGCAAGTAACACACCATCCCATACTTACGTAGTAACTATTATCTAATCTGTGCCCATACGCTAAAATAGACATTCAGCAGGTGTGATAGGTATTGGAATAAGTTAGAACGATTTCAATCTACCTACATCTTGAATGAATGATCTCTGCATTATTTATTAACTTATTGAGTATTACTTATTGAGTATTACTTATTAAGTATGTTTGAAGAGGTATTTCGACCGATTTTTCTAATAATTATGGGAAAATCCTATCTTGATATTGCCATAGTTCTGCTTAATATTTTCCTGATTTTCGTAATAAGCACAAAAATTATGCCAGTCAATTGCGTGGCATACTCCAGAAATAAATAAATAATTTCAACGGAGCACCACAAAGCGTGGTCATCATTTTACGTTCCATCGTAGTCATTGCTATTCTATTCCATACCAACATGGTAAAAAAGGAACCCTTATGGTGTGACTCAGTCTGTCGGTCTGTCTGTCTGTCACAGCTGAATATCTCAAGAACTACTAATGGTATCAACTTGAAATTTAGAATTGTTTAAGATGACATTTGCCCAACTATTTTGCAAATAAGAAATAAATAAAAAAATAAATGTCTTTTTTACAACAAGGACTGCAAAGGGGTCTTAAAAATTTTTAGTGGGGCTACTAGGGCATGTGGGGTATCATATATTTTCTTTTTGTTTTAGGCCGCATAGTTTTCGACTTATGATGAAAAATGTAAAAAAAATACCGTTCCCCCCTTATCTCCGAAGTTTGCAAAGAGAAAAATCTGAAATAATTCTATGTGATAGTAGTTTATGTAAAGATTACAGGAAAAATAAAACGATGTCTCAATATAACACACTTTTTTAGAAATTCAAAAAACAAACAAAAAATCATTAGTCCCACTACCGGTCAACAGATGACGCTGATTAAATTAGTTCCACTATCAGTCAAGAGATGGCGCGACTATAATAATTGGTGGCTGGTTCTAATATAATTAACTACTATTTGCCGTATGAATAAACGAAGAATAAGTTTTTACTTAGTAATATAAACAGTTTGCAATGTAGAGTGGCTGAAACGTTTTTCAGTCACCGTAAGCAGCTGTGGTTATAATTTGTAAATTAACTGTCCGCCTGTTCACCTTCCACCTGTCCAATTTCGGCCGTTTATCATACTTTTTTAAAAAACTTTACTAAAGTAACATATCCACATATATTTATGATTGTACGGAACCCTCGGTGCGCGAGTCCGACTCGCTCTTGACCGTATTTATTTTATTTTTAGAAGGTACAAAAGTTCATCAATCAATACATTTCTAGCCAATATTCGAAATTTGAAAATAAAAAAGGTTTTGACTTTGTGACAACCTAGGACTGCGTATGTTATATGCACAGCATAGAATACTTATTAATAACTAATATCTATTCTGTGTTCTTTGTTTTTAAAAACATACAATTTGAGCTACTTTTTAACGCGAGGTTTATAGCTCACGGAGCCACTAGTTCAAGAAATATCGTAATTCTAATACACAATTTTAATAAAACTTCTCGTGGAATTTTTAGGGTCCATAGTTTAGTATTTATTGATGGTGTCATTAATTACATTCACTCGTAGTCACTGCTAAAAGTCGACAGCAAAACTGCTAAAAGTGGCCATTTTTGACACATTTGCTATCTACTTCTACAAATGACTGCTAGGAAATGTAGTGATACCTTCTAAAATTTTAGACTACGAGCCTTAAAATTCCACGAGAAGTTTTATTAAAATCCTTTTTTATTAACAACTTATTTAATAAAGATCTCTGAGGGCGCCACTTTCGATAAAAGAAATATCAAATGATAAAAGCTGAATCTTTAGAGTAAGACGCGCTTCTGTACGAAGCCGCAACGTTTTTTTACTCATATGCTCCATACTAACGGCTACTCAAATATGACGTCACGCTTGAATAGTTTGTATGCAACGCGTAGGAAATTTGTTCGGCAGCTATATTAAATATTGTGTTTATCAAAATGGATTCTTAGACTTTGCTATACATTTTACGGACTAATTGAAGGTATTATTTATTTTAAATGGGCTTGTCCACCCAACTTTGAAGGGTCATAAAACAAATAATACACAATATAACGGGTGTAACAAGACCTTTAACGAAGCCGAAGTCCACGTATTCCGTTCATCAGGATCATTTTTGTCTTTTAGACTATACCTGGGAAACCAATAGCTACGAAGTTTTTGATGGTCAAAGTCAAAAAATGTTTTTTTAAATTTTTTGACTTCATCTTATTTTATTCGTTATTTCCTACTTTTTGTCCAATTAAACATTATCAAAATTTTAAGTATTTCGTAACAAACAATGGCTTAAAAACTCTTCACTCAAACGATGTATCTCATGAGCACGCACATAAACGCTGCCTTTCAACTCGGCCGCACGCAGCTATGTAGCATACATTTGCAGGCGCGGTCTGTTGTACGCGTTACATTGCGTGGTATAGTATGCAATGCTTTTTAACACCAAAAATCAAAATCATTTCCCAACAATAATTTTGAATAGAAATGGTCCTGATGATGGGCAGAATACGTAGACCTCGGCTTCGTTGAAGGTCTTGTTACACCAGCCCGTTGATTACGTAAGTCTGTTGCTAATAATTCTCGATTGAAATCGATTGAAAGCGCAGTTACATTGCTTCTTTAAGTACAGTAGTCGTCACATAGCTTCTTAACTAAAGCAGCAATGTAACTGCGATTTCTGTCAGAGTTGATTGTATACAAGCCACTCTAAACGTTTAATATGTTTACGATTTTTATTAGCATTTCGTAATTTTATTCATTAGTCATCGTCCCAATTCCAGGTACCCAGAGTCGAGGCTGGGCAAAATGTTCAACGGCACCATCCCCATTGTGTTGGACACGCTAAAGCAGCACTACTTCATCGATCGCGACGGCGGCATGTTCCGACACATCCTCAACTTCCTGCGCAACAGGAAGCTCCTGCTGCCCGCAGACTTCCCGTACCTGGACCTATTGTTGCACGAAGCTCATTATTTTGAACTGGACCGTGAGTAACAAATCTTTCTGGTGATAGATTAGGGGTCACAACAAATTTGGTAACGATGGCGTAAGTGGCTGACTCTGGGTCCACAGGATGGAGAGGTACTCTCTGATGCTAAATATGTCGGTCTGTTTGTGTGAAGTGGTTGCGTTCTTATTATATGCAAGCTGAAAAATGTGTTATCGTTACCAAAAAAAAATCGATAACGTAAATCTCCATAGCTCCAAAACGCAACCGAATTTTGTTCAGTCCTTCCGTAATTCACCTGAGTACAACTAGTACTTACTTGCTGCACTATTGTCAGCCATTTACGATTTTTTCAGCCTGCATATAAAAAGAACGCAACCACTTCACGTTAACAGACCGACATATTTAGCATCAGAGAGTGCCTCTCCATCCTGTGAACCCAGAGTCAGCCACTTACGCGGTCGTTACCAAATTTGTTATGACCGTCTAGTATATGAGAAACCGGAGGAAAAATAATAGGGGTTAAAGTATAAAATAGACGATTTTTCCCCCACGCTATCTCATATCTTCTATGATGTTTGGATGCTTCGGTAACTTGTTATTATTTCGAATTATAATCATTATGGTCTAGTATTAGCAATAACAACATTTTTCTTCTTTTTTCATGAACGTTATAAAAAGCATCTAAAAGTGACTTCTTCTTTCGTTAGCAGAAATAACTTAGCCGATAGTTTTTTTTAGGGTTCCGTACCTCAAAAGGAAAAAACGGAACCCTTATAGGATCACTTTGTTGTCCGTCTGTCTGTCTGTCCGTCCGTCTGTCTGTCAAGACCCTTTATCTCGGAAACGTGTGGAGGTATCGAATTGAAATTTAAACCATATACTAAGGTCTACGGGCCCTTGAAGCTGTAAAAAAATCAAACTTCTAAATTAACGTTAAAAAAAGATACTGCCGTTTAGGGCGCAAAAAACGCATTTTCGATGCTCTCAAAGGAATCAAAATTCATAGGGTACTTACCGTTGACCTAGAACTATGAAATTTGGCAGGTAATAGCGTCTTATACTACACTTACAGGAATAAATCTGAAAACTGTATATTTGTAATTAAATCATAATAAAATATGGTCATTAAAATACGTAATTATTAATCATCTTGGTGAAACAACGGTATGCGCGGCATTGCGCGGTCATAGTTTAACTTCTAATTACTTTTGGATTAATCGCGCCACTAATTCTTTTAAAAATATCAATATTTATTATTATTAATTATTCAGATCGTTTCAAATATTGTTATAGTTAATTACTTTTAAAAATAAAATTAAAAAGTAATAAATTTGGCTCTAAATATTTTCGCAACATGGCGGTGTGTCACGCTGTATGACAGGGGGTCTTCTTCTTCTTATTTTTGTTTTGGCAATCTACTTTCTTCTTGGAAGTAATTTTTGCCAGTGTCAAGTGTTGAATAGTTCAGTGGTAGATTGTTTTAGTTTACATTAAAATGCGGGTGCATCGCATTCCAATGTTGCTTGGAGCATTTGGCACCAAGTATAATCAAGACAGTTTACTCGGTAAGGTCAGCCGAGGTAGCCACCACTACAATAAAAGTCTCGGCTTCACACAACCAAAGGGTCCTGTTGGAATACACCTATTTTCTCTAATAACATTGCGATAGATAAAACCATTTCACAGAACATTATACAGTGTACTATCGATATACAGCGCCATCTGTTGACAATCAACAGTACTTGTATTTTATACAGGTGCGGTGGGTTTGTAATTATTTTATTTTTTCTCAAAAATGCTTGGAAATTCGAACATTATTTTGACAACCTTCTTCGTGCTAAATCAGAGTTTACGGACAGACCTAAACCGCGCCGTCAATATTTGTATGAGAATCCATTACTAACGTGTTATAATGGATTTTCATACAAAATTGCCGGCGTCTGTCCAGCAATGTTTCTATTAAAACTCATTACACACGTGTAATTCAGAAATGGAGCGACCTTTTCAATGAAACACAAATATAGGTATCAAATGTCGCCTTGATGAGCGAGCACATTCCAAAATATTTTTTCTAATATTCGGTATACTGGTATCACGTGAAAGGCATTGATGAGCACATTCCAAAAAATTGAAAAAAAAAATAAAAACGAAAAAAAATTGTTTTGGTGCAATATGGGTATCAAATGAAAGGCCTTGATGAGCGCATTCCAAAAAGATAAAAAAATTAAAAACGAAAAAAAATTTTTTTTCAATACCTATGGGTATCAAATGAAAGTTTTTTGAAAAGTTTTTTGGAATAAACTAAAAAAAAAACTTAAAAAGAAAGGTAATTTTTTTTTGCAATATGGGTATCAAATGAAAGGCCTTGATGAGCACTTTCCAAAAAACTGGAAAAAAAAAAAATGAAAAACTGGAAATACATGAAAAAAACCGGATATTTTTTTTCAATATGTGTATCAAATGAAAGGCCTTTATGTGCACATTCCACTTTCCATTTTCTTTTTTCAATTACTGTAAGTAATTTAAAATTAAAATAAAAAGCTTAAAACTTTTAAAACTAAAAAGTTAAAAGTTTAAAAGTACTACACAAGCCTTGGCCGCAACTAGGCATTGATGGACTAACGTATGTTCTTCAATGCCTGTCTTGAGTGCCGCTGCAGTAATGTACTATTCCATTTCAAACTTCGCCCGTGGTCAATTCTTTGTCGTAATCCCTGGAAGGGTTATTTTCTACGTGGCGACAAAGGATTTCAAATGGTTATCTATATATAGCAGTCTGCTGAACGGATTTTGATGATATTTTTTTACAGTTTGGTAGCTTGGAGTCCAACTTATAAACTAAGCAATTTTTCACATAATTCCGGTAGGTAGAACCTGGGATAAAGCTTGAACTCTCCGTAGTACAGTTTTTATATAAAAAACTAATAACTACCAACCACTTTTTTTCAAAATATTTCCTTTGTACCGACACAACTTTTCTATAGCTTTATTTTATGTATAGATGTAGGTCTGTACGGAACCCTCGGTGGGCGAGCCCGACTCGCACTTGTCCGGTTTTTTTTTTCACTTGATATAGCTGAGTGTTTAAACAGCTATGCATAAAAGTTTTAAATCAGCTTTCATGTTTAGAAAATGTTAGTATGAAAAATGCAAATTTTTAAAATTATAAAAACTTTCCAATAAAGTTGATGTATTAGTGCACTTGCTTTTTTATATGTAATGTACTAATTTTGAGGTAAAATGTTGAATCTTTGCAACTATTTTTTTGAAATCATGCTTATTAGGCTAAGCGAAAATTTTTTGACCAATGCCTAAGCGAATTCATGTAATTTTATGATTTAAATCGTTGGATATGCCCTAGCCATAGTATGAGCTCATCGAAATGTGTCAACATTCAAATGAATTTCAAATGAAGAGCCTCACTTCTTTGCCATTAGATGGCTATCAGTGCTCATTTGAACACAGCACAGTGTCAATTATTTCGAACAACCACGTGAGAACTTTTTCAAAATGCCATCTTGTGAGTGAAATGGTGTGACGTTTCACGCGTAAGTATTTAGATTTTATCATAGACATATTTATTTCTTTGGATTTTATTTATTATCGAAAATTAGCCTTCCGTTGTCAATTCCGATGGACGTAAACAACGCATCACGCATGCGTGCGCCATTTTGACAGATTTGAAATAATGCTACAGATTTTCAGTACGAAGGCAGATCTAACGATTTAAATATCTTTGGTAATTTTATGTTATTCATTTTATATTTAAAGGGACCACCTGACTGACTCTACATTTTCCTAATTTCTTGGTTGACCGGGCTATTCGCAAGATTAAGTTTAGGCGACTATCGACGCACTGATTGGTTTTATTGGTCTGGTAATGACTCTAACCCCCGTATCTATAGACGAATAAGTTAATGAGTTGAACAAAACTTGCAATTTTCAAATGCTTCTAATATTTTATTTACATATCCTCATGCAGTCATATTATGTCTGCTTGCCACTTAGGACTAATTTTGACAGCGATCATATTTTGTCTGACTGCCACCTCAGAGGAAATTTAAACACAGTTTTAGTGCAGTTTTTATACCATAATCTGCATTTGAATATAATATTAGAAGCATTTTGAAAACTGCAAGTTTCACTCAAGTCATTACTTTGCTCTTAGAGCTACGCGACTTGCGTACCTACTCTTAGAGCAACGCGACTTGCGTACTCAGGCGTACTCTTAGAGCAACGCGGCTTGCGTACCGGACGGAAGCCGCGTAGACTTTACTCGTCTATAGATACGGGAATAAGTGTCGGAAAGAGCTAAGCAGGTTGCGGTTGGTGAAGGTTGTCGATTTAATTCAGCCAGAAATATAAAGGTTTGCACCTGTATGTTTCTGGCTGGGTTTACTAATGTTTTCCCTAATTTCAAAAGCAATAATTTCATTTGCCATAATGACATATGCCATAATTTCACTGAACATAATGTTTTATTTGCCATAACTAACATTTGACATAAATTTATTTTCACTAATTTCATTGGTCATAAGCAATCAAATGACATATTATTCTTATTACATAATTTTATTTGCCATACTCTTCATTTAAAATAATGTTATTATCCGTAACAATTATTTTCCATAAAACTTACTTATTACAATATTTGGCAAAACAAACATTGGTTTCTATTATTTCAGCAAAGAAATAATAAGAGAAGCCAGCATAATTCATATTAATAAAGAATTAATAAGATTTTGACCAATCAAGATAATTTATTAATTATACTAATGTTAATATTTGATTTATAAAATTATAATTAGCTTTATGATTATACGATTTAGGTTTTTTTTAATGATTAAGTTTTAAATATAATGAGTAAGCATGCAATTGCAATTGCATGTAGTGCCAGCAGGCATTCAGCACGCAAGCAGGCATACAGCATGCAAGCAAGCATGCAGCATGTAAGCAGGCATGCAGCATGCAAGCAGGCATGCAGCATGCAAGCAGGCATGCAGCATGCAAGCAGGCAAGCAGCAAGCAATCAGGCATGCAGCATACAACATGCACGCAAGCATTAGGGAGCTCCGCTCGCTTCGCTCGCTCCGCTGCGAGTGGTCAAAACACTAACCTAACCTAACCTACTAGTAGGTGCATTAAAAGTTTTTTTATAGCGGGGGGCCTCTGGCCCCCCGACCCCCCCGAGCAGGGGGGCCAGCCCCCCTGCACCCCCCGGCAAGCATTCTACATGCAAGCAGGCATGGAGCATACAAGCAAGCAAGCAGCATGCAAGCAGGCATGCAGCATGCGAGCAAGCATGTAGCATGCGAGCAGGCATGCAGCATGCAAGCAGGCATTCGGCATGCAACACGCATGCAAGCATTATGGAGCTCCGCTGCGAGTGATCAAAAGACTAACCTAACCTAACCTACTAGTAGGTGCATTAAAAGTTTTTTTATAGCGGGGGGCCTCAGGCCCCCCGACCCCCCCGAGCAGGGGGGCCAGCCCCCCTGCACCCCCCGGCAAGCATTCTACATGCAAGCAGGCATGGAGCATACAAGCAAGCAAGCAGCATGCAAGCAGGCATGCAGCATGCGAGCAAGCATGTAGCATGCGAGCAGGCATGCAGCATGCAAGCAGGCATTCGGCATGCAACACGCATGCAAGCATTATGGAGCTCCGCTGCGAGTGATCAAAAGACTAACCTAACCTGCACGAGGTGGTCGCATTAAAAGTTTTTATTTATAACATTTTATTTATAACATTAAAAGTTTAGGTAAAGAGATACGTTATAAGTTATGTATATTATGTCAATTATTGATTATGTCAAATAATATTTATAGGAACTAATCATTATGACACTTGTTATTATGGCACCTAATTTTATGGCAAATGAAAGTTATGGCTAATGGATTGTTATGTCTTACGTTGTTAGTATAAAAGAAATTATTACATATGAATATTATGACCGAGGATCATTATGGCAAATGAAATTATTACAAATAATATTATGATAAACGAAAGAATACCTTCTGGCTGAATAAAATCGATGTAAATATTGAAGAAAGTTTGTTTTATTTAGTGTCGTTCCTCAGACATGGTGTTCGCTCTGACCAAGCTGAAGACGGAGCGTGAGGGGGTGAAGCAGGACCGAGACTGGTTGAACCAGGCCACCGAGCGCTTGAAGCAAGAGACAGAGCTCCTCATGCAAGAGAGAGATAGGTTACAGCAGCGGTGGTCGTGAACTGAGGTATATATATTATGTATACAATTAGCGTTTTAATAAAATTTTGTTTGAGAACAAAAAAAAAAATCAGCTGAAACGTTTCGTATTCCAGAAATTATCCAATAAATTAATGTAATGCTAACATAAATGACAGTATTTTCAAGATTTTCTGAAAAGTACCTAATTATATCAAAATTTTAAATTAAGTTACAATACTGCGAATGAACTTGATAAAAAAAATCGGTTGGCACTCCGGGAGTTCCGGCAGAGGTGAAAACTTGGATATTAACGTTGTGCATTTTTGATATTTTGAAATTAGCGGCTTTCTTTCATATTACTATAACTACAGTCACACAATTCAATCAGTTTGTAATTAGAGAAACATTCTAAACATTTCGCGCCAGTGGGCTTTTATATAGGGTTCCGTACCAAAATGGTAAAAAAGGAACCCTTATGGTGTGACTCAATCTATCTGTCTGTCTGTCGCAGCTGGATATCTCGAGAACTACTAATGGTATCATCTTGAAATTTGGAACAGTTTAAGACGAGTTTTGCCCAACTATTTTGCAAATAAGAAATATTTTTTTGTACAACAGGGACTGAAAAGGGGTCTTAAAAATATTAAGTGAGGTGACTAGGGCATGTGGGGTATCATATGAAAGAACGCTGTTTGCACATTTTAAAACAATTTTTCCTTTTTTCTTAGGCCGCATAGTTTTCGACTGATGATGAAAAATGTAAAAAAAAACCGTTCCCCCCCCTTATCTCCGAAGTTTGCAAAGAAAAAAATCTGAAATAATTCTATGTGATAGTAGTTTATGTAAAGATTACAGGAAAAATAAAACGATGTCTCAATGTAACACACTTTTTTAGAAATTAAAAAAACAAACAAAAATTCTTTAGTTTCACTACCAGTCAACAGATGGCGCTGTCCTAAGAATGCTGACCAAAGAAAAAAAATAGTTCCAGTATCGGTCAAGAGATGGCGCAACCTAATACTACAATAATAATTGGTGGCTGGTTCTAATATAATTACCTACTATTTGCCGTACGAATAAACGAAGAATAAGTTCCTACTTAGTAATATAAACAGTTTGCAATGTGGAGTGGCTGAAACGTTTTTCAGTCACCATAAGCAGCTGTGGTTAAGATTTGTAAATTAACTGTCCGCCTGTTCGCCCTTCCACCTGTCTGCCGTTTATCCTACTTTTTTAAAGACTGTAGTAAAGTAACATATCCAAATATATTTATGATTGTACGGAACCCTTGGTGCGCGAGTCCGACTCGCTCTTGACCGGTTTTTAATTTCTACATGCACACATTCTACGATTTAATCTTATAGTCACAGAGTATTAATAAGTCTATGATTTCACCGAATAGATCGCTGCTATTAGTTCCATTTTCAAAATTAGCGCGTTGCGGGTGACACAAGTGTTTACGTCTTAAAATGACGCGCCGCCATTTTCAACGCGCCCCGTAGAAAGAGAGGGGGATACTTCCACCGTCAGCTGTCTACTCTCCATCCGTCACATCCGTCTTACGCATTTTCGATCAGCCGCGTGATTCTTTCTTTTTCCCCATTACAAAAAGCGTACAACGCCGCTAAAGAAGTTTTCACTTCAAAAATCATCTCTATTTGTTATGCCGGCACCGAGTAATCGTTGAACATACAGAAAATAAATATACGCAACGAATTGAGAAAGTCTTTTCTTGACTTAAGAAAGGGCCCCGAATGGAACCTTGAGGCACGCCCATTTTGTATGAGAACCAGACGAACTTACTTTATTGAGATTAGGACAGCGTCGGAAATGATTTAGCTTTGATGCTGCACGCAATCAATAGCCTTGTGTCAGTGCGGATTCTGTGATTCATCCTAATAATGTTTGTATGTTTGTTACTCATTTACGCAAAAACGGCTGAACGGATAATGTTCCCTAGGAATTTTTCGAATGTCCACGCGGGCGAAGTCACGGGCGGATGCTTTAGTACATACTACTTGGATTTATGAAAATGTTATATTTATTTTTGAAGAGAAAACTTCTTTAGCGGCGTTGTACACTTTTTTGTAATGGGAAAAAAATGTAAAACTCGCGTCAATCAGGGTCACGTGACCTTGGTCGAAAATTCGTAAGACGGATGTAGCGTAGACAGCCGGCGGCGGAAGTATCCCCCAACACTTGTGTCACCATAGAAACGCGCTAATTTTTTAATTCAATGTCAAAACTCTAGATTTTCTCTCAAGCTATGGATAAGACCTTCATACAATACTGTTCTGTATTCGTAAATTCAAATGCAGAGTAAATTCGTGAGACGGCAATTCGTGCAAAATTATTCCCTAACCATTCCAAAATATCAAAAATGCACAACGTTAATATTAAAGTTTTCACTTCTGCCGGCACTCCCGGAGTGCAACCCGATTTTTTTTATTTTCAGTTCTTATTTCAAATTGTGTAAATTCAAAGCAAAGCAAGCAGTTGAATACAAGCCTCAGTATAATCATTTTTCGTTTTTAGGAAAGCAGCCTGGAAAAATCAGAAGACGCCGATACGAAAAGGCGTCGTGTATAGAAAAAAACCTTCCAATGTGTTATTGGACTACAGTTAGGAAAATCGGGAACTGAAATTAAGTGTACTGTGAATACTTAGAATTATTGAACATTTCAGATGTTGACTTAGTTAACGTAGATAATGATTTGTTGTTATCGATATTTGACGATGAACACCACCATGTTGTTTCTAGACTTGGTTTGTGTCGTATCTATTTAGTCTTCTTATTGGAGAAGGAATTAGTAGAATAGCTCCTGTTCCTTCTTATAATTCCTTCTCATACACACATTAACTTTGTCTAGGGATACCAGGTGTTATTTTCATACAAACGAGGTAACTTTGAAGCCTTGGTTTCCTGCCAGGGATGTACTGTGCTGTGATCTGATGATGGCTATCCAGGGAGTGAATGGAGGAGATTCAGAATGCTATACACACCCAACTGATCTGACCAGCATTCTAAAAACGTAATGGACATGTCCAAAAAAAACCGCGAAAATAGCATGAAAATGTATGGAAATCCTCAAACTGAGAATTCTGACCCATTAATCTTTTAGAATGCTGATCAGATCAGTTGGGTGTTTATTGCGTTCTGAATTTACTCCATTCAGTCCCTGGATGGCCATCATCAGATTACAGCACGGTACATCCCTGGCAGAAAACCAAGGCTTCAAAGTTACCTCGTTTGTATGAAAATAACACCTGTATCCCTAGACAAAGTTGATGTGTATATAAATGCTAATTTTTAATAAGGGTTTGTCTCAATGATATCGTGTCACACTCGTCTTTGTTTACTTGATGGTGTGTCCCCACTTAGGTTCGCGAACCTCCGCGCTCCGCGCTCCTAGCTCCGCGAACCTCGGAGCGCGCTCCATATTTGGGATCCGATGCGAACACGCGAACACGGAGCGCGGAGCGCCAGTATGGCCAGATTCAGTATTTTAATACTTTTTCGGTATATTTTATCGACTTTTCCGAACATCAGTATTTTTGTAGGTATATTAGCGGAAGTAAGTATTTTTGGTATATTTTGGCTATGAAGTTATGGTAACTACGGTGTTAAGTCCCCGCGAACATCAATGTTCAAGGAATTTCCCGGATTATGTCTATATTTCATTCAGAAGCAAAGATCAGTAGAGTCTGTTCTGAAAAAGAACCAACTTGGGATTTATGCTTGATTACCGTTTTTGAAATGTTGACGGTACTGTTACGTTTTAGTGCGACTGTATTAACAAGATAAATATTAATTCAAGATAGTCGCACTATAATTACGTATAAGGCGACGGCTACACACAAAGTATTTACTGTGGTCCAACTGTGTGGTAAATACTGATAATTTCAATTCCAACGATGGAATGAAAACGCACGCCTACACGCTCAGTATTTACCACATGGTAATGTTGCCAGATCGTGCCTTTTATTACGATTTTAGTACTATTTTCTAAAAGATAGCAGCCAAATTTTATGTTTGGGGGCCGATTTAGATGAAACTCGGTTTTGGGTACTATTTCGACAACAAAACAGCAACGCAAAGTTAAAAATATAAAAAATCCAAGATGGCGGCCAACTTTTTTGTATGTCGGCCTATTTAGATGAAACTAGGTTTTGGGTAGGTACTATTTTGACAACAAAACAGCAACGCAATGTTAAAAATATAAAAAATCCAAGATGGCGACCAACTTTTTTGTTTGTGGGCCGATTTAGATGAAACTCGGTTTTGGGTACTATTTTGACAACAAAACAGCAACGCAATGTTAAAAATATAAAAAATCCAAGATGGCTACCAACTTTTTTGATTGTGGGCCGATTTAGATGAAACTCGGTTTTGGGTACTATTTTGACAACAAAACAGCAACGCAATGTTAAAAATATAAAAAAATCCAAGATGGCAGCCATCTTTTTTGTTTATGGGCCGATTTAGATGAAACTCTTTTTTGGGTACTATTTTGACAACAAAACAGCAACGCAATGTTAAAAATATAAAAAATCCAAAATGGCGGCCAACTTTTTTGTTTGTGGGCCGATTTAGATGAAACTCGGTTTTGGGTACTATTTCGACAACGAAACAGCAACGCAATGTTAAAAATATAAAAAATCCAAGATGGCGGCCATCTTTTTTGTTTATGGGCCGATTTAGATGAAACTCGTTTTTGGGTACTATTTTGACAATAAAACAGCAACGCAATGTTAAAAATATAAAAAATCCAAAATGGCGGCCAACTTTTTTGTTTGTGGGCCGATTTAGATGAAACTCGGTTTTCGGTACTATTTTGACAACAAAACAGCAACGCAGTGTTAGAAATAGTACCGACTTTCATCTAAATCCGCCAGATGGCGCTTTGAAGTAAACATAGTCTCTACGTTAAATATTGCCGAATAATTTTAAATCACAATTCTAACATTTGGAATCAAGTTAAATCAATAAGTTGTCTAGTGTTTCACCAGTGATATCGTTTGCAGAACTATACCTATAGTTTAAAAGTGTGTATTTGTGCTCAAAAAATATTCAGTGCCTTTTTTAATCTGCGGATTATTAAAAACTGCGGAATATAGTCTGAGCATTATCCTCAGAAAAGTGATAAAACTGCGCTTTAATTTGCGTAATAAATCTCATCTCCAGTGTTAAAACTAAATATTATCATCAGTGATATTATCAGTGTTGAGTAGGAAATGCAATCTCGTACGAGATTTCTGCCTAGCGAGATCTCGCGAGACTCAAAACCCAGTCTCGCGAGATCTCGCAAATTACGGGATCTCGCGAGATTGGTAGAATCGCAATTAAAACATATGCAAATGCTTGTTTTAAGAACTAGTAATTGGCATGATATGTAATTAAATAGAAACTGCGTTGCTTAGTTACAAAAAATAATGTAAGTTTTATTTTAAAAATCAACAGAGTACTTATTATTTTGTCTCTAACTCTAATAAAATTTGTTTAAGTCTATAATTATTATACATACTGTATGTAGCTAATCAGTTCAAATTCTTACAATATTGGTAACAAAACAATAATTATCTATATTTAGTCTTTTGTAAATTAATACTTTAGTATTTATTAATAATTAGTTTCAGAGAGCCCGCGGCATCTGTGATAAACAACACCTGACTGCTGAGCTTCAGCATGTCAAACAAGTACTGCGTAACAACAAATTGCAAGTACCACGCCTTCATCACAAAAAACGCGCCAAACCAGCCACAGTAGAGCGTCAACCTGCCGTCCTACCATACGCGAAGGGTGTCACTGACAAGATTGGAAACATTCTGAAGCGAGCGTCAATCAAAACTTACTTCAAGCCGCCGAAGAAGATCAACCAATTCTTACGACCAGTCAAGTGTAATATCCCCCTTCAAGCCGCAGGCGTCTACAAACTAGATTGTGACTGTGGGCTCTCCTATATCGGGCAAACAAAGAGAAGCATAGGGACCCGCGTCAAAGAGCATATAGCTGACATGAAACATAGGCGCGATAACAAGTCTGCAGTGAGTGAACACGCCTTTGAGGGGCCCAACCATTATATTAGATTTGACAAACCCCAAATCCTTGCTAGGGAACGTAGATTTATTCCTAGAATGCTCTGCGAGGCTATCGAAATAAATAAATACCCTAATTTCAATAGAGATGATGGTTGGAAAATTCCACCAGCTTGGGACCCCATCATTCACAAGCTTAAGCCCCTCACACACACTGTAAGATCTAATGATACAGTTAGTTCCTTTTGCAAATAAATAAATTAATATAAAAGACGGAGGTCGGTTTTCCTCTCCAAGTTTTCTTTCGCCATTTCTTTCTTGGCGGGGCCTCCCAATTTTATGAAATGGTGGTAGCTTCAGTAGATTCTCTCTCTTTTTAGCACTAAATAATTCATAAAATTATATTATAAATCGCTTGAGGGTAGACTCACGGGTAGCTTCAGTCCCCCGTGACCACGGCAGCTGCAAAGTTGCCGAAACGTCGGGAAAACCAAAAATCAAACCAAATACCAACTAATTGCCAAAGTGCTTTCAATAAAACCGCGCTAGTATCCGTTAAAAATTGTTTTATTTCATAATACTTTAGTTTCAATAATTAAGAGTAATAGGAACATTACTTATGGTAAATAAAAACAACAAAACAAAAACTTAACTTCACAAGTTCTTAAATAAATGTTGTGAGATCGTATTAATCAAATAAAAGAAGTTTAAAGTAGAAGTCAGATGAAGTTATCAAGGTACGGAAAGGCAAGTTAGTTTGTCTGAAAATGGCTTCTCAAAAAACCATCATGTCGAGAGTATCATCTGACAGACGACTTCTGATTTTGCATGCTAAATACCCTGCTGCTGAAAAAGCTCGTTCTGCCTCAACACTTGTGGGAACCACAGTTGAGAGGCAGTTATGTACGAAGTTTAAAAGTTCCCCTCTTACTCCACCAGCTTCGTACAAATTCATTTCTTTTTTGCATTTGTCGATCTCGTTATCTCGCGAGCTCTCGTCCGAAATTTGACAAGATACAATCTCGTAAAATATGGCCGGAATTTCGCGAGATCGGGATCTCGGCGAGACGAGATTGCATTCCCTAGTGTTGAGGTAGTACTATAATAATTATTTTCGTCTTGACCTCATACTCAAACCAACTCATGCATCAAATTTCAAATCCTACTTAACTGATCAATACTTTGAACGCTTTAAGTCGCTTTGAATTCAGCTGTGAGTGGCTCGAAGATCGATCCTCGCTAATAAAGACTTTTTCTCCCAAATTTTTTTAGAGACATTTTATTTATTTTTAAAGATATATTTTTTTTTAATTTGTATTGAAGATATTTTTGGATATTACTTTTCAATTACTATTGATTTACTAAAATATCTTCATCCACCAAAGCCGTAGTAAGGTATAAGATTATTGAGAGTAATTGTATAAGAATAAAAAATGTCGACTAAAGGATCATCTGAGTGCGCGGGATGTCCTAATATCATGGATGGAGCAATATTCATGCAATGTATAACCCGGTTGAGTTAACTCGGCACCTGAAGCGCGATAGACCCCCTTCGTTTTTTCCTTTCCTCACGCCACTGTCGTCATGCCAGTAGCGTTGTTTTTTTCCACATTTGTTAGTGATAATTTATCGATAATCTATCGAAAACTTTCAAAAAATTGACGACGGTGGCGTGAGGAAAGGAGAGGGGTCTATCGAGCTTCAGGTGCCGAGTTAACTCGACCGGGCTATAAACGTTGCAAAGACAATTATCATTTGCAGTGCACCGCAGATTACAATGCGATGACAGCTGAAACTAAAAACGCCTGGATTTGTGATTTCTGCCGCATTCGCGAGCCCAAAAAGGGTAATAACACGATTACACCAACGAGAGCTAAATTACCACTGCCTCCAATGATAGCTTCGTTACCCAGCGCTTGAAGTCAAGTTTTCCTGCGCCAACGAGTTGTTCCTGCCTTTCGGCCAATGATTTAAGGAACATTATTAGAGAGGAGATTTACAATGCTTTTGAGGATGTTATTAATCCAAAAATTGATGCCTTGCAAAATATGATAGTTGGCTTTGAATCATCTCTCTCGGCATTCAGCCAGGATCTGGATAGCATAAAAACGCAACACGCCGCCCAGTTGGCCACTTTGAATGATGTCCGCAAGGAAAATGAGTCGCTACGTTCAGCTAATCAAAACTTTTCTTCTAGACTGGCACAGCTTGAGTTACAGACACGTGCAACAAATATTGAAATACAATGCGTCCCAGAAAACAAGCAGGAAAATTTGGTTATTACAATTCTGCAGCTTTCTAAGGTTATAGAGTGTCCTATCAACGAAGGCAACGCTCATTTTAGCGCTAGACTTGCTAAAATGGACAATAAAAGTCCCCGCCCACGCTTCATACTCGTAAAGTTCAACAGTCCTCGCCTTTGAGATCAGTTTCTGGCGGCTACAATAATGTTTAACAAAAACAATTCTAGCGAAAAACTTAACACCAGTCATCTGGGTATCGGCGGCAACTAAAACTCACCAGTTTATGTGACAGAACATCTGACATCGAAAGCAAAACAACTGCATGCAGCAACTCGTCACATTGTCAGGGAGCTGAAATATAAATTCGTCTGGGTACGCGATGGAAAAATCTTTGTACGGAAGTACGAGGAGGCTAACTACGTATAAATACTCATCAATCAATCAATCATGAGACTCTCAAAGGTTTATCATAAAGAACGCTAAAGTTGCCTTGTTATATTTTGTTTTACTAACGGGCTCTTTTAATGATATAATTGTATTCTACCAGAATGTAAGAGGATTGCGGAGGAAGACTGTCGACATTTTCAATAATATCGTTTGTAATTCTTATAATGTAATAATCTTGACAGAAACGTGGTTAAACGATGGCGTTTTTGATTCGGAAATCTGTGATGACAGATACAACGTATATAGGCGAGGTGAGACCGTCAGAGTAGTGGGTTTCATCCTTCAAAGGATGGTGGAGGGGTGTTAATTGCTGTCTCCAAAAGATTGAACTCAGTGCGCCTTTACTCTTGTGAAGATTCACAAGAGTAAAGGCGCACTGAGTAGATGACTGCGAGGGGATGACTTGTGGTTGCGTGTCGGAAGTGACGGAGTTAATTCTGAGAAGTTGAACATTTGCGGTGTTTACCTGCCTCCTCCTTTAAAAAAGCATATTTTATCACACTTTAACCGTGCTTCTCTCTGAATGATTTATTTTGATTTAAAAATGTTTAATCAATTGGAATTGTATTGCATGCTTTATATATAAGTATAATATTTATAATTTTGATTTGCTTATGTGTAACATCTATAATTGAGATTGCATTTAAAGTGTTATTCATTTTCTTTTTGCTGTGAATGATTTAATGTTAATCTTATGATGTTAATAAATGAATAAAATAAATCGGCCCACCAAAAAAAAAGTTGGCCATTATCTTGGATTTTTTTATATTTTTAACATTGCGTTGCTGTTTTGTTGTCGAAATAGTACCCAAAACCGAGTCTCATTTAAATTGGCCCACAAACAAAAAAGTTGGCCGCCATCTTGGATTTTTAATATTTTTAACATTGCGTTGCTGTTTTGTTGTCGAAATAGTACCCAAAACCGAGTCTCTTCTAAATCGGCCCACAAACAGAAAAGTTGGCCGCCATCTTGGATTTTTTATATTTTTAACATTGCGTCGCTGTTTTGTTGTCGAAATAGTACCTAAAACCGAATTTCTTCTAAATCGGCCCACAAACAAAAAAGTTGGCCGCCATCTTGGATTTTTCATATTTTTAACATTGCGTTGCTATTTTGTTGTCGAAATAGTATCAAAAACCGAGTTTCATCAAAATCGGCCCACAAACAAAAAGTTGGCCGTCATCTTGGATTTTTTATATTTTTAACATTGCGTTGCTGTTTTGTTGCCGAAATAGTATCCAATACCGAGTTTCATCTAAATCGGCCCACAAACAAAAAAGTTGGCCGCCATCTTGGATTTTTTTATATTTTTAACATTGCGTTGCTGTTTTGTTGTCGAAATAGTACCCAAAACCGAGTTTCTTCTAAATCGGCCCACAAAAAAAAAAGTTGGCTGCCATCTTGGTTTTTTTATATTTTTTACATTGCGTTGCTGTTTTGTTGTCGAAATAGTACCCAAAACCGAGTTTCTTCTAAATCGGCCCACAAACAAAAAGTTGGCCGCCATCTTGGTATTTTTTTATATTTTTAACATTGCGTTG
Source organism: Agriphila geniculea (assembly GCA_943789525.1). Lineage (NCBI taxonomy): Eukaryota > Metazoa > Arthropoda > Insecta > Lepidoptera > Crambidae > Agriphila > Agriphila geniculea. The sequence continues at coordinate 5,882,985 of OX038870.1, forward strand.
CTGTTTTGTTGTCGAAATAGTATCCAAAACCGAGTTTTATCTAAATCGGCCCACAAACAAAAAGTTGGCCGCCATCTTGGATTTTTTTATATTTTTTACATTGCGTTGCTGTTTTGTTGTCGAAATAGTACCCATAACCGAGTTTCATCTAAATCGGCCCACAAACAAAAAAGTTGGCCGCCATCTTGGATTTTTTTATATTTTTAACATTGCGTTGCTGTTTTGTTGTCGAAATAGTACCCAAAACCGAGTTTCATCGAGATCGGCCCACAAACAAAAAAGTTCCGAACAGACTCTAAGTTACAGATAAGAAATGACAGGCAGCCGCCATAGTAGAATTATAAATAGTATCAAGTCATCTAATACGTTTAAATAAAATTATTTTCTGTTTTGCACTTCACTTTATCTTTGAGGTTTTTCTTTCGCTAATTCGGGAGTTTCCCTAAAGTAGTTTGCCCTTACCTTTGGATCGTTATATAAGTAGAACGTGTTTTTTTTTCGTTTTTATTGTACTTGGCGCATCCATCCGGAAAATATGTTTAGTTTTGCCTTCGAATAGAATGTTAAAATATAATTTAAACATTCATTGTGATGATAAATGAATAAAACCTGTTTTGAAAATCAGTATTTTTATCGGTTTATTTTCCATGTGCAACTTGGTATGTTTCAGTATTTTTTTGAGGTGCTTCGTTGTTTTCGTAAACTTTAATCTGGCCACACTGCGGAGCGCAGTTCGCGGAGCGTAGTTCGCGGAGCGCGGTTCGCGGAGCGCGGAGCGCGGCAGGGTTGCGTTCCGAACCTACGCTCCGAGTGCAACCAAACGCTAACGGCGGCGTTCCAAACATTAGAGCGTAATTTTAATTTTTAAAATGATCATAGTAGATCCTCAAAAAACGGATTTTATTTGATTCAAAATAAAGGAAAGTTTCAATTATTCGTATTCCAAATGGAAAACGAAGACTTTGTACTATTAATGACATTTAAAGTTCTTGGTCGTTTCGAACATTAGAGTGAGTTAAAAAACCGGCCAAGTGCGAGTCGGACTCGCGCACGAAGTGTTCCGTACCAAAAAGCGGCAAAAAACATGTTTGTTGTATGGGAGCCCCCCTTAAATATTAATTTTATTCTGTTTTTGTATTTGTTGTTATGGCGGCAACAGAAATACATCATCTGTGAAAATTTCAACTGTCTAGCTATCATGGTTCATGAGATACAGCCTGGTGACAGACAGACAGACCGACAGACAGACAGACAGATGGACAGCGGAGTCTTAGAAATAGGGTCCCGATTTGCCACACCAGATGGCGTTAATGGAAAGAGAAGCTTAGTAAAAAAATACATTGACACACATTTTTATCAACGCCATCTATCGAGCCTACAGTTTTTTGTCATTTTGAAAAGCCCTCATTGCGAAGACAAGGTTCAAAATAAATTGAAAATTTTTGACACTTTGTACAACCTGACGTGCTACTGACTGTACATAAGCATGATTGTCTATTCAAAGTTTTACTCCTTCTTAGCCACTCATTATTAATTACACAATAATAGTACTGTGGAGACAAAGGTACTTTATAATTAAGTTTATATGAATAAAGCTTATTTGATCATGGGAACGGAGCGCGGAGGGTGGTTCGCGGAGCGTGGTTCGCGGAGCGCGGTTCGCGGAGCGCGGTTCGCGGAGCGCGGAGCGCGGACGTCTGCTCCGCGCTCCGCGCGTCCACATTGCGCTCCGCGAACCTGCAACAGATGTTCGCGGAGCGCGAGGTTCGCGAACCTAAGTGGGGACACACCCTGAAATAATCAAGTTTACGCCTAAACACTGCCAAAGTGTTTTTTATTTAACCCTTTATATCATACAAAAACAAGAAAATGTGGTTAGTTTCTGAGAAATTACAATGACCAAGTTGTTCAACTTAAATTTTAATTTGTTTATGCCCAACTCTTTCAACTCAAGCTATAATATTTAGGCTTGTTTCCTCAGTATTTGCAGCGTACTCATCCCTGGGCGATCGAGCTTTGCTCGGTTATGACTATTTATTGTAATATGGTGGTGTTTAGGTGATAAGCTTCATTGTTATCTCAAACATCAACTACAATTTTTAAACTTGTCTAAAAACAATGAAAATAAAAAAAAAAAATATAGGTATGTTTAAATTTGAACATATAAAAAAAAACAAAAGTAAGTCACCGAGCGGGATTCGAACCCGTAACACTCGTTTCTTGCCGTCCGCGTCTTAACCCGCTGGACACGCATGAAAACTCGAAAACACGCATTTTCCCAAACATAAGACTAATCTCGATTGTTTATCCCGAAAACCCCCATTTACCAAATTTCAGCGAAATCGTTAAGCCCGCCGGTAACGATCAATTGCGATTGTCAATTTTTCCGTCAATTCCATTGTTGGAGCAATTGACAATCGCTTCAATTGCACAATGGGCGTCAATTGCGGAAAAATTGACAATCGCAATTGATCGTTACCGGTGGGCTTTAGAACCGTTTCCGAGATCACAGAAATATATAAACAAATATTGCTCGTTTAAAGGTATAATAAGATATACATATATATCATTTGAGATATATATGTTACCGGCAATGTATGAAATGCAGGCATTGTATACAATGCCTAGGCATTGTATACAATGCCTGGCCCTTTTAGGCAATGTATGAAATATAATGAATATTGATATCTATTTCACACATTACCTAGGCAGTGTATACAATGACTAGTCATTGTATAGAATGCCTGCTGGTCCACCGGCAATGTGTATAATAAAAATATTTTTGGGGAATAGATTCGAGGGGGGCTCGAGGGGGCTCGAGGGGGCTCGAGGGGGGCTCAAGGGGGGCTCGAGGGGGCTCGAGGGGGGCTCGAGGGGGGCTCGAGGGGGGCTCGAGGGGGGCTCGAGGGGGCTCGAGGGGGGCTCTTTGGAATCGAACCTGTTTTACTCCTGTAGGTCCCGCGTATAGGTTAGAAATTTAAGGCGAGCGCGGAGCGCAGCGGAGCGTGAGCCTTAAATTTCGAGGTTATTTTTTTATAACAGACAACAGAAATTTGAGTTTGGAATCGAACCTGCTTCACTGCTGTAGGTCCCGCGTATAGGTTAGAAATTTAAGGCGAGCGCGAAGCGCAGCGGAGCGTGAGCCTTAAATTTCGAGGTTATTTTTTTATAACAGACAACAGAAATATACTTATTTCACACTGCCGGTGGACCAGCAGGCATTGTATACAATGCCTAGGCAAAGTATAAAATGAATTATATTTCATACATTGCCTGATCGTTTTAGGCATTGTATACAATGCCGGATTATACACATTGCCGGTAACATATACATTGGTGGACACATAATTAGAGACACCCCCTAATTTATCACAATATACTTGATTATGGTACACCATTAGCCAAAGTAAGTATTAAAATAATGTAATGTAATTGTAACTAAATCATACTTTACTTTGTATTCTTAAAATGAGGAACAAAAAAGTTGTGATACTTAAGCCACGTATTCACTAGGGGACAAAGTCGCTCGACATGTCGCGAGCAGTCGCGGGACATTTATGCCTCGTACTCACTAGGGGACCTTTGTCCCGCGACCTTGTCGCCCGACACGAAATCTACGTGTCCCTCGACAGTCGCCCGACGACATTTCCGTAGTGAAGACGCGTGTCGCTGTGTTCCTCGACATCCGCGACTATGGCAGTAGTGTACTTACATCGCGACCACAACTTCGGTATGTGGACGAGCAAAATGTCGGCGAACATTGTCGCCGGACAGTCGCACGTAAATGTCCTGCGACATGTTGAGCGACTTTGCCTCTAGTGAATACGTGACTTACGTGGGAGCTAACCGGTTCAAGCTTGTACAAAATGGATCAAGAGATGTCGTGATGTTATTGCTGCAAAAGGACATGTGACCAAATATTGATATGTATCGTAGGTAATGTTTTATAAAAATGTGTTAGAAATCTTATGTAATAGGTAACAATAATAACTCTTTTTTTATTTCTTGTACGCAAATGGAGTGTCTTTAATTATATGGCCAGCTCTTACTAATCTTATCTTTGATTTATACTACTTACAATTAAATTTTACTAATCAAAAGGCAAGTTTTTTTGTAAATGTTTCGTTTTAACATAACACAATAACAACACAAATATTTTTAAATTTTAGTTAAGTTTACAGTTATTATCATGACTCCGCCTTACTCTCTTAGTGCTTTTACAGCCATGGTAAATAAATCCCCAACTGATTCTTGTTTCTCTGACATTTGGTTGGAAGACGGGTCTTTTTAAGCCTATAGGTACCAAAAAAAATCTAACCCTAGCAGTGGCCATGATCTGCGGCCAATTAGTATATTTCCTTGTCTGTCAAAAACTGTTGAAAAGGCAGTGGGCATGCAAATGATCAAATACTTCGAATCAAATTCTTTGCTCCCTCAGGCTCCCCTTTGCGACGAATTCCGAAAAAAGTGGGACTAATATAGGACGAATTGGGACAAATTGACCATGTAGACAGAATTGCAGTTTCCAAGTGGTCCTTGCCAAGATGTAGCACACCGTATGGCTAGTATGATGATCTGTTATTAGTATCACTTCTGCAGCATGCATAGGTACTTACCAAGATGCTGGTGATTGAGTGAGCGTTCAGTTCAGACCATCCATTGGATTTATGTGATGGTAACGACAAGAAAAACAAGATGAGTGATTTAATTTCAAGATTATAATTACGAACCAAAACATCAATTGTTTACTTTTAGAGAACAGATATATAAGTTAAGGATAATAATTTATTATTACTGACAAAATATGTTGTTTCTACGTATTTTTGATTACACAATTTCTTTTCACGTAGGTATAATGATAATTTACTCAAAATGTAAAGCAATATGGTAAAGTAAACGGAGTGTAAAACCCAATTCCGACAAGATACTTCTCCGACAAGTCGGAACTCCGACAGCCCGAGCTTCGACAGGACAGAGCTCCGAAAAGATGCCGCTCCGAGTCTCCGACAGGAGTTTAGTATCCGACAGGATAGTGTTTGGAAAAAAAATCCATACTTACTTAAATATATATTTTCTTTATGCAAAATTCATTTATAATACTTATCTAGGTACATCTAATAAATAATAAATTAAAATCCAAAAAAGAAAACTGACTTCAAAAAAATTTTATTATTTGTATATTGCATTAAAAAAAATATTTAAGAATGGATTTTTTTCCAAACACAAAGCTCCGTCCTGCTTGTCGGAGAATTATCTTGTCGGAATTGGGTTTTACACCCAAGTAAATGAATGTAAATCTAATTTACTAAGACTTTTCTTACCACTTACTCAATGAATATAAATCAGTCAAAAAATCTCTACTAATTAGATCTAGATGTTTTTCTGGAACGGTATTCTGAGACATGTATGGCACCAAGCTGTATGTACTTATTACATTCTAATTAACATTTAGTACTTACTTAAAAGGTAAATATTTTGTCATTGAAAGATTTGTTAACACTTTGAGTGCAGTTCAAATTGTGTAGCTAGCTACTGTAAAAACGAAGCAATGCGGAGCTTATGTTATAATAAAGATAAAATTCATAGTTTTTGAGAAGATTGGCCTGGCCATAGTCTTGTAGTCGGGCTCAGTTACTTGTAAGTTGGGGTAAGATTATAAACGGGGTGTAACGTGGCCGTGCGACCTCTTTCCCTAGAGTAAAATCTTCTCAATTTTAAATTCGAAACAATGTCGAATTTTTATTTGTTTCGAAAAATGATAATTCAAAAATTTCGTGTTCGCTGCCATTTCTCTGTGTACGTCAGTTCATTCAAAATATTAGAATAAAAACGACGAAAATGTACGTATATTAAGAAAATGACTGTAAAAAGTATTGTGAAACAGTTAATATATAGTTAATACATTATATAAAAATAGTAATACGTGATATTTGTAAGCTGAATACATGAGAACCTGTGCGGGTGGAACCACAGGTAAGAGAAATGCTTAGATTGTTTATGATTATTCTAAGGAGAAATAGTGTAAATCGATAGTAGGAGTTTAAACATGCCATGTACATATTAATTATGGACTATTTTTGAATGTGTATTCTTTAATTTTATCCTGAATTATACTACGAATTCACTGTGGAATCCGTGACTTTTATTTACGTCCCGGCCACAGGGGTAAGGCAAAATCCATCCATAACTCTCGATTTAGGATAGTTTTTGCATTGATGGCATCATTTTAAGACCGCTAATTCAATACGTCCCACCCTTCAGTCAACGTTTGCCACTCTGAGTGAAAGGTTGTGTGCAATTTGCAAATTTCCGCACTGCGAAATGTTTGTAACTTTTTCGAGTGTTTTATAACCTTACCCCATGTTTTGTACCTTTGCTTAAAAGGTATGTTCTAGTGTTGTATTGAAATCTCTACCCATTATTTTCTCTCTTAGTTGCGTAATTACATCTAAATATGGCTTTATATTTATGATAGATAGGCAGTTACAAGTAGTTACTTGTCCGCTATCACGCCTGATGGTAAGCGATATTGCGATCTACGATGAAACGCGCTTGCCTATTAACCTATTCACTCGCAACTTGAAGGCCCCCAGATTATCTCAGATTGTACTTATCGAGAAACAAAGACTCGAGCAAGGAGTTCCACTCTGTGTTCTCTGGCTGTTTCTCATATTTTAAAATTCATTACAAGTTTCCGTCTTTACTTACCTTTATGAGCGCGACGTCTAAAACGCAAAATGTCCAAGTATTAAAATGCCTAAAATCAATGTCTATAAAGCAATTTGGCTTAAAAGCAAAATGCCTAAAACTCATATTCCCTAAGATGCAGAAAGTTTAAAAAGCAATTGACCTAAATAGCTGAATGCCTAAAACTTACATTACCTAAACAACGCTTAAAAAGCAATTTGTATGTTATTGTATTGATAAAGTATACTTTTAATTTTTATACAAACTCTAGTGGCCGCCCGCCACTTTGTCAACGTGGACATTTTTAAATCCTTCAGGTTCAAAATGTTCACTTCCCATAATGTACATTGGTCTCAAAAGGTACATTTCCCGAAATGTCCACTTCCCAAAAATTTCCTTTCCCAGAATGTACATTTCCCCAAAATGCAACTTTCCCGTAATTTACATTTCCTAAAATGCAGCTTTCCCGTAATGTACATTTGCCAAAATTTACACTTTTAGAACATATACGAATAACTGATTGGATACATTTTCAAGTACCAGGATCACATAAATATGAAACTGCTATTCTTAAAAAAAACATTTAATCTTCAAAAGATTTTAGAATTAACTATTTTTATTCGTTTTGGATCCTAGTCCTTTAGCATTTAAGGCATTTTGTGTTTTAGGCATTCTGCGTTCTAGACATTATACGAATCAGGCATTATTAGCATCAGAAATTGTGCTACTTAGGCATTTTGCGTTTTAGGTATTTTACTTTCCAGGCATTATGTACTTTAGGAATTTCGCTACTAAGACATTTTGCGTTTTAGACGTCGCGCTCATAAAGGTTTACTTATCAGTACTTGACGGGGTAAGAACATAGCGCAGCTTTCCCACTATAGGGGCACATCTCAAAATTTTGTGATTTCGCGTTTTTATAATATATGGGCACAAAATGTACCACTCTACATGATGCTCTTGACAGAAGAGTCAAAGTATACTGTAGAGCCGCGAAAACTATTTGTGTCTCTTTCACATTTCCGAGTGAAGCGTCTCGGTTTCGGATCTTTAAACGCGATTTCCCAACAATCATGTTTTTCAAATTGTGCCCCTATAGTATGAAAGCAGCGATAGGTATACATGTTTCGACCTTTCCCCGTTTTCAAAAGTTCCCCGGATTTGACTCGACTCCACGCATCTTTCACAAGATTTTTCACGCGCGATTCCACCCGATCGGCTCCGCCACGTGAAAATAGGTAATGACGTGAAACCGCTACGTAGATGTGATTCTCACTCATTTCGTCGACAATAGAAGACAACTCGTAGCGGAACAATGGCGGAACTACCGCGGTGCCGCTGGTAGGGTTTCGCGGCGGAGGTGTACTACAGGCGTTAAGGCTGGTTTTTACATTATCTTAGTCTTTAGTAGAGTGCTTTAGTGGAAACATGTAAACGGTCGTCTTATGACTAAAGAGAGTAACGTTCTAGTAGCCTTTCTACTCGCTTTCCAGTAGCTCCCCCTGCTCGCCCGCTCACCCCCCGCGCGATATTTTACTCGCACTCGCACTGGAAGCATGTAAATCGACATTTTAGTAGCGTCTTTAGTAGAGTGCATTTGTCGGTGAACGCGTGACGTGTATTTGAATTAAATAATAGGTATTAGGTATGGCGAAAATGACACTCTACTGGAAGCGTGTAAACGGTCACTGGAAAGGCACCAAAACTACTAAAGCACTCGCATTCGAATCTACTCGCACGCTACTAAGCACTCTACTAAATACTAAGATAATGTAAACCAGCCTTTAAAGTTGGTGTGACAAAATAGTACAGTAATCGGCTACACTGAATCCTATCTCATGTTTTCAATATAAACAATATTGTACACGAGGCACTCAATGTGTTAACAATATGCAATTTCATTACCTAAACTAGTAAAATAGTAATGCAAAATACCGGTTGATTTCCCAGTAACGTTTGTAATTACAATTGGCACAATTTTTGATTGACCTGCTTCCTAATCACTTAGGTAATTTACTCCACTAACACTAAAAACAGTCCAGACTTAACTTAATAATAAGAACATATTTTAATTTGGAGACAGTCATTACGCTCATAAGAAAGCAGCTGTGCAGACGTCGCACTGGGGCCTATTTCATAAACACTACCGCAACGTTCGTTTTGTGTTCATTGCATCGACAAATCGAAACTAGAAAGTAAACTACTCAGAGACACCGCAATATATGCAAATTACCGCAGTAAATTACAAATTGCAAAAATTATGAAATAGGCCCCTGGTAATATTTCATAAAGTTATTTTGATACCTATCTTAATATTTTGTTGAGTACTTAGTAATAGCAAATAAGGTTCATCTACTTAATCTTTATGTTGTGCCCATAGCTCACTTTATTTAACCATTGGATCATGGTATAGGTACACTTGCTAAGTGTTAGGAAGTTCAAAACAATATAATCATCACATCATCCAATGCTATAAAGAAGGGATACATTTTAAGTACTAAGCAAACTGGCTCAAAAAAAATTAACAGCCAAAAAAATCGTCTTAAACAAAATGCTGACGTATAATAACTAACTAAATACTTAAATTAAAACCCAAAGGCTAAAATTACTCAGTCTTAAATTTATGAATAAAAAAATTGGAATTGATGAGATACTCTGATTTAGTGACAAATAATTACTTATAGTAGATAAAACATAACGTTAAAATAAAATAAAAATAAAAAATAAAGTCAGCAAAATTATCACGGGATACTTTAAATCAAAATGGTGTGAAAATAATTTAGCATTTTTTTTCGGCTATGAGCTCAAAATGGTATTTGAAATTTTAAGGTAAATATTGCCTGACTGCGCTGTGTTAAATATTACAAAATGAGATAATGAAAATATGGCTTGATTATTTGATTGACTAGTGTGATCCACTTCACTTAATTCTACAATTGCCAAACGTTAGAATATATGTACTATAAACACTACACTTTTAATCTACCTACATTACTTATAAAAATATAAAATTATAATATCATTAAAACACTATGGAGATTAAATTTATGATTGATTACTTACGTTCGTAATTTCAGTTTGATACTTAGGTATATTTGAAGAAGGATTAATATCTTTGTATCTTGCACGCAATGACATCGATTAAGACATAATACCGTTAAAGTTTAGTTAATCTGCACATTAAAGAGAAATGCATTTAAGTGCGCCCGCTTTTGTGTCTATCCCCTTTTATGTGATTTTACTATTTTTTCAATTAAGGAACCTGTTTTCGCACTATAACTGATTCGAGCAGTGAATCTGCAGATTAACTAGTTAATGTGCACTCTAACTCGAACTTTAGCGGTAACATATATCGACTGCCGAACGAATAGTATCGAAACTGCAAATCACGTACTTTACAGTACAGCAGTTTAAAGTTTTTTTGGCACATAATCGTTATTTTGAATCGTGTCGTAAAAGTTTATTTACTGAATGATAGCTCAATTTTTTTTTAACGTTTAATATATTTTTTCCGAGATATTTTACATTCAATAGTATTCAATGTTTTTAAAATCTGGAATTCGATTGAATGTGGGTGATTCGATAGTATTCGATGCTTTTTAAATCTGAACATTTATCGAAAGTGGCAGATTCGTTACACGAACTTTTACCAATTTTGAGCACAGTACATCGAATCTACCCATTTTGATAGTTTTAAAGTTTAGTTTAAGTTTAAGTTTAGTCGTTAAGCGTTACTTAAAATTATAATGCAAAAAAACAAATAGCAACTAAATAATAACGAACTAACCTAAATTAAACCAACGCGCTTTCCCTTTTTCACATTCCAGAGAACACTAAGTCTAACGAACCAGGCAGTTATGATCTGCACCTGTATAACGTCGTGCTAGACAGAACAGTATCGAATTTATCTAATTCGATAATGTTCGTCGCTCACAATGCGAAGTTTCGATATTGTTCGATTCAAAATTTCACGAAATAATACATTTTTCAAATAATAAAATAATTTCTTAATAGTATTATATTTGCTATATCCATTGATGCATTATTATAAAAATCGAGATTTTGCAGATTCGATACTATTCGTTGCGGCAGTCGATATGTACTTAGACAAAACCCTAAGCTGGATTTTTGTCAAAACGTGGAAGGTCACGCGTCATAACTCACTTATTCGGGCCCTAGATACTACAAATCTACAAACTTATCTGACCGGTAGGCTGATTGTCTAACTTTGTTGCAATAAACTTTGACAGAAATCGCAGTGACATTGCTGCTTTAGTAAGAACCAATGTGACAACTATCTTACTTAAAGCAGCAATGCAACTGCGATTTTAATCGATTTCAATCGAGAATTGTTAGCAACAGCTTTACGTAATTCGGGGTCTGGTGATGGCGTCGCTGTTGGAAAATTATTTTTTATTCTAAGTTTTTGTCTAGGAATATAATCATCAAAATATAATTCATCATCATCACAAATGTGATTGACAAATGTCAGCTCACTGGCACTGACAAATTAAATGATTTGTCAATAATGTTTCATAATATGAGTTGTAATAAAATGTTTATCCAAATCTTACTAGCCCCGCGGGCAGATAAGTTGCTTTTCAACAAAAGAAGATCTGTCAAAATAGAAGTTGTTTTACATATTATATACTTAATTATCTTAAAAGTTACTGAATGCATTCTGCGTTCTGCGGTCAACCCATACATTGGTTTCACCCTATGTATGGATTGACCGGAACCCTGATTATCTAAAAAGAAACTATTTAGCGACCGGTTTCATTCGACATACATTGCTACTTTTCTTTGGTATGTTTTTTTTTCACCCCAAAAAGAAGTAGCAATGTATCACATTCATCTGTCAAAAGAGACCGGTCGCAGGTGGTTTCTAATTAGATAATCAGCCCGCGGACCGCAGAATGCATCCAGTGTGGCAAATCCCAAGTATACTAATGCTAGCACACAAAGTAATTTTAGGCGTTAATATCATAGAAATGAGTCCTTGAGTAAATATAAAAAAACATACAAATTAAAACAATAACTACCTACATACTAACATAATCAAACGGTTAATAAATAGGTTGATATATACTTCATTTAGTAATAGTAAGTAAACGATTGAAAAACTGGCTCATATGGGCAATTTTTAAATAATAAAATTATACCTAGCTTATATATCTATCTGTGTTTGACTAACACCAAAGGGTAGTGGTAGGACACCTATTTATGTCAATATTCAATTATAATTGTTGTGACCTGTGATCATTATCTAACTTTGTTGCAATCAAGTCTGACAGAAATCGCAGTGACATTGCTGCTTTAGTTAAGAACCAATGTGACAACTATCTTACTTAAAACAGCAATGTAACTGCGCTTTCAATCGATTTCAATCGAGATTGTTAGCAACAGACTTACGAAATCAACTGGCAGGGTTGTTATGGATAGGGGCTTTTACAATATGGGCGGATGCTGATGCTGAATTTTCCAGATTAATATCCACGGATGATGTTATAGTTATGAGGGGTATTAAAACACGAATGTGGCGTGAAATCCTCCGCTCGGATACTGTAATGTTGGCAGTAAGCTAACCGTTTCAGAACCTTTTACAGAGGATTTAAAACACGACTGCTAAATAATCGGCTAAGCGATTTAAGGTCTATCCCCACATATCCGGGCCGTGCCGTGTCCGGGGCCCAAGCTACGTTGGGCGTCTCTATGATCTATATAAAGTACCAACGTTTGGATTTGGAACTCCGGATCCTAAACGAATCCGCCGATGACGAAGCTTAACATTTATTTGTTTCACATACATAATCTTAACACGACCAACGTAACTTGAGCCCGTGATACGTCACGGCCTTGATATTGTGTAGTATAGAATGTAGATACCTAGGACCTTTAGCGTTATGATTGGTAAAAACTGCACGCGGCTTGCACTAGGCCCCGCCAACTGCGAACTCATGAATTATTCCACTTTGCCCACTAAGCGCCCCTTCGTGACTTGAATAAACGCATTAAAATCCGCATTAGTTTATTGCTGATGCCGATGTTGATATTAGCAACAACCCTGATTGAGACAATAACCTTCAATATGCGTAGTCATTAAAGTAACAAGGGTGTTAAAATTATGAGGGTTTAGAAACCAGGGCTTCAAATACCGTTAAAATTAGTAACGTTATAAAAAAATAACGTTAAAACTGGAAATTAATAACGGTAAAATTGATAACGGTAAAACAGAATTTATCGTTATTTTTTCGTTCCTTGATAACGTTATTATGTTACTGTATAAAAAATATTTAAAGCAATGTGTAGTTGACGTTGACGCCGCTGTGACGTGATCAGTCTCTGCGGTAGGTACTAAATAGTAGAGGTACCTACCTACAATACACAATACTTATAAAATTACCATTAAAAATATCGTAATTTTTTAACGATATCTAGTAACATAACCGTATTATAACGTTATATTAATGTTATGTTACTAGGTATCGTTAAAAAAAATAACGTTATCAAGGTATCACATTGAAAATAACGTTACGTAACGTTATTTTTTCTGTTAATTGGTAACGTTATAAAGCCCTGACCCCGAATTACGTAACTCTGTTGCTAACAATTCTCGATTGAAATTGATTGAAATCGCAGTTGCATTGCTGCTTTAAATAAGATAGTTGTCACATTGGTTCTTACTAAAGCAGCAATGTTACTGCGATTTCTGTCAGAGTTGATTGCAACAAAGTTATATAATCAGCCCCCTGTTAGAAACGACGAAGCGCTTCTAGAAAAAAGTAGGTGTAGTGATTTTGCGCTTCGCTTGGTCGTCGTGGCATGGGCACTACCGTACCCCCAGGTGTATGACTTTGTACACATGATTAACTTAATGCATTAATGTAATAATTAAAAAACTTTGATATACTTAACAGAGATCTTGGAATAAATTGACGATAATCCACAATAAAAAACAACGAGCTTTTGTTTCAAAGTGTTAGGAAGGAGAAGTAGTACCGAGCCAACTTCTTTTTATAACTTTTTAATAAGTATCTTAAGTTCTTAAATACTTTTTTATCCATTTACTATTTTTTTAATTGAAATCCTGCGGAACAATTAGCTCCAAAATGCAAATCTTTGCCAAAATGTAGCAAAATTTTAGCAAAGATTTGCATTTTGGATGAAACATGTTTTGGAGAACATTCTAACGTGAACCTAGTGTGTGAACTAAAACGAAAAGTTTGGAAATAACACCTCAATTTCCAAACGTAAGTAAATGTTTTAGTTTACGAACCAACTGATAAAATTGAAATGTCAGCCGAAATGTTCATATTTAATATACATAAAAACAAAACTGCGAAATAAGATTTTATATTTTTAGATAAATCAGACTTAATCGCATTTATCATATCTCAATGACACTGACAAATTAAATTATTTGTCAAATAAATGTTTCATAGTATGAATTTGTCAAAGAAAAGTACTTCGAAGTACTTATGTACAGAAATGATTCATTTTATGACAGTAAAATTTTTCATCCAAAATCTAGCAAAATTTAGCCCACCTGTCCTTTTTACATTGTGTCATTCCCTTGTTTTGCTTATTTAGTTTTGTCGATTGTAAAAATCTTTAAATTAAACCCATCCCTGCTTTTACATTCATTATGATGTTGTCTGTACTTTTTTCTTCCACAAAAATCTCATACAATTTGATGATCAGCAGTTCACAATTATCAATATTCAGAGGATATCACGATGAGGAGTTTTTAAAGAATCTAGCTGGTACTTTCGACAGGATCGCGTTCACATCAGGATCGAATCAACCAACGTCAAAAATCGGTTATTTTCGTACTGAATGATTCGAACTCAAACTAGATTTCGTTGAAGAAATTAAGACGAAAACTTTTGATAAATTAGTAAGTCGAAGATACTGGACCTTCCTAAACGGAACAAAAGCTTTTTTGAAAGTCAATTTTCAAAAGTAGGTTTGTTATTTTTTTTAATTGGCTAATCGGCAGCAGTACCTATGTTAATCTTCTGTATTTTCTACTAATATAAAGAAAATATATCATCATATTTGTAATATATCATCAAAACTCATCAACTTTGTCTAGGGATACAGGGATAGGGATCTAGGGATACATTTTCATACAAACGAAATAACTTTGAAGCCTTCGTTTCCTGCCAGGGATCTACTGAGCTGTGGTCTGACGATGGCTATCCAGGGAGTGAACGGAGGAGATTTAGATCGCAATCCACACCCAACTGATCTGATCAGCATTCTAAAAGATTAATGGGTTTCAGGATTTCCATAAATTTTCATGCTATTTTCCCGGTTTTTTAAAACATGTCCTTTAATCTTTTAGAATGCTGGTCAGATCAATTGGGTGTGTATATTCAAAAAATTCAAAATTCAAAATATTTTATTCAGTCTAGGCTGTTACAAGCACTTGTGAATGTCATAGAAGCTACGCCATCGGTTCGCAAACCCTAAGCGGGAGACCTTGTAACGAGAAGAACCGGCAAGAAACTCGTCAAGGGCTGCTTTTTTCTCCCTGTATATTTCATACAGAGTCGTCAACATTGAAAAATGAGCTCTATGTTTAAAGTGAGGTCATTTTCCATCACAATAATTAACAAAAGTTTGCACACAATGGGTAGGTAGGTTAAAATTAAATATATCTACTACATTCAGATAGGTAAATATGAGAGTAAATAACTTTCAACTAGTTGAGAAATCACTCTGTCTGCTACTCGACCAAAAAAACACTTGATGCAAGACATAAAAAGTAAAAACGCAATTTTTACAATTCAATATGCGTTAAGATAGGTACTCAGAAGCAGACCCATTCCCACTGGCAGCACCCGTTCACGAGCATGACGCATGGACCAGCCATCGCTTCGCTCAACCATATTTGAGGGAACGTAACGACCCTCGTATACTCGTATAATACGTATAGCGATCTGAATCTCTTCCATTCGGATAGCCATCATTAGATCACAGCACAGTACATCCCTGGCAGGAAACCAAGGCTTCAAAGTTACCTCGTTTGTATGAAAATAACACCTGTATCACTAGACAAAGTTGATGTGTGTACTTTGTCAAAGGTACTATGGGTAAGCGTCGGTTAACCAGTTTGAAACAAAATTCGTGTGCGCGCGTATCGTCCCTGCACGAACTAAACGTATGTGACAGCGAGCGCGGCGTGCAAGCGATTAGTGGTTAAGGGACGCTGTTGCCCATGGCACCTTGCCATGACACCTCCTATCAATGTTGCATAATTTCCGTACACAAACATTTCTCTGTGTCTTGAACAATAGATGACCAAATTAATATCTATTTTGTCAATCTTAAGTTTCGGGTTGATTATCAGTTGCATCATCCTCGATCTCTTGTAGTATATCTTCAACATCCTGAGAAACCTGCAATAAACCAGGAAAAACACGAACTGAAACAAAACTGTTAAGATTTTTGGAAAAATATATAGTTTAGGTTCTTTCAAGGAAATTGAGACAATCGCACAAAATCGCGAAATTGAGACACAAATTCGAAAAGACATAGAATTTTAACAGATGTAGGTATCAGAAAAACTGAACTACTATTCTCAAAATTAAGATTGTACTCATCCGCTCCCCATTAAATGTTACTAAAAATATGGTATATAGGTACTTAATAAACATTTACCCAAATGAATTGAAATGTAGGTATAAAAGAGTAAAAAAAATCAAAGCGCAAATTAAAACTATATAAGTTAACTAGCGGTCGTCTGCAACGTTGTCCGCGTGGTCCTTAGGGCACCTTTGGCCGGGATAAAAAGTAGCCTATATATTAATCTAGGTTATACCTAAACTATCTGTATGCCAAATTTCATCTAAATCTGTTCAGTTGTTTTTTTGCGTGATTGAGTAACAAAACTTTTACATTTATAATGTTTAGTAGGATAAATGTTATTAGTGTACCTATCACAGATTTTTTAAAGGATAAGACTCTTCCAAATAAAACTAAAATCCGATCTGATAAATTAATATGTGTTTTGAAATATAAGAATAATAATAAATTCGTTTCAATTTATAATGTTCATTACCTACTTCGTCGGTGATAATGCAATACGTTCTATGTCAAGAAAATTTGATTTTCGCTTTTTGGTTAAAACGATCAAGTTCGTGTAACCGAACAAGTCGTCAGCCAATCACAAGACAGGGTTCAATGTGTTACAATATGTCACAGTCAAGCCTTGTCAGTTGTGTGGGTACTGTGGGTACTGCAATATGTTCTATGTCGAAGTAACGAGTTTTCGCAAGCTGATAAATAATAACATACTTATTGTTTGCTAGTAAATATTTTAAAATGTTTCGGTAGTAAAGAAATATTTTAAATTTGAACATTGTCATAAAACATTCGCATTTCAATGATTATTGGTTTTAGATTACACAGCTCATATTGCAACGCATCTTACAGTATGTTTTCGTAATGTTAACTAAAAGCAGCACAGAATAATCTTATTGTTCTTTAGATTTTTCAAAATCAGGGTCTGATTATATTCCCAGCGAAGATGACAGCGACACATATTGTGAAGATGAAGATATAGATAATAATATTGTGCACATATCCTTACCCCACCACTTAGATAACATCTGGTCTTTAGCTTTTCTCATGGTAAATATAAAAGTTTGAGACATGGTGGGCAATAGAAAAAGTGATCCTAATGTTACAGAAATGACAGATATTGTAGGTAACATAATGATCACCTGTATAGGTAAAATAAACTACAAGACCAACTTGGTACAGTCTCGGGAATGTTTACTTAAGAGACCACAGACTGACAGATAACTGCACCACTACCAGAATCAGATCATTATTACCCAAAGCCACTGGCTATACAGATAACCAGATTTGGATACTTAAAAAAAAGACGAACCTCATTCCTTCAGATAATCATGTATTTTATTATTTACTAGCTAGAACATGGCTGTCTATATTTAAACGGTTACGTATTAAAATCTCTAAATTTGAATGGCCTAAAGTCATAAAACACCTATGAACGAAATACCAAATTTTTAAAACACCTAATCGTCGTAAAACCTAACCATTGTTAGACCTAAGTTTAAAATGCCTAAGTTTAAATAAACTAACGATTGAAATAGCACTTTAATTGAGGTTGAAGGTAATTCTAATCTAAATTTTTACTTATTATTAGCTGATGCCCACGACTTCGTAGGCGTGGAGTTTATGACTCCGGCGTGTTCCATTTTCAAAATCAATTATACTCTAAACCAGCGGTTACCGAATTCTTTTGGCTTCGGAACCCTTTTTGGTTGACCGATTTTCGGCGGAACCCCAGCTCTAGTAAGAAGTAAACTAACTAGGGTTGGCACTTTTAGGAACAGAAAATAGGACAAATACAAGGGTGCAAAAATTTTTGGGTCTATTTTCTAAATGTACGTTGAAATCATTAAAACTAGCAGTAAAACTACTGTAGAGTCTGGTAACAGGTAAATCCTTCATTTACCAGTTACCCAGACATGTTGAATGTATGTGAATGTTTGTAATTAAAATACTCAAAATCAATGAAAACAAACGGGCGGGTCAGCAAAGTAAGAGTGTAATAAAAAAAAGGATAACTAGGTACCTAGGAAAAGGGAAAAAAGAGACTTGATTTAATGTTTTAGGTATTTTTTTTACTGTTTCCATTCCATGCATATTGTGTATTGCTACGGGCCTATCTAGTTAAATCTGCCGCCTCATTTTGAATTCCGAACAAGACATTGTCATGTCTTTTGCAATAACTGCTTTCGTTAAATCTACAGAGCAACGGTTTCTGACATTAGAACATTTAAGCGTCATTTTAATTGTAATTTACTATATATGATATAGTTTGACTTGATGGATCTTGAATTTATAAACCTGAGAGTAAGACTCGCTTCTGTTCGAGACGAAGCCGCGATGCTCTAAGTTATGAACTCTTGAACTTTCGCAGAACCCCTGAGAGCCTCTCACAGAACTCCAGGGTTCCGCGGAACCCTATTCGGGAACCGATGCTCTAAACGAGGCTCAGGCTTAACAGCTATAGAACAAACAAAGTTTCATTCGAATCCGTTCAGTATTTCTGGAGATAAGAGTACACGGAAAAACAGACAAGTAGACAGGCTTTTTTATTCTTATTCTATTACTACTATGTCTCCGTCGCCCCAAATTATTAACCGACTTCAAAAAAGGAGGAGGTTCTATGTTCGTCTGTATATTTGTATTTTTTTGTGCATGTTTACCGATTAGTCAAAAACGGTTGGACCGATTGAAATGATTTAAACGTTACTTCATCAGGTTTGTTTCCAAGTTGATCTCATTTTTCGAAAATTTGAAATCGGTTCAGTAGTTTTCGAGTAATCCTGAAAATACTGGTAAATATTGCTCGAGTTTTTACGGATCTACAGACATAACTTCTTTGTTTATGAACCGATTTAGATTATTCTTGTTTTGTTGGAAAGGGTATACCTTAAGAGTGGTCTCATGTTAATTTCATTGGCATTGGACCTTGGACTTCGAAATCAAATAGGATAGTGTACTAGTGATTACATTAAAGTATTGTAAGGTTTCGCATTAGCGATATTGGGATACAAGCTTTACTTACGGATTGATGAGGAGGATGTAACCCACCGCGCGGGCCAAATGCGGATTGGTGGGTATTAATAAGTGCAAATGCAGCTGGGACTAACGGCTTAACGTACCTTCTGAAGCACGAAGGAGATCGAGATAATACACTTTGGTCACCCATCCCACGACTGGCCATTGCCAAAGTTGCTTAACCTCCACAATTGCAGGTCAACCGGAGGTCCAAAGGTCGCGGGTTTGATTTCTGTCTGAGAAGATGATCTGGTGCGAGTCAAATTTTTCTACTATATAATTTAGTAGGTATTATGTAAAAATAGCTATGTGATTTTAATGCTGCTGCTGCTACTTATTCAATCGTCAAAATATCTTCTGAAATATCTACCACAAAAAAGTTAAAGATAAAAAAAGCTTTTAAAAAAGAAATCTCCTTCAAAAATTTTTTAAAACAAAAACAAAAACCGAATCAATCAATTTTGATAAAACACGTCTAATGAAGTCGGGTTGGGCTTTTAAAACAAAAAAAGTGGTCCTCCAGCCCCACCCGACTTCAATAGACGTGTTTTATTAAAATTGAGATGCGTATTTCCATATCAAATGATTTGAATATTATTCTTTCAGAATTTCTTGCTTTTTAGAGACAACTTTGATGCAGTTTTTGTTTATGTTTTAAGGACTGACTGATACTGATATGAACGCACAGCCCAAACCGCTAAACCTAAAGACTTGAAAATTTGCAGATGCAACCTTGTAGAGTGTAGGCATCCACTAAGGATTTTTGGAAATTCTACCCCTTAAGGGATTTATAGGGGATAATAGTTTGTATGAAAGTCAGTCCGTCAGTGAATTAAGGTAATTGTCAAAAGTGATGGGCATTATTATGTCTAATTTGAAGTATTTCGCTCAAACGTATTCCTTTGAGCGCAATACTTCTTCATAAAACGGGTTCTTAGTTATTATGAACTTAGATAGGGTTGCCATACGTCTCGTATATACGGGACTGTCGCCGTATTTCACCATCGCGTCCCGTATTGCTACACGTCTCGTATTTGTCCCCTTTTTTTGAAATTTACAAATGTGGTTAGAATATTTTCGTTGATGATCGCTCAAGGACGGACAATTATGAAATAGGTTGTGGGTATAATAGAAACTAGCCCCCTGTATACGTAACACTGTTGCTATCAATATATTATAATCGTTTGAAATCGTTTCAAATTAATGAAATTTGACCGTTTCAGTTGAAGTTAGCAACTGCAGTTAGAGTGATTTACTAATAAGTAATAAATGAATCTGTCAAAAGAGACTCCCAAAATCTATGGAGTCTGGGCTACGTCTATGTACAGTATACCAAACAATATGTAATGAATGACACGTTAATAAACAATTTCTAATAATCCATTTCTCCAAAATAGTTTTGTTTTTTGGTAGGAATAATACGATTCACGGTCACTGACAGTCAGTTCTCTAACTGTCTGATCTGTGGTTAGTTTTGGAGTCCTCCTACTTTTGATTTCCCGTATTGATCCACAAAAGTTATGGCAACCCTAACTTAGAACAAATGACGTTAGGTGCTTTGAAATTAGAAATTTTGTTTATAGATGTATTTGTCCTTAGGTGAATCGACTTTAGGTCAACCGTCTATTATCTGTTTTAACTAAGTATTATATATTATTATGAACTTAGGTATTTAGTTCATTGTGTTTTTCAAATTAGGTCTTTCGTCCATAGGTGTTATGACCTTAGGCCATTCGAATTTTGAGATTTTAATACGTAACCGTTTAATCATGTCCACATGTTCACTGTTTAATAAATAAATAAATGTAAACTGCCTTTTTCATTTTTCTTTCATGCTTGTGAAATTGTTAGCTGCTAGTAAATATAAAAGAAAATAACTTATAATTCTTAATTTGATAAATATATTAATTTTTGAATTATTATTTTCAATAAAGTAGGGTCTAGGTAGATATACATATAGAAAAAATATAATTGTTTTTCATTTTTGAGGCGCCAGTCGTATTACCAATTGGCGGGGATAGTATAAGTCACTCATTCTGATAACTCCCTGTGTCAGAAATGTACTATTTAATTTAAATATTGTCAACTTTATAACATGTGATTGTGCAATAAATAAATTTTGAGTTATGAAATTCGCATTGCAGTAAAAGGGACTATTAAAAAGGCACTTAGTAATTCGCTGTTGCTTTCAGTTTAATAACTGATGACACAGTTGTGTACGTTTATACTTACACTAATGTGTCATCCGAAAAATCTTACCAGCAATTCAGGAAAATAAGGGTCAATTTTTTCCACCCAGGAATCTATTGATGTGTCTAGTTGTGAAAATGAAATGTTGAACACTGTAACAACAAATAAAACATTGGATTGGTAGAATAAAAAGTGTGTTATTATCAGAAGTAGGTACTTTACTTATATTCTATTAAACTTACTTTCTTCGTCAAAAGTGCCCATCACAGGAGGTGTCCTGTCCAGGCTATTTTGTTCTTGCAATATTTCAGTTACATTTTCACTTAAATCTGCATTTTTTTTCTTAACTATAGCTTCGTTTTCAGTATTTTCTGTACAGTCTCTCGGACGTTTTAATCCCAAATTTGTTCCTCCAGAAAGACTGTTGTGCATCTCGCTAAATACTCTATCATTATTTCCCGTAGGAAGTACACATACATATTTTAAGGTATTTTTTTGGCTGTCTTTTGTATCTCCTTCTATAATATTGCCAAACCTGATAGTAGTAATTCCTGAGTAACTGGTCGATGTAGGGTCACTCATCTGATTTCGTATTTCCGTAGGAGTATGCATCGTTACACTAAGTTCCATTGACTCATTCCCGTCTGCATTCCGACGTTGGCAAACGTTGCTGAAATTTGGCAATTTAGCATATGGGTTCTCTGTGGTTTGTGTGGATGTAGACATGTGTTTGGAGTCTATAGCAAGCTGTGGTGAGTGGCTTGTTGGTAACTCATGGTATGTCATGATAAGAGCGTTGGAAACTACGTTAGAAGAATCGGCGGTGTCAACCTTACCCAATCGCATAATACGGACACTCTCTAGTTCTTTTGGAAAGTTTTTGATAACACTGTAAATTTTTTCTATGGCACTGACGATCCTCTCTTTCTTGGGAGGAATGATGGCAAGGCGGTCAGCGGGAGGCACGCGCTCGGGCGACGCCTCTCTATCTTCTTTCACGGGCTGTGGCGAAGGCAAATCAGTTACTAAATCAAGAATAACCTTTTCTAATTGCCTCGGGTCTTCCACCGATAAGTTTTGATCATTAGTCTGAAATAAAAATGTGTCCATTAACTGTCGGTTACATCAGAAACGTGTTCTGGAATTGCCATAGCTTTATTTTTATATATAGACTGTCTGCGCGTTTGACCTCACTTTCTTTTTACTATTGTATATGGCCAACAACAAATGAAGAACCTGATGAATGTTTATGTTTTTCATGATTTGTGTAAAAAAATCGCAATTCTCCGTCCTAAATATTTTTTACTTTAAAAAATTCACAATTTTTGCTTTTTCCGCAGAACAGAAATATTGCTGAATATTGCAGAACTTTTTGATGTCGGTAACCTTATGACGTGATGCGTGCTGCAAATATCGTCAAAGAGGAAGTAAAGAAAACTGAATGTCGTTTAAAACATATGCTTCGGTTGGAGTTATTTTATTGATGAAATAGATGTTAATTAATTTATTATTTCTTACAAAAAGATCTAAAAAAACTGAATTTCTTCTCATCACGGTTAACTAACCGTATATAAAGCTGTTGGGTTATAAAGTAAACGGGAACGGAAACGGGAATGGGAAAGGGAACGGGAATAGTACCTAATAATATCTCTGATCTGAACCCAACTTTTAATTAATTATACCAATTCGAATTCAATATTCATAACTAAGACAGGACAACGTCTGTCGGGTCAGCTAGTTAATAAATAAAAGTAATTAACTAAGTAGGTTTATTCCTATTTACGCCAAAGTTATGACAATAGGACAGTTCATTTTGAAAGTTTTCACATTTTTAAGGTTCCGTACCAAAATGGTAAAAAAGTACGAAACAAGAAAATATTCGTTCGAGTACGAAATTCAATAAATAACCGTAGTCGCACGCAGCCCACGATTGTTGTTCGTGTCTAGGACAAAGTGGCGTGCGACCACAAAATAACAAACAGATGACTTTAGATGACGTTTTTGTACACGCGCAACTGTGTATGTAAGCGCTATCGCACACGGGCAACTTTTGTCTCCGCAACTTTTTTGTCTCAAGTCCACGGATTTATTTGGAAGTGCGCACACGAGCGACGCAACAGCCGGGCGACTTTTCTGTCTGCGGGCCTGGGCGACACAACTGTTGCCCTCCCTATAGGTTTAAGTGCAAGTGCGCACACGGCGACAAATAAGTTGCCGGCCCTGTTGCCGGCCCACCACACAGTGGGCTGGGATTACGAAACTTGGATTAAGTATTTGAATGCATGTTTTTGAATTCTACGTATTATTATAATACTCAGTTTACAAATTATTTTTACATCCATTACAGATTTTACAGTTAGGTACATTACAATTCGTCAAAGCTTTCGAAATTCATTCTAAAGTAATTAAAAATTTTTTTTGGAAATGCTCTCAATTTCGAAAACATTGTATGGAATTTTTCAAGTGCAAATCTGTTACTCCACAATAGATGCACCCAATATTGCCTTTTGTGTTGTTGTTGTTTTCGGTTTCTAATAACAAGAGCACAGACCAAAGCCGTCTCTTCGAAATCCATACTGATGAATGAGGCTAAATTTTACGAAATAGTTGCGTCGCTGTCGCTTCTGTGTGCGCACCTTCCAAATCTCGACAAGGAGACAGCGACAGAGACAAATAAGTTGCTGGGCGACTAAGTTGCCTGTAAGCGATAGCGCTAAGCGCTATCGCACACAGGCAATTTAGTCTCCCAGCAACTGTTTTGTCTCTCACATCAAGTCCGCGGGTTTATATGGAAGCGCGCACACGAAGCGACACGGTCGTCTGCAACTTTTCATACAAATCACGTGAGAGACAAAAAGTTGCGGAGACAAAAGTTGCCCGTGTGCGATAGCGCTAAGTCTAGGGCTATCGTACTGTATTAGCGGCGACGTTCATTTCATAATTCGAACTTTTTGGTAAATAACACACACACGACTAAACGAGCACACTATACGGCATTACGGAATTTTCTAAAATCCTTTCTTAGTGCTCATCCACATCATGAAAGGTATCTATCCTCCAAATACCTTCAGCCGTTAGGGCTCTACACCTATCCCAACAATCAATCAATCAATTTAGAGTTTTATATACATTATATAGATAATACATGGTGTCAAATTCCACACTACACCGAAGCGAGGGCGGGTCGCTAGTAGTATACATAAGTGATACCTAAGAAAATAGTTCAAAATTATATTTTTTTAATTTATTTCACCATGTCAATCCAAAATATATTTATAAACAAATATACGTGAAATACGTATATTAGTGGTAGTATTCTATAGGCGACGAAAATTGAAAACATTTACTAAAAATAAACCAAGTCTGTTTATATCATAACTATATTTTAAATGTTTAAAAGTGTGAGTGAGACGGCCTACCTATCTGTATATATTCGTAGCACGAACATCTATCGAGAAAAAAAAAACGCGCGTAAAAGTACTCGAGATAGAGTAATCATCTATGGAAAAAATGACTTTGCTTTCAACGGTAGATAGCACTGTACTTTTCCATAGAAAAATTTCTCTATTGAATGTTTTTACCATATACATAGAAAAATTTTCGCTGCGCTCAAGAAGACCAACAGAGCGTGGAAAAGAGAAGTTAACATCATACGGATACGGTCTATGTAAAAAAGAGACAAATAGGATCAAGTGACATATGCCAATATTTTTTACAGTAAGAGGCCCTAGCGGCCCGCCTTGCAAAGAAGCAATCACGATTTGCTTAAAATATTTGATAATCTTGGAATAAAAGAATAAATAAAGGTATCGTGGAGCCATGGTGTCTTGTGCTCTAAGTAATTGTGATGTGATAAAAAGAAACAATCCAAGTAATCACACTTTTCAAAGGTAAATAAGATTTTGCCACACATTTCTCTAAAACCAAATTTCGCTACATTTATTCGTTTATCGACGAAGAAAACAGTATGGAACATAGTTCATTAATTTCCTTTGCCATAATATAGCCATATTTTATGTATGTAAGTATTATATTTTTTGTATCTCATATAAAATTGTATACATTCGTTTTCGGATCACCCGTTTATTGACATTGTTGTTATTTGGCATTCTATTTCTATGGTTTAAACTGTTTAAAGCCCGTTTAGGTTTTATCAGAACAAAGAATGAATATGAAACCCTTACATCTTTGATTTCCTCTTCCGGTGGTGGCTCTTCAACGTTGTTGATCATAAGCATAAATTTCTTTTTCATCAGTTTGATCAGATCCTTCCCCTCTTGTTCATCCACCACAGTATTGGTGCAAACAAAACTGGTCACTGCCCTGGTATTTGGATCCACATCCAAACTCCCCCTCGTCTTCATGTAGATGAATTGTCCATTTTTGGTCAGTAAGCGGTAACAGGATTCACCGACTAATCGGTGTTGGTCGTACACTGAAATTGGAAAATTGTTGTGTCAAAGCAATCCGACCTATAAACATCGATCGGGGACAGCATTTTGTGCTGTGCTCGAGTTATGAGTCAGTAATATTTAGGACCGACCCATGGTTTTAACTGGCAAATATACAGGGAGGATTTTTGAGACGGTACAGTTACAGGAAAACGTTCCTAGGAGACCATCCATAGCTTCTTAAGATATTCTGAACTGCATTCACAGATTTTGGAAAAAAATACCGTTACCAAAATAAATGCTTACATAACAAATTTTTTTTTATGCCAATCGATCCTATTTCGTGTGGGGATCAAAATACTCTATGGAACCATTTAAGGTATGAGTACTAGAAACGACAGAAATCGCCAAAAACTTTTCCCATACATTTTGTATTGAAAAACGATAAATAAACTCGAAATATTTTTTTTTTTGATAAATGATCCTATTTCTTACTGTGATCAAAATACTCTTTAAGGCCAACTGAAATTTGGTACACCCATCCCATATCCGACCTTTTCAAAAGTAGCTTAACGTTATTGCAGTATTCGTTTTTGCAGTTCCAAACGGTCAACCAGCCCAAACCCGACTTTTTTCAAAGTCGCTTAACATTCTTTAACGCAGTCCCAAACGGTAACCCATCTTAAATCCGGCCTTTCCGAGGGTTGCTTAACTTTCGTTGTCGTAGACCCACATGGCCACCCATTTCATATCCGGTTTTTTCTAAAGTTGCCTTTCGTTATGGCAATGGCAATCTAATCAAATCTTTTCGGACTGTACCGTCATTGAATCGCTTACCAAAATTTTATTAAACGTGGGTCACTGAATTGCTCACTAAAATTTATTAAACGCAGATCACTAGTTGCAGCTAAAAAAAAATCGGGTTGCACTCCGCGAGTGCCGGCAGAAGTGAAAACTTGAATATTAACGTTGTCCACTTATGATATTTTGGAATGGTTAGGGAATAATTTTGCACGAATTGCCGTCTTACGAATTTACTCTACATTTGAATTTACGAATACAGTATTGTACGAAAGTCTCATCCATAGCTTGACAGAAAATCTAGAGTTTTGACATTGAATTAAAAAAAATGCGCGTTGCTATGGTGACACAAGTGTTTACGTCTTGAAATGACGCGCCGCCATTTTTACCGCGCCCCGTAGAAAGAGAGGGGGATACTTCCGCCGCCGGCTGTCTACTCTCCATCCGTCACATCCGTCTTACGAATTTTCGATCAGGGTCACGTGATTCTTACTGACGCGAGTTTAGCATTTTTTCCCCATTACAAAAAAGCGTACAACGCCGCTAAAAAAGTTTTCACTTCAAAAATTTGAGCAGTCCAGCAGGACATCAATTTGCTGATCGACTTACAAATATAAGCTAGCCAAAAGTTGCTGACCAACTAACCATTTTGGCTGACCGAATTCATTTTTCTGCTCACAAAATACGAATATTTTGCCAACCCTTTGTTAATGGTCTGTGGCGGCTACGTACTTACATTTCGGGAACCTACCATTCCAACCTTATTCCAACATTTTGACATAAAAGTACTGTGATTAAACATGATTGGCTCTTTTGGACGTAGCAGTTTTAAATAGCCACCGTCTTTAGGTACTAGCAAAAGAGTTTTGATTACTTCTTCGAGCAACAAAGGCTTCGTTTCGTCAAAGCCCGTCTTACTCTAAGGATTCCTTACTTTGCAATACTTTGACGACATCTAAGTCAAACTTTAGAATTTTTAAGAGGTAAATACCTACCTGTAACGGAAAAATAATAAAGAAATAATAGTGGTTAAAGTATGAAATTGTTTTATATCTTCTATGATGTTAAAAATGCTTCAGTACTTGTTATTATTTCGAATTATAATCATGACGGCCAATTATCAGCAAAAAACATCGTCTTCCCTAATCTTTAAGGCATCCTTCCTTGTGGCACGTATCTAAGATAGTGATTAGTATTTAAGATTAATGTTTCTGAGATAATACATGTTAATTCTACAGAAGACATTGTTTCATTTCGGGTCTCCGTTCTAACGCCACTTCAATAACAATATTTCTGATCTTCTTTCCCTGACGTTAAAAAAAGTTTTATTTTTATTTTATTTATTTATTTATAATCAGGAAACAATGGCCCATAGATACATACCTTAAAACTAAAACATATATGATAAACAATATTGTTAGTAAATATAACTTAATATTACGTTAGTATAAAGTCAATTTGGCACTTTCTGTGTCACTTCGGTGGCACAAGGCAACGCCCCTCGGAAGCGCCTGTATACCACGCCCTGCGGCCTTTATAAAATTACCACTTTTTTTGTTAGCACAACTTAACAACTTAGCTTAGCACAACATATTTAGTACAACTTAGCCGATACTTTTTTTTACTTAACACGTGTGGCATTAGTTAGCTGAGTGTTTAAACATTTATGCATAAAAGTTTTAAGACTTTAGCATTAATGGTTGTTAAATTAATTAAGATGCATATTCTTTAAAATTCTAAATACAAAACGGCAATTTAATATGTATCTCACTATCGTAGGACCTTTCAGCGACCTATGGTATTAGGTACATCAAAAATAAAGATTTAAACCAATTATTTTATAAGGTAAATAAATATGACAACGTAACAGTTTTGGTTTTATCGTTAAAATTAGCGCGATTGGGCCTCAGGTGAAGTTAATAAGAGAAAAGGTAAAACTTGAATTAACGCAACGGACTTAACAATAACAATATCATAACAAAGGTCTGTTTTATTATGAGTAACGCGTAATTCCTCACACCTGCAAATTAATATACTAAAAGCTATTGTTTCCGACTACTCAGACACAGCGACGCCATCAATTTTGTTATACTTATTACATTAAATGAAAACTCATATTTTATCTCAGTGATAATAACTCCGAGCATCCTTAGTAACATAAGGCACTCTAGTTTCTGCTCAACCGATAACCCATCGGTAATTATCTTGAAATATCTACTTCAGTCGTTATTTAATTCGAAACGTTGATTTAATTTAATGACATTTTATAGAAGCACCAATGCACAAGTAAACAAGTGTCGTAATCGAAATAAATCAACAGACACGCTTAACACAAATAAGTCTAGGTACCTACTATTTGTAATGCCAAGGCCAACACAATAGTCGGTCGCAGGGTTGCCACCTTTAGGAACATAAAAGTCGGGACAAGGGGGGGTGGATCCTGCAATACGGCTTTCATGAAATCTACAGAGCAACGATTTCTGACATTAGATCATTGAAGCGTCATATGGGAAAATACTCGCTCAACATCAAAGGCGGTATACTTATCGAGATACAAAGCAAAATAAGGCATTTAAATATTTCGACCCATTTTTTTATCAACACTGATTTTGATTGCGTGTTCTCATCAAAAATTGGGACAAAACTGATGGATCGTCGAGACGCGGGACATTTTCATCGAAATCGGGACGGGTGGCAACCCTGCTCGGTCGTAAGTACTTGTTGTATGGTCTGTGGTTCATTGACAGCAGGGTGATTGTATAAATCGGTGACGCGACCTTGTAAATGTGATAAGTAAGTACTTACAAACTTAATGAAAATAAAAAAAATAGGTACTCATTATTATTGCATTAACACTACTGTGTCATTGTTTTCCGCCCGAGAGCAAAAAATACTGACGATTTGACCTGCCGCTATCCACAAATGTTCCATTATTTAAATAAGCAGCCTAGATGTCTTAACACAGACCTATCTCTTAAAATAAAATGGTAGGATTTTAAATTTCGATGCCTACTTCGGTACCATCGACAGTGACATAATCATATTAATGAGCAGCAGCCAAAGAGAATGTAAAAAACTAGGCAGCAGCTATAGGTTGGTTAGTTAGTTAGTTAAAATATCTAAACCTTTAAAAAATAATCATGATAAAGTCGCTTTGCAAAAAATTCGCTCAGTTATTTTCAATAGGATTATTGTAGTGAAATGAATGAAACTCAGTTAATTTGTTGTTAGAAATATAAGGACACATTTCTTTTTTTAACAATGGGACAAAAAACACGTCGCATATATCCTCACAGGGGCCATACATAAATTACGCCAGATAAATTTCATGATTTTTTTTTATAGGCCTCCCCAAATGTCCACCAAGAAATGCTGAAATAGTACATTATGAAACAAGTTAGCTTAGGTTGCTCATTGCACACAAGGCTGTCGGTTGCAGCTCGAGCCGCAGGCGAGGGCGTAACTCAGCCGAGTGTGCAATGAGCAAAAGCTCACGAGTTTCATACGACGTTTTTCAACACATTTGCGAGGAAAATACAAAGTAATTTACCACCCAGCATCAAATACGACAAAAACAAAATACGACAATTATGGGAAAAGGCGCGTAGTTTTTTTTTTTTGATTTATTTTTCACAAGCCCAATGCAAGAATATTTTGCGAACAAAGGGGTGCGTGAGCATACAGCTTACTACAAAATTATAATTTTATGTGATAAAATGCAAACATTTTAATATTTTATAACAAAATATTGTGAATTATGAATAATTTGATAATAATAAATATTTGTTTAACTTAATTAAGCACTTACACATTTATTTATTTCAAATATGAATTTTCAGCGCCATAAAAACTCTTTGTTATTACTAAAAAAATAACTATATTACCCGGTTAAATTAAGAATGCTCTGTTTACTCGCATAGAACTTGCAGTAAGGTACTAATTTAACTTTGTAGAGATAATTCTATAACAACCTAGTGTTTTATATATTATTGCACGCGTTTGTTATAGATCGGTTTGTGGCCCTAAAAGCGATGTATTAGGGCTCACTTTACGAGCAAGTGTGTTGAAAAATGATTTTCGTTATATATTACCGACTTGCTAACTTTTACAATCATGTTATAATTTAGTCACACTGTTACTTATGTATGACTATTGACTATGCAATATCTAACGCACAGCATCGTAACATATAAGAAAGAGGAAAATTGTTGAACAAAGACTTTGAGCATTCAACGCGTTAAACGTATGAGGAATAGGATGCATAAATCAAAATTACATCACAAAAGTGTACTCCAAAATATCTTTTGTATTATGTCACTGTGACTAAGGTGTTTCCCAGAATAAATGTTCCACGAGGCAGAGTTTTTGCGGCTTAATAATATTGTTTTATTTTTGTTGTTCCATCAAGATGACTTTTTGAAAAGACTTTAGCAATTTGAGAAAGCTAGAAAAGAGTTTTTTCACTAACGTTGGATGCTCCAAAATCTGCATTCACACCACAACAATACACAACTACAAACAGTGCACTTTTTTATTTTATCTACACCCATGCTTTAAATCCTCTTAAGGGTTCTGAAACAGTTAGCTTCCTGCCATCATCATTACGAAATCCGAGCGAGAGCTGATCCTGCTGCGCCGCGCGCCCACGCGCGAAGCGTTGCATTATGAAATTCAGGGGGAGGAAAGTCAAAGTCAAAACCTTTATAGAGGATACATATCATGGGTGTAGTGTAGATAAATATCATGGGTGTTTTTATTAATCCATATGTATTAAAATATTGTATGTTTCTCAAATAAAAATAAAAAAATATCAAATGGGTGTACATAAAGTCTTGTATGCAACTGTACATAATTAGGTATTAAAACACTCATTGTATAATAAACCCACATTCGTGTTTTAATACCCCTCATTATAGTACAGTTGCATAACTATAATGTCGTTACCTTCACTGTAATGAAACTTACTTTCTCGTAGTGCAATAACGACCCACCGGACGTCATCTCGATGCATGAAATTCATGGCGTTGATTCCGTTGACCTCGTGCGTCATATATCCGGTGACCAGCGAGATCCGTTGCTCGCTCTGTATTATCTGGCCGTCGATCGAGTGCCGCGTGCGGTATTCCATGCGACAGGATTCCATCTTACTTTCGGTGATGAAAGTGTCTGCCGCCAAGCGGACAATGCCGACAAACACCTGTGGAATACAGTAAGTGATTGCGGGTTAAGTGATTAAACTAAGTGATTGCGTTCAACATCAAGCGTAGGATTTTAAAAATATAGTATTTCGATTTTAATGATTCGTTGTAGACGGTGTAATTGTTATAAACGGTTCGTTTAGATTTAGCAATTTTGTATAGGAAACTCGTCAGTTAAATAAAATGTGGTCGTTTTACATACGTAAATAAATACTAAGTCCGATCATAAGTTCTATCAAATAATTTTTATGAATGCATTTTACGACTTATTATTTACTACAGGGATCGATCGGTCGGGGTTCGGGATCCCAAGATCCCGAAAATCGGGATTTTTGAAATTGATATATCGCATAAAGGACTTAATTTAAAAAAAAATCAGGTTTCACTCCGGGAGTGCCGGCAGAAGTGTAAACTTTTTGCACGAATTGCCGTCTTACGAATTTACTCTGCGTTTGAATTTACGAATACAGAACAGTATTGTACGAAAGTCTTATCCATAGCTTGACAGAAAATCTCTAGAGTTCTGACAATGAATTAAAAAATTAACGCGTTGCTATGGTGACACAAGTGTTTACAGATTCTGACGTGAGTTCAAAATTTTATTTTATAAAATAAACTTATAATTTTACTGTTTCGAACTTTTATGATTAATAAATATTCTAATTATGACGTATAATTTGTAGTTTAACAATTTGTTTTTTTGATAAAATCATCCTTTTATCCATCAAATTATGGCCTTTTTTAAATTACGAATAATAATTGTATAATTGATTTCATTTCGATCACCCCTATTAAACATTTAAATTAAAAATAAGAATAAAGTAATAGGCCGACTAGTCGGTATATCTCTATACTTTATTAAGTAGGTAGGTAAAAGGAAAAATTAAAAAAAAAATATCGTTTTATAATCTAGGAAAATGAACGCTTTTTCTAAAAGATAACTCTGTAGTTATCAATCAAAATTTAATTAAATTTAAAAGACTTCAATGTTAACACTAAATAAATATTTTAGGTGCAATCATGAATGGAATCAGTAACAATGTGTACCTAGAGTAGGCATAGGTATTATTTATTAAAAATTGCTACACAAAAATGTTTAGTTAGATGCGAGCACGCGTGGCTTCCACGAGAAATACCTTTTTTCACTTAATTTTACAGGAATCACCCTAAAATTCGTCTAAGAAAGCCCATATACAGTACAAGGTATATAACTTGGGATTGCGCGAAACGCGTATTTTGGGTATGCGTAGCGGTGAAGGGCGCGGGCGGCGGGAGAGGGGCGCGCGCTATTGGTCGCTCACAAGAGCACATGCGCGACTTATCCCCATTTCGTCGAAAAAATTTCAAGATACGTGCCTAGTACTGTAGGTACGCGATTTATTTTTCCACATGTTGGTGGAATGGAAGCTGCAAATGGACTGACTTGGCTTCAATCATTTGCTAATGTTGCTCGGCATTTAAACTTTACATTAAATAACACTTTCCTTTTTATTGGGCAGTCGTGTAAAAATGTGAAACTACAACCAATAACAAACAAAAAAATATGTACAAGACAATGGGCCCTCGGAAGTAAATTATTTAAAGCTAAGTACTAAAAGTTGTAAAACAGATGTTTATAAAGATTTGGGAGATGCTCGTCATTAAGACGCAGTTGTACGTGAAAGCTTAACAAGCATGTGATAAATCCACCGAAAACAATGATAGGCTTGGCTGACTAGTCGGCCAGTCGGCTAGTCGGCCAAAGTCATAGTCGGTTCATCTTAATATATAAAATCGTAAACTGAATGACTGAATGACTGACTGACTGACTGACTGACTGACTGATCTATCAACGCACAGCCCAAACCGCTGGACCTAGAGACTTAAAATTTTGCACACAGATACCTTATACAGTGTAGGCATCCACTAAGGAAGGATTTTTGAAAATTCCATCCCTAAGGGGGTGAAATAAGGGATGAAAGTTTGTATAAAAGTCCCTCAGTTTTGAAGCTAGGATTTTTAAATTTTGTGTTTAGGCTGAAGATTAAAAATTAATAAATACGGGTCTCAGCGTTTTTCAAAATTCTACCCCCGAAAGGGTGAAAAGGGGTATGAAGTTGTGTAATGAAGAAAATCCTTTATTTTCGAAGTTAAAATTGCTAAATATATAATTTAGGCTTATGAATGGAAATCTAACGCAACGTATATTGTTATTGTTAGTATTTCAATCCCTACGGGGATGAAATGGGGGTGAAAAGAGGTAAATAAACCTAAAAATAGATATGGATGTCGTTATTGGGGTTTTCTGGGATGACGATTGCAAAAATGACATTTATTTTGAAGTCCAACACGGTGGACATGATTTGACCCCTCAAGGGGTGCAAATGGAGTTCAAATTTTGTATGAAAAAATAATATTAAATGGATATTACAACTTTAAACTTCGTAGGAGCACGTCTAAAAATAAATAAGCAAACATATTTTGTGATTTTGAAAATAAACCCCTTAGGGGGTAAATGGGGTGAGTAAACCTAAAAATAGATACGGATGTCGTTATTGGGGTTTTCTGGGATGACGATTGCAAAAATGACATTTATTTTGAAGTCCAACACGGTGGACATGATTTAACCCTCAAGGGGTGAAAATGGGGTTCAAATTTTGTATGGAAAAAAATATTAAATGGCCATTACAACTTTAAACTTCAAAGGAGCACATCTAAAAATAAATAAGCAAACATATATTTTGTGATTTTGAAAATCAACCCCTTAGGGGGTAAATGGGGTGAGTAAACATAAAAATCGATGTGGAGGTCGTTCTTGAGGTTTTATGGGATGGTGATTGCGAAAATTACATTTATTTTAAAGTCCAACACGATGTACATGATTTAACCCCTAAAAGGGTGAAAATGGGGTTCAAATTTCGTATGGAAAACTTATGGAAAAATAATATAAAATAGACATTATAACTTTAAACTTCATAGGAGCACGTCTTAAAATAAATAGTCAAACATATATTTTGTGATTTTGAAAAACAACCCCTTATGTGGTAAATGGGGTAAGTAATCATAAAATACTATATATGGATGACGTTCTTGAGGTTTTATGGGATGGTGATTGCGAAAATGACATTCATTGAAGTCCAACTCGGTGGACATGCATGATTCAGCCCCAGGGGACGGGGAGAAAGGGAACGGGAACTAGACGGAGCGGAAGAGAACGGGAACGGGAATGGGACGGGGCGAGAATGGGAACGGGAACGGCAGCGGGACGGGAACCGGACGGGACGGGAACGGGACGGGACGGGGATGGGAACGGGAATGGGGACGGGGACGGGGACGGGGACGGGGACGGGACGGAACTGCAACGGGAGCGAGAACGAGAGCGGGAACGGGAACGGGATGGGATGGGAACGGAATGAGAGCGGGTCGAGAACGGAACGGGACGGGACGGGGATAGGAATGGGAATGGGAATGGAAACGGGACGGGTCGGGACGGGAATGGGACGGGACGGCAACGGGATGAGACGACAACGGAACGAGACAGTAACGGGAACGAGAACGGGACGAAACGGGAACGGGAATGGGAACGACCAGTCGTTTTTACGCGATTAGGCGGGTCCCCACCGAGCGAGCGAGCCTCGTGCGACAAACGCCTTGCGTCTTGCGTCTTGGCAAACGTCTTGCCTCGCGAGGCAGCGCGCTTGGTGATGACCCGCCTAATCGCGTAAAAACGGCTGGTCGGATCCCCCTAAAGATTTTCTCTAATATCCACGCGGACGAAGTCGCGGGCGGAAGCTAGTCTCTAATAAAGTACAAAAATATTTCTTAAATATATCTATCAAAAGCTTTGAGACTTGTAGGACCCACGCACACTACGCACAGGTATTGCAAATCAGTGAACGTCATATTCTACCCTTTTCTTTATTTTCACAACGCGTTGTGGTCGTTTGGTATGTTGCCCACGACGTGAATTTCGCTTTGTGGTATTTCTATGATTACCACAATGCGTTCGGGGCGTTTTTATAAGAGCCATGACACGAATTTCGCATTGTGGTATTTTGGCAGTAACTAGAACGCGTTGTGAGTGTTTTTTTTTTGCTCAAAGACCGATTTTGGTCTTTAAGCCTAACATATTAATATAACCCATGGCCACATTCCGGACACTCCATACAACACAGCGCTATTATAAACAGATGACGTCATATGACGTTTTTGTATACGCGGAAATTTGTGTGTAAAGTCCAGGGCTACGGTGCAATTTGAACCGTATGAGCGGCGTTCAATTTATAATTCGAACTTCTTGGTACCTATATAAAGTTATAACGCATTGTTTTGAGTGTCAAAATAAGTTGACAGTTGACAAAAAAAGGTTAATGTATCTCTTTGAATCATGGAAATAGTACTATAAACCGGAATGAGCGCTTCGCCCCAAAACGAGCCGACAGAGAGGTCAAGTAGATGTATGTGTCCTTTTCTTCATTAGGGTGACCAAACCGTATGGTTGGCCGGAGACATACATAATACTTTAAACTGTTTAATATAAACTTAAATACCTAGGTAGTTCTTTATTTATAATTAACACTTTTTACCGCGTTTTTAATAGGTTGCTTGCTCTTTTGTTTGTTTGAGCACAAATTTTGCAAACGATTTTATACTAAATTCCCGATGAGCTAGAGACTTGAAACTTTGAACACAGGTCAGAAATGGAAGGAAATGCAATATTACAGTGTCATTGAGGTGATCTGATGATGGAGCCGGAAGAACGCCACAGGAACTCTATGATGAATGAAACTATACAACCCCATCGTGTTTGGGCTTATTAGAATTGTCTTGACAAGTACTCTGACGGGAGACGAGGTTCAGGGTCGGATGATGAAGTCTGGATTCCATGCCATAGGAACTCAATATTGAAATCATGCAACCCCATTGAGTTTGGGCTCGTTTGAATCGTCTTGACGAGTGCTCTGTTGGGTAATAGTATCCAAGAGTCTGATGATGGAGCCGGAAGAAGGCCACAGGAACTCTGCAATAAAACCTTTCAACCCCATCGAGTTTGGACTCGTTTGAATGGTCTTGACGAGTACTCTGATAGGCGGTGGTATATTTTTAGGGTTCCGTAGCTAAAATTGCAAAAAACGGAACCCTTATAGATTCGTCATGTCTGTCTGTCTGTCTGTCTGTCTGTCTGTCTGTCCGTCCGTATGTCACAGCCACTTTATTCCAAAAGTATTAGGACTACATAGTTGAAACTTAGTAGGCAGGTGTATTCTGTGAACCGCTTTACGATTTTTATACAAAAATAAAAAAAATAAAAGATTAAGGGGGGCTCCCCATACATGGAACTGAAACTGAAAATATTTTTTTTCAACAAACCAATACTTGTGGGGTGTCTATAGATAGGTCTTTAAAAATGACATTGAGGTTTTTAAGACTATTTTTTTTTAAAGTCAACCGTTTGAAAAATATATGCCGCCAAAGTGGTAAAATGTGTGTCCCCCCCCTTTAACTTTTAAAGTAAGAGGGTGAAAAATCTAAAAAAATATAAACTATAGATCTTAATAAACACTTTCAACGAAAATTGTTTTGAACGAGATACAGTAATTAGTTTTCGAGATATAGTACATTTTCCAAAACCGCAAATATAACTTTGTCATTCATACAAACACTGTGAAAAACAAAGTTATTTTTTCAGACGAAAAATGACAGCGGTATTAAAATATGGTATGGTATAATGTACCTACGGAACCCTACTGCGCGTGGCCCGACACGCACTTGGCAGGTTTTTTTAAGTTTAGCTCGTTAACTAAAAAAAAGAAAATTAATATTTATTAAAAAAAAAATTTTTTTAAGAACAAATTATTTATCACGTTTTTATTAAGTTGCTTTTTTATTTTTTAATATGGTAATTCAACCAATTAAAATCTAGTTTATTCAATTCAATTAAATTTCAAGTGTAAATAATTACGCAACTTTAAAGTTTATTCCAATTTTTAATAAAAATGCAATGTGCGTGAACTTCGGAAAATAAATAAATGTTGGAAAAATAAGTAAAAGTAGGAAAACATTGTCTAGTGATCTGAAGTTAAAAAAAGATGCAAACGATTTTCGACTTTATTGACGTTTGAAATTCGATTGCTTTTTCCCATAATTATACTTGTACATTTACTTTGCTGTTTCATTAAAAACTGTTATTTTGGTAAAGATGTCAATAAGGACTAAAATACTTGCACCAATTTCTTTACTTGTGAAGTTAATAAAATGGGTGCAAGAGATTTACGACGACACAATGTTTAAAATATAAAAAAAACAAAATGGCGGCCAACTATATTGTTCGTGGGCCGATTTTATGAAACTCGATTTTGTTACTATTTTGATAAAAATATAACAAAGAAATGTTAAAAATATAAAAAAATATGGCAGCCAACTCTTTTGTTTGTGGGCTGATTTGAATGAAACTCGGTTTTAATTTAAGTACTAATTTGACAAGAAAATAATAACACAATATGTATTGAAAAAATTAAAAAATCCGAGATGGCAGCCAACTTGTTTGTTTTTGGGCCGATTTCGATGAAACTCGGTTTTGGCAATATTTTGACAAGAAAATAACAACGCAATTTTTAAAATACTAAAAATCTAAGATGGTCGCCAACTTTTTTGTTTTTTGGGCCGATTTCGATGAAACTCGCTTTTTGGTACTAATTAGACAAGAAAATAACAACTCAGTGTAAACTGATGGAAAAACCAAAAAAAAATGGCTGCTAATTTGTTTTTGGGTTGATTTTGATGTGACTCGGTTGAAAAAACAAATAAATAATTTGGCTGCCATCTTAGATTTTTTTTATGACATTCCTTTTAGTAGGGCGGTAAAACAAGGTTTGAGGTTAGTTTTCGCACAAGTCATCACGGAAATACAAAAATGTGGTATCGATGCATTTAGTACGATGCCCTGATCACAAATATATAAGATGACAAGCGCGAAAATGGTGGGGGTAGAAACTGTGACGTCATAAAGTTTCCAGTACGAAGAAATTTTTTTTCATACCATGTGGTATATCAAATGAAAGGTCTTTGTAAGTAGATTGCGAATATATAACACACTATAACATTCTCACTACTTGGTCTAACAAATTATTAGCAAACATCGAAAAATTTCGCAATTCAGAGTCGCCATTGAACAGATCTAGATTGAAAACGACTGAATCGATTTTTACAAAATATATAACAAATAACTCTGCACATACTCTTTTCGAATGTCTAAAGGTAATTGACCAAAGATATTTAAAAATAAGAAAAGTACATCAGTTTCACTATCAGCATAATTTTCTGCTTTTTCTAAATTCTCAGGTTCCTTTAATAATTAATAAAAAAAAAATAAAAAAAACTTTCGTATGTTTATCCTTACAAGGACAAGTTAGGATAAACAGACTAAGGTTTAAATAACCAAATTTTGGCACTTTAGATACTTCTTTTAAACTTAATCACTATTTTAAAATATGTTGTCTTATTAAATCAAATATTATTAACAATTTACAATATTTTTGGTATTCTATGCGTGGTAAAACATTTGTTTTATTTTATGAATGATTATTTACACCCGCTAAGCCTCTTTTACACCCATTAGAAAGACTGTGATTTTTGTGTACTGTTTTGATTTATTGTAAATAACTTTTGCCTATTGAGTTTCGTCAGGTTATTTAGGTCTCCGAACAACTGTGTGTGTTTTCCATGTGTATTTGTCATTACTTTTAGTTATCCTTACTTGTCCTATTTGGTAAACAAACTTTACTCAATTCTTTTTTAAAATCATGTATAAAATTCAACAAATAGTTTTCCACGCATTTAATACCAAAGAAATTGTTAACACATTTTTTAATAGTGATTTAAATTTAAAAGAAGCATGGAAACTGTCAAATACTGTTTACTAAATAGGACAAGTAAAGATAAACATATGAAAGTTTATTTATTTATTTTTTTATTAATTATTAAAGGAACCTGAGAATTGAGAAAAAGCAGAAAATTATGCTGATAGTGAAACTGATGTACTTTTCTTATTTTTAAATATCTTTGGTCAATTACCTTTAGACATTCGAAAAGAGTATGTGCAGAGTTATTTGTTATGTATTTTGTAGAAATATATTCAGTCGTTTTCAATATAGACCTGTTCAATGGCGACTCTGAATTGCGAAATTTTTCGATGTTTGCTAATAATTTGTTAGACCAAGTAGTGAGAATGTTATAGTGTATTATATATTCGCAATCTACTCACAAAGCCCTTTCATTTGATATACCACATGGTATGAAAAAAAAATTTCTTCGTACTGAAAACTTTATGACGTCACAGTTTCTACCCCCACCACTTTCGCACTTGTCATCTTATATATTTGTGATCAAGGGATCGTACTGAATGCATCGATACCACATTTTCATATTTCCGAGATGACTTGTGCGAAAAGTGTTTTCTAAGCGTCTTTTTAGGGTTCCGTAGCCAAAATGGCAAAAAACGGAACCCTTATAGATTCGTCATGTCTGTCTGTCTGTCTGTCTGTCTGTCTGTCTGTCTGTCTGTCTGTCTGTCTGTCTGTCTGTCTGTCTGTCTGTCTGTCTGTCCGTCCGTATGTCACAGCCACTTTATTCCAAAAGTATTAAGACTACATAGTTGAAACTTAGTAAGTAGGTGTATTCTGTAAACCGCTTTACGATTTTTACACAAAAATAAATAAAATAAAAGATTAAGGGGGGGCTCCCCATACATGGAACTGAAACTGAAAATATTTTTTTTCATCAAACCAATACTTGTGGGGTGTCTATAGATAGGTCTTTAAAAATGACATTGAGGTTTCTAAGACTATTTTTTTTCAAAGTCAACCGTTTGAAAGATATCTGCCGCTAAAGTGGTAAAATGTGTGTCCCCCCCCCCTTTAACTTTTAAAGTAAGAGGGTGAAAAATCTAAAAAAAATATATGATATAGATCTTAATAAACACTTTCAACGAAAATTGGTTTGAACGAGATACAGTAATTAGTTTTTGAGATATAGTACATTTTCCAAAACCGCAAATATAACTTTGTCATTCATACAAACACTGTGAAAAACAAAGTTATTTTTTCAGACGAAAAATTATAGCGGTATTAAAATATGGTATGGTATATAATGTACCTACGGAACCCTACTGCGCGTGGCCCGACACGCACTTGGCCGGTTTTTTTAAGATTACCGCCGCTCTATTTGCTGTTTTCTTGTCAAAATAGTACCAAAACCCGAGTTTCA
Organism: Agriphila geniculea; assembly: GCA_943789525.1. Lineage (NCBI taxonomy): Eukaryota > Metazoa > Arthropoda > Insecta > Lepidoptera > Crambidae > Agriphila > Agriphila geniculea. Next base: position 5,924,098 of record OX038870.1, read on the forward strand.
TCAAAATCAGCCCACAAGCAAAACAGTTGGCCGCCATCTTGGATTTTTTGTATTTATAAAATTGCATTGTTATTTTCTTGTCAAAATAGTACCAAAACCCGAGTTTCATCAAAATCAGCCCACAAGCAAAACAGTTGGCCGCCATCTTGGATTTTTTGTATTTATAAAATTGCATTGTTATTTTCTTGTCAAAATAGTACCAAAAACCAAGTTTCATTGAAATCGGCCCAAGAACAAAAAAGTTGGCCACCATCTTGAATTTTGTAAGTTTTCAACATTGCGTTGTTATTTTCTTGTCACAATCGTACCAAAAACCGAGATTCATCAAAATCGGCCCAAAAACAAAAAAGTTGGCCGCCATCTTGGATTTTTAATATTTAAAAAATGCATTGTTATTTTATTATCAAAATAGTGCCAAAAACCGAGTTTTATCGAAATCGGCCCATAAACAAAAAAGTTGGCCGCCATCTTGAATTTTTTAATATTTAAAAAATGCGTTGTTATTTTCTTATCAAAATAGTGCCAAAAACCGAGTTTCATCGAAATCGGCTCATAAACAAAAAAGTTGGCCACCATCTTGAATTTTTTAATATTTAAAAAATGCGTTGTTATTTTCATATCAAAATAGTGCTAAAAACCGAGTTTCATCGAAATCGGCCCATAAACAAAAAAGTTGGCCGCCATCTTGAATTTTTTTATATTTTAAAAATGCGTTGTTATTTTCTTATCAAAATAGTGCCAAAAACCGAGTTTCATCGAAATCGGACCATAAACAAAAAAGTTGGCCGCCATCTTGAATTTTTAATATTTTAAAAATGCTTTGTTATTTTCTTATCAAAATAGTGCCAAAAACCGAGTTTCATCGAAATCGGCCCATAAACAAAAAAGTTGGCCGCCATCTTGAATTTTTTAATATTTAAAAAATGCGTTGTTATTTTCTTATCAAAATAGTGCCAAAAACCGAGTTTCATCGAAATCGGCCCATAAACAAAAAAGTTGGCCGCCATCTTGAATTTTTTAATATTTAAAAATGCGTTGTTATTTTCTTATCAAAATAGTGCCAAAACCCGAGTTTCATCGAAATCGGCGCATAAACATGAATTTGATTATTAATATAAACTTTACCCCTCGCCTGCGACTTCCAGTTATTTCCATTGATAGAACAATTTCGTTTTTGGTAAATCAGAAATGGTGTAGTATTTATGGTCACCCTAGTTTTGTAAAGGAATATTTCCCGAATATTGAAATTCTAAAATTGAAATTTGGCGCCAAAGTCAAAATCGGATCGGAGTTGCCAGGATTGACACTTGAATTTATACAACTACAATAATGCTGATTAGCATTATTGTAGAAATCTAATTAAATCAAAAGAGTAAGTTCAGTGTTATTTTACAATTACTATGTGTTATTCTAAATTAATATTTAAGTAGTATATTTTCAATATTCCACTCCGAATCCTTAACTTTGACACACTACGTGATTGGTAACGTACATTTTTTTTTCCTACTATCGTGGTATTATTGTTTTGTAATGGCAATTGTGCGAACGAGACACCGACCTCCACCTAGTGTTGTTTCATTCACACAGTAGAGTCTTCAGTCAATGTCATCGATAGAATTTCAACTCTATGACAAAGGTAATACAGTTGAATTTCTTTTAAACGAATTGTGAAAATTTTTGTTTAGTACTCACTCCCTATAATATAGGGAGTGAGTACTAAACAAAAATTTTTTATTAATGTTTTAATTATACGCGTAATTTAAAATTTATTATTTATAATGCGAGCCAAATAAGAATAGGACCGTCAAAATAGCCATTTTTGTTTGCGTTACACTTTAGGGGTGCAGCAAGTGCAAGAAAAGGAAAAAAGAAGTTCGTAATTTTTCGTAGTGCATAATGATTGGTGACGTGCCCAAAATATTGTGTCGCGTGCCAATAATGGCACGCGTGCCATTGGTTTGCCATCCCTGCCCTATATGAACCTCCTTGCTTTGAATATAAAAATAAGTTGACATGACAAACACGACTCAACGAGCATACGATTCGCCCAAGGAAATTATACCGAAGTACTTAGATTTTCCTTGGATTCGCCATACGAACTCGCGGGGTGAAGTGAGGTAATTGATTCTAGGGCGGGGCGGAGAGTATCCTTTCTGTACGTAGTACTTATATCTATCGCCACGGTGACGAGAGAGCAACTACCTACTGGGGTTTTTAGTGACTATGGCATTCCCGAGGTCCCCTCGAACTCAATACGGGCTTGTTAGGATCATGTGAGGCGTGTCTTGAACTTGCGTCTCTAGCAATTTAAACTTACTACATCATTGCCACTGCTGCAAGGGTTGTTGGCCCGCGCGCGGGCTCGGCGCACCATCTGGCAGCAGCGGTTGTAGCCGCGGCACGCGCGGTCAGACTTCCTGAGATTGCCTTCGATATGGCAGGTCGCATACTGGCTCGGCTCCGAACGCTGGCCAAGTTTCTTGAACCTACAGGTAGCAAATTTTTTATTACTTCTACTTAGGTACTTTTATCCGAACCTCATACCTTATAATTCACTCTTTTTTTAATTATATCTGCTTTTTATTTGTTTAAATCAGTGTATAATTTAGATAAATAAATACTAATCTCAGCATAAAGCACAAACGACACGCGTCGCAGCGGTTCCCCGTCGGGTATAATGCATAGATAATACCCGTTTGCAATAAACTTAAGGCGACAATCGTACGAGCATCGAGCAATCGATGCGTTTTCGTCGCACAACGAGATTAAACGCAAACAGTTCTTTATAAATTGTTCATCACGCGACAGTCTATAGCAGTGTTTCCAAACCTATTTCAGCCACGGACCCCTAGGAAATCAAGCACAGTTTTCACGGACCCCCTTAATAAAATAAACAGCAAAAAAATTTGTGACACCGCGGACCCCCAAACATATAATCGCGGACCCCCATGGGTCCGCGGACCACACGTTGGGAAACACTGGTCTATAGAAATGTGGCATGCATCGTGCGATTAAAACGCATCGTTTGTTCTACGATTGAAGCCAATAAGGACGACGCTTAAACCTAACCACAACTGGCGTATGACAGCTAAGTTCATGACAACGTTTTGGTAATAATAGTGTCAATTCATTGCAGCACGCACAACTTAACTAAATTGACCGGACTAAACTAAATTTAAGTTTCCATCCTTTTCTTTCTGTATCGAAAAGACAAGAACAAAATTTAGTCCAGTCAATTTAGTTAAGTTGTGCTGCACCAAATCGACACCAAAGGCCTACCTAATTTGTTCGAGTTTTATTTAGTTAGGAAAAGATAGGCGGTTATTAAGTTTAGTGCAAACGGAGGTAGGTATGTCTAATGGCCGACAGCCGGTGTTGCCAGCCCAACAACGCTCTATAAAACTACTCTTACGCACAGATCACAGAAATGTTCTGAAACAAACATTTGCTATCCGTCCATACCCTCCTATTGGCGCACATGCATTTGATTTCCTTTCATAAATGTGGACATCAAACTTAACGAATCCCTTTCAACTATAATGATTTAGTAATTTTATATGAGTCAATGCGCTATCAACTATTCTGCTGGTAGAGCCATTTTCAAACATTCTCCTTATTTTGTTAAATCTTTGACTGTGCACATCCAGCACAAAATCTCATCATCGTTACGTCGTTTTACATTCATTTAGCGAAAAATGGCGTCCCATATTAAGGCTGTAGAGTCGCATTACGTTCCATTTTCAAATATTCAATACAAATGATCAAAACAACTCTGCGCTAGCCGTAATGAGGGCGAACTTTGAAAATTCCTATTAAATTATTAAATAGATATAAGTTTATACAAAACACGCAATACATTAGACAAATACCTCATTATTCCTAAGAAAAATTTAAAATATCTTAAGATTATGTAAATACCAGTAAAAAAACATGTCAAAATGTACCAACTTGAGCATTTTTTAATATTTTATTTCTCTGTGATTAAAAGCATTTTTTAAAATTTTCTCTCTATAGAGAACTCCTAGACAATACAAACAATAAGTGAAAAAATAAATATGAGTCGTATTCTTATTTGTTACACTTGAAACGTTTTTGAAAAATACCTCTGACAAGCAAATTTGAAATTCCACTTGAACAGATTGTCTTCGTTTTAAAATACCTGACAATTTATTATGTTTTTCTCTCTATACGGCACTAATTTAAGAGTTTTTCTCCCTGGAACTAAAGTTTACATCATTTAGATAACTTCACTGGTAAAACACTAATTTCATTGAAATGCAAATATACAGCCTTAATAAAATTAAGTACATAATGAATCAAAATTTATATGTTATACAGGTTGAAGCTAAGGTTCTATTCTGTAGTTTATTTACAAATAATAACCCCAGTAAAATAAAGTTCGTTTTAGTAGTAGTTAGAAAGGTCGCAAAAAGTGTCAACTTTTGACACTTTTGCTAACTACACAACGAACTATATTTTACTGGGGTTATTGTGTAAATTGTGTTAATGTAAATAAACTACTTATAGAACATTAGCTTCAAGCTGAATTTTCGATTTATGTACTTAACGAGCAATAAATTTAATTAAGATGAGAGTGCGGCTTGAGGGTGATAATCGCCTTAAGGGGCGGTAATAGGAAAACATGGTTTGCGCGGGCCATATATTTATATAGAAAACGTAAACTTGTAGCCACCATAAAAATCATACGACAAGCTAAAGAGTTTACCTAGTTGCTACAAACATTAAATTGCGTATAAACTTCACAGATGATTGTAAAAAAACAGAATATCATCAAAAGCGCTTGTCGCTGGCCATATTTTTGGCGTAAGTAATAGCGTAAACGTATTGAATTCTACATCAAAATACACTTTAACGTACTGTGCAGTTGCTCCAATAACTTTTTTTCAAGAAAGATAATTGTGCTAAAGATAATGATGAAAAAACAACGAAAAACATCGAAAAGTGCAGAAGTGAGGTTATTTTCCATACTCTTTACACGTAAAGAAAAAGACAGTAACAAATGATTTCGCGTAACGGAGCCTTAAAAGGTCGAAGCGCACTTCAGCCACAGAATAACTAAGCGCTATCGCACACGGGCAACTTTTGTCTCCGCAACTTTTTTGTCTCTCACGTGATTTGTATGAAAAGTTGCAGACGACCGTGTCGCTTCGTGTGCGCGCTTCCATATAAACCCGTGGACTTGATGTGAGAGACAAAACAGTTGCTGGGAGACTAAGTTGCCTGTGTGCGATAGCGCTAATACCACAGTACAAGTACAGACGCAGCACGCCGCATAGTACTTTAAATAAATAGCGACTTTTGCTTCGACACAATAAAGTGCAATTCAGATCGTAGTATTCACCTAGTAGTTGCCTTTCTTTCTATCGCGTGTTCTTACTTTTTCTGACGACGCAACGTTAGTGTTGTCTTCTTTTAAATGAAGCGTAGCATATATCATAATGTGAAAAACGACTATTGTTTATTGGTTTTTTGATTTTGACATCCGTACGCGGCAAAGTAATGTCGATTCGACATTGTTACTACTATAAAGAGACAATACCTACGCAGGCAGTAAGATGCCGCGCGACTACGGCGGCGGCGGGCGTATGGCGGCCCTCTGCTCACTTGTGACTTCGAAGGCACGCACAGCGATAGGTGCTTATCGCGCGACCTTGAGCGAGTGAAGGAGGCCTGCTTCAGCGGCGTGGCGCGGCGCTGAAGTGTAGTTCGACCTAAAGAAAGCATCCAAACTTTCCATTTTATCGCAACGTCAAATTAATGTTACCTTATAATAAATTTTCTTTTCTCGGTTGCCAGCATTTCGGCGACTTTCCTCTTGCCTTCGGGTTCGTCTGGGGCCAGGAGCTCTCCGTTGGGCCCCAGCATGTGCGGCTTTGGCTTGAGCATCGTCTCCATCAGCTCGCGGTCATCCTCGTGAATGATGTTCAGCACATTTTGCCCCAGCAGGTCCAACTGTAAAATTTTAATCTGACTTTGAAGAGGTTGACTTAAAATTTATAATTTGATATAAAGTACCTAACTTGGCCAAGTTGCCAGTGATGACTTACGGCAATGAAACGTGGTCGCTAACTATAGGTCTCATAAAGAGGCTCAAGGTCACCCAGAATGCAATGGAGAGAGCCATGCTCGGCGTTTCCCTGCGTGATCGAATCAGTAAAGTGGAGATCCGCAGGTGAACTAAAGTAACCGACATCACTCGAAGGATTGCTCAGCTGAAGTGGCAGTGAGCTGGACACATAGCGAGAAGAACCGATAGCCGTTGGGGCGCAAAGGTTTTGGAATGGCGACCGCGCACCGGACGGCGCTATGTGGGTAGGCCCCCGAGAAAGTGGACCGACGATCTAGACCGTTTTCGACTTATGATGAAAAATGTAAAAAAATACCGTTCCCCCCCCCCTTAGGATGGAGATGGAGACATAGTAATAGAGTAAAAATTAAAAAAAGTTTGTCTGTTTGTTTGTCTGTTTGTATGTCTGTTTGTTTGTCTGTTTGAACACACTAATCTCCATAAATACTGAACTGAACGGATTCGAATGAAACTTTTTTTGTTATATAGCTATTAAGCCTGGGCATAGTTAGGGTATAATTGTTTTGGAAACAATATTAGAATATAAGAATTTTTAACCCAACTAAACTATAAGGAATATAAAAATGACGCCTTAACAAAAGCTGTTCAGCCTGATGGGCATTTTTTGTTGAGGTATAAAAATCGAAGATCTGGAACACCTGATGCGGAACCATAATGGTCCAGCTAAATTATAAGAAATATAAAAATGACACCTTAGCAAAATTTGTTCAGCCTGATGAGCATTTTTTGTTGAGCTATAAAAATCGAAGATCTGGAACACCTGATGCGGAACCATAATGGTCCAGCTAAACTATAAGAAATATAAAAATGACACCTTAGCAAAATTTGTTCAGCCTGTTGAGCATTTTTTGTTGAGGTATAAAAATGTAAGAACTGGAATACCTGATGCAGAATCAAGTTTAATTTATTTGCATAAATACGTGTTTACAAAAAATCGAAGATCATTTGATGTGGAAATGTAAGAGATCAGGCTGAAGTTGTTTAGCATAATATAATAACATAAGCTGGGAGTACCTCCATGTGGTGAAGGCGGTAACAGTTTGGGCCTAATTTTTGATATCGACTGGACTAAATACGGGTCAGACGCTTAAAGCCGCTGGTGTCGATCTAAGGACTGGTTGTTTTTCGCATGACCAACTTTATGTGGCTTTTTCCAGGGTTAGTAACGCTTCAAGTCTTTTTATATTGATTCCCGAAGGAAAGACTCCGAACATAGTTTACAAAGATTTTTTTAAAATGGTTATAAAGAATTTTTGAAACTATGTTTACATGTTTACAATATTAAATAAATATAAATAATTTATTAACTTTTAACATTATAACAGTGCTACAAGTTTCTTATGTAACTACATTAGTTCATATTTATATGACTACGCCAGAGTCATAAAGTCCACGCGTACGAAGTCGCGGGCATCAGTTAGTATTATAATATTTGTGCATAAAAGTTTTAAAACATATTATGGAAATGTATATGGAAAATACACTTCTTTAAAATTCTCCATATAAAACGCCAATTTTATAGATACAATTCTTAATAATATTGTGAACAAGAATAATGCAATCAGCTTTTATTTTCATTTGGTATTTACTGACAAGCAATCCTTCTACTTTGCTCAAAAGCACGTACTTCCTAGATGCAGTCAGGTACCAATATCACACCAGCAAGGAATATTGTTGCCAAGCTTTTTTAAATCTCTATGGTTTTTAGGGTTCTGTACCAAAATGGTAAAAAAGGAACCCTTATGGTGTGACTCAGTCTGTCTGTCTGTCACAGCTGGATATCTCGAGAACTACTAATGATATCAACTTGAAATTTAGAATAATTTAAGATGACATTTGTCCAACTATTTTGCAAATAAGAAAGAAAAATATATATATTTTTTACAACAGGGACTGAAAAGGGGTCTTAAAATTATGAAGTGGGTCTACCAAGACATGTGGCAGGTTTTTAATATTTTTTTCTTTTTTTAAAGCCGCATAGTTTTCGACTTATGGTGAAAAATGTAAAAAAAAAATACCGTTCCCCCCCTTATGTCCGAAGTTTGCAAAGAGAAAAATCTGAAATAATTCTATGTGATAGCAGTTTATATAAAAATTACAGGAAAAATAAAACTATGTCTCAATATAGCATACTTTTTTAGAAATTATCAATTTCTACTTATTATATTTAAATTTAGACTTACTTATTTCAAAAGCACACAGGGGAAATTTTGGTGAACATCGCGCGTCTAACTTAAAAAAATTGACCTAATTTCGAAATGCTGTGTCTTCAAAACCGTTCTGCCCTCAAATTGTTTCAAATTTAACCAACTTTAAAATCTTCTTACACAATCTTGAAGAACAACCAGTCCTTCCGGGTCAAATCCCCTTTTGTGGTACATTTTTACCCCCCACCACTTAAGCACGACTCCGCCGGAGGGGGGGAGGGACTTAGGATAGTCATAATGGGCAACAAAAGATGCCATTAAAATAATAAAACCTTTTGTAGGAATCAAATTCGATTTGAAATTTTTTTTGGTTTAATTCCACTGAACTATCATGATTCATGATTGTTTTTAACACGTTTTTTTTAAGTATTAACCTGGTTTACTTTACGTATAATAAAAATAAATGAATTAACGGCGCTAGTGGATAGCTATAAGTGCCTTAAAAAGTGTAAAATATTATTTCTACTAGTTGCTCAGTGAGCTGTAGACTTTGCAAAGTCAATAAATAGTAATGTTATTTAAAAATTTATCTAATAGATGTCGCCACGATGTTTTCAAAAGCTGTACCATGTGCCCATTTGGTACGTATTTATTTTATAATAAGTATTTCAAGCTAGTATGGCGCTTCTAATTTTGAAAATTATTCAAAATCGGTGTTTTTCGAAATAATTTGTAAAGCTGACTCGATAAAAAATTATTGATTATTATTATTGAACCCTCACAAAATTTCATAAGAATCAGTTGGGAGATGCGACCTATAGAGGAGAAAAAATTTACATAAATATACTAAAGCATTTTTACCTAAGCTGAAGCAGAGACCCTTCGCTCGCGCTTCGCGTTCGCTCGGTCAACTTTAAAACGTCTCCTATTAATATCTACGCATGATCAAAGCTACGCCCTTACACCTTGACAAATTCTTTAACGTTTAATAACTGTTATTGCGCAATGATTTTTGAAATTTAAATAATAATTAAAGTAGAAAATTTTAAAACAAGTTGTTTTAATCAAGTTTTCAAATCCCATGAATAATTCAATTATTGAAAACAGATATTTCCCAGTGATATAAGGAAAACTAAGATAAATTTTCCCATGATTTTGCACGTTCTTCCGACTCCCTCGTACGAGATTATGGATTATCAATTTTGTTGACAAAAAGAAACAATAAAGAACATATTTTATGATGTAGAAAAATATGCAGTTTTCGTACTTAAGTAATTTTGTAGAAAAAAGTGTTTAGTAAATCTGCCTAAGATAATGGTTTGGAATCCAAAACATAATATGGGTGGGTACCCACTTAGGTTCGCGAACCTCCACGCTCCCCGAATCTGCACCAAAAATTTGAGGTATCTATTCCAGTTACAGCGGCACCAATTTGAACGGCACCTCTCGAACGGTATCAAAACTATTCCAGTTACAGCACCAATTGGTGCTGTTCGTAAAATGATTCAAAAATATTATTAAAGTATTCCAGTTACGGCACAAATGGTTTAAGTGGAGGTCTTACTAAAAAAAACCTCCTTCAAAAACTTTTAAAATAATCTAACGCAAAGAGGTTAAAAAAACCGGCCAAGTGCGAGTCTGACTCGCACACGAAGGGTTCCGTTCCAAAAACGGCAAAAAAAAACGTTTGTTGTATGGGAGCCCGCCTTAATTGTTTTTTCTGCTTTTAGTATTTGTTGTTATAGCGGCAACAGAAATACATCATCTGTGAAAATTTCAACTGTCAGCCTGTTGTCGTTATTAATATAAAGCAAAAAACGGCAAAAAAATCAGGTTTGTCATTCTTAAATATTCATTTTATTATATTTTGGGAACAATATTTTCTGTCACCTAAGTTTAGATGTGTCACTAATCTGCAATACCCTAATAATAATATCTATCCCCAAGAAATATATTAGTCACCTATTCAACAAAACTGTCTCTAAGTACAAATCATTAGATTAATGTAAATATGTATCATAAATAAAATAGTTTGATCACTTTTTTCTATAGACTGAATATTAGATCCGTCCTCTAAAATCTAATCAACAAACTATTACTATCATTTAATTCGTTCAATCATCAAAATAATAGGTCTGTCACTTATTAAATAGATCGGTTTCTTAATTCAAAGAAAAAATACCTAGCAGCAGGGGCGGAGTCAAATTGGCGGGTTATGCACTTTGACAATCCTTGGACCGACTTCAACGAATACAATTTTAATTAGTTTTTCAGCAAATTGAAGGTAGCTTTGCCTCTCAATAATGATTAGATAAATGAAAATTTAACTGTCCCAATTTTTATTAAAAGTACATAATATGCAAACACATAATAAGGGTTAGCAATCCGTTTAGAAATTGAAAACCTACCACCATTGGTCAAAAACGAAAAAGACGGTGTTCCTCTAAAAATCTAAATCAAAACCATCACTAATAGTGCAGTAATAAAATTTCTCTTTTAATTTTTTTCACATATGTTTTTTCTATATGTTAGTTTTTTACAGTGCAATGTTTGATATAATAAAGTACATTATTATAATAAAACCTATGGCAGTTCTATTTAATTAATTGTGTATCGTCAAATTTCAGTTGAATTATTTAATAAATTAATATTATTTTTAAGTGATTAAAAAATAATTTTTAGGTAAACATTTTTATATTGTTTGGTGATTCAGTTTTAGTGACACTTTTATTATTTTGATATCCAATATAATTATTTGCTGATTGATATTATTTCCAAGCAATTCTTAATTAATATTTAGGTAAGCGTTTTAATATTATTTGGTGATTTAATTTAGGTGACAGATCTACTATTTTAAGAACAAATATGATTTATTAGGTCACCTAAAATGCATTTATTAGGTAATTGAGATGAAATAATACCCTTATATTTTTAGCATTTGTTTTTATTACAGCAGGATTGGCCTGTTCATATGAAGGATCCGTAAGTCATTACCTCTGTGTATCCCAGGTATTGCTGCACATTTTGTGAGACGACAACTATGAGCCCTCGGTACGTGGTGGTCAACATGAATCCGTTGAAAATTGATAAAAGGGCTCGCGAGGACATGGCACTGAACTGTTTATCTTCTTTCGCAATGGCATCACCGAACACTGAAACAAAAAATACTTCTTACAACAGAGTATGAAGGACGAACATATTTTTTTTTGTTTTTTTATTTACCGGGTATTTCGCTTTTTATTACTATTTTTTATTTTTCTTATTTTTTTAATACCGATACCATATTCTTATGCCGATACCACATTATTAGACGTTTCTTGAATTTGCATAAGATATGAAAAAAATTCTGTCAAAAAAAAATTTTGGTACACACTTTTATGCACTTTCGACTGCCATATCACATGAGTAAAAAACGTAAAATATCACGCCATATTTTCTTTTTCTTTGGTTGGCTACTACTTTACTACTACTTTGAAAACTATTAGTTAGGACTTTTGCTGTCAAAATGTTGATATACGGACAGACACCGGACAGGTAAAACCTAGTTTAATGCTCTAAGGGTAAAACTAAGCAAGCTTGTAAACGCTAGTTTTCTACATTCTCTCTGGTCTTTCTTTGGTATATTATGAAAATGCAGAATATTTGAGTAATAAAATTTTAAAATATACCTACCTATAATTTTTTAGATAGACATTAAAATGTTAACTATCCTATAATATAACTATATCGATTTATATTAATTAAAATTGGTTTGTCTAATGCTCTAAGAGTATTAAACAAACCAATTTTAATGCTCTAAGGTTAACATTACATTTTTTTTTCTATTCGTTTGAACGCTACGCTTACTATTAAAGCTTTAAAATAAGCAGTAAACTATAAAATTACGTGCCGTAAGCTTGTCAATTCCATACAATACATCGAAGTCTGTGATTTACATAAGATTGCGACATGTGATTTAATCGTCTATTGCTCATATTTACACTTTAAAAGTAAGCGTAGCGTTTAAACGTATAGAAAGTTGGCCATTTGAGTAGGGGGGCTGGAGATAAATGGTAAAACGATAACTGCAGCGTCCCCTAGCACCTACACCTATCTGAAAACCATCGCTGATAACCTACAAACCCGTTACAGAAAACCGCATCGAAATCAGTTAAGTAGTTTTAGAGGACTATTCAAGTACGACTTATTTGGTTGCTGCAGCGCCCCCTGGTGGTCGACCAACATGAAACATATCTAAGAACCTGCTCTGAAATGAAACCTTTTGAATGCAAAAAACCGCATCGAAATCGGCCCAGTAGTTTCCGAGGAAAATGGTAACATACAAACACACAACCTCTAACCCCAAACGCATATACCGCCTCCGTTCCGTTCCGTCCGTCGTCGTGGGTAAAAAGAAACAGATTACCTATACACGGTTAATTTTTAAGTATATCTAAAAATGAAATAGAGATATCAGACCCGTAAATGAACAACTTTTACTATGGGGCCAACCACAAAATCGCAAAAAAAGCTGTTCCATAGAAAAGTACAACATCGACTCGACTATAATGTATGGAACAGCTGATTTATTTTCGCGATTTTGAGGTTGGCCCATAGTAAAAGTTGTTCATTTACGTGGTCTGAAATCCCCTTTTCATTTTTAGATATACTTAAAAATTTACGGTGTATTTATTAAAAGCAGAGTAATGTTTACACACTGTAATTTGTAATTAAAGAGAAACATGGCGTGCGTCCAATCAAATTTAATTACATAGTGACAATGTCCATCAGACAGAAAAAAATCGCTCCCAACTAGTAAAATGTTGAAACTTCGTTTATTATGATACGATGAATAAGAGATCAAAATATCCCATAATGTAGGTATGTAATATGAGTGATATAAGTACTTTGTTAATGCATTAGCAGCAATATAGTGCTGGCATTGACATAAGAATTTACGACATGTATGTAAAATGATAATGCAACAATTTAAATAGGTATTGTTAGGGCGCCTGCATAAGCGTGCAAGTAGACAGAATACGATCCGATGGTAGGAGTGGCAGTGATCGGCGAGCGGCGCCGGCGCAAGCGGGGCGCTGTGTGCCGTAGTCCTAATACTAAAAAGCGTGGTAACGCACGTGCTTTTGTGTAGATGTTCACGTACGTCACACGCCTGCACTCATGATACACAAATCGCAATCGTAGAACATTAATACTTTGTAAGTGTGCGTGTTTTTAAATATTGCCCTACTATTGCCAGCTAAATAAATCAGTAGCGGGATAATTAAACAAGAAATTAATAGTTATTTATGCAACTGTACTATAATACCTAATTATGTAAAGTTGCATACAAGACTTTATCTACATCAATTTTTTATTTTTTTTATTTTTATTTGGGAATCAAACAATATTTTAATACATATGGATTAAAAACACCCATGATATTTTTCTACACCCATGATATGTAGGTATCCTCTATAAAGGTTTTGACTTTGACTTTCCTCCCCCTTCTCGTCATTATGTTATCCGCAAGAGTGTTATAATGTTGTACTGAATTTCATAATGTAACGCTCGCGCGTGGGCGCTCGGCGCTGCAGCACCAGCTCTGGCTCGGGCGGGATACTGTAATGATGGCAGTAAGCTGTTTCAGAACCCTTTACAGATGATTTAAAGCATGGGTGTAGATAAACAAAATAATACAGTGAATAAGAATTTTAATTAAGTGAGTAATTATAATAATTTAGTAAAAATATTTGAATATTATTATTATGATTATTCAAAGTATTGTAGTCAACTGTAAAAGTAAACAATTGAATGGGTATTGAAAATTAATTTAGGCGCTGGTGGTGGAGTGGTTTAGTTTAGCGCCTGGCCCTGCGATTGCGGAGGTTAAGCAACTTTCACAAAGGTCGGGCAGGGATGGGTGACCGAAAATGTATTATCTTGAGTTCATCTATATCGGAATGCACGTGACGCCGTTGATTTCCTTCCTCACGCTGCCTAAAAATCAAAATGTCTATGAAGCAAAAACACCCTGAATTAACATTGGGCCTGCGTAGTGGATTGTGTCATCATGGCCCATCCTCCTTATCCACATACTAGCTCTTGCCCGCGACTTCGTCCGCGTGGACATATTCACCCAGGGGATTTAGCTCAGGTAAATTAAGTCTACGAACGGGGGAAAATCGCTATGGAACCTTTGACCGAGATAAAAAGTATCCATGTTTTACCACAGGCTATAACTTTCTTTCTTATCGAATGAGGATTAGTGGCCACCTCTGGTGTTAGAGTTTATCAAGCCGCCTGTAAGGCCTCTAACTTGGCTTAACGACTGTTATCAGATGACAACAGCCGGGACCGACGGTTTAACGTGCCCTCCGAAGCACGGAAGCGCTCAGTTGTAATGCCACTTAACGGTCACCCATCCGACACCTGGCCGGACCGAGCGTTGCTTAACAAACGTGATCGAGTACGATCAGTCTGTCAAGTTCCGCCATGAGCGCTTCTCAGATAGGCTATAACTATCTGTGTGCTATTCCAAATCAGTTCAGCCGGTTTTACGTGATTGAGTAAGAAACATCCAAATAACCACATTTATAATATTATTAGTTCCCGTTCCCGTTTTCGTTTTCATTCATGTTCCCGTTCCCGTATTATTTTTCTTTAAAAAAATTGAACCCCCGTTTCAGTCCCTTAGGTGTTAATGTCTTGGACCCTAAAATAAATGCCATTTTCGCAATAAACATCCCATAAGGTTTGGTGGGATGTTTATTGCAAATATGGCAATACCAACATCCATATCGATTTGTTTGCTTAATTGTTTAAGAAGTACATATTATGTACTCATACGAAGTTTCAAGACAAAATACAGGGTAATTTTTGGATCCCTTTTAAAATTTTGTCAGGTCATTTTATAACAGTAGTGCAATCAATTTATGGAGTAAAAAAATTGTTTGAAGTAAAAACTTCTTTAGCGGCGTTGTACACTTTTTTGTAATGGGGAAAAAATGTTAAACTCGCGTTAGTCAGGGTCACGTGACCCTGATCGAAAATTCGTAAGACGGATGTAGCGTAGACAGCCGGCGGCGGAAGTATCCCCATCTCTTTCTGCGGCGCGGCGAAATGGCGGCGCGTCGTTTTGGCGTTCGGCGGGTTGATTTTTCTGAGAGATAAACTTTTTAATGTAATATAAATTGTCATGTTTGTGTACGATAGCGAAATAAATAAATATTGTATTCTACCTCATTAATGATAGTACTTTTATACTGATAATTAAAGTAATTCGTGCAAAATTATTGCCTAAGCGCTATCGCACACAGGCAACTTAGTCTCCCAGCAACTGTTTTGTCTCTCACATCAAGTTCACGGGTTTATATGGAAGCGCGCACACGAAGCGACACGGTCGTCTGCAACTTTTCATACAAATCACGTGAGAGACAAAAAAGTTGCGGAGACAAAAGTTGCTCGTGTGCGATAGCGCTAACCATTCCAAAATATCAAAAATGCACAACGTTAATATTCAAGTTTTCACTTCTGCCGGCACTCCCGGAGTGCAACGCGATTTTTTTTTTACATTCTTACCCTAAACTTTTCCCTACACAAATTGAATTTGTTGTCACAGCCCTCCTCCCGCCACCCGCCTTCCTTCGCTCGCGTTCCGTGCGCGAGGGTGAGCGGGCGCGCCTAGATTTTTAGGATATAAATAGTGGCTGAAAATTATGAATTTAAAAAGAAATCAGTCATAAATAACTCACCAAGTTTTTTTAATTACTTCCTTGAACTTATATTTGATTTTGTAAAGGGGTCGCAAAAATACCCTGTATCTATTGCATATTATTTTTCCATACAAAATATGAATCCCATTTCACCCCTTTATTTACCCACTAACCTCCAAGGGGTTGGGAGTTAGTGGGTAAAGAAACCTAAACATTTTCGGAAAATCACGAAAAACGTTTTTTTTGCTTAGTTTTTAAAAGTACTCTTACGAAGTTTCCAGTTGAAATGTCTTTTAATAAAAAAAAATCCATACAAAATAAGCCCCATTTACCCATTTAGAGGTTGAATCATGGCCACCGTGTTGGACTTCAAATTAAATACCGTTGTCATAATCAACATCCCATGAAACCTCAAAACCGATATCTATATCGATTTATGAAAAGTATAAGTACTTACAATTGTTAATTTTAATTTAAAATAATGTTTGCATCTATTACTAGAGGTTGAATAGGCAGATCTTTTAAAAATCTCTAGTGAACCCTAATCAAATGCAAACAAATGATATTCTATTCTATGTTTTATTTACCCCATTTACCCCTAAGGGGTTAGTAATCGGAAAATCACAAAATACGTGTTTGCTTTAAAATGTTGTTAGTTTTTAAAAGTACTCTTACGAAGTTTCACGTCAAATGTCTATTTAATATTATTTTTTCATGTAAAACATGAACCCCATTTTATTCCTTTAGGGGTTGAATCATAGCCACTATGTTGGACTTAATAATAAATGCCATTTTCGCAATCAAAATCCCATAAAACCTCAATAACGACATCCATATCGAGTTTGGGCCTTTTACCGTTGATTTTCAGAAATTTACGAAATACATGTTAAATCATTTGTATAAAGAAGTACTCCTACGAAGTTTCGATTCGTAATGTCTATTTTATATTTTTTCCATACAAAGTTTGAACCTAATTTGACCCCTTTAGGGGTTGAATAATGTCTGCCACTTAAAAATAAATACCATTTCATAATCAGCATCCCATAATACCTCGATAACGATACCCATTTCGATGTTGGTTTTTTTACCCCATTTACCCCCTAAAGGGTTGTGTTTCGGAAAACCACAAAATACGTGTGTGTTTATTTGGTTTTAGAAGTACTCTTACGAAGTTTCAAGCTGAAAATATGTCTATTTAATTTTTTTGCCATAGAAACTTTGTACCCCCATTTCAACCCTTTAGGGGTAGAATTTCCAAAAATCCCTTCTTAGTGAGTGTTTACACTGTATAAAGTATCTATGTACAAAATTTAAGTCCATGGGTTCAGTGGTTTGGGCTGGGCAATAGTCTGTCAGTCACCCCTTCATTTTTATATAAGAGAAAATAATATGTTTGCTTATTTGTATTTCAACCATAAGCCCAAATTATTTAGTGAGTTTTAATTGAAAATGAAAATGAAAAACTTTCCATATTCTTCATTCCCCTTTTCACCCCTTTGAGGGGTTAATTTATTAAAAACGCTAAAACATAGGTATTGCTTAGCTTTAACACAAAATTTGAAAATCTTAATTTCGAAATTGACGGATTTTCAAACAGACTTTCATCAGCTTTTTAAAGTTTTATTAAGTATTGAATTTTCCAAAATCTTTTCTTAATGGATGTCTACGTCTTAATTACTCAAATTTAAGCTTGACCGGTCGAGTAGTTTGTACTGTGCTTTGATAGATTAATCAGTCACCAATAGCCTTTTAAATATTTAGATTTACCCCCTAGGGTTTGTTTTTCAGAAAATTACAAAAAATATGTTTGGTTATTTGTTTTCATTTTGAAACCATAAGCCTACCTAACTAAAATTTAGTGAGTTTTACTTAGAACAAAATCACCTCACTTATGTTCCATGCCTTCGGCGTTCTGCCCTCGACGATGACGGATTTGAAGATCGTCCCCCCCCGCCTTGTTGTTTTTCAGCTGTTTGAGAGCCATACTAATCTCGTACAGGCTGATGTCTTGGATATCTTGGGTCTATTAAAATCCGACACTATTGTCTGGTGAGCTTGGCTCTGGGGTCTTTAGCCTTGCTTTCAACAGGTGGTTAGGTTATCCCCATTAAATTTTTAGATATACTTACAAATTTACGGTGTATAGCAGAAAATGTCTATTATCCAACCGCATAAGTTTAGCGAACGCAAGAATGTGTGAGTGTACTTTTGGTTGGATAAGAAGGACGAATAAAACATAGGCACCGAATAAGATGGTGAAGTAGAAACGAAGTTCTTGCAAAAATAGTAGAAAAAGCAACCTAATAAAAACGTGTTAAAATGGCCCTTATCTGACCGCATAATATTTGCAATCACAAGAATGTGTGAGTGTTCTTTTGGATGGATAAGAAGGACGATTAAGCGACAGCGCACAAGAGCAACTTTTGTCTCCGCAATTATTTTGTCTCACATCATGTTAACGGGTTTGTATGAAAGCACGCACATGTAGTGACGCGACAGTCGGCAACTTATCATACAAATCATGTGAGAGACAAAATAGTTGCGGAGACAAAAGTATGTGCGCTTAAAAGGTTAAAAACATAGGCAGCGAATAAGATCAGAAAATGTTCGCTATCCGACCGCCTAGGATTAAAGATTCCAAGAATATGTGAGTTTTTTGAACGGATAAGAAGGACGAATAAAAATTAGGCAGCGAATAAGATGGTAAAATTGCAAGAATGCGTGAGTTTCTTTTGGATGGAAATTAAAAACGAATAAAACATAGGCTGCGAGTAAAATGGTAAATACGAACACCTTGCAAACATAGCAGAAAATGGCCGTTATCCGACCGCATAAGATTGCAACAATGTGTCAGTGTCAGCTGGGAATAGATTTGCTCTTTGCACTAGTCTTATTGCTTACGTCTGTGAACTGTCGAGGAAGGAAACGAGAAAATGGGTTCTTATACCCCTATCTATAGCTTGCTATAATTAATATATTTTAGAGTGAAGTCTGGAAGGGAAAGGAAGGGAGGGGGGGGGGGGGGGCTGAGCTCCTCCTTCCGTCCTCTTTAATGAAAAATGCGAAAACAAGCGACACCTCGTCGGTTGTAAAAACCGGCAGTATAAGTACTGTACATAGAGACAGAGACTTTCGAATGTGGATGTTATGTTAGTAATAAAAAAACTCAAAATCAAATTTAATCAAGATGTGGTTTAATGTTATTGATTTGCGAGCAAATTATTTAATAAAAATCCGCACTTAAGTACAAAAGTACGGTCAATTATGAAATCCGGTCAAAATCCGCATGTATGACAAGCCTTAGAATAATAACACCTAGAACAATAGTTCTTTACAAAGCGCACTGTCAAAAGTGAGGCAACTATAACAGCCGAAATGGCCCCGTTTTCAGATTTTTATTCTCCATTATTACCTAATCATACCGAATAAGTACAAAACAGTTTCAATTTTCCTTTATTTATTAGATTAGTTACTATATTATTGGGTTTTAATTACGATTAGGTAACGTATGAAGGATATAAATCTGAATACTAAGCCATTCTGGCTTGGTATTAGTTGCCTCACTTTGCATAAAAGGACACGGTTTCTAGGTGTTATTATTCTAAGTGACAAGCCTAGTATCATAAACATCAACTCTATGAAGAGCTCGATAGCACAGTAGGTAAACAATTCGCCCTGCGATTGCGGATATTAAGCGACTTTAGTAAAGGTTGGTTATGGGATGGGTGACCAAAATTTATTCTATTGAGATCATTTGTTATCGAAGTTGCCAGCAATACCAATTGGGACTGCTGCGTGCTGATTTATGGTCCATCCTCATTCATTATCCACCCACAAGCAGGGATTGAAATACCGTTGAAAAAATAAAGATACAAAAAAATAACGTTAAAAATACCGTTAAAACATTTTATTGGTAAATGTACAGTTAAAAATAACGTTAAAAATATTGTACCGGTAAAATTACCGTTAAATATAGCGTTCAACTTTAGTACCGGTAAAATTATCGGTAAAAAAATAACGTTATTAATGCGTGTTCGCGAGCAGATTTGACTGCCAGTACATGCGTCATTGCTGTATGGTGCATGTGTTGCCTAACAGCAAATATTAAAGTGACGAATCTTTTGTTGTGTTCTATGATTATTTTTGTTTTGTTTGTAATATGGGCTAATTTGCTTGAAATAAACAATTTTAATTTTAATTTAATTTAAAAAATTAATTGGAATTACGTTAATTTTAAAGTAACGGTAACTAAAAGTAAGAAATATCTTTAAAATTAACGTTATTTACTGAAATAACGCTAATTTCGTTAAAATAACGTTAAAATTAACGTTATTTAATGACATAACATTAATGTTAAAATTAACGGTAAAAAAAGTAAGAAATAACGTTACATTTAAAAATAACGTTATCATTCCCTGCCCACAAGGCATAATGTAAAGATATTTTTCAAGTCACATTATAGCTGACTATCCTCAGATAAAAATACTACTGGTGAATATCGAAATTATATTTTTTGTGGGTTTATTTGAAAATTCAATAGAAAATCACCTTTAATTCACTTCACTTGTTCGATCATAAAACTGTCGGCAACGCAAAAATTTATTGTTTTTTTTTTTAAAAACACCTTTTAAAACGGAGTAAAAATTATAAAAATTGGACTAAAAACATTAAAACTGACTAGTAAAATAAAAACAGACTAAAAAGTATAAAATAAATTCTTCTGTAAATAATCCCCTACAGAAATTTTAAACCTAAAAACGTGGGGCGCGTTTTGTAAAATTTATTCCTTTTTTCGCTAAATGGCAGATTCTAGAAACGGCAAATTCTGTAAACGGCAGATTCTGTGAATGGCAGATTCTTTAAACGACAGATATTGTACAATTAGTCAGCAAATACAAAAGTTTTTTGACATGAGTTTTTTTAAACATTGTTTTTGACCGGAATTTATTTTAATATGTATAACGTTTTGAGGTTTATATTGGTGGTGGTTAACCTTCTCCATATTTATGAAATCCTGGTACTTTGGTGACGTATTGTTTGGGAATTCATTATTATTAAATATTAAATACTATTATTATTTTTTATTCCCAATTGGGTGACTGGAAATAATTAAAGGCGAATGGGATACTTAAATACTAAACCGGGCAGCAATTTATTTTTTGGACGACAAAATAACTAAACGGGTGACAAACAGTGGATTACAAATATACTTAAAACGGGCGACTACAATGTGAGTGACAAATAATCTAAATGGGTGACTAAAATACTGAGTGGGCAACTATTATCATTATTTCCTTTGTCATTTTTCTTGATAGAGCTTAATAAAAAAAAAATATATTCACAATTAGAATGTTGTGTGGGACTGTACTTCTGCCATTTACAGAATCTGCCGTTTACAGAATCTGCCGTTTCCAGAATCTGCCAATTTATCATCCATATTGTTCTGTAGGTAGGTAGGTATAGGGTTATAAATATTAACAGAAGAATTTATTTTAGACTTTTTAGTCTGTTTTTATTTTACTAGTTAGTTTTAATGTTTTTAGTCAGATTTTAACAATTTTTAGTCCGTTTTCAAAAGGTGTTTTTAAAAAAGTATTTTTTTCTGATAATTTATTTTCTGCTTTTTAGTTAACGAGCTAAGACTAAAAATATACCATCTCCTATCGGAGCACTCGTCAAGACGATTCAAATGAGCCGAAACTCGATGGATTGCATGGTTTTATTACAGAGTTCCAGTGGCCTTCTTCCGGCTCTATCATCAGACCCTGGACACGATTTCCCAACAAAGTACTCATCAAGACGATTCAAACGAGCCCAAACTCGATGGGGTAGCGTGGTCTTATTAAAGAGTTTCTGTGTCCTTCTTCCAGCTCCATCATCAGACCCTGGAAACTATTGCCTATAACAAAGTACTCATCAAGACAATTCAAACGAGCACAAACTCGATGGGGTTACACGGTTTCAATATTGTGTTCCTATGGCATGGCCTTCCAGCTTCATCATCAGACCCTGGACCTCATCTTTGATAAGAGTACTCGTCAAAACGATTCTAACAAATCCAAACACGATGGAGTTGTATGGTTTTATCATAGAGTTTCTGTGACCGTTTTCCGGCTTCATCATCAGATCAGCTTAATGACACCATAATATTGCATTGCCTTCCAGTTCTGACCTATGTTCAAAGTTTCAAGTTTTATGCTCATTTGGAAGCTAGTATAAAATCGTTCGCAAACTTTGTGGAGAAACAAATGAACAAACACACAAACGAGAAAGCAACCTATATTTAAAAAAAAACCTTCAAACACCGGAAAATAAAAACAGAAACTTAAATACTTACCTTTAAAAAGCAATAAATAATATTCAAATAATCAATTTTAATAAAACATGGCTATTGAAGTCGGGTAGGGCTGGAGGAAAATTTTTTTTATTCTGAAAGCCCCACCTGACTTTATAATATAGATTTTATTAAAATTGATTATTCTAATAATTTATTTTTAGTATTTTCTGTTTACAGGTTATTTGAAGGAGGTTTTTCTTTTTTTTTAAGCTTTTTATTTTCAACTTTTATGTGGTATATAAGAGTGTTACATTTAAGGTAGGTAGCCCTTTTCCAACAAAAAAACATTAATATAAATCGGTTCATAAAAAATGACCAGGTCGTCAAGATAATTGACCCTTATGATATTTTACCTTCTATCAGATGTATTTTACCGACTTTTTTTCAGTATTACTTGTAAACAACTCGACCGATTACAATGAAAATTAAATGGGACCATCTAGACTAGAGCATAAACCCTTTCTAATAAAAAATAATTTTGAAAATCGGTTCACAATTTGAGGAGATATCGAGGAACATACAAACAAAAAAAGAAAAACCTCCTTTAAAAAACCTGAAACAAAAACAGCTTCAAAATTAAATACCTACCTCTAAAAAAGCGACGTTGTTTTAGACATAACAACGTCACGGTACGTCTACGCGTACGTGCACGCTTACGCTTACGCATACGGTGTGTAATACACACTGTGTATAGCGATATTAGAAGCGTCTAAAAACGTATTAAAATTACTTCTCTTCTTTTGTAAATAGTCTATTATCCTATGCCTGTCTCAGAACTCTAACTAACTAACAGAAACTAATCTTTATTAAATACGGAGGAGCTCGGTGGTGCAGTGTGGTTAGCGCCTGGCCCAACGATTGCGGAGGTCAAGCACCTTTCGCAGGGGTTGGTCACGGGATGTGTGACCCAAAAGTACATTATCTCGAGCTCTTCCGTGCTTCGAAAGGCACGTTAAGCCGTTGGTCCCGGCTGCATTTGCAGTCGTTAACACCCACCAATACGCATTGGGCCCACGTGGTGGGTTATGGCCCGTCCTCCTTATCCACCCGTAAGGAAGGCTTGTGCCTCACTAGGGTTGCCAAGTCCAAAATATTTTGTGTCGGTAAATTTTTTGTTTTGCACTATATTGTTTCATAAGTCTCAATAAAATAAAAACTCGAAAACAACATTAACTACATTTTTTTAAACTTGTCAATAAACAATAAAAATATATAAACTTAAACATATAAAAAAAAGGAAGGAAGGAAGAAAGGAAGAAATAGGATCGTTTGGCAATAAATACTTGCTCGTGGAAGCAACATAAACAAAGTTTGCACAAAAATAAATCGTTTTGCTTATGCTTTGTGGCAACTCGTTCGGATAAGTAATAGAAGTACAGCACTAAGAGCATAATTATCATGGATACGTCGTCGCTAATCTGAGATATTGTATTTTTTTATGGGGGAATTCTACTGATATTAATAAAGCATTCATTGACCAAAAGCAATGTATTCGTGCGATCTGTAATATTAAGTCTTGGATAAGCTGTAGACCTTATTTTAAAGAACTAAAACTGCTTACTTTGCCTTCAATCTATATTTATGAAACCTGTATTTTTGTCAAAAATAATCCTGAGCTTTCCAAAAAACGTAGCGAATATTGAAATTTTAATAGTAGATATCCAAATCGTTTACTGCTTCCTGACAGCAGAACATTTATTTGTGGCAGAAACTGCTACGCAATGAGTGTTAGAATATTTAATCACTTGCCTGAAGACTTGAAGTTGCTGTCGTTTAATATGTTTAAACTTAGATTGCGCTCATTGCTTATTGACGGGTGTTACTACACAATTAAATAATATCTGGAAATGAAATTTTAATCTAATTTGACATGACTATTATTATTATTATTCTCTGACATTGTAACAAATATCTATTAAATTATTTAATTAATCCTAGTATAATATTGTAAATCGATAATGAATGTTGCTACTCAAAGGAAAATGTTTGCATGTTGTCCATACAGCTAAGTGCGTCATTCTGAATTCTATGTATGTATCAACCCTGTTACCGCATTTATAGCAAATAAATAACCTTGAACTTTAAAAAATATTTCGAGTTGATTTATCGTTTTTCAGTACAAAATATATGGGAAAAGTTTTTGGCGATTTTTGTCGTTTCTAGTACTCATACCTTAAATGGTTCCATAGAGTCTTTCGATCTCCAAACGAAATAGGATCGATTGTCATAAAAATTTTTTTTTTGTATTTTAGCATTTTTTGCTAACGGTATTTTTTTTCAAAATCTGTGAATCCAGTTCAGAATATCTTAAAAAGTTATGGATGGTCTCCTAGGAACGTTTTCCTGTAACTATAACGGTTAAGGTACCTGCCCTTAATGTACCGTCTCAAAAATCCACCTGTATAATAAGGTCCTTCTTAAATAGTGCACATAATTTTAAGGGGTCAATGTACTCATCATACGAACAACTTTTACTATGGGACTAACATTAAAATCACGAAAAAAATTCAGCTGTTCCATACATTTTGATCTTTTTGGTTAGAACTAGTGATTATTTTTGCGTACCTACACCGCTAATATAGAATTAATATTCTAATTCTATGACTCACATTGCTCTTGGTAGAATAAGTAAACATGGCTTTGTTTGGTTGCATATAATGAATATAATGTTTAAAAGATATCACAGATGTAGGTAGCTAATCCAGTTACACAATACAACTTATTATTCGAAAACCTAGGATTTGGATGAAATTTTGTCGCATTGATAGTTCATGACCTGGATAAAAATTTAGGATAGGTATTTTTTTTTATCCCTAGCGTGTTCAAGATGAAACTGAAGAGCTATTCATTAACGGATACATTACGGCTTATAAACAACTGTGACCCAGGGATATTATATTATCTTGCGTAGGTGAACTAGTTACTTTGAGAAACAATGGATCTATTATATTGGAATATCAAGTTAAGAGGATCTATAGAAGAAATTCCATCTAAAAATAAAGAAGTGGAGCAGTGAGGTTCTCGTACCTACACGGCAAATACAGATTTCATATGAAAATACAAATTGCCTTGGATTAAGACATATTCATTGAATCCAAGAAAATGATCCTCTCAACTGACAATTATTTCTTAGTAATAGTAAAAAGTATTCTTAAAAATGTTTAGAAATTACAAGAATAATAAATTTAATCCCAGACATGTGTTTTTTCATTCAAGACACCGTTATTTAAAATAAGTCAATTTTATTGATATGAAAAGTCTTGATTTAAAAATATTTCTCTTTTAAAATAAAAGTCTTAAAAAAGTTGTCTGAGTAAAAGATGGGCAGTTTTTTTGTTTTAAAAATATTGCATTGGCCTAAGT
This sequence comes from Agriphila geniculea, assembly GCA_943789525.1. Taxonomy (NCBI): domain Eukaryota; kingdom Metazoa; phylum Arthropoda; class Insecta; order Lepidoptera; family Crambidae; genus Agriphila; species Agriphila geniculea. Next base: position 5,949,748 of record OX038870.1, read on the forward strand.
AAATATATTTTTAGTATAAACAAATATTTTAAGAAATTGGTCTTTCTTATTTATAGAATTTATCCTTTTTTTACCGTGTACTCATGTTCTAAGTTCAGTGCATTGACCTGCATATATTTACACTGGACAGGCTTATGTCTAACTGTTTTTGTGCCTATTTGATTTCCGCCATTTTGGCGCTGTAGGACGTAGCGTGAGCATAGCGTGCGTACATGGTACTAAAGTTTGAAGTCTGGAGGTGTCATCACGGCAACCATTTTCATATTTTACGTCAAAAGTAGTTCTTTAGACGCACGCTAGTGGAGTTTCAAATAGGCACAAAAACTTAGCTGTCAAATCATACAGACAGCCAGTCCAGTTAAATAAAAAAAAATTTTCATGTCAGTGGTTCAGTGTTAATGTATGTTATAAACTTTTCGACTGATAAATTTCTATTATTTTATTTATTATTATTTATATTATTATTTATTTTTATTATTTAGTTAAGTAGTTACTTATATTATTTTTTATAAAAACTATACACGTTAATTGGTGATCAACAACACCCATAATTAGTGGCATTCTGTATTTAACACAATGTAAAATAATATAGCTTCTTCTGCCATCCAGCACGGCTCTTATTACTTATGTTCTATCAACATTCACAAGCAGTGCAAGTATCACTCTAATAATAAAATTGGTTAATGCTGAATGCAAAGTAACACGCTTGGAAATACGAACAAATGCAGTTTTACATCGCCCAGCACTGTGTAAGTGTGTTTCGCCAAGCTTTCCATTTAGCCGCATATTCCTAACTTAATTGATATGAGTGGAATTCGCATTCCATAGCATAACAATTATACGATGGAATGTAGATGAACGAGAAAATTAGTAACATATTTAATCTAGATCAATACATAATAATAAAATATCATCATATTGAGCCCTAAGGCTAAGAAATAGAGATCTTTATGCTAGAAATTAAAGTAATGCGCCACTAACATGTTGATTAACACGTAGATTGAATCAAATATTGTTCTGCGATATTGAATTGATATTACTGATACTGTATCTTTGGATTTGATTTATTTGGTTGGAAAAATGGTTCATCAAATTACTTCTGTAAGTATATTGTTAACCGAAACTATAGGACGGGTATTATTAGTTTCTGTTCACGCTTGGCAATACTGCCATCGAAACGTCACTTGTCAACCAACGTAAAGTCAACGTCAATGTCAAGAAACCAGGGGGCTATTGCATAACAAATTACAAGCTAACATTATTAGCGATTTTCCATAGAAATTCACTAATAATATTAGCTTGTAATTTGTTATGCAATAGGCCCCAGAGAGGGTCTTTCCCTCTCGTCTACCATTGTTCGAAATACTAACGACACGTCTATTTTAATCTAAAACCCAATGTCTAATACTACTTACTGAATAAACACCCCCAGTGAATAAACAAAAGTGTTATTTTTCTATAAAATAAGAAATCTTTTGTTTCCTACTCGTAACAGCATTTTTTCATGAAAATTCATACTTTATTACGTTAACTGGCTGCACAGACGACTATTCTAAATGGCGATTGCTTAAAGTGTGAACCAGTGTTCCTGTTTCTATGGACCAGTATTAAGGACTATGGTGCGACAACATATTTTGATATTAGCTGTTAACCCTTAATTCGACAATTTTTTTTAATAATTTTCAATTTTAATGTTAATATACGAGTATGTTTATTTTGTTGTTCTTCAATGTATAAAAAAATAGAAAAAAATGAGCGTATGTTTTTTGAGAAATTGATAGTATATTATACTATACATATCTGGGTTCTTAGAGAAGTACAGTCTTGTCGATCTTCCGACTGGTGGCGACCACGGGCGGCACTGGGCGCCAGTTCAGCTACGTATGCTGTATGATATAAAAGTTCTTACGATATTGATGTGCTCTAAAATGGTGTGCAGTGAGGCGCAGCACGCCAGTCTTGTCGATCTTCCGACTGGTGGCGACCACGGGCGGCACTGGGCGCCAGTTCAGCTACGTATGCTGTATGATATAATAGTTCTTACGATATTGATGTGCTCTAAAATGGTGTGCAGTGAGTCGCAGCACGCCAGTTTTGTCGATCTTCCGAATGGCGGCGACCAAGGGCGGCACTGGACGCCAGCTCAGCTACGTATGCTGTATAATAGTTCTTACCATATCGATGTGCTCTCAAATAGTGTGCAGTGAGTCGCAGCACGCCAGTTTTGTCAATCTTCCGACGGTGGCAACCACGGGCGGCACTGGACGCCAGCTCGGCTACGTATGCTGTATAATAGTTCTTACCATATTGATGTGCTCTCAAATAGTGTGCAGTCAGTCGCAGCACGCCTATGTCTTGTCAATCTTCCGACTGGTGGCAACCCCGGGCGGCACTGGACGCCAGCTCGGCTACGTATGCTGTATAATAGTTCTTACCATATTGATGTGCTCTCAAATAGTGTGCAGTGAGTCGCAGCACGCCAGTTTTGTCAATCTTCCGACGGTGGCAACCACGAGCGGCACTGGACGCCAGCTCGGCTACGTATGCTGTATAATAGTTCTTACCATATTGATGTGCTCTCAAATAGTGTGCAGTCAGTCGCAGCACGCCTATGTCTTGTCAATCTTCCGACTGGTGGCAACCCCGGGCGGCACTGGACGCCACCTCGGCTACGTATGCTGTATAATAGTTCTTACCATATTGATGTGCTCTCAAATAGTGTGCAGTGAGTCGCAGCACGCCAGTCTTGTCGATCTTCCGACTGGCGGCGACCACGGGCGGCACCATGGACGCCAGCTCAGCGATCGACTGGTTCAACTTGTCCCTTCTTTGCTTCTCTGCCTTGTTTCGGATCTCGCGAGGGTTGTCCCTGTCAACAACATTATTAAAATGTTCTTTTAAATTTCCGTTTATTGGACAATATACATACTTGGACAAAAATGATTTCGTATGTCTGTCCGCTTTCCGGCTGTCCATCTGTTCTCCTCTACAGTGGCCCTACTATGAGTTGATAGAAACTGTTTTCGCTAGGTACCGTAAACTATCGTTTTCTTTCTTTCACATGCATGGACTATATTTCAGTTTACAGTAGCGTAAACAGTTTGCATCAACTCATGGTAGGGCTACTGGTCAAATTTCTCAACCGATTCTGCTGAAATTTTGTGTGCAGGTTCGATATTTATATAAAAAAATTCGGGTTGCACTCCGGGAGTGCCGGCAGAAGTGAAAACTTGAATATTAACGTTGTGCATTTTTTGATATTTTGGAATGGTTAGGGAATAATTTTGCACGGATTGGCCGTCTTACGAATTTACTCTGCATTTGAATTTACGAATACAGAACAGAATTGTACGAAGAAGATCTTATTCATAGCTTGACAGAAAATCTAGAGTTTTGACATTGAATTAAAAAAAAACCGGCCAAGTGCGTGTCGGGCCACGCGCCGTATGGTTCCGTAGTTACTTTATACCATACCATATTTAATACCACCTATCATTTTTCGTCTGCAAAAATAACTTTGTTTTTCACAGTGTTGGTATGAATGACAAAGTTATATTTGCGGTTTTGGAAAATGTGCTATATCTCTCAAAACTAATTACTATATCTCGTTCAAACCAATTTTCGTTGAAAGTGTTTATTAAGATCTACAGCATATGTTTTTTTAGATTTTCGACTCTCTTATTTCAAAAGTTAAAGGGGGGGGGGAGGGGGGACACACATTTTACCAATTTGACAGTGTATATCTTTCAAACGGTTAACTTTGAGTAAAAGTTGTTTTAGGAACCTCAATGTCATTTTTTAAGACCTATCTATAAATCATCATATCAGCCGCACGACACCCACTGCTGGGTATAGGCCTCCCCCAAGGATTTCCACGACGATCGGTCCTGCGCTTCCCACATCCAGTGGCTTCCGGCAATCTTCACCAGATCGTCAGTCCACCTTGTCGGGGGCCTACCCACGGAGCATCGTCCGGTGCGCGGTCGCCATTCCAGAACCTTTCCGCCCCAACGGCCATCGGTTCTTCTCGCTATGTGTCCAGCCCACTGCCACTTTAGCTGAGCAATCCTTCGAGCGATGTCGGTTACTTTAGTTCGCCTGCGGATCTCCTCATTCCTGATTCGATCACGCAGGGAAACGCCGAGCATGGCTCTCTCCATTGCACGCTGGGTGACCTTGAGCCTCCTTATGAGACCCATAGTTAGCGACCACGTTTCACTGCCGTAAGTCATCACTGGCAACACACACTGGTCATAGACTTTCGTCTTGAGACACTGAGGTAAATCGGACACGAAGATTTTTCGGAGCTCCCCGAATGCTGCCCATCCGAGTTGGATTCGACGAGAGATCTCCTTCTCAAAGTTGGACCTACCTAACTGGACTGCCTGTCCTAGGTATACATAATGGTCAACAACTTCAAGTGTAGCGTTCCCAACATGAACTGGAGCGGGCACAACATGGGCATTCGACATGATTTTCGTCTTATCCATGTTCATTTTAAGACCCACTCTTTGGGAAGCACTACGGAGATCTTCGAGCATTGTGTTCAGGTCCTCCAAGGTCTCAGCCATAAGAACTATATCATCGGCAAAACGAAGGTGTGTTAGGTACTGGCCATTAATGTTGATGCCGAGTCCTTTCCAGTCTAAGAGTTTAAAGATATCCTCCAACGCAGCTGTGAACAGTTTCGGAGAAATAACATCTCCCTGTCTCACACCTCGCTGCAGTTGGATAGGATTTGTTCTCTGGTTCTGTACTCGGACCGACATGGTGGCATTTTTGTATAAATACCTCAACACCTCGATATACCTGTAGTCCACTTGGCACCTTTGGAGAGACTGCAGCACCGCCCAGGTTTCAATCGAATCAAAGGCTTTCTCATAATCCACGAACGCCAAGCAAAGTGGCAGATTATACTCCTCGGTCTTCTGTATGACCTGCCGCAGCGTATGGATGTGGTCTATGGTGCTAAAGCCTTTTCGGAACCCGGCTTGTTCGGGAGGTTGGAAGTCGTCGAACTTGCGAGCGAGACGGTTCGTAAGGACTCTCGAAAACAGCTTATAGACATGACTCAGAAGCGAGATGGGTCTATAGTTCTTTAAGAGGGACTTGTCACCCTTTTTAAAGAACAAAATCACCTCACTTATGTTCCATGTCTTCGGCGTTCTGCCCTCGACGATGACGGAATTGAAAAGCTTCTGGAGGACTTTAAGTATCAGCTTACCACCCGCTCTCAGAAGTTCTGTAGTGATTCCGTCGTCGCCCGCCGCCTTGTTGTTTTTCAGCTGTTTGAGAGCCATACTAATCTCGTACATGCTGACGTCCGGGATATCTTGGGTATAATGTCGGGTAAGCTTGGCTCTGGGGTCTTTAGCCTTGCTTTCAACGGGTGTCTGCGTGGAATATAACTGCCCATAGAAACTCTCGATCTCCCTCAGGATTTCAGGTTTCGCTGAGATGATGCGTCCGTCGTCAGTTTTCAGCTTCGTCATCTGGCTTTGCCCAATAGACAGATCTCTCGCGAACACTTTGGAGCCTTTGTTCCGCTCGATGGCCACTTTAATACGATTCGTATTAAATTGGCGAAGGTCGCTCGTCAAAGACTTAGATATCTGTCTATTAAGCTGCCGATAACGATTAGCATCTACTGAACTCTGGAGCCTCATTTCACGTCTCTGATCCATGAGTAGGAGTGTGTGGTCGGAGAGTTTCTTTAGCTAGGGAAATTTTGTGTGCAGGTTCGATATTTATATAAAAAAAATCGGGTTGCACTCCGGGAGTGCCGGCAGAAGTGAAAACTTGAATATTAACGTTGTGCATTTTTTGATATTTTGGAATGGTTAAGGAATAATTTTGCACGGATTGGCCGTCTTACGAATTTACTCTGCATTTGAATTTACGAATACAGAACAGTATTGTACGAAAGTCTTATCCATAGCTTGACAGAAAATCTAGAGTTTTGACATTGAATTAAAAAATTTGCGCGTTGCTATGGTGACACAAGTGTTTACGTCTTGAAATGACGCGCCGCCATCCACGCCACTTCCGCCGCCATCTGTCTACTCTCCATCCGTCACATCCGTTTTACGAATTTTCGATCAGGGTCACGTGATCCTGACTGGCTGACGCGAGTTTAAGATTTTTTTACCCATTGCAAAAAAGCGTGTAACGCCGCTAAAGAAGTTTTCACTTCAAAAATATTGTCGAGCCAGATCGAAAATAAAATATCACCCATTTCGAAAAATGACCAAAATTAAAAACGCGATTTAGCTTCGATTGTATCAAATAACTAGCGGCCGCCCGCAACTTCGTCTGCGTGGAAAGGTTTTTTGCTATCCCTCAGGATCAATACTTTTTTCGGGATGAAAGGTAACCTATGTCATTCTCTATACCCCTGGCAACGTGTATGCAAAATTTAATGATGATCCGTTCAGTAGTTAAGATGTGAAGGCGTAACAAAAATACAAACGGACTTTCGCATTTAGATATACCAAACAGCACTTTTAAAACCTCGTGGTGACATCTATTAGAGAGTAATTCCAATATTCAATCGGCGATTTTTCTACCGGAGAATATTATTTTCATCCCATCTATTCGAAGTAAATTGATTGCGGGAAATTTTTTTCTTTGTTCTGTGGATTCGCCTATAAGTGCAAGCAAAAGTCTTTTCTCCAACACGGGGCAGTTAGTGCTTCGTGACCAAAGAGATCGTACGAAAAAAAATATTGTATGAAAAATCACTGGCCGATTATAGCTGACTGTGCACGTGCTGCGCCGCGAAAATAGTAGATTGTATTACAAGGGAGCAAAATAATATTTTTACGGCGAGGGCGCTTTTTTGAATCCTGAACGTAGCGAGGGATTCAAAGTATGTCGCCCTCGCCAAAAATATTTTGCGCCCGAGTCATATACCTACTCTACTTTTCATCCCCTTTCTATGAGAAAATAAATAGGAGACTGTGTTTATGTAATTAATGAAAATGTTCTTTATTTAAAAAAGACACGTGAAAAGTAAAAATAATTACAAATTTATAGTTAAGTTTGATACACTAGCGCAATTTTCAAAAGTTATTGTCACTGTTTTATTTGGGATCGATATTGTTGTCGATTCGTTTACATTTTGAGTATTTGTAATCTTAGTATCTGACTGGTTCTCAAGAATAGGTACAGAATCCTTTGATGTAGATGGACGTGGCGACAATGGCTTGGATACACATCCACAATTTGTTTGTACTGGTCTCGAATTATGAAAGACCGATCAATTTTTGTTTTTGTGTCAGTTAAATTCACTAACAGTGAATCAACTGAGTATTTTTTGACATCATCAACTGTTATTTTCAGTAGCTCGTTACCACGTGCTCCATGTATGCCGAATATTAAAACTACCTGTAACAAAACCGAAAGGAATCAGACAAGTCTGTACAATATGTACAAGTTTTAAAACACTGTAATATAAAATACAATGGAAAAACTAAAATATACATACTTTTGTTGCAAGAAATTCCTTATCAGGCGCGTCATTTAAAAAAGTCTCAACGTTTTGACCGGAAAAAACTTTTGATTTCTTTGCCTTGTATCCTTCGGATAGTCTCTTCAGATAAGATACTAATTTTGAGTAGCAGTCAATTTTAATATTTTTATTGGTATTTACTGTAGATTTAAGCATTGAGTTTATACTCCAAAGAGTAGACGGTTGTTTAGTTTTAGCCAATTCTTGAAAATAGGCCAAAAATACATTTTCCGAAAACGTTTTTGCTCCTTTTCTGTTTTTCCATAGAATGAAATTGTCATAGGCCTTGAAATATTTTTCCCGGGATTTCGTGAGTAATGTACAACGTTGTTAGCTTCTATAGTTATTGTTTCAGCCAGGAGTTAATACATTGTCACTTTCATAACTCGACGGAGAACTCATTATTTTAGCAAAATAGAACAAAGTAAGTACTAATTACAAGAACACAGAGTTAATTCGCGCGCTTATGTTTTTTTTTTTCATCGCGCCGCGGCGACCTCGCCGCGCCGTCTATACAGCCAGTCAATACATACCAGCCTGCGGCGGCGTTCGAATTCTTTGAAAGATACATGTTCTAAATTCAAATCTCTTTTCCGCCCACAAAAAAGTTCTTAACAGAAAAGAGCTAATTTGGTCCCACTTATAAAGGAACAAAGCATCATTTTTCGAATAGAAGGGATGAAAAATAAATGAATGGAAAACGCGCGAACTAAACGCTAGTTTTTTACATTCTCTTTGGCGCGAACTACGTATTAACCTTTAATTAAACAGTTGCAGTCACAGAAATAGCGAAAATTTTTCTATGTCTATGGTTGCAGTGCAATTTAGAATACAGTTCTACAAGCAGCGACAGTATTATTTAACAACCAGAAATTTTATTAAAACAGATGCAACTAACGTTATAAGTACAAAATGAGATTTCTAATATGCCTCAAGAAATCGCTAGTTATTTGAAGCAAATTGTAGGTTTACAAGACATTGCTTTCGAATGGCTTTCGGAGGACTTCTGCTAAACTTTTAACAGATTTAAGAGCGGACCTGTCTGTTCTTAAGCTACACGGAGGTTGGAAATCTGGTACAGTAGCAGAAGGATAATACATCGAAGACTCCATTTAAAATAAGCAAAAATGAGCAGCCGTATCGCTGAAAATATTAAATTAGAAGGCCCATCTACGTCAAACCAACGTGAGACATCACCCCCTCGAAATGAACATATTTCTCCTCAGCCAGATTCTGAGACATTATCAAACACGCAAAATTTAAAAATATAAAATCACAATTTTGATCTCAGTTGATATGACTGACGAAATGAATGACAAAAAACTACACTGATAATTTTGTCAAATTACTGACTCGAAGAAAAATGTATGAAATTGAAGTCTATCTATTGATAAAGATATAATTGAAGTATATCTACGTTTTTTTACTCATGTACTATGACTAAGTATGACATTTCAAAATTGCTTTATTTTTTTACATTATAAAACTATAATACAATCTTAATAAATACATTCATTAGTTGTATCTAGAAGTGTCTCTTATTTCTTTTTCTCATAGACGGGGATGAAAAGTAAAGTGCATTACTCGGCCGCAAAATTATTTTCACCTCGGGTGACTCGCTGCCTTCAGACATCTTCAGGATTCTACTCTAGAATCCTTCACTACGTAATAGCGCCCTTACCGTAAAAATAATATTTTGCTCCCTTGTACTATAATCTACTATTCCACATTCAATCGGTCAGTAAAAACCATTCCTTCACTGGCATACACTACATTTAACTGGCAACTTGGAGAGTAAAGTAAGGTACAAAAACTATATTATGTAAGTAAGCACATAATAAATAAAAGGGGTTATAGTATGAAATTGTTGATTTTTTTCTCACACACAGAGGCTCTCATATCTTCTGATGCCTGATTATAAATAAATTAAATTAAATTAAAAACCGGCCAAGTGCGAGTCGGACTCGCGCACGAAGGGTTCCGTACCGAAAAACGGCAAAAAAATCACGTTTGATGTATGGGAGCCCCCCTTAAATATTCATTTTATTCTGTTTTTATTTGTTGTTGTAGCGGCAACAGAAATACATCATCTGTGAAAATTTCAGCTGTCTAACTATCAAGGTTCATGAGATACAGCCTGGTGACAGACAGACAGACAGACATGCAGACAGCAGACGGACAGCGGAGGATTAGTAATAGGGTCCCGTTTTTACCCTTTGGGTACGGAACCCTAAAAATGATAGAATGTCACACTAAGCGCTATCGCACACAGGCAACTTAGTCTCCCAGCAACTGTTTTGTCTCCACATCAAGTCCACGGGTTTATATGGGAGCGCGCACACGAAGCGACATGGTCGTCTGCAACTTTTCATACAAATCACGTGAGAGACAAAAAAGTTGCGGAGACAAAAGTTGCCCGTGTGCGATAGCGCTAACAAGAGGGGTTTCGTCGCTCTGTAAATTGTCTACCTATTTCTTTTAGTCCATTATCTAAATGATTTTAGAAAAGGAAGCACCTTATTATTTGATATCGTAAAGTCTCTCCTAGATGAAGTTGGGCGAAATTCGGCATTCAAATGCGATCACTGTGCAAAATATGCCTATTTGTTTTGGGGATTGGTATGACACAAAATGAATTAAAAATATTCATTAGCATTTAAAAGTCAGGAAACTTTGTTGCCGCTGGATTTCTTCATGAACTCACCATGGAAAAAAAACGTACTCGAATTAATTTGTGTAAAAATATGTTGCCAAAGTGCGAATACGGTCGTTCATTCGAAATTGTTCAAAAGTGATAGAAGTTAAAACATAGGTGTCGATGGTTGCCATACGAATATACGAAAGTTAGAAGATTTTAAAGAGTGGGATTTTCTAAAAATTTATTAGGAACTGTAATATAATAAGTCTATATAGGAGGTATGTAGGTAGTGCCAAACCAACATTCGAAATACCTCTTCAAGATAAATGTTAAAAAAAGGTTTAGTATATAACAAAACAAAAAAAAGCTTTTCGATGCAATTCATTTTTAAAGGTATTTTCCGTACAGCTAGAACAAGTTGCAAACGCTACGGCGTGGCGTAGTTTCGAAATTAATGGACCACTCATATTACCCCTATAACAATGGTGGTTTATTACCCAGAGTTCGAACCGACCGACCTAACTAGCGAAGATCACGTGGACTTCCGCGAACCATACCATTTAGGTTAGTACATACATGTTTGACATGGCACTATCGTGGGTTTTACCACGCTAAGAAATTAACTGATAGGCAGTCAAATTGAATTGTCTTGGTCAACAATCCTTCAAAAACAACTCTTTTCCGATTAAAATATCTACTCTGCCTACTCGAAATGTCGACAATATAATTGTGGAGACAACATTGATTGAACTTGCGGAATATTGGGGCTGTAAATCGGATGAATGCAACCAAAGTCGCGATCATAAGCTAACAATATATTATATATTTTTGAAAAGTGCTTATTAAGTCCGTTCATTTGATACCCAATACAGCATCATCAGGAATCTTTTAACATTGAAAAATGTTTGTTTCCGTGATCGAGTATAGTGTGATATGATTAGTTCCCCGATAAATTGAAATTGTGACATTTGCCTGTAGTTTAGCAGATATGAGAGGCCTACGCGGATGAACCATATGTCATGTGCGTCTGCCAGAGGCACTAAACTGCATATATTTACACTGGACAGGCTTATGTCAAACTGTTTTTGTGCCTATTTGATTTCCGCCATTTTGGCGCTGTAGGACGTAGCGTGAGCATAGCGTGAGGGACATGGTACTAAAGTTTGAATTCTGGAGAGACCATCACGGTAACCATTTTCATATTGTACGTCAAAATTAGTTCTTTAGACGCACGCTAGTGGCGTTTCAAATAGGCACAAAAAGTTAGCTGTCAAAACATACAGACAGCCAGTCCAGTTAAATAAAAAAAAAATTCATTTCAGTGGCCAGAGGGCTTCCAAGTGCAATTTGAATGGTAAATGTCTGAAAAAATCAAGATAGGTAGGAATAAGGTAAGGGACCTTATTCCTACCTATCTTGTATCCTACAATTTCATCCCCCTTTTCACCCCTTCGATTGTGGAATTATGAAAAACGCTGACTCACATCAATATTAATTTTTAATCTTCAACCTAAATACAATATTTAAAGACCCTAACTTTGAAACTGACGGACTTTCATACAAACTTTCATCCCCTATTTTACACCCTTAGGGATGGATTTTCCATTTTTTTTTATTAGTGGATGCCTACACTGTATAAGGTATCTATGTGCAATTTCAAGTCTCTAGATTCAGTGGTTTGAGTTGTGCATATATATGTTACCGCTAAAGTACGGAATCCGATAATGTGCGAATTAACGAGTTAATGAGCACATTAACTGATCAAGTCAGTTAAAGTGCGTAATTTTTCTTAAAGTAGCAGATTTTCGCCCTTTCACTAGTTAATCTGCACATTAACGAATGCTACACCGTTAAAGTGAGGAAAACAGTGAGTTAAATAGGCAAGGGTTCACGTTTAAGTTAAAGACCTATATTGAAAGTAAATTGTACAAAAACGTCGTTTCTGGCACTTCGCCGGCCGCTCCCGCTGCACGCTCGCTCCGCTCACTCCGCTCGCTCGGCTCGCGGGTTTTTGGTCGCAATACTAACCTAACCATTAGGCTGTGAAGTGCCAGAAACGACGTTTTTGTACAATTTACTTTCAATATAGGTCTTTAACTTAAACGTGATGCCTTGGCTATTTAACTCACTGTTTCCCTCACTTTAACGGTGTAGCATCCGTTAATGTCCTCGGAATAAACTAACGATCAAGGATCAGTTAAAGTACGGAAACAGGTTCTATAGTTGAAAAAATTGTACAATCATGTAAAAGGAGGTAGAGAATTCATTAGAATTCTTTAAGACTTTTCGCTCCCCGACCCCCCGTCCCTCCGCGTCCCCCGTCTACCCCCTTTACCTACTCTCTACCCCCTTTTACATGATTATACAATTTTTTCAACTAAAAAAACCTGTTTCCGTACTTTGACTGATCCTTGGTCGTTAGTCTGCAGATTACCTAGTCAAAGTACGAAATAAAATAATTTTTCGCACTTTAACCAATTCGACCAGTGAAACTACAGATTAACTGGTTAGTGTGCACTCTAACTGATTTCCGAACTTTAACGGTAGAATTATATACTTATAATAAAACTGTAACAGGTCCAATTCTGAGTCGGCACCCAAAAAAAGCAGCAGGGATCATTTTATAGATATCGGCACCCATAAAATGCAGCAGGGATCATTTTATAGATATCGGCTCCGATAAAATGCAGCAAGGATCATTTTATAGATAGATATCGGCACCCATAAAATGCAGCAGGGATCATTTTTTAGATATCGGCTCCGATAAAATGCAGCAGGGATCATTTTATAGATATCAGCACCCATAAAATGAAGCTTGGATCATTTTATAGTTATCGGCACCCATAAAATGCAGCAGGGATCATTTTATAGTTATCGGCACCCATAAAATGCAGCAGGGATCATTTTATAGATAGATGTCGGCATCCATAAAATGCAGCAGGGATCATTTTATAGATATCGGCACCCATAAAATGCAGTTTGGATCATTTTATAGTTATCGGCACCCATAAAATGCAGCAGGGATCATTTTATAGATAGATTTAGGCACCCATAAAATGCAGCAGGGATCTTTTTATAGATATCGGCACCCATAAAATGCAGCAGGGATCATTTTATAGATAGATTTAGGCACCCATAAAATGCAGCAGCCATTATTTTATAGATATCAGCACCCATGATATGCAGCAAGGATCATTTTATAGATAGATATCGGCACCCATAAAATGCAGCAGGGATCATTTTATAGATATCAGCACCGATAAAATGCAGCAGGGATCATTTTATAGATATTGGCACCTACAAAATGTAGCAGGGATAATTTTAAAGATATAATTTAAGATATATTGCCAACCCTACTATATAATATAGAAGCATGATTTTTATTCAGTTTCAGCCACTAATCCTGTAATCTTGCTTGTATTAGTAAAAAAAAGAGCCGTGCAGCGCGATTTTTTGCGGTTTACGCGGTGTACCACGCGTAGTGAAGTGAGGCGCCCGGTAGCGCGTGCGCTGAATATAGTACTTTTTTATGCGAAGTTTGATCCAAAACCCGGATTTTAATTAAAATCCGGGTTTTACCCGGACTACAATCAGAACCCCGCCCGGACGATCCCCGGACGCCCTCCAAACTAGGACAAATCCGGGGAAACCCGGACGGATGGCAGCCCTATATAAAACAAAGTCGTTTCCCGCTGTCTGTCCCTCAAATTCTACACGAGGAGGTGTATTGTTTGACTATTAGTTACATGGTAATGAAGTTTCAAGTGATTTAACAGACCCATTGGCATACTCCCAAAAATGAAACTGAAACTTGAATTAAATCATATTTACAGAGTTCAAATTATAGCATGTGGGAAGTTTATTCCCGAGGGCGATGAGAACTAATACTAGTAACGAGAATAACAATGATTGTAAGTTTACCATTCCTGAGTTTTGTGTAGTCAAACATCCGAATTCCGAACTACCTAATTACAATGTAACAGAGCGCAGCGCTAGGGCCAGCAAACATACAAACATACCAGAACTTGCAAATTTAAACAGGAAATCTTGAAAACGGTTAAATGTTATTATTTTAGGAAAACTTTTGTATTTTATTTTTACCCGACTGCAAGGAAAAGGTTAGGTATGTTTTTTTAAATAATAAATAAGTAAAAATTTTGATTTCTTTTTCATAATTTATACTTGGAATGTGGATGTTTGAATTATATAGTGTATTATCTATGTGTGGATGTGTTTGACAGACGATGATATTCCTATTTTTTTTAATATCTTTAAAGTTATCTAGTTATACGATCGTGATAACCAAACTATTTTGAGATTCATATTCGTTGGGCTTTTAGTAGGTATAAAAAAAAATCGGGTTGCACTCCGGGAGTGCCGGCAGAAGTGAAAACTTAAATATGAACGTTGTGCATTTTTGGTATTTTGGAATGGTTAGGGTTATTATCCTCATACATGGAACTGAAACTGAAAAAAATGTTTTCATCAATATCTATGCGTGCGGGGTGTCTACTGTCTGTAGATAGGTCTTTAAAAATGACATTGAGGTTTCTAAGACTATTTTTCTCAAAGTCAACCGTTTGATAGATATACACTGCCAAAGTGGTAAAATTTGTGTTTACCCCTCTAACTTTTAAAATAAGAGAGTGAAAAATCTTTAAAAAAAATGTATGCTGTAGATCTTAATAAACACTTTCAACTAAAATTGGTTGGAATGAGATATAACATATTTTCCAAAACCGCAAATATAACTTTGTCATTTATACAAACTATGAAAAACAAAGTTATTTTTGCAGATGAAAAATGACGGTATTAAATGAGGCATGGAATATGGTAACTACGGAGCCCTACTGCGTGTGGCCCGACACGCACTTGGCCGGTTTTGTATGAGGCCTAATCAATTTGAAATGATGGTAAACTGTAAATTGGGCGGACACAAAAGCCGGGGGGGGAGGGCACTCTCTAATTTTTATTTTATTACTATTTAGACGCAGTGAACGCACACCAACCTAAAAAAGTTGGCCTGTTTTGTTTAGTACCTACTTACGTCAAAAGCGTTTTCATATTACTGTTGTTTATCCAACTTCATAATTTATAAAAAAATATTTTATATTTTTGAAATCTTTTAAACGGTCGTGATTTCAGGCCTCAAACTTCGTCAATCGATATAGGTTTTAGATTCTATGATATTTAAGATTATTATTGTATTGGACCGCCAATGTGTAAGCGATTACGCAACAAATACTAATGCGTTGCTAACCACCTAGTTGAGCAAGGTCGGTTTCCGTACACATTATTAGCATTTACGCTCTACCACCAAGAAAACTAACGATATAACATCTATTGTAGTTGAGTGGGGCTGCTGGAGGACATTTTTTTTTTTAATTTTAAAAGCTCCACCCTACTTCATTGCCTAGATGTTTTTATTAAAATTGATATGCGATAACTCGATTTCGATTTCTTGGTTTTTAGAGCTATTTAATTTTGATGATGTTTTTGTTTATTTTCAGTTTTTTGAAAGAAGTTTATCTTTTATGAAAATCTTTTTATTTTCTATTTTTTGTGGTAAGAATGTAAGCGTAATAAAAAGCGTAACTAATATATCATAATGAATACATTGTTATACCCAAACATCAAATATTGCATTATCTTTATTGCTGTTCAAAATTGCTGGCGTTTAAATAATGTAGCTTACTGATTAGTTTATCTGTCACTCTGCAAGTCTGCACATACCACGTTGGACATAATAATAACATAATATTAAAAAACAAAGTCCCTCGCCGCGTCTGACTGCATGTCTGTTCGCGACTAAGGTTCGCGATAAACTTAAAAACTACTGAACGAGTTTTCACGCGATTTTCACCAATTGGTTTTCACCAAATGATAGAGTGATTTCTGAGAAAGGTTTAAGTATATAATAAGTTGAGGTTTTATGTAAATTGGTAGGAATATGACGATAATTGTTGAAGATGTCGGCTAAAATTAAGCCGACTGGGAGCTTCCATCGAAAACGCTGCATAAACCTTTTGAGCTATAACAAAATAATGTATGATGGAATTATTCCTCTTTATAGATCTACATAAAAATCCATGATAGCATAATATATCTATCTTTTAAGAATAGCTTAGTATACCCATCAAATCTTCTAAAACATTTATCACATACGATGCGGTAATTTGGTGCGGTGCGGTAATTTGGTAAATTGCGGTAATTTTGATGCGATAAGGATATAGTGTTAATCCTTATCAACAACTAAATCTCAGAAAAAATCAACACTGGTGAATAGCCTAGTTATTTTAATATTACTTATTAATATATAATAATAAACTTGTTAAGCCGTTTTGTTTAGTAACCGTGTTAAAAAAATATTTTATTCGCGCGGCGGAATTATCTCAATTTTTTTTCGAAAATCTTCTACAGAATATGAAGATTTGATCCAGAAAAAAATAACGGTGAATAGTCCAGTTATTTTACTATGTAGAATAATAAAGTTAAACATTTTTGTCTAGCAACTGTGTAAATAAATATTTTGTGTCGCACGGTGGAATTTTATTTAATATTTTTTTACAGCCACATCCGGTACCCGGGCGGACTTCCGGTTATCCAAATTGAATTCAGCAACCCCCAAAACCATCAGCGAAAATTTTTCTAAGGCATCCATTAAGTACACGGTAGGTTTTGCTGTCAGTTTAACCACAGTCACGGGCTATGACTGACGATTAACCTACCGTGTAATGTAGTGACTGATGGTTGCATGATGTGATTTGTTCTTTCCACCAGTCGATCAGTCAAACGTAATTCATGACTGAGGGAATTTGACTGACGCTTGCATGACCATGTAATGGCCGCCTAAGTCTATGCCCAAAACCTATGCCAGGACATCTCACACGGCCAGAATGGCGATATAATACGGCTTGGCTGCCATCTTGAATTTTAAGCAAAGGAGCCAAATTTGGGCTTGACAACATTCAGAACCGAATTCAGCAGGCTTTTAAACTTCGTAAAAGTCACGGTGCCAAAATGGCTCACAAAATGCCGTTGAACTTGAAAATTTTAATATGAATTACCAATCTATAAAGTACAGACAGAAGCAAACGTTCTCTGGCGCACGCGTTGCATGATAAGTTTTTTCCACCCCAAATGTCACTTTTGTCCGGTTAAAATACTGACATCCCGACCGCCCGCCGTACCTATTCGAAATGTCACTTGTCCGGTCAAGGTCCGTAGTATCTATTCTAAAGATACTTCCGTCATTTTGTTTGGTTGCGCCTTAATAGCCGTACCGGACGGAAGCCGCGTTGCAGACAGAGCCCGCAGATTTATTAGTTATTCTGTGGTCGGGCTCTCAATCAGTATGAAGAAGTATGCAAGTCTACAACGATTTGGTATCGGCCGATTCTTCATACAAAACCAACTATCGGCCGATAGCTGTTGGAATCAGTATGAAGAAGTAGGCAAGTGCGCACACTACAACGATTTGGTATCGGTCGATTCCTTATACAAAACCAACTATCGGCCATGTCCCAAAATGTATGGAATCTGGGCCACGTCCATGTACAAACAGTATACCAAAAAATAGTCAGCACGGCTAGCACAATTTATAATAAAGTGACATAGACCGTGACTTGACAAAGGTTTTTCGCGACTCGACAAACGTTTGTCACTTTTCGTAGCACAACTTTACAGAGTGAGAAAATCACCGTTGCTATGCGACGGCGATGCTACGCGACATGGCTATCTCGACGGCGACATACATGTGTTACCATTGGAACAAAATAAGTAATTACTATCATATTATTCTCATACGAAAACACTTTGTTTACATGGGTCAAGCAATTAAGTAATAACTAAATGGGCAACTTAATTTTAAGTTAAAATTTAATGAAAAGTCATTCACACGGTCTTAAAAAGTAGCGTCATCTCTGTATTTAACCATCAACTTTCACAACCAAGTCTTCAAATTTGCCAAAAGATGTCTCTGCCGTACTTATAGAATATTCAAAATAAATTAAAATGTAAATAAAGAAGACAGAACAATGAAGGTAGGTAGTCTTTTTAAATACTATTTTGTTTTAAAGTAATTTAAAACAAAATAGTTTAAAAAATGAAAATGTTTTGAGAATGGTCATGGTACGAATACAATATAATGATAAAATTCGACACTTGAATAAAAGGCCCAGTAGCGTAGCGGATTACACTACCTACTAACGGTCGATGAACACCATTTTCAAATCAACCAAAGGTCACATTTTTGTTTTAGGTGTTTTTTACTTTGATTCATCCTTTTTATAAATATTATTAAAGAATATTAAAAAAACTACAAGAATATATATTATATATATAAGAAACAAAAAACACATTTTTAGTGATTATAATTTTACGTTAGTAGTTCAAATCGGTGTTTCAAAAAATTGCCACGAGTCGGCGCTCTATGTATTATTTTACTCTTTAAGTGGAGGTATCTATTTTTTGGTAATATCATAAAATGACCGTGTTTACGGAAATTAAATGAACAATATAGTGTATCTTTTTATCGCTTAAGCCCGCCGGTAACGATCAATTGCGATTGTCAATTTTCCCGTCAATTCCATTGTTGGAGCAATTGACAATCGCTTCAATTGCACGCGTAAACGATCAGTTTTTCCGTCAATGGGCGTCAATTGCGGAAAAATTGACAATCGCAATTGATCGTTACCGGTGGGCTTTATTTCAGCCTCCATTGTTCTATTTTTTTGCGTCATAAATGTCGATTTTTCACTTATATGTCGGCGCTGTATCTTCCTATGTATATTTCCCCATTAGTTAGGTATAAAGAAATAGGCCATTTTGCCGGTAATAATCACACATTAATTGATTTTACTTCTACGTCGCGTCAGTCGCATGCCTGAATACCTCGACGACAAACTGTCGTCTTTTTATGTCAAAAAGTGACACGGATATCGCTTTTCGTATAGTTGTGCTAACCATAGCGACAAAAATCGAGATAAAGTCAATGAATGACTCACATTATGTCACACGAGTAGTTGTGTTAGCTGCACGCGACATAGGCTTATGTCGCGCCCGCGACTCTTTCTCACTCGAGTCGCGCTAAGTTGTGCTAGCTGTGCAGACACGACAAGATAAACAGTTTCTAATGATCCTATTTCTCTAAAATGGTTTTTTAACATTGAAAATGTTTATGTTTTCGTGATCGAGTATAGTGCCCCGATTTATGATATTGTGACATTTGATCGCTTATGCAAGTGATGAAAGTCCGCGTACAGAAACTAAACCAGTTTTGAATTGAAGAATTCAATCCCACTTTTCAAAATATGTATTTTTTATGTACGGGCCGGCAGAAAAAAGTTATTTCACATTATGTGTGTGAGTATGTTTAATGTTATTAAACGTGTCAATAAAACAGAAGTTTTTACTTTCAGCATTGTTAAAATGTGTACAAGTACAAGCATAATAAACTTTTGTATTGTCTTTATTTATTTATTTTATTTTATTTATTATTGAAATGCTATGATAAAATGATATAAAATGAAACATGGCCTGCAAGAATGCGACTCATACCACTGAGTAGCAGATACATTTATCTACATTCCTAGCCCTATTTCGTTTGTGTACGCCGTAGGTCAAATGTCCGAACAAAATGCCCAATGACCTTTGGCTGAATGTCAAAACTTTATCGCCAACTTGGATCCTGAATTTCCGAATAATTCTTTTTGAGCTCTTTATTTAAAAAAACGGAGAAAATCGAATCTCGAGATTGAATTAAGCTACAGTTTGAGCCATCTTAGGAGGCTGGTGAAAAAAAAGTGTAGGATGTAGGTAGGGTTGCCAACTTTTTTTGCATCAAATATAGTATTTTCAAGATTATTAATGTAAAAATATAGTAGATGGCGAAAAAGTTCAAAAAAAATTAAATAGTAGGTTGCCGTTTTGTATGGAGGATTTTAAAGATATTGCATTTTTCATACTCAAGTAGGTACTAACATTTTCATAATTTATTCAATAACCTTAAACACACAAGTGTTTAATCACAAAAATGATTACCTATGCAATTACTTATGTGCATATAAGTACTATTTTTTGTTGCTATTGTTTACTTTTTTTCACTTGAAAAAATATAGTAGTTTTGCCTACTATATACATATTTTTTTTCAAAAGATATAGTAGGCGAGCCCTCAATATAGTAGGATACTATATTATATAGTAGGGTTGGCAACCCTAGATGTAGGGTTCCTTTCACGCGAGGTCAGCCTGCGCTGCGCTCCATTCACTTAATCGTCGGTACGATAAAGAATCTGGAGAGTAAAAACGTAGTGATTATTTCCTCTGTGGAGACCAGCCCCTCTACTCAATTGGCCAACATTCTATTCGTTTGAACGCTACGCTTACTATTAAAACTTTAAAATAAGCAGTAAACTATAAAATTACGTGCCGTAAGCTTAACAATTCCATACAATACATCGAAGTCTGTGATTTACATAAGTTTGCGACATGTGATTCAATCGTCTATTGCTCATATTTTCAATTTAAAAGTAAGCGTAGCGTTCAAACGAATAGAAAGTTGGCCATTTGAGTAGGGGGCAGGTCTAGCAGGGTAATCAGTCTATTGAAAAGTACCAGGATAGCATGAATGTACTTTTTTGAGCTCGCTTTTCAAGAAACGGAACAATTTAATCTCGGGCTTGAATTAAGCTACAGTTTGAGCCATCTTAGGAGGCGGGCGGTCAAAATCTGTAGGCTGCAGGGTCCCTTACGCGTGAGGTCAGACTGCGCTCCGTCACAGAATAAATAATAGTACAAGTACAGAAGCAGCACGCCGCAAAGTCATTTAAATAAATAGCGACTTTTGCACCGACACAATAAAGTGCAATTCAGGTCGCGTAACGCTAATGGCCTACAGTAATATTCACCTAGTAGTTGCCTCTCTTTCTATCGCGTGCTCTTACCTTTTCTGACGACGCAACGTTAGGGCTGACTTCTTTTAAATGAACTACGTAGCATATATCATAATGTGAAAATAAATTGTTTATTGGTTTTTTGATTTAGACATCCGTACACGGCACAGTAATATCGATTCGACATTGTTACTATTATAAAGAGACAATGCAGGCAGTAAGATGCCGCGCGCTACACAGGCGGTTTGGCGGCCCTCTGTTCACTAATTGTGCCTTCGTAGGCACGGCTATCGGTAGGTGCTTATCGCGCGACCTTGAGCGAGTGAAGGAGGCCTGGCTCCGTTCACTTTATCGTCAGTACGATAATTATAGAATAAATTCCTATTAAGTATTTATGTAGCCTATGCGGCATTGATAACAGCATCGTGTGCTTTATTTAATTTTCAAAATTAAATTTTCAATGCCTTTGATACATGCCTTGTAGTTGCGCGTAGTGTGAGACCTGTAGATTTTTGTTTTGGAAGGAACATTTTTAATATTTTTATCTTGTGCATTAAAATGTAAGCACACAACATAAATACATCATAGCACACGATATTGTAATTTTGATGTTATTCGCGTGTCACTGTCAGTCAGTTCTTTTTGAAATAAAAAATGTCCGGACTTTCATAGAAATGTCCGGCTTTTTGTAAGGATTTTCCAAATTTTGATATGGTAACCCTGTTTTGATGACCCTAGTTGTTGCGTCCCCCGCCTCGCCGGCCGTAGGTACATTGTCTCTCCGATAAACATACTTAGGAGCAATATTAGTTAGTTATACATTGTAATTAATTGTCGTAATAAGTCGTTCAACAAAAGTATGTTTTTTTTTCAATGTGACTTGGCTATGGATTGCAGCGAGCAGCAAACTATATTTAAATCTTGGCATGGTACGCGATGCGATCCGTTCTCTATACTTGATAATATACTTGCAGTTTAATACGGTAATAAACATTAATTTCTGGTCGTTTCTCAACTACAACTTATCACTAAGGAGAACGTGGTAAATAACAGTTTGTTTTTCATATGATATTATCGCAGCTAATAAAGGTAAGATATACAACGTTCATGTGCGTGCTGTGACAAGATGAGATTTCTTGCCAAAGGAACAAACGAGTATAGTTTTAGCCGGAGTTTATTTCAAAAATAACACAGAAATCGTAAGGTATCAATGATTTCTATCCCAAGGGGTAACAAAGTATAAGAACTTTGTTACTGGAATGAGTGACTACTGGAAAAAAGTTCCAGGCATAAAAAATATTAAGAAAAACTAGTGGCCGTCCACGACTTCGTCCTCGTGGATGGTCCAAATCTTTGACACGGTAAAGAAATGTTGATACATTTCTGTTCTATTCCAGCCCTTGTAGAGTCCGTCTTCGGACATAGGCCTCCTCTCTGCCTCTCCACACTCGACGGTCTGCTGCCACGCTCAATGCTCATCCAGTTAATGCCAGCCTGCTGCCGGATGTCATCCGGTGTCCATCTCTTGGGCGGTCATCCTCTACCGCGGGTGTCAGCGCGGGGTCGCCATTCGAGTAGTCTTTTCGCCCACCGGCTGTGGTTTATTCTGGCAATATGTTCTGCCCACCTCCACTTTTTCCGTTCGATTTCTTCGACCACGTCAATAACTTTAGTCTTCTGCCGGATCCACTCATTCCGTTTACGGTCCATGAGGCTGATACTGAGCATACATCTCTCCATAGCCCTCTGAGCGAACATTTCTGTTATTTCTTCTTATTTATTATTATATTATATTATATATTTATATATTATATATTATATAATATTATTCTGTCATAGTATTATTATTATATTAGTAACATTATTAATGTATCTGTATTCTACTAAACGGTCGAAATGCGATACTATTGATTTAAATACAAGTAATTACTATGGCAAAGTGCAGATTGTGCTGTTTTATTATATTTAACTAACCAATTCTTAGAGTAAGACGGGCTTCTACAAACGAAGCCTTTGTTGCTCGAAGAACCAATTAATCCAGACATAATATTTTTAAATACCCGGAAAGTCTGAAAAATAAGTATTACTTAGATAAAATTAAGATACATTTTTTTATTACTTTACAGGTATTACCAACTAACTATGGCCAGAAGGATTTGAAACTAATTTGTTTGATTTAACAAGTAGGTAAGTATTTATCTTTTTTTAGTTTTTTGTTTTCACCATTAGTTTTATAACCTAGGTATTTTGTTACTTAGAAATTGATTTCTCGGCGAAAGTAAACGTTATAACATGGATTTTAAAATATATAAATTACATACATTCACAAAACCAGAAAGATATGAAAGTACTTTGATGAAAATAAAATACTCTAGTCAAGAGGCACTATCACGTGTTGATGTACTCGGCGGCTCTAGACTTGTACTATTATGTATTCTGTGGCTCTAGGTAGTTTTTTATCAAGGACAGGGCCGAGTTAGAGTACTGATATATTTATTTACCGTGTCTTTGTCCAGGATAAATAACTCCTTTATTCATATGGAGAACTTTCTATTTGTTTAAAACTTACGCTTATTTAAAGCACACAAATAAATGAATAGACGATTTTAATACATATCGCAAGGTATATCTAAGTAGCAGACTTAAATATGATTATGATTTATAGACGGAAAGTTTCTCATTTGACTATACAAATACCCCAAAAAAATATATAGGTACTTAAATATTGTTACAATTATTCAACATGCCTTGGTAGATACCTACTCGATACTCAATAAAAGAAAAACAACTTAACGATTCGTATATTGCCTACAGGGTAACTAATTGATAGCTAAGATTTTGCGATAAAACCATAACTGCCTATATGTTGACGACGTATGACTGTATGTTGACTATTGTGTTAGTTGATAAACTACGTCACCGTAACTTTTCAGTCTAGTAATGTTACGTTTAGTAATGTATAATAACTAGTGAAGAGAATTGGCTTTGATAACTTTTTGAACATGACTGGAAATCTCAAAACCATTTCGAGGAATAAGCTTTCGGTACAGTGTCTACTAATTAAATTTAAAAATAAGTCTATATTTTTAAAGATATTTATAATATTCAATAATTCAAAGATAGACTTTATGAATTGGGATGTTGACTAATGAATAAAATAACGAAATACTAATAAAAATCGTAAACATATTAAACTTTTAGAGTAGCTTGTATACCTCTTGGTTTGTCTTATATAGCAGAATCATAAGATGGTTGAGTAGCCGTTATTTATATAACACGAAGCCGGATAGAGGCATAATATATGGTTCATTATCTTTTTTCATCATTAGCTTAACAAAATAGTTGTGTAAACGTTTATAAAGCGTTTTTAAATAGCTGCCATTTAACAGAGTTTGAAATAAGCCATGTAAACGTTCATATGGTCAATGTTAAAAGGAATCATAAAAGAGCTTCTTACGCAGGTAATAGATAAAGTGAAAATTAAACTAAGAAAATAATGTAATGTCATAGTTACAATGATTGATGTAAAGTTTATTATTTGTTTGTAAATTTATGTAATACTTAAATCATTATTTGTTACTAAGTTTATTAAAATTATTTGATTTGATTACTTGATCCATGACGATCTGCTACCGTTTCCTGTTATTTGATTATTTGTTGCTTAATTGTTATAAAAAGGAATTGATTTGACTACTTGATTCATGCCCGTTGTCGTCATGTCGTTTGCTACAGTTTCCTTTTATTCAATGGTCATTTTAAAATAAGTATAAAATAGATATCTTTATTATAAATTCAATGATAAATAATGTTAATAATATTATATTTTAATTGTCACAGGTTGTTTACTAAATTAATGGTATTGATTTGATCGTTTGGCGCCATTGTGGCAGACTTGTTTTCTGTAATGCTAAAATATTTATTAAAGTTTTTTTTATAAAATTTAATCAATCCTGTTTTTTAATTTTAATAAAAATCCAGCCAGCCCAGTAAAAAAGTAAAAGGCCAGTAAAGTTTCTGAAAATAAAAAAAACTTTCCCATATAACTATTTATGTAAGTTGAAACCAGGCAGGTATTACAGTAAACCGCCATCCTTTATAAGTCCTAAGTTATCCTAAAGTTCTAGGAAATAAATATTAATTTTAAATTGTAATATTTAAAATTTTTATTTATTATATTTTCTAAAAATAAAAATAAAAACAAATACTAGGTTTTTAATTTTTTATAAGTCTACTCAGTCCAGTAAAAAAAATATAATATTAAAAGTTGAAAAAAAAAATCAGTTTTACTACAATTAATAAATCTTCCTCTGCCTACAAAAAATAACTTCAATCCCAACAAAGAACAGAATATTTGGCTACAAAATAATTAAAAAATCTATAGTATTCCATAGTTATTTTTTAATAACTGTGGAAGACTATAGATAGAGATGTAGTTTCAGCCCATTTAAAACAAAAAAAAAAAACAAAAAAATAATAGCTAAGTAATGACTTGGTTTGTTGGTTTGTTTCGTCATATCGTGTATCTATAAATTACTCTAAATAGATACGTTTAGCCTGTAATGCCTATCTGTGGTAACTCAATTACACGGCGATCGCGTAACACGCACTTAAAATTCCAGAGTTACACTAATGTGGCAAGCCTGTTCCTGAAAAATTTCAGGAACAAAGTCCATTTTTTTTTAAAGTGCCCCTTATAGATATATAGGGGGCTAGACGATCTCAATAAGACCTGTTAAGCTTAATTAGTGTATCTCAAGATACACTAATTGTGCCTCACAGGGCAGATTTCTCAACCGATTCTCGTGAAAGTTTGTAAGCAAGTTAGAAAATTATTTAGAAATTTTTTGTCAAGCCATTTTTGTTTTTTTTTAATTGGCTGAGATATGTAAAAAAAACACATTTCAGCCCGGCTTTCCGGATGTTTGTTCTCCTCTACAGGTCGCATTTCTCAACCGATTCTGGTGAAATTATGTGAGCAGGTTCGATAATTATATATAACGTGTTAATGAATTAACGCAAAATGAGAAAACCGTTTCTTCGGACCATCAAACTGAACAACTTTTACCATGGGACCAACTCTGAAATTTCGATAAAAAAAACTCTGTTTCATACAAAGATTGATAACGAAAATATAAAAATGTATGAAGCAGCTGATTTTTTTTCGCGATTTCAGAGTTGGTCTCATGGTAAAAGTTGTTCAGTTTGATGGTCCGAAGAAACGGTTTTCTCATTTTGCGTTAATTCATTAACACGTTGTATAATTGTTTAGTCAATCCAGTTAATAATAATGAGGAAAAGCTGTTTAATTATTGTAACGTTATGAGCATATATGAAAAAATTGAATACCAAATTCTAATTGAATCTTACAATCCTGACTGTGTAATAGAAAAAAATAGATCTATGTATTTGAGAGCAGTGCCTTACCTAAATAAGTACCACCTACCTAAACACAACAACTTGTATGGGAAAAGAGTTTCCAGATATTTGATACCTTTTTATCTAAATAAATTGCCATGGGAACTACAGATTATGTACAAAGAAAATATCAAAGCATTTCGGTTTAAGCTTAAACAGTATTATCTACCTAACAAAATATGTAAAATCAGCGATTCGCCGTCACCCAGATAAACCCTGTGAGGTTTTCGTGGTGCGGCAATGTGTAAAAGAATATGTATCTAAAGTTTATTGAATAAATGATTAAATAAAAAAAGTTTTTCCAAATATATCTAAAAATATTCGCCCATTTCGAAAATTATCAAAATTAGTAGCACCATCTAGCTGCGAATAACTCACGTACTGTGTGCTTTGAAAACTTTATGGCGACATTTTATTTTTGTACAATTTGAGCCAGTTTTTATCGCGTGGTCTACAGCTCACGGAGCCACTAGTTTTAACTTACGTAGCTTCAACTGACAGAAGCAATTTTATAGGACCACGTGTCACCAGCATATTTTTTATTTATTTAGGATAACAAACAACTGAACAAGGAAATTACATACACATAGCACATTAATCGGTTCTTTGAGTATTTGTACAGTCAACACCGTTATCCACAAATATCTGCATGAAGTAATTGCTAATCTATTAACTTAAAAAACATTTTTATTTTTATATTATACGGTACAAAACATAGTAAACCAACTGATTTAATTAAGAATTTTTAAAATATTATTTCGAAAAACGTTTTGGGACGTGTTGTGCATAATATCAAGTTCACAATATAATATTGCATTATAAGCATGCATCAGACGCCTTAATGAAGCTCTCTTGCCTGCATTAGTTCTGGTAGTTCGCGGGGAAAAGAAATGGTACGTTTTAGTATTAGCCTTACGGGGAAGTCTATTGGGTACTCTAAAATGTATCTGATTATGTATATCAATACAATCATATTTATTATGACAAATGTTATATAAAATTGTCTGGTCAGCAAGTAATCTTCTCTTTTTAAGAGATAAAAGAGAATATTTATTTAAAGATTCTTCATAAGATCGTTTCACACGGAGACATCTAAAATTTACTAATCGAAGAAATTTACGTTGGGCTAATTCAATGTGATCACTGTATTTGGCATAATAGGGGTTCCAAATCACAGAACCATATTCGAGTTGAGATCTAATAAGAGACTTATAAAGCAACAAAAAAGGTTCAGATCTTTTAAATGGTTTGCAAGTTCGTGCCACAAATCCATACATTTGAAAAGCCTTATTAGTAATATGTTCAATGTGAGTATCGAAATTCGAAATGCAACTTCGAGTCAATCATTAAGCCTAAATCTCTAATCAGTGATACTCGCTCAAGTATGGTGCTGCATAGACTATAATTATGAGGAATAGGGTTAATTTTTTTTGTGAAAGTTATCACCTTACATTTACTAATATTAAGTTGTAATTTATTGACTGTGCAATAGGTGGAAAGACGGTCTAAATCACTTTGCAGTTTCAAACAATCTTCAGGTGTGTTAATATTCATATAAATTTTTAAATCATCGGCGTATAAAAGAAACTTACTGTGCTTAAAACAATTATTTATGTTATTTATGAATAAAACAAAAAGCAATGGCCCAAGAATTGAGCCTTGAGGTACCCCTGATGAGATGTTTACCGCACAAGATGAGAAACCGTTAACCACCACCTTCTGTGTTCGATTTTCTACATATGACTGAAACCATCTCAAGAGATTACCTTTTATACCATTGTATGCAAGTTTTTTGAGTAAAATGGCATGATCTACCTTATCAAACGCCTTGCGAAAATCAGTATATATTGAATCAATCTGATTGCGATCGTCAATACTCTCAAATAGATAGTTAGTGTATAGTAAAAGATTGGTTATGGTCGATCGTTTTTTCACAAAACCATGTTGTTCTGGTATTATAATATTATGTAATGATGGATAGATAAAATCATGAACAATTCTTTCTAGAACTTTTGATAACGTGGCTAGTAGGGAGATCGGACGATAATTGGTCACATCATCTTTAGGCCCGCTTTTATGAATTGGAGTTATATTCGCCATTTTCCAAATTTGAGGAAGAAAACCTTCTTGCAAACTTTTGTTATAAAGAATAGCAACTGGAATGCTAATAGAGCTCGCACAAAATTTTAGGAAAATTGGTGGAAGACCATCTGGGGCCGTACCGGCTAACGAATCGATTATCGAAAAGTCTGCTGGGTTTCAAATTAAAACAGATAAATCGAGCCCCAATTGGGCCAAAATGGCGAACCCCAATTCATGATGTCACACGAACATCGTTATCTTCCAAATTACGTCAACAGAAAGTACAAGACGAAATTCCTTACTTTGATTTTTCTGTTTTAAGTTGAAACTCAGGAGACTTTTCGATAATCGATTCGTTAGCCGGTACGGCCCCTGGTCCACCCCCCTTAGTGATATTTAGACGTTTCAGCTCCTCTTCAACACGTTTAGAAGTGACACATAAGTCAGACATACCTTCAGAAATGCAGGAATCGGATGTCATATCATAATTTTGAAAATTATTTTGATGAGTTCGTTCAAAAACAGAACTGAAGAAACTCGAAAAGTAGTTACTTATTTCTTCTGGATTGTTAGACACTCGATCTTCATAACTCATGGTGTTTGGTATTCCCATTCCCACAAAAGCCCAAAACCCCTTTACATCCTTACGCAAACTTTCTTCAATAGAGTTCATATATTTTGAATAGCATTCATCGTTTAAAGTTTTAAATCTATATCGAAGATCTGAAAACTCCAGACAAATTATAATCCAGTTTATTTTTACATTTTTCCATTTAATCCAATATTTTTCTTTTTCTTTAAATATGTGTATGAGAGGACGAGAGAACCAAATGGGGAAATCCTGAGATTTTATGGGTTTTTTTAGGAATATTTTTATTAATTATCTCAAATATTTTTTCATAGAAATAAGAAACAGACTGATCGGTGGATAAATTCTTCAAACAATCATTCCAATTTATATCATTAATATCTTTATTTATTACCTTGTAGTCCCCCTCTATGAAACAATACCTAAGACATGTACAACGAGGTAAGCATTTATAAGCTAAATCAAAAGAAAAATTTACATTAAGGGCAGGATGCAGCAATGTATGGAAAGAGCCAGTCGAAGCATAATATGGTGAAATTCAACTTATTCAACGCATGTGCCACATTTCAGCTTTGATATTGTATGACGTGCAATATTCTCAGGAATAAATGATCGAAGTTTTCGGTAAATAAATAATTCGTGCAAAAAGTCAGAAGGCAAAAGAAGACATAACGCTATTTGGAAGGACGGATCGTGACATCGAAAGAAGAAGTGGGAATGTCATCGAGTAGCAGCGCTGGGTGGAAGACCACGCCACGCCACATAGAAGAGTGGACTGAGACATTCGGAGGTACACCTTTACGTCACTCAGAGGAAGACAACGTCCAATGGAAAGACTGTGTCACTCAGAGACTGGTTTTTGGTAATTTAAAGCGCCATCTCTGCTATATACACCGTCGTTTTCCTTCCAATCCAGTACCCGCGTCCGTGACATTATTATATCATATTTACAAACTAGCGACCCGCCCTCGCTTCGCTTCGGTTCCTTCCTTTTTTTGCCAAATGCCTTTCCAACAACACCCAAAAAGAAAACAAATACCTTACAGTCGTCACCTCCAATCTTCAAAAGTCTCTTCCATCCCGTTCGAGTCCCGTCTATTTTTTTATTATTTTGCGATAGCTCCTGAGATACTCATTTAAATGCAATGGTGTAAAAGGTTAAAATAATGTGCATAAAATGTTTAAGGTAACTAACGTATTCAATTTGATAAGGATTAATACTGTATCGTTCTAAATAGCTTTCTAAATTACTGCATTGCACGTGACCAATTTTTTTGAAGATATAATGGTTATATATGTAGTAAGTTATTCTTAAGATAGATAATATACGCCATCGCGGACTTTTTTGTAGACCTATAAAAGAGAAACAATTCTATTATACATTATTTTGTTATAGCTCAAAAGGTTTACGCAGCGTTTTCTAATGCAAGCTCCCAGACGGCTTAATTTTTGCCAACTTCTTCGTCAATTATCGACATATTTCTGCCAATTTACATAAAATCTTAACTTATTGTGTGCTGGTCGGTCGCAATAATGTCAAAAAAAAGGGAGATACCGAAGCGAAGCGAGGTTCACTTCGCAGAAGTTGTCAAACAGACCCTTATGTATATTAAAATCCCCCTCGGTCAATCCGACACGTAGATAGGAGACTCTCTCTGAGAATGGTATTCGAGATTGTAAGGAATGCACAATCTCGTATTACATTCTCAGAAGGCTTTGTAACTGAATAAGATTTCTATACTCGGGTGGACAACATATTTTCGCCAGTAATCCAGTATGTACTCTTAGTGTTACAATCTGAAGTGCATATTTTTCCATTCCAATCATATACCTGCATGTTACGGCTAATACCTGAAGTGAAGCTACACCTAATTCTCGCCGGCTAGAACTAGGTGCAGCCCTTACTATAGCTATAACTCTTAAAGAGGTGGGTAGCGTAGTCTTGTCATACAAACATTACAAAATTATTTTTCGATATTTATATCGAACAACAGACGTCCTACAAGATGTCCCGCCTAAGGCGTGAAATACATAGAAGAGATACGGCGGAGATAAGGCGCAGATACGGCGGCGATGCCGGAGATACGTGTATTTGATTGGCTGAAAGCATCCGAAAGTCTCACATCTGCACCGTATCGCCGCCGTATCCGCGCCGCGTCGCTTCTGTGTATTTCACGCCTTAAGGTGCTACGGGTGAGTAATTTTTTTTCTACCTTACTACAAGACGTATTTGTGGTTTATTTAGTAAGTGTAGCGCTGCGGTCACCCGTGACTTCATCTGCGTGCACAGTTATTTTCTGACCTGCGGGAACTTAACTTTTTTTATAGATGAAAGGCAAGGTTCGATCGGAAACTCACGTGCTTTACCACTTTGGTGAAAAATTCTTGCGAGCGTAAGAATTTTTCACCAAAGTGGTAAAGCACGTTAATTGCAGCCCTTGCTGTCCGAATGGAATAAAGGCCACGACCTCCGGTCTCGGCCTTTATTCCAGCTTGTCTATCAAGGGCTGCAATGATGACCACGCTGTGACGGCCTATAGCTGCACTAAGCTCCGCTCTCGGCCATCATCCTCGCAGCCAGCAACGCAGTCATTATATACCGCGGCAGTAATGTACTATTATTTGTATTTTGCAAAAAGGAAATAAAAATTTAAGTATGAATTTTTCCAAACAGTAGTAGTGTTTATGTCGACGGAAATATGTCCTGATGAAGCGGCATTTTCTCGGAGCACTGTCCTGTCGGAGTCCGAGCTTATCGGACCTCGAACTATCGGAGCTGCGTCCTGCAAGAGAAGTGCCTTGTCGGTTTACACTCGTAAATCGAAAGCGAAGATTTTTCAAAGTTTCTCGGTTGCCTATCCGAGTTGGATTCGACGAGAGATCTCTTTCTCGAAGTTGGATCTACCTAACTGGACTGCCTGTCCTAGGTATATGTAATGGTCAACAACTTCAAGTATAGTGTTCCCAACATGAACTGGAGCGGGCGCAACATGGGCATTTGACATGATTTTCGTCTTATCCATGTTCATCCCAACACCCACTCTTTGGGAAACACTACGGAGATCTTCGAGCATTGTGTTCAGGCCTACCAAGGTCTCAGCCATATTATCGTCAAAACGAAGGTGTGTTAGGTACTGGCCATTAATTTTGATGCTCCATCCAACGCAGCTGTGAAAAGTTTCGGAGAAATAACATCTCCCTGTCTCGCATCTCGCTGCAGTGCACACCAACAAACACACCTACTCACTTTCGCATAATTAATACTAGTGGCTCCGTGAGCTGTAAACCTCGCGATAAAATAAAATGTCGCCATGAAGTTTTCAAAACACACAGTAGGTACGTGAGTATTCGCAGCTTCTAATTTTGATATTTTTTCAAAATGGGTGATTTTTTTTTATAGATTTGGAAATATTGGCTTGACTAAACAGTAACATAATAATTATAGAACCTACTTACAAAATTTAACCAGAATCGGTTGAGAAATGCGACCTGTAGAGGAGATCAAACAGCCGGAAAGCTGGACTGAAATATGTTTTTTTACATATCTCCGTCATTTTAATAAATTTCGAAAAATTGCCTCGACAAAAAAAATCTGTATATTTATCAAATCTGCTCACAAAATTTCACCGGGATCGGTTGAGAAATGCGACCTGTAGAAGAAAACAGACAGCGCCGGAAATCCGGATTGAAATATGTTTTTTTACATTATCTCCGCCATTTAAAAATAAATAAAATAGGATTGACAAAAAAAATCTATACAATTCTCAAACCTGCTTAGAAAATTTCACGAGAATCAGTTGAGAAATGCGATCTGTAGAGGAAAACAGACAGCACTGGAAAGCCGGACTGAAATATGTATTTTTAACATTTCTCCGTCATGAATCGGTTGAGAAATGCTACCTCTAGAGGAGAACATACAGCGCTGGAAAACTGGAAATAGTTATTTTTAACATATCTCCGCTATTTCGAAAAATTTTTAAAAACTGTTTTGCAATAAAATTCTACATCATTTTTAAACCTGCTTACAAAATTTTACTAGAATCGGTTGAAAAATGCGACCTGTAAAGGAAAACAGGCAGAGCTGGAAAGCCGGACTGAAATATGTATTTTTAACAATTCTCCGCCATTTTAAAAAAATTCAAAAAGCTGGCTCGACAAAAAAATTCTATATAATTATCGAACCTGCTCACAAAATTTCACAAGAATCGGTTGGGAAATGCGACCTGTAAGGCTGGAACAGACAGCCGGACATACGAAAGAATTTTTGCCCAAGCTGAACCAAAGACGCTTCGCTCGCACTTCGTGCTCGGTCGGTCAATTAGGTCAGCAAGTATAATAAAGTTCGGAATTGCACGTTCTGTCAACGGTTAATATTGAAGCTGCTAAAGCTTTCTAATGAATGGGTAGTTTGTTTGGGTTGGGTTGGTTGGGTTTCGGGTGTTGGCAGAAATGTCAACAATGTAATTTTCTGTGGGCGGATTTGGAATGTCTTTACGCTGCAACACTGAAGTATAATACTTCAATCTACTATAACTATGTACAATAACTATACGATCCAATCAAAAAGGAAATACTATTGCCGCGTAGTTATTATATTAGTAGAAGCGATTACATTGAAAATATTGACAATTGTTTAAGTAACACCTACAATGTTTATCCTTTGAAAAAATACTTAACGAGTCTGATTTGAATTCAGCTATGACCTTATTTCATAGCAATTTGACAACGAAGAGGCGATTGAGATATCAGCATTACTCTTCAAAATCACCCAACAAAAAGGAAAAATCCCACCAAAAATATTTTCATGTATAATGTTGCCAAGACACAATTCACAATTTTGACTAAGGTGTAGAGTTTTTAAAGTTAGGGCTTGTAGAGTTAAGGCGCATAGAGTTAGAAGCTTGGCTCTACATGAGTCCTGATAACTTTTTGACATTGCGAGCCTTATGGAAGTCTTGAAAACATTATACATGAAAATGTTTTTGGTGGGATTTCACTTCTTTTTGTAAGTAACTATTTATAAACCGTTAAAGCAAGTTGGGTCAGAATTGTGGTCTTTAATCGTTTCATTAATTATACCAACTAGAATTATTAATAAATAGGCCATCGCGTCCAAACACTAAACAAAAGGCAGAAAAGAGGCTAAGCAATTTTGTATGGCCTCAACAAGACAGTTGGATGAGAATTTCAGACTGCAAGAACAAAATTTGAAGAAAATTATAAAATACAGGAGAGAAACCAGTTATTGGAAGATATTTTAGAAAACAAAATTAACCATTTAATAATTTTTAATAAATGTTTTAAAAATCCAGAGTATTTTTCCTTATCCTAACTTCCTGACTAGGTATAATATTATTGTAAATGCGAAAGTCCGTTTGTTTGTTTGTTTGATACGCCTTTTACGTTTTCACTACTGAACCGAACAGTCTCTCAAGTGTGCCTCTGGAATTTGGAACTTGTACCCCTCAACCCCTTAAACTAGGTGATGGAAGTTTGTATGAGACTTTCGCATATTTTGATACTAGAGGTCTGAAAAAAAATAGATAAATGCATCTGAAAAATCTTTAAATATTAAGTAGTTATTTTCAAGACTTAGAAAATCACTGTTAAAGCAACTGAAAAAAAATATTCATTAATATGAAATAATTGTGTTCATTTCAAAACTATTTCTTTCGTGGCGCAAACCTGACGCAGAATTTATTTTGCTCTTTGCACTGTCACAATTTCTACGTCAAAAACTAAAATAATATCACGGCATAAATGAATTAGTTCTACCGCAGGATAAAATAAATAATAGTACTAGTACGTTGGTTAAGTTGATCGAATTTTACACGATTTTAGACAACAATTCTGACCCCACCTTGCTTTTCTGGTTTATGGATAGTTACTTACAAAAATTATTACAAAAAATCTGACTTAAAACATTAAAACAGACTAGTAAAAACAGACTAAAAAGCAAAAAATAAATTTATAACCCTATACCTACAGAAATTTTAAACCTAAAACCGTGGGGCGCATTTTGTGAAAATCATCCATTATTGTCTTTAACATGTGCCCCACGTTTTTAGGTTTAAAATTTCAGTTGGTATAGGGTTATAAATATTTACAAAAGAATTTATTTTTTTTGTTTTAAGTCTGTTTTACTATTCCTTTTTAATATTTTTAGTCCGATTTTTTTTTTTTTGTAATAATTTAGTCCGTTTTAAAAACGTGTTTTAAAAAAAGTTTTTTTCAGTAAATTATTATTATCTGCTTTATAGTTAACGACCTAAGACAAAAAATATACCATCTCCTAGTCTCGCACTCGTCAAGACGATTCAAACGTGCCCAAACTCGATGGGGTTGCATGGTTTTATTACAGAGTCCCAGTAGCCTTCTTCCGGCTCCATCATCAGACACTGGAAACTATTTCCCAACAAAGTACTCGTCAAGACGATTCAAATGAGTCCAAACTCGATGGGGTAACATGGTCTTATTAGAGTTCCTGTTCCTTCTTCCGGCTCCATCATCAGATCCTGAAAACTATTTCCCAACAAAGTACTCGTCAAGACGATTCAAACGAGCCCAAACTCGATGGGGTTGCATGGTTTCATTATAGACTTCCTATGGCCTTCCTCCGGCTCCATCATCAGATCTTGGACACTGTTTCCCAACAAAGTACTCGTCAAGACGATTCAAACGAGCCCAATCTCGATGGGGTAGCGTGGTTTTACTAAAGAGATCATGTATCCTTCTTCCGGCTCCATGAACTCGTCAAGACTATTCAAACAAGCCCAAATTTGATGGGGTTGCACGGTTTCAATATTGAGTTCCTTCCTATGGCATAGCCTTTCAGCTTCATCATCAGGCCCTGGATCTCATTTCCCATTAGAGTACTCGTCATTGTAAAGAGCCCAAACACGATGCGGTTGTATGGTTTCATCATAGAGATCCTGAGGCCTTCTTTTGAATCCATCATCAGATCAGTTCAATGACACCATAATATTTCATTGCCTTTCAGTTCTGACCTATGTTCAAAGTTTCAAGTTTCTAGCTCATCGGGAAGCTAGTACAAAATCGTTCACAAACTTTGCGGAGAAACGAACGAACGAACGAACACACAAACTAGAAAGCAACCTAATAAATAAAAATGTGTTAATAAAAAAAAATAAAGAACAAAAATTTATAAATAAATAGAAAACGTGTTAAAATCCCACCAAAAACATTTTCATGTATAATGTTTCCAAGACTTCCATATGGCTCGCACTGTCAAAAAGTTATCAGACCTCATGTAGAACCAAGCTTCTAACTCCACGCGCCCTAACTTCAAAAACTCTACACCTTAGTCAAATTATGTAGCTTGGCAATTTCGCTAGATGGAAACCTTTCTGATAAACAATAGTTTTTGTAGTAACGAAACCGCCAAACCACATATTTTGAGTAAGTTGTAGAGTTTTTGAAGTTAGTTTTTTTTATATCTTATATTTATTTTAATAAATATTATTTTAGATTGTTGAATAATTGAGAATTCACATTACGTTTTTTTACTCATGTGATTCACATAGCGTTTGTCTTTCTTTCACCAGCAGATATTGAACAGGTCTTCAACCAACGCTGTGTGTATTAGAACCACATAATAATAAAACTGTTTTGCATAGTAATATAATAAGTCTATGTTTGCATTCCAACAAAACAGTTATTATTTGTGGTCACTGACATGAAAATTTCTTTTTATATATGCAGGTCAGTGTTTGTGGTAAAAAACACACAGAGTTGCTTAAGTGATTGCAGGTCACTGACATGAAAAAAAATTCTTTTAGTTAACTGGACTGGCTGTCTGTATGATTTGACAGCTAAGTTTATGTGCCTATTTGAAACGCCACTAGCGTGCGTCTAAAGAACTAATTTTGACGTACAATATGAAAATGGTTGCCGTGATGGTCTCTCCAGACTTCAAACTTTAGTACCATGTCCCTCACGCTATGCTCACGCTACGTCCTACAGCGCTAAAATGGCGGAAATCAAATAGGCACAAAAACAGTTTGACATAAGCCTGTCCAGTGTAAATATATGCAGGTCAGTGTTGCAGATGAAGACTACGATGACACTGACAGGACAAACGACTGTCATCTGTCAGAAACTGAGAGGTGCTGCATGGGAATTGGTAACATACAGCCTTCTGGGTGAGTGCAAGAACAGCATTATCAGGACTTACTGGGTGAGTATAGACTTAAGTATTTACTTTAATTAATGGTGAGATTGATAGATGCTTCCATCAACGCTATGTGTTTTCTCCCAGCTGTTTTGTTGGAATGCAAAACAGTTTTATTATATTTACTGGTCAGTGATTATTATCAGCTTTTTGTGATGTAATACAATTAATTCTGGAATACCTACCTATGTCCATTAGGACATAAATAGGTATTCCAGATTTATTAAAACTGCTGGAATTTTAAATTTAACCGGGATCTCGGGTAAAGTTACCAGTACCTTTAGCAAGAACATCTGAAAAAACGCGCTTAAAACTAACTTAAAGAGTACTAAGTGTAGGGAATAGGCTATTTGACTAATTTTGGAAAACCGTTTTAAATTATTCCTGATTACGTAATAAGCGCACCACATTGATATTTCAGGAAAAATCAATGTATTTTATTAAAAAATCAGTGTTAAAGTTTAAACGTTAAAAAATTTAAAACGGCGCCCAAAACGCTGGACACGTGGCTTGTTAACGTCACAAGCCTGTAAACAGTATCTTTGTTCGTAGCTGTAAACATTGTAATATACTAGTCATTTGACAGCCATCAATCGCGGATCCTAAATCTATGGTCGTGTCAAACGCCTGTAGCCATATTCATTAACAGGCATGTGACGTCATCAATCATCTTAAAGCGTTTTCGCCACAGAAAAAAAAAGTGACGGCGGGTTGCGATCTGTAAAACTTGGGTTAAAGTATCTATAATTTCGTAATAAATAACTATATCACAACGGCAAACGGTAACCTTTTTGGTGATTTAAATGTTCTACGGGCTCCCTTTTCCCTGATAGTACAGCTATCAGGGAAAAAGTCAGGAAATCCCATTATTAAGATCTGGTAACCCTGATCCCGGAGGATGGAAAACTTCAATGTAATAATGTAATAAAATCTCTATCAAAATGTAAACTCACGCAAAACTCCGATCGGATTCATATTGGCGGGTGAAAGTTTCAATAGGTTTATTTTAGTTTTTTAGAACGTATAATGTACTAGCGGCCGCCCGCGACTTCGTCTGCGTGGAAAGATTTTTTGCTATCCCTCGGGAACAATACATTTTTTCGGGATGAAAGGTACTCTACGTCCTTCTCTGTACCCCTAAGAACGTGTATGCAAAATTTCATGATAATCGGTTCAGTAGTTAAGACGTGAAGGCGTAAAAAACAAACAAACAAACGGACTTTCGCATTTATAATATTAGTAAGGATAGCATATTATGCAAAAACCGGCCAAGTGCGTGTCGGGCCACACGCAGTAGGGTTCCGTAGTTACATTATACCATACCATATTTTAATACCGCTATCATTTTTTACTTGAAAAAATAACTTTGTTTTTCACAGTGTTTGTATGAACGACAAAGTTATATTTGCGGTTTTGGAAGATGTACTATATTGCGAAAACTTATTACTGTATCTCGTTCAAATTAATTTTCGTTGAAAGTGTTCATTAAGATCTATAGCATTATACACTGGCCTGCAAAAGTAAGTACTACAGAGGCCTATTTTCATACAAACGAGGTAACTTTGATGCTTTGGTTCTCCGTCCAGGATTAAACGGGGTGTGATGTGATAATGGCCATTCAAAGAGTAAATGGAGGAGGCCCAGATCGCTAAAGAAACCCAACGAATTAAAAGAGTCGTTTACACCAGAGACCGAACGGACTTTTTAGTGTTACATTTTCCATACTTTTGATGTAATTTTAACTTGTTATTTTTTTAAGTTCAACCCTGACCTAAACGACTCTTCTAATCCGTTGGGTTTCTTTAGCGATCTGGGCCACCTCCATTTACTCTTTGAATGGCCATTATCAAATCACACCCCGTTTAATCCTGGACGGAGAACCAAAGCATCAAAGTTACCTCGTTTGTATGAAAATAGGCCTCTGTAGTACTTACTTTTGCAGGCCAGTGTATATTTTTTATTGGGCCCAAAGGATTATGCCGATTTTACTATACAAGCTAGGCCATGATGCGCTTTGAAGAAATTACCAAAATACTATAGTAATTTTATAGTGATTGCGTGGGAAGAATATCATTAAAATATAATGCGGGAAAAAAGAGAAATCTCAATCTCAAGGAGCCGTTTGGGGTTACATTTTCCTACTATATGACATTTTGTTATCTACCCCTTTTTGACATGACATGAGTCTGTCACAGATATGTATGGTTAATGCGCATCATGGCCCAGAATGCGGCATGATCCTTTCGTTAATAAACAGTCAAAATTTCATCTGGCACACCGACCCAGCAGCACTCAAAATAATAAATATATGCTCCTTGGCCTGTAATTGTTAAAATTATTTTATACTAGCGGCAGCCCGCGACTTCGTCTTTGTGGAAAGTTTTTTTCCACTTTTTTCCGGATAATTGGACCATTGTACTTTTTCGATTTTTTTCACCACAATGTAGCCCTTGCTGATACATCTTTTGAGATCTTAACAATTCACGTAGCACAAAACTCACGACACCAGGGGGTCAAGTCTGCTAAATGTTATCGTCAAAATCGTGTTTTAGTGGTGTTTGAATCGTAATGCTTTTTGAGATGTGTTTCCGTTTGGGTTTAGTGTCAAAAAGCATTACCATGATTTTGACGATAACATTAGCAGACTTGACCCCCAAGCGAATTTGCTTTTTTAAGCACTAACATTATCTATTCTGTGCTTTAAGCGAAATTCAGGCGGGGGCTATAGGTACAGAAGCGTTCAAAAAAACATTTTCAATGTAAAAACCATAGACATAGAAAAATTTTCGCTGCGCTCAAGAAGACCAACAGAGCGTGGAAAAGAGAAGTTAACATCATACGGACACGGTCTATGTAACAAAGAGACAAATAGGATCAAGTGACATGTGCCAATATTTTTTACAGTAAGAGGCCCTAGCGGTCCGCATTGCAAAGGAGCAATCACGATTTGCTTAAAATATTTGATAATCTTAATTAGAATTTAAAATAAAGGTATTGTGGAGCCATGGTGTCTTGTGCTCTAAGTAATTGTGATGTGACAAAAAGAAACAATCCAAGTAGGTAATCACACTTTTCGCAGGTAAATATTGCCACACATTGCTCTAAAACCAAATTTCGCTACATTTATTCGTTTATCGTCGAAGAAAACAGTATGGAATGTAATTTATTAATTTCCTTTGGCATATACAGGGTGGAATTTCTTAATGCCACTTGGAGGGAAAGTACTCTGCCATCTGTTGACTGGTAGTGAAACTAAAGAATT
The DNA here is from genome assembly GCA_943789525.1 of Agriphila geniculea. NCBI lineage: Eukaryota > Metazoa > Arthropoda > Insecta > Lepidoptera > Crambidae > Agriphila > Agriphila geniculea. The sequence goes on from OX038870.1 coordinate 5,990,327, forward strand.
TTTGTTTGTTTTTTGAATTTTCCTAAAAGTGTGTTATATTGAGACATCGTTTTATTTTTCCTGTAATTTTTACATTAAGTACTATCACATAGAATTATTTCAGATTTTTCTCTTTGCAAACTTCGGAGATAAGGGGGGGGAACGGTATTTTTTTTACATTTTTCATCATAAGTCGAAAACTATGCGGCCTAAGAAGAAAGAAAAAAATGTTTGAAAATGTGCAAACAGCGTTCTTTTATATGATACCCCACATGCCCTAGTCACCTCACTTCAAATTTTTAAGGCCCCTTTTCAGTCCCTGTTGTAAAAAAAGTCTTTTATTTTATTTCTTTCTTATTTGCAAAATAGTTGGGCAAATGTCATCTTAAACTGTTCTAAATTTCAAGTTGATACCATTAGTAGTTCTCGAGATATCCAGCTGTGACAGACAGACAGACAGACTGAGTCACACCATAAGGGTTGCTTTTTTACCATTTTGGTACGGAACCCTAAAAATTAAGTTTTTGTTTTGTTTAATTCATTTAATTGATTTTCAATGTAACAGAAAGTCGTGAAAGGCACGAGATCTGTGATTTTTTTACTTGATGTTATTTTATTACCTTTCAAATTGTATTTTTTATATCTCTAGGACTTCTAGATCCAGAAAAAATGATATTTTTGGCAGGATCAAATTAAATAAGAATAAATATTTTTTAATGTCATTCCAACAGGAAATAATATGGATGTATCTATAAGGGTATACTATATATTATATGTATATATCTTATATATCTTATCCATCTATAAGGGTATACTATATAGATGGATAGATCCCAACATGACCTGGGTGTTTTTGTCGACAAAATTAGGTGCACATTTCACGTCTAATTCATAAACCTGATAAAAATACGTAAAATAATTTAATTAGGTACTTAAATAAATATAAATTTTAAATTAAAAATGAGTTTCCGACCTTTTGCGATTGCGACCAAGTGCTAATAATTGCTATTATCGCTAGTCCAAGACCAAGACATTGTATATTTTTCGGTAAAATACTAACAATGTAAGCAAAACTAATATAGGTAAGTACCTACTAATTTTGCAATGCATTATGTGACTTACCTATATGTGAAGTAAAGTGTTATTTTTGAAAAACCACAGTACTTGTTGTATGGTCTGTGTAAAAAATAGTTCGGTCATGTCAATCCAGCCACGACATACACTGCCAGTAAAATACGTTTTAACACTGTCATTTTCAAACACCACATAGGTACCTACTTATAGGTAATTTACACATTGATACTATTATGTTAAGAGGATTGTCAAGCAAACGGTCTCCATACAAACGGGGATAACGTTTCCCACCCTCTAAACCCTAACCTACAGCAATGATTTTCTGGTATGTTTTTAAAATGCCTAAAAACTAGGACTGTACGTTTTGATTTTTTAAATATCATGAATAGATTTTGAAATATTTGCATTTTAGTGATTTCATACAAAACAAAAAAGTGCCAATATTTTTAACTCTACAATCTACAAATATTTAAAAAAATCAAAACGTACAGCCCTAGTTTTTAGGCATTTCAAAAACATACCAAAAATTCATTGCTGTAGGTCTTAACCTACAGTTAAACCTTAGTTTAGAGGGTGGGAAACGTTATTGCCGTTTGTATGGAGACCGCTTGCTTGACAGTCCTCTTAATGACACACATAAAATGCTAAGAGTTTAATAAAAAAAGTTCATAAAATTACATGAAAAACCGGCCAAGTGCGAGTTGGACTAGCGCACGAAGGGTTCTGTACCAAAAAACGGCAAAAAATTACGTTTGCTGTATGGGAGCCCCCCTTAAATATTTATTTTATTCTGTTTTTAGTATTTGTTGTTATAGCGGCAACAGATATACATCATCTGTGAAAATTTCAACTGTCTAGCTATCACGGTTCATGAGATACAGCCTGGTGACAGACAGACAGACAGACAGACAGATGGACAGCGGAGTCTTAGTAATAGGGTTCCGTTTTTACCCTTTGGGTACGGAACCCTAAAAATAGATACGAAATGCATAAAAACAAACACAGCATAGTGCAATGCAACTTTTTAAGATTCAAATGACTACAATTATCTACCTATATCTATTGTTCAGTGGATGTGCGTGCCTACATAATCGTTTAAAACAATGCGCTCATAAGTAATTCATTATTAGAGTTGAGATATCGCTGTAATATGTATTAGATTAGCACGACGACGCCCGACGACTAACGAAGGCCTGGCTCGAGGCGGGCCACGTGGGTTTATATAGCTCGCTAAATTCGCATCGAGTCCGCCGCCCGCCGAAATATTGAAAGACTACGCGCGTGAAGCTATCATAGAAAAAGCACCATTTTTAAAATTGTTACTTACCACCTTTAATCTTATAAAATATCCCGTGGATCTCGTTTTTGGGTTTATTTGCAAAACTTCTCGGAAACAGAACATTCGTTTATGTTAAAACCAACGCATAAAAATCTGCGATGTTAATTCCTTCAATCTTAATTGAATAGTTTTTTTTAACTAATTTGAAAGCGAACAAAAGTACTTAATAAAAACATGTAAAAATCGAGGATTCAGCGCTCCACCTCTACGCAACCGCCGCGTTGGAACGCGCACTGATTTGAACCCAAAACGTATAGAGTTACGTTCGATTTCACTCTACCACAGATCGACCCGCTCGGATTGATGCATGTTAAGGGCTTAACTACGCAGTGCCGGCCGGTACTTACAGTTTTGTCGGTGGCGGGCAAGGCAAGCCTCGCGAAGTGGAAGGCTCGTGCAGAAGAGATGCCAGAGACGGCGAAGGTGGAGCGAAAGTTTGTGCCGGCAGCGGCGGTCGCATACATGACTGCTGCTGCATATAAGAAGGCAGCGGAGGGTTCTCTTGGAAGAACTGGTTGAACGAGTACTGGAAAGGGTCGTACTGACTGGGCTGCCACTCGCGATCCATGAGTGACCACTCTGCCATGGTACACCGATACGGTCCCACGATTAAAGCGCAGCGTTAGTGCACGCGTGCACTCGCGAACGCATCATGCGCGCACTGAACACCCAGCTGAACGATGCCCCACCCGTTTTCCGCACCACCCATGCAACTTGTAAACAAACTGCAAATCCTTTATCTTGCAATGCAATACAGTCCGTCGCAACACGTGTCCGCCGATTCTAGCCTCTATTTATATAGCATTTAGGAGAACGGTCGCAGTTTGCGGCAGGTGCAGTGCAGCTATAGCCAGCAACTGATAAGGGACGGTTAACTGATTGCATAGTTAGAAATAACGAACAAACTTAGCTATAATTTTAGTTTCTGTTAAAACATGAATCACTTTGTTATTATTTGCATTATTTTTTCACTCCTCTTGCTCAAAAAGTCCGCCATTGTAACTTACAAGAGCTGGGATAAAATAGCATAATATTCTAAGTACCCCTAGGGGAGAAAGATTTTTCTTTTTTTTAATGTTTGTCTATTACCAATGAGCCTACTAAAACGAAATCTTTATTCATAAATCATAATCACGAATAAAGACTCGCTCGACTTCACTAGGTATATTAAATTATGCTTTATGTTTAAGGGGGCACTAGGGTTGCCAACTTTTTTTGGATCAAAGATAGTAGTTTTAAGATTTTTAGTGTAAAAATATAGTAGATGGCGATAAAGTCCAAAAAAATATACTTAGTAGGTTGAAGTTTTGGATGGACGATTTTAAAGAAGTTGCATTTTTCATACTTAAGTAAGTACTTACCTACTACAACGTTTTCATAATTTATTCAACACCATAAAGACATGTGTTTAATCACAAAAAACATTATGCAATTACTTGTGCATATTCGTACTTTTCTTGTTGCTTTTGTTTAATTTTTTTCACTTAAAAAAATATAGTAGTTTTGCCTACTATATAGGTATATTTTTTCAAAAAATATAGTAGGCGAGCCCTCAATATAGTAGGATACTATATTATATAGTAGGGTTGGCAACCCTAGGTGGCACCCTGAGCGAAAGTGGCGCCATTGTGAATTTCATTTAATAAAATAATTCTAATTTACAATTCTAGTAAGTTTTACGTGGAATTTTTAGGGCCCACAGTCTAGTATTTTTAGACGGTATCGTTACATTCCCTCGTTCGTATTAGTCACTGCTAAAAGTAGATAGCAAAACTGTTAAAAGTGGCCGTTTTAGACACATTTGCTAAAGTCTGTCTAAAAAAGCTGTTTATCTGAGAAAATTTTGAGTTATATAAACTGCAAATCCTTTATCTTGCAATGCAATACAGTCCGTCGCAACACGTGTCCGCCGATTCTAGCCTCTATTTATATAGCATTTAGGAGAACGGTCGCAGTTTGCGGCAGGTGCAGTGCAGCTATAGCCAGCAACTGATAAGGGACGGTTAACTGATTGCATAGTTAGAAATAACGAACAAACTTAGCTATAATTTTAGTTTCTGTTAAAACATGAATCACTTTGTTATTATTTGCATTATTTTTTCACTCCTCTTGCTCAAAAAGTCCGCCATTGTAACTTACAAGAGCTGGGATAAAATAGCATAATATTCTAATTACCCCTAGGGGAGAAAGATTTTTCTTTTTTTTAATGTTTGTCTATTACCAATGAGCCTACTAAAACGAAATCTTTATTCATAAATCATAATCACGAATAAAGACTCGCTCGACTTCACTAGGTATATTAAATTATGCTTTATGTTTAAGGGGGCACTAGGGTTGCCAACTTTTTTTGGATCAAAGATAGTAGTTTTAAGATTTTTAGTGTAAAAATATAGTAGATGGCGATAAAGTCCAAAAAAATATACTTAGTAGGTTGAAGTTTTGGATGGACGATTTTAAAGAAGTTGCATTTTTCATACTTAAGTAAGTACTTACCTACTACAACGTTTTCATAATTTATTCAACACCATAAAGACATGTGTTTAATCACAAAAAACATTATGCAATTACTTGTGCATATTCGTACTTTTCTTGTTGCTTTTGTTTAATTTTTTTCACTTAAAAAAATATAGTAGTTTTGCCTACTATATAGGTATATTTTTTCAAAAAATATAGTAGGCGAGCCCTCAATATAGTAGGATACTATATTATATAGTAGGGTTGGCAACCCTAGGTGGCACCCTGAGCGAAAGTGGCGCCATTGTGAATTTCATTTAATAAAATAATTCTAATTTACAATTCTAGTAAGTTTTACGTGGAATTTTTAGGGCCCACAGTCTAGTATTTTTAGACGGTATCGTTACATTCCCTCGTTCGTATTAGTCACTGCTAAAAGTAGATAGCAAAACTGTTAAAAGTGGCCGTTTTAGACACATTTGCTAAAGTCTGTCTAAAAAAGCTGTTTATCTGAGAAAATTTTGAGTTATATAACTAAATTATTAAAGTCAAAGTCAAAGTCAAAGTCAAAATTAGCTTTATTCAAATAAACTTAATTATTAAGTACTTTTGAATCGTCTATATTTTCCTACCACCCGTTCAAGACTTTTTTAACTGACAAGAAGAACGGGCGCAAGAAACTTATCAGCTTTAATAGCAATAAGTAACGATATTTACAAACTTAAATATATCGTTACCAGATAATTACAACAGGGTGACAGAATTATTGGCAACAAACATAGACTTATTATATTACTATCATTGGCAACAAAGTACTTACAGTAGTTATGTGTTACATCATTTCCACGCATTTTGATCTTTAAGATAATCGTCTACTTTATAATAACCTTTACCCATGAGCGTTTTTTTAACATGGTTTTTAAATTCATGCAAAGGAAGATCAATTACTTGTTGTGGAACTTTATTAATAAAGGCTATGCCTTTCCCCCTAAATGAACCTCTAGTTTTTGGAAGCCTAAATCTTGGAACGGCAAGTTTATCTTTATTTCTTGTATTAAACTGGTGATTATTGCTGTTCTTAGCAAATGAATCATAGTGTTTTCTTACATAAACTAAATTTTCATATATGTATTGGCCTGCCAAAGTTAAAATATTTATTTCTTTAAACAGTTCTCTCAAGGTATCTCTCCGCCGAAGATTGTATATGCCGCGAACAGCTCTTTTTTGGAGTACAAAAATATCTTCAATACTGGCAGCTGAGCCCCACAATAGCAGTCCATAAGACATAACACTATGAAAATAACTAAAATATACTAACCTTGCCGTTTCAATATCAGTTAAAAGCCTTATTTTCTTAACAGCGAATGCCGCTGAACTAAGTCTACTTGACAAGGCTTCGATATGTGGATCCCATTGCAGTCGAGAATCTAGTGTGATACCTAGAAATTTTGTAATGTCAATAAACTCGACTTCATCGTCATTCAAATTAATATTTAATTCTGTCTGCTCAACATTAGGCAATGAAAATTTTACACATTTAGTTTTTTTGGGGTTAAGTGCTAAATTATTACTATTAAACCAGTATCAAACTTTAGAGAGGGCACTATTTACTTCGTCCGAACAGTTACTACCTCTGTTTACTTTGAAAACTAAAGAAGTATCATCCGCAAATAGTACTGTCTCACATAAATTATTTGCGTAGTTGGGAAGGTCATTTATATAAATTAGAAACAGCAATGGGCCCAATATTGATCCCTGCGGCACACCCATATTGATGGGTGCTCCAGTAGATTCAGTTTTATTTATCACTACTTTCTGAGTTCTATTGAACAAATACGATTTCATAAGGCTAACTGATTTATCAGAGACACCATAATGTTCTAGCTTCTTTAATAGTGTTTGGTGATCAACGCAATCGAATGCCTTAGAAAGGTCACAGAAAATGCCAATTACATCTTGCTTTTCTTCCCAAGCGTCAAGAATATGTTTGAGAAGTGCAATTCCAGCATCAGTAGTACTTTTACCCTTGGAAAATCCAAACTGATTTTTATGAAGTATATTATTGTATGTGAAGTAATCTAATAATTGGGAATATATAATTTTTTCAAATATTTTACTAAGTGCTGGTAGTATAGATATTGGCCTAAAGTTAGCTGGGTCACTTTTATCCCCAGATTTAAAAAGAGGAATCAATTTACTATTTTTCATTAGATCAGGAAAGACCCCTTCGTCAATACATTTGTTAAAAATAAAAGCCAAGTAAGGGGCTAGTATGTCAATTATTGATTTAATAATGCTTGTTGACATGCCCCAAAGATCATTATCAAACTATGTTGTGTTTCAAAATTCAATATTCACAATTAGAATTTTGACAGCACCAAAAGGGTTACCATTATAAGTTTTTTTAAATAATTTATAATTATTCACACAGAACAAAGAAAAAATTTCAGGTAAACAGACTTTTTAGACAGACTCTATCTACTTCTACGAATGACTACGAGGGCATGTAGCGATACCTCCTAAAAATACTAGAGGGCATTATTATTTCTGTGACCAGGGGCCCTAAAAACTCCACGTAAAACATTATTAAAATCTTTTTCTATTAATAACTTATTAAATAAAAATCTCTGAGTTTTATTTTTTATTTTTACTGACAATATCCTAAAAGGTAAAACCGGCTATCTGCAAAAAACCAACTTTATAAATAAATAAAATAAAAATAAAAATAAAAAAGCCTTTTATTTCTTGCCAATTTACAAAATAAAATAAGAGTTCATCAAAATAATTACTTAACTAAATTGAATTAAATTACATAGTATTTGATTAAATGGATTATAAAATGAATTTGATTAATTAAAGTGAATATTAAAAAAATATTAATTATTATTTTTTTAGAAAATATATACATTATACATTTTAGGGCTTTGGCAAGAACCCCTCTCAGGTCGTTCCCCCTGTCCCTTGCTAGTATCAGCCAGTCTTGACCAGCTATGTGTGTGATCTCGTCTGCCCATCTAGTTTGCGGTCTGCCTATTTTTCTGTAGCCGGCTGGTCCTGGCCACACTGTGGTTCTTAATGTCCATCTGTCATCGGTCGTTCGGGCTACATGGCCCGCCCATCTCCATTTTAGTTTTTGTGCGTAGCTTAGGGCATCTATAACATCAGTCTTCTTGCGAATAATATTGTGTGGTATTTTCTGAAGTTTGTTTATTTTCATCAAACTCCTCTCCATACTTCTTTGACTTGTTTTGATTTTGTTTTTGATGTTAAGAGTGTATTTCCAAGTTTGACAAGCATAGTGCAGTATTTAGTGGCATCATTTGTATGGGGACCTTGCAAATCGTCAACAAAGGAAGCCGCTTGGCACAGGCGTACTTTGTGGTCATCTGAGCTGATTTAGCCCTGTACCCACGTGGTACCACCATGGTGGTAGCCAGGGGTGGGGGGGAGAGGTGCCTTATACCACGCTGCACTTTTACATCCATATCTCCATAAGTTTAGCAAATAGGTCGTGTTTGGTATCGTTTTCATATAATTCATTTCTGGAACAACTTTTACACTCGTTCATATAAAAAATAAAAGTTCTGCGTAAAAACAGAAAAATAAGAAAACAAAAATCTTACAAAATCTATGCCTACAAATAAACAACGTGATTGTGCTTTATAAAAAAAATATGATTAAACAGCCCTGTTTATATAAAATATATAAACATCAACTTTCTCATACAAATTATATTTATAAATGTGTCAAAAAAAATTGCGCCGCGCGGCGGTATTTGGGCGCAGTATATTTGGATAGGATTTATCACTTATTGTTTAATAATGTCACAAATTGGTCGTGTTTGGTATCGTTTCCGTATAATTCAAGGACGGGGAATTCATTTCTACTACAAAATCGTTCAAACTCGTTCATAGAAAAAAATTAAGTTCAGTGCAAAAAAGAAAAAAACTTACAAAATCTACGTCTACAATTAAACCACGAGATTATGGTTTATAAAAAAATATGTTTAAGCAGCCTTATTTATCTTAAATATATACACATAAAACTTTTCTATAGAAATTATATTTATAAATGTGTCAAAAAATTCGCGGCGGTATTTTGGTGAAGTATTTTTTGATTTGGATTACTTACTTATTGTTTAATTGGTAGTCCAATAATTTTACTTTCAAAGAGAGTTAAAGTTATAATTATTTTATTTACCTAGTTTAGTAATAACAAATTTATTTATTATTATTTTATTTAATATTATTTATTTTATATAATTATATATTATACAGAAGCGCGTCTTACTCTAAGTTATACGGTATCTACACCCGGAAAAGGAGTGGAACAGTGGCAATACTTCTGCTTTTTCCGGCCCTTTCTTTTAGAGCCGGAAAAAGCAGAAGTATTGCCACTGTTCCACGCCTTTTCCGGTTGTGATACCGTATCGTCTTTTGCTGGTGAAGGGGAAAAAGCGCTTTCGAAGCTTGGGGTGCTTATCCAATTGCAACGGAAGGATTTAAATACCCTAAAGAAGGAAATGTGGAACAGGCTTTGCCAATAAGTATTAGAAACAATCGTCATTGCTTTGTATGACAAGTAAGTTCCTGGTGATTGACTTTTGTGATTAAAGTTATTGTTGGAAATGTTGGAATGCATCTCCTTGATATTAATCAATGCAGAAAAGTGCTATTCAGGAAAAAGGACAGACAGCTGGAGAATCTCCACTAACCAGAGACGCCCTGTGCAACTAAAATTTTGCGAGCGATTTATCAGGGAGGAATGTATGGGGTCAACTTTTAAAACCAATCCAAAACCTGCCATGTTCTACAGACTGGGGTTGGGCTAAAAATAATGGCTTATGGGAGCCTATGTGGACCGCCCTATCCCAGCAGCCACAGCTTGCATGGAGTAAATAAGGTGTAAGTGTAAGCAAAAATTCGCAAGAAGGTGCAATTGTATAAAAAAATAAATAAAGTGCACCGAACCATGTGCACAGATGTGGATGCAGCGGAAACTGCCAATAAAATTTGTTAAAAATAGATAAAAAAAAAATTTTTTCTTAAATATTATGACAACTCTCTTTTAAAGTAAAATTATGGGACTACCAATACTAATCCTTGTTATTATTAAACAATAAGTGATAAGTCCAAATAAAAAAATACTGCACCAAAATACCGCACCGCGGCGCTACTGATTTTTTTTACACATTTATAAATATAATTTCTATAGAAAAGTTTGTGTATATGTTACGGCTAATACCCGAAGTGCGGCTAAACCTAGTTTTAGCAGGCTAAAACTAGGTGTAGCCGATAGCTGTTGGCTAAAACTAGGTGTATTCGATTTGCTCGCGGCTAATACTAGGTGTAGCCGGCTAAAACTAGGTGTAGCATGAGTTATCAAGAAAGTTATTTCTGTTGTCTGTTAAAAAAAATTAACCTCGAAATTTAAATTTCTAACCTATATTCGGGACCTACAGGAGTAAAGCATATCGGTTCACCTAGTTTTAGCCAACAGCTATCGGCTACACCTAATTTTGCCCGGCTTTGGGTATTAGCCGTAACATATGCAGGGTTATTTGTAAAACACCAACAACCTCGCAGGAGTAGATTACTAACATCATAAACAACAACATTTGTTCTACGACTTTTCCGAAAACAGACAAAAAAAATCGACTTTCCATACAAATGTCCGAACAGCTGATCGAGTTTTGTATGAAAAGTCGAATTTTTTTTGGCTGTTTTCGGAAAAGTCGTAGAACAAATGTTGTTGTTTATTATGTTAGTAATCTACTCCTGCGAGTTTGTTGGTGTTTTACAAATAACACTGCATATAAGGTCCTTCTTAAATAGTGCACAAAATTTTAAGGGGTCAGTGTATTCATGCATACAGACAACTTTTACTATGGTACCAACATTGGAATCGCGAAAAAAAATCTGCTGTTCCATAGAACATTTAAAACCGAATAGATCAAAATGTATGGAACAGCAGATTTTTTTTCGCGATTTCAATGTTGGTACCATAGTAAAAGTTGTTTTTTTTTCTTATTTTTCTTTTTTTGCACTGAATTTAATTTTTTTCTATGAACGAGTAAAAATGTTGTTGCAGAGATGAATTTTCCGTCCTTGAATTATACGGAAACGATACCAAACACGACCAATTTGTGTCATTATTAAACAATAAGTGATAAATCCTATCCAAATATACTGCGCCCAAATACCGCCGCGCGGCGCAAATTTTTTTTTGACACATTTATAAATATAATTTGTATGAGAAAGTTGATGTTTATATATTTTATATAAACAGGGCTGTTTAATCATATTTTTTTTATAAAGCACAATCTCGTGGTTTATTTGTAGGCATAGATTTTGTAAGATTTTTGTTTTCTTATTTTTATGTTTTTGCGCAGAACTTTAATTTTTTATATGAACGAGTGTAAAAATTGTTCCAGAAATGAATTCCTCGTCCTTGAATTATATGAAAACGATACCAAACACGACCTATTTGCTAAACTTATGGAGATATGAATGTAAAAGTGCAGCGTGGTATAAGGCACCTCTCCCCCCCACCCCTGGCTACCACCAGGGTGGTACCACGTGGGTACAGGGCTAAATCAGCTCAGATGACCACAAAGTACGCCTGTGCCAAGCGACTTCCTTTGTTGACGATCTGCAAGGTTGATGCCACTAAATACTGCACTAGCATATCGTCACCTGCAGGTTCACTTGGGGTAACTGACAAAACACGATGCTGTAGGAGAAGCATTTAAAGTTTTTTTTCGTCTTTAATCGAACATAACTTTTTTTCTTTTTAACCTTTTTTTAATTTGTATTTATAGAAATGCTTAGAAAAAAGCGGATTTCAGGCTTAAATAGAAATAATATCCAAATATATCCTATTTTAAGAAATAAATTTCAGTTACACCAAAATATTTTGATACTCTTGACAGTAACACCACATCAGCATAAAATGTTTTTAAAACAGCTCAGGTCAAAGTGGTGTAAACATAGTTGTACTTATAAAATGATTTAATCATTTTGATGCAAAGGGCGGTGTATATTTAATTGATTACAGTACATTTCAGTTAAAGTACATAAACATGTAGAGAATAATGAAATATAAACCTGATGCTTTATACACTAATGTTACTTAGATTCTAAAAAGGTGATGGTTTAGAATTTAGATAATATAATTTTATGATAAAAAGTAAGATAAAATTAAATAAAAACATTTATATCATTATGAAGTCTCATATTTATTGCGGAACATTAACAAAAAGTAATAAAAAAAACAGTAAGTAGGTATTAAACTTGCTAGGTCTCTGCTTACTCCTATCTTGACTCTTCAAGAGAGGAGTCTTCTTCGTCCGTTTAGTTAATACTTTCATGGCATAGGGTAGATTAGTGAAATCCCCATGGTACCTGCTAGGAATAACATTATCATTACATAATTTTACTAAATCTTTATACCTTCTTGACTTCTGATATGGCCAATCCTTTATTATAGAGGTTTCAATTCTTAAAATTCTTATCTTAGTCTTATTTCTAGTGTGCCACTCGAAGTTGATGGTTCACTGATATCCTTTTCTTTAACTTTTCCTTTACCCTTTCCTTTAATTACACCTTTTCCTTTTGGCTTAGAAACTTTTTCAGTTAATTTTATTTCATAAGTGGTCGCACCAGGTTTCATAGGATGTTTAGATTTAATAGTTTTTACATCCTTTTTCTTCATTGTGGCATTAATGGGTCACTGGGTCCCAGTCGATAAAATCAAAAAATTCAAGAACGTTTACATTGTAAGGACGAGGATTTATTCGAGCCGTTTCTATATAACTTTAGCACTGTGTAGGGCTCCAAACAATTATTTTTCTCACACGTTCTATAACAGAGTGCATGCTATCTACGGGCATATTGCTTTGTCCCGGCAGCAGGTAATAAATTTGAATGAGTTCAATATTTTCAGATGCTGTAAAAAAATCTTTGATATAGAATGTATTGTTTTATTACGATTTTGGCCGCTACAACAATCCCAATAAAATATGACTGTTTTATTCCCCTCTCATCAACATTTTGCAGATACTTTTAAATACAAGAACCCACAAGAACCATCTCGTTTGCGCCTCGTTTTCCATCACTTTCACCCAATGTGCAGCAAAAACCATTTTGAACGGAACTTTCATAAACCGTAAAATTAAAATCTGAATATTTTCGCGTGTAGTACAGTAAAATTTTATCACCTTGGGGTGTATTCAAAACCTTTGAATACTACTTTGGTGAATTATTGTTGAAATTAACATAATATTGTGGCGTATCTATGATTATATATTTTTTTTTACCTAAACTAAAAAATGTTAAATGCTTTTTCGGCTACATACATGCACCAACTTTATTTTCTACCACAGACGGATTTTGAAAAGCAGGGTAAAAGACTCACTCACCTGCAAATTAATGTAAAAACTGTCACTCATGGTTCGAGTCAAATTGGTGTAACGTGGAAATTATTGAAATGATAGTAACGTCAAATAAGGTAAGGTAAGAGTCATTGGAAAGTGTGCAGAATATTTTGGCGTATCCGTGATTATATGTTTGTTCACCTAAACTAAAAAATGTAAAGGCAATGCTTTTTCGGTCACATACTTACTCCAACTTTATTTTCTACCATTATAAAAATACACTAATATACTTTGCCTAAATGAATTAAATGTTTGTTACCTTAAAATTTGGTTGGAAGTGTAAAAAATACATACCTAAAATAAGTAGTGTATCTGCACTTTTTTAAAGGCTAGAGTTTTTTTAAATATATCATTCGAAAGAGCAGAAAAATCTAAGAAAAGCTGTATACTTAACTCATTTTACGTATTTTGTCATTTACCCCAAATGAACCTGCAGGTGACGATATGTCAAAGAGGGTAAAAGGTATGAATTCATTATTTTTCTTTTTAGTTTTACAGGGAAGTTGCCTTTCAATACTTCTTTATAGCTCCAAAACTTGTTCCAGGTCTTTTGAACTCTTTTTTCTACTTCTTGTTGGTTGTTTTGTGCACCTGAATGAAACTTGTTTTTCCAAATATATATAATCGCTCACATAGTCTAGCTGAACATCTTCTAGTTTTATAGGTTCGTGGCTGCTGTTCGTCATCACTTTAGTTTTGCTCAAGTTTATTTCTAAGCCAACTTCCCTGCTGGCCTTATTCAAGGTGGATATCATATACTGTAAGTCCTTATGATTATCAGCAAGAAGCACAATGTCATCAGCAAATCTTAGATGTGAGAGTGTAAACCAACTTTACAGTATCGCAATTTGAAAGTTTGAGGTTAGATTTAGGCATTGAAATTAAATAATCTTTCTGGTTGTAGATACGATTATGAAGGACAAACTATATGTCTGAAGATCTAAATGATAAAAACTGCAAATTTTTGCTCGGAATGTCTAAAAAAATGTAAATATCTTTGATAGGGCGAGACATTTAATTGGTTTTACCTGAATAAAAAAAAGCAGCTGTATAGTAATATGCGTATCGCTGTTAGAAATATTTAGCAAGACGTTCTAAACAATAGCTATCTTTTATAAAATTTTGTAACCTGTACTACAGAAACTGAATAAACAATTTTTATTGAAATATTTATAGTTTGTTTTACCTGTATAAAATATCGAAATATCAATGTGAAAACCTGTTATCTGGTAATCTTTACACTTTTCAGTGTGTTTTGACTAAAATAATTGCGTGAAGTACATTTTATAACTTTTACTATAGAGCCAACTATGAATAACGAAAAAAAATCAGCTGTTCCATAGAAAAGTAAAATTTTTATTCAAACTAATTTCGGCATTTTTTCAGTTCTTTTTAGATAAATTCTAAAGCTATGATTTTACAGCAAAGATGTCTTCAAGAAGAAATAACTAGACTAAATAAGCTACAACATGGTTTTTAAATCATCCTTTTATAATTAATAGTTCTCAAGATATGACGCTTCGAAATATGGGCAGTTAGGACTAGTTTGACAAGGGGAGACATTTAATTGGTTTTACCTGAGAGAAAGTACATTTAATAGACATTAGCTGATTCAATCCATGAAATTTTAGAATGCTAAAACTATGTTACTCTGTTTTAGTTGTAGTGATTATGAATATTTTTCATAAATTTTAACAACAAAAACTAACTAAAAACACGTTACTGGGTTTTACTCGAAAGTAAAAAAAATACATAACATTAACATAACATTAGTTAGTTTTTAAAATCTGACTTTTTCTAGATACGACCTTATGCTTTTCATGTCCAGAAAATAAACTTTACCGTGGTGAGACGTTACTTGGCTTAGAAAAAGTCTAGAACAATCTTTAATAAGACAATAATGAGAGGAACTTTGATTTTCAAGAAATAGTAAATGTATAATTTTCGGATTGCTTTTTTTGGCAAATTCTGATTTATATGAAGGACCTACAATTGTTTTATTGTTTTTCAATCCATAAATTATAAAATTTATATTTGAGTTATTCTTTTCAAATGTTTTTATATCGCGAAAAGTAACAGGGAATGACATCCTGCTTGTGTCAGAATATTGATCCTTGTTTAAAATATTTAAACATGCTTTTTTAGCTTGAATTGATTTAGGTAAACTGATAAAACTTGAACCTCTTAGAGGTTGGTATTTATTGAGATTGACCTCAATATATAAATTGTTTAAAAAATACCATCCGCTATCACAATGTTCAAATTCCTCGATACTTTTTTCGAACTGATTCAAAAAACAGTTTTTCAAAGTCATAATTAAAATACAAGATTTTGTTTTTCGTGGTAAAAGATTTAACTGATTGTGAATTATCTTTAAATTGTATAAATGTAGCAAAAAAATTAAGAATTCACTTTGACACATGTGTGTTTAATAAGGTACTCATCTAAAAGAGATTTTAGCTTATAACGAATTACAGTAAAAAAAATTATCAACTGAAGCTGATAGAATTTGGTCAGTCGCTATTATTTTGTACGCTAAAATACGATTACGGAAGGTAGAAGTTACGATGCCTACACCATCTCTATGTTTTATGGTATGATTATTATTTTTATGAAAATTACTTCTCAGATGACCCACCCATGATTTATTGTGTACAGATATGTTACACGCGGTACAGAAAGGCATAGTAAGTGATTATAAAATTAAAATTAAACAAACAATTTTTTTTAAAAGCAAAATTTTGTTTTAAAACCAAAAAGTAGTAAGTACGAGTTAAGGTATTAAAATAATTACAATTTAAGATTTAGGTAGGTACCTAATTTAAAAATAAAACAGTAATTTTAACACTATAAGTAAGTAAGTTTCACCGTCACCAATATCGTTTTGTAGCAAACATCGACAACGTAAGTAAGTATTACTAAAAAAATAAAGAAAATTTCATTACGTAGGTACCTACCTACCTAAAAATAAAATTAAGACCTAACTTCTTCACTGCAGCTGGCTTCCTCAGCCCGCAAGATGCTAAACAGGTCCGGTCTCTTTGACCTGTAATAAAAAAAATTGTTATAGTTTAGCACTGTAAGGTAGGTTACTACCTAGTATGTTTGAATGTTGACACGAAAAAACGACTAAACCGATTTAGATAAAAATTGGTAAATAAATAGTTCAAAGCCTAGAACTACAAATTCGATTATTATCCCTGTTGTGTATTCCCGTAGAATGATTTCTTTACTCATGAATTCTATAGACCGTTCGGACGAAGTCGTGGGTGGAAGCTAGTAGTGTATAAAATCAGTAAAGTTTCAATAGTGAATATAGACTGCACTTGATTAGAAAAAGAAAAGAAAATAAGTATTTTACACTTCAATGAATGAAACAATTTTATTACCTGTGAGTATGAGTTGTGATAAAATCTGGTGGCGGCGAAGCTTTGCGTTTGGATCCGGCCACACCCGCTCAGCCGCCGAGCTGCGAGCAAAATCAAGTAGCGTCCGTGGCGGCGACGGCGTCGTCGAGTCTCGCGACTTCTTCGTAGTGGCCGGGGTCTTGCGCTTGCTCGGTTTCTTGGTGGCTTTCTTTGGCGGTGGTGGTGCAGCAGACACCACTGATGACGCTTCGAACTCCGAGTCAGACCTGTAAAAATATTTATTTATTTAGACACAAGAAAAAAATGTGGCTTTTTACCTGTAAAAAAAATCACCTTGAATGAAATAATTGACAAATAAAATAAAATAAATCCCTAAATACTTACTAACATTTTTTATTTGTAGACCGTTGGCCAGCTATTGAAGAACGCACTCAAATAATAGTGTAATTTCTGGCTTTGTAGGGCTTTATAAATAGAAAATAGCACTTACTCATCAAAAAAGATGGTCAAGCGTAAGTTAAGTAAGTATTAACCGACTTTGAAAAAGGAGGAGGTTCTCAATTCAAATTATATTGTTTTTTTACCGACTTCAAAAGGAGGGAGGTACTTAATTCGACCCGTTTTTTTTGTATGTACACCGATTACTCGAAGATAAGACGGCTGAACCGATTGAAATGATTCAAACGTTATTACATTAGGTAAAAATTCAAGTTGATCCCATTTTTTAAATTTTGAAATCGGTTCAGTACTTTTCAAGTAATCTTGAAAAAAGCACGAAAATTGTATGATTTTGTGTGAACTACCTCGAAGATCAGTCGTATAACTTCTTTGTTTATGAACTGAATAAGATAATTATTTTTTTGTTGGAAAAGGGATATCTTATGTGTAGTTCTTTAACCGACTTAAAAAAAGGAGGTTCTCAGTTTGACCCGCATGTATGTATGTTTCTCCGCGATTAACTCACGTTTGGCTGACCCGAGTTTTCTACCTAAATAATATACCTACACTACCTAATACAAAAGGTACCTACACTAAAAATTCAAAAAATAAAAATTGTTTAAAAAAACAAAAAACCGACTTCAAAAAACCTACCTGTGGCTTTTAGAATAAAAAAAAGGAATTTGTACTCCAGCCCCACCCGACTTCAATAGACGTGTTTTTATTATTACAAATATTATTTCTTGCTTTTTAGAGGTAGGTTTTTTGAAGTCGGTTTTTTGTTTTTTTAAACAATTTTTGGAACAGCTGTTTTTTTATCTGATTAAGTTGGTCCCATTGACAAAGTTGTTGAGTTTGATGGTCTAAGCCAGGGGTCTCCAAACTACGGCCCGCGGGCCAGATCCGGCCCGCAAGCGCCAACAATCCGGCCCGCGAAAGCAGGCCGGATCGTACCAACGATACTGTAATTTACAGTATGTTGATACGGAGCTAGCTAGATCCTGGCCCTTGGGACTTCGTGGAGAAGTAAGTCTGGCCCTTTTGCTAAAAAGTTTGGAGACCCATGGTCTAAGCCATACCACAAAGTTTGATCACTGTTCAAAAAAACACACTGTATAATAACGTTGAAGTATATTTAATGTTAATGAAATAATTTACCTAAGTACAATTTCGATTTAAGTTGATTGAAATAAAGGTAAAAAACCGGTCAAGAGCGAGTCGGACTCGCGCACCGAGGGTTCCGTACAATCATAAATATATTTGGATATGTTATTTTAGGACAGTCTTTAAAAAAGTAGGATAAACGGCAGACAGGTGGAAGGGCGAACAGGCGGACGGTTAATTTACAAATGCTGCTTATGGTGACTGAAAAACGTTTCAGCCACTCCACATTGCAAAATGTTTATATTACTAGTCCATCAGCCATTTTAATGTCCCCACTGCTGGGGCACAGGCCTTCCTTATGGGTGGATAAGGAGGACGGGCCATAACCCACCACGCGGGCCCAATGCGGATTGGTGGGTGTTAACGACTGCAAATGCAGCCGGGACCAACGGCTTAACGTGCCTTCCGAAGCACGGAGGAGCTCGAGATAATAAATTTTTGGTCACCCATCCCATGACCGAACCGTGCGAACGTTGCTTAACATCCGCAATCGCTGGTCCAGGCGCTAAACCACTGCGCCACCGAGCTCCTCGTTATTATTATATTACTATATAGTAATATATATAATTACTTAGTAAAGTATGAACTTATTCTTCGTTTATTCGTACGGCAAATAGTAGGTAATTATATTAGAACCAGCCACCAATTTATTATTGTAGTGTTAGGTTGCGCCATCTCTTGACCCATAGTGGAACTACTTTTTGCCCTTAGGTTAGCATGCTTAGGACAGCGCCATCTGTTAACTGGTAGTGAAACTAAAAAAAAATTGTTTGTTTTTTGAATTTCTAAAAAAGTGTGTTATATTGAAACATCGTTTTATTTTTCCTGTAATCTTTACATAAACTACTATCACAGAATTATTTCAGATTTTTCTCTTTGCAAACTTCGGAGATAAGGGGGGGGGGGGGGGAACGGTATTTTTTTTTACATTTTTCATCATAAGTCGAAAACTATGCGGCCTAAGGAAAAAGAAAAAATTGTTTTAAAATGTGCAAACAGCGCTCTTTCATATGATACCCCACATGCCCTAATCACCTCACTTAAAATTTTTAAGACCCCTTTTCAGTCCCTGTTGTAAAAAAAAGATTAATTTTATTATTTCTTTCTTATTTGCAAAATAGTTGGGCAAATGTCATCTAAAACTATTCCAAATTTCAAGTTGATACCATTAGTAGTTCTCGAGATATCCAGCTGTGACAGACAGACAGACAGACAGACAGACAGACTGAGTCACACCATAAGGGTTCCTTTTTTAGCATTTTGGTACGGAACCCTAAAAACTAACCTAAATCACAGAAATACCATCTTTTTATTTTTTGTAGAATAATTATTCGATAAGTACATAATTTTAGTAGAAATATGTCTTTTTCTGTCAAATGCACATTATTGAGCTATATTTTTTTATTTGTTTATATTTGTTTTATCATTTCTGGATTAATTTACATTTTCAAATCAAAGTTCAAAAGTAAGTATGATTATAAATATCATAAAAAAAGAAATAGGTACAAGCAGATCCGAACGTAACTATTATATTGGGAACATTTTTTGTAAATTATAATAACGACGTATAGGGGGTCACTACACAATATTCTGTTTATCAATTCTCGACAGTATTGAAAGAAAAGAAAATGGTTTTTGAAAATAAATTGCTTGAGTTAAATTTGGTCTTGAGACATTTTTATTATTTCACATAAAATTGAATTATATTTTAATATAATAACTTTGTAATATAATCATCACCCACTGCACAAGGTGAGCGTCGTCGATGCTTAAGTTGCATAATCGTCGTAGGTTCTCAAAGTCATGTCAGAACTTGTTGAAGTTGGAACCGAAATGAAAATGTATCTTTATTATTATCAACTTTTTATTTAAAAATGATGAAAAACAATATTTCTTAATATTCTTCCAAAGTATGACTTTATGATTAGGACCTTGATAACGCTTAAATAATAATTAGGAGCAACATAATATCTCTTTTTGTTTAACATAACATAAGATTTAGTTGATTTCAAATAAATTTTAGAAATAATTTACCGTAATCGGGATACACAAATATTTGTTATAATTAATACAACCTATTCATTACAGCTTAGTGTTTTTAACCCACAGTATTTGAGTACACTTTGAGAATCGTTGATTCGAACTATCGCGCAAAGCTTGCACAAGTTCTAAATGTTAGGGGGTTACATGAGCGCGTTGGTATTAATTGACATTGTTCAATAATAATTTTGGATAATATGATGTAGATGAATGTTTGGAAAAAAGTTTGCCCGACTTCGATTATACTCAGCTGTGCTGGGTTCTAACGAAACAAGTGTTCATCCAGTTTTTGTGAACAATAAATAGTTATGTAGTCTATATATATTATTGTGTTTCCTCGTTTACAAGTGACGATATCAAAAAATCGAAGTCGTTACTTTTTGAATCAGTGACGACGAACAAAAGAAATATTTTACGTAAGCAAAGGGGGAAGGAAAATCGTGACTTGGAAGATATTATATCCCTTTTGAAAGTGCTAGATCTTGATGTTACTCCAATATTTGTTGCGCGGCAGCTGGAAAAATTACCGCCAGTAACCTTCGACCATCTCGACGTTACCAAACTATTAAAGGACTTAACCCTGCTTAAATCACAAGTGCAAGAGATCAGTGCAAATTATATTTCTCAAGAGCAACTTAGAGTGGAGTTAAATAATTTAAAATATGACTCAATACCGCAAAAGATCGGGTATGATTTTGTTAATAATATAAATACGAGACGCGGCGGTACTGCCTGTCAGGATAGTGGCCCGATGGGATTGTCGTTGTCGTACGTGATTCTAACTCTCCTTTGCACAACATTAGCGTTGAAAAGCTGCATACGGTGCCGAACGATGAAAATATTTTATTGAAATCTAGCGACCAACACAGTGAAATACAAGAGGGTAAACAAAAAACGCGCAACACAGTGTCGAACACAGGCGACACAGTGTCATCACGTCACTAGGTAGCGGGAAAATGCCGACTCCGGTGCTATCTCCGAATCCAAAATTTGGATCCGGTTCTGACATACAAGGGTTGTCTCCTCATCGTTCTTCCAATGTGGATTCTTCGGTCCTTCAAAACAAAGAAGTAGCTAAGTCTCACCACACTTATGAACATCAAAATAGTGAAATAACTGGTGAATGGATCATGGTACAAAATAGGAAGGCGAAGCCAAAGTATAGGTACCTTTTTTTTTTTCTTTTTTTTTTTTATATGCTGAGGAAAAACGCATTTACGCGCTTCCCTTCCCGTTGGTGACCGGGAAGGGGGTATATGGGACTCGCCAGGAGGGGACCGCAACATTCAACGTTGCGGCTCCCTCCACGACTGCCTCCCGTAATTCCACCAAGTCAAAGCTCGATGGAATCCCAGGAGGAGGGAATACCCACTAAAAAACCCCGGCACTTGCCTCTCGCCGCCGGTTGGCCCTGAGGGACACCTGTGGGACTCACCTCATTAGACCCGGCGGCCGGCCCGGTTATCCGGGCCTCATCGCGGTTGGGAGATGGCCGAGCAAGTTTAGCGATCTTCCCAGACGGTCGGGACCGTGCAATGCAGGCGATGGTTCACCTCCCATCACATACTTGGTCCCATTTAAGGGGGAAGGAGGTTCGCGTAGCGACGCCTCCGTACCCCTACCCGCCTGCGGCGAAGAAGGGCCGCCTGAGCGTCCTCTTCGCGAGCCCTCTCCGCTGTCTCCTTCTGGAGGACAACGTCCTCACAGAAGGAGACTACCGCCTGCCACGATCTCTCACTACCCAGCATCGCATTTACGACACTGGGTAGAGAGATCTCTCTCTACCCAGTGTCGTAAATTCTCCACCCACCACTGCCACGAGCTCCCGACGCTGCGCTGACCACGCAGGGCACACTTCGAGTGTGTGCTGCGCAGTGTCCAGCATCGCGTCGCACTCATGGCATCTTGGAGTCTCTTCCCTCCGGATAAGGTGCAGGAACTTGCCGAAGCAGCCGTGTCCCGCAAGAACCTGCACCAGGCGATAAGTTAAGACACCGTGCTTTCGGTATCTCCATTCGCGTTACAGCGGGCGCACCGCCTCCACCGTTCTAACACCCGCTTCTGGAGACTTTAGTCGGCGTTCCCACTCAACCATCACCTCCTCTTCCACCCTCTGCCTTATGGCGATGACTTCCTCTGGGGCCAGGCGGTCCCCCGTCTACGAGACTCCTTCTTCTCCAAGAACACCCTTTTAAGGATCTGCGCCTCAAGTTCTCACGGGGGAGTACCTGCTAACACGCATGCTGCCATCCAGGAGATTGTCTTATATCCGCGGATCAGACGTATCGCGATCACGCGTTGTGGTCTCCTGAGGAGTCTGCAGTTCTCTCCGTTTAAAGAGTCTGCCCATACCGGAGCTCCGTATAGGGCCATACATCTCAAAACCCCGGCGTATAGCTGTCGGCAACTGCCGTCGGGGCCACCAACATTTGGGAGGAGCCGTCCCAAGGCCGCCGCTGCCTTTTCCAGTCTCGGCGCCAGCTGACGGAAGTGCTCCGTGAATCGCCAGCGCCCGTCAATTACCAACCCCAGATATTTGATTTGGGGCTTTAAGGGGACCAGAACCCCATTCAGATTAATATTTGCCCTGGCCGGTGGCCCTCTTCTGGGGCCATGAAAAATTATGGCCTCAGTTTTACGGACCGCTACCTCGAGGCCCAACATCTGAATCCTCTCGATTACTAGTTGTGTCCTTACGCCAGCTAGATTTCTTGCATCCCAATAGTCCTCCCCCTTTGCAGTGACCAACGTGTCATCTGCGTAGCATATGATGCTCATCTTAGGGAGGAGGACACCGCGAAGAACCCAATCAAACCCGAGGTTCCACAAGAGTGGACCCAACACCGACCCCTGTGGAACCCAGCGCGTCATCCTGCGGGTTAACAGTTGCCCATCCGCATTAATGTAGAGGACCTCACGATCCTCTAAATAGTCCTCTAGGATTCGCCTGAGGTTTAGGGGAATCCGATGATGTCTTAAAGCCTCCTTTATCACCGAGTAGGGGAGCGTATTAAAGGCATTCTTAATGTCAAGAGACACTGCCACCATCTGCTCTCCTCTTTCCAACGCTCTTTCCGTCAGCTCCTTCAGGGCCATGAGAGCATCCATTGTGGACCTCTGCCTGCGGAACCCAAACTGATTCTCCGAGAGATTGGGGCCTACCAATTCAAGATGCTGAACGACTCGCTCCGCTATAATACGCTCTAGCATTTTCGCGAGCTCGTCCAGCAAAACAACCGGCTGATAAGCCTCTGGAGAATCAACGGGTCTTCCCTGTTTTTGCAGCAGACAGAGGCGACCCTTTTTCCACGTCCTGGGAAACACACCCGACTCTAAGCAGTCGTTAAAAATCGCCCTAAGGTGTTCCCCGAGATGAGCGAGGGCAATGGGCAAAATCTTTCCCGGGATACCGTCGAGCCCCGGGGCCTTCCTCTTTCCCCTCAGGCGATCAACAACGACCTCGAATTCACTGTCCGTGACTGGAGAAAACACGTTATTTACCTCCGCCAGATCTCCTCTTACAGACGACACTAGGGAAGGAAGAACAGGAATCTCTTCCGGGAATAAACCCGCCACCACTTGGTTGAGGAGCTCTGGATCCACGTTTTCCGTGGCGGGCGCCTGATTTTTCATTTTGCTCCATAACATTCGGTAAGGATGCCCCCACGGGTCCCTGCTGAGGTCTTCCAAGAACTCCTTCCAAGAGCTCTCTTTTGACCTACCAATGGCCTCTTGTAGTGCCGTTTTTGCCTCCCTATATGCTTCTCTGAGTCTGAGCTCCTCACCAGGTTTCTGAACCCGTCTACGTCTACATCTCTGCAGTGCCCATCTATACCCCTGACAGGTGTCCCGAAGAGTGCAGATATCTTCGGACCACCAATAAACTTGGTTTATGTTCGGCGGCCCAGTAACACGAGGCATAGCAGCTCTGCAAACGGCGCTCAAAGATGCCTTTAATCACTCGACTTTTTCCTCAATGTTACCATCCCCCAGACCATCACCGTCCATGCTCCAGGCCTGCACTAATGCGGCTTCATTAGCCAACTCCTTATTTAATTTCACCACCGAGTATCGTGGGAAACTGATTGGCGTCCGATTAGAAGTATGCTGTCTACTCGAAACCGATGAGGGGAGACCCTGAACCGAATATATCTGTGATCGGACAGGGTCTCCGGACCAACGAGAACATGCCAATTGCTAATACGTGTGGCGAGGGCCGAGGTAGCGAACGTGAGGTCCACTATGGACCCCCCCGTACCCCGCACACACGTGAAAGTATTTCCTTGGTTAAGGAGTTCCACACCTTGAGCGGTCGCCCATTCAAGAACAATTTCTCCCTTTCGATCCGTGCTACGGGAACCCCAAGCCTGATGCCAAGCATTGAAGTCCCCTAAAACTAGAACCTGCTGAGGCGCCTGGCGTTGGACCACACCGCTCAGAACGCTGATCCAACGCTCTAGTTCTTGGTCGCCTCTGTTGGGGGAGAAATATACACCGACAAGTGCAATTTGTCCCCAGTTGGCTACCACGTAACCCGGTCCCCTCTCTGTAACTGAGAGGGGAGGGGAGTGAGCTGCATAAGAGGGGACCATAATGGCGACTGTCTCATCGCTATCACCCGCCCAATTGGGTCTCTGGGGAACGCCTTCTCACCACTGGTAGAGCCAGGGATTTCAATAATGCGGGCACCAGTCTGCGATTGACGCATTTTGATTGACTCAATACCCAGGTCCTGCACCTTCACCGCTTGGCGAGCCTTAGAAATGGCCTGAGCGTATGTCACTCCACGCTCTGCCGCTTCCTGTGAAACGGTAATTACAATCGCAGAGGAGCGTGGAGTATCCAGCTTTGTCTTCTTCCTTCTGTTCGTCTTGGCCTTTTTGGAGGCTTGTGGACCCCCACTGGAGGCTTCGAAACCACTGGACCTGGAACCGGGGCATTCGCTGCTGTTGCGGCAGCTGCCGCTGCAGCTGCTGCTTTGCGCCTTCTCTTTTTTTCTCTTTTGCTCAGAACTTCATTCCAATCTTGAGCAGCAGGGTCTGGCCTCTGTTGTTCAGCTTCTGGCTGTCTGCTGGTGGAGGGCTTTGAATTATTCACTTGTTTCGGTGGTGGGATGGGCGCCAACGGTGGAGGCATCTTCTCCCTATCCCCAGCTAAGGGTGGGCGCATTGGTGGAGCTGGCGGCAACCTCATTTCCAGGCCCTCAATGCGAGCACTAACCATTGTCCCAACTGTTCTTGCTACGTAAGCTTTAAGCTCCTCTGACAACCCTGGCGACTGCACCTCCACTGGAAGAGACTGTGCTGGAGCTATCACTGGTTCAGGACGATCCTTCTGCCTCTCGAGTCTCTCGGCAACATCCCGCTTGAATGCTTGCAGTTCCTCACGGACCAACTCGAGTTCCCTCGCTAACCTCACATTGTCTGCTCTGAGGTGTCGCGTCTCTTCGTCCACCGACAAATTGGTCAAGCTTTCCATCACCATCTGTATATCTGCACGGGCTGACATGATAACATTTTTGTGTTCTTTCTTCATGTTGCCCGTTGACCTCACGACGTCATACATTTTACCCATCCATTTCTGCACAACCTTCACCATCTGTGGTTGTGTCAGTGTGTTTCTGTCGAGGGTGCTCTCTACTGGCGACGGGGTCCTAGTGTTCCTCGGTCGTTCTCGATCACTCGCTTGAGACGACAACGACGGGGACCTCGAGCCCGTCTTCGGCTTTTTCACCTGCGGCTCGATAGGGGAACCTTTCTTTTTCTTCCCTTTTCCTTGCTTCCCTTTTCCCTCTTCTCGAGACATCTCATTCTTTGCTTTTTCTATCTCCGTCCTATCCTTTCTATAATTAAGTGCTTCTTTAGCTGGCGTTAACCCAGTATAAGGCCCAACTGATTTAGACGTCAGGGGAATAAACCTCCTATTAGCGTCCTCCTGATCATTTTCACCTTCCGACTGTGAGTCACGTTTGCGCCTCCCTCTTTTCCGAGTACCGCTGCTACTTCTAGGGTATTCCTCATTCGGGGTCTCACTCCTGGAATAAGCGTCTCCACATGAAGAAGCGTACTCTTCAATATCCATTTCACCCAAACCAATTGCTCGTTCTACCTCATTTTTCTTCAAACACACACGAAGCTCCTTGTTGGTGGGCAAGGAACAACCCGATGCAGAGTCAGACACAATTTGCACCTCACTATCCAGTTCGACCGCATCCTCGAATGCGTCTGACACAACCAAATCAGGTGATTTCTCATTTGCGCAGTTTTTAACCGGACACAGCGCATTGTCCTCAATGCCGAGCCTCGACCCAGCAGCAGAGCGAGTAACCACCCCTTCTCTTGTTTTGGCACTGTTTTTGTCCGGACCCAGCGCTCTGTCCAATTGATTATCCAAAAGGCGATCGTTGCCCCCCCCAGAATACGCGGGGCAGCCAAGCACCGGAGTGCTCGGGAGGGATTCTCCAACTGCGGGGCAGCTGGTACCCTCCTGGGGTAGTTTCTTTTTACTACTCGCAATTTCATGAATTTTTCCGACCAACCATTCACTAAGTTTGGTTTTTATAGTGGTATCCTTCCACGCAGCCCCCACTTGAAGTGGCGGCCTCCGGCCCCGCACCACGTACGAGGTTACGGCGTTCCCAACACTACGTCCGAAAAGGACCGCTGGACCTACAGAAGGCCCCCAACTCTCCGACCCGCACCGCCGCTACTCGGAAACGTCCAAGACGCCGGCCGGGTCCCACCTTTGCCAGACTATTCGCCGCCACTGCAATAGCAGTGGCGCCCAGGGTGCACCGCGTGGAGGTTGTCTGGCACGCACCCCAAAGTATAGGTACCTGGGCCAAATGGGCGTACATAATAAGGAAGGTGGAAAATTTAAGGCTGCAGAAAGGAAATGTCCTATTTTCATTACGAATATCCTTAAGGATACTAAAGAACAAGATATAGTAGCTCACATTTTTGAGGAAACGAAACAGAATGTTATTTTACAAAAAGTGTTAATGAAAAAAGAGACTGACTACAATGCTTTAAAATTTTTTGTTCCGGTTTCTTCATTGGAATTATTTTTAAATGAGACGTTGTGGCCAAAAGGAATCATATTTAGACGCTTTGTACGTAAAAAACCTATTGACTCAATACGAGGTAGCTACGAAAAAGACAATACAGAAAATAATGGATAAAACAGTTAAGCTAGCGAGTTATAACTGCAAAAATGTCAAGCGATCCATTGACGACATCAGGGAGTTGCAACTACAACCCGCGTGTGTGTGCGATTAAAATAGTTGTGAGTGACCGCTCAGTGCTTGTGCTAAGTATATATATGCCCACGGATGTGTCTCAAAACCTACCAGAATTTACACACTGCCTCGGTGCGGTAAGCACTATAATTGATTCTTGTGACGTCCAGCTTTATGCTCACCCGCATGAATTTTTTTATGACGAACTTATGAACTATTGTGACGATAATTAATGGTTTTGTGTTGACATCGATAAGTTAGGATTGACATCTGATACATTTACATTTATTAGTGACGCACATGAAACAACCCGCTGGTTGGACCATTGTTTAGTAACGAAATCGGCATTTTGCTTGGTGGATAATGTTTATGTTAAATATGATACCGACGGCCCAAACGAATAAAGCCGTAAAGATTTTTACATGACTTTTAAAATTATCGCAGATTCGCTATCTAGAGATGCTATTACATTATATCAATTTTTAACATAAATTTATCACTGTTAGTTTTTGTGTTACAACGAAGGACGTCTTTATACTTCTTTATACGTCTTTATACTATCAAAATAATAGCTAACTTTTTACAAATATCAAGTCCGATCCTGCAGCATCTCGTAACAATGCATGATATATTTAATTTCGTATATTATACTGATCATAGCGTAAAAATTAAAACTATGTGCTCCAGTTAACATTGTAACGTTTGTACTATAGAACATTTCATATGACGAAAAAAATCGTGAAGTAAGAATACACGAAATAAAATTAAATTTTACAGTACTAGTACTAGTATTTTACGTAATATTTTTTACGCTAGTTTTCGGCTAGCATACTCAAACATTTATTGAAGTTACATTTAAATATGACTTGAAGTCATATTTAAGATCAAAATGATCAGTATAATATACGAAATTAAATATATCATGCATTGTTACGAGATGCTGCAGGATCGGACTTGATATTTGTAAAAAGTTAGCTAAAGACGTGAAATATTGCTTGACCTTATTTAGGACTAGCGTCTGCCCGTCAGTTCATCCGCATGGAATTTCGAGAAGATCTTTTAGGGCGCCTTTAACCAGGACAAATAGTATTCTATGTTTTAATTTCATCAAAATCAGATGAGCCATTTTTACGTGACTAAGGGGGTCCCTACCAAGCGCACTGCCCACTTTTCCTCTCTGCTCCTCCTCCACCTCGCACTCTCACTCTCCCCCCCTCTCCCCTTCCCCCTTCTCCTCCCTCTCCCTCTCCCCTTCTCCTCTTCCTCTCCCCACTGATTTCCACTCCATCACCCCTCGCTCTCCATCTTCCTTGCTCTCTCCACTTCCTCTCCTCTTGTGTACCCAGGGAAATTGGGGTCAGGCTGCTGGCACTGAATATCGCTCCATAAGAGTGGCATCTGCTCACTTGATAGTGGGTAGTAGCATAAGAATAAATAAAACTTACTAGAAAGGACACTCCCGCCCCGAACGGGCTCAAAGTCACGATATTAGCCTACTTGTTAAACGGGAAACTCAGTCGGGCTTAGGGTTACGTTTGAGAATGAGGTGCGGCGGGGGGGGGGGGGGGGGGGCGACGACGACGACCACCAGTAGATCGATCGTACTCTAACAATTCTTTGTTCATTTATTACCAAAGTTAGAAATATTATTTTTAGTTTAACTGAAATTATTGAAATATCTAAAAATCCTGAGATTTGCAAAATCCGGCCGCAATCCTGAGAAGAGTCCAAAAATCCTGAGATCTCAGGACAAATCTTGAAATTTAGTAACCCTAGTCGGGCTGTTACGGCCGGCGTCGCCGCACGCGCGTTTTCCTGTTTGTGCGTTCCGTACGATCTTGGAAACGAATAACAATGGCGTCAAGTTATTGTGGAGTGTTTGGTCATACAACCGCCTTAAAGTATAATAAATAGAGTATCAGTCATACCCAGCTTTATACAATACTATTTCATATCTATTCTGTGATTTCGTTAGTCGTGATGAAACACAACGAAACAGTAAGCGGATTAAAACCTAAAAATGTTTTAGAAGTACATTTTTGTTCGAAATTTAATTTAATTTCCATACTAAATGTGTATGTGTAGGTACAGTACGAATCACGAAAGATGCCCATAAATAGCGCCCATTTTCGCATCATAACTCATGAAGAAAAGACTTAAGACAAAATAATGTTTCATATATTTAAATACAGTGTGGGGCCTAGAACCAGGGATAATATAGAAAATTGAGACTCTCTAGAGTATTAGTGTTTGTTTTGAATAGTTTCCAGTTAATCAAAACACATACGTTACACACAATAAAAATTTAAAGTTACGATTCATAATCAGTGTATTATTCCAAAATAACATTATCGCTAACGTTGCGAACTTATCGTGGTACAGGGAATAATAAAAAACTAACCGTAAAACGTCATGATATTATCACTATCCATTAGAAAATTTACTTTTAACTCCTTGAATAGAACCAGTCCCCACTACTTTCACTTCCCACAGCATAAAATCTGTTTCAAATTAATTAAAATCTGTAAATATCGCAATGACACTAATCTGTTTATTTATTTTATCCATCATGATGTCAATCTTCTCTTCTTTATTTTTGGTTTGGCAATCTACTCTCTTCTTCAGTGAGTAAAGATTCAATACGCGGTTTGCCGAGTTAAAGGAGTAGCGAACTTTTTGTTACTCTTTTTACATTAACATCTTCTTATTAAAAACTTAAAAAAAAAATGATTAGTAAAGTCAAAATATTGTCACGGGAATATGACGGGAATTTTATTGGTTTCAGATAAAATTAATTTTAATTTAATTTAATTGGATTTATTTACACAATTTGTAATGTGAAACTGGCTAGACCATTTGTGGATACGATATTATTGTGCGAAGAAATTCGTGGTAATGCATCACGTGCCCTGGGCTGGCGTTGTATCCAAACAGAAGGCAGCCGAGGAATGCTCGCATGATAACGCATATGTGATAACCGTGCTCTTGTCCCCGGACATCAATACAAGGGCAACAGACTCTAAATTTTCACATGATGCTACTCAACGTGGATTTAGGAATAGTCCACAATAACATTATTATCAGTCGGCACACTACTTGCGTACCTACAGCAGTGGCAGATAATTGAAAATAGCGAAGCGACGTGCTTTCTCCGCTTTGTGTCTGCATTTGTTATTTGTACAATAAATAATTTACTATTGACAAGGAAGTGGTTCATTTCTATCAGCTGATACAAGTTGTTTCAGACAACCCATAAATTGTCTAAAAGACGTTCCGAGCAGCTCCGAATAAGTACGATGCAGAATGAACTCAATCGATTGAGTTGAGCGAAACTGTTGTTTGCATTACATTGAATTTACGATTAAGTTTGTTAGAAAAAAACATAAAGTTAAGATTTTATTTTAATTAGTTGGGACCTTAATGATACAATTACTAGTGACCTATAGAGGCTCCGTTTTTAATATTATCCCCGGTTCTAGGCCACACACTGTATAATGTAAATACATATACACGCTGAAATTTTAATCAGTTAGTTCCCGCCGTGGGGTGGTTCCACTCATGATTACAAGCAACTTTTATTACGGGGCCAACTCTCCTGCTCGCAAAAAAAAATCAGCTGTTCCATACAAAAGTGCAGTACCTACTCGACCTTAAAGTATGAAACAGCTGATTTTTTTTTGCGAGCAGGAGAGTTGGCCTCATAGTAAAAGTTGCTTGTAATCATAAGTGGAACCACCCCACGGCGGGAACCAAATGATCAAAATTTCAGCGTGGTCATCTTTCGTGATACGAACTATATTCACTTTATTTATACAAACTCAGAAGTAGGTAAGTACTTACTTACCCAGAAAAAAAAGAAATAGGTTCCTGAGCTACAGGTTACTAGCCCCCCCCCCCCCCCCCCCCCCCCCCCCCTCGCAAATAACCTTAGTTTTATGAGGTGACAGTATTTATTGTTGAAATATTATTTTATTTTTGTGTCTACTAATTAGAATAAAATAATGATTTCAAACTAAAGAAAAACTCATATTTTAGCGATATTATCTTTAGACGTAAGTAATATGTAACAGTAATCAACCCTGGCAACACGCTTGGACGACAGCGGAGGGTAGCGACGTGAGTGGGGAAGTAGTTATATAAATGGCTAATAAATATATTAGGTTATATTAGGTATATTAGGTTTAGTATAAAATAGTAGGTTATTGTTGCGCAGCTGGAAGAGTGTCATTGAGAGAATATAAGAGCAGCGATCAATGATTACACTGATTGATCGTTCAGGCAGAAAATCAGTTACCCAGCTCCAAAAGCAAGCAAGATAGACGTACGCAGAGTTTGCTCAATAGACTTGCGTGCAAGACCTTTCAAGATATATTATCAAGCTAACCGGCAACTCGATAGCCTCGCTCTTGTAGTGCGCTACATAAACTAGAAAGTATTTTTTTTTTATTTATTAAGAAATTACTAAGGTCTTAAAATTAAGATATAAGTTAACAATGTGACAAAAACCAGTATTGGTTTGTCCGCACACTGACACTCGCCTCTTTACGCTCACATAGGTATATTAATAGGTATACATTTTATAAGAAAGAAAAAAATAATGTAGTCAAGCAATGTAAACAAGCATTACAATTACCCACAAAATTGTGCTCCTACTGCAGGCACAGCGCTGTCGAGCCACACGCGTAGTATTTAAGGTCACACGGGGTGATTGTGTTAATTTTTTTATAACTGTAATTTTATAACTTTTTTATTAACTATTGTATAATATGGGTATTATTTGTTTATAATTATATTTAAAGATATTATATTGAAGGGTTATTTAAAGATAAAAAATATTCTTTTAATTTGTTTTTAATATTTGATTCAGTGATTTGTTTTTTTAACGTTGACGGAAGGTCATTAATTAGTTTAGGTATTTGGTACTGTAATAGTTGTTCGCCGTAAAGATTGTTATAACAAGGTACTTTCAGTTTAACATTAGACGCACTACGAGTTGGATAGTTACTGGTAACAAAATTTTGATATTCATCGTTAAAGAATTGCTCAATTAATAGAATATACTTGACTTGGTCATGTACAGGTATTATTTTACAATGACAGAACAGTTCGTGATAATTATTTTGATGATCGTTTTTAACTTTCGAAGGTACAATCGTTTTCATTATTCTTGTCTGTAGCTTATATATTGGGTCGAGATGAGATTTACACGTTCTACCATAACTACTGCCATAAAATATCGTTGATTCTCCTAACGCTTTATATAGGTTGAGTAATATGTCATATGGAAATTTTCTTTTAACTATTGCTAATTTTGCCAATATAGCACGCAGTATATCACAAACATAATTAATACGCTCGGTCCATTTAAGCCGATCGTCAATAACAAGACCCAGGTATTTTTGCCTTTGGACTATCTCAACTGGTTTACATGAGCAAATTTGGAAATTTGCATGTAGGCAATTGTGATTGTGTGCAATTAATTTTAGGTTATTACTTGGCTTTCTGTTTTGGCTGGAGCTGATATACATGAGTTTGGTTTTTTCAGCATTAATGACTAAGCCTGCGTCATGGGACCATTTTAATAAGTGCGTGAAGTCGGCTTGCAGTTGTTTAAGAGCTTCATCTAGGTCGTTATTCGCTGATATTAGTATTAGATTAATGTTGGCGGTCACTGAAAATGTCATTGTCTTCTAGGTATGGGAGCAACGTTACTGTTCAGCACTCTTTCCATAACTCTTACCACTTGCAAGGGTCAGTCACTTTCCTTCTTGGGTATAGCTGCATGTACATTTGCAAGCTTCCGGCATTTTGGTATGTTTTCGTTTTGAGGGAGAGGCAATACAAGCATTTTAGCATAAGATGTGACAAACCAATGTCTGATTGCCACAAATTAAGGCCAGTTTATCCAAAATTAACCTATTTTTGATTCAATGGTAAACAATGAAACATTATTTATTTTGAGCAGATAAAAATATATGTTGTAGTTTAATAAACGAACTTGATTAATTTATGGTTAAAAACTCGATTTTTATCTTCACTCTATACAATAACGCTATAAAAATATGCAAAGACATTGAAAAATTTCATTGTTTTTTGGATGGTATTTAAAGATTATTAATCTCTTACGCACAAATAATATATAGAAAAAAAGATAATAAAATATAGAAGAACATTCAACGGTTACTTTTTCAAAAAATGACTTTATGTTTATTTAAACATTAATATATAATAAAATGCTCGCCGCGTCTTAGTTTAGTAGCCTGCGAGGCGTCGTCGGAGTAGGACCTGTGTCGTTTTAGCTGCCGCGCTGTGTTCCCCTTCTCGCGCTAATCGATTGAGAATCTTTTAGATACTCAAAGAGTGAGACTTGGAAACGAAGTAGGTAATTTAAGTGTAAAATTTTATTTAGTGTAAATAATCAATTTAGTTTGTTGTAAATGCATAGAGTAGGTAGGTAGGTATTTGGATACAGCAACCGAGTACAAGCAAATGCGTAATTAATTTTAATGACTTTTAAGAAATAAATACTTATCAATAAATTGTATCAAATTTATTTTTCTAGTCCAGTTACCGAGTTAGTATTGAGAATTTAAAGATAATAATGTCCAATGTCCAACAATTGTGATTTTTAGGGTTTTAAACATCCGGAAAAAAACGGAACCATAAGGGTCAATTCAATTTGGCTCCGAATGGAAGCGCTTCGATGCGCTTCAATTCGGAGCCAACTTGGATTGACGTATCATATTAAAATCATTTTAGCCATACAGCGCACGAGTCGCGCGAATGCGCGCGCATTTGCGCGTGTTTACCTTGCTACGTTTTGAACATCAGTTGCCACTTGAATAGAATTGTGATAATACTCGTATAAAATAAAAAATATATACCTATCGTATAATTTGAAATAAAATGGTTGACTTAGATTTTGCAATGATTTTACTTATATCGGAAGTTGAAGAAGAAAACTAAGTACCGTAGACTGCTGCAACATTGCACGAAAAAAATGAATGTCGAGAAAACAAGCAAAGGTAGAAAAACATTGTTTAGTAATATGTCACTAAAAACAGATGCAAGTGATATTCTACCTGATTAATTTTGAAATTCGGTTATTTTTTTCTCCATATTTTCGTTCACTAACTTTGTTGTTTCATTAAAAACTGTTATTTTGATAAATGTTAATAAGGTCGAAAATTGCTTGCACCTGTTTTTTTTACTAGTAATCACTACAAATATTTAATGAACTTCACTTTAACCCCGATATTATTTGTTCTTCTGGCCTAAATGACATGAATAGGCTGGTAATGATGAGGTTGCTTTAACCTGGGTCACTGGGTGCTTTAATCTACTTAAGCGTACACTTAAATTACCTGGGTGAATCTCTCTACTGAAGGGAGAAAAAGAATTATATACGACTAGCTGCCGCCCGCGACTTCGTCTGCGTGGAAAGGTTTTTTTGCTATCCCTCGGGAAAACACTTTTTTCGGGATAAAAGGTACCCTATGTCCTTCTCTGTACCCCTGACAACGTGTATACGAAATTTCATGATCATCGGTTTAGTAGTTAAGACGTGAAGGCATAACAAACAAACAAACAGACGGACTTTCGCATTTATAATATTAGTAATAGACTGAGCGGTCATGGGATTTTTGGTAACGATCAAGGAAAAGGTTAGATTCATTTTCATGGGTTGTAGAGTGGTCCCCTAATGTGAATGATCTCGGTCTGCCTGATCTCAGTGGTTGCAACTTCGAGTTATAGCGCTTACAAGAGGCATTATTGTTACGAAAAAAAAACGATCAGAGAAATGGTCAGTTTTAGTATATATGCAAAGTATGTCGTCTCTGCAGATGAAACAAGTTGGTCTGCCGGCTCATAGTGGTTGCATTTCTGAGCTATGACGTTCGCAAGTCACGTCATTGTTACGAAAAAAAAACGATAAGGGAAATGGTCAGTTTTAGTACCTATTCAAAGTGTAGTATCTCCACGAGTGAAACAAGTTGGTCTGCCGGCTCTCAGTGGTTGTATTTCAGAACTATCATTGTGTACGCAAGACGCTTATTTGTAGAGAAAGCCTAAAAAAACTTTGAAAAACGGGACAATAGGCGAATTTTTAAGTGCACGCTGGCCGCTTGCGTATCTGTGACGTATGAGTCCCCTCCCCACCTTAAGGCATCTCTACACTCGCGCGCGAAAAGCCCCAAACCTCCCGCGAAGCATAGTGTGAAACCGATTTAAATCGAACCCACACACCCGCGCGTGAGTATGGAGAGGTCTTTATGCCTATGCCACTGCGCACCCTTTTTTTTCGTCAAATTGTATTTTTAAAAATTCTAATCGATAGAACTCTTTATTATAATGAAAAAAAATTTTTAGTCATTTTTGTCTAAAATGAATAGATTGGTCGGAAAAAAATACTTTATGTTTTTTTTTGTATGGAGTGAGATATTCAATGTGCTCTTACGGCCAATTCCTAATTGTTTCTGCCTCAAAACTACTTCAGCGTCAATATTTTACTGTTATTTTAAACATTTAAATAATCCTACACTATCAACGCGTGCCCAAAATTGTTTGTTTAATACATATTGGATTTCGAAACAGTATCAAATTGTAATTTTTAAGTAAAAACCGATTGTTTTGTCGTTATTTATTACTTTCTCATCAATTAAAACACAATAAAAGCCAACAAAACTATTATTACTATGGGTTGACTTTTTTACCATAATAAATCAAATAAAGCCGAAATAACAAAATGCAGCGGGATGTTAAGTAAGGCCAAGGCGGGTTTTTACAAACTAAAATTGTATTATTATTTTACAAGAAAAAAGAAAAAAAAAGAGAAAAGGTTAATTCAGATCAATGATTAATATAATATTCAAATAATTGAAGTTTTTAAAATATTAACGATAGAAACTAAATTTTATTATGATTTTTAAAAACCTTTATATGGCTTTACTTAAAAAAAAATAGGCTCGTTTATAAGTAATTTATAACAAAATTAAAGATTTTGAAGATATATTAAGATCGAAATTGTATTTATGAACATTCATAAAAACAACGGTAACTAAAATCATCAATATTTTATTATGCGACAGATAATAAGAAGCACCAGTTAAATTATTTTCATACATTCTCCGCCAGGGATTGATCAAGCTGTGATTTGAAGACGGCTATCAAGAAAGAAATGAAGGAGATCCAGATCGCAATATACACACAACTGATCTATCAGGATTGTAAGACCTGTTTCGATAAGTTTAAAAAAATCACGTAAATAGCATTAAAAGGTATGGAAATCCTGAAAAGGAGAACTTTGGTACATACAGATCACTCTGATGTATCATCATATCAGCCGCACGACACCCACTGCTGGGTATAGGCCACCTCCAAGGATCTCCACGACGAACGGTCTTGCACTGCTCGCATCCAATGGTTTCCCGCGACCTTTACCAGATCGTCGGTCCACCTTCTCGGGGGCCTACCCACGGAGCGTCGTCCGGTCCGCGGTTGCCATTCCAAAATCTTTCGCCCCCCAACGGCCATCGGTTCTTCTCGTTATGTGTCCAGCCTACTGCCACTTCAACTGAGCAATCCTTCGAGCGATGTTGATTACTTTAGTTTTCCTGCGGATCTCCTCATTTCTGATTCGATCACGCAGAAAAACGCCGATTATGACTCTCTTCTTTGCACGCTGGGTGACTTTGAGCCTCCTTATGAGACCCATAGTTTGCGGCCACGTTTCACTGCCGAAGTCATCACTGACAACACACACCGTTTTCGAAGCTGCCCGAATGCTACCAATCTGAGTTTGATTCGACGACAGATCTCTTTCCCGCAGTTGGACTTACCTAACTGGACTGCCTGTCCTATGTACTTCTACGTAATGGACAACAACTCCTAGTGTTCCCAACATGAACTGGAGTGAGCACAACATGGGCGTTCGATATGATTTTCGTCTTATAAATGTTTATCTTGAGACCCACTCTTTGGGAAGCACTAACGGAGATCTTCAAGCATTGTGTTCAAGTCTTCCACGGTTTCAGCCATAAGAACTATATCATCGGCAAAACAAAGGTGTGTTAGGTACTGGCCATTAATCTTGATTCTGAGTCCTTTCCAGTCTAAGAGTTTAAAGATATCATCCAACGCAGCTGTGAATAGTTTCGGGGAAATAGCATCTCCCTGTCTCACATCTCGCTGCAGTTGGATACGATTTGTGCTCGGGTTCTGTACTCGGATCAACATGGTGGCATTTTCGTATAAGTACCACATCACCTCGATATACCTGTAGTCCACTTGGCAACTTTAGAGAGACTGCAGCACCGCCCAGGTTTCAATCAAATCAAAGGCTTTCTCATAGTCCACGAACGCCAAGCATAGTAGCAGATTTAATAGATGTGGTCTATGGTACTAAAGCCTTTTCGAAACCCGGCTTGTTCGGGAGGTTGGAAGTCGTCGAACTTGCGAGCAAGGACCGGAACCGCTTTCCGTTAAAGGGATTTTTGATTGGGTATTTCATAGACTTGTTTTCAAAAACCCTATCAATACGGTAACCCTATCAAAAGGGTAACCCAAGTAAGCACTTACCGAATACGAAAACCCTATCGGGGAAACCCTATGAAAGCTTTATGAAGGGGTTTTAAAACGTGTTCAAGCAATTTATACCTAGTTCCACCTGGGCCGAAGGACCAGGGGGCCTATTTTTGAATCGCTCGGCTGGCGTCGAGCGTTCTTTTCTACTGATTTTCGTTCGACATTTGACTCAAATGTATGGAGGTTGAGTTAAATGTCGAACAAAAATCAGTAGAAACGAACGCTCGACGCCAGCCGAGCGATTCCAAAATAGGGTCCCAGAACCGCTTACCGTTAAAGGGGTTTTGATTGGGTATTTCATCAACCGCTTACCATTAAAAGGGTTTTTGATTGGGTATTTCATAGACTTGTTTTCAAAAACCCTATGAATACGGTAAGCATAACGTCGACTAACCCTATAGAAAGGGAAACCCTATCATTTGGTAAGTTTTTTATTAGGATTTCCCTATTAATTAGGTTAACCAAAAAAGGGGTTTTTCGGTCGCTACTAGCGAGCGAAACGATCAACGCATCAAAGTTACTTTGTTTGTATGAAAATTAAATTGTTTATCTAATTATTCAAATACATATTTAACATTATGCATTGGGTTGGGTCTTATTGTATGTCTCTAGTTAAGAAGCTATGTGTACAAAGCCCTGTAAATTTTAGTAATCTTTATTTAATTTTAATTGTATTAGGTAGTCTATTCTTTAATATTAGTTAAGTCATGTTACGTGTGGTAATAAAAGTTAATTTTCTTTTAAATAAGGTGATACAGTTATTTTATTAAGTAAATCACTTAAAATTTTAGGTCTTCTTTGTTTCATTAAAATAAATGTAAGGACATCAGATAATGGTATCGAAATTAGCTTTGTAAATTGGCTTATTATATTCGTTGTGTTTTTGGATGAGTTGTTTGATGGTGATGTGATGTATTGTAGTTTTTCCTGAGCCCAGCCTGTTTGATTGGTTGATTTTCATCAAGATTTCCAAATACCATAAATAAATATAAATAAATAAATATTATTTCTAGTAAGACCTTTGCAAAGACTTTGTATGTGTTTGAAATCAGTGAAATGGGCTTGTAGTTTCCTATGTCCTTCCTTGAACCTTTCTTATGTAAGAGTATTATGTGTGATTCTGCCCATTGTCTAGGTATATTAACCGTGCGTAGTATTTCGTTGAAAACTTTAGCCAGTATTGGCCGCATATCTTCCGCAATACATAGTTCGTTAGGAATTTGATCAGGTCAAAACAATTAATGAAACAATTACAACTCAGATATTTATAGTCTTTTGTTGAGAACATTTTAGCTTTATATTTTAGTTGCGTTGTAATTATGGTAAAAACAATTGTATAATAGACCTTAACTGAACGTTTTGTTGGCTTTTCTAGTATTAAAATTGATGAAAATAATAAAGAATGGCAAAAAAAACAGTTTTTACTAAAAATACGATTTTATAATGTTTCGAAATCCAAGCTGTGTGAATGAACAATTTTGGGCGCGCGTTGATGGTGTATGATTATTTTAAACGTTTTAATATTGACGCAGAAGTAGTTTTGAGGCAGAAACAATTAGGAATTAGCCGTAAGAGCATATTGAATATCTCACTCCATACAAAAAAAAAAAAAAACATAAAGTATTTTTTTCCGACCAATCTATTCATTTTAGACAAAAATGGTTTAAATTTTTTTCATTATAATAAAGAGTTCTATCGATTAGAATTTTTAAAAATACAATTCGAGGAAAAAAAATTTTGTTGTAACTTGCGCGCGTTATAGCTCTGAAATGCAACCACTGAGAGCTGGCAGACCACATCATTTCAGCTACGGAGATGCCATACTTTGAATAAGTACTAAAAATGACCATTTCTCTGATCGTTTTTTTCATAACAATGAAGCCTCTTATAATCGCTGTAACTGGAAGTTGCAACCACTGAGAGCAGGCAGACCGACTGACATCATTCACATTAGGGGACCATTCAATAACCCATGAAAATGTATCTAACCTTTTCCTTGATCGTTACCAAAAATCCCGTGACCACTTAGACTAACTGTGATCCATCGCCATAGAGTAAATTTTAACCATGGAAAGTAATTTGTATGGAATGTTCAATATTTTACTTTCCATGGTTAAAATTTACTCTATGGCGCTGGACCACAGTATTTACCGAGCGTGTAGCCGATGCCTATCGATCCAGATTCTATAATCTGGATCGATACAGTGAATTACGATCCATGGCGATCCGGAATATCAATACAAGGCACCCGGATCGAACATCTCTATTGACGCTAAAGCCGGACGTGGAGGGGGGGGATGGGGGTGCGCAGTGGCATAGGCATAAAGATTTCTCCATACTCACGCGCGGGTGTGTGGGTTCGATTTAAATCGGTTTCACACTATGCTTCGCGGGAGGTTTGGGGCTTTTCGCGCGCGAGTGTAGAGATGCCTTAAGGTGGGGAGAGGACTCATACAGTCACAGATACGCGCGGCCAGTGTGCACTTAAAAATTCGCCTATTGTCCCGTTTTTCAAAGTTTTTTAGGCTTTCTCTACAAATAAGCGTCTTGCGTACACAATGATAGTTCTGAAATACAACCACTGAGAGCCGGCAGACCAACTTGTTTCACCCATGGAGATACTATTCTTTGAATAGGTACTAAAACTGACCATTTCCCTTATCGTTTTTTTTTCGTAACAATGACGTGACTTGCGCACGGCATAGCTCAGAAATGCAACCACTATGAGCCGGCAGACCAACTTATTTCATCTGCAGAGACGACATACTTTGCATATATACTAAAACTGACCATTTCTCTGATCGTTTTTTTTTCGTAACAATAATGCCTCTTGTAAGCGCTATAACTCGAAGTTGCAACCACTGAGAGCAGGCAGACCGAGATCATTTACATTAGGGGACCACTCTACAACCCATGAAAATGAATCTAACCTTTTCCTTGATCGTTACCAAAAATCCCATGACCGCTTAGACTATAAGGATGGCCGGTGAGAATGCACGGCTCAAAATCCAGTGTCAACCAAACACTACTTTACCTACGAACGACAACTTCTTTTAATGTGTTACGTTTCACGATTATTTTTTCCCTAATTTGCTAGAAAATTAGATTTTTATTGAGTCCTAAAAGTAACGTAGCTACTTATAA
The DNA here is from genome assembly GCA_943789525.1 of Agriphila geniculea. Classification (NCBI taxonomy): domain Eukaryota; kingdom Metazoa; phylum Arthropoda; class Insecta; order Lepidoptera; family Crambidae; genus Agriphila; species Agriphila geniculea. Next base: position 6,031,582 of record OX038870.1, read on the forward strand.
TATTTTAAGTCGTGTAACTGAACATAAGAGGGTCAAAAGTAACGTAAAATGTACAAAAGTTAACATTCTGGCAACACTGGTGTCACTGATGCGACTGACGGACGACAACGACCGACAAATGTTCGCCACTGAAAGCGCGCGATTTTTTTTATCTCTGAAGAAATTTGAACTTTACTATATTGATAATAAGAGTGAATTTGCTTTGCATCAAACAATTCAATGCGCTTCGATTCAGTTCCAGCATGAATTGACCCTAATATGTGATTACTCATTTTTGGGGGTCCCTTTTAATCGGCAAATTATAAAAAAAAAGTTAAAATAAAAAAACGGCTACACAAAAAAAAGCTTGTTGTGAGTGCTCAAATATGTTTAGGTACTTAGTTGTAGAATATTATACTGACAGTTAAGTTAACACTCCAATAACGAATTTAATCAATGAATTCAGTGTTTATTCACATTTAATTAGTTAATTCAAATTTGCAGACCATACTACAAGTACATATTCGAACTATAATATTCCAAAAAACAAACAATTATTAACTTCGAATTAACTACGTACGTAGCTACCTACTACCTATAATTTTATTGTGTGTAATAAATTATGACTTACCTATTTACCTAGTAGGTACCCATACTTATTTATTGACTTATTATGACACTATTAAATACATAAACAAAAAGAAACATAATTATTTCGTTCGAATTATCAAAATAAATATCTCGCGTTCACGTTTTGCATGAGAGTTGACAGAGCACTCGATTCGGCACATGAAATCGCGGGCGGGAAGTGTCCTTTCTGTACGTAGTAAATATCTATTCTGTGGTTTGGTCCGTGGGGTCAGAGAGTTCACTTGAATATGCGTTCGCGCGGATCGCTCCGGGGGGACGGAGGTAGCGCTAAATGCCTACGACGCCCGAATATATTGCCCTTAATGTGATTTTATTCAGAAAGAAAGAAGATTTTCCGTATGACTTTTATCAGGTGTTACAATGAATGCTGTTTTAATAGTTCATGACAGTGTATACCTTCGCTTAATGACGTTTTTTTTTTGTTTATTACTATTATTTCTTAGTTCTACTACTATAATATCTGTTCGTAATGTTCTCAAACATCTGTAATGTATAACGTTGGAATAAAAAATTTCGTATAAGTTTTGAATGTTTGCTTCAATCAGTTTTAATTAGAAAATTTTAATTTTAATAGTTTATTATCTATTACTAATGAAGGTTTTATTTGTTCATTGATTTAAATCCTAATATTACTCATCTGGTAAAGCATATTGCATAATTAGTTCTCATTTAATCCGCTAGGTGGTGCATGAACAATTTCCGCTAAGAAGACAACTAGGACAAAGCAATATAAATTTAAATTCATCGCAATAAAATAATACGAATTAAAAACTAAATATTTTCATAATTTATACTTGGTTATTTATATACAATTAAGATTTTTATTGAAAACGTAAAAATAAAAGGTACTTAAAGTGTCACCAGAGGGCATTCGATTAACTTGTATTGCCAAATAATATGAAAATACGTCGTAATGTTGTGTTTGTCACAATAAAATGACGTTAAATAAAATTCAATATTTTCTCTAATTTTTAGTTAGCGTATTTTAAAAGGATTAAACTTTATTAAAAACATATCGATATTATTTAAGAGAGTTTTCCTACTCGTCACAAGATGGCGGTAGTTTGTATAACAATTTTAATCAGCGTCATCTATGAAATTATACAGAACTATTTTCATGCTTGTTACTTACGATAAATATTTAAAATAAAGGAATACCCCGGGTATCGTATAGATGGAGCTTTAATATGAACCTTTAATAAAATAATTACAACTAGATTTTGTTTAAATCAATATATTATTTTCTTGTACATACAATTGCATCAGGAACTAGTAAAATAATACATTTTGCTACTATAATAATTTAGAAGTAAAAGGCTGCTTGGAAAATCATAGTAAAATGATTTTCCAAACATAGAGAACTGGTGATCTGTATTAATCATATTTCTTCAGTCTACCTTGTCATTCCCTGATCAGGAGCAGGTTGTTCTGTTCATTGCTGAAGATATGTAGATAGCATTGATGTAATCAGGCCTTCACTACAATCTATGAAGATGGTATTCTGAAAACACCAAATGAGAAAATATAGAAATTGACATTATTTTCAAATTTCTCACTTTTATTTAAAAATACTACTTAAATCTGGGTATGTTTGGTACTATCTTAACACACTAATGGTACTGATAAGTGGTAGACCAGTTTGAGCACAATCCATTACTTAAATAATTCAATATGACAAAAACCAAGTTTTGGGATTTTCATCGACGATGAAAAATCCTATTTTTGAAAAATTAACAGATATTATGTTTTAAATGTTGAAAGCTTTATATTATTTGTATATACTATATTAGTACAATAAACGAATATCAGAACTATCTTTGGAGATTCTTTAGATTATGAGAAATTCTCAAAAAGATGTTTTCTAATTGAAAAAATATTGACAAAATTAAGTCATCTTGAGAATTCTTAGAACTTTTATAAATGATAATCAATTTCTAATGTTGAAGCAATTCTGATCTGTTAAAAGTGTCTTTATTATCGTAATTTGTAAATTATTTCTGAAAATATATGAAAACATTACTAATAATTGGTTGGAAAAATGACTAAAATGATCAATATTTAACCTAAAACACTTTTGAACAGATGAGAAATGGCAGGATAAATACTAACTTATTACCTGTTTTATTGTTGAAACATCATGAATGTAATTAATTTTGTCAGGTAGTTTCAAATCTTTGTAGAAAAACATCTTTAAATTGAAATCCTTCAGTCACTTTACACTTTTTCCTGGAACGTATAAAAACCTAGCATTAGTACAGTAAATCATCAAGCAAACGTTGAAATGATTTGGTTTATTAAAGAATTCACGTAACTTAGTTAATTGTATTTTGTAATTATTTCAATTACATCGTAGAACATATGTATAAGACTATTGTATAAAGAACTTACCTAATATGAAAGATATGTTTTATCAATTCAACTGATGCTTCAAAATGTCTAGATTTTTGTTAAAATGAACTGGAATATTGTAGGCAAAATATGCACTAAATTAGAAAAGCTAATTCAATGATAATAGACAAATTTAAATTTTGCCGTGGATTCTGCATTGCCATTCGTTAATCGATCATATTAGGGTTGGTATAATTCTATTTATTATAGAAAGTACATTAAGGTCGAAAAAGAAAAGTAAACGATATCTTAGAGAAATTAACAATATTTTATGTGATCTATGTTTTAAATACATATTTCTTAGTGTTTCACGCACAATTTATTAACTTTGTATTATTGCATCGCACACATATAAGTAAAGTTGGTCATTTTTCTATGGATACCAGAAATATTTGTTATAAGATATCAGTGTGTCGGGATCTAGCTGGATCCGTTAAGAGGTATTTGCGTGCTTTAAAAGCAGGTGACTGAAAAATTAGACATCCAGACATCCAGACATCCGGACCTGCAGGCTTTCGCATTTGTAATGTTAGTAGGATTTATTCAATAATAAAATGTACGATCTATTAAAAATAATATAATACTGATTTTAAAAATGTAATCAGCAACCCTACATGTCGGGACTTTCGTTACGCAGATTAGAAAATCTTATTGTTACTAAGGGGCCAGGCGGAAGGTAAACAAATTTAACTGCCATTCACTCAATAAATGACATAAAAAACTATAATGTTGCCCGCTTTTTGCTATTTACAAATCTTTAGGGTAATTAATGATCCATGGTACGTTTATGGTTGAAAATTTATATTTAGATTATCTTAATATTAGGTGTAAATTGATAAAAAAAGAATGAATATAATTAATATAAGCTTAATGAACACATTGTATGTTAAATGGGACCTGTCAAGTAAAGATTGAATTACTTATTTACTAAATATATGATATAGGAAAAACGAACAAAAAAATAAGGTTTTTTAAAAGTCGTGCAGCATCTCTCTCTTATCTATGTATATATCTATATGATATTTAAATATTTATTTATGTATTTAACTTTTTTGATATTTGTAATCATTTCATTTTGCCTTTTCAATGAGTTAGTGCCTTGAAACTGTATGTACATAAATAAGTCAAAAAGCATTTTAATTGTATAAATGTTTTATTTTTTAGCTTGAAAATGCAATCATCTAGCATCTAGTAAAATATTTATTATTAAATAAATAATTTACTATGAGGAATTGTAGATGGAAACACTGAAATAATATTGGGAAAATCTCATATATCACACGGGGATTAACCGGGTCGTATAACTTTAGTGGGGAGATTTGATTAACAATGGGAGGGAAACCTTTTTGTAGAATATTGATAGGGACTTTTAATATTCTAGAATTTTCGACGTATTAGAGTATATAAGAAACGAACAATCGAGTTCTGGATCAGTTTATTTTTATCCTCGGACAAGTTATTATGGCAAAATAATGCCCAAACGTAATTTAATTTTATTGTTTTATTAGTGAAATTAATGTTTTAAAGTCGCGATATTTTCTATAACTGTTTTAATATTCGTTTCAAATATATTACCTTGAGAAATAGGTCGTATTCTTTAGGTAGATAGATAATTTCATTGGTTTTGTGGTAAGCAATTGTATTTTTACATTTTATTTTGGAATTTTATGCTGTTCTGTGTTTTGATGATGGAGAGAGTCTGGGGTGATTGGCAATCCTGGCCAGATTGGCATATATCGCTTTGAATGACTCTTGGGAACCTAATCAGGGTTTGGCTCTGACAATCATGACGGCGTCTCTCTTTTGAAAAGATGACGTTTGCTTTAAGAGTGGAATTACTATGTGTGGTTTTTGTGTCAAAATATCGAACAGTTTCCGTTAGTATCAAAGCTTTGAATAACTTTTGACTGGATTAAATTTTGTTTCTCTTAAATATAGTAATTGCTTACTATGTAATTTGGGACTCGAAACTCGTGGCCTCAGATATAACCCGTCGGCATATAAGCAAAATCTAACTCTCGAGTTTTGATGGTGATCTCTGATTGGTCAAGAAACTCAGTAGTTAGGTTTTGCGCGCAAACTCTAACTCCCCAGTTTCGCGCTAGTTCGATAGTGATCTCTGATTGGTCAACAAACTCAGTAGTTAGGTTTTGCCCGCAAACTCTAACTACTGAGTGCGCATCCACCAATGAGCGAGCTTCAAAATTCAGTTGTCAATTGTCTTTGAACACAACTGTGGTAAAATATTTTATTTTTTAAAAATGATTTCTAATCTTCCAAGTTTTTGCGAATATAATCCAGTATACCCAGATCTGAACGCAAAAGCTTTTTTTTCTGCTAAACTAAATATTCCTTGCCTATGAAATTTACGTTTTGTATGGAGAATTTTTAACAAGTTGCATTTTCTATTTTAATATTTTTCACAATCTAACATCTGTGAACGCTATTCAATATTAAGATAATTTAGTTTGAACATTAAGATAATTTAGTTATGTTGCCTACAACATAACTTACTCGAAAAAAATAAGTTTAGGCTAAGTTACAATTACAACAGAATAAGTGGTTATTTTTGCCAAAAAAAAGAAGTCACTTTCAATGTATTTTTAGATGACTTTGCCCCGTGTCGGCATCGTCTCGTCTCCGTGTCGGCCTCGTCTCGTTTCGTCCTCGTCCCGGCCCCGTGTCGGCCTCGTCTCCGTGTCGGCCTCGTCTCGTCCTCGTCCCGGCCCCGTGTCGGCCTCATCTCGTCCCCGTCCCGGCCCCGTGTCGGCCTCGTCTCATCCCCGTCCCGGCCCCGTGTCAGCCTCGTCCGAGGAGACGAGGCCGACGGGGACGAGACGAGGCCGACACGGGGCCGTGACGGCCTCGTCTCCGTGTCGGCCTCGTCTCGTCCCCGTCCCGGCCCCGTGTCGGCCTCGTCCCGGCCCCGTGTCGGCCTCGTCCCGTCCCCGTGTCGGCCCCGTGTCGGCCTCGTCTCCGTGTCGGCCTCGTCTCGTCCCCGTCCAGGCCCCGTGTCGGCCTCGTCTCGTCCCTGTCCCGGCCTCGTCTCGTCCCCGTCCCGGCCCCGTGTTGGCCTCGTCTCGTCCTCGTCCCGGCCCCGTGTCGGCCTCGAGTCGTCCCTGTCCTGGCCCCGTGTCGGCCTCGTGTTGGCCTCGTCTCGTCCTCGTCCCGGCCCCGTGTCGGCCTCATCTCGTCCCCGTCCCGGCCCCGTGTCGGCCTCGTCTCGTCCCCGTCCCGGCCCCGTGTCGGCCTCGTCCGAGGAGACGAGGCCGACGGGGACGAGACGAGGCCGACACGGGGCCGTGACGGCCTCGTCACGTCCTCGTCCCGGCCCCGTGTCGGCCTCGTCTCCGTGTCGGCCTCGGCTCCGTGAGGCCGACACGGGGCCGTGACGGCCTCGTCTCGTCCCCGTCGGCCTCGTCTCGTCCTCGTCCCGGCCCCGTGTCAGCCTCATCTCGTCCCCGTCCCGGCCCCGTGTCGGCCTCATCTCGTCCCCGTCCCGGCCCCGTGTCGGCCTCGTCTCGTCCCCGTCCCGGCCCCGTGTCGGCCTCGTCCGAGGAGACGAGGCCGACGGGGACGAGACGAGGCCGACACGGGGCCGTGACGGCCTCGTCTCGTCCCCGTCTGCCTCGTCTCGTCCTCGTCCCGGCCCCGTGTCGGCCTCATCTCGTCCCCGTCCCGGCCCCGTGTCGGCCTCGTCTCGTCCCCGTCCCGGCCCCGTGTCGGCCTCGTCCGACGAGACGAGGCCGACGGGGACGAGACAAGGCCGACACGGGGCCGTGACGGCCTCGTCTCGTCCCCGTCGGCCTCGTCTCGTCCTCGTCCCGGCCCCGTGTCGGCCTCGTCTCGTCCCCGTCCCGGCCCCGTGTCGGCCTCGTCCCGTCCCCGTCCCGGCCCCGTGTCGGCCTCGTCTCGTCCTCGTCCCGGCCGCATATAAGCAAAATCTAACTCTCGAGTTTTGATGGTGATCTCTGATTGGTCAAGAAACTCAGTAGTTAGGTTTTGCGCGCTAACTCTAACTCCCCAGTTTCGCGCTAGTTCGATAGTGATCTCTGATTGTTAAAAAAACTCAGTAGTTAGGTTTTGCCCGCAAACTCTAACTACTGAGTGCGCATCTACCAATGAGCGCGCTTCAAAATTCAGTTGTCAATCGTCTTTGAACACGGCTGTGGTAGAATGTTTTATTTTTTAAAATGACTTCTAATCTTACAAGATTTTGCGAATATAATCCAGTTTTATATTTATTTATTTTATTATTACAAATAAACGTCAAAAAATATGAAATTAATATCTATAGGACCACACGACACGACAACTATTCCGAATCCAATGCAAAAAAGTTTTCCAAATCGGTTCATAAAAATGACCCAGTTCTACTTCGGGTTACCTCTATCTGGCAGAAACTTGATGCTCCGAAATTTATTTGGCAGAACACACTTGGCAGAATCTTCTTTAAACGAATATTTTTAAGGCATAAAAATTGTTTAATATAATTATTGTTGGGCAGAATGTTTACATGTCCGAATTTACAATGGCATGCTATTCAAATGGCAGAATTTCATTAGGCATAAATACCTTTGGCAAAATTTTTATTCGCAGAATTTCGTTTGGTATGCCAAACGAAATTCTGCGAATAAAAACGTTATGACGTTTATTTAGTCGACAATTATTTGTAGTGTATAGTCGACAATAATTTTCACATGGTATACTACGAATATGGCAGAATTTCATTAAGAATAATGTCATCAGGCATATTGTAATCTCTAAAAAATTGAATTAAAAATTGGTCTTAAAAAGTCAATATGTTGAATTTTTGTAAATGTTGTGCTACAAAAGTCAACAACAGAACGCATCGCTCGCTGCAAAACCGATATGCATGCTGCTTGCTTACATGCATGCATGCTTGAATGCTTGTTTATGCTGCTTGCATGCTTGCCGGGGGGTGCAGGGGGGCTGGCCCCCTTGCTCGGGGGGGTCGTTCTTAATTGTGGCTTGTGGGTAGGTAAAAACGTATTTTTATTATATCTGTTACCGTAGAACTCCGTAATTTATGAACTTTAAATCCAAAATACTTACCTACTCAATTCAAAATAAATGCCAACTACATTTTCTTCAGACAAAACTGTAAATCGCGTTAATTTTTATTTGGTTTGTAAAGGTATTGGATTTTTTATTAAATACAACCCTCTACAAAGACCTACTGTCATAATTCGAATAACATCACAAGAGTTAATTATGTTAAAATTGCAAATAATTTTGGTATTATGTTTTGTAAAGGAAGTTTATTGTTCGCCGACCTGTTAAATAAAAAATTGTTGACGACAACCTCGAAAGATTAGATAACTAACATCATAAATAACAACATTTTGTTTTACAACTTTTCCGAAAACAGAAAAAAAAAGTTTTGTCATACAAATGTGCGAACACTGCGAGCACCTGATCAAGTTTTGTATAAAATAACTTTTTTGTCTGTCCAATTAGAGATGAATATCTATCAGTTTGTATCTATACACCACAGTCCTCCGAACTATTTAGTTTAGCAGAAAAATGAACTTTTGCGTACAGATCTGGGTTTACTGGATTATATTCGTAAACACTTGGAAGAGTAGAAGAAAAAATACGCTACCACAGTCGTGTTCAGACAGTTGACAACTGAATTTTGAAGCCCGCTCATTGGTGGATGGGAACTCAGTAGGTAGAGTTTGCGGGCAAAACCTAACTACTGAGTTTTTTGACCAATCAGAGATCACTATCGAACTAGCGCGAAACTGGGGAGTTAGAGTTTGCGCGCAAAACCTAACTACTGAGTTTCTTGACCAATCAGAGATCACCATCAAAACTCGAGAGTTAGATTTTGCTTATATGCAACCCGTCGAAGTTGTATCTTGCGAAAGGCATGTTTCTTGGAGTCTTCGTGTCGGGAATCAGGTAGTGGAGTGTTACTTATAAAAGTTTTAGCTATCGGTTCGGGCTTCTCAAATTTGCAATCGATTTTGTCTATTTAAGGGATATAAGCTAAAACTGTGCGGAACGCGAGTGCAAGTGTTTTATTATGATATAGTCAATTCAGGTTACGGGAAATTTTTGAATCGAGATGCGTCGTTCGTAGGCAAAAATATAGCTTGAATTTCGTGTCGCGAGTGACAATTAGACAATTTATGGAAAAATTTCCTGAAATTAAATTTCTCATATTTAATGTCAAAAATATCGTTTATTACATGTCGTTGTAAAAAGCGAAAGAAAATCATTAAAAATTTATCTTATGCTCTGTTAATGTACTTTTGAAAAAGTTACTATAAGAGGTTACTTCATGCATTTTGTTCTAAATAATTGCTAAAGTGAATTTCAGTGAATTTTCAGCAGCTGGGATAATTATTTATTTACCAGTAAATAATTCAGTAAGTGCTAATATTAAGACTAGAAAATGTGATGGATTTTTGGACAAAATCTCTGTTCGGTTTACTCTTTAAAATTTTATTGCGACACAATAAATGTAATTTTACATATTGATATTAATCATAAAACTCTAATTGTCCTAAAAATCTGTTCATTTAATGCTAGGGAATATCAGACATGGTTAGGGTGTGTGTTTGTTGTTGAAATTTGTGGTGTGAAATATTTTTTCCAAAGAGTGTGATTCTATGTCTAGACTATTTAAATAGACACTACTAATCTGAAATAATGCTATTTTTGAAAGACTCACTACTCATTAACTACAAATTTTAAAGTTTCATAATATGTTTCTCCGCTGTGCTTTTTTACAACTTAAAAACTATTTTCTTGGAGTGATGGATGGATGTATTGCTGTTTTTCTCATATAATTAGCTTTTATATACCCATTATTATCCAGAATAGTTGCCATAAAGCTAATTCGTTAACTTGAGAATAAGCGGTGATTGTTCGTTCAAAACTATTTTTTTCTTAAAATGTGAATTATTTTGCTTTTATTATTGTAATATTAATGCAGATATATTCTCATACAACATACATTATCCATACATATATAAAGTAATATATTTTGTGGTTTTGGATGAATTTGAGTTTGGTTGATCGACTAACTCGAAGAAGTTCAATAGTTACAACTTGAATTTCTTTTTACTGGGTTGATTTATAGAGGTATTACAGTTATTCTCATATGATTAGCTTTCATATATTTAGTACTGACTAGAATATTTACTAGTAAACTGAAATAGCTGATTTTGAAATTAACGGTTTCATCATTCCAAAATCTTATTTTTATATAATATGATTTATTTTGCTTTTATTGTTATAATATTTGTGCAGATACTTTATCACACAGATTACACTATTCATACACACTCCAAATGATATTTCATGTGTAATCTAAAGTGAATTCGAAATTGGTAATTTTTTGACCGAAGCCGATGAAACTTAAGATGAGGTGGTGAAATTTATGTAGTCTTTGTAATCAGGTTCTATTGGACCTTCTGGTTGGCACTTGATTACAGAGATGAGGTATTGCTGAGCTGCCATAATTTATAATAATAATACTGACTTTATTGAAGTCTATCTGGGTCTTTGGTCCAAATATGATTGTAATGCAGCAGTTGTTTCATTTTAGGATTTCCTTTGAATTGGTTTCCTAGTTCAGTTTCGATGTGTGATTCTCCATCACTAATTAAACCTTTTGTGTTTATTTTAGTTATGTAGTTCACAGATTATTTAATACTAGGGCCATAGAACGATAATCAATTATTGATATTGATAATCTGATTGTTTGTCAAGGGTTTTGGTGTTCTCAACAATTTGATTAGTAAGGGTTTATTAGTTATGAGATGTGAAGGTTTACCTAAAGGTATAACTCTGGGTTAGGTTAACCGACCACCAGTATTTCCTGGGTAAACTGACATAATCATATTCTAGTCTAAGACTATTACTAAACAAAAGGCTAGGCCAAGATATTCTGTTGAATTTTTAGGCTTTAGAAACCGTTCAGTTATAGTTTTGTTTTGCATTGCCTTCAAATTAGCTGGTTACCCAGATTCGGAGATAAACCAAAATAACTCATCCTTACCCCTGAGTCAATAACATATTGAGACCATATTTGGACTAATATACCTATGACTGATTTTATTAGTAATGGCGAAGCTCATATCAGCGGTAATGGTTTGAGTAAAAAAAATGAATATTGCTCATAGAGTATTATTTATCTCTGACAAATCATTGTCTTTTCACATTCCTACCGTTCCTTTTGAGAATGCCTGATTTATATTTGAAATATAATATAATTATTTATTTTGTTCAATAATGATTTGAACAACATTTCCAGTTTGACTGAATGCTCTATCATGTACTGCAAGCGCTGTGTGTCATACAGATGATGTCTTTACATAACTACATCAACTCTTTACAACAGTGATTTGTGTCAAATCACTTTAATATATATACAGGGGAAGAATTCAATGAATGCCTCGTGGTAACTGCATGTTTATGTTTAACCGAGAAATTACACTATACAAATCTTATTCTGTCAGACGGTTGAGTGCACTACGATTAAGTAGACTTGTATTCTTGTCTTTCATCACTAACGATGAAATTGACCTGAAGATTACTTGTTGAACAGTCCTGGTAGCGCAGACTCCTTTCTGTTCAGATAAGATATCACTTAAAACCTCGTCTGTTCGCAGCTTGGTACACCAACACTTGTAGCTTCTTGGATATGTTCTGTATAGTTCTATCTAAAAGTTGCATAATTATTTATCTGTATGACTACATAGTGGCAGTAAGATGAGACAACATCTTTTGGATTGGAAGTATTTTCATCCAAACATATTTATTTGAGAAATCAGATTTTCTCTTCCCATCAAACCTATTCCATTTTGTATTTGATGCATCATGGTTAATGCTAATTTAATTTTAGTGCCTAGTTTGCACCTGGCGTGGACTGGCGGGCTCGGGGGATTTGGTGGATGAGAGCCACCCAAAATCAAAAGATCTTGGATCTTGGTTATAATTTTTCCTAAAATCCTATCCTACTATCTTCTTGTTTACACTAAACAGATCTCATACAAAACTGACATTATACTATTTTCTTTATTATTTATATGTATATTTATTTATAATTGTTGGTTATAAGATGTTAAATTTTATATAAGCGTCTCTGAAAGCTATAATTTATTTCCTTTGAACTACTTTTAAAAGAACCAAAGAATACTACAATAATATTTTTCACAACGAAAAGGTCATATCATACTAACGATCACATTATGGCTACTTTTAATAAAATTTATCACTATTTTTAATAAATAGAATATTTACTTGGCTTCAATGACCAAGATTTGTCGGGTACATTTATTCCTTACTAAGACTATGAGAAGGCTAGTCCGTTACAATTGGTAACGAGACATGCAGATGGGTGACCGTCTATCATGTTTTATGGTTGGCGGAGAGAGGACTTTTACAATTGGCTCCGTTGACCAAGGATTTGGTTTAAGGTCCCTTTAGTACAAGGGGGGGGAAAGTTACAATTGTTGCCTAAGACCAAGATACTTTTAAATTTGGCAAGGTATTAGGAGCATTATGTTACAAAGAGACATTTCAGATTCAAAATACTACAGTGCTTTTGCTTGTATAATACCAGGACCACTGGCCTTATCCTCGTCTAGACTAAGTACTACCTACTTCTACTACAAGGTGGTTGTTAAGAGCCGATGTCCAGACGCGAGTTTCTTGCAAACAGAGTGGCAACTAAAACTAATTCCTCAGTTTCGGCTGACGTGGTCGAACTTCGTCCTTCGTGGTGTAGTACCCTTTTGCAAGACTTGGCAGCCGTATTGTAGTCTCTAGTCTGAACGATGAATATAAAAGTAATACTAACAAAGTCAAAGTCAAAGTCAAAAATAGCTTTATTCAAATAAACTTAATTCTTAAGTACTTTTGAATCGTCTATATTTTCCTACCACCCGTTCAAGCCTTTTTTAACTGACAAGAAGAACGGGCGCAAGAAACTTATCAGCTTTAATAGCAATAAGTAACGATATTTACAAACTTAATTATATCATTACCAGATAATTACAACAGGGTGACAGGATTATTGGCAACAAACATAGACTTATTATATTACTATCATTGGCAACAAAGTACTTATAGTAGTTATGTGTTACATCATTTCCACGCATTTTGATCTTTAAGATAATCGTCTACTTTATAATAACCTTTACCCATGAGCGTTTTTTTTAACATGGTTTTTAAATTCATGCAAAGGAAGATCAATTACTTGTTGTGGAACTTTATTAATAAAGGCTATGTCTTTCCCCATAGAGGTTCATACCTCTAGTTTTTGCAAGCCTAAATCTTGGAACGGCAAGTTTATCTTTATTTCTTGTATTAAACTGGTGATTATTGCTGTTCTTAGCAAATGAATCATAGTGTTTTCTTACATAAACTAAATTTTCATATATGTATTGGCCTGCCAAAGTTAAAATATTTATTTCTTTAAACAGTTCTCTCAAGGTATCTCTCCGCCGAAGATTGTATATGCCGCGAACAGCTCTTTTTTGGAGTACAAAAATATTTTCAATACTGGCAGCTGAGCCCCACAATAGCAGTCCATAAGACATTACACTATGAAAATAACTAAAATATACTAACCTTTCCGTTTCAATATCAGTTAAAAGCCTTATTTTCTTAACAGCGAATGCCGCTGAACTAAGTCTACTTGACAAGGCTTCGATATGTGGATCCCATTGCAGTCGAGAATCTAGTGAAATACCTAGAAATTTTGTACTTTCATTAAACTCGACTGCATCGTCATTCAAATTAATATTTAATTCTGTCTGCTCAACATTAGGCAATGAAAATTTTACACATTTAGTTTTTTTAGAGTCAAGTGCTAAATTATTACTATTAAACCAGTATGAAACTTTAGAGAGGGCACTATTTACTTCGTCCGAACAGTTATTACCTCTGTTTACTTTGAAAACTAAAGAAGTATCATCCGCAAATAGTACTGTCTCACATAAATTATTTGCGTAGTTGGGAAGGTCATTTATATAAATTAGAAACAGCAATGGGCCCAATATTGATGCCTGCGGTACACCCATATTGATGGGGGCTCCAGTAGATTCAGTTTTATTTATCACTACTTTCTGAGTTCTATTGAACAAATACGATTTAATAAGGCTAACTGATTTATCAGAGACACCATAATGTTCTAGCTTCTTTAATAGTGTTTGGTGATCAACGCAATCGAAAGCCTTAGAAAGGTCACAGAAAATGCCAATTACATCTTGCTTTTCTTCCCAAGCGTCAAGAATATGTTTGAGAAGTGCAATTCCAGCATCAGTAGTATTTTTACCCTTGGAAAATCCAAACTGATTTTTATGAAGTATATGATTGTATGTGAAGTAATCTAATAGTTGGGAATATATATTTTTTTCAAATATTTTACTAAGTGCTGGAAGTATTGATATTGGCCTAAAGTTAGCTGGGTCACTTTTATCCCCAGATTTAAAAAGAGTTTACTATTTTTCATTAACTCAGGAAAGACCCCTTCATCAATACATTTGTTAAAAATAAAAGCCAAGTAAGGGGCTAGTATATCAATAATTGATTTAATAATGCTTGTTGACATGCCCCAAAGATCTTCTGTTTTTTTAACATTAATTGTTTTAAAAGCTTTAATGATATCTGCACTATTTATATATTTAAAGGAAAAAGCTTCATTGCACTTATCAACTCTAAACTCCAGGAGGGAGACAGCGATGTTGGGACAAGCACTAAGAGTACTGGTAGTTTCTGCTGGTATCCTAGCAAAGAAATCTTCAAAAACTTTAGCGACTTCATTGTCAGACTCAAAAGTTTGATTACCAGATTTTAAACAGAAGGAATTTATATTGGATTTTGATTTGCCCGTTTCTTTATTGATAATATTCCAAGTAGCCTTAATTTTATTATCAGCTAATTTTATTTTATTTGCATAGTACTTGTACTTTGCTAGAATACAAACCTGTCTGAATGTTTGTGAATACTTCTTGACAAATTCAATGAAGTTAGGATCACAGGAAGTAGCTTTCTCTGCATAAAGTTCGTATAATTTCCTTCTGCTCTTATATATACCGGGTGTGGCCCAGTCACTAAATTTCGTACTATCGTTACATTTGATGACTTTTTGCTTAAAAGTTTCACTAAATTCGGTTTGAACTACGCTAAATAAATGATTATATAACTTGGATGAATTAACCAATTCAAAGTTATATAAGTTATTGGCTTTAAAATTTGGTTCTGGTAATGTTTAAATTTTACTTGTGACATTGGTTTAGGTTTTTAGGTTTTTTAGGTTATTACTCTAAAATAACGTGCTAAGTGGTGATACATGCAAGCGATACTACATGTGTTAATAGTACTAATATCGAAGGAAGAATCCTGAAGCATAATTGAAGTTTTTAATAAGGAAGGGATGTAGTGTATACACAGCATACTGTCAATGTCAATGACAGATGACACACACTGTCTCGTGCTCACGGGGGTGGGGCGCACGTCACGACAGTGAGAGCCATAGGCGAGAGCTGACGTGTTGCCTGCGCAGACCGGGAGTTGCCGAGCCAGTGACGCCTGTTACAGGGAGTACACTACAAGGGCGATCTGAAATAGGGCCATCTTGATCCACCAAAGAGTCGGAAGTATCTTCAAATGATTCTTCGTGGATATCAATCGAAGAATGAGAATCACTCGGAAGTGGAGCTAATTGTCTATTGGACACTGTACTCTCCGTACCATTTGAACATCGAATTATCGAATAGTAAGGATTATCCCGTCTTCGTCTCTGAGATTTAATTTGTTACAAAGTAGTAGCTCTGCTACTCGCTCGCACTTACTCGCACGTAGTTTAGCGCCCAAGAGAGAAAGAGAAAGCAATAGCCACCCCCTCTCTGCCTCCGACCATCGCTGCTCGCCGCCGCGTCAACCTCATTCTTTGTTGCGCGCGCGCGCAAGACGCACGTAGTCACAAAAATATTACTTTTTGTTTAACTATAGTCTTAAAATCAGTGAAATTATAAACGTAAATTAATTCGTGAGAAACGGTAAAATACCATACGAATGTTGAAGGTAGACTCACAATTTATCTTTTCTCTTACTGGTGAAAAGTATGCAAGTTATTCACAAAGGCAAACTGCCTTATATCTGCCACGAGTCAATACGAGATATTGACCAATGGTACGTTTTTCCCGAGTCAATACGAGATATTGACCAGTGAACGTTTTGCCCGAGTCAATACGAGATATTGACCAGTGCCACTATCATGAGTTAATACGAGATATTAACCATTATTTTACAATAAACTCCCGAATACTTGCCTCGAGTCGATACGACACGCTTTTGTGAGTTAATGTGTCTTCGGACGAAGCCTTCGTATAATTATGATTGAACTTCACTTACAGGTAAGTCCGTTTGATCATTAAATATTAACCGCTTCATATTTCACAAAATATGAATAGATTTGCTGGTGTTAACTGCAAAATATTTGCTTCGAGTCAATACGACATATTACCTTTATGAGTTTTTTTTCCTGAGTCAATACGAGATATTGATCAGTGATACTTTTATGAGTTAATACGAGATATTAACCGTAATTTTATAAAACATATATAGATTTGCTGACGTAAACTGCAGATTATTGACTTTAAGTCAATTCGAGATATTAACCGTTATTTTACAAATATGAATAAAATATTTTCTATCAATGTATATGGCCTAATATCCTTTTTAGTGACACATCAAAATTGTTGTCACTGATACAGGTACTGTACAAGTTTTCGGTTTTCTCGAACAATATTAAAAAACAAAATCCTGATTCCTTCTTATTTTAGGTTCGGGAAAAAATTAGCAATGATGTTGAACATCAAAATACACTCCCACAAGTGTTAAGGGTTCCCTTAAGATCAGTAATATTTTAAAAGACATTACCGGCAAACTCATCGCCAATTCGTTGAAAATGAATCATGCGATTATCATGTATTATGCCACTACTGAAAATCGTTTGTACAGTGTCTTTAAAGACCGTCAGCGCGACGACACCTACAGCTGAGTCCTCTCTAAACTTGGGGTCTGCCACAATAACCACAACTATATCTTGGAACACAAGCAATCGGGCCGAGGTGACTGACAGCAACCAGCAGAGTCAGTTTAACGTGTTTCATCAACCTCGCGGCACCTACCTGCAGCTTCCAGCTCCAAGGGCCACCCGTAATCCCCACCGTCGGCACCGTCGCGCTACCAGATCAGAACATAAGGTCTTTAACTGGCCTTTAACCTTTTAAACCCCTTTACCTTTAACCTTTTAAACCCCTTTAACTGGCCTACAGGAAGAATAGTAAAATTGTAACCAGGAAAAGACAACAAGGTACGAGCATTTGATGTTAAAATGCCAAATGGCCATGTGATACGCACTAGTATTACCAAAATATGTATTTTGCCAATAGATGAGTAGGAGTAGGTTGGTTTATAAAGTAAATAAATTAGGATTTTTGTGCATTAGTGCTATATTACTTTCTTTTACCTCATAAAGTATTAATACCGTAATAACTCGGTAACTTGTGTGTTTATTTTTATTTAGTTAGGTAAAGGTGTTAAGAATAGGCAGGCAGTTGCTTCTGGTCGCCTCGCCAGGTTGTACTTCCTATATGTAAGTAAGTACAGTAGCAAATATGTACTTTGTTTAGAAATAGGGTGTCCATTAAATTTTAAGTATAATAAGAAAAACATTTAAGTGCAGTTGCATAAGTGTTTACCCTCTTGTTTAAGTTTTAGATTGTACTTTTTGAATGTTAAGTACATTATATAGAATAGTTAAGTACCTACACTTAGATATTTACTTTGTTCAATTCAGGGTGAACATTGATAAGTATACTAAGCACTAAGATAAGTATTTAAGACTTCACCTAATAATTTCTAGTTGTAGTTTCTGTATGAAAGGAAGTATAGTAAGATAATTTCTTCCTTAATAAGAGTTGTTGTTTTTAAGTGTAATACAGTATGATCAAATAAAAAATATACTTACTATACTTTCTTATTGATTAAGTGTCGAAGAGGAAAGTTATAGGTACAAATGTATAAAACTTTTTCACAGCTGTGTACAGCACGGGGTTGCAATTTCTATCACTTTTTTCATTTTTGCCCCCCGCAATATGTTCGAATCTTCACAAAATGTTTATTTGACAGGTAATGTCAATTTGAATTGGCAACACTGGTTACTTCAATATAAGTCGTTTGTGGAGCAAGAGCTCTTGTCTCTATTAATAAAATTGTAATAGCTTTTCTAAAGTGCCTATGGAAATACAAATAATTATTTCACTCCATGTGTTGTTTAATTACAAAGAACCAGAATACACACAGGATTAGTATTGGAAAATAACCTCAAGCACATAATGGTCGTTTGCGATAGTTTTTAGTCAAATTGAGAACGAATTTTAGCTAACGAGCTAAAAGTACAGACAAGGTACAGACCTTATGTTCTGATCTGGTAGCGCGACGGTGCCGACGGTGGGGATTACGGGTGGCCCTTGGAGCTGGAAGCTGCAGGTAGGTGCCGCGAGGTTGATGAAACACGTTAAACTGACTCTGCTGGTTGCTGTCAGTCACCTCGGCCCATTGCTTGTGTTCCAAGATATAGTTGTGGTTATTGTGGCAGACCCCAAGTTTAGAGAGGACTGAGCAGTAGGTGTCGTCGCGTTGACGGTCTTTAAAGACACTGTACAAACGATTTTCAGTAGTGGCATAATACATGATAATCGCATGATTTATTTTCAACGAATTGGCGATGAGTTTGCCGGTAATGTCTTTTAAAATTTTACTGATCTTTAGGGAACTTCACCTAATAATACCATTTATTACCCCTTAACACTTGTGGGAGTGTATTTTGATGTTCAACATCATTGCTGATTTTTTCCCGAACCTAAAATAAGAAGGAATCAGGATTTTGTTTTTTAATATTGTTCGAGAAAACCGAAAACTTGTACAGTACCTGTATCAGCAGTATCAGTGACAACAATTTTGATGTGTCACTAAAAAGGATATTAGGCCATATACATTGATAGAAAATATTTTATTCATATTTGTAAAATAACGGTTCATATCTCGAATTGACTTAAAGTCACGTCTTACGTCAGCAAATCTATATATGTTTTATAAAATTACGGTTATTATCTCGTATTAACTCATAAAAGTATCACTGATCAATATCTCGTATTGACTCAGGAAAAAAAAACTCATAAAGGTAATATGTCGTATTGACTCGAAGCAAATATTTTGCAGTTAACACCAGCAAATCTATTCATATTTTGTGAAATATGAAGCGGTTAATATTTAATGATCAAACGGACTTACCTGTAAGTGAAGTTCAATCATAATTATACGAAGGCTTCGTCCGAAAACATATTAACTCACAAAAGCGTGTCGTATCGACTCGAGGCAAGTATTCGGGAGTTTATTGTAAAATAATGGTTAATATCTCGTATTAACTCATGATAGTGGCACTGGTCAATATCTCGTATTGACTCGGGCAAAACGTTCACTGGTCAATATCTCGTATTGACTCGGGAAAAACGTACCATTGGTCAATATCTCGTATTGACTCGAGGCAGATATAAGGCAGTTTGCCTTTGTGAATAACTTGCATACTTTTCACCAGTAAGAGAAAAGATAAATTGTGAGTCTACCTTCAACATTCGTATCACTTGCATAGTGACGGTATTTTACCGTTTCTCACAAATTAATTTACGTTTATAATTTCACTGATTTTAAGACTATAGTTAAACAAAAAGTAATATTTTTGTGACTACGTGCGTCTTGCGCGCGCGCGCAACAAAGAATGAGGTTGACGCGGCGGCGAGCAGCGAGCGATGGTCGGAGGCAGAGAGGGGGTGGCTATTGCTTTCTCTTTCTCTCTTGGGCGCTAAACTACGTGCGAGTAAGTGCGAGCGAGTAGCAGAGCTACTACTTTGTAACAAATTAAATCTCAGAGACGAAGACGAGATAATCCTTACTATTCGATAATTCGATGTTCAAATGGTACGGAGAGTACAGTGTCCAATAGACAATTAGCTCCACTTCCGAGTGATTCTCATTCTTCGATTGATATCCACGAAGAATCATTTGAAGATACTTCCGACTCTTTGGTGGATCAAGATGGCCCTATTTCAGATCGCCCTTGTAGTGTACTCCCTGTAACAGGCGTCACTGGCTCGGCAACTCCCGGTCTGCGCAGGCAACACGTCAGCTCTCGCCTATGGCTCTCACTGTCGTGACGTGCGCCCCACCCCCGTGAGCACGAGACAGTGTGTGTCATCTGTCATTGACATTGACAGTATGCTGTGTATACACTACATCCCTTCCTTATTAAAAACTTCAATAATCATTTCAAGATACAAATCACGTTTATACTATTAAAATGTCCATAATCGCACTTGTCGAATCTCAACACCATTCGTCCTGATGAATGGAGTATACAGTCACCAAAACAATTTATTGCGATGCATTGGTGTTCCTTCAACCTTGTCGACATCCTCTACCTATGCTTCGTACTAGCGCCAATTTCCACTACTAGTGTAGTACCTTATCACCATTATTTTTCTTCCTTTCCTCCTTGTTTGAGTTACTTCTACTTCCCCTTCTCTTTTGACTCAATTTTTGCATTTGCCACCGCTTATATATCCGCTTGGAATTTTTTTTAGCAGCTCAAGTTTAAAAAGTAATTTTGCTATCTTTTCGTGCATTTTTACATTTTATTATTATTATAGAATGATTTTCTTTTCCAATTAAAAGTGAAACCTTGTACCAAATTTTTCAATTTAATGGAGGTAATTGGCAAACAAACATTTCCAACTTAATGGAACTTTGTACCACAACTAACAAATTTTCCCAATTTTATGGAAGTAATTGGCAACCAAACATTCCAATTTAATAGATGGTACCTTTGTACCAAAACTAAAAAAAAAAACAATTTTATAATTTACTGCAACCACTCAAGAAATAGTCGAATAGTAGGAGCACAATATTCTCTTCCTTATATTTTGTTTATTTAGTTAAGAAATAGTACAACTATGACATACTATGATACATCTAAAACATAAACCTCAACACAACTTTGGTATAATGCCAACCTTTTTGCCAAAGTTAAGTTAGCTATTTAGCCAGTAGTTCGAATGCCTTTTCCTTATGTTACAAAATATTATTATTATAGTTTAATAAGACTTATAGAAGTGTCCATCAGGGATCAATAAATCTTTCGACAAAATCGCAATATTAAAACGTTAATGCAAAACCTCTGGGGGTCGACATAGATAAAATAATTTGGACATCATTGTATTAGTTAGATCATACTGAGTTTTTTAACCCTATCTAGTAATCTACTTGTTATGGCTGTTCATGCACTAGAAAGTGTCAGCAGTTACTCAGTTCTGTTTGTACAGACATTGAACTTTACAAAATAGCCGTATTTACTATTCAATATCTCTTTCCTATTCACAAATGTTTATTTATAATGGATATAAGCCTAAAATATTTGTGCGATCTAAAACCAAAACACTAGTTTCACTCAGCGCCATCCAGCCCCAAACCAAGCAAAGCCCGTAATTTGGGTGCTAGACAACTGATATACTACTTAAATACTTTTTATACATAGTAACACCCAGACCCGGCACAGAAATTAAAATTCATCATTTTAATTTCTGCCCGGCCGGGAATTGAACCCGGGACCTCTTGCATAGGTGGCAGTAGGTGGCATATGTTGACCACTGCCCCACTCAGGTCGTCAACTATGTAGGTACGATTTACAATTCAAAGAAGACTCATACTGCCTTTTGTCACAATGACGCATGGTTCACAATTTCATGTAGGCCCATACTGCCAGACACAGACACACACATTAATTAACGTATGGTTCACAATTTCATGTAGGCCCATACTGCCAGACACAGACACACACATTAACTAACGTATGGTTTACAATTTCATGTAGGCCCATACTGCCAGACACCTTTACATATGGTTCACGATTTCACGGTCGCGATGGATCACAGTTAGTCTAAGCGGTCACGGGATTTTTGGTAACGATCAAGAAAAAGGTTAGATGCATTTTCATGGGTTATAGAGTGGTCCTCTAATGTGAATGATGTCGGTCTGCCTGCTCTCAGTAGTTGCAATTTCGAGTTACAGCGATTATAAGAGGCTTCATTGTTACGAAAAAAAACGATCAGAGAAATGGTCAGTTTTAGTACCTATTCATAGTATGGCGTCTCCGTAGCTGAAATGATGTGGTCTGCCGGCTCTCAGTGGTTGCATTTCAGAACTATGCTATGACGCGCGCAAGTTACAACAAATTATTTTTGTCAAATTGTGTTTTTAAACATACTAATCGATAGAACTCTTTATTATAATGAAAAAATGTCAAGCCATTTTTGTCTAAAATGAATAGATTGGTCGGAAAAAATACTTTGTTTTTTTTTGTATGGAGTGAGATATTCAATGTGCTCTTTTGGCCAATTCCTAATTGTTTCTGCCTCAAAACTACTTTTGCGTCAATTTTTTATTGTTATTTTAAACATTTAAATAATCCTAATTAAAATTAATTTTTACTTTTTTTATTTTTTTTTTCAGTTTTTACTTAAAAGTAATTTTTAAGTAAAAACTGATTGTTTTGTTGTTATTTATTACTTTCTCATCAATTAAAAACACAATAAAGGCCAACAAAACTTTCGGTCACTATTATTACTATGGATGACTTTTTTACCATAATAAATCAAATAAAACCAAAATAACATAATGCAGCGGGATGTTAAGTAAGGCCCAGGCGGGTTATTACAAACTAAAATAGTATTATTATTTTACAAGGAAAAAGAAAAAAAGAGAAAAGGTAAATTCAGATCAATGATTAATATAATATTCAAAAAAATGAAGTTTTTAAAATATTAACGATAGAAACTAAATTTTATTATGATTTTTATAAACCTTTATATGGGCTTTACTAAAAAAATAGGCTCGCTTATAAGTTATTTATAACAAAAGTAAAGATTTTGAAGATATATATCTTAAGATCTAAGATCAAAATTGTATTTATGAACATTGATAGAAACAAGCAGAAACTAATAACATCAATGTGTTATTATATCAATGTGCTATTCTATGTGAAAATTGGGAGAATTGTCCTACCTACTTAAAATGTATTGTAAGCTTTTTGACCCGACGCCTTAATGCGGGTAGCTTTAGTATGTCATGCTCACTTTAAACATTTCTGCGGTGGTGTCGTGTGAGGCGGGTCGTTACGTTCCCTCAAATATGGTTGAGCGAAACGATGGCTGGTTCATGCGTCATGCTCGTGAACGGGTGCTGCCTGTGGGAATGGGTCTGCTTCTGTCTGCTTGTACTAAGGGCGTCGCATATATTTTTTTTTCTGTTTAAGATTATCAATCAGTATGGCACTTCTTACTCAAAACATAGAATTAATAACTAATCCTTGTTTTGATTTCTCACTTTTTTATTGCTAATGACCAAAATGATTATTTGGCTTTCGTTATCACGATGTTTTCGTATTTTTTTGTCTATAGTTTTGTAAGTAAAGGCCTATGAAAAGCTTTTGGATATTAGTTTTCAATTCAGTGCCTTAGGATGGGTAGCCTAAGTATGTCATGCTCTCTTTAATCATTACTGCGGTGGTGTCGTGTGGGGCGGGTCGTTACGTTCCCTCAAGTATGGTTGAGCGAAGCGATAGCTGGTCCATGCGTCATGCTCGTGAACGGGTGCTGCCAGTGTGAATGGGTCTGCTTCTGAGTACCTATCTTAACGCATATTGAATTGTAAGAATTGCGTTTTTATTTTTATGTCTTGTATCAAGTGTTTTTTGGTTAGAGTAGCAGACGGAGTGATTTCTAAACTAGTTGAAAGTTATTTACTCTCACGATTACCTATCTGAATGTAGTAGATATTAAATTTTAACCTACCTACCCATTGTGTGTAACCTTTTGATAATTATTGTGATGGAAAATGACCTCACTTTAAATGTGGAGCTCATTTTTCAATCTTGACGACTCTGTATGAAATATACAGGGAGAAAAAAGCAGCCCTTGACGAGTTTCTTGCCGGTTCTTCTCGTTACAAGGTCTCCCGCTTAGGGTTTGCGAACCGATGGCGTAGCTTCTATGACATTCACAAGTGCTTGTAACAGCCTAGACTGAATAAATTATTTTGAATTTATTATGCGACCGATAATAAGAAGCACCAGTTAATTCATTTTCATACATCCTCCGCCAGGGATTGATCAAGCTGTGATTTGAAGACGGCTATCAAGAAAGTAAAGGAAGGAGATCCAGATCGCAATATACACACAACTGATCTATCAGGATTGCAAGATCTGTTTCGATAAGTTTAAAAAAATCACGTAAATAGCATTAAAAGGTATGGAAATCCTGAAACTGAGAACTTTGGTACATACAGCTCTTAAAATGCCGTTCAGATCACTTAGATGTATCATCATACCAGCCGCACGACACCCACTGCTGGGTATAGGCCACCTCCAAGGATCTCCACGACGAACGGTCCTGCACTGCTCGCATCCAGCGGTTTCCCGCGACCTTCACCAGATCGTCGGTCCACCTTTTTGGGGGCCTACCCACGGAGCGTCGTCCGGTTCGCGGTCGCCATTCCAGAACCATTCCCCCCCAACGACCATCGGTTCTTCTCGCTATGTGTCCAGCCTACAGCCACTTCAACTGAGCAATCCTTCGAACGATGTTGATTACTTTAGTTTTCCTACGGATCTCCGCATTTCTGATTGTATCACGCAAAAAAACGCCGAATACTCTCTCCTTTGCACGCTGGGTGACCTTGAGCCTCCTTATAAGACCCTTTGTTTGCGGCCAGGTTTCACTGCCGAAGTCATCACTGACAACACACACTGGTCATAGACTTTCGTCTTGGACACTGAGGTAAATCGGACGGAAAGATGTTTTCGAAGCTGCTCAAATGCTACCAATCTGAGTTTGATTCGACCAGAGATCTCATTTCCGCAGTTGGACTTACCTAACTGGACTGCCTGTCTTAGGTACTTCTACGTAATGGACAACAACTCCTAGTGTTCCCAACATGAACTGGAGTGGGCACAACATGGGCATTCGATATGATTTTCGTCTTATAAATGTTCATCTTGAGACCCACTCTTTGGGAAGCACTAACGGAGATCTTCGAGCATTGTGTTCAGGTCTTCCAAGGTTTCAGCCATAAGAACTATATCATCGGCAAAACGAAGGTGTGTTAGGTACTGGCCATTCATCTTGATTCTGAGTCCTTTCCAGTCTAAGAGTTTAAAGATATCATCCAACGCAGCTGTGAATAGATTCGGGGAAATGGCATCTCTCTGTCCCATATCTCGCTTTGTGCTCTGGTTCTGTACTCGGATCAAAATGGTGGCATTTTCGTATAAGTACCACATCACCTCGATATACCTGTAGTCCACTTGGCAATTTTGGAGAGACTGCAGCACCGCCCAGGTTTCAATCAAATCAAAGGCTTTCCCATAGTCCACGAACGCCAAGCATAATAGTAGATTTAATGGATGTGGTCTATGGTACTAAAGCCTTTTCGGAACCCGGCTTGTTCGGGAGGTTGGAAGTCGTCGAACTTGCGAGCAAGGACCGGAACCGCTTTCCGTTAAAGGGGTTTTTGATTGGGTATTTCATAGACTTGTTTTCAAAAACCCTATCAATACGGTAACCCTATCGAAAGGGTAACCCAAGTAAGCACTTACCGAATATGAAAACCCTATCGGGGAAACCCTATGAAGGCTTTATGAAGGGGTTTTAAAACGAGTTCAAGCAATTTATACCTAGTTCCAATTGGACCGAAGGACCAGGGGGCCTATTTTTGAATCGCTCGGCTGGCGTCGAGCGCTCCTTTCTACTGATTTTCGTTCAACATTTGACTCAAATGTATAGATGTTGAGATAAATGTTGAACGAAAATCAGTAGAAACGAACGCTCGACGCCAGCCGAGCCATTCAAAAATAGGGCCCCAGAACCGCTTACCGTTAAAGGGGTTTTGATTGGGTATTTCATGAACCACTTTTTTTTTTATATAGACTGGGCAGGCATTTGACCACCATCTTGCTTGGTAAACAGGATGTGGTCTAAGGTGTAGCATGCATGCCCAGGAAATGCCTTTTCACTCTTGCCTTGAAAAGACCAAGGTTGTAATTATCGGGGAACACATGAGCAGGTAGCGTCCATTCTTTAGCAGCTCGCATAAGAAATGTATTGGCAAAGCGCTTGGTACGGACAGACCCTTGGAGTATCTACTATATAAGGGTGATATGCTAATCTGCGTCTGGTATCCCGATGGTGGAAAGGGGCTGGAGGAACGAGGTTGTGCAGTTCCCTCGCACATTCTCCAAAGTACACAACTCACCGTTAAAAGGGTTTTTGATTGGGTATTTCATAGACTTGTTTCCAAAAACCCTATCAATACGGTAAGCATAACGTCGACTAACCCTATCGAAAGGGAAACCCTATCATTTGGTAAGTTTTTATTAGGGTTTCCCTATCAATTGGGTTAACCAAAGAAGGGGTTTTCCGGTCGCTGCTAGCGAGCGAAATGTTTAACGCATCAAAGTTACTTTGTTTGTATGAAAATTAAATTGTTTTTCTAATTATCCATATACATATTTAACATTATACATTGGCTCTTATTGTATGTCTCTAGTTAAGAAGCTATGTGTACAAAGCCCTGTAAATTTTGGTAATCTTTATTTAATTTTAATTGTATTAGGTAGTCTATTCTTTAATATTAGTTAAGTCATGTTACGTGTGGTAATAAAAAGTTAATTTTCTTTTAAATAAGGTGATACAGTTATTTTATTAAGTCCCCATCTCTTCCGCAATACCTTTTTAAGAGTTCGTTAGGAATTTGGTCAGGTCAAAACTATGAATGAAACAATTACAACTTAGATATTTATGGTTTTTTTTTGAGAACATTTTAGCTTTATATTTTAGTTGCGTTGTAATTATGGTAAAAACAATTGTGTAATAGACCTTAACTGAACGTTTTGTTGGCTTTTCTAGTGTTAAAATTGATGAAAATAATAAAGAATTGCAAAAAAAATTTTAGTAAAAAATACGATTTTATACTGTTTAGAAATCCAAGCTGTGTGAATGTACAATTTTGGGCGTGCGTTGATAGTGTATGATTATTTTAAACGTTTGAAACATTGACGCAAAAGTAGTTTTGAGGCAGAAACAATTAGGAATTGACCAAAAGAGCACATTGAATATCTCACTCCATACAAAAAAAAAACAAAGTATTTTTTCCGACCAATCTATCCATTTTAGACAAAAATGGCTTAAGACATTTTTTCCTTATAATAAAGAGTTCTATCGATTAGTATGTTTAAAAACACAATTTGACAAAAATAATTTGTTGTAACTTGCGCGCGTCATAGCATAGCTCTGAAATGCAACCACTGAGAGCCGGCAGACCACATCATTTCAGCTACGGAGACGCCATACTATGAATAGGTACTAAAACTGACCATTTCTCTGATCGTTTTTTTTCGTAACAATGAAGCCTCTTATAATCGCTGTAACTCGAAATTGCAACTACTGAGAGCAGGCAGACCGACATCATTCACATTAGAGGACCACTCTATAACCCATGAAAATGCATCTAACCTTTTCCTTGGTCGTTACCAAAAATCCCGTGACCGCTTAGACTAACTGTGATCCATCGCCGTATGGAATTTGTATGGAATGTTCAATATTTTACTTTCCATGGTTAAAATTTACTCTATGGCGCTGGGCCACAGTATTTACCGAGCGTGTAGCCGATGCCTATCAATCCAGATTCTATAATTTGGATCGATACAGTGAATTACGATCCATGGCGATCCGGAATATCGATACAAGGCACCCGGATCGAACATCTCTATTGACGCTAAAGCCGGAAGTGGGGAGGGGGGATGGGGGGTGCGCGGTGGCACAGGCATAAAGACCTCTCCATACTCACGTGCGGGTGTGTAAATTCGATTCAAATCGGTTCCACACTACGCACACTGCTTTGCGGGAGGTTTGGGGCTTTTCGTGCGCGAGTGTAGAGATGCCTTAAGGTGGTGAGGGGACTCATATAGTCACAGATTCGCAGACGGCCGGCGTGCACTTAAAAATTTGCCTATTGTCCCGTTTTTTAAAGATTTTTTAGGCTTTCTCTACAAATAAGCGTCTTGCGTACACAATGATAGTTCTGAAATACAACCACTGAGAGCCGGCAGACCAACTTGTTTCACCTGTGGAGATACTATACTTTGAATAGGTACTAAAACTGACCATTTCCCTTATCGTTTTTTTTTCGTAACAATGACGTGACTTGCGCACGTCATAGCTCAGACACGCAACCACTATGAGCCGGCAGACCAACTTGTTTCATCTGCAGAGACGACATTCTTTGAACAGGTACTAAAACTGACCATTTCTCTGATCGTTTTTTTTTCGTAACAATGATGCCTCTTGTAAGCGCTATAACTCGAAGTTGCAACCACTGAGAGCAGGCAGACCGAGATCATTCACATTAGGGGACCACTCTACAACCCATGAAAATGAATCTAACCTTTTCCTTGATCGTTACCAAAAATCCCATGACCGCTTAGACTATAATTATTACCTGACCATTTCAATAATACTGACTAAAATCTGATAACATCAAGCATTATTTTGTTGGTTTTATACGATTTTATCACAGATAATATAATACTATATACTAGTACAGATTATACCTCATCATATGAATATAAGATTCTTGATATCATCCCATTGAACTGATTTTTTTTTAAATTATTAATAGAAGTCATAATGCCTCATCCCAAACAAAAAAAAAATGGCCAGTCGTAAGGCGATTAGCGGAGCTACTTAAAATGTTTTTCTTGTAAAGCGCTAAATGGCGCTTCTATCGTCGCAGCACGCCTAGCACAGATAGCACAACTTTAACAAACTTTCAAACGTCAAAATCTTCGAAACGCAAAAGCAAAACAATCTTATTGGTTAAAATTATTAGTGATAGGTGTTACTCAATTTTTTATTGAAATTTGTTAAAAACCCTTAATCTACTATTTCACTCCAATTTTGCATTTGGTAATTTTATTAAAGAAACAATTTAAAAGTTTCCTGCTTTTTTTTCTATACCTATTTGAATATTACAAAACATCAAAACAAATCGAAGTAGGTACCACAATCTAGTGAGGTGAATTTAACTAATGTTGGAAAGCCACATCTGGTGTTACTTGTGAGACCATGATTTTATGAATATTTATAACTTATTTAATGAAACTATGACGCAGAACTACCTTGGTCCTTGATTAAGTTGGGTATTTCCATAGGTGCCCTTCAAACACCTGCCTCTGCTTTGTAGCAAAAGGGTATAAATTGTATTACAATTTAATTAAAAATAATTTGCCTTTATAGTGGCACCAGAGATCCCTAAAACACGCCCAACTATGTAAATCCCCTTTAAGTAAAATCAAAATTGCCCTTTACTTAAGCATTAAGTAAGACATTATAGTGACTTTGCAAAATTTTTTAATTAATCAATTTATTGATCTTGATATTCTTGATCTGTATTTTTTAATATCATTTCACGTCGATCAATTTAATGATCAGAACCTTACCTGCTTAAATCTGTCAATCCCATGATCATGTGGTGTTCTTAATGTGAAACATAATGTTCTAATTTAAATAAAATCTGACTTTGTCACTAACTTTACTATTTTGACACAATACTTCTATAGAGATCAGGGGCCCTACCGCCCAAGTGTCGTCGACTTCGCCGTCGGCTTCATTTGACAGAAGGATGAGATACATTGCTACTTCTTTTTAGTAATAAAATAATATAATAAAAACATACCAAAGAAAAGTAGCAATGTATTACAACCATATGTCAAATGAAGCCGACGGCGAAGTCGACGCTACTTGGGCGGTAGCCCCACTGATCAGACAAGTTGTTCTGAGCAGGCAGCTACTTAAACCAGCTATTTAATGATCAAAGCTTTGTTTGCTTAAATGAATTCATTTAACAAACACAAACCATAAGTATATTATTCTTATGCACAAACCTTGTTTGCAAAACAACATATTTAATAATCAGAACTCTATATCAATCAATTTAATGATTAGATCCATGTCTGTAGCATTTTGTTTTGCACCTGCTGTTGTACATGTTACAAAACTACCTAACCTAATAGTTGGATGTGAATGAACCAAGATTGCAAACAAGTGAAAAGAGCAAAGTAAACTTTCTTATTTAAATAATGTATCCTTGTACTACTCAATTAATATTATTATTATCTTGTTTGTATTGTTCAAAACTGTATAATTTGTTTGAAAATTTACATTAGAACTCATATTATTTCACCATGTAATATGATCAACTTTGTTGCAAATTAAAGTACTTATTCACAATGTGTGACATGTATCTATTTTAATCGTATGTCGGTTTTAAGTTAATTAAAACCAAATATATAATTGGTTTGTCTTTTACTATGCAACACCGTTCTGCTCACTTCATGGCTTGGTACAATAGAAAAGACTGACTGAAAACTAAAGAGTATCAAGTCGACCAATGTCAACATAGTGCAGTATTTAGTGGCATCATTTGTATGGGGACCTTGCAAATCGTCAACAAAGGAAGCCGCTTGGCACAGGCGTACTTTGTGGTCATTTGAGCTGATTTAGCCCTGTACCCACGTGGTACCACCCTGGTGGTAGCCAGGGGTGGGGGGAGAGGTGCCTTCTACCACGCTACACTTTTACATCCATATCTTCATAAGTTTAGCAAAAAGGTCGTGTTTGGTATTCAAGGCCAAGGAATTCATTTCTGGAACAATTTTTTCACTCGTTCATATAAAAAATAAAAGTTCTGCGCAAAAACAGAAAACTAAGAAAACAAAAATCGTACAAAATCTATGCCTACAAATAAACCACGAGATTGTTCTTTATAAAAAAAATATGATTAAACAGCCCTGATTATATAAAATATATAAATATCAACTTTCCCGCACAAATTATATTTATAAATGTGTCAAAAAAAACATTTGCGCCGCGCGGCGGTATTTTAGTGCAGTATATTTGGATAGGATTTATCACTTATTGTTTAATAATGACACAAATAGGTTGTGTTTGGTATCGTTTTCATGTAATTCAAGGAGGGGGAATTCATTTCTGCAACAACATTTTCTCGGTCATAGAAAAAAAATAAGTTCAGTGCAAAAAAAAAACTTACAAACTACAATTAAACCACGAGATTATGCTTTATAAAAAAATATGTTTAAACAGCCCTATTTGTCTTAAATATATAAACATAAACTTTTCAATAGAAATTATATTTATAAATGTGTAAAAAAAAATCAGTTGCGACGCGCGGCGGTATTTTGGTGCAGTATTTTTTAATTTGGATTTATCACTTATTGTTTAATAATGACACGGATTGGGAGTAGTATTGGGAATAGTATTGGGAGTCCCATAATTTTACTTTAAAAGAGAGTTAAAGTCATAATTATTTTATTTACCTCGTTATAAAAAAAAATATTGGAAGTTTCCGTTGCATCCACTTTATTTATCTTTTTAAACAATTGCACCTTCCTGCGCATTTTTGCTTACACTTACACCTTATTTACTCCATGCAAGCTGTGGCTGCTGGCAGAAGGGTGGTCCACATAGGCTCCCATAAGCCATTATTTTTGGCGCGACCCTAATCTGCAGGCCATGGCAGGTTTTGGATTGGTTTTAAAAGTTGATCCCATACATTCCTCCCTGATAAATCGCTCGCAAAATTTGGTTGCACAGGGCGTCTCTGGTTGGTGGAGATTCTTCAGCTGCTTGTCCTTTTTCGTGAATAGCACTTTTCTGCATTAATTAATATCAAGGAGATTCGTTCCAACATTTCCAGCAATAACTTAAATCACAAAAGCCTTATTGCCAAGGCAACTTATTGGCAAAGCCTGCTCCACACTTCCTTTTTTAGCGTATTAAATCCTTCCGTTGCAATTGGATAAGCACCCCAAGCTTTAAAAGCCTTTTTTCCCTTTACCAGCAAAAGTCGATACGATATCCATCCACACCTGGAAAAGGAGTGGAACAGTGGCAATACTTCTGCTTTTTCGGGTCCTAAAAGAAGATGAACTGTATTAATTGCTTGAGGAATTGTGGGTTCTCATATTGGCACGGGTAAAAATCGTCAGTTCCTGCCTTGCCATGCAATTGCAGTTTCATTAAGTAACCCAAATAAGTATAGTATTTTCACACTTTAAAATCTAAAAATTATTCATCTTTAATTATCTTTTAGGACCGGAAAAAACAGAAGTATTGCCACTCTGTTCCACGCCTTTTCCGGGTGTGATACCGTATCGTCTTTTGCTGAGAAAGGGAAAAAGCGCTTTCGAAGCTTGGGGCGCTTATCCATTGCAACGGAAGGATTTAAATTCCCTAAGGAAGGAAATGTGGAGCAGGCTTTGCCAATAAGTATTAGAAACAATTGTCATTGCTTTGTATGACAAGTAAGTTACTGGTGATTGACTTTTGTGATTTAAGTTATTGTTGGAAATGTCGGAATGCATCTCCTTGATATTAATCAATGCAGAAAAGTGCTATTCACGAAAAAGGACAGGCAGCTGGAGAATCTCCACCAACCAGAGACGCCCTGTGCAACCAAATTTTGCGAGCGATTTATCAGGGAGGAATATATGGGGTCAACATTTAAAACCAATCCAAAACCTGCCATGTTCTACAGACTGGGGTTGGGCTAAAAATAATGCCTTGTGGGAGCCTATGTGGACCGCCCTATCGCCAGCAGCCACAGCTTGCATGGAGTAATTACGGTGTATGTGTAAGCAAAAATTCGCAGGAAGGTGCAATTGTTTAAAAAGATAAATAAAGTGCACCGAACTATGTGGATGCAGCGGAAACTGTCAATAAAATTCGTTATAACTAGATAAAAAAAATATGTTTTTTTAAATATTACTACAACTCTCTTTCAAAGTAAAACTATGGGACTACCAATACTAATCCGTGTTATTATTAAACAATAAGTGATAAGTCCAAATCAAAAAATACTGCACCAAAATACCGCAGCGCGGCGCAACTGATTTTTTTGACACATTTATAAATATTATTTCTATGGAAAAGTTTATGTGTATATATTTAAGATAAATAAGGCTGCTTAAACATATTTTTTTATAAAGCATAATCTCGTGGTTTATTTGTGGGCATAGATTTTGTAAGTTTTTTTCTTATTTTTCTTGTTTTGCACTGAACTTATTTTTTTTCTATGAACGAGTAAAAATGTTGTTGCAGAAATGAATTTCCCGTCCTTGAATTTTATGAAAACGATACCAAACACGACCAATTTGTGTTATTATTAAACAATAAGTGATAAATCCTCTCCAAATATACTGCGCCAAAATACCGTCGCAAAAATAACAGGGCTGTTCAATCATATTTTTTTTAAAGCACAATCTCGTGTTTTATTTGTAGGCATAGATTTTGTACGATTTTTGTTTTCTTACTTTTCTGTTTTTGCGCAGAACTTTTATTTTTTATATGAACGAGTGTAAAAATTGTTCTAGGAATGAATTCCTCGTCCTTGAATTATACCTATTTGCTAAACCTATGGAGGTATGGATGTAAAAGTGCAGCGTGGTAAAAGGCACCTCTCCCCCCCACCCCTGGCTACCACCAGGGTGGTACCACGTGGGTACAGGACTAAATCAGCTCAAATGACCACAAAGTACGCCTGTGCCAAGCGGCTTCCTTTGTTGACGATCTGAAAGGTTGATGCCACTAAATACTGCACTAACAGTGATATTTCTTGTCCTATACTCTTACTTAATACCTGAAATGAAACCGCTTAGTTTCGCAATTTATGATTAATTTTCCTAACAAGTACCTACACCGGCCGTGTATGTGCCGGCTTAGAATAGCACTACCCCCTCTCATCCCGTGGGTGTCGTAAAAGGCGACTAAGGGAACACAGCCATCAGGAGATGGGCAGCAGTGTCTCCAAAATTCTTGGCCTACTGCGATCGCCAACCCGCCTGCAAGCGTGGCGATTATGGCAAACCCCCCTAATGATGGACACACAAATAAATTGGCCCCCAGTCACCGGCGGCCCCGCTATTCCTAGCTACGGTAGCGGCTATGGTAACGGCGGGGCAGGGGGTGCTAAGAATCCCCGGGTGCGGATCGGCTACCACCAATCACGAAAATTGCACCTGGCAACCTATAACACGCGCACACTAAGGACCGACACGAAGTTAATCGAGTTGGAAGAAGTTATAAGCAAGTTACACTGGGACATCATTGGGTTATCTGAAGTCCGAAGAGAGGGAGAGGACTCGATAACCCTTAATTCCGGTAACTTGCTGTACTACCGGGAGGGCGACCAACAGTCCCAAGGTGGTGTCGGGTTCATCGTCCACAAGTCCCTTGTCAACAAGGTGATTACCATCGGAAGCGTGTCGACCAGGGTGGCGTACCTTATACTCAGAATATCCAAACGGTATTCGTTGAATGTCATACAGGTTTACGCACCGACCTCGACGCACCAAGATGACGAAGTGGAGGCTATGTATGAGGAGATCTCTAAAGCCATGCATAGCTACAAAACCCACTACACCGTTGTGATGGGGGACTTCAATGCAAAGTTGGGGAAACGATGCGGTGATGAGCTGAGAGTGGGGCAATTTGGAGTTGGGCAATGGAATGACAGAGTCCAGATACTAGCCGACTTTATGGAGAAGGAGAACCTCTTTATGATGAAATCATTCTTCAGAAAGCCGGAAGTGGACTTGGGTCAGTCCGGACGGTACAGTCAGAATTAAGATTGATTTTATCATGTCGACGAAAAAGCAAATATTCAATGATGTCACTGTGATCAACGCCGTTAAGACGGGGAGCGATCACCGATTGGTACGTGGCACATTGAATATCAACATAAAGCTGGAAAGATCTCGACTGATAAAATCAACACTCCGACCATTGCCGGCCCATATTCAAAACCCCGAGCCCGAGCCCTTGAGAACAGCATAGATGTGGACGATCTAAACAATATGGTGGTGGATACTGTCCGTACGGTAGGGTCCAAGTTCTTCAAGACCCGCCGTCCCAAGCTAAAGAAACTCTCCGACCCCATACTCCTAATGGATCAGAGACGTGAAATGAGGTTCCAGTCATATGATTTTTCCCTCCTTTCAGCCTTTTGGCTTCAGAAACAATAATTAATAGATAAACTCATGCGATTTTGAACTCACCTCGTTGACATCAAGGGAACATAAATAAACAACTTAATTTACAGTCAATACCAAACTACAATTTTATTTAAATAGGTTTGATTCTATACAATACTAACGATCAACGTGGCAATCGAAGATTCTGAAATTTACACAGAGATATGATACGAAGAACGAAGCTAAAAAATTTAATATTTTTCCCACAGAGGTTATTTTAAATGGTTAGGCTTAAAATGTACTCCCTAGCGGGAAGGGTAAGAATTGCCTGCTCGTTGGATATCAGTGAGTGTTTTCTATTTATGTAACTTAAATGAAACTCGTAGGTTGCCCTCGGAGGACTACGAACGGAGCGCTGGATACTTAAACTTCGGTTAGTTAAGGGTTAAATAGATTTGAAAGTTAACTGGTACCTATTTGGATAACGTGCAGCGAGCCAGGTTGATAAAACGCTACGATGGCTGCTGGCTATATAGATTCCTAGGAGTCGGCCGTGAAGATTCGAGTGTGGTTAATGTCGGCTTTTTCTCCGCTCACTTCGAAGTTCAATGGGCGTCAGAGCGGTTTGGCGGTTAATCGTGGCATCTTCACCTGTAATGGTGTGCATCAAAACAATTATTTACAAAGTCGGTCTTAAATGGACACAACTCTTTACTACTCAATGACTCGGGGCCGATTCCGAGTAAGATTCCATGACGAAGGACGGAAGAATCTACTCCAAAACAAGAAAAAATCACTCTACGAAAAGAAAGTTACTCAACAACCACCCACGGTAACTCGGATTTGATCATATTTGGTTCCCACCGTAGGACACTCTGTTTTTACATGTTAATTCTGACTATAAATATTACCAATCACTGGACTTTCTGTTTATCTATTCTAATGCAGCCAACGATTGTGACAAGCTACCTAGAATTGAGATGGCAAAGACATACAGTACTTTGCAAGTGGCCGAGTCGTTAACCAGTAGGTTTCCCAGTTTGCCAAGTTTCTTTTCACTCGAAAAGAACTGAAACTTAGAGTAGTAGAATAGGCCAATTCTCGGAATGAATTAAATACTAGGTAATGAATATCCATAGATTATATGCGATACCTTGGCTCCCAGGTTTACATCGACTAAGTGTTGAGATCCAGGAAATTGGTAATCGTATATCACAAGACGACTTCGTGGTTCCTCTTAGCGGTGTTTATTAGCCCAAAAATCCTCTGTAACTAAACAAATACGGTGAATGAAAATCAAGTTGCAAATTACTAAAACGGACAACAGCTGATGGTCACAAAAAAATCACAATACCTGGAGAATTCTTTGATACTGTCGAAAAGGATTATATTCGTAGTATGGTGCAAATTTAGATATGGTCTTTCAGGCACCAGCTGCAATTAATTTCAGCGAAAAATATAACAAAACAAATGCTGAATTTGCCTTTCAAAAGATCAACGACCTATCTATTTCACAGACTACTCGACCTCCTGACTTCAAACGCATTCCGTCAGGCTAAACGCTGGCTCAGCGATGCATGTATCGCATCGTGCCCGTCCGTCCACTTGACATAGGTACAGAGATTGACAAACTGCAGCCAATCGATCACGCTGTATGGCCCGCCGAAGCCGTGTCTGCGAACACGACGAAATCCCGGGAGTTCTTGGACCGGTCCAAGAACGTACTCCCACGTCTCAAACAGGACTGCCAAAAGGACGGTTCTCACACTAACTTTTGAGGACCATAGTATGAAAAGGTAAAGCAATTAGATAACAACCCTTGCGATAAGAGCTCCTAGCAAAGGCCCTCGGAGTGGGGAAGCATACTACAACAAATAACGATTTTAATCGTTTTTTTTTAAGTCGATGACGCGATATTTTAAAATGGACTTTTTACGGAAACAAGGAAAAAGACATCAGGCATACTGCCGAGAAATAAAATTTTATCAGTAATGGGAACAAGTATCTTTATACAACAAAAAAGCTTTCCCTTTAAGGAAATCGACCAAAACAACGAAAAAAACAACGTTACAAGTTCAGTAGATGCTAATCGTTATCGGCAGCTTAATAGACAGATATCTGAGTCTTTGACGAGCGACCTTCGCCAATTCAATACGAATCGTATTAAAGAGGCCATCGAGCGGAACAAAGGCTCCAAAGTGTTCGCGAGAGATCTGTCTATTGGGCAAAGCCAGATGACGAAGCTGAAAACTGACGACGGATGCATCATCTCAGCGAAGCCTGAAATCCTGAGGGAGATCGAGAGTTTCTATGGGCAGTTATATTTCACGCAGACATCTGTTGAAAGCAAGGCTAAAGACCCCAGAGCCAAGTTTACCCGATACTATACCCAAGATATCCCGGACGTCAGCATGTACGAGATTAGTATGGCTCTCAAACAGCTGAAAAACAACAAGGCGGCGGGTGACGACGGAATCACTACAGAACTTCTGAGAGCGGGCGGTAAGCCGATACTTAAAGTCCTCCAGAAGCTTTTCAATTCCGTCATCGTCGAGGGCAGAACGCCGAAGACATGGAACATAAGTGAGGTCATTTTGTTCTTTAAAAAGGGTGACAAGTCCCTCTTAAAAAACTATAGACCCATCTCGCCTCTGAGTCATGTCTATAAGCTGTTTTCGAGAGTCCTTACGAACCGTCTCGCTCGCAAGTTCGACGACTTCCAACCTCCCGAACAAGCTAGGTTCCGAAAAGGCTTTAGCACCATAGACCACATCCATACGCTGCGGCAGGTCATACAGAAGACCGAAGAGTATAATCTGCCACTTTGCTTGGCGTTCGTGGATTATGAGAAATCCTTTGATTCGATTGAAACCTGGGCGGTGCTGCAGTCTCTCCAAAGGTGCCAAGTGGACTACAGGTATATCGAGGTGTTGAGGTATTTATACAAAAATGCCACCATGTCGGTCCGAGTACAGAACCAGAGAACAAATCCTATCCAACTGCAGCGAGGTGTGAGACAGGGAGATGTTATTTCTCCGAAACTGTTCACAGCTGCGTTGGAGGATATCTTTAAACTCTTAGACTGGAAAGGACTTGGCATCAACATTAATGGCCAGTACCTAACACACCTTCGTTTTGCCGATGATATAGTTCTTATGGCTGAGACCTTGGAGGACCTGAACACAATGCTCGAAGATCTCCGTAGTGCTTCCCAAAGAGTGGGTCTTAAAATGAACATGGATAAGACGAAAATCATGTCGAATGCCCATGTTGTGCCCGCTCCAGTTCATGTTGGGAACACTACACTTGAAGTTGTTGACCATTATGTATACCTAGGACAGGCAGTCCAGTTAGGTAGGTCCAACTTTGAGAAGGAGATCTCTCGTCGAATCCAACTCGGATGGGCAGCATTCGGGAAGCTCCGAAAAATCTTCGTGTCCGATTTACCGCAGTGTCTCAAGACGAAAGTCTATGACCAGTGTGTGTTGCCAGTGATGACTTACGGCAGTGAAACGTGGTCGCTAACTATGGGTCTCATAAGGAGGCTCAAGGTCACCCAGCGTGCAATGGAGAGAGCCATGCTCGGCGTTTCCCTGCGTGATCGAATCAGGAATGAGGCTCGAAGGATTGCTCAGCTAAAGTGGCAGTGGGCTGGACATATAGCGAGAAGAACCGATGGCCGTTGGGGCGGAAAGGTTCTTGAATGGCGACCGCGCACCGGACGACGCTCCGTGGGTAGGCCCCCGACAAGGTGGACCGACTATCTGGTGAAGGTTGCCGGAAGCCACTGGATGTGGGAAGCACAGGACCGATCGTCGTGGAAATCCTTGGGGGAGGCCTATACCCAGCAGTGGATGTCATGCGGCTGATATGATGATGATGACCTACACAAGAGGTTTATGTGGATAGGCAGCAGGCGGAAGGAAAAGGACTTACATGTGTGGCTGGCCACTGCTTAGCCAGCGGCAGCGACGACTCCAAATGAAGATGCTAGTGGTTGTTGATACTTGCACCACACTGGCACTCACTTCTGTTAGGTTCCTTGATCGATCAATGGAGCCGGCTCCGTCTTTTACACCGTTTTTCACAGTAATTTAAGGATTTTCAGCGGGCGGGGACCCAGCACGTGCACACGGTGTTTCGAAGAGATAATTCTTCCAGTCTTCTTTTGAGGGCGCTAATGTCGCGCAGCCAGGTTTACGTATTGGCGTCAGAGATGGCGCTAGGTGTTTTGAAATGGAGGTGAAATAAGTAGGACAATAGGATGGGAAGCCCAAACATAATCCCCCCACTTGAAATCGTCTCGATTTCAAAAGTACAAAAGGTAAGAAGTCAATGAAGAACTAATTGTTAAAGTTGCATTCCTTCCTACCAATAGTTTAAAATTTAATAATGAATTTGGTTTTGCAATTAAGATTGAGGAATTATCAAATTCAGAACTTAAAACTAAGAAAATGTGCCGATGAAAACCGATACACTTAATGTTCTATAGGCAACGGACAAAGTTTAGTGACTGGTCTCCGAAGGAGTCCACGCATAGTACGGAATGTAACGACACGGACCACTTCGTCAACGCCAGGGTGTAAGGCTATCACTTGCCCTGAACGCCAATCTAATGGAGGCAAATTGTTATCAACGAGCAATACAATATCACCGCACTGCACGTTAGTTTGACCGTGAAACCACTTCGCACGCTGTTGTAACGTATGGAGGTAGTCACGCTGCCAGATACGCCAGAATGATTGGGTAAGTTTTTGCAGCATCTGCCAACGCTCTCGAGGGGACATGAATTGATCCGTCAGTTCAGGTTCAGGTAATGCTACTAGAGGACTATTAACTAAGAAATGCCCCGGTGTTAGAAT
The DNA here is from genome assembly GCA_943789525.1 of Agriphila geniculea. Lineage (NCBI taxonomy): Eukaryota > Metazoa > Arthropoda > Insecta > Lepidoptera > Crambidae > Agriphila > Agriphila geniculea. The sequence goes on from OX038870.1 coordinate 6,071,668, forward strand.
ATCTACTTCGTCCGGATCCGAGGATATGTTGCACAACGGTCGCGAGTTCAGTACCGCTTCGACTTTAGCAAGTACAATTATCAACTCTTTAAGAGTTAAAATCTGCGATCCAATTACCCGTTTTAAGTGGTATTTCATGGATTTAATTCCACCAAAGTGACTACTGGTCGGAGGGTTAAATTGAGAATAACACTCGGGCCGTGAGGCGAGCTCGACTTTGTTTTTTGCTGAATACAGAATTGCAAGGAAAAATGACAAAATGTTAGTTTCGACCATAGACATAGAAAATTTTTCGCTACGCTCAAGTAGACGGACTATGGTGCGAGTGAGAAACCGATTCTTACGGCTTATGCGATGTGTGAGAAAGAGTTAAAAGAAAATGACAGCAGAACCTAGTTTGACTTCATTTATCATCTTTTATCATCTTGGGGAAAAGCGTCCGTTCGATTATTATATGATTTTGATCGCGATCGGGTCGATTTGGCTCTTATAACTACATAAATCTATAATGGTGTCGTGTTCTGTGTTAAATTGTAATGTTATTTACAACAAAAACCCAAATAAACACTCATTTCACAGGTAAATAAGATTGTACAAGTACCATTTTCATATTCCATATTTTAGTTGAATATATTCCCAAACACACTAAGTAATACACTAATATCATGCTATTAACCGCCTATTTTCTAAATAAAGGCTGATTTGTAAACATTATGTGTTAGATAAAAAGATATTATGTCCGTGAACTTGACAAAATAAGGCGTAGAGATTGATCAAAAATTATTGATATCGATACTCATGTCGATGATTTCCAATATAACTTTGTTTGTCTTTGTGAACACTGGTAGTTTTATCTAAAGCTGCTTTTAACCGACAGTTTTCAAATGGTAAATTATACCTACTTAAGTACTAATTTAACAATATTTCCAGGTTTCCTGTAAATCCAGTGATTAAGTTACTGGATAAATGTCATAAATAGAATAGACTGGGAGCCCTTAAAGGAGACTTTAAGATTTTTTTTAAATAAAATTGTTCAAAATTTTGTTTGTGTTTTATTTATTAGAGCAATAATACATTAAGGTTATCGACAACCTAAAATGGACTTCAAGGCATCTCTAAAATTCACGCACACGTTTACAATTTTCACACACTGGCTCATGTCACTTTTGGTGTTGCAGCCAAGCGAACTCTGTTCGTCTATTCCAGTGGAATATTATGTTTATGGTTTCGACTCGCGTTGTGCTCGTAGGCGGAGCGCTGGTGTCGCCAGGAGTTGTCAAACAATTTTAAGGGAATACCAAATCGTTTCACAACTTTCCCGCACCGATGTACTCTACGATGAATCTCTTAGAGAATTACACAGCTGATTAGACAGTTGGGATTGATCGTGTGTGGTGTGTGGATCAAATCGGCAGTATCATGCCGATTGGACGATCGAATTGATGGTGTATGGCCCGCATTACGACACGTAATTTTAAAGTTTATGGCTTAATTTTAATTATTAATTTAACGAACGAATAGAAAAGTGGCCATTTGAGTAGGGGGGGCAGGGGCCCTATTTTTGAATCACTTGACTAGCGTCTCTTCTGCTGATTTTCGTTCGACATTTGACTCAGTCTCAATCATTTGAGTTAAATGTCGAACGAAAATCAGTAGTAAAAAGTCAGAAACGGGTCGGGTGATATCCTGTCTCTAATCTCTATAACCTAAGTGATAACTCGTCACTTTCCCTTAAACTGACGAGTGATAACCCGACCCGTTTCAGGGGTCATCAGATCACGTATGGCATTTCTTTACGATTCAACTCTTCTTACTAGAATTTCAGGACAAAAAAGACAAAATGGAATCAAAGTTTTTTATTTATTTTTATCACCACCAATATTGAAACAAACATAATTTATGATGATAGGTTATATTTGAGATTACACTATAAATGTGTATTTAACGAACGTAAGTTCAGTGTTGAACTAAGTGTAATATCAATTAAACAAGGTGAAAAATAAATATGATGATTCAATTCATCATATTTATTTTTCACCTTATCTCTTACCTAGGGGTAAAATGTCATGTTGTATCTGCCAAGAGGGAATGAATGGATAATTTGTATCACTTGTATCCTTCGTCCAGCCCAAACGAGTACTCCACTGAGGATATGCATATTCGTAATAATCCCCAGGAGTTATGTTAGCGTATATATGGATCTTATCAACGTAGTACCTCAAGTCCGTAAACACCCCAATTTTTTCTTCATTATAGCGGATCTCGAAACAACCTATGCCGATCAGGTGATCAATGTAATCATAATGTTTATAAGTTTCTTTTGAAACAAATAATCCCATACCATTAGATATGCCAGGATAGTTGTACACGTTTGTATTTATACATATGAATTTACCCCAATATTTGGGTAAATATTTGGAACAATCTACGATGTATTCTCTTAACACAGTCACCTGTGACATCTTATAATTCTCACGTACGTCTTTTAAACTTGTAAAACCAGTACCTGCTATCCATATCCTGACTCCATCAATTACATCGTGTTTTCCAGGAATTAAAGCTTTATAGGCGTACTGATAATTTAGACCCGGGGTGAGATACATTTGGTCCAAAGAATGTATGATACACACGTCATGACGGGGGACGTGTTCTCCAGTCGGCCCGTGGTGGTGTTCCGGGTTGTTGCTCTTCGGAAATAATCTTCTGACCCTCCATACTCTGTACCGATATGGAGTGTTATGCTTTCCGGCTCTTCCGAGTGCCCAGATACGCAAATCATGCGCTCTGTGCAACCACGGCTCCAAATAGTTAGCCGCTGATATTAAAGTTCTTCTATTTAATAATATTGCAGTAGAGAGTGGTATCTTATCTAAAACAAAAACAAAAATATTATTTACAATAGTGGCTCCGTGAGCTGGAGACCTCGCGTTTAAAAGCCCTTCTTTTCCGTAGCTACATAGCTCAAATTGTATGTATATTTTTAAATGTTTCGAGCCTTATAAAATCAAAACCGGCTGTTTCTTATTTTCGACATAACAGTAGCATTGCAAATTTCAATCGTCATCAAATGTATTAAGAATCAATAACGCCATCAAAGACTGCCGCTCTCACGCTCGCATATTTCATGTTTTCTCAAGATTTCTTAAATCTCAGTGCGTAATTGCAAAATGTGTCTCGGCCACTTTTCGCAATATAAGATAGCAGACATTTCAACATAATATATGTATTTCAGTTTCAAGTTGCTGAACTACAAAAAGTTATCATTTTTGCCAGTTCAAATAACAGAAACGACAACTTTTTGTACTAAAGGCGAGGCTTACTTAAGACTATCTTTCATACAAAATCCACAAAAAAATCCACCATTTTGATTTTTTCATTTTCTTTGAATTTTTTTATTTTAGGCATTCACAATGCTATTTTTATATTAAGGCTCATCAACAAGTAAGGAAAAAAAATGTTTTAAAAAACAAAAAAAACGACTTCAAAACCCAACTCTACCTCTTAAAAGCAATAAATAATATTGATATCACTAGATACGCATTATTATCATTGTAATAAAACACGTCTATTGAAGTCGGGTGGGGCTGTTAGAATTAACCCGCCGTCGGTCACATGGGGTCTTTAAAAGCCTGGAGTCTAGAAAAACTGACATAACTTTTTAAATTTTTTATTTACAAGCTTGTGCTTCTCAGTAGCTGCTTAAAAAGGATGTAGGTACCATGTAATACAAGTTTTGTAGTTTTATTATACTTCATCTGAGTAGAATACACATTTATTTTGCAAAAGGGCTTTCAAAGACCCCACATGACCAATTTCGTATATTTTTTCACTTGACTATCGTAAGTGTAAAATCATATTTAACTGAAATCTGGATAAGAAGATACAATGATTGGATGGCTAGGAGCAGGGTATGATGATTATGACTCAGTAGATGATGCGGTATCTGTCTTATTTCGTTGCAATCACTTGACGAAGCTGGTTCTCAAAGATATTTTTTACTCTATTGGATATCGCTGGTCCTCAAATGATACTTAGTTACATTTTTTTCTACAAAATATAATTCTAAAATGCTAACGTTATTATTTTTATTATTATTGTCTGAAACATAGAAGTACTCTACGGACTCTCCCCACGTTGAAGAATCTATAGAGTTTGTCATTATATTGTGTTGAAATTAAGCACTTTAACGGATTTGTGCGCAACTTAATGAATTTAATTTAGCTTTTTGGATTTATATTTCGTTATATTTTAAAGTTTCCGACATTTTGGCACCTTTTCAGGGCCTTGGGAAAGAGATTTCTACCACGGGAGTACACGTGGTAATCTATGAAATGGTTGTAGCATATTAGGCCCTGTACTGGCAACATATTTTAATAATAACGATATCAAAACCAACCAAATTCAGTCAAAAAAGATTCCCATGAAACATACTACTCTGTGTAAAAAGTATCGGGAATATGTCAATAAAAAGACTCGCATAAAAGAGGTCGTTCTAATTTTTTTACTGCATGTTGGTAGCACTGTACTGATTAAGCGCGCAAAATTTGAGCGGGATCTGTCATTTAATTTGTTTTAAACTACACTTTTTGTTGGTGATAGTTTTGAGTCCTCGGCGATTTTTACAATGGAAAATGATAATGCACCATCACACACAGCCATTATAGTCAAAGAGTTTTTAGCGAAAAATTCAATTCCTTGGTCAAAACAAAAGTTCTCGACCAAGCACCGTATTCACCTGATATGGCTCCGTCTGACTTTTTTTATTTCCCAAGTTAAAATTACCACTTCGAGGAAAACGTTTTGAGTCGATAGAAGCCATAAAAGAAAATTCGCTGAATGAGCTAAAGGCCATACCGCAAATAGCCTATGAAAAATGTATTGAAGACTGGGTGAAGCGGTGGAGATGTTGTATTGCAAGCGATGGGGCCTACTTTGAAGGCGATAAAATAAATTTAGATGAATAATTTGTATTTTTTGTTTTATTGACAAATTCCCGATACTTAGTACACAGAATGTACACATAAAAATATTTGACTCAATGGCTTTCATTTGGCCAAACCATACACGCGGCGTCCATTAGTAAGCTGTTCACAAGACTAAAATCTAAAGTAAATTTTATATATTATGTTTTTTCATTTGCGCTATAAGTTTATTCGAGTGTTTAACTTATATCCTCAAATTAATAATTTTTTTGTTTCTTCTCAGTAAAGTTTACTTTTGTTACAATTTTGTCAATGTCAAGTAAGCATTGTCAAATTGTGAGAAAAATATTGTGCTTTGTATAGTGATTAATTTTCAAGCCAAAATGAATTATTTTATATGTGTTTTTGATTTATTATTATTATTATTATTTACTTTCCCATATAACATATGAAATAAAAGAGGATAATCATCCATAATTCAACCTACGAAATTTTGATCATTGAAGTAATAGACCGACGATGTAACATAAGTTAGCGCGACCGACGCCGACGGCGGGTTAAAAAGAGTTGTTTTCCAGCCCCACCCGACTTTAATAGACGTGTTTTATTACAATGATAATGCGTATCTAGTGATTTCAATATTATTTATTGCTTTTTAGAGGTAGAGTGGGGTTTTAAAGTCGGTTTTTTGTTTTTTAAAACATTTTTTTTTCTTTTTTAGGGTTCCGTACCAAAATGGTAAAAAAGGAACCCTTATGGTGTGACTCAGTCTGTCTGTCTGTCACAGCTGGATATCTCGAGAACTACTAATAGTGCGGCGGTAATCTTAAAAAACCGGTCAAGAGCGAGTCGGACTCGCGCACCGAGGGTTCCGTACAATCATAAATATATTTGGATATGTTATTTTAGGACAGTCTTTAAAAAAGTAGGATAAACGGCAGACAGGTGGAAGGGCGAACTGGCGGACGGTTAATTTACAAATGCTGCTTATGGTGACTGAAAAACGTTTCAGCCACTCCACATTGCAAAATGTTTATATTACTAGTCCATCAGCCATTTTAATGTCCCCACTGCTGGGGCACAGGCCTTCCTTATGGGTGGATAAGGAGGACGGGCCATAACCCACCACGCGGGCCCAATGCGGATTGGTGGGTGTTAACGACTGCAAATGCAGCCGGGACCAACGGCTTAACGTGCCTTCCGAAGCACGGAGGAGCTCGAGATAATAAATTTTTGGTCACCCATCCCATGACCGAACCTTGCGAACGTTGCTTAACATCCGCAATCGCTGGTCCAGGCGCTAAACCACTGCGCCACCGAGCTCCTCGTTATTATTATATTACTATATAGTAATATATATAATTACTTAGTAAAGTATGAACTTATTCTTCGTTTATTCGTACGGCAAATAGTAGGTAATTATATTTGAACCAGCCACCAATTTATTATTGTAGTGTTAGGTTGCGCCATCTCTTGACCCATAGTGGAACTACTTTTTGCCCTTAGGTTAGCATGCTTAGGACAGCGCCATCTGTTGACTGGTAGTGAAACTAAAAAAAATTTGTTTTTTGAATTTCTAAAAAAGTGTGTTATATTGAAACATCGTTTTATTTTTCCTGTAATCTTTACATAAACTACTATCACATAGAATTATTTCAGATTTTTTTCTTTGCAAACTTCGGAGATAAGGGGGGGGGGAACGGTATTTTTTTTTACATTTTTCATAATAAGTCGAAAAAATAAGTCGTTTCGTAATAAGAGAAATAATAAAATATTAATTTTATTATTTCTTTCTTATTTGCAAAATAGTTGGGCAAATGTCATCTAAAACTATTCCAAATTTCAAGTTGATACCATTAGTAGTTCTCGAGATATCCAGCTGTGACAGACAGACAGACAGACAGACCGACTGAGTCACACCATAAGGGTTCCTTTTTTACCATTTTGGTACGGAACCCTAAAAAGACGCTTAGAAAACACTTTTCGTACAAGTCATCTCGGAAACATGAAAATTTGGTATCGATGCATTCAATACGATGCCCTGATCACAAATATATAAGATGACAAGTGCGAAAGTGGTGGGGGTAGAAACTGTGACACAAAGAAATGTTTTTTTCATACCATGTCAAAATCAAATGAAAGGGCTTTGTGAGTAGATTGCGAAAATATAACACACTATAACATTTTCACTACTTGGTCTTACAAATTATTAGCAACCATCGAAAAATTTCGCAATTCAGAGTCGCCATTGAACAGGCCTAGATTGAAAACGACTGAATTGATTTTTACAAAATACATAACAAATAACTCTGCACATACCTACTCTTTACGAATGTCTAAAGGTAATTGACCAAAGATATTTAAAAATAAGAAAAGGACACCAGTTTTAATAACAGCATGATTTTCTGCTTTTTCTAAATTCTCAGATTCCTTTAATAATTAATAAAAAAACAAATAAATAAACTTTCGTATGTTAATCATTTCTTGTGCTACTTAGTAAACAGTATTTGACAGTTTCCATGCTTCTTTTAAATCACTATTAAAAAATGTGTTAACAATTTCTTTAGTTTTCAATGCGTGGAAAATCATTTGTTGAATTTTATACATGATTATTTAAAAAAAGAATTGATTAAAGTTTGTTTACCAAATAGGACAAGTAAGGATAAATAAAAGTAATGACAAATACACATGGAAAACACACACAGTTGCTCGGAGACCTAAATAATCTGAAGAAATTCAGTAGGCAAAAGTTATTTAGAAAAAATCAAAACAATACACAAAAATCACAGTCTTTTTAATGGGTGTAAAAGGGGCATAACGGGTGTAAATAATCATTCATAAAATACAACTAATATTTTACCACGCATAGAATACCAAAAATATAATAAAATAATAATTAACCTGAAAAACGCTTCTTTAAAGTAGTTTTTTTGAAAATACTGAAACAAGTGCTAATACCTAAACTAAAAAAATGAAGTTTAAAAATGTTGGTTATTGTGTAATTTTTCAGAAACTGCTTAATAAATTGTTTTTTTTTTATATCAGAAATAAGTTATACGTTATTACCCCAGTCATCTTAAACATTCTAGGTCGCAAAAAATTGCAAGTTCCTGCATTTTTGGGATGTTGTTAGGATAGATACCAATAGTGTAAATCCAAATTTGCAACCCTGAAAGACCTGTGCTAACTTCGTAGTGCTCGAAAAACCTCGACGTTTTTCAGTTTTTGGCTCACAACTTCTAAAAAATGCATTTTACGGCAAAGTTGTCAATGACATCTTTAAAGAAGATAAAATTACCAACAATTTGAATGCAATTTTAGCTCTGACTTTTTATACATCTCGAGATACATACTTCAAAAACGTGCCATTTTTGACTAAATCTGTAGTAAAGCTAGTCTTTCGAACAAAACACGTCTAAAATACTCTTTCTACGAGGAAAGACGTCAAAAACAAAGTTGTAGAACAGCTATTTAGCTTCAATTTAGGATAAAGAAAACCTCTTTAGGACCAATAATTGTTCTCTTGTTATCAGATAAAAAAAATTGGAAATCTGATTTTTTCAAAAAAATGAATCCTTACGAGCTGTAGGACTCTTTTAAAGGATAATAAAGATGACAATCAGCGGAAAACTATATAACATGCAAAATAAAATTAAATACAATTAATGTTAACGTGTAATCACTTCACACTATAAAAAAAGTTCTCCGCCGCATCTGTCTGTTTGTACGCGATAAACTCAAAAACTACTGCACGGATTTTCACGCGGTTTTCATTAATAGATAAAGTGATTTACGAAGAAGGTTTAAGTATATAATTTATTAAGATTTTATGTAAATTAGTTGAAAAAAACATTAGCCGAGCGATAACCCTCCTATAATTAACAGACTTTTGGCGCGAATGGAGGTGCCGACTGAAAGGTATTAGTTTCCTTTTTAGGGGTTATGGAAGGTGTAATTGGTAAAACAAGAGAAGAAATCAAAGCGTAGCCTGAGTAGGCTGCCAAATCTCAATAATTAAGTCACAGTGGCGAAATGATGGAGGAACCTCGAAATTTTTCGCCATCTTTCAGTTTTTGGCTTACAACTTCTAAAAAATGCATTCTACGGTAAAGTTTTAAAAACTTTTTTTAAGAAAATAAAATTACCAACGATTTGAGTGTAATTTTAGCTCTGTATGTCATATATATCTAGAGATACAACACCTCAAATTGGGTAATTTTTTCAAAAAAGGTTGATATTTATAGTGTGCTAGTATTTTGATCAAAATACTGACTAAAATATTCATTCTACGAGGAAAAACATGAAAAAAAAGTTTTAGAACAGTTATTTAACTTTAATTCAAGACTAAGAAAAATGCTCTAGTACTAATAATAGTTCTCTTGTATCAGGTAAAAAAAAAAATAGTAAATTGGAAATTTCATAAAAAGAAGCCTGATGAATTGTAGGACTCTTTTAAATGGTAAGAAAGACACCAATCAGCGTTAAATTGTTTATCCTATAAAATGTAATCGAACTGCGAACACAATTAATATTAATGTGTTATTTTTTAATAATGTCACAGTGGCGAAGTGATGGAGGGACCTCAGCTTACACCTGCGACAGAAACACGCAACAGGACAATTACCTACCATTTATTAATCAATTACAACAAAAAGGTGTATAAATCGACAATAAATTAACAATTTATAGATAACTGTGCAATGTTGATAACAATTTACATTGCTCAATTTCTTGAAAAATCTGATTTTCTAATATTTTTCTTTTACTTGATGACAAGAAAATAATTGGTCCTTAAGCGTTTTTATTATTCTTAAAGTAAAGCTAAATAAATGTTCTACAACTTTATTTCTAATGTCTTTCCTCGTAGAATGAGTATTTTAGACGATGTTTTGTTCGAAAGACTAGTTTTATTACAAGTTTATAACTTTTTGTCAAAAATGGCCCGTTTTTGAAGTGTGTATCTCAAGATTTATATGACACTCAGAGCTGAATTTACACTTAAATTGTTGGTAATTTTATCTTCTTTAAAAGTGTCATAGACAACTTTGCCGTAGAATGCATTTTTTAGAAGTTGTTGGCCAAAAACTGAAAAAAGTTGAGTTTTTTCGAGCACTACGAAGCTAGCACAGGTCTTTCAGGGTTGCAAATTTGGATTTACACTATTCGTATGTATCCTAACAACATCCCAAAAACACACAACTTTAAAAATGTTTGCGACTTAACGCGATTTTTGTGTCTAAGATGACTGGCGTATATTGATTTATCCGAAAATGATACCACATTTGACCTATTAGCTAAACCTGAATTGTTATAGTTTTTAAAATGAAGCCGGGAAAAGTGCGCTATTCAACCCGCCGCCGTATGGAACCGTATGTAAGGATAGCTTGGCCCAGCTCAATATTAGTTAGAAACAGCCTACAGATCAGTTTCCACCATGTGGCCAAACTTTATCACGACTTGCAACTCCCAACTTTTTTAGTATAGAGGTTCATACCTACTATTAACTTGAAATTTAGAATAGTTTAAGATGACATTTGCCCAACTATTTTGCAAATAAGAAATAAATAAAAAAATAAATATATTTTTTACAGCAGGGCCTGAAAAGGGGTCTTAAAAATTTGAAGTGGGGCTACTAGAGCATGTAGGGTTTCATATGAAAGAACGCCGTTTGCACGTTTTCAATCATTTTTTTTTCTAGATTGCATAGTTTTCGACTTATGATGAAAAATGTAAAAAAAATACCGTTCCCCCCTTATCTCCAAAGTTTGCAAAGAGAAAAATCTGAAAAAAATTTTATGTGATAGCAGTTTATATAAAGATTACAGGAAAAATAAAATGATGTCTCAATATAGCACACTTTTTTAGAAATTATAAAATTTCTAAAAAAGTTAACATTACTTCCACTATCGGTCAAGAGATGGCGCTGACCTAAAACTGCAATACTAATTTTATTATTTTACTCTGCAGTGTGGTTTAATGTTTCAATTATGATGGTACGGAACCCTCGGTGCGCGAGTCCAATTCGCTCTTGACCGGTTTTATTATTTTTTAGTGTAAGTACCTTCTGTATCTATATATATAAAAGGGAAAATCACTCACTGACTCATCACGAAATCTCAGAAACTACAAGTGCTAGGAGTCTCAAATTTTGCATAAGGTTTTCTTTTAGGATGTAGGTGCTCACTAAGACGGGATTTTGCGAAATTCAATCCCTAAGGGGGTGAAACAGGGTGGCAAAGTTTGTATGGGAGAATGCGATTCCTTGGCCCGATTGACTTGAAATTTGGCATAGACATTTTATCACAAAATTAATTGAACACGTGTTTCGCATTTTTTTGAAATGTATCCCCTAACAGGGTTGAAAAAGGGTAGAAAGCTATTTTTAGGGTGATTGATTTCGATATCGGAATCAAAACTTCTTAGTGCATTTGAATGATTAAGAAAAATAAATGTCAGTTGTCAGGTTGTCACCTCCCCTGAGACTGTAATTATGTCACGCACGAGCTGACATTTCATGTTGTATAAGATTCTAACCTGATTTTCACTATTTTACGAAATATTAGTCTTCATATAAAATGTGGAAAAATCTGGCAAATATCAGATATCTAACGTGACAAGGAATGTGGTGTAAAGTGTTGAAATTGAGAGCCGGATAATAATGCACAACATTAGTTGCACCCGACACATAAAAAAAATATTTTCATGTCAGTGACCAGACATAATTTGCAATGTCACGTTATTTTAGCCGGGAACCTTTTCAGTCATAAGCAGAAATTCAACAAATATTTATTATAAGAAGATTATAAGCGTACCAAAGTTTCATCATAATCGGATGTGAATGGTTTAGGAGTGCATAGGAAACAAAATAATAAACATACATAGATTTTTATTTAAAAAGAAGATACCTACCAAACTATTAAGTATGAGTATTAAATGTTACATAATATTATTATACTTATTTTGTTATATTACTGCTAAGAAATTTTATTAAGTACCTACCTACCTAATACAAAATCGTGAACAGTACGGCGTCTCGGTTCTGTAACCAAACTCGAACCCCACTTCGAATCTCACTTCACTGCACGGGACGGGAACTTTTAATCATAAATAAGATAATGATAAGATTTTTTTTCCATCACAAAATATTTTAGATAGCTACCTAAAATTTTTGTAATCGGTAAAATTGCTCATAAGTTAGCTAATTTCTAATAACTAATTCACGCGAAGTGAAGTGAAGTGTAGTGAGATGCGCGTTTGGTTACAGAATCAACAGATTGCGCAGGTAAAACTGCGGGGTGCAGCCTTGGTGCAGCTATTACCTATATATCACAAAATTGTAAGAATGTGAAAGTTTTGATGTTTGGATGTTGTTCATTTTGTTACTCAATCGCGTCTGAACGGGTGAACGGATTTAGACGAAATTTGGCACAGGGATAGATTTTAGTCTGGAATACTTAACACAGGCTTCTTTTCATGCCGATCATTGGTTTCAAAGGGAAGACTTACAACGATTACCGACTCCCACGCGGGCGGAGCCACGGGCAAAAGCTAAACATAGTATAAAACAAAGTCGCTTCCCGCCGTCTGTACGCTTCTCTTAAACTATACATAAAAATCGCAATAAAATCGATCTTTAAGTTTGGGAGGTAGGTTGCCTCAGAGTCCTCAGACAGACACACACACACTTCAATTATATTTTAACACCCCTTGCGTACGTCGTATATATGTAGATATCCTGTAGTATAATCAAATAACTTCACACTGACACCACATTAGCACAGTTTTACATTAGTAACTACATTGCACTGCACCCGTGCGAAGCCGGGGCGGGCCGCTAGTTAGATATATTATCTAGGTAGATAGAGAAATCTGTTTGGCCAAATGTGAGACGTGTAATCGCGGACAACCATGCATACGGGTCAAACTGAGAAAAGAACCTCCTTTTTTGAAGTCGGTTAAAATACTAAAACCTTGTCCTATGAGTAACAAATACTTTCTGAAAACCACATCTAAATTGGTTGAGCTAAACGCGATATAATCGCGGACAAACATACATACATACATACGAGTCAAACTCAGACCATTATTTTTTTTAAGTCGGTTAAAACACTAAAATCTCCTCCTAAGTGTAACAAATACTTTTCTGAAAACCGCATCAAAATCGGTTCAGCCAAACGCGAGATAATCGCGGAAAAACATACATACAAACATACATACATACAGGTCAAACTGAGAACGAGGTTGCATGTAGGGTCGGACCCGGAATCTGTTTCTGGTTCTTCTTTGGAGAACTAAATCTACAATTGCCATAACAGCTACCACGTCTTCTTCGTTGGAACTCATTTTCGAAACTGAGCCGTGATTGGACGCAAATTTTCTAACAAAACATGTTTTCAAAACAAAACCTAGGCGCAGCGGACGTGCGGTTATGCTAAACATGTTTTGAAAATAATGTTTTTTCAACATATTTTGTTGAAAATTAAGCGCAGGAGACCCAACTTTATAGGAAAGAATCAAAACGAAGCACGGACGCAGCTGAATGTATCGCATTAAACTTTTCGTAATAGAACCCCAGCTCAGACGGGATTCAAATTCAATTTTTTTATTAGGAAAAATATTACTATGGAAACATGGAAATATATTTACTAGCCTAGATATGGATCTAGGTTAGCAAATATTTTTCAATGTTTCCATAGTAATAATAATAATGATTAGGATATCGACAAGAACGTGACCAGCATATTTTTGAATTTTAGTATGCAGCTTTGCCGTGTATGTGCCGGCTTAGAATAGCACTACCCCCTCTCATCCCGTGGGTGTCGTAAAAGGCGACTAAGGGAACACAGCCATCAGGAGACGGGCAGCAGCGTCTCCAAAATTCTTGGCCTACTGCAATCGCCAACCCGCCTGCCAAGCGTGGCGATTATGGCAAAACCCCTCATGAATGGACACACAAATAAATTGGCCTCCAGTCCCCGGCGGCCCCGCTATTCCTAGCTACGGTAGCGGCTATGGTAACGGCGGGGCAGGGGGTGCTAAGAATCCCCGGGTGCGGATCGGCTACCACCAATCACGAAAATTGCACCTGGCAACCTATAACACGCGCACACTGAGGACCGACACGAAGTTAATCGAGTTGGAAGAAGTTATAAGCAAGTTACGCTGGGACATCATTGGGTTATCTGAAGTCCGAAGAGAGGGAGAGGACTCGATAATCCTTAATTCCGGTAACTTGCTGTACTACCGGGAGGGCGACCAACAGTCCCAAGGTTGTGTCGGGTTCATCGTCCACAAGTCCCTTGTCAACAAGGTGATTAGCATCGGAAGTGTGTCGACCAGGGTGGCGTACCTTATACTCAGAATATCCAAACGGTATTCGTTGAATGTCATACAGGTTTACGCACCGACCTCGACGCACCAAGATGACGAAGTGGAGGCTATGTATGAGGAGATCTCTAAAGCCATGCATAGCTACAAAACCCACTACACCGTTGTGATGGGGGACTTCAATGCAAAGTTGGGGAAACGATGCGGTGATGAGCTGAGAGTGGGGCAATTTGGAGTTGGGCAACGGAATGACAGAGTCCAGATACTAGCCGACTTTATGGAGAAGGAGAACCTCTTTATAATGAACTCATTCTTCAGAAAGCCGGAAAGCCGGAAGTGGACTTGGGTCAGTCCGGACGGTACAGTCAGAAATAAGATTGATTTTATCATGTCGACGAAAAAGCAAATATTCAATGATGTCACTGTGATCAACGCCGTTAAGACGGGGAGCGATCACCGATTGGTACGTGGCACATTGAATATCAACATAAAGCTGGAAAGATCTCGACTGATAAAATCAACACTCCGACCATTGCCGGCCCATATTCAAAACCCCGAGAGCTTTCAACTCGAACTCCAAAACCGTTTCGAAGCCCTTGAGAACAGCATAGATGTGGACGATCTAAACAATATGGTGGTGGATACTGTCCGTACGGTAGGGTCCAAGTTCTTCAAGACCCGCCGTCCCAAGCTAAAGAAACTCCCCGACCACACACTCCTACTCATGGATCAGAGACGTGGAATGAGGCTCCAGAGTTCAGTAGATGCTAATCGTTATCGGCAGCTTAATAGACAGATATCTAAGTCTTTGACGAGCGACCTTCGCCAATTTAATACGAATCGTATAAAGCCGGCCATATACGCTAGGTTATGCATGATGGTTATGCCTGTAAGGTCAAAACCGTCATGCATAACCGAGCGTGTGTGGGATAAAACTGCATGCCTGTCATGCATGCCTGTCATGCATGCCTGTCATGCATGCCTGTCATGCAAGCCGCTCGGTTATGCCTGTGGTCAAAACCGTCATGCATAACCTAGCGTTATGCATGACGGTTTTGCATGAAGGTTTTGCATGAAGGTTTTGCATGAAGGTTTTGCATGAAGGTTTTGCATGATGGTTTTAAAGCCTTAAATATTGAAGATGGGAATTTTGCTGAAAGAAGACTTCATTTTGTTTATAAAAATATATGGAACTGCATTCAATGATTTTTGGAAAATCGCCTGCCTTAACCAGGAATCGAACCCACCAAAAACGAAAACATTTTTGTATTTATTTTTACAACACCAATCGAAAGGGTTACTTATAAGGATTACTTTTTTTTAAGTGACACTGCATCTTAAACAAATGGAAGGCCATGAAATTTAACATTTAAAATTTAATAATTACGGATTTCATCAATTCGTATCGAATCAGTCAATCAATTAAAAAAAATCTTTGAATGCAGTTCCATATATTTTTATAAACAAAATGAAGTCTTCTTTCACTAAAATTTCCTACCTTCAATATTTAAGGTACTTTCCCTTGGTGTGGCAAAGTTTTGGGACACCCTGTATATTTAATAATATGCTTATTTCATCTAAATGAATTAATTCTGCTAGTCATTCATCCCAAAAATATAAGTGAAGAAATCTGAGGGACAGGGCAAATACCGGGGGTGGGGGTACAGTTCTTTTTTAATTGCTCCAATGCCAACCACACCACACATGCTAGGTTATGCATGACGGTTTTGACCACAGGCATAACCGAGCGGCGTGCATGAGCGGCTTGCATGAAGGTTTTGCAGCTCGGTTAAAACTGTCATGCGCAACCTTACGTGTGTGCTCTCTATTGAACTCGGTTTTGCATGAAGGTTTTGCAGCTCGGTTAAAACCGTCATGCATAACCTAGCGTATATGGCCTGCTTTAAAGAGGCCATCGAGCGGAACAAAGGCTCCAAAGTGTTCGCTAGAGATCTGTCTATTGGGCAAAGCCAGATGACGAAGCTGAAGACTGACGACGGACGCATCATCTCAGCGAAGTCTGAAATCCTTAGGGAGATCGAGAGTTTCTAGGGGCAGTTATATTCTACGCAGACACCCGTTGAAAGCAAGGCTAAAGACCCCAGAGCCAAGCTTACCCGACACTATACCCAAGATATCCCGGACGTCAGCATGTACGAGATTAGTATGGCTCTCAAACAGCTGAAAAACAACAAGGCGGCGGGCGACGACGGAATCACTACAGAACTTCTGAGAGCGGGCGAAAAATCTTCGTGTCCGATTTACCTCAGTGTCTCAAAACGAAAGTCTATGACCAGTGGGTGTTGCCAGTGATGACTTACGGCAGTGAAACGTGGTCGCTAACTATGGGTCTCATAAGGAGGCTCAAGGTCACCCAGCGTGCAATGGAGAGAGCCATGCTCGGCGTTTCCCTGCGTGATCGAATCAGAAATGAGGAGATCCGCAGGCGAACTAAAGTAACCGACATCGCTCGAAGGATGGCTCAGCTAAAGTGGCAGTGGGCTGGACACATAGCGAGAAGAACCGATGGCCGTTGGGGCGGAAAGATTCTGGAATGGCGACCGCGCACCGGATGACGCTCCGTTGGTAGGCCCCCGACAAGGTGGACCGACGATCTGGTGAAGATTGCCGGAAGCCACTGGATGTGGGAAGCGCAGGACCGATCGTCGTGGAAATCCTTGGGGGAGGCCTATACCCAGCAGTGGGTTTCGTGAGGCTGATATGATGATGATGATGATGCAGCTTACAAAAATAAATATTAGGCTGAATAGAACAATCATTTTCCTAAAATTCTTTGTAAAAAAAAACATAAGTTTTTCCTTGATTTCTGGATTCTGCAAGAGGATAAGGACCCTAAATACCGTAGTCGGCTCTGCACTTCTTCTTTTTCTCATGATCCTATGTCTTACTGTGACCAAAATGCTCTTTAAGGCCAACTGAAATTTGAGTACATAAACTACAGTAAGCCACAACACCGGCTTCACACGCAGGCACAATCTTCTAAAACATTAGATCTAAAAAAAACAGTTTCTGTACTCAAATTTCAGTAAGCCTTAAAGAGTATTTTGATCACAGTAAGAAATAAGATCGTTTGGCAATAAAAAATATTTCGATTTGATTTATCGTTTTTCAGTACAAAATGTATGGGAAAAGTTTCTGGTGATTCTGTCGTTTCTAGTACTCATACCTTAAATGGTCCCATAGAATCTTTTGAACCTACACGAAATAGGATCGATTGGCATAAAAAAATGTTTTTGGTATTTTAGCATTTTTTTTGCTAACGGTAAGGTTTTTCCAAAATCTGTGAATACAGTTCAGAATATCTTAAAAAGTTATGGATGGTCTCCTGGGAACTTTTCCTGTAACTATAAAAAAAAAATTGTACCGTCTCAAAAATCCACCCTGTATGTATTGATTTTTATTTCCGAACCGATTTTTAAACTGCCGATGCCGAGTCAGATTTAGATGCCACGGGTGTAGTTGAGGTATTCCTACATAAATACAACACCAGTGTCGCTATTGGATCATAGACCACTTCCCATACAAATTTTCCCAATCTCCTTTCTCATAGATAATTACTCTATCGAGCACTTTTACGCGCGTTTTCTTTTCTAGATAAATATTCGTGCTAGGGGTAATGTTTACATTCGAACTCGCTATTTGCCTCGCCTGCCTCGCCACTCGAGCGAGTATAATTATTGCGGCAATGGAGCACAGTTGTTCTGTGCACGGATGTGCCTCGACAGCAAAATACAGCTCAGGGATTTAAGATAAATAATCACATTTTATTTATTTTTCTTTCTTGACAAACCCTATACGTTTTCGACTGACCGTAAGTATCTACACGGGCGGCGGGGCGGTACGGTAGTGTCGTCCTACATCAAGGGCGGTTCTTAGCGGTATAGAATCATATACTTATAATGTAAAACTGTGCTATTTGTTCAGCTATCCTAGTTTAGTACCTACGTATACAATCTGTATGGTTCACTTTTCATATTCAATGCATTACATCGCTATCGTTCAATAAAGTATTAGAAGAAAACAAAACACAGAATGCATTTAGCGCCTTTTTTGAACTTCTCACATTATTTTTTAATCTTTGTTTTCCTGTTATAAGGGTAAAAATTGTAAAAAAGCCGTTAAAAAATAATTGGCTTACAAAAGGTATAAAAAGGGCTTGCATACGTAAGAGACAGTTATATCTGAAACATCGTCTCTCATCATCAAATAAAAGTACTACGAAGAGACGGTACCAGAATTACTCCAGAATTTAAAAAATATGTATATCAAGCTCAAAAGAACACAAATACACAATACTTAAAAACATCTAAAAATGTCTGCAAGACATCATGGGATATTATAAAAAAAAAATGTACAAAAATGAAACTCAATTTGACATAACTGAAATAAAACTTGACAATGACAAATATATAAATGATCCTCATACAATATGTAACGAATTCAATAAATATTTTATAAATAACATGAATGACAAATATGACAACAACAAAAGGCTCAATAAGGACTTAAGTAATATACCTATTCACCCAAATAGCATTTATTTATCACCAGTAAATGAGGATGATATTCTTAAAATAATAAAAAATTGAAAAACACTAATTCTGCAGGTTACTACAAAATTAATACCAACATTATAAATAAGTGTGCTATTTTTATAGTCAGACCATTAGTACACATAATAAATCTCTCACTTGAACAAGGTTACTTTCCTACTGAACTTAAATACTTTGTAGTGAAACCACTGCACAAGAAGGGTTCTCGTAACGATCTTAAAAATTACAGACCAATTACACTTATTTCAATTATGTCAAGGATATGGGAAAAAGTTATGCATGATAAATTATATGCATTTATTAATTCTCAAAACATATTACAACAAGAACAGTTTGGTTTTCGTAAGGGTAGCTCTACGACTCTGGCATGTTTTCACCTTATAAAAGAAATAACTCAAAACCTCGATGATGGAATGAATACATTAGCTATATTTCTTGATATGAGTAAAGCATTCGACAGTGTTTGCCACAAACTACTGATAAATAAACTAGAAAAATTAGGAATAAGAGGAAATGCACTATCATGGATAGAAAGCTATCTAACAGACCGTCAACAATGTGTTGAAATTTCACGACTCTCTGGAAACATTAGGAAATCTTATAATTCTACGTATTGTTTCAACCGATGCGGCGTTCCTCAAGGTAGTGTTTTGGGTCCGTTGTTGTTTCTATTATTCATAAATGATCTGATCACTGTATTAGATCAAGAATGTAAATTATTTGCTGATGATGCTACTATTATCATTAAATCTAAGGAAAAAGAGAACTAGAAAACACAGCCAATGCAAACTTAAGCAAAGTAGTAAACTGGCTAGAATTTAATAACCTAAACATTAACCTTGACAAGACGAAATATATATTATTTAGAACAGAAAATAGTGTAGATATAAATATGAATATAAATTATAAAAGTAGTGCAATAGCAAATGTAAAGATGACTAAGTTCTTAGGTATAATAATAGACAAATTCTGTGACTGGAAAGCACACATTGACATATTTGTAACGAAACTAGATAGATATATCTACGCTATCAACAGGATTAGACGGATAGCATCAAAAGAAGCGGCAATCGTGGCCTATCATGGCTATGTGTCCTCCTTGTTACGTTATAGTCTCATACTATGGGGAAACTCAGTGGATATGCTTAGGGCTTTTAGAATTCAAAAAAAATGTATTAGGTCAATCTGTGGTGCTCATTATTTAGACAGTTGTAAACCACTATTCAAAAATTTAAATATACTACCACTGCCCTGTCTATATATTTATGAAATCTCGATATTTGTGAAAAACTACAATGACTTGTTTAAAAAGAGAGACATAATACGCAGTCAGAGATTAGGTTAGGTGATAGATTGCAAATACCTAAGCAAAGATTAGTTTTATATTCAAAGAACGAATATTGTATGGCAATACGAGTATTTAATAAATTGCCAAATGACATAAAAGCCTTGACTATGAATAAATTCCGACATAAATTATTTAATTTCCTTATTGATAAAATGTATTATACAGTTTGAGTTCTTGAATGATAAAATCTGACATCTGCTTTATTATTATTATTATTATTTGACATTTATGTATATTTCTTTTATTTGAATACTAATTCTAGATTATATTTCTTAGAATCTTGGATAATGTACTGTATTTGACTATTACATTTATATTTGTATACATCACCAATAGGTTGTAATGAAGACTTTTGCACGTCGTCAAATGTACGATAGAATATGTCAGAACAATAATCTTATGTAACAACCACCACCACCATATTCTTGCAAATAAATTTTATTATTATTATTATGATTTTCATACAAAATGGCGGGTCAGTAGAAATAATGTATAAATAATCGTTTTGGTTGGTTTATGTTAATGTTTTGTTTATTTACCGATGATAAGTCACTCCATTATCTTTTTCCTTTGCGTTTTTATGAGATAGTTTTAAGATGCGCAAGTGCTCTGACAGCGTTGAATGGAACCTTTCCACAATACCACTGTCGTAAGGTGAATGAGGTAGTGTTTTATGATGGTTTATCTTATGTAAGGTGACGAATTCACTAAAAAGCTGGTTAGTAAACTCCGTACCGTTATCAGAAACTATTGTTAATGGCAAACCATGATGGGAGCAGAATTTTAATAAGGCTTGTAATATACTAATAGCGGTTCCGTCACGTAAGTGATAAGCCTGTGCGTACTTAGTAAATACGTCGACTAAGGTAAGATATTTTTCGCTTTGTAAACATAGCAAATCTATGTGCACAATCTCAAAAGGTTTTGTGGCGGGCGGAACTACGTTAAACTGTAGCCTAATTGTATTACGGTCGTATTTCGCTTGACCGCAGATAGTGCAACTGTTTATTAATTTAGTTATGTGTTCTTTCATCTTGGGCCAAAAGTAACGCTGAGAAAGAGATAAATAGCTCTCATTGATGCCACGGTGGTTAGTTTTACCCTCGTGATAGTGTTTTATTGTCTCTTGCTGCTTGAGATATTCTTTGACGTTTTCTACTTCAGATTTGGCTAAAACCAGATTCATTGCCGAGCTCTTAAATGTATCTTGAATGATGGGGATGATATCGTACATTGATAAGGGCGGATTTATAAGCAACGTGGTTTTTACCTTGGGGTTAACATAATCTTTTATGACGTTAATTACATCCTCCTCGAGATTAGATTGAGATACTTGTACCGCGGTTCTAGTGTGTGTATCAAACGGTTTGGATGCTGTGGGTCGCTTCTTAATATCCCCGACAACAGTTATACAAATCTGTCTATGGAACTTATTTAAAGGTTCAGCAACGATAGGCACCTCTAATATAGGATTCTCATTACTAGTGTGAGTGGTGGCTGTGGACGAGCCGGCTACAGATGGTGGTCGTTCGGACGGGTTAAAGTCCTGTTTTAGAACTGGATTAGAATCTATGTACTCGGTGACTATCTGATCACATATATTAATAAATCTAGGTAATATATGAGAATTCCCGTCGAAATCAGGCACTAGGCGCAAGGCCTTAAAAATTACGTCTACGTCAGTCATTCTGTGCCTACGGCGTGGGGGTTCAGGACTATCTGACCTAAACGAACCCTCGTCTTCGTACACGATTGGATTACCCAGCGTGTCACTTAAGTTTCTATTTGAATGTAAACCTAATCTACGGGCTACCCTATTACGAACAGGCCCTGAAGGGGTAGTTTGCCTAGGATAAAAAATGATTGCGACTAAAAAATAGGACTAACAGGAAAAAGGAAGCAACACAGAAACGATTTAATTCGATTTAATCGATCGATGTCATCATTTCACCCTCCAGCCGGGAACCTCAGGTTCTTCTTTCAGATACTCGGACGTCCGATCGCTCGCGACGTCGGTAGCGATTTTCACGGAATTCGGGATTCGATGCGAGAAAAACCCTATCCAAACTACCTCGAGACGCCTCGAGTATCCTACCGACTGCGCCAATTACGGAGGTCACAGCCGGAGGATAAAAAAAAAAACAAAATTTATTTAATGGAATTTAATAATTAAAGAAATTACAATGTAAAAACTTATAACTACGTCTGACCGATGCTAGAATCAGAATGGGTAAACATACAAATGGAATATTCCT
Organism: Agriphila geniculea; assembly: GCA_943789525.1. Taxonomy (NCBI): domain Eukaryota; kingdom Metazoa; phylum Arthropoda; class Insecta; order Lepidoptera; family Crambidae; genus Agriphila; species Agriphila geniculea. Next base: position 6,094,094 of record OX038870.1, read on the forward strand.
ACAAACTAGGTAAACGCGGGCCGCATGGACAGCGTGGCTGCGAAGTCAGCGCTTTCGGTCACGTAGGCACCGCCGGACAATTCGAGGCCACTGCATGCTTGCAATTTACGTAGAAGGGAATATTATAAAACGTCTCAAAAGTCTGTACCTGTTATTGTGGGCAGTCGTCAGCACGTCAGGCGGTACCCTTTCGCGGTGGCCCGGCGGCGGCGTGCCGTTGACAGTACCTTGCTACATTTTTGTTATATATTACCAAAAGCTTACGTAAATAGCATGTTACTATTAACATAAACATTTTAAGTAGCTGTAAGTCTAACCAACATTGCATTATGTTTAATTTTGGGCACTCGTTGTCTATAGCATTAACTCTTTTATTTTAATTATTTATTTGTAATGACTGTTTATGCCAAAATAAATAAATAAAAAATGACATTTGCTCAACTATTTTGCAAATAAGAAATAAAAAAAAAAATAATTTAACAACAGGGACTGAAAAGGGGTCTTAAAAATTTGAAGTTAGGTGACTAGAGCATGTGGGGTATCATATGAAAGAACGCTGTTTGCACATTTTAAATCATTTTTTCCTTTTTTTCTTAGGCCGCATATTTTTCGACTTATGATGAAAAATGTAAAAAATACCGTTCCCCCCCCCTTATCTCCGAAGTTTGCAAAGAGAAAAATCTGTAATAATTCTATGTGATAGTAGTTTATGTAAAAATTACAGGAAAAATAAAACAATGTCTCAATATAACACACTTTTTTAGAAATTCAAAAAACAAACAAAAATTCTTTAGTTTCACTACCAGTCAGCAGATGGCGCTGTCCTAAGAATGCTAACCTATGAAAAAAGTAACATATCCAAATATATTTATGATTGTACGGAACCCTCGGTGTGCGCGAGTCTGACTCGCTCTTGACCGGTTTTTTTTCAGCATAGGTTTGATTGAACTCTTTCTGTTATATTAGTTATATTATCTACTTGTACTTACCTACTTACTTATTCCAAAAATTGAGTGCGTTCAGCCAAAAAGAGTTAAAAGCACAAGTAACTGATGCTGAATTCAGTTAAATAACTATTCTTACCTATAGCAGCACTTTCCTCGCTGGTTAGATGTGAAAATTGGTTTTTTGAAAGTTGTATGTTTTACACGAGACCTTGTTCTGCCTCGTGCCTTAAAATCACTCACTGGCTCAGTAGTCTATATTGGGATTTGGGATCACTCGCTAAGGTACATCCATTTTCACTGAATTAGCGAAAAGCTCTGCCTCAATATGCATCATATTCGCTTGCGAGAGAGAAAAAACCTGTCAAGAGCGAGTCGGACTCGCGCACCGAGGGTTCCGTACAATCATAAATATATTTGGATATGTTATTTTAGGACAGTCTTTAAAAAAGTAGGATAAATGGCAGACGTGTGGAAGGGCGAACAGGCGGACAGTTAATTTACAAATGCTGCTTATGGTGACTGAAAAACGTTTCAGCCACTCCACATTGCAAAATGTTTATATTACTAGTCCATCAGCCATTTTAATGTCCCCACTGCTGGGGCACAGGCCTTCCTTATGGGTGGATAAGGAGGACGGGCCATAACCCACCGCGCGGGCCCAATGCGGGTTGGTGGGTGTTAACGACTGCAAATGCAGCCGGGACCAACGGCTTAGCGTGCCTTCCGAAGCACGGAGGAGCTCGAGATAATAAATTTTTGGTCACCCATCCCATGACCGAATCTTGCGAACGTTGCTTAACCTCCGCAATCGCTGGTCCAGGCACTAAACCACTGCACCACCGAGCTCCTCGTTATTATTATATTACTATATAGTAATATATATATAGTTATTTCGTAAAGTATGAACTTATTCTTCGTTTATTCGTACGGCAAATAGTAGGTAATTATATTAGAACCAGCCACCAATTTATTATTGTAGTGTTAGGTTGCGCCATCTCTTGACCGATAGTGGAACTATTTTTTACCCTTAGGTTAGCATGCTTAGGACAGCGCCATCTGTTGACTGGTAGTGAAATTAAAAAATGTTTGTTTTTTGAATTTCTAAAAAAGTGTGTTATATTGAGACATCGTTTTATTTTTCCTGTAATCTTTACATAAACTACTATCACATAGAATTATTTGAGATTTTTCTCTTTGCAAACTTCGGAGATAAGGGGGGGGGGGGCGGTATTTTTTTTTAATTTTTCATCATAAGTCGAAAACTATGCAGCCTAAGAAAAAAGGAAAAATTGTTTTAAAATGAGCAAACAGCGTTCTTTCATATAATACCCCACATGCCCTAGTCACCTCACTTAAAATTTTTAAGACCCCCTTTCAGTCCCTGTTGTAAAAAAAATATTAATTTTATTATTTCTTTCTTATTTTCAAAATAGTTGGGAAAATGTCATCTTAAACTACTCCAAATTTCAAGTTGATACCATTAGTAGTTCTCGAGATATCCAGCTGTGACAGACAGACAGACTGAGTCACACCATAAGGGTTCCTTTTTTACCATTTTGGTACGGAACCCTAAAAAAGAAAAGGAAGGACGGGCCATTGCTTGTACCAAAGTCAAAATGCCCGATAACATACATACCTATGGAAATACCGGCCAAGACGCGTAATTTTCCGTTGTTTTCATTTTCTGGTGTATATGCCTTAGAAGAACAAGTGATACAAAAATAATACGCTAAATCATAGTAAGCCTTTCCGTAGACGTAGGGCCACCTGAAAAAGCTGCTCCGTGGTTCCTTGTCCATATCGATCATTTTCAATGTAGTACTACCCTTATCCCAGAAGCAGGCTACCGTCTTCAATAAAAATAGTTGTAATAACAACTTTTTGAAATGCCTGAGAAAAGGAAAAAAACCAGTTAGGGTTGCCTTTGATTAAACCAAAAAAAGAGAGACCCTTTGATTAAAACCAAACCTATTTTGTTTTAATCAAAGGGTCTTGTAGAGCGTTTTTCCATTTACCGACACGGCGACGACGGCTTATGCACTTAGGTATTTTGTACGAAATCAACTACAAACATAAAGTTTGTCATTGTTTTTTATATGATAAAATTACAAATTTACTTGTATATTGTACTTACATTTATATGTAAGTACAATATAAATGTAAGCTTTAGTACAATACCTATTTATAAAAATGTTATTATATGACCTACCTAATATTTAAACCAGAAAATAAGAGTTATTTGAACATTATTTTAATGGTTTGGTATGTAAAATTGGTAGGTACCTAATAATTAGTACCTAAATAGCTTTAACTGTAGATTTACCGATTTTTCGATATCTTCATAGTTTTTAGCTCAGACATCCATTACATTTTTTAAATTGTGCTAGCGCCATCTACACTCGGTGTCAGAAAAATAGTAGCTTTTAAAAAAAGTGTTGTTATAATACTTCTGCCCCTTCGGACAAAACTAACAGTCTCTAGAAAAGGGTAAGTATCAGAATGTCTAAACTTAAAATGGCAAAGTTCAAAATGTCAAAAAAATTGTATGTCTTACGATTAAAATGTCGAAAGTTCAAAATGTCAAAAACGAAAATGTCAAACGGTCAGATAGTCTTTAATAAAAATGTCTAAGTTCAAATGATCAAAACTTAAAATGTCTAACATTGTAATATTTATCATAAAAAATCTAATCAATTAGTGCAAATATGTAGAAGGTTGCTGGTACTTATGACATGGGTTTTCACAGACCAGCTGTCATATTTACTGTAACTAGAATAAGTAGGATAAATAAGACTGTACTACATTTTTTGGAAAAATTTGAAAATAAATATTATTATTATTATAAAAAAATATTCAAATTCCCAATTTATAATAAATGCCAATTACATTTTTTGATACAAAATTGTAAATTGCATTAATTTTTATGTGGATATGATATTTTGGATTTTTTATTTAGTTAAATATTACTAGATAAATACTGTTTTTCTTTATCCAAATAATAACATCACAAAAAAGTTAATTATGGTCAAATTGCGAATCATTTTGGTATTACGTTAATACTTTGTATGGGAAGCTCTCGGTTCGCCGGAGTATAGCGCGGTTTTATTGAAAGTACTTTGATAATTAGTTGGTATTTGGTTTGATTTTGGAATTTCCCGACGTTTCGGCACCTTTGCAGCTGCCGTGGTTACGGGGGACTTTAAAAATTGTTGTGTTCCAGCAGTAAGAGGTAAGATAGCCAGTACCTCAGTTGTGAGGATTAATTATGTTCCAATCGCAAATCATTTTGGTATTACCTTTACCTACCACAGATAATTATGTATTACGTTTGTATGAGAAACTCAGTAAGCTTCTGGCGAACAGTGGTTCGCCGGAGCCTTTTTTCATGGAGGGGATAGCTTGTACCCCTGCTTTAATGTTTGGTGATGGTGTAGCAGTCCACCAAAATTGAAGTTTAGAAAGTGTGATTTGAAGAAGGAAGGAAATAATAACAATTTGATACTACAACGTTAGCGCGTGCACAACACGGTCGTGGTGCATTGGTTGAGCGACGTGCGCTCCGCGTCTCGTGGTGGCTTAGTCTTGATTGGTGATCGCGGTGAGTGCATCCAATTGATATATTGCAATGAATCAAAGAAATGCACACAAAAAACTGGAGGACAATAGGCACACGTTATAAGGTGGATACTCACTTAGGTTCGCAAACCTGCAGCAAAAAAATATTATCCTGTGCTGAAAATAGTGCCCCATAGTGTGTACGTATGCAAACTTCATTCGCACAGGTACTGTGACGCCCTGGCTGGCGTCGCATGCAAACTTCTTGCATTAACTGTGTGTTTAAAAAGGTACAGACGAAAAATATTTTGAATTTGAATATTCGAACAGCCGATCCCCGCTCATCCTTTGTCTTGGGGAGCATTCGAGAACGCGACCCGGTGCTAGTAAGGTCGATTTTATTCTCGAAAATAAACATATTTTAAAAGATTCTAAAAGTTCTGTAATGAGGATGTGTCACAAAAAATAATCCCATCGAAAGAAGAGGAAAATGTCAAAACGGTGAAAACGGTGTCAAATGAGGACAATGGAAAGGACGTTGACAGCAATGTGACATTGGAAGAAAAATCAGAGGAATTTCAAATTCCATCGGAGGAGGAGTTGGAAGACCAGACAAAAAGTAAGTTGACGCCGTGTCATAGTGAGTTGTGCGATCAGGGTAGGGTGGTATGAAGTGACGGTCAAAGTGTGTGGAATACGTGAGGAAAGTGAAACCCCTGTGTGTTCACATGGAGAGTTCGTGTGAGATAGATAGGGAAAATGTTCAGATTACGATCGAGTAAAGGGATGACAGTGACCCTCGATCCTTGTTGTGGAAGAACGATTGCAATTTAGACAAAAATCTGTCAGTGAGTGGTAAGAAAGTGATAGTATCGACTAGGAATCAGATTAGGAATCAATATGTAGGGTGTGATACTAATTTTCTTCCAGAATTGTGAGGATAATGTTTATATGAATAATACAGCGAAAGGGGATGAAAATTTAATTAATCATTCATTACAAAAATCATTATGTAAGAGTAGAAAAAGAAAAGTTGATTGGGGTTATAGGTTTATCATTTTGTTTCCATCACCCTAAAAAGAAAAGATTTTCTCTATTTAATGTGATTAAGGGGTTAGTTTCAAAGATTTAAATGTTAGTTTAATTCATGATAGAGTTTGTGTTGGTTTAGGTGTTTTAGTTTAAGTTTTAGGAAAGTATGCGTGGTAAATAGTGCTTGCACCTAAGGGGAATAATAGGTTTAAAGTATAGGAATTATTGGGAAAATTATGAAGTAGTCATAGATTTAACGGGAAAGTGCTTTAGTGTTAGGATTTGTGTTAACGGATGGTTTGGGAAAATGTGCATACTAATACTATTTGTTACATGTATTATCGCCGCAATGCTGTGATGCTGAAAACCATGAAACATCATAATGTCGGGAGCTAACTACTTCAAGGACCCGGAAGGGGAACGCAGGATCCGGTCCAAAGAAAAAAAGTTCAAGATCTTGTATTTTTTTATATGTATATTCGTATTTTCATTAGAAATAAAACTCGTTAGGTAGGTAGGGTTTTCGAAAAATCATTAGGTAGGTAGAGCTGTCGAAAATAAAGCTGGGGGTAGGAAAAATTTGGGGACGTGGGAAGTAGGACCTGATGAACTGGGGAACACCTTGACAGTTCCATAAGAACTGGGTGGTCTCGTAGGTTGCGAGACATCTCCAGGTCCTGGTCGTACTTCCGCACGCAAACCATGATAGCCGGATCCATTTATGGTTGTTTGAAGTTAAAGTTTAAGCAACGATGATGCTCTGACGTTCATGGAATGTCAGGATAAGAACAGTACTTATACTCGTTTCGAAGTGACAACACGAATCATAGATTTGGCTTTGAAGTGATTTGTTTTGACATTAGACATGAGGCACATTGCTGTTCTGTGGTTTGCTGACATGGGTCTGACAAGGCACAGAATAGATTATGAAGGGATTTGTGGTCGTTTGCTCTACAATCAGTCTATGGTTATCAGTTTATGGTCAGGGTAACCATGACTAAACAAATCCTGACATTCTACTTGACTATGAGTATGAAGAAAGTATAGGGTAGTTGACCGGGGCATAGAGTATAGTGATTGGTAGGGCTTGCTTTGAAATTTTGACTCTATGTTTTGAGGTTAGGAATGTGCTGTGTGTTCGGCTTTTTGGTGGGTTTTTGCCAACATAAAGCCAACACGTGGGTCACGTGGGTCTTTTGGCATAGATAACGGAGAGCATTGATAATGATCCATGTGCAGGCTTGCCTGTAGTAAAGGCCAGCACATGAGTGTATGATGGTATGATTGTAAAACCCTTCCCACACTAGGTAGGACTATGTGTAGGACGTAATTGTGAAGGACAAAACATGAGTGGGAAAATTTATTTCCAAGGACGAAATTTTAGCGGCATCCGGGGGATCTGACGCCCTGGCTGGCGTCGCATGTAAACTTCTTGCATTAATTTTATGTTTAAGAAGGTACAGTCGAAAAATATTTCCAATTTGAATATTCGAACAGCCGATCTACGCTCATCCTTTGTCCTGGGGAGTGTCTGGGTCTTGAAGAGTGTAGAGTAGAAAAATTGTTTAAAAAACAAAAAACCGACTTCAAAAAACCTACCTCTAAAAAGCAAGAAATAATATTCGTAATAATAAAACACGTCTATTGAAGTCGGGTGGGGCTGGAGTACCTATATGTTACTATATATGTTACTCATATGAAGTTTGACCCATATATTACATTAATGGTGCATGACAATGACCTTTGCTGATTGAACACTTTTATTTCGCACGCGATTTCATTAATGGTGCATGACAATGACCTTTGCTGATTGAACACTTTTATTTCTCATGGTGCGTCTTGATTGTATTATTATGTTTCTTAATCTCGTCCTCATTTTGTACTATGTAGTTTTCACTTTGCACCTACTCGCTGTCACAATCTTTGAAGATGAACGCAGTTCTTAAAAAGATTTTACTCTGTGGTCCGTGATCGCTTCCGCGCCTTCTGAGTTGTCAATGTCATTGTACTTTTTTGTGCCGTGCGCTGTTCACTTCTGTGTTAGAAAATATCTAAGTTTTAACTAAATTTTCATTGGGAAATGAGAAAACACAAGAAAAAAAGACGGGAAGTGATAGATGAACTAAGTGATCGGATAAGAGAATTGGAAAAACGGATTCACAAACGGAATCATTGTAATACGGGTAAGTTTTTTACAAGGAACTTATTACAGCTGAAGAACTTATTTGCTACAAGATGAGATGTACCTGAACTTTATACGCACATGTATCTAAGAGTTTTCACGAGAGGTTAATCTAAAGGATACATTTTTGTGCAAATATTTTACACTATAACCCCAAACTGAGCTTTCACGAGAGGTTAGCCGGTGGTATTATTACTACATGAGTGACATCATCGCACGCTCACTACTTGACGGGCGCGCTAAAGACGACTGTACGTTAACGTAAACACTAAGCTCAAGTTACGCAATAGTGCTTGAATGTTCATTGTGATACCTACGTGTTTCGATAGGTTGGCCATGGATTTAGACTCGATAGTAAATACTATATTTTTTATTTTAGACGACGAGTATGAAACTCGCTTCAATCGGACACGATCGTGGAGCCAGTCGACGTACAGAAGAAGCCGCTCACCCCACGAACGAGTCAGAAGTAGTAACCGACAAAGCAGAACGCCACGCCGCCGCCGCCTTGTCTCATCCTCTTCAACATCTACAATTCAGACTGAAAACAAGGGGGAGGCTGAGGTGGAGGAGAGTGGAAGGACCTCTGTTATAAAGGTGGTACCTACGGAGGCCCCTGCAATGGAACAACAGGTACTTGCCGACGCCCCTGCGGTGGAACAGCAGGATTTATCCCTGTCGGCCTCAATAGAAATACTGTTAGGGGAAGATGGTATTCCTGCCGCAAGTAATTCCATAAATTTTCATGAGAGTCTAGTCAGACGATGGGCTGCCATACTCCAAAGTGGCCTTAGCCCAGAAATGAAAGCGGCAATAATTAAGAAAAACAGTACCCCATTGAACTGTAGTCTACTAATTCCACCAAAATTAAATGAGGAAGTGGCAGCCGCCATGAATGAGAGTGGCGTCAAACGCGACATAAGGATTGGGGAGCAGCAGGTCGTACTATCGGTAGCTATTGCCACAATTGGGACCGTTCTAAACCACATGATTCAGACTAATAATGAGAGACACATCGAGTCATTGATAGATTCATCGAGATTGTTATGTGACTTATTCCATGAGAATTCAATAACTCGAAGGGCGCTAATTCTGCCAGGCCTTAATAAAGACATGAAAGAGCTCATGTAGCAAACTCCTATATTGGAGTATTTATTCGGAGATAAACTCCAAGACAAAGTAAATGCCACCAAGGCAGTGAAGAAGTCTGGCCAGGAATTGAAAAATACCCCTCCCCAGAACAAAGCCCCCCCTCAGTCGAGAGGGAACTTTGGACCCAAGAATTTAAACTACCGGGGCCCATAACGACCACAGATGCCCCGTCCGAGTGGGCCGAAAGTGAAGCCGAAGCGACCGACATATCCAGTGGCGAAAGCAGGAACGCGAACGAGACGAACTCCGCTGAGGCAGCATTACCAGCGCCGCCGGCAGGATCATCAACGCCGCTGACCAAGCTACAAACAGCTAGACTGAAATACTTTTCCAAGCAGTGGGCGGCTATTACCACTAACCCTACCATACTGAGGTGGATTAAAGGGTATACAATACCTTTTGTGTCTGTGCCTACACAAGTATATATCCCTAAAAATTAACAATTCACTCAAAAGGAGGCAGTAAATATTTCTAAAGAAATAGATGGGCTATTACAAATAGGTGCAATTGAAATATGCATGTTGCTGGTCAGTTTCTGTCAAGCATATTTCTACATCCTAAATCAGATGGATCATGGAGATTTCTACTAAATCTCAAAAATCTTAATAAGTTTATTTCCACAACCCATTCTAAGTTAGAAGACCTTAGAACAGCAACAAAACTTATAACCCCAGATTGCTTTATGGCTACAATTGATTTGAAAAATGCATACTACTTACTACCTGTTTAGGCTTCCCATCCTATTGTCCTACTTATTTCACCTCCATTTCAAAACACCTAGCGCCATCTCTGACGCCAATACGTAAACCTGGCTGCGCGACATTAGCGCCCTCAAAAGAAGACTGGAAAAACGCTCTCTTCGAAACACCGCGTGCACGCGCCGGGTCACCGCCCGCTGAAAATCCTTAAATTAGTGTGAAAAACAGTGTAAAAGACGGAGCCGGCTCCATTGATCGATCAAGGAACCTAACAGAAGTGAGTGCCAGTGTGGTGCAAGTGTCAACAACCACCAGCATCTTCATTTGGAGTCGTCACTGCCGCTGGCTAAGCAGTGGCCAGCCATACATGTAAGTCCTTTTCCTTCCGCCTGCTGCCTATCCACATAAACCTCTTGTGTAGGTACTTGTTCGGAAAATTAATTAGAATAAATTGCGAAACCAAGCGGTTTCATTTCATTTTTGGTCCATACGAGCAGAGATGCCTATGGTTACTGGTTTTTAACCAGCTTAATTCCATTTACAGTCCAATTTTACAACATATAAAGCAAAATTTTAATCAAAACAATCGTTAACGTTGCATTCCTAGCGTAAATTTTAAGTACCTATTTATTCAACTTAAGCGCTGTGTGTTCGCCGAACGCCGGCCATTTTTTTGTTTACTGATCACTTAAGAAAAAAGTGAATCTCATTAAATCCCATTCATAATTACGTATTTTTACATAAAATTACATGTTAGTTACTTTACTTTTAGGTCTTTTGTGTTAGGTACTTATAGAAAACGCCTGAAGATGCACAGCCCGCTAGTGATAATGCAAATAATGCATTAATGAATGAAAGAAAATTAAAAGTGGTTCAAACGCAGCGAGAATATGCGTTTCGTGATATGCAAATTTTGTTGGATTTATCTAATAATATTCACTCTGATCAATCAGCATTAACTAAATTCAAAGCTAGGTTCAAACAGATTGAGAAATTACGTAGCGAATTCTTCGAGTACACTACTCAGATAAATGAATTGAAGTTAATCTTAAAACCAAGTGAAAAAATTGATTTAAGAGTTGTCCAAGCATTTGACGATTTATACTATAGTGTGATAGCCGTCGCGGATAGTATTTTTCCGAGCGAAAGCGAAGGTAGTACCGACACGGCTCACGCCGCTCGCGTCTCGACAAAAGTCGGCGCGTGTGATAGTTGTCATACCGCGAAACCATTCTCGCAAGTGCGTTTACCTTATCTTGAGTTGCAAAAATTTGATGGTAACATTGAACTTTGGCAAACATTCTTTGACACATTCTCGTCACTTGTGCATAACAATAATAGCATAAGTTCGATTGAGAAGTTCCATTATTTGTTATCATGTCTTTCCGGTCAGGCTTTGTCGCTTGCCAAGGGCATTCCGGTTACGAGTGAAAATTATCCAATTGTTTTCGATACTCTTATTGATAGATTTCAAAATAAACGCGTTTTGGCTTATAATTATTTGGAAAAAATTATTAATTTTTCACCTTTAAAAAATAGTAATTTTTCCGATCTTAGGAATTTAACTAACATTTTAAACGAAACAGATAACGCCCTTCGGGCTATGAGAATAAAACAATTGGATGAGTTTATACTTTTTTATTTAGCTTCGCGCGTTCTAGATAGCATCTTTACAGATTTCGTTTATGACATCTGCTTTGCTCATAATGTTTGTTAAATTTTCCTGCTAGATCACTGATATATATATTTCTTTCCAGTTTTTTTATTCTTTTTGTCAAATTTTGATTCAGCTTCTTTAAATTAACAATTTCATTTAAAATATCAAATTTAAATTGATCAATATAATATTTGTCAATGGTGGCACTCAATATAGGTTTTCTTGAGGGTGGTGATGGCACCTCTCTAAGCGAATTTTAATTTTGAGTATAATAAACTGATTTACAATTTTGGCAACACTCATGATCTATATCCTTCTTGTAACTAATATTAATTTATAAGGGCTAGTCTTTTTATTCTTTTATAATACCAGCTTCCTTAAGTTCCTCAATGATTGATAAAATTTCATTGTCATGATTAGTATTACCAGCACATTTGGAAGGGATTAATATTTTTAACCTTTCAATCAATTCATTGGGATCATCCCAAAATACGTAATCTGTATCATTTTTATATGTTTTATACTTTGGTATGTAGCCACCCCTTTTCATGTTCAGTTCATCATTTGACTTTTTACTTTTAGCATTATTTTCTTGAGAAAATAGTGGTTTAATAATGTGACGATATTTCAAACCTTTGTCACCCTTAATTTGACCGTTCTGGCTAAAGTTTCTTTTATGAGCATTTGTGTAATGAAGTATATCTTTATAGATCTTCTAGAGTCTATCTTTTTCAGTAATAGCTTTGAGATTTTTTTTTACGCATGAGTAGTTCTTTTAAGCCTGGTGTTAATTCATAGCTTCTATTACCAATGCTCACTATATAGTTTTTATTTGACTGATTGGCATCGCTTGTAGAAGAAAATGACACTTTGGTGTGTCCCATCATTAAGTAGTAGACATACGTTCAGCCAGTGTGATCGGTTCGGTACATTATTTTATTTCCTGTTTTTCATATGAAATAGTAAAGTATAACTAGCTAATAAAGTAAAGTTTAACGTTGAAAATAAATTCAGTAAATAAAAATGAGGTATTTATTCTTGATGGGCATCGAACCAGTATCTTTCACAGCCGGAGGCGAATGCCTTACCACTAGGCTAACTAGACGTAGCTTACACTCGTCAAAAATTTATCGAATTATGATTTCAACAAACGCCATAATGGCTTAGTGATTAGAGTAGCCACTCGAACAGAAGAATGGATCAGGTTCGATTCCTGCTCATGTTTTTTAATGCATTAATAGATGATAAATATAACTTTGATCAGTGACTAATATAAGTGTTTATTTAAAGTTAGCTTGTAAGTTATATACTTATAAATATAACTAGCGGTCGCCCGCGACTTCGTTCGCGCGAACAGTTATTTTTCTATCTATCTCTCGGGACAATAGGTAGTTTTTTGTTTATTTAACGTAAGCTTGTAAGATCTATAGGTACATACTTATAAACTACTAGCGGTCGCCCGCGACTTCATCTGTCCGAACAGTTATTTTTCTATCTCTTAGGACAATAGTTTTTCTGGATAAAAGGTAGCCTATATCCTTTCTGTACCCCTGACAACGTGTATGCAAATTTTTTTATAGTATGTTGAGTAGTTAAGATTGTGAAAGCGTAACGAACAAACAAACAAACCATTTTCGTATTTAATAATATAAGATGATAGTAAGGACTAGATATCCAACATCACGAACTATGAAAACGTACGTACGTAAGTACTTAACTTAGTACGCCATGGCGCCGCGTGCCGGCGGCATAAAGACGGTCTCAAGGTCAACATGTCCTTCCGTGCTGTTAACTGTACTTGTTTACTTAGATTAGTGTTTAGTTTTTATGGTTTAACTTAGCTAATGACGGTTTTTTAAGACTATAATATTCAAACATGAAAATTTCTTATAACAATCAAAGTGATGTCTTAAACAATATTTTGCCTTTTATAGAATAGGTACCTAATTATGAATAGGTATCTAATAATTTAGCGCCGTTTTAGGTAGTAGGAATATTGTTGTTTCGTATTTATTTTGCTTTGTCATAATATTGTCACTGCTATATTTTTACAAAATGAATCTTAATGACATTTTTTTTCTATATGAATTGAATGTGAAGCATCTTGTTAAAAATATTAAAATTTTCACTTCTCAAGCTTACGTGCTCACTAGACATGAAATAAATTATACTCTTTATTGCACTTATAAAAACAGTTACACATAAATAAATTGAGATATGTACACAAAGGAGGACTTATCTCTAGAAGAGATCTCTTCCAGCCAACCTGAGACGTGTTTGTGATTTTAATATTAAGCGGGTGACATAAAGTGCGAAAATTAAATAAGAAAAACTGATAATAAAAGTCCAAAATATAGTAGGTATCTACAATATAGTAATAAATACATATACATACCTAACTTGTACATACATACACATACATACATACTTAAACATACATACAACTGCAAAAGTGCCGAAACGTCGGGAAAACCAAAAATCAAACCAAATACCAGCTAAATACCAAAGTACATTCAATACAACCGCGCTAGTATCCGTTAAAAAGTGTTTTATTTCATACTAAAATTTATTAACGGACCACTAGAGTCAGTCGCAAGCAATGGAGGTAAGTCATTTTAACATTAAAAATAAATACTTGTGTAAAATATGTCATTGCTAGAGTACTTAACTACTTACTTATATTAATTTATTATTTCAGGATTCAAATGGATTATTCAATTTCATTCCTGTAAATCGGACGCTTGGAGCAGTGGAGTATAGTCCCCAAGGCGAAGCAGCTACATTAAAAAAGAAGTTGAAGAAGAGTCACCTGCCTCAATCATACATTAAAAAACCACATAAAAGCCGAGTTTCAAAAATAATACGGATTTAAATATATGATGCGATTTAGCTCGCGAATAGAAGTTTAGTGTGCACTTGTGATGCTAAAATTTGTACACAATACGTTGTCGACAATATTTTTCTTGACAGTATTTATACAGGCACTAAAAACATAATAGCCCAAATCCAAGACAGTATAGAGCAAGAATAAACGAACGAACAAAGTGAAATATATTTATAAGTACCTACCTACACTTTTAAACTTTCGTGTTGCAACTAAAATATATCTTGTTATTACTTGAATAAATTGATTTCAGTCAAATTACTTAGTGTGTTTTATTTTAATAATACCTATAGAGACTATTTAAAGTTTTAAAAATTAGACTGACAGTATTTACCTATAGGCAAATAAGTATAAATATGAGTTATCTAGTCTAGTATATTTTTTATAACGTGTCTTTAACTAGGACCGACCGACACGACATAAAAGCGTGGTAGCAATCATCACTGCGTTCACTCTCATTTCACATGCGAAGCATATTTTTAAATAGGTACTGCGCAAAGAAAAACAATACTGAGAGTCAAATCGAAAGAATCAATCAATATTAATCTTATATTGAATTTATGAATATAAATATTTTATTCGAGTTTTCTAGATCTAAAGCCACTGGGAAATAATAATAACTACCTAGGTACAATGAATAGGTGGATGCAATTATGAATAGAAAAAAAGATTAAAATTAGGGTGCCTAGATCTTTTTTGATCTAGGTACCCTAATTTTAACCTACTAGTAGGATTGTTTAAATGTTTAAAATAACAATAAAATATTGACGCAGAAGTAGTTTTGAGGCAGAAACAATTAGGAATTGGCCGCAAGAGCACATTGAATATCTCACTCCGTACAAAAAAACAAAATATTTTTCTCCGACCAAACTATTCATTTTAGACAAAAATTACTTATACATTTTTTCATTAGAATAAAGAGTTCTATCGAATAGTATTTAAAAAAATACAATTTGTCAAAAAAAAATTGTTGCAACTTGCGCGCGTCATAGCTCTGAAATGCAACCACTGAGAGCCGGCATCATTTCAGCTACGGAGATGCCATACTTTGAATAGGTACTAAAACTGACCATTTCTCTGATCGTTTTTTTTCGAAACAATGATGCCTCTTGTAAGCGCTATAACTCGAAGTTTCAACCACTGAGAGCAGGCAGACTGACATCATTCACATTAGGGGACTACTCTACGACCCATGAAAATGAATCTAACCTTTTCCTTGATCGTTACCAAAAATCCCGTGACCGCTCAGTCTAGTAGGCCCCACATGCGTATGCTCGCTCGCTCGCGTCTCCGAAAACATGAAACTGCAAATTCACGATATCTCGCGTTTCGGGCATATAGCAACGAGGGATAGAAATTTCGTTCAATGTTTTTATTTCGTGGAACCAGGTTTTCCATTGCTCAATAAGTGCACTTGGCAACTCGTCGTCCCAGTTAATGGCCATTCTCCACGTCATGTGAAATAACACACGACCTTTCAGAATGATCGGAAGTAGGAAACCAAATGGGTCATAAACAGACATTAAGAAAGACAAGTCAGAGCGTTTGCAATATTTTACAGGTAATTTAGGAAGAGATTTCACGAAATAAAGTTTGTCTTCCTTGACGTTCCAAGTTAGGCCAAGAACACGGATTTGAGATGAGGATGACGGTCCTAGACCTACCTCAGTAGCATCACTTGCTTGCAGCTCGAAGGGGACCAGAGCCAGCGCTTCCTTTTGATTAGATACCCACGAGCGCATTTCGAAGTGAGCTGCCTTATGAATCGAAACTATCTCTAAAGCTCGTTGGGCAGCTTCACTGGTACTGTCAAAACTTCCTAGGTCTCCATCCATGTAATGGTCTTCGATGATAGCTCTGACGGCCTCAGGGTGTTGCGCTTGGAAGCAAAGGGCATTGTGGTTTTTAACCCATAACGCGGTGCACGGACTTGATGCGGCACCAAATATCATCGAAGACATTCGGTATTCTAATATTGGTGATCCTGGGTTATCCCTCCAAAGGAAGCGCTGGGCATCTCTATCCTCGAGTCTGATCTTAACTTGCGGAAACATTTCCCTTATGTCCCCGGTTAGTGCAATTGGCCCCTCCCTGAAACTCATGGCTATGGCCAGCAAGGGGTGGAGCAGATCTGGCCCTGTCAAGAGTAAGGAGTTGAGGATAACGCCCGCGCATTTTGCTGCCGCGTCATGGACGACAATTTAACAATGACTTTATAATAGTATCAATTTTGAAAATTTGGTACGTTTTTTCAGAGTTACATCGTCAATATGACGACTCTCCATCACCTAAACGACGACGTAGACACACTCCTAGTATGTCAAGTGAGTGTGAATCATATTTTTCAGAGAAAGCTCATACTTTTGACGAAAATCAGCCCCCTGACGGTCCTGACACAAATGTGATTCCAATATCCATACCCAAAAATACAGAAACCACTATTCCTCAGGATATTTTGGAGGCCCTAGGTGACCCAAATACAAAAAAATATGGAAGAAGTATTGGGACCTAGTGTCCCAGATGAGATGGCTAAACATTGGGGTAGAGTTTTAATGGACGGACTCAATAAGGATCAAAAGCAAAATATTCTGGAAAAAACATTAGTCCCAGAAAACTTTAAATTGGTTAAAGCTCCAATATTAAACTTGGAAATTGCGGCTGTTTTAGGTGACCCAGTTAAATATAGAGATAAACTGATAGAAATATCTCAAAATTAACTAGACCTTGGTATTGCTGGCTTAACTAACCTGGCAGCGGCGATCATTGAAGAAAACCTGGGCAAAAAAGAACTAATAAAACATTTTTCTGATATTAGTCATTTTTTTCTAGATCTACACAATGAGAATTCTAAAACTAGAAGGACGTTAATTATAAACTCCTTAGACTCCTTTTTACTTAGACTTTTTCACCTAAATTTTCACCAAATATATTTTTTTTTTATTAATATTTGGTGAAAATTTAGGTGAAAAAATAAATTATTGAGAAATAAAATAGGAAATAAAATCCAGGTTGAGTTGAAAGCACCTAATTTTACTTCACTGACACTGACATTCAGAAACAACAAAATATCAAGACACATTTGAATTATAAAATAAAATAGAACTTACAAATGCGGCCAGTATTAGCATCATCTCAAAAACAGCTGAACGATCAGGATTGCAAATAAAACGCACCGATAATACAACTTACCCAAAAAAGATCCCTCAGGGAAATTGGAAGGGCCCACCCCGCTCAAACATACATCAACCTTACAGACAAGGTGGGCCGAAGAACCGATACTTCAACAATCCTACCAACAAACGAACAAACCCTCAACCAGCAGCGGACCGCACAGCAGCCGCAGCGACTTCGTCGCGACCGCCTGCCAGACCCCTCAAAACCTAGTTGAGGTACCACATGCAGCTAGACTACAATTTTTTATGACAAATGTTACAGTTTAACAAATGACATAGCTGTCTTAAACTACATAAAAGTTTATAAAATACCTGATGAAAAAAGTAATGAAACCAGTTTTAGCTTCCTTAAAATCTCAAGGTTTCCTTATTTCCATTTACCTCGATGGTTTAATTTGCAGAGGCCCCAGCTATGAAAATTGTCTTTCTTGTGTTTCAAAGACAATCAATTTATTAGAAACTTTGGGATTTATTATAAATTAGGAGAAAAATAAACTGATCCCAAAACAAATACAAACATTTAGTGGTTTTCTTTGATAAACTCCTTGGACTTCTATGCTCCGTTTGCCCTGCAGTATCATATGGATGAGTTTACACAAAACTCTTAAAGCATGAGAAGTTTATGGCATTAAAAAATTCAAACGATAACTATGATAGCATAATGGATATATCCCAGTATGTTTGCAGTCAGAGTTCTAATGGTGGATCAACAATATTATGCAGTCAAAAAATTACATTCGCAATGGCCACTTTGAAATAGAAATATTCTCAGATGCATTTTTAACGGGTTGCGGAGTATAATGCAATGGAGAACAAACAGGTGGTTTTTGGGATAGTTCATATAGTAATTTACACATAAATTTGATAGAACTAAAAGCTTCATTTAATGGGCTTAAATGTTATGCAAAAAACTTAAAAAAAACAACAAATACTTCTAAGAATTGATAATACAACTGCAATATGTTATATTAACAGATACGGAAGAGTCCAATATCCACACCTTAACAGTATTGCTCGACAAATTTGGCAGTAGTGCGAAAAAAGAGGTCGCTGCTAAAACTAAAGTGGCGCCTATAAAAACAAAGACAACTTTACCAAAACTAGAATTATGTGGGGATATTTTATTGGCTAAGCTATTAGAAAAGCTCAATAATACTTTTAAAGAAAAACGAATAACTTATCACTATTGGACTGACTCGAAAGTAGTATTGGCTTGGCTACAGCGTGACGTCAATAAGTCAGAACGATACATCGCCAACCGCGTGAAACAGATACGCGCGATTATTCCTGTAACACAATGGAATTACGAGAAAAGCGAAGAAAACTCAGCCGACTGTGCTACCAGATGCCTCCTGCCGTCGAAACTTATGACATTCAACTTGTGGTGGAAAGGACCATGAAATGTATGTTTTAAGCCATATGGCTTAAAACATACAATGGCTATGAATCGCCAGATAAAAAACAATCATTTTGCACAGAGATTGTAATGATTAGTAACTGTTGTTTAGCAACTAAAAATAATCAAGACAACAATACATTATTTAATGCACTACTTATGAAATGCAGTTTTTTGACTCGTGCAATTCGAATCGTCAGCTGGATACTTCGTTTCGTAGCAGCCACACAAAATAAATTATTTAATTGCACAAGTTATATATCGAAACATGAGACATCCGCTGCTACGCTATTGATTGTGAAAAACGTTCAAGAGCAATATCATCAACAAGAGATGGAAGTACTGAAGAAAACTGGAATTATGAAAAAGGGTCCACTGTTGAAACTGAGTCCGATACTTGATGAAACTGGTTTACTGGGAGTGGGAGGCCGGCTGCAAAACTCTACGCTTCCATATGAAACTAAACATCCACTTATTTTGCTGCCAAGTAAATTGGCTGAACTGATAATAGATTATTGTCATAATCTAACACTCATGGTGGACCTCGCCTAACGTTGGCGCTTATCAGAGAAAAATATTGGATCGTGGGTGGCAACAAAACTGTCAAAAAACAACTTCGACATTGTGTTTGGTGTGCTCGATTCAAGTCACATCAAAATCAACAAATCATGGGCGAACTACCGAAAGCAAGGATAACACCTTCAAGGGCATTTACGAATACCGCCACTCATTACACTGGCTACGTGGAACTGAAAATTAATGAAGGAAAAGGAGTTCAAACTTGTAAGGGCTACATAGTCATATTTATTTGCATGGCTACAAAGGCCGTGTACCTGGAGTTGGTCTCGGACCTCAGCACCGAAGCTTTCCTGGCAGCATTGACACGTATATGTTCTAGGCGTGGCCGACCTAAAAACATGTACTCTGATAACGGTACAAACTATGTGGGGGCTGCCAAAATACTGAAAGAAGATTTTAAATACCACAAGACTTTTTCATCTCAAGAATTTTATGATGCTGTTAATGAACTAGAGATTGAATGGCACTTCAATGCCCCACTGTGGCCAACTGCGGGTAGACTATGGGAGGCTGCAGTGAAATCAATGAAGTATCACTTACGCAGAGTAATCGGAGAACAGAAACTGACTGTTGACGGCAGAACGATTGTAAATATGTAAATATAGTTAAGATAGTTTAAACTTTGATATTTTGTAGAATTACTTTGTTTTATCACATTATTTTCTTATTTGAACACTTAATTATGTTTTTCTAGTATATTTTGCATGTAGAAATTAATATAGGAATTAAGACCTTTGATTTGTTATTTATCTTTCTTGTATAGATACTATTAGCGATTTTGTTTGCACCGTTAGGAAGAGATAGCACTATAATGTTGGAAAGAGACAGGAAAGATTGGTGCCGTGTGCAAAAATTAGTGCCGTGTGCAAACTGTATGCGTTGTAATTGGCTAATAGCTATATTGTAGAAAACTAACTAGCCACTAAGTGCGACTAAACATTTTGTACTTAAATAAGGCTGTTTTGTATAAAAATTGTTCGGATTGTTCCGAGTTACAAGTGCGCACGGATCCCCTATTACGTATATCAGTTTTTCCGTTATTAATCGTGTGATTAAGTTCGTGAAAACTGCTCAGTCGGTCGCCGACTGACGCAGATTAGCGTGTGCTCCGTTGCAGCAGGGCAGGTGCGCTCCGGCGCCCTGCCCAGTGATCGCGCGTGCTCGTGCCCCGTTTCCGCCGCAGCATGGCAGACCGCCCGGCCCAGCGGCCGGTGCAGCTGCCCACCACCACCGCAACGAGCGCTGCCACTAGCAGCACCCCCGCCACCTCCGCAACAACGAGCGCCTCGACGACCGGCAAAGGGGCCGGGCTGACCCCGACTGCGCAAACTCCGCCAACCGCGGGGACGCCAGCCAGCGGACATATGCAGGCGGCCAAGTCACAATCACCACGCATCCGATATGAATCGGATGCAGTGATGTTGGCGAGGCTGGTAAAATCTGGCTTTTTGTCAGATCGCTTGATCCGCTGGCTGGCGACCTACGTTAGGCTCGCGGAGTTTGAGCTGGGTGACGCCCCGGTCCTCGCGCCGTCGGACGAGGCCGCGCTGGAGGCTGCCGGAGGATAACTACGGAACCCTGCTGCGCGTGGCCGGAGACGCACTTGGTCGGTTTTTTTTAATGAAAGTTTCGGGAGTTGTTTTCGACACGAATATCACTTAAGCACTGACGGGCCGAATAGTCATACTTAGCCATTCTGGCTTAGTTTGAGTTGCCTCACCATACGGACGCGGACTCGGCTTCTAGGTGTAATTATTCTAAGATACAATATCTATATCTAAGATCAAAAAAGATCTAGGCACCCTAATTTTAATCTTTTTTTATCCATTCATAATTTCATTTACCTATTCATTGTAATTGTTATTATTTTCAAGCCTGACACTCTTGTACGCTTTTGGCTTCAGATCTAGAAATCCACAAAAACTATATTTTTTAAAGTTAAATTTTTCTTTTACTACCTTATTTAAGTGTCAATAGTAGTCAAAAAAAACTAGAACATTCAATCAAACAGTTTATTATCACTACAATATTTTATTTAAAAATATGACACATGCATGAACTTTAGCCTCGGAACATCTTAGCCATTCTGGCTTAGTTTGAGTTGCCTCAACATACGGACGCGGACTCGGCTTCTAGGTGTAATTATTCTAAGATACAATCCACATATTTTTTGGAAAAAGTTACACCATTTTGTGCGTCGGGTTTGGGGGGAAGGGGGAGAGAAGTTGGGTTTTATCAGTTTTTCTTCAATATTGTGATAACTTTGTGGTTTATCGCAAAAGTACCAGAGAAAAAAATTACATTGAATTGCGAACAAAAATGATTAATGGCACAATCTTGCTAAAGTGAACGGTTCCATAGTTACGGAGGGCGTAAGTAGTACCTAATTGTTAATTTTTTTAGATTTTTGGAAAAAATATGACATTATTACGAGGAAACTATTTTTTTATACAGAATTGTCTTTTGTAAAAACAAATTGCGATTTTAATGACCGGTGGTATGTTAGTGATTAGCCCTTGAAAAAATGACAACCTTACCACCCCTCAAGGGGCGCTATTTTTTGAGGGAAAAGAGGCTTCCACAGGCCTAAGCTATATATTATTTTTATTATTATTCATTTAGAACTTATCGCTTTTTGCAATTTGTGATTCTACAGTAACTGGCAATTTTTCAACAAAAGTAATTAGGTGGTATTAAGTTTAAATGAACTTAAAATGCTGTATTAACCTTTTAGGAACAATAAGTACGAGATAAAAATATGTAAAAGTATGTAAAGAAATTATCACATCTAAACAAATGGGAAACCCCTTTCAGCTAAGCTTAAATAAAGTTACACAGATCTTGTCCTTCAGCTTCTGTGATCCGCCCAATGACACCAACATATTGCATTGTCTTCCAGTTCTGACCTATGTTTAAAGTCGCAAGTGTTTAGCTCATCGGAAAGCTAGATAAAATCGTTTGCAAAATTTGTGTACAAACAAATAAAGAAATAAATAAACAAAACAGCAACTTAACAAAAACATGAAAATAAAAAGTACAATTTTGCTAGCAGAAATGACTACTTGCATCGTTGAAACTTAACAGATTCGTATTTTTTTTACCTTAACACGTAAAAATTTAGCTTAATATTTCATTAAACATTAATTTGTGGGTAAAAGATTTAGAACATTGGCGTTAATATTTGTAAAATAATTTAAGAAATATGTGGTGAAAATTTAATATAGTGAACTCCCAGGCCCCAGACCAGAGCTAATCAAAGTAGAAACAACTTGATACTTACATTATGCAATTGTAACAAACTACATGTACACGTTAACAATTTTGTACATAACTGCACTTTTATTACAAAATCCTGGCTTTTATAAAGAAGAAGACCAAGGATGTCAAATATGTCGATGTCATCAAACTATCGATATTCGGTACATGGGCAGCGTGTATTTCAGAGTACCTACAATTATGAAGGTGAAGAAGAATGTGAACAATCATTCTAGGGAATAAAAAATCTCTCGCAAGTACATCATCATTATCACACTTTGGCAAAAGTTCAAGAATTATTTTAACTTGCGATTCTGGGCGTAACCAGGTTCTATACATTTTCTATACATTTCTATACATTTTCAAGTCGGGCTGCCAGATCAGAAGTTCACAATATCTGGAGAATATCTAAAAATTTCGGGATTTTTTGTTGGGAGAAATAAATACCTATATAAATAAAAATGTTATTCAAATGCCTGTTTATAGAAAGTAAAGGGCCGGGCAGCGTATTTTTTATTCAGTTTCACACACTGATGTTATATAAAAATCATGTCATAAAACCAGTGGCATTTGCAAGTAACAAATTGAATGAGACACAAATGAAATACCAATATATTATGAGAAAAAACTTTCTTCAAAAAACCTTAAGCATCAAAAATTGTCTCTAAAAAGCAAGAAGTAATATTCAAATCATTAGATACGAGATAAGCATATCAGTTTCAAACACGTCTATTGAAGTCGGGTGGGGCTGAAGAACCACTTTTTTAACACTTTTTATTAGGTTGCTTTCTCGTTTGTTTGTGTATTTGTGGGTTTGTGTGTTCGTTTGTTTCTCCACAAAGTTTGCGAACGATTTTATTACGAGCTGCATTTGCACTTATTAAAACTCACCAATCCGCATTGGGCCCACGCGGTGGGTTATGGCCCATCCTCCTCATCAATCCGTAAGTAAGGCCTGTATCCCAATAAAAATGGCTGATGCGAAACCTTTCAATACCTAAATACACTAGTAGTCTATATTATTTGATTTTGAAGAGTTCTCATGTGTATCTTCGAAGTCCAAGGTCTAATGCCAATGAAATTAACGTAAAACCACTCTTAAAGTATTTTTTTTCTAACAAAACAAGAATCATCTAAATCGGTTCATAAACAAAGAAGTTATGTCTGTAGATCCGTAAAAAGGCGAGCAATGGTTACCTAAAAAATTACAGTATTTTCAGGATAACTCAGAAACTACTAAACCGATTTCAAATTTTCAGCAAACAGGGCCGACTTGAAAACCAACCTAATTAAGAAACGTTCAAATCATTTCATTCGGTTCAGCCGTTTTTAAGTAATAGGTGGACATACACAAAAAATAAAATCAAATATACAAACAAACATAGAACCTCCTCCTTTTTTGAAGTCGGTTAATGGAGGCTTATGCAATGATTTTTGTATTAGTTTTTATTTGGACATAAATTCAATTTATAAACACATAATGACCAAAATATTAGGACAATAAATATGACATACAAAAAATCGCAGGGAGGCGATTACAATATTGGTAAATTTTTTAAGTAAATTTTATTAAAAATTTTATCATAATATATCCAAACATAATGCAGTAGGCACCCGAAAGCGCGCTTCAAAGGAGCCCGAACTCGATGGGGTTGCATGGTTTCATTATAGAGTTCCTATGGCCTTCCTCCGGCTCCAGGATCAGATCCTCGGACACTATTTCCCATTAAAGTACTCGTCAGGACGATTCAAACGAGCCCAATCTCGATGAGACAGCGTGGTTTTATTAAAGAGTTCTTGTGTCCTTCTTCTGGCTCCATCATCAGATCCTGGAAACTATTTCCTAACAAAGAACTTGTCAGGACGATTCAAACGAGCCCAATCTCGATGAGACAGCGTGGTTTTATTAAAGAGTTCTTGTGTCCTTCTTCTGGCTCCATCATCAGATCCTGGAAACTATTTCCTAACAAAGAACTCGTCAAGACAATTCAAACAAGCCCAAATTTGATGATGTTACATGTTTTCAATATTGAGTTCATATGGCATGGCCTTTCAGCTCCATCATCAGACCCTGGATCTTATTTTCCATTAGAGTACTCGTCAAAACGATCCTAACGAGCCCAAAAATTATGAGGTTGTATTGTTTGATCATAGAGTTCCTGTGGCCTTCTTCCGGCTTCATCATCAGATCAGCTCAACGACACAATAATACGGCACCAAAAAGAGAGCATTTAATTTAGCCGCAAAATCTTGCAAAAGAGTGTTCCGTAAAGCTAGATACGACCATGTCAGCCGCATAGGGGCGAAACTCGCATCCTATCCACCGGGTAGTGAGCAATTCTGGTCCTTATCGAAGTTGGTCGAGTCTATCTTCTGCCGTCCCACATTGCCTTCCATGCAGAAGCCCGATGGGACGCTGGCTCACTCTGCACTTGAGAAGGCGAATCTATTTGACACTCTGTTTGCGACCAATTCGCGTCTGGATACTGGCTCTACGCAACCACCAACCGTACCTTGCTGTAATTCTTCGATGCAGGAGATTACAATACACAATAAAGAGGTCCATAGAGTCCTACTTAAACCTCAAGAGTGCTGAGGTATTGTGCGCCTGAGTTGTCACCTGTACTGATACGCCTGTCTGTACCGCCTTTCCCTTCAGACCAAAACCGTACCAAAGTGTTGGAAGCTTGCCAATGTGCAACCAGTACCTAAAAAGTGTAGTCGTTCCAAACCTGCCAATTACCGACCAATCACCATCACTTCCATACTGTGTAAAGCTATGGAGAGAGTACTGAACGGCAAGCTGCTCACTTACCTAGAGGATAACGATCTTCTCAGTGATCGTCAATATGGCTTTCGCCAGGGACGATCAAGTGGGGACCTTCTTGGGTATGTGACGCACTGCTGGGGCGAGGCCATTGAGAAACACGGCGAAGCACCTGCTGTTTCGCTTGACATCTAAAGGCTTTTGACAAGGTTTGGCATGCAAGTCTGCTGAGCAAGCTTCCAGCTTACGGAATCCCCACTGGCTTTTGTAGCTGGGTAGCTGACTTTTTGAGTGAACGGCCGATCAGAATAGTCATTGACGGTTACTCCTCTGACCTCATGGCGATCGATGCCGGAGTTCCTCAGGGGTCGGTGCTCTCTGCGACGCTTTTCCTGCTACATATCAATGATCTACTAATATCAGGCTTTGATAGGTTTGTAGATGTCAGTACTGTCATGGAGAGATATTTGCCCAGCGTGAAAGTCGGTAGAGATGAGGTAAACATAATGAGAGAGGCCATGGTTGAGAGATTGAACCTGAAGTTAAGTCTCGTCTCCCAATGGGGTGATGAAAATCTCGTCAGCTTCAACGCTTCTAAAACGCAGGCGTGTCTGTTCTATATACCTTTTCTGCGTACCAACCAAGCGCTACTCCCCATCGTTTATATTGCGCACAGCTATTGAATGGAATTCCCTGACGGCGTCTGTGTTTCCGAACGCATACAACTTGACTCTGTTCAAAGCCAGAGTGAATAAGCACCTTCTAGGCAAGCTCGCTCCATCGTAAGCCCTGTCTTTGCTTTTGGGCTAAACTGGGGTCAAGAGTAAACCCATTTATGATAAAAAATATTGCATTGCCTTCCAGTTCTGACCTATGTTCAAAGTTTCAAGTCTCTAGCTCATTGGGGAGCTAGTATAAAATCGTTCGCAAACTTTGAGGAGAAACAATTAACAAACTAGAAAACAACTTATAAAAACGTGTTAAACATGTAGCCGATTGACAATATACCGTGCAAGTACAATTTCATTTTCCACCTCCAAAATTGCCGACATTCACTAAGTACCTGGGTACTAACCTAAGCTGCGATGTACTTTCTACTTTGTGGTCAACATTACTACCACAAAGTTATTTGTTTTATTATCTACTTGTGCTCACTTTAAAATAAATTTGTTACTTATTGTCTCTGGTATAGCGAGTTCGACTCCCTCCGAAGTGAATTCCTGACTATCCTGAAGTGTTGACAAAACAAAATATATTATTAGTATTACACCTGCAGTGTATTTGGCTGCTTAGGTATAACAAAAAACGGTGCCTACTACTAGGTAGTTCTTCACCAAAAGATATAGAAAGTCAATTCTTTTTTGTCAGTCCGGCAAGTTAACGTAGCAATTTTCAAGCATGGCGGGAGTGGTCCTTCTGTAAATTCAATATTTTTTTACCTAAATGTAGGGTTTTTATGCATTATTTTGATAGACATGGATATTATCTACAAAACAACAGGAGAGAGGATGAACCTAACATTTAATTTATTATTTTATTTTATTTTATTTATTTGGGTCAAAAAACAGTTAACACTTTTATACTATTTTCAACACACTTGCTCGTAAAGTGAGCCCTAATACATCGCTTTTAGGGCCATAAACCGAGCTATAACAAACGCGTGCAATAATATATAAAACACTAGTTAGTTATAGAATGATCCCTACAAAGTTAAATAGGTACCTTACTGCAAGTTCTATGCGAGTAAACAGAGCATTTTCAATTTAACCGGGTAATACAGTTATTTTTTTAATAACAACAAAGAGGTTTTATGCCGCTGAAAATTCATTTGCATTTTTGGAATAAATAAATGTGTAGGTCCTTAATTAAGTCAAATTCAAGTTAATTATTATCAAATTATTCCTAATTTACAAGATTTTGTTATAAAATATTAAAATATTTGCATTTTATCACTTAAATTTATAATTTTGTAGTAGGCTGTATGCTCACTAATCCCTTTGTTCGCAAAATATTCTTGTATTGGGCGTGTGAAAAAAACAAAAAAAAAACCTGCGCGCCTTTTCTCATCATGATTATTATTTTGTTTTTGTCGTATTTGTTGCTGTGTGGTAAATTACTTTGTTTTTTCCTCGCAAATGTGTTGAAAAACGTCGTATGAAACTCGTGAGCTCTTACTTATTGCACACTCGGCTGAGTTACGCCCTCGCCTGCGGCTCGGGCTGCAACCCACAGCCTTGTGTGCAATAAGCAACCTAAGCTAACTTGTATCATAATGTACTATTATAAGCTATAATATTTCCAATATTTACTATCGTGCAACCCACACCGCTATCCAAGAATTAGAACATAAGTAGTGTTTCTCAATTTTCTACAAAAGAATACAGTAAAAAGGCATGTTAATTTAAATAAGATTGTGCATTACAAAATTACAAAGGTTCGGCAACGATTTGTTTTTCCTTCAAAATATTAGTTTTTTGAAATTTGCTTCGGAAGTAGTACAAATGTTAACATCAATGAACGACTTGTTAAAGGTAGCAGTAAGTTGTCGAAGTGGCACACGCTCCTTAGCACGAGTTCTGCCCGCTGAGAGGTGGAACAGCCGGGCCACACGTACCTCACGTCGGTGGCAGGTACGCGGTACTACGTACATGTAGGCGTTTTGTCGATAACTTGTCTTTAAATTATTACCGATAGTCGAAGGTCATAGACATTGCATATCATGATTTGCCCAGGCAGATATAGATCGGTCCCAGCAATATCTATACAAATAAAAACCTGAAAACAAAAACAGCTTGCTTTTTAGTGCTATTAAATTTTGTAACTGTTTTTGTTTTTAGGTTTTTTGTAGGAGGTTTTTTTTTAAAAAAGCTTTTTTATTTTCAACTTTTAAGTGGTAGATTTGTAAGCGTGTAAATATTTTTTTACTTTGTATAATATTTTCAATGAGACAATGCCCATAACTCAATTTCCAAAACGTGGTTTGTTTTTATGGAGTTCGGTTGTGCCTTCGTAGTCCAAGTCTAGGCCAGAACGTCACCGTTGCAGACTATGGCTCGATTTGTTTTGGATTGTCATAAACCTACTAAAATCTCAATCACACTACCGACCGACTTTGAGGAGTTCCTTTATGCATCTTCGAAGTCCAATGTCCAATACCAATAAAATTAAAACGTGAGCATTCATAAGAGTATGGGCTTCGCGTTCGCGCTTCGCGGCGTTCCCCGTCCGGTGGCGGTTTTTTGGTCCGCGTCAAAGAACTTGTGTGCCGAACTAATGTTGCCGTGATTCGCGGCAGGTTCACGCGCGAGTCTGGAGGGCTATATTTTTCGCACCGTTTTCATGCGCAAACCGCGCCCTCTTTAAGGTATACCCTTCCAAACCAAGAAAGAAATATCTGAATCGGTACACAAACAAAGAAGTTATGCTAGAAAAACTGGTGCGATGGTAAGCTAAACAATGTATATTTTGTAGGATTATAAAAAAATACTACTCGCCAGATCTTTGTAAAAACTCTGGCTAGTATTTATGGGACCACACCTGAATTATTTTCTTTCATATAAAAAATAAATAAATCGGTTAACAACTACTGAAGTTATGGTAAAACATACCTGCATAAAAAAACATACAGTCCACTTGATAACCTTCTCCTTTTTTGAAGTCGGTTAAAAATGAATGAACTTTGGCGAGATGTACTTACAACCGGAGTAATTTTTGGTTAATAAATAATGTTTGTAAGTGTACTGTAAAAGTACTGTAAAAGTTTCAAACCATTCATGGTATGTTATTAAATAAATAATTAACCTGCTATCTTTAAAATATAATATCCACACATTCCATCTTGTTCTTCAAAATATCGATACATGTTGAGACGCCACATCTCTGAGCTGAAATTTATTTGTTTTGAAAACTTTGATGTTTATTGACTCATGCTTGACATAAAGGAAATTAAGCTCACAACATATCTTTTAACTGAATACTTATTGTTTGTTATGAGAACTTTGTTTATTTACACAGGTAAAAGGAAATTATTGACTTCACAACTTGAGTGTGATCCTGGCCATCTTTCAATTACTAACTCTGAACCAAACAGAGGGAAACTAAACTCACCACATAATTTTACCATTAGAAGATTTGGTTTTACTGTAAGTACTGTGACCATCAGCCATTTTTATTGTCCCTACTGCTGGGACACAGGCTTTCCTTATGAGTGGATAAAGAGGATGGGCCATAACCCACCACGCAGGCCCAATGCGGATTGTTTTTGTTCACCCATCCCATGCATGACCGACCCTTGCCAAGTTGTTTAATCTCCGCAATCGCCAGGCCAACGCTAAGCGACTGCGCCATCGAGCTCTGTGAAAACTCATCCAGGTGATGAATTTTTTAGTTAAGCAAAATCTTATAATAAATTACTGTGACTATGTTCTTGTTAAGAGCGATGGGGCAGTGTGTCCTGCATTTGCGGATCTAGCAACTTTTGCATTAGTGCTAGTTCTGCGAGCTCAAAATTAATGGAAAACCGCAAATCGATGTACAGCATAGCCGTTTGGTACACGTATACTTGAGGTCAAAACAAAATTTTGGACCCGCAGTTCTTAAAAATTCATCCTTTAGGAGAGGAGTTATGGCGTCAACTTTTTTTTGTATGGGGAAAAAATGTTTGTTCTAAAGTCTATCGTGTATGGTTTCGAATAAAAGGACTTGCTGAGCCGGTTCTAAAAATATATTACATCATTCCTACAGATACGATATGGTTGAATTTTTTTTTTATAAAAATACCTGAAATGATATGTAATATTCTCATATCTAATCTCATGAAAGCAGTTTTGAAAATATTGACATTTTGTGTTTTTTTTTTTAACTTTTCATGATTACGAAGCTTTTATAAAGTGATAATACAGGGTGGATTTTTGAGACGGTACATTAAGGGCAGGTTCCTTAACCGTTATAGTTACAGGAAAACGTTCTTTGAAGACCATCCATAACTTTTTAAGATATTCTGAACTGCATTCACAGATTTTGGAAAAAAATTACCCCTAGCAAAAAAAATGCAAAAATTCCAAAAAAAAATTTTTTTATGCTAATCGATCCTATTTCGTGTAGGGATCAAAATACTCTATGGTACCGTTTAAGGTATGATTACTAGAAAAGACAGAAATCGCCAAAAACTTTTCCCTTACATTTTGTACCGAAAAACGATAAATCAACTCGAAATATTTTTTATTGCCAAACGATCCTATTTCTTACTGTGATCAAAATACTCTTTAAGGCTAACTAAAATTTGTGAACAGAAACTGTTTTTTTAGATCTAATGTTGTAGAAGATTGTGCCTGCGTGTGAAGCCGGTGTTGTGACTTAACTGTAGGTTCTGTACTCAAATTTCAGTTGGCCTTAAAGAGCATTTTGATCACAGTAAGAAATAGGATCATTTGGCAATAAAAAATATTTCGAATTGATTTATCGTTTTTCAGTACAAAATGTATGGGACTCTCTACTCTAGCCCACTCCGTTCGCTCCGGCTTGCGCCTTCGCTCACTTCATGAGCTAGATTGCCCAATATTCAACTACTATTGGGTATTCTAGCTCACCAAGTGAGCAAAGCGTAGCGTAAAATAATGATACATGAGACAAGAGATTATTTAAATGTTTTCTTTTTTTCATAAGATGCATGAAACATTACGGTTAGATTCAAACGTTGACATGAAATTCATAAAAAAAAGAATCATTAAAATTAGACTGTATATGTCCCCCACCTTCAAATGTAGCTAAACGACATGGTAACTTATTACCAAACACTATACGCTGCATTGTCTGTGGTCCATCAAACTGTGGAAAGACAAATTTAGTTATCAGTTTATTGTTACACAAAGATGGTCTGCGTTTTAGCAATCTGTATGTTTATTCAAAATCTTTATACCAAGCTAAATACTTATATTTGGAGAAAGTGTTAGACATGGTTCCTGGTACATCGTTGCATAAATACAATCACAACAGTGAAATCTTGAGTCCACATGAAGCTTTGTCCGATTCTATTATAATTTTTGATAATGTTGCTTGTGAAAATCAAAACAACGTAAGAGATTATTTTGCAATGGGGCGTCATAAGAACATTGATTGTTTTTATATTAATCAAACTTACACAAAAATCCCTAAGCAATTAGTAAGGGACAATTCAAATCTATTAATATTATTTAAGCAAGATGACATTAATCTGAAACATGTATATGATGAGCATGTAGGGTCTGATATGTCATGGTCTCAATTTTGTGAACTATGTTCCACTGTTTGGAAGAAACCCTTCAGCTATCTTGTGATTAATAAGGACTGTGAGAAAAACAATGGATGCTACAGGTCCACATTTGACACATTTGTTGTAGTGGATTAACATGCAAAATAAGATGTCTAATGGCATATGAATCATTTTGATTTGAGACTTGAGAGCGAGCGAATCGTTTTGAAAATGGAAAAAAAACTTAAAGAACAAATTGTTAAATCCGCAACAGCTGTTAAAAGAAAAGTTGAAAAGATAAAAGATATAAAGAATGCAAATAACATGGCGCTGGAAACGATATTTAAACCCATTGTAGATCCTCTTACCTTGTTAGCAAATAAAAATGAAGATAAGCATCTCAAGGAAGAGAATCATGAACCGTTGATGAAAAAAACTAAGAATGATGACAATCTTATGACATGTACTTCTGAGGAAGATTTTAATGAATATATCAATGAAGAGGAAGATAATTCCGATAACGAGTTAATAGTTAGATAAACGTGAGCGATGGATCTTTTAAATTATTTCCCTCATCACCAAGTGTTAAAAACCAATCATCGTCGTGGTCTACATCATCTGAAGTAATTGTTAACATACCATTTGGAGTTAGAAATAAACGTGGAAAATTATTGCTTGGCAAAATCCGCGTTTTTGACGATGGCAAAATTTTGAGAATTGGAATAAAGACTTTGGAAAAAACTAAAGGTTTAAAAGAACTATTGTTTAAAAAGAGACCCAATTTGGATGTGGTCACGGACGGTAATTTACAAGATTATAAATTGCTTTTAATAGAAACCAATGCACATCGACGTAACTTTGAATCATCAAAACCAATAAACAGCAACAAGGGATTCAAATACACTAATGTTATTAAGCTTTTGTTCAAGTTCTGTCGAAATGCTACCACAAGCCTGGAGAGTATTCCAAAAGGAAAGGGCATTCAACTTTTGAAAGAAGTAAAATAAAATACTGATTATGTTTACTGGGATGACCCGAACGAGTTAGTAGAACGATTAAAATTACTATTAGCATCATGGGCGGCGGGCAACACTGGGGTAAATAACGAAATCATTGCTATTGTTGAAGAATTGTATGAAGCTGGTCTCATAACTACTGTAGAATTTAAAGAGCTTCCATCAGGAAAATTACGTAGTACATTTTCAGTGGTCGACTCATCTAGACAGCGATGAATATAGACAAGTTTGGTCATCACGTTCATAAACGCTTACGGTTAACAGAATTCGTTGGTACTTTTAACGATACGTTAGTGAAATCGGAAACGGGTCACTACGATTTGATATTGTCTAAATTAAAAGTGTTTCATCACCGAACGAAGACGATGAAGCAGTGAAAAAAGCTTATGTGGATAAAACTGTTCAAGAATTAAGAAATTAAATTAAAAAAACTCAGAGTGATATAAAACTGTACTTAAAAAATTTAGAAAATATAACAACGGACCGTTTAACAAAGTTATTTTATTCAAAGGCTAGATAATATAATTAAATTTAAATTAAATCAAAAATGAGTAAAAGAGACATAGTTGATGAAATTCACAAGGCAGCAAGAAGGAATTTTCCTCGTCGAAGAACTATCATAAAAGGAATGGATGATTTATGGCAAGCTGACCTTATGGATTTTCAAAAATATTCATATTTTAACAAAGGATACAAATACGTTTTGGTTGTAATCGATACGCTATCAAAATACGTATGGGTAAAGCCCATAAAATCAAAAGAAAAAAATAGTGTTACCAAAGCAATGCATGAGATATTATCTTGTTCATTAAGAAAACATTTAAATTTACAAACTGACCTTGGAAAAGAATTTTATAATGAAGTTTTTCAAAAATTGTTAAGAAAGTATAATATAAATCACTATTCCACCCACTCTGTCAAAAAAGCTGCTATTGTAGAACGAGTTGTTCGTACAATCAAATGTCACCTTTATAAACTCTTTAGTTTATATGGTTGTTACCAATGGCATGGACCCAATTTGAATTCAGTTGTAGAAAAATATAATAACACTACTCATAGTATAACTAAATACAAACCTGTTGATGTAAATAAAGTAAACCAGGTGGTTGTTAGATCTAACATTATGCAAACACGGATATCTAGTGCAAATAAACAACCTAAGTTTTGTATTAACGACAGTGTTCGTATAAGCAAATTTAAGGGTGATTTTTATAAAGGCTATACACCTAATTGGTCGACGGAAATATTTAATATAGTTAAGGTAAACGATACAAATCCACCTACGTATATTTTAGAAGATAAACATAAACAATCAATTTTAGGCTCATTTTACGAACACGAGTTGCAAAAAACGAAATTTCCTGATCTTTATCTCATTGAAAAAGTTATTAAAAGAAAAGGCAATAAGCTTTTTGTGAAGTGGTTAGGACTCAGTGAGGAAGAAAACAGTTGGGTGGATAGGAGTGCATTACTTTTGTAATATAAATTGTGTGTTGGGTGAAAATTATTCATTTAAAAAATATCCATGAAGAAGGGTAGAGGTATTTTAAATAACTTTATTAATAACTAGCGGCCACCCGTGACTTCGTCTGCGTAGAATAATTTTTTGCTATCCCTCGGGAACAATACATTTTTTCGGGATGAAAGGTACCCTATGTCCTTCTCTGTACCCCTAAGAACGTGTATGCAAAATTTCATGATGATCGGTTGAGTAGTTAAGACGTGAAGGCGTAACAAACAAATAAACAAACAAACAAACAAACGGACTTTCGCATTTATAATATTAGTAAGGATTTACCAATTGAGCTTCATATCCCTGGTTATCAATTTTGTGGTCCTGGTACTAAACTTCAGAAGCGATTACTGAGAGGTGATCGTGGTATAAATAAATTAGATGAAGCATGTATGTACCACGACATTGCTTACAATAACAAAGACTTGAGCGTTCGACATTAAGCTGATTTAGAACTCTTGAATATGGCTAAGAGAAGACTAAAGCCGAGCGATGCGGGGAATGGCGAAAAGATTGCGTCATGGATTGTAAAAAATGCAATGAAAGCAAAACTTAAAGCTGGTTCCGGAATACGTCCCTTTATGTCTCTTTAAAAAATACAATCTCAAATAAAGAAGTTAAAATCTAAAGATAATCGCACAACTATAAACTTCGCATATGCTGCTGCAAAAAAACTATTTAAAAACAAAAAAGGAATACGCTTACCACGATTTTTTCCTATTCCAAAAACTGGAGGCTTTTTACCCCTCATTCCAATTTTTGCTGGTTTGTCAGCCCTCGGTTCACTTGCTGGCGGTGCCGCAGGCATAGTCAAAATTAGCTTTATTCAAATAAACTTAATTATTAAGTACTTTTGATATAGCAAAAGCTGTTAATGATTCCAAGGTTGCTCAGAAAAACCTACAAGAATCTATACGCCATAACAAGGCAATGGAAGTTGTTGCTCTTGGAAAAGGGATGTATATTAAGCCTCTTAAAAGAGGAGCTGGATTATACTTGAATCCTTCAAAAAACTAAACAAAGGGCTACCCAGACGTCCCCTTCCGAATCTAGACATTTTAAAGCATGCAGCTGACATCCCTTATTTTCGAGGAGTATTTATGAGAGATTCACTCCCCTCAAAACCAAGAAAAATAGAGTGTGCTATATTAAATTTAGATAGTTCTGAAAATCCAGGAACACATTGGGTAGCCTATGTTAAACAAAATGACTACTGTGAATATTTTGATAGTTTTGGTGATTTAAGACCTCCATTAGAATTAATAAATTATTTAAGGAATATGTCAATAACTTACAATTATGTGCGGTATCAGAAGTTTGGTACTATAATTTGTGGTCATCTGTGTTTAAATTTTTTAAGGAACTATTAGAAACAACATTTATATTAAGAGTAATATAATAAACTTTATCAGTATAAACATGTCTTTCACTGTGTCTATAACTGGCAGAGGAGCGTCTTTAATAACAAAATACTCTCCTATAATACAATTAGAAGGAGAGTATGAGTGTGGTTTGTTATATTTTTCAACTTTTAATTCCATCCCTAATATAGATGAAAGAAACAATAAATTTTATTATGGTAAAGATGGCATTATAAAAATACCAGAAGGATCTTATGAACTTCAAGATATTTGTGATTATCTTAAGAGCAATATCAAAAATATTGCATTGAGATTGAGTGCAAATAACAACACATTAAAAACAAGTATTTTTTGTTCAGAAGAAGTTCACTTCAATAAAAATGACTCACTTGGTAAAATTTTGGGTTTTGGTATGGAAACAATAAAGGCTAATATAAATACAGAGTCTAGATATCCTGTTAGCATTTTATCAACAACTATCGTGCGCATCGAATGCGATGTAATCAGTGGATCATTTGTGAATGGAAAAGCGAGCCATATAATTTATGAATTCGTGCCAAACGTACCACCTGGTTATAGAATCATTGAAATACCTAAAAATTTAATTTATTTTCCCGTTAATCAAAGTTCAATAAGTGCTATCAATATAAGATTATTAGACGCTGATAATAATCAAATTAATTTACGTGGTGAAGAAGTACAGCTATACTTACACTTTAAAAAGACATGTTGAATTTCAATAAAAGCCTACATACTACACAAACTCAAGTCAGTTCTAAAAGATCATCTCATAAGGGAGCACCATTTCGATCAATAAAGAAATTGACAAAAAGCAATAAGGAATTTTTGATGTCACTAGGATTGTTAAAATGATTTTTTAAATGTAACTCATACTGCATCGTATGATAACAGCATTGAAAGTTTTGAATATCATTCGTACAAACCATACGTAACAAGTTTCCACAAGAACAATGAAATACGGATACCGATAAATCAGCAAGACCTCTACATATTGCCCTCACTCAGACGGTTGAGTGCACTACGATTAAGTAGACTTGTATTCTTGTCTTTCATCACTAACGATGAAATTGACCTGAAGATTACTTGTTGAACAGTCCTGGTAGCGCAGACTTCTTTCTGTTCAGATAAGATATCACTTAAAACCTCGTCTGTTCGCAGCTTGGTACACCAACACTTGTAGCTTCTTGGATATGTTCTGTATAGTTCTATCTAAAAGTTGCATAATTATTATCTGTATGACTACATAGTGGCAGTAAGATGAGACAACATCTTTTGGATTGGAAGTATTTTCATCCAAACATATTTATTTGAGAAATCAGATTTTCTCTTCCCATCAAACCTATTCCATTTTGTATTTGATGCATCATGGTTAATGCTAATTTAATTTTAGTGCCTAGTTTGCACCTGGCGTGAACTGGCGGGCTCGGGGGATTTGGTGGATGAGAGCCACCCAAAATCAAAAGACTGATGTCTTTGATCTGGGTTATAATTTTTCCTAAAATCCTATCCTACTATCTTCTTGTTTACACTAAACAGACTGATGTCTTTGATCTGGGTTATAATTTTTCCTAAAATCCTATCCTACTATCTTCTTGTTTACACTAAACAGATCTCATACAAAACTGACATTATACTATTTTCTTTATTATTTATATGTATATTTATTTCTAATTGTTAGTTATAAGATGTTAAATTTTATATAAGCGTCTCTGAAAGCACTAATTTATTTCCTTTGAACTACCTTTAAAAGAACCAAAGAATACTACAATAATATTTTTCACAACGAAAAGGTCATATCATACTAACGATCACATTATGGCTATTTTTAATAAAATTTATCACTATTTTTAATAAGTAGAATATTTACTTGGCTTCAATGACCAAGATTTGTCGGGTACATTTATTCCTTACTAAGACTATGAGAAGGCTAGTCCGTTACAATTGGTAACGAGACATGCAGATGGGTGACCGTCTATCATGTTTTATGGTTGGCGGAGAGAGGACTTTTACGATTGGCTCCGTTGACCAAGGATTTGGTTAAAGGTCCCTTTAGTACAAGGGGGGGAAA
This sequence comes from Agriphila geniculea, assembly GCA_943789525.1. Taxonomy (NCBI): domain Eukaryota; kingdom Metazoa; phylum Arthropoda; class Insecta; order Lepidoptera; family Crambidae; genus Agriphila; species Agriphila geniculea. The sequence continues at coordinate 6,131,579 of OX038870.1, forward strand.
GTTACAATTGTTGCCTAAGACCAAGATACTTTTAAATTTGGCAAGGTATTAGGAGCATTATGTTACAAAGAGACATTTTAGATTCAAAATACTACAGTGCTTGTATAATACCAGGACCACTGGCCTTATCCACGTCTTGACTAAGTACTACCTACTTCTACTACAAGGTGGTTGTTAAGAGCCGATGTCCAGACGCGAGTTTCTTGCAAACAGAGTGGCAACTAAAACTAATTCCTCAGTTTCGGCTGACGTGGTCGAACTTCGTCCTTCGTGGTGTAGTACCCTTTTGCAAGACTTGGCAGCCGTATTGTAGTCTCTAGTCTGAACGATGAATATAAAAGTAATACTAACAATACCAATCATCCAGTGTTTTGACGTAGAAGAAATATTAATATTTCCAATGTAAACTAATATATAACTTGCCTATGCAGCATCAAATTCAGTAGGTACCTAGGTCTTTATATAACTACTTAAGCAGTCTGTGACTTGAACATAATTCCAGTTTATTATTATGAGTTTTACAGGAAGCTGGAACCCAATAATAATCAAATGGAAATGAAACATCCACATCATATAATTCGGTCCAGAATAGAAAGTTAAATTATTTCTATTTTTTTTTTCAAATATTTGGTGAGAAAATTACTTAATTTTTAGAAGTAAGTTATTACTTATAAACTTAAAAAGGTTATTTGAATGAAAACACCTTGGAATTTCAGATTTTTTTATTTTACTCAAAAATGCTTGTAATATTATGATCATTATTTCGACAACCTTCTTTGAACAAAGTCAAGGTTGCCGCGCTTCTCCGATGGTGACGCAACAAAGTTGTATGGGATTTCATTATTGTCGAGTTTTAGCCACCAGCAATTTCCTTTGAGAAATCCATTATTGTCGAGTTTTGTTTCAAACATAGTTAGGTGAAAAAAGTACATTGTACAACCCGCGCAGATAAAAAATGGGATTAAAAGAGGCGCGTTCATATTCACTTCTCGCTATCGCTCTCTCAGTCACACTCGTTGTGGTAAGCGCCGTGAGCCGCCATTTTCAATCCCATTCTTTATTTGCGCGGGTGTTATATTGTTGAAAATGATGTTTTTGTACTTTTTTTAACTTTTTTACTATTTTTCCTTTTTGATACTTTTTACTTTTTGACTTTTTTTACTTTTTTGACTTTTTACCCTTTTTTTTTTTGTCATTTTAATCATTTTTAACATTTTTGTAATTTTGGACCAAGTCTTGTATAGTGCTTTGCTCAAAAATGTCAAAAATGTCAATAATGTCAAAAATGTCAAAAATGTCAAAAATGTCAAAAATGTCAAAAATGTCAAAAATGTCAAAAAAGTCAAAAATGTCAAAAATGTCAAAAATGTCAAAAATGTCAAAAATGTCAAAAATGTCAAAAATGACAAAAATGACAAAAATGTCAAAATGTCAATCTTGTCAAAAATGTCAAAAATGTCAAAAATGTGAAAAATGTGAAAAATGTGAAAAATTTGAAAAATTTTAAAAATGTCAAAAATGTGAAAAATGACAAAAAAGCTTAACTAAGGTCTCGGCCTTCAAGCTTGGTCATCATTGCTGCCCTTGCTGTCCGCGCTATAAAGGCCTCGACCTCCGGTCTCGGCCTTTATTCCAGCTTGGCCATCAAGGGCTGCAACGCTGACCGCGCTGTGACGGTCTGGACCTGCGTTAAGCTACGCTATCGGCCATCATCATCGCGCTGCCAGCAATGCAGTCATTATTGACCGCGTCAATAATGTACTATTAACGATTGTATTTTGTTAGAGCTTAATTTAAAAGTTTGTTTCGCTTATTGGCTCCGTGCACGCTTTTAGCGCCACCTCGCGTGTTGCAACTTTGTTGGCTCTGACCTGACCGTTTTGACGTTTTGATATGTAATGGCGGCATTGTGACAAAATGTTGAAAAATACTATACATATTGTGTTATTAATATAAATTTCAAATTTACTGTGATTTGGGTGGACAAAGTGTTGTGAAATCATTTTTGGTCATTTAAATTAAATATGGCAAGTAAGATCTATTCAAAAAGAGTGTTTTATTTTGGTTATATCAGGGTTTGTTTACTTCTTTTTTAGTTGTAGATTTTGTAAAATAAGAGGATAAAGCTACTTTAATAATTTTACTAAGTGATAATAAACATATATAATTATTCCTGTATCGCTAATAATAAATTAAATATCGTTTTCAAACAGATTACAGAGCCTTTATTATTTCTACTTTTTGCCACCATGAGCGCTGCGATCGATTATTATACCTTCGCACCCTCCTAATAGAAGTCTTATTTTTTGTTTTTGACCTGTCAAATCATATCATCGCTAATACTCAAATAAAAAGGTAATTATTTAACAAAGTTTTCAGTACTCATTTATTACATTTATTGCATCTTTCCTCATTTTACTTATAGTTACGTCCTTTTTAATCCGATTCATCATTCGACTTTTGGAAAGAAAAAGGAAGTAGCAGAAGGTTACTATTAATAACATCTCAAATCCACAGGCGAAAAAGACGTAATACTTAAATACGTTCACATCACTTCACAAGAAAAGTACGAAAAACAGGTGGTAAACTTTTATTGCAAAATAAAATAGTTCATGAATGTAGACGAATAAAGGCGTAAAAATTTATACAAAAAAAGGTTTAGTAGAATGTTTGACGAATATAAATGTAAAATAGTTTTTGATTAATTTCTCAAAATTGACTAGTTGTTACTTTAGCGGAGTTAGTGGTTGCGTGAACTCCCCCAAATTAAATAGTCTGCACTGGTACTTATCTGTAGGGCTGTAGTAGGTAGCCGGCGTAAATAATCCGATAGTATATGTACAGATCACAGTTTTTATTGGGTACACGAGTACAGAAGAAACAGAAGGAGAACAGAGCACAGCAGAATAGATTAAGCAGGAAAGTATAGCGCAAGCAAACATAAACAGTAGGTATTAGCGCGTAGCGTAAACGAAAGGCGGAGCAAACTGTCGTACGTCTCACGTCGAGCTTAGGTTCCGACTGGTGTGGAAACAAAGCGCGGCAGCACGCAGGCTGCGCGTGCACACCGGTTTCGAGAACAATGGGCCGCTACTCGATTGCACGTCTCCATTCTACCGGGCGGCCAGGCATACGTCATTTATCCGTGACGGATAAATGACGTATGACTTTATTTTGTACATATGTAAATAAATATATTTAAAGTTTATATTAAATATAACTTGTGTGTAAATATATATTATATAATATTTAGTGAATTACAAAATAATTATATAATATAGATAGTGTGGGTGAATCCCCACAGTTACATGCTTTCTTTTTCACATCTCAAAGATTATTTTTTGTCTATCCAACTATGTGCATGCAACCTTCGAGCAACAAAGGCTTTGTTTCGTCACAAAGGGAGAAGCCTTAGCGATTATTACTCTATTCAAATTATTCTGGCATTTTTTGCGGGGGGAGGGAAATGCACACAAGTGCAGTTCCGCATACCCACATACAAAAACAACACTGTAATGACGACGCTCACACATAAAAAATAAAACAAAACAGCAAAAATTTGTGTACGGATGAGTCACACATCAAAATATGACACGTTATTGACATAAAGGGCTGGGCTCAACTGTCGATGCAGCAATATCGATACGGAAAAAGGATAAAGGTTACAAACTCAATCATTTTACGATGGGGTGAATAACAACAAAGAGGTCATTTTTATACGCTCGAGCTTTATACAAAAATCTTGAGAGTGTAGGTGATTAGGTTGGGATTAATGTATACCCAGGGAAGTTGGGCTCAGGCTGCTGACACTGAACATCGCTCCATGACAGTACTGCTATCTGCACACCCAACAATTTGAATTTTGAAAGATACCGACCGACTGTTGAATAAAAAAATAGCAAACTGATTTTGATAATGTCGTCAATATAGTAAAATATATCATTATTTTTTTAAGAAACTGTACATTCAATGTCTCAAAAATGGCTTCATCATCCCTGATTTATCATAATATGATACCTCATTCGAGGTGGTAGGTATATTGAAGGAGATATGATTTTTTTCTGAAGTGCGGCGGCGCGAAACTTTGAATGCCACCCCTCCTTACCTACCAAGGGGGGGTACCTACCATCCATCTCTCTTAGCGTGGTTGTTTTATGTCATTGGAAAACTTCTAATTTTACGCATGGGTCGGTCATGGGATGGGTGACCAAAAATGTATTATCTCGAGCTCCTCCGTGCCTCGGAAGGCACGTTAAGCCGTTGGTCCCGGCTGCATTTGCAGTCGTTAACACCCATCAATTCGCATTGGGCCCGCGTGGTAGGTTATCGCCCATCTTCCCACCTATAAGGAAGGCCTGTGCCCCAGTAGTGGGGACATTAAAAATGGCTGATGGTCAACTATAAATACTAAGTATAAAGTACTGTTAGGTACCTATTTGCTTTCTCGCAGTCAATGGTAAAAAGTAGAGTACACAACACAACTCGTGAAAAAAAATTTCATCTCGGTTCTTTGTATACCTCGAACTAAATTCCCTTTTTATTCACTTGTTGTATAATCTACTATTTCGAAATTTATTTCGCGATATCTGTCGCGTCGCGCTCACATCAGTGCAAAGCAAATCATGCAAACATCTCGCAAATGTATTTGACGCATAATCAGGGCCAGATTGACCAACACTTTATCGACAAACATTATTTAACGGTAACATCACTAAGTTGCCCATCGGCGAGAACTCGGATTTATCTAGCGACGGATCTGAAATTTGTACGGACGAGCCATGAACTAGCAGACCCGATGTCACTGAACAAATTTGACAACTAATCAAGAATAAAATATACGAATTTAATGTTTAAATGTAAACAAATAGCAATAATACGATAAAAATTTACTTTTATGTGAAATGTAACACCGTCTTTTTGTATACTTGATGTTCAAGACCTCTTTTAACAGCAAAAAACTCATAAATTCGACATTTTAAACACAGCAGCGTTCACATGCGCGACTGGACTCGGTCTAGAAAGAAATCCGGGCGCAACTGGTTTTACTAATGCGTATGCCCATTTGGGCTTGTACTTCGGCAGAGGGGAACGCTTCGTATGGCTTCTCTTTCTTTAGAAGCCCGTCTTACTCTAAGCATGCAACACATGAACATTGATTAAATATTGTAGAAATGACAGTCATTTTTCGGTTTTTTGGCTCTCCTGTAAAGTTGCACTTTTTATATTACCGCTTTATTCGTTTGGGCCGTCGATACGCTCTACTCAGATCACTTTCCCTTAATATTAGAATGTAATCTCAGTCTTGTGTAGAGATGGGCCGGGTGGGAATATCCCCAACAATTTTGGGAATATTTCCGGCAACGGCACATTTTTAATCTTGTGAGACTTAAAAACCGTGATTACCGTAATATGGGTGCCTGACCCATATTACGGTAATCACATATGATAAAAATGTATTATGGGGTGAGAAGACCCCAAAACAGATTAAAATCTATACCTGAGGAGTGTCATTATCGATTGAGAAATATTGACTAGAGTTAAGAAATTGTTGTGACATTAAATGTAGTGATATGACGCATAGAAAAATTATTAATGACATGTATAATGACATTGTGACTACTTTGAGTGAAGCGGCGGCCGTCGGTCGGGAGACAGGGCGCACGCGGCGGAACGCGAAACGCGTCGTAGGTTGGAACAGGCATGTGAGCGACGCTCACAGGAAGGCCAGGTCAAAGTTCAATCTATGGCTGTGGCACGGTAGGCCCACAACTGGCTCTGTTTATAACGACATGAATCTCAGTCGGAAAGTATTTAAGTCTATATTAAGGTGGTGTCTAAATAACGAGGGTCAAATTAAAATGAATATCTTAGCGAAACAACACTCCAAACGGGTCTTTTGTGCGTTCTGGAAGAACACTAACAAACAAAACTTAAAGCCTGGCCTGCCTGTGTGCGTTGGAGGTGTGAGTGGCGAGAAAGAGATTGCTAATTTGTTTAAGCAAACATTTTCTTTTGAACAACTTGCCACCGAAACTATCACTGGGTGCAGAGTGCTGATACTGAGGGTGACCCGGTTGGCATAAGATTTACAGCGAAAGATGTTGCTAGCTACATTAAATCTGTATCAAGAGAGGCAAGTCTCCGGGCCACGATGGGCTCAGCATTGAGCATCTTCAGCATGCTGGGCCACACCTGCCGCGGGTTCTGGCAATGTTATTCAGCTTCTGCGTAGTTCATGCGTATTTGCCAACGGAGTTGATGAGAACAGTTGTAGTGCCTATTATTAAAAATAAAACTGGTGATAGTGCAGACATAAGCAACTACAGACCTATCTCATTAGCTACCGTCATCGTCAAGGTTTTTGACGGTATGTTGAATACACAAATTAATAGTTATTTTACACCTCACGACAACCAATTTGGTTTCCGCTCTAAACTATCTACGGAAAATGCTATTGTGTACATGAAACATGCCGTCGGATACTACAGCGATAGGAGTACACCTGTATATGCCTGTTTTCTCGACCTGTCCAAGGCTTTTGACCGGGGCCGTACCGGCTAACGAATCGAATTTCGGAAATTTTGCCGAGTTTTAAATTAAAACAGATAAATCAAAGTAAGGAATTTCGTATAGTACTATTTGTTGAAGTTATTTGAAAGATATTGATGTTTGTGTGACCTCATGAATTAGGGTTCGCCATTTTGGCCCAATAGGGGCTCGATTTATCTGTTTTAATTTGAAACCCGGCAGACTTTTCGAAGTTTGATTCGTTAGCCGGTACAGTCCCTGGTTTCCTACAATGTCCTGTGGCACAAACTAAAGCAATCCAAGCTGCCTCCTGAGTTGATCAGCGTTCTAAGGTACTGGTATGAAAATCAGGTCAACTGTGTATGGTGGGCGGGCGCTCTGTCGGATCCGTATAGGTTGAGGTGTGGGGTGAAACAGGGGGGTTTGAGTTCACCATCGCTTTTCAACCTGTACGTAAACGACCTGATCGTTGCGCTCAGCAACACCCATGTCGGATGTCATGTGGACGATGTCTGTTTTAATAATATTAGTAATATCCGTCATCATGCGAAAAAGGGCGGCCTCGATGGCGTGGCGGACGCGCGACAGCGGCAACAGCCTCCTGGCCGTGGTCGCAGGCCGCGTGGATGGTCACATTATGGGGCACTGGCTACCCTTACACCAGGTCCAGTGCCTCATATTGAAAGACAATTTTAATTTAACTTGTAGGTAATTTTACTGACATAAGTTAAGTATACTAACACAATGTGAGCCCATGGTCGCTTGAATAAATGATTTAATTATTATTATTGATGATGAAGTTTTCAGAAAAGTATTTATTGAATTTAGGAGAAGGTTTTAGTATTTTAACCGACTTCATAAAAGGGAAGTTCTCAGTTTGACTTGTATATGTATGTTTGTCCACGATTATCTCAAGTTTGGCGGAACCGATTTTGATGCGCTTACCAGAAAAGTATTTGTTACATTTAGGAGAAGGTTTTGGTATTTTAACCGACTTCAAAAAAGAAGAAGGTTCTCATTTGGATTGTATTTATATTTTTTATCATTGTTCACGCATGTCTTCGATATTTATGGACCGATTTTAATGATTTTTTTTTAATTACAAATATTTTTTTGCGAAATTTTTTCTTTTTAAAATCGGTTCAGCAGTTCTCAATTTAATTAAGTAATCCTGAAAATATTATGATTAACTACCTTGATGACTTTATTTATGAACCGAATTATTTGATTTTTTGTTGGAAAGTGGATAGACAGCGTGAATGTATATGATACATCTTTAACATTCTATGGTGACTCGTGGGATGATGTGTTGTCTATTGCTCAAAATGGCTTAAATGTTATCTGCCGCTGGTTAGCTGCCAATTCACTAACCTTAAACTCAGATAAAACCAAGTTTATGGTTTTCACTAAACGTAATTTCCCTACCGACATACTCCCTCAAAATCATTGTCTAATTGCACACACTTGCACTACACCAAGTCAATCTTGTGATTGTCCATACATTAATCTTACTGTAAACATTAAATACCTGGGCATTTTTACCGACTTCAAAAGGAGGGAGGTACTCAATTCGACCCGTTTTTTTTTTCTTTTTTTTTTGTTTTTTTTTGTTTTTTGTATGTACACTGATTACTCGAAGACGGCTGAACCGATTGAAATGATTCAAACGTTATTACATTATAGACCGGGCGGCCACCGCATGGTTACCTACCCCATCGAGTTACTGAAAATTACCACCTTCCACGAAAAGTAGACCTTAAATAGGTAAGAAAAATGTTGGTCTGCCGGGGCTCAACCTGGAGGAACCTTGGCGGTGCAAAGCTGTGCTACCTACTTTTGACCATCATTTTACCTCATGTGGTTACTGAACAAAACCTTTTCGTTGCTTTTAGTCTCTATTAGTAGAGTCAAAATAATTATGTCTGCCGAGCGAATTCTTGGAGGGTTCCGCAGTCCAACCATTTTTAGGGGCCGCATGGGGGTGCTATTTTACCTCATCGAGTTACTGGATGAAACCAAGTTCTCCTGGTAGCTAAAATGGTCCCCTTTAAATATTAATTGGTCTGCCAGTTCGCAACCTGGCAGTTTTTGCAGTCCAACCAAATAACTACATAGCATAAAACAAAATAGCTTCCCGCTGTTTGTCCCTATGTATGCTTAGATCTTTAAAACTACGCAACGGATTTAAATGCGGTTTTTTTTAAAAGATAGAGTGATTCAAGAGAAAGATTTATATGTATAATACTTGCATAATATAGCAGAGAAACACTGATAATTTTAAAGGTTTCTAATGTGTGTCATAAATAAACACTTTTTTTCGCTTACATTGCAAACGCTGGCTGAATCCTACAAGATAGATCAAAAAATGTACTACAGTATTATTTACCTTAAAAAGGTCCACATAAAACTTTTGGGTGGTATATGTCTATCTCTTAGGGATAACCCACAATATCCAGTTTTATCCTTTCTTTTTATGAGAAACTAGCTGACCCGACAGACGTTGTCCTGTCTTAGTTATGAATATTGAATTCGAGTTGGTATAATTAATGAAAAGTTGGGTTCAGAGATATTATAGGTCCCGTTTCCGTTACCGTTCCCCATTCCCTTTCTCGTCCCGTTCCCGTTTACTTTATAACCCAACAGCTTTATAACCAAGTATATATCACTTGTTATGTTAGTAACGTGTATGTTAGTCTATCCAAACTTACCAATTTAATATTAGGTGTGGTGGCTCTGAACTAACCGTGATGAGCACTAAGAAATTCAGTTTTCTTAGATCTGGGGTGAAGCAATCGAAAATCATGGCGAAGCACTTGCAGTGTCGCTTGATATTTCGAAAGCCTTTGACCGGGTCTGGCACGCTAGTTTGCTGAGCAAGCTTCCAGCGTATGGTTTAACTGCTGACTTTTGCAGTTGGATTTCGGATTTCTTGAGCGAACGGTCGATAAGAGTGGCTATTGACGGCTGCTCCTCTGACCTCATGGCTATAGAAGCTGGAGTTCCTCAAGGATCCGTTCTTTCCGCAACGCTTTTTTTGCTGCACATCAACGATCTGCTCATGCCCGGAATTGTTGGGTATGCAGACGACAGCACGGTTGCGGAGAGGTATTTGTCCAATGCAAAGGCCAGCAAGGAAGAAATTGGTTCCTTGAGAGAGGCCATGGTGGAGCGGACGAATACGACTTTGAGTATTGTCTCCCAATGGGGCGACAACAATTTAGTCACTTTTAATGGCGCCAAAACGCAGGCATGTCTATTCACTGCAAAGAAGTGTCCTCTGAACTTGACTCCTACTTTCCGAGGTGTAACTATACCTGTCACCGACAATCTCGATCTCCTTGGCATAAAGATGACTTCCGATCTCAACTTTGGTGACACAATCGAGTCGAAGGCTCAAACTGCGGCCAAAAAACTAGGCATCTTGAACAAGGTTAAGCGATATTTCACGCCGGGACAGCTTCTAACTCTTTACAAAGCGCAAGTCCGGTCGTGCATGGAATATTGCTGCCACCTGTGGGATGGGTCCGCAAAGTACCAGCTAGCCGCACTCGACTCGGTTGAACGCAGAGCCAGAAAACTCATAGGGGATAGTGCGCTATTAAAAACCAAGCTTCACAGTCTTTCCCACCGCCGTGAAGTGGCTTGTCTGGCGACTACAGACTATATTTCGGAGAGTGTGCTCTTGAGCTGCATGAGCTCATTCCGCCATCCCCGTTCTACCATCGGACATCCAGACGCACGGCGGGGTTTCACCCCTATTTGGTTGACATTCCATGCATGCGCACGAAGCGTTTTTCATCTTCCTTCTTAATGCGCACAGCCAAGGAGTGGAATTCCCTGCCTGCGTCTGTATTCCCGAAAGAATATAACCCAGCGATATTTAAGGCACGAGTGAATAGGCTTCTTCTGGGCAAGCTCGCTTCATCTTCGGCCTCTTCTTAGCCTTATGGTTCTCGAATGTGGCCAAGAGTAAGTCCATTTAATGTAAAAAAAAAAAACCTTTTTGTAAGAAATAATAAATTAATTTTTCAACACACATGCTCGTAAAGTGAGCCCTAATACATCGCTTTTAGGGCCATAAACCGAACTATAACAAACGCGTGCAATAATATATAAAACACTAGTTGGTTATAGAATTTGCCCTACAAAGTTAAATAGGTACCTTACTGCAAGTTCTATGCGAGTAAACAGAGCATTTTCAATTCAACCGGGTAATACAGTTATTTTTTTAGTAACAACAAAGAGGTTTTATGCCGCTGAAAATTCATTTGCATTTTTGGAATAAATAAATGTGTAGGTCCTTAATTAAGTCAAACAAATATTTATTATTATCAAATTATTCCTAATTTACAATATTTTGTTAAAAAATATTAAAATATTACCATTTTACCACTTAAATTTATATTTTTGTAGTAGGCTGTATGCTCACTAACCCCTTTGTTCGCAAAATATTCTTGCATTGGGCGTGTGAAAAAAACAAAAAAAAAACCTGCTCGCCTTTTCTCATCATGATTATCATTTTGTTTTTGTCGTATTTGTTGCTGTGTGGTAAATTACTTTGTTTTTTCCTCGCAAATGTGTTGAAAAACGTCGTATGAAACTCGTGAGCTCTTACTTATTGCACACTCGGCTGAGTTACGCCCTCGCCTGCGGCTCGGGCTGCAACTGACAGCCTTGTGTGCAATAAGCAACCAAAGCTAACTTGTATCATAATGTACTAATATTACATTTATTTCCTCAATAAAATAACTCCGACTGAAGCATCTGTTTGTTTTATTACACCCTCTTTGACGATATTTGCAGCACGCATTCTTTTAATTCTATGTCAAACGTCATATTTAAAAAGTTTATTTTGTCCAAAATAATTATTTTTATTCTTAAAATTTTTAAAGTTTTTATGTCCAAAATAATTTTATATGGTGGTTAAGTATTCTTAAACTTTCTAATTTTCCGTGCAATTTTCTTAATTTTATTCATTCATAACAACCATTTCCTGATAATATTAAACACAACAAAAAAAATAATTAGTGAAATCGGTCCAGCCAGGCGAAACAGGATTTATATATAAATATATATATATAGTATATAATGGCTTATTTGCGAAGCGATTTTAAGCAATACAGCATTAATCCTTACCGTATCCAATTAAGTACCTTAAATATATTTTGCATGCATGTGATGTAGATTATTATGGCCTTAGTATCAGCACTGCACCCATGCGAAGCCGGAGCGAGTCGCTAGTTTAATATAGTTTGTAAGTTCTCCTAGTAGCTAAAATTATGCCCTTTAAATATTAATTGATTTTCCAGTTCGCAACCTGGCAGTTTTTGCAGTCCAACTAAATTTATTATAATTTTAATGTTACATTTTCAGTCTACAGACGATATTTTACTTGCTTGCTTGTTTCTTTGTATTGATTCATGAAGTATATTTATTTTCTCAAACATGCTTGGAAATTCGAACATTATTTTGACAACTTTCTTGGTGCTAAATCGGACTGGACAGACCTAAACCGCTCCGGCAATTTTTGTATGAGAATCCATTACTAACGTATAATAATGGTTTTTCATAAAAATATTACAAGCCAGCCTTTCTGTTGTCTAACTTCAAAATCTATCGCAATCGCTTTCAGGATGTAATCCATTGAAGTTTCTTTTTGGCACAAAAAAAAACTTAGCAAAGAAATGCAGCAATGTGTCACATCCATCTGTCAAACGAAAGCGATTGCGATAGATTTTTAAAATTAGACAATTAAATTAGCCCCCGGGTTCCGAACAAGCCGGGTTCCGAAAAGGCTTGAGCACCATAGACCACATCCATACGCTGCGGCACGTTATACAGAAGACCGAGGAGTATAATCTGCCACTTTGCTTGGCGTTCGTGGATTATGATTTGATTCGATTGAAACCTGGGCGGTGCTGCAGTCTCTCAAAGGTGCCAAGTGGACTACAGATATATTGAGGTGTTGAGGTATTTATACAAAAATGCCACCATGTCGGTCCGAGTACAGAACCAGAGCACAAATCCAATCCAACTGCAGCGTGGTGTGAGACAGGGAGATGTTATTTCTCCGAAACTGTTTACAGCCGCGTTGGAGGACATCTTTAAACTCTTAGACTGGAAAGGACTCGGCATCAACATTAATGGCCAGTACCTAACACACCTTCGTTTTGCCGATGATATAAGTCTTATGGCTGAGACCTTGGAAGACCTCAACACAATGCTCGAAGATCTCCGAAGTGCTTCCCAAAGAGTGGGTCTTAGGATGAACATGGATAAGACGAAAATCATGTCTAATGCCCATGTCGTGCCCGCTCCAGTTCATGTTGGGAACACTACACTTGAAGTTGTTGACCATTATGTATACCTAGGACAGGCAGTCTAGTTGGGTAAGTCCAACTTCAAGAAAGAGATCTCTCGTCGAATCCAACTCGGATGGGCAGCATTCGGGAAGCTCCGAAAAATCTTCGTGTCCGATATACCTCAGTGTCTCAAGACAAAAGTCTATGAACAGTGCGTGTTGCTAGTGATGACTTACAGCAGCGAAACGTGGTCGCTAACTATTGGTCCCATAAGGAGGCTCAAGGTCACCCAGCGTGCAATGGAAAGAGCCATGCTCGGCGTTTCCCTGCGTGATTGAATCAGAAATGAGGAGATCCGCAGGCAAACTAAAGTAACCGACATCGCTCGGAGGATTGCTCAGTTAAAGTGGCAGTGGGCTGGACACATAGCGAGAAGAACCGATGGTCGTTGGGGCGGAAAGGTTCTTGAATGGCGACCGCGCACCGGACGACGCTTCGTGGGTAGGCCCCCCATTAAGGTGGACGGACGATCTGGTAAAGGTCGCGGGAAGCCACTGGATGCGGGCAGCGCAGGACCGATCGTCGTGGAGATCTTTGGGGGAGGCCTATACCCAGCAGTGGGTGTCATGCGGCTGATATGATGATGATGATATAAATATTGCCGGCGTTTGACCGTAAATATTTTTATTTAAACTCATTACACACGTGTAATTCAAAATTGGAGCAAACTTTTCAATGAAACACAAATATGGGTGTCCAATAAAAAGCCTTGATGAGCGAGCACATTACAAAAAAACTAAAAAAATAATATATTAGATATTATACTAGCTATCACGGTTCATGAGATACAGCCTGGTGACAGACAGACAGACAGCGGAGTCTTAGTAATAGGGTCCCGTTTTTACCCTTTGGGCACGGAACACTAAAAACTAAAAAAGATAATAATATGGGTATCAAATGAAAGGCCTTGATGAGCACATTCCAAAAAATTTAACAAAAAATTAATTTGCCAACTAAACCACAGCTTTCCACAGGATAAAATGTTTGTCGCAGAGTCGAGCCGTTGCATTAACGACTTGTCGCAGTAGTAAGAGTTTTTCTTGCCTTGAAAATAGCTTTTCACCTGTGCACTGCTTAAAAAATGTTTTAACAAAAACACATTTAATGGTATGGGCGCCATTTGCTTTTCGCAGTATCAGTGCTGCAAACGCCATAAAAAACTCTTCGGATATGTTCAGAAACCAAGAAATAAGAGTTTTTTTAATTCATAGTTATGAATGTAACCACGTAATGTCAAAGTACCCCCATTTTACGGTAAGTAGTAAGTACATAATGAATAGTTTTTCGCATATAATAAACTAATTGTATTTAATATTTCAGTTTGAAAATAATAGGTAAACAGAAAGCAACCAAATAAATCAAAAATAAAATTTCGTCTATAGACAGAACATTTAATTTTCAAACTATATTAAACTAGCGACTCGCCCCGGCTTTGCAGGGGTACAATGCTGATACTAAGGCCATATTAATCTATATCACATTCATGCACAATGTATTTAAAGTACTTAATTGGATAAAGATTAATGCTGTATTGCTTAAAATCGCTTCGTAAATAAGCCATTATTTCTCACAAAAAGAAAGGTTAAAACTGGTTCTTGTGGGTTATCCCTAAGAGATAGACATATACCACCCAAAAATTTTATGTGGACCTTTTTAAGGTAAATAATACTGTAGTACATTTTTTGATCTATCTTGTAGGATTCAGCCAGCGTTTGCAATGTAAGCGAAAAAAAGTGTTTATTTATGACACACATTAGAAACCTTTAAAATTATCAGTGTTTCTCTGCTATATTATGCAAGTATTATACATATAAATCTTTCTCTTGAATCACTCTATCTATTAAAAAAAACCGCATTTAAATCCGTTGCGTAGTTTTAAAGATCTAAGCATACATAGGGACAAACAGCGGGAAGCTATTTTGTTTTATGCTATGTAGTTATTTGGTTGGACTGCAAAAACTGCCAGGTTGCGAACTGGCAGACCAATTAATATTTAAAGGGGACCATTTTAGCTACCAGGAGAACTTGGTTTCATCCAGTAACTCGATGAGGTAAAATAGCACCCCCATGCGGCCCCTAAAAATGGTTGGACTGCGGAACCCTCCAAGAATTCGCTCGGCAGACATAATTATTTTGACTCTACTAATAGAGACTAAAAGCAACGAAAAGGTTTTGTTCAGTAACCACATGAGGTAAAATGATGGTCAAAAGTAGGTAGCACAGCTTTGCACCGCCAAGGTTCCTCCAGGTTGAGCCCCGGCAGACCAACATTTTTCCTACCTATTTAAGGTCTACTTTTCGTGGAAGGTGGTAATATTCAGTAACTCGATGGGGTAGGTAACCATGCGGTGGCCGCCCGGTCTATTAGGTAAACTCCCAAGTTGGTCCCATTTTTTAAAATTTTGAAATCGGTTCAGTAGTTTTCAAGTAATCTTGAAAAAAGCACGAAAATAGTATGATTTTTGTGTGAACTACCTCGATGATCAGTCGTATAACTTCTTTGTTTATGAACTGAATAAGATAATTATTTTTTTGTTTGAAAAGGGATATCTTAAGTGTAGTTTTTTAACCGACTTAAAAAAGGAGGTTCGTAGTTTGACCCGCATATATGTATGTTTCTCCGCGATCAACTCACGTTTGGCTGAGCCGATTTTTCTACCTAAATAATATACCTACACTACCTAATACAAAAGGTAACTACACTAAAAATTAAAAAATTGTTTAAAAGAACAAAAAACCGACTTCAAAAAACCTACTCTAAAAAGCAAGAAATAATATTCGTAATAATAAAAACACGTCTGTTGAAGTCGGGTGGGGCTTTTAGAATAAAAAAAAAGGAATTTGTACTCCAGCTCCACCCGACTTCAATAGACGTGTTTTTATTATTACGAATATTATTTCTTGCTTTTTAGAGTAGGTTTTTTGAAGTCGGTTTTTTGTTTTTTTAAACAATTTTTGTCAACTTGACTCGCTGTACGTTATCCAAA
Organism: Agriphila geniculea; assembly: GCA_943789525.1. Classification (NCBI taxonomy): domain Eukaryota; kingdom Metazoa; phylum Arthropoda; class Insecta; order Lepidoptera; family Crambidae; genus Agriphila; species Agriphila geniculea. The sequence goes on from OX038870.1 coordinate 6,147,456, forward strand.
TAGGTGCCAGTTAACTTTCCAATCTATTTTAACCCTTAACTAACCGAAGTGGAAAAATCCAGCATTCCGTTCGTAGACCGTCGAGGGCAACGTACGAGCTTGATTTAAGATAGATAAATAATAACGCTCTCTGATATCCAACGAGCAGGCAATTCTTACCCTTCCTGCTAGGCGAGTACATTTTAAGCCTAACCATTTAAAATAACCTCTGTGGGAAAAATATTAGATTTTTTAGCTTCGTTCTTCGTGTCATATCTCTGTGTAAATTTCAGGATCTTCGATTGCCACGTTGATTGGTATTGTATAGAATCAAGCCTATTTAAATAAAATTGTAGTTTGGTATTGACTGTACATTAAGTTGTTTATTTATTTTCCCTTGAGTTGTCATCGACGTGAGTTCAGAATCGCATGAGTTTATTTATTAATTATTGTTTCTTAAGCCAAAAGGCTGAAAGGAGGGAAAAATCATATGACATTGGCGCCCGAACAAGTATAGACATAGGAATTGCCTGAAATAAATTGTTTTTTACATTTTTTCTGTTTTTTTTGTTGGTCGAGTTAACCTTATTAAGCTCAACAAAAACTCGGGAATATCAGGGAGTGTCAAGATATTTAGTTGCATGACTATTGAATTTTTTTGTTATATTGAGTTTAAATACTGAGATTCATTCATTCATTCATTATATTGGCTCATGACTGTATAACATATCTACAATAAGGATTGCCAAATTGTAATTTTGTTAGCTTGTGGGATATCAGATATTATACTTACATAACATTTTCTCCTCTTTTTAACTAGAAAAGCAGCTATTTTTTTATGGTTGGTAGAGGATAGCCTGGGGTTGTAATAATTGATACATTGATTTAAAAACAAGGCTTTATTAGTTTTTTTTTACATTGAGAATAAAGTATTGGTACCTATTTACTAGTTAACAGAATAATATTGGTAGTAAAGTAACAACTTGTTAATATATAGAATTTCTTAAATAAAGAGAAAAGGGGTATTGGTTTGGCTGAAATTGCTTAACAATACACTTTTCATATTTAGAAAGTAAAGTACTTACTAGTTCATATACCTACTGGCTTTTTTTTCCACTAACTTAGTTTGACAATTTACATAGTTAGTAGGGACGTTAAATAAATTTCTTAAATATACCTATATTTACATTCTTTTCTCCCCTTTGTTCGGTTAAGGACAGATTCGGTTTAGGACAGATTAGGTTTACGACAGATTCTGTTTAGGACAGATTCGCTTTAAGACAAAAAATACAATCGAGTACAAAATTCATACCCAAAGTTAAGGACAGATTCGGTTTAGGACAGATTAGGTCTACGACAGATTCTGATGAGGACAGAGTCGCTTTAAGACAGGAATACAATTATTGAGTACGAAAATCAGAGTCTTCCTGATGCTGACTGTGTGTGTGATGGCGGCCAACTTTTTTGTTTGTTTGTATTTTTTGTTTTTCGTAAAATCCGGTTTCGGGTACTATTTTTAAAAGAAAACAGCAACGCAAAGTTAAAAATAACAAAAGTCAAAAGATGGCGCCTTCTTTATTTGTTTTTTCTTTTTTTCAACCGAGTTACATTAAAATAAACCAGAAACAATGTTCACCGCCCTCTCGACCTTTCATTCGACATTTCTAATTTTGCATTGCTGTTTTCTTGTCAAAATAGTGCCCCAAACCGAGTTTCATCGTAATCGGCCCACAAACAAAAAGTTAGACACCATCTTTAATTTTTGACATTTTTAACATTGCGTTTACTTTTATACTGTTTTCTTTTAAAAATAGTACTCGAAACTGAATTTTATTAAAATCGGCCCACAAACAAAAAAGATGGCCACCATCTTGGTTTTTTTATAACATTTACCTGGTTTCCGAACCCTGCGTGCGACTATAGCAATCGAGCAATATTTGTGAAATAAACTACGAACGAATGCGGTTACATCGGCAGGCGGCAGCGTATAAAGCGTATTAGTTCGGTACAACTCAGATAATTCACAAAATAATTTTCATTAATTGACATATTTCTATTCAAATTTCTAGTCAAAATTAAATAATAGTACTTCAAATCAAATAGCCAGTATCATAATAAACCAAAGAGTTCCTATTCTGCACGTTGTAGGGTAGGATAGTTGTACAAAATAGTTCTATACTGCTTGGTATTACAAACTGGGTTCAAATTAATTAGCCCAGCAGAAAGAAGAGAGTATTTTTCCTGTTTTGACTACTTGTCAAAAATTTAAAAGGAGGAGGCTATATATTCGTCTAACTTCTAATGAACTCTTGCCAGCTTCGATCATAGATGATCGAAGCTTGCCAGTACAAAATCCGTCTTAAAGCGAATCTGTCCTAAACAGAATCTGTCGTAAACCTAATCTGTCCTAAACAGAATCTATTCATAGGACGTTGGCATTAAAAACATTTTTTCGCTTGCCAGTACAAAATCAGTCTTAAAGCGAATCTGTCCTAAACAGAATCTGTCGTAAACCTAATCTGATCTGTCCTAAACCGAATCTGTCCGTAACCGAACAAAGGTTTTCTCCTTCCTCATTACAAGATGGAAGAAGAAAGGCCGATTAAGTTTCATTTGTTGCACAAGGATGAGTTAGAGTACGAGGCTAAGATTCGGGGTGCGGAGCCAGCGGGTAAGGTGACAGATCTACGGGCTCAATTAAGGAAGCTAGGCAAAGAGTTACCTTCGGACGAAATAGCTGAAGTGGAACTATATATTGTATCTGAATTTGCAGTGATTAGAGATAAATTAGCTTACTTAGACAATTTGATATTGGGCGCTGCCAAGCCGGGGTGCTCACTCAAATTTCTTAACCGGGTTGAAACGGTAGCGCATCACCTATTTCATAGGCTTAGTCGCTTGAATCCTACGGCGGACTCGACGGTCACATTTGATGAACTGCATAGTATGCGGGAAAATTTAGACCGTATTTTGCATAAACTTGATAATATAATGTATAACTTCAAAAGTGGATTGTCACAGAGACAGCCCTCTATACAACCAATACAGGTATTGGATGAACCCGCCGGCGCAGCGAATCACACGCCTATTGGCAGCCCTACCAAAGCGATCAAAAGTAATGAGTCCGCTTCGGCGATCCATAAACTTGGAATTAGTTTTAATGGGACGACTTGTGTAAAGACTTTCCTTCAACGATTGGATGAATTATGTCGTTTTCGTAATATTTCTGAGAGCAGACTGTTTAATTCGGCCGCGGAACTGTTTACAGATGAAGCGCTTTGCTGGTTTCGTGGCAATTATATGGAGGTGAATAATTTGGGGCAATTGAGGGAGTTGTTGCTCGAGGAATATCTACCGACTGATTATGACCATAGGCTAATGCAAGAAATAAGGGCCCGCACCCAAGGATCCGATGAAAGTATTGTAAATTATATCAGTATTATGCAAAATTATTTTATTCGTTTATCCAAACCATTGTCCGAGATGAAGAAAAGTTAAATATTGTCTTATATAACATTAGGCCGTGTTTCAATTGGCACTGAATCCAGCAGACTCTTGGAGTGATCTAAAGCGCAAATGCAGGCTTATCGAGATGGCGAAAGACAGGACTCTTAACTTTGCGGATCCTCCCAAATCCAGTTCATCTTCTTTGGCGCCGGATCTCTGCTATAAATATAGCCGGCCCGCTCCAAAAGTGGCAGCAGTCCAGACCCCGAATGCAGACTTTTGCGTGCGCTGTAGGGTTTCAGGGCATACATTGAAGAGTTGCAAAGCGCCCTTCCGCTTCGTTTGCTATAGATGTGGCGAAAAAGATGTGACAGCGAGGACTTGTCCAAATTGTTGCAAGGCCACCGATAAGCCTGTATCGGCGCCAAAAAACACGCAGGCGTGAGTCGACGACGGAGGACGAGGACATCAGCTCAAGAATGGTCACATTGGCTGAAATTCGTGAAAGATTTTTATTATGAAAATAGAAAAACGTCAATGTCAGGTGTCATTTCCAAACGTCAGTGTCACTCGTCGCCGACTCACGTATGTCAAAATAGGGATACCAGACCTTACTTAAAAATTGCCATTTACGATATAAATTTTAGAGGTTTGTTGGACTCAGGATCTGAAATTTCTATAATTGGCGGAAACGCTATAAAATACTTTTCTGATTTGGGCACTCTCCATAAATCTACCGATTTAGATATAACTAAAACCGCTAACGGTTCCGCCTCCCCTGTCACTGGTTATATGTTTTTACCGGTCACAGTACACGGGAGGACCGCTATTATAAAATTTTATATAATTCCGGGAGTCTCCACTGAATTGTTGTTGGAAAGAATTTCAGATACTGAGATAAAATAAATTTTTGGAAAGAATTTCAGATAGCGCCCGATGTTTTGTCACTGTTGAAAGATAGTGAGTTCTTACCGTATAATCAGCATGTTAGTGCAATAACTACGACGGACAAATTTTTGATCGACTTCGAGTCAGTGTCGGAGTTCGAACGCGAACAGGCATTCGCCTGTTCAGGTCGCCATTCGGTTTGTTCGGGAGTTTGAAAGTATTTCAGATGAGAAAAAAGGGCTTGGTAGGACGCACTTAGTAACGCACAAAATAGACACGGGGGATCATCCGCCAATTAAACAGCGCTACTACCCGATGTCTCCGGATAGGTTGGCAGAACTGAACAAGCATCTAGATCAAATGCTAGCGGACGATGTAGTGGAGCCTAGCAACAGTGCTTGGAATAATCCGGTCACTTTAGTGCGGAAGGCGGACGGAACAACTCGCTTTTGCTTAGATAGCCGAAAACTCAATGCCGTTTCTAAACACGATGCTTATCCTCTACCTTACGTGACTAATATATTAGACCAACTAAAGAACGCGAAATGCATCTCGACAATAGACCTGAAATCGGCTTATTGGCAAATTCCGCTAGATGGTGTCGAGAGCCGAGAAAAGACCGCATTCACAGTGCCTGCACGAGGCCTGTATCATTTTAAAGTCATGTGTTTTGTGTTGACCTCAGCACCGGCCACTCAGCAGCGTTTGATGGACCGGATTTTGGGGCCTGAATTCGCGAATAATGTAAGCTGTTATTTGGATGACATTATTTTAACTAGCTCAACTTTGACGGAACATCTGGAGTTATTGCGGAAAGTTTATAATAAATTAAAAGATGCCAATTTAACCGTTAATTTGGGAAAGTGTCAATTTTTTAGGAAGCAGTTAAAGTATCTAGGACACGTAGTGGACGAGCATGGGTTGCGAACCGATCCTGATAAAGTGAGGGCTATAGTAGATTTTCCCACCCCAACTTGCAGAAAGGACGTTAAACGCTTCCTAGGTACGGCGTCTTACTACAGGCGGTTTATTAAAAATTTCAGTAACCGGGCGGGGCCGTTAAACGCTCTGACCTCAACACGTAAAGGGGCTCCTCCGTTCAGCTGGTCACCGGAGGCGGAACGGGCATCCGCGGATCTCAAGCTGGCACTGACTAATGCTCCGATCTTAGCACGCCCAAATTTCACTAAAGAGTTTACCGTTCACTGTGACGCGTCCCATTTCGGAATTGGCGGTACCCTGACGCAGTCGATCGACGGCGAGGAGCACCCGGTTGCGTATTTTAGCCGTTCTCTGGCACCCGCCGAACGCAATTACTCCGCGACGGAACGCGACGCATTGGCGGTCGTGTTGACTGTTGAGCATTTCCGTCCTTATCTGGAAAGTGACAGGCCGTTCCGCATAATTCAGATCACGCGAGTTTGAAGTGGTTTTTAAATCTGAAAAGTCCGGCGGGTCGTTTAGCACGATGGGGTTGTAGGTTATCTCCATATAACTTTACTATCGAGCACCGCAGTGGTTCTCAAAATATTGTACCCGACGCCCTCTCGCGATCTATACCGGTGGGGTCTATAGATATATCACAAATAAAGGATCCTTGGTATCTAAATATTATTAAACGTTGTACCGAAGACCGCGGGCTTGTCCGAATTTTCAGATGGTAGATGGGAGGCTTTATCGTTTTACTAAATCCAACAACAAACTGAGTGGAGATTTCCAATGGAAGGAGGTGGTGCCAAAGGAACTGAGGGTGACAATTATCCAGGAAAATCATTCTAAACCTATCGCGGCACACCTAGGCGTCGCTAAAACCTATCAACGCTTAAAATTGAGATATTTCTGGCCTGGTATGTACACCAGGACACCACCGAATTCATAAAAAAGTGTTCTAGTTGTAACGCTTATAAACATAGCTCGCAGGCAACGCCAGGTTTTATGGGGGAACCCAAGATATGCTGTCGTCCCTTCCAATGTTTAGGTCTCGATTTGTGTGGGTCATATCCGTTGTCGAGGCAGCAAAACACATATTTATTAGTGGTGGTTTGTTGTTTTACAAAATATGTTATGTTATTTCCGTTGCGAAGAGCGACAGGGAAGGTTATTGCGCAGCGTCTCGAGGATCACGTATTTTTAGTTCACGGCATTCCGCAAACCGTAATTTCGGATAACGGTTCACAATTTGTAAGTCATGAGTTGCAAGCGCTTTATACAAAATACAACATACCTCAGATACACCTGGGGCCAGTATACTGCCCCCAAGTAAACCCTGTCGAACGTTATAATCGTACCGTGATTACGGCGATCGCATCATTTGTGGAAAACGATCATAGAACGTGGGACGTTAATATACATAGAATACAGTTCGCAATGAACACCTCGGTGAACGAATCCACATCTTATACGCCATTTATCCTAGTTTACGGCCGCGAAGCTATAGCCGACGGCAAAATTTATAATGATTTTAAAGATGTCAATGAGTTAGCTTGCGCGCCTAGAGATGCTTATGTCTCAAAATTAGGTTACCTCAAAGACATATATAAAACCGCCTAAGAATCACTTATAAAGGCTCACAGTCGTAACATTAAGTATTATAATCGTAAACGTCGAGAAGTGTCCTTCGACGTTGGCGATTATGTCTGGAAAAGAACTTACAAACAGAGCGCCGCGAATAAGTACTTCACTGTCAAGCTGGCACCTAAATACGAGCGTTGCCGTGTAGTTAGGAAGATGTCTCCGCTGGTATATGAATTAGAGGACGAGAAGGGTAAATTTATAGGCAAATGGCACGTGAAAGACTTCAAATCCATAGACGCGAAGAGTGGTTAGTGTTTCTTACGAACAGTGTTGCCCGGTTGTGAGGGTCGTGCGGGTCGCATACAAATATTACTTTTTTTTACCTTACATATTTTTAACTTTATAGCGCTGCGCTACAAATTATAGTATCATTTTTTTTTGTTCACTGTGTGTGGGCGGTGCAGAATACCCACACCGCAGTTCTACACTCTCTGCGAGTCGTAAGAGCCGACTTACGGGAGTAAAAGCGCCATTTAACATCGGGTCCGCGTATTACGTAGTAAGGTGCTACCCTGTGGTGCGGATTTAAACGATCATAGGACACTTATAGCGCCAAAAATAACTACCATTTTACATACATACTTGGCAGTATTCTGCAACAATTATTTCTTTCTTTTATAATAGGTTCTGGTTTCATTGCGGGGTGCTATCATTCGGAGCGGATTCCAAACGTCCGAGGGTGGCGCTTACGTGATATACCATTTTAAGTACGCCTTGCGCGGTCTACCTTGTAGTGCGGACACAAACGACTATAAGGCAGCACTAGCGCCATATACTATCTTACTACGTACTACGCATATCTATTTTGGTTGCTTTATTTATGTATGTGAGACAGGTGTTTATGTTGGGGCTTGTCTAGTTTGATGCTTGTTATGTTAGTCTTGCCTTGGGGCTTGAAGGGGTTTAGACTGATTATTAAAGGTTGGCATATTTCTCATATTCTATCTGTATCGTGAGGCTGCAGATTCATTTTGGGGTCGGGTTGTTGATTTGGTCTTTTTTTGGCAATTTTACTATGGTCATGAATGATAATGTTGGCATAGACAAATTAAAACGTCTATTCCATCGTTTGACAGTCTAAATTTTTATAATCATTTTAAATTAGTACAGGAAAAGGCGAGCATTTCTTGTCAGGCATGGCTTGTCAAGTGTCACACAATAGGATCATGGGCTTGTCCAATATCGCTCGCTTAAGAAGCAGGTGCTCATCAAGCAAAATTTCTGGACGATAAACTATAGGACTGACAAGCCGATGCAATGTGAAAGACGGACATGCGGGTTTGATTTATTTAAAGGGGGGGGAGATGTAAGAGAAGTAGTATAGAATTTAGATAGCTTATGGGCAGCCTTAACACCGCTCACATACATTCTCCACTTACATACATTTGCTACTTAAATATGTATACTCTTTTTTTTTTGTATTTGTTTTTAGTAGGTAACTGTAGAGTCAAGTAGATATTTTGTATAAATTTTCGTAATGCTTTGGCTTTTGTACAACACAACAGTCGGGTCAGAATAAGTTTTGTATTTTCAATCGTACAAGTAATGTCAGGGGTGACAAACAATTACGTTGGCTTGTTATAGATTGCTTTTTGCAAAGTAGATTTGTTTGGCAATGGAGCAGTGTGGTTTGGACGTGGGCATCCAAAGAATTCCCTGCGTGAATTCTTGTGGGCGGGAGACTACTGTAGCGTTGTTTTTTTTCGTTGTTTTGGTCGATTTCCTTAAAGGGAAAGCTTTTTTGTAGTATAAAGATACTTGTTCCCATTAATGATAAAATTTTATTTCTCGGCAGTATGCCTGATGTCTTTTTCCTTGTTTCCGAAAAAGTCCAATTTGAAATTTCACGTCATCGACTTAAAAAAAAAAACGTTATTTGTTGTAGTATGCTTCCCTCACTCCGAGGGCCTTCGCGAGGAGCTCTTATCGCAAGGGTTGTTATCTAATTTGCTTTACTTTTTCATACTATGGATCTCAAAAGTTAGTATGAGAACCGGCCTTGTAGCAGTCCTGTTGAGTAGGTACGTTCTTGGACCGTGATTTTGTCGTGTTCGCTGACACTGCTTCGGCGGGCCGTGCAACGGGATCTATGGGCTGCAGTTTGACAATCTCCGTATGTCAGGTTGGACGGACGGGCACGATGCGATACATGCATCGCTGAGCCAGCGCTTAGCCTGACGGAATGCGTCTGAAGTCATGATGGTCGAGTTGTCTGTGAAATAGGTCGTTCATATTTTGAAAAGCAAATTCAGCTGTGTCATTGTTTTGTTATATTTTTCGCTGAAATTAATTGCATTTGGTGGCTAAAAGACCATATCTAAATTTGCACCATACTACGAAACTAATCCTTTTCGACAGTACCATAGAATTCTCCAGAGGATTTTTGGCTAATAAACGCCGCAAAAAGGAGAACTAAGTCGTCTTGTGATAATATACTACCGATTACTGTGGATTTGCACCAAATCAATTGGGAAACAAGGGAGTCGTAGGTGAAGATAACTCATACGGAGCCCATCCAAGCCAACTGATTTGTCCACCAATAAGGCCAAGTGAGCGAGAGAAAAGGTGAAATTAACCGAACTTGAGTGTTCGTCCGGCTACTAGGCAACTGATAAATAGCAAGCAGCCGGCGTAGCGTTTTGTCAACCTGACTCGCTGCACGTTATCCAAATAGGTACCAGTTAACTTTCCAATCTATTTTAACCCTTAACTAACCGAAGTGGAAAAATCCAGCATTCCGTTCGTAGACCGTCGAGGGCAACGTACGAGCTTGATTTAAGATAGATAAATAATAACGCTCTCTGATATCCAACTAGCAGGCAATTCTTACCCTTCCCGCTAGGCGAGTACATTTTAAGCCTAACCATTTAAAATAACCTCTGTGGGAAAAATATTAGATTCTTTAGCTTCGTTCTTCGTGTCATATCTCTGTGTAAATTTCAGATTCTTCGATTGCCACGTTGATTGTTAGTATTGTATAGAATCAAACCTATTTAAATAAAATTGTAGTTTGGTATTGACTGTACATTAAGTTGTTTATTTATTTTCCCTTGAGTTGTCATCGAGGTGAGTTCAGAATCGCATGAGTTTATTTATTAATTATTGTTTCTTAAGCCAAAAGGCTGAAAGGAGGGAAAAATCATATGACACCTCCCACCAAAAAATGACCAGGCCCCTATTTCACAGACGTGACAATTGTAAATTACAATGACAATTTGATGTACGTTGCGGTGTCTATGAGTAGTTTGATCAGTATTTTTTCTAAATTCAAATTAGCTGACGCCATGGACAGCAAATTGTCATTGTCATTTACGATTGTCACGTCTGTGAAATAGGGGCCAGGAGTAAGGACCTCCAAGTCATTTGGATCCTGCGAAAGTGGACAGAGTGGCCGAGAGTTGAGAACGGCCTCAACTTTACAAAACACCGTAGCGAGCTCTTCAAAGGTAAGAGCCGTTTCTCTAATAGTGCGGCGGAGGTGGGTCTTAGCTGACTTTACGGCAGCTTCAAAAATCCCTCACCAATGAGGGCAATTTGGGAGACTGAACCGCCAAATTATCTCCCTTTGGGCAGCAATTTGACTTAAACTATTACAATTGCTTTCCAAAAATTTACAAACATCCTTAATATAATTTACAGTGCCTTTATAATTTGAGCCGTTGTCGGAGCTAATAAGGGAGGGTAGACCTCTACGCGACACAAAACGATCCAACGCAGCGACGAAGGCTTCTGTGGTCAAAGCTGAGACGACCTCCAAGTGGACAGCTTTGGTGGCCAAACAAACAAACACGCACAAATACCCTTTCACAATCCTGGCTTTGCGAAGGGTGGTCGTCTTGATCGAGAATGGTCCCGCAAAATCGGTCGCGGTTCCCTCGAACGGCCTTAACTGCGAAGGCCGGATCCTGTCAGCCCGCAAATCACCCATTTGTGGCTGCATAGTGGAGGCCTTTACTCGATAACATGAGATGCATCGAAACAAGACACCTCGGACTGCTCTCCGGGCAAATCCAAAATTCCCGTTGCAAAATAGCCAGCAACGCGCTGCACCCTGCATGAGCGTTGCGGATGTGTCGGTCCGACACCAAAAGTTGCACCAAGGGTCCGCCCTTGGGCAACAACAAAGGATGGCGGCTCTCAAATGGAAGGTCCGCCTTCCGGAGCCGGCCTCCAACCCGAAGAAGCCTATCTGAGTCGACAAACGGGTTCAAACGAGCGACCGCGCCTTTCAACTTAGCGCGTCCTTCGCGCAAGATATGAAGCTCAGATTCGAAGCGTTCGGTCTGCACGACACGAACCCAGTGCAGCAATGCGCTCCGGCGCTCCTCTGCTCCAATCCAATATTTTGTATTTGGGAAACGCGATTTCCCACAAATACTTCCAAATTATGTGGAGCCGCGCGCAACCATGCTAGCGCGACCTGACTATCCGACCAGGCGAAGATGTCCTGTATCTCGACCGCGGCAGCCAACTCTTGCGCGACGTGACTCAACAATCTAGCGAGGAGATGAGCCCCGCTCAATTCGAGCTTAGGGATAGTGAGCCTAGTCCTAATTGGAGCAACCTTGCTCTTGGCCAACAAAAGCGAGACATTGACCCGAGTCCTCGTACTCGCGCATGAAATCAATATATTTTTCACGAAGCACGGGGTCACGCTGCATGCATGCTTTTCCGCCAGTGCCCTACTTTGCCCGAGACTAGGGCGAGAAGTGACAAAGGGTAGCCTAGTTACAAACCGGCCGGAGGATAACCTCTCGGTGTTCGATTGATAATAGGCCTCGCATTCTGCGTGATCTGGATCCATCCTGGAGACCATAGATGGCTCCTCCACCTCCCAAAATCGTTGCATAGTTTTGGCTAGGGACGCAGACGCGATCAACGCTGGCTCCTCCATGGAGTCGCTTTCAAACACAGGGCCCATTAAGACATAACCAAAAATGGTGGATACCGCCACCAATGAAGACGAACCCAGGGCCTTTTGGGCGCCTAACGAGATCCAACCTAATACATCCAAGCCCAGGAGCATATCCACTGGGCCAGGATGAAAGACAAGGGGGTCGGCCAGCTCCAAAGCCGATACCAAAGACATCGCGCTCGGCGGGATGTCTGTAGAGGGCTGCCAACCCGCAATGGTATCCATTACCAGAGCTGAAGTCATAATCCTCAAAGTGGGAGACTTCAGCGACGAGAAGGTGATAAGGGTCTGTCCAGTCAGACACTTCACCTGTATGCCACCAACCCCAAGAAGTGGGACAGGCGAATCCTCCACGGATAAACCTAACCGATGCGCCACCCAGGTAACCAAACTTTTCTGAGCCCCTGAGTCTAACATGGCTCTTACAATAACAAACTGCCCCTCTCTACCCTATACGCGGACCGCCGCGGTCGGGAGCAGAACCGTCCGTGGTTCTGTTCCACTGTGGGAGCAAACTAGCTACGGGCTCCCCTTTCTGTCCAAGCCAGTGGGGTTCCAGCCCGGATAGTACGTCGGGCGAGCGCACATTCCCATGTAAGGGGGCGCATAACCCGCAGCCCGGCCGTACTTAGCGTACGGCGGGTGGCACTCCAACCGTGGGTACTCGTGGAGCGGCGGGGAAAACCGCCGAGCCTCCTCCAGGCGCCGGTGCGGAGGGAGGTGTCCCACCTCTGGCCTCCGCTCTAGGGCCCCCGCCCATAGGGGGCCAATTCAGGGCCTGGCCAGCCACGTACTGGCCATGCGCGGGTGGCACAGGGTCCCGGTCCGCCGGGGCCCGCGCCGGCATCCGAACCCCTTCCCGAGGGGGGTGCGACGGTCGAAGCCGCGTCCTCCGTCCGATGGTGGTGGGCTTCGCGCAGGAGAGCCCCCGCCCATAGGGCGCCCCTGCCTCCTTGGCGGGGAACCAGCCCCGCTCCAGTTCATGCAGAGCAGCTCGTGGTGCAGCCCACGGCATGAACTACATGGCTTTGCTCTGCGGCAGTCACGTGCATAGTGACTGTCCAGGCAGTAAAAGCAGAGTTCATTCCGCTTTACCATGCGGCGCCTCTCCGCTACTGGCAGGTTCTACCAGCTCACCGAGCCTACCGCGAACCGAGCACTAGCTCCACGCGGTGACGGCGTCGGTCCTGGTTTGCGCTTGCTTCGCCATGAAGGTGCCGAGGGTCTACGTTCCGTCGTCCCTGACGGCGCCGCTTCCGGCATGGTAGTCTCCACAGCCCTGGCCTCAAACTCTAAAAACCTCACCAGATCGTTAAAGGTGGGTAGTGCGGTGCTGTCCCGTTCGACGTTTTCCCGCTCAAAACGCGCGCGCACCTCGTTGGGCAGCTTACTCAGCACAATATGCACCAACAAAAAGGACCACTCGTCCACCGGCAGTCCAAGCATACGGAGCGCGTTGTACGCCACCTTAACGGGCGTGAGCAATAGTGTGCGCAGTTGTGCCCTATTCGCCACCTTAGGCAAGGCTAGCAACTGCGCGGCGTGCGCATCCGCCAACAAACGCACATTTTGATACCTGGAGTTTAAAAGCTCCCACGCCGTATCATATTGCGCGTCCTCCACTCGGAGGTGCTGGATGAGCGACCGCGCTTCACCCTCAAGAGTGGAGAGGAGGTAGGCCATCTTTTGTGCCTTCGACAAGTCCGGTCTGGAGTCCACTAATGACTCGAACATGTTTTTGAAGGCCACCCAATCTTTCATTTTGCCGCCAAAATGGGTCAGCTGCAAAGTGGAGAGCCGACCAGTGACCCCTGGTCCCTCCGTTCCGATGGAGGTGCGAGGGGCGGGACCGCCCACCTGCCTCGCCTTGATCCTGGCCGCCGCCTCCACGATGTCATCGTGCAAGGTCAGGATCTGCGTATAATCGGCCTCCGCAGCTGTCAGGATGGTGGCTTCCGCGCCAGCCTCGATAAGCCCCGTCATGGCCGCTTCGACCTTCGCTAAACGCTGCTGGAGTTGATCCGCTCGATCCAATAGAGCGGCGTCCCGGTCGGAGCACAGTACAGTAGTCCTCCAGCGACCACAAACCACCTGAGTTCGGTGGCGATCACCGCCTTTATAGCCGGAACCTTCGACATTGCGTTGAGTGATCACAAAAAATAATCAAAGAAAAATCTAGTTAAATCAACTAAGAAACGAATGGACGAACGACTCCGACAAAGGCACAAACGTAATTACAAACGGGCACAAATTTAAAATTCAAACAGATAAAATTAAACAAAACTAAAAAATAAACAAACAAATTTGTCCTAAAATTGTGTGAAGCAGAGTCACCCTACTTACTAATTACAAATCGGAACCTTTAGGAAGTAACAATTTACAAATTGAACAACAACAACAATAAATAAAACAAACAAATTTCAAACTTAAATCTTTTAAAATTTAAAACAAATTAAAAATTTAAAACAAAATTTTAAAATTTAAACAAACAAACAATAAGGTCCGAAAATTAACTACGCTATTGCAACCAAAATGTTATTGTTGTAAGCGGATCGATCCAGGCATTAACTTGTTTATGAACGGTTTGATTGAGGAGCTCAGTGGCGCGGGCATCGGCTGTCATATTGATGGCGTATGTATAAACAATATTAGTTATGCCGATGACATGGTGCTGCTGAGCCCATCAATCAGTGCTTTGAGGAAGTTGCTATCCATTTGTGAGCACTATGCGATGGCCCATGGACTTACATACAATTTAAAGAAAAGTGAGTTACTGCTATTCAGGGCTGGCACTAAATCATATTCGGTGCCTGAAATAAAACTTTGTGGTATGGCCCTGAATGTAGTGACCAAGTTTAAGTATTTAGGTCACTGGGTCACCGAGGATCTCAAGGATAACCTAGATGTTGAAAGAGAACGTAGGTCTCTGGCTGTTCGTTGTAATATGCTGGCCCGCAGGTTCGCACACTGTACAAAATCCGTAAAGGTTACGCTTTTTAAGGCATACTGCCAGTCCCTCTATACATGCAGCCTGTGGGTCGACTACACGCAGCGGGCATACAGCGACCTGCGTGTGCAATACAACGACGCCTTCAGGGTGCTAATGGGATTCCCGCGTCGCTGTAGTGCATCTGGTATGTTTGCGGAGGCACGGGTTGACGGCTTTTCTACAATTGATCGAAAGCGTTGTGCGTCCCTGTTAAACAGAGTGAGAAACAGCAGCAATACCATCCTGAAGGCGTTGTTAGTCGAGCGCTGGGACTCTGCCTTCCTGAGACTGTGGGCTGACCGGCACGCTAATATCGCAAAATATAATGTGTGAAAATGAATAATTAATGTAATGTATTTCAATAATTCAACTCTATTCAAATCAAATTAATTCTATATAATATTATAATAGTTATTACTGTAAATTACTAAGATAGTTTTAAGGTATTTTTTGTAACTAACACTATGGACATCGTTTCTGAAATAAAAATTATTATTATTATTATTATTATTAACAGAAAAGTTACACACAAGTACATTAACATTACATAGAAAGTTACACACACGTAAATTAACACAAACTGAAAGTACCTAGTGGAACTGGCCAAAATGCCGGCTCCGCAACTGGAATTCGATCAGCCTACAAATCAACCAAAACCTATAAATATAAATATAACTAACTTACAGCTTAATAGTCCGTGACTTCTTCCACGATGTTCCGGTGTGCGATGCGATGTCACGAATCTTCTCGACAGCGGTACGGCCTGGCGCCGCCCTGTGACTTCGCAATAGTGCCTACCTAATGCGTTAACTTTGGCCAAGGTATCTAAAACACAGCCGACACCAGAGTACTTGTGGAGATTTCACACAAAATTTCTTCTTTCTTCCGGCACTGAAGAAGGTCTGTACGACTCGCGAAAGGGTCCCTATTTCGTCACTAAGTTCATATGAGGTGACGAATATCACACACTGGAGTCACGGCACAACCAACTTTAACTTATAACGAAATAATAACTAACACCCGATTTTATACTTAAACTTTCAACCAAATACTACACAAACATGAATCAAATCAAAACTTCACGGGTTTACAAACAAAAGGGGCAAAATTTATGCAATCATACGCGGGCGCACATCACCGCGAACAAAGGGCGACTACTTTCCAGAATAATCTTAACCCACACAAACATAGGTGTATATATTGCGAGCGGTGGCTCACTCGACAATTTTCTTATGTTAAAGTACCTGCAGCGCCATCTCGCGAAAACTAGCCCCAAACACAATATATCCAATAAAGTACAACTAGTAAAAAGCACCAAGGTGGTGCTATTCCAAAGCACGCGCGCTTGCTTTTTGCATGCTTCTCCTAAAGGCAAGCCATGACGACACGTTCGCAAATTATGAAACGTACGATAGGTGGAGTGATCATCTTTCCTAAACAAAAAGCTAAGAAACAAATCTTATTTTTTTTTTATTTGTGATTGTGCATTTTGACTTATTCGATAGCGTGTAGTGTAAGTATCGTATCTAAATTCTGAATGTATCTGTCTTATTGCATTAAGACCTTGTCAATATCAAATATCAAAAGACTCCAAAAATGTCCAAAAATTGTTGAAAAATGCAATAAGTGAAAAAATATAGCTTTTATAAAAATAAATAAGTTAAAAAATATATTTTCCTATTAAATACTATATATTTTTAAGTGTACTATATTTTTTATAGCTTAATTTGAAAAATACCATATTTCGCCAAAGACATGTTGGCAACCCTAGCCTACTCCCACCTTTTTAAAAAGTAATCTTATAACTAGCAAGCTTGTTACAAGCTCTAAATCTAAATGATATCACTAAAATTCGTACCATAACAAATCAAAAAGCAATCTTCTTTTGTGCTGGGAATGAACGCATGATTACACGTACATATACCATTATGTCTATTACCTTGCTTGGAAAAAGCACAGACAGCCTCGACTTCTCGAGGGCTTTTGACAAAATTAATCACAATATACTCATAAACAAACTCGAAGCAGCCGGTGTACATGGCAGCCTCCTCAGATGGGTCCATTCTTACATCCAAAATAGAAGCCAAGCAGTCTGTATTAAGGGATACTGTTCACAGTTCTTACCAGTGCCGTCTGGGATTCCACAAGGATCACATTTAGGGCCTCTTCTGTTTTCTTTTTACGTAAATGATATTGATAAAGTTTTTAAAAATAGTCATCACCTGCTTTATGCAGACGATACTAAATTCTATCGAATTGTAAAATCAGAAGAAGACTGCCACAAATTGCAATTGGATTTAATTGAACTTCATAATTATTGCCATAGGAACCAATTGTTTCTTAATATTAATAAATGTCATGTTATCTCTTATACACGCAAAAAGAACCAAATAAGCTTCGACTACTCTATAAATACCAACACTCTCAACAGAGTGACGCATATAAGGGATCTAGGAATTATTATGGATTCTGAGCTTTCATTTAATCATCACATAGATCATATCATTAAAGCCGCCTTTCGTAGACTAGGATTTATTCTTAGAATTAGCAAACCTTTTAAAGATATAAACACTATTAAAATTCTTTATTTCTCATTTGTTCGCTCAATTCTTGACTTTGGCAGTGCTGTGTGGAGCCCGAGCTACGATGTACACATTGACAGACTAGAAAGGATCCAGAAAAAAATTTTGAAGTCGCTTAACTTTCGAAGTAATTCCCTCGACACATATTTTGAATCGCTGAAGAAATTTAATTTACTAAGTCTATTTAACCGTCGTAAAATGTTTGACATCACTTTCCTTTATAAAATTATTAATTCTTTAATTGACTCGACTGAGCTTCTGGGTTATGTCCAGTTCTCAGGCCGAATTCGACTCCCTGTGCGCTCCTCACGTTCATTACCACTATTTGTTGTTCCGCGTCGCCAAAAAAATTATACTCGAAATTCATTCTTTTCTCGTTCCACCAACACCTATAACAAGGAGCTCCAAGATATTGATCTTTTTAACATGTCTCTTAATAAAGTAAAAGAAAAACTTAAAGTAAAATTAACTTAAAATCAGAGACATAAAGAGAACTACTTTTTTAATCCTTTTTTTTTGTTATGTAGGTATCCTTAGTTTCTTATTTGTTTATTGGTATGTACTTTTATTGTACTGTAAGAAGAAAAAAAATGTTTTATTCTTTACGCTTTTAGTATTTATTATATGGGCAATTTTCAGCTTAAGTAACTTAGTGTTAGTGTCACTAAAAAAAAGTTTGTCCACGTTTTGACACAATGCATGTTTGGTACAAAATAGATATTGGGCACTGTAGGTCTATTCGATATAATTGTTTTTTTTTTTTTATAAAATTATTGTTATACATGACTGTTTGATGCCAAAATAAATAAAAAAAAAAAAAAAAAAAATGGTATGTGAACAGTATAAGTACCATTTTATAAGAAATATACGTAGAATAAAACTTTATGTATAATAATAGGTTTAGGTTTTAGGTCTTTATTTAAAATTAATAATAACTTTCTATTTAATAATAATAAAATGAAGCTGTACAGACAGAATATATATAATAGTACTAACGTACAGAAGTCGACCCGCGCGAGGACAATCAAATAATAAGCTACTCTCACTGCACGGCAGTAAAGTACAATTTCAAACGGCACAACGCTGCGTAGCTAATATCAGGGGGGTATCACTCCGCGCTTAAACTTTTATATTCGCCTATTGCTCGCGGCCCACTCAATAGGGCCATTGGTCTTGGGATATCACCGCGCCGCACAGTGGGACAGGAGACCCTCATTCGTACCATTTAATATCAACTAAACCAGTTAGACACAAACACAAATTTGGTGTTTTTTTTAAATTTTAACAAGGCACATCACATTATTATTTCAACAAATTAATAATCTAAATAAATTCCTAAACCCTCCAAAGTTCGTCGATACAAACAATATTGGATTATTATTGAAGAAGCGTTAACGCATCTTTATCGTCATCCTCATCATCATCAGCACCTTCACTAAAAGATTTATTTGGGGGTGGATTGAAAAATATCCCTCAAGAAAGCACTGTTCATGTTGAAAGACATGAACAGTGCTTTCTTGAGGGATATTTTTAGGAGAGGCAAAAAGTGAAACTTTTTTTTGTATAGAGGTTCATACCTACTACTAAACAAAACATCGAATTTATACAAAATTTCTAAGAATTAGACTTAGACACTTTATTTGTCTCGGCTACTAGAAACTATTTAAGTATTGAAGAAAAACAAAATACTAAAACATTGTTACATACCTGAGGTTGAAGGTTCCATGTCTAAATAACGCCAAAAATAGTTCAGTTTTATAAGAAATCGCTCTCAGTTGCACGTAAATTACTAGCACTAAATAGCTTATCAATAATATGTCATGTTCACAACTCTTTTATAACAAACTGAGTACGTTATAACGCATTCCAATACTGTCAGATTATACCTTGGTTAATGTTCTAAATAAGTGATAGAATGAGACTACCCTGAAATCACTTTGAGTTTTTGAATTTTCGGTACCTTTTGAGGGTAGCGGCCCCTACGTGCGCCGACCAAAACGCGCGCTGTGTGCAAGCGACGAAAGCGCGTGAACGACACGAACGAAACGAGTCAGTCAAGCGCCGAATGCTTAGCTCACTTGGTAGGTAGATTTATTTTATTTTATAAGTAGGTATTAGTAATTTCATTGTGTATATTCATCGGCATAACGGATATCGGTAAGTAGCGAGTAGCATCCTTAACGATTCACGAAATGTGTCGGTTGAGACAAAGCTATGCGACAGAATGAGAGGCGGTTCGTAGGTGCATATAATATTAGTAGGAGATCGTGGGGATCGATGGGACCTTGCATTTTCGAGACAAAGTAAACCGCTTGGAACAGGTGTTCCTAGGGGTGATCTGAGCTGATTTAGCCCAGTTGCCAGGCGCTTCCCCCCAGCAGGTGGGCAGGGGGGGGCAGAACAGTGCGTCCGGCGGGCACCACTCTAAGCTTCATATTTGCATACATGTAGCGACTATATCAAGTTTGGTGTCTTTTTCTTATAATTCGAGGAAGAGACATTCATTTTTGGAACTAAATTTTTACTCACCCATACAAAAAGACTGCGAAATTCAAAAATAATTTTTTTTGTCTACTATTTTTTTTTCGAAAATCCTCTACAGAATTAAAAGTATGAAATTTTTCCCCAGACAAAAAAGTACAAGTAAATAGCCCAATTATCCCACTATATATTAAAATAAACTTGTTAAACATTTTTGTCTAAAAACTGTGCTAAAAAAAATGTTTTGTGTCGCGCGGCAGAATTGTCTCTTTTCCTTATTATTTTTCGAATATTTTCTACTGAATTAAAATGGCTGAGACCTTGGAGGGCTTGAACACAATGCTCGAAGATCTCCGTAGTGCTTCCCAAAGAGTGGGTCTTAAGGCGGCTCTTGGTGAAGTGACAGCTAATGATTTGACTCCCCTCACCCTGCCACCCTCTACATTACATCGCGAGTCATTTATTAGCGACATCTATTAAAAA
Organism: Agriphila geniculea; assembly: GCA_943789525.1. Lineage (NCBI taxonomy): Eukaryota > Metazoa > Arthropoda > Insecta > Lepidoptera > Crambidae > Agriphila > Agriphila geniculea. The sequence goes on from OX038870.1 coordinate 6,167,794, forward strand.
ATTTGAAAAACTAAGATGTAATTTATTACCGACATCTATTAAAATTTTTGAAAACTAATGCGTAACCTACACAAAGCTTGGCCAAAATTCACGGACCATAGAAAGTTGGAGACACGGCAGCATGGCATTGTTAAAATATTAAATTTTAATTTTATGTAGGTAAATTGAAGGTAAATTGTTTTATAAAAAAACAAGAAATCAGTAATGTTCAATCAATCAGCCGCAATTTATACTAAAATTAAATTATGTATGAAGTCAAGTCTGTTTCATGTTTTAGTTATTTTACTGTTTTGAAGTGAAAACTTCTTTAGCGGTGTTGTACGCTTTTTGTAATGGGGAAAAAATGCTAAACTCGCGTCAGTAAGAATCACGTGGCTGATAGAAAATGCGTGAGACGGATGTGACGGATGGAGAGTAGACAGCTGGCGGCGGAAGTATCCCCTACTTTCAAGTGTAATCTCTTTCTACGGGGCGCGTTGAAAATGGCGGCGCATCATTTTAAGACGTAAACACTTGTGTCACCAGCAACGCACTAATTTTGAAAATGGAACTAATAGCAGCGATCTCTTCGATGATGAAAAGTCTATACTTATTTATACTCTGTGACTATAAGTTTAAATCGTAGAATGTGTGCATGTAGAAATTAAAAAGGCCACTGGCGCAAAATCTTTAGAATTTTTCTCTAATTACAAACTGATTGAATTGTGTGACTGTATAGTAACAGGAAAGAAATAATTTTAATCCTTTGCCGCTAATTTCAAAATATCAAAAATGCACAACGTTAATATTCAAATTTCCACTTTTGCCGGCACTCCCGGAGTGCCAACCGATTTTTTCACATTTTGCATAGTACTTATACTCGTAACTAGGTACGTCTTATGGTCATGCTCACTTTAAACATTTCTGCGGTGGTGTCGTGTGAGGCGGGTCGTTACGTTCCCTCAAATATGGTTGAGTGAAACGATGGCTGGTTCATGCGTCATGCTCGTGAACGGATGCTGCCTGTGGGAATGGGTCTGCTTCTGAGTACCGATCTTAACGCATATTGAATTGTAAGAATTGCGTTTTTTAGGGTTCCGTAGCCTAAATGGCAAAAAACGGAACCCTTTTAGATTTGTCATGTCTGTCTGTCTGTCTGTCTGTCCGTATGTCACAGCCACTTTATTCCGAAAGTATTAAGACTACACAGTTGAAACTTGGTACGTAGATGTATTCTGTTAACCGCTTAACGAATTTAATACAAAAATAAGAAAAATAAAAGAATAAGGGGGGGCTCCCCATACATGGAACAGAAACTGAAAAATTTTTTTTTCTTCAAACCAACACGTGTTGGGTGTCTATAGATAGGTCTTTAAGAATGACATTGAGGTTTCTAAAACAACTTTTTCTCAAAGTCAACCGTTTGAAAGATATACACTGCCAAAGTGGTAAAATGTGTGTCCTCTTCACTTTCACTCTCTTATTTCAAAAGTTAAAGGGGGGGCCCTTTAACTTTTGAAATAAGAGAGTGAAAAATCTAAAAAAAATATATGCTGTAGATCTTAATAAAAACTTTCAACCAAAATTGGTTTCAACGAGATACAGTAATTAGTTTTTGAGATATAGCACATTTTCGAAAACCGCAAATATAACTTTGTCATTCATACCAACACTGTGAAAAACAAACTTATTTTTGCAGACGAAAAATGATAGATGATATTAAATATGGTATAGTATAAGGTAACTACGGAACCCTACGGCGCGTGGCCCGACACGCACTTGGCCGGTTTTTCATTATTATTTTTTATATCTTGTATCAAGTGTTTTTTGGTAAATATTGCCTACTTAGGAGTAGCAGACAAAGTGATTTCCCACCCAACTAGTTGAAAGTTATTTACTCTCACAATTACCTATCCATTATATAGTAGGTAATTAACTTCAACCTACCTATTGCGTGTAAACTTTTGTTAATTATTGTGTAAATGACCTCACTTTAAATGTGGAGGTCATTTTTAAATGTTGACGACTGTATGAAATATACAGGGAGAAAAAAGCAGCCCTTGACGAGTTTCTTGCCGGTTATTCTCGTTACAAGGTCCTCCCGCTTAGGGTTTGCGAACCGATGGCGTAGCTTCTATGATATTCACAAGTGCTTGTAACAGCCTAGACTGAATAAATGATTTTTTGAATTTTGAATTTTTTGAATTTATTTCAAAGGTTTTTTTTATAGTGATCGCGTCGCGCGCAGACTATTGTATGGCATCATTGAAATGATGGTGTTAGTTCCTTTTCCAAATAATTTAAAAAATAGTTTTTTTCGGAAAGGAAGTATTTTGATTATCTACTTACTACATTTTTCGTGTTTTTTCAATTCAATTCAAATGCATTTACTTATTTTGTTGACAACTACATTTTGTTTATTGATGGTGTAATATATTGGTATTTGTTGGTAAAATAGGTATACGCAATAATAAACATTATCACCAGAGGAGATTAATATTTCTGGTAAGTATAGTAGGTACTTTATAATCTAACCACTACGAAAAAAATATCATAGAATCTAAAACCTATATCGATTGACGAAGTTTGAGGCCTGAAATCACGACCGTTTAAAAGATTTCAATAATATAAAATATTTTTTATAAATTATGAAGTTGGATAAACAACAGTAATATGAAAAAGCTTTTGACGTAAGTAGGTACTAAACAAAACAGGCTAACTTTTTTAAGTTGGTGTGCGTTCACTGCGTCTAAATAGTAATAAAAAGTAGAGAGAACTTTGTTTTTCATAGAGTTTGCATAAATGACAAAGTTATATTTGCGGTTTTGGAAAATATGTTATATCTCTAAAAATAATTAATATATCTCATTCAAACCAATTTTAGTTGAAAGTGTTTATTAAGATCTACAGCATACATTTTTTTAGATTTTTCACTCTCTTATTTTAAAAGTTAGAGGGGTAAACACACATTTTACCACTTTGGCAGTGTATATCTTTCATACGGTTGACTTTGAGAAAAATAGTCTTACAAACCTCAATGTCATTTTTAAAGACCTATCTATAGACAATAGACACCTCGCACGCATAGACGAAAAATTTTTTTTCAGTTTCAGTTCCATGTATGGGGATAATAATCTTAATAAAATAAAGGGATTTATATATTTAAGATAATAATCTTAAAAATATAAATCCCTTATCTTTTATTTTTGTGTAAACATCGTAATGCGGTTCACAGAATACATGTACCTACCACGTTTTAACTGTGTAATTCTAATAGTTTTGGAATAAAATGGCTGTGACATACGAACGGACAGACAGACAGACAGACATGACGAATCTATAAGGGTTCCGTTTTTTGCTTTTAGGCTACGGAACCCTAAAAACGTGCTAATAATCCAGAGCCTGTAGCCAAATGTCACATTAAAATTTTCGCTATCACTTCACTCCGAAAAATGTATGAATTAAGACTATAATCCTTACATTTTTCGTTTGATTCTTAAATTCGATTACTTACTTACATTAACATATGATTTTAAAATTAGATTGTTAACGAAACCTTAAGAGCAGGTTCACATGACAAGCGCTTAACGCGAGTTTTGATAAAGTGCACGTTGAACGCTGCGCTAGCGCTCGACTGTTGTCAGCGCTCGTCAATGCGCGCTTATATTATCGAATCCAAATTCGAATCCATCGAATTATACCAAATTATTGAATCTGAAAAAAATTACCGCGCGTTGAGCGCTTGTCATCTGAACGTACCCTATGTCATTTCCATACAGTTTCAAAAGCGAAGCGATAACGATTTGCAAATATTACTTTGACTAGGGGGTCTGATGAGAAACCCTATCGATTGGTATCGTAAAAATATATTTATTTGATTTATTACCTACAAATGTTTGATTTGAAGACTCATATATAGTATTCAATAGGTAGGTATTTTATACTAACCGTCCTTACGCGTAATTTTTATATCTATGGCAAAAGAATGCATCAGAGGGCCTATTACAAAACAAAAAAGAAACCGATAGTCGGACGCAATTCGTCGTTCAATTTACTTGATATTGAACCTTATTGGTGAGGAAATAGTGCCACGGTGTTGGACGAATATCGTACGCTTATCGCGATGCTTTTTTGTAATAGTCCTTCAGTTCGAAATGAATTTTCAAAACATAATTGTAACATTCTGACAGTGCTAAAGCAAGGCTAAAACAAACGAGCGAGACATAGAGAACTGTGTAGCTGTCAGTGGGAGCATGAGCGATACGTGTTCCCCGTCCGAGCGCCGGTGGCGGTCTGCCGCCCGCTCCCCTCGAGGGCACCCTCTATCAAAAATGTATCTGAATTTTTGAAAAATGGTCTTTTCGAAAATGTCTTTCGTGGAATTTGTAGCATTTTTTCTCCTCTATCGATTGGTGGTAATGAGATTTCCATAGGACTCGTAGTTACGGAGGAGATGCACAGAAACAAAAGTGTTAGTCGATTTTATTTATGATATTTTTGGCATAATGTAAAATATTTTGAACAAATGTTAATCGTGGAATCGATAGGCAAAATGTTGAAGATTCTTATGGTATATTTACTTTGTTTTAATATTCATTAAATAAAGAGGAGATAGAGAATGAAAACCTACTAAAAACCACGTTTTGCTAGTACAACGGCCTTAAAATGAACATGGATAAAAGGAAAATCATGTCAAATGCCCATGTTGTGCCTGCTCCGGTTCATGTTGGGAACACTACAATAAGAAAGTGAATAAATCTTTTTTTTTTTTTATTATTTACTACACTTGAAGTTGTTGACCATTATGTATACCTAGGACTGGTAGTCCAGTTAGGTAGGTCCTACTTTGAGAAGGAGATCTCTCGTCAAATCCAACTCGGATGGGCAGCATTCGGGAAGCTCCGGAAAATCTTCGTGTCCGATTTACCTCAGTGTCTCAAGACGAAAGTCTATGACCAGTGTGTGTTGCCAGTGATGACTTACGGCAGTGAAACGTGGTCGCTAACTATGGGTCTCATAAGGAGGCTCAAGGTCACCCAGCGTACAATGGAGTGAGCCATGCTCGGCGTTTCCCTGCGTGATCGAATCAGAAATGAGGAGATCCGCAGGCGATCTAAAGTAACCGACATTGCTCGAAGGATTGCTTAGCTAAAGTGGCTGCTGGACACATAGCGAGAAGAACCGATGGCCGTTGGGGCGGAAAGGTTCTTGAATGGCAAACACGCACCGGACGACGCTCCGTGGGTAGGCTCCCAACAAGGTGGACCGACGATCTGGTAAACCCCCCTGGGTTTGGGTACCCCCTGTCACTCTCGCAGGCATAGAATTGAAAAAAGTTGACCACTTCAAGTATTCGGGCCACTGGGTCACTGACAACTTGTCAGATTCTGTGGACGTGGAGAGGGAGCGTAGGGCGTTGTGAGTTTGCTGTAATATGTTAGCTCGCAGATTTGCACGGTGTAGTAAACAAGCTAAGATAACGCTTTTTAAAGCTTACTGTCAATCTTTCTACACGTGCGGTCTGTGGGTTTGAGCTTTATAATATTACTAGCGGCCGCCCGCGACTTCGTCTGCATGGAAAGGTTTTTTGCTATCCCTCGGGAACAATACTTTTTTTGGTATGAAAGGTACTCTATGTCCTTCTCTGTACCCCTGACAACGTGTATGCAAAATTTCATGAAGATCGGTTCAGTAGTTAAGACGTGAAGGCGTAACAAACAAACAAACAAACGGACTTTCGCATTTATAATATTAGTAAGGATATATATGTATAAAAAAAATTTTTTTTCGTCCCAGCATTCCTCATCTATATGTTGGTTTGGTTATTCTCCTTTGTAAGTGATTTAATACTCCAGTAAAACTTTCATAATAAATCAGGGACGGTTGTACCGATCTAACCATCATATTACAACTCATATTAAAATTTATCATTCGATATATCGAAAGCCTATAAATTTTAATGTTTCATATTTTTTAAACCGGTAGTGACATCTGTGTGTTGTAATATGAAACGGTTTCGTGCTTCCTTAACGTTGGCTTTGGTGGCGCGTATGGCGGGAAAACGAAAATATTTTGAAATACAAAATATATGAAGATACTTTATTTTGATTTGTATGCGATAAAAATAGATTGAATTTATAGCATAATTTCGGAGATTAGTTTTATTATTACAAAAATGGTAAGGGGCGGCAAACACCCCAAACTGAGGCGTGGAACATGAGGTCAATAATTGCTAAGGATGTTGACAAAATAGTTATATTGTAAAATTGGCACATTGTCTGGACTTCATTTTGAATCGGTTATTTGATATGCTTTAGATATAACAAAATAAGGTACTCTATATTAAATACCGTGATAGCTCAGTTGGGAGAACGTTGGCCTGAAGATCTGAGGGTCCCTGGTTCGATTCCAAGTTTCGGCAAACTTTGTTTTTAGGGTTCCGTGCCCAAGGGGTGGAAGCGGGACCCTATTACTGGGACTCTGTATGTCTGTCGCCGGGTTGTGTCTCCTGAGCCGTGGTGGCTGGACGGTTGAGGTTTGCACGGATGATGTATTTCTGTTGCCGCTGTAACAACAAATACTAAAGACAGAATAGAATACATGTTTGGGGGGGGCCCCATGCAACAAACGTGTTTTTTCCGTTTATGGTGCGGAGCCCTTTGTGCGCGATCCGACTCGCACTTGGCGGGTTTTTAAATTATAACAATAGTTATAGCTTTTAATACGGTGTGGTAACGCCTACCAATGGAAAATAGCAACGTCTCGCCGTGTCACCGATTGCTTGTTTTGTTGTAAGCGGATCGATCCAGGAAAGTAACAAAATGGAAAGTAACACAAAAGAAAAAGTAACAAAGTGGAAGCATGACGAAATGGAACGGGCCAAAATGCCGACTTCGCCCTGGTGCTTCGATCGGCTTACAACTCAACCAGAACTTATAACTAATGAACAAATGACTCACAGATCAAAGTCCACTTTCTCCACGCGGTCACGCCACGCGATGAGTCCTCTCGCCTGCGGTGCGGTGCCTGGCGCCGCCCTGTGACGACTACACTTCCTACCTACACTTGGCCAAGCTACCCCAAGACACAGACGGCACCAGAAATACGTTGTGGAGATTTCGTAATAATTTCTTCGTTCTTCAGTCACTGAAGGACACTCGCACGGTCCACACAACAAGTACAAAATTCACTCGAGGTGACAAAATATAACAAACATCGATTCACGTCACAAAACTAGCTTTAAGTTACAATGAAATGATGACAAACATACGGTTTTTCTTTTTAATACAATCAATATAATGCCACACTCAAAATGGCTGACTCCATGCCAAAAAACGAACAGCAAAACAAAATATCGTCTACTCGCGACGCAATAAAACAAGACAACGCCCAAACAAAATGGCGGGGTCACGACACGAACCGAAGTAATACAAAAACTAAATGTGTTGTCTCGCCGCGCACGTAAAAACCAATGCAATCTAAAAATAGCTTGGCGCACACATGCGCGCGCGCTGTTGCCGATCCTCGGCTATGGCAATTCAATATTAAAGTACCCGTAACGCCATCTCGCGAAACTAGCCCCAAACACAATACCTAGCGCTAGAACTAAACAGTGCTTTTTACGTGCTTTTCCTAAAGGCAGGTTTACAAACACATGCTCTAATAAATTATGAAATGTACAAAGGGTGGCGTGGTTGATCTTTTCTAAACATCCCCCCGTCCCGGTCTGAGAAGCAGACCGCTAGCTCACTCAACCGGAAGACGAGAAAGGGATGACACAGCCCTTCTTAAAACGGAACCCTCGACCAGCACTTCCGACACGCGTGGAGTCCCATCCTCCCCAAACAATAAACGCAAAATGCGACCGCATCGCCAAAGTAAGGACGGCAGATTAGCCTCCTTTAACAAGATCAAGTCTCCCTCCTTGGGAGGCTCGGTCCTCTCCGTCCACTTTACTCGTTGTTGCAGCAGATGTAAGTATTCAAGAGACCAACGATTCCAAAAGTTTTGGGCCATCTGCTGTAGCATTTGAAATCGCGACAAGCGGTTGACGCGTTCATCCCTCACGGGTATTCGGGTAGGGCGTTCAAAGGCCCTCCCACCAAAAAATGACCAGGAATAAGGACCTCCAAGTCATTTGGATCCTGCGAAAGTGGACAGAGAGGCCGAGAGTTGAGGACGGCCTTAACTTTGTCGGAGCTAATAAGTGAGGGTAGACCTCTACGCGACACATAATGATCCAATGCAGCGACGAAGGCTTCTGTGGTCAAAGCTGAGACGACCTCCAAGTGGACAGCTTTGGTGGCCAAACAAACAAACACGCACAAATACCCTTTCACAATCCTGGAATTGCAAAGGGTGGTCGTCTTGATCGAAAATGGTCCCACAAAATCGGTCGCGGTTCCCTCGAACGGCCTTAACCGCGAAGGCCGGATTCTGTCAGCCGACAAATCACCCATTTGAGGCTACATAGTGGAGGCCTTTACTCATGAGATGCATCGAAACAAGACACCTCGGACTGCTCTTCGGGCAGACAAAATCCAAAATTCCCGTTGCAAAATAGCCAGCAACGCGCTGCACCCTGCATGAGCGTTGCGGATTTGTCAGTCCGACACCAAAAATTGCACCAAGGGTCCGCCCTTGGGCAACAACAAAGGATGGCAGCTCTCAAATGGAAGGTCCACCTCCCGGAGCCGGCCTCCAACCCGAAGAAACCCATCTGAGTCGACAAACGGGTTCAAACGAGCGACCGCGCCTTTCAACTTAGCGCGTCCTTCGCGCAAGAAACGAAGCTCAGATTCAAAGCGTTCGGTCTGCACGACACGAACCCAGTGCAGCAATGCGCTCCGGCGCTCCTCTGCACTCGCGACAGGTTCCAAGCGTTTTGCCTGGGGGTTTCGGCAGTTGTGGATGAAGCGTTTGATCCAGCTGGTGACACCCAGCAGCTTTTCCAAACTACTGTAGCGACCTAATCCGGTTCTGCAGTCGTTCCGGCGACTGCGGTATGCACACGCAACCCAGGCAATATCTTGGCTTGTCCATCCATTGGACAAACAGGCCAAGAGGTTTCCGGTCCTACCAGCCATTCTGGGCCGCACCAGAGTGGGTGTGCCACCAACTCTGGAGCCGTGCACCCTCGGGAAGTACAGTCCGCTGGGTTAAGCTTTCCCGGTACGTGCCTCCATATGATGTCAAATCCCATATTTTGTATTTGGGAAACCCGATTTCCTACAAATATTTCCAAGTTATGTGGAGCCGCGCGCAACCATGCTAGCGCGACCTGACTATCCGACCAGGCGAAGATGTCCTGTATCTCGACCGTGGCAGCCAACTCTTGCGCGACGTGACTCAACAATCTAGCGAGGAGATGAGCCCCGCTCAATTTGAGCTGAGGGATAGTGAGCCTAGTCCTAATCGGAGCAACCTTGCTTTTGGCCAACAAAAGCGAGACATTAATCTGACCATCGGCGTCAACTGTTCGCATGTAAACAGACGCGGCGTAGCCTCGCTCGGACGCGTCACAAAAGCCGTGAAGGCTGGCCTGATATTTCCCAGGTGGCAATATTCGACGAGGCAAGGCAATCAGATTGATTTCCTCAATCGATGAGATCAAGTCGAGCCAATCATCCAAGGTAGGTCCGATCAGCGGCTCGTCCCACGAGACGCCCAAGGTCCAAAGCCGTTGGAGAAGGCACTTCCCAGCGAATATGACTGGGCCCAGCACCGCTATTCTGTTGGGATCATCCACATCTTCAAACAAGTGAGGGTTCTGTTTGTGATCCTCCGGGATCCCTTCCAGAACTCGAGGCTCGTTAGACAACCACTTCCGCTATTCATAGCCTCCTGCCTTGAGAATCGCAGTTAATTCATCCCGCAGTAATATCGCCTCCTCAATACTTTGGGCTCCGGTGCAGACGTCATCCACGTACAAGTCACGTGACAATACGGAAGCCCCACGGGGAAAGCGAATCCGTTCCCGCTCTGCCAACTCCAACAATGACCTGATGGCAATGTAAGGACTAGATTTCAGCCCATATGTATTTGTGTTGAGCTCATACACCGTCACGGGATCCTCAGGGCGTTCACGCCAGAGTATCAGCTGGAATCGCCTGTCCTCAGGATGTATGAGCGTCTGGCGAAACATCATCCGGATGTCCGCTCCAAAAACCACCTGATGTCTTCGAAAGTTCAGGATGATGTCAATTATTCCTCTATGCAACTTAGAACCGGAATGCAAACACTGATTCAAAGAAACCCCGTTCGAAGTGGGTGCCGACCCATCAAAGACGGTCCTCAATTTGCCAGTGGAGGCCTTGACCACCGCGTGGTGGGGCAAGAAATAATGCTCAGTTGAGCTCCAATCGACTCCAGCCGGAGACATGTGACCCAAATCCACGTACTCGCGCATGCAATCAATATATTTTTCACGAAGCACGGGGTCACGCTGCATGCGCCGTTCCATGGACAGCAGCCGCTTTTCCGCCAGTGCCCTACTTTGCCCGAGACTAGGGCGAGAAGTGACAAAGGGTAGCCTAGTTACAAACCGGCCGGAGGATAACCTCTCGATGTTCGATTGATAATAGGCCTCGCATTCTGCGTGGTCTGGATCATTGCTCTTACAATAACAAACCGCCCCTCTCTACCCCATACGCGGACTGCCGCGGTTGGGAGCAGAACCGTCCGTGGTTCTGTCCCACTGTGGGAGCAAACTAGCTACGGGCTCCCCACTCTGTCCAAGCCAGTGGGGTTCCAGCCCGGATAGTACGTTGGGCGAGCGCACATCCCCATGTGAGGGGGCGCATAACCCGCAGCCCAGCCGTACCTAGCGTACAGCGGGTGGTACTCCAACCGTGGGTACTCTTGGAGCGGCGGGGAAAGCTGCTGAGGCTCCAACCGGCTTGTGCTGGGAGCCGGTGCGGAGGGAGGTGCCCCACCTCTGGCCTCCGATCTAGGGCCCCCGCCCATAGGGGGCCAATTCTGGGCCTGGCCAGACACGTATTGACCATGGTTTTAGTAGTAGGTTTGGGTATAATTTTCACTACTGCTATTTTCCAGCTTTTTGGGAAATGGCCTAGCCTAAGACAGCAGTTCATGATTTTAGTGACGAACTCGGGAAAGCAATTGGTGACTTTGAAGCATATGTCTGCGGTCAAACCGTCAAGCCCAGGTGCTTTTTTGGTGACATGGTCTGAACAGCTTCCACAACTTCATCGCAGGAGAAAGGGAGATCATCAGATGTGTGAGGCGTGATGGTACAGGTTTGGCGTATTTCACTCTGCTCCAAAGTGTCTGACTCCTGCGGATCAGATGGAAAGAAATGTGCTAACAGTGCATCGGCAGTTGACTGGTTGTCTGAGGTGTAGATGCCATCCATCTGAATAACGGATGGAGGTTTATTAGGAGCTCCGGACCGGAGCAGGCGGTTGGTCATAGACCAAACATTCTCCCCGGTCTGTAACTCACAGAACTCTCTGAAATTTTGCGTAGATTCCTTCCGGATGGCTTCAGAATAGTGATTCTTAAGCTCTCTATGTGTGTTGGCTAGGCGTTCACATTCCTCGTGTGTGAGGCCACATCTTCTGCCTTGAATTGCATCTCTGCGAGCTGTGTTTACCTCGTCTTTCAGTTTGGTAAGATTTTCTGACCACCACATGGGCTTGGTTTTAATGGCACTGCCGCCTCTGCGAATAGGGAACACCTCATCTGCTGATTCGATAATAATGGCAGTGAAGTCTAATACAAGCTTGTCTAGATCAAATCGACTGAGCGCATCAAAATGAGTGTACAGCATGCCTGACTCTTGAATCTTCATAGTGAGCACATCCTTGAAAGCCACCCAGTCCGAGTCCTTAGATATAGTGTAGCATGTAGAAGACAAGGGTGGATTTGGCGAGCTATCGGAGATGGTCTTGACACTGAATCTAATGAGCTTATGTAAGTTTGAACCTAATGCGTTTTGATCAACTTGCCAGTTGGAAATCCTAGTTGCCAACTCCTCAGATGCAAGGGTGAGATCAATAAAAGATGTCCTGTACTCTCCATGAGTAACTGTCTCGAATGTAGGTGTATCTCCGGTATTGCAGCAGAAGAGATCTTGCTCCTGTAGTAGATCGAAGACTATAGTACCCCTTGGGTTGATACGACCAGTAGGGTCCCAAGTAGGATGCCACCCATTAAAGTCGCCCCCGATCACGCAGCCGACACCAGTACTGCAAAAATTGTTGAGAACGCCAGATAATTCGTTTAAGGTGTTAAAAGTGTCAGTCCTGGGCTCGATATAGATGGAAATGATGAGCCAAGAGGCGCCATTATAACCGACTCTAACAAAAGCCATATTGGGAGTAGAAAATTGAGGAAGGAAAACAGCCCCTAGCCTGTCACTTGTACCCTTCTTCATAAGTATGGCGGCCTTAACTACTTTATTGTCCTCAATTTTTTGAAAGACATGTACGTCCGGTAAGTTTTTTACAAAGTTGCCCGAGCTTACGTAAGGTTCAGAGACAAGTGCAATTTGCACTGAATTAATATTAAACTCTCTTATAAATTCTTTATAGCCGGCAATAGATCGGTGAGTATTAGCCTGGATGAATGATATGAGAGAATTACTGTGTGTTGCCATAATCTATCTTGTTGAAAATCTTACTTCTCATTGCTAACAATCTCGGGCAGCTAGGTGAAAATATGGTATGTTCGGTATTTCGGCCAAGTTTGAAACGGGCATTGTAATTAGTGCAGTTGGGGCAAATTGGTTTCATCAATTTATTCTTTGCCTCACAGTGAGACTCGTCGTGGTTAGTTTTTCCACAGTGGGCACACACAGCGGGAGCAGCACATTTCGATTGCGAATGGCCAAATTGAGCGCACTTGCGGCATTGGATGAAAGGGGAGAACTCCTCTATGTGAACCCTCTGATAACGGGTTCTTACGCGCTGCATCCCCTTCAAGACTTGCCAAGTCCTCGGAGAGACACTCAAAACGGCGTTAAAAAGGTTGGGGTTTCTGTTACTTCTCAGAAATAAAAGTTTGAGGTCTTTATCTTGCTCGAAGCCGGCTAACTCATCGTTGTCATCAATGAGTGTAGCTATAAGATTATCTCTGTCGATGTCCTTGCTAACTCCCTTCAGAATGACCCTTGGAAGAATTTTACGTTCTGCTTCAGCTCTTGCACCGTCCGAGTCTTGGTTGTTGAGATTGATCGCTGGGACCACATCTTATCCAGTTCTATTCTAAACTTTCCTCTGGAGAGTTTCTTAATATTTGAAACACCTATCTTCGTGTTGGAACGTTGCAGGTTTCGGTCCAAAACCTTGATCGCATCTTCCCGGGAAGGGGCTTCTTTACCACAGGACACAATGATTGCAGCTTTCGTCTGTTGGTTTTGAGTGGTCTGTGGTGGGGGTGAAAGAGGTTCGGTATTACGAGCCGCACCCAAGGGAGGAAAAGCAGCTGCCATTTGCGCGTAGCTCCTTGACTGAGTGGGAAGAGGAAAGGCCACATTCTTAGTAGGGTTTAAACGGCCCATCTCTGAACGAACCGCCCGAGATACTGCTCTTTCGACAATAGTCTCCAGATCGGCCCCATTGCTTGGAACGCGTCCTGAGCTAGTGCTTCGGTCAGGTCTGGGTCCCCTTTCATAGACTGTGGTGGTAGGTGGTCTAGAAGTAGGTGGTCTTGAGGTAGTTTTGCCTTCAATGGTGGGAGGAAGAGATATTTCCCCAGTGGCGAGCGTCGAAGTCATGGCCTCAAGAAGCTGTTGCGAGGACCTAGAGGCGCGATAAATCCATACTTTATCTTCTCTGCTAAGCCCATGTTTGGCGGAGTGGACCCTCCAAGCAATGCCCTTCATGAACCCGACCATAGACTGCAGCATTTGTTCAGTGCTGAGTGGACTCTCAGGAGCCACAAAATAGTTGTTAGTTGTATCCACCTGCTCTGGGGGAGGTAGATCGTCCGCGAGGTCTCCGGCGGCCTTATGGCGCTTCCTCTGCTTTTTTGGAGTTTCCGGGATAATAAATTGCCCTGACTGCTTCTTTTCAGGTCCACCTGCTTCCTTCGGTTTTGAAGTAGGATTGTGAACCTCAACCGGAGCCATAGCATCTTTTGAAGTGATTCCTCCCTGTACATCCAGAGGTGTGAGGACTACACTTGGGTTAAAGGAAGCTATCTGACTTTGTACTGGTGTGGGATCAGAAAGTCTCAGCGGTGGAGTTTGTGGTCGAAGACTAAAAGAACCTGTAGTAGCAAGCGACTCCTGTGAATCCGCTTCCTTAAAAATGTTTGTCTGAGTCAATGGAAAGATGTCAAGGGACGAAGCCAGCGAGCCAACATCTATTTGATTTGAACGGGCGCCTTTCTCGTTTCGTTCCTGCCGCATGTGTAGATTCAAGGTTATTGGCATCCCCGCAGGTTGAGAATTCTGAGAGAGCGTCGAAGAAGGTGGTAGAATTGGAGATGAAAACGGTGACGAAGCACTGCGCTCGCCTTGCGACGTACCATCTTGGGTGGGCTCGGTCTCAGTCTTATCCTCCACGAGATTTGCGAGTTTGCGTTTGCATGCTGGAGTGTGTAAAACAATAGCAGGGCCGTCCTGCGCAGGTAGTGAGTTGCTCCTGCTCCTGGTGACCCTACGCTCAGGAGGAATGCGAGCCGTCATAATGGCGGTAAGGTACTTCCGCGTAAGTCCTAGGTAAAAGTTCTATGCATATTACAAAATTAATATTTGAATCTTAAAACCGTAAGTGTGACTTAAATAGACAGGCGCAAATATGATCAATATTTATAATTAAACAAAATAAGAAAAATACATGAAACAATGGAGCTATGCAGTTGGAAGTAAACGTTAAATTATGGATAAAATAAGGAAAAAACATAAGATTTTAAAACGTATTTTCCTAAGAAACTATGTAGTTTACATAAAAGGACTACAATATATAAAAGTAGCGTTCTAACTAGTACTCTTTAAAACAGGTAATAATATGTACATAAAATGATAATAACGCAAACAATGCTAGTTTGAAAAAATAAATAAAAAAACAAATTAAACAAAAGAGTTCTGATGTTTCTGTTCGTCGGGGAAAATTAATTTTTATCACATACTTTAAAGATTTAATTACAAGTAGATGCACACAATCAAAAACTATTTTTTTAACGAATTAGAATTAAAAAATAAACAGAAATAACAGAGCTATGACGTTTGCTGTGAATGCTAAATAATAGGGAAAAATTGAGTAATATTAGTGAATTTAAATCGTTATTTTTAGAAAAACTATTATAAATACAGGAAAGCTTGCATACAATTAAAGTTGGGAATTAACAATATCTACCATTATAGACCATAAAACTTTATATCAAACAGAACCATGCAAAGTTACACTCCAATAACAACTGATTTTTAACAGTTTTTAAGACAAATTAGTGGTTAGGTGTTAATAACTTTATGGCAAATAAGGTTAAAGGAATATTTTTGAATAAGGTTAAAGAAAGATGCCTTATGGGCTTTTTAAACTAAAACAGCATTAAGAACTGAAATTGAATGGGAACCAAGGGAGTAGTGAATTTTTTTCGTAATTAGTAAGTGAATTTCTGAGCAAAAAGTTTATTTACCTAAGCCCCTACAAAAATCGAGGCTCCCATATAAAAGACATCAACGCGTTACCTGATTTTGATAGGAACCTGGATTTTGCTATATGAACAATAAGAAAAATTAATATCTCTAAAACTATTAGACGGATGTCCGTCGGGAAAAAAGTGGGAGGTTGGTAAAAATTAAATAAAGGTGCGGTTAGGTTAGGTTAGTCTTGGATAGTTCTCTTAATTTTGAAACCCATGTAAATTAATGCGTGCGTAACTGTTTCTACCGTCTTAAGCTGCTTTATAGAATAAGACCCTACTTGTGCGAAAAGCTAAGAATTAGTCTGTGTGAATCACTAGTCTTGTCCAAGCTTAATTACTGTGATACAGTGTATGGACCATGTCTACTAGCCCGGACTAAAAATCTCACTCAGCGCGTTCAAAATGCCTGCACCCGGTTTTGTTTTCAAGTGCCGCCTCGCACACATGTTACCCCTTTTTTGAATTCTGCCAATCTTCTCAAGATGGAAGCCCGCAGAAGACTTCATCTTGCGTCATTATTATTTGAGGTAATTAATACAGGAAAGCCGCAATACCTCTTGGATAAGCTGGTATGGGCGCAGGAGCGTAGCCGGTATCCAAAAAGAAAATGCACTTTTACATTCTGCGCCCCGGCACATCGTACTAGGGCATTCCGTGGCTCCTTTCGATTTGCTGCCTCTCGGTGCTGGAACGACCTTCCCCCGCCGATATCTGACTTGAAAACGAAGTACACTTAAAAAACGTCTCAAAAACCACCTACTGTAGTTACAAAAATATAACACTTAACTATCTATACTCACCTCGGTTTTTCACGTCAGGCCAGGCGTAGGTGCGGTATATTTCGTGTCCGGCAAAGAGAGGTGGCCAGCATCTAACGAGGCAAGCTTTATGTACCCATGTACCGCAAGTAAGGTGGAACTTGAAATATTTTCCATGCTTAAAAATGTAACCATGCGGTTTTGCGTGGCATTCCCTTTTCGCGACACGTGTTCAAATCCTTGCACGTGGCACTACGTGGCAGATAATTTGTCTTCTTATTTTTTGTGTTTGTTGCTGGTGTTTTAATAAATTTTAGGCTTGTCAAAGTTGGTTGTCAACTCGTTTCCAAATAGTGGTTTGTAGCTTTTGTAGTGGTTTGTTCCTGTCACAATCAGTCAAGCGCTCAGACTAGAAACGAACCACAGACAATCAAACTAAGATTCATTCACTTCTATTACGTCAAACGTCACTGACCCATAATGACCCTGACAGAATAACAGCGCCTCTGTGTTCATTCTGCCCAGCTGAGACTGACACAGAGGCATAAAGCTGAGGCAGGGTTTTTATTGGCCGCACATTTTTTATATGTACAGTGTTTCTATTTTATTTTTTATCTTTTTTCTTGTTAATTATTTTTTTAAGTGTTCCTGTATCCTGTAATTTATCCAATTCTTTTGTCGTTGTTTTTTTTTCTTTTTTCTTATTGTTTTCTGTAAATGTGTGTGTCAATAAATCCTGTTACAACCTCATTTCGTCATTTGCCATAGAGTTTCATCAACGATTTTGCATGTCATGTCTGTCACTTACTGTATTGTCAACTTATATAATAAACTACTATAAATCTTTAATATGTAATTTATATCAGTGGCAACGAGGATTTAAAAGAAATCGTTACAAAATGAATAGCGTACAATTACAGATAGACCTAAAACAAAATGGCCGGAGCTACAAGATTTTCAAGGTGGTAAAATGAATGAAGTGACTTTCTCTCAGACTTTTAGCGTTGCTCAATCGCGGGAACGAGCAGAAGGTGATGCAGACACACACGTCAAAGTCAATAAGATTAGAAGAAACCCCAAATCTTACCAGAACACGTCAACGTCACCGCGCAAATTACGGACCCATATATGTTTGAGATGTGGTGAGCCCGAAAGACACCCATTAAACCAGTGTCCTGCCAAGGCACATAAATGCAAACAGTGCAATACACCAGGCCATTTTGAGGATTGCTGCATTAAATCAGGTAAAGCATGTTTACCTAATCGAAGCAATAAACCTAGAACATTTACTAAAAGAAACAAGCTGCACAAACTTAAGCATGACGGGAGCAGCAGCCACTCGTCTCATTCTTCCTACTCAGACGATAGCGGAGATGAAACGGACGTCGTCTGTCAAATAAGCAAAACGAGAAGTAAAGACAGCAAAAAAATTGATGTTTTCATTAACGACATTCCCTGCACGATGGACTGGGATACTGGGTCACTCTATTCAATTATTAGTACACAATTCTGGGCGTGTATTGGAGCTCCTACCCTTATGAAGGCTCCGAGTTTGCGCGCATATGGAAATACAAGACTTAAGCCAAAGGGTCTAACAAACGTTACTGTACGCATTCAAAATGAGGAAAAACTGCTTCCCGTTATCGTCATGAAGTCAGCAGACCCTATGTTGTTTGGCCTACAGTGGAGTGAAATGTTCCAGATGCATTTCCCAAAACCAGTCTACTCGATCAAAAAAACTCGACAGGAATCGATGACGCTAAAACAAATTCTAGACAAGTATGCAACCCTTTTTGACGGCAAACTTGGGAAAGTAAAAGATTATCAAGTAAACATACATATTAAGCCCGATGCACAACCGAAACACATCGCAGCCAGATCAATTAAATTTGCAATGAAGAAAAACATAGAAGTTGAACTGGATCGTTTAGTTGAAGAAGGAATTATAACCAAGGTAGACCCAAATATAACCCCGATCCAGTGGGCAACACCGACAGTTAACGTAGTGAAAACCAATGGTCAGATCAGGATCGGCGGTGATTTCCGCAGCACACTCAACCCTGTTCTAATAACACACGCACATCCTGTTCCTTTGTTTGATCAACTACGCCAGAGCCTAGCAGATGGTGAAAAATTTTCAAAAATTGATCTAAAAGACGCGTATCTACAATTTGAAATTGAGCCTGAATCTAAAAAGTTCTTGACAATATCGACACACAAAGGATACTACAGCTACAACCGAATGCCTTTTGGAATTTCCACGGCTCTATCAGTATTCCAACATTATCTTGACAAGCTCCTAGAGGGACTGCCAAATGTAGCAGTCTATTTTGATGACATTGCGATTACAGGGAAAAATGACAAAGACCACCTTGAAACAGTACGTACCGTATTTGAAAGACTAGAACAAGCGGGATTAAAAGTAAATTTGAAAAAGTGCTCCTTTTTACAGCCAGAAGTGGAATATCTTGGGCACACAATTGACAGAAATGGAGTACGCCCCACAAAATCAAAGTTAGAAGCCATCAGCAAGGCTGCCCCGCCAACTAATGCTAAGGAGCTTCGTTCATTCCTTGGGTTAGTTAATTTCTACGAGCGTTTCATACCACATTTACACAGTGTCTGCGCCGATCTTCATACACTAACAGGGAACAGGATGAAATGGCAATGGACCAACAGGGAAGCTGAGGCTTTTGAACGTGCTAAGTTAATGATTGTTCAATCTAAACCACTTGTAGCTTTTAACGATAAGTCTCCACTTTTTCTAGCCTGTGATGCTTCAGAAAAGGGCGTGGGAGCAGTGTTTTTTCACATGAAGAATAACATTGAACAACCAATTGCATTCGCATCACGAAAACTCCGACCAGCAGAGTCGAAGTATTCTGTCATAGACCGCGAAGCGCTCGCAATTTTTTTTGGAATTAGAAAATTTGATCAATACCTTCGCGGCACCAAATTTACATTAGTCACGGATCATAAGCCCCTGATACACATTTTGGGATCTCAACGAAACTTACCCAAACTTGTTAATAATCGCCTAGTACGATGGGCCTTAATAATAGGAAGCTATGATTACAACATTCAGTATACAAAAGGGTGTAACAACCTGATCGCGGACTATTTATCAAGGATGCCCAACCCCGAAGAACTTCCTTCTAAGTCTGAACTTAAGGTTCACAAAATTGTAGCGCGACTGCAGAATGACAGCATCGGCGATCTCGCGTTATCTGAAAGCGTTATACGAGACGAAACTCGGAAAGATACTACACTGAAGCAAATTTCTAACTTTATAAAAACTGGTTGGCGTGAGCATCAATACTCAAACGAGGTAAAACCGTACGCCAGGAAGCGTGGTGAGCTGTCTCTAGAAAATAAGATAATCATGTGGCAGGGCCGTATTGTTATTCCTGAAGCTCTGAGGAAAGCGACCTTAAAATACCTGCATCTTGGACACCCGGGCATTTCAGCAATGAGAGCACTGGCACGTTTTTACGTTTGGTGGCCAACTGTAGATGAAGACATAGACACACATGTAAAGGGTTGCCACAAATGCCAGGAGAATAGGCCTAATACGTCAGATCTGCCAATTTTCTCATGGTCCATGCCAGATCAAGCCTGGGAAAGGATTCACGTTGACTTTGCCGGACCTTTCGAAGGTTCATATTGGTTAGTTCTGTCAGATGCTTTTTCCAAGTGGATCGAGATCAAGCCGATGACCAAAATTACGACAACCAAGCTTTGTGACGAACTGGACACAATTTTTACTACTTTTGGCCTGCCTCAATTTTTGGTGTCTGACAATGGCCCTCAATTCATTTCTAAGGAGTTCCACGATTACTGTGAAAGGAAGGGAATAAAACATATCAAATCGTCACCTTATCATCTGCGGACAAATGGATTGGCTGAACGGCTCGTGAGGACTTTTAAGACCAGAATGTCGTCCAGCACAAAGTGCCTTAAAAAACGGTTAGAAAATTTTCTTTTCGCTTACCGCATCACACCCCATAGCACCACTGGCAAAGCCCCGGGCCAGCTAATGTTTGGAAGGCAGCTACATTGTATACTTGACAATATCCGACCAAGTGCTAGACGCTTGGTACAATATAAACAAATACAAGCAAATGTCAACTCTGATGATCAGACTCCAAACCATAGAACAGGTGAGGCTGTGTATGTGCGAAGTAGGGAACAGCCACGATGGGAGCCTGCCACCGTTTTGCGACGCACGAATAGATACTCTTATGTCATTAACACTCCAGTTGGGGTGGAGAAGAGGTATCACGCAGACCATATACGACCCCGGCTCCCTGAGCCAGAAGAAAGTTCCGCTCAAGAAGCTTCTCAATCATCTATGGTTCCAGCGGCATCATCTATGCCGATATTGGATTCCAATTCGAATGGGTCTACAATGTCATGTCCAGCTGAACCTGTTGTAAAAGCTGGCAGGGCCACAGCTGCTACACCTATGGCTCCACGTAGAAGCAAGCGTACAATTAAACCTCCTCGTCGATTGATTGATGAGATTGAATGAGAAATTTTTGGGGCGGACGAATGTTACAACCTCATTTCGTCATTTGCCATAGAGTTTCATCAACGATTTTGCATGTCATGTCTGTCACTTACTGTATTGTCAACTTATATAATAAACTACTATAAATCTTTAATATGTAATTTATATCAAATCCTATTCTATTCTATTCTATTCTATTCTATTCTAAACGCTGCCGGAGTTGATCAGCTCGATCCAATATAACCGCGTCCTGGTCGGAGCGGGACAGTAGTCCTCCAGCAACCACAAACCACCTGAGTTCGGTGGCGATCACCATCTTTATAGCCGCGACCTACGCCATTGCGTTAAGTGATCCCAACAAGTCAAAAGAACAACTTAAATCAACCAAGAAACGATCGGACAAACGACTCCGACAAAGGCACAAACGCAATTACAAACGGGCACAAATTCAAATTCAAACAAAGAAAATCAAACAAAATAATTTTGGCCCAAAATTATGAGAAACAGAGTCACCCTACTAAACTATAACTAATTATGAAACGGGACCTTTACAAAACTATCAATATACAACTACAGTTAAACATTTAAGTTTGACCAATTGAAATTAAACCAAAAACAAACAAATTTCAAACAAACTATTCGCAATTAAAACAAACAAAATTTGAAATTTTAACAAACAACAAACAAGGATAAGGTCCGAGATAAAACTACGCTCTGCTACCAAAATGTTTTGTTGTAAGCGGATCGATCCAGAAAAGTAACAAAAAAGAAAATGTAACACAATGGAAAAAAGTAACACAATGGAAAAAGTAACAAAGTGGAAGCGTGACGAAATGGAACGGGCCAAAATGCCGACTCCGCCCTGGTGCTTCGTTCGGTTTACAACTCAACCAGAACTTATAATTAATGAACAAATGACTCACAGGTTAAGGTCCAAATTTCCTCCACGCGGTGACGCCATGCGACGAGTTCTCCCGCTCGTGTTCGGAGTCTGGCACCGCCGCGATGATAGCACTTCACTACCTAAACTTGGCCAAGCTAACACAAGAACACGAACGGCACCAGAAATACGTCGTGAAGATATCGTAATAATTTATTCGTTCTTCAGTCACTTAAGGACACTAGTACAGTCCACGATAGGTCCTTTATTTTGGGACAAAATTCACTCGCGGTGACAAAGTATAACAAACATCGATTCACATCACAAAACTAGCTTTAAGTTACAATGAAATGATAACAAACATACGGTTTTTCCTTTTAAAACAATCAATATAATGCCACACTCAAAATGGCTGAATCCATGCCAAAAAACGAACAGCAAAACAATATATCGTCTACTCTCGACGCTTAAAATAAAACAAGACAACGCCCAAACACAATATGGCGGGGTCGCCACACGAACCGAAGTAATACAAAACTAAATGTGTTGTCTCACCGCGGACGTAAAAAACAATGCATTCTAAAAATAGCTTGGCGCACACACGCGCGCGCGCTGCCGCCGATCGTCTCGCCGACAATTCAATATTAAAGTACCCGTAACGCCATCTCGCGAAACTAGCCCCAAACACAATACCTAGCGCACGAAATAAACAGTGCTTCTTACGTGCTTTTCCTAAATGCAGGTTTACAAACACATGCTTTCTGGAGGGCGCGCACGCAGTACGCACACAATGATTATGAAATGTACAATAGGTGGCGTGATCATCTTTTCTAAACAATGATCATGATATGTTTCTGGTGCAGGGTCGTTTATTTGGGCGGGACAGGAGGGGTGTGCATCTGCGCCACCTGGTTATAAACTGCGTTGTACACCTCGTCAGCTACATATTATGTGTGGTGGTCGGGGAGGTGGTGTAGGATTCTATACTTGTAATAAACTCCGAGTGCGTTATTTAAAAAACCCAGATAATTCCATAGAGCAAATGTGGTTATTTACAAAAGTTAATGGGTACTCCTTCGTAGTCGCCGTGGTCAGAACAGCCTATAGGCCTGCTTGGGTGAAAAATTGGGTATTTTTATGTATCATCAATAGTTTTCGCAGCGCATGCCAAATAGATACTTTGATAGAGATATTTTTGATACCGTGGGTTTCATTATTGCCATTTTCGTAGGGATCTCTTATATTTTTGAAAACAAATTATAGCCTATATTACTTGATAGTGTAGCTTACTAAAGGTAAAAAAAAAATTAAAATCGGATCAGTACTTTTTGAGTTTATACATTACTAACAAACAAAAAGTTACTTGTAACCTTGTTACTTTAATCACTTGTACCTACGAAACGCAACCGAATTTTGTTCAGTCCTTACACAGTTCACGTGAGTACAACTAGTACTTACTTGCCGTACTTTTGTCAGCCATTTACCTTTTCGTTTTTTTTTGGTAACAATAAAGCATCTTTGAACTGGCGTGGCTCCATAACGCAACCGAATTTTGTTCAGTCCTTCCGTAATTCACGTGAGTACAACTAGTACTTACGCGCTGTACTATTGTCAGCCACTTACATAATCGTTTTTTTTTTGGTTCGTTACCAAAAAAAAACGATATTTTTCAGCGACGATAACACATTTTTCAGCCTGCATATAAAAAGAACGCAACCACTTCACGCAAACAGACCAATATATTTATAGTAGAGTGCCTCTCCATCCCAAAGTCAGCCACTTACGCGATCGTTACCAACTTTGTTGTGACCCCCCCCCCCCCCCCCAGCAAACATTTTAGGCCAAAATTACAATAAAAATACCAATTTTAGGATGCAATTTTTACGGTGACCAAAATAAGATACCTAGAATCGACGTAGAGTCGACGTGAAATCACCCTAAGTGGGGAAAAAAGCACGTGCCAGTGACGTTTATTCCACGTAATTTTAGTGATTGCAACCAGCAGGTCAACAGATAGGTCATATTTTCCACGTAAACTCGACGTCACCACGACGTGCCTTGTAGTTGCAATTACTAATTTGGTAATCATTTACCTCTTTTAAACGTAGATCGCACGTGTTTTTTTACAATTTAATTACATATTTAGGTGATGTTTATATCGTTTGCGATGAAGAGTAAAAGAGACAATAATATTGTATTTTTACTCCGAAACAAAATGTCTAACTAAAAAGCTAAACTCTGTATCGATAGAACAATAATTACAAGTTTCCAAGTTTTGGCGCTCATTACAACGCGATATTATGACGAAATCTTCTGCGATGAAATTTTTTCGCGCATTATGTTGATTTAACGTTGAAATCTGCTGATGGGCTTCAAATATATTAAAAAATTCATTTTTTTCAAGTCAAGATGTTTTTTTTTATTTTATCAATAGTTGTCATCATCTTGCCTTTGCAGTATTTAGATACATAAACCCAACTAACTATCTGAATATTAGACAGTAGAGGTGCCATTTAACGATATTATCCGAGAAATAACAACAAAAAATCTGCGATTTGAAATATCATTTCTTCGGATTATTAAAATAAAATGGCGGTTCGACTAAAAAGTTATTTTAAACTATATGTCGACCTATAGGTATCTAGTAGTTATTTTACGTTAATTTGACATACTATCTGTGACTAAATGGTATCAGGTTACTTATTAGTTAAATTACTAAGTAAGTCTGACTTATAAGTTATCACGATATAACCTAACGGTATTGCAAATACTTTACAAGTATTTTTCACTCGATTGTCGCATTTTGGTATTTACTATTGGTAAAATTTACTTCAAAATTAGTATCAATATCGACTTAAAATCTATGACCTAATGGTCGCTGAATAAGAAATAATTACGTAGTAAATACCAAGCAAGCACGTACAAGTATTCATGACTTATTGGTCAAGGTTTCAACCGTCAATTCTACCACTTATTCGACTAAATTTCAACTTTAAAGTCCTCTACCAGATTCCCAAGTAACAAAATTTGGTACTATAAAAGTCCTGAGAACGCTTTAGGACGTGCTAATTAGTTTCATGATAAGCACTATAAAGGTATTGTAAACCTTTACAGAACCCAAAATAGGCCCTAGTTTTATCACTGATTAATTCTATAAACATTACATAAAGCCTCTCACGGTAATAAATCAGCTCTATACTTGAAAACCAAAATATGTTTATAGTGCTATTTTGATCTTTTTATCACACTATTGTTCGTCATTTTGTTCGTGCTGTGCTGATGTCATCGTCAGTGTTCCCCAAGAAAACAAAATGTCATTCGCTTTTACAATTTGTAATACAAAGGACATTCTACAAAACGTCACCTTTGATCGACCATTGACCGTAACTCCACCGTAACTTGCACTTGCGAAAATAATTGTAACGATAAAATCACTATGCTGATTTCAAATTTAACAAGGCGCCTTCATAATTTTCGTGATTTAATTAAATTTAAATTAATAAAATAAGGACTCGTCCCGACTATAGCTGCTATAGTACACATTGGCTCCAGCCGTGCTACTAATGTGCTATCATGGCATAAACAGCAGCCATATTTTCACCAAAAACAGATTAATCCATTAATTATTCATTTTAGTGCTTTTATCTCACGATTTAGTCAGGTAGCAGTGACACAAAAAGTTTAAGTTATTTAGCAACTGCACCAGAAGTCGCTTTGATACTATTTAGTACCATAGAAGAGTTTTCATGACTTTTACAGAACTAGCCCCATAGCGATGTTGAGGGAGCATTTAAGAAGCTAAACCGTGACATAATATTTGTGCAAGGTACGTTTATTGTGCAGATTGATTCTGTAATAGTGTTTTCGATACTGCTACAATACTAGTACTGTAAAAGTTATTTTGACGCAATATTAGTGAAAAATAGATACATAAAAGTGACAGTAAAGTCGTCTATAGTACTAAATAGTACTATAATCGCTTTTTTCATATCTATTACAGTGCAACACTTTAAAGATTCTTTTGTAGGTCCTGTAAGTGTTCTAAGAGCTGCACCATAGAACTTAAATGCTCTTTAATATTATAGAACCAAAACGCTCTGTGGAAAACCTTTATAGCACAAGCAGTCACAACGGTTACCATTTAAGGCCTACTATATCACTGTTTGGTGATAAAACCCCTTGGTTATAGAAACTTTTGTTACTTGGGTTAAGTAAAAATAACGTTTTAATTGCTATATATTTCGACGTAGCAGTAAAAGTGTGTTTAAAGTGATAAAAAATGGTGCGTGGGACGTTATTTTTACGTGAATTGGTAATATATTCTTTAGTCTTGGACAAAAATACTTAAAATGTTTGCCGGGCCTAATCTATAAGTGAGCTGCATACTTCGCTTCTAGGGTGATCGCGTCTTTAAATATTTAATTTTTTATTAAAGAAAACAGCAACGCAATGTTTAATAATATAAAAAAATCCAAGACCGCGGCCTACTTTTTGATTGTGGGCCGATTTCAATAAAACTCGGTTTCTGGTACTATTTCGACAAGAAGACAGTAATGCAAAATTAAAAGAATTTAAAAAATCCAAGACGGCGGCCAACTTTTTTGTTTGTGGACTACATTTCGATAAAAGTCGGTTTTTGGCACTATTTAGACTAGAAAACAACAAACAAAACAAAAAAGAAGTTGGCCGCCATTTGGATTTTCTAATATTTTTAACATTGCGTTGTTGTTTTCTAGTCAAAAAAGTTCCAAAAACCGAGTTTCATCGAAATGGGCCCACAAACAAAAAAGAAAGAAAGAAAAGAAAGAAAATACATTTATTTGAGAATCACATACAGTTTACAGTACACAAAAAAAACTAACCACGCTCTGTCTCAAAACGGTCCCAAACTCAGCATAATGCATGGTCTGCGACCAGCGCTGGTCTTCCGTTGGGACCGGTTTGTTGAAAAAACTTTTTAACAAAAAAGAAAAACCTCCTTCAAAAAATCTGAAACAAAAACAGCTTCAAAATTAAATACCTCTAAAAAAGCGAGAAATAATTGGCTGGAAAAGCGAGAAATAAATATTAAAGCTGGAAGACAACTTTTTTTTATATTTCTAAAAGCCCCACCCGACTTCATTAGACGTGTTTTATTAATAATGTTATGCGTAACGAATATTATTTCTCGCTTTTTTAGAGGTATTTAATTTTGAAGCTGTTTTTGTTTCAGGTTTTTTGAAGTTTCTCGCTTTTTTAGAGATATTTAATTTTGAAGCTGTTTTTGTTTCAGGTTTTTTGAAGGAGGTTTTTCTTTTTTGTTAAAAAGTTTTTTATTTTCCACTCTTTAGTGGTAGGTATGTAAGCATGTAAATATTTTTTAACTGTATAAAATATTTTCAATGGTAAAATGCCCACAACTCAATTCCCAAATTTATGCTGTTTGTTTTTGAGGAGTTCCGTTGTGTCTTTGTAGTCCAAGTTTAGTCCGCCGTCCGTAGCAATGTTGCATCGCAGACCCTGGTTTGGTTTGTTTTAGATTGTCATAAAACTACGAAAATCCAAATCACTTTACTTGTACTATTTTAATATGAGGAGTTCCCTTGTGTATCTTCGAAGTTCAAGGTCCAATATCAATGAAATTAAAATGTGACCATTCTTGAAGTATACCCTTTCAAACAAAAAGAGAATCATCTAAATCGGTACATAAACAAAGATGTTATGTTCGAAAATCCGTGAAAACACGTGTGATGGCAAGCTAAATAATTGTCATTTTTCAGGATTATGAAAAAACTGCCAGCCAGATCTCTGTAGTTTTTTTATGGAACTACACACAAACTTTGTTCTTTAAGATAAAAAAGAATTGTATTAATCAGATAACAACTGACGAAGATATGGTAAAACATACATTAAAAAAAATCTAAAAAATACTGTCGACTTGAGAACCTTCTCCTTTTTTTTGAAGTCGGTTAAAAAGTTGGCCGCCATCTTGAATTTTGTAATATTTTAAACATTGCGTTGTTTAGTTACTTTTACTGCCTAAAACTAACTTATCAAAAATAAATAAATTAAAAAAATAAAATGATCTAATCCAACCGAAAATTGAAGTACTGCTTTAATTATACTGTGCCAGAGGTCACCGAAATTCAACCATTAGATAGCTCCCGCGTAAAGGCTGGTTTACATTATCTTAGTCTTTAGTAGAGTGCTTTAGGAGAGTGCTTTAGTGGAAACATGTAAACGGTCGTCTTATGACTAAAGAGAGTAACGTTCTAGTAGCCATTTTACTCGCTTTCCAGTAGCACCCCTTGCGCGCCCGCTCACCCCCGCGCGATATTTTACTCGCACTCGCACTGGAAGCATGTAAATCGACATTTTAGTAGCGTCTTTAGTAGAGTGCATTTGCCGGTGAACGCGTGACGTGTAATTGAATTAAATAATAGGTATTAGGTATGGCGAAAATGACACTCTACTGGAAGCGTGTAAACGGTCACTGGAAAGGCACCAAAACTACTAAAGCACTCGCATTCGAATCTACTCGCACGCTACTAAGCACTCTACTAAATACTAACATAATGTAAACCAGCATTAAGTAGCGGGCGAGCCGATTAGATGCAATAAATACCTAAAGTTCCAAAAGAAGTCGCCCTTAAAGAAAAATGATATACAACTAGCTGACCCGACAGACGTTGTCCTGTCTTAGTTATGAATATTTAATTCGAATTGGTATAATTAATAAAAAGTTGGGTTGCTGTTCCGGTTCCCGTTCCCGTTCCGGAACGGTTCCGGTTCCCGTTCCGTTTCCGGTTTACGTCCCCGTTCCCGTTCCCATTCCGGTTACGGTTCCCGTTCCCGTTCCCGTTCTCCTTCCCGTACCTGTTCCCGTTCGCATATAAGCAAAACCTAACTCTCGAGATTTGATGGTGATCTCTGATTGGTCAAGAAACTCAGTAGTTAGATTTTGCTCGCAAACTCTAACTCCCCAGTTTCGCACTAGTTTCGGTAGTGATCTCTAACTACTGAATTCGCATCCACCAATAAGCGCGCTTCAAAATTCAGTTGTCAATTGTCTTTGAACACGACTGTGGTAGCGTATTTTATTTTTGAAAAACAAAAAACCGACTTCAAAAAACCTACCTCTAAAAAGCATGAAATAATATTCGTAAAAATAAAACACGTCTATTGAAGTCGGGTGGGGCTGGAGTACAAATCCCTTTTTTATTCTAAAAGCCCCACCCGACTTCAATAGACGTGTTTTATTTTTACGAATATTATTTCATGCTTTTTAGAGGTAGGTTTTTTGAAGTCGGTTTTTTGTTTTTTTAAACAATTTTTTTAATTTTTTATTTTTAGTGTAGGTACTTTTTGTGTTAGATAGTGTAGGTGTATTATTTAGGTAGAAATTAAAATCGGCTCAGCCAAACGTGAGTTAATCGCGGAGAAACATACATACATGGGGGTCAAACTGAGAACCTCCTTTTTTAAGTCGGTTAAAGAACTACACTTAAGATATCCCTTTTCCAACAAAAAAATAATTATCTTATTCAGTTCATAAACAAAGAAGTTATACGACTGATCATCGAGGTAGTTCACACAAAATCATACTATTTTCGTGCTTTTTTCAAGATTACTTGAAAAGTACTGAACCGATTTCAAAATTTAAAAAAATGGGACCAATTTGGGAGTTTACCTAATGTAATAACGTTTGAATCATTTCAATCGGTCCAGCCGTCTTCGAGTAATCGGTGTACATACAAAAAACAAAAAAAAAAAATTGGTCGAATTGAGTACCTCCCTCCTTTTGAAGTCGGTAAAAATGACTTCAAATCTTCCAAGTTTTTGCAAATATAATCCAGTAATCCAGATCGGAACGAAAAAATTTTTTTCTGCTTAACTAAATATTCCTTACCTATGAAATTTATGTTTTTTATGGAGAATTTTTAACAAGTTTCATTTTTCATCATTCTAACATTTTTCACAATTTATTTAACAACCGTGAACGCTATTACGTAACAAAACTTTTATGCAAGTACAAATGTTTAGGCAACAGTGGCGAAGGGTCCATACAAACCGATTCCCATCGGCTTACCTTTTAGAAATCCCGGAATTACATTGGTTCCCGTTCCCGTTCCCGTTCCCGTTCCCGTTCCCGTTCCCGTTCCCGTTCCCGTTCCCGTTCCCGTTCCCGTTCCCGTTCCCGTTCCCGTTCCCGTTCCCGTTCCCGTTCCCGTTCCCGTTCCCGTTCCCGTTCCCGTTCCCGTTCCCGTTCCCGTTCCCGTTCCCGTTCCCGTTCCCGTTCCCGTTCCCGTTCCCGTTCCCGTTCCCGTTCCCGTTCCCGTTCCCGTTCCCGTTCCCGTTCCCGTTCCCGTTCCCGTTCCCGTTCCCGTTCCCGTTCCCGTTCCCGTTCCCGTTCCCGTTCCCGTTCCCGTTCCCGTTCCCGTTCCCGTTCCCGTTCCCGTTCCCGTTCCCGTTCCCGTTCCCGTTCCCGTTCCCGTTCCCGTTCCCGTTCCCGTTCCCGTTCCCGTTCCCGTTCCCGTTCCCGTTCCCGTTCCCGTTCCCGTTCCCGTTCCCGTTCCCGTTCCCGTTCCCGTTCCCGTTCCCGTTCCCGTTCCCGTTCCCGTTCCCGTTCCCGTTCCCGTTCCCGTTCCCGTTCCCGTTCCCGTTCCCGTTCCCGTTCCCGTTCCCGTTCCCGTTCCCGTTCCCGTTCCCGTTCCCGTTCCCGTTCCCGTTCCCGTTCCCGTTCCCGTTCCCGTTCCCGTTCCCGTTCCCGTTCCCGTTCCCGTTCCCGTTCCCGTTCCCGTTCCCGTTCCCGTTCCCGTTCCCGTTCCCGTTCCCGTTCCCGTTCCCGTTCCCGTTCCCGTTCCCGTTCCCGTTCCCGTTCCCGTTCCCGTTCCCGTTCCCGTTCCCGTTCCCGTTCCCGTTCCCGTTCCCGTTCCCGTTCCCGTTCCCGTTCCCGTTCCCGTTCCCGTTCCCGTTCCCGTTCCCGTTCCCGTTCCCGTTCCCGTTCCCGTTCCCGTTCCCGTTCCCGTTCCCGTTCCCGTTCCCGTTCCCGTTCCCGTTCCCGTTCCCGTTCCCGTTCCCGTTCCCGCTCCCGTTCCCGTACCCGTTCCCGTTTAGTTTATAACCTAACAGCTGTATAACCGAGTAGAATATATCACTTTTTATATGTTAGTAACGTGTATGCATAGACATAGAAAAATTTCGCTACGCTCAAGTAGACGGACAATGGTGCGAGTGAGAAACCGATTCTTACGGCTTATGCGATGTGCGAGAAAGAGTTAAAAGAAAATGACAGCAGAACCTAGTTTGACTTCATTTATCGTCTGTTATCATCTTGGTGAAAAGCGTCCACACGATTATTTTGTAATTTTGACTGCGATCTGATCGGTTAGGCTCATAAAGCTATATAAATCAATAATGGTGTCGTGTTCTGTACTGAATTGTAATGTTATTTACGACAACAACCCAAATAAACACTCATTTCACAGATAAATAAGTTTGTACAAGTACCATTTTCATATTTCATATTTTAGTTGAATATATTCCTAAATACACTAAGTAATACACTAATATCATGCTATTAACCACCTATTTTCTAAATAAAGGCTGATTTCTAAACATTATGTGTTAGATAAAAAGATATTATGTCCGTGAACTTGAGAAAATAAGGCGTAGAGATTGATCAAAAATTATTATATTATCGATACTCATGTCGATGATTTCCAATATAAACTTATTTGTCTTTGTGAACACTGATAGCTTTATCTAAAGCTGCTTTTAACCGACAGTTTTCAAATGGTAAATTATACCTACTTAAGTACTAATTTAACAATATTTCCAGGTTTCCTGTAAATCCAGTGATTAAGTTACTGAATAAATGTCATAAATAGAATAGGCTGGGAGCCTCAAGGAGACTTGTAAGAAATTATTTAAATAAAATTGTTCATAATCTTGTTTGTGTTTTATTTATTAGAGCAATAATACATTATGGTTATCGACAATCTAAAATGGACTTCAGGGCATCCCTAAAGTTCACGCACACGTTTACAAATTTTCACACACTGGCTCATGTCACTTTTGGTATCGCAGCCAAGCGAACTCTGTTCCTCTATTCCAGTGGAATATTAACTTTATGCGTGTATGTTAGTCTATCCAAACTTACCGTGATGAGCACTAAGAAATTTAGTTTTCTTAGATCCTTTTTGTAAGAAATGTTAATGAATAATTTTACATGATAATAAATCATAATCATTTATTTTTTGTTATGTATTTTATCAATAAAATAACTTCGACCGAAGCATCCGTTTTAAACGACATTCAGTTTTTTATATCCTCTTTGACGATATTTGCAGCACGCATTCTTTCAATTTGTATGTCAACGTCATAAGGTTACGTTAAAAAAGTTTATATTGTCCAAAATAATTATTCTGATTTTTTTATTTTTTTTAAATCATAACATAAGGTTACATTAAAAAGTTTTGTCTAAAATAATTTTATATGGTGGTTAAGTGTTCTTAAATGTTCTAATTTTCCGCGCAACCAATTTTCTCAATTTTTTTCTTTCATAAAAACTATCTCCTGATCATAACAAACATAACAAAAAAAGAATTAGCGAAATTCGTCCAGCCGTTCACGCGTGATGTCTTGACCACCCGAAATTGGATTTACTTTGGTTGCGTGTAACTTGATTCATTTAATAATTCGAGAAACTGCACGTAGCTTCTTTTACTACGAAATGTATGGAATGTTAAACAGAAGAGATTGCAAAATATTCCCTCAATGCAAAACATTTCATTTTTAAAACAGTCGGCAAGCAATAATGATAAACACATTTTTCAGTCTTTGTGTTGCCACACTGCATTGAAACCACTTTCAGGGTAAATAAATTACATAACGGTATTTCTTATTTATGACCAATCCGCATTGGGCCCATGTGGTGGGTTATGGCCCGTCTGCTTTATCCATCTACAAGCCAAAAGGAAGACCTGTTTCCCAGCAGCAGGGCATTAAACATAGTTGGTATGCATGGTTATTTGTGATACCGTATGTATAAAATTTTGACTCATCGGCGGAAAATAATCCAGTCTCAAACTCACTCGGACGAAAGTTTTTTTAGTAAGCACGACCATTAATGACAAACTAGCTTCCGCCCGCGACTTTATCTGCGTTAACATTCAATAAAATCCCTATAGGGAACCATTAACAAAGATAAAAGTAATATTAAAAATATTTGTGTGCCAAATTTCATCCAAATCCATTCAGGCGTCTTGCGTGATTGATTAACAAACATCCAAACAAACAAACTTTCACATTTATGATATAAGTAGGATAATACGGCCACCTCCGAAGCGCTCGAAGTAGGATTTTTTTTCCACATGAAATGGGATTACTATTAGTTAAGTCTTCATTTAGAATTTTTTATTTAAGTTATTAATATTTTTTATACCTCAACTGAATACTGAATATGAATAGATGGTAATATTTTTAAAATATTCTGCACGCTTAGTTATTTCGAATTTTTTTAAGATATTAGCTGCCATTTCTAAAAAATCTGAATAAAAAATAAAATTATAAATGCATTTAAGGATAAAATATTTTTACCGACTTCAAAAGGAGGGAGGTACTCAATTCGACCCGTTTTTTTTTTTTTGTTTTTTTTTTTTGTTTTTTGTATGTACTCCGATTACTCGAAGACGGCTGAACCGATTGAAATGATTCAAACGTTATTACATTAGGTAAACTTCCAAGTTGGTCCCATTTTTTTAAATTTTGAAATCGGTCCAGTACTTTTCAAGTAAACTTGAAAAAAAGCACGAAAAAAGTATGATTTTGTGTGAACTACCTCGATGATCAGTCGTAAACTTCTATGTTTATGAACTGAATAAGATAATTATTTTTTTGTTGGAAAAGGGATATCTTAAGTGTAGTTCTTTAACCGACTTAAAAAAAGGAGGTTCTCAGTTTGACCCGCATGTATGTATGTTTCTCCGCGATTAACTCACGTTTGGCTGAGCCGATTTTTCTACCTAAATACTATACCTACACTACCTAATACAAAGGGTAACTACACTAAAAATTAAAAAAATAAAAATTGTTTAAAAAAACAAAAAACCGACTTCAAAAAACCTACCTCTAAAAAGCAAGAAATAATATTCGTAATAATAAATACACGTCTATTGAAGTCGGGTGGGGCTTTTAGAATAAAAAAACAAGGAATTTGTACCCCAGCCCCACCCGACTTCAATAGACGTGTATTTATTATTACGAATATTATTTCTTGCTTTTTAGAGGTAGGTTTTTTGAAGTCGGTTTTTTGTTTTTTTAAACAATTTTTTAAACAGTAGTACTTTTTGTAATTTTTTTTATTAATTATCAACACTTTGAGTGTTTTCTATCCTAAAATTATAAATAAAACCGGAATCGAAGGAGTAGTAATCTTTTTTTTTATATTTGTATCTGAAAACGTACTTTTAGTTAAATAATACTTAATTTCAATTAACCCAAAAACAATTAACTTTTTGAGAAAAAGTTATGTAACAAAAAATATTTGTTTTGACCTCATCTCTAACCCTTAGCAGGAATACGTTATATTTCTAGTGACCCTGTAATCGCTATACACCATTAATTTTTGAGTATTTCTAAAAATGAATAGGGGATTTCAGACCACGTGAATGAACAACTTTTACTATGGGTCAACCACGGAATCGCGAAAAAAATCAGTTGCATACATTATAGTCGAATCGATGTTGTATTTTCTATGGAACAGCTGATTATTTTTTAAATTCCGTGGTTGGCCCCATAGTAAAAGTTGTTCATTCACGTGGTCTGGAATCCCCATTTCATTTTTAGATATACTTAAAAATTAACGGTGTATAACGGGTGTAACAAGACCCTCAACGAAGCTGAAGTCCACGCATTCCGCCCATCATCGGGATCATTTTTGTCTTTTAGACTATACCTGGGAAACCAATAGCTACGAAGTTATTGAAGGTTAAAGTCAAAAAAAAATTTTCAAAATATTTATGAAATCTTATTTTATTCGTTATTTCCTAATTTTTGTCCAAAGCAACATTATCAAAATTTTTAGTATTTCGTAACAAACAATGGCTTCAAAACGTCATCACTCAATCTATCTCATAAGCACGCACATAAATGCTGCCTTTCAACTCGGCCGCACGCAGCTGTGTAGCGTACACTCGCAGGCGCGGTCTGTTGTACGCGTTACATTGCGTGTAATGTAAGCAGTGCTTTTATAACACCAAAAATTAAAATCGTTTCCCAGCAATAATTTTGAACAGAAATGGTCCTGATGATGGGCAAAATACGTACACCTCGGCTTCGTTGAGGGTCTTGTTACAACCGGTATGTTACCGTTAGAGTACGGAATCCTTTTTCCAAACCAAACCAGTTAATCTGCAGATTAACTGGTCGAGTCAGTTAAAGTGCGGAATTTTCCTTAAAGTAGACGATTTCCGGAATACAGTAAGTGAAATAGCCAAGGCTTCAGGATATTTAATTAAAAGACCTATATTGAAAGTTTTTTTTACAAAAACTTCGTTTCTGGCGCTTCGCCGAACGCTCCCGCGGCACGCTTGCTCCGCTCGCTGGCTCGGCTCGCGCGTTTTTGCTCACAATACTAATTATTAACCTAACCTAACCTGATAACCTCTTTAAGAATTTTCCATGGCGGCGCCCCCCGAGCCTCCCTTGTGGGGGGGCTGAGCCCCCCCCCCCCCCGTCCTCCCGCTTTTGCGTCAACCGTATTTTATGTTATTACACATATTTTTCAATAAAAGAACCTGTTTCAGTACTTTAACTGATCCTTAGTCGTGAATCTGCAGATTAGCTAGGGAATCTGCAGATTACCTAGTTAAAGTACGAAATAAAACAATTTTCTGCACTTTAACTGAATCGACAAGTGAATCTGCAGATTAACTAGTTAATCTGCAGATTCACTTGTCGATTCAGCGTCTGAACAAAACGACGCACCGTCATTTTCACCGCGCCTTAGATACAATCTAAAAATAAAAACAAAAAGAGTTTCAAAATTAAAAAGCACTAAAAAGCAATAAATAATATTCTTTAGAATTAAAAAAAAGTTGTCTTCCAGCCCCACCCGACTTCAAAAACGTTTTTTATTAAAATTGATATGCGTATTGGTGATTTGAATATTATTTATTGCTTTTTAGTGCTTTTTAATTTTGAAACTGTTTTTATTTTTAGGTTTTTGACGGCGGTTATTTTTTTTTAAAGCTTTTTACTTTCAACTTTTTTTGTGGTAAGTATGTGTGTAATATTCTTTAAGCGCTATCGCACACGGGCAACTTTTGTCTCCGCAACTATTTTGTCTCTCACATCAAGTTCACGGGTTTATAATTATGAAAGCGCGCACACGAGCGATACAACAGCCGGGCGACTTTTCTGTCTGCGAGCCTGGGGGACGCAACTGTTGCGCACGGCGACAAATAAGTTGCCGGCCCTGTTGCCGGCCCGCCACACAGTGGGCTGGGATTACGAAACTTGGACTAAGTATTTGAATGCATGTTTTTGAATTCTACGTATCATTATAATACTCAGTTTACAAATTATTTTTACATCCATTACAGATATTACAGTAAAAAAAAGAATAATTCAGTCAACTACAACCGATGGTGAACTTATGAAAATGACCCTGATTAGTAAATGGGGATTTGATGGGGCTTCAAATCAATCCAACTATAAACAAAGGCCTACTGGGAATACCACAGAAAAAAAATCACGCCTAGTTTCTCTACCTGAGGTGACACCACCTAATAGAGAATAAAAATATCGCAGAACATCGACGTGCCGGACTACAGCTGGGCCACAAAAAAAAGTTGTAAATCTGACTTTTTGACTATGCCATGATGAAGACGATATTGTCGGAATTTGTCGCACAAAATCCAGACTTTGTAGGGCTTGCGTTTAGGAGATACGTGTAGCGCAGCTGTAGAGACGTCTCTACAGCTGAGCCACACAGATCTCGAAAACGGAAGGTCGTAGCGAAAATCTGATTACTTGTGTGTGCAGTCGTTAATTTGTCGGATTTTGTCACCAAGAACCAGATTTTGTCGGTCTTGCGTTTAGGAGATATGTGAGGATACGCTGTGGAGACTTTTCTACCTGGATCTTGAGAAAGGAAGGTCGTAGCGAAAATCTGATAACTCGAGTGTGTAGCCGTTAGTTTGTCGGAATTTGTCACCAAGAATCAGAGTTTGTCGATTTTGCGTTTAGGAGATAAGTGAGGATGCGCTGTGGAGACCTTTTTACCTGGATCTCGAGAACGAAAGGTCGTAAGCGTATCCTCACATATCTCCTAAACGCAAGATTGACAAAATCTGGTTCTTGGTGACAAAATCTGACAAACTACCGGCTACACATACGAGTAATTAGATTTTCGCTACGACCTTCCTTTCTCAAGATCCAGGTAGAAAAGTCTCCACAGCGTATCCTCACATATCTCCTAAACGCAAGATCGACAAAATCTGGTTCTTGGTGGCAAAATCCGACAAATTAACGGCTGCACACACGAGTAATTAGATTTTCGCTACGACCTTCCGTTTTTGAGATTTGTGTGGCTCACCTGTAGAGACGCCTCTACAGCTGCGCCACACGTATCTCCTAAACGCAAGCCCGACAAATTCTGGTTTTTGTGCGACAAATTCCGACAAATTAACGGCTGCACACACGAGTAATCAGATTTTCGCTACGACTATTCCGTTTACGAGATCTGTGTGGCTCAGCTGTAGAGAAGTCTCTACAGCTGCGCCACACGTATCTCCTAAACGCAAGCCCGACAAATTCTGTTTTTTGTGCGACAAATTTCGACAAATTAACGGCTGCACACACGAGTAATCAAATTTTCGCTACGACCTTCAGTTTTCGAGATCTGTGTGGCTCAGCTGTAGAGAAGTCTCTACAGCTGCGCCACACGTATCTCCTAAACGCAAGCCCGACAAATTCTGGTTTTTATGCGACAAATTCCGACAAACTATTGTCTTCATCATGGCATAGTCAAAAAGTCAGATTTCCAACTTTTTTTTGTGGCTCAGCTGTAGTCCAGCACGTAGAACATCGCAGTACTAGCTGCAGTGGTAAAATAGACAATAAATTCCTGATAAAGTCAATGCGGGTTAAGTGGGGAAGACTATCTAGGGGGCAAGACCAAACAGTCCATCTAAAACCAATCGGGTTTTATAGCATAGTAGCGCAATCTAGTCATTAGTCACATAAACTATTGTTTAATATTAGAATATTTTATATAACGGTTCCACATCTCTATAATAGATGTTGGTACGAGGCCTGTAAATATTTATAAAGGGCATTTTA
This sequence comes from Agriphila geniculea, assembly GCA_943789525.1. Classification (NCBI taxonomy): domain Eukaryota; kingdom Metazoa; phylum Arthropoda; class Insecta; order Lepidoptera; family Crambidae; genus Agriphila; species Agriphila geniculea. The sequence goes on from OX038870.1 coordinate 6,205,859, forward strand.
ATCAAGGTCCATTTTTTCACTCTCCATTTGAGTGTAATTATGTCGTACAAAAATCTAAATATCTCCGAGTTTTAAAGTATCTGAATGGGAGTTAGGGGTGAGTTGGTTGTAAATTGATGTCTTAAAGTTTGTTACTTGATTGAATTTATTGATAATTCTATAAATTACGAAGTTATTAGCCAAATTAGTTTCCTTGGCTCAAATATACGATTGGAGAAGACCGTACAGCATAAATGAGGCAAGCCCGTCATATGCCGGTTTTGCCTCGAGTCAAAGGTTTGTAAACATTTCCATTTACTATGTCGATAGGAAGATATTTTTTGTATTGATATTTTAATTTTAAAGTACTTAGAACACTATGAAATGTACATAATTACCGCCTGCATAATACTATTACTATAACGAGACTGCCTAAAAAAGAAAGGTGTATTGTTTTCAGGGTTCATGTATGTTTGTACGTATGTTACTACTTATTCTCAACGTATTACTAGTTATTCTCAAATTAAGTCCTAGTTTCATACAAAGAAATATTTAAAAAACTAGTTACGCTGCAAATAATGGGTAAATTGAAAAATGACAAACAGCGATTTTGTGTATTTATGTACTTTTAGTTTTTTATTAAATCAACCTAATTTCATATTACTAAAAGTCTATTGAAGCTTGAATTTCACCCACCGTGCGCCATTTGCCGCTTGATTGCCATATTGATGAATGAGGCTAAATTTTACGAAATAGTTGCGACGCTGTCGCTTCCGTGTGCGCACCTTCCAAATCTCGACAAGGAGACAGCGACAGAGACAAATAAGTTGCTGGGTGACTAAGTTGCCTGAGTGCGATAGCGCTAACTTTATATGTTTTCAAAATGCCCATAACTCAATTTCCAAAGGAGTTCCGCACCCTGATTATCTAAAAAGAAACTATTTAGCGACCGGTTTCATTCCATATACATTGCTACTTTTCTTTGGTATGTTTTTTTTAATCCAAAAAGAAGTAGCAATGGATCACTATCATCTATGAACTGCAACCGGTCGCTAGGTGGTTTCTAATTAGATAATCAGCCCGCCGTTGTGCCTTCTTAGTCCAAGTCTAGTCCAGTACGTAGCAAACAGACCATAGCTCGGTTCCTTTTGGATTTTCATAAGCTTACCAATATCTCAATCACAATACATATCCTATTTGAATTTGAAGAGTTCCCTTGGATATCTTCGAGGTCCAAGGTTTAATGTCAATGAAATTAAAAGAACTACACTTAAGGTATCCCTTTTCCAACAAAAAAATCAGCTCATTCGGTTCATAAATAACAAAGTCGTCAAGGTAGTTAATGCAAAATCATAGTATTTTCAGGATTACGTGAAAACTACTGAACGGATCTGAAAAAAAATTATGGGACCATTTCGCAAGAAAATTCAATTAAACAAATAAAGAATCATCAAAATCGGTCCATAAATAACGAATATATGCGCGAACAACGATAAAAAGTCGTCAAGATAGTTAATGCAAAGTCATAGTATTTTTAGGATTACTTGAAAACTACTGAACCGATCTGAGTTTTTTTTTAAATTGGACCACTTTGCAAGAAAACTCAATCAAACAAAAAAAAGAATGATCAAAATCTATCCATAAATGACGAAGATATGCGCGAACAACGATAAAAAAAACATACAATCGAATGAGAACCTCCTCCTTTTTTTGAAGTCGGTTAAAAAAGAGGGGGTACTTCCGCCACCGGCTGTCTACGCTACATCCGTCTTACGAATTTTCGATCAGGGTCACGTGATCCTGACTGTCACGAGTTTAACATTTTTTCCCCATTACAAAAAAAGGGTACAACGCCGCTAAAGAAGTTTTCACTTCAATAAAACAGGAATTTTATAACTTTACAGTCACACATGATGTTTGTGTGAGCTATATTCGGTGGTAAAGAGAAAAAAATCTTATGTATAGTGGTAAAAATATTTTGATCATGGCAACTTTCCAGCATCGTGGGCTAGCTATATAAGAACTTGCATTAGTACAATTGATTACATTGTAACTCAAGATGTTGATCAGAATACAAGACCTAGTGATGTTGTAAGTAAAGATACACAGTTTGTAACGCCTTATTATTCTTTCATTACATTTATTATTCTACGCGCACCGCATTCTTTGAAACTATTATTACCAGCTTCTGTCCGTGTCTGTATCTGTGTGTTATTTTAGCAAGAATAAGAGCCTAGCTCTTCACTATCAATAGTTAAGGCGTAAAATATACCTAATTTAATTACACGACTGTCCAAAAAAAAGAGAGTGTAATGTGTTCAGGTTTCATGTAAGTGGGTACATAAGTTTCTTTATTCCATCATAACTTCTTAATTCCTTGATGATTTAGTTAGATCCAAGGGATATCGTTAGAAGCCTTACTCATCCCGAGTGACACTGGCTATATTCTTTTTAAATAAATATGGCTACTACGACGGCGTTTAAAAATTTGTTTCTTCAATTATTACAATATGGGCATGAAATGACCTGCCTTGATGGCACATTCCAAAACTATATAATTTGTCACTGAAGTGTTAATTAATTGGGTGACTGGAAATAATTAAAGGCGACTGTTAATGGGATACTTAAATACTAAAACGGGCAGCAATTTATTTTTTGGGCAACAAAATAACTAAACGGGCGACAAACAGTGTTACAAAAATACTTAAAATGGGTGATTACATGTGGGTGACAAATAATATAAATAGTTGACTAAAATACTTAGTGGGCAACTATTATACCAAGTAGGTAACTATATAACTGATTTAAGCCACCCAATATAACACGTTTTTATTACGTTGCTTTCTTGTTTGTTTGTTTTTTGTCATCTCGATTAGAATAATAGTCACCTTTTCTATAAATAAAATATATGCCAAATTTTTTATATTTTGTGTGCCCTAAGGTTGTCGCCCAAATAGTAATTTCCTTGCCCGTTCTGAATAACTAGTTACTCAATTTGTATTTTAAAGTCACCCATTTTCAATATCTGTAGTCGCCCTCGCTCCGTCACCCACTTAGTATTTCAATTCGCTGTATTCAGTATTTTTGATACCCAAAATGGGAATTTATTGTTACCCGATTAAATCCTACCCTTTAAATTGCTTTCTTGAGGTTAGATACTATGAGGGTATTACTTCATTAGGTATCATTTTGAGGTACTATTTTACGATAAATAATTAAACTATCTTGAGTAGCCCTACCTTGGTATGTTTTCAAAATTATTTTTGGTTTAATTTAAAATAAGGAGCGGAAATGTAATAATGTGATGTAATTTTATACAAAAAAAGACATCGTAATTTTCAGTCTGCTAAAGGATTTTTTTGTGTACACTAAGGCACTGTTGTAATAGTACTACTAGCGCCGCCAATACATTTATTTATTTACTCGTAAACCAAGTCAATACTTAAAAAAAAACTCATGTGATAATGTATTAAATTGTCTCTAATATTTTTTAAATACTCTTCAACAGCTTTCGACCTTTCTGTGAGTTTTAAAATCAATTCTTACCAAAAATAGCCACTATGAGCAAAAATTGTTTTTAATACTTTTAAGATTATTGACTTGGTTTACGAGTAATAAAAATAAATCTATACGCGGTACTATGACAACGCCTTAAGTAGTACAACCCGGTCGAGTTAACTCGGCACCTGAAGCTCTATAGACGTCAATTTTTTGAAAGTTTTCGATAGATAGATAATCAATAAATTATCGCTAACAAATATACTAACGCTACTGGCATGACGAAAGTGGCGTGAGGCAAGGAGAAAAGGAAGGAGGTCTATCGCGCTTCAGGTGTCGAGTTAACTCGGCCGGGTTATACTACTATTAATGACATTTACTGCTGTGGTTAGGATTGCCAGATTTTCAAGTGTAAATTCCGGCACAAAACTAAAGTGTAAAATAAAGTTAACGAACGGCACGCGGGCTGCCAATAAAAAAAATCAAATTTAAACGATTTTTTATACATAAAATACGTGAAAACATTAAGGCGCTTTCCTGACCGAAAGTGGCAGCACGGTGAGTTTTATTTAATATTGTAATTCTTATACAGATCTTTTATAAAACTTTACGTGGAATTTTTACGGCACATAATCTAGTATTTTAAAACGGTACCATTACATTCCCTCGAAGTCACTGCTAGAAGTTGATAGCAAAACTGTTAATAGTAGCCGTTTTTAAAACATTTGCTATCTACTTCTACGAATGATTACGAGGGAATGTAGTGATATTTTCTAAAAATACTAGGCTATAAGCCCTAAAAATTCCACTAAAAGTTTTATTGAAATCTTTTACTATTAACAAACTATTAAATAAAAATCTCCGAGGAGGCCACTTTTGGTGGGCTCACCATATGGTTCAAAATTAATTGCAATTTTTTTTAGTTTTGTTTGTTGATGGTTTTGTATATTTTGTGCTGCAGACTGTACTATTTAAGATTTCGTGTCATTTTATCGAAATTTCGGACGCAATCCCGGTGGGTTCTGACCTGACTAACCCCTGGCCACCTGGCAACCCTAGCTGCGAAACTACAAAATATAACGCCTAAATTAAATTAATTGACTTATTTTATTCAGTTCGTTGTGGCTCAAGGTAGCCGTGTCCTATAGACCGCGTGAGCTATATTATGATTACTACTACTATGTGACAAAACTGGAAAAGGAAGAAATTGATCCGTTATCGTACACGTCAACATTGCCACCTAAAGTGAACGGTACGACTTTTGATATGCCAAGTGCTAAGGAAACGCCAGATTATCGAATCGAGGAGAAGCCAGAATTTAGATACTATCATTGGATATTCTACGAAATGGAAAGACCGTATAGAATCTCGCCTGCTGCTATACAATTGTCTCTCTGGCAATCTTATGCGTATGCTGTAAGTATGGTATATTATCGGGTCATTCTAAACTTACTATCCAAATTTCAAGGATGTGTCCAGTCCATGAAACTAAACAACTTTCTCCAAGAAACATGTGTCGACCATGTATATAAAATATGTAATTATTTTTTTTGTAAGTACTAAGGGTCCAGAACTACCGGTTTCTTTTCTTTTCTTTGCTGTTTAGACTGCCGGCCAACCAGGGTCATTTTCAATCTATCGTATATTGGGACCAGACCAAATTGGCAAGATAGCTATTAGCTTGGTGTTATCAAATATCATCGTCTGGATTGCAAAATAGGAAGCTTCTGGGAGATATGCCACCCTGAACATGGTCTCCGAGTGCTAAAAATAGTTCAATCGCACATTTATATAAATTGTGAACAGGGTCGTGGGTGGCATATTACCTACCTGAACTATTTTTTTGAATGAATGAATGAATGAAATTATTTATTTGCTTTTGCATAGGGTAGAACTAGGATGACAAAATGGTTTACAAGAACCTTATAACAATAGTTTCACCTACTCAGCTACAGACAATAGCATTCAAATAATAATAAATATCGAAGCTAATGTAAAACCTTGCCATAGCGGTATCATAAAGAATTAAAAAAATAATAAAATAAAAATAAAGAAAAAAAATTATATTCACATCACAAAATGTCAAAATAAATGTCAGAAATTGAATCATAAATTATAAATTACGTAGGTACTAGTCAGAAATGTCATTAAAATAAAAATGTCAATTTGGTCTTAATTTCTTGTTTTAATAATTCAAAAATTCCCGGACCGAGTAGAATAACTTATCCATAAGCCATCTATGCAGCGCGGTCTTAAATCTATTAAGAGGCAATTCTTTTATAGTTTCAGAAATCTTATTGTATATTAAAATACCCATGTAGTGCAGTTTTTCTTGAATCGTTCGCGTTTTGGGAAAATATCGATGACCAACCTACTACAGTTCCTTGTATTTCTGGGAAACACGTCCTTGGCAGTCTTAAATTTGCTTTGGTTATATTTCACAAATTTCGCGATTTCATAGAAGTAAAGACATGGTAGTGGCAGAATATTCAATAACTTATAAAATGGCTTACATAACACATCCGGTACAAGACCACATAACTATTGCTCTTATAATATTTTTTTGTATGTCTTAACCCTTTGTATGTCTGTACTATGGTTTAAACAAACGTTTGGCAAATAGAGTCTTTAAGGTGGAAAGTTGTAGTACTGTTTTGGCTAGACTTCATTATTTGTACCTTAGCTCTGTATTATATTACAAAATCAATTACAAATTAAATATTTATAGCTTACCTTTGCGCAAGTGTAAAACTGCACTGAACGAGTGGCTCTTAAGCCTGGGATATGATGATGTTGAGTCCCTTGTTAAATTAAATGAAATTTAAATCATATTACCCATAATATTTTATTATTATTTTTATATATGTATACTCACTCACTCACTCACACACACACACACACACACACACACACACACACACACACACACACACACACACACACACACACACACACACACACACACAAACACACACATTCAAAATTTAACTTTTGTCATGTAAAATAGTTTTTAATGTGTTATTTGTTGCCTGATTGACGAGTTCGAGGTGGGCGCTAATAACTGCGACACAGTCTTAGACTAATGTGGTTGTTAACGTTAATAATGTCCTGTAAACATTTAAATAGCACAAATAAAGATTATTATTATTATTATTATGTTCTATTTTTATTCTTTCACTCATTACTGAGGTTAATTCATGACTATGCGGGTTTTTGACCAAGCATAGCATGTTTAAATAAATAGTATGTGTGTGTGTGTGTGTGTGTGCGTGCGTGCGTGTGCGTGCGTGTGTGTTTGTGTGTGTGTGTGTGTGTGTGTGTGTGTGTGTGTGATGATTGTGTCCATATTTATGTATTCCTAGATCGTGTCCTCATCTACGGATAGAAATTTACGGACAATCCTACATGTGTTCAAAATGACAGCCTTTTGTATTTGTAAATATGATGTTGGATGCATGTCGAGTGATTTAAGACTTGTGTGTAACGTTTTTGGTATAATTCCTGTGCTTGATATAATTACGGGTATAGTTTTGACTGATTTTACTTTCCATTGTGTTTTTAATTCTATTGACAAATCCGTGTACTTTGCAATTTTTTCTGTGTAAGTGTTAGAGAGGTTGTGTGTATTTGGTATGGCTACGTCTATTAGAGTAACTTGATTGTTCACCTTATCATGGAATGTTATATCTGGTCTATTGCAGTGTAAAGTTTTGTCGGTGATTATTGTCCTGTCCCAGTAAAGTTTGTATTGTGGATTATCTAAAACTACTTGAGGTGTATATTTGTAATATGGCACTTTTTCTGTGATTAACTTGTGCTTAACTGCCTGGTGTTGATGTAATATAGCGGCAACTTGGTCATGGCGATGCTTATAGTCAGTTTGGGCTACTGATTGACATGCTCCTGTAATGTGTTGTATTGTTTCTGAGTTACGGTGACATCGGCGGCATAAATCTGAATTAAGGGTCCTGTCTTTAATAATGTATTTCCTATAATTTCGTGTTTCTATAACTTGGTCTTGTATGGCTAACATGAATCCTTCTGTTTCAGGGAAGAGTTCCCCTTTTTTAAGCCAGGCGTTAGAAGCAGTTTTGTCATTATCTGGGTTAGTGAGATCTTGTCGATGTCTACCGTGTAATGATTTTCTTTGCCAAAGGTCTATTTTTTCGTAAGGGCTTAGAATATTCTCATTCTTTTGGGTGTTGTTGTCTTTTAGATTTAACGGTGTGAATTTGTTGTCGGTTTCAATGATGATTTTATGTAATGATGAGCGGTTAATTTGGTTATAAAAAAAGGTTCGTAGTGTAGTAATCTGTTTATTGTGTAGGTTAGTAATGTCTATAAGTCCCCTACCACCTTCATGTTTTGGCAATGTGAGACGTTGTATGCATGATCTAGGATGGTGTTTTCTATAGCGAGTCATATGTGTATTTATAGTTCTCTGGAGTTTAATTAGATCAGTTTTGGACCAATGAATAATACCAAAAGAGTAAGTCAGAATAGGTATCGCATACGCGTTAATTGCTTTTATAGTATTTTTGGAGTTGAGAAATGAATTAAGAATTTTATGCAGTCTAGTTTTAAATTTATTAATGATCGTTGATTTAGTTTCTTTCTGATGAATATTCTGTGATTGTTGAAATCCTAAATATTTGTAACCTTCTTGATGATCTACAGAGTCTATTATATTTCCGTCTAGTAATTGAAAAGTGTTAAGTTCAATTTTTCCTTTTATAATTGACTGCATTTTACATTTGTCAATCCCAAAAGTCATGTGTATATCATTAGAGAACATTTCAGTGGTTTCGGCTAACTGATGTAAATCCATAAGGCTTTTACCATACAGTTTGATATCATCCATGTAGAGCAGGTGTGTAAGGCTTACTGTTGAACTGCTTTGCTTTATAACGAATCCATTGTCGCTGCTATTTAACATACTAGAAAGTGGATTGAGAGCTAAGCAGAACCATAGTGGACTTAGTGCATCCCCTTGAAAAATACCTCTACGGATATCAATAGGGTCCGTCTCTTTGTGGTCTTGTAGTTTCAAAACAGTTTGCCAGTTTTTCATAATAATAGAGAGGAAGTTTACTAGTATTGGGCTTATATTGTAATGTTCTAAAATATACAATAGCCAGGTATGTGGTACGGAGTCAAAAGCTTTTTGGTAGTCTATGTACATAGTGTGAATATCCATCTTTTTTACCTTTGCTAGTTTTGAAACCACTGAATCTATAATCAGTTGCTCTTTGCACCCTTGACTTTTTTTGCGACATCCTTTTTGCTGTTCCGCCAATATGTTATTAGCGTCAACGTGTTCATAAATTATTTCGCTTAAACAGGAGGTTATAATTTTATAAATTGTTTGCAGGCACGTAATCGGTCTATATTTTGCAGGGTTTTGTAAATCGGTTTTATCTTTCGGTAACATGTAAGTGAGTCCTTGTGTTATGTATTTTGGCATAGTTTCTGGTGATTGAATAAATTTGTTAATATGTGTGTGTAAATGTGGATGTATGCTAGTGAATTTCTTATACCAATAATTATGTAATTTGTCTGATCCACAGGCTTTCCAGTTATTGGTTTTGGCTATTACAAATTGTAGAAGGTCTAAGCTAACACTTTCAAATGCCATAGCGGGTACATTTGTATATTTAGCTTTATCTGCTTGTATCCACTCAGCATTCTTGTGTTGCACCGAGTTGGACCATATATTTGCCCAAAAACTATGCATTGTATCGACCAAAGGAGCATTGACTTCTTCAGCTATGCATGTTTCTTCTTGGCCAAGGTTTCTGTAGAAGGCTTTCTCATTATTCATAAATTGTATGTTTTGTGTCTTCCTTTTGGTTGTCAGTTTGTATCTGCGTAATCGACTTGAAAGTGCGTTGAGTTTCTGTTTTAAAGTATCTAAAAATTGTGAAAGATGTGTGTTTTCAGATTCGTATCGGGAGTGTATTTTGTAATTGAATTTTATTGAATTGATGTGCCTTATTAATGAGGGACTATTATTTCCATTGATAAATGCAGTTAACCTGCCTATTTTGATTCGAAGATCATCTATTTTGTCTTCTAATCGCTGTTGCCATCTAGGCTTTGGTCTTGTTCTAAACTCTGTGGTGAGATTATGCTTTACCTTTGACCCGTTTGCTAATGCAGCAGTGTATGCTGCACAGTATAGAGCATTCTGGGTGGTTTCAAAGTCAGCATCTGCTTGGAGGTAGACAGGTAATATGTTAGTGTTGATGTGTCCTACGATTGATGTGAGTTTCCTTGAGTATTTCTGTTTTGGTATATAAGGCTTTGAAGTTGGATCTATATTCCTAAATTCTTCAATTGCCTTATGAAAAATAGAATTTATTTTATCTTGTTCCTCCATTGACAATTTACATGTATTATTATTAGAAGATTCTTCCTGCTGGTGATTATGTTCTGGTGGTTGAGTACTTATACTTGAACTTATAATTTCAGTATCAATAGTCATTTGAGTGTTAAGTGTATCCATGTCAGTTTGTGTAATGTCCATATCGTTAAATAAAATTTGGGTAACTTCATCTTTAATTAGATTCATTTTGTGTTCACTAATGTATTTGTTTTTTAATATAAGCCTAAGTTGGTCTGATATCCTTTGCTCAGTTAAATATGCAAATTCTGGGAATTGCGTTATAAATGCATTGTGTAAAGGTTTTCTGTATGCTGTTCTATACCTTTCCAGTTTTGTGATTTTGTAATAGTGTCTTAATATGCATTCATTCATTTCGTTAGACCAGCTCAATCTTTGTCTGGTGCTATCACCATTGTGAATTTGTGTCCCTGATGTCAACTGGGTGTTTGATTTTGTTAATTGTGAGTTTGTGTTTGTCTCTACTTCTGTTCTGATGTCATCAAGTGTAGCATCTGAAAGAAGTTTATTATTAATGATTGCTCTACGTTGATCACCTAGTCGTTGTTTTGTGGTGTTCATTTCAGGGAATGTGGCTGTAAATTGTTGGTGTAGTTGGTCTAAATATCTTTGTTTATGTTGCTCTAGTTTTGTAATGGTCAAATATGTGCGCCATTATTATTATTATTATTACTATTGCCCCAACTGATGAGCCCGTATCGTAGCACAAATTCCACATATGCGAAGTATGCTGTAAAGGCAGTTTTTTTGTGGCTACTTTAGTCAATTTAAAAAGAGCAAAAATAAATCTATTTGCTTTTTTGCACACCTTATCTACGTGTGATTTCCAATAAATTCTTTGTGTTTTCATAACGATCGTTTAAGGAACAAAGCTATATGTGAAATGTACTTAGATTGAAAATATGCGATAGATTGAAAATGAGCCTCTTGGCCGGTGGTCCATTGCCGAACAGCAAAGCAAAGAAAAGAAACCAGTAGGTCTGGGATCAGCCTAAAACTGCACCGGCCGGTACACGATCGAAGTTGTTCAGTGGCTAGCTCAAGGTTTATATATTTTACTTTAATCTAAAATTATTGCTTTTTAGGATAAACCGTTAAATTATGGTTGTGGTTGCACAACAGTCTACAAGAGGTTTACTTTACTTGCGACTTGTGCTGTCCTAACCCTAAGACATGTCCTAACGACAGCAACTAGCACAGAATTAATACTGAAAAATAAAAGGCATTACTTGTAAGTATGTTTGTTTGTATAGGGCTTGCAATATTCGTCCATTTTTACTATTCGAATATTTCGAATTGTTCCAAAATGAATATCCAAATTATCCGAATATTACGAATTTTTCAAATACTTTTTATCTAGATAACAAAATGTCCTTTTGACTTGAATATAATATCATATAATTCATAGATTTTATAAAGGTCATACAATAAAAGTAGAATTTTACTAATTTAATAAGAAAAACTACGTTTTTATGAACATTAATTAACTAATGATCAACAGCTTCGAATGTTATGTTGCCAACAACAACAACTGGAGTGGGGAGCCGACTTGATTTGCGTCTTATCCATGTTCATCGTAAAAGATCTTCGAGCATTGTGTTCAGTAGGCTGATTGTCTAACTTTGTTGCAATCAACTTTGACAGAAATCGCAGTGACATTGCTGCTTTAGTAAGAACCAATGTGACAACTATCTTACTTAAAGCAGCAATGCAACTGCGATTTCAATCGATTTCAATCGAGAATTGTTAGCAACAGCCTTACGTAATTCGGGGTCTGGTCTTCCAAGGTCTTGGCCATAAGAACTTCATCATCGGCAAAACAAAGGTGTATGCTAGGTACTGGCTGTTAATGTGGCCGAGTCCTTTTCAGTTTAGGAGTTTAAAGGTGTCTTCCAACGCATTTTTGCACAGTTTCGCAACCCACGTCTGGCTTTTTCATATAATCAAGTTGATACATCTGGAGATTCTGGAGTGATTGTTCAGGTCTGGATAGAATCAAAAGCTTTCTGGTATTCCACAAACTCCAAGCAAAAGTGGCAGATTATACTCCTCGGTCTTTTGCACAACCAGCCACAGCGTATAATAAAATATAGTACTGCTTTTATAATGAACAAAAACAAATTAAATCAGCTTCTGATTGACAGTTTTCCATTATTAACAGAAATAAAACTAATAACTTTCTTTTGTCATAGTTTATTTTTATTGTGAAGTATACATACGTATTATAAAAATACCCCTAATGTAGAACATAGTAGATAACAACCATCAAACTGAACAACTTTTACAATGGGACATACCAACTCTGAAATCGCAAAAAAATCTGCTGTGCTGTTGCATACATTTTGATATTTTCGTTATTAATTTTTGTATGAAACAGCTGTTTATTATTCCACGATTTCAGAGTTGGTCCCGTAGTAAAAATGGTTCAGTTTGATGGTCCCTATCTACCATATTCAACATTAGGGGTAGGGTTTTTTATAGGCCGCGGCACGTAAGTTTAGCGGTGAGAGAAATTGGAGGGGATTACTGCGCATGCTTGCAGAAGCCTCGCACCACGTCTCCCACCAATGAGACCCAAAAAAATACTTCTGCGCACAAAATGGCAGTGCTAAAGTTACATGCCGAGGCTTGTAACACACTGTATATCAGGGCCTCAATTGACAACATTTCAAAATTTTTGTCCTGGCCCCTATTTCACCAAATTGACATTTGTCAGTGACATATGTCAGCAATTTTTACAGTACTTTCCTTATTTTAATAGGAGACAATTTATGTTGTAAAACCGGGGATATTTTTACAAGTCGAAAATTGTCATACAAACTTGACTCAGCTCCAATCTCATATCAAGAATTTATGACAAATTTACAAATATGTCGACTTGTAAAAAATATCGCTGTTTCACATCATACTTGTCCCTAATTAAAGTAATGACAATTGTAAAATTAACTGACATATGTCACTGACAAATGTCGACTTGGTGAAATAGGGCCCTGGTTTTTTATTTGTTATTTAGAAATTACTGATGAAAACAAGAGACAAGTATTTTTTCCTTTTCCAAAATTTTAATTTATGTCGTCATAATATTAATTTGGAAACTTATTCATTCTAAAAGCGTGTAGTGCAGTTTATAGGATTTCTGACGGTCTTTCCTTTGCCCATATGGATAAAAAATACACTTTGACGTCAACCTGTCAACCTAATCTATGGACGTTTATTTCGCGCGGGAACCTTCGAACAAGAAAGGCGCCTTCTCTTGAAAAATTTTTCAAAAATACTTTAAATATTGTTTATTTTGTATATTTTTTTTGTGAATATCGTAATTTGTATATATTGAAGTGTTAATCCATATGTAATTAGTGTAAATTATGGGGGGGCGAGTAAAGAAGAGGAAAAAGGATCCTCCTGATGGACGAACGGCGGGAAACTCCACGGATGCCTCCTCTGAAACCTCGGATTCAGAGGACGCTAGCAGGAAGTTCCAAATCTATAAAGTCCCTGGGTACTCTAGGAAGTACCCAGAAAACTGTAAAAAAAACGAATACGTAGTATTTCTCTCGCATTCTGACGAAAAGCAATCGTTTACTGACAGAGACCGACTGCCCAACCAACATTTCGACGCTAGTTTCCACCTTTCTTAACGTTTGTATTGGTTTAATGGGTGTATAAAAGCGTCCAGTAAAACTTTTGTTTGTTCAATGGTCATGACTATAACTAAATAACTCATCAAGATGAGTAACAGCAGCAAGAAGACATAATATGACTTAGGTAGGTATAAAAGAGAAAAGCTGAACCACAGTAACACTAGGTATTGTAACTTCAAGTAACAATAAGAACCTAAGGCAATAGTAAGGTTTCTAGTAAGTCTCACTATTTCCAAGTGTTCTTAAAGAGTGCTAAGTAAATGTTTTATACCACTTAACTAAACTAGGAAACGTAATATTACTTAAGGAGATATAAACGATATAGTCGGAACCATCATAGCACCTGCTTTTATAAATTCAAGTATCAGAAAATACTTAAAGTAATATTATAGTTTCTTATAACTCTTTCTACCGACAAGAGCTCTTAAAAGTAGTTAGAAAATTTTTTTATCACTTAAGTTGATATAAAAGTATCAATCGCAACCTATTTACAGCTACTTAATTTAGTAATTAGAAATCCCTATATATGATAGCAATTGGTATTATGGAGTTACTTTTAGAGCCCTAATTGTTACAGCGGGGTTCAAATTTACTTTTATGCTATTCTAAGCAATATTAACATGCAATTTAACCATTGTAACTCTTATTTTCACTTGATATCATAAAACATATAAAATATTACTTTATAGATGTATAATGTCTCTAACCTCTAAATGTTATCTTTTCTGATCTGATTACATGCAGATTACAGTGATACCTATAAGTAGTCAGAATTTTGTGATTTTTGCCATGAGTTCGTGGATAAAACGAAAGTGTCATTGTCAGTCAGTCAGTTAACAGAAACGTAACCCTAAAATACACTACTTTTACATCCAAGTTGTAAACTAAGAACCATAGTAAAACCAAACACCTTAAACTTGTACTCTTATTACCTTTAAAACCCTGTTCTGGTATTACAAGTGCAACAATAGTTCTAATTACAGGCCAATCTGTAACTTCTTGTGCATTAATAGTAATAATAGGAACCTAGGGTAAAAAGGAATAGACGCCATGCTAAATCAAACATAACCTAAAAATAATTCAGAAAAAAAAATAGTTTAAAACCCATTTTTGTATAATTTTCTCATTTTAAAACACAATATTACTACTACAATACACAATAACTGTAAAAGACAGAGCCAATATCCTGTTTTTATCTAAATGTATATTGAGCGTATGCCCCGCGTGATAAAATACAAATTATTTTTAATTCAAATATAACTTATTTTCAAGGCCCTTAAAAATTGAGATGCAAAACATATATTACTCTCTCAATAAAGTAGCCCTCGCAAAAAAATGTTAGCCATATGATGAAGAAATCAAACTTGACTGATGGAGTTATTGACAATCTTAATTACACTTTCTTAGTTGGCCATCATTTTTACACGATATCACACATCACACATAAACAGTAACACTGTAAGAACTAAAATAATGAAAACTAATAGAAGATGAAAACTCGCTACAGCTTACGAAACGATAATGGAACGATTTCGTTCCAGCCGACGCAGACCGTCGCTGTCACTTTCGCTTCCACCGAATTACGTGAATTTGTATACTTGGACAACTGGAGGCATGAAGTTAATCTATATATGCCTCCCGCAAAGCAGTGTCTACACTGTTTACGCTTTGGTCATATCGCGAAATATTGCAGGAATGCCGAGGTTTGCTCTATCTGTACTGAGAATCAAAATTATAAAAATTGTAAAGAAGACCCTAAAAAAAATATCTCAGTTGCAACCGAAGGCACGCACGGGAGCTGCTAGCGCGGGGAGGGGACCCCTCACCCCGGCGCCGTGAAACATAGCTCCCAATAATTGCCATCCTTATCGCGCAGACAGATATTATATTTTATGCTTCATCCTCGAGATTAGAACAACATTGTAGTTTCACGTAACGACTCGTTAATCACACACTATAGTTAAAAGACATTTTACAATTTAAAAACAGAATGATTTTTAAAATTTAGAAGGAAAGAAGTCTATTTGTGAAATAAAACACTTTTTAACGGATACTAGCGCGGTTTTATTGAATGTACTTTGGTATTTAGTTGGTATTTGGTTTGATTTTTGGTTTTCCCGACGTTTCGGCACCTTTGCAGCTGCCGTGGTCACGGGGGACTGAAGCTACCCGTGAGCCTACCCTCAAGCGATGAAATTTTTTTTAGACGTTCAGAAATTAAAATTTAACAAAATTTTTAATTATTTTATGTTGATTTATAATTTAATTTTATGAATTATTTAATGCTAAAAAGAGAGAGAATCTACTGAAACTACCACCATTTCTATTTGTACTGGTATCCCCAAGACCCCCACCCCCGACGCCAACTTACTTAGTCGTTACTTCATTTCAAAATTCCATTCGCGTTTTCATCATCCCAATTTTTCTCAAAAATATTACCTATTATATATTATAAATCGATATTTTTTCACTTCCACCTTCCACCATCCCTAATGCCAAGTTCATTGTCAAAATTGTCTTTGCCCTTTTTTCTTTTTTTATTATAGCTGGGGGATCTGCATGTGATGACGTCATAGAAAGGTCATTTGAAGGTTAAAGCTTTTTATTGAATATCTTTAAAAATATAGACTTATTTTAAAATCTAATTAGTAGACATTGTACAGAAAGCTTATTTCTCGAAATGGTTTTGAGATTCCCGGTCATGTTCAAAAAGTTAGCAAAGCCAATTGTTTATGTAAACAGAGAAAGGGAGACAATGTGTCTAATTGACTTCACCACCAACCTTAACTCGCGTTATAAAGATCTATCAGATCAAATGAGTGGATTTAATGAATCCTTAAACTTCATGAGTGCTTAATTTGACAAAATAAGCACTGAATTTTCAGCAGTCAATGCCGAAGTGAAGTGACTGAGGAAGGAAAATGAGACCCTTTTGACCCTTTTGAAACATTGTGAAGCAGGTCGGTGTGACAACTTGGACGAATTAACCACTGGACACGAAACGTAAGAAAATTGTATGAAATCACGATCAACCAATTTTATAGGGTTATAGGGTGATTTAGCCGGTTTTCGGCCCTAATTGCCGTCCAAATATTATAAATTGTGAAACTCATACATTAGCTGTTCTCGGCCACGCGGCCGAAAAGCAAATGACCTCCCAAAAATGCATTACTGAGGCTATTGGTGACAGTAAGTGGCAGAGGGGTAAAGGCGAATATGGCTCGCTCGTCGCGTCCAGTGGTCAATTCGTCCAAGTGTGACAACGAATCCTTACTAATATTATAAATGCGAAAGTCCGTTTGTTTGTTTATTTGTTTGTTTGTTACGCCTTCACGTCTTATCTATTGAACCGATCACCATGAAATTTTGCATACACGTTCTTAGGGGTACAGAAAAGGACATAGGGTACCTTTTATCCCGAAAAAATATTGTTCTCTAGGGATAGCAAAAAATCTTGCCACGCAGACGAAGTCGCGGGCGGCCGCTAGTATGAATATAAACGAAACAAACATCGTATATTGTGCCAGAATTGCCAAACAAAACATATCTTGTGCCCGCCCGCGCAGTAAGTATCCTGGTAAAATTCAACACGCCACGCACTCGTGACACCCTTCTAGCCGCAGTCATGAAATACAATAAGGAGCACCAGGATAATAAATTAAACACCTCACACCTTGGAATCGCCCAAGAGCGCAAGCTACCAGTGTACGTAACAGAAAAACTATCACCGGAGAATAAGTCCTTACACGCTGCTGCAAGAATTCGAGCTAAAGAACTTAACTTTAAATTTGTCTGGATACGTGGCGGGCATCTCTACATTCGTAAAAAGAAACGTACAACTTTGTCTTTGTGAAAAAAGTGTTTTAAAAAACCTCACCTGAAAGTACTCGTTGCCATTAGGTGCCTACTTAATATTTTCCACATCTTTAATGATTGTTTCCTATTATGTAACCTAGTAAAATGCATAATAAAATCAATGTTAATTTACAAAACGTAAGATGTTGGCGCAAACTGACTTATAATGTTTACAAAACCCTAGTGCCCTATGATTATTACCTATGTGTTTATTTTATGGAATACTTGGTTTAATTCTACTATAATAATATGTTGTTCAAAGTTATATCGCTGTCATTGTAGTCTCAAAAAACAGAACGGAGAATCAACTTGTTTTATTTACAGACTAGCTGATGCCCGCGACATCGTACGCGTAGACATTATGACTCCGGCGTATTCTTCCTATAAATACTGTTACGGACGCGGGGTACGGGATTGGAAGGAAAACGCTGTGGTTGCAGAGACGACGCTTTATTACCAAAAACACATCCACATACTCTGAATGTCGTGGTCCACTCTTCTGTGTGGTGTAGTGTTCTTGCAAACGACGTAGCCACCCCCCAGCGCTGTTACACGATGACATTCCCACTACTCCTCTTCCGATGTCGCAGTCCGCCCTTCCAAGTAGCGTCGCCTCCGAACGACGTAGCCTCTCGGCGCTGAACTCGACGACATCCTCTTCTTCTCTTCCGTGAAATTGACAATCGCAATTGATCGTTACCGGCGGCTTTACTACTAC
This sequence comes from Agriphila geniculea, assembly GCA_943789525.1. Classification (NCBI taxonomy): domain Eukaryota; kingdom Metazoa; phylum Arthropoda; class Insecta; order Lepidoptera; family Crambidae; genus Agriphila; species Agriphila geniculea. Next base: position 6,223,953 of record OX038870.1, read on the forward strand.
TTACTACGCGAATGGTGTGTTCGCCACTGCTTATATACCCATCAGAACTTTCTAGTAACTTTAATTTCGATAGTCAATTTCGTTATTCTTTTCGTTTGTCTTTTTGTAACAATTTCCTGTCCTTTTTCATCTTTTCCATTATTTCCCGACGATACTAGAATGTTCTATTTCTCTATCAAATATGTAAATAAACTTTGTATAAGCATGTAAACATTCTAGAAATATCGTAAAAATCATCATAATGCTTTGTTCCGACAGAAGATCGAACCGCGGGCTCTCGTGTATAAAGCGAGAAGCCACACCACTATGCCACTGTGACTTGACAGCTAGCGGCAGAATTGGTAATCGCTTGATGCTCTATGTCTCCTCTACGTAATGTAACGTCACGGCCGTCACAATACGAACTAATGTAGTTACACAAGAAAATACTCTTAGCAGCGTGTTATATAGCGCGGGGACCCCGCACGATCGTGACGCTCAGGCTTAAATTACTTAGTGCACGATCGTGACAATGTCAGATTTTAACGGTAAAATAGTACATAAATACACAATTTTTCATAGAAACACGTGTTTATTTATGATTTACAATAGATTCCAGAGAATGGAATCATTTGCTCGTCTATGCAATAGAAACTTTGTTGGCGTTCTAACTTGTCGCAAGCATTTTTGACTTGAGTAAGAACAGGTTGCACTTTCTAAAGTGAATTCTGGTTTCCTGCAGGAGCCTCATCACTGTTGACAACATGGAAAGGCATGGCAGAATGTTACAACCATATTTAGAGCAACTAAAGCTAATCGCATTTCTGTCCGCCAGTACATTGTGAATGTGTGGGTATGGAATGCATTCCATTATGAAATTATTTCCAATAAATTTTGTCAGCTCTGCTGCTTTGGTGTTCAGTACTTTTCCTGTTTTTCGAAAAATAACTTTTCGCAAGCAAAAAAAAACATTTTTTGCCGCCATCAAAAGTTGAGTTTGCATCGGATCGTCACGATCGTGATTACCAATTTTTGAGAGTTGATACTCTTTATTACAAAGTAAATAACGCTAAAAATATTGTTAATTGAATTACATTATTAACTAAACAAAACATTTTAATGTTTAAGTAACATTAAAATAAAATACTTGAATAAATAATAAAATACCCTAATACTACTGTGACCATTCCACTTAACAAAATATGCCGGCAACTTTCCCGCGAGGTCTACCAACTCTGACAACTGTCTCACTCACACCCGCGCGCTTAATTCATTGATAGACTTGTGCACGATCGTTGGCTATCGTCTTGGGCCCGAAAAGTTGGTTACAAGTGGCGCGAATATTTTTTTAAATAAAGTGCACGATCGTGTTCGGTCGTCTTGAAAGGGAGTATAGACAAAAAAATGCTCATCAGGCTGAACAACTTTTACAAAGGTGTCATTTTATCTTCTGTATAGTTTAGCTGGACCGTAATGGTTCTGCATCAGGTGTTCCAGATCTTCGATTTTTATACCTCAACAAAAAATGCTCATCAGGCTGAACAAGTTTTGCTAAGGTGTCATTTTTATATTTTGTATAGTTTATCTGGACCATTATGGGTCTGCATCAGGTTTTCCAGACCTTCGATTTTTATACCTCAACAAAAAATGCTCATCAGGCTGAACAACTTTTGCTAAGGTGTCATTTTTATATTTTGTATAGTTTAGCTGGACCATTATGCTTCTGTATCAGGTGTTCCAGACCTTCGATTATTATATTTCAACAAAAAATGCTCATCAGGCTGAACAACTTTTGCTAAGGTGTCATTTTTATATTATGTATAGTTTAGGTGGACCATTATGGTTCTGCATCAGGTGTTCCAGCCAGACCTTCGATATTTATACCCCAACAAAAAATGCTCATCAGGCTGAATAACTTTTGCAAAGGTGTCATTTTTATATTTTGTATAGTTTAGCTGGACCATTATGGTTCTGTATCAGATGTTCCAGACCTTCGATTTTTATACCTCAACAAAAAATGCTCATCAAGCTGGACAACTTTTGTAATGGCGTTATTTTTAAATTCCTTATAGTTTAGTTGGACCATTATGGTTCTGCATCAGGTGTTCCATTTTCCAAAATCAATTATACCCTAAACTATGCCCAGGCTTAACAGCTATATAACAAAAAAAGTATTGTTCAAATCGGTGCAGTAGTTTAAAAGTTATGCGCGTACATACAAACAAACAAACAAATAGACAAAAATTCCAAAAACTATTGTTTTGGGTTTAGTATCATGTACTTAACATGTAGCAATTACTTTTTTGAAAAAATATTGAATGTACAGAATTGGCCTCGTTACGATTTTATTATATGTATAGACAGTTTAGTTAGACCATTATGGTTCTGCATTAGGTGTTCCAGACCTTCGATTTTTATACCTCAACAAAAAATGCTCATCAGACTGGACAACTTTTGTAAAGGCGTTATTTTTATATTCCTTATAGTTTAGTTGGACCATTGTGGTTCTGCATCAGTTGTTCCATTTTCCAAAATCAATTATACCCTAAACTATGCCCAGGTTTAACAGCTATATAACAAAAAAAGTTTTAAACAATACTAAATAATATACTAGAAAAAATACGACTCGCACCAGATCAATACTCAGACGGGAATCGAACCCGCGACCTTTGGATATCCGGTCCAATGCTCTGACCGCTGAGCTACCGAGTCACTAGTGACATCGTCGAATTTTTCTAGTATATCCTAAACTCTTACGCTGTAAGCCAGCGTTATTTCACCAATGTGAGGAAGTACCTCGACATTCAATTGAAATATCTTTCCAGATATTTTAACAATTGATTAAGATGAAACAGCTATATAATTTTTAAATTTGAGATTTTTGCATTTACAATGCTATTTTTAAACAATACTAAATAATATACTAGAAAAAATACGACTCGCACCAGATCAATACTCAGACGGGAATCGAACCCGCGACCTTTGGATATCCGGTCCAATGCTCTGACCGCTGAGCTACCGAGTCACTAGTGACATCGTCGAATTTTTCCTAGTATATCCTAAACTCTTACGCTGTAAGCCAGCGTTATTTCACCAATGTGAGGAAATAACGCTGGCTTACACCAATGTGAGGAAATAACGCTGGCTTACAGCGTAAGAGTTTAGGATATACTAGGAAAAATTCGACGATGTCACTAGTGACTCGGTAGCTCAGCGGTCAGAGCATTGGACCGGATATCCAAAGGTCGCGGGTTCGATTCCCGTCTGAGTATTGATCTGGTGCGAGTCGTATTTTTTCTAGTATATTATTTAGTATTGTTTAAAAATAGCATTGTAAATGCAAAAATCTCAAATTTAATAATTACATAGCTGTTTCATCTTAATCAATTGTTAAAATATCTGGAAAGATATTTCAATTGAATGTCGAGGTAATTCCTCACATTGGTGAAATAACGCTGGCTTACAGCGTAAGAGTTTAGGATATACTAGGAAAAATTCGACGATGTCACTAGTGACTCGGTAGCTCAGCGGTCAGAGCATTGGACCGGATATCCAAAGGTCGCGGGTTCGATTCCCGTCTGAGTATTGATCTGGTGCGAGTCGTATTTTTTCTAGTATATTATTTAGTATTGTTTAAAAATAGCATTGTAAATGCAAAAATCTCAAATTTAAAAATTATATAGCTGTTTCATCTTAATCAATTGTTAAAATATCTGGAAAGATATTTCAATTGAATGTCGAGGTAATTCCTCACATTGGTGAAATAACGCTGGCTTACAGCGTAAGAGTTTAGGATATACTAGGAAAAATTCGACGATGTCACTAGTGACTCGGTAGCTCAGCGGTCAGAGCATTGGACCGGATATCCAAAGGTCGCGGGTTCGATTCCCGTCTGAGTATTGATCTGGTGCGAGTCGTATTTTTTCTAGTATATTATTTAGTATTGTTTAAAAATAGCATTGTAAATGCAAAAATCTCAAATTTAAAAATTATATAGCTGTTTCATCTTAATCAATTGTTAAAATATCTGGAAAGATATTTCAATTGAATGTCGAGGTAATTCCTCACATTGGTGAAATAACGCTGGCTTACAGCGTAAGAGTTTAGGATATACTAGGAAAAATTCGACGATGTCACTAGTGACTCGGTAGCTCAGCGGTCAGAGCATTGGACCGGATATCCAAAGGTCGCGGGTTCGATTCCCGTCTGAGTATTGATCTGGTGCGAGTCGTATTTTTTCTAGTATATTATTTAGTATTGTTTAAAAATAGCATTGTAAATGCAAAAATCTCAAATTTAAAAATTATATAGCTGTTTCATCTTAATCAATTGTTAAAATATCTGGAAAGATATTTCAATTGAATGTCGAGGTAATTCCTCACATTGGTGAAATAACGCTGGCTTACAGCGTAAGAGTTTAGGATATACTAGGAAAAATTCGACGATGTCACTAGTGACTCGGTAGCTCAGCGGTCAGAGCATTGGACCGGATATCCAAAGGTCGCGGGTTCGATTCCCGTCTGAGTATTGATCTGGTGCGATCGTATTTTTTCTAGTATATTATTTAGTATTGTTTAAAAATAGCATTGTAAATGCAAAAATCTCAAATTTAAAAAAAAAGTTTTGTTCTAATTGGTGCAGTAGTTTAAAAGTTATGCGATGCGCGTACATACAAACAAACAAACAGACAAAATTTCAAAAACTATTGTTTTGGGTTCAGTATCATGTACTTAACATACAGCAATTACTTTTTTGAAAAAAACAGAATTGGCCTCGTTACAATTTTATCATGTGTATAGACAAACAATGCTCATCAGGCTGAACAACTTTTAATAAGGTGTCATTTTATCTTCTGTATAGTTTAGCTGGACCGTAATGGTTCTGCATCAGGTGTTCTAGATCTTCGATTTTTATACCTCAACAAAAAATGCTCTCCAGGCTGAACAAGTTTTGTTAAGGTGTCATTTTTATATTTTGTATAGTTTAGCTGGACCATTATGGTTCTGCATCAGGTGTTCCAGACCTTCGATTTTTATACCTCAACAAAAATGCTCATCAGGCTGAACAACTTTTGCTAAGGTGTCATTTTTATATTTTGTATAGTTTAGCTGGACCATTATAGTTCTGCATCAGGTGTTCAAGACCTTCGATTTTTATACCGCAACAAAAAATACTCATCAGGCTGGACAACTTTTGTAAAGGCGTTATTTTTATATTCCTAATAGATTAGTTGGACCATTATGGTTCTGCATCAGGTGTTCCATTTTCCAAAATCAATTATACCCTGCCTAAACTATGCCCAAGCTTAACAACTATATAACAAAAAAAGTTTTGTTCAAATCGGTGCAGTAGTTTAAAAGTTATGCGCGTACGTACAAACAAACAAACAGACAAAAATTCCAAAAACTGTTGTTTTAGGTTATGTAGCAATTACTTTTTTGAAAAAATATTGAATGTACAGAATTGGCCTCGTTACGATTTTATTATATGTATAGATCACGTGAGTGGAATGGTCTCGATAAATTAGCGCGATACGTACCCTCATCAAAATTATTTAATCACGAAGGTTATTATTTTGTATCCCATCCCTATCTTAAGTATCGAAATATAGATTTTTATTTTTATTTTTCACTTACTCCGATAACAATATTTAGAATTTGTTATATAGGGTTACCTTGCGTCCATTTTTAGGGTTCCGTACCAAAATGGTAAAAAAGTGTGACTGTTTGTCTGTCTGTCGGTCACAGCTGGATATCTCGAGAACTACTAATGGTGTCAACTTGAAATTTAGAATTATTTGAGATGACTTTTGCCCAACTATTTTGCAAATAAGAAATAAATAAAAAAATAAGTATCTTTTTTACCACAGGGACTGAAATGGGGTCTTAAAAATTTGAAGTGGAGCTACTAGGGCATGTGGGGTATCATATGAAAGAGCGCCGTTTGAACGTTTTTAATAATTTTATTTTGTTTTAGGCCACATAGTTTTCGATTTACAATGAAAAATGTAAAAAAAATACCGTTCCCTCCCCTTATCTCCGAAGTTTGCAAAGAGAAAAATCTGAAATAATTCTATGTGATAGCAGTTTAAATAAAAATTACAGGAAAAATAAAACGATGTCTCAATATAGCACACTTTTTTAGAAATTATCAAATTTCTAAAAAAGTTTACATTAGTTCCACTATCGGTCAAGAGATGGCGCTGACCTAAAACTGCAATACAAATTTTATTAATCTACTCTGCAGTATGGTTTAATGGTGCAATTATGATGGTACAAAACCCTCGGTGCGCGAGTCCGACTCGCTCTTGACCGGTTTTATTCTTTTTAGTTTAAAATGGCATTTAATATAATGTATCAAAATGTTCGAGGGCTTCAGACAAAAACTAATGTGTTTTCTAGGAACATTACAAGTGCTAATTACGACGTGGTTTGCATTAGTGAAACTTGGCTTTTACCAGGAATTTTTGATGCAGAACTGTTCTATATGAGGTATGTGTATCGAACGGATCGTGACTGTGACGCGGCAGGTAAGTCAACTGGTGGTGGTACTTTAATCGCAGTCGATAAAAAAACAACTATTTATGTTCGACCGAGTCGCCGTTTGCCGCGTCTGTCCGATGCAAACATAACATACGTTAAAATAGCGTTAAGTACCGGCTTAAAAAAGAAATTGTTACACGTTTTTTTGTTGTTACTTTCCACATGGACCGGAACAAGGGAACTCTAAACTTGCTTTTTACGAATACCTGACCGATCTCATTTTAGACCACCCCCAGGACGAAACTATTGTATTAGGGGGCTTTAATATCACAAACGGTATATGGGCGCAATCTTTGACTCATAGTGGCATGATCTCAACCAACCCCACTTGCGGCAATCTAATTGAAAATACATATGAGTTCATCAACGTAACAGGACTAAACCAGATCAATAATGTTTATAATAAGAACAGTCGATTACTAGATTTAGTGTTCGCCAGCTTCGAGTGCAAGGTACGTCGAGGTACGCCGTTGGTCCCCGAGGATGGCCACCACCCCGCTCTGTGCGTGGAAACGCGTGCGTGTGGGGAACACGCACGCGTTTCCACGCACAAAACTTTAAAACCAGCCTCACGATTAATGAATCGTTTCTATGCAGCCGATTATGCAACTCTTTGCTCCAAATTAGATGGTTTGGATTTGGATTGGTCTCACTTAAGGTAGGATTCCGTAGGACGCGGCAGACGGCAGGCGGCAACAGCAGATGACGACGGCATGTGCTGCAACGGCAGACGGCACTACTTTGTAGTATTAATTTGTATGAGACCGATTCCGACATACGACTGCAACTGTGACGACCTGTCGCGCGGCAGTTGCAGTCGTATGTCACGCCGCGCCCGCTGTCACATACGTTTAGTTCGTGCAGGGGCGATACGCGCGCACACGAATTTTGTTGCAAACTGGTTAAGCGACGCTGTTGCCCATAGTACCGTCATCCTCATTAAGCACAGCTGATTGTTCCTCCTCAAATAATAATTTTAATATTTCTAATATTCATTTGACTGTATCCGTCTTCTATAGATACCTCAAAGGGCAGTGGACCGGACGGGCTGCCGCCAATATTCCTAAAAAATTGCAGAAAGTCTTTGGCGCTCCCCTTCAGCCTGGCGCAACTCTCACAGTAAAAAACCGGTCAAGAGCGAGTCGGACTCGCGCACCGAGGGTTCAGTACAATCACAAATATATTTGGATATGTTATTTTAGGACAGTCTTTAAAAAAGTAGGATAAACGGCAGACAGGTGGAAGGGCGAACAGGCGGACAGTTAACCCTTAATCAAACAGAATACTTTTTTATGAGATAAATGAAAACTAAGAATGGTTTTTAGGTAAGTTGGGTGCGTAGATTCAGAAAAAAAATATAAAAATTAGATAGGGGATGGGGAAAGGGTGTTTTTGCGGTGGGAAATAATTTCCCATTATCCGTTACTGCATAGCAAAATTTTATGGAAGTGGGAAATTGTTTCCCATTGTCCGATACGGTTACGGACTTTTATTTTTACTAGTACTTGCAACTTGCAGAAGGAGAACAAATGCTATTAGCAAAGCAATTATCGTCTTCAGAATCATAATCGGATAAATCAGATAAGTCAGCCAAGTTTTCTACTGCTTCTTCTAGTTTTTTTTAGTAAGTGGTTGTGGTTTTCTTATTTTTTTCTTATTCATTTTTCTTTTGCTGGAAATAAATAATAAAAATCTGAAGAAAAACAATATCGGATACGGATATTTTTTTTTGTGCACGAGACAGACGGCCAGAAGTTGTATATATATATTACGGGAACAAAGAAAATTTTAAGTGCAGGAACGAACAATGGGAAATAATTTCCCACTTACTAAAACCTGAAAATTTCTAGTAAATCGTACTGTTTCCGCAGTTCTTTTCAAGCCAAATATGCAGAAAATAAGTCTAGTTTATAATAGTGTTCACTATAGGCACTTACCAGATTTTTTTTTTCAATTTAACCTCAAAACACTGACGAGAACTGGTTTTTTGGCAAAAAAATCGTGACCTCTGACTTTCTCTTTGAAAGGACATCGTCGAAATGTGCCCTAGGATGCACAAACGAATGTCCTTCATTATAATTTTTCTATTATTTTTTTATTTTATTAGCAATGATTGATAGTAAACGGACATTCTGCGTTAAAAAACGAAAAATTAAAAGTTCTGTAACTACTACACAATTTGCTGTCATCCACAGTAGATATACTAGTTGTCATCTAAATTCAAAAGCTTCTTATTAGAGATGTTCCGCTTATCTGTAAAGGCACAATTAGACCACACAATTTCAAGCGTGCGATATCTAGTCTGTCTTGAAATCGAGAGTAGACTAAATTACTCTGTTGCTAACAATTCTCGATTGAAACTGTAATTACATTGCTGCTTTAAGTTGTCACAATGTTAATGTAACTGCCATTTTTGTCAGTATTTTAGCATACCGCTGGGGGGGGCGCATAGAGTCGGAAACCCCTGCATTAGGCCGTATACAGAGAGCACGCTGGTTGCCAACCGGCGCTTGTCGGCGCTGGCCCGCGCCGGTAACCGTTAACATAAAGCAAGCAGGGGCCCTATTATTGAATCGCTCGACTCCAGTCGAGCGCTCTTTTCTACGGATTTTCGAAAAGTTGAAACCATCGTATGTACAGTTGGGCTCGTTCACACGAGCGATTTTTTCAACGCGCGAATTTTTTTACCGCCGACTAAGTTCCACGGGAAAAGGTACCTTATGTCCAGCCCTGGACATAAGATACGGTCAACGGCCCGCTGGGCTTCCACGACAGGAGAATCATATTCAATCAATTTTATACTCAAATGCAAAGCTTGTTCTAAATAAATTACAGATTTTTGTCAGTTTTGTATAACATCATGTGCACACTGTATCTTTTCCCGTGGAACGTCATCGGCGGTAAAAATATCGCGCGGTGAAAAAACCGCTCGTGTGAACGACCCCTTAAAGACTTAATAGATTGTGTGGTGCAACTTATAGCTTGACTATAAAGAGTTGACATAAATTGAGGGCGCCACTTTCTATGTAAATACGTCAAAATCACGCAGAATTTGGCAACACTGACTACATTTAGTACTGAAAATTTTTAGTTCCATTTTATTTAATTTCAACTCTTTATGGTCAAGCTGTGCACTATACTGCACTACACAATTTATTGACTCGATTTATTGAACAGACTCGTCTGCGCGATTTCAAGATTAGAACAGACAATTTATTTACACTACACTAAGACAAGGAGCCGTTTGAACAAAACTGAAGCATTGCCTTTTAGCTCTATTATTTGAAGTAATTTCTTTGGAATTGATGAATAATTGATTAATTTTTTATGAAATCCGAAGCTTTTACTTCAAATAATAAAAGCAAAAGGCAACGCTTTGTTTTATTCAATTGAGCCAAGATATCGCAAGCTTGAAATTGTGTGGTCTAATTGATGCTTAACGAAATCGATGATTTAAAATAATCAAAATACTTTTTACATCATAATAATATCACAATTATGTAAAATAGCTTATTAATAGCGTTTCGATCGATATTGAGGAAAATCGATTTTAGATTCGTTAATTCAATTAGCGATTCTACGGAGGTGAAAGTGAGTGACATCTCTAATTGTTTTTTTTACTCGCTCGCTCACTTTCTTTCTTATTTGTGTTGTATGTAGTGCGTTCTTATTTTTATTATTTTTGGATTACTTTTAATAACTTGGCTATTCTAACGGACTGATTTCCTGCAATAACATTAGACCCCGGCTTTGATTTACGGACTTTGTGATCTGCTCGAACGATAACTCGGCATTGACATCGGATTTTTGATACACCCCAACCCAATACAAAATGGAAAGTGTTTGTGTTAATTGTGACTCTGCTGGTGGTTCCATGGTATTGGAAGATGAGACAATAGTGTGTGTTAACATAGCGGTAAACAATAAATCTGTTCAGAACATATAAAGTGTACCTACATCTTTTACGATTAAGTATAACCTCAAAATCGAATACATTCTGTAGTATGCCACAGTTCCACAAGTTGTCCGTGTTTCAACAAATGCCTGATGAGAGTTTATGAATGATTCCGAACACAACTAGCATTTTTTCATTGCTGTGCGCTTCTGGGGCATCAATGTATGGGGAAACGAGCGATGTCCTTTGGTGACATATGGCGGCCATTAAAAAAATGTTGCCATTTTTCAAATTTTAAATATTATCAAGATTTTAAATTTCCATAGATGACATTCCTGGGTGTTACCATTAAAAAAATAAAAAATATTTTGTGAATTAGGAGGAAGTGGGAAATAATTTCCCAATGTTTGATTAAGGCGGTTGTATGACCGAAAGTGGCGCCCTCAGAGGTTTTTATTTAATAAGTTATTAATAGAAAAAGATTTTAATAATGTTCATCGTGGAGATTTTAGGGCCCATGGTCTAGTATTTTTAGAAGGTATCACGATATGCCCTCGTAGTCATTCGTAGAAGTAGATAGCAAATGTGTCAAAAACGGCCACTTTTAGCAGTTTTTCTATCTACTTCTAGCAGCGACTACTAGGGAATGTAACGATACCGTCTAAAAATACTAGACTGTGGGTTCTAAAATCTCCACGATAAACATTATTAAAATTGTGTATTAGAATTATAATATTAAATAAAATTCACCGCGGCGCCACTTTCGCTCAGGGTACCACCTTAAGGGTTAATTTACAAATGCTGCTTATGGTGACTGAAAAACGTTTCAGCCACTCCACATTGCAAAATGTTTATATTACTAGTCCATCAGCCATTTTAATGTCCCCACTGCTGGGGCACAGGCCTTCCTTATGGGTGGATAAGGAGGACGGGCCATAACCCACCACGCGGGCCCAATGCGGATTGGTGGGTGTTAACGACTGCAAATGCAGCTGGTACCAACGGCTTAACGTGCCTTCCGAAGCACGAAGGAGCTCGAGATAATAAATTTTTGGTCACCCATCCCATGACCGAACCTTGCGAACGTTGCTTAACCTCCGCAATCGCTGGTCCAGGCGCTAAACCACTGCGCCACCGAGCTCCTCGTTATTATTATATTACTAAGTAGGAACTTATTCTTCGTTTATTTGTACGGCAAATAGTAGGTAATTAATAGGTCTTTACCTATGAAATTGCCGATTTGTATGGAGATTTTTCAAGAAGTTGCATTTTTTATAATAGCATTTTCTTTGTTCATTTAACAACCATGAACACTCATGTAACAAAACTTTTATGTACTAATGTTTGAACACTATGCTAACTTATTTCCATTTAAGATAAACGAAAAAATAAGTTTTGGTTAAGTTACAACCCCTTCGGTCACCCTTTTATTTGCTCACAAAAATAGAGTCACTTTCAAGATCTTTTTTTTAATGTCACGAAAGCTAAAATATGGACTTTATTTTTACTGATAGTTAACTATCATGATCATAATTCGATGTAATATTCACGATTTTGTTAAAATTTTAAATTATAGAAGTTATTATTTTCTCTGTATGTGACAAAATATCGGCAATTTCATAGGTAAAGACCATATATTAGAACCAGCCACCAATTTATTATTGTAGTGTTAGGTTGCGCCATCTCTTGACCGATAGTGGAACTATTTTTGTCCCTTAGGTTAGCATGCTTAGGACAGCGCCATCTGTTGACTGGTAGTGAAACTAAAAAAAATTTGTTTGTTTTTTGAATTTCTAAAAAAGTGTGTTATATTGAGACATCGTTTTATTTTTTCTGTAATCTTTACATAAACTTCTATCACATAGAATTATTTCAGATTTTTCTCTTTGCAAACTTCGGAGATAAGGGGGGGGGAACGGTATTTTTTTTTACATTTTTCATCATAAGTCGAAAACTATGCGGCCTAAGAAAAAAGGAAAAATTGTGCAAACAGCGCTCTTTCATATGATACCCCACATGCCCTAGTCACCTCACTTAAAATTTTTAAGACCCCTTTTCAGTCCCTGTTGTAAAAAAAATATTAATTTTATTTTATCTTTCTTATTTGCAAAATAGTTGGGCAAATGTCATCTTAAACTATTCCAAATTTCAAGTTGATAGTAGTTCTCGAGATATCCAGCTGTGACAGACAGACAGACAGACAGACTGAGTCACACCATAAGGGTTCCTTTTTTACCATTTTGGTACGGAACCCTAAAAACGATCTTTGAAACGCAAGCGAATTTTAAACCCGTCTAAGTTTGAAAGAACGTTGACAATCTACAAAGCAGTAGATAATTGACAACATTCGAATTTAGGCGTATTATTCTTTGCCCCATCAAAGAGTATTCTATCATCTTTGACCGATTGACCGCCATGCCGTTTGACGTTTCTCTTTTCACAAAATAATAATACAACATTACTTATATTTGTACGTCTTTTAATTAATTGTAAAATTTTTGGGTACGGTGGTCATTTGAAATGTACTCGAGACAATCACAAAGGTAAAAATGACTGGTTTGAAAAGGAAAAATGGCGGACTATGTGCGATCATGACTTGTAGAATGGACGGCCAAAGAAGATTTTTTACGGCAAGATTTCCTCTAGACGGAGGAAGAGCGGTAAGTACAGGATATAATTTATTACAGCGTGAAATAACTATAATATTAATTATTAGTTTCATTGAAAGAAAAGAAAAATTGCATAATCTTTATTACATGTAAATAATAGTGCTGTTTGTAAGTTTTATCGATATTTCGTTTGAAGTTAAAAATACCACCCCATAGCATTTTCATAAATTTTCAGTGGTGGGGTTAAAAAGCATTTAAAAAAGTAAAAACTCTCGATTAATTATTAAACGTCAAATGAAGGTGGGCGTAAGCTAGAGAATCGATTCTAATTAAACAAATTTAAACTAAATAATTACGATTTCAGTAAAATAAAATAAATATGGTATACTAGCGGCCGCCCGCGACTTCGTCTGCGTGGAAAGTTTTTTTGCTATCCCTCGGGAACAATCTTTTTTTTCGGAATGAAAGGTACCCTATGTCCTTCTCTGTACCCCTAGCAACGTGTATGTAAAATTTCATGATGATCGGTTCAGTAGTTAAGACGTGAAGGCGTAACAAACAAGCAAATAAACAAACAAACGGACTTTCGCATTTATAATATTAGTAAGGATGAAAAATGTAGTCTAAAATAATAATTTATTTGCTAATGACATCTTACATGAAAAATGTAGTCTAAAATAATAATTTATTTGCTAATGACATCCTTACTAATATTATAAATGCGAAAGTCCGTTTGTTTGTTTATTTGTTTGTTTGTTTGTTACGCCTTCACGTCTTAACTACTGAACCGATCATCATGAAATTGTGCATACACGTTGTTAGGGGTACAGCAAAGGACATAGGGTACCTTTCATCCCGAGGGATAGCACAAAACCTTTCCACGCAGACGAAGTCGCGGGCGGCCGCTAGTTATTTATAAAGAGGGAATTAGGTAGAAAGGAGATGAAAACTAAGTGACTGAAATACAGAAAGCTACATTTTGAACTGTTTTTATAACAAATAAAAAAGTTTTTTTAGCCCTGATTTTAGTAATGAAGTATTAGTCACCAATTACTAGCATATATGATTTGTTGCAGGTTGCAGAACTTTTAACCTAGAGCACAGCCGAGCCAGCTATGCGCAGCACATCGGGAAATCAAAAATCAGTGAATAAAAATAAAACCTCGCTAGTATCCGTTAAAAAGTGTTTTATTTCATGCGCAAACATTAAAGTTTTCACGAAATTTAGTTCTTTGTATATTCAAAGAAGCAGAAAAAACAGTTAAAATATTATATACCTTTTCCTGTTTTTTTTAATTAACCTACCTAAATTATTTCAAAAAGAATGGTCACATGGGTCACTACGCTAATAACAAAAAATATCGATATCAATAATTCGTGTGACAATATGTGCCATCCCTATTTTGTTCTTGATGTTGGCATTATGTCATGACCATGACGTTTGTTTGCAGCTTTATATTGGCAGGATTGTATTCGCTTCCGTTTCATACTCACGCTTTTTGTATGAGACTCCCGTCTCTTAAAACGCTAGTTTTTTACATTCTCTTTGCTCCCCTTGTGGATACTCTTCTCCAAATCACTTATACTACACAAGGTCTCAATGGAAAAAAAGTTTAATAACCCCTATTTTCAAAAAGGTGATATTGGTGGTGCTGCCTGTCGCTCCTGAACTCTTAGTTTTAAGCTAGTTTTAATTAGTTTAAGTTTCCTAGAGAATAAGCGTTTTTGGTCATAACTTTCCAAATTCCTTGAAAATAAGCATTTGCTCGGCAGTAATATTATCAGAGATTTAAGGCGATTCTTATTATGTTTGTAGTTTCATCCTCTCTCATACATTTTTTTTTTATTTCATACATATTTCATTTCTAGTAGGAAAGTTCGGTTACAATTTTGCATTTATTTTGACAGCTGCTTACATGTGACAGCTAAGTTTATTTGCTTTTCTCAGTTTTATTCACACTTCGCGTAGGTTGTCTATCTTTTTATTGTTTATCCCGCTCTTTCGTATTACTGCCGAGCGAATTCACAAATTCCCATTTCGAAATGCTGTATTATTTTTCTTCTACGTTTGTCTTTCGATTTTTCAAAATTTTCTGTGACTATAAAAAGATTGTCAAACGTGTGACGCGAGTTATTTCTACGATCTGAGTCGCATTGTGCATACAGTTCTGGCCGTTCCCGGGCCTTAGGCGAAGGCCCGGGACTCAAGAAAGCCCGCGCCGTCTCCAGCAAAAAAAAACAGTTCTTCAAAGTGCGAAAGTTCCGGCTGTTCTCCGTACATACCCTGCGGGCCCAGTGATTGGCCGTCACCGGTGGGCTGATTATGTAACTTTGTTGCAATCAACTCTGACAGAAATCGCAGTTACATTACTGCTTTATTAAGAACCAATATGAGAAATATTTTACTTAAAGCAGCAATTTAACTGCGCTTTCAATCGATTTCAATCGAGAATTGTTAGCAACAGCCCGTGCTCCTCTGCCTGCGTGACGTGACCTGCGGCGGAGCACGCTCTCCGTGTTCCCCATCTGTGACCTGCTGCAGACCACGCTCTCCGTCTACCATCTCTTCGTGTTCGCGAGCACAGTGTGCAGTGCGTGTGCGGCATAGATCTAGATCGTGTGAGGTGCTTTTCCCTTCGTGCCTCTCGTAACGAACTTCCCCTCAGAATCCGCGTTCCGACCACTCGTACTCCTCTAAAACTTAGTGCTTAAGACCTCGCTATACGTGTTTAGGTCCTGATTGTAAATAAACAGTAATTGTATCCTATTTCTATCTTTCCTCTTTACTCCCCTCTAGTTAGATACAATCCTCCCTCTTAGGTAGGCTCCCTTTCTCTTCCTTTCCTTGTAACGTTACATCATGACGTTCAAAATTACAGAGGAATTTCAAAGCTATCTTTAATCCCAAAATTGTTTGAAAAAATACTATGCGACAGTTTATCCAACTTGATACGATCGTCAATAATGAACAATCAGCATGGGTTTATTAGCAAAAGATCGACTGAATCCAACCTGTGCGAGTTTGTAGACTTCGTTCTTGACTCTATGAACAAGGGTCACCAGGTGGATGCCGTGTACACCGACTATTCCAAAGCATTCGATAAAATTTCTCATTCAATCTTGATCCAAAAGTTGGAATCAGTTGGTGTGCACGGCAGCCTCTTGAGATGGCTCGATTCTTATCTTAGAAATAGAAGTCAGGCCGCAGCGGTCAAGGGACATACTTTTACTTTCATCCCTATCACGTCGGACGTACCCCAGGGCTCCCATCTCGGACCTTTGCTTTTCAACATGTTTTCCAACTTTGCACATCAAATGTATGTTTCCGTTCCTCAAATAGCTTACTATATGGAGACGACAAAAAAATGTACAAAGTAATAAAAACTATTGAAGATTGTTATGATTTACAACAAGACCTAGATGCATTACATGACTATTGCAAAACTAATAAACTTTTCTTAAATACACAAAAATGCAACATTATATCTTTTACCAGAAAAAACAAAAAGATTGTACACACTTACTCAAAAAATAATGAAATACTACCTAGGGTGACCGAGGTGAGAGACCTGGGAGTTACGCTCGATAGTGAAATGTTGTTCCAATCACACATTGACAACGTAACAGCAAATGCTTATAGGATGCTTGGTTTTATATTTAAACAATGTCGCACATTTCAGGAACCAGGTACTTTATGTTTATTTTATAATGCGCTCTTAAGATCATCGCTCGAATACGCATCTGTAGTATGGGACCCACAGTACCAAACGCATATTATATGCACTCCAACTTATACAGAATAAATTTTTAAAAAGATTAAAATAAAAATTTAAAAACACTTTTTAAAACTGTTTGAAGCCCCTGGACTGTCGTAAAACAATACGTGATCAGATATTTCTTTATAAAGTCTTGAATGACCATGTTGATTCTCCTTACTTATTAAGCCATATTTCACTATATTGTTCAAAACAAAATTTACGTACGCAAACACTTTTTAGAATTCCATTTTGTAAAACTAAATATGCAAAAAACAGATTTTTGGTTCGCGCATGCAGAAGTTACAATAACAAATTTAAGGATATCGATATAATTTTTGAAAATACTAGATCTTTTAAGACAAAGTTGTTGATGAGGTCCAATAAATAGATAATGTTGTATATATTTTATTTAATAATAATCTCTAGTGGTTGTGTTGCAAATAACATTGTAAGTGTTTTCACATTCGCTAAATTATATGTAGGTATATCTAAATTAGTATTACTTATTGTATTTACTTTTTTAACTAAGTTAAGCATAACTATAAATAAGTCGAATAATAGTTTAATACTGTTGCATGTCTGCTAATGCTAATAGTGGAAACTGTATTGTCTATTGCATTGTTATTGATACATGTCATCCTGTGTAAAAGCAGCTGTTTGTTTCCCTTAATAATAAATAAAATTAAAAAAAAACCAAAGTACATTCAATAAAACCGCGCTAGTATCCGTTAATAAGTGTTTTATTTCAGGATGTCGTTATTGAGGGTTTATGGGATGTTGATTGCGAAAATGGCATTTATTTTTAAGTCCAACATAGTGGCTATGTTTCAACCCCTAAAGGGGTAAAATGGGGTTCATGTTTAGTATGAAAAAATAATAGTAATTAGACATTTTGACGTGAAACTTCGTAGGAGTATTTTTTAAAACTTACAACTTTTAAAAGCAAACACGTATTTGTGATTTTCCGATAATTAACCCTTAAGGGGTAAATGATGTAAATAAACCAGTAGAATAGAATAAAATATCATTTATTTGCATTTGATTAGTAGGGTACACTGGAGGTCTTTAAAAGATCTGCCTGTTCAACCATTAACAATAGCATTAAAATTAACAAGTATATACTTATACTTTTTTTATGAATCGATATGGATGTCGTTATTGAGGTTTCATGGGATGTTGATTACGAAAACGGAATTTATTTTGAAGTCCAACACGTTGGCCATGATTCAACCTCCAAAGGGGTGAAATGGGGCTTACTTTGAATGGATTTTTTTTTATTAAAAGACATTTCGACTTGAAACTTCGTAAGAGTACTTTTAAAAACTAAACAAAAACACATATTTCGTGATTTCCCGAAAATGTTTAGTTTTATTGGCCAACTAACCTCCAACCCCTTGGGGCAGGCCTTCACGAGTGAAGACATCGCGCGACCTTGAGCGAGCTCAAGGTCGCGCGATAAGCACCTACCGCTAGCCGTGCCTACGGAGGCACAAGTGAGCAGAGGGCCGCCACACGCCCGTAGTCGCGCGGCATCTTACTGCACAAGTAGGTCTTTGTCTCTTTATAATAGTACAATTAATGTCGAATCGACATTACCGTGCCGTGTACGGATGTCTAAATCAAAAAACCAATAAACAATTGACGGTTTTACATTATGATATATGCTACGCAGTTCATTTAAAAGAAGTAAACCTTAAAGTTGCGTCTCGTCAGAAAAGGTAAGAGCACGCGATAGAAAAACTACTAGTTGAATATAACTGTAGGCCATTAGCGCTGCGCGACCTGAATTGCACTTTATTGCGTCGGTGCAAAAGTCGCTATTTATTTTAATGACTTTGCGACGCGCGTGCTGCTTCTGTACTTGTACTATTAGCTATTCTGTGATTGGGGGTTAGTGGGAGATTTATGGGAGGTTTATGGGATGTAAATGGCGAAAATGGCATTTATTTTGAAGTCCAACACGGTGTCATGATTCAACCCCTAAAGAGGTGAAGTGGGATTCATATTTTGTATGGAAAAATAATATTCAACAGACATTTCATACTATTCCACCTATCCCACCTGGGAGGGAAAAGTGGTATATTTTTCCACTCTTCCCACCCAGGTGGGATAAGAGGAATATTTCAATACCTCCGATTCGCTCTTGACCGGTTTTTTGTCTGTTTTATTAAAAGTCGTAGAACAAAATGTGGTTGTTTATGATGTCTAATCTACTCCTATGAGGTTGTTGGTGTTTTACAAATAACCCTGCATATTCGATAAATTCAAATAAAGGTGTCACCAAAAATGGCCCAAACAAGGAGGTTTATAATAGGGAGTGAGTACTCTACAAAAATTTTCACCTATCGTTTAAAAGAAATTCAACTTTATGACATTGTTTATAGAGTTGAAATTCTATCGACTACATTGACTGAAGGCACTACTGTGTGAATGAGACAACACCACGTGGAGGTCGGTGTCTCGTTCGCACAATTGCCATTACTAAACAATAATACCACGATAGTAGGACTAAAAATATGTACGTTACCAATCAAGTACACCCGATTGCACTAAACTTAAGGATCGCCTAAGTCTGTTCCTAACTATAACACGACCAAATTAAAACGGTGTCAAACTTAGCGGTCATGTAGCTGCCATTCGCCTAGTTATCTTGGTCGAGTTATAGTTAAGAAAAGACTTAGGCGATTCTTAAGTTTAGTGCAATTGGGTGGTAGTGTATCAAAATTAAGGATTCGGAATGGGAAGTCGAATATATACCATTTAAATATTAATTTAGAATGACACATAATAATTGTAATATAAAACAGAACTTACTCTTTTGATTTAATTAAATATCTAAAATAATGCTAATCAGCTATCATCGGCGAGGTGGTAATAAATAGAAGTGTCAATCTTGGCAACTCCGATTTTGACCTTGGCGCCGAATTTCAATTTAAGAATTTCAATCTATAGGAAATGTTACTTTACAAAACTAGTGTGACCATAAATACTGCACCATTTCAGATTTCCAAATAAAAAACGAAATTGTTCTATTGAAATGGCAAGAGGTCGCAGGCGAGACGGTAAAATTAATAATAATAATCAAATTCATGTTTGTGCGCCTATTTCGATGAAACTCGGTTTTTGGTACTATTTCAACATGAAAATAACAACGCAATGTTGAAAATTTAAAAAATCCAAGATGGCGGCCAACTTTTTTGTTTTTGGGCCGATTTCGATGAAACTCGGTTTTTGGAACTGTTTTGACAAGAAAATAACAACGCAATTTTTAAAAAACTTAAACTCCAAGATGGCGGACAACTTTTTTGTTTTTGGGCCGATTTCGATGAAACTTGGTTTTTGGAACTATTTTGACAAGAAAATAACAACGCAATTTTTAAAAAACTAAAACTCCAAGATGGCGGCCAACTTTTTTGTTTTTGGGCCGATTTCGATGAAACTTGGTTTTCGGAACTATTTTGACAAGAAAATAACAACGCAATTTTTAAAAAACTAAACATCCAAGATGGCGGCCAACTTTTTTTGTTTTTGGGCCGATTTCGATGAAACTTGGTTTTCGGAACTATTTTGACAAGAAAATAACAACGCAATTTTTAAAAAACTAAAAATCCAAGATGGCGGCCAACTTTTTTGTTTTTGGGCCGAGTTCGATAAAAACTTGGTTTTTGGAACTATTTTGACAAGAAAATAACAACGCAATTTTTAAAAAACTAAAAATCCAAGATGGCGGCCAACTTTTTTGTTTTTGGGCCGATTTCGATGAAACTTGGTTTTTCAAAAACCGAGTTTCATCGAAATCGGCCCAAAAACAAACAAGTTGGCTGCCATCTTAGATTTTTTAATTTTTTCAATACATATTGTGTTATTATTTTCTTGTCAAATTAGTACTAAAAACCGAGTTTCATTCAAATCAGCCCACAAATAAAAGAGTTGGCTGCCATATTTTTTTATATTTTTAACATTTCTTTGTTATATTTTGATCAAAATAGTAACAAAATCGAGTTTCATAAAATCGGCCCACGAACAATATAGTTGGCCGCCATTTTGTTTTTTTTTATATTTTTAACATTGTGTCGTCGTAAATCTCTTGCACCCATTTTATTAATTTCACAAGTAAAGAAATTGGTGCAAGTATTTTAGACCTTATTGACATCTTTACCAAAATAACAGTTTTTAATGAAACAGCAAAGTAAATGTAAAAGTATAATTATGGGAAAAAGCAATCGAATTTCAAACGTCAATAAAGTTTCCATTTTTTTTTAACTACAGATCACTAGACAATGTTTTCCTACTTTTACTTGTTTTTCCAACATTTATTTGTTTTTCCGAAGTTCACGCACATTGCATTTTTATTAAAAATTGCAATAAACTTTAAAGTTGCGTAATTATTTACACTTGAAATTAAATTGAATTGAATAAACTAGATTTTAATTGGTTGAATTACCATATTTAAAAAATAAAAACAAAAAAGCAACTTAATAAAAACGTGATAAATAATTTGTTCTTAAAAATTTTTTTTTTTTAATTAATATTAATTTTCTTTTTTTTTAGTTAACGAGCTAAACTAAAAATATACCACCGCCTATCAGAGTACTCGTCAAGACCATTCAAACGAGTCCAAACTCGATGGGGTTGAAAGATTTTATATCAGAGTTCCTGTGGCCTTCTTCCGGCTCCATCATCAGACTCTTGGATACTATTACCCAACAGAGCACTCGTCAAGACGATTCAAACGAGCCCAAACTCGATGGGGTTGCATGATTTCAATATTGAGTTCCTATGGCATGGAATCCAGACTTCATCATCCGACCATCCGACCCTGAACCTCGTCTCCCGTCAGAGTACTTGTCAAGACAATTCTAATAAGCCCAAACACGATGGGGTTGTATAGTTTCATTCATCATAGAGTTCCTGTGGCGTTCTTCCGGCTCCATTATCAGATCACCTCAATGACACTGTAATATTGCATTTCCTTCCATTTCTGACCTGTGTTCAAAGTTTCAAGTCTCTAGCTCATCGGGAATTTGTTATAAAATCGTTTGCAAAATTTGTGCTCAAACAAACAAAAGAGCAAGCAACCTAATAAAAACGCGGTAAAAAGTGTTAATTATAAATAAAGAACTATCTAGGTATTTAAGTTTAAGTATTATGTATGTCTCCGGCCAACCATACGGTTTGGTCACCCTAATGAAGAAAAGGACACATACATCTACTTGACCTCTCTGTCGGCTCGTTTTGGGGCGAAGCGCTCATTCCGGTTTATAGCACTATTTCTATGGGCCCAAACAAGGAGGTTTATAATAGGCCCAAATGATGAGATGATGTACCGAGGTATACTCTGCGGAAAAAATACCCTATAATACCTCGAGTAATATACCAATAATATTTTTTATTCTCGTTATTTAAAGACGAGAAAGAATATTGTAAAATGCATTCGATATAAGAACTTATTACACCAATTTTAAGCTATCACATTCAGCTCTTTGATACTCGGAAAATCTGTCAAGTTGACACTTGTCACTGTCGGTTGAAGTTAATTTTATTAAACTCGGAATCGGAATGACGTTTCTCTCATGACGTTTAGTTTGACAGTTCTTTTGACGTTTTGTTATTTGTAGGCATATTGAGAGGTTAGATGTTTTATTAGATTGTACTAAAATAACATTCTTTTCGGAATCCTCGAATTTTTCCCTTCATTTTGGTATACATGTACTTCAGGTACATAAAATGGCCTGAAATGTATTAGCGTAGCGACCTACTTTAAACATTTATTTTGCTTTCATTTTATTGAATAAAACCAGGGATAGCATAGATTTAGAGAAGGTTAATTTTATTGAACATTTATTTAATTTTGTAAATGTACTCAAATTTCAGTTGGCCTTAAAGAGCATTTTGATCACAGTACGAAATAGGATCATTTGGCAATAAAAAATATTTCGAGTTGGTTTACCGTTTTTCAGTACAAAATGTATGGGAGAAGTGTTTGGCGATTTCTGTCGTTTCTAGTACTCATACCTTAAATGGTCTCATAGAGTCTTTTGATCCCCACACAAAATAGGATCGATTGGCATAAAAAAATATATTTGGTATTTTAGCATTTTTTTGCTAACGGTAATTTTTTCCAATATCTGTGGAAGCAGTTCAGAATAGTCTCCTAGGAACGTTTTTCTGTAACTAAAATGGTTAAGGTACCTGCCCTTAATGTACCGTCTCAAAAATCCACCCTGTTTAAGGGCCTTAAATATATGTTTTAAAATTATATGTTAGAATGTGAGTGAGCTGTGTACTGTCCCTAATAAAGTAAAATAAAATATGCTCCGGCTCCGTGAGCTGTATAGACCGCCAGCAAACCAGGGTCATTTTCAACCTATCGCATATTGGGATCAGACCAAATTGGCAAGATTGCCATTACTTTGGTGTTATCAAATATAATCGTCTGAGTTGCGAAGTAGGAAAATTCTGGGAGATATGCCACCCAGGCAGTTCAGTAGACCTCGCATCAAAAAGTAACTCAAAATGTAAGTTGTTGAAAAAATAATAAATGTCGCCCTCTAAAGTGATTCGTCAACTCGTCCCACATGCCTACGGCCCATTTAGTACGAGTTGAAGAAAATCAAAATAAATTAAATTTTAATTTTGCTACTCGTCCCACTTTATTATCTAAATAAGAAATGGTACAATCTGCAGCAAAAGTTAGTGTGGAAATATTAAAAAGACTGATTTGTTTCATTAAATATTTAAGCAATAATATACAGGGTCACTGGAAATATGACGTATTCCTGTTATGGGGTTATAGATGAGGTCAAAACAAATATTTTTTGTCATTTAACTTTTTCTCAAAAAATAAATAGTTTTTGAGTTAATTGAAATTAAGTATTTTTTTACCAAAAGTACGTTTTAAGACACAAAAATTTAAAATAAAATATTACTACTCATTCGATTCCGGATTTTTTATTATTTTGAGATAGAAACGAATCTGAGTGTTGATAATATATAAAAAAAAATCATGAAATACAGGTGTTTATAAAAAAAATCCATCCTTAAATGCATTTTTTTTATTTTTTCAGATTTTTTAGAAATAGCTTCAAATATCTTTAAAAAAATCCTAGTAACTAAGCGTGCATAATATTTTAAAAACATCACCATCTATTCAGCTTTCAGTTGAGGTATAAAACTTAATAATAGCTTAAATAAAAAATTAGAAATTAAGACTTAACTAAATAGCAGTCCCATTTCATGTAGAAAAAATTTCCAACTTCAAGCGCTTCGGAGGTGGCCGTATTATCCTACTTATTCCATAAATGTGAAAGTTTTCTTATTTAGATGATTGTTAATCAATCACGTAAAACGGCTGAATGAATTTGGATGAAATTCGGCACACAGATAGTTTATAAGGCGGATTAAAACATAGGAGGATACTATTATCTTGGTTAAAGGGTCCTTATGGATTTTCTCAAATGTAAATGCGAATGAAGTCGCGGGCGGAAGCTAGTTTGCCATAAATGATCGTGCTTACTAAAATACTTTCGTCCGAGTGAGTTTAAAACAGGATTATTTTCCGCCGATGAGTCAACATTTTATACAGACAACATCAAAAATAACCATGCATATCAGTCATTTTCAATGCCCCGCTGCTGGGGAACTGGCCTTCCTTTTGGCTTATGGATGGATAAAGCGGACGGGCCATACCCACCACATGGGCCCAATGTGGATTGGTCAGTGTTAACGACTGTAAATGCAGCCAGAACCAAGGGCTCAATGTAAGATACATTGACACCGACCAATCCACATTGGGCCCATGTGGTGGGTTATGGCCCGTCCGCTTTATCCCAAAAGGAAAGGAAGGCCTGTTCTCCAGCAGCGGGTTATAAAAAATGGCTGATTATTATTTTTGATGCTGTCTGTATAAAATTTTTACTCATCGGCGGAAAATAATCCTGTTTCAAACTCACTCGGACGAGAGTATATTTAGTAAGCACGATCATTTATGGCAAACTAGCTTCCGCCCGCGACTTTATTCGCATTTACATTTGAGAAAATCCCTATGGAACCTTTAATCAAGATAATAGTATCCTCCTATGTTTTAATCCGGCTTATAAACTATCTGTGTGCCAAATTTCATCCAAATCCGTTCAGCCGTTTTACGTGATTGATTAACAATCATCCAAATAAGAAAACTCACATTTATGGAATAAGTAGGATAATACGGCCACCTCCGAAGCGCTTGAAGTAGGAAATTTTTGCTACATGAAATGGGACTGCTATTTAGTTAAATCTTAATTTCTCATTTTTTATTTAAGCTATTATTAAGTTTTATATCTCAACTGAAAGCTAAATAGATGGTGATGTTTTTAAAATATTATGCACGCTTAGTTACTAGAATTTTTTTAAAGATATTTGAAGCTATTTCTAAAAAATTTGAAAAAAAAATGCATTTAAGGATGGATTTTTTTATAAACACCTGTATTTCGTGATTTTTTTTTTATTTATTATCAACACTCAGATTCTTTTCTAACCCAAAATAATAAAAAATCCGGAATCGAATGAGTAGTTATCTTTTATTTTAAATTTTTGTGTCTTAATACGTACTTTTGGTAAAAAAAATACTTAATTTCAATTAACTCAAAAACTATTTATTTTTTGAGAAAAAGTTATATGACAAAAAATATTTGTTTTGACCTCATCTATAACCCCTTAACAGGAATACGTCATATTTCCAGTGACCCTGTATAGTGACACATACAAAAAATTTCAAAAAAGTTATTGACACCTCCTTTACATTCATGCTAGCCTGGTACTTTTAGCTTTAATCATAGTTCAAAGGCTCCATTTCTTTAACGTTGTAACGTGGCCGTGCCGACCTCTTTCCCCAGAGTAAAAACTTATTTCTCAATTTCAAATTCGAAACGATGTCAAATTTTTATTTTGTTCCGAAAGACTAATAATTCAAATATGTGTTTGTTGTCATTAGACTTGTTTTACCCTTTGTACGTCAGTCCAAGAAAAATAGCAGCAAAGAATGTCGTTTTAATAATCAAACTTTAAAATATTTGTATAACACAGTGAATTAGAATGGAGCTCGGTGGCGCAGTGGTTTAGCGCCTGGCCCAGCGATTGCGGAGGTTAAGCAACGTTCGCAAGGGTCGGTCATGGGATGGGTGACCAAAAATTTATTATCTCGAGCTCCTCCGTGCTTCGGAAGGCACGTTAAGCCATTGGTCCCGGCTGCATTTGCAGTCGTTAACAACCACGCATTGGGTTAATGGCCCGTCCTCCTTATCCACCCATAAGGAAGGCCTGTGCCGCAGCAGTGGGGACATTAAAATGGCTGATGATGTGACTTAGAAATGGAATAAGTATCATATCATGTAATATATAACAAGATAAAATGTACGTGTACAAGTGTACGCAAGGATAGTCATAGGCAGCTATGTTCTAAAAAAACTTGTCAGTCTTTCAGCAGGTAAGAGTAGGGTTACCATATCTCAGGATTTGTCCGGAGATCTCAGGATTTTTGGCCTTTGCTCAGGATTGCGGCCGGATTTTGAAAATCTGAGGAAACCTCAGGATTTTTGGGATTTTCAATAAAATTAAGTACATTTAAGAGAAGGATGAATAAGCCAGTTCGCCGCTGCCGACTACCCCCCCCCCCCCCCCCCCCCCCGTACGTTGTTCTCATACTGCTACGAATCAGGACTTTCAGGATATCGGGCCTTTTCTCCGGACTTTTGATTTTTTCATCTGGTAACCCTAGGTAAGAGGAAATTATGTAGTAAGCGTATCGCGCATATGGTTAATTTCAACATAGACGGACTGTTTGTAATGTATTTTTTGGAATTTTTAGGTTCTTTATTTTGGAATTAAAGTCATTATAATGTGGACGCGTGACTTTTTATTATTTACACTACAACGTACTGACGATAAAGTGAACGGAGCCCCAGACTGACCTCGCGCGAAAGACAGCCTACACTTTTTTGTCCGCCTGCCTCCTAAGATGGCTCAAACTGTAGCTTAATTCAATCCCGAGATCCATTTTTTCCGTTAAAAAAAAATCGGAAATTTTTGATCCAAATCCGCGAAAAATTATTGAAATTTTGGAAAATTTTAAAAGTGTAAAAATAAACGGTTGTCATTAAAAATATTAAGACTATTATATATATTACGTAATTTTGTCAGTTTACAAAAATAAAACATTTTACTTGTCTTGCCAACTGTACCAAAGGTTCATAACGTTTAAAATTTCATACAAAAAAAGTGGGACGAGTTGCAGAATAGAATTATTCACCAATTTGATTTTCTTCAATTCACACTAAATGGGCCGTAGGCATCTGGGACGAGTTGACGAATCACTCGCCCTCTAGCCACGATGTTTTTAAAGCATATAGTAGGGTACGTGCTGGTTGGTAGTTATATTAAGTATTTGGTATATTTGCAGCTAGATGGCGCTTCTAATTTTGAAATTCAATCGAAATGTGTGATTTTCTTTATTTTGATAAGTTTCGACTTGACGAAAATATTATAAATATTTTTCAACTTTGCTCACAAAATTTCAAGAGAATCGGTTGAGAAATGCGACATGTAGAGGTGAACAATCAGCGCCAGAAAGCCGGACTGAAATATGTTTTTTTTACATATCTCCGTCATTTTGAAAAAATCTAAAAAAAGGATCGTCAAAAAATCTTCGAACCTGCTCACAAAATTTCACGAGAATCGTTTGAGAAATGCGACCTATAGAGAAGAAAAAACGGACAGCCGGAAAGACATACGAAAGAATTTTTGCCCAAGCTGAACTGAAGCAGGGACGCTTCACTCGCGCTTCGCGCTGGCTCGGTCAAAAATAAATCTTAAATAAGTAGGTATTCAGAACAATTATTTCATATTGTTCGGAATATTTCTAATTCAACAGTCTTTGTAATTACAGACACCTTGAAGATATTTTAGGAGTCTGGTACGACACGGATATACCTTATAGATACAATAGTTCGATGTACGCCACTCCTGCTCGCATTCACTATCATCCAAAGGTTGGTATCATAATATAGTACAGTAGCCCGTAGAACATTTAAATCACCAAAAAGGTTACCGTTTGCCGTTGTGATATAGTTATTTATTACGAAATTATAGATACTTTAACCCAAGTATTACAGATCGCAACCGGCCGTAACCTATATTTGTGTATCTCTAAAATTGATATTTTTTTATTTTTCGAGGTTTACCACATAGTTTAGCTATTGTCGTGTTCTACAGCTTGGTTTGATTGCCACAGATAAAAGTAAGACTATAAAAAGTAGCCTTACACAGATTTAAGACCTGATGAAAATGGTTGAACTTTATCTGGTCTTAAATCTGTGTATGATCACTTTCCATAGTCTTACTATTATCAGTGGCAATCAAACAAAGCTGTAGAACAGCTAAACCATGTGGTAAACCTTGAAAAATAAAAAAATATCATTTTTGGAGATATACAAATATAGGTTACGGCGGGTTGCGATCTGTAAAACTTGGGTTAAAGTATATATAATTTCGTAATAAATAACTAAATCACAACGGCAAACGGTAACCTTTTTGGTGATTTAAATGTTCTACGGGCTACCATTTATACGGCGGACCGGGTCGAACCTGACACGACATGACAATTATGTCATGAAGTGCCAATACCTCCTGTACCTGTAACTGTTAAATTCACTAAAACTAGTAGATTTTACTATAACACGCGAATAATGCCTTTGAATTCAAAACGTTAAGGAAGTTAATTTCTCGAAAAAGTGTCGGTTAGGAGGTATTGGTACCTACTTCGCCGTAGAAATAACACTCAAACGACTATAGATAATACAGATTCATAGTTACAGGAGACAAAGCGATAATTTTTTTTTCAAATGTTATCATTTTTGACATTAAAAGTTGGTAAAAAGTTACATGTACTATTTGGTTGACAAGGTATTTTGCCATGTTTTGAAAAAGTTTTCATTACGTATTACGAGACAAGACAACTCTGTGATTATATTTCTTCTGCAAAAATACTTTTTAAATGAATTATTTTAATATTTACTTTCCGGTGAAGAGATTTACAAGGAAATTAATTATAAATTTAATTATATTTTTTCGTAAAAATAAATTTTACTGAACACTTGTCCACGAAAAGCCGAGAACCTTTCCCTTTCAATACCAATGATGGAAACAACTCTGCGCGAGACGTTATGAAGACGAATTTAGAAAATAACTATCAAATTATTAAATAGATACGAATAAACAAAACACGCAATACGTTACATAATTATTCCTATAAAAATTAAATAAGTCTTTAGAACCTTCAAATACTATTTTAAAAAAAAGTCTGAAAAGGTACCGATTAAACCTTTCTTAATATTTTATTTTCTCTGTAATCAAAATATTTTTTGTAATTTTTCTCTCTCTTGCTCTATAGTGCACTCCTTGACAATACACGCAATAAGTTAACAATAATATATATTCTTATATTATATTCTTATCCGTTCTGATGAGCAATTTTGTAATTCCGCTTGAACAAATTGTCTTCGTAACAAAAAAACTGATCATATATTTTTTTCTCTCTATAGGTACCTACTACCTACTGCAAAAATTAAGAAAATGTAATAAATAGGGTTACATGTAATAAAAATAAAGAATGTGAAATGGTTAGTAATCGGTTAGGTAAAAAAATTGACAATTTAGAACTGTCAATTAGGGAAATGTATAATAACTTGGGTGAGTTTTCTCGTAAGCAGTTAGTTTACCAAAAGTTAGCTGCAAATGATATGATTGATATGTGTAATTTTAATACAGACCGGTTTGAGTCCCTCGGCAAAAAACAGAACTGTAGCTGCTTAAACCGAAATGTTGATTTAATAACAAAAGAAGCATCTACTCAGTCTGCCCCAGAGTGTGAAACTACTTACTCGGTGTGTCAGCCTGAAGTTTCTAATATTTCCAATAGTATATTAAGCGCAAGCAAAATTAGTTCATGTAGAAAAGATGATTGCAGTAAACCAATTTCATCACAATACATTATGTATTGTGATGAAATTGGAAAGAACTTAGGCCAATTGATACAAAATCAATTAGGGGGAAATGATATTAATTATTGTGTGCCTGGGTCCACTTTAGATGACATTATGAACACAATTGTAAAAAAATCATTCAGTGATGACACTAACTTGATAATTTTAACTGGAAATAGGGGTAATGTCAACAAAAACCAATTGATGACATATTGTTATTCCCTCTGTTCTCTGAATGTTAGTAAAGTGATATTGTTTACATTTCCCTACAACAAAAGTCTGTCACAGGTGGAAAATAATGTTAGATTTAATTTGAATCTATCTTTGAATACAGTGGCATTTTATAATAGCCAACAGCTGCATTTAATTGACATTAATAAATTATTTTACAATTTTTACTTGACAAAAGATAAATATTATCTGCCTTCTTCTTTAGCGAGACCAATAGCATTATCGCTATCTTTTTATTTTAAACAACTAGCCAATAATTTGGCTAGACAAACATCTGCTTCTATTGAGCATGTCTGACATGTATAATTCAACTTTGAAATCCGCTCCAAATAATTATGTAAATAATTTTAGTAGTAATTTAATACATTTAAATTACCATTTGAGACAATAGAGACGTCCTCTAGCGCTAAGCCAACAATGGGAAAGCCAAACTATTTAAGAATTGTCCATCAAAATATACAAGGCTTTTCTGGCAAAGATTTAGAAATTAGCTTATTCTTAAATTCTGAAGATATTGATGTGTTATGTGTTACAGAGCATTGGTTGAAAAAGCACGAATTAATTTTAAGTTTGGATAATTATAAAGTGGCTAGCTCGTTTAATAGGAAATCTGCTATAAGAGGGGGTTCACTTATTATTCTACATAATAGTTTACATTGTAAAGAGCGCAAAGACATAGTATCCCTCTCAATTGACGAACCATTGAGTTGTCTTGTGTGGAATTTGATCAAATAATTATAGTATGTGTAAATAGACCCCCCAGCGCGAATTACTCTGAGTTTGAGTCCACTATGGAGGAAGTCTTATAAATAACATGTAGGAAGAATAAAAGAGTCGCGATTTGTGGAGATTTTAACGTCGACATCTTAGATCCTAAATTAGCCAAGCTATCGAGTAGGTTTATAATCATAATTTAAATCATTTAATTTGCTACATACTTTTAATGAACCAACGCGATTCACACCCACATCGGCAACCTGCTTAGATAATATTTTTTGTAACTGTAATGTTCTTGAAAAATCAATATTGAATTTTATTAAATCCGACCACAGTGGATAATTAGCCTCTATTGAGCACCATCATGTTCCGCCTAAACGGGAAATAATGTGTAGACCAATAAAAAAAACTGTATTGAAAAATTCAGAACCAATGTCACAAGTAAAATTGAAACATTACCAGAACCAAATTTTAAAGCCAATAACTTATATAACCATTTATTTAACGTAGTTCAAACTGAATTTAGTGAAACTTTTAAGCAAAAAGTCATCAAATGTAACGATAGTACGAAATTTAGTGACTGGGCCACACCCGGTATATATAAGAGCAGAAGGAAATTATACGAACTTTATGCAGAAAAAGCTACTTCCTGTGATCCTAACTTCATTGAATTTGTCAAGAAGTATTCACAAATATTTAGACATGTTTATATCCTAGCTAAGTCCAAGTATTTTGCAAATACAATTAAATTAGCTGATAATAAAATTAAGGCTACTTGGAATATTATTAATAAAGAAACGGGCAAATCAAAATCCAATATAAATTCCTTCTGTTTAAAATCTGGTAATCAAACTTTTGAGTCTGACAATGAGGTCGCTAAAGTTTTTGAAGATTTCTTTGCTAGAATACCAGCAAAAACTACCAGTACTCTTAGTGCTTGTCCCAACATCGCTGTCTCCCTCCTGGGGTCTAGTGTTGATAAGTGCAATGAAGCTTTTTCCTTTAAATATATAAATAGTGCAGATATCATTAAAGTTCTTAAAACAATGAATGTTAAAAAAAACAGAAGATCTTTGGGGCATGTCAACAAGCATTATTAAATCAATAATTGATATACAAGCCCCTTACTTGGCTTTTATTTTTAACAAATGTATTGACGAAGGAGTCTTTCCTGATCTAATGAAAAATAGTAAATTGATTCCTCTTTTTAAATCTGGGGATAAAAGTGACCCAGCTAACTTTAGGCCAATATCTATACTACCAGCACTTAGTAAAATATTTGTAAAAATTATATATTCCCAATTATTAGATTACTTCACATACAATAATATACTTCATAAAAATCAGTTTGAATTTTCCAAGGGTAAAAGTACTACTGATGCTGGAATTGCACTTCTCAAACATATTCTTGACGCTTGGGAAGAAAAGCAAGATGTAATTAGCATTTTCTGTGACCTTTCTAAGGCATTCGATTGCGTTGATCATCAAACACTATTAAAGAAGCTAGAACATTATGGTGTCTCTGATAAGTCAGTCTTATGAAATCGTATTTGTACAATAGAACTCAGAAAGTAGTGATTAATAGAACTGAATCTACTGGAGCCCTCATCAATATGGGTGTGCCACAGGGATCAATATTGGGCCCATTGCTGTTTCTAATTTATATAAATAACCTTCCCAACTACGCGAATAAATTATGTGAGACAGTACTTTTTGCGGATGATACTTCTTTAGTTTTCAAAGTAAACAGAGGTAATAACTGTTCGGACGAAGTAAATAGTGCCCTCTCTAAAGTTTTATACTGGTTTAATAATAATAATTTAGCACTTAACCCCCAAAAAAAACGAAATGTGTAAAATTTTCATTACCTAATGTTGAGCAGACAGAATTAAATACTAATTTGAATGACGATGAAGTCGAGTTTACTGAAAGTACAAAATTTCTAGGTATTACGCTAGATTCTCGACTGCAATGGGATCCACCATATCGAAGCCTTGTCAAGTAGACTTAGTTCAGCGGCATTCGCTGTTAAGAAAATAAGGCTTAGACTTTGACTTACTGCAGAGAAACGTGGTCACTAACTATGGGTCTTATAAGAAGGATCATGGTAATCCATCGTGCAATGGAGAGACCCGTGCTCGGCATTTCCTCACGTTCCTGTATCGTTCCCGTTTCGTTACGGTTTTGTTTCCGTTTCGTTCCCGTTCCATTCCGTTCCGTCCCTTTCCGTTCCCGTTCGTTCCCGTTCGTTCCCGTTCGCGTCCCGTTCCCGTCCCGTACTCCTTCCGTTCCTTTTCCCGGTACCGTTCCCATCCTGTTCCTGTCCCTTTCTCTTTTCCGTTCCGTTCCCGTTCCCTTTCAGTTCCCGTTTCTTTCCCTCACCGTTTCCGTTCCGGCCCGTTCCGTTCCCGTCCCATTCTCGTCCTGTTCCCGTTCCCGTTCCTGTTCCCGTGCTCGTGCCCGTGCCTGTTCGCGTTCCCGTTACCTGGATGTGCATGTCCAGGTACAGGTCCATGATGTGTCATGTCCACCGTGTTGGATTTCAAAATAAATGTCATTTTCGAAATCACCATTCCATGAAACCTCAAGAACGACATCCACATCGATTTTCATGTTTACTTACCCCATTTACACCCTAAGGGATGATTTTCAAAATAACAAAATATGTGTTTGCCTATTTATTTTTAGACATGCTCCTACGAATTTTAAAGTTGTAATGTCTATTTTGAGAGGAGCTCGGTGGCGCAGTGGTTTAGCGCCTGGCCCAGCGATTGCGTAAGTTAAGCAACGTTCGCAAGGGTCGGTCATGGGATGGGTGACCAAAAAATTGTAATATCGCGAACTCCTCCGTGCTTCAGAAGGCACGTTAAGCCGTTGGTCCCGGCTGCATTTGCAGTCGTTAATACCCACCAATCCGCATTGGGCCCGCGTGGTGGGTTATGACCCGTCCTCCTTATCCACCCATAAGGAAGGCCTGTGCCCCAGCAGTGGGGACATCAGAAATGGCTGATGGACAATGTCTATTTTATATTCTTTTTCCATACATTTGAACCTCATTTTCACCCCTTTAGGGGTTAAATCATGTCCACCGTGTTGGATTTCAAAATAAATCTCATTTTCGTAATCACCATTCCATAAAACCTCAAGAACGACCTCCACATAGTTTTTTATGTTTACTCACTCCATTTACCCCCTAAGGTGTTGATTTTCAAAATCACAAAATATATGTTTGCTTATTTATTTTTAGACGTGCTCCTACGAAGTTTAAAGTTATAATGGCCATTTAATATTTTTTTCCATACAAAATTTTCACCCCATTTTCACCCCTTGAGGGTTAAATCATGTCCACCGTGATGGACTTCAAAATAAATGTCATTTTTACAATCGTCATCCCAGAAAACCCCAATAACGACATCCGTATCTATTTTTAGGTTTACTCACCCCATTTACCCCCTAAGGGGTTTATTTTCAAAATCACAAAATATGTTTGCTTATTTATTTTTAGACGTGCTCCTACGAAGTTTAAAGTTGTAATGTCCATTTAATATTATTTTTCCATACAAAATTTGAACCCTATTTTCACCCCTTGAGGGGTCAAATCATGTCCACCGTGTTGGACTTCAAAATAAATGTCATTTTTGCAATCGTCATCCCAGAAAACCCCAATAACGACATCCATATCTATTTTTAGGTTTATTTACCCCTTTTCACCCCCATTTCATCCCCGTAGGGGTTAAAATACTAACAATAACAATATACTTTGCGTTAGATTTCCATCCATAAGCCTAAATAATATATTTAGCAATTTTGACTTCGAAATAAAGGATTTTCTTCATTACACAACTTCATCCCCCTTTTGACCCCTTCGGGGGTAGAATTTTGAAAAACGCTGAGACCCGTATTTATTAATTTTCAATCGTTAGCCTAAACACAAAATTTGACGATCCTAGCTTCAAAACTGAGGGACTTTCATACAAACTTTCATCCCTTATTTCATCCCCTTAGGGATATAATTTTCAAAAATCCTTCCTTAGTGGATGCCTACACTGTATAAGGTATCTGTGTGCAAAATTTCAAGTCTCTAGGTCCAGCGGTTTGGGCTGTGCGTTGATAGATCAGTCAGTCATTCAGTTTACGATTTTATATATTAAGATTTTGTGCAAAAAAACTTTAAACAGCTGCTCTATTGTAAAGTATGTGATTTGCAGTTTCAATACTATTCGTTGCGGCAGTCGATTTATTACTGTCACTGCTAAAGTGTAGGTAGGTTGAAAAGGGGCAAGAAGTAGTAGCTAATTTCTATAACAGCATAATGTTGATGGACTATTCTGTAAAACACAATAAAAATTCTTACTCGGAAGTAGCTGGAAGTATAACTAATAGACTCGTTATTCCTACTAATATTATAAATGTGAAAGTTTGTGGGTTTAGATGTTTGGATGTTTGTTCCTCAATCACGCAAAAACTACTAAACGGATTTGGTTGAAATTTGGCACACATATAAAAGATAGCCTGGATTAAAACATAGAATATTTTTATCCCGATATTCTTACAGGAACGGGAACCACGCGGGTGATATCCAAAAATAGTTAATGATTCAAGGCGCAATTAATAGTAATAATAAAACAGAAAACAATATAAAGTTATGACACAGATACGTGATCTTACCTGCACGGCTAGCACAACTTATAATAAAGTGACATAGACCGTGACTCGACAAAGGTTTCTCGCGACTCGACAAACGTTTGTCACTTTTCGTAGCACAACTTTACAGAGTGAGCAAATCACCGTTGCTATGCGACGGTATGATGCTACGCGACATGGCTATCTCGACGGCGACATACATGTGTTGCCATTGGAACAAAATAAGTAATTACTATCATATTATTCTCATACGAAAACACTTTGTTTACATGGGTCAAGCGATTAAGTTATAACTAAATGGGCAACTTAATTTTAAGTTAAAATTTAGTGAAAAGTCATTCACACGGTCTTGAAAAGTAGCGTCATCTATTTTGGTAAACAGACTAATAGGTGCGATGACGAGCGAGCGTAGCGAGGGTCCCGTTGGTCTAAGGGTTTAAAGATGTCCTCCAACGCAGCTGTGAACAGTTTCGGAGAGATAACGTCTCCCTGTCTCACACCTCGCAGCAACTGGATAGGATTTGTGGTCTGGTTCAGTACTAGGATCGACATGGTGGCATTTTCGATAAGTATCTCAACACCTCGATATTACCTGTAGTCCACTTAGCACCTTGGAGAGACTAAAGTACCGCCCAGGTTTCTATCGAATCAATGGCATTCTCATAGTCTACTCCTCGGTCTTCTGTATAACCTACCGCAGAGTACGGATGTGCTCTATGGTGCTAAAGCTTTTTCGGAACCAGGCTTGTTTGGGAGATTGGAAGTCATCGAATCTGCGAACGAGACGATTCGTCAGGACTCTCGAAAACAACTTATAGCCATGACTCAAAAGTGATATGGGTCTGTAGATCCTTAAAAAAGACTTGTCACTGCTGCGACTGCGCGCTGTGCTGTGGCAGATAAAACTGCGCGTAAACGTCACCACTGACGAGCAATTAATCGCTGAGCGATTTTTTGTTGTCCAGAATAGAACACATGGAGTTTAATACGTAAACGCCCACGAGCTACAAAAAGTAGCCCACACATAGCTCGGCGACTAATCGCCCACGAAATGACACTGACAAGAGTGACAAGCGGCTTTAACCCTAAAAGACACTACATTTTTTTTTATTGCTGACATCATTATTTTTGTAATGGTATAGCTTGCAATAAAAAGTAATAAGGGAATTATTATTAAGCGCTAAGTCTTCTGTAAGCTTGTACGTTCCTTCGGTGAGTGCGCTGAGAAGTATGGCCACAGAATAACTAATAGTACAAGTACAGAAGCAGCACTCTGCGAAGTCATTTAAATAAAAAGCGACTTTTGCTCCGATACAATAAAGTGCAATTCAGGTCGCGCAGCGCTAATGGCCTACAGTTATATTCACCTAGTAGGTGCCTCTCTTTCTATCGCGTGCTCTTACCTTTTCTGATGACGCAACGTTAGGGTTGTCTTCGTGTAAATGAACTGTGTAGCATATATCATAATGTGAAAAACGTCAATTATTTATTGGTTTTTGACTTCGAGCAACAAAGGCTTCGTTTCGTCACGAAGGGAGAAGCCTTAGCGATTATTACTCTATTCAAATTATTCTGGCATTTTTTGCGGGGGGGGGGGGGGGGAATGCACACAAGTGCAGTTCCGCATACCCACATACAACACATAAAACAACACTGTAATGACGACACTCACACATAAAAAATAAAACAAAACAGCTAAAATTTGTGTACGGATGAGTCACACATCAAAATATGACACGTTTTTGACATAAAGGGCTGGGCTCAACTGTCGAATGCAGCAATATCGATACGGAAAAAGGAATAAAGGTTACAAACTCAATCATTTTACGATGGGGTGAATAACAACAAAGAGGTCATTTTTATACGCTCGAGCTTTATACAAAAAGCTCGAGAGTGTAGGTGATTGGGTTGGGATTAATGTCTACCCAGGGAAGTTGGGCTCAGGCTGCTGACACTGAACATCGCTCCATGACAGTACTGCCATCTGCACACCCAACAATTTGAATTTTGAAAGATACCGACCGACTGTTGTATAAAAAAATAGCAAACTGATTTTGATAATGTCGTCAATATAGTAAAATATATCATTATTTTTCTAAGAAACTGTACATTCAATGTCTCAAAAATGGCTTCATCATCCCTGATTTATCATAACATGATACCTCATTCGAAGTGGTAGGTATATTGTAGCGTTGTTTTTCGTTGTTTTGGTCGATTTCCTTAAAGGGAAAGCTTTTTTGTAGTATAAAGATACTTGTTCCCATTAATGATAAAATTTTATTCCTCGGCAGTATGCATGATGTCTTTTTCCTTATTTCCGTAAAAAGTCCAATTCGAATTTTCGCGTCATTCAAAATCGTTACTTGTTGTAGTATTCAAAATTCAAAATATTTTATTCAGTCTAGGCTGTTACAAGCACTTGTGAATGTCATAGAAGCTACGCCATCGGTTCGCAAACCCTAAGCGGGAGACCTTGTAACGAGAAGAACCGGCAAGAAACTCGTCAAGGGCTGCTTTTTTCTCCCTGTATATTTCATACAGAGTCGTCAACATTGAAAAATGAGCTCTACGTTTAAAGTGAGGTCATTTTCCATCACAATAATTAACAAAAGTTTGCACACAATGGGTAGGTAGGTTAAAATTAAATATATCTACTACATTCAGATAGGTAAATATGAAAGTAAATAACTTTCAACTAGTTGAGAAATCACTCTGTCTGCTACTCGAACCAAAAAACACTTGATGCAAGACATAAAAAGTAAAAACGCAATTCTTACAATTCAATATGCGTTAAGATAGGTACTCAGAAGCAGACCCATTCCCACTGGCAGCACCCAGTGATGTGGCAACACTGCTACTATAAACATCGTTAACTCAGCTCCGTATCAAATTTCGTCTAAATTACTTATTTCCGGCTTAAAACTTCTCAAAAGTCTTCTATAAGTGTAGTTCGCTCTGAAAGAAACCTGTGATATCATTGTTGGCGTTTTCGACTGCTGTGGAACATCGGATTACTTACAGCTAAGTCCGTATTTATCTACCTTTATATTTAAAAGACTTAAAAGTACAAAAAGTGGGACCGCTACCCCCAAACTTGTTTACAAAGTGAATGGTCAAAATCAAGTGACAGTCAACATTTCGGTTTTGACAGCGTCAAATGCGCAAAAGTGTTGCCACCTTAGAATTTTTCCCCAATTCTCGGGTATTCTTCAGGAAGGTTAATTTGATTTCGAGAAGGGTTGATTTGACAACTACTACTGATCCTTGTACCGACAATTACCAACAATGGTCAACTGTGGCGCATGTGGCAAGTTCCTGTCAGCGACAAGTGGCGTTGCTTGCTCTCTGTGTCCGGCAAAATACCACAAAGTGTGCGTGGCCTCGGACAAGGCTCAAACCACCAAGGACTGGGTTTGCCCCAACTGTAAGAGGGGTGCAAGGAAGGGTGACAACAGTCAGACGCCGGTCAAAGGAATGTACGGCAGGCCACCACAGGGCAATAGTGACTTTGTTTCACCGCAGCAGGAGGTTCATCGTACGGAAGTCCCCCCAGATCCTGAGCTCGCCGCATTCATGGCTGAGATGCGGGAGTTCCGCAAGGAGATGACCCGCATGGACGGCTTCGAACGGAGACTGGACGTACTGGAGAAACGAGCTCCTGAAGTCGTATCCGGAGGTACCGCCGAGCTGGAACGCACCGTCGCCGAACTGAAGCGGGAACTCAACGACCGCGACCAGGAATCCCTCCTGGCTGACCTGGACATCGGACAGCTGCCGGAGGAGAAGGGCGTGAGCATCATCCAGTCCGTGACCGTACTCGCCGCGCAGCTAGGCGTTTCCTTGGAGGAGCGCGACGTGGTGTTCGCGGAGCGTGTGGGCGCGCCGCCGGCCGAGGCGGGGGGCCGCCCGCGCCGCGTCGTGGTGCGCCTACAGCGCCGCCACCTGCGAGACGAGCTGCTGCGCGCCGCGCGCGTGCGTCGCACAGGCCTTGCATCGGCCACAGGATCTCGGGTCTTCATCAATGAGCGCTTGACCCGCACGAACCGCCAGACGTTTCGGCGTGTCCGCGAGGAGTGTCGCAGCCGGCAGTGGCGCTACACTTGGACGAGAGGCGGCCGCATCTTCGCTAGGCAGGGAGACGGGATGCCAATATTTCAGTTCCGTTCTGACGAGGACTTTGATCGCGTTTTCGGGCCTCGGGTGGCCTAATGTCCTGAAATATAAAACGACTGTTAAACATTATGATTTCTGTGCTTGCTTTATGTCCTTCATCAGTGTTTTAATATTAGTGTATTTACCTTTGTGCCAACTCTCCATAATCTTTTTTCTCATTGTATCTGCCGAATTATTATGTATTTGTACATTATTTTTTTCATCACTGTTTAAGAGTCCACCAAATAAAACTAACCAATTGAAGTCAAATATTTATATAGTTTTGAACATAGTCAATGTAGGTGCAACTTACCATTGTATAATTATCTTTGGCTCTGACTCGATTACAGATCTTCAAGCAATTTCTCTATTTACACTATGTACAATTTTTCTCAAATTATTTACAGTTTTCATTGAAACTTATTATCTTACCACTAACTACATTTACATTTTGTTAAATAAAAAAACTACAACTAATTTTTAATGATGTGCTCTAAGAACCTTACAGTTGGTATTTTTAATGCTGGGTCACTGGGTACTAAACATGAGGAATTTATAGTGGCCATGCAGGAAACGGCTCCGGATCTTATGGCGATAAACGAGACTTGGCTGAGTTTAGGACAAGACGACAAGGCTCCTAGGTTGCCAGGGTACCGTCTGCAGCATGTTCCGAGATCTGACGGCCGTGGTGGAGGGGGGGTAGGATTCTACATACGTAGAGGCATAAACGCTCGTACCTGCCATCACGCCAGCACGATTGGAGTGGAACAGATGTGGTTGAGTGTGCGTGTCAATAACCAAAACATTGCTATTGGAACCGCCTACAGACCCCCGAGGCAGAACGTTAACATCTTTCTAGACGCCATGACATGCTCCATCATCTCCTTGGCTAATTTCGATCATATAATTTTACTAGGTGACTTTAATATCAACCTCCTTGACCTGAACAGCAGTATGGCTAAGCTATTCAATCAATTTTTACATACCATTAACCTGTTTCAACTGGTGGAAGAGCCCACCCATTTTACAAACCATAGCGAAAGCCTTATAGATGTGATCTGTACAAATACACAGGTAGTTAAAGTCAATGTCAAATATACTCCCGACTTGGGAGGTCATGCGATGGTGGCAGCTGAATTTAAAATTAAAAATGAGAGACAGCGTCCTCGCTGGCTAACTTTCAGACCAATGAAGGATATTCTTGTGGATCAATTTAATTCAGATCTTGACTCCATTAAATGGAGCAGTTACAACGAGTTGGAGGATGTGAACACTTTAGTAGCGGCCTTTACTCTCTGTGTGAAGACGTTATTTGACCTCCATGCTCCCATCAAGAAAAGGAAATTCAAACACCCTCCTCATCCATGGGTAACGGACACAGTAAGATCTATGATGAGCATTAGAGACAAATACCACAGTAATTACAGGAAGTCAAGTGTCTCAAAAGATCTATCAGTGCCATTGGAAAAAGTAGCAGCCCTAAAAAAAGGTACAAGACGATGAAACAAATAGTAACAAATGCTATTGAAAGTGAGAAAAAATGTTTTTTTAACAATCCCATAAATAATAATTTGAATAATTCTAAGAGACTATGGCAAAATTTGAGAAATACATTATTACTAAATAAGAAAAAATCTGAATTGGATCTCCCTACTTATCTGGCCAAGCCAGATCTAATAAACGCACATTTCCTTAATACACCTGGGGATAATGGAGTGTCAATATCTCAACTTACTTATTTGGAATACCTCCGACATGGCGCTGCAACTTTCTCATTGCACCCAGTTAGCGAGGATCTGGTATTAAAGACCATTAAGAGCTTTAAATCCAATGCTCAAGATGACGATGGCATCTCTTTGGAGATGTTGCAACTTACCCTCCCCCAATCATTGCAAACTATAACCACCATAATTAACAGGTCGATAGAGGAATGCACGTTTCCTGAGTGTTGGAAGATTGCAGTGGTCAAGCCGCTTCCAAAGAACACCCAGCCGGATTCATTACAGGACCTCCGACCCATCAGTCTGCTCTCTTGTGTTTCTAAGATCTTGGAAAAAGTAGTCTGCGAGCAACTGACTAAATTTTTGGAAGACCACAACATACTCCCGCAATTACAATCTGGCTTTCGCAGAGGCTATGGTACCGCTACTGCTTTGGCTGATGTGGTTGACAATCTTCTTACAGGTCAGGATCAGGGATTAATGAGCGCG
The DNA here is from genome assembly GCA_943789525.1 of Agriphila geniculea. Lineage (NCBI taxonomy): Eukaryota > Metazoa > Arthropoda > Insecta > Lepidoptera > Crambidae > Agriphila > Agriphila geniculea. Next base: position 6,265,706 of record OX038870.1, read on the forward strand.
ATGGTCTTGCTTGATCTCTCACGCGCTTTCGATACAATCAACACAACTCTGTTGTTGTCAAAGTTGTCATACTATGGTGTTGACGCAAAAGCACTAAAATGGATGAATAGCTATCTCTCGCACAGGCAGCAGTATGTGGAGCTAACCAAGGCTGATGGGTCTAAGGCCCAATCTACCCATCTACCCGTAACACGTGGCGTGCCCCAAGGGTCGATCTTAGGCCCTGTCCTCTACGTTTTATACAGTGCAGACATCACTAGAAATATTAATCATTGCAAATATCATTTATGCGCAGATGATCTGCAATTATACCTTTCTTTTCCACCCTCTGAGGATACTGCAGCTATGGCAAAAATAAATAACGACCTATCTCAAGTGGCTGTTTGGTGCCAACGAAATTGCTTGACCCTAAATCCCAGAAAGTCAAAACTTATCTTATTTGGTACTAGACACAATCTACACAGCTTCGCGAATAACTGCCCATCATTCAATGTCACACTTAATGGGGAAAACATTGAAGAAGTTAAAAAGGTTAGAAATCTGGGGTTGGTTCTGGATGGCCGCCTAAATTTTGAAGAACATATTGCTGAATGCGCTCGAAACTGCTTTTATCGCCTTAGGTTATTATACAAAGTACGACCATACCTAAGCGAAGAGCTAAGGATTCGGTTGTGTGAGTCGTTAGTATTGTCCAAACTAAATTATTGCGACACCGTATACGGACCATGTTTACTGTCCCGAACCAAAAAGCTCATCAAACGTGTGCAAAATGCTTGCGCTAGATTTTGCTTTCACATACCGCCTCGTACACATGTAACTCCTTTTCTTAATGCTGCAAATCTGCTCAAGATGGAGGCTCGTAGGAAACTGCACTTTGCATCGATGTTATTTGACATCATTAATTTCGGTAAGCCTCAGTATCTTTATGACAAGCTGGTATGGGCATGGGCATGCAGCCGGTATCCAAAAAGAGTATGTACTCATACCTTTTCAACTCCCAAGCATCGTACTATGGCCTTTCGTGGGTCATTTAGATTCGCGGCGTCTCGGTGCTGGAATGACCTCCCACCACCAATGCGTGACCTAAAAACGAAACATACTTTTAAAAACACTTAAAATACTATCTAATCGAACAGCAAAAGCGTTTTGATTAAGTTAACTACCATGTCGATTATTTAATGTGCTCCATAGAGGAATTTAGATATAGGTTACAGTGTACTCACTTTTGGGTTTTCACGACTTTCATAGCTTTCGAAGGCCCAGCCGCCGCCACGCCGCCGCAACTTCTTGGGAAAGTATGTAGGTACATATTCTCCGCATCATTTCTTAATCACTTGAGGACACACTAGGTCCTTTCATCCATGTGGCAAAACATGATTGCCACGTCGACGCCTCGTGTTTTAGAAATATGACCATTACCCACCGCATTTAATTTATTTTTTCTTTGTTTTATCATTCTTGTTAATGTCATGAATGGCAGTCACAGTCAGTCAACGTCAATCAATGTCACTCTCACAGACTAACTAATGTCACCTCATCTTTATTCCACAGTGAATATACTTAACTTACTAGTTGAAATTTTTTATTTAATTTCTTATATTTCTTTTTTCCCTTTAATTTGTAAAAAGAAATCATGTTACCAAGTGCTAGTGCTCCTACGATTAATTTTATTTATTTGCATAATTTTATTGTTTTGTGTTATAATAATCTCTATCTTTGTGTTGCGTCTAAGTATTTGTTCTTTTTTTTATAAATTTTGTGTCAAATCACTCTTTAGGCCCTGTCAGAATACCAGTGCTTCTGGGTCATCCTGAACATCAACGAATGACCCAGAAGTTAATTTTGCTGAGACAGGGCCCATTAGCAGCACACTTTTGTTTATATTCTACGATTTATTAAGTTTTTTTTTCTTTCTTGTCTGTAACTCGTTCCAATGTATACTTTTTTCCTCTGTGTTGTTTAATAAACGTTTTCTATTCTATTCTATTCTATTCTATACTTCCCCCACTCCGAGGGCCTTTGCTAGGAGCTCTTATCGCAAGGGTTGTTATCCAATTTGCTTTCCTTTTTCATACTGTGGACCTCAAAGGTTAATATGAGAACCGGCCTTTTAGCAGTCCTGTTTGAGTACGTTCTTGGACCGTGATTTCGTTGTGTTCGCTGACACTGCTTCGGCGGGCCGTGCAACGGGATCTATGGGGGGGTACCTACCATCCATCTCTCTCTTAGCGTGGTTGTTTTATGTCATTGGAAAACTTCTAATTTCACGCATGGATTGGTCATGGGATGGGTGACCAAAAATGTATTATCTTGAGCTCCTCCGTGCCTCAGAAGGCACGTTAAGCCGTTGGTCTCGGCTGCGATTGCAGTCGTTAACATCCATCAATCCGCATTGGGCCCGCGTGGTGGGTTATCGCCCATCCTCCCACCTATAAGGAAGGCCTGTGCCCCAGTAGTGGGGACATTAAAAATGGCTGATGGTCAACTATAAATACTAAGTATAAAGTACTGCTAGGTACCTATTTGTTTTATCGCAGTCAATGGTAAAAAGTAGAGTACACAACTCGTGAAAAAAAAATCATCTCGGTTCTTTGTATCCCTCGAACTAAATTCCCTTTTTATTCACTTGTTGTATAATCTACTATTTCGACATTTATTTCGCGATATCTGTCGCGTCGCGCTCACATCAGTGTGGAGCAAATCATGCAACAATCTCGCAAATGAATTTGACGCATAATCAGGGCCAGATTGACCAACACTTTATCGACAAACATTATTTAACGGTAACATCACTAAGTTGCCCATCGGCGAGAACTCGGATTTATCTAGCGACAGATCTGAAATTTGTACGGACGAGCCAATGGACAGACCCGATGTCACTGAACAAATTTGACAACTAATGAAGAATAAAATATACGAATTTAATGTTTAAATAAAAACAGAATAAAATAAATATTTAAGGGAGGCTCCCATACAACAAACGTGATTTTTTTACCGTTTTTTGCTCGATATTAATAACGACAACAGGAAGACTATTTTAATTTTCACAGATGATGTATTTCTATTGCCCCTATAACAACAAATACTAAAAACAGAATAAAATTAATATTTAAGGGCGCTCCCATGCAACAAACATTGATTTTTAGCATTTTTTTTGGTACGGAACCGTTCGTGCATGAGTCCGATTCGCACTTGGCCGGTCTTTTTTATTTTTGTCTAAAAATCGTAAAGCGGTTTACAGAATACATCTACCTACCAAGTTTCAACTGTGTAATCCTAATATTTTTAGAATAAAGTGGCTGTGACATACGGACGGATAGACAGACATGACGATTCTATAAGGGCTCCGTTTTTTGCCATTGGGCTAAATAACCCTAAAAAGTACAGCAGATTATGAATCACAGATTAAAGATTTTAAAAGGTATACAACTTTAGCATTACAGGCTGGGTCTCTTTTGTCAAACATTGTTTTTGTAAGAGTAAAGTTAACCCATGAGATACAGTAGGAAAATCTATACCCTAATAATTATTAGGGTAATTACCCTGCCGGATAATTTTTACCCTAAATCTAGGGTAAATTACCCTAAGCTGGCACCACTGTACTCAAAATCCGTCGATGCGATGCGGCCCGGCCCATCACAGTGTGCTATAGGAGCATTTTGCGATGCGCTGCGGCCCGGCCCGCCCCGTTGCGACCCGCCTAAATGTGCGTTAACCTCTATTCTTACTTTTCTTAATGAGGATGGCAACGCAAAGCTAATTGTAGATGTCGCCTCGTACGTTTGTTCCTAAGATAGTTCAAAACAAATCTATAGGAAAATAGGTATTTATTTTGTGGTATTTTTTTACCGAAAAGGACCCATTGACCCAAAATGGGTATAAAATAATATTCTACAATGCAAATGTTAGAATTGAAAGACAAATTAAGGCGTTTTTATTTTTACTAAATTTTTTAATTTTTTCTTAATATCCAGATTTTTTGGTAATTTGTAAGTGCCAACATTTTTACAGTTTATTACACAGAATTGGGTCATTTTAAAGCTATAAAAAATTTTTAAAAGTTAAAGCCCTTTGTTTTGGCGGTTTTCGTGGAACAAGCGTACGTAGCGCCACTTCGACAGTTGCCTTCCCCATTGGTTGTGTTGCGCTACTTTTGCGTTCAGATCAGGTTTTATTGGATTAAATTCGTAAAACTTGGAATATTGGAAGTAATTTTTCAAAAATAAAATACGCTACCACAGTCGTGTTTGAATTTTTAAGCGCGCTCATTGGTGGATGCGCCTCAGTAGGTAGTTAGAGTTTGCGGGCAAAATCTAACTACTGAGTTTTTTGACCAATCAGAGATCACCATCGAAACTAGCGCGAAACTGGGGAGTTAGATTTTGCGCGCAAAATCTAACTACTGAGTTTCTAACTAGACCAATCAGAGATCATCAAAACTCGAGAGTTAGATTTTGCTTATATGCGACCGCTAAAGGGGTTTTTGATTGGGTATTTCATAGACTTGTTTTTTAAAAAAACCCTATCAATACGGTAACCCTATTAATACGGTAACCCTATCGAAAGGGGTTACCCTTTCGATATATACAAAAAAAACATTGTTTACCCAAAAAATATAAATGAAGTTCTAAAGGTTTACCGATACTACCTACTTAACTAAATACCTACATTTCTGGATTTAAGGATTCAATTAGGGCATCCAATCTCGGTATACCGAGATCTCGAAATACCGAGATCCCGCGTCATTTTTCAGTCCCGCAAGGAGCGAGATTACCAGCGCGGGATCCGCGGGATTAGCGGGATTGGAAAATAGCATAGAAACGTCCTCTCGCAAGCCTTTTTTATTAAAATTCTTTTCGTTTGCTTAAGAAAATACTTTAATTGCATAGTTAAAATAATCAAAAGGAATAAATTAATGATTTCCGATTTTTATTTTAGGGTGGTTCGATGAGCTCAGTAGCGCCACGAACTGAAATAAATCAATTAGGTTTTATCAAGGGCTTAGATTAAAAGTTTTGATAATATTGCACAAAATGCATTTTACTGCATTTTCTAAATATAATTTCAAGAACTCAAACTTAAGCAATAAGTCGCACATCTCAATAGTGCCAAAAGTGGCCACATTTAGCAATATCGAGATTAATAACTTATTGCTTATATTTGATGAAGCCATGAAAAAATATTAAAAAATTGCACTTTAATCTTCTATTTGCGCAAAATAACCAAAACATTCATTCTAAGCCCTTGATAAAACGTAAATGATTTATTTCCATTGGTGGCGCTACAGAGCTCATCAAGCCACCTTAACATATAAATACCTCTTTCATCTTACACCTGCGGGATCCCGTAAATTCCGAGATCTCGCGGGATCGTAAATCATCGGTCCCGCAAATACCGAGATTACAAATAACATGCGGGATTGGATGCCCTAGATTCAATAACCGGTTCAGTTCCGCAATAGTATGGTGGCGGTGGCATAAAAACTGCCTTAAATTCAACATATAGTCTAATGTGGCGTTAACTGTACATCTCATTATATCAGCCGCACGACACCCACTGCTGGGTATAGGCCTCCCCTAAGGATCTCCACGACGATCGGTCCTGCGCTGCCCGCATCCAGTGGCTTCCCGCGACCTTCACCAGATCGTCGGTCCACCTTGTCGGGGGCCTACCCACGGAGCGTCGTCCGGTGCGCGGTCGCCATTCCAGAACCTTTCCGCCCCAACGGCCATCAGTTCTTCTCGCTATGTGTCCTGCCCATTGCCACTTCAGCTGAGCAATCCTTCGAGCGATGTTGGTTACTTTAGTTCTCCTGCGGATCTCCTCGTTTCTGACTCGATCACGCAGGGAAACGTCGAGCATGGCTCTCTCCATTGCACGCTGGCTGACCTTGAGCCTCCTTATGAGACCCATAGTTAGCGACCACGTTTCACTGCCGTAAGTCATCACTGGCAACACACACTGTTCATAGACTTTCGTCTTGAGACACTGAGGTAAATCGGACGCGAAGATTTTTCGAAGCTTCCCGAATGCTGCCCACCCGAGTTGGATTCGACGAGAGATCTCTTTCTCAAAGTTGGACTTACCTAACTGGACTGCCTGTCCTAGGTATACGTAGTGGTCAACAACTTCAAGAGTAGTGTTCCCAACATGGCCATTTGACATAATTTTCGTCTTATCCATGTTCATCTTGAGACCCATTCTTTGGGAAGCACCACGGAGATCTTCGAGCATTATGTTCAGGTCTTCCATGGTCTCAGCCATAAGGACTATATCATCGGCAAAACGAAGGTGTGTTAGGTACTGGCCATTAATGTTGATGCCGAGTCCTTTCCAGTCCAAGAGCTTAGAGATATCCTCCAAAGCAGCTGTGAACAGTTTCGGAGAAATAACGTCTCCCTGTCTCACACCACGCTGCAGTTGGATAGGACGTGTGCTCTGGTTCTGTACTCGGATCGACATGGTGGCATTTTTGTATAAGTACCTCAACACCTCGATATACCTATAGTCGACTTGGCACCTTTGGAGAGACTGCAGCACCGCCCAGGTTTCAATCGAATCAAAGGCTTTCTCATAATCCACGAACGCCAAGCATAGTGGCAGATTATACTCTTCGGTCTTCTGTATAACCTGCCGCAGCGTATGGATGTGGTCTATGGTGCTAAAGCCTTTTCGAAATCCGGCTTGTTCGGGAGGTTGGAAGTCGTCGAACTTGCGAACGAGACGATTCGTAAGGACTCTCGAAAACAACTTATAGACATGGCTCAGAAGTGAGATGGGTCTGTAGTTCTTTAAGAGGGACTTATCACCCTTTTTAAAGAACAAAATCACCTCACTTATGTTCCATGCCTTCGGCGTTCTGCCGTCGACGATGACGGAATTGAAAAGCTTCTGGAGGACTTTAAGTATCGGCTTACCGCCCGCTCTCAGAAGTTCTGTAGTGATTCCGTCGTCACCCGCCGCCTTGTTGTTTTTCAGCTGTTTGAGAGCCATACTAATCTCGTACATGCTGACGTCCGGGATATCTTGGGTATAGTGTCGGGTAAGCTTGGCTCTGGGGTCTTTAGCCTTGCTTTCAACAGGTGTCTGCGTGAAATATAACTGCCCATAGAAACTCTCGATCTCCCTCAGGATTTCAGGTTTCGATGAGATGATGCGTCCGTCGTCAGTTTTCAGCTTCGTCATCTGGCTTTGCCCAATAGACAGATCTCTCGCGAACACTTTGGAGCCTTTATTCCGCTCGATGGCCTCTTTAATACGATTCGTATTAAATTGGCGAAGGTCGCTCGTCAAAGACTTAGATATCTGTCTATTAAGCTGCCGATAACGATGAGCATCCGCTGAACTCTGGAGCCTCATTTCTCGTCTCTGTTCCATGGGTAGTAGTGTGTGGTCGGAGAGTTTCTTTAGCTTGGGACGGCGGGTCTTAAAGAACTTGGACCCTACCGTACGAACAGTATCCACCACCATGTTGTTTAGATCGTCCACATCTATGCTGTTCTCAAGGGCTTCGAAGCGGTTTTGGAGTTCGAGTTGAAAGCTTTCGGGGTTTTGGGTTTGGGCCGGTAACTGTACATCTAGCCTAGGTTTATTTGAAACGTAATTTTTTCACATTTAAGTACCTCGGTACACATTATAACCACAAAACTTGTAATGAAGTATTTAATCCTTCAAGCACAGAAAATGAGACAGTATATTTTCCATTGTTGTGTTGAGCGGCCCGATGGGGCCGCTCAAGCGTTGAAGGATTAGAAAAGACAACCCTGAAGTTGTTAGAAGTGGTAAGAGCTACACGATAGAAAGAGAGGCGACTTGTAGGTGAATATAACTGTAGGCAAGGAAGAGGTGTGCGACCTAAATTGCACTTTATTGTGTCTGGGCAAGAGTCGCTATTTATTTAAATGACTATGCGGAGTGAATTTTCTGTACTTAGTACAATTATATATTCTGTGCCGATTCAAAAATAGGTCCCCTGGGCTGAAAGACAGGAACCGCTTACCGTTAAAGGGGTTTTGATTGGGTATTTCATGAACCGCTTACCGTTAAAAGGGTTTTGGATTGGGTATTTCATTGACTTATTTTGAAAAACCCTATCGATTCGGTAAGCATTACCGAATCCGAAAACCCTATCGGAGAAATCCTATCATTTGCGAAGCCTTATCATTTGGGAAGGCTTTGAAAACACTTTCCCTAACAACAGGCTTAATAAAAAACACTATCGATAGGGAAACCCTATCATTTGGGAAGCCTTTTAATACGCTTTCCTTAACAAATAGTTTAATAAAATAAACACTATCGATAGAGAAACCCTATCGATACGGAAACCCTATCAATACGGAAACCCTATCAATACGGAAACCCTATCAATACGGAAACTCTATCGATACGGAAACCTATCGATAGAGAAACCCTATCATTTGGGAAGCCTTTTGGGTAACGTAACAATTGGCAATAAAATAATGGTGCGCATTTTGTAAAATTTGTCATCCATATTATTGTCTTTAGCATGCGCCCAACGTTTTTAGGTTTAAATTTTCTGTAGGTATAAATATTATAGGGTTAAAAATATTTACAGAAGAATTTATTTTTTACTTTTTAGTCTGTTTTTACTAGTCCGTTTTAATTTTTTTAGTCAGATTTTTTGTTGTAATAATTTAGTCCGTTTTAAAAACGTGTTTTTAAAAAGATTTTTTCAGTAAATTATTATTTTCTGCTTTTTAGTTCACGAGCTAAGACTAAAAATATACCATCTTCTATCGGAGCACTCGTCGAACGAGCCCAAACTCGATAGGGTTGCATGGTTTTATTACAGAGTCCGAGGGGACTTCTTTTGGCTCCATCATCAGACCCTGGAAACTATTTCCCAACAAAGTACTCGTCAAGACGATTCAAGTGAGCCCAAACTCGATGGGGGTAACATGTTTTTATTAAAGAGTTCATGTGTCCTTCGTCCGGCTCCATCATCAAATCCTGAAAACTATTACCTAACTTAGTACTTGACAAGACGATTCAAACGAGCCCAAACTCGATGGGGCTGTATGATTTTATTATAGACTTCCTATGGCCTTCTTCCGGCTCCATCATCAGATACTCGCACACTATTTCCCATTACATTACTCGTTAAGATGATTCAAACGAGCCCAAACCCGATTTGATTGCATGGTTTTATTACAGAGTCCCAGTGACCTTCTTCCGGCTCCATCATCAGACCCTGGACTCTATTTCCTAACAAAGTACTCGTCAAGACGATTCAAACGAGCCGAATCTCAATGGGATAGCGTGGTTTTAATAAAGAGTTCCTGTGTCCTTTTTTCGGCTCCATTATCAGACCCTGGAAACTATTTCTCAACAAAGAACTCGTCAAGACGATTCAAACAAGCCCATATTTGATGGGGTTGCACTGTTTCAATATTGAGTTTCTATGGCATGGCCTTTCAGCTTCATCAGACCCTGGACTTCATCTCCCATTAAAGTACTTATCAAGATGATTCTGACAAGCCCAAACACGATGGGGTTGTATGGTTTCATCTTAGAATTCCTGTGGCTTTCTTCCGGTTTCATCATCAGGTCAGCTAAATGACAGTATAATATTGCATTGCCTTCTAGGTCTGACCTATGTTTAAAGTTTCAAGTCTCTAGCTCATCGGGAAGCTAGTATATTATCGTTCGCAAACTTTGTGGAGAAACAAACAAACAAACACACAAACGAGAAAGTAACCTAATAAAAACGTGTTAATAACTATGACACCCATTTTTATCAACGCCATCTAACAAGCCTACAGTTTTTCGTCATTGTAAAAAGCCTTAATTACGAAGGTGTACAGAGTTCTTGGCACAATCTGTTGACCTGCCGATTGTGGCCATGTTTTTGTGGTGTATTTGTTCACATTAACAATGATAACCTTTTTGCTGGGGAAAAAATAACCACAGGGCCTTTTCTTTCTTTCTTTCAGAAACAACAATAACGAAGCGATTAGGCGATAGCAAAATAGAGAAGCACATTCGAGAATTCAGGTTAGAAACCGAATATTACATTAGTGGCATTATATTCATTCACATCACTTTGACTATAATATACAGGGTCATTGGAAAAATGACGTATTCCGGCTATGGGGTTATAGATGAGGTCAAAACAAATATTTTTTCTAATATAACTTTTTCTCAAAAAGTTAATAGTTTTTGAGTTAATTGAAATTAAGTACTTTTTTTACAAAAGTACGTTTTCAGACACATAAATTTAAAATGAAAGAGAACTACCCATTAGATTCCATTTTTTTTAATTTTGGGATAGAAAACAATCTTAGTAATGATAATTCATAAAAAAAACCAAAAAGCACAGGTGTTTATAAAAAACCGGCCAAGTGCATGTCGGGCCACGCGCAGTAGGGTTCCGTTCCGTAGATACATTATACCATACCATATTTTAATACCGCTATCATTTTTCGTCTGAAAAAATAACTTTGTTTTTCACAGTGTTTGTATGAATGACAAAGTTATATTTGCGGTTTTGGAAAATGTACTATATCTCGAAAACTAATTACTGTATTTCGTTCAAAACAATTTTCGTTGAAAGTGTTTATTAAGATCTATAGTTTATATTTTTTTTTAGATTTTTCACCCTCTTACTTTAAAAGTTAAAGGGGGGGGGGACACACATTTTACCACTTTGGCGGCATATATTTTTTAAACGGTTGACTTTAAAAAAAATAGTCTTAGGAACCTCAATGTCATTTTTAAAGACCTATCTATAGACACCACATGTATTGGTTTGATAAAAAAAAATATTTTCAGTTTCAGTTCCATGTATGGGGAGCCCCCCCTTAATCTTTTATTTTTTTTATTTTTGTATAAAAATCGTAAAGTGGTTCACAGAATACACCTGCCTACTTAGTTTCAACTATGTAGTCCTAATACTTTTGGAATAAAGTGGCTGTGACATACGGACGGACAGACAGACAGACAGACAGACATGACGAATCTATAAGGGTTCCGTTTTTAGCCATTTTGGCTACGGAACCCTAAAAAATCAGTCTTTAAATACTTTTAATTGTTTTATTATTCCAGATTTTTTTGTAAGTAGCAGCAAATATCTTTGAAAAAATCCAAGTAACTAAGCGTGCAAAATATTTTAAAAACATCACCATCTATTCAGCTTTCAGCTGAAGTATAGTCCGTGCCAGTTAAACTTGTATAAACGGTCATTGCCCTCTGCTGTACCAAGAATTCTTAAAATTTAGCGATAAATATCGTTCTTCATACTAAGCTGTCGCTAACGGCTCCGTAATTTTAAGCATAACATTTATTGTCATAATATCCCCTCGAAGTGGAAGGAAGCTCACATTGTTCCTCTTCATAAAAAGGATTCAAAGTGCAACGTGGAGAACTACCGTCCTATATCAATTTTGAATATTTTCGCAAAGTGTTTCGAGAGGATCGTTTACAAAATAATTTACCCTGTTTTAAAGTAAGGCATACCGGATGAACAGCACGGTTTTTTTAAAGGGAGATCAACACTATCTAATTTGGGCCTGTATATTAGTGATTTGCACAGAGGTATGGGCTTCCACTCTCAAGTTGACGTGATTTACACGGACTTCGAAAAAGCTTTCGACCGTGTAGATCACGTCATACTTCTACGGAAGCTATTTCAACTAGGAATTCGTGGAGATTTATACAGGTGGATCAAATCATATATTACTAACAGAAAACAAGCTGTAGTTGTAGGTGGAAGCCGCTCGGACTTCATCTCTATACCTTCTGGAGTACAACAACACAAGGGTCCTTGCTAGGTCCATTATTCTACATAGCTTACATTAGTGACATTGGCTCCTGTCTTAAACACGCAAAGCTTTTGCTCTATGCTGACGACACAAAAATTTATATGAAAGTCAGTTCGCAGGAAGATTGTCATAAATTACAAGAAGACTTGAATCGGCTTACGGAGTAGTACGTCAGATATAAAATTACCGTTAATGCAAAAAATTGTATGCATATTCAGTTTACAAGACGCAAACAAGCTATAGATTACGATTAATTACAAGCTTAACAATACAGTTCTAAGCAAAGTAAATGAAGTTAGAGATTCACGCATAAATTTGGACTCGAAATTAACATTTTCAAACCATTATCAGGCCATAATTGACAAATCTTACAAAAATTTAGGGTTTATTTTCAGAGTGACTAAGGACTTCAGAGATGCTTCCTGTATGAAAGTCTTATACTATGCATATGTTCGTAGTATTCTCGAGTATCGCTGTACAATCTGGAATCCACAGTACACTACACACGAACACGCTATAAAAAGGCTGCTAATAAAATTTTTAAAACGCTTAAATTATCGAACTAACAGTGGTCAGACTGATTACAGGGAATCCTGTCGCAAATACGGCCTAATTACGCTCAATGAAAGACGCCGTATGCGGGATATGACTGTTTTATTCGACATATACGCAGGAAATCTAGACTGTACAGAATTGGTCAATAGGATAATCACTTTAAATGCTCCCAATAAAAGGACACGTCACACTTAACTTTTTCATGTACCATTTGTAGGGACAAAGTAGGCAATGACATGTCCGTAAGATTGCCCAAAACCTACAACAAACGGTTTTCAGATGTTTACTATGTCCAGACCAGCGTTTAAAACTGCTTTATGTAGAAAATTATTTGCGGCACTCGAGCAACAGTAAATAGTTCCCAAAAATATTTTAATTTAATTTATGTTTGAAGGGGTAATTTAGAAATTCAATTCGAACTAATTTTATTAGCGGCTGCGACACTGACATTAATATGATTTAATTCCAATTTTCAATATTTTAATCTTATTTCCACCTTTGTGCGCCATGTAAGCCTACGTTTACATACCCACATACAGTGCGAGCGAATTTATTTTTACCTGCTATTTCTATTTATGAAGGAGGCAAACACGCATGCACAAACACACACAAACATACACGCATACACACGCACACATACACACACACCTATCATAAATAATACTTATAAATAATATTAAACTTAATATTTGTTTAAAATCATTCTTTTTGTAACCATTTATATATTTTGTTTACAAAGTGTTGTTTCCGTAATTGGCTTGTGTACTGTATAATTATACCAGCGTAAATGGTCTGTAAATGCTGTGGTAACAATGTTCAATAAATAAAATAAAAAATAAAAAAAATATATCATGATCCATAATTTTAATACCAATAATCATCATGTTGCATATTATCGCGACACATAAATTTTAAAAGTCCTAATATAGTGTAGGCTAAAATTGTTTGTCATAAGTATTAAAAGGTATAAATTTTGAAACGCAGAATAGCTTTAAGCAGAGTTTTAAAAAGCATAACCTATGTTAAGCATAATGATCACAACGAATAATATCTTAACGCTTATTTTGTTTAAAGCATAATGAATGTATAGCATATAATCAAAAGGAATAATATAATTACGAATATTTTTTTTGAGTTTTATTTTCTTAACCATGTCAATTATTAATAAGCAGGCATGCAGCATGCGAGCACGCACGCAGCATGCAAGCATTATACAAGCAGGCATGCTGCATGCCAGCAAGCATTCGGCATGCAAGCAAGCATGCGGCAGGCAAGCAAGCATGCCGCATGCAAGAAAGCATGCAAGCAGGCATGCAGTATGCAAGCAGGCATACAGCATGCAAGCAGGCATGCAGCATGCATAGTTTCTGTCACGGCTCCGGCGCTGCGGGGCTCTGGCAGTCCCACGCGAGTTTATCGTCGCAAATGGTTTTCGGTCACCTGCTCCTAAGCTCGCGGGCTGCTTTACTCCTCGGCGCCTACGCGGGCTTAAATTACACTAGTATTGTTGAGGTCGGGGAGAGCATAATGTTTTTGGTTTTTTATGGTCAATGACTTATGTCAGGATTGTCATATATTTTATAACGGTTATCGAGTGAAATACAATTTTACGTTACATTTTTTAGGTATTTCATTTTAACGATTAAAATGTCGGAGACCGAGAAGGGTCTCCAACAAGTATAGTCGGGTTGTGCTAGTTGGAATCTGTGTGATAATTCGGTTTAATCAATAAGATTTAGGACTAAATAATTTATGCCATACAAAATTACAGAATAAATTAATTGTGACACGTATAATTATGGTCAAAAATTTTAGGACTACCTATAATATGCTAAATAAAATTAGGTTTTTCTATAGTTATGGCAAATAAAATTATGCTAAGGGATTTTAGGACTGCCTAATATTATGCCAAATGAAATTAGGGATTTAATTTGTTATGCTTCCTAATAATATGTCTTTAGACTGTTATATGCTACTTAAAAGTTAATAATAAAAAACGGAAACTTCGCTATTGTATTTTATTATGTATAACTTAACCATACTTACCATTATAAAAAAAAACATTTAAGTAATCATCACAATAGAATTACTGTCTCTCAATGTAGTAAATCTCTCATATTAGATTAAACGTTGGAATAAACATACTTTCAACTTCATTTGCCTACATCTCAAAATAATCAACTCCATGTGGTAAGGATCCTTTTCGCGTTACATGGTCCTAATTAAGTATTACCGAGATCACAAAGCGGTTACGGATGCTTTAACTTATCCACTGCTCCATCGAGCTCCTACTTTAGGTTATTTGACCTTAATTTCTTATGAATTACAGTATTTACGCCCCGAAATGGTGAATAGGTCACATCCATTTCCGGTGACTTACGATCTTGCTCTTTGGACTATGACAACAAGTTTGTACACGATACACAGACTAAATTTTTTAACCAGTCATCCAACGGGTCAAGCATACCTCTGTGGAAGAGCGACCAACTGGCACGGGTGAGTACTACGTTAACCGCCCAGTAGCATGATGAGCTCGAAAGCGGTCTTGTCTAAGTTGAAATGTCCAAAATGTTATCCCATTATGTAGACAAAATCTGTCGGGGTCGTCATGCTAGCACAGGAAGTAGCAACATATAGTATTTTCTTTTATTAGATTAGCCCAGTAGCCATCCAACCCTCCGCCCGCCAGCGTCAACAGCGTTTCAACAGCGTCTCAATTTCGAAAAGCAATAGTTCGACACTCACTGCTTCGACAGAACATATTTAGACAAGCATTATTCCGACAGAACATATTTCGACATACACAACTTCGAAGAACACTACTTCGACAGAACCCTTCTTCGAAATGCACTCGTATACTCTTCGTATGCAGAAATAAACGGATCAAAAAATACAGTTTTCCGTATAGTTCTACTATTCACTTCTAATAATAGGACAGAACGGATAAAAAAATCATTGTATCCGTATAGTTCACCGATGAGTTCTACTGATAAGACAGAACACGTAAGTACTTGTTGTATGGTCTGTGGACAGAACAGACAAAAACGCGCCATTTTCATAAAATCTTGTACCATTTTATATAATAATACAACCGGCGCTGTTAAAGAATAGGATTAGCAAGGGCGGCGTGTACTCTTCTCTCTTACTCACTCACACCTTTGTGGGAAGCGCTGTAGTCACACAATCCTTTTTTGACTGCTGCAGTTAATAAATACTTATCTTCTTTAAATCTCTGTCGCTCTCGCGCTAATTTACCTATCTCAAGTCTCAAAAAAATTATTTGTTAGTATTACGAAAATAAAAAAAAATAATAAGCTACTAAAAATATAGAAGTTAACCTTCTCCATATTTATGTGATCCTGGTGATGACGTTTTGTTTTACGAAAAAAAAGTCTATAAATTTCTTAGTAATTTTTCATGTCAAGGGTGAGTTGGTGTGACCACGGGTGAAAAAAATCTTTTTGTCGACAAAAGTGACATTTCGGTGTAGACAAGCCATTGTTCTCTGAGTCGAGTCTTTTCTCGAGGTGGTCATGCAACGCGTGCGGGTGTGGTAAAACGGTGTGGCCACGGGTCGGTCTTCTTTTTGTCCGTTTAGTCCTACTAATTTTATCCATTTAGTTCTAAAAGTATTGTCTGTTTAGTTCTACTAATTTCTGTAAAGAATAATAGAACTAAAAGAACTTTTTTGTCCGTTTAGTCCTATTAAATTTTGTACAGAAATGAGTAGAACAAAAAGGACTTTTTTCTCCGTTTAGTTCTACTAGTAGAACTGAACCATAGAACCATATGGATACAATTCGTTCGACGGATTTCTATTTCGACGGAACATACCTTCGACAAAATACTGCTCTGAAATAACAAAACATACAAAAAAAGAACAAAAGAAAGGTCCACTTAAAGTTAGATAGTCAAAAGTGCCACCATCCTATCCACCAGAAATGTGGTCGATTGCAGATTCCTTTGAATGTGGTTTTCCTTCAACTCAAAATTCAATCTAAAGGTGGAATACTCTGCTCAGTAGAAAAAAAATGAACATTTTTAAAACTTTAGACGAAGTGAAAATAGATGTACCTAAAAAGCACACAGAACGAAATACAGAGAATTTTAGCTCAAATTGAGAAACCAAAAAGAAAAAAAACAATTACAGCGAAAGACTGCAAAAACATTTGCTTACAATACAATTTCGTTCTTAAGCGGAATAGCATACGTTACTCATATGTCTAATATATAATTAAGAATACTTATTAAGACTAACTGCCTAATAAAAAAATCAAGAAAACATTATTATTATTTTATGTTAATTTAAATTATCTGAAGATAGGTTATAATTATTTAAAACATAGTTTTCGTTATTATTTATGTTTTTATTTTGTAAGTAACTTAAACCATAAAGCGGAAATCAGAAATAAATATTATCCAATTCAATTATTATTGTCACATATTTTAAAAGCAGGTAGGTAATCAAAGGTATTTTGTCGAAGGAATGTTCCGTTGAAATAGAGATCCGTCGAACAAGTGTATTTCGAAGAAGGGTTCTGTCTAGGGAATGCAATCTTGATCTTGCAAGATCAAGATTCCACCAAGATCTTGAGTGATTTTCCAAGATTCAATCTTGAAAGCCATCAATCTTGAATTTTGAAATCCTGTTCGCAATCTTGACAAAAAAGTCCAAGATTGTAACAAGATTTCGAGATTTTTCAGACAGCGCGCGTAAAGTGTCATACGTGTTCATACCAAAAAAGAAATGAATCTTTATGAGTACGGAGGAGAAAGAGGGCAATACCTGAATTCGCTTTTAACAGCCTTTTAACTTTCGTCCCTACTAGTGTGGAGGCAGAAAGGACCTTTTCAGCCGCGGGTTATTTAGCCACTGATTTTCAAAAGGTTTAAACTTTTTGTTCTTCATTAAATTACGTAAATTATAGGTTATGATTTGTGATCTCATTGCAGTATTGCATTTATTTCATTTAAGTCACTAAAATGTTGATTGTTTCTTGTTCGTTTTTAAAATAAACGTTGATTATTGTGTTCATACAATGTTTTTTAATTTGAAAAATATACTTAATTATATTACATAATATTAAAATACTGGTTACTATCAATTTGCAGTATTTGATAAAAAAAATGCATTTTTTTTTTCATTTATTCTGCTCAATCTCGAAAATCCCGAAAATCTTGATTCGTGACCAAAATCTCGACCCGAATCTCAACAAGATCTCGAACTTACCAATCTTGATTTAGAAAAAAGACGCCAAGATCTTGAATAGTCAATCTTGGTCCAAGATTGCATTCCCTAGTTCTGTCGAAGTAGTGTTCTTCGAAGTTGTGTGTGTCGAAATATGTTCGGTCGGAATAATGCTTGTCGAAATATGTTCTGTCGAAGCAGTGAGTGTCGAACTATTGTTTTTCGAAATTGAGACGCTGTCGAAATAATTGATTGTCGAAATTAAGAATGACAGTCCTTACTAATATTATAAATGCGAAAGTCCGTTTGTTTGTTAGTTTGTTTCGATCGAACAGGGTATGCGACGGTGTTTTCAATTGCAGGTACCTATCTATAAGTTAGTTTTTTCATACAAAATGTATAGAATACAAACTTTGGTATATTGTGTCGCTTATGTTCTTACAATTTTATAGTCTTTCTCAACTATTATCTTACGGTCTAATACATATTTAGATCTTATTGTGGAAGTTATAAAGACTATAGAACAAAATAGACAGTCCTGATCTCAGAAATAGCAAGTCACAAAACGATAACGCGACGTGGCGTGTAGTATACAACATAGAAGTCTTTGGACGTGGCGTTAAAAGATTAGATCTCAAAACGACCCAGGTAGGAAAACGTCCTTAAACCGCTCTCAACGTTGAGAGCTATCTTGAGATCATACCTGAGATGTTGTTCCTATCAGGGATTGAAATACCGTTAAAAAAATAACGATATAAAAAAAATACGTTAAAAATACCGTTAAAATATTTTATCGGTAAATTTACCGGTAAAATAACGTTAAAAATATTTTCCGGTAAAATTAACGTTAAATATAGCGTTAAATTTAGTACCGGTAAAATTATCGGTAAAAAATTAACGTTATTAATTGGAATAACGTTAATTTTAAAGTAACGGTAAAAAAAGGAAGAAATAACGTTAAAATTAACGTTATTTCATCCATCTTTCTGCTCACGAGTGTATAAAAATCTTTAATGCAACAAGTTTCATTTCGTTAATGCAACAATTTATTTTTTACTTTTTAGTCTGTTTTTACTAGTCCGTTGTAATGTTTTTAGTCCGATTTTTTGTTGTAATAATTTAGTCCGTTTTAAACGTGTTTTTAAAAAAGATTTTTTTACTTTTTAGTTTGTTTTTACTAGTCCGTTTTAATATTTTTAGTCCGATATTTTTTGTAATAATTTAGTCCGTTTTAAAAACGTGTTTTTAAAAATTTTTTTTTTTTCAGTAAATTATTATTTTCTGCTTTTTGGTTAACAAGCAAAGATTAAAAATTTACCATCTCTTATCGGAGCACTCGTCAAGACGATTCAAACGAGCCCAAACTCGATGGGGTAGCGTGGTTTTGTTATAGAGTTCCTATGGCCTACTTCGGGCTCCACCCTGGAAACTATTTCCCAACAAAGAACTCGTCAAGACGATTCAAACGAGCTCAAAGTCGATGGAGTTGCATGGTTTTATTATAGAGTTCTTATGGCCTTCTTCCAGCTCCATCATCAGACCCTGGACACTATTTCCCAACAGAGTACTCGTCAAGACGATTCAAACAAGCCCAAACTCGATGGGGTTGCATGGTTTTATTACCGAATTCCAGTGGCCTTCTTCCGGCTCCATCATCAGTTCTTTGGACACTATTTCCCAACAAAGTACTCATCAAGACGATTTAAACGAGCCCAAACTCGATGGGGTAGCGTGGTTTTATTATAGAGTTCCTATGGCCTTCTTCCGGCTCCATCATCAGATCCTCGAACACTATTTCACAACAAAGTACTCGACAAGACGATTCAAACGAGCCCAAACTCGATAGGGTAGCGTGGTTTTGTTTTAGAGTTCCTATGGCTTTCTTCCGGCTCCAGATAATATTGGTTTGGGTGGTTCTTTGATTGGTTTCGTTGATTCTTTTGCCATCAGATAATATTAGTTTTGGTGGTTAAAGAAAACACATGTTTATCGTTCCTTGGTTGGATCCGTATTCATTTTAAAGCGAGCAATTACAATAAACTTTATTCTAATAATATTTTATGCTTAATTTAATAGACGTTTCGCATGTCATATGTAGCAGTCACTTACCTAAATAATTATGTTGCGGTACAACTATAAAATCATTTAAAATCATCATACTTCACCATCATCAGATCCTCGGACACTATTTCCCAACAAAGTTCTCCTCAAGACGATTCAAATGAGCCCAAATTCGATGGGATTGCACGGTTTCAATATTGAGTTCCATTGGCATGGCCTTCCAGCTTCATCATCAAACCCTGGATCTTATCTCCCCTTAGAGTACTCGTCAACACAATTCTATCAAGCTTAATCACAATGGGGTTGTATGGTTTCATCATTAAGTTCCTGTGGCCTTCTTCCAGTTCCATCATCAGATAAGCTCAATGACACCATAATTTTGAATTGCCTTCCAGTTCTGACCTACGTTCAAAGTTTCAAGTCTCTAGCTCATCGGGAAGCTAGTTTAAAATCGTTCGCAAACTTTGCGGAGAAACAAACGAACGAACAAACAAACAAACGAGAAAGCAACCTCATAAAAACGTGTTAAAAACATTAGCATGTGATTCGCTATTTTAGGCACATAACGTAGTTTGCCAGGATTTTAGCTTTTACACAATATATTTTAGCCTGTTCCGACAACTAACGGCAATTTTACACTTATGAACTATGTTATTAAAGCAAAATTATCTCAATAAATTAACACGTAAGCCGATTTCCTGATTCGTCGTAACGTAATACGTACAATCGATAACACTGGCGATTTACCATTTCTAAGCTTAATAGTCCGCCACACGAACGAAAATTAGAGGAAATAATTCGTGTATGCGCGATTTTTGGCATAGGTGTAGGGAATAGTGTTTAAAACAACATTCTCAAAGTACTGACAGATGGGGGTGGAGCTAACGGGGGGAGGGGGGTCTTTTAGTTTTTCGTAAATAACTCGTAAACCGTAGCCCATAACAAAAAATGTTCAAAAACATAATTAAATAATTCTTATAAAAAATTTCTTCAAAAAAATTGTGACGTTTAAAATTTTTTTTCGCTATTTATTGTTTAAAAAGGTATGTACTTGAAAGTTATATTTTTTGAAATTTGCATTATATGGGCTTTGTTATCATATTATTTGTTTGCAAATAAGAACATCAGTGTAATGTGTACGGTGACTTACATTAAAAAAGGGTAGTTAAAAACATTTTTATACCTTAAACTAATTCTACGTTATTTATTTATTCGAAAATGATACCAATATTGTCATAGTAACTGGTTTAAATCTTGTAGATTGTTTTATCCGACGACCGGTGGGGGCGCTTTTCGAGCATGCCCCTCCCCATCCCAGAAAGGGGAAATCAACTTGGTCTTACCTAATGAACATCTGTGCCAAGTTACACATTCTTATCACGAGGCACGGTGCTTATGTCCCCCTATAAGTTTATTTTACGATTTTCCATCTTCTTCCCTCCATATCGCATTAAATATTGATCCTAGCGAATAAGTGTAAAGAATCTTTTTTGCAGAAAATTATATGAGAATTATTTAAATTTTAGACCATTTTTTGTTGTAGGCCACCGTTTATGAGTTATTTACGAAAAACTGAAAAGTGGGACCTTTGCACCTTCCTCCCCCCTTTAGCTCCACCCCCATCCGTCAGTGCTGATTCTACTTAAATTAATTGTTTTTCTTGATTTTAGTTATACTCAGCTGAGTCCTACGTTAGACAATCTAGATTTGTCCGTTATTATTGGTTATCAGTTCATCAGAGCTTTTAAAAGAAAACCTTCAATTTGGGCCAAGTATGCTGTGAGGACAAAGGATTACCTTCATCCATGTCCAAAGGTAATTTAATACATACAAATCGGTAGATACCAAATAATACAATAAGTACTAGACGAAAAACGACTCGTCACTAGAATTATCTCGGGCGGGAATGCTCTTATCAACTCAGCTACCAAGTTACTAGTACAGAATAGATACTTATAAGTACTTCACTGGTGGCATTGTCGAAATTCTTCTAGTATACTGGTGGAGACGACAATGCGACAATAAATGAAAACATTAGTGACCCTACTAACTAGGGTTGCCAACTCTTTTTGGATCAAATATAGTAGTTTCAAGATTTTTAGTGTAAAAATATAGTAGGTGGCGAAAAATTCCAAAAATATATAGTAGGTTGCCGTTTTGTATGGAGGATTTAAAAGAAGTTGCATTTTTCATACTTAAGTAAGTACTAACATTTTCATAATTTATTCAACAACCATAAAGACAAGTGTTTAAATCACAAAAAAATATTATGTAATTACATAATTATGTGCATTTAAGTAATATTTTTTGTTGCTTTTGTTTATTTTTTTCATTTGAAAAAATATAGTAGTTTTGCCAACTATATATTTTTTCAAAAAATATATTAGGCGAGCCTTCAATATAGTAGGATACTATATTATATGGTAGGGTTGGCAACCCTACTACTAACCCTAGTTAGTTCAAAGGAGTATTTTGAAACTAATAATTATATAATTCTTAGGAACAATTTTTTTTTTCAAATATTTCAACTAAATAGCACGTAAATTAATTGTACTGAAATCAGTAACTGAAAAATAATTCCTGTGGATTGCATATTTTTAATTGTTTTTTTTTATGCATACTGGGAGCATTCTTAGCTATACGTCATTTAATTTACTGTCGCATTGTCGTCCCCAGATTGTATAAGCATTATAAGCCCTTTTTTGGGTACTTTCAACCGGATTCTTCTACCGGTGAATATATTTTCCACTTTCAACCGGTTTGAATTATTTTGAGTTCCTTTACCTATATTCTACCGGCAAACAAAATTAATTTAATTATATCCTGTTTCGACCAGCAATTTCATTCTTTTTTCAACCAGCTATAAAAATAGGTACATAAATATAATAACATTATCATCATCATCATCATATCAGCCGCACGACACCTACTGCTGGGTATTAATAGGCCTCCTCTAAGGATCTCCACGACGATCGGTCCTGCGCTGCCTGCATCTAGTGGCTTCCCGCAACCTTCACCAGATCGTCGGTCCACCTTGTCGGGGGCCTACCCACGGAGCGTCGTCCGGTGCGCGGTCGCCATTCCAGAACCTTTCCGCCTCAACGCTGATGGCCGTTGGGGCGGAAAGCGAGAAGAACTGATGTTCTTCTTCTTCTCCTGCGGGTCTCCTCGTTTCTGATTCGATCACGCAGGGAAACACCGAGCATGGCTCTCTCCATTGCACGCTGGGTGACCTTGAGCCTCCTTATGAGACCCATAGTTAGCGACCACGTTTCACTGCCGTAAATCATCACTGGCAACATAACACTGTTCATAAACTTTCATCTTGATTGAGACACTGAGGTAAGTCGGACGCGAAGATTTTTCGAAGCTTACCGAATGCTACCTACCCAAGTTGGATTCGATGAGAGATTTCTTTATTGAAGTTGAACTTACCTAACTGGACTGCCTGTCCTAGGTATACGTAATGGTCAACAACTTCAAGTGTAATGTTCCCAACATGAAACATTAGGTAAACTCTTATGTATTATTTATAGGTGTTTATAAAATATTCCAATCAAATAATAAGAAATGTTACAAATTATATTTTCTTACCCCCTTACTAATAAAGATTGTATAGCAGCTGCATAGTTACACAGTGTTTTGTCACTTTCTTTTTAATGTCAAATTCAAATAGTTTGACAGAGAGTAACCATTGTGTAACTAAACATCTGCTATTCAATCTTTATTAGTAAGGGGGTTAGTATGTAGTGGTCTCAAAGTCAAAATGCGCAATGATAAGTTAACACACAGTTATTTCCTTTTACAAGGTTATTTAAAAAAAAAAACTGCTGTTCCATACAAAAGTACAATCCTACTCCATCGAAATGTATGAAACAGCAGATTTTTTTTTCGCGATTACAAAGGTTGGTCCTATAATAAAAGTTGTTCAGTTTGATGGTCTAATCAACCCCACGAGAGGTTTTGTATAAACTAAAAATAACCTTGTATAATTTTTTAAGGAAATTAAACACTGTTATTAATTAGTATTAATCTTACACGACCGAGATAGCAATAGCTTGGTATTCTGTCTCTTTCTAACTATCACATAAATATCGGCATCGAGACGAGCATTGCCTCAGTACTGCCGGGCTGCGACAATGACAACCACAACACGTATGTCCCATATCACTCCCCCTCAAGCGAAGCGCACAGTAGGTTTCGAGACTTGTCCCAATCTTGTTGTGTAGGCAGTGCTCTGTGGTAGTGTCACAGTTTAACTCCGTACAGTTGTTAAACGCCTTTGATGTTGGACGACGCCGCCGCGTGCCGCCGCCCGTGTAAGTACCTACTTACGCAATCAGTCGCAGATGTGCAAGGGTTGTCAAAATAGAAAATAAATGTAATTGATAAGTAATTATTTATTTACAAGTACTTGGGTAAGGCCGTAAATTTTTCTACTTTATAACATAAAGTAACATAGGCATTTTTATGTTTCGATATCATGCGAAAGTCCGTTTGTTTATTTTACACCTTCACATCTTAACTACTGAACCGATCATCATAAAATTTTACATTCATATTGCCCGGGGTACAGAAAAGGACATAGGGTACCATTTATCCCGAAAAACGTACTATTCCCGAGGGATATAGAAATAACTTGCTGGTGTTTTGGATTTCCTAATCTGTAAGCCTGCATGTATTTTTATAAAATAAAATAAAACTGACCACGCGGACAAAGTCGCGGGCGGTCGCTAGTTATTCTAATAATCTACGGCCTTACCCAAGTTTGTTTATTTGTTTGTTACGCCTTCACGTCTTAACTACTCAACCAGTCATCATGAAATTTTGCATACACATTATCAGGGGTACAGAAAAATATAAACCTAAGTACCTTTTTCCAGAAAAGAATCGGTAGAAAAAAAATCTGTTCACGCAGATGAAGTCGCGGGCGGTCATCCCACGTACCCTAGGACACATTTTACCTGAATAAAAAAGTACCTATCCTATTTTCTAATCCATGTTATAAACTACCTATCTGTATGCCAAATTGCATCCAAATCCAGCCCGCCGTTTAGGCGTGAAGAAGTAACAAACACACATACACACAAACTTTCGCATTTATAATAGTAGGTAGGTATTAGTAGAAAGAAGGATTAGTGATTAGTAGAACAAGGATATAAATAATCTAACATTACGCAATCAGTGTTCAAGTGCCTATAGCCCTTGCGCAAAGCGTAGGTATGTAGGTAAGTCGGTAGGTACCTATATCAAATAAACTTAAAAAGTGGTACCTACCTAGCTTGCTTTTAAGTACCTACTTACTTGAACAGAACGGCCGCGGCGTCATTAACTAATTAATAGTATTCGAGTACCTAGTAGCACAGAAAATAAATTAGTAGGTACCTATGTAGGTAGGTACCACTAGTGTAATAGGTACGTAAAACTCTGGCTCACACAAGGTTGTAGGTACCTAGCTATTTTGGGATCATAGCAACATGCAAGATATGCTTATGTACCTAGTTCCTACATACCTACCAAATATACAATCATTATTTATTTCACAAATCTACTTGAAGTTATTCTTTAGCTACAATTAAATTTTACTATAAAACTGCACACGACAGGTATTATTGAATTATACAAAATAAGTACCTAACAGCACGAGATGATGATTGGTTAAGTAGGTAAGTAATACGAAATTAATAGGAATAAATAAACAACCAATTTTACGCATTATGACACATTTTGATTACGCAAAATACCTCGCATCACGCGGAAATCTATGAAATTTTAAGTCCTTGTTGTAGGTATGTCGCTGTCGAGGCACATCCGTATACGGAACAAATGTGCAACATTATAATTATGTACGATAGTAAAATTATACCTAATAAACGATAGCGATATAAAAGATTTTTAAAATAGTCGCTAGCAAGGTGTGATTTATTCGGTCGCGTCACTCGCGCCGTCCTTCCGCGTTCGAGTGCCCAAACTCGGCGAGTTTGGGTACTCCGAGCCGCGCCGCCCGACCCCCCTCGAGACCCCCTCCGTTGCTCTGCGCAATTTTCAACTGTAAGAATTTGTTAAACTGTGGTAGTGTAGTGGCTTCGTTGCGGGAAGGCTTGCTTATTGTGGTAGTTTGGACGTCTTGGTTTTGAATGCGATAGGTGGGTTTCAATTAGGGGTTGCAGTCCTGACCCCGAATTACGTAACTCTGTTGCTAACAATTCTCGATTGAAATCGCAGTTGCATTGCTGCTTTAAGTAAGATAGTTGTCACATTGGTTCTAACAAAAGCAGCAATGTAACTGCGATTTCTGTCAGAGTTGATTGCAACAAAATTACATAATCAGTGGGCCGGTACTGAGGAGAAAACTGAATTCCCGGTACTGCGCTAACTCTGGTACCGGGAAAACCGGGAAATTTTGGGAATTTTCGGTGCTGAGATTTTTTTTACTGTATCGTAAATAAAATAACATAAGTAACTCATAGGTACCTTACCTACGATACGAATATAAACTTCTTCTTTTAACTCTTAAATTTTCTTTTCTAATTATTCAAATTGGTTTACGAACACAGTAACGAATATACCTCTTATTTTGCTTTTAACAGAACAAATTAGTACAAAAGCTTACACAATCCTTTAATTAAAACAATAATGCCGCGGACACCAGACCCTCAATAGAAATTCTATTGTTTGGGGGATACTTTGCAGCTAATGCCTAAATGAGGTAATTATTAAAGCCAAGTGCTGAGGAACCTATACAAAAATGCCACTATGTCGGTACTTCTACCGAACCAGAGCACAAATCCCATCCAAGGTGTGAGCCAAGAAGACGTAATTCCTCCGAAACGGTTCACCACCGCTGCGTTGGTGCTTGGAGGAGATTTTTAATCGGACGGGCTGGAAAGAATTCAGTATCAACACCTATGGCGAGTACCTTCGTTTTGCCGACGATGTCGTTCATTATGGTTGGCTGAGACCTTGGAAGACCTGAACACAATGCTCGAAGTTCTCCGTAGTGCTTTCTAAAGAGTGGGACTAAGGATTATAAGATGAAAATCGTGTTGAATGTCCAAGGTGTAAGATAGGAAGACGTAGTTTCTCAGAAACTGTTCAACGCTGCGTTGGAGCTTGGAGTACATCTTTAATCTCATTGACTGGATATACTCTATTTTTTCTGACGATGTAGGTAGTTCTCAAAGCTGAGACGTTGGAAGACCTGAACACAATGCTCAAAGATCTATGTAGTGCTTTCCAAAGAGTGGATGATTTAGGATTAGGAAGATTTAGCATGATAAGACTAAAATCATGTTGAATGTTTATGTACCCGCTCCAGTTTATGCTGAGAACACTAGACTTAAAGTTATTGACCATTATGAATACCTGGACAGAGAAGGCGTAGGTAGACAGTCCAGTTAGGTAATGAAAATTTCGAGAAGGATATCTTTCGTCGAATACAGCTCGTATAGGTAGCATTCGAAAAGCTTTAGTAAATCTTTGCATCCAACTTACTTCAATGTCGCAAGACGAAAGCTCAGTGTGTATCAGTTCGTCGTATTTTTATAGTTTACTAGCTTTTTCCCGCAACTTCGTTCGCGTGATTAAGGTAGATGTGCATTTATTTTGAAAGTCACGGATTACCAATATACCTAGGTATTTATCAGTAGACCTAATTTCACACATTTAAATTTTCCCATAAAATATATGCACAAACTGGAACACTCTGTAGCACCCTGTATATAGGGATTTTCCAAAACCCTTTCTTAGTGCTCACCTACACCATGAAAGGTGTAGGTGATCTACCCTCCAAAAATGGTGTCTCTATCTCCAGCCCTATACAAATCCCAATACAAACTGGAACATCCTGTAGCACCCTGTATAACGGGAATTTTCCAAAACGCTTTCTTAGTGCTCACCTACACCATAAAAGGTATCTCCCTCCAAACATGGTGTCTCTATCTTCAACCCTATACAAATTACCATACAAACGGGAACACCCTGTAGCACCCTGTATAACGGGAATTTTCCAAAACGCTTTCTTAGTGCTCACCTACACCATGAAAGGTATCTACCCTCTAAAAATGGTGTCTCTGCCTTCAGCCCTATACAAATCTCCATACAAACTGGAACACGCTGTAGCACCCTGTATAACGCGAATTTTCCAAAATCCTTTCTTAGTGCTCACCTCCACCATGAAATGTATCTACCCTCCAAAAATGGTGTCTCTACCTTCAACCCTATACAAATTCTTATACAAACTTGAACACCCTGTAGCACCCTGTATAACGGGAATTTTCCAAAACGCTTTCTTAGTGCTCACCTACACCATGAAAGGTATCTACCCTCTAAAAATGGTGTCTCTGCCTTCAGCCCTATACAAATCTCCATACAAACTGGAACACGCTGTAGCACCCTGTATAACGCGAATTTTCCAAAATCCTTTCTTAGTGCTCACCTCCACCATGAAATGTATCTACCCTCCAAAAATGGTGTCTCTACCTTCAACCCTATACAAATTCTTATACAAACTTGAACAACCTGTAGCACCCTGTATAACAGGAATTTTCTAAAATCCTTTCTTAGTGCTCATCTACATCATGAAAGGTATCTACCCTCTAAAAAACGGTGTCTCTACCTTCAGCCGTTAGGGCTCTACACCTATCCCAACAATCAATCAATTTAGAGTTTTATATATTACTAGCGGCCCGTCCCGGCTTCGCACGGGTGCAATGTAGTTACTAAATGTAAAACTGTGCTAATGTGGTGTCAGTGTAAAGTTACTAGATTATACTACAGGATACATATAGGTATATGTATCCTGTAGTAGGAGGTAGGAGGTACGTGGTATAGGTATATGTCGTCCTCCTAGGTAGGAAAAAACGGTGTCTCTACCTTCAGCCGTTAGGGCTCTACACCTATCCCAACAATCAATCAATTTAGAGTTTTATATATTACTAGCGGCCCGTCCCGGCTTCGCACGGGTGCAATGTAGTTACTAAATGTAAAACTGTGCTAATGTGGTGTCAGTGTAAAGTTACTAGATTATACTACAGGATACATATAGGTATATGTATCCTGTAGTAGGAGGTAGGAGGTACGTGGTATAGGTATATGTCGTCCTCCTAGGTAGGAGGACGACATATACCTATACCACGTACCGCAAGGGGTGTTATAATATAATTGACGTGTGTGTGTGTCTGTCTGTCTGAGGCAACCAACCTAGCTCCCAAACTTATGGATCGATTTTAATGAGGTTTTTATGCATAGTTTAAGAGAAGCGTATAGACGGCGGGAAGCGACTTTGTTTTATACTATGTATAGCTTTTGCCCGTGGCTCCGCCCGCGTGGGAGTCGGTAATCGTTGTAAGTCTTCCCTTGGAAACCAATGATCGGGATGAAAAGAAGCCTGTGTTAAGTATTCCAGACTTAATCTATATCTGTGCCAAATGTCTCCTAAATCCGTTCACCCATTCAGACGTGATTGAGGTACCTAACAGAACAACATCCAAACATCAAAACTTTCACATTCATACAATTTTGTGATTATATATGTAATAGCTGCACCCCGCGGTTTTACCCGCGCAGTCTGTCGATTCTGTAACCAAACTCGCATCTCACTTCACTTCGCGGGAATTTGTTATTAGACATTTGTTTACTAAATGAGCTATTTTACTGATTGCAAAAAATTTAGGTAGCCTGCGTAGCTATCTAAAATCTTTTGTGATAAAAAAAAATTCTTATCGTTATCTTATTTATGATTCAAAATTCCCGTGCAGTGAAGTGAGATTCGAAGTGGGGTTCGAGTTTGGTTACAGAATCGACGCCCTGTTAACGATTCTGTATTAGTTAGGTAGGTACTTAATAAAATTTATTAGCGGTAATTTAACAAAATAAGTGTAATAAAAACCGGCCAAGTGCGTGTCGGGCCACGCGCCATAGGGTTCCGTAGTTACCTTATATACCACCTATCATTTTTCGTCTGCAAAAATAACTTTGTTTTTCAGTGTTGGTATGAACGCCAAAGTTATATTTGCGGTTTTGGAAAATGTGCTATATCTCCATGTACCAATTTTGGTTGAAAGTGTTTATTAAGATCTACAGCATATATTTTTTTAGATTTTTCACTCTCTTATTTCAAAAGTTAAAGGGGGGGAGGGGGACACACATTTTCCCACTTTGGCGGTGAATATCTTTCAAACGGTTGACTTTGAGAAAAAGTTGTCTTAGAAACCTCAATGTCATTTTTAAAGACCTATCTATAGACACCCAACACGTGTTGGTTAGAAGAAAAAAATTTTTTTCAGTTTCCGTTCCATGTATCGGGAGCCCCCCCTTAATCTTTTATTTTTCTTATTTTTGTATTAAATTCGTTAAGCGGTTAACAGAATACATGTACGTACCAAGTTTCAACTGTGTAGTCTTAATACTTTCGGAATTAAGTGGCTGTGACATACGGACAGACAAACAGACAGACAGACATGACGAATCTATAAGAATTCCGTTTTTTGCCATTTAGGCTACGGAACCCTAATATTATGTTACATTTAATACTTACTTACCTTATAGTTAAAAATTCTAATATCTTTGCTTAATAGTTATCTTCTTTATAAATAAAAATCGATGTATGTGTATTTGTTTCCTTTGCACTCCTAAACCATTCACCCACATCCGATTATGATGAAACTTTGGTGAATGTTTGGTGAATTGTTCTGCTTACTACTGAAAAGGTTTCTGGCTAAAAAAACGTGACATTGCAACGCATGCCGGGCAAAGATTTATGCCGGGTGCAACTAATGTTGTGCATTATTATCAGGCTCTCCATCGAAACACTTCTCTAAATACCACATTCCTTGTCACGTTATCTGATATTTGCCATGATGTTGCCGTTTTATTTGACTAATATTTCGTAAAGTAGTGAAAATAGGGATAAAATCTTATACAACATTATAAGAATCAAAGCTTGTCTTGAAAATCGGGAAAATTAGAGATTAAACGTCAGCCCGTGCAGTGACAACTGACATTTCTTTTTCTTAATCATTCAAATGCACTAAGAAGTTTTGATTCCGATATCGAAGTCAACCACCCTAAAAATAGCTTTCTACCCCTTTTCAACCCTGTTAAGGGATACATTTCAAAAAAATACGAAACACGTGTTCAATTAATTTTGTAAAAGAATGTCTATGCCAAATTTCAAGTCAATCGGGCCAAAAAATCGCGTTCTCCCATACAAACTTTGCCACCCTGTTTCACCCTCTTAGGGCTTGAATTTCGCAAAATCCCGTCTTAGTGAGCACCTACACCCTAAAAGGGACCCCCATGCAAAATTTGAGACTCCTAGCACTTGTAGTTTCTGAGATTTCGTGATGAGTCAGTGAGTGATTTACGCTTTTATATAGATAGATAGATATTTTATTTTACTTTCGTCGCGCGTCATTCATTTATTTTCGTTCCAAGGGCAATATAGTGGCATTTAAGGCGGCTCTTGGTGAAGTGACAGCTAATGATTTGACTCCCCTCACCCTGCCACCCTCTACATTACATCGCGAGTCATTTATTAGCGACATCTATTAAAAAATTTGAAAAACTAAGATGTAATTTATTACCGACATCTATTAAAATTTTTGAAAACTAATGCGTAACCTACACAAAGCTTGGCCAAAATTCACGGACCATAGAAAGTTGGAGACACGGCAGCATGGCATTGTTAAAATATTAAATTTATGTAGGTAAATTGAAAGTAAATTGTTTTATAAAAAAACAAGAAATCAGCAATGTTCAATCAATCAGCCGCAATTTATATTAAAATTAAATTATGTATGAAGTCAAGTCTGTTTCATGTTTTAGTTATTTTACTGTTTTGAAGTGAAAACTTCTTTAGCGGTGTTGTACGCTTTTTGTAATGGGGAAAAAATGCTAAACTCGCGTCAGTAAGAATCACGTGGCTGATAGAAAATGCGTGAGACGGATGTGACGGATGGAGAGTAGACAGCTGGCGGCGGAAGTATCCCCTACTTTCAAGTGTAATCTCTTTCTACGGAGCGCGTTGAAAATGGCGGCGCATCATTTTAAGACGTAAACACTTGTGTCACCAGCAACGCACTAATTTTGAAAATGGAACTAATAGCAGCGATCTCTTCGATGATGAAAAGTCTATACTTATTTATACTCTGTGACTATAAGATTAAATCGTAGAATGCGTGCATGTAGAAATTAAAAAGGCCACTGGCGCAAAATCTTTAGAATTTTTCTCTAATTACAAACTGATTGAATTGTGTGACTGTATAGTAACAGGAAAGAAATAATTTTAATCCTTTGCCGCTAATTTCAAAATATCAAAAATGCACAACGTTAATATTCAAGTTTCCACTTCTGCCGGCACTCCCGGAGTGCCAACCGATTTTTTCACATTTTGCATAGTACTTATACTCGTAACTAGGTACGTCTTATGGTCATGCTCACTTTAAACATTTCTGCGGTGGTGTCGTGTGAGGCGGGTCGTTACGTTCCCTCAAATATGGTTGAGCGAAACGATGGCTGGTTCATGCGTCATGCTCGTGAACGGATGCTGCCAGTGGGAATGGGTCTGCTTCTGAGTACCGATCTTAACGCATATTGAATTGTAAGAATTGCGTTTTTTTCATTATTATTTTTTATATCTTGTATCAAGTGTTTTTTGGTAAATATTGCCTACTTAGGAGTAGCAGACAAAGTGATTTCCCAACTAGTTGAAAGTTATTTACTCTCACAATTACCTATCCATTATATAGTAGGTAATTAACTTCAACCTACCTATTGCGTGTAAACTTTTGTTAATTATTGTGTAAATGACCTCACTTTAAATGTGGAGGTCATTTTTAAATGTTGACGACTGTATGAAATATACAGGGAGAAAAAAGCAGCCCTTGACGAGTTTCTTGCCGGTTCTTCTCGTTACAAGGTCTCCCGCTTAGGGTTTGCGAACCGATGGGGTAGCTTCTATGATATTCACAAGTGCTTGTAACAGCCTAGACTGAATAAATGATTTTTTGAATTTTGAATTTTTTGAATTTATTTCAAAGGTTTTTTTATAGTGATCGCGTCGCGCGCAGACTATTGTATGGCATCATTGAAATGATGGTGTTAGTTCCTTTTCCAAATAATTTTAAAAAATCGTTTTTTTCGGAAAGGAAGTATTTTGATTATCTACTTACTACATTTTTCGTGTTTTTTCAATTTAATTCAAATGCATTTACTAATTTTGTTGACAACTACATTTTGTTTATTGATGGTGTAATATATTGGTATTTGTTGGTAAAATAGGTATACGCAATAATAAACATTATCACCAGAGGAGATTAATATTTCTGGTAAGTATAGTAGGTACTTTATAATCTAACCACTACGAAAAAAATATCATAGAATCTAAAACCATTATCGATTGACGAAGTTTGAGGCCTGAAATCACGACCGTTTAAAAGATTTCAATAATATAAAATATTTTTTATAAATTATGAAGTTGGATAAACAACAGTAATATGAAAAAGCTTTTGACGTAAGTAGGTACTAAACAAAACAGGCTAACTTTTTTAAGTTGGTGTGCGTTCACTGCGTCTAAATAGTAATAAAAATTAGAGAGTGAGAGAGAGAGTTTTAAAGACCTATCTATAGACAATAGACACCCCGCACGCATAGACGAAAAAATTTTTTTCAGTTTCAGTTCCATGTATGGGGATAATAATCTTAATAAAATAAAGGGATTTATATATTTAAGATAATAATCTTAAAAATATAAATCCCTTATCTTTTATTTTTGTGTAAACATCGTAATGCGGTTCACAGAATACATGTACCTACCAAATTTTAACTGTGTAATTCTAATAGTTTTGGAATAAAATGGCTGTGACATACGAACGGACAGACAGACAGACAGACATGACGAATCTATAAGGGTTCCGTTTTTTGCCTTTAGGCTACGGAACCCTAAAAACGTGCTAATAATCCAGAGCCTGTAGCCAAATGTCACATTAAAATTTTCGCTATCACTTCACTCCGAAAAATGTATGAATTAAGATTATAATCCTTACATTTTTCGTTTGATTCTTAAATTCGATTACTTACTTACATTAACATATGATTTTAAAATTAGATTGTTAACGAAACCTTAAGAGCAGGTTCACATGACAAGCGCTTAACGCGAGTTTTGATAAAGTGCACGTTGAACGCTGCGCTAGCGCTCGACTGTTGTCAGCGCGCGTCAATGCGCGCTTATATTATCGAATCCAAATTCGAATCCATCGAATTATACCAAATTATTGAATCTGAAAAAAATTACCGCGCGTTGAGCGCTTGTCATCTGAACGTACCCTATGTCATTTCCATACAGTTTTGCAAATATTACTTTAAATAGGGGGTCTGATGAGAAACCCTATCGATTGGTATCGTAAAAATATATTTGGTGGGTTCGATTCCTGGATGAGGCAAAGTATTGGGACAGCCTATAGATCGCGTGATGCGTTTTATCGACACTTGACTGTCAAAACCCTTGTCCTTAAAAGTAATAAATGTATATTATTATGGCGTTTCAGTGGTCACTGGTCAATGGTCATGCTAGGGGGGGCAGGATGGTATAAATATTCTTACCTATACCCTACCTGCATGCATCCAAATCTGTTCAGTTCAGGCATTTAAAAAGTTATAGTGAAATAAATTAACTCACAGTCGTGTGATTTATTACCTACAAATGTTTGATTTGAAGACTCATATATAGTATTCAATAGGTAGGTATTTTATAGTAACCGTCCTTACGCGTAATTTTTATATCTATGGCAAAATAATGCATCAGAGGGCCTATTACAAAACAAAAAAGAAACCGATAGTCGGACGCAATTCGTCGTTCAATTTACTTGATATTGAACCTTATTGGTGAGGAAATAGTGCCACGGTGTTGGACGAATATCGTACGCTTATCGCGATGCTTTTTTGTAATAGTCCTTCAGTTCGAAATGAATTTTCAAAACATAATTGTAACATTCTGACAGTGCTAAAGCAAGGCTAAAACAAACGAGCGAGACATAGAGAACTGTGTAGCTGTCAGTGGGAGCATGAGCGATACGCGTTCCCCGTCCGAGCGCCGGTGGCGGTCTGCCGCCCGCTCCCCTCGAGGGCACCCTCTATCAAAAATGTATCTGAATTTTTGAAAAATTGTCGCGAAAATCACATAAATGGTCTTTTCGAAAATGTCTTTCGTGGAATTTGTAGCATTTTTTCTCCTCTATCGATTGGTGGTAACGAGATTTCCATAGGACTCGTAGTTACGGAGGAGATGCACAGAAACAAAAGTGTTAGTCGATTTTATTTATGATATTTTTGGCATAATGTAAAATATTTTTAACAAATGTTAATCGTGGAATCGATAGGCAAAATGTTAAAGATTCTTATGGTATATTTACTTTGTTTTAATATTCATTAAATAAAGAGGAGATAGAGAATGAAAACCTACTAAAAACCACGTTTTGCTAGTACAACGGCCTTAAGATAATAGACGCTTAATTATTGGCCCAATTTTAAGTTATAACAAAAGTACCGAAAGTACCGAATTTCCCGGGAAATCAATTCTCAGTACCTGTGCTGCGTAAAAATTCAATTTCCCGGGAAAAATCGGTACCTTGAATTCCCGGGAGCATGCCTCAGTTTCAATCGTTCTACGGTGATAATGGCAGTGCGACTCGTACTTCAGGCAATAAATACTCAAAAAAGGTATAGAGGGAAAGGCGTGGAACACATTTTTTGACTTCGTAACTTTGTTTGGACCTGTTTGGAGGTGAACATAATATCAAAAGTCCCAGTCCGTAGCCCCTATGCCAGGGGGGAAGGGGAGGTTTGAAGCTCCCATTTTTCGGTTTTTCACATAATGTCTCGAAAACTATACAATCTAGCGACATGACTTTTTTTACAAAATGAAAGCTGGTTAAAGGAGTTTTCCCAGCGTTGCCACAGTTTTATTTTATTTAATTACTTTCATAAGTAAAAAAATGCTAATTACATTTTATTTAGGTATAGTATCAGTCAAGAATTGTTTTATATTTAGAAAAACAATTACAAAAACTTTAAGTTGTTTTCTGAAGCATTTTGTGAAAAAAATGTAAGTAAATAGTACTATCATGATAAAAAAAATGTGTATAAAAAGCATTTTAATTTAAAAATTCTCACTTTTTAATGCAGAAAATAATTATTAATCTGATTTTAGAGTAAAATATCTATTCTGACATACTACTTTGATTAAGATGCGAGAGATTTTCATTTTTTGAGAATGGTGAGGCAAATGACATAGGCGCAATGGGACATGTCCTTTGCTACATGTTTAATTCAATAAAAGATCTTAGATAATAACACCTAGAAGCCGTGTCCTCGTATGCAAAGTGAAGCAACTAATACTGAGCCAAAATGGCTTAGTTTTCAAATTTATATCCTTTATAGTATAAATGATATAAATCTATAAAATATTAGGTCTTTACCTATGAAATTGCCGTTTTGTTTGAAAAAAGTTAAAGTATTTTTTTTTCGAACTTATTTATTTCTTTTATTCAAAGTAATCACCCCTGCAATCAATGCATCTTTGCCAACGCTGTGGCAGTTTATGGATGCCCTTCTTGAAAAAATCAGCTGGACGGGAGACAACAAACTCTTCAAAGGCGTTTTGTACTGCCTCTCGGGAATTGAATTTTTTTCCCGCTAAAAAATTTATCCAAATTTTGGAAAAAGTAATAGTCGGTAGGCGCAAGATCTGGTGAGTATGGCGGATGAGGGAGAGCTTCCAAACCCAACTCATGCAGCTTAAAGACGGTCTGTTGTGCAGTATGGGGTCGCGCGTTGTCGTGAAGTAGCAGTGGAGACGACCGATTGACCAAAGCTGGTTGCAGACGTGCGAGTTTCGCCATCATTGTGGTCAGTTCTTCAATGTACACATCTGCAGTAATGCTCTCGCCGTTTTGTATAAAGCTATGATGAATCACACCAGCACTAGACCACCAAACTGTGACCATCACCTTTCTAGGGGTCATTTTTCGTTTTGCACATTGCTTTGGTACCGAACCAGGATCTACCCAACTTGCTGAGCGCTTTCGATTGTCAAAAAGAATCCATTTTTCGTCGCACGTAATTCGCTTCAAAATTCCTTCATTTCTGTGCCTGTTAAGCAGCGCAAGGCAAGTCTCGACGCGTATGTTGCGCTGGCGATCGTTAAGTTCGTGGGGCACCCATCTATCAAGCTTTTTTATCTTGCCAATCTGTCGCAAATGGACCAATATTGTTTTGATGCTAACATCAAAAGCTGCTGCCAGCTCAGCTGTAGATTGCGATTCATCTGCTTCCACAATCGCCTTTAATTCATCATTGTTGACCAAAGTTTCCGGACGACCACGAGGTTCATTTTTCAAGTCAAAATTCCCAGAACGGAACCGAGCAAACCAATAACGGGCTGTACGTTCGTTTGTACAGTTCTCTCCGTTGACGTCGTTGATGTTACGTGTCGTTTGTGCCGCGTTGGTGCCACGACGGAACTCATATTCCATAATTACACGAAATTTCAAAGTATCCATTATGAGGAAAAATGTTGAAATGTAATGAAAATACAACGCTAATCAATAAACAAAAGACTGATTTTGTAAATAGAATGTCATATTTTTAAAACAAAATTAATTTGAATTTAGAATTCATAGCCAATCAAAACTTTTTTTTGTTTGAAAAAGTCTGTACTGCAATACGGCAATTTCATAGGTAAAGACCTATTATATAAAATAGGTTACGTATAAAGTTTATACGTTACCTAACCCGATCGTTACTAAAATCAAATAATTATAGTAACTAGTCTCCTAAATGTAAGAAAATTGAAACTGTTTTGTACTTATTCGATATGATTAGGTAATAATGGAGAATAAAAATCTAACCATTAGTGAGCCATTTCGCAACATGACTTTTCCGAAGTATAAAAGCCCTGAATTCGGTTCTGACTGTTGCTAAGCCCAATTTTGGCTCCTTTGTCCAAAATTCAAGATGGCGGCCAAAATGGAGCCTTATCTTATTAGAACTCGATTCTGGTCGTGTGAGGTGTCCTGGTATAGGTTTTGGGGGTCGCTGAACTCAAATTTGATAACCGGAAGTCCGTCCGGGTACCAGAAGTATGAGATGTGGCTGGAGGAGAGAAAATTCCATCACGCGACACTTATTTTTTTAACACAGTTACAAGACAAAAATGTTTAACAAGCTTATTATTATATATAGTGTTATAATTGGGCTATTTATCAGTATTTTTTTTCTAGGACAAATTTTCATGGTGTTAATTCTGAAGAGGATTTTCAAAAAAATAATTTATTGAAAATTCCGCCGTGCGACATAAAATATTTTTTTAACACAGTTACTAGACAAAAATGTCAAACAAGTTTATTATTTTTTATAGTAAAATTACCAGGCTATGCGCCAGTATTTTTATATGGGGTAAATTCAAATAGTTTTAATTCAGTAAAGGATTTTTGAAAAAAAATAGCTGAGAAAATTCCACTGCGTGACGCAAATCATTTTTTTAACACAGTTACTAGACAAAAAAGTTCAACAAATTTATTACTTTATATAGTGAAATAACTTGGCTATTTACCAGCGTTTTTTTTTTCTGGGGCAAATCTTCATAGTTTTAATTCTGTAGAGGATTTTCTGTAGAGGAATACAGATATATTTTTTTTGTATCAAGTCGTTATAAGAGCAAAAAACACTTGAAAAAAAATTAAAATTCGGCTTGGCAACATCCAGAATCGAATTCAGCAGGCTTTTTTACATCGGAAAAGTCGTGTTGCCCAAATGGCTCACAAAATGCTGTTGAAACGGTAAAGAAAGCGGATTTTTAGAATATCCAACCAGTCTATAATTTCGGCTGTCTTTGTTTTAACATGATGTTAAAAAATAAAACAACCATGCATGAAATTAATTTTGTAACTATCAATAATGATAATAAAACACTAAAGCTCTAAAAATATGATTCCCTTAACAAGTCTCTGAAACTTATATATCTTTTGTAAATATTAAATAACTTAGAGTATAAATATACACATCAACTTTGTCTAGGGATATAGGTGTTATTTTCATACAAACGAGGTAACTTTGAAGCCTTGGTTTTCTGCCAGGGATGTGCCGTGCTGTTATCTGATGATGGCCATCCAGGGAGTGAATGGAGTAGATTCAGATCACTATACACACCCAACTGATCTGATCAGCATTCTAAAAGATTAATGGGTCAGAGTTCTCAGTTTGAGGATTTCTCATACATTTTTATGCTATTTTCGTGGTTTTTTTAAACATGTCCTTTACGTTTTGAGAATGCTGGTCAGATCAGTTGGATGTGTATAGCAATCTGAATCTCTTCCATTCACTCCCTGGATTGCTGTCATCAGATCACAGCACAGTAAATCCCTGGCAGGAAACCAAGGCTTCAAAGTTACCTCATTTGTATTAAAATAACACCTGTAACCCTAGACAAAGTTGATGTGTATATATGAAAAATGGCATAACAAAAAAATACCACAAAAAAATTCTTTGATACAATAATTTACAAAATAACCCCTAAATGCCGTATATGGTAGATAGGGACCATCAAACTAAATAACTTTTACTATAACTCTGAAATCGCGAAAAAAAACTACTGTTTCATACATTTTATAGTAGTAGTTATAGTAGACTCGGGAGCCCAGGTAGACGTTGCGTATTTCGATTTACGAAAAGCCTTCGACACGGTAGATAATGACATCCTTCTCATGAAACTGGCACAAGTGGGTTTCACACCGAAAACACTTGCCCTTTTTGCCAGTTACATGAGGGAGAGGCGCCAATTTGTCGATTGGGCTGGAGAGCGATCAAATCCATATTATGCACGGTCGGGAATAAGTCAGGGCAGTAATTTGGGTCCATTGGAGTTTATTATAATGGTTAATGACGTAGAAGTCATTAAGAATTCTGTTTGCTTCCTATTTGCCGATGACTTTAAATTAAATAAAGAAATTAGGAGCGGTGATGACTACATGCAACTACAAGCTGATATTGACAAGGTAGTAGAAAGGAGCCACAAAAATCGGCTATACTTTAATGTCGCTAAATGTTCCCTAATGTCATTTACGTCGTCACAACAACCTCAACAATTTCAATATTGTGTAGACGGAGCTCCTTTGCAACGTGTGACAGAGGGGAGGGATCTGGGGGTTCACTTCACTGCAGATCTAAAGTTTCGAGACCAAATAGTAAAAGTCTGCAAAAAGGCCTATCGAAATCTAGGGTTCGTTATGCGACAGTCTCAAGGCTTCACAAATATAAATGCCATACGAGCATTGTACGAAGCACTAGTAAAAAGTCATCTGGAGAGTAATGCTTTTGTCTGGAGTCCTAATGAAATAAAATATAAATTTTATTAATGATAGAGAGGATACAGAATAAATATGTAAGATTCCTTTATCACAAACTTTATGGCGTATATCCACCTATATATAAAAATTAATACGGGGTAATACATTTAACCAAGTGGTACTGCAGGCAATAAGTATTTCTGTACCGGACCGGTATGTGTGGCGACGACGTCGGCGACCGCCATTGTTTGCTATACCGCGCGGGCGCACCAACTTGTTAAAAGAAGCGCCTCTTATTCGAGCATTGCGAACATTAAATATGGTTGTCAATACTGTTGACGTATTCTGTTGCTCATTGGATGAGTTCACGAGAGTTGCTCTGTTTGTGCTGTCTTATAGTCAAAGTTAAGTTAATTTAGCATTAGGTAATTTTTAAATTATATACTTAAACTTAATATATTGTCCATATAACAATAATATCAGTTATACTTAAATTATATTTTGTCTACTCTATCGCATTGGGCGTACATGTAAAGATAGATGTGTGTTATAAATAAATAAAATAAAATAAAATAAAATAAAATTTTGATATTTTCATTATAAATTTTTGTATGAAACAGCAAATTTTTTTCGCGACAGCAGAGTTTGTCTCATAGTAAAAGACGATGGTTCCTACCTATCTACCATATTCAGCATTAGCTAGGAGTTTTTTTGTAACATGTTGTAATAATCAACGAGTAAGAGATCGCTTTAACTAACTGAAATTGAAAACTTTGAAGCGTTTTTTTTTTCAAGAAGTAAAATTCAATATACAAAATATATAAAAAAAACATTATTAACACATTCACTGCCTAAGATATTCAGAGATTTATCGCTGGTGCCCAAATATTTTTATTGTTTGAATAGATTATTTTACTTATTTTTTGGATGTACTGATAATAAATTTAGTGATATAGATAAAAACTATAAAAAAAAACTTCATCCACGGTACCGAGTAGTGTGTGGCCAAATACACGGCGCCGTGAATAGCAGAGTTTTCAAACTAAAAGTTTAGATTGTACACTACTAATGACTAATTCCTACTGTTTGTATTATTTTGAGGATAATAGAAATAATAAGTCTCAGTTTTATTACAAATATCAAGAAAATATTA
The DNA here is from genome assembly GCA_943789525.1 of Agriphila geniculea. Taxonomy (NCBI): domain Eukaryota; kingdom Metazoa; phylum Arthropoda; class Insecta; order Lepidoptera; family Crambidae; genus Agriphila; species Agriphila geniculea. The sequence goes on from OX038870.1 coordinate 6,306,785, forward strand.
AAATCCTTCCCGCCCCTCCACGGCGCCGTGGAATGGGCAGTGAATGACGTTCATACTAATTTTTGCACTAAAAATTGTTATTTTGAATTACTAAACAACAAATTGTCAAGTATACAAACAAAAAAAAACTGCACTCGATAATTAAAATCCAACAACAGATTATAAAACGTGTTTACGTCACGAGAGTCGACGTCATGCTGCAGTATTAAAATGTTTATAAAGCTAATTAAAATCCAACACCTTTTTGTAAAAGTTCAATTGCCACGCGCGAACCGTACCCGTGCCGCGAGTGCCCGCGTTGATTGGAGCTTACAAAATAATGTAGGCGCAAACCACGGCGCCGTGGGTAAGGCACGGCACCCTACCTCCCCACGGTACCGTGTAATGGGCAGTGAATGTGTTAAAATCATATTTGGGAACAGCCCGTATATTGCACTAAAGTTTTGATGACCGGCTGATGTTAGGTTCAAATATATTACAAATTCCTTTGTCTTTTTGACAGTTAAACGTGATAAAATGCTATATCACGCGATATAAATCGGTCATGCTAGGCAGGCAGTTCCTCATTTGCAGGACAAACAACTTAGCTTTTCTATTGTTGAATGAACAGAGTTAGCTTCATTTTGTGTTTGTCCTGTAATTACTAATTAGGGGTACGTATCAGAAGAATCTCTAAACATAAAATGGCAAAGTTCAAAATGTCAAAAATTTTAATGTCTAACGATTAAAATGTCGAAAGTTCAAAATGTCAAAAACGAAAATGTCAAATGGTCAAATGATCAAAACTTAAAATGACTAATAGTCCAAATACATATAATGACGTATAGAATATACTTATGCCTTTCTTTTATTTAGGTTCCTAATTAATGAGGTTAAATAATTGCGTGTTACCCTCTGTGCCTCCGCCGCACATCACCGCTCCCTGACTTGGTAGCCCGTGTCAGTCACTGATTTAGTAGCCGGTGAACAAAATCTACCAATTGAGTTTGAAATAGTTTTTTTTCTGGCGCTTCGCCGGCCGCTGCCGCGGCACGCTCGCTTCACTCGCTCGCTGGGTTCATGTCAACCTAACATGCTCATCAATACGCTACTCGCACCTATCTCTTGACGTACGGTCTACGGTTTCTAAGTCCCAGTAAACTAGTTTAGAGTCATTTCCGGCTGCTAAATTTGCTATAAAGCATTTCAGGCAAGGCCCAAAGACACCTCCACAGATTCACCTCAAAGAAGGCGATTCGTTTAAAGATCCAACCCATTAAAAATCAAATGAATGAATGAATTAAAATCATATTTGGGAACAGCCCGTATATTGCACTAAAGTTCTGATGACCGTCTGATGTTAGGTTCATAGTAGATTGTACCATAAGGGAGCAAAATAATATTTTTACGGCTAGGGCGTTTTTTTGAATCCTGAGCGTAGCGAGGGATTCAAAGTACGTCGCCCGAGCCTAAAATTATATTTGCGCCCGAGTGATACACTCTACTTTTCATCACCCTCTATGAGAAAATAAAAGGCCCCTCATATTTTATTTTAATATTATTATTTAATAAAACATTGAGTAACAACTAAATTGAAATTAAATAGTATCTAATAATAAAACTACTGAAAACTTATATAGGTATACATTTGAGACCTTTTCGCAATTGGCTTTGATAACTTTTTGAACATGACTGGAAATCTCAAAACCATTTCGAGGAATAAGCTTTCGGTACAGTGTCTACTAATTAAATTTAAAAATAATTCTATATTTTTAAAGATATTTATAATATTCAATAAAAAGCTTTAACCTTCAAATGACGTCATCACATACGGATCCCCCAGCCATAATAAAAAAAAAGAAAAAGGGCAAAGACAATTTTGACAATGAACTTGGCATTAGGGATGGTGGAAGGTGGAAGTGAAAAAATATCGATATAGGTAATATTTTTCAGAAAAAAATGAGATGAAATGGGATGATGACTAAGTAATGGATTCTAATTTTAAGGTATTGTAAAACATAAAAAATAGCAAAATAAACCCCTACGCGAAATTTTGGCTCGATTTGACGAATTTTACGATGATTTTAAAGACTCAAAAGTAGGAAAAAATCAAAATGCTCCAGTGACAAAATAGAGTCGACTATTAGAATCCATACGTAATTACAAAAAAAATGTTTTGGAAAAATTATTGTAAAAACATCTATCGATATATCATAGTATATCGATGAACTTATCTCGTAATTTTTTCCACATCCCTACTATTAAATGTTTGTAAATAGAAATAAAGTATGCACATATTTTCACAATGTTTATTATGTTATCCTGCAAATTTATCAGTCCACAAGCAATCGTTACAATTCCATCCATGTAGCCTACATCCAAAATAGACACAATACATACAATACATTTCGCAATTTGGGTAGATTGGGCGTGTCAATTTTTACAAAGTTTTTCAGCTGAATTTCCACTGGTAAGCATTTTTATTATAATTTTACCATCTCAAAAATTATTGCGGCAAATTAAGAAGGCAGGTTAGAACCGTCACAACTGGATTAAATGAATAAAATAGAAGAAATATTAACTATAACTTATATGTTTACAAACAACCATAAAGTCATTATGACAGGTAATGACACTTGGCCGTTCTTTTTCTATAAGTAGATGGCAAAGGTTTTCCTTCTTAAACTTTCATGCCACTAATGACGTCATTCCGGTTGACCATATGCGCTCGACAAATAAATTTATAAAAAAATAAATACGGGACCAAATCTTAAAATATTCAAATTAGTTTCATAAATTGGCCTAATCTGTATTAAAAAAATATAAATAAAATACCTTTTATTTTTTAACCAAAGCCAATTATGAAAGCATTGCATTTCTCCATTCAATAAAATTACCATATAGGCTTTCATATTTCTCCCGCGATGAATTGACGCTGTGCTAAGATGTTCCAAATTCAAAAAGTGCGCTGCAAAGAACTTTGCGGCGCACTTATTAAGAGGAATAAAAACTCATTACTGCCTGCTAAAAGTTTCTTATAGAAAACACCACCTTTGGGTGCACTTAAAGGCGAACCAAGTCGTCCTTTTCGCATAGATGGGATGAAAAATATATTTTCAAAAAGGACGCACTTTTTGAATTTGGAACATCTTAGCACAGCATCAAAGAAATCGGACGCAAATATTGTTTGAATAAAGACTGGCTGGTGGCTGGTACGGCCCCATAGTCACATGAGTTCAATAAAAAAGAAATCAAATTAAAAACGCGCGAACTACGGTCCGCGTTTTCGTCAATTTTCATGGATTATTAGAAATTCATGGTGTTGTTTTGAAAAATGAGTTCTTTAAGTGACAGTGAAAGTATAGAATTAACTCCTGAAAGTACCTATTAGAATTAGAACTGATCAACTGACGCAAGAAATGTGCTAAATTACCTGCAAAATCTAATTGGTAATTTTATTGAATGGAGAAATGCAATGCTTTCATAATTGCGAAAATGTCTTAAATGTATACCTATATAAGTTTTCAGTAGTTTTATTATTAGATACTATTTAATTTCAATTTAGTTGTTACTCAATGTTTTACTAAATAATAATATTAAAATAAAATATGAGGGGCCTTTTATTTTCTCATAGAGAGTGATGAAAAGTAACTCTACTTTTCATCGAGTGATACGAGTAATACACTCGTATCACTCGGGCGCAAATATATTTTTGGCTCGGGCGATGTACTTTGAATCCCTCGCTACGTTCAGGATTCTACTAAAAAATCCCTCGCTACGCTCGGGATTCTACTCTAGAATCCCTCACTTTGCTCTGGATTAAAAAAAAATGCCCTCGCCGTAAAAATATTATTTAGTTCCCTTATGGTACAATCTACTATACTAATATCAGTTCCTCATTTTCAGGACAAATAACTTAGGAATTGAACATTATTTACCCGGCTGTATTAAGCCATTGGGTGCAGGATTAGTAATTCTAGTTTAATAACACTACAAATTACACAATCCTTAAGACGAGCAAATAAGATGAATTTAATTTATTAAACGAAAGTTAAATAACCAACCAAATTCCAGCCCCCCCCCTCCCCTAATTTTCTCGGCATTAGTAAATTTAATTACAAATAAGTAGGTAATCTTAAAACGTTATGAATCTGATCTATTACTAGTTTTATTATTAAAACCATAAAAATAACATCTTGCCTTCATAAACTGCAGACTTCCCAAAGTTCGCTCGCGTTATTCGTTCTCTATTGCTGTTTTTCGAACACATAGCCACTCTTTACTCAGTCTTCGTGAAAACTAATGCTCAACATGCTCGTTGTGTAAATTGTAGGTGACGTGACGGGGTAATAGTGATGTTCCAACGTAGAGTATTAACGTGAGACCAAGATGGCCGACACCTATACAGTTAGAATCTCTAAAGTTGAATGGCTTAGGCCATACCTAGGCCACAGGCATAAAGACGAAAAACCTAATATAAAAATTAATGTACAAAATACTTAAGCTCATAATATATAATATTGAAATGCATAATGTGCAGTTTACCTTAAGTGATTCACCTAAGGATAATACATCTATAAATAAAATGTCTAATTACAAAACACGTAACGGTCATTTTTTCTAAGTTTATAATACCTGAGAACCCACTTTATGAAGAAGATGACGATATGATAGATAATGATATGGTAAACAGACTATTAGGTGCGACGACGAGCGAGCGTAGCAAGCGAGGAGGACGTTAGGTTTCATTGCAGCATACAGCTTGACCATAAAAAGTTGACAAAAATTGAGGGCGCCACTTTCTATGTAAACACGTTAAAATCACGAATAATTTGGCAACACTGTCTATATTTTGGTTGAAATTTGGCACACAGATAGTAGATAGCCTAGATTAAAACATAGAATACTTTTTATCCCGATTTTCCCACGGGAACGGGAACTACGCGGGAGAAACCGCGGGCGGCAGCTAGTATATAATATACAGGGTTATTTGTAAAACACCAACAACCTCGCAGGAGTAGATTACTAACATCATAAACAACTATGTTTGTTCTACCACTTTTCCGAAAATAGACAAAAAATATTCGACTTTCCATACAAATGTCCGAACAGCTGATCGAGTTTTGTATGAAAAGTCAAATTTTTTGTTTGGTTTCGGAAAAATCATAGAACAAATGTTGTTGTTTATGAGGTTAGTAATCTACTCCTGCGAGGTTGTTGGTGTTTTACAAATAACCCTGTATAATGTATACTTATATAAACATCTACATAGTAATATAATTTGCACATAATATACCTACATTTAATATAATTACAATTTACCAAAGTTTACCAAAGTTCCTAACATAATTAATCCATCAAATGATTTTATACTGCCAATCATAAGTTATCATTGAAGCCTCAATTGAAGTGCTATTTCATTGTGGGGTTATTTAAACTTAAGCATTTTAAACTTAGGTCTAACAATGGATAGGTTTCACGACGATTGGGTAAACTTAAAACTAGGCATTTCGTCCATGGGTATTATAAAACGTAGGCATGTTTCTAAATTTGTAAGACACGTTACTGCTAGATTATTTTGCGAAATAAATAAGTTTCTATCTATATTATAAGTACTCGATTGCTTCAGATATTGATAGTTTTGTTCCGAAAATTTTTGGTATCGATATATCGTCAAAAAGACGTATTTTGACGTCATCAACATGGCCGCCACGTGCATTACCATTTGACGGGGATAATACTGTAGGCCATCTGCACTTTTTCACATTTCACATTTTCTTTTCTGTGGCCGTGGCGCGCGATCATTCTGCGATACTTGTTAACCATATAAACCTTATATATTTATGGACTTTCCCTCCGTGTGGCTGACTTTTGGGACACCCTGTATAACTTAATAAGTTTACTACTTATTCATAATACAAACTATAACATGTTTTACAGACGGAATGGGGTTGGTTCCACTGCATTAATACAAAATGGGCGAAACTTGGCTTAGACCAAGGCGCCAACCTGCACCGCACCTCGCAAAACCACAAAAACAATGAAGACGGCTTACTCGGCATGAATGTTTTATCTATGAAGCTAAGATCAATTAAAATGGTCAGCTATTTTATTAATCTGGACAGTCACCCAGTACTTGATTTCTTATACGATGCTTACTTGAATTCGTTTAAACATGAATATTTGGACTTTAGGTTTTATGACCAGAAGGGTCCTGTAAAGGTTAAAGATCCAGAAACAATTGACTGGAGATTTTTGCACGGAGAAGAGCACTATGTTAAGTATCCACCTAATTATTAACCATCTGACATGACACTTGTCAATAAAATTTAATAATACCTACTAATGTCACTTGTCAATATAATATTAATGTACCGAATATATTTATAACAATTGAAAATAAAAATGTTTTATTGAATTAAATGCTCTTTTATTGTATCATCATTTTAGGCCAGTATTTATAAACCACTCTCAACGGTGAGAGCTATCTTGAGATCGTGTACAGTCAACAGCACATCAGGTTATTTTTTTAGGAACTTATTTTGTAGCTTTGACTTTTGGTAACTACCTTAATGTTTACCCAACAAGCAAAAACGTCATATAAGTTCTGACTTGTACGACTTTAAGTCGGATAGCAGTCTCACAATAGTAATGAGATGACTGCTAGGTCATATAGACGTTTTAAATCTAACTTTTTAGTCGTCCGACAAATATGTCATAATAAACTGCAGTAACGTCAGCACGACCTAAACTATACGCGTTATATTAAAGTTTTAGCCAAAACGTCTGTACGACTTGTAGTCGCATTGGAGTCAAGTTTTGACTTTTAAACGACGTTTAACAAAATGGCGGCTTAACTTGGTCTTCAAATAACCTTAAAATGACTTTTTGTCTTTAAAACGTCATATAGAAATTAGTGTGCGACAAAATTAACATGGCTGACATTTAAAGAAATAAACAATTTTTTTTTATTAAAAATAATATGTTTCAAACGCAAAACTACGAAGGGGCATGAAATTATGAATTGTATTTACATAGGTATATTATCATAAAACTTTAATTCCCAGACGAACTTAACGGTATAAGAGACTGACACAGTATGAAAGTTATGTAATAGTCACCTTTTATTTCCTTGTAATAGATTTATTTTGCACTCAGATCTCGAAACATAACCACAAACACGAGTCACTGACAAACATTAAAAATCAGTCGTACAAGTGTTGTTACTTGACTTATATACAACGTTTTTGTCATTAAAAAACATCTATATGACCACAATATAACGAAAGAGTCGTTGTAAAGTTTTGATGCGACTATGACCATTAAACGACAATGTAGGTCGTATAAATGGGGCCCTTTTCGCGTTGAGCAAACGTTATTATTACGTAAGTGTGACCTATCTTTTGCGACCAGTGGTAATAAGATAACGTTTGTACGACCATTGTACGACGTAAAATTGTTAGTTGGGTATACTTGAGTTTATTTTCTTTTCGTCCTTTTTGATTAAATTAAATAGGTAGTTATTAGGTATACTGCACTTGTTAAAAAACTTCATTTTCTCTTAGATTCAACCTACCAAATATTTTATTTGAGTTCAACGGTTTTGGCCTTTGCTTTTTTTGGCTTAGTCATTAATCATAGTTTTTAAGTTAATATATATAATAATAATAATATATATATTGTATGCTGTTTGTTTCCCTTAACCAAATAAACAAAAATAAAGACGCTGTTTCTAAAAGAATTGAGCATCTCAAGTTTGGTCTCAAGATAGCTCTTAACGTTGTAATACGAGTGTTACGACGCATTGAATGAAATTATGTAAAATGATTTACATAATAATAATGTTCAGTGAATGATTCTCATACTGATTAGGTACCTACATTACAAAAACCTACTTCCATTGGGCAAAGCCAGATGATGAAGCTGAAAACTGACGACGGACGCATCATCTCATCGAAACCTGAAATCCTGAGGGAGATCGAGAGTTTCTATGGGCAGTTATATTCCACGCAGACACCTGTTGAAAGCAAGGCTAAAGACCCCAGAGCCAAGCTTACCCGACACTATACCCTAGATATTCCGGACGTCAGCATGTACGAGATTAGTATGGCTCTCAAACAGCTGAAAAACAACAAGGCGGCGAGTGACGACGGAATCACTACAGAACTTCTGAGAGCAGGCGGTAAGCTGATACTTAAAGTCCTCCAGAAGCTTTTCAATTCCGTCATCGTCGATGGCAGAATGCCGAAGACATGGAACATAAGTGAGGTGATTTTGTTCTTTAAAAAGGGTGACAAGTCCCTCTTTAAGAACTATAGACCCATCTCGCTTCTGAGTTATGTCTATAAGCTGTTTTCGAAAGCCCTTACGAATCGTCTCGCTCGCAAGTTCGACGACTTCCAACCTCCCGAACAAGCCGGGTTCCGAAAAGGCTTTAGCACCATAGACCACGTCCATACGCTGCGGCAGGTCATACAGAAGACCGAGGAGTATAATCTGCCACTTTGCTTGGCGTTCGTGGATGATGAGAAAGCCTTTGATTCGATTGAAACCTGGGCGGTGCTGTAGTCTCTCCAAAGGTGCCAAGTGGACTACAGGTATATCGAGGTGTTGAGGTATTTATACAAAAAGCCACCGGGTACGTATCAGAATGTCTAAAGTTCAAAATGTCAAAAATTAAAATTTAAATGGTTTAAAATGTTGAAAATCATTATGTCTAACTTCAAAATAGCAAAATTCAAAGTATCAAACGTATCAAATACTTGACAAATTAAAATATCAATGGTCATTAAGTCTAAGTTCACAATGATTTATTTGAATTGGGTTGAATCTTAAAACGAATCGCCTTCTTTGAGGTTAGTTGAGTCTGTAGAGGTGTCTTTAGGCTTCGCCTAAAATGCTTTATAGCAAATTTAGCTGCCGGCAACGAGTCTATGTTTGCATGCTATTGTAATTGGTTGAATAGGCAGATCTTTTAAAGACCTCCAGTGAACCATAATCACATACAAATAAATGATATTCTATTCTATGCTATTCTATTCTATGGGTCCATTTACTCCTAAGGGATTAATTATCGAAAAATCACAAAATACCTACATGTTTGCTTTTGAAAGTTGTTAGTTTTTAAAAGTACTCTACTCTAAAGCTAGTTTTTAGGGTTCCGTACCCAAAGGGTAAAAACGGGACCCTATTACTAAGACTCCGCTGTCCGTCTGTCTGTCTGTCGGTCTGTCTGTCTGTCACCAGGCTGTATCTCATGAACCGTGATAGCTAGAAAGCTTAGATTTTCACAGATGATGTATTTCTGTTGCCGCTATAACAACAAATACTAAAAACAGAATAAAATTAATATTTAAGGGGGGCTCCCATACAACAAACGTGATTTTTTTTGCCGTTTTTTGCTCAATATTAATAACGACAATAGGTAGACAGTTGAAATTTTCACAGATGATGTATTTTTGTTGCCGCTATTACAACAAATACTAAAAACAGAATAAAATTAATATTTAAGGGGGGCTCCCATACAGCAAACGTAATTCTTTTGCCGTTTTTTGGTACGGAACTCTTCGTGCGCGAGTCCGACTCGCACTTGGCCGGTTTTTTAGATAAGAGAAGATGTTATGTTAGTAACGTATATGTTAGTCTATCCAAACTTATCAATTTAATATAAAGCGTGATGGCTCTGAACTAACCGTTATGAACACTAAGAAATTCAGCTTTCTTAGATCCTTTTTGTAAGAAATAATTAATTAATTATTTTACATGTATTTTATCAATAAAATAATTCCGACCGAAGCATCTGTTTTAAACGACATTCAGTTTTTTTTACATGCTCTTTGACGATATTCATGTGAAACGTCATACAAGGTTACAATAAAAAAACTTTGTATTGTCCAAAATAATTATTCATATTCTTAAATTTTTTAAAGTCATTCAAAACATAAGGTTACATTAAAAAGTCTTATGTCCTAAATAATTTTATATGGTGGTTAAGTATTCTTAAATTTTCTAATATTCCGCGCAATTTCCATCTCTTGGTAATAACAAACACTACAAAAAAAGATAAAACGAAATCGGTCCAGCCGTTCACGCGTGATGGCTTGACCACGCGAAATTGGATTCATTTTTAGGGTTCCGTGCCCAAAGGGTAAAAACGGGACCCTATTACTAAGACTCCGCTGTCCGTCTGTCTGTCTGTCTGTCTGTCCGTCTGTCCGTCTGTCCGTCTGTCCGTCTGTCCGTCTGTCCGTCTGTCCGTCTGTCCGTCTGTCCGTCTGTCCGTCTGTCCGTCTGTCAGTCTGTCCGTCTGTCCGTCTGTCCGTCTGTCCGTCTGTCCGTCTGTCCGTCTGTCCGTCTGTCCGTCTGTCCGTCTGTCCGTCTGTCCGTCTGTCCGTCTGTCCGTCTGTCCGTCTGTCCGTCTGTCCGTCTGTCCGTCTGTCCGTCTGTCTGTCTGTCTGTCTGTCTGTCTGTCTGTCTGTCTGTCACCAGGCTGTATCTCATGAACCGTAATAGCTAGAAAGATGAAATTTTCACAGATGATGTGTTTCCGTTGCCGCTATAACAACAAATACTGAAAACATCATTAAATTAATATATAAGGGGGCTCCCATACAACAAACGTGATTTTTTTCCCGTTTTTTGCTCGATATTAATAACGACATCAGGTAGATAGTTGAAATTTTTACAGATGATGTATTTTTGTGCCGCTTTAACAACAAATACTAAAAACAGAATAACATTAATATTTAAGGGGGGCTCCCATACAACAAACGTATTTTTTTTGCCGTTTTTTTGGTACGGAACCCTTCGTGCGCGAGTCCGACTCGCACTTGGCCGGTTTTTATTTATGTTAGTCTCAAAGACGAAAAAACGCTCAAGACGCGTTATGGTCACTGTCAAAATGCCACAACGCGAAATTAGTGTCATGGCTCTTATAAAAACGCCCAGAACGCGTTGGCTTTGTATAGTCACCACCCGCTAAATAATAATATGTAGGTTAAGGCTTATTTAATGTGTCGCTATAACCGCACAGTGATACCTATTTACAAGTGTGAGCTAAATTGAGCTTACGTATTTAACGAAACATTGCGTCGAATAGTCGGTCGCAGAATAAAAATAAAATATTTATCCAGATAAGTTTACCTTTTAATAAGGTTGTGTTGGTTAACCCTAAAGAGGGCTCTACACTCGCGCCGCGAACCGCGGCCGCGAATCACGGGCGCGGTTTGCGCATGAAAACGGTGCGAAAAATATAGCCCTCCAGACTCGCGCGTGAATCGCGGCCGCGAATCACGGCAACATTAATTCGGCACACAAGTTCTTTGACGCGGTCCAAAAAACCGCCACCGGACGGGGAACGCCGCGAAGCGCGAACGCGAAGCCGCGAAGCCCATACGCGAAGCCGCGAAACCCTCCACACTCGCGGTTCGCGGCCTTCGCGGGCTTTCGCGGCGCGAGAGTGGAGCCCTCTTAAAGTATTTAGTGAAGTCTAATTAAGGCTTGGTTAGCGTGTTATTATCCGCACGTTCCTTGAAAAATGTGGTTTTGGATTTGTCAAGTTTGGTTGGTGAAAGTAGGGCTTTTTTAAGTGTTTTCAATCTGAACTTAACCAGGAAAAATCTAATCTAATATCATTTGATGTTACCCCTTTGAGAGTGGGCTCGGTAGACGTCGTCTTGATGATTACTCTTTTGGGAAATAGTCCAGGTTCTGGTGATCGAGCCGAAAGAAGGCCACAGGAACCGTGTAATAAAACCATGCAACCTCATCGAGGTTGGGCTCATTTGATTCGTTTTCACTACTCCAATAGGAGATGGTGTATTTTTATTTTAGTTTTAGCTCGATGACTAAAGTCAGAAAAAAATTGTTTAAAAAAACAAAAAACCGACTTCAAAAAACCTACCTCTAAAAAGCAAGAACTAATATTCGTAATAATAAAAATACGTCTATTGAAGTCGGGTGGGGCTGGAGTACAAATTCCTTTTTTTTATTCTAAAAGCCACACCCGACTTCAAAAGACGTGTTTTTATTATAACGAATATTATTTCTTGCTTTTTAAAGGGAGGTTTTTTGAAGTCGGTTTTTTGTTTTTTTAAACAATTTCTTATTTTTTAATTTTTAGTGTAGGTGCCTTTTGTATTAGGTAATGTAGGTATATTATTTAGGTAGAACCGATTTTTCTACCTAAATAATATACCTACATTACCTAATACAAAAGGCACACTCAGCCAAACGTGAGTTAATCGCGGAGAAACATACATACATGCGGGTCAAACTGAAAACCTCCTTTTTTAAGTCGGTTAAAGACTCTTAATCTTATTCAGTTTATAAACAAAGAAGTTATAAATATGACTGATCATCGAGGTAGTTCACACAAAATCATACTATTTTCGTACTTTTTTCAAGATTACTTGAAAAGTACTGAACCGATTACAAAGTTTAAAAAAATGGGACCAACTTGGGAGTATATCTAATGTAATAACGTTTGAATCATTTCAACATTTCAATCGGTTTAGCCGTCTTCGAGTAATCGGTGTACATACAAAAAAAACGGGTCGAATTGAGTACCTCCCTCCTTTTGAAGTCGGTAAAAATACAACTCACACCAGTACCCGTAGCACAAACAACTATAGAGAAAAAAACGCGCGTAAAATTACTCGATAATGCAATTTTGTATTGGAAATTAGTACAACGCCATCTACCGCCGAATAGCGAAATTAAAATTTCCATAGATAATTCTCTATCAGATCAATTTACGGCGTCCAAGAATTGATCTGGTGCTAGTCGTATTTTTTCTAGTAATGTACAACTATTTTAGTATTGTTTATCTTTAATCTACTTTATTATCTTTACTTTATTACCTTTATTTTATTACAAGTCGAGGATAATAATAATGTTAGATTACGCTTCCGGGCAGTGTTAAAAGGTCAAGATTGCGGTGCAAAAAATAATTACATACATTTTCCTGCTATTTCACTTCAATGATATATAGGTACTTACTTATTTAATTTTATTAATGAATCGAAACAAAAAAGTCGTCATAACATTTTCCATTCGACAATTTTCATAATTATTGTAGAAAAAAAATAAAAAAATGGTAGGTACTCTAAGCCTACTAGTATCGACGATATTCCGTGCAATAAAAACTGCTACCTCTCGTACACGTATATTTATTAAACACACAATTATTTACACGTAGATAAACAAATTTTCATAAGAAAGCACAACACTTTCATCCTCTATATCAAGTCTAATCCATCGAAATTTTGAACACTAGTAATCTACTAGTGTTCAAAATTTCGATAAAATATATTGTGACGGCCGTGACGTCACATTACGTAGTTGAGACAGACAGCATCAAGCGATGACCAATTTAGTCGCTGGCTGTCAAGTCGCCGTGGCGAAATGGTGTGGCTTCTAGCTTTATACACGAGAGCCCACGGTTCGATCCTCCGTCGGACCAAAGTGTTTTGATGGTTTTTACGATATTTCTAGAATGTTTACATCTTTATACAGAGTTTATTTACATATTTGATAGAGAAATAGAACATTCTAGTATCGTCGGGAAATAAATGGAAAAGATGAAAAAGGACGGGAAATGGTTACAAAAGACAAACGAAAAGAATAACGAAATGACTATCGAAATTAGAGTTACTAGAAGGTTCTATGGGGTATATAAGCAACGGCGAAACGCACAATCGATGTAGTAGTTAAGAAGTGGTAGTTCAGTAAAGAAGGGAAAGGAACAAGAAGAAGGAAGATGAAGAAGTTGTAAAGCGGTAGTGAAGAAGTAGAAGATGAGGAAGTGGTGAAGAAGAGAAGTTTGGAGGTGAGGTCTAGCAGTAGTTGGTGCTAGCACGGAGGAGTGTAGAAGTGGATGTCAGCGGGTTCAGCGCCGAGAGGCTACGTCGTTCGGACGTGACGCTACTTGGAAGGGCGGACTGCGACATCGGAAGAGGTGTAGCGGGAATGTCATCGTGTAACAGCGCTGGGTGGCTACGTCGTTCGCAAGAAGACTACACCAAACAGAAGAGCGGACCACGACATTCGGAGTAATTGGATGTGTTTTTGGTAATAAAGCGTCGTCTCTGCAACCGAGTCGTTTTCCTTCCAATCCCGTACCCCGCGTCCGTAACATTTGGTGTCAGAAGTGGGATTGGAAGTTAAGAAGACGCTAGTGACGCCTAAGGGAAGAAGAGCGTCATCGGGGACACGTTCCACCATTGCTGGATAGCGTCGTGAAGGAGTGCATCACCGGAGAAGGATCAGCGTCGCGAGGGAGCGCGGCGTCTGGGGAGGCGTGTGTGGCCGGGAGGTGGATGCGCATTGTGGGGGGATGAAAAGCACGTCGCTGGGAGCTATGCGGCAGCGCATTGGCGGGAGGTGATGCGCGTCGTCGCGCGTAAGTCGAACTTAGAAGTGCGTCGCTGGGAAGCGGATACGTGACGCTATGAGGTTGAAGACAGTCGGCGGAAGAAAGAAGACAGCCGGTGGAAGAAGGAAGACAGCCGGCGCTAGCGGAAGAAGAAAGCGCATTGTCAGAAGTAAGAAGAGGGCCAGCGGAAGGAGGATGCGCGTCTGTGGTAAAAGGGGGCCGACGGGAAGAGAAATCTGCGTCACCGACAAAGGCCTAGGATCCAGCTAGACGGCCTGCGAAGACAAAACATGTAGACGTGTCAGCGGTTTATCATGAGTCTGACGATGCTCGGGACGATCATGTCTTAGAGGGGGGTAGTGTGACGGCCGTGACGTCACATTACGTAGTTGAGACAGACAGCATCAAGCGATGACCAATTTAGTCGCTGGCTGTCAAGTCGCCGTGGCGAAATGGTGTGGCTTCTCGCTTTATACACGAGAGCCCACGGTTCGATCCTCCGTCGGACCAAAGTGTTTTGATGGTTTTTACGATATTTCTAGAATGTTTACATCTTTATACAGAGTTTATTTACATATTTGATAGAGAAATAGAACATTCTAGTATCGTCGGGAAATAATGGAAAAGATGAAAAAGGACGGGAAATGGTTACAAAAGACAAACGAAAAGAATAACGAAATGACTATCGAAATTAGAGTTACTAGAAGGTTCTATGGGGTATATAAGCAGCGGCGAAACGCACAATCGATGTAGTAGTGTTAAGAAGTGGTAGTTCAGTAAAGAAGGGAAAGGAACAAGAAGAAGGAAGATGAAGAAGTTGTAAAGCGGTAGTGAAGAAGTAGAAGATGAGGAAGTGGTGAAGAAGAGAAGTTTGGAGGTGAGGTCTAGCAGTAGTTGGTGCTAGCACGGAGGAGTGTAGAAGTGGATGTCAGCGGGTTCAGCGCCGAGAGGCTACGTCGTTCGGACGTGACGCTACTTGGAAGGGCGGACTGCGACATCGGAAGAGGTGTAGCGGGAATGTCATCGTGTAACAGCGCTGGGTGGCTACGTCGTTCGCAAGAAGACTACACCAAACAGAAGAGCGGACCACGACATTCGGAGTAATTGGATGTGTTTTTGGTAATAAAGCGTCGTCTCTGCAACCGAGTCGTTTTCCTTCCAATCCCGTACCCCGCGTCCGTAACATTTGGTGTCAGAAGTGGGATTGGAAGTTAAGAAGACGCTAGTGACGCCTAAGGGAAGAAGAGCGTCGTCGGGGACACGTTCCACCATTGCTGGATAGCGTCGTGAAGGAGTGCATCACCGGAGAAGGATCAGCGTCGCGAGGGAGCGCGGCGTCTGGGGAGGCGTGTGTGGCCGGGAGGTGGATGCGCATTGTGGGGGGATGAAAAGCACGTCGCTGGGAGCTATGCGGCAGCGCATTGGCGGGAGGTGATGCGCGTCGTCGCGCGTAAGTCGAACTTAGAAGTGCGTCGCTGGGAAGCGGATACGTGACGCTATGAGGTTGAAGACAGTCGGCGGAAGAAAGAAGACAGCCGGTGGAAGAAGGAAGACAGCCGGCGCTAGCGGAAGAAGAAAGCGCATTGTCAGAAGTAAGAAGAGGGCCAGCGGAAGGAGGATGCGCGTCTGTGGTAAAAGGGGGCCGACGGGAAGAGAAATCTGCGTCACCGACAAAGGCCTGGGATCCAGCTAGACGGCCTGCGAAGACAAAACATGTAGACGTGTCAGCGGTTTATCATGAGTCTGACGATGCTCGGGACGATCATGTCTTAGAGGGGGGTAGTGTGACGGCCGTGACGTCACATTACGTAGTTGAGACAGACAGCATCAAGCGATGACCAATTTAGTCGCTGGCTGTCAAGTCGCCGTGGCGAAATGGTGTGGCTTCTCGCTTTATACACGAGAGCCCACGGTTCGATCCTCCGTCGGACCAAAGTGTTTTGATGGTTTTTACGATATTTCTAGAATGTTTACATCTTTATACAGAGTTTATTTACATATTTGATAGAGAAATAGAACATTCTAGTATCGTCGGGAAATAATGGAAAAGATGAAAAAGGACGGGAAATGGTTACAAAAGACAAACGAAAAGAATAACGAAATGACTATCGAAATTAGAGTTACTAGAAGGTTCTATGGGGTATATAAGCAGCGGCGAAACGCACAATCGATGTAGTAGTTAAGAAGTGGTAGTTCAGTAAAGAAGGGAAAGGAACAAGAAGAAGGAAGATGAAGAAGTTGTAAAGCGGTAGTGAAGAAGTAGAAGATGAGGAAGTGGTGAAGAAGAGAAGTTTGGAGGTGAGGTCTAGCAGTAGTTGGTGCTAGCACGGAGGAGTGTAGAAGTGGATGTCAGCGGGTTCAGCGCCGAGAGGCTACGTTGTTCGGACGTGACGCTACTTGGAAGGGCGGACTGCGACATCGGAAGAGGTGTAGTGGGAATGTCATCGTGTAACAGCGCTGGGTGGCTACGTCGTTCGCAAGAAGACTACACCAAACAGAAGAGCGGACCACGACATTCAGAGTATGTGGATGTGTTTTTTGGTAATAAAGCGTCGTCTCTGCAACCGAGTCGTTTTCCTTCCAATCCCGTACCCCGCGTCCGTAACAATATTTTATCTCATTTCATAGTTTAATAGTTGTATCTACAACTATTAAACTATGAAATGAGATAAAATATATTCGGATTTGCAAAATGTCGGTTAACAGTTTTTTTTACCTCTTCCTTTCACTACCTATTTCTCTAGACAGCGTACAAAATTTAGATACCTATTAAAAAAATCGATTCGCGATTTTTGTTTTAATGTAAGAATGTTATTATTTATTTATTTAAAAAGTATTTTGATTGAATTAAACTTGCACAGTAAGTAAGCAAGTACGTAAAGTGAGTAAGCAATAAAAAACATAAATTTAAAATATTTCCATGGCGATATTGATAAACAAACAAAACGATACCTACAAAACTAATGTAGGTAACATAGTGCCAATATCCAAGATTCAAATTTGCGATTAGTAACGCAGCAGTAATCAAGACAAAACATAACTGCGTATCGCAAAAGGACAACAATGATACAAACCTTGTACAATTGAATCGACGAAAAATCTATATAATTTTTGAACGTGCTCACGAAATGTCACGAGAATCTGTTGAGAAATACGACCAGCAGAGGAGAACAGATGAACAACCGGACACCGGGACAGACATACAAAAGAATTTTTACCCAAGTTGAAACGGAGACGCTTCGCGCTTGCTCGGTCAGTTGTATTTTATTTTTATTTTCATTGGAAAACATACAGTATTTATAACTAATAGTATAACTAAATATGATACAAATACCTATATACTCATTTAATTTGTTTTCGCATATAAACGATATATATCGTTATGATAGCTAGGTAGGTAGTGTTATGATCGTATACGACGTTTCTGTACTGCGAGCTGGCCAGCACCAGCGTTGCTGGCTGGATTTTATTTGAATTGTTTCTATGATCCCACTAAAAACATTTTCATGTAAAATGTAGCTAAGACGAGACCAGCTCGCACTGTCAAAAAGCTATTAAACCTCATGAAGATCAAAGCTTTTAACTCTACACGCCCTAACTCTACAAGCCCCACAAACTCTACAACTTAGTCACAAAATATGTGGTTTAGATATTTTACTACATTTACATGATTTTGGCGCAAGGAAAAATAGTTACTTGTTATACAAGAGAGCAAAGTCATTTTTTGCTGCGAGTGCTGAGTGATTTAAAGGCACGAGACATCAAAAAAATTTGCTCTCGTGTTAAACATACATATTTTTACCTCTACCAGCGAGAAAAGTGTTATAGGTAAGAAAATCAACATTTGAGGCAACAATTTAAACATTTAACAATAACATAGAAAACATCAAAATTACAAAATCAAAAATTAAAAGTGAAATTTGAGCAGTTATGCAAGTTGACCCCAGAGCCAAGCTTACCCGACACTATACCCAAGATATCCCGGACGTCAGCATGTACGAGATTAGTATGGCTCTCAAACAGCTGAAAAACAACAAGGCGGCGGGTGACGACGGAATCACTACAGAACTTCTGAGAGCGGGCGGTAAGCCGATACTTAAAGTCCTCCAGAAGCTTTTCAATTCCGTCATCGTCGAGGGCAGAACGCCGAAGACATGGAACATAGGTGAGGTGATTTTGTTCTTTAAAAAGGGTGACAAGTCCCTCTTAAAGAACTATAGACCCATCTCGCTTCTGAGTCATGTCTATAAGCTGTTTTCGAGAGTCCTTACGAACCGTCTCGCTCGCAAGTTCGACGACTTCCAACCTCCCGAACAAGCCGGGTTCCGAAAAGGCTTTAGCACCATAGACCACATCCATACGCTGCGGCAGGTCATACAGAAGACCGAAGAGTATAATCTGCCACTTTGCTTGGCGTTCGTGGATTATGAGAAAGCCTTTGATTCGATTGAAACCTGGGCGGTGCTGCAGTCTCTCCAAAGGTGCCAAGTGGACTACAGGTATATCGAGGTGTTGAGGTATTTATACAAAAATGCCACCATGTCGGTCCGAGTACAGAACCAGAGAACAAATCCTATCCAACTGCAGCGAGGTGTGAGACAGGGAGATGTTATTTCTCCGAAACTGTTCACAGCTGCATTGGAGGATATCTTTAAACTCTTAGACTGGAAAGGACTCGGCATCAACATTAATGGCCAGTACCTAACACACCTTCGTTTTGCCGATGATATAGTTCTTATGGCTGAGACCTTGGAGGACCTGAACACAATGCTCGAAGATCTCCGTAGTGCTTCCCAAAGAGTGGGTCTTAAAATGAACATGGATAAGACGAAAATCATGTCGAATTCTCATGTTATGCCCGCTCCAGTTCATGTTGGGAACACTACACTTGAAGTTGTTAACCATTATGTATACCTAGGACAGGCAGTCCAGTTAGGTAGGTCCAACTTTGAGAAGGAGATCTCTCGTCGAATCCAACTCGGATGGGCAGCATTCGGGAAGCTCCGAAAAATCTTCGTGTCCGATTTACCGCAGTGTCTCAAGACGAAAGTCTATGACCAGTGTGTGTTGCCAGTGATGACTTACGGCAGTGAAACGTGGTCGCTAACTATGGGTCTCATAAGGAGGCTCAAGGTCACCCAGCGTGCAATGGAGAGAGCCATGCTCGGCGTTTCCCTGCGTGATCGAATCAGAAATGAGGAGATCCGCAGGCGAACTAAAGTAACCGACATCGCTCGAAGGATTGCTCAGCTAAAGTGGCAGTGGGCTGGACACATAGCGAGAAGAACCGATGGCCGTTGGGGCGGAAAGGTTCTTGAATGGCGACCGCGCACCGGACGACGCTCCGTGGGTAGGCCCCCGACAAGGTGGACCGACGATCTGGTGAAGGTTGCCGGAAGCCACTGGATGTGGGAAGCACAGGACCGATCGTCGTGGAAATCCTTGGGGGAGGCCTATACCCAGCAGTGGGTGTCGTGCGGCTGATATGATGATGCAAGTTGAAGTTGCAAAAAGTTGCAATTTTTCGTGGTATTTCGCCAATTTTGTTGATTCCCATAGGCTATATTAGCAATTCTTTACGAATTACAAAAGATCTGTCAATTTTAGTCTTTGTATTAGGCAACCTTACCAATATTAAATTGTCTGAATGCTTCTCAACGTTATTTACTGTGAGATTCAACAATTCATTGGAGCGGCACGCTCCATTTATTCCAATTATAAGACCAACCTGTAACAAAGTACAACAAAGTTTCACACTTGTTTTAAGCAAAAATATTAAGCCATTAGCACAAAGTAAGGAGTATGCCAGTAGATGGCCAGTAGGTAGGTAGGTATTTTTAAGGGTAAATTAGCTAGTACCAATTTACATACTTACTTTCATACCGAGGAAATGGCAGTCTATTGCTTCGTTAAGAAATTTTTCAATCTCAGGTGCGGTTAAAAGTTAAGATTTATTAGATTTGTATCTTTTTAATAACAGCTTTTAGCATAGATATATATTCCATAGCGTACTCGCTTGCCTTGTTTTTGATAACTCCTTGAAATATGTCAACAGCACAGTCTCAGAATAAGTTTTAGCACCTTTTGAAAGTCGCCAATTATTAAATAATTTGTACGCCTTAAGATATTTTTCACGTGACTTTTCTGGTAAAAAGCTAAATTCAGCATTAGATAATTGTTATCTTAACTCATTTGGAGTTCAACAACTACATATATTCATCGCTGGATGCACTCATTTTTGCACTAATTTATACCACAAAATCCATAAAAATCATTAAAACGACCTTGCGGCTTGCTGAAAAATATTTATTCCCGCTATTTTTTTATTATTTTTATTACGTTACGGCTTTAGCTACATAGCCATACAGACTTATCAAAAGGTAACAAATTCCCGCCATTTATTTAATGGGTTCATTCAAGTATAATATTCGCTAGTAGACTCAGTAGGTGCGTTCCATCAGGCTAATCGTTGAGTTATCGGTCGCCAAGATCTCATCTTTTCCCAGATGACTTCTCAGATGGGTGTTCGCACGGACGATGATGACGTTTCACGGGAAAAAATACCTTATGTCCTTGCCATAGGGTACCTTTTCCCGTAGGCAGAAAAAAAATCGCGCGTTGAAAATAACGCTCGTGTGAACGATCCTTTATGTCATCGAATTTTCGCATGCGTTCAGTAGATTATTCACAATCGATATAAGTCTGCGAATGCACCCATTTTAAAAGTTTTTTAATATTGGCATTGCATTCGGAAACTGCACTGCTTGTCATTTTTATGAAAACCAAATGATATTTTAAGTAAGCGTATTAGGGTTTACTTGTATTTATTATAAAGACGTAATCGTCTTTAAAAAAAGCAATAGTACAATTTATAAACTGAAATTTAAAAAAATAATTTTAAAATGATGTCCTTTTCTTACATATCAATTTTACAAGTTTCATCCTTGTCACTCTATTTCTTTCTTTTTAATTATTTTAAACGGTGGTATTAGAAATTAAAAAAAAAACGTTCAAGAGCGAGTCGGACTCGCGCACCGAGGGTTCCGTACCATTATAATTCCACCATCAAACCACACTGCAGACTAGAATAATAAAATTAGTATTGCAGTTTTAAGTCAGCGCCATCTCTTGACCAATGGTGGAACTAATGTTAACTTTTTCAGAAATTTGATAATTTCTAAAAAAGTGTGCTATATTGAGACATCGTTTTATTTTCCTGTAATATTTATATAAACTGCTATCACATAGAATTATTTCAGATTTTTCTCTTTGCAAACTTCGGAGATAAGGAGAGGGAGGGGGGAACGGTATTTTTTTTTTACATTTTTCATCGAAAACTATGCAGCCACAAACAAAAAAAAAATTGAAAACGAGCAAACGGCGCTCTTTCATATGATACCCTACATGTCCTAGTAGCTCCACTTCAAATTTTTAAGACCCTAGACCGGGCGGCCACCGCACGGTTACCTACCCCATCGAGTTACTGGATATTACCACCTTCCACGAAAAGTCGACCTTAAATAGGTAAGAAAAATGTTGGTCTGCCGGGGCTCAACCTGGAGGAACCTTGGCGGTGCAAAGCTGTGCTACCTACTTTTGACCATCATTTTACCTGATGTGGTTACTGAACAAAACCTTTTCGTTGCTTTTAGTCTCTATTAGTAGAGTCAAAATAATTATGTCTGCCGAGCGAATTCTTGGAGGGTTCCGCAGTCCAACCATTTTTAGGGGCCGCATGGGGGTGCTATTTCACCTCATCGAGTTACTGGATGAAACCAAGTTCTCCTGGTAGCTAAAATGGTCCCCTTTAAATATTAATTGGTCTGCCAGTTCGCAACCTGGCAGTTTTTGCAGTCCAACCAAATAACTACATAGCATAAAACAAAATCGCTTCCCGCCGTTTGTCCCTATGTATGCTTAGATCTTTAAAACTACGCAACGGATTTTAATGCGGTTTTTTTTAATAGATAGAGTGATTCAAGAGAAAGGTTTATATGTATAATACTTGCATAATATAGCAGAGAAACACTGATAATTTTAAAGGTTTCTAATGTGTGTCGTAAATAAACACTTTTTTTGCGCTTACATTGCAAACGCTGGCTGAATCCTACGAGATAGATCAAAAAATGTACTACAGTATTATTTACCTTAAAAAGGTCCACATAAAACTTTTTTGTGGTATATGCCTATCTCTTAGGGATAACCAACAATAACCAGTTTTATCCTTTCTTTTTATGAGAAACTAGCTGACCCGACAGACGTTGTCCTGTCTAAGTTATGGATATTGAATTCGAATTGGTATAATTAATGAAAAGTTGGGTTCAGAGATATTATAGGTCCCGTTTCCGTTACCGTTCCCCTTTCCCTTTCCTGTCCCGTTCCCGTTTACTTTATAACCCAACAGGGGGTCTATTACGAAAAGTTTAATGCGATACACGCAGCTGCGTCCGTGCTTCGTTTTGATTGTTTCCTATTACAAATCACTTTCGTATGCGATATTGCGAAGTAATGCGTGAGTTTGACTGTTATTCTTTAGTGTACCCGACATTGTTCGTTTAGTAGTCTATGAACTACGGTAGCCAAATTCAAAATGTTTGTTATAACTACAACCAGCGAACTGCGGACAATTATCGTGGCCAAGTGACTGCGTTACGCAATTGCGTACGTTATTTTCGTAATAGGCCCCCAGCTTTATAACCAAGTTAAGTCGCATTACTCATCTCCCAGCAAAAATGTAAACAAAGAAACGTCACTGTCAAATTGACAAACTGACCCTGAGAGTGACATTTTCAGATATTGAAAACCTGAGAGTGACATTTTCAGATATTGAAAACCTTCGGTCACTTTTATAACTTTTTAATTTGTTTGTTATATTTTGAGTCATAATAAATATAATGTTATCCAGAGTAATTTTAAAGTATGATGGTAATTAGAAATTTTATCTTTGTAACCTATCATAACCATTTTGATGTTAAAAATTCTTGATACGAACTGATAAGAAAACTAAACTTAGATATTGACTGTATGTACCTAAACTATCAAAAATACGTAGGTAAAGGTAACAGGACATTGCAATCAATGGAGTTGGCAATGCAAAGCTAATTGTACTGCGTACGCTTGTTCCTAAGACAGTAGACGTTCAGAACAAAATGTATGGGAAAATAGTTATTTATTTTGTGGTATTTTTTTACCGAAAAAGACCCATTGACCCAAAATGGATATAAAAGACGGAATAAACAAAATGGAGATGCCGGTATTGAAAGCCAAATTAAGACTTTTTATTCTTACAGAACTTATGCATTTTTCTATATCCAGATTTACTTCACAGAATTTAATCATTTTAAAGCTAAAAAAACTATATTTTTAAGTAAAAGTCTTTTGTTTTCATAGCTCTCCTGCAACAAGCGTATGCAGCGCCATTTTGACAGTTGCCCTCCCCATTATAATTGTTTAAACTAACCTTATTTACAATAAAAGTCAAATTCGAAAACAAAATAATATTTATTCAAATAAACTAAAAAATTTTGAGATTTTTAATCGTCTATATTTTCCTACCACCCGTTCCAGACTTTTTAACTGACAAGAAGAACGGGCGCAAGATACTTACCAGCTTTAACAGGGATAAGTAACGATATTATATCGTTACCAAATATACATTGGCCTATCTAGAGATTTTTCCAGGGGGGGAGCTGGCCCCCAGTTCGGAGGTAAAACTAATGGGGGAGGGGGGTGCGTGCTAGAGCCTCGTTGCAGTATAGAAGGGCAATATATCAGGTTAATCAGGTTTTTTGTCTGGGGTGGCACACACTGTTATGGGGTACGCACGCTCCCCCCTTCCTTCGCAAATGCAAGTAAATTACAACAAGATTGGTAACCAAATACTTAAAGGTGCATCGTGCGTCCACTAACACCGCCTCAAGAAAAAATAATTACAACGAATAACTAGTTATCTATTCACAGTGTTTGGTAATAGCCTTATAAGCCACATGTTTTATGTCGGTTGATAAAAAAATGTCACAACCCTCCTATGTCTCCCCTTTGAATTAAATGTTTATGGTTTTTGTTAAACTATTTTGAATAAGAAATAAATGTAAAGATTATTTAGGTATTCTTATTAAAATGTTGAATCTAAGTTAAACTGAACTTATTTTAAGACAAATTTTATAATCTTTTACATACATTCTTAATCGAGAACTGGCAGAATGTCTTAGCATCTTCGCCTATCGCATATCTTTTCTACTATAAAACTGTTCTTATGAAATATTAAATTATATTACTGTTTTTGCCGCAAAACTCATGATTCAGAATATTTATCTAATCTAGTTTTATTAGGTTCGTGATGAAAAAACATGTAGGTGTGTTTATTTCTTGACTTAGCAATATACTATCTCTTCTTGAGTTGTTTTGTTCTGGCAACACCTTTGTTTACATTTTTGCTGGGAGATGAGTAATGCGACTTTATATCACTTGTTATGTTAGTCTATCCAAACTTACTAATTTAATATTAGGTGTGGTGGCTCTGAACTAACCGTGATGAGCACTAAGAAATTCAGTTTTCTTAGATCCTTTTTGTAAGAAATAATAAATTAATTAAATTACATTTATTTCCTCAAAAAAATAACTCCAACCGAAGCATCTGTTTGTTTTATTACACCCTCTTTGACGATATTTACAGCACGCATTTTTTTTATTCTATGTCAAACGACATATTTAATAAGTTTATTTTGTCTAAAATAATTATTCTTATTCTTAAATTTTTTAAAGTTTTTATGTCCAAAATAATTTTATATGGTGGTTAAGTATTCTTAAATTTTCTAATTTTTCGTGCAATTTTCTTAATTTTTTCTTTCATAACAACCATTTCCTGATAATATTTAACACAACAAAAAAAAGAATTAGTGAAATCGGTCCAGCCGTTCACGCGTGATGGCTTGACCAGGCGAAACTGGATTCATATAAATATATATATAATGGCTTATTTACGAAGCGATTTTAAGCAATACAGCATTAATCCTTATCCAATTAAGTACCTTAAATATATTTTGCATGAATGTGATATAGATTATTATGGCCTTAGTATCAGCACTGCACCCATGCGAAGCCGGAGCGAGTCGCTAGTTTAATATAGTTTGTAAGTTCTCCTAGTAGCTAAAATTATGCCCTTAAAATATTAATTGATTTTCCAGTTCGCAACCTTATTAACTAATTTTAATGTTACATTTTCAGTCTACAGACGATATTTTACTTGCTTGCTTGTTTCTTTGTATTGATTCATGAAGTATATTTATTTTCTCAAACATGCTTGGAAATTCGAACATTATTTTGACAACTTTCTTAGTGCTAAATCGGACTGGACAGACCTAAACCGCTCCGGCAATTTTTGTATGAGAATCCATTACTAACGTATAATAATGGCTTTTCATATAAATATTACAAGCCAGCCTTTCTGTTGTCTAACTTCAAAATCTATCGCAATCGCTTTCAGGATGTAATTCATTGAAGTTTCTTTTTGGCACAAAAAAAAACTTAGCAAAGAAATGTAGCAATGTGTCACATCCATCTGTCAAACGAAAGCGATTGCGATAGATTTTTAAAATTAGACAATTAAATTAGCCCCCGGGTTCCGAACAAGCCGGGTTCCGAAAAGGCTTGAGCACCATAGACCACATCCTAACGCTGCGGCAGGTTATACAGAAGACCGAGGAGTATAATCTGCCACTTTGCTTGGCGTTCGTGGATTATGATTTGATTCGATTGAAACCTGGGCGGTGCTGCAGTCTCTCAAAGGTGCCAAGTGGACAACAGGTATATTGAGGTGTTGAGGTTTTTATACAAAAATGCCACCATGTCGGTCCGAGTACAGAACCAGAGCACAAATCCAATCCAACTGCAGCGTGGTGTGAGACAGGGAGATGTTATTTCTCTGTTAACAGCCGCGTTGGAGGACATCTTTAAACTCTAAAGACTGGAAAGCACTCGGCATCAACATTAATGGCCAGTACCTAACACACCTTCATTTTGCCGATGATATAAGTCTTATGGCTGAGACCTTGGAAGACCTGAACACAATGTTCGAAGATCTCCGAAGTGCTTCCCAAGGAGTGGGTCTTAGGATGAACATGGATAAGATGAAAATCATGTCTAATGCCCATGTCGTGCCCGCTCCAGTTCATGTTGGGAACACTACACTTGAAGTTGTTGACCATTATGTATACCTAGGACAGGCAGTCCAGTTAGGTCCAACTTTGAGAAGGAGATCTCTTGTCGAATCCAACTCGGATGGCAGCATTCGGGAAACTCCGAAAAATCTTCGTGTCCGATTTACCTCAGTGTCTCAAGACGAAAGTCTATGACCAGTGTGTGTTGCCAGTGATGACTTACGGCAGTGAAACGTGGTCGCTAACTATGGGTCTCATAAGGAGGCTCAAGGTCACCCAGCGTGCAATGGAGAGAGTCATGCTCGGCGTTTCCCTGCTTGATCGAATCAGAAATGAGAAGATCTGGGGCCGTACCGGCTAACGAATCGATTATCGAAAAGTCTGCTGGGTTTCAAATTAAAACAGATAAATCGAGCCCCAATTGGGCGAAAATGGCGAACCCCATTTCATGATGTCACAAGAACATCGTTATCTTCCAATTTACGTCAACAGAAAGTACAAGACGAAATTCCTTACTTTGATTTTTCAGTTCTAAGTTGAAACCGATTCAGATTTTTCGATAATCGATTCGTTAGCCGGTACGGCCCCTGCAGGCGAACTAAAGTAACCGACATCGCTCGAAGGATTGCTCAGCTAAAGTGGCAGTGGGCTGGACACATAGCGAGAAGAACCGATGGTCGTTGGGGCGGAAAGGTTCTTGAATGGTGACCGCGCACCGGACGACGCTCCGTGGGTAGGCCCCCGATAAGGTGGTCGGACGATTTAGTGAAGGTCGCGGGAAGCCACTGGATGCGGGCAGCGCAGGACCGATCGTCGTGAAGATCCTTGGGGGAGGCCTATACCCAGCAGTGGGTGTCATGCGGCTGATATGATGATGATGATATAAATATTGCCGGCGTCTGACCATAAATGTTTTTATTTAACGCTAGTAATATAATAAGTCTATGCACACGTGTAATAAAAAATTGGAGCAAACTTTTCAATGAAACACGAATATGGGAGTCCAATAAAAAGCCTTGATGAGCGAGCACATTACAAAAAAACTTTAAAAAAAATATTAGATATTAATTCAGACCCCGGATTTGCGGTAGCACGAATAAAATGACGTTTAATAGTCCGTGGACAATTGATTATCTATTTGTGTAATTTATCGATAAAAAAATATAATTATGTAACGTGATATATAGACTTACTGTCGGAAATAGTAGAAATTACCTACCTACATTAAGAAAAATGAAAATCGTGAAATGTATAAATAATAAAATTCACTGCAGTTTTTCTTGATGCAAAGATAGCAAAGTCAAAGTGAGTGAAGTAGAATGTCAAATTTTTAAGAAATACATCCTCCTTGGTAAAATACAAAAAATAAATACAGACGCGATCAAAGAAGTTCCACTTCAAAAATATTTTCAAAACATCGATATATGAAAACATTTACGATAATTTGGTAATCACTAGCAAGTTTGTATTCCTGCCACCGCAAATCCGGCCTTTAGATATTATACTAGCTATCAGTCAAAACTGTACTGGGCGTTGCTCTGTAAGAGTTATTCTTGCCTTGAAAATAGCTTTTCACCTGTGCCCTGCTGAAAAAATGTTTTGACAACAACACGTTTAATGGTATGGGCGCCATTTGCTTTTCGTAGTATCAGTGCTGCAAACGTCATAAAAAACTGTTCGGATATGTTCAGAAACCAAGAAATAAGAGTTTTTTTAAATTCATAGTTATCAATGTAACCCCGTAATGTCAAAGTACCCCCATTTTACGGTAAGTACATAATGAATAGTTTTTCGCATATAATAAACATTGTATTTAATATTTCAGTTTGAAAATAATAGGTAAACAGAAAGCAACCAAATAATTCAAAAATAAAATTTCGTCTATAGACAGAACATTTAATTTTCAAACTATATTAAACTAGCGACTCGCCCCGGCTTTGCAGGGGTACAATGCTGATACTAAGGCCATATTAATCTTTATCACATTCATGCACAATGTATTTAAGGTACTTAATTGGATAAGGATTAATGCTGTATTGCTTAAAATCGCTTCGTAAATAAGCCATTATTTCTCATAAAAAGAAAGGATAAAACTGGTTATTGTGGGTTATCCCTAAGAGATAGGCATATACCACCAAAAAGTTTTATGTGGACCTTTTTAAGGTAAATAATACTGTAGTACATTTTTTGATCTATTTTGTAGGATTCAGCCAGCGTTTGCAATGTAAGCGCAAAAAAGTGTTTATTTACGACACACATTAGAAACCTTTAAAATTATCAGTGTTTCTCTGCTATATTATGCAAGTATTATACATATAAACCTTTCTCTTGAATCACTCTAACTATTAAAAAAAAACCGCATTAAAATCCGTTGCGTAGTTTTAAAGATCTAAGCATACATAGGGTCAAACGGCGGGAAGCGATTTTGTTTTATGCTATGTAGTTATTTGGTTGGACTGCAAAAACTGCCAGGTTTCGAACTGGCAGACCAATTAATATTTAAAGGGGACCATTTTAGCTACCAGGAGAACTTGGTTTCATCCAGTAACTCGATGAGGTAAAATAGCACCCCCATGCGGCCCCTAAAAATGGTTGGACTGCGGAACCCTCCGAGAATTCGCTCGGCAGACATAATTATTTTGACTCTACTAATAGAGACTAAAAGCAACGAAAAGGTTTTGTTCAGTAACCACATGAGGTAAAATGATGGTCAAAAGTAGGTAGCACAGCTTTGCACCGCCAAGGTTCCTCCAGGTTGAGCCCCGGCAGACCAACATTTTTCTTACCTATTTAAGGTCTACTTTTCGTGGAAGGTGGTAATATCCAGTAACTCGATGGGGTAGGTAACCGTGCGGTGGCCGCCCGGTCTACCCCTTTTCAGTCGTACTGCCAGTGGGAATGGGTCTGCTTCTGAGTACCTATCTTAACGCATATTGAATTGTAAGAATTGCGTTTTTATTTTTTATGTCTTGCATCAAGTGTTTTTTGGTTCGAGTAGCAGACAGAGTGATTTCTCAACTAGTTGAAAGTTATTTACTCTCACATTTACCTATCTGAATGTAGTAGATTTTTAATTTTAACCTACCTACCCATTGTGTGCAAACTTTTGTTAATTATTGTGATGAAAAATGACCTCACTTTAAACGTGGAGCTCATTTTTCAATGTTGACGACTCTGTATGAAATATACAGGGAGAAAAAAGCAGCCTTTGACGAGTTTCTTGCCGGTTCTTCTCGTTACAAGGTCTCCCGTCTAGGGTTTGCGAACCGATGGCGTAGCTTCTATGACATTCACAAGTGCTTGTAATAGCATAGACTGAATAAATTATTTTTGAATTTTGAATTTATTTGTAAAATAGTTAGGCAAATGTCATCTTAAACTATTCCAAAGTTCATGTTGATACCATTAGAGTAGTTCTCGAGATATCCAGCTGTGACAGACAGACAGACTGAGTCACACCATAAGGGTTCATTTTTTTACCATTTTGGTACGGAACCCTAAAAAGCACTTTGCCTCACGCTCGCAGCAAAAGTCGATTTTGCTGCAAGTTTTTACGCGCCAAAAGTACCCTTTTCGTGCTGGAGAGGTGAAAAAAATATTTACTGTTCATTAATATTCTGTTATGCAATACCTATAGTTCTTTGTTATGATCTTATGCGCATCAGCTTTAGCCATCAAGAGGATGAGGTCGACATCTTCAGCCACAATCGCGACAGCTGTTTTTTCCACCATTTCCACAGCCGTATCCACAATAAGAATGTCCGCATCACTTTCTGCTTAAGGGTCCTGATCCCATTGTCGTTAAGCTTCACCTTAAGCATGTTGACAGACATTCAGGAGCGGATAACTCGAAAACTATACAAAATATCAAAAAACTTTACAGAATAAAACTTGTAGAAAATTTAATCAGCTTTTATTTTGTTTTAGTCCCATGTCGCTTAAATGCATAATTTTTGAGATATATGTGAAAAACCTAAAAATGGGACCCTCAAACCTTCAGACCTTCCTCCCCTCCAGCATAGGGACTGCGGGCGGGGACTTTTGATATGTTCACCTCCTAACTGGTCCAAACAAAGTTACGAAGTCAAAATTGTGTTCCAAGCATTTCCCTCTATACATTTTTTTGAGCTTTCTTTGCCTGAACTAAGAGTAGTGTTTGTGAAGTTGGGGCTTAAGCGTTTAGAGTTAGAAGTTGGCTCTTTGAGATCTGATAACTTTATGACAGTGCGTCTCGTTCCGGCAACTTTTTACATGAAAATGTTTTTGGTGAAATTTTACTTCTTTTTGTAAGTTGCTTATATGACAATATTTTAATTTTGTTTTTTTTTTGTATATTTCTTGCTCATCAGAGTTTCCTTTTTTCATAGCTCACTCTCAATCTTAACAAGAAATCTCTATAACAATTTTCAATTAAATCTAAATTATGAGCTTTGCATTTATTGAAACTTTATATAGGTAAGTAAAACTAGCTTTTGCCCGCGACTCCGTTCACGTGATAAAGATAGTTGTAAAGCCCGCCGGTAACGATCAATTGCGATTGTAAATTATTCCGTCAATGCCATTGTTGAAGCAATCGCTTCAATTGCACGCGTAAACGATCAATTTTTCCGTCAATGGGCATCAATTGCGGAAAAATTGACAATCGCAATTGATCGTTACCGGTGGGCTTAAAGGGGTTTGAATATTTTGGCATACCTACTGTCCGCCATTTTGTTTTTTTTTCAAAATAGCGGACACGCATGAAACCTGTGTAAGTCGATAGTTAGTAGCAATACGAACAAGAATTGTTAACAGCATAATCACCTAAAACGTCACGTTTTCGAGTTGTAAGCTATTAAATTTGAGCTGGTGGCGACACCACTGGGTAGATTTGAAGCTAAAATAAAACGTATGCATGGGCTCTAAAATATTGTTTTCATCCCATCTATTCGAAAAGGACAACTTGGTTTGCCTTTAAGTGCACCCAAAGGTGATGTTTTCTATAAGAAACTTTTAGCGGGCAGTAATGAGTTTTTATTCCTCTTTATAAGTGCGCCGCAAATATCTTTACCGCGCACTTTTTGAATTTGGAACATCTAACAGCGTCAAAGAAATCTGATTTGAATAAAGACTGGCTGGCTGGTACGACGACGGCCCCATAGTCACATGAGCTGAATAAAAAAAAAGAAATCAAATTTTCAATCAGATAAAAAAACAGGGTTTTTACCCTGTTAAAAACGCGCGAACTACGGCTCGCGTTTTCGTCAATTTCCACGGATTGTTAGAAATTCATGGTTTTCTTTTGAAAAATGAGTTCTTCAAGAGACAGTGAAAGTATAGAATTAACTCCTGAAAGTACCTATTCGAATTAGAACTGATCAACTGACGCAAAAAATGTGATGAATAATCTATTACCTGCAAAATCGCGGGAGAAATATGAAAGCCTATGGTAATTTTATTGAATGGAGAAATGCAATGCTTTCATAATTGCGAAAATGTCTCAAATGTATACCTAAGTATATCAGTTTTTAGTAGTTTTATTATTTTTATACTATAAAAAAAAATAAAAAAAAAAATATTTCAATTTAGTTGTTACTCTATGTATTATTAAATAATAATATTAAAATAAAATATGAGGCGCCTTTTATTAAAGACACCTCATATGATGGATGTGAATGAAGCGAAAGAAGTGTGCAAGGATATCGTAGCAGGTGGCAATCCATAGTCTCTGCCTACCCCCATGGGAAACAAGCGTGAGTGTATGTATGTATGTAACTTTAATATCGATATAAAATTAACTCACTCCTTTCTAGTGGCATACCTACTCATCTGCACCCTTTGAAATCACGATGTCTTAAGTAGGTATAAACAAAATGTGAATCTTAATTTGCGGAATCATATAGGTAGTACATCTATAGCCTGAGTAATCACGGTATTTCCTGTATAAACAATGGGTATAATCTTTATTTACGGACGCTAATAAAGTAAAAAACAGAAAAAAAACTCCAAAGTTAATTTGTTTGCGACTTAATAATTGTTTCCATTCATCAAAAGTTCTCGTATCATCTAAACACATATTATGTTTAAATCGAAGAAATGTTTGTTATGATGTATAGGTACATTACGTAATTAAAAAAAACTCATAAAGTACCTAACAAGCAGTGTTTCTTCCAGGTTCTAATCCGGGGGGGCGGTGCCCCCCCCGAGCAGTCTTAGTGCCCCCCGGGAGAAAAATGAATTGTGTGTAGGTAAGACGGGCAAACTAGTGCAGTGATCGACGGACGAGCTCCCCCGAACCTCTTAATTGCCCCCCCGGAGAATTTTGTCTGAAAGAAACACTGCTACCAATGGCGAGGGGAGGAGTACATTAAGACGACGGTAAGCTGTTAAAATATTATGATCTGCATAGTGGATCGGTGAAGTGGGATTGTATAGGTAAGCTGATGGGAATAGGTTTGTATGGACCCTTCGCCAGTGGTACCTACCAATTATAACAAAGATATTAGAATTTTAATTTCACAAAAGCAATGTGTTTATCGTGAAAGTGGCCATTTATGAGAAATCAATGCTTTTTCTGGTATTCCCACACGGAATATTGAAAACCACAACGAGTATCTAATGTTCCATCTTAGGCACTTACCTTATTCAGCTTTGTGACGTATTTTAAAAGTAATGGAAATATTTTGCACGTAATGCGGTGACGGCTGACGGAGTGAGTGAGTGTGTGTATAAGGACCAGCCTGTTTCACAATGTTAGTTCCAAGGAAATTATAAGTACTACGAAGTACTTATTTATTTCCTTGGTTAGTTCTGAGTAGCTAACTTGACAGATGCATCATCATTGATCATGACAATTAATGACTACTAAAAGATTTGGAATTCAAACGGGATTTACAAAAGTGATATTTCTAAATAGGAGACCGAACCTACTCATTGGTAAGTGACTCATATTGATCTTTTGATAATAAACAAACAACGTTTGATCATTATGAGCTCACTTGCGATGTTTCTTTTATTAATGAATTAAGGGCTCCTATAGCCCTCAATTGGCGCCCTCGTCCTAATTTTTATTGCTCGCTAAGTACGTAAATAATGTATCAAAATTTTACATTGTGCAGATTGAAGCTATAAGGTCCTACAAGGTGTTTGGTAGGTAATAGCCTTATAAAGCCGAATATGATGGGACCATCAAACTGAACAACTTTTACTATGGGATTAGTCCAGAGTTAGCTCTGAAATCGCTGTTTCTTACATTTTGATATTTTTAACGACTTCAAAAGGAGGAAGGTACTCAATCCAACACGTATTTTTTTTTGTTTTTTGTACTCGTATGTACACCTAATGCTCTGGCGTGGGTGTTCCGATTTGT
Source organism: Agriphila geniculea (assembly GCA_943789525.1). Taxonomy (NCBI): domain Eukaryota; kingdom Metazoa; phylum Arthropoda; class Insecta; order Lepidoptera; family Crambidae; genus Agriphila; species Agriphila geniculea. The sequence continues at coordinate 6,340,644 of OX038870.1, forward strand.
TTTTAGGGTTCCGTACCCAAAGGGTAAAAACGGGACCCTATTACTAAGACTCCGCTGTCCGTCTGTCTTTCTGTCACCAGGCTGTATCTCATGAACCGTGATAGCTAGAAAGTTGAAATTTTCACATATGATGTATTTCTGTTGCTGCTATAACAACAAATACTAAAAACAGAATAAAATTAGTATTTAAGGGGGGCTCGCATACAACAAACGTGATTTTTTGTCGTTTTTTGCTCGATATTAATAACTACAACAAGTAGACATTTGACATTCTTACAGATGATGTATTTTTGTTGTCGCTATAACAAAAAATACTAAAAACAGAATAAAATATTTAAGGGGGGCTCCCATACAACAAACGTATTTTTTGCCGTTATTTGGTACGGAACCCTTCGTGCGCGAGTGCGACTCGCACTTGACCGGTTTTTGTTTGTTTGATTGGGAATAATCATCGAAATCTGAGATCGTTTTGCGATCAAGTCGGAAGACATTTCCTCTTCTCTACCTAATACACTATCGTATGTATGTCCTCCTCTTTTCCTCCACTTTATAGTTTATTAATAATTTCTCTCTTTATATTGTATCTATCTATATCTAATTTATCTTCCCATAATTGCACCCACTCCCATACATCCTCCTCTTCTTATCTCTTAACTACCAAGGTTGCCTGGAAGAGATTGCTATTCAGCAATAAAGCCGTCTTTTGTGTGCTTTTTGTCTGCTTTTGGCCTTTTTGTATTTTTCTATCTTGCATACAATTAAGTGTTAATTGATATTATTATTAATATTGTTTTATTTCACAAATTTAATAAACAATAGACAAAAAAAGCGACGGAATGCACGGTGAGACGGGCATAGAAAAAACACTACGCGTACCTATTATTTAGGTATGTATTATAATCCACTTGTTTTCCTCTATTATTCATATTAAATAAAAATATATTTATAAATATATCGAATAAACATAAAAATTTATATATATCATATATACTGAACATATAAAATTAAGTATAAAATAATATAAAAGTATAATACAGTATAAAATAAAAGCAACTATTGACTTGCACCAGTATTAAAATAGTAGGAAAACCATAGACTTATTATATTAGCGTAGGACCCGGTCAAAGTCACTACGAAATGACGCCAGTTGGTTGGCCCTAAAAATACGGTTTTAGGGCCAACGCGTTTCAGTCATCCGTGGAAGTCTATGATAGACAGATGGTGATTGACGTGACATAAAAATGCCGAATTGTGCATCTGCCCCAAATGTTTTTAAGGCGTATTTGTTTTCTATTTTGGCCACCACAGCACTGGCAGTCTGAACAGAATCAAAATTCTCTTAAATGCAACCTTCTACTTTTGAAATCGAATTAATGCCCTTTTTTCCAATGCATTAGTTTGTTTTCTATTTTGGCCACCACAGCTGGCAGTCTGAACAGAATCAAAATTCTCTTAAATACAACCTTCTTCTTTTGAAATCGAATTAATGCCTTTTTTCCAATGCATTAATCCCACAAATAAACCGTTATTTAAACCTAAAGCAGATCCGATGTCGAAAATAGTAAAATAGAAAAATAAATTAATTAAAAAAAACACGACTGCCCTGCTAAAAACAAACTAAAAAGTTAAATAACTAGTGGCTCAGACCTCGCGTTAAAAAGTAGCTCAAATCACAGAGGAAACAATCACTACGGCTCAAATGGTATGTTTTTTAAACACAAATAACTCAGTATAGATATTAGTTTTGCGACGAATAAGTAGGTAAGTATACTGTGCAAATAATATACACACTCCTAGGTTCTGTCACAAAGTCACTACCTTATTTATTTTCATACTAGATGACCAGCCCGCCGATTATCTAAAAAGAAACTATTTAGCGACCGGTTTCGTTCCATATACATTGCTACTTTTCTTTGGTATGTTTTTTTTTAATCCAAAAAGAAGTAGCAATGGATCACTATCATCTATAAACTGCAACCAGTCGCTAGGTGGTTTCTAATTAGATAATCAGCCCGCCGGTGAACTTCGTATCACTTACCTATTAATATAAACCAAATTTATTTAAACCATAATTATCACCTTTATTCATAAAAGATTTGTATCAATTTTGGGCAGTCGTGTAAAAATCTCTCATATGGTAGGAGGTTAACACTTCAGACTGAGGAGTATAACCTTTCGATCAAAACCTTATCGTTATATATTTTTGAATTACTTATAATACATTTGCTATATGAAATGCGTAATCAGTGCTGTGATTTTTTTCTAACTCTGAAGCTTTTTAGGGTTCCCTTACAGAACCCTTATAGATTCGTCATGTCTGTCTGTCTGTCTGTCCGTCCGTATGTCACAGCCACTTTATTTACGATCCTCACATTGCAAACATTGGTCTTTCTTTAGCTTGAAGAAATCTATATTAAATTCTTTATTACTTTACTAATCTTTACTAATATTATAAATGCGAAAGTCCGTTTGTTTGTTTGTTACGCCTTCACGTCTCAACTACTGAACCAATCATCATGAAATTTTGCATACAGGTTGTCAGGGGTACAGAGAAGGACATAGGGTACCATTCATCCCGAAAAAAAAAGTATTGTTCCCGAGGGATAGCAAAAAAAAAACTTTCCACGCAGACGAAGTCGCGGGCGGCAGCTAGTAATATATAAATGCCAAAGCCAATTTTTAGTTACGCCTTCATGACTTAACTACTCAACCAATTATAATGAAATTTTGTATAAACGTTGTCGGAAGTACGGAAAAGGACATAAGGTACCTTTCATCCCGAAAAAAGTACTATTCCAGAGGGATGGAGAACTAACTGTCCACGCAGATGAAGTCGCAGGTGGCTGCTTGTTCTTTATAAAATATCTGCCTGTACTATTTTTGGGTAGCTTTGGCATCACTTGTTTTATTTTCAGTCATCTATTCGATATAAAAAGAGTACAGCTTAGGAAAAGTTACATAAAGTGTTTAGATTTTAGAAGAAAATCATTGTAATTTTAAGTTACAATATGGTCAAAGCATAGATATTTGAATGAACAACATTGTATGTCAATTTGCAATGACTTTATCACAAAAAAAAAACATTGTTACCAAAATTTTTGTGAATTGTAACTACATCTACAATTATACTTCAATACAAACACAGTAAATTCTTAATTACAATGAAGTCGTTCCATTTCACAAAACTAGTTCTTGTTGTCGTAGAAATACGGTTCAAAGACAGAAATAATGGTCTGTTCTTGCCGAGTTCAAATAACATAAAGAAGTACAAACATGTAACTACAATTACAATGTTATTCATATCGGGTGTCAAAATATGGAGAAGAGTTTAACCTCTGTTATTTTCATCATTTTTATTTTACCTTACAAAAAAAATGAATTGAAGTGAATTCTGGTAAATTCTTACTTGTCGTTATTATTTATACCTATCAGTAAATAAAACGCGACAATGGCGCATTATTATTGGCATTATTAATGGCGCGTTATTTCTCGCATTTCAAAAGTACCTAAAGCACTATACCGTTACAAGCTTTGTACGGGAAGATATTTTCATTGCCTCGAATGATTCAATGTAAATGCTAACTTCCCGTTCTCGTCTGTAATATTCTGTACCAATAACTTAATGGGTCCAGCCCCTTAGAACAAGATGGGCTTCTGTACCAGACGAATCTAGCGTTGCTCTAAGGCAGGGGTCTCCAAACTACGGCCCGCGGGCCAGATCCGGCCCGCAAGCACTAACAATCCGGCCCGCGAAAGCAGGCCGGATCGTACCAACGATACTGTAATTTACAGTATGTTGATACGGAGCTAGCTAGATCCTGGCCCTTGGGACTTCGTGGAGAAGTAAGTCTGGCCCTTTTGCTAAAAAGTTTGGAGACCCATGCTCTAAGGTCCAGCCAGACAAAACAAGTGCAGCGTGCAGCAATGTAGGTCGCAACGGCGAGCAAGCGTGTATTGTGCGAAAACTACTATCATATCTAATATCCGTCTGTATAAGTTTTACTCACGCTTTCGGCAATTGAATGCACTTCCTATTCTTATCGACTTTACCTCTCGTCGGGTCATTGACCCATGACCCACATCCCACGAGCACACACGCATAAATGCAACGCACAGTACAGCAAGAATATGCTTGTTATGGATATCCCAAAATGTTAGCTTGTTTGTTGTCATTTTTTTCAACATTAAAAAACTTCTAATAAAATAATTCACAGATCTCGTGACTTTCTTGTACTTACATTGATAATGAATTTAATGAAAAAAAAAATTAATAGGTAATATTTTTTATTCCATTGTTACAAATATTAACATTAATCTCAGGCAGTAATAGATGCTAAATTGCAAAAACTATTGTCTACTGACCGCTCTAATTTCAGTATGAAAGTGGCACGACATGATGATGAAATGATATAAATATTAATATTTTATTGAAAGGTAGGTACCTACTATAATAATAATAAGTACCTGGGTGACCGAGCGTTGCTCGGAATATGGTGGTGTTTAGGTGATAACAAAAAAGTGCTGTAGATACTTTGGGATCAGACCATGTATGTAATGTTTTTTCGATATTCGTAATCTCAACCTTAAGGTGCCTTCCTACCGGTGCGTCTTGAGACGCACGAGAGCGCACCAGACCGAACCGACACACCGTGGGAAACGACCGTGCGCTGCGGTGCGTCGTCGTGCGTACGATCCATTGAGCGTCGGTAACTTCAAAGGATCGGTGCGTGTCGGTGCGTAGCGCTGTGCGTCCGCGTTTGTGGCGGCTCGTCGCCTTTGTCAATATGCCGCGCGTCATAGTATGATATCTATCAGTAGTCAATCGGCCCTGGCCTTTAAATAATTACCTACAGAATTTTAATTTCATCTAAGTACTTTCGTATCTTTCTAGTTTTGTGATTGTACGTATTACGTAAATTGCTTTTTAGCTTTTTTGTGTGCTTTGCTGTTTTTCTTTGTATATGTCCGATCTTAGTGTGCAATTAAGTGTTTTTATTATTATTATTATTATTAATATTTTAGAATCAATATTATATAGGGTCTACCTTCAATGCGAAATACTTTCTAAGCAATAAAATACCTAGGTTAGCAAATTACAAAACTAATAGTGAAAACAAAAAACAAAAATTGCGTAAAACCTATATAGGGGTTTTAGTTAGCCAAATAAAGCCGAATATGGTAGATAGGGACCATCAAACTGAACAACTTTTACTATGGGACCAACTCTGAAATGCGAAAAAAATCAGCTGTTTCATACAAAAATTAATAACGAAAATATCAAAATGTATAGAATAGCAGATTTTTTCGCGATTTCAGAGTTGGTCCCATAGTAAAACTTATTCAGTTTGATGGTCCTTACCTACCATAATTATTCGGCTTTATAAAGCTATTACCAAACAGCCTGTATAAAAAATTAGTTACAAATCCTTTTGGCCATAGTTAGTAGGTAATACCTATATTATACTAAACAGTATTTAAAGTACTTACTTATATTTAATCTTATATTTCGGAGCTTCCGGATTTTTTATCTCTGAATTAATTGGTTACCTACATAAATATAATAAAAACAGCACTATCTGCACTTTACCATAGTAAGTACAGGTATTTCAATCAATAAATAAATAGTACCTACGAAGACTATTTGTACTGTGCCATCATCACTCGTGCGTCGTTGCACGGACGCGGGCGCACCGTGGGAACAGTACAGCGGGCCGTGCGCCCAACATGGCCGAACGACGCACGGCCCGTGCCAGCGTTTCCCACGGTGCGCCCGTGCTCGCCCTCGTGCGGCTCGGTGCGGTGCGTGGTAGCACGCACCGTGGGAAGGCACCTTTACAGCACTTGTCACAGAGTAACGCCATCTATTGTCAATTTCTCTTATTACATAGCTCGCAAGCTTTGTAATAAGATGTATTTGTTTAAATAATAATTGCGCGAGGCGTAGTAGTTAGTTTTTAGGGCATTATCCGAGAGATGGCGTCACAAAACGTACCCGAAAAACTGTTTAAAATTTATATCGGTAATTTTATTGTTTTGAGCTATTGCTTCATAAGTCTCAATAAAATAAAAACTAAAGCAACATTAACTACATTTTTTTAAACTTGTCTAAAAACAATAAAAATATATATAAGTATAAAAACTTGAACCTATAAAAAAGTAAGTCACCGAGCGGGATTCGAACTCGTTACACTCGTTTCTTGTGGTCCGCATTCTAACCGCTGAACCAAATGGACATCGGCCGGCACCGGACGAAATTAGCGACCATATTCTGCGTCGAAAAAAAAACGCATGAAAACGCGAAAACGCGCTTTTTCCCAAACATAAGATTAATCTAGATCGATTGTTTACCCCCGAAAACCTCAATTTACCAAATTTCATTGAAATCGTTAGAGCCGTTTCCGAGATCACAGATATAAATTTATATTATATAGACAAACATATAATACTAGAATTGCTCGTTTAAAGGTATAAGATAATGCCCGTAAACAATTTCTTAAGATAATAATAATAAAAATCTTTATTGAAATAATCTTACATCAAAAATATAACAATTAAAGTCTAGAAATAGGTACAAAAAGCTAAAATACAGAGTGCCTGAACTAGGTTTATAACCTGAGATACCTCAGGCAAATAGGGGCTTACATTACTATGGAATATATTATTAAACAAATAATTACAATAAATATTGAATTATTTGTTTAATAAAACAAAATAAGGACAAAAATAATCGCAGAAAGAGTTCAACTAAAACAAAAGGTAACTTTTTTTTACATTATTAACGTCAGACGAGTATAGCATCTGTGTCATCATAATTAACCCGCCGTCGGTCGCGCTAACTATTGTTACATCGTTGGTCACATGGGGTCTTTGAAAGCCCATTACTTCAATCATCAAAATTTTGTAGATTAATCTATGGATGAGTATCCTCTTTTATTTTATATGTTACATGGGAAAGTAAATAAGAATAATAAATCAAAAACATATACATATATAATAATTCATTTTGGCTTGAAAATTAACCACTACCCAAAGCATATCTCTTTTCCCCACTATTTGACAATGCTTACTTGACATTGACTAAAATGTAACAAAAGTAAATTTTACTGAGTAGAAACAATAAAATTGTAAATTTGAGGATTTAAGTTAAACATACTAATAAACTTATAACTCAAATGAAGAAACATAATAAAGAAAAAGTACTCTATATTTTAGTCTTTTGACAGCTTACTAATTGATGACGCCGCGTGTCTGGTTTGGCCAAATGAAAGCCATAGGGTCAAATATTTTTATGTCTATGTTTCATGGGAAAGGAATGCATCTTTTTGACTAAATTTGGTTGGTTTTGATTTCGTTATTATTAAAATATGTTGCCAGTATTGGGCCTAATATGCTACTACCACTTCATATTTTACCACGTGTAATCCCGTGGTAGAAATCTCTTGCCCACGGCTCTGAAAAGGTGCAAAAGAGTCGAAATTTTAAAATTAAACGAAATATAAATCTAAAGTTAAATTAAATTCATTTAGTTGCGCAGAAATCCGTTAAAGTGTTTAATTTCAACACGTAGTATAATGACAAACTCTCTTTGACTCTTCAACGTGGGGAGAGTTCGTAGAATATTTCTATGTTTTAGATAATAATAATAATAATAAAATGAAAGTTAGCATTTTCGAATCATATGTTGTAGATTAAAATATAACTAAATATCATTAATTTGAGGACCAGCGATATCCAATAGAGTAAAAAATATATTTTAGGACCAGCTGCGGCAGGTGTTTGCAATGAAATAAGATTTATTGCAGATACCGCATCATCTACTGGGTCATCCGGCTAGAAGCAAGGTATAATGATTATGATTGGATCAATCATTGTATCTTCTTATCCAGATTGCAGTTCTAAATGATATTACACTTACGATCAACTAGTAAAAAATATACGAAATAGGTCGCATGGGGTCTTTGAAAGCCCTCGCGCAAAATAAATGTGTATTCTACTCAGATGAAGTATAATAAATATACAATACTTGTTTTATATGGAACCTACATCCTTTTTAAATAGCTACTACTGAAAAGCACAAGCTTGTAAATAAAATAATTATAATGTTTGACAGTTTTTCTATACTCCGGGCTTTTAAAGATCCCATGCGACCGACGGCGGGTTAAATCTAGTTCAAAGTCAATGATGCATTACGATTTAAAATTATTATTTTTATATATTACGTGAGTGTTAGATGGTGTTAGTAAGGTATCTTACGATTTAAGATTAGTAGAAGAGCATTTTGATCGGTAATATTCAGTCAGTTACTATACTGAACTTGTATTTTAGCGAATATTTAATAATAATATCTAACCTTAATGAAATGTACTGATATAAATATATTTTTAAACTGATGCGAATTTTTGTAAATATCAATATGGACAACACTGTATAGAGAAATTATGTAAAATCAAAACTATAGGTACATATTAGTCTCGGCACGTAAAATTAATTCTGATATACATAGGATGTAGCACTCTTAGGCGCCTACATAATCAATCGAGCTAATTTATCTTTTTTCGGCAATCTTTCTCGCAGGACAGTCAGCATCGTCAGTTTTGTGATCTGTGGGCTTCTTGAAGTGCAAGCATGATGCGCATTTTGCTGACTCGGCTTTCTTCCCACAGTCCTTTATAGTATGGCCTACTTCGCCGCAGTAACCGCAGGTGGCCTCCTCCTGGCATGTCTAGGCAGCATGCCCGTACTGTTGACACTTGTAGCACCTTGTCACGAGGGTAAAATCTCTCACAGGGCACGAAGACCAATTTACAAATACCCGGTCGTTCATAATTAAGGGCTTCCGAATTTCTGCAGGAACTTCTATAATATAATTACAGGTCTCGGCGTCCTTTTGCCCCGACTTATGGCTTAATTTAATGGAGGCCAAAAATGTCGCAAGTGTCATACCGCTGAGCTTGTCGGCTAAGCTAAGTTTTGATGGTCTATGCAGTTGGAAACTTCCTTTTTCTCCATACATAGGGGCTCTCCGATGACCACGATTCTCGGTGTGCGTTTATGTGTTTCATTCGCGTTTATGTGTTTATGTGTTAGGCCAGAGGTCGTCAGTTGAACCGTCTGCTTGAGCTTCTTTATATCGTCCTTTGTGTCTGTGCTGATAATGACACCGCCATTCCAAGTTTAACGAAAACTCCTCACATGCAGCTTAATTTGATTAGGTCTGATGATTCTTGGAACGAGGGCTTTTGTTTCCTCGCTCGTCTTCATTTTGTCAGTGGGGTAAATTGCCACAGAGTTGACATTACTGGGCTGAATAAAGTTGTTAGGACTTTTTTTAACCATGTCGGCGAAGGAAACTGCACCCGCGACAGGTTTTGAGGACTATTCGATAGTTTGTTGAAGGTCTTGAAGCCGCCGTGAGAGGACGTGTTTTTCTTTATGTTCTTGCAGGGAAAAATGGGTCTGTATAGTCTTTTGCTTTAGAGGTTGGTATTGCACAGCCATTTGTGATGTACCATGAGTTACTTTTTGGCACAAATTATTGATTCGGAATTTTTAATCCGAATTTACCTTCACAGGCAACAGCGCACACTCATTCAGACACTGCTCAATGGTCTTCATCCAGGTCTGGATGTCTGGCGTGGACACCAATTCTGAGGGCTCATCTTCCTGTAGGGCAGGCGCGGGCGCTGGGGTTCGGCGGGCTGCGGGCCATTAGCTCGCTCCGCCGGTTAAAGGGGCTTTCCATTTAAAATATCACTAATTTACAATTAACATTATAAACTAAAAAACAATTCCAGTTCATATAAGTACCAGAACGAATAACACAGATGAATGTCACTTCCGCGTAAAGTTTATCTAGGTCACAATTTTGCAATTATTTAAATAATGTTACATCCATTAATCGACACGTCCGAACGCAACGATGAGTCTCAAATGTGTACCTTTAACTAAAACGTGAAAAAATCAAATCCAGCCCGCGAGATGCTCGCACCGACTTTATCATCACTCGAATGTGCGATAGCATTTTAAGTCACATCTTATTGCATTGCAAACTATGTTTACCTAGGCGTCATCTGCACACTCTCGTTCAGTGACAGTAAAGCTGTTGTAATTGGGTCATTGTCAAATTCAGTGGTATTTTGTTCGGAAGCTATAAAATTTAATAAGGTATACATTTAGAAGAGAAAACTTTACCAAACAATACCAACTGAACTAAAAAAAATGTACTGAGAAGGTAATAAAATCCTACAATCATATTTTTTCCAAAAATCCTATTTTTGTCCCAAAAAGTCCTCTTCGGTGGTCTGTTCGGAAACCAACTCGGCTTAAATTTGTGATCTTAAGGTATATTAAAACAACCCTAGTTAATAAATTTAGTTAACTTTCAAAAATCTAAAATTGTAATTTATCCTTATAAACTTTATCCAGCAATATACCATTATAATTTAAAAATTATATAGCTATTTCATCTTAATCAATTGTTAAAATATCTGGAAAGATATTTCAATTGAATGTCGAGGTAATTCCTCACATTGGTGAAATAACGCTGGCTTACAGCGTAAGAGTTTAGGATATACTAGGAAAAATTCGACGATGTCACTAGTGACTCGGTAGCTCAGCGGTCAGAGCATTGGACCGGATATCCAAAGGTCGCGGGTTCGATTCCCGTCTGAGTATTGATCTGGTGCGAGTCGTATTTTTTCTAGTATATTATTTAGTATTGTTTAAAAAATAGCATTGTAAATGCAAAAATCTCAAATTTAAAAAATATACCATTGTTAATTACTTTATTACCATAGTCTCAATTTTGTTCCAAAGATTTAGATCTTTCGGTTACCCTATTTTACTACTAGTAAAATCAAAATATTATATTTTCCATGACATGAATTGAATAGTAGGTTAACTGTGAACGCATCAATAATTCTTAGTGCGAGTGAGAGCACTGCTGCATAGATAATCATGTCGAAAAGGAACAAAACAAAAAAAAATTAAAAGATGAATCTCCGTTTCGGTGACACCTGTAGGATTTACTTGATTATTAAGCCATTTTACTAATTTTAAAGTGCTTTTATCATTATCCTCAAAAAAATTGGTTTTAAGATTTTTTTAATGAGGAAAATCCATTCGGTGGTCCTCTTTTCGGTGGTCTCTTTTCCATAGTTTTTTTTTTAATTTTCCTGTATCGACCTCTAATTTATGTTGATTTCGATTGCTAATGATCCAATGGATATAAATAAAAACAAATTTCCTTTAATTTTGGACTTTTATTTTTTACAATTTTTTGAGCCCCGTTTTGACAATGACCCAATTACGATTTCTAACTACAATTTACGTTTATGCTAAGAAAGATATGAGACACATAGCCTGTTCGAGTCATTTTTAATTCCCGAAATTGAAATTACTGCAAACCACGTTTCTGTATCGACTCCTTAGTATTTGAGGCTAAAACTACGCCCTGTCTCCTATTCAATTTTCACTCAATATAACGTTTATCACAAAAAGAGTGCTGGGTATCACGAAATCCCATCATGCAGTGCGTTTGTTTCACTCAATGGTCAAGAAGAATATTCAAAACAATAGAAACAGATGCGCCGAAATAGTTTTTTCGATGCCCACACGTGCAAGGTCCCGGCCTTTTGCATAAAGAAAGGTAATGTTATTAAACTCATAATAATGATAACGTGTTCTCTGAGTGGTTCAATAATATTAATGATTTTTTTTAACTTAGTTGTTTTACGTTAGCTTTGTCACCTAATCATAAAACAATCTTTTCAAATATTTTATAAATTATTTTATTATAAAAATACATACACCTAGTATACAACGTGTTCCAATATAACCCCTTTTGCCGAATATGGTAGATAAGGTCCATCAAACTGAACAACTTTTACAAGGGGACCAACTCTGAAATCGCGAAAAAAACAGCTGTTTCATAAATTTGAATATTTTCGTAACAGCTGATATTTTTTTTCAGAGTTGGTTGGTTCATAGTAAAAGTTATGGAAATTAAACTCTAATGCCGAATATCTACCATATTCGGCATAAGGGGTTATTTTGTAACACGTTGTATTTAGACAATTAATATTTTTATATGAAACCAATTAAAATATAAAAAATTACAAATACAAATACAAATACAAATATCATTTATTTTGTCAAACATGAGTATTACATAAAATGCAGTTGTCAGGGTTTATTATTGACCTAACATGTTTGGCCTTATAGGGCATACAAAATTACAATGACAATTAATTTATAATTTAAATGTCACAAATAAAAAAAAAATTAAATTAAATCATAATACCTTACAAAATATGATTGCATACGAATAAATTTCACTTAATGCCTATTTATATAAAATTAATGTCAAAATTCTGAAGTGCTTAGCCTAGATGAATTTAATTATAGTCAGATAAAAAATTGAAAGTAATGTCAAGAAGTACCTATAATAAAAAAAGCAATACCAACCAATTATTACATTCGACGTATATGTCATCGTTAAAGTGCGGAAACCGGTCAAATAAGTTAAAGTGCGGAAACCGGTCAAATAAGTTAAAGTGCGGAAACCGGTCAAATAAGTTAAAGTGCGATTTTTTTTATTTCGTACTTTAACTAGGTAATCAATCTGCAAATTCCCTAGCTAATCTGCAGATTAACGACCAAGGATCAGTTAAAGTACGGAAACATGTACTTTTATTGAAAAAACATGTGTAATAACATAAAAGGGGGTTGACATAAAAGCTGGGGGACGGGGGGGCTTAGCCCCTCCACAAGGGGGGCTCGGGGGCGAAGCCGCCGTCATGGAAAATTCTTAAAGAGGTCATTAGGATAGGTTAATATTGTCATTCTTATGGCATTGTGACTTGTGACCAAAGTGAGCGAGCGTGCCGCGGGAGAGGCCGGCTTAAATAATCGGAGCTAAATAATCCAATTAAATCCAATCTATTTTTAGGTTTATTAACCCCATTTCATCCTCATTTCATCCCCATATGGGTTAAAATATTAATAATAACAACATACATTGCGTGAGATTTCCATCCAGAAGCCTAAATTATAAATTTAGCGATTTGCACTTCGAAAATAAAGGACTTTCTACTATACACAATTTCATCCCCTTTTCATCCCTTCGGGGGTAGAATTTTGACAAACGCTGTGACACTTATTTATTAATTTTCAATCGTCAGCCTAAATACAAAATTTGGAGATCCTAGTTTCAAAACTGAGGGACTTTCATACAAAATTTAATTCCTTATTTCATCCCCTTAGGGATTAAATTTTCAAAAATCCTTCCTTAGTGGATGTCTACACTGTATAAGGTATCTGTGTACAAAATTTCAAGTCTCTAGGTCCAGTAGCTTGGGCTGTGTGTTGATTTGTCAGTAATTTTGGGCTTTTTTTGCCCCATTTACCCTCTATAGTGTTGATTTTCGGAAAACCACGAAACACGTGTTTGCTTATTTGTTTTAAGAAGTACTCCTACGAAGTTTCAAGTCGAAATATTTATTTAAATGTTTTTTTTTTCATACAAACTTTGAACCCCCGTTTCACCCCTTTAGGGGTAGAATTTCCAAAAATCCCTTCTTAGTGAATGCCTACACTGTATAAAATATCTACGTTCAAAATTTCAAGTCTCTAGGTCCAGTGGTTTGGGCTGGACTTTGATATGTCAGTCACCCCTTCACTTTTATATAAAAGATTTATTAAAGAACTTATCAACCATAGGTGTACAAATTAAAATAAAATTGTTTTCCATGCAAATCGGTATACCTATCGAATAATGAACAGCCGATAACCAAGGACAATCTAAGCTGGTCCATCCACAAAGCATTCCTTTTCTACGCATTTCGCCACCGATTAGGAAGATGTTCAATGCAGGCTGGAAGAAGAATCGATCACTCTGCGATGGATGACGTTCTCAAGCCCACTGGGCTGAGTGTGTAAACTAGGTACCTAACCCCGAAGCGTAGCCCACCGACGGCCATGTCGGTGAAAACAACGAAACTACGGTCAAAAAACCCCGAAAATTAAGGACACACCAAAACCATATCTCAGTCCATAGAATAACACCACGGGATTACAACTCAGATCACAAAGTCAAAATTTGGACATCAGAAGTCCTAAGCGTACGCGCCCCGAACTTAAGGCGACCTGAGGACGGGGAGATTATTTCAGATAATGAGTCTATCTCGATGCCGCGAAATTCAAATATAATTTTCACGGAAACAAGGAAAAGGACATGAGGCATACTGCCAAAGAAAAAATAAAATTTCGTCATTAAGGGGAAAAAGTACCTTTATACTACAAAAAACTTCTTTTAAGGGAAATCGACCAAACCACGAAAAAAAACAACGCTACACCTTGCTCTAAAATGAGGTCGCTATTACTGAACCGCCAGTATATCCTAAACTTGGCTTTAAGGCTCCGGTATGCGAAATCATTTGTCTCTGTCTTTTTTTTACGTGTAAAGAATATGGAAAATAACCTCACTTCAGCACTTTTTAGATGTTGTGGTTTTTTACCCGACTGCAAGAGGGTTATGTTTTTCGCGCGTATCTTGTAAGTTTGTATGTTTGTATGTAATATTCTTTATTACCTCATATCTTTTAAACGGCTGAACGGACTTCCATGATTAACATATCGTTAGATTTGTCTTGCCAGCCCAAGTGTTCTTAAGAAAGTGGCGTTATAAAAAACCAACATGGCGGCTGCACGGTGCTATTATACGTAGAGGAAAATTTTTTTTTTTAGAATATTTTCATCATTATCTTTAGCAAAATTATCTTTCTTGAAAAAAGTTATTGAAACAATTGCACAGTACATTAAAGTGTATTTTGATGTCAAATTCAATACGTTTCCGCTGTTATTTACGCCAAAAATATGGCCTGCGACAAGCGTTTTTTATGATATTCTTTTTTTACAATCATCTGTGAGGTTTATACGCAATTTAATACTTGTAGCTACTAGTTAATCTCTTTAACTTGTCGTATGTTTTTGTTTGTGGCTACAACTTTACGGTTTCTATATAACTATGACGCGCGCAAACCATGTTTTCCTATTATGGCCCTTTAATGCCATATAAGTAAAAATTAAAAAAAAAAACTAAGCTAAATCAAGTTATTTGATCTAAATCGGATCATTAGATAAAAAGATACGATTTTTTTGGGAACAAAACTTTTAATGGCTTTTTCTCGAAATGGTGTTTTGGCGTTTTAGTAATTTTTTCCTTTTTCCACATTTAAAGTGAGGTCATTTTCCATCACAGTAGATGTTTACACTGTATAAAGTATCTATGTAGAAAATTTTTAGTCTCTAGGTCCAGTGGTTGGGCTGGGCATCAGCCTGTCAGTCACCCTTCATTTTTTTAAAAGAGATTTGAAGTCATTGGTGTAGAGGCAGATTCCCCGAAAGAGTTGTGTCAGAGCAGAAGTGACGTCCCATTGTCCATATCAATGTCACTTTGTCTCTATGCGATCATTGCGTTTTGCTTTTACAGCCTACACTTATACGAACCCTGAACATAATCCTTTTTTGGGCAGTCGTTTAAAACTTTTTTTTATTTGGACACTCGTGTAATTCGTATACATAAAACTCAGTTAACATTGTTGAAATATAAATACTGTGGACCGTCTGCCAACTAGGGTAATTTTCGATCTATCGCATATTGGGACCAAACCAAATTGGAAAGATAGCCTTTAGCTTGGTGTTATCAAATATCATCGTCTGGGTTGCAAAGTAGGAAGCTTCTGAGAAATATGCCACCGTGAACATGGTCACCCATCGCTTAAAAAATTGATTTCATATTTATATAAATGGTGAACAGGGTCGTGGGCTACATCATTTCCTATTTTTTATGTTTTCTTTGCGGCGCAGATTTTTGCGATCTGAGATCATTGTATGGGGGGCCATATGTTCAGGGTGGCATATCTCCCAGAAGCTTCCTACTTCACAACGCAGACGACAATATTTGATAACACCAAATTAATGGCAATCTTGCCAATGTGTTTTGGTACCAATATGCGATAGATCGAAAATGACCCTATTTGGCCGACGAACTCATGCCAACAGCACTGTTAGCGTATAAACCATTAAATGAAGTAGCCCAACAAATACCCTATTTGTGTAATATTTTGTGTCTATTTAATTTGGTCGGGTTCGCGCTAACAGCGCTGTGAGCGTGATTCAGGACCAGAACGCGGCCTAGGAATGTCACTGTACACTGAGATCCAATTAAGGACAGAATGTAATAAATTCAAATTCTTGCAAAAAAATATTACTGTGATCATTTTGCCGGTACTTATATAATACTTAGTATAAAGCTGACTGCGTGGGTATATCTGTCTAGGTACGTTACTGCTTGCTAGCTGACACATGGTTTTGCCTGCCAAGGTCGGTATCTGCAGTTATCCTATCAATAATTCATGATTATGGAATAGATATAATAAATTGATTGTACTAATACATTATTTTTTACATTCTTATTACCTAATTGTTGTTTCTGTCGCAGGTGTATTGTCAAAGCTGTGATATTATTATTTATCTATAGTAAAATTATTGTTGCACGGTAACTACATAATATAATTAATATAATTATAGTTACCGTGCAATATAGATAAACCACCAAAATATGGTTTTATTGTTTATTATATAAAGAAAATTGCGATAATTGCGATAATTAGTTACTTTAAGATTTAGTAGTTAAGTCGCATGTAGTGCAAATGTTTAAATAAAGAATAAAGAAAATAAAACCGGTAAAGAGCGATTCGGACTCGCGCACCGAAGGTTCCGTACCATCATAATTGAACCATTAAACCCCACTGCAGAGTAGAATAATAAAATTAGTATTGCAGTTTTAGGTCAGCGCGTATTTTTTTTTACATTTTTCACCATAAGTCGAAAACTATGCGGCCTAAAAAAATGGTTGAAAACGTGCAAACGGCGCTCTTTCATATAATACCCCACATGCCCTAGTAGCCTCACTTAAATTTTTTAAGACCCCTTTTCAGTCCCTGTTGTAATTTTTATTTATTTATTTCTTCATTGTTAAATAGTTGGGCAAATGTCATCTTAAACTATTCCAAATTTCAAGTTGATACTATTAGTAGTTCTCCAGATATCCAGCTGTGATAGACAGACAGACAGACTGAGTCACACCATAAGGATTCCTTTTTTACTATTTTGGTAAGGAACCCTATAAACGCTTGAAATCAAAAATCTCACAAAATATTTTAATATTGATAATGATGTGGTGACTTATAATCAATGATATTAAAAGTATTGTTACTTATAATAGGTAACATGTTCTTGACTCCTTATCAAAGGTGTACTGGCACTGCACATTTTCATCAAATCTACCTAAGTACTTTTCCTAGAGTACGTAACAACGGAACATTTAAGGGGATTCAAATCAAGAATCGTGATCGGATCTTACTGCCGAGAAAATCTTCATATCATCAGCAAAGCATAACAATTTAGAAGATCGCAAGCAGCAGCTGATATCATTAATGTAAATGACGAATAAGAGGGGTCCCAACAGGGATCCTTGCGGTACTCCACTAGGGACCTTGATCCAACTAGAAATGTAATTATTCACAACTACAGCTTGCGTTCTGTTGCGGATGTACGATTCAAACTACCTCACTAATACCAATCAGTTTTACTTTGAATAAGAGCCAATCATGCTGAATTCGATCGAAAGCTTTACTGTAATCAGTATAAACTGGGTCAACTTGGGATCCGTTATCCATAGTGGCGGTAGTGAAATCATTCATCTATGCAAGGTTTAAAACTGTGGTTCTTCCTGGTAGAAATCCATGCTGAAAGTCATTTAGTGAGTGTTTAATTGCATCGTAAATCTGTCTGTGTGCAATTTTTTTTCCAGAGTTAGCGCTATTATGCAGAGCTTGGAAATGGGTCGGTTGTTTACAACGAGATTTTTCAGGCCTTTTATATGCACAGCACAGGTGTTATAAAGGCCGATTTCCAAACATCTGGAGCATAACACTCAATAAAGGACCTCTTAATCAACAACGTTACTGGCATTGCCACGGATTCAAAGCACATTTTCAGAAATATAGCGGGTAAGTTATCCGGCCCAGCCGATTTGCGAGTACCCAAATTTTTTAGAAGTTTAAGTACAAGATCCTCCGTAACATCTATTGACGAGATATCAGAAACAGGTGATGGAGCTTGCAGGTTGGCGAAGGAATGCGGTTGCAAGGTATCTACAAAGCTCGATTGAAAATAATCCGAAAACGCATTGCTAATATCCTCGCCCGTAGTAATATTATTGTCATTATAGTTCATAATAGCCGGCATAGCGTTTGTTTTCAGCTTATTTTTAACAAAATTCCAGAATTGTTTCGGATTATCAATAATAGTGCCTTCAACAGACCGAATGTAATCAAAATAGCATTTCTGTTCGACAGATCTCGCCCTTAAACGCAACGTTCTATTAGAATGTAAGTCACCGAGATTACCGTATCTCTTATATTTACAATAGTACTTATAATGTTCTTTAAAAATTTTCTTAATTGCAGCAGAGTACCATATGAGGTAGCTATTATTTTTATTATTAGGACGTTTGGATGGGATATATTTGTCACGCAACGAGTAGAAAATTTTATAGAAGAACTCAACGCTTTCCTCGAGCGTTCTACTAGAAAATTCCAGGGCCCAGTTAATTTCCTGCAGAGCGAGATTTATAGCAGGATAATCACCTTTGTTATATAGGTATTTTGTACACGGTATTGAGTTGAGGGGGGCGGTAGTCGCAAAAGAAGTAGTTATTAACAGAGCGCCGTGGTGCTTGTCAACGGGTACCAGCGGATCCCCGCACTCCGTTACAGTCACGTCATCACTGTAAAGCACTAGGTCGAGTGTCCTGCCGAAAGCATTCAAGATTCCATTATATTGTTTTAAGCCCAATAGGTACATTCGCCAATAAGTAGGTGTTCATCGGCCGAGTGATTGTTAGTAGGCGAAAAGTCCAATGAATCCAAAGGAATCCAATTAATTCCACAAAGTTAAAATCACCCACAATTAGAATTTTATCATTAGGATTGAAAGTTATAACTTGTTCTAGTTTATTGAAAAAATTATTAAGCTGCGTAAAAAAATTGTTACCCATATTTTAATATAATAGGTACACAGATATGCAAAGTGGTATTCTCTAAGGTGATAGTTAGCCACAAATCTTCAGCAGTGGAATGGAAGTTAGGTCGCGGATTAATTATTTAAATGGCGTCGTGTTGCAATAAGTACTCCGCCACCACTCCGATTGTTTTGTTAAATCATAATCACGGTCCCGCCGCCAACGACGTATCTATCAACAAATAACTCGGTGTCGTTAACGTCTTCAACTAACCACGTTTCCGTAAGTGAAATTATGCTATGACTCGACAAGCATAAATTACGATAAAATGTGCTAGCTTTTAGATTGAGTTCCACGCAAATTTTGCTAATATAAGCTTATAGTATTGTTATATGTATTAGCCATTAGGATTAGAATAAAATGCAACATCATAGAAAAATAATAAAAATAAACGTATTTGAATAATTATAAACGTGGTGCGATAAGGGTAGCAATTAACGTAAGTCTGTATAGCACTGCTCAAATAATGAACGCGTGAACCTGTCGCAGTCACAGCGGAACTGCACTTAACTTCACAAATAAATCGTATCGATAAAAAAAAATAGTACCGAGAAAAACAATATAGGTACGTTTTATTATATTTCATTACGAATTGAGATTTCATTGAGATTTTATTTTCCTTTTCATGGCCAAAATGAAGTCGATTCTGCACATAGCGCAATAGCCTTCGCCATGAGCGAAGCTGGAGACATTTACGTGAAGAGTCAACTGGTGCCCTTATAATGACTAGCACGAAAACAGCAGCCCTATGTAGTATTTTTTTAATTATTCAGATTATTTTTTTTCATTAAAGTGACAAAACACTCATGTCGTCACTGGCTTAAAGGCAATATTGAACAATTAAAACACCGAATGAAAATAAGATTTCCCTTGAAAAATAAATGTGCAGTGACATTACACCTTTGATAAGGAGTCAAGAACATGTTACCTATTATAAGTCACTACCTCATTAATTGACAATTTTTCTCAGACACAGAGGCTTTCATGTCCTCTATGATGTTAAAGATTCAACGATTACTTCTTATGATTTCGAATTAAGTTCATAACGGTCCACTATCAGCAATAAAAATATTTAAGACTTTTTTCCTGAACTTAAAAAAAAGTAAGTAGGTATATTAAAAGTGACTCATTTTTTTGTTAGCGAAAATGACTACTTTATTCGTTGTACTTAGCCGATAATATTTGTTTTTCATTTAATACATGTGGCATTTGTTAGCTGAGTATTAATAAATTTGTGCATAGAAGTTTTAAAACATTAACGTTAATGGTTGTTAAATAAATTAGACAATGTTAGTATGTGCAGCGTCAGCTCGGACTTTGATCTAGATACAAAGTCCGAGCTGACGCTACATCTCTACAACTTCAGGAAACGTTTCCAAAACCCCCAAAGATTGGATTTGTAGGTTCCACAAAAAGTTCGGTGACAAATCGACGCGGTGTGAAGATAAAGCTCGCTGTATATACAAAATGCAGCGAAATACGCCGTCGGAAAACTAACTCCGTCATTAACTGCGGCGGGAGTTGGTGTTGATGGAGCAAGTTACCGTCTATGTGTCACCGACCGAAAAGTAGGATACAATTTTTAATAGACACCGAAGCAGACATATCTGTACTCGCCCGCACAAAAGAAAAGCCCACAAATGCCAACTATCTTAAATGATTTAAGACAGTTTGCATAGATCTGGGACTACGAAGACTATTCACGTGGACATTCGTCATCTCTGATGTGCGGAGATTAATTCTCGAAGCAGATTTTCTCGCTAAATATCAACTAAACATTGACCTGAGCGAAAAGAGATTGATAGACAAAATAACGAAATTAGCGGTTGCACAATACACTCGAATAACTCATCGGTCCATACGATTGATGTAACCGGACCCTACGACGAGTTACTACGTGAATTCCCTGACATAACAAGGCCGTCGACGCTGAAAAATCACCTAAGCATAATGTCGTGCATTATTTACATACGACGGGGCCGCCGATCTATGCAAAAGTTTGTCCATTTAACCCAGTAAAGTATAAAGCCGCAAAACAAGAATTCCAAAGGATGATGGAATTAGGCATTTGCCGCCCCTCTAACAGTCTTTGGGCAACGCCGCTGCACATCGTAACAAAGAAAAATAGCGAATTAAATGTGGCAATTATAGACGATTAAATGCCGTTACACTTACTGATCACTATCCTATATCAAGACTTCAAGATTTTACATACTTGCTGCATGACAAGACCGTCTTCTCCAAGCTGGATATCCGAAAATCATTCCATCACATCCCAATTTTCGAAATGACATACCGAAAACCGCGATAACAACACCGTTCGGACTTTTCGAATCCACCAGAATGACGTTTGGATAACGTAACGCCAGTAAAACGTTCCAACGTTTCGTTGATATGGTTTTCAAAGGGCTCGATGTATTCGTTTTTATCGACGATATCTTTCTTTATCCCATCAAGGACGAAAGAAGATAACGAGACCCTAGTTCGAAAAGTATTGGAGAGAATGGACAAATACGGCATCACACTAAACGTGTAAGAATTCGAATTTGGCAAAGAACTAGATTTTCTCACACTTTCTGTCACATATCCAAAGATGGCATACGTCCACTGGATGACAGGACTGAGGCAGTATCAAACATTCCTTTGCCCACCACAGTACAATTACAGCTGCGACGTTTTCTTGGCATGGTGAATTTCTACCGCCAGTGTATACCTCACGCTGCTAATATGCAAGCTGAACTCAGCAAGTATCTGCACAACTCCAAGAGTTCCTCCTACACTACAATGGCCCGTATAAAGTGTTCGAACATCACGAGCTAAGTTTTACTCCGTCGAGATGCCGAACAGAACAGCCACCATCTCCATCAACCGTCTTAACGACTTCACGCCTTCCTACTGCACGACGAGCAGAGTGGCGAACTTAGGGAGAAACCACCGCACCCGTGATGAAGCCTGGACCTTCGACGAGTCCTGAGGGTCAACAGCCAGCCAAGGACAACACGAAGACAACCCGTTCCGGAAGAATATCGAAGCCAGTCGTCAGATTTAAATTCAATTAATCCTATGCACTGAATGCAATTATTAATTGAATAAAAACAATCTATTTTTATCGCCGCGAGTATTTTGCCTATACAGCAAATACCGACCTCGGTCAGTGAACAGTGTCATTTTACAACACCTGTTTATCCATACGTGGCATTGCAACGCATGCCGAGGACACCTAGTAAACAATAAAACCGTGTTTTGGTGTTTTATTAGTATCTACCAATTTGTTCGGCGTAAATGAGGTACCATTTTTTTTATCGCAAATGGGCGTATCTTAATATTTATTAAAAAAAAGATTACATTACGCAAAAACTAGTGAATCTAAATTATAAATAAATGTAAGGATATCTAAAGAGTTAATAACGTTTATAAATAGTAACATTAATTAATACGTCTATAAAAGTTTACAATTTTAGAAGGAAGGTCGCAAGTATGAACACATTTCGTTATACCTAAACATTCCTTGAAATAAAATGTTTGCTGTCACGAATAGACGTAGATCGATATACTTGTGACACTAAACTTTAATAAACCACGAAAGTAATTGTACCCTTTTTTGCCCATAGAAAAAGTACCTACTACTAAATTTATTTCCCTCAATATCTATTAAATTATACATGCTACAATGACATGAAACACGTATTATGAATCTTGAATGTTATGATTAGCTTGATATCAATCACTCCGTAACTTCGCAGTAGGAGTATATTTTTCACGACCATAGACTTCAAATGCAATTTTCTCAACTAGTCCATTTCGACAGTTTCAGATTCACAAAATTATAAAAAAAGTGATTATACTTATAAACCTGGTTCTTTTTTCTTTAGATAGATAATTTTATATAGTTTTAGGAACTATTCAGATGCTCAGTCACAAATAATGCCAATCATTGACTAGCTGTCTCTCAAGTTAGGCTCAAATTGTAGCAAATTTAGTTAGCTTTTCAGAACTATAAACAAAGTTACCTGAAAAACGCTTCCGAACGAACCGAACATTTTCCATCATGCGGTCAACCAAAATCAGAACTTGTAACTACATAGGTACCATGATTCATTTATAAATAGATACCTACTAAATGTTTATTTAACATAAACATTACATTAACATTAATAAGGTATACATTCACATTTGGTAGGTATAGTCTTACAATTTGCCCTTCCTTACTAATATTATAAATGCGAAAGTCCGTTTGTTTGTTTGTTTGTTTGTTTGTTACGCCTTCACGTCTTAACTACTGAGCTGATCATCATGAAATTTTGCATACACGTTGTCAGGGGTACAGAGAAGGACATAGGGTACCTTTTATCCCGAAAAAAAATATTTTTCCCGAGAGATAGCAAAAAGCCTTCCACGCAGACGAAGTCGCGGGCGGCCGCTAGTAAATCATAAAGTTGTGATACATGTTGCGTAGTGATAAATTGCTGGTTAGTGTATTAATCCGTCTTCTTGGTTCCCCACAATATATCGTGGAATTCGGAAGGGCTTTTGACGCTGCCATCCACGCGCACTAAACGCGGTGGTCACGCGCCCTCAAACCGCGCACGGCGTGCTATCGGGGACACACTTGCTCGGCACGACGATCTCGACATATTTGCTGATAGCTTAGGAATTTTAACATTGAAAACGTTTTTTTGAGGCATCGGTATAGGCCCGATTTTCAGCCAAAGTGCGACATCACCCTGGTGTCGTAGATATTAGAGCTACGTAAATGATTGAGATATCAAATGACGCGTTTAATCAAGGGCTATAAACAGATTCTTTTTAAATCTCAAAATCTCTTTTTGAAAATCGCAGAAATGTGAAAAATGTGATCGATTTTCGCCCAATTTCTACGAGAAAAAAATCATATCTCGTAAACGAAACGCGATATCGGGTCGATTTTAAAAACACCTCGAGATATGACATTGGTCTACTATAAAAAAATATTTGAGGTAAATAACATAAAAGGATAATTCTGTAGCTTAACCTTTATGAAGTAAAGTTTGCGCGGAGTGTGTGAGTGAGCGCTGAGCGCAGTAGTGTACTACCTAGTCGTATCAACGCTAATAGTCTGAAAGACAAATGTTTGTTTTTAGTTATATTTTGAGTTGTAAATGTAATAAAATGTTATTTTCTTATTATAAAAAAAATCGGATAGGTACCTAATGAAAGTGTTTTTAAAAGCAAAACAAAAATATATTTTTAATTTATTGATACTTATTTAAAATTCTATAATCAAGTAAAATTAGATTAAATGAGATTATGTTTGTATTAAATTTTGTTAATGTGATTTTTTAATAATTATTTATTTATGACTTTTTAATTGTTAGTTGTCAAATCTAACGTAAAACAACTAAGTTAAATAAACACCATTAGTATTACCCATACGAAGAACAAAATATCATTTACTTATTAACCCTATTTTGGTTAATAACGCGTTTCTTTATACTTATGCAAAAGGCCGGGCTTTGCCTTGCAGTTGCACGTGAGCATCGAAAAAACTATTTCCTTCTGTTTCTATTGTTTTGGCTATATTTCCAGACCATTGCCTGCACCGTGGGATTTCGTGATACTCGGCACTTTTTGTATAGGCAAACGAATAAACGAATCTTGAGCGAAGGTTGAATAGAAGAGAGTTTGTAGTTTCCATACTTAGGAGTAGATACAGAAAAGCATTGGTTAGAATTTTTAAGATAAAAGTCAAAACGTGTAAAAAGTGAAATAAATAGGTACCTATGTTAATGTTAAAGATGTTGCTGTATATTCGTGGGTTGCTGTTATTTCAATTTTGAGATTTAAAATTACTCGATCGGGCATGTCGCATGTTTTTCTTAGTAAGCTTCGATTCTAAATGATTTTTTACAACGATCTCTAAATGAGAATGTGAAGATGATGCCTAAATGAACATAGTTTGTTATCGCCATAGAAATAGAATGTCAAAGAACAACAAAGTCAATAAACAGGTGATCCGAAAACGAATCAATACATTTTATTTGAGATACGTAAAATATGACTAAGATTCATAAAATATGACTATATTATGGCAAAGGAAGTTAATAAACTATGTTCCATACTGTTTTTTTTTGTCGATAAACGAATCAATGTAGCGAAATTTGGTTTTAGAGAAATGTGTGGCAATATCTTATTTACCTTTAAAAAGTGTGATTACTTGGATTGTTTCTTTTTGTCACATCACAATTACTTAGAACAGAAGACACCATAGCTATACGATACCTTTATTTTAAATTCTAATTAAGATTAAAAATATTTTAAACAAACTGTGATTGCTCATTTGCTAGGCGGGACGCTAGGGGCTCTTACTGTAAAAAATGTTGGCACATGTCACTTGATCCTTTGTCTCTTTTTTACATAGACCGTGTCCGTATGATGTTAACTTCTCTTTTCCACGCTTTGTTGGTCTTCTTGAGCGCAGCGAAAATTTTTCTATGTCTATTCTATGGTTATCGCACATATTCAAATGATGATGAAGTCAGCGCGAGACTGCATTTGATTTTGATTAGAATTTTTTATTAGGTATTTTTTGTAGAAATTCTAAGATGTTTTAGTTATAGTACTTACATAGGTATATTTAATAATAATAAAAAATGTTTACGAATAAATTTTGTTTTAGTTAATTCATTAAATTCATTTTCAATGTACCAGAAGGTCGTGAAAAGCACGAGATCTATGATTTTTTTTTAATAAATTTAGTAAATACTGTAATGACATAATTTACTGACTAAGTTGTTCGATATTTTTTTTCAATGTTTTATTTTAATTTGTTTTAATTAAATCAATAACAATTTTAATGAAATGACATGTAATAGTGAAAAATGAAAATAGCTTAGATAATTAATCTTTCAAGCGCTTTGGATGATTCATCTGTAAGCTTTAAAGATGTTTGTTTAAATAAATAATAAATAATTAAACTTTTATATCTAACTTTGTTTAGATTCTTCTATTGAATTTATAAGCTGCCTACATCCTGTTCAAACTTTTAACATGTTAAAACGCGAGATTAACTACTGTTTTAACTTGTATATTAAGTGGAATCCATATTTTTTCGGTTTTTAGGGTTCCGTACCCAAAGGCTAAAAACGGGACCCACGACCCATAACTCATGAACCGTGACAGCTAGACAGTTGAAATTTTCACAGATGATATATTTCTGTTGCCGCTACAACAACAAATACTAAAAACAGAATAAAATTAATATTTAAGGTGGGCTCCCATACAACAAACTTGATTTTTTTGCCGTTTTTTGGTACGGAACCCTTCTTGCGCGAGTCCGACTCGCACTTGGCCAGTTTTTTTTTTATTTCATCAGAATGCACACTGTAATTTTTATGAAGGTTTATGTACAAATCAAAGGCAAATGGCTGATGGAAAAGAACTGACCGCCAACTCCACTCATAATATACGTACCTACTGTTTTTATAATGTCACTATGTGGTCCCGTTCAATGACACTAAAACTAGACCATTATATTTTAAGAAATGGAGCTTATTGACGATAGGTATACAGTGCAATTTTAATTTCACTAGTTTAAAATACTCATCACGGCTTTGACATTATAGCCTGCGATATAATTCACTGTGTTTAAATACACATGACGCAAAGCTAAAGAATCAATTTACACACACTAAAACATTTCCAGGAATAAAATATATATGGACTAGCTTTTGCCCGCGACTTCGTTCGCGTGATTAAGATAATTGTGCATTTATTTTGAAATTCACGGATTACCAATATAAGTACCAAAGTATTTATCAGTAGACCTTATTTTTAAGGTTCCGTACCCAAAGAGTAAAAACGGGACCCTCTTACTAAGACTCCGCTGTCCGTCTGTCTGTCTGTCACCGAGCTGTATCTCATGAACCGTGATAGCTAGACAGTTGAAATTTTCACAAATGATGTATTTCTGTTGCCGCTATAACAACAAATACTAAAAATATAATAAAATAAATATTTAAGGGGGGCTCCCATACAACAAACGTGATTTTTTTGCCGGTTTTTGCTTTATATTAATAACGACAAAAGGTAGACAGTTGAAATTTTCACAGATGATGTATTTCTGTTGCCGCTATAACAACAAATACTAAAAACAAAATAAAATAAATATTTAAGGGTCTCCCATACAACAAACTTGATTTTTGGGCGTTTTTTGGTACGCAACCCTTCGCGCGTGAGTACGACTCGCACTTGGCCAGTGTTTTGTTCCATGCTCACTTACCCTCTTACATAATGAGTCAGCGCTTCTAAATATAGCATTAAATACCTCTATGCTCTAGGTATTATGGTATTATGTTCGCAAGAACTAAATATCTACCAGATAATGATACTATTTATACCTTTATACTCAACGAAGTCCTTCTAGATTCAGAGTCATAATTAAATTACTATAGTTAGTACTTATATAGAGACATAGTTTTACCCCACTCAGTTAATTGCTTTCATATCTCGTTAAGAGCTCTAGTAAAACCCCGCAGCTCAAAATAGTATGAGGATAAACAGTTTAAAATCCCATTTCTACAGGTATTATCTTATTACCATAACACAGTACCCGATAATGACGCTTCGAAAGCTCTGCGTGGATTTTCCTCGTGTTTATTCCCAGCCTACCACACTAATTATATTCTAGTAGTCAGGTAATTTTGCTTGGAAATAATTTAAGGAGTTCTGATTTCTTATCCGTCAGGTGGAACTAATAATCCAGGGGTCACGTAGGTATGTTCTTTCTACACTATAACTTTTTTTTTATATGCCGAGGAAAAACGCATTTACGTGCTTCCCCTCCCGCAGGTGAGCGAGAGGGGGGTATGTGGGACTCGCCAGGAGGGGACCGCAACTTCGGCGTTGCAGCTCCCTCCACGACTGCCTCCCGTAATTCCACCAAGTCAAAGCTCGGTGGAATCCCAGGAGGAGGGAATACCCACTAAAAACCCCCGGCACCTGACCACTCGCCGCCAAATGTCGACAGCCGTAGGGCTGTATGAGGGTCCGTGGGGACAATCTCCTCAACAACAGACGGCCTGCCCGCATCCGGGCCTCCTCCGTTGGGAAATGGCCGGGCAAGTTTGGCCATTTCCCCCATCTCATCAGGACCGTGCAAGGCGGGCAGTGGTTCACCTCCCACTGCCCGCTTGGCCCTGACTTCGAGCGGCCACCTCCGAAGAGACTTTCGCTCCCCTCGCGCGTACTGTCTAAATGGTTTCCGCCTCGATGTAAACATAGAAGCATAGTCCCTCTTAGACCTCCGCAATCGTTCAAAGGGTTCTAGGGGAATGCGCCACCCGCGCTTCCCTAGTCCCCAAGACGTACAACCAAAATAGGCTTTCGTCTCCGACACGCCAGCCTGTAATGCCCACGGTCTGCGAGCAATCATCTCCGAAGAGACGTTCGCTCTCGTCTCGCGCGTACTATCTGAAATATTTCCGTCTCCATGTAGACACGCAGTCTCTCTTAGACCTCCGCAGTCGTTCGAACGAGGTTCAGGGTAAGTGCCACCTGCGCTCATCCCTGGTCCCTCGGTGTCGGATTATTAGCCGCCAGCTGTAAAAGAAACTCAAAAGAGTCTTTTACAGAGACGCCCAGGGTGCACCGGCCCTCCCACTGTCTTTCCCAGTCCACGGATGCACTGGAATAAACAGTAGTCGGGCACACGAGGAGGTTATCCGACCACGCACCCCCTACACTATACCTGGGTCAGGTAGGTATGTTCTATCTATACTATACCTGGAAATGATTCAAGGAGTTTGATTTCTTGTGCGTCATGTAGCCCTGAGTGCTGACAATCATACAGTCATTATTGCAACCTCGAAAACTATGGAAGTACCTATAAAGCCTATACAATGTGTTACAAAATAACCCCTAATGGCGAATATGGTAGATAGGGACTATTAAACTAAACAACTTTTACTATGGGACCTACTCGGAAATCGCGAAAAAATATCAGCTATTTCATACAAGAATTAATGACGAAAATATGAAAATGCTACTTATTTTTCGCGGTACAAATTCTAACCTTGTTGTTGCAAATCTGCCACTTTGCTTGCCGTTCGTGGATTATGAGAAAGCCTTTGATTCGATTGAAACCTGGGCGGTGCTGCAGTCTCTCCAAAGGTGCCAAGTGGACTACAGGTATATCGAGGTGTTGAGGTATTTATACAAAAATGCCACCATGTCTGTCCGAGTACAGAACCAGAGAACAAATCCTATCCAACTGCAGCGAGGTGTGAGACAGGGAGATGTTATTTCTCCGAAACTGTTCACAGCTGCGTTGGAGGATATCTTTAAACTCTTAGACTGGAAAGGGCTCGGCATCAACATTAATGGCCAGTACCTAACACACCTTCGTTTTGCCGATGATATAGTCCTTATGGCTGAGACCATGGAAGACCTGAACACAATGCTCGAAGATCTCCGTAGTGCTTCCAAAAGAGTAGGTCTCAAGATGAACATGGATAAGACGAAAATTATGTCAAATGGCCATGTTGTACCCTCTCCAGTTCATGTTGGGAACACTACACTTGAAGTTGTTGACCACTACGTATACCTAGGACAGGCAGTCCAGTTAGGTAAGTCCAACTTTGAGAAAGAGATCTCTCGTCGAATCCAACTCGGGTGGGCAGCATTCGGGAAGCTTCGAAAAATCTTAGCGTCCGACTTACCTCAGTGTCTCAAGACGAAAGTCTATGAACAGTGTGTGTTGCCAGTGATGACTTATGGCAGTGAAACGTGGTCGCTAACTATGGGTCTCATAAGGAGGCTCAAGGTCAGCCAGCGTGCAATGGAGAGAGCCATGCTCGGCGTTACCCTGCGCATCGAATCAGAAACGAGGAGATCCGCAGGAGAACTAAAGTAACCGACATCGCTCGAAGGATTGCTCAGCTGAAGTGGCAATGGGCAGGACACATAGCGAGAAGAACTGATGGCCGTTGGGGCGGAAAAGTTCTGGAATGGCGACCGCGCACCGGACGTCCGTGGGTAGGCCCCCGACAAGGTGGACCGACGATCTGGTGAAGGTCGCGGGAAGCCACTGGATGCGGACAGCGCAGGACCGATCGTCGTGGAGATCCTTAGGGGAGGCCTATACTCAGCAGTAAGTGTCGTGCGGCTGATATGATGATGATGATGATGAAATTCTAACCTTAAGACGAGCAAATTAAGGTGAACTTAATTTCCTAAACAAAAGTTAATGGATGAAGTAATCGACCGAGCGAGCACGAAGTGCGAGCGAAGCGTCTCTGCTTCAGCTTGGGCAAAAATTCTTTCGTATGTCCGGCTGTCTGTTCTCAACGACAGGTCGCATTTCTCAACCAATTCTCGTGAAATATTATGAGCAGGTTCGAAAATCAATGGAATTTTTTGTCGAGCCAATTTTTCGAAACTTTTTTTTAAAACGGCGGAGATAAGTATGTTAAAAAGCATATTTCAGTCCGGCTTTCCAGCGCTGTCTGTTCCCCTCAGCGCAGCGAAAATTTTTCTATGTCTATGGTTCTCCTCTACAGGGGCCGTACCGGCTAACGAATCGAGCTTCGAAAAGACTGCTGGGTTTCAAATTAAAACAGATAAATCGAGCCCCAATTGGGCGAAAATGGCGAACCCCATTTCATGATGTCACACGAACATCGTTATCTTCCAAATTACGTCAACAGAAAGTACAAGACGAAATTCCTTACTTTGATTTTTCAGTTCTAAGTTGAAACCGATTCAGATTTTTCGATAATCGATTCGTTAGCCGGTACGGCCCCAGGTCGCATTTCTCAACCGATTCTCGTGAATTTTATGAGCAGGTTTTATAAATATTTGTATATTTTTATTCGATACAGTTTTTTGAAATTTATTAATATGACGGAGATATGTAAAAAAACATATTTCAGTCCGGCTTTCTGGTTGTTTGTTTTCCACTACGGGTGACATTTCTCAACCGATTCTTGTGAAACTTTGTGAGCAGGTTCGATATAATTATATAGAACTTTTAGCTAAGCCAGTTTTTCCAAATTTATCTAAAAAGTATTCACCCATTTCGAAAAATACTCACGTACTGTGTACTTTAAAAACTTCATGGCGACATTTTATTTTTGTACAATTTGTTTGAGCCACTTTTTATCGCGAGGTCTACAGCTCACGGAGCCACTAGTAGGTAATATGTAAATTAACTATAACTATCAACTATGTCGTTTTATTTGTAAGGCCAATGATATGTGAATAACTAAGACAGAATTCACAATTTATCCAAATACCTACTTGAGTTATTGCGATTTTTTATCTCACTGAGAAAGAGCCAATGATTTAATAATTATGTCATTAAGTAATATAAGGATCTGCCTGCACGTGCACCCGCATAACATTGTAGTATGTATTGTCTTACTTATTTAATTAAAATATTTCTTATTTAGTCAGTAAAATGTAATTATTGTTGTCTTATTTGGAACTAAGTAAATTGCGTGTGATATTTTAATAAAATTAACTTTTTGAATTGATTTTATTTATTCATCACTAGATTATAAAACAAAGTACCTCGGTGTGTCTGTCTGTTTGCGATAAACTCAAAAAACTTGTAATTGGCTCTCAATAACTATTTAAATAACCTACTTTATTTTTACCTAGCTGTAAGTTTTCCGAAAATTTGTAAAATAAAATAAAAATAAAATAAAACTACTGAACGGATTTTCATGTAGTTTTCACCAATTGATAGAGTGGTTCCTGAAGAGGTTTAAGTGTATAATAAATTGAGGTTTTATATAAATTGATAGAAATATGACGATAATTGTTAAAGATGTCGGCAAAAATTAAGACGACTGGGAGCTTCCATTGAAAACGCTGCATAAACCTTTTGAGCTATAACGAAATAATGTATGATGGAATTGTTTCTATTCTATAGGTCTACAAAAAGTTCGCGATAACATATTATACCCGTTATATATTCTAAAAAATTGGTCACATATAATGCTGTAATTTGGAAAGCAATTTAAAAGGATACAGTATTAAATCCTTATTAATTTTAATACGTTAGTTATCTAAAGCATTTTATGCACATTATTTTAACATTTCACACCATAACATTTAAATTTATATCTTAGGAGTTGTAGCAAAAAAATAACGCGTGCGGAAATAAATTCAGGCGCGTTTCTTACACCGATGACGGGACGGGACGGGAGTCGAACAGGACGGAGACAGACTTTTGAAGCGAATGGGTGACGACTGTAAGGTATTCAATTCAATATTTTATTGCATCAATAAGGGAAATACATAGGTGGTCATTATAAATAAATAGTAGATTTTACCATAAGGGAGCAAAATAATATTTTTACGGCGAGGGCGTTTTTTTGAATCCAGAGCGAAGTGAGGGATTCTAGAGTAGACTCCCGAGCGTAGCGAGGGATTCTTTGAATCCTGAACGTAGCGAGGGATTCAAAGTACGTCGCCCGAGCCAAAAATATATTTGCGCCCGAGTGATACACTCTACTTTTCATCACCCTCTATGAGAAAATAAAAGGCCCCTCATATTTTATTTTAATATTATTATTTAATGAAACATTGAGTAAGAACTAAATTGAAATTAAATAGTATCTAATAATAAAACTACTGAAAACTTATATAGGTATACCTACATTTGAGACATTATCGCAATAGAGAACATGCATAAGTCACCGATTTTGATAAATTTGAGCTTGGTCGCTGCGGACACGTACAAAAACATGATGGAACAGAAAAATTGAATAAAAAAATAATTATTTTAGTTTTATCACACAGGGGAAAATCACGATATTTTTTTTTCATTTTCAGATATAATGCACTTAACAGTCGGATAGAATATCAAATAAGAAATAATATTTTGTATGACACATATGTACTTAAACGCAATATTTAGGGAGATATTTGAAAATTCTTGGCTAACTCCATTTGCGCCTGAAACGTGACATGAGTGACGTCACAAATGTTAAACTTTTTGTATAGAGTGTTTTCGGCGGGAGCTGATGCGTGCTAACTTCAAGTGACTATATCACGAGAAAAAAACGCATGAGAAAAGTTTTAATATTACAGTTGATTTTCTCACGCATTATACTTTTGATTTTGATACAAAAAAAAATATGCATGTTCCCTATTATGAAAGCATTGCATTTCTCCATTCAATAAAATTATCATATAGGCTTTCATATTTCTCCCGCGATTTTGCAGGTAATAAGTAGATTATTCATCACATTTCTTGCGTCAGTTGATCAGTTCTAATTCTAATAGGTACTTTTAGGAGTTAATTCTATACTTTCACTGTCACTTGAAGAACTCATTTTTCAAAACAAAACCATGAAGTTCTAATAATCCGTGAAAATTGACGAAAACGCGGATCGTAGTTCGCGCGTTTTTAATTTGAGATCTTTTTTTTATTCAACTCATGTGACTATGGGGCCGTCGTACCACACGAGTAAAAAAACGTGGTCGTACCAGCCACCAGCCAGTCTTTATTCAAACAATATTTGCGTCCGATTTCTTTGACGCTGTGATGTTCCAATTTCAAAAAGTTCTTATAAAGAGGAATAAAAACTCATTACTGCCCGCTAAAAGTTTCTTATAGAAAACACCACCTTTGGGAAGTCTTCCTTTTCGAATAGATGGGATGAAAAAGAACATTATGGTCCCAGTAGCGTATAGCAATAGAAGGAAGAGAGGACGCCTTATAAATAAAATATTATAATTATTAGTAGTTAAAAAAATACCTAGTTTTGAATTGTGTATAGTCACATATTAGTCACAATAGATATAAGTAGATATAAGTTATTTTCTTTTTGGACGTTGCTGGCAGATCGCATTTGGCGAAGGAACCGAAGCGAAGCGAGGGCGGGTCGCTAGTAAATTATATTTGGACCCTCTACAAATTGCTTATTCATACAGATGAATGATAGTTATCATGTTTTGATTGGGAATTAATTAATAATGGGATACTTAAATACTAAACCTGGCAGCGGTTTATTTTGTTGGCGACAAAATAACTAAACGGACAACAAATTGTGGATTACAAAAAAAATGGGCAACTCTGTGGGAAACAAATAATATAAGTTGGCAGTAAAAATTCTAAATGAGTGACAAAAATACTGTATAACTGATTTAGGCTAATACAATAAGGGCTTCAAAAAATATCTTTTGGGATGTTTTTGTGGGCGACAGTAAAAATATTTAGGGAAACTGTAATATTTACTATTTGAGAATACGTATATCTTTTTGAAAACAGCAGAAGGCTTAGAGCAACGCGCCCGCTACGAAGCCGAAGCCGTCTTTGCTCGACGGCAGAAGGTGACAACGAGGCTGTAACCATAGATATTATTCTTTAGCATTCCACAGTACCTATGTATGAGTCTTATTTTGGTGTCACACACTTATATGGTTATCAATATTTACAGAAGATTTTATTGTATACTTTTAAGTCTGTTTTTACTAGTCCGTTTTTTATGGTTTAATCCGATTTTTATAATTTTAATCCGTTTTAAAACATGTTTTAAAAAAAGTTATTCTTTCAGTAAATTATTATTTTCTTTTCTGCTTTTTAGTTAACGAAGCTAAAAATAAAATAACTAAAAATATACCATCTCCTATCGGAGCACTCGTCAAGATGAATCAAACGAGCTCATACTCGATGGGATTGCTTGGTTTTATTACAGAGTTCCTGTGGCCTTCGTCCAGCCCCATCACTGATGATGGAGGGTCTGAACCCTGGACACTGTTTCCCAACAGAGTACTCGTCAAGAGAATTCAAATTTGATGGAGTAGTGTGGCTTTTTTTAAGAGTTTCTGTGTCCTTCTTCCTGCTCCATCATCAGACCCTGGAAACTTTTACCCAACAAAGTACTCATCAACAGCCGAAACTCGAAGGGGTTGCATGGTTTTATTACAGAGTTCCAGAAGCCTGCTTCCGGCTCCATCATCAGACCGTGGATACTATTTCCCAACAGAGTACTACTCAAGACGATTTAAACGAGTCCAAACTCGATGTGGTAGCATAATTTTAATAAAGAAATCTTGTGGCCTTCTTCCAGCTCCATCATCAAACCCTGGATACTATTTCCTAACAGACAACTCGTCAAGACGATTCAACCGAGCCCAAAGTCGATGGAGTTGCACAGTTTTATTTAATAGTTCCTGTGTCCTTCTTCCGGCTCCATCATCAGACCCTGGAAACTATTGCTCAACAGAGTACTCGTCAAGACGATTTAAACGAGCCCGGACTCGATGGGGTTGCAGTTGCACGGTTTTAATATTGAGTTCTTGTGTCCTTCTTCCGGCTCCATCATCAGATCAGCTCAATGACACATTAATATTGCATTGCCTTCCAGTTCTGACCTATGTTCAAAGTGTCAAGTCTCTAGCTCTAGTTCGTCGGGAAGCTAGTATAAAATCGATTGCAAAATTTGTGGACACACAAACAAAACAAGCAAACAAGAAAGCAATGTAATAATAATAAAAACGGGTTAAAAAACTGGATACGGTTATTAAAGACGATTATACCACAAAAAAATCTTTATGCTGTGATTATACTATGTATTTCTATTTATAAAAGTCAACCATTAGACTCCCCGTGGACCAGGGATACCCAACGTTACCTCTGCGACCCACCCAAAATACTAATAATATACATATTTGCAGATTCTTTGAAACATCTTGTGACTCTCTTTGAAAGTATCATTAATGACATGTAAATTGGGATTGACTTAGTACGAATCATAGGTTTTATTGTTTGACATATTTAATATTTATGGTATTATGTTTTTAATAAATTTTTATTTTATTTTAATATGACATGCCTAAATCATTATTATTGTAATTTGTATTGTATCTGATTTGCATGCAATTAATTTTAATTTATCTTTTTTTATTTTTGATTCCAGTTTTTTACATTGTTGTCCAACATAGTATTTTTGTCATCTTGATTAGGTTAATAGTCGCCTTTTTAAATAAAATATATGCCAAATTTTAAATGTTTTGTTTGCCCTAAGGTTGTCGCCCAAATAGAAAAGGAAACGCTTTGGCTTTTCGTGGACACCTTACATAGTATAAAACAAAGTCGCTTTCTCTGTCCCTATATCCCTATGCATGCTTAAATATTTAAAACTACGCAACGGATTTTGATGCGAATTTTTTTAATAGATAGAGTGGTTCAGGAGGATGGTTTAATAGTGTGGAATTTGACATCATAAGATGTCAAATTCCACACTACACCGAAACGAAGCGAGGGCGGGTCGCTAGTTAAATATAATTTTATATGATTACCATAATTAATACTTTGTATCTAAAGGACACGAATTATAGAAACAAAGTTGCCGGAAAGTCTAAAAATGTGTCTAAGTAAGCATGTGTAATATTGTAATATTGGGACTGTAAAAGTTATTTATGTTTGTTTTTCCAAAATAAATGTATTTTTAATCTTTGATATTTACTTTATTACTCACTTTTTATACTTTTTGAGGTTATATAAAAACATAAATCAGCCATAACAAAGAAAAGGGTTTACAAAATATAGCAGTCGAAACAGCATTCACAGCATTAGTGCTTTCTCTGTGAGCATAGCATAATAGAGGCATTTTGTTATGTTTTGGAAAAGGGTTTGAAAAAGTTCTCATTACATACGAGCAAGGAGGTCAACCAACCAAAGGAATATACGAGACAACTCTGTGATTTTATTTCTTGAAAATGCGTAGAGTGCGTTTCATCGGTTATTACCTATGGCGTTATGTTGGTACCCCGTAAATTTATTATTATTGCGATGGAATAAGGTTCAACATTTAATAAATTTCCGGGGTACCAACATAACGCCGTAGATAATAACCAATGAAACGCACTCTAAGACGGATGCGACGGATGGAGGGAAGACAGCTGGCGGCGGAAGTATCCCCCTCACTTTCTACGGGACACGTTGAAAATGGCAGCGCGTCATTTTAAGACGTCATGTAAACACTTGTGTCACCAGCAACGCGCTAATTTTGAAAATGGAACTAATAGCAGCGATCTCTTCGGTGAAATCATAGACTTATTTATACTCTGTAACCACAGTTAAACTGTGCTGTGACTATAAGTTTAAATCACTGACCTGCATATATTTACACTGGACAGGCTTATGTCAAACTGTTTTTGTGCCTATTTGATTTCCGCCATTTTGGCGCTGTAGGACGTAGCGTGAGCATAGCGTGCGTACATGGTACTAAAGTTTGAAGTCTGGAGAGACCATCACGTCAACCATTTTCATATTGTACGTCAAAATTAGTTCTTTAGACGCACGCTAGTGGCGTTTCAAATAGGCACAAAAACTTAGCTGTCAAATCATACAGACAGCAGTCCAGTTAAATAAATAAAAATTTTTTTATGTCAGTGGCGTGCATGTAGAAATTAAAAAGGCCACTGGCGCGAAATCTTTAGAATTTTCTCTAATTACAAACTGATTGAATTGTGTGACTGTATAGTAATAGGAAAGAAATATTTTTTATCCTTTGCCGCTAATTTCAAAATATCAAAAATGCACAACGTTAATATTCAAGTTTTCACTTCTGCCGGCACTCCCGGAGTGCCAACCGATTTTTTTTTTAAATTAAGTAATCCTTTTAGCCATCAAATTATAACCGTTTGTTTACATGCAACGGTTTATTTAAATTTTCCGTCTATCTACCTAACCTAGTACAGTACAAAAATATTTCTTAAAGATATGTATCAAAAGTTTTGAGCCTTGTAGGACCCAAGCACAGGTATTGCAAATCAGTGTGCGTCAAATTCTTTTTATCATGGTTCCATACAATTGACGACCTGTCCGTCGTGTTATGGTTGCACCAACTAGTGCTCAGAACGCCTCATGGCTTTTCTTCATTTCCACAACGCGTTGTGGCCGTTTGGTATGTTGACCATGATGCGAATTTCGCTTTGTGGTTTTCTATGATTACCACAACGCGTTCTGGGCGTTTTTATAAGAACCCTGACACGAATTTCGCCTTGTGGCATTTCGGCAGTGATCAGAACGCGTCCGAAATCGGTGTTTGAGCAATTTGTAAAACACCGACAACCTCGCAGGATTAGATTAGTAGCATCATATTACAACAACATTAAAATTTGTTCTACGACTATTCTAAAAACAGACAAAAAAATCTACTTTTCATTCATACAAGACTCGATCAGCTGTTCGGACATATTATATGGGGAGTCGAATTTTTTTTTGTCTGTTTCGGAAAAGTCGTAGAACAAATGTTGTTGTTTATAATGATAGCATAGACCTATTATATTATTATGATAGTAATCTACTCCTGCGAGGTTGTTGGTGTTTTACAAATAACCCTGTATATAAAGATGAATCCTTATTTCCCTTGATCAAGCCATCACGCGTGAACGGCTGGACCGATTTCGCTAATTCTTTTTTGTATTGTTTGTTATTTTATGAAGGAAAAAAATTCCGGGCAAAGAAAATTGCCCGGAAACATAGAGTTATTATATTACTAGCGTACCTTTTGAAATCGTTGCCCGGAAAATTTTAAATTTAAGAATAATTTAACCAGCATATAAAATTATTCTGGACAATATAAACTTTTTTAATGTAACCTTATGGCGTTTGACATAGAATTGACAGAATTCGTGCTGCTAGTAAAGACCATTCACAATCACTATATTTTTTCCAAGGAAATTATAAGTACTTCGTACAATAGGGGCCTCCCCAGGCGCGGTCCCAGGGGGGGGGGGGGTCACAGGGGACATGACCCCCCCCAAAATCGTACATGTCACATAGAAAAAGCTTCTAAACTGGCCCTACCGGCTAACCTTTCGAATTTCGGAGGATCTGTCGAGCTTCAACTTAAAATAGATAAGTAAATCGAAATAAGGAATTTCATATTGAACTATTTGCCGAAGTTATTTGGAAGATATCGATGTTCGTGTGACATCATGAATTGGGGTTCGCCATTTTGGCCCGATTGGGGCTCGATTTATCTGTTTTAATTTGAAGCCCAGCAGACTTTCCGAAGTTCGATGCGTTTGCCGGTAAGGCCCCAGGAATATACACTTTATCTTTAAGATTTTAAGGTTTATATTTCAATAGAAAAAAAATATGCGGTCCAGTTAAGATAGCAAGTATGAGGTTAGGGTGTCTTTTTTTATAACATTGCCAGCATACGATGTCTTAAAAATAAACAATTAGGATGAAAACAATTTTCCGTTTCATTGGATTCTTTAAAACGTTAGTAAACCTCAAAGTAAACTATTTTTTAGCTTTCCTAAGAACAAGGAAGTGAGGATGCAATGGTAAAAAATTCATCAAAAGCGGTTCACTACACGAAGCATGAAAGCTTAACGAACAAATGCTTTCGCGTTTATAAGTTAGTTTAACCAATAATAACAAATTGCATAAAAAAGAACAAGTCTATTTGTTTTCAAACTTATGGTTACCCGAATAGAGTGAGACAAACTGACCTCGAACTTTGTCAACCTCTTTTCCTGGCCCGGCTAAAG
Source organism: Agriphila geniculea (assembly GCA_943789525.1). Classification (NCBI taxonomy): domain Eukaryota; kingdom Metazoa; phylum Arthropoda; class Insecta; order Lepidoptera; family Crambidae; genus Agriphila; species Agriphila geniculea. The sequence goes on from OX038870.1 coordinate 6,380,290, forward strand.
ACAGAGGGAACAAATTCTAAATACACACATCAACTTTGTCTAGGGATACAGGTGTTATTTTCATACAAACGAGGTAACTTTGAAGCCTTGGTTTCCTGCCAGGGATGTACTGTGCTGTGATCTAATGACGGCTATCTATGGAGTGAATGGAGGAGATTCAGATTGCTATGACTAGCATGCCCAATGCACTAACCAATTATCGAAGTGATTCACTTCACATTGATGAGATGGCGCTGGCCTACAGCGGAAACGTGAAAAGTATTAGAAAATTTCGCCAATCCTGCTGGCGACTCGGTAGCATTATTGGTTAGTGCATTGGCCCGGAATCCTTAGGGTGCGAGTTCGAGTCCCGTCTGAGCTGCTACGGGTGAGTCGATTTTTTCTAATATTTTTCAATTATATTAATAATCTTAACATAAAAATAGCACTATAAATGCATAAAAAATCTAAAAAGTTTAAAAATTATATGGCTATTTCATCTTAATTGATTTGTCTAGCATCTGCAAAGGTGTTGCTTTCGAATGTCGAAGTAATTCACTTCACATTGATGAGACGGCGCTGGCCTACAGCGGAAACGTGAAAAGTATTAGAAAATTTCGCCAATCCTACTGGCGACTCGGTAGCATAATTGGTTAGTGCATTGGGCCGGAATCCTAAGGCCGTATACAGAGAGAAAGCAGGTTGACGCAGGTTGAGGCAGGTTGCTATACTAAAATGGACCTTATCCCGGCGCATTATATTATATTTTCGCTATACTAAAATGGACCAGCGCTTATAAGCGCTTACCTGCGCCGGTCCATTTTAGTATAGCGAAAATATAATATAATACGCCGGGATAAGGTCCATTTTAGTATAGCAACCTGCCTCAACCTGCGTCAACCTGCTTTCTCTCTGTATACGGCCTAAGGGTGCGGGTTCGAGTCCCGTCTGAGCTGCTACGGGTGAGTCGATTTTTCTAATATTTTTCAATTATATTAATAATCTTAATATATCGATGAATTTTTAATATCCCTCCTCTTTCCTCCTGGAATTGAAAGAGAAAGAAGGTGTTAATAAATGGAATCGTAAAAATACATTAATATATACATACATAGGTTTAAAGAAATTGAATACTTATAGAAATTAAATACGTACCCTTAATCAAATGTTAAATACATATAAAAAATCAGCCTCTGCTTCTTCACGGGAATCTTTTCAGTAATCTTAGTACCTAGGTACTTATTTTGAACCTACGAAAAATCCATAAAATCTAAATTAAATCTGAAATCTTTTATAAATATCAACAACGATCCATCGTGTGAATACTTAAAATATTATGACAAAAGTGATTCGAATCAGGAATCAACAAAAGAAAATATTTTCATAAAAATTATTGTTTCCAGCAACAAAGTTTGGAGTGAAAAACCTTCGCGCCGTAAAATGTGAAAATTTTCAAAAGAAAATGCGCGAAAAGCCGACGACGGCCAAATAGAGTGAAAAGGATGAATGATGTAAAATGTATGTGTAAGAAAAGGACAATAGAATACTTTAATATTTTTAAATGTTCTCGAACTTGAATTAAAAAGTTATAAAAAAATAAAATACATAGATACCAAGGAGTTTTAAACAAGGAGGTAATTTGTAACTATGGACGAAATGAGGTCGCATGTATGAAATAAATACAGATTAAGGAAATATCGTGTTTTATACTTGTAAATAAATAAATATGATGGAATGTTAAAAAATATGAGAGTGAAACGTTGTTTTTTCTATAACGAAAAAACACAACGTTACAACTTGCTATCTCAAGTGGACCGTGTTTTAGCCGCAGAGCACCTTCTTGTACGAAGTACTTATAATTTCATTGGGTACCTATTATAAAAGCCATCCACCAGATTGTCGCCAACATTCCAATTCGAATTCAATATTCATTAAATCTAAGACAGGACAATGTCTGTTGGGTCAGCTAGTATTATATAAAACTGAAAAATTATTTTATAAGGAAGTCAAATAAATCGATTTGGCCCTAAAAACCGAAAACACTGTAACTCAAGTACGGTGTATTAGATTTTTGCGGCAGCATTCATGAGTGGGAGGGGTCCCAAATTCAAAGAGGTAGGGTTACCATCCGTCCGGATTAGTCCGGACACATGTCCGTTAGACATTTGTACGGACTTTGACCGATTTTTTTTAGATTGGGCGGTGTAATACTTGTTATAAAACATACATAGCAGTAGTGTTCGAAAGAAATGTCCCATAATGTATGGAATCTAGGCCACGTGGTCTAGATTCTATATATAGTATCACCATGTATAGTATACCAAAAAAAATTAAAGACACGATAAACAAATTCTAATCACCCAATTTCTCTAAAATCACTTTGTTTTTGGAAGAAACATTTTATCTTGTGCTTAAAAATGTAAGCACATAACAAAAATAGGCAGGTACATTATAGTGGAAGATATGATTATTCAGCCAGTACTCTTAAAAAAATATTTTTGACCGAGCGAGCACGAAGTGCAAGCGAAGCGTCTCTGCTTCAGCTTCGGCAAAAATTCTTTCGTATGTCTGGCTGTCTGTTCCCACCTACAGGTCTCGTGAAAAATTCTCGTGAAATATTGTAAGCAAGTTCGAAAATTGTTCAGAATTTTTTTGTCAAGTCATTTTTTTTTAAATGGCTGAGATATGTAAAAAATACATATTTCAGTCTGTTTTTCTGGATGATTGTTCTCCTCTACAGGTCGCATTTCTCAACCGATTCTGGTGAAATTTTGTGAGCAGGTTCGATAATTATATATAACTAGCTGCCGCCCGCGACTTCGTCTGCGTGGAAAGTTTTTTTGCTATCCCTCGGGAAAAATACTTTTTTTCGGGATGAATGGTACCCTATGTCCTTCTCTGTACCCCTGACAACGTGTATGCAAAATTTCATGACGATCGGTTCAGTAGTTGAGACGTGAAGGCGTAACAAACAAACAAACAAACAAACGGACTTTCGCATTTATAATATTAGTAAGGATTGTTTAGTCAAGCCAGTTTTTCCAAATTAATCTAAAAATATTCACCCATTTCGAAAAATGATCAAAATTAGAAGCACCATCTAGCTGCGAATAACTGACGTACTGTGTGCTTTGAAAACTTTATGGCTACATTTTATTTATGTACAATTTGAGCCACTTTTTATCGCGAGGTCTACTACAGCTCACGGAGCCACTAGCGATAAAAGTCGTAGAACAAACGTTGCTGTTTATGATGTTGGTAATCTACGGGATCCCTTGTTTTCGCATAATTGTTTTATACCTAATTTGATTTGGCATAATGGATTTGGCATAATGTTTTTTGTCATAATAATACTTTCGCATAATTGTTTTTTGGCATACTATTTATATTAGCATAATTATCATTTAGACTAATTTGTTTTCGCATAATGTTATTAGGCATATTGTCTATTCGCCTAATATTATTTAGACATAAAAATTAAAAACAATAAGAATAAATATTTTTACGCACTTATTTATTTTCATGCAAAAGGGGTAGGTATTGTATTAAAATGCCAAACTCAGAACACATACGACCTAAATATCGACTCTATTTTTAAAATACCGAAAATCCTTATTGTCGATATCCAGTAGAACGAAACTTGAAAGATCGATTATTAAATGACTGATGATAGTTCGAAACCCTGAAAGTTAAAATGCCGATAGTTGAAACTCCCGAAAGTCTGTTTAGGTCTATTAGGTGCGACGACGAGCGAGCGTAGCGAGCGAGGAGGAGGTAAGGTTCCATTGCGACCAACAACGCACGAGCCGAGCGAGCGAAGTGAGCGTGCCGCGGCAGCGGCCGGCGAAGTGCCAGAACCGACCTGCTGGCATGTAACCCTCAATTAACCTTCGGTTTTTCAAGCTACGGGATTTTGTATTCTAGGTAAAATGTTCTTTCGTGATTTTAAACGTCGTGATTTTTTTGTTTATAAAAATATGCGTAAATAACATTATGCGTGTTTAAATTTATGCTAAAGAATATTATGCTTAAACATGATTATGCTTAAAGTAGTTATGCTTAAAAAAATTATGCATAAGCTGTTATGACTAAATAATATTATGCGTAAACATCATTCGGCGAAAACATATTATGCTATGACATATTATGCCTAAAAATTTTATGCAAATACATAGGGAACCGTAATCTACGCCTGTGAGGTTGTTGGTGTTTTACAAATAACCCTGTATAGACAGACTTGCTATTGGGCTCATTTAGACACTAGTTAAAATGTCCTAGGTTAAGGTGTAAGGTTATTAATGGGGGCATTAATAACCGAATGTCGGTGTGACGCGACAGAAAAGGTCAGCACCATCAGCAGCCATCCATCCATCCATGCATTCAAAACTGCATGAATTTAGGTCAGCGCCATCTCTTGACCGATAGTGGAACTAATGTTAACTTTATTATAAATTTGATAATTTCTAAAAAAATGTGCTATATTGAGACATTGTTTTATTTTTCCTGTAATCTTTATATAAACTGCTATCACATAAAATTATTTCAGATTTTTCTCTTTCCAAACTTCGGAGATAAGGGTTGGGGAACGGTCATTTTTACATTTTTCATCATAATTCGAAAACTATGCGGCCTAAGAAAAAATGAAAAAATGATTTAAAATGTGCAAACGGCGGTCTTTCAGATACCCCACATGCTCTAGTAGCCCCACTTAAAAATTTTAAGACCCCTTTTCAGTCCCTGTTGTAAAAAAGATATTAATTTTTTTATTTCTTTCTTATTTGCAAAATAGTTGGGCAAATGTCATCTTAAACAATTCCAAATTTCAAGTTGATACCATTAGTAGTTCTCGAGATATCCAGCTGTAACAGACAGACAGACAGACAGACTGAGTCACACCATAAGGGTTCCTTTTTTACCATTTTGGTACGGAACCCTAATTAAGTCCCAGTCACAACAAACTTGCCTAATTAGGTTTTTGCAAATATTGATTTAGGTCAGACATCAAATAAATTGAAAGTAATAACAATAAAATATTTAATAAACCAACAACGTTTGCCAATGAGATATAATATTTCTATTTAAGTTGCGGTCTAAACAACCAATAACAGAAAATTATACCCATAGATGACTTACATAAGTTGATATTTATGACTAAAATGTGGGGGTCTAGGCTTATTTATGACTAAAATGATTTGTAGCAGAAAATTTTCATACTTTTATGAAATTTTTTTCGGGATGTAAGGTACCCTATGTCCTTTTCTGTACCTCTGACAACGTGTATGCAAAATTTAATGATGATGGGTTCAGTAGTTAAGACGTGAAGGCGTAACAAATAAACAAACAAACGGACTTTCACATTTTTAACATAAGTAAAGTAAGGATCTGCAATTATTGTTTGATAATATATCTACATTAATGTTATGACTCACTAGCGACCCCTCGCTTCGCTTCAATATAAAATATAGATTTTGTACATAAAGATTAATCTGCAGTAAATCGTCTTCGCTAAGTGTATTGTAACTCTCTTAAATCAACCATAGACCTTACAGTACTCTTGCTTAATGATTCAGTAACTATTTTAATAGGGCTAAGGGAAGACTTTGCCTTTAAAATAAAGCCACCATGTTTTTGGTCAAATTGATTAACATAACATAAAAATGTTTTCATACAAAATCACTTTTAATCAACGAAAAACAACATTTTCATCCCATCTATTCGAAAAGGACGACTTGGTTCGCCTTTAAGTGCACTCAAAGGTGGTGTTTTCTATAAGAAACTTTTAGCGGTCAGTAATGAGTTTTTATTCCTCTTTATAAGTGCGCCGCAAAGATCTTTGCCGCGCACTTTTTGAATTTGGAACATCTTAGCACAGCGCCAAAGAAATCGGACGCAAATATTGTTTGAATAAAGACTGGCTGGTACGACGGCCCCATAGTCACATGAGCTAATTAAAAAAAAACCGGTCAAGAGCGAGTCGGACTCGCGCACCGAGGGTTCCGTACCATCATAATTGCACCATTAAACCACACTGCAGAGTATAATAATCAATTTTAGGTCAGCGCCATCTCTTGACCGATAGTGGAACTAATGTTAACTTTATTAGAAATTTGATAATTTCTAAAAAAATGTGCTATATTGAGACATTGTTTTATTTTTCCTGTAATCTTTATATAAACTGCTATCACATAAAATTATTTCAGATTTTTCTCTTTGCAAACTTCGGAGATAAGGGTTGGGGAACGGTCATTTTTTACATTTTTCATCATAATTCGAAAACTATGCGGCCTAAGAAAAAATGAAAAAATGATTTAAAATGTGCAAACGGCGGTCTTTCAGATACCCCACATGCTCTAGTAGCCCCACTTAAAAATTTTAAGACCCCTTTTCAGTCCCTGTTGTAAAAAAGATATTAATTTTTTTATTTCTTTCTTATTTGCAAAATAGTTGGGCAAATGTCATCTTAAACAATTCCAAATTTCAAGTTGATACCATTAGTAGTTCTCGAGATATCCAGCTGTGACAGACAGACAGACAGACAGACTGAGTCACACCATAAGGGTTCCTTTTTTACCATTTTGGTACGGAACCCTAAAAAGAAATCAAATTAAAAACGCGCGAACTACGGCCCGTCAATTTTCACGGATTGTTAGAAATTCATGGTTTTGCTTAGCAAACTGAGTTGGTTCTTCAAGTGATAGTGAAAGTATAGAATTAACTCCTGAAAGTACCTATAAGAACTGATCAACTGACGCAAGAAATGTGATGAATAACTATTACCTGCAAAATCGCGGGAGAAATATGAAAGCCTATGCTATCTTTATTGAATGGAGAAATGCAATGCTTTCATAATTGCGAAAATGTCTCAAATGTATCGACGGGTGAATGCCTATTTGGTTTAAGCGACACCTAGGGCCATATAGAGTTATATACATATTTGGAATCAGCGGATTTTTCTGCGTCGATTGAGCTAGGTCCCATAAATATCGGAGCACTTTTTTGGCGCTTAAACCAATGAAAATTTCGGCCTCATTTTAGAGCATTGGTGTATGAAAAAAAATCAATACCATTTTTAGAGACAGTGGATATGAACCATACAAATGTTTGATTAAAACCCGTTTAAACTGTTTGTGTTTTCACAATAATAGTACTCGATGGCGGTTAAAGCGTTTTGCCTCCAACTACTTTTTAGGAGTAACCGTCGCTTAAAACATTTTGCTTTACATAAAAATCATCAAGGCTGTCGCTTAAAACATTTAGCTTGAATCTAAAAAAAATATGTCATGTCGCTTCAACCTTTTTGCCTTTATATATTTTCATCATAACATGTTGTTTAAATCATTATCGTCTGTATGCAAAACTTGACTATAATGTCGTTTCAGAAATTTATCCGCACTCTATAACTTAATTGAGTGTCGGTTCAACATATCTCAAGTTTTCCTTGTGTTACTTTAAGCACTTATCAAAACTCAAAATAGTGATATCTATGTCCGTTCAGACATGCAAATATTATTATGTGTCAATTTTGCAACGTTGCATCAAACAATGATTGTTTGCCGCCGACGTATTTGACTCGCGCGGGTATGTATCAGCCTCTCCTCGTTCCTACTGAAGACACTGGAAAAGATACTAGATAGACATATAAGAGAAACTATAGGCAAAAGTAAAAGACCACTACATGACAACCAACATGCTTATATGGAAGGGAAATCCATCGAGACAGCCCTCCACAACATGGCAGTCAGAGTAGAGAGATCAACTTCAAACAAAGAATACGCTTTAGCGTGCTTCTTCGATGTTGAAGGCGCCTTTGACAAAGCGTCTGCGCAATCTATAGTGGAAGCCCTAAACAGAGAAGGTGTAACAAAGCAAATATCAGGTTGGATCACCAACATGTTACAACACAGATCTATACAAGCAGAACTATCAGACACCAAATACACCATCAAAGCTAGAAGAGGCTTTCCCCAAGGAGGTTGTCTGTCTCCACTGCTATGGTGTATCTTAATAGATGAACTAGTTACAAAGATCACTGCTATGCACATATACATCCAAGCGTACTCGGATGACGGCCTGTTACTTGTAAGAGGCAAAGTTCTAAGCGTGGTCAGAGATATAATGAGAAGCGGAATTATGACAACATTGAGATGGTGTAGGGACAAGGGACTGAACCTCAACCCTACAAAAACTAAACTAATGTTGTTCACAAATAAAAGAAAGATTGATAGCATGATCCCAATAAACATTGAGAATGTAGAACTTGAGATAGTAAAGGAGTTTAAATACCTAGGGATAGTCTTAGACAGCACCCTAAGTTATAGAACACACATAAAAGAAACTAGCAAAAAGGCAATGACAGCTCTCATGCAGTGCAGAAGAGCCGTTGGCAAGAATTGGGGCATGAAACCCGAAGTGGTCCAATGGATCTATAGGGCAATCATCCTACCGAGAATTCTCCACGGAGCACTAGTACGGTGGCATAAAGCACAACTAGAATATAACAGAAAAGAACTCACAAAGGTACAAAGACTAGCTAGCATCATGGTAACAGGAGCCATGAGAACAACTCCCACGGCCGCCTTAGAAATGATACTAGGCCTTAGTTCTGTAGATCTTGAAATCGAAAAGAGAGCTACAGAACAATGGTTTAAGCTGAAAAGCACTAACCTATGGATAGGAAGACATACTGATAAAGGTCACGCAGAAATAGGGAAGAAGTACGAAGATAACCTTTCTATGATACTGGTTAATAATGACCTAATAAAAAAGGAAAGGATATTCGACAAAAAGTACAGAATAAGCATCAGATCCAGAGAAAACTGGAAACTAGAACAAGACGATCTGGATAGCACCGCGGTATGCTACACTGATGGGTCAAGAAAAGAATCGACTAAGCTATCGGGTGCTGGGGTATACATAGCTAAACCCGATACAAAAGGAGCCACTTTCAATCTGGGCAGATACGCCAGCGTATTCCAGGTGGAAGTATTCGCGATACTGGAGTGTGCGCACATGATCAAAAGTGAGATAAGCAACCATAACATAGGAAAAATAATATACAGTGACAGTCAAGCTGCCATCAAAGCCCTTGACAAAACGGAGACTACCTCAGCCTTGGTGAAGGAATGCAAACAAAGCATTCAGGAACTTGCAAACTTGGTTGAGGTGGAAATTGCCTGGGTACCTGGACACGAAGGTAACAAAGGCAATGATGAAGCCGATGAATTGGCTAGGATAGGGGCTGGTGAACCTTTCATTGGCCCTGAACCAAGACTGCCAATCACACATAGAATTACTAAGAACATTATTGAAATTCGAACAATCAAAGAAACCAACCAAAGATGGATGGAAAGAAAGGACTGTAGACAGTCCAAGATCTTCATCAAATCGGTTGACAAGAAGAAAACTAGAGAATTGCTGAAACGAAGCAGGAGAAATATAAGAACGATTGTAGGTGTACTGACAGGACACTGTCCACTAAACAGACACCTATCAGTGATCAAACGGACAGAGGATCCCATCTGTCCGCAATGTAAAGAAAAAGAAGAAACAAGCTACCACTTCATGGCAGAATGCCCGATATACGCATCACTGCGCTGGGAGCTCTTTGGGGTGGATAAGCTTAAGGAAGAGGATCTAAAGCAGTTAACGATAAGTCAACTCAGCAGGTACTGTAAGCGTACAGGTAGGTTCGAGGGTCCGACGCCGGTGGGGTAAATGATAACCCACCTCTCCCTCCGGGGATTTGGGGAAATGGGTCAAATGGTCCCAATCAAGGTGACTGATCACCCGTCTGGCTTCTCTGGTGTCCCCCCTTCTAAATAATAATAATAAATAATAATAACATTGAAGTTTTTAAATGAGAAATTATTGCATGGTATCATTCACCATTCTTTAAAAAGTTATACAAACAGATGCGATTTAAAACAAATGCTGTTGTTTTCAAATTGTTGTTTAAGCCATTATGATTTTACTCTGAAATATTTAATTTTGGAGTTTGAACAAAATAGATTTATTCTATCCAATTGATAGAATGTCGGTTAAAGCACTTAGCCAGACTCTGAAAGACAATCAAAGTAACACTTAAGCCATTTTGCTTGGAACTGTCAGCAGAATAAAGTGGCGGTTAAATCATTTTACCTTACTCCATTATATGGCTATTTTGAATGAAGCGACATTTTTTTTCAAAAATTTTCTCTTTACAAAGTGAAGAATGTAACCGGAATTTGAGACTTTTAAAACGAAACTAGTTTGTAACACTTTCAGGCAAAATTAACAAACCGTTTTGTTTTAATAATTTTTTTTCCGAAATTAAAAACTTTGAAACGCTCTCCTGTAAAGTTCCAAAAATGTCGCTTAAACCAAATAGGCTTTCACCCGTCGGTATGATGATACCTATATAAGTGTTTAGTAGTTTTATTATTAGATACTATTTAATTTCAATTTTGTTGTTACTCTATGTTTTATTCAATAATAATATTAAAATTAAATATGAGGCGCCTTTTATTTTCTCATAGAGGGTGATGAAAAGTAGAGTGTATCACTCGGGCGCAAATATATTTTTGGCTCCGGTGATGTACTTTGAATCCCTCGCTACGTTCAGGATTCTACTAAAGAATCCCTCACTTCGCTCTGGATTCCAAAAAACGCCCTCGCCGTAAAAATATTTTTTTGCTCCCTTATTTGGAGCAATATAAAGATAATTGCTGAAGTTGTCGGAAAAAAATAATCCGATTGGGAGCTTGCATCAAAAACACTGCATAAACTTTTTGAGCTATAACAAAATATTGTATGGTGGAATTGCTTCTCCTTTATTGATCTATAAAAAAATTATGATGACATATCTATATTTTAAGAATAGCTTACTATAGCCATTATCAATATCTTCAAAAAAATGGTCACGTAAAATACGGGAAAGCTATTTAGTATACAGCTGTTGCTATCTAGTGCAGCGTTTCCCAACCTTTTTCAGCCACGGACCCCTAGGAAATCAAGCACAATTTTTATGGACCCCCTTAATAAAATATACAGCAAAAAAAAATTCGACTTAGGTATTTATTTTAGTTATTACAGATACAAAATATTATGTATGGTCCAGAGATGACACTGCGGACTCCAGGGGTCCTAGTGTATAGGCACTGTGTTAGTATTAATCCTATATCAACTTAAATACGTTAGTTACTTGCGTTTAATGCACATTATTTTAACTACTTACACCATATCTTAGGCAGATCTTAGAAGTTGTGCCAAAAAATAACGCGCGTGAAAATAAATTCAAGTGCGTTACTTATACCAATTGGTATTTAGAAGAGTGACTACTACCAAGTGGTAGAGTACAACTTTTTTAATACATCTTTGAAAAGTACATAGATACCTAGATAGTTCAGTTAGAAGTTAAAATACTGAGTTTAAAGTTATTTTAGTTTATTAGATAAGTACCAGTTAACAGTATACTTATAATAAAACCGTAACAGGTCCAATGGGGAATGTCCGAAAAAAATCAAATGGGCTGAATATTTTTTCATAGGTAGGAATAAGCTTCCTTAGTTATAGAAAAAAATTTCAGAATTTTCGGTTGCGTGAAAAAATTTAAAAAAATGAAAGTCTCTTCGACTTCACAAATGTAATAAAGTAACAGCAGAATGGAGGTTATACCTTTGCCAACACCTGCCACTATGACAACAAAAATTAAAAAGAAAAAACAATTTTGACATTTTGTGTTGAAATTTTTTTTTAATACCATGTTGTGGTTGTAGCAGGTGATGGCAAAGTTATTAATCTCCATTCTGCTGTTACTTTCCTATATTTGTAAAGTCGAAGAGACTTTCATTTTTTAAATTTTTTCACGCAACCGAAAATTCTGTTTTTTTTTCTATAACTAAGGGAGCTTATTCCTACCTATGAAAAAATATTCAGCCAATTTGATTTTTTTCGGACATTCCCCATTCTGTAACTTCCATTTCTTTCATATTACGAGGAAGGTCGCCATTTACTTTTTATCCCGAAATACAGTACGGTTCTCTTGGGAGAGGGAATTAACAGTCCGATTTAATTCAATCTTTTTTTTGTTGGAAAGGAGGTATGTACTTTAAAGATTGTCCCGTAAAAATTTAAGGTCATCGGTTTTTTGGAAATGACAAACCAGCGGGCTTGATCTTTGTTGCAGAATATTTTTTTTATATCACAGAGAGCTCGACGTATTTTAGAATATCAGAGATCCACGGAAAACCAGCAGGGTTGATTTTTGTCGCAATACATTTTCCATATCGTAGAGAGCTCTAAAGTAATACAAACTTATGCCCGGAAACGTCGGCGGGCGTCGCTGTCATCTAATAGCCTCATTCGCAGAAGGCGAAAAAACGAAGAATACGGCTATCCATGAATCAAAGATTTCCTTCGGTAGGATTGATCCTTGTATTCCTAAGACGGGTTTAAGAAGTGGAGCCACCTGGATTTTGCAAGCAGGTGGGGGGGAGGGGGGAATTCTGCCTTAACGAAGTCCGAGGTTAATAACTGCCTAAGTTTAGATACAAAGCCAAGTTTGGTATCATTTTCGGATAAATCAATGACGTAGAAATCATTTCTAGTATAAAAATGCAATTTATTAAGAAGTTTCCTAAACATTACACAATAACCAATATTTTCAACTATTTTTTTTCTACTTTAAGTCACCGTAAAAATTAAACTGATGTAAATAATGTAAGATGTGTTAATTTCTTTTACACCTATGGAAATATATTATTTTTTATTAAAACAATATGGGTATCAAATGAAAGGTAATAAATAGCCAATTCCCAATATATATACATTATAACACTTTTATGTAACTGTTTTGAAAGAAACTTAAAAAGTGTAACGCAGAAGTTAAAAATATCTGTAAGTTATTAGAAAAACAAAAAAAAACTCCAGTCAATATCGACATAAAAAAAGCAAATATCACAAGCGCGCATGTAACTACGATTTTTCAGATGTTGTTAGGTACCTTAAGAATACCTATAGTTTTACCCAAGTTTAAACCCTTGGAAACCCTGTACTGCTGGAAAAACTTAGCACTTATTTCAGTATTTTCGAAAAAACTACCTTAAGGGAACGTTTTTCAGATATCTCTACTCTATACTGCTACAATCTGAGCCTATCACAAACAAGTTTCGATTTGATTTTTAAAATTTTATTATTAAATTAAAAAAAACTTTTTTTACTATGGTAACAAAGTTATTTTTTTTTATTAGCCAAACAATAATATTTTCTTTTATTATTATTTTAAAAATAAAAGGATAATAGAGCTCCTACGAGGTAGTTTTCTTTTTCAAATATTCCAATTTGTGTACTTAATAGATTTTTTTTCTTTAATCAAGCGAGTATTTTATTTTTGTTTTTATTTTTTTTAAATTAGTTTAACAATTGAATCGCACAAATATGAATCCAAAAATGAATTCGACAGCCTAAATTCATACGAATATGTTATCAAACTGGGCATAGCAGCTTAACTAATACATCTATCGAGATTGAGCTGAAAGCCAAAACTTCAAAAAATTTAATACAAAAATCGTGGTGGCTCCACTTCTTATATCCATCCTTGGGTCCTAAGGACCAATCCTACCAAAGGAAATCTCTAGTTCACAAAACGCCGTATTTTTCACCCTACAGACGCCACTATAAGTAATCGACGCCGTTACCCCAGCTGGGAGCGATCCCGGTACGCTCGCTTGGGCCTCCAGGCTCTAGCAATACCGAAGACCCGATCCCACTGCACTTGGGCCTAGTCCCAAGGGTGAAGGTACGAGCGGCTATCCGCTAGGGATACCTGCTCACTCTTCGTCCCCCCTCCCCTCTGCCCCCGGGCAGAGGGTGTCTTTTTTGCCCTTGCGTCAATCTACATACCGGGAAAGAAAAAGCCACTCAAAAGCGATTTTGAAGCGCTTCTTTCCTTAGGTGACTCTGTCATTCTTTTCGGAGATTGCAACTCCAAACATACTGACTGGACGTGCTTTAGCACTAACACTAATGGCCATAGGTTACTCGAAATCACTAAATCCCTTGATTTAGATGTAATTTCACCCTATGAGCCCACCCACTATCCCGACAATATTTTGCATGCTCCCGATGTACTAGACTTTGCGCTAGTGAAGGGGGTATCGCTACAGCTAAGATCGATCGAGACTCTCGACGATCTTGGCTCTGACCACCGCCCGGTCTCCCTTATTATGGGGGACCAACACCCACCCACCCCTCTTTTCAAAACCGTCACCAACTGGGACGGATTTGAATCTTCCCTTTCGTCGGCCATGAGTGCCGACAACTCACCGTACGCTATCGGACCCGACTATTTCGATAGCACGGAGAAGATAGACAGTGCGGTGAGCTCTCTAACCCAATTAGTCCAATCAGCTCTTACGAAGAACGCGAAGGAGGTGCCTGTCAAAACCGACAGGCCGCTTTCAGCGGACGTTCGTAATCTGGTTAGGGCCAAGCGGGCAGCCCATAGAAGGGCGGCCAAGTATCCGACCCCCGAGTATAGAGCCGCGGCGAATCGCCTTAGGCGCGAACTCACCTCTCGACTTTCAGACCTGAGGAACGACCGTTTTGGCGACCTCATGGCTGAAATCTCTCCCTCCCACCAGGCCTACTATAAAGTGGCCAAAGCCCTCCGTAGCGATGCTACTACTCATATTCCCCCCCTCCTCCGTCCCGATGGCTCTATGGCCTTCGACGACGACGAGAAGGCGGAATGCTTCGCTGACAGTATTGCCTCGCAATGCTCAGTCAGCACACAGGAATGTGATCCCACCCATATCAGGGCAGTCGAGGAGGAGCTGAGCACTCTGAACTCCACTCCTTTGACCCCCGATACTGACCCCATTTCGATTTCTTCTGACGAAATCAAATCTTTTATTAAAGAGCTCAAAGTCAAAAAGGCGCCCGGCGCCGATCGTATCTCAAACATGGCCCTTAAGTACTTCCCCGTGGAAGTACTGACCTTTCTTACTCTTATTTTTAATGCCTGTTTCGATTTATGCTACTTTCCAGCCGCCTGGAGGGAAGCAATCGTAATAGGCATCCCTAAGCCGGGTAAGCCCATTAATAACCCCACCAGTCACCGCCCCATAAGCCTCCTCAAGGCGTTAGCTAAGCTTCTCGAAAAGTGCATACTCACTCGTATGAGAGAGCACTTATTCGGTGAAGATTTAATAATTCCCCACCAATTCGGCTTCAGAGCCAAACACTCATGTCCCCAACAGGTCCACCGCATAGTCGAGTACATCTCGAGCGGTTTCTATCCACGTAAAGCTAAGACTGTAGCAGTCTTTTTTGATGTAGCCAAAGCTTTCGATAAAGTTTGGCACACCGGACTAATCGTCAAACTGTACAGGCTCGAACTGTCAGTTCGGTTGGTCCGGCTGGTAGCATCATTCCTTCACGATCGTACTTTTCGTTTTAAACACGAAGGTACGCTTTCTTCCCCCCGATCTATCACAGCGGGCGTGCCGCAGGGCTCAGTCCTCGCTCCATTGCTGTACCTAGCGTACACCAATGATATCCCAGTTCCAACCAACGGGGTTGAACTGTCCCTTTTCGCTGACGATACGGCTCTATACTTAAAAGGCCGGTCGCTTGGCCGTACCATCCTTCCGAGGCTCCAAGCCTCCATCAATGTATTAGGTGAATGGTTCCGCAAGTGGCGCATCGAAGTCAATCCGGAAAAATCTTCCGCGGTTTACTTCGATGCAAAGCGCCACTCCCTACCCCCTAAAGAACGCCCCCCCTATTTGCTAGGTAAATCCATCCCCTGGCAAAAAACCGCCAAATACCTCGGTGTCACCCTGGACCAGAGGCTCACCTTTGAGCCTCACGTCAAAAGGGTGTCCCGCAATGCGCGTTTTTATATGGGCCGCCTCAACGCTATGTTGGGGCGGCACAGTAGAATGTCCCTTCGCAACAAGCGAACGCTCTATAAGGTTTGCGTGCGGCCGGTGTTGGCGTACGCGTCCCCGGTGTTCGCTCACGCCCCACCCAAAGTCCTTCACAAATTGCAAGTTGTGCAAAATCTTTTCTGCCGCAGAGCGGTCAATGCCCCATATTACGTCCGCAACGCGGACTTGCACAGGGATCTCGAACTCCAAACACTACAACAATTTTTCCTTTCGATCTCTGAGCGATTCTTTGAATCAGCCGAGAATCACTCCAATCCGTTAATCCGAAGCGCGGCGGGGTATGACCCCCCCGCTTCCACTTCCAACCAACTTTCCCGGAAACCCAAATCCGTCCTAACGGACCCCCCCAACCAACTCTCGGCCGATCTGGACCTCCTATTGGAGGCCCAGAAGGCTGTACCCGCCCCTTCACCCCCGACCCCTCTGGTCACACCCGGCCCCTCAGGCCAGCCCGTCTCTGCGACTGACCGCCCATCTGGTAATCAGTCGTGTTAGTCAGAATATTTCATATTCATTTAGTATTTGCTAAACGGCCGTTGACCCCTCTGGTTGGCGGTCGTCCTCTAAGCGTATGCTCACCTAGGTGAGTGACGCGCCGCGCCACCCTCCCCTCGGGGGGTGGTCGCTTTCGATGAAGGTTTTAATGGCTTACAATAGCTTCGGTCGAAACCAATATGAGGCGGTTTTAGTCAGTCGAGTCTGACATAACCAGCATAGCACGGCGGCTATGTGGTATCCAATGAGGATTTCCGCCCCCTTCCCCTCGGTGTCCGGGAAGGTGTTCAAAGCCCCTCAGGCTGAGAGCGAAAAAAAAAAAAAAAAAACCTTAGGTTGACTTAAAACTTGGTGAGATCTTCAATAACAGCTGTCAAACATATACAGCAATATTTCGGAAAGTGCTCATCCTAGACTGACGGAACCCTTATAGATTCGTCATGTCTGTCTGTCTGTCCGTATGTCACAGACACTTTATTCCGAAACTATTAAGACTACACTGTTGAAACTTGATAGGTAGATGTATTCTGTTAACCGCTTAATGAATTTAATACAAAAATAAGAAAAATAAAAGATTAAGGGGGGGCTCCCCATACTTAAAACTGAAACTGAAAAACATTTTTTTCTTCAAACCAACACGTGTTGGGTGACTATAGATAGGTCTTTAAAAATGACATTGAGGTTTTTAAGACAACTTTTTCTCAAAGTCAACCGTTTGAAAGATACACCGCCAAAGTGGTAAAATGTGTGTCCCCCCCCCCCCCCCCTTTAACTTTTGAAATAAGAAAGTGAAAATCTAAAAAAAATATATGCTGTAGATCTTAATAAATACTTTTCACCAAAATTGTTTTGAACGAGATATAGTAATTAGTTTTCGAGATATAGCACATTTTCCAAAAACCGCAAATATAACTTTGTCATCAATACCAACACTGTGAAAAACAAAGTTATTTTTGCAGACGAAAAATGATAGGTGGTATTAAATATGGTATGGTAGGTACGCACTTGGCCGGTTTTTTTTTTACTCATGTGCTGATAGTGTCTTTAAAGAAATGAAATCTCATTAATCATTTCTGTGAAAGTCCAAAACACTGTTTTGGGTTTATATAGTCAAATCGATCTACTTCAGTGTCTTTCATATCCCTATAAAATATTATTTCACATTTATATTATACTAGCGGCCGCCTACTAGTATTTTTGCTATCCCTCGGGAACAATACATTTTTTCGGGATGAAAGGTACCCTATGTCCTTCTCTGTACCCCTGACAACGTGTATGCAAAATTTCATGATGATCGGTTCAGTAGTTAAGACGTTAGTAAGGATAAGGACTAGCGGCCGCCCGCGACTTCGTCTGCGTGGAAAGTTTTTTTGCTATCCCTCGGGAAAAATATTTTTTTTCGGGATAAAATGTACCCTATGTCCTTCTCTGTACCCCTTACAACGTGTATGCAAAATTTCATTATGATCGGTTCAGTAGTTAAGACGTGAAGGCGTAACAAACAAAGAAAAAAACGGACTACAACATGTACTCAAAACCCTGTCAGATCCGAAAGGGCCATAAAGGTGAACCAATAACATTACCAAGAAAATTATATATAAAAAATCTTAAGATGATAATGCTGTCGTAATTTAAAGTACACCTTTTGACAGACTTTCAGTACCCGAATCTCCCCGAAATGTGGGAAATTTTCAATTAGTTACATCCCTATCGCAGTAGGAAAACGTTTGGCTGTGCACCGCCTTTGTATTTTTTGTGTCCTTTGTATTCTTTGTACGCGACCGCTCGCACACGCGGCCGTGCGTGCTAGAGCGGTGGCGATGTATGTATATTCGATAATTTAGTTATGGATATATCGATAGTAGGTACTTACTGCGATATTTTAACTTCTGAACTTACTATTGGTTAAAATAAATCACTTTTTCGGAATTTTATCACGAACGCGATTTATCTCTAAGTAAAAGTTTACAAAATACAATAGAAGCTAATCACATTAGACGAACAACGAAAGTAAGAAATCAAAAATAATCATAATTGTTACTTGATAAAGCAAGAAGATAAAATTCCTTAAATTCTATCGATAGTACTATTGTAAATAATAGTTAATTACTACCAAATTAACTACAATTATTATTATTAATGGTACTTACGAGTATTAGCAGTAACAATAATATCAGAAGCGCAGCAATGATTAATCCATATTATTTCACGCCATTAATAGTTAATACAATTTTGTGTATTCGTAATACACAAACTTTTAGGCAAAAATTCTATGAAACCTAGGACTAATTCCGGTGGAAAGTTTTTTGTTTTTGAAGTGTTCCTCAGGTCCCCCTGAATATATCTGGAAAGTTCCCCTTGGATCCCGTGTACGCTCCCCCCTCCCCTCAAACGTCTCGCTGATTTTAGTTGTGTATTAACACGAAATGACTTTTTTAAATGCAGCCGCTTTACACTAATTAAATCGGATACAAGAGTGCTGCAAAGTGTTCGGGATACTTCGGGATCTAGAGCGGCGTTGCCGGGCATGTACTGCTGTTAGGTAGTGCGAATATGGAGCAGCATCTTCGCAGCAGATCGCTCATTGGGGTTCTAGCTGAATAGCAATTTATTGTAGAGCTGCATAAAAAAGCTCTTTTCGGAGCTGCATAAAAATCATAGTTTCTGAAAATTGTCATTACTCTGTATGCTGGCGGTCTTGACCTTATGACGTCACTACGTGTCGTGCCGTCGGTGTTGCAACACGTTGCAATGTCAGTTCCTGATTTTTTATTTATTTTATTTTGTTTTAACCAGGGCAAAAAATGTTTACTCATAAATCAAAAAGGATTGCGTGAATAGAATTGAAACTAGATACCTAATAACCCCTTCACGGACCGGACACGGTTTTTGATACACCCTGTATAAGGAGAATATAAGTATACAGGGTGGAATTTTTTAATGCCACCTGGAGGGAAAGTACTCTAAATAATAGAGATAGCAATAAAATAAGCATTTCTTTCAAAGGAAACATTCCTTTATTTTTGAAAACAAAACAAACTGCATTCAAAGATTTTTAAACATATGCTTCCCACACCCAGGAATCGAACCAGGTAAAATTCGAAAAAACAACACCCTGTGCTTTTATGATATCAATCGTTAGGGTCAAACATAAGGTTCAAATCTCTCTAACAAACATGGTAAATTAAATGAAAGGAAAATCATTAAATCTAAACTTATTTTAATTGAACGAGAAAAACTTAACTAATTAGTTGTTCGAAATTGGCCCCATGTTGCTGGATACATAAATTTATTATTTTAAGGAACTGCATTATGAACATTTTATCGAAATAGTTCTACATAGATAATTTATTGTGAACTAACTAACATAATGGAACCTTAAGTATAAGTGTTTTATCTTGTCTTTCATGGTTTTCCTTTCATTTAATATACCATGTTTGTTAAAGAGATTTGATCCTTATGTTTGACCCTAACAATTGATATCATAAAAGTACAGGGTATTGTTTTTTCGAATTTTAGCCAGTTCGATTCCTGGGTGTGGGAAGCGTATTTTTAAAAAACCTTGAATGCAGTTTTGTTTCTTTTTAAAAATAAAGGAATGTTTCCTTTGAGTGAAATTAGCTATCTCCATTGTTTAGAGTACTTTCCCTCCAGGTGGCATTAAGAAATTCCACCCTGTATACAAAACACTTTTATTTATAAATAGTTTGTTGTGCCAAAACACCCTTATTCAAATTACAGAATTTTGGGTTTTACGATACTGATTCCGCGAGACAAATAGTTATTCCAATTATGTCGGACCTACCGTGCAGTAGCATTTAGCGTGGAGGCGTAGCTCTACGATAAGTGGTCGTGCCAAGGTCGCACGGTCGTCACGAGAAAATTTGCAACCAGTGATTTAATTTTATTGATGTTTAACATTATAACCATCCCACCAGTACTACTATGGCGTCAAAATTATACAGGTGTAGGGGTTGGCAACGCAAAGCTAATTGTAGATGTCGCTGCGTACGCTTGTTCCTAAGACAGTAGACGTTCAGAACAAAATTTATGGGAAAATAGGTATTTATTTTGTGGTATTTTTTTGCCGAAAAAAGATCCATTGACCCTAAATGGATATAAAAGACTATTCTACAATGCATATGCCGGATTTAAAGCCAAATTAAGACGTTTTTATTCTTACTGAATTTATCAATTTTTTCTATATCCAGATTTTTCGGAAATTAGTAAGTGCCAACATTTTTAAAGCCTATTACACAGAACATAATCATTTTAAAGCTAAAAAAACTATTTTTTTAAGTAAATGTCCTTTATTTTCATAGCTCTCGTGGAACAAGCGTACGCAGCGCCATTTTGACAGTTACCTTCCCCATTAAAAAAAAAAATAATAGCACCCGCAACAAAGATTATCTTGGCACCAATAGACCATCATCGACTTTAATAACACTGACAAATATTCCAAGTTTTATTTTAATAATAGGGTATTTTATAAATCTTTGAAAATTTTATTTATAAATTGGGACGAACAATCTAACAGGAAAATTAAAATAAATTAAATAAAATTATTTTTTTCTTTATTAAACCAATTAAAGTTAAATTAATTTTTAATGGTTTTGAATATACCACCAAAACGCTCGGTTCGATGGCGTCAACTTTGTGTAAACAATTTGTAGTCTGTGTTACAATTTACTCTATGGTTTACACAAAGTTAGACGCAGTAGACGGCATTGAACCGAGCGTTTTGGCGGTATATTAAAAACCATACTTTAATTGGTTTAATGAAGAAAAAAGACATTATTCAATTTATTTTTATTTTTCTGTTAAAGTGTTCGTCCTGATCTTTAAATATAAGCAGTTTTCAAAAATTTGGATAATACCCTATTCATGCAATTATTATTTTAGATAAATCAGGAAAATGTGAGATTCAGTGTTTTGGTTTACAAATACCAGAGTTTTTTACGGCTTTGTTACGCCAACACACGTTTATGAGTATTATTGCAGGTATATTATTTTACTGTATTGGCCTAAAACTTATATAGCTATATTGATCATAAAAATATCTTTCGATTGATACCTAACACTACACACTTTATTTGAAAATTATAACTTATCGTCAAATTATTTAAAAACTTTTAAACGCCGTTTTCTCAAAACGGGTTTTTCAAAGATACAGTATTTTGGATTAATAGGACTACTAGTGCATTTGAAGAAATTAACAGGTCGTGATGAAATATTTTTGTTTATTTTTTTTTTTGTTTATGTGTTCACCAGTTTTTTTATCTAGTGTTATAAAGTTATAAAAAGAAGGAACCGAAGCGAAGTGAGGGCGGGTCGGTAGTAATAAATAATTTCCCAAGTTTATACATTTTAGATTTATCTAAAACATTTCATATGTACTATGGGCAACAGCGTCGCTTAACCAGTTTGCAACAAAATTCGTGTGCGCGCGTATCGCCCCTGCACGAACTAAACGTATGTGACATTCGGGTGCGACATGTAAGGGGTTTTAACCTTAGCAGTGGTTAAGCGACGCTGTTACCCATGGTATACCACATCTAATTACATGTAATTAGATGTGATACCATGGGCAACAGCGTCGCTTAACGCGGTAATATGTATATTACCTAGTTATTGTTAGAAATTAAAAGTTATTACCTAGATAGTCAATATTCAATATGTCAAACTCTTGGACGAATCCAAGGTCAGACTAGTACCTAATTAAACTCAACTATAGCTTGACCTTATCAACAATAGAATTGTTATCTAATAAGTATAATTCAACCCTTTTTGCATATTTCTGTATAATTCTTTGTCGTAAGGATCCTTTTTATTAGGGTTCCGTAGCCTAAATGGCAAAAATCGGAACCCTTTATAGATTCGTCATGTCTGTCTGTCTGTCTGTCTGTCCGTATGTCACAGCCACTTTATTCCGAAAGTATTAAAATTACATAGTTGAAACTTAGTAGGTAGATGTATTCTGTTAACCGCTTAACGAATTTAACACAAAAATAAAAAAAATATTTTTTTTAGGGGGGGCTCCCCATTACTTACATGGAACTAAAACTGAAAAAAAAATATATTTTCTTCAAACCAATACGTTTGGGGTGTCTGTAGATAGGTCTTTAAAAATGACATTGAGGTTTTTAAGTCAATTTTTTCTCAAAGTCAACCGTTTGAAAGATATTCACCACCAAAGTAGTAAAATGTGTGTCGTCCCCCCTTTAACTTTTGAAGTAAGAGAGTGAAAAATCTAAAAAAAAAATATTCTGTAGATTTTAATAAAAACTTTCAATGAAAATTAGTTTGAACGAGATATAGTAATTAGTTAACAAAGTTATTTTTGCAGACGAAAATTGATAGGTGGTATTAAATATGGTATGGTATAAGGTAACAACGGAACCCTACGGCGCGGCCCGAAACGCACTTGGCTGATTTTTTTTATATCAATAGTAACTCCTTGTAATCTATGTTATACTCCTATTAATGTAAAATAATTTCTCAATTTTTAATGTAAGCAACATCATATAACAGTTTAATAGTACATTACTGCCGCGGTCACTAATGACTGCGTTGCTGGCAGCGATGATGATGGCCGAGAGCGGAGCTTAGCGCAGGTCCAGGCCGTCACAGCGCGGTCAGCATTGCAGCCCTTGATGGACAAGCTAGAATAAAGGCCGAGACCGGAGGTCGAGGCCTTTATAGCGCGGACAGCAAGGGCTGCAATGATGACCAAGCTTGAAGGCCGAGAACATAGGTAAGCTTAGCTCGAGGCCATCATAACGTGGCCAGCAGTGCAGTCATTGTGGACCAAGGCTTGTATAGTACTTTACTCAAAAAATGCGAATACTGCCTACTATACCTACTATAATAGGTACTTATAACCTAATTTCGAAAAAATACAAAAATGCAAATATCTCAGAAACGGTGCGTCGGAGCCAAAAAATAAGGTTTTTTTTGATCCCCTTTGTAGCCCTATAAGTAGATAAGAGGTATTGAATGAAAGGTCAAAAAACGGTCAAGTGCGAGTTTTTTATATTTTTCCATACAAATTTTATATAAAAGTACAAAAACATCATCTAGGTACAACAATACAACACCCGCGCAGATATAGAATGGGATTCAAAATGGCGGCTCACCGCGCTTGCCACAACGAGTGTGACTGAGAGCCATTTCTAATCCCATTCTTTATCTGCGCGGGTTGTACAGTGTATTTTTTACTTAACTATGTTTGAAAGAAAACTCGACAATAATGGATTCTCAAAGGAAATTGCTGGTGGCTAAAACTCGACAATAATGAAATCCCATACAACTTTGTTGCGTCACCATCGGAGAACACCGGCAAGCTCGACTTTGTTCAAAGAAGGTTGTCAAAATAATGACCATATTACAAGCTTTTTTGAGTAAATCTTCTTTACCTATTTCGGCCTTGTTACAATAAATAATTGTTACATATTTGTTGGCACTCTACGTCTTCCTTTAGATTACTGTATAATACAACATGTTTTGTAAATTACCGTCTGTTGTCCAAAATAAAATAAATAAATAAAAATAAAGTGTAAGATTTTTTGCACTTTCACGGACTCGGCCAGATGATCTGCAGATTAACTATGTAGCAATTAGTAATATAGTTCATGTGCACTTTATCTGATTTACGCACTTTAACGGTGCGTTGACAAAATCTTGACAATAGGCTAGTTGACAAAATTTGGAAAATAGTTTAAAAATAAAGTTTGGTATCTATTTTACCCCAAAAATATATTATTTTAAGAAAAATAAGTCATTTTACCTATGAATTTTGCGTTTTAAGAAATGAACTCAAAATGACATCGAAAAAGGCCAAAACTGTCATGGCGTCTTGAATGACGTCACGCCTCGCGAAACATTCGTGTTTGTTTATGACCGTCATTGTTCACACACACACACACGCACACTCTGTTCACTTATCGAAAATGACAGCAACAACAAATGTTTCGCGAGGCGTGACGTCACGCGTCTCTGATTGGTGTTCAATGTCACGTGATTAAATGGCCAATTTTGCCGATTTTATTTTCCGTAAATATTCGTAATCTTAATTTATTTTAATGAAAAAAGTGTTTTTTTGGTTACTATTTAACATGATTAATCATTAGAAACCTTATGCTAGCCGATTTATTCTTAGTGGAAACAAGCCTATTCTATAAGATGTAGGAAATGAAAATATAAGAAACAATATTAAATAATGTAACATACATGAGCATGATCACCGAAACGCAATAATGATAGCCATTTATCGAAACTGAACTAAGTATAATAAGCAAATAAAGCTTTATACCGTATGTCCAACGATTTGCAGGTGGAAATTCCCAATGCCAAATTCTCCCGAATGCGTATTTGATGAAGTTCTTGGGGTTTTTCGTATTCTCGATCAATATACTGACGCAATACTTAGGTGAGCGCATTAGGTACTATCTGAATCATCCTAATTATCGAGTTATTGCAGGTAAGTTCCCTGCTTACAGTCAATAAAAACTATTAGTAAAACTTCCTCACCAACGTTGGATATATCGCGTCGCATAAACACCTGTTTCCTCGTGGTCGTGTACTAATTTGTCCTACTAGTGGGACCACGAGGAAACCCTATTCCCCGTAGTCATACTAGTAGGATAAATTATACATAGAAAAAAGTACAATGAAAGTCAAAATGGAATCTAAAAATAACAAAATAAGTTATTAGCATTTTATGTCAAAAATAATCTAGGAAAATCTTGAGTGATTGTACCACAGTAGGACTACGAGGAACTAGACATTTATTATTTTTAATAATTTTAATCCACAGTAGGACTACGAGGAATAGGGTTTCCTTGTGGTCCCACTAGTAGCACAAATTAGTAGGACCACAAGGAAACAGGTGCATAAACAGACCGCTGACGCTCGTAAATTTGTTATTCAGCGGCCTTTTTACACGACTGCCCAAAAAGGAGTGTATATGTGTTCAGGGTTCATATATGTTTGTGGAAAAGTGAGTTTCTTTATTCCACCATAACTTCTAAATGGTTCAACGGATTTGGATGTATGGGGTATTGTTAGAATCCTTAGATCATTCCAAGTGAGACTGGCTATAATTTTTTTGAAAAAAGTCAATATGGCGACTGTATGACACCATTTTCAAAAGTAAAAAAAAAACTTTAATTATTTCAATATGGGCATCAAATGAAAGGCCCTAATGAGCACATGTCAAAACTATATCAGTAATTTGTCACTAAAATGTGTGAAATAAAACTAAATAAATTAAAAAAAAATATTAAAAACACGACTGCCCTGCCAAAAATGAACTAAAAAGTTAAATAACAAATGTCATTGCAGTCGGGGGACCTCTTTGATTAAAAATTATTCCACAAAACGATCCCCCTAACATTTTAGTTCGTTTATGGCAGGGCAGTCCTGTTCTTAATATTTTTTTAATTTATTTATTTTTACGTGACGCGATCTCTAAAAGAAACCTTAATTAAGGTGGCACCCTGAGCGAAAGTGGCGTCGCGGTGAATTTTATTTAATATTATAATTCTAATACACATTTTTAATCATGTTTTACGTGGAATTTTTAGGGCCCACGATGTAGTATTTTACATTCCCTTGTACCCACATCCCCACTGCTAGAAGTAGATAGCAAAACTGCTAAATTTACTTCTACGAATGACTAAGAGGGCATGTAGTGACCTTCTAACAATACTAGACCATGGGCCCTAAAAACTCCTCCTAAAACATTATTATAGTAGTTTGTTACACAAGGGATGTAAGTGAGCTATTACAGAACAAGATCCAATTTGGCGCCTGTGCGAGCGCAGCTCGCAAAGGGCGCTAATGGATCGAGTGCACCCGAGATATTTAGACGCCCGAGCGAGCGTAGCGAGCGAGGGCGAATATAGTTCGAGGGTGTAATAGCTACTTACAACCGAGGTAAGCATACTATTTTACATCATTCATGCGAGGTAATAAAAATAAAAACAAAAACATTAAAACAAAAATAAAAATAAAACGTTAAAGGGTTATTTCATTGAAAACTCGTGGGGTTGATCAGACCATTAAACTGAACAACTTTCATTATGGGACCAACCTCGAAATTACGAAAAAAAATCAGCTGTTTTTGCATTGCAGAATTTTGCATACCTAGCTTGAACTGAAATTAAATGCCGCCATTTTCATTGTTTTTTTTTCAGCCAAAAGTTTCGTCAGTTTATAATAAAAGAGATTGGTTCACTAAGGAGTTTTAAATGCTTGAATTGTAAAGTAACTTTACATCATACTTGCTCGGTAACTAGGATTTACTTATATAGTATGAGGCTGTGTAAGTTGGCATGTGCAACACAGTGCATTGTTTAGATAGAACGTTCCATTTTCAAATCACTTTACAATTCAAGGATGGTGAATGCTTTAACTGTAAAGTTACTTTACAATTCAAGCATTTAAAACTCCTTAGTGAACCAATCTCATTTCTTTTATTATAAACTGACGAAACTTTTGGCTGAAAAAAAAAACAATGAAAATGGCGGCATTTCATTTCAGTTGAAGCTAGGTATGCAAAATTCTGCAATGCAAAAACAGCTGATTTATTTTCGTGATTTCGAGGTTGGTCTCATAATGAAAGTTGTTCAGTTTAATGGTCTGATCAACCCTACGAGTTTTCAAATGAAATAACCCTTTAACGTTTTATTTTTATTTTTGTTTTAATGTTTTTGTTTTTATTTTTATTTAGATTTTTTTTTAATTTTTTTAATTTTTAATTTTTTTATTAAATTTACCTCGCATGAATGATGTAAAATAGTATGCTTACCTCGGTTGTAAGTAGCTATTACACCCTCGAACTATATTCGCCCTCGCTCGCTTCGCTCGCTCGTGCGTCTAAATATCTCGGGTGCACTCGATCCATTAGCGCCCTTTGCGAGCTGCGCTCGCACGGGCGCCAAATTGGATCTTGTTCTGTAATAGCTCACTTACATCCCTTGTGTAACAAACTACTATTACAGTTAAAGCATTCACCATCCTTGAATTGTAAAGTGATTTGAAAATGGAACGTTCTATCTAAACAATGCACTGTGTTGCACATGCCAACTTACACAGCCTCATACTATATAAGTAAATCCTAGTTACCGAGCAAGTATGATGTAAAAATCTTTTTCTATAAATAACTTATTAAATAAAAACCTCTGAGGGCGCCACGTTCGGACATAGAACCACCTTAATTAAGGGCCCTATAGCCCTCAAAGTGGCACCCTCGTTTTAATTTTATTGCTTGCTAAGTACCTACATAATTTATCGAAAATTCGCATATAGATAGAAGCCAAGGTTTATTTAAAAATAATAACCTCAGTAAATAAAATTCGCTATAGTAGTGTAGGCAAAAGAATACACAGTTGAAACTTGGTAGGTAGATGTATTCTGTTAACCGCTTAACGATTTTAACACAAAAATTAAAAATAAAAGATTAAGGGGGCTCCCCATACATGGAATTGATACTGAAAAAACATTTTCTTTAAACCAATGCGTGCGAACTATCTATAGATACTAGATAGTACTTTAAAAATAGCATTCAGGTTTTCGAAGACAATTTTTCTCAAAGTCAGCCGTTTGAAAGATATACACCGCCAAAGTGATAAAATGTGAGTCCCCCCCCTTTAACTTTTGAAATAAGAAAGTGAAAAATCTAATAAATATAGCTGTAGATCTTAATAAACACTTTCAACGAAAATTGGTTTGAAAGACATATATTTTGTAGTTTTTGAGATATAGCACATTTTTCAAAACCGTAAATATAACTTTGTCATTCATAACAATACTGTGAAAAACAAAGTTATTTTTGCAAACGAAAACTGATAGTATGGTATGGAATAAGGCAACTACGGAACCCTACGGCGCGTGGCCCGACACGTACTTTGCCGGTTTTTATGAGATATAATGGGTAGGTAAATGAAGAAAAAAAATACCGTCTCCCCCCCCCCCCCCTTTTCTCCGAAGTTTGCTAAGAGAAAAATCTGAAATAATTCTATGTGATAGCAGTTTATATAAAGATTACATAAAAAATAAAACGATGTCTCAATATAGCACTTTTTTAGAAATTATCTAATTTCTAAAAAAGTTAACATTAGTTCCACTATCGGTCAAGAGATGGCGCTGACCTAAAACTGCAATACTAATTTTATTATTCTACTCTGCAGTGTGGTTTAATGGTGCAATTATGATGGTACTGAACCCTCGGTGCGCGAGTCCGACTCGCTCTTGACCGGTTTTATTTGTAGATCAATAAAGGAAAAATAATCTCACCATACATAGTTTTGTTATATCTCAAAGGTAAAGTATATTAGGCAGCGTTTTTGATGAAAGCTCCCAGGCGGTCTGACTTTTTCCGACACTTTCAACAATAATCGCTATATTTCAATCAATTTACACAAAACTTTGACAAATTACATACCTAAACCTTTCTCATATGAATCACTTTATTTATTGGTGAAAACTAGGGATGCATTGATACGCCTTTTTGCCGATATGATACCGATACCTGGTTTTTAATATTATTTTGAGTTTTTTATTTTTATTTTATACATTTTAGATTTTAGTGAAAATTTGTTCATCAAGTTTTGGTATGTGCTCATCAAGGCGATATAAGGATTCTAACGATACTCACATTCAAATTTGTTCAGGCATTCATTTGAAAGCAATGGTGGAAAAGTACGGGGTTTCCCCGAGCATTAATCGTGCTTCGTTTGAAGCTCGTTTGCAATGAAATAGACATAAAAATGCGCGCCTTCACATTGCTTCTTTGAAATAAATTTGAAAATTATCGTTGTATCCACACTAAAAATATCGCCGATGCCGATATATCTGAAAACCCGAAATATCGTCGATATATCGGTATCGGATGCATCCCTAGTGAAAACCGCTTTAAAATCCGTGCAGTGGTTATTGGGTTTATCGTGAACAGACAGACAGGTCGACAGTCAGACAGACAGACGCGGCGGAGGACTTTGTTTTGAAATATATATTGATATTCCGAAAATTTACTTCTTAGGTGGTAAATAGGAGTAAATTAACCTAAAAATCAAATAGTATGGACACGGGATGGATAGTCATATCTTTGGATCCAATTGGGATGATGACTAATGAATAAAATAACGAAATACTTATAAAAATCGTAAACATATTAAACTTTTAGGGTAGCTTGTATACCCCTTGGTTTTATATATTGCATATTATTTGTTTCAAAATTTCAAAAAATGAGACCAACTTGGAAAGAAGCCTGATATTATAGCGTATAAAATATACGCGACGAACAGAATATAACCTCCTCCTTTTCAAATTTTTAAAGTCGGTTAAAAACAGCAACATTTTTGCTATTATCAACGAGAAGCCTGACTCTCATTACACAGGGAAACCTTAAATGGGAGCAGACTAACATTTTATTTTGTAAATGGCTGTTCAAATAAAGATTGTTTTTTTTAACAACGTCTTATGATGTCGGTTGGGGTTTGAAACCCATGACCATTTATGTTCAAAGTTATTGCTGGGATTTTAATTTTTGGTGTTAAAAAAACATTGCATACATTACCACGCAATGTAACGCGTACAAAAGACCGCGCCTGCGAGCGTATGCTACACAGCTGCATGCGGCCGAATTGAAAGGCAACGTTTATGTGCGTGCTCATGATATACATAGAGTGATGATTTTTTGAAGCCATTGTTTGTTATGAAATACAAAAAAATTTGATCATGTTACTGTAGCCAAAAAAATAGGAAATAATTAATAAAATAAGATTTCATAAAAAAATGTAAAGAAAATTTTTGGACTTTGACCTTCAATAACTTCTTAATTATAAATTTCCCAGGTATAGTCTAAAAGACAAAAACCGGCCAAGTGTGTGTCGGGCCACGCGCCATAGGGTTCCGTAGTTACCTTATACCATACCATATTTAATACCACCTATCATTTTTCGTCTGCAAAAATAACTTTGTTTTTCACAGTGTTGGTATGAATGACAAAGTTATATTTGCGGTTTTGGAAAATGTGCTATATCTCGAAAACTAATTACTATATCTCGTTCAAATCAATTTTGGTTGAAAGTGTTTATTAAGATCTACAGCATATATTTTTTTTAGATTTTTCACTCTCTTATTTCAAAAGTTAAAGGGGGGGGACACACATTTTACCACTTTGGCGGTGAATATCTTTCAAACGGTCGACTTTGAGAAAAAGTTGTCTTAGGAACCTCAATGTCATTTTTAAAGACCTATCTATAGACATCCAACACGTGTTAGGTGGAAGAAAAAAATTTTTTTCAGTTTCAGTTCCATGTATGGGGAGCCCCCCCTTAATCTTTTATTTTTCTTATTTTTGTATTAAATTCGTTAAGCGGTTAACAGAATACATCTACCTACCAAGTTTCAACTGTGTAGTCTTAATACTTTCGGAATAAAGTGGCTGTGACATACGGACAGACAGACAGACAGACAGACAGACAGACATGACGAATCTATAAGGGTTCCGTTTTTTGCCATTTTGGCTACGGAACCCTAAAAATGAACTTGATGATGGGCGAAATGCGTGGACTTCGGCTGCATTGAGTGTCTTGTTACACCCGTTATAAGTATGCTATTCAGTGAGAAAGAGATGTACTTTTAACTATAGCAATTCATAAACCCGGCAAGTTTTAAGAGGTTGTAATGAATGTTGTGCCAAGGAATTATGCTTTAGAGTTAACAGCAATGATTAGAAATCTGACATATTATTACCATTACAATTTTAACACCTGATCAAGCCGTCGCGGCTCAACATCAGAATTCAGGGACATAACTACAAAAAATACGAAAATGCTAATAAATAATTATTCAACAACTTCCGCATGGCAGCCACTTAGTTTTTCAATAATCAACAACTTATGAATAAACTTATCACTTGTATAAAAAGTTAATCTAATAATTAAAAATCTAATGGTTTTAGCCTTCCTAATGATGGAACTTCTTGCATTAGAAATTTATAAAAAACATCATAGATAAAAAGCATTAATTACAGTATTCCTAGCATTTCGTCACTCAAACCAAGCGTTTCCACCATAAGAGGCGAAACACACCGGATGTGTAAGCGTATGCGTAAGCGTACACGTAGACGTACCATGACGTTGTAATGTCTAAAACTTTATGAGACATGGCACACCGCTTGCGTAACGCGTAGACTGATGCGTAACCCTACGCATTGCAGCTCGTGACGTTGTACTCAATGGCATTCCCTATTAGACGTCACACCGAACACGTATCTTTGCTGCGCGTCACTACGAGCGTGACCACGCCCGTGTCTAGGCAGCCGGTGTGCCCAGGCCTTAAAGTTAATATACCTGTATAACTTTATGGTTTCCACAGCAATGCAACGTTTGGCAGAGTTTGTGTTCTCACTAATTAGTCAGACTCTATTTCGAGACAATGTTTACAAACGTGAAAACGCACTGATTAGTATAACAAACAAACAACCAAGATCGAAATTTGAGCATAATCATTAATTAAAATTTTAAGGAAAACATAAAATAACACTGAATCAAAATAACCTTTCTTTTTATTGATAACTTTAGAGCTCACCAAGGTCAGTAGTAAATCAAACGTGTTCTAGGAATGTCATAAGAAAACGTAGCGTAAACGTAACGAAAAAAAACATCTGTCTAGCTAATGAGAGATAAACTTTGTACGAGTAGATGAAGATTTAAATAAAACCGGTCAAGAGCGAGTCGGACTCGCGCACCGAGGGTTCTATACCATCATAAATGCACCATTAAACCACACTGCAGAGTAGAATAATAAAATTAGTATTGCAGTTTTAGGTCAGCGCCATCTCTTGACCGATAGTTGAACTAATGTTAACTTTTTTAGAAATTTTATAATTTCTAAAAAAGTGTGCTGTACTGAGACATCGTTTTATTTTTCAAAAACTATGCGGCCTAAAACAAAAAGAAAAAATGATTGAAAACGTGCAAACGACGCTCTTTTACGTGATACCCCACATGCATTAGTAGTCTTACTTAAAAATTTTAAGACCCCTTTTCAGTCCCTGTTGTAAAAAAGATATTTATTTTTTTATTTATTTCTTATGTGCAAAATAGTTGGGCAAATGTCATCTCAAACTATTCTAAATTTCAAGTTGATACCATTAGTAGTTCTCGAGATATCCTGCTGTGACAGACAGACAGACAGACAGACTGAGTCACACCATAAGAGTTCCTTTTTTACCATTTTGGTACGGAACCCTAAAAAGTGTGAAAATGTGAAAAAATCGCTGTCTTCTTTGGTGTAAATTGGAACAGACAACAAGTGATGATTTTATTTATTTATAGACTACAAATACCAAATAATCCAGTAAAATTAGACATGAAAAGGGGGTAATGGTTGTATCAAATCAGGTATTTTTGGTTTTTGGATATTTGTTGGTAGTGTGGAGGCAATGTTAAATCCAAGTTTTCGACCTCGCCAGACGACCGGGTCATTCCCAAAAAAATGTACCTTTTTTTAGTTTTTGTCGATTTTGACCCAGAAGAGCTGGTTTGTCTAATAATAATAAGTTAAGGTTAACTTAAACGGTGTAAGCTTCCACTAAGAAAAAAAATTTGGAAAATCCACCCCTAAGGGGGTAAAATAGGAGATGAAAGTTTGTATGAAAGTCCGTCAGTTTCGAAGTAAGGATCTTCAAATTTTGTATTTAGGTTGAAGATTGAAAATTAATATTGACATGTGTCAGCGTTTTTCATAATTCCATAATCAAAGAGATGAAAAGAGGGATGAAGTTGTAGCTATAAAGTCCTTCATTTTCAAAGTTAGGATGGCCAAATTTTGAAAAGCGGTGTCTCTGAAACTATCGATTATATCAAAACCGTTTTACCCTCAAATTATGGCAAATTAAATCTACTTTAAAACTTTTTTATATAATCTTGATGACAAATTTTTCACATAGATACCTATCTATGTGAAAAATTTCAAGTCTCTAGATTCAGCGGTTTGGGCTGTGCGTTGATATATCAGTAAGTCAGGATTTTGATTTTTATATATTAGATATTCTACCTAACACCTTGTTTGGATGGATCACTTGGGTCCCTAAAAACGTAAAATAATAAACGATGAAAATGACAGTAGGAAAACCTAACTCGATGTATTAGCGATTATCTATATTATCCATATACATATAATAAAACTGTAAATTCTAAATGTTTGTGCGTGAATCACGCAAAAACCGCTAAATGGATTTTGATGGGATTTTCACAGTTTGGTAGCTTGGGGTCCAAATTAAAATTTTAGTCATGTTTTATCTAATTCAGGTAGGTAGAACTTGAGAACCAGCTTGTACTCTCCGTAGTACTAGCTTTCATACACTAAGGAGATCATTTAAACTGGTCGTCTTATTAAGTCGCGGGAAAAAGGTTACCTACTGGGGATTTTTCTACTGTCCACGCGGACGAAGTTGCGGGTGGAGGTCAGTTAGAAATAAAGCTTTAGAAACATAAATACAGGCTAAATTTTGAAAGCTGTGACTCCAAAACTATCAGTCATATCAAAACCGTTTTACCCTCAAATGGTTGCAAATTTAACCTTCTTTAAAACTTTTTTACATAATCTTGATGAAAAACTAGTCCTTCTGGGTCAAAATCGTCAAAAACTTAATAAAAGTACCTTTTTTTTGTTTTTGGGAATGACCCGGTCGTCTGCCGAGGTCAAAAACTTGGATTTAACATTGCCTCCACATTACCAACAATATATCCAAAAATCAAAAATACCTGATTTGATGCAACGATAAATGTCTAATTAAATTGGATTAAAAGAAGTGGACTACTAAATATGTTGTCCACAACAAAAAATACTGTAAATTAGATTTAAGATTTAAGGCACTAATTGCAATTTTTTCACACAAAACAGAAGAAAAACGTAATTATTCAGTGGGCTTCTTTGTTTTTTTTTTGTTGTCCATACAAACACTTAAAATTAATTCATGTTCAAAAACTTAAATTTACACTTATGAAAAAGGCAGACTTTTTGCATGTTTTTAGTGATATTGTGTTATTCAACGTTTTTACATTTTTATCATCAAGTAATTTGATTTTTGCAGGGCCTAGTACATGTACATGTACATGTTTTTTTTCGTGGCGACTACGTTACATTTTCTATATACTGAACTATTGCAATCCCAGAACACGTTTTTTTTGTAACCGACACACATAGAACAAGGAAAAATTTGCTATTAACAAACAGAGGAGAAAACGTAAGTACCTACTAAATGTTTTACTTTATTCAAAGTTTTAGTGCATGAACGACTTCTATGTTCTGTACCTGTTTGTTTTACATTACTGCTTAAATAGACCTATGAAATTTTCTGAGACTTGAGTGTCAGCAGCAATGTATGGACAGAGCCAGTCGAAGCATAAATGGTGACATTCAACGCATATTGAGCCCCACATTTCAGATTTTGTTTTGTTTTTGTCTGACGTGGTGATAGGTATATCCACATTTTACAGGTATAGAGACGCAGAGGTCCCGGGTTCGATTCCCAGGGGGAGGGGGGTAGCCTTTCCAGCTGGCTAGCTACCAGTTCAGGTCAGGTGAAGGCCAAGCACTATCCCGTCATAAAATTAGCATTTTTTTTTAACTTGTGACAAACGAGTTCTTGAATGTGTTTGATTATTATGATTTAAACAATCAAACTTACATAAACCGTAATAAAATATAATAAATATTTAAACATAATAAAAATTCCACAGATCTCACACTACGCGCAACTATCAAAGGCATTGAAAATATAATTTAGAAATAGAGCACACGGCGCCGCTTAGGCTCCATACATAGTTAATAGGAATTCATTCTTTATCGTACTGACGATAAAGCGAAGAACGGAGCGCAGACTGACCTCGCCCGTAAGGGACCCGTTACAGCCTACAATTTTTGTCCGCCAGCCTCCTAAGTTGGTTTTCCGTTCCTTAAATAGCGAGTCAACAAAAATATTGGAGCCTTCTTTACATTCATCCTAGCCTGGTACTTTTCAATAGACTGGTTGCCCTGTTAGACCTGCCCAGCAGTTAGGACTCCTGCGTTGAGAGCTGTGGGGAAAGTGATGACCGGCGGGCTGATTATCTAATTAGAAACCACCTAGCGACCGGTTGCAGTTCATAGATGATAGTGATCCATTGCTACTTCTTTTTTGATTAAAAAAAAACATACCAAAGAAAAGTAGCAATGTATGTGGAATGAAACCGGTCGCTAAATAGTTTCTTTTTAGATAATCAGGGTGCGGATCTGATGAACAGGTACTTTGATTAGCTCTTTTATATTCATGCTGGCCTGGTACTTTTCGTTTTAGTCATAGTTGATTCATTCTTTATCGTACTGACGATAAAGTGAACGGAGCGCAGTCTGACCTCGCGCGAAAGGGACACTACAGCCTACACTATTATTTTTTGTCCACCCGCCTCCTAGGATGGCTCAAACTGTAGCTTAATTCAATCCCGAGATCCATTTTTAGGGTTCCGTAGCCTAAATGGCAAAAAACGGAACCCTTATAGATTCGTCATGTCTGTCTGTCTGTCTGTCTGTCTGTCTGTCTGTCTGTCTGTCTGTCTGTCCGTATGTCACAGCCACTTTATTCCGAAAGTATTAAGACTACACAGTTGAAATTTGGTAGGTAGATGTATTCTGTTAACCGCTTAAGGAATTTAATACAAAAATAAGAAAAATGAAAGATTAAGGGGGGGCTCCCCATATATGGAACTGAAACTGAAAAAAATGTCTTTCTTCAAACCAACACGTGTTGGGTGTTTATAGATAGGTCTTTGAAAATGACATTGAGGTTCCTAAGACAACTTTTTCTCAAAGTCAACCGTTTGAAAGATATTCACCGCCAAAGTGGTAAAATGTGTGTCTCCCCCCCTTTAACTTTTGAAATAAGAGAGTGAAAAATCTAAAAAAAAAATATGCTATAGATCTTAATAAACACTTTCAACCAAAATTGGTTTGAACGAGATCTAGTAATTAGTTTTTGAGATATAGCACATTTTCCAAAACCGCAAATATAACTTTGTCATTCATACCAACACTGTGAAAAACAAAGTTATTTTTGCAAACGAAGGTAACTACGGAACCCTATGGCGCGTGGCCCGACACGCACTTGGCCGGTTTTTTCCCTTTGTTGCCCGTGGTAGTAATACTGGTAGTACCACGGGCAATAAAGATTTTTTCCGTTTCTTGAATAAAGAGCTCAAAAAAATTATTCTGAAATTCTAGATCCAAGTCGGCGAAATGAAAATTTGGCAAATTTTAGAAAGTCTCTAATAGTTACCGACCTATTTTAAGAATTTAAATTGCAGTTTGAAGCCACTTACGTTTATTTACTCATGTGTTGAAGCCCACGGACAAACGTACATTTTGACCAATATTTCCATATTAAGGTTCATCCGCGTACCTCTATAGTATACTATAGTACGTGCTGTTAGCGTCAAAAATGGCCAGAATATTTCACTTTGTGATACCAGCACCAAATTTTAGTATGTTGTTAAACATGATATTCTATCTTAAAAACCGTTGGGAGCGGAGACACAGCTAGTCATATGGAAATTTTTCACAAAACCATATTTGACTAGCTGTGTCTTCGCAATCAATGGACCTAGACTATTCGGGTTAATCTAAAATTGTAGCAAATTTAGTTAACTTTGCAAAAGTACACGACAAAGTAACCTGAAAAACGCTTCCTTAATGTAGTTTTTTTAAAGAAACTGAAATCAGTGTTATGTTTTTCGAGCAGCAGCACAGGGTTTCAGGTTGTAAACTTGGGCATAAAGGCACTCAGGGACTTAATAACATATTAAAAATCGTAATTACATGAGCGTTTGTGATTTTTGCCCTTTTTGTGTCGATATTTACTGTTTTTTGTTTTTCTAATAATTTACCAATATTTCACATTTCTGAGTTATATTTTTTTAGTTTCTGTCAAAACTATAACCTTAAAGTATCACAATGTATATTTGAAATCGGCTATTTATTAGCTTTTATTGGATACCCATATTGTTATAAACAAAAAATATGTTTTTATTCGATAAAAGAAATCGACGGCGCGCGACGTTTCAACAATTTTTTTCGCTATTTATTGTTAGTAAAGGTACTTAAAAGATATATTTTTTCAAATTTGCATTAAATGGATTTTGTGTACATATTTTTTGTTTGCCATTAAAATATCAGTTTAATAATTATGGTTACTAAAATTAAAAAATGGGGAGTTTTGTGTGTTGAATTTCCATATAATTTAAAATATTTTCGTAACTGTCCTTAACTTAAATCCGGCAGCCGCCATTTTGATGACGTCATATCTCCGGATCCAGGCACGTTACAGGTGGGCTCCCGACGGTTTTTAAGATAGAATAACATCTTTAACAACATACTTAAATCTGGTGCTGGTATCACAAAGTGAACTATTTTACCCTAACAGAAGGGACTATCATATCTGCGAAACTACAAGCAAATTTTCATAAATCGGGGCACTATACTCGATCACGAAAATATAAACAATATCAATGTTAAAAAATTGAATATAAATATAAATAATTATTTGAAAAATGCTAGAAAAAAATCGACTCACCCGTACCACCTCAGACGAGACTCAAACCCGCACCCTTGGGATTCCGGCCGAATGCACTAACCAATCATGTTACCAAGTCGCTAGAAGCAGTCGAGACCAGCATGAATTGGTAAGTGTATTGGACCGTAATCCCAAGGATGCTGGTTCAAGTTCCGTTTAAGGTGTTACGAGTGAGTCGATTTTTAGGGTTCCGTACCCAAAGGGTAAAAACGGGACCCTATTACTAAGACTCCGCTGTCCGTCTGTCTGTCTGTCTGTCTGTCTGTCACCAGGCTATCTCATGATCATGAACCGTGATAGCTAGAAAGTTGAAATTTTCACAGATGATGTATTTCTGTTGCCGCTATAACAACAAATACTAAAAACAGAATAAAATTAATATTTAAGGGGGGCTCCCATACAACAAACGTGATTTTTTGCACAGCAGGTAGACAGTTGAAATTTTCACAGATGATGTATTTTTGTTGCCGCTATAACAACAAATACTGTAAACAGAATAAAATTAATATTTAAGGGGGGCTCCCATACAACAAACGTATTTTTTTCCGTTTTTTGTACGGAACCCTTCGTGCGCGAGTCCAACTCGCACTTGGCCGGTTTTTTCTATCATTTTTCTAATATATAAAAAATGCATATCGAATACGAAAAATCTCAATTTAATAGAATATGACAAATGAAAAGTGACTGCATTTAAGTCGATTTTGTAGTTTCAAATTTCCCGTTAGCTTAAATACAGGGAAACCCGTTGAGCGTTATCCTCGTCGAGCCTTTTACCTGTCCCCATCAAACTCGGCATGTTCAAGAAAATGTCGTAACCACAGCCAATCTGGTAATTCACCGCAAACCTAATGTGAGTGTGCTGTGTGACACAGTTGATGCCCGAGATGCTGGCTTTGACGTCACAGCGCGGGTTTACCGTTCATCATACATAACAACTAATTAATGTAGGTAAACACAACGCGCCGGCATGGCCACATCATTCATTGGCAATTATGACGAAAATTATGTTTATTACCTAGTACGTAGGTAGGTATATTTATTCATCTGCATCACATGCATGATTTGATTTCAAGTTTTTTTTTGTTATGTACCTGTTTATACTTTTCATAATATAAAATTGAGATATTTTTGTTAACAACATTTCACAATCCGCTTTGCCATTCTATCGATTCGTACGCCAGTATTTTAGCAGTACTTATTCATCAAAATGCAATAATATTATATGATGTACCCAGGGCAAATAATAGAGTGCAATCCTTTTCTGACCTCATTCATCATTATACAACTCCAATTATTGTATTCTGCAAATAAAATAATTTGATTTGAATTTTATTTGATTTAATTAAATAAATTCTAGAATAAATCGACTGACCCGTAGCACGTTTTTTTAAACAGTCTGAGGTACTAACTGTGAGACGATTTTTAGGTCCGTAGTCTAGTGGAAAAAAATTGAAACCTTATAAATTCGTCATGTCTGTCTGTCTGTCCGTCCATATGTCACAGCCACTTTATTCCGAAACTATTAGGATCACACAATTGAAACTTGGTAGGTGGATGTAAAGCCTGTCTATAAAGTCAGTTTACATAGGTAATTTCATTTAAATTTTAATACTATCCCTAGCAACACATCAAATAATTCTAGTTACATTATTTGTACAATCTTGATACTTAAGAAAAAAAATATTTATATTAAAAGATGATAAGTAAAAAAATACTTGATTAAATACAGAATTATATAATAATCATGTAAACTGACTTTTTAGATAGACTCTATTCTGTAAACCGCTTTACGATTTTTACACAAAAACCTTTAAGAGTAAGAAGGGGCTCCCGCCCCATACATGGAACTGAAACTGAAAAAAAAATCATCAATCCTATACGTGCGGTGTGTCTATAGATAGGTCTTAAGAAATACATTGAAGTTCCTAAAATATTTTTTTCTCAAAGTGAACCGTTTGAAAGATTTACACATCCAAAGTAGTAAAATTT
This sequence comes from Agriphila geniculea, assembly GCA_943789525.1. NCBI lineage: Eukaryota > Metazoa > Arthropoda > Insecta > Lepidoptera > Crambidae > Agriphila > Agriphila geniculea. The sequence goes on from OX038870.1 coordinate 6,420,301, forward strand.
GTGTCCCCCAAAGATAGGAATTATCAGAGTTTATTATATGAAATATTGCCAAGAAGTCCTTGATCTCCAGAATTTCCATAGGAATTTAAAATACGAGATTCTTAAGAACTACGTACAGGTGCGAATATAAGTAATTCTGCATATTCTTTTAAATAAGTATTACGCTTTAACCCATGATCCTATTTCTTATAACTATATAAAGGATTACGTTTTCAGAACCAAACCTAACTTCCGTTACACTTTCATATAAACTTCAATTACTATTACTGTTATATAGTACCAATAGTACCGTAACTATGCGAGTAAGTTCAAATTCTGTTCTAAAGCTGTAAGTATTCAAGTTTACGAAAAATTTGATTAATAAATTAATACACAGGCCTTCAAAACTAGTACTACACTTTTAAATTTTCATCAACTTTATAAGCTATAGCCATACATTAGTAACGTAACTTGAAAAAGATGACCAAAAAAAAAAGGAATTTTTAAATTACTGCCAAAAAACTCAACATTATGTCTACGAATATAGTTATTATAATATACCCAAGTAAAGTTTACGTCACAATCAATTTACGTGCTATACTTAAGTCACCTTGGCTTTTAAAACAAAATTCATTGATCAAGAAATAAATGCGAAAAAACGTCCAAAGTACCTAAAGGATTGTTTTTGTGTTGACATTTTTAACAATTATTGACATCGACAATATAAAGTCTTTATTTAAAATTATCTTTCTAATCCTTTTTATTTCGACAATTTATAATTTTGTGTATTAAGTGTGGGTAACAGTTTTGAAGGTCAGTTTATTGGATTAATGTAACAGGTGGTTTAGGTTTCAAAGTCAAACTTTAGAAACTTTGCTATAAAAAATATATTTTTGTGGGTATGAATTAATATTTAAACTAAATAAGCAAGTAATTGAGGGAAACAAATTTATAATGTATTGTGCTAAAACAATTATTTTTTATGTAGGTAAAATGTATTCATTGAAAACACTTCAGCTGATGTAGGTACTTTGTTTTGAAGGACGTAATATGTCAAACGTAAGCCTGTTTTTGCTAACCCGGACCAAATAAATGTACACCTATACTAACATCGCGCGCGATTAACAAGTAAGCGTTATCTCGTATACAATATACTAAGCATGGACAGCAACTGTAACACTTATAATTATATTATATTCATATCCTGCTTCTATATCGGTTAAAATAATTCATTTCCGGTAAACTCGTATCAAGGATCCGTAACACGACACGTCCGGTTTTAATACTTGTCCGGAGAAGTATTGTTTACTATATAGGAAGTGGATTAAGTACTTTAATCTGATTTGAGGGTTTTTAAGTGCATTTATAAGAGACCAACGACTCCTTTGATTTTAGCTGATTTTGCATTTTAGGCAATACTTAAGATGCCTAAGAGACAAAGCACACTACCGAAGGCTCATTATTTAACTTAAAAAAACAGTCAAGCTGGTCTATTGATTTAGCCCTGAAAAAGGCACATTTATCTCGATCATATCGATTTATTTAATAAAAGGTTAAAAGAAATATAAAAATCCATTGTATTAAGTACCTACTCAAATAATTTACTTACTATTCGCTCCTTAAAATAGCTACTATTATGCACGCATTTCAGTAGCATTTTCATAAAAACAATTTCCTCTGTTATTTCACATCTGCGTTTGATAAAAAAATATGAATACTAAAATACTTGTGTTCCCATTTGGTATAATAGTTGGTTATTAAATACTAATTACATTTTAACTAAGTCAACAATTATTTGGAATCATCGTTAGTCACAAAGAAAATTTCCCCAATACCTACCTAAGTGTATAAATTTATAAGAAATTTTCCCAAAAAAAATCATTGGTTTTTCCCGACCGTAAAAATATTTTTGAAAAAAGAAAGAGGTGCCTAGGTTGGTATGATGTATGACAGATTTAAGTAGAGGTGAAACTGTAGGGGTTGTCACGAGGACCCTCGAGGGCGCGCGGGGCGCGCGGGACGCGGCGCTGACGCATGCGCGACGAAAGGCGCTACGGGGTGGGAGGCGCGCAACTAACACTATTTAAACTGTTCTTACGAACGGTCATCATGCATTGGTCTGTTTGCAATCCAAAGTTTAGTTAGCCTTAGTAGTCCGACAGCTTCAGTCGCAGACAGACAGGCTTCAGCCCGTGGTCGAGACACATAAAGCTCTCGCAGACTTACGCTAGCTAACCGCGCAGTGAACTCTATCTAGTTCAGGCGATACCCAGTGGAGTGTTCGAAACTCGAAGAAATGGCCGTCGCAGCAGCTCAGAAGAACCGCGAAATGTTCGCCATCAAGAAGTCCTACAGCATCGAGGTGAGGACCGCTTCCTTCACTCCCGCCTTCCAGGCCCGCCGCCCGAGACACGCGACTTGAACAGTTCTTTGGGGACGGTTCTTGTGATTTCTAATAAGTTATAAAAGTGCTATAATTACAACAAGTAAAATCAAGTGACCGTCCACAAAAGCTCTGTTTAAATAATCAGCAAAACCTTTTGTCTAGAACGGCAGCATTTATTTACGAATTGGATAATCAGTAAACAAACATAATTTGCGACGCATATCTGAAAATCATCCTACCTCGTAAAATCAATTACAGTTTTGGCTATTTCGCATCAAATAATCGACGAATAACTAATGTTTTTAGTAAATTAATAATAATAAATAATACCTACTTACTTAATTAATTTTCGTAAAGTCACTCTATTATATTAGATATATTTTTTGTAATACTTTGATACTGATTATTAGCGACTAAGAAAAATTACAATAATAATGATTGTCTTAGTGCATCAGTGACCACGCGACCTCCACGATTACGCGTCCTCATCTCTAATCACAATTACCTACTAGTTGCTTGTCAAATCACCTTTTGGCCTTGTACGAATAAGCAACAATAGACGTACCTACCTAGTCAATATTATAGAAGCTTTTGTCACAATTAACAACAAATTAACAGTATACGCTCCATCGGCAACTACTTTGTTCGCACTCGGAGTGACAAAACCGACAATTGCAGCTAAAACGATGTGTGAAAGTGTGGACAAGTAGATTATCCAGTGACATTAAAAGAGCTTTAAATGTTTTCAGTTAAGTAATACTTCGGTTAATTGTCCAAAAGCCTGTGAGTTGGGTGCCATTACAACCGGAGTATGAGGCAGGCGGCAGGCCCGTAATGTAATTATCCGTCGTAATTCATTCACAAATTAACACTCAACACCGTGCACTTTCACCGAGATATCACAATTTTTGTGTGACAAATGACGTAACACCCGCGTAACAAATAAAGATGTAAACTCATTGTTACCGGAGATTCACCAGCGAAAAATGCAATCCACACATGAAATAGTTCAATCGCCCTATAAAAATATTCCGTTGATAGTAGTCTCATCATTGTATTGTAGAGAATAATTACCATTGTCAATATTCAAGGTGCTGACTTAACATTGTTATCTCGCGTCAATTATCCACTTTGTTGTTGCATTTAGTAATGCAATTTCATTTCCATGGCAGTTTTCGCGTTAATTAATGAGCTGAAGCGATTGTGGCGAATTACCTAAGAGTTTTTATATATTTTGTGTGCCGAGGTGACTTCAAATTACATCTCAAAGCAAGCCATAATAATGGCCCAATCACACATTTATACTAACTCAAACTGCGATGCTGTTGCTTTTGTTTATTTTTTGTTTACCGCCTATTCTGCTGTGCGATAACCCGGTTTGTGTCTAACGTGTTATAATTAGCGTATATTTTGTAATTCACGTCTGTACACTTGTATTTCCTTGACCATCGAAGGTCAACATTCAAAGCGGTACGCTCACCAATCCCACTGCAAATAATATAGTTTAAACGGAACGACAATAATTATAAAATGCGCTACAAAGATCACAATCTAAACAAAAGATTATTTTATTTAAGTCAGTCGTAACACTTTGTTTCCAACACTTTTATTTTGCACTGATCATAATTGTTCCGGTCTCAATTACTAATTTACACGCAAAAAACAAAGGACTACTATGGATTTGTTAATAATAAAATCAAGGCTTCCGGAACGCCCTTGACCAGCAGATTTTCGCCACGGTCAACTAACGTCATACTGCAGACATATTGCATAAATATTAAGTTAACGTTGATGGCGTATTACAATGTAATGTCGTATAACGTCGGCTATGTAGATGAATGGTTATTCGATCACATTCGGGTTTGGGTTTGATAAATAGGTGTAAGGCGGACGTAGGTCAGCGGGCAGCGCGCTCTCCGGCTACGGTTAATTATCTGCCGCCCGATTGGAGCGGTGAAGTGGCCACTCGGACAGACCAAGGCTATATCAACCGGATTCCGAGTCCTACCCGCTCCAGTTAGGTGGACCTTTAACTTCACAATGCGGCAACATTTCCGCAATTCAGTTTGACGGTCGCGATATTAATTTCGCACGCGAATAAAGCGCACTTTTTCAGGTATAATTATGTACTGTGAGGCTGTTTCACTGGCTCGGCTATAGTAGTGAGTGATTAACGTAACCCTTGACACACATAGTTAAGCTGTTGCGGGCATTCTAGTGGAAAATGCTAGGTCTCAACGCCCGCGCACCGCATCCGACAGACCGCACGTCACCGGCGCACTTGATGTTTAATATTCTTTAAAACGATCCCCTTAGTAACATCGTCATTTTAAGCATCTTTAAAACAATGTGAAAACCTTATAATTTAGTACGAAGAAACTTGCACACCGCAATTAAAAATTAAAATCTGCTCGTTTTAGCGACAAAGTAAAGACTTCAACGCGTTGAACAAGTTGTCTACGGGACGTCTGGAAGTTAGTCTTGAAAATAATTGACTCCATTGGAGTGCAGCGGTCCAGAAACTGGCATTCCTTTGTAAGATTTCCTGAGCAAGATGGAGCTTCCGGAGGGGTAGGGGGACGGGGGTAATGGAGCACTTTACGCAGCCACGACGCTCAGGAAATAAGCTTAAGAAGTTCGTAAAAGCAATCCCGTTCGCACTTGAAATATAATGCGATATGACCGCTTTATATTTATAAGGATTTAGAAGATCCTTCTATTTTTAGCGCCCCTTTTGTGTCCGGTCGAGTAGTTCGCGTAGTCTTAATAACTTCGGATTCTGTGTCTAGGTCACCGTGACGGTTGCTTGACTGTAATTGATTCACTATAAAAAATAAATGCACCGGAGTTAATAGTAACAAAGAGCTAGCTTATTATGATGACAGAGTTTTTTTATGATTTCATTTAGAGGCCATTATTAAGATATGATTTTTATTGTTACAGAACGGCTACCCATCTAGGCGTCGTTCTCTGGTCGATGATGCTCGTTTTGAAACACTCGTTGTCAAACAAACCAAACAGAGTGTACTTGAAGAGGCTCGCGCCCGCGCCAATGGTAAGGAATAAACGCTACTAAACAAGGACTCGAAACTTTTCTTAAATGAGGACTCAAACCTTTTCTTTTAAAAACAATGATTGGTTTTACCGCTTAAATTTTGATTTCTTTTTAATTTCTTTCAGTTCATTTTCTTTATTTTCTTTTGTTTTATTTTTTTTTATTTAGACTCTGGCTTAGACTCCGAATTCATTCAAGATGGAGTACCAATTGGAATCGGCAATAACTCACCAACTGTTGAAGATGGTACCCAACAAGACGAAACTAAAAATGGCCAGCTCGGTAATTTTTTATTGATATTTTTGTTATTTATGTTTTGTGTTACTAATTTTGCACCTTTATTTATTTTTGTTTTGTTTAATTTTTTTTATAGCTGATGCAGACATAGGTGATGATGCCTCCAAGACCGATGAGGGTCAGTAATGCTTGATAATATTCACTATTATTAACTCCAAACTAACGAACACTTGAAAAATAATGTTCCAATGATTTTTTCCTTTTTTACAGATTATACTTTGACAGAGGAAGAAGTGATTCTGCAAAACGCCGCCAGCGAATCCCCTGAAGCCGAGCAGGCTATCCAGCAGGCTGCTCTGCTTTTGCGAATGCGCGACGGGATGGGCTCCTTAGCTCGTATCCTTAAGACCGTCGACAACTACAAGGGTTGCGTGCAACACCTCGAAACCCGTCCTTCTCAAGTTCCTGATGTCCAATTCGATGCTCTCGTTAAAGTGAGCATGTCACGCATCAACCTGCTACAGCTGATTAGATCTCTGCGTCAGTCAACCTCTTTTGCCGGAGTAAACTTGATGAGCGAGAATATGTCTAGCAAGACTCCCTGGTTCCCACGCCACGCATCTGATCTCGACAACTGCAATCACCTGATGACCAAATATGAGCCTGAATTGGATATGAACCATCCAGGTTTTGCAGACAAGGAGTACAGGGAACGCAGAAAGCAGATTGCCGAGATCGCTTTCGCTTACAAATACGGCGACCCAATCCCACACATCAGCTACAAGGAGTCAGAGAATGCGACCTGGCAACGAGTGTTCAACACTGTGCTTGACCTGATGCCCAAACACGCTTGTAAAGAGTATAAGGCAGCCTTCAGCAAGCTTCAGGAGGCTGATATTTTCGTTCCTCATCGCATTCCCCAGTTGGAAGACGTCAGCAACTTCCTCCGTAGTCACACCGGGTTCACTCTGCGTCCAGCCGCTGGTCTCCTCACCGCCCGGGACTTCCTTGCCTCCTTGGCGTTCCGCGTATTTCAGTCTACGCAATACGTGCGCCACGCCAACTCTCCGTTCCACACCCCTGAACCGTAAGTATGCTTCACATTAACCAAACAAAAGCTGTCAACTAATTCATTAAAATTAATTCTCCCACACAAATACCTGACATTAACATACGGAAATTGTTATGTAAACTGGCCGAACAAGCTGTGCACATATAAAATATACAATGACTATAATTTAATTGATCTTTGAATTGTAAATTATTTAATAACACCTTGAATATTTTTTATACTCACTAAAAATATTACGTAATTAACTCGAAACCTTGAATACAAATGTAAATTAGATCGATTCACACCTTTAAGTAGAACATACTTAATTAAGTATAATATACCTAACGATACATTATATAGTTCCTTCCTCTTTAACAAGTTGATAAACATACTTAATTATGACGTCAATTATATCTGACACTTTATGCGAGTATTAGTTAGTATTCTTTGCCAGATTTCGACGGAAAACAGAATAACCGTTTGACAGTTTGGCACACGTAAGTATCCTTGAGGTCAAAATATTTTTTCTTACTCGTAGTTTAAAAAAAAATCCCTAGGCGAAGACTTTCAGTGTCATCTTTTTTTATGTGAAAAAAAAATTGCTCTAAACTCTATCCCTTCCGTGCTGTTTGGAACTAATCTCGAAATACCCATTGCTTAATACAACCTAAGATCTAAAAGAACTTTGCTCATAAGGGATGAAACCCGGTCGGACTTGCTACCAAAAAGAGCGGTTCTCGATATATACTATTGTCAATAAGTGTCAATTTCGAATGAACCGAGTCTCATTTAAACTTATTCCCAAAACGTCTCATTCCCAAAATACACTAAAATATATACACATGAAAATATCATAACACACGATTCTCATTATGACTAATTTTCAAAACGTCTTAGGCCCGAAATACACTAAATGTTTGATTCGGCTGTTTTTAGTTTTTAAGGCCAGGCAGTTAACGAAATGTACTCTTCTTTCACTATGTCTTTAGAATAAGGTTGAATATTGCATAGCTTTAAGAGTGTATATCAAAATTCTGACAAGCCAAAATCTGTCAAAATTCTGCAGTGCAGTCGCACCGCTATTGCACCGTCCTAGGGCCGCCCCTGGATTTTAATTGCCCAATTTTAAATGGCGCATGGTAGCGAGCGATGAAATTTCGGCAAGATATTGCCAAGTTGTTGTGATGTGATGTGTTGCCACCATAACGATTTTGTCGCAAAAAGGGAATCCACGATAGTAAGTAGGACTAGTATACTTTCGTGTTATGACATCGATCGACCTATCAATAAAAAATAAAAATATTCGCAATTATAAACCTAAAATTTTATCAGTTTTTAAAGTCGTTTGGGGGCCTGCGACCCAACCCAATACCTCTCGCGACCCGAATTTGGGTCGCGACCCGAGGTTAAAAATCACTGTTTTAGAGGTAGCATAGGCCTTTGAAGTCGGTTTTCTGTTTTTTAAAACATTTTTTATTTTTCACTTCTCATGCTATTACATAGCTATATAATATTGCATACCTAGGTATTTATATTTTCCCATAAAAATTCCATGTAAAAACTGGAACACTCTTTAGCACCCTGTATAACGGGAATTTTCCAAAACCCTTTCTTAGTGCTCACTTACACCATGAAAGGATTCTACCCTCCAAAAATGGTGTATCAATCTTCAGCTCTACTGCCCTATACAAATTCCCAATACAAACTGGAACACCCTGTAGCATCCTGTATAACTGAAATTTTTACAATTTCAACTTTATTACAATGAAATATCCATTTCTAAGAAAGGCAAAAATACGAAGCTAGCCGATGATGCCCATTCCGACGGAATTGAGTGTGTTTAGGGACTAGGACGTTTTGAAAATCAGTTTTTATGATAATCGAGTACTTTGATACTAAAATTTAGTGTATTTTGGGAATGAGACGTGTTGGGAATAAGTTTAAATGAGACTCGGTTCATTTGAAATTGAGTCTTATTGACATTAGTATATATCGAGAACCGCTCTTTTTGGTAGCAAGTCCATCCGGGTTTCATCCCTTATGAGAAAAGTTCTTTTAGATCTTAGGTTGTATTAAGCAATGGGTATTTCGAGATTAGTTCCATACAGCACGGAAGGACAAATTTTCGTTTTTTTTTTTGTGTACACGTAGTACTATAACTAAGTTACAAAGCTGCATGGATAGCTACGGAAAATTCAGTTAATAATAACCCTTTTTGTATCTTTTTGTAGAGTCAAAGCTAATAGATTTATTGAGTTAAATGACCTTTGCTCCTCGATTATTTCTTTTTGTACAGGTTCGAAGTCTACTCAAATAAAGAGAGATTAATATTATAATTTAAATAATATTTTTTTGCAGTGACTGCATTCATGAACTTCTGGGCCACATTCCTTTGCTTGCTGACACTGGCTTCGCTCAATTCTCCCAAGAAATTGGTCTTGCGTCCCTTGGAGCTTCTGACTCAGAAATCGAAAAGCTATCTACCGTAAGTTTCATTATGGATATCGCATATTTGTTGTGTTTATTTGGACCACTTACATTGTAGTTGTAAGGCATAAGCGAATTCTTCTATGTTTTTATATACTTAGTAGTAACGGGCCCAGCTAAAGCGAAATTTCAGCTTAGTTACGTAAGTACAGCCGATTGGCGGTACATAGTTAACGAATTAATATTTTCTTCGTTCAGGTGTACTGGTTCACCGTCGAATTCGGACTTTGTAAGGAGAACCAACAGCTGAAAGCCTATGGTGCCGCCCTTCTTTCTTCGATTGGTGAACTTCTGCACGCGTTGAGTGACAAGCCTGAACTCAGACCCTTCGAGCCAGCTTCCACTTCACTGCAGCCCTACCAAGATCAGGAATATCAACCCATATACTACGTCGCTGATAGCTTCGAAGATGCCAAAGACAAATTCAGGTAAATATTGGGAAACCAGAACTTGAAAATAACAAGAAAATGGGGGACAAGAATTTAATGGTGGTATTTGTTACAGACGCTGGGTGTCAACCATGTCGCGACCTTTCGAGGTCCGCTTCAACCCGCACACCGAGCGCGTAGAGGTGCTGGACACGGTCGACAAGCTGGAGACCCTCATCTCTCAGCTGAACACCGAGATGCTGCACCTCACCAACGCCGTCAAGAAGCTCAAGGGCACTAACTTCGAGTGATCACCCTACCTGCCGACCACGACCACGGATCAGTGCACGCGGCCCCGCCGCATTCTGTATAGCTAGTGATATTATAGGTGTAAGACTTGTCGGCGTGTGTGTAGTGTGTTTGCGAGTATGAGACCATCGGATGGTACTTCGTTGAATATCTTTTTGTACCTTATTGTATTATTTATTGCCGAGTTCATTGCCCGGGCCTCGGACTCTGCATAGCTCACCCGATTGCCCATTTAAGGAGGCTGTGCTGGTTCTGCGAGATCCTAACTAATAGTATTATTTATAATTTAAAAAACACTACGAGTAAAAAAATGGAGCACCAAAAAGACAAAAAATCAAACAGAAAATATAAGTGTTTGAGTGGATTCTGATCTTTTATTTTAAATCCTTTTGCCTTTATTGATACAACACTTAAGTTTTGTAACATGGACATTACAGAATTAACAAAATCTAATTGCAAATTGGATGAGGAAAAGGTGCTATATGAAATACAAATTATATTCAACCGTTGTTAATTAATACAGGTAGATCTCAATTTAAAACATTTATTGCCTTATATAAAATCCAAATTAATATCGAAGTAAAAGGAATAAAATGCGAAACAATCAACTGAGGGGCGGACGGGCGCACACCTGTAATAAGATTTGCTCTGTCCCTCAGGAATAAAATGATCGCTTCCAATTTGATACCACTGCGAAATCTGTATTTTTTATTCAAAAGCTTCACAAAAGACTTAGGTAGATATATTAATTCAAGTAGGTACATTTTTGAATCACTTTAGACGTCCACATTTTTTATGAAATACTGCTTTGATAATCCTAAGTAAAAAAAACCTGAACCAATCATTAATCCAGTTTAACCTATCAAGGATTTTTTGTTCCATATTAAACAAATTTATTCAATCACACATTAAGTACATAAAAAAACATTTGCACCGTCGGTAGTCCCTATAAAAGCAACTGTGGATAATAATTCGAAACAGGTCGACCGAGTTCCCGAGTAGCTGGTGCAAATCAGTCCAACGGCTAACTAAAAAGGTTTAATAAAAACCGGCCAAGTGCGTGTCGGACCACGCGCCGTAGGGTTCCGTAGTTACCTTATACCATACCATATTTAATACCACTATAATTTTTCGTCTGCAAAAATAACTTTGTTTTTCAGAGTTTTCGTATGAATGACAAAGTTATATTTGCGGTTTTGGAAAATGTGCTATATCTTAAAAACTACAAAATGTATGTCATTCATACTAATTTTCGTGGAAAGTGTTTATTAAGATCTACAGCATACATTTTTTTTAGATTTTTCACTATGTTATTTCAAAAGTTAAAGGCACACATTTTACCACTTTGGCGGTGTATATCTTTCAAACTCTTGACTTTGAGAAAAAATTGTCTTAGAAACTTCAATGTTATTTTTAAAGACCTATATATAAACACCCCGCACGTATTGGTTTGAAGAAAAAAAATTTCAGTTTGAGTTCCATGTATGGGGGGAGCCCTCCTTAACCTTATATTTTTTTAATTTTTGTGTTAAAATTGTTAAGCGGTTAACAGAATACACCTACCTACCTTGTTTCAATTGTATACTCTTAATACTTTCGGAATAAAGTGGCTGTGACATACGGACAGACAGACAGACAGACATGACGAATCTATAAGGGTTCTGTTTTTGACAATTAGGCTACAGAACCCTAAAAATGAGGTTTAGTGTGGTTAAGAAAAGGTCGTGGTGCGTTGACATTAAACAAGGCAACCGAGTTACCGTCTCAGGTTGGACAAGGGCACGAATGCGTGTGCGCAATGTGCAAAGTGCTAAACATAGTGCCAAGTCAGACTTAAAAAATTTACTAAGAATTTACGCTTTGAAGAAACAATAATGTTCTCAAAATTTACGCTTTCGACTTTCAATGTGATTCGACCTTAAAAGGAACCGCACTTTTGGAAACCGACAAGTGCTAGTTAAGGTACAATTTGGTTCTTAGCGACCGCGACGCGCGACCACGACCCGCGACCGCGATCGGGTCGCGGGTACAGAAATTAAAAAATGGGCTATCTTTTGGGCCAATGTGGTGGGCTTTCATAGGAAACCCTACCCCAGTTCAATATAAATTGCAATAAAAAGCAAGAAAATAAGAGACTTATTAAACTTACCGGTAATTTAATGACAAATAGATTAATTATGTAGTTTAACTTGTTAAAATAAAGAAACTACTTATTTTTGCAAATTTTAAATAAAGACTTACTCTTATGAAGTAAAAAAACGCGTACTAGTTAGACGTAAAACAGCAAACTGTTTGCCATCCTAAAAATGGCAGCTGACAGTCGGATGAAATTGCAATATTGACAAAGGCTGCAGTCGCATACACCCACGGGTTTTAAATTAGTTTCGACAGCCAAAACTGTTATTTTTAAAAGGTGGGCCATGATTGGAGCCGGGCCATCTTCGGTCACAGTACCTTACTTGTTATTTATTTTTATGTACTTGGTATGGATTTTTAAGGAGTAGGTAGGTATAGGTATAGGTACTAAACAAACCACGTCGCGCCACCAGAGAGCCGCGTCACAGAATACATAACGGGCCCTATTTTTGAATCGCTCGTTGACTTAGTTTAGTCGCATGCGACTTAAGTCACACTCGTCTTCTAAGTCGCATGACGCCGATTTTCCGTATTTTTGAATCGTTCGTTTCCAGTGCTGCCAATATAAACGAAATGTTGGATTTTATCCGTTCCACGCAGAATCTAGAGAAAACTAGTAATTACCGCAACGAAAACGAAACGTTATAACCATGTTTCTATTGGCTGTTACATACATATCTTTGTTTTTAGTAGAAAAGAATATCGCTCGCCATGCCATATTGCTCGACTGCAAACGAGTGCCCTCACCCACTCGTTGCGGTCGAGCGATTCAAAATATGGAAAGTCATATGTCGAACGAAAATCAGTAGAAACGAGCGCTCGACGCCAGCCGAACGATTCAAAAATAGGGCCCCTGGGGATGTATTTTTGAATCATTAGAAATGAATCTTAAATTCATGCACGAAAGCAAAACGTATACGAAATCAATTTCGATTGCTCCCAATTTTACGCATTTTTGAAACAATAGAAATGAGTGTTGCCCTAAAACTCGAATCTTATAATATTTTTCATTTCACGCAGAAAAAATAAAAACCGTAAAGCCATAACTCGTTGATTTTGAAAACCGGTATTATGTTACGGGGGAACGGAACGTAAATTAAAAAGTTATAATGACATTGTCTGTTGGTCATTTGATTTTGATATTTCTCACTCTTTCTCACGTCATTTCTACTGGTAGAATATCGAAAACGAGTGGGTCGGACCACTCGTTGCAAAATTCACGAGTATGAATATTCAAAAATAGCAATTTTAGGGATTCGCATACGAATCTTGCGATTTCATACACGATTTGGAATTCTAATGATTCAAAAATAGGGCCCCTGGTCGCGTGGCGACCGCGACCGGCCCTAAGTTTACGTAACTCTGTGTTGCTAACAATTCTCGATTAAATTCGATTGTAAGATAGTTCTCATATTAGTTCTTAATAAAGCAGCAACTCGATCTATATCAGAGTTGATTGCAGCTCAAACTCTCAACTGTGATTTTTGTCAGAGTTGATTGCAACAAAGTTATAAAATCGGGGGGCAGGGGGGTAATTATCTAACTTTGTTGCAATCAACTCTGACAGAAATCGCAATTACATTGCTACTTTAGTTAGAACTAATGTGACAACTATCTTACTATAAACAGCAATGCAACTGCGATTTCAATCGATTTCAGTCGAGAATTGTTAGCAACAGGCTTACGTAATACGGTAGCCGGTTGCGCTGGAGGCAGTGCAGTCACGCGACGCAGGCGAAAAGCACATAAAAATGGCGAGGTTTTCACTGAACAAGGGCGAGAACTGTAATAGAATTAGAGATTTAACCTACAATATTTTCTGAACCTTTCTTCTTTATCATATAAATGTCGTTTTATGAGTATTTTAAAAGCAACCATCTTCTTTTCGCGATGTTAAAATTGAGTCGATCTTCATCCTTTGTTCTAAAGGCATTGATAATAACATAATAAACATATTATCATCATCTTCTTCATCCTCCAATAGCTGCTGAATAACTTTTTCCTAGCTAAAACCCTGTACCCTGCTCATCAACCGTAGAACTGGCGATGTCGCGGTTGCTGACATCGGCAAGCTAGGGGTTGCCCCGCGACAGGCGACCATGGTCGCGGTCGCGCGTCGTGGTCACGCGTCGTGGTCGCGCGCCGTGGTCGCCAACATCGGAAGTCTACCTTTAGGCGCTAGGTCTACCTTTAGGATCTATAAAAGAGCTAAACGGATCATAAGGTCATCAATAAGTGCTATCACATAGAAGCTATAGCACGCTATAACTCTACTATACCTCCGGTTAGGTTCCACTATGGCGATGTAGTGGAGTTACAGAATGATTTAAGAGACACAGTAGAGCATTATTGTGGAGGTACAGTAGCGCTAACTGAGACTTAAAGCGCTGTAAGAGCAGTATTTAAGTGAATAGTGACTCCTCAAGCGGTAAAGTAGAGCTACATACTGCATGTTTACTACACGTTTAATCCATAATATTTAGACAACAACAATACAACAATTTGTTCAGTATCATAAATAGGTACTTAATAAGACCATAAATAGCAAAACTGACATATTGTTACAGCCGACTTATTTTTAATTTTTTTCTTTACATATATTCTATATTTTTAATTTATTTATGGGTCTAGCTAAAAACCAGCGCTGTGGAATAAACGTACGTAGCGTAAACGCGAACGCGAAAAACTGCGCTTCAAAAGACTTTGCGGTAGCTGGCTTGAACTTGGATATATCATCAGTGAATTTGAAACTCGTGTATTCTTTTTTATTCTTTTATTTTTTACTAGTTTTCACTTTCCAACAGGTGGCATTAGATTGATTGGTTTAATAAACCTAGTTTATTTAAAAGTACAAAAGAAACAACACAAAGAAACAATGTTAAACTAAAGATTCCTATCCTATTTTGTACTAAATGTAGAAAAGCCGAGAAATAAAATAAGCTGTCGAATTGATCATTACAACGTCAAAAGCACTGTTGTAAAATAAAAAATAATATATTTTTTCAAATGTAAGTATCGCGTTGATGTCTTCTAGTGATCTTATAGTCGTAAGATTCGCTCAAAGCTATATTACACAAAAGCTTTGGTCTTTATAATCGCTCCTCTACCCATTTAACTTCCATAAATTGCTCTTATAAACTTTCTTTGTCACGATAACTAAACGTTATAACGGGTGTAACAAGACCTTCAACGAAGCCGAAGTCCACGTACTCCGCCCATCTTCAGGATCATTTTTGTTCCCAAGACTATACCTGGGAAATCAATAGCTACGAAGTTATTGAAGGTCAAAGTAAAAAAAAAGTTCAATTTTTTTAATAAATATTATTTTATTCGTTATCTCCTACATTTCGTCCAAAAAAACATTATAAAAATTTTAAGTATTTCGTAACAAACAATGGCTTCAAAACGTCTTCACTCGATGTATCTTATGAGCACGCACATAAAAGCTGCCTTTCAACTCGTCTGCACTCAGCTGTGTAGCAAATACTCGCAGGCGCGGTCTGTTATATGCGTTACATTGCGTGGTAAAGTATGCAATGCTTTTTTAACACCAAAAATCAAAATCGTTTCCCAGCAATTGTTTTGAACAGAGGCCGTATTACGAGCTCTTAAAACCTGCCAGGTTTATAAATTGCTGTAGTGACATCTCTTTCTCGCTGTATAGCAAATAAAAGAGATAGATTGATAACCAGTCAGAAAACTGACTGGAAATAAAAGGTGATAATACAGCCTCAGAAATGGTTCTGATGATGGGCAGAATACGTAGACCTCGGCTTCGTTGAAGGTCTTGTTACACCCGGTATTTTATTACTAACACTCTTTTGTCACCACAAGCTATAATTGCATAACACTTTAGGTTCTAAGGTAAGCTCTATTTGCAGCCATAATGTTTGAGCCATAGTTGAACTCGCGCACTGAGGGTTATTTTCTTACTAATATTTTTAAAGTTCTAAAAGTACTAGCCGGGTGTACTAGTGGGACGAAGGTAAAAACTGCCATCAAAAAACCTAAAACAACATCTGGTAGATAGACAGACGACGCAATTTATTAAAATGGTCAAGATCAAGAAGTCCCTTAGTCCACTTAGGGATTTTATGTTCTAGCAACACTATTGGTAAAGTTGGTTATTGTGTATAGTTTTGTATATTTAAGACTTTGGGAGTAGTCTACAAGTGTGTTTTTTTCGATACACCTATTAGCCTATATCCAGTGATTTGATTTTAAAAAAATCCTTAATGTCGGTAAGTCCTCCAATTTTCTATTTTTAGGGTTCCGTACCAAAATGGTAAAAAAAAAAGGAACCCTTATGGTGTGACTCAGTCTGTCTGTCTGTCTGTCTGTCTGTCACAGCTGGATATCTCGAGAACTACTAAAGGTATCAACTTGAAATTTGGAATAGTTTAAGATGACATTTGCCCAACTATTTTGCAAATAAGAAATAAATAAAAAAATAAATATCTTTTTTACAGCAGGGCCTGAAAAGGTATCAACTTGAAATTTTCTTGAAAAATTTGAAGTAAGGCTACTAGGGCATGTGGGGTATCATATGAAAGAGCGCCGTTTGCACGTTTTCAATCATTTTTTTTTCTAGACCACATAGTTTTCGACTTATGATGAAAAATGTAAAAAAAATACCGTCCCCCCCCCCCCTTATCTCCGAAGTTTGCAAAGTGAAAAATCTGAAATAATTCTATGTGATAGCAGTTTATATAAAGATTAAAGGAAAAATAAAACGATGTCTCAATATAGCACAGTTTTTTAGAAATTATCAAATTTGTAAAAAACTGATAGATAGACCGATAGTGGAACTAATGTTAACTTTTTTAGAAATTTGATAATTTCTAAAAAAGTTAACATTAGTTCCACTATCGGTCAAGAGATGGCGCTGACCTAAAACTGCAATACTAATTTTATTATTCTACTCTGCAGTGTGGTTTGATGGTGCAATTATGGTATGGTTGGTACGGAACCCTCGGTGCGCGAGTCCGACTCGCTCTTGACCGGTTTTATTTACTGTAATGTCACGGAGTTGACAGAAACCGTGGAAGCTAGACAACTTTACGACATTGTTCTTAATTATAATAAGGAATGTGGTGAACATGCTGCTGAAGATGTAGCAAATGAGGAGGAAGAGAAAGAAGATCAGGAACAGGAAGAGTAGGTAGGAGGGTAAGAGTCAAAAGAAATAGGTAACTTTATCTCATAACTCTTCAACTGTTAAAACAATATATTAAACATTAGATTTAGTTTGTAAGGAGAACAGTGGATAAAGTATAATATTGTTAGTGTCAATTTAATGAAATAGTATTTAAATTATTTTTAAAGTAATGAAAGTGAAAGTGATAGTGAAAGTGATAGTGAAAGTGATAGTGAAAGTGATAGTGAAAGTGAAAGTGATAGTGAAAGTGAAAGTGAAATCTTCTTTATATAAATAAACTCACATAATTTTTAAATCGTCAATTCTTTACCCTACCCTAATGGGTCATTAGGATGTCTTTTAAGTAACAAGAACTTGTCAGCTTTATCAAATGGAACGATATTTACAAATATGAAATGCTCATCCGGTGGAATAACCGCACAACTACACTTTTTTCCAAAATTGAGTTATGAATGCCAAATTAGTGTATATTTACCTGGAGGATTAAAATCAGACCTGAGTTACCAATAGTTTTCGCTAGATGGCAGAGTGTTGTTCTTCCAAAGACAAAAAATTGTGCCCCTTTTGGAGGATGAACCGCCGATTTGCAGTTCTGTAGGAAGTTCTGCTGAGGGTGGACGCGTTTGGAGTACTATCCGTATAAATTGTATTTATTTATGCATTCATACCTCCAGGTGCCTATTAGGAAAGGTAACTGTGATATTCAAACTCCTCTGATTTTGGAGTGTTTTATAAAAAATGTGCTAGGAAAGTTCGCACGCCAATGTAGTTTTTTTTAAGTAAAGATACAAAAACGTTGTTCTGTATTTTTATTGCCACATATTTTACTTTTAATAACATCACAACCACAGAAAATGAACATTTTTAGAAGAAAAACCGCACATTTGTAGGATATATCATTATAATTAATTGTAAATATTAAACAGTATATATATTTCATTTATCAAATATTTTGTATCTTTAATTTAAAGATCTGTAGAATATTATAAACATCACAAGAGCACCATTAAATGGAAGCATCAACCTTTAAACCCTTCTCCTGTAAAATTTGCAAAAGTGTAGTTGTGCGGATATCCCACCGGATGAGCGGTATATCGTTTCCAGAGTTTATATTAACAAATAAATAACATTATTTGATTAGATCATTACTTAATGAAAAAAAACATATAATTCAATAGCACCCTTAAGTTCAAATTTTGTGGATCAAAATCTCTAATGCCTGCCTGCCAAGCATGACCAATTTATATCGCGTGATATAGCAACCAGTAGTGAGCCTTGGTAGTGTCGTGGGGAAGAAGGGATTTTATCGACACTCAACTGTCAAACTCTTTTGTCTTTTTGACAGTTAAACGTGATAAAACGCTATATCACGCGATATAGGTAATTCGTCTACCTTTTCGGGGGGTAAGGCGACCGTCATATGGAGTGAGTCGGTGCGGTCTACTACCATCTGATTAGTTTTGGAGTGATTTATTTTAAGCCCGAGCTCCCCACTAATTCTTTCCATTTTGTAAAGGAGGCTTAACATTTCAGCTTCATTCGAAGCCAAAAGAGTCGTATCATCGGCGTATCGGAGATTTGTAACTTTAATTCCACCTATTGTGACGCCACCCTCCCAGTTTTCAAAAGTTCGCCTGATGATATATTCTCCATATACGTTGAACAGAATGGGGGACAGGATGCAACCCTGCCTTACGCCTTTTCCAAACATAAAAGGTTCCGATGATGTTCTATTTTTTTTATAACAGACAACATAAACATACTTATTTTACACATTGCCGAACAGTATATTCCTTCATCGTAATCTCTTCTTAAAATCTAAAATTAGTAAATTTTTTGATTGAGTGCATCGATTGCGATGAAGATTTGATTGTTCTGCAAGATACACAGTGTTTTGTAAGTTAACGCTTTTTACGTTATTAGCGCACAAACATACAGACAAACAGAGGAAATGGGTTCTACTGGTTATTATTCACTCCAATCTCTTTTATTCAAAATATTTCCTTTGTACAGACACGAGTTTTCTACAGCTTTTTTTATTTGTATGGATTTAAAAACATTCTAGCATAGTTATATTCACGACCCGAACAAAAAAATAAATTAATCTAGCGCAAAAAATGTTAACATTGTGTAATTTTTTTATGACTCAGCATAACTGAAAGATCAGCAAAAAGTGTTATATCGATACGGTAAAAAAAATCCTAGAGATGGGCAAAAGATTTGTTTTAAACCCGACCACTGGTTAAAACCCAATAAAAACCCAAATTGTGTGTTATAGAAACTTTTTATGTTTTTTATTTCTATTGATATGTCAAATGTGACGTTGCTATGACAACAATTTCTTGTTAATTCAACACAGAAAAATAATCAAAGAACAAAACATAGTTTTGCTTGTACTATTAGTTATTCTGTGGTTTTGCGCTTTTGACGTACTAAACAAAATATGCCAAGTTTTTAGGGATCTGTACCAAAATGGTTAAAAAGAACTCTTATGGTGTGACTCAGTCTGTCTGTCTGTCTGTTTGAACTGGGGCTAATAGGGCATGCATGTACCGTCTTTACTAAATTACCCAAAGACTTCTACGTCCATTCTACGTATTTAATACATATTAAATTACCTTGTGTAGACTCCCCATAAGGTTTGATCGGATAAAGTTAGGAGTAAGCTTAAAATAAAACTGACTACTAAACATACCCGATTTGTGGTAGGTGTCGTAGTGTCATGGTATATTTAGGAGCTAACGTTTTGTTATTACTTACTACTAAATATATCTCGACAGAGCATCGACTCACTGATTCATCATAGCAGCTAAACTGCGTGCTTACAGAATGTACCCTGTGGTGACGCTCCATAGGGATTTGGTCGGATTAGTCACTAATTTAGTTCCAAGCAGGGATTGAAATACCGTTAAAAAAAAATAACGATATAAAAAAATAACGTTAAAAATACCGTTAAAACATTTTATCGGTAAATTTACCGGTAAAAATAACGTTAAAAATATTTTACCGGTAAAATTAACAATAAATATAGCGTTAAATTTAGTAACGGTAAAATTATCGGTAAAAAATTAACGTTATTGATTGGGATAACGTTATTTTAAAATTAACGTTAAAATGAACGTTAAATTAAGTTAAAATTAACGTTATTTCAGTAAATATCGTTAAATTTAACGTTATTTCTCAAATTAACGTTATTTATTGACATAACGTTAATGTTAAAATTAACGGTAAAAAGAGTAAAAATTAACGTTATATTTAAAAATAACTTTAACATTCCCTGGTTTCAAGTACACTTACTCTGTCATAGTACAGAATCTACTGCTCTCTGCGCCAATATGGCGATTTCCAAATCGGAACAAACAACTGGAGGCCGATCGCGCTATTTTAAAACGTGAAAGGTTCAAATTAGGTTGCCCGAGTTCCAGTTCTGTCAATGTTCCAACTTTAGTGAAAAATCGTATCGCCATAAAGTTCCACCGTCAACAAAACTACTATCATTGTTGAACGGTTGTCAGAGTTGAAACGTTAGGGATGTGCTACGATATTTTTAGCAATCGACGGTCGACTTAACAATTTTACCACATCACTAGGTGTAATTTGATTGACGCTTCTTTTTTTTAAACGTTTGTTTTGATTGCGAAACAGAGGTTATGTTATGTTATTATTACAAATAGAATTAATATTTAATGAACTATTTTAAAGTGATAAATTCATAACAGAGAGTGGATTTTATCGAGATCATTTAATATTGTGAATTGTGATAATATTGTCGTACTGCCAAATGAGGCGATTGTTTAAGGGTGAGTTGCACCGTAGGCTTGGTCATAGTTTTCGTCAAAGTTAACTTTAGAGGTAACAATAACGGTGACCATAGTGCGTTGCACCATTATGTTAGTCGTCATCGTCAACGTTAAGAGGGTTGCAAATTTTATGTTACATATTTTCCCGTAAAAATATGTGGGTAATATATTTTGGTATGGCAACACATAAAGCTAGCTGTTAATATGTCTGAATATACTCTATATCTATGCATGTCTGTCATGTAGTGATTATATTCTCTTTGATGTTTTGGATTGATGTCATTGGATATAAATAAATAAAGCGTTTGTGAAGAAAATTAACGCTTTTTTCCCTGGAAAACAAAAATGTGATGTTTATATTATGAGTGTGCCTGCCACCTAGGTATTAGATAGTGGATTTAAGAAATTACCTAAAATAAAATTGTATTGATATTGCTCGTTTATTTTAGTTCTATTCATAATAAAATTATCGAAGCTAGAGCTACCTACCTACTAAACCTTGTGTGTGTGGCTTTTACATAATGATGGAAATGTAAACTTACTTTAAACGATAGTCTTCCATTCCAGTTCTAGTAGGTACCTACTCGTCCCGGCAGGGTCCATTATTTCCATTAATTTCTTTAAATAAAATTTTCTTCAAAAACGCTTTATTTATTTATATCCAATCGACGTCAATCCAAAACATCAAAGAGTATATAATCACTACATGACAGACATGCATAGATATAGAGTATATTCAGACATATTAACAGCTAGCTTTATGTGTTACCATACCAAAATATATTACCCACATATTTTTACGGGAAAATATGTAACATAAAATTTGCAACCCTCTTAACGTTGACGATGACGACTAACATAATGGTGCAACGCACAATTGTTAAATACTATGGTCACCGTTATTGTTACCGCTAAAGTTAACTTTGACGAAAACTATAACCAAGCCTACGGTGCAACTCACCCTTAGTTGTTAATTTTTGTGATCACATAGTCATAAAACAAACGAACATCCCACAACTCTTTGAAGTGTAAAGATAAATAAAATAAAGCCGAAACCCAGTCAACAAGGTACCTCAGTAATAGGCAATAATCAAAGGTATGTAATTATGTATTAGCAGTGAACTTTTTATAGCTATGCTAACATGCATGAGTAATAATGAAAGTGTATTTTGTTTACAGAAGTGCATAGCGCTGAGCATGAGCATAATGCTGACCAAAGAGATAGAAGACACGGCCATCATCATGATGTAGCTTTCCTATCAGCATTAGAGGAATTTTACTTCTTTACCGAATGAAGAGGCAATTTATGTATACTGATGAAGGGTAAGTAGATACTTTTATCATTAATTATTTGTTGGTATCACTCTCAAAACCTATTACTTCTCTGTTTTAGAAAGTAGTAGTGAAATAATAAATAGAATTTAGAATTTCTGCCGTTCAACTTCCTACTCATATTTTGTGTCCCTTGATTATTAGTGTGCCCTTTTTCATACAATATTTAATAACATCAGTTCCTACTCCAATAAGTATTTTAGTATTTATTTATGTAATTTACCTAATATTTTTTATTAATTTCAGGCTATAGAATAAAATAAGCATAAGGTTGAGTACCCCTTAGGTTCGCGAACCTCCGCGCTCCGCGAACCTGCACCAAAAAATCTGTTTATCCTGTACTGCAACAGTGCGCCAATGTGTGTACGTGTGCGAACACGTATCCGAACCTGGTTCGCACGCGTATACACTCAAATCAAAGTGAAAATAAAATGTTTGCTATTTCGCTTTATACCAGGTTCGCGGAGCGCGGGGGTTTGCGAACCTAAGTGAGTACCCACCCTTACAAAAATTAAGATAAATGAAATTGGTTCTACAATAGATAAAATGGAGCAACATTGCAGTTTGCAGAGATTTAAAATGTTTGCAGAAGGCGGAAGTCGGAGACCTTATGTATAAAAAAGGTAATATTATTTTAATTTATTCTAGATATTAACTTGTCAACTCCCGGAAAACGAAACACAATCGATTTTCTATTGTTGTCCGGTCGCCTGCGACTGCTAATGAATTAAAATAATATGCCCCAATATTATTTAATCTATGTTTAAAAGATACAAAACATCTAGTTATCATTAGAGATTGCACCTAGTGTGATTAATATTTATTTTAAATCATAATATACTAGAACAAAAAGACTCGTCACCAGCTAGTCAGATGGGACCCACAACATTTGGATCTACATATAGTTATATTTTTAATATCTTAACTGATGATTTGGAATCATATTATTAAAATAGTTATGTAATAAAAATGACTAACATTTTTTTATGTTTTGTTTTAGTATTGCCAACAAGCTTGGACGAATCAACCACTGGACGCGAAATGACAGGCATATTCGCCTTTACCCCTCTGCCACTTACTGTGACCGATAGCCTCAGTAAACGATATCGCGTTGTCAGTGTGATGCTAGAGCTCGTGGCGAAACATTGGTACAAAAATGGGCAAAATGCTTCGTATTGTTCAGCAAAAAAAATTTCAACCTATTATAGTAGGTATTTTTCGCAAAATAAATAAAATTTGGTATGTAAACAAAGTAGGTATAACATTGACATTATTTGACAAGTGTAATCCCCCCTCACCCCGCCAAAATTGATTGATCGTGATTTCATACATTTTTCTTACGTTACGTATCCAGTGGTTAATTCATCCAAGCCAACAAGAGATGCAATGTAAAGGAGGAGGAGATAGTAGTAGTTGGTAAATTGGTAAAATATAACATTAATAAAGTTCTTTAAAATCATTTATTGTTATTATTCAATTGTCCTATTATCCTGAAACAATTAGGTAAACAACTCTAATTTTGTCAAGAGCATCAGCGATCACCACACCTAGCTAGCGTGGTATACTTCCATAGTCTTCAGTCTATGCTCAGAGATGGCTCTTCTACCACCAACAGAGTGAATGAAGTGTTGCCTCTTTGTGCTAAAGTCTAGTGCAGCACACACAGCATGCATTGTTTATTCCATCCAGTCCTACTATTAGTTCGATAGTCGAACTGTTAGGACCTTGAGCGCAGCGAAAATTTTTCTATGTCTTTGGTTTGGACAATTTTTTCCAAATTGTCAGACTGGCAGAGATGATCGAACTGTTTGGACATTTTTTTTCCGAATTGTTAGACTGGCGGAGACAATCGAACTGTTTCGACAAATGCCAGATTCCACAATTGCCAGATGGGTTTGAAACACCAGATTATTCAAATGCCAGATTTTTGTTGATAGGGAGAAATAATATTTTTGATATTTTTTTTTTGTTTATAGTATTTTCAATCCCTTTTGGATTTTGGATAATTTTCTTTCATGTGTTCCCTTCGTAATAGAAACATCTCTAAAGTACCAGGATCACATAAATATGAAGAAGGTTAACTACTAAGTATAATTAAAAAAAAACTCTTTTGTTTTTTTTTATAATATTTTCAATCACTTTTGGTTAAAAGTACCAATATCACATAAATATGACATTTGTCGAGACTGTTCGATTATCTCCGCCGGTCTAACAATTTGGAAAAAAATGTCCAAACCATAGACATAGAATATACTGTTAGAACGACCGACCAGTTGGTGTATCTGTTACGGCAATGTATATAATCCAATGTATGAAATATTGTTCATTTTATACATTGCCTAGGCATTGTCTTCAATGCCTGCTCGTCCACCGGCAATGTGTAAAATAAGTATGTTTCTGTTGTCTGTTATAAAAAAAAATAGAACATCATCGGAACCTTTTATGTTTGGAAAAGGCGTAAGGCAGGGTTGTATCCTGTCCCCCATTCTGTTCAACGTATATTTTGGCTTCGAATGAAGCTGAAATATTAAGCCTCCTTGACAAAATATGGAAAGAATTAGTGGGGAGCTCGGGCTCAAAATAAATCAATCCAAAACTAAGCAGATGGTAGTAGACCGCACCAACTCACTTCACATGACGGGCGCCCCACCCCTCGAAAAGGTAGACGAATTTATTTAATTGGGTGCTACAATCAGCAATTCGGTTTCTTGTGAAAAAGAAATCAGGAGGCGTATCGGTATGGAGAAGAGCGCAATGTCCCAGCTGCAGAGAATATGGAGAGACCGGAACATAATCTCGAAAAACAAAGATTAAATTGGTTAACTCTCTAGTGTCTTCAGCTACGCCTCGGAAACGTATCCTGGTTAAAGGTTCCCTAATGGTGGATCCACACAGCCCGGCAGCCTAGCCACCGCGCCGGCTCTGTGCTCGGCAATCGCAATGGCGTGGCGGCTTTGCTTGTGGTAAGCCGCCGGCGCCGACGCGGCAGTACCGCCGGGCTGTGTGGATCCACCATTAGGATTGTTTCGAATGTCCACGCGGAAAGCACACCACGAAGTCGCGGGCGGAAGCAAGTTACAAGAAAGACAAAACCCATCAGAAAAATAATCTTTATATAACAATACAAATAATAATTAAAGTTCATTCGTTAAAGCTCGCCGTGGTAATTTTGTTGTAGTCAGCTGTACCCTCCTCGTCCGTAAGTATGACAGTGTAGCTGTTCTTCAAAGATGTCACCTGGTTCTGCAGAGCACGCAGGCGGATTTCAACCATCTCGAAGTTCTCTTGCAAATTGTTTATCTGGATCTGTATACGTTGACGAATCTAAACAAATGATATAGGTAACTGTAGTTTATAAATCGATTACAGATGCCGGCATATATATTGGCAAGAGAAAGAAAGAGACAAAACATCCGCAGTAGCCATAAACACAAAGGACATCAGGCACATGAGACCCAAAAGTGTATAAACATAACTCTGTTATCTATAAACACTTTATGTTACTAGAATCATAAAACAGTAGCAACATTATTTTTTAACTCCTTCATTGCGTTAATTAATTATTGAAAAAAACAAAAGCATATCTATGAACCGGACATCTTTGTTAGCGATTTCACAAGTCTCCCCTGAGTATATTTGTTCTGTGGCACAAGTGATTGCGCATTAAAAAAAAGTCTGCCGGAAATCAGTCAACTCAACTGTCAAAAGCGTTTTGTTACGTGCGACATATGCACAGATTTTCCGTTTGATCGGTTCCAACTCGTACATTGTGGTGCTAATCTGTATCACTAACGCAGCTAACGAAACGTGTTGTCGTGAAACTGGTGTTGCTATTTAGTGTCGGGGTTACCAAGAAATAAAACTTTCAAACGTAAATAACTTTTAAAACATAAATCTTCGAAAAAATCTGAATATTTTCTATGACTTACTAATTACATGCCTACATTTTGAAAAAAACAGTAACGTTATACATTCTTTGGTTTTTTTCTATGGGACTCTGCCTGATGTCCTTTAGGGCTACTGCGCATCTT
This sequence comes from Agriphila geniculea, assembly GCA_943789525.1. Lineage (NCBI taxonomy): Eukaryota > Metazoa > Arthropoda > Insecta > Lepidoptera > Crambidae > Agriphila > Agriphila geniculea. The sequence goes on from OX038870.1 coordinate 6,446,633, forward strand.
TTGTCTTTTTCATTCTCTTGCCAATATAATATATGCCGGGCAGTATACCTACATGCTATTCGATACTTCAAGGGCACATTTTTGCGCAACATAAGGGAATTAATTAATTGGGTGACTGGAAATAATTAAAGGCGACTGTTAATGGGATACTTAAATACTAAACCAGGCAGCAGTTTATTTTTTGGGCGACAAACAGTGGATTACAAAAATACTTAAAACGGGCGACTACATGTGCCCCTTTTGCCAGTAGTCTTATAGTACAGTAGCCCGTAGAACATTTAAATCACCAAAAAGGTTACCGTTTGCCGTTGTGATATAGTTATTTATTACGAAATAATAGATACTTTAACCCAAGTTTTACAGATCGCAACCCGCCGTAACCTATATTTGTGTATCTCCAAAATTGATATTTTTCTATTTTTCGAGGTTTACCACATAGTTTAGCTATTGTCGTGTTCTACAGCTTGGTTTGATTGCCACAGATAAAAGTAAGACTATAAAAAGTAGCTATACACAGATTTAAGACCTGATAAAAAGGGTTGGACTTTATCTGGTCTTAAATCTGTGTATGATCACTTTCCATAGTCTTACTATTATCAGTGGCAATCAAACAAAGCTGTAGAACACAACAATAGCTAAACCATGTGGTAAACCTTGAAAAATAAAAAAATATAATTTTTGGAGATATACAAATATAGGTTACGGCGGGTTGCGATATGTAAAACTTGGGTTAAAGTATCTATTATTTTGTAATAAATAACTATATCACAACGGCAAACGGTAACCTTTTTGGTGATTTAAATGTTCTACGGGCTACTGTACTATTACCACCAGGTAATCTTACCTAGGGTTACCAATTGATAGGAATTTTCCTGACATGTCAGGAATTTTAGGCATCTGTTAGCAGGGAAAAGTTGTAGTTGTCACTTGTCAGGGCTTTTGAAATCCCAAAAAGTGTAAGTATATTTAATGAAAACACATAAAATCATTTTGGTGAGAAAGAATTATCAAACGTCAAATAAATAAAGAATGTAGATTTAGGTGATTCTTGATGTAGGTAGGTGTACAAAATTTACTGAAAAGAACTTAAGGTGGTGCCCTGAGCGAAAGTCGCGCCGCTGTGAATTTTATTTAATATTATAATTCTAATACACAATTTTAATAATGTTTATCGTGGAGATTTTAGGGCCCACAGTCTAGTATTTTTAGACGGTATCGTTACATTCCCTTGTAGTCACTGCTAGAAGTAGATAGCAAAACTGCTAAAAGTGGCCGTTTTTGACACATTTGCTATATACTTCTACGAATGACTACGAGGGCATGTAGTAATACCTTCTAAAAATACTACACCATGGGCCCTAAAATCTCCACGATAAACATTATGAAAATCCTTATTTATTAATAACTTATTAAATAAAAACCTCTGAGGGCGCCACTTTCGGTCATACAACCGCCTTAAGGTGGTACCCTGAGCGAAAGTGGCGCCGCTGTGAATTTTATTTAATATTATAATTCTAATACACCATTTTAATAATGTTTATCGTGGAGATTTTAGGGCCCACAGTCTAGTATTTTTAAACTTTTTCGTTGTAATATCATTATTTACTTAATAATTTCTTACATCTGTTTGCCTACATAATTTGTCTGTTCAACGCACGTAATGTACAATTTAGTGGTGGAAACTCTTTTGGCTAATGTACTGAAATTATGTTTTACTATTACTATGTACTATTTAAAGCTGTATGTTTCCCTAAGTAATAAAATAATAAAAAAAATACCTAAGTATCTCCACAAGATGATAAAGGAACGGTGTTTTAATTACTTTTACTCAAAAAAGCTTTTAATATGGTCATTATTTTGACAACCTTCTTTGAACAAAGTCGAGGTTGCCGCGCTACTCCGATTAGTGGCGTATGCTCAATAAAAAATACGGCGTTTGGTGATCGAGGGATATCCTTTGGTAGAGTGAACCTTCTGAACCCTTAGATCATTTTAAGAAGGGGAGCCATCTTGGATTTTTGTATGGGAAGGAGATGTAATACAGTCTTTTTTGTAGGGAATTTGAAAATTATTTTTTTCAATACCCATCGTGTGGGATATCGGATAAAATGGATTTTTGAGCTGATTCCAAATGAAAACAATACTATCACATTGCAGTTACTGGTTTAAAAAAAATCGGAATAACATTTTCCGATCATACTAAGTTTGGGCTCTTGCAAAGAAAACCGCTAAATGAATTCTTATTTATGAAACATACGCCAAACAACTTTTAATATACTCTTATCTCGTTAGCGCTCCTGGAAGCAATTTTGAAAAAAAAAATATTTGTATTATATCTCCTTCCCATACAAAAATCCAAGATGGCTCCCCTTCTTAAAATGATCTAAGGGTTCAGAAAGTTCACCCTGCCAAAGGATATCCCTCGATCACCAAACGCCGTATATTGCACTTGTATGTCGTGAGGAAATGCAACTAGATGGTGACGCAACAAAGTTGTATGGGATTTCATTATTGTCGAGTTTTAGCCATCAGCAATTTCCTTTGAGAATCCATTATTGCCGAGAATATCAGTTAAATAGCTATCGAAAATTACTGCAAGAGTTATCTCAAGGTCCTTCTCTCAATATGATAGAGTGTTTAGGGTGTACATGTAGAGTGGTAGAGATAGATAATATACACAAAAAAAATAAGACGGCAGTCAGACCGCAATGTCATGGAACATACCTAGTCAGCACGCCACGTTGTATGAATTTCGAGGTCGGTACAAGAGCTATCTCAAGGCTGAAAATTCGTATACTGCTTAATTATTATGCATAATTAATGAAAATAACAGTCAGACCACAGTGTCATGGAACATAGGCAGTCAGCAGTCGCTCAAAGGGTGGAGTCCAAACAAGCTGTTTGGAGCTACAACGTGTTACGAAACAGGATTACACAGTTGGTAAGTATATGTATTCTGTAAACCGCTCTACGATTTTTACACAAAAATAAAAAAATAAAAATATTAAAGGGGGGCTCCCCATACATGGAACTGAAACTAAACTTACCAGTCTTACCTTTCTTTACCCCTTTATTTCCAGTAGGTAGTTCTGTGGAAGAAATACCGTTAGGGTAAAATCCACTGACGTCCATCATACACTTGTATAATGGACGTCAGTGGTAAAATATAATTAAATAAAAAATCCCAAACCATAGCGTTGGGTAGAACCTTGACGGATGAACCTATTGGAATGTTGAGCTACGTAGAAAAATAGTAATGAGACTACAAGTAACAGTTCTCCCTCGTGGTCCCATTAATAGGACAAAGTCTTGGGTCCGAGAATAAACAGACATTTTTTGAATTGAAAACGTCTTTAGCGGCGTTGTACGCTTTTTTGTAATGGCACGTGACCCTGATCGAAAATTCGTAAGACGGATGGAGAGTAGACAGCCCAGAGGCGTAAGTATCTCCCTCTCTTTCTACGGGGTACAGTGAAAATGGCGGCGCGTCATTTCAAGACGTAAACACTTGTGTTACCATAGCAACACGCAAATTTTTTAATTCAATGTCAAAACTCTAGATTTTCTGCCAAGCCATGGATAAGACTTTCGTAAAATACTGTTCTGTATTCGTAAATTCAAATACAGAGTAAATTCGTAAGACGACAATTCGTGCAAAATTATTCTCTAACCATTCCAAAATATCAAAAATGCACAACGTTAGTATTCAAGTTTACACTTCTGCCGGCACTCCCGGAGTGCAACCCGATTTTTTTATATTCAATTTGTTGAAAGTTGACCGGTGAGTCATTCCTTAAGCGGATCGTAAATATAGTACCTAACTATGTTCTGACATTAAACTTCAAATTCTAACTTAATCAGTTTGTAGTTTCACAAACTACTTAAAAGCGCACCATAAAGGCCCGGCCACAGCCAGCGCGGCAGGCGGCGAGGCGGGCGGCGGCACCGCAGCGCGTTAAGCAAATTCGGTAATCACTGCGCGGTCGTGACGTCACGGAATATTAATACACTCGACGTCAGAAAAATCGCGCACCTCTTCGAAAGAAAGTTTAGACTTGGCCACCTGCTATTGCTAGCTAACGTTCTATTGTGTAAATGTTGATATCTATTGGGTTAAAGTATCTATAATTTTGTAATAAATAACTATATCACAACGGCGAACGGTAACCTTTTTGGTGATTTAAATGTTCTACGGGCTACTGTACTATAGCATGGGTCAATCCAAGCGGCTCTCAGCTCACTTAGTACCTAGGTAAATTTATTTTATTTTTTAAATAGGTAGGTATTAGTAATTTCATTGTATATATTCATGGACATAGCAAAAGTTTTCTACTTTTTATGATATCGGTAAGTAGCGGTAAGCCTTAAGGCCTTATAGTACAGTAGCCCGTAGAACATTTAATCACCAAAAAGGTTACCGTTTGCCGTTGTGATATAGTAGTAAGCATTTCTAAGTAGTTAGAGAAGCTCGATGGCGCAGTGGTATAGCGCCTGGCCCAACAATTGCGGAAGTTAAGCCGGTCATGGGATGGGTGACCAAAAATTTATTACCTCGAGCTCCTCCGTGATTCGGAAGGCACGTTAAGCCGTTGGTTCCGGCTACATTTGTAGTCGTTAACACCCGCTAATCCGCATTGGGCCCGCGTGGTGGGCCCATCCTCCTTATCCACCCATAAGGAAGGCCTTGCCCCCTGCAATGGTGACATTAAAATGGCTGAACTAAGACACATTTACAAAAAATACAATAAACTTTGGTAGGTAGGGACGCTAGTAATTATCAAAAACGAAGTGCATACAGTTTCGCGTTCGGCGCTTGACTAGCGATGCGCGATTATGAATGATCATTCGATTATTATTCGATTATCTCAATCATTCAAATAAATCGAATAACTTACTAAAATTTGCAGTGTAGATATTTCCGGAGAAAAAGGCCCGATTTGCATTGAAAATCATGAAATTTGTAGCAGTTTGAGAATTAGAACCCGTGCTCATCACTTTTCAAAAGTATTACTAATTAGTAATACTTATTCGATTATTGAAATTAGTATATTACTAATATGACATTCGATTATTGAAATTAGTAGTTAATTTGATTATTGAAATTAGTAATTATCGAGTCGTGTCGGTCACGCACTGCGCTCTCGTCGCTTGCACACGGTGCGCGTTTCTGTCGGGGCGCAGTGATATACCTCGACCAATATGGCCCTATTGAATGGGCCGCGAGCAGTAGGCTAATATAAAAGATTAAGCACGGAGTAACGGCCCAGCCACGGACAGCGTGGCTGGAGGCGAGGCAGGCGGCGCGGCAAGCGAATTCAATAATAACTGCGCGCTATCCCGATGGCGGCCTCTCAGCTCGTCGTCACGACCGCGCAGTGGTTACCGAATTCGCTTGCCGCGCCGCGCGCCGCCTGCCTCGCCTCCTGCCGCGCTGTCCGTAGCCGGGCCGTAACACCCCCTGCCCTGGTGACGTGACGATAGCGCGCAGTGAATATTGAATTCGCTAGCTGCGCCGCCGGCCGCCCGCCTCACCGCTTGCCGCGCTGGCTGTGGACGGGCCGTAAAACTTAATTGGTCGCCTTTTGAACCTCGCAGCCGATATGAACCTAGTTAGCTCCTACTAACTAAATTCGTCCACTTTACCCGTAAGGCTAAGTTCGTATGAACGCGCGGTGCCGCCCGTCTCGTCGCGCAGTAGAAGAATTCACATTATAGCTAAAAAAAATCTAAAACTAATGATTCAAGTAAAAAAGAAAAACTTGGGCAAGTTTACCTTTGTTTTCCTTTTTTTTTCTTCAGAATCATTAGTATCGGAGAAAATTACAACGAATTCTTCCCATGACCTTCTCTTTAATAATTTATTTGAATAGTCCAAATGGCATTTCTTTTTCCGACTTTGTCGATGAGCGAATCGATAAAAATTTCGTCTTCGATACTCATTTTTCTAACTAACTAGATCCGTTCGTCTCAATCCACGCGGCTCGACTGAACGGGTTGGTTTGTAGATCTTAAACGCACCGCGCGGCTGCTGTGGCGAGGTACAAGATCTTGCGCGCGGTTCACGGCGTGCCGCGCGCAGGTAATGTAAACGATTATAAGTAATACAGTTGTTTAGTATGATCTTGTACCGCGCGGTTGGCATTGCCGTGTGCTTGAATGGCCAATCGACCATTGAGCAAATTTTACAGTCGACATTTTTTTAAGTTAGTTATCGCTATTATTAGTAATTTACTGAAATCTTTCCTGAATTAGAAACATGCAGTATTTATTTAAATGAATATTGAAATAGCAATTGATAATAATAATTATAGTACTGATTATTTTTCACTTATTGATGGAGGTTGGACAAAATGTCTTCAACAAAATTTTGTATATGGAGATTGAGCACAATGACATAGAGATAGTGCTCCAAAATTGCATGCAAGTTTAGCGCTTGTTTGTCTAACTAAACTACCATCATAAGAATAAATAAAACAACTAGAACGGACACTCCCGCCCCGAACGGGCTCAAGGTCACGATATTAGCTTACTTGTTAAACAAGAAACTCAGTCGGGCTGCCACGGTTGGCGCGTCGCCGCACTCGCGTTTGCCTGTTTGTGCGTTCTGTACCATCTTGGAAACAAATTACAATGGCGTCAAATTATTGTGGTGTGTATACAACCGCCTTAAAGTATAATAAATAGAGTATCAGTCATACCCAGCTTTATACAATACTATTTCGTATCTATTCTGTGATTTCGATACGTGATGAAAGTTGAAACATAACGAAACAGTAAGATGATTAAAACCTAAAAATGTTTTAGAAGAAGGTAGGTACATTTTTGTTCAAAATTTAATTTAATTTTGATACTAAAGGTTAGGTTAGGTTTTCGGGGTGGGGGTCTAGGGGCCTCGAGGTGGGCTCGAGGGGGCTCAAAAAAGTGTTATTACATAAAAGAGGTAGAAAAGCGGGGGACAAGACCCCGCTATGAAAAAGTCTTGAAAAGTTAATTAGATTAGTATGGCGATCAAAAATGCGCAAGCCGAGCGAGACGATTCAAACGAACGCAAACTCGATGGGGTTGCATGGTTTTATTATAGAGTTCCAATGGCCTTCTTCCGGCTCCATCATCAGATCCTTGGACACAATTTCCCATTAGAGTACTTGTGAAGACGATTTAAATGAGCCCAAACACGATGGGGTTGCATGGTTTTATTTCAGAATTCCAGTAGCTTTCTTCCGTCTCCATCATCAGACCCTGGAAACTAGTTGATTCAAAAGAGCCCAAACTGGATGTGGTTGCATGGTTTTAATTGACAGTTCCCGTGTCCTTCGTCCGGTACCATCATCAGATCCTTAGACACTATTTCCCATTAGAGTACTCGTCAAGACGATTCAAATGAGCCCAAACTCGATAGGGTAACGTGGTTTTATTGAAGAGTTCCTGTGTTCTTCTTCCGGCTCCATCATCAGACCCTGGAAACTATTTCTCAACAAAGTACTCGTCAAGACGTTTCAAAAGAGCCCAAACACGAAGGGGTTGCTCCGTTTCAATATTGAGTTCCTATGGCATGGCCTTCGAGCTTCATCATCAGACCCTGGACTTCATTTCCCATTAGAGTACTCGTCAAGAGAATTCTAACGAGCCCAAACACGATGGGGTTGTCTGATTTTATCATAGAGTTCCTGTGGCCTTCTTCTGGCTCCATCATCAAATCAGCTCAATGACACCATAATATTACATCACCTCCTAGTTCCGACCTATGTTCAAAGTTTCAATTCTCTAGCTTATCGGGAAACTAGTATAAAATCATTCCATTCGCAAGCTTTGTGGAGAAACAAACAAACAAACGAGAAAGCAACCTAATAAAAACGTGTTAAAATACATGTAGTAGCGGGATATCATGGTAAACTGATGTTACCCAAAACGAATACAAAGTATTTCATTTCATTTCATCTTCATTACACACATTGCTGGCTGCGCATCCGGTATTGTTTACAATTCCTAGGAAAAGTATAAAATAAATTATATTTCATACATTTCCTGAACGTTTCAGGTATTGTATACAATACCTAGGTATTGTATACACTCCTTGGGCAGTCGTGTAAAAAGAAGCACCCACGTAAATTTAAGTATCATAATGACTTACGCGTGAAAAGGTAACAATCACCTGTATATGAGTTATATGACAGATAAATACAGTCTTCGAACAGTAAAACAAAAGAATATCAGTAAAATGCCAACGTACCTTTCAAAATTCAATTCGCTCAATTAATAACCTATTTTTCGTTGTTTATGACATTTTAAAGTACTTAGATACTTTAATTGTTTAAAAAACAATCAAATTCTTAAATTTATCGTAGAAAACTGCTAACTCCAAAACGAAACAAACAACAAGCAAACAAAATGGGGTTGCGTGGCCTCGAAATGCTTGACCGTGATTGGTCGGTCGATGGAGATTGGGCAAACAGGAACGGAGACTTTTAAGCCCGGTTTACACATCCATAAGAAAGTAGAAACCACGTGTGGACACCATCCGGCAAGTAAGTAAGTAGCAACTGCTGCTGGATAGGATCGGGTTCTATTTTTTTGACAGGCAAGTAGGGCGCAACCCCTTCCCGCTTCGTCTTCCGCTCCCCGCCAACTTACTTGCCGCCGTGTAAACGGCACTGTCAGCAGGCAAGTAAGTTCATAAATTGACATCTGTCGCAGCGGAATGATCTATTCCTTTCTAAAGTTTCTAATGACAAAAACTAATACCGAAGGTATTTGTTTATTATCGTAATTAATTTTCTACTCAGAACGAATACTTTTCATAAAAGATTCCTAAAACAAGTTAAATAAATAAATTGTGAAGTCCATAGATAGATCCATTGGCCAGATCCACAATAGATATAGTAAGATTTTTTTTTCTCATAAGATCTTATTTTAGCAATATGGATCTAATGAGACCTTAAAATTTTAAAGATCCATTGAACAGATCCATAATGGATCTTGTAAGATTTTTTTCTCATTAGGTTTATTTATAGAAAAACATTATTTTCTAAAGAACTAGTAAAAGTCTAATAAAGGAAGGATGGGGCAGTAGAAAGGATAAATGGAAAACATTTAATCACAAGCCAAAATAATTATTTATTTATTTATTTACTAGCTGATGGCCGCGACTTCGTACGCGTGGACTTAATGACTCCGGCGTATGCATATAAAAATTCACAGATCTCGTGCCTTTTACGACCTTCTGGTACATTGAAAATGAATTTAATGAATTAACTAAAACAAAATTTAATTGTAAACATTTTTAATTATTATTAAATATACCTATGTAAGTACTATAACTAAAAACATCTTAGAATTTCTACAAAAAATACCTAATAATTTTTTTTAATCAAAATCAAATGCAGTCTCGCGCTGATTTCATCATCATTTGAATATGTACGATAACAAACTATGTTTATCTAGGCATCATCTTCACATTCTCATTTAGAGACCGTTGTAAAAAATCATTTGGAATCGTAGCGTACTAAGAAAAACATGAGACATGCCCGATCGAGTAATTTTAAATCTCAAAATTGAAATAACAGCAACCCACGAATATACGGCAACATCTTTAACATTAACATAGATACCTATTTATTTCACTTTTTACACGTTTTGAGTGTAATTTATCTTAAAAATTCTAACCAATTAGTGCAAATGCTTTTCTGTATCTACTGCTAAGGGGCCATCCATAAATTACGTCACACGAATTTCATGATTTTTGACCCCCTCCCCCGTCCATGTCACAGATGGTCACATTTGTGAGGACCCCCCCTCCCTAGTGTGACGTCACATATTTTACAATTTTACATCTAGAAATAATGATTTAATTAAAACAGCAGTTCAAAAATTCGTTTTATTTCAATTTAAATGATTTTAGAATGTGACGTCACAAAATTTAGGACCCCTCCCACCCCCTTGTCACACAATGTCACACTTCGTCGACCCCCTCCCTCCCCCTTAACGTGTGACGTAATTTATGGATGGCCCCTAAGTATGGAAACTACAAACTCTCTTCTATTCAACCTTCGCTCAAGATTCGTTTATTCGTTTGCCTATACAAAAAAGTGCCGGGTATCACGAAATCCCACGGTGCAGGCAATGGTCAGGAAATATAGCCAAAACAATAGAAACAGATGCGCCGAAATAGTTTTTTCGATGCTCACGTGCAACTGCATTGCAAAGCCCGGTCTTTTGCATAAGTATAAAGAAACGCGTTATTAACCAAAATAAGGTTAATAAATAAATGATATCTTGTTCTTCGTATGGGTAATACTAATGGTATTTATTTAACTTAGTTGACACCTAACCATTAAAAAGTCATAAATAAATAATTATTAAAAAATCACATTAACAACATTTTATACAAACATAATCTTATTTAATCTAATTTTACTTGATTAAAGAATTTCACATAAGTATCAATAAATTAAAAATATATTTTTGTTTTGCTTTTAAAAACACTTTCATTAGGTACCTATCCGATTTTTCTATAATAAGAAAATAACATTTTATTACATTTACAACTCAAAACATAACTACATATAAACAAACATTTGTCTTTCAGACCATTAACGTTGATACGACTAGGTACTATGGGCAACAGCGTCGCTTAACCAGTTTGCAATAAAATTCGTGTGCGCGCGTATCGCCCCTGCACGAACTAAACCTATGTGACAGCGGGCGCGGCGTGCAAGCTATTTTAACCTTAGCAGTGGTTAAGCGACGCTGTTGCCCATGGTACGTACGTACACTACTGCGCTCAGCGCTCACTCACACACTCCGCGCAAACTTTACTTCATAAAGGTTAAGCTACAGAATTATCCTTTTATGTTATTTACCTCAAATATTTTTTTATAGTTGACCAATGTCATATCTCGAGGTGTTTTTAAAATCGACCCGATATCGCGTTTCGTTTAAGAGATATGATTTTTTTCTCGCCGAAACCGGGCGAAAATCGATCACATTTTTCACATTTTTGCGATTTTCAAAAAAAGATTTTGAGATTTTTGAAAAAAATATGTTTTCAGTTTATAGCCCTTGATTAGACGCGTCATTTGGTGTCTCAATCATTTACGTAGCTCTAATATCTACGACACCAGGGTGATATCGCACTTTGGCTGAAAATCGGGCCTATACAGATTCCTCAAAAAAAAAACATTTTCAATGTTAATATGAACTAATGTAGTTACACAAGAAAATACTTGTAGCAGTGTTATAATGTTAAAAGTTAATAAATTATTAATATTTTATTTTTATATTTAATATTGTAAACATGTAAACATAGTTTTAAAAAATCTTTATAAACTGTTAGGCCACTAGAAATCGCTAAAATCGCAAACTAACGGCTAGTTCTGGTTTTTTAATATGTTGTTAGGACCACTACCAGCAGCGTAAATCCAAGTTTGCAGCTTCGAAAGACCTGGTGCTAACTTTGCAGCACTCGAAAAACCGCGAATGTTTCGCACTTTTTTGGTATTTTCAATATTGTAAGCTCTTAACTATGCGTCTTAAAAAAAATATCTACATGTATTTAAAGAAGATAAAAATTGCAACCATTTGACAACAAATTTCTACAGCATATATTAATATATTCCTATAATTTTGCCCGAAAATGAATATTTTCCCCGATATCGGGGTTGAAACTTGACCAAATCTTAAAAATTCACTTTTTTTAAATCTTGTAGATCTGTATCTCGGTAAATATTTAACCTACAGAGCTAGGTCTGATCACAAATTGTAGCAATTTTTATCGTCTTTAAGAACGTATATATTTCTTTTTTCAATGCATAGTTTAGGGCTTACAATATTGAATATACCAAAAAAAGTGCGAAAATTTCGCGGTTTTTCGAGTGCTGCAAAGTTAGCACAGGTCTTTCGAAGCTGCAAACTTGGATTAACACTGCTGGTAGTGATCCTAACAACATATTAAAAAACCAGAACTAGCCGTTAGTTTGCGATTTTAATGTTTGATATGACGGGCCTATGTGTTCGGAGTTTTTCTTTCCGAAGCCAATATGAATAGACCAGGGGCCCCATTTTTGAGTCATTCGAAGTAAATCTTAAATTCATGCACGGAAGCAAAACGTATACTGCATCAGATATTCCAGATCTTCGATTTTTATACCTCAACATAAAAATGCTCATTAGGCTGAACAACTTTTGCTAAGGTGTCATTTTTAGGGTTCCGTACCAAAATGGTAAAAAAGGAACCCTTATGGTGTGACTCAGTCTGTCTGTCTGTCACAGCTGGATATCTCAAGAACTAATAATGGTATCAACTTGAAATTTGGAACAGTTTAAGATTACATTCGCCCAACTATTTTACAAAGAAGAAATAAATAAATAAATAAATATCTTTTTTACAACAGGGACTGAAAAAGGGTCTTAAAAATTTGAAGTGGGGCTACTAGGGGGCATGTGGGGTATCATATGAAAAAGCGCCGTTTGCACGTTTATTATATTTTATTCTTTTTTTTAGGCCGCATAGTTTTCGACTTATGATGAAAAATATAAAAAAAATACTGTTCCCCCCCTTATCTCCGAAGTTTGCAAAGAGAAAAATCTGAAATAATTCTATGTGAAATCAGGATCCAATGAGGAAAAGAAAATGTCCCCAGAGATCCATCGTGGATCTGGCCGATGTATCTTTTGAAAATAGATGACTCATTAGATCCATTATTACTAAAAATAGATCTTATGAGAGAAACAAAATCTCTCTAGATCCATTGTGGATCTGGCCAATGGATCTAGTGAGAATAAAGGCATAATTAGGTATTAAGACACTCATGTGATACTATTTTATCACATTCGTGTATTTAAACAATGTGTTGCATAATTAACTATTAAGTTACCTACTTATCTAATTAAAGGTTCTTTACTAAATAGTACTTACTATAAAAAAATCGAATCCTCACCAGAATTGTCTCAGGCGGGAATCGATCCTTCTTTGTTTATTTTTACCGAAAGGTTCTAGGTTTTTAGGGTTGCGTACCAAAATGGTAAAAAAGGAACACTTATGGTGTGACTCAGTCTGTCTGTCTGTCTGTCACAGCGGGATATCTCGAGAACTACTAATGGTATCAACTTGAAATTTGGAACAATTTAAGGTGACATTTGCCCAACTATTTTGCAAATAAGAAATAAATAAAAAAATAAATACCTTTTTTACAGCAGGGCCTGAAAAGGGGTCTTAAAAATTTTAAGTGGGGCTACTGGCATGTGGGGTATCATATAAAAGAACGCCGTTTGCACGTTTTCAATCATTTTTAATTTTTTTCTAGACCACTTAGTTTTTAACCTATGATAAAAAATGTAAAAATAGACCGTTCCCCCCCCCCCCCCCCCCCCCCCCTCCCCCCATTATCTCCGAAATTTGCAAAGATAAAATTTTAAATAATTCTATGTGATAGCAGTTTATATAAAGATTTCAGGAAAAATAAAACGATGTCTCAATATAGCACTTTTTTTTTAGAAATTATCAAATTTCTAAAAAAGTTAACATTAGTTCCGCTATCGGTCAAGAGATGGCGCTGACCTAAAACTGCAATACTAATTTTATTATTCTACTCTGCAGTGTAGTTTAATGGTGCAATTATGATGGTACTTGACCGGTTTTATTTTTAAATGAAGTAGCATTCTTCAGTGAAACGAAACGATTGAAAACCAAATTGGTCCAAACTAATAATTTATTATTATTATAAATCGCTTCACATTAGGTAATGAAAATCGCTTGACGCTTTGACTTTTTCATAGCAACTTTTTTTAAAGATTTTATTATTTCTCACAGTTTGCAACATTTAAGTATAGTCAAAAAAGTTACTATAACAAAGTACTAAAGTGTTAAAAAACTTTCATTGCTAACCGTTTCTATAAATTATTTTTAAGACTTTGTTGATTATTTATAGGTAATAATATGCGAAAAATCGTAAATATATTATTTACACAAAAACCAGGTAACTAATAGATGATCGAAGCAAATTACTAAAGATTATTTAATAAATACGTTTTCATATTCTAAATAATTATTTTTTGTAACTTTTTCTCACCTCGTCTCTCTCTTTATGGCACGCTCTACACTGCGCCCGACTTTGCACCAGCTGCCTTTCCATTTCAGATATTTGTGAGTGCAGATATTTCCTCATTGACTCCGCCCTATCTTTGCACCGGGACAAAGACCTGCTGCTTTCGATCTTCAATTCTTCCATATCTTTCAGTAATTGCATACACTCGGTAGATTTTTCCCTATACCTTGCATCCTGTTGGGCTAATTTCTCTTCGAGTCGAAGAATATTGTACCTGTAAGAGGAGAGCATTAGAGCACTTCTCCAGACCTTGCCGAAAATTCTCATTTCCGTGGCACGTTCTCTTTTGGTTTTTGGGAGTTATACCGGGTGTAACAAAACCCTCAACGAAGCCGAGGTCTACGTATTCTGCCCATCATCAGGACCATTACTGTTCAAAATTATTGCTGGGAAACAATTTTAATTTTTGGTGTTAAAAAGCATTGCATACATTACCACGCAATTTAACGCGTACAACAAACCACGCCTGCGAGTGCATGCTACACAGCTGCGTGAGTTGAAAAGCAGCGTTTATGTCATGAAATACATTGAGTGATGACGTTTTGAAGCCATTGTTTGTAACAAAATACTTAAAATTTTGATAATGTTTCATTGAACAAATATTAGGAAATAACGAATAAAATAAGATTTCATTAAAATTTTGTTTTTTTTTTTATTTGATCTTCAATAACTTCATAGCTATTGGTTTTCCAGGTATAGTCTAAAAGACAAAAATGATCCTGATGATGGGCGGAATGCGTGGATTTTGGCTGCGTTGACGGTCTTGTTACATCCGTAATGATGAACGGTATTGAAAATATGATCAAGTCCAAGTAAATATATGTAAAAGGCGCACCTATTGACTTGTCGGTTTATGAGATATTTGATTTTTAAGTTTGAGGGTCCACTGAAATCGGGTTAGAGGCCACCAAAATTACATTGCGTATGATCTTATAGGGGAAATAAAATTAAAAAAGCTGAATAAGTACAAAATCTTAAATCAACACATTAACAATGTTTTTTCATAGCAGTAAATATTTATTTAGTATCAACACAGCGATAATTAAACCTCACAAAAAACTAATAAACTAAATGCTGCATCTTATCAGCTAAATCTTTACCTTAAAAGGTAGACATATTAAATATTTTACTTTAGAAGTCGTAATTTTCCTTAAAAAACAATACATATTTCCTATTTTAATCAGTGAAATCTAATTTCTGTGGGTTTTTTTCTCATTTCGGTGCCATTTTATCAACCGAAATCCACCGATATCAGAACCACCGAATTCAAAAAATATAGTGGGCCCCAACAACTTAAGGTGAATAAAAAAAAATATACTCTCACAGATTACATTAATACTATAGTCCAAAGATAAGACACTGAAAAGAACCTAATTATTTTGGCGGGTTATTTATTTTAATTTTAATTGTGTAACTATCTATGGCTCTCTATGGAATAGCTCCATAGCAGCCAGTAGGTACTTTCAGCACGTTTTGAAAAAATCATTGAAATACTATAAAGCTAAATCCGCATCGTGGTCACATACCAAACGGCCGCAACGCGTTGTGGAAATGACCCAAGTAGCAAACAAATGTCTTAAAAAGGAATTGTAGATATCTTGAAGACAAGTAGATGAATTCCAGCTGTTGTCTTGGCTAAAACTAATAAGTATGTCCTTTAAGATATCTTCAAGATACACTCCAAGGGCTAGTTAAGTAAAACAGCATTTAAGGACATGTTCATCATCATCATCATCATCATCATCATATCAGCCGCACGGCACCCACTGCTGGGTATAGGCCTCCCCCAAGGATTTCCACGGCGATCGGTCCTGCGCTTCCCACATCCAGTGACTTCCGGCAACCTTCACCAGATCGTCGGTCGACCTTGTCGGGGGCCTACCCACGGAGCGTCGTCCGGTGCGCGGTCGCCATTCAAGAACCTTTCCGCCCCAACGGCCATCGGTTCTTCTCGCTATGTGTCCAGCCCACTGCCACTTTAGCTGAGCAATCCTTCGAGCGATGTCGGTTACTTTAGTTCGCCTGCGGATCTCCTCATTTCTGATTCGATCACTCAGGGAAACGCCGAGCATGGCTCTCTCCTTTGCACGCTGTGTGACCTGGAGCCTCCTTATGAGACCCATAGTTAGCGACCACGTTTCACTGCCGTAAGTCACTTTCGTCTTGAGACACTGAGGTAAATCGGACACGAAGATTTTTCGGAGCTTCCCGAATGCTGCCTATCCGAGTTGGATTCGACGAGAGATCTCCTTCTCAAAGTTGGACCTACCTAACTGGACTGCCTGTCCTAGGTATAAATAATGGTCAACAACTTCAAGCGTAGCGCATGTTTCCTTACGAGGTAAGATTTTAGACAATATTGATTTTGTAAGGCTAGTTAAGACAAAGACAAATTACATTTAAAGTAGAGCTAGTTAAGAATATTTTACTTAACTTACTCTAAAAACCGTATTGGCGAAGTATTATTTAATACATTTTGGTATTTAGTGATTCTATAGTTTGATTTAGTTAAGACCAGGTTTCGTCTCAATATTTTCTTAACTTGTCATTTCATAGTTTCTAGAACTTGGTATTAAAATCGTCTTAAATTTATTTATAAAATATTTTTTCCTTTAGTGAGTTTTAAAAGATACTTAAATTATTCAATAGAGTTTTAAGTGAGCTTTCAAATAATCTGAGTATTGGGAGGGTGCGAAGGTATAATAATCGATCGCAGCGCTCATGGTGGCAAAGAGTAGAAATAATGAAGGCTCTGTAATCTGCTTGAAAACGATATTTAATTTATTACTAGCGATACAGGAATAATTATATATGTTTATTGTCACTTAGTAAAATTATTAAAGTAGCTTTCCTCTTGTTTTACAAAATCTACAACTGAAAAAGAAGTAAACAAACCCTTATATAACCAAAATAAAACACTCTTTTTGAATAGATCTTACTTGCCATATTTAATTTAAATGACCAAAAATGATTTCACAACACTTTGTCCACTCAAATCATAGTAATTTTGAAATTTACATTAATAACACAATATGTATAGTATTTTTAGGGTTCCGTAGCCTAAATGGCAAAAAACGGAACCCTTATAGATTCGTCATGTCTGTCTGTCTGTCTGTCTGTCTGTCTGTCTGTCTGTCTGTCTGTCCGTATGTCACAGCCACTTTATTCCGAAAGTATTAAGACTACACAGTTAAAACTTAGTAGATAGATGTATTCTGTTAACCCCTTAACGAATTTAATACAAAAATAAGAAAAATAAAAGATTAAGGGGGGGCTCCCCATACATGGAACTGAAACTGAAAAAAATTTTTTTCTTCAAACCAACACGTGTTGGGTGTTTATAGATAGGTCTTTAAAAATGACATTGAGGTTCCTAAAACAACTTTTTCTCAAAGTCAACCGTTTGAAAGATATTCACCGCCAAAGTGGTAAAATGTGTGTCCCCCCCCCTTTAACTTTTGAAATAAGAGAGTGAAAAATCTAAAAAAAATATATGCTGTAGATCTTAATAAACACTTTCAACCAAAATTGGTTTGAACGAGATATAGTAATTACTTTTTGAGATATAGCACATTTTCCAAAACCGCAAATATAACTTTGTTATTCATACCAACACTGTGAAAAACAAAGTTATTTTTACAGACGAAAAATTATAGGTGGTATTAAATATGGTATGGTATAAGGTAACTACGGAACCCTATGGCGCGTGGCCCGACACGCACTTGGCCGGTTTTTTAACAATTTTGTCACAATGCCGCCATTACATATCATAACGTCAAAACGGTCAGGTCAGAGCCAACAAAGTTGCAACACGCGCTAAAAGTGGTGGCGGTAGCGCTAAAAGCGTGCACGGAGCCAATAGTAAAAAAATATTTTAAGTTTTAAAGTGTAAGAATACTTAATCCAAACTAGTTTTAAGAATACTTAACTTGGTTTCTAGTAGGTATTCCTTACTTGCTTAACTTAGCGGTAGTTTAAAACTATTATTAAAGAAAGCAAATACTTCAGGAAATCCTTTTTGATTTAGCAAAATCCAACTTTAGACAAAGTACAGATATGTAAGATTTAATCACTAGTCATAATTGCTCCTTGGGGAAGAAAAGCCACGAGGCGTGGGCGGCAATAGGAATAACTCATCTATGAAAATTTCAACAGTCTAGCTATCATTAGCCCAGAACTATAAGACATAAACCTACGACTTTTTACTACGAATTTGAAATACCACCTGAACAGATTGTCTTCTTATTAAAATACCTGGCAATTTATTATGTTTTTCTCTCTATACGGCACTAATTTAAGAATTTTGCTTCCTAAAACTAAAGTTTACATCAATAATAATGCTTTCATTCTTTAGATAACTTCATTGGAAAAACACTAGTTTCGTTGAAATGCAAATATACAGCTTTAATGCAATTCATTTATATTACTAAGTAAGTAAGTCGTTGAACCCACGTAGGTACGTGTTTTATTAGTCAAATAATTATAACCTTGTAATTTTTTCCTGTCATTGAAATAAATTAGCGTCCAGCGGGTAATCCCACTAAAATGACGTTCGGTCAATATAAATAGTGTTCGTAAAAATTGCGCTTAATATCCTCCATGCTTAGTAAGCATGTTTTTATTGCATTAAATGATTAGTCCCCTCGCAGTGGCGCGCTCATTAAATTAAATTTATTGTTCGCTAAGTTCTTAGTGTATCGAGAATTAAAACTTACAGATTTAAGCTAAGGTTCTACAGTTTATTTACAAACAATAACCTGTGTAAAATATAGTTCGTAGTAAGGTACTTGATACAAATGAGGCCTACCTAATAGGGAACATGCATAAGTCACCGATTTTGATAAATTTGAGCTTGATCGCTGCGGACACGTATAAAAACATGATGGAACAGAAAAAAAAATAAAAAAAATATTATTTTAGTTTTATCACACAGGGGAAAATAACGAAATTTTTTTTTCGTTTTCGGATATAATACACTTAACAGTCGGATAGAATATCGAATAAGAAATAATATTTTGTATGACACATATGTACTTAAACGCGATATTTAGGGAGATATTTGAAAATTCTTGGCTAACTCCATATAATGCGCCTGAAACGTGACATGAGTGACGTCACAAATGTTGACCTTTTTGTATAGAGCGTTTTCGGCGGAAGCTGATGCGTGCTAACTTCAAGTGACTATATCACGAGAAAAAAATGCAAGAGAAAAGTTTTAATATTAGAGTTGATTTTCTCATGCATTATAATTTTGATTTTGATACAAAAAAAATTGATGCATGTTCCCTATTTGAAATGCTAACAGTTCAATAAATATTAAAGGTTACTAATAAAACCATGGTTAGTTAACTTTTTGTAATTTAATTGCAGGAATCTAAGAAACAATAAACAGTTTCTACCTAAATCTAAGCAAAATAATGGAATTCCGAATATATAGATTTTGGCCTTAATAAATCGACTACATTTATTAAGGCCTTTAAAAATTCAAAGTTTGAAATACCTTTAAATTGAAGTTAAATATGAAAAAAAAAACAAACATTATCAAAAATATTAAAACCCTATTTTAAATTCTTAAAAAAATAAAGATCTCAATCCATCTCAAAGATTTGTAAAGATCATATTAAAGTACCTTTTTTTCATTTCCTTTTCTCATAGGTTACATTTTCTCTTAGATTCCTAGGATTAAAGAATGAAAGAAGCGAAATAACTGTGTTTTTATTAGTAAACATTAATATTTATTGAATTAAAAGCGTTTTAATTAGGTAGGGTATTATTTTTCAAGTACCTTATTTGTCTTTAAAAATTTATAATTAATGCATATAAAGCCAATGGTGCAAATCAAGGTCATGGATAGCAAACTATAGATATTAAGTAACAATTACTAAGAAAAGATATACTAAAACAGCGTAATTTGAAGCGAAAATTCACCACATATACACCTGTATTTTCTTAGCTTTATTTGATACTACAATATAAATTAGCTGTAAGTTTTCCAAAAAGCTGTAAAATAGAATAAAAAATAAAATAAAACAGAATCACACGTAATTTATAATGCAGCACTGAATAGCCCACCTTTATCGGAAAATGCATGCCAACTGGCGTAGTGAACGCGTAACGGGACGCTCGTGCACTCGGGCGGGTTATAGGGTGTGTGTGTGTGTGTGTGTGTGTGTGTGTGTGTGTGTGTGTGTGTGTGTGTATTTTTCCTGTTGGATTCATTTATCTAGGTTTTCTAGAGGCCTTATTAAAACGTAGGCCTTATTTGTATCAAGTACCTTAGTAATAGTAGGCAAATGTGCCAATAATTGCCACTAATTGCTCTTTTGCCTACTATATACTACTACTACCTATATCGTTTGCATTTATTTTATTACTGAGTACTGTGTTAGAAAACCTCAAGTTACTCACTTGCTTCCGTCGAAGTTTTTACAAAGAGCATCAATTTCTTTTTGCTTTTCATCCACAGTCATCCTCAATGTTTTGTTTTCTTCATATATTTTGAATCTTTCTGCTTTTTCTTGATTTAAGTTGTTTACCGCAATAACTAGCTGAAAGTATTAACAACATCAGAATATTATCAAACAATATTAGAATAAGAGATGTTTCTGATCAATTTTGTACCTTCAAAAAGGTTCCTATTATTAGTTTTATTCGAATGTAAATACTTAATGACGAAAATCATTAAAAAATAAAAAATAAATTAAATAAAATCACTTTAAACTCGTAGTTTCCAAAAATAAAGATTTTATTGTTTTTATCACTTTAGGTACCTACATTAAACCTTGATGTTTTAACTTTTATTTTTTAGGGTATCTTAGAATTCGGCAGTTCCCTCCGCCATGTCGACCCGACAAGCACGGCCGTACACTTTCACGAAAAAACTGCCTGGATTTTATGTTGACTTCGTCCGCGTGGACATTCCACTAACAATAGTATTTAATTAGCCCAGTAAACGAAATTGTAGAGGGAAAAGATTGGAACACAATTTTTGTCTTCGTAACTTTGTTTGGACCAGTTACGAGGTGAACATATCAGAAGTCCCCGCCCGTAGCCCCTATTCCGGGGGGAGGGAGGGGGGGGGGGGGGTTTGAGGGTCCCATTTTTCGGTTTTTCAGATATATCTCGAAAACTATACATTCCAGCGACATGAGTTGTTTCACAAAATGAAAGTTGTTTAAATCTGAGACAAGATTTATTAGGTAAATTTTTCGATATCTTGTATAGTTTTTGAAATATCCACTCCTGAATATCTGTAATTTAGGAAAAATAATATTTTTTGATTGATGATGATTCGAAAAAATCTGTAGAGGTTGCATTGCTGAAAGTTTGCTATTATCATATTTAGTTATGCTATTAGTAATATCAATACTGTATGTTTTCCAATGAAAAATAAAAATAAAATAAAATATCTACTTACTTTGGTGTTAGCTCAAACGAACCTATCGCTTTTCTGAACGGCATATTCTATCAAAACCGGTTTTTCTATACACAACTTCATCCCCTTTTTCACTCCTTTGGGAATAGAATTTTGAAAAACGCTGGGACACGTATATATTAATTTTTAATCGTCAGCCTAAACACACAATTTGAAGATCCTAGCTTCGAAACTTACAGACTTTCATACAAACTTTGGACCCCCGTTTCACCCCTTTAGGGGGTGAGTTTTGAAAAATCCTTTCTAAGTGCACCCCTAGACCTCATAAGAAACCTATGTACCAAATTTGCAGACTATCTAGACACAGCGGTTTGGCCTGTGCGTTGATATGTCAGTCACCAATCAGTTTCTTCTTTTATGTATTAAAGATAAAATTACAGACTTTTAATAGTGAATATCTCGAAAACTACACAAGATAAGCATAAAAAAAAATTACTGAATTAATCATGTAGCAAATTTAACCAACTTTTGTTTTGTAAAAAACTCATGTCGCTGGAATGTATAGTTTTTGCGATATATGTAAAAAACCGAAAAATGGGACCTTCAAACCTTTCGAGCGTTCTTTTGAGCGTTCATTGCCTGAACTATTAATATATAATATAAAAAACCGGCCAAGTGCGAGTCGGACTCGCGCATGAAGGGTTCCGTACCAAAAAACGGCAAAAAAATCACGTTTGTTGTATGAGAGCCCCCCTTAAATATTTATTTCATTCTGATTTTAGTATTTATTATTACAGCGGCATCAGTAATACATCATCTGTGAAAATTTCAACTGCCTACCTGTTGTCGTTAGTAATATCGAGCAAAAAACGGCAAAAAAAAACACGTTTGTTGTATGGGAGCCCCCCTTAAATATTTATTTTATTTTGTTTTTAGTATTTGTTGTTGTAGCGGCAACAAAAATACATCATCTGTGAAATTTTCAGCTGTCTAGCTATCACGGTTCATGAGATACAGCCTGGTGACAGACAGACAGACAGACAGATGGACAGCGGAGTCTTAGTAATAGGATCCCGTTTTTACCCTTTGGGTACGGAACCCTAAAAAAGGCATGTAACGTTTTAGCATGGAGCCTGGTATATACAAGGTGTTTGGTAAAAGCCTTATAATGCCGAATATGGTAAATAGGGACCATCAAACTGAACAACTTTCATTATGGGACCAACTCTGAAATCGCGAAAAAAATATCAGCTGTTTCATACATTTTGATATTTTCGTTATTAATTTTTGTATGGAACAGCTGATTTTTTTTTCGCGATTTCAGAGTTGGTCCTATAGTAAAAGTTGTTCAGTTTGATGGTCCCTATCTACCGTATTCGGCTTTATAAGGCTTTTACCAAACACCTTGTATACCTAAGTATTCGAAAA
Organism: Agriphila geniculea; assembly: GCA_943789525.1. Classification (NCBI taxonomy): domain Eukaryota; kingdom Metazoa; phylum Arthropoda; class Insecta; order Lepidoptera; family Crambidae; genus Agriphila; species Agriphila geniculea. The sequence goes on from OX038870.1 coordinate 6,469,538, forward strand.
TTCATCGCAATTGATGAAACTAGTTTTAATCGATAGCAAACATCAAAATAAACATGAATTATAAACAAATATCACAAGCGCATGTAACTACGATTTTTTCAGATGTTGTTGGGTACCTTGAGAGTAGTTTTACCCAAGTTTTAACCCTTGGAAACCCTGTGCTGCTGGAAAAACTTGGCACTTGTTTCAGTATTTTCGAAAAAACTACCTTAAGGAAGCGTTTTTCAGGTATCTCTACTCTATACTTTGTAAAGCTAACTAAATGCTACAATTTGAGCCTATCACAAACAAGTTTCAATTTGATTTTTAAAATAATATTTGATAAAATTAAATAACTTCCTCACAACGGTATCGAAGTTATTTTTTGAATTAGCCATTACAAGAATCTTTTCATTTATTATTATTTTAAAAATAAAAGGATAATAAAGCTCCTACGAGATATATTTTTTTCAAATATTTCAATTTAATGGAATGTTTATTTAATGGAATGGTGTATTTAATGGAATTATTTTTCTTTAATCAAGCGAGTATTTTTTTTGTTTTTTTTTAATAGTTAAACAATGGGGTTGGCTACGCTAAGCTAATCACAGATGGCGCCAGCGGCGATCTAACCGCTATCAATACTTTGATTGGTTAAAATATGCCACAAATGACATTTGACATTTGAAACAACCAATCTAATGTATTGGTACAACCGCTTGTGGCGCCATTAGTTCCTCAGTTTCCATACCCATTGAATCGTACAAATATGAATCCAAAAATGAATTCGACACCCTAAATTCACACGAATATGATATCAAACTGGGCATAGCAGCTTAACTAACACATCTATCAAGATTGGGCTAAAAGGCAAAACTTAAAAAAAATATTATATAAATCGTGGTGGCTCCACTTCTTATATCCATCCTAGGGTCCTAAGGACCAATCCTACCAAAGGAAATCTCTGGTTCACAATACTCCTTATTTTCTTCACCCTACAGACGCCACTACTCTTTTTGCGTCGGGGGTTAAAAAATAATATAGAACTGAACTGTGTTATCGATGTCTTTTTAATTTTTGTGCCGTAATGGGGAAGGCAACTGTCAAAATGGCGCTGCGTACGCTTGTTCCACGGGAGCTATGAAAACAAAGGACTTTTACTTTAAAAAATCGTGTTTCTAGCTTTAGAATGATTAAATTCTGTGTAATAGGCTTTAAAAATGTTGGCCCTTACAAATTTCCGAAAAATCTGGATATAGAAAAAAAATATAAATTCTATAAGAATAAAAACGTCTTAATTGGGCTTTCAATTCCGGCATTAGCATTTTAGATTAGTCTTTTATATCCATTTTGGGTCAATGGGTCTTTTTCGGTAAATAAATACCACAAAATGAATACCTATTTTCCCATACATTTTGTTCTGAACGTCTACTGTCTTAGGAACAAGCGTACGCAGAGCGACATCTGCAATTAGTTTTGCGCTACCAACCCCATTGGAATGCTTTAATAATATTTGTAATTCATTTTTTGAACAGCACCAATCGGTACCGTAACTTGAATGCGGTTCTGGTGGTGCGGTTCAAATTGGTGCGTTAACTGGAATACCTCTCCATGAGGTGTGGTGTAGCGTCGAAGTTTTCCGATTATAGCGGTACGTCCGCAAAAAAGCCTGTTTATAATGTCCCGCCGGTATGTGTCTCGAATTATGATATTTCTCAGTTAGACAATACAAAGAAACAAAACAATCACAGAGTTTTTTTGTGTCCCGCGTAAAAATGCTTTGCCCCGATTTTTTATACATGTCCCGAGTTTCAGAAAAAATATCTGGCAACCCTATAATAACCCTAGATTGGTAATTATTGAAGGAAGTAAAAACGTATAATAATGTCCAACAATCTGTTTTGTTACATTATGAATTCAGTGCAACATTGTAACACACTTTTGGAAGATATAAGTAATAAAATCATAGACATAGAAAAATTTTCGCTGCGCTCAAGAAGACCAACACGTGGAAAAGAGAAGTTAACATCATACGGACACGGTCTATGTAAAAAAGAGACAAATGATCAAGTGACATGTGCCAACATTTTTTACAGTAAGAGCCTCTAGCGTCCCGCCTTGCAAATGAGCAATCACAATTTGTTTATAATATTTGTTAATCTTAATTATAATTTAAAATAAAGGTATCGTGGAGCCATGGTGTCTTGTGCTCTAAGTAATTGTGATATAACAAAAATAAATAATCCAAGTAATCACACTTTTCACAAGTAAATAAGATATTGCCACACATTTCTCCTAAACCAAATTTCTCTACATTTATTCGTTTATCGACGAAGAAAACAGTATGGAACATAGTTTATTAATTTCCTTTGCCGTATATAGTCATATTTTATGAATCTAAGATATATTTTACGTATCTCAAATAAAATGTATGCATTCGTTTTCGGATCACCTGTTTATTGACATTGTTGTTCTTTGACATTCTATGTCTATGAATAAAATAATAAGTAAAAATAATTTACACTTACCTTTTCTTTAACCCGGTGCAATTCGTTAGACAGTTGTTGTGAGCTATCCTCTGCCAGTTTCTGCATTTGTCTAGCTTCCTGCAACTGTATTTGGGCTCCCTTCAACAGGTCTGGTAGAGGGGACAGTTCTTGTAGCTTTTCTTGGAATTGCATCTGTTTAGGAATTTTAATTGAAGACTGATTGATAGCACAAGGGTTATTTGTAAACAGCGAACTAAAATCTATGGAACAAGCATTGCGCTCACAAAATGGCACCACACGAAAAGTACAATTAAGTGGGTGGAGCTAAAAATGTGAGCACTGGTTGCTTATTAGCGACCATATTTGTATACTCATGGATATTTTCTATACTTAAACGAAAACATAATATGATTATACGTTATTTCTGCCTTCTTTTCGTCTTTTACACCATTTGGCTACACAGGACAACATTTCTAATAAACTTTCTCTTTCTCTCTTTTCTCTACAATACAAACTGCTATCATTGTAAAGAACGCTAACGTCACGCACCGGGTGCGTGGCTGGCCCGACTCAAACTGAGCGGGTTGTACTTTTTCGGCCCCGTGGCATAAGAATAAATAAAACTTATTCTTATGCCCGTGGTGCCATTTTTAACCGACTTCAAAAAAGGTGTAGGTTCTCAGTTTCATTTCATTTTTAGATATACTTAAAAATTCACGGTGTATCTCTATATGTCCCTCAGCCATTTTTGATGTCCCCACTGCTGGGGCACAGGCCTTCCTTATGGGTGGATAAGGAGGACGGGCCATAACCCACCACGCGGGCCCAATGCGGATTGGTGGGTATTAACGACTGCAAATGCAGCCGGGACTAACGGCTTAACGTGCCTTCCGAAGCACGGAGGAGTTCGCGATGGTAAATTTTTGGTCACCCATCCCATGACCGACCCTTGCGAACGTTGCTTAACTTACGCAATCGCTAGGCCAGGCGCTAAACCACTGCGCCACCGAGCTCCTCAATCTATCTCTTAACACGAATGGAACATTTATCCTATCTAAAAACTTTTGGCATAACCCTCGTAGGTAGGTAGGTAGGTACCTACTAGGCCTGCTGTTGACTTGCACATTTGTCTTCTATAGATATAATGATACAAACTTATGTTTTACATAAAACATTTAGTGGGCACCGAAAAATATTAACCTTCATTTTTTGAATTTCAATTTGAATTTGATCGGACACTTGTTTATTATCATATTCTATTATTTCCAACTGTCTTCTCAGCTCTTCCACTTGCTGTTGAGCCTGTAGGTACTAAAAATAAATAAAATTATTAACAATTTAAAATAAGAATTTTAAAGAGGAATACCTATTTCTAATAACTTTATAACAACTAAAACATCTTTAAATTAAATAAATAAGGGGGCAGGAAAAACCTGAATTTCGAACACTTTGTAAATTTCCATTCACTATCTGGAACACCAGAGACTCCCTGGAAATAATAAGCAAGTACGCTGCTGATGCTGATTTTTACGTTTCGGTTCCTGAAGAGGAAATGAGGATGAATTTTCAGCTGGAACCATCGGCTCAACAAGCCTTCCGAAGCACGAAGGATCTCAAGATAGTAATTTTTGGTCCATTACCGATCCAAAAAAGTTGCTTAGGCTGATGGCACACCTTCGCTGCAAAACAATACCAGCGAAAACGCAGTAGTTCCATCATGACTTGCCCGTTGTACGACAAGCCATATACATATACGGCGTAGGGTTAGTATACTATTATAAATATATTCTGTGGCGTAGGTATTCTATGCGACAAGCGAAACATTCAGAGTTCCTATTTTTGAATCCTTCGGCTTGCGTCGAGCGCTCTTTTCACTGACATGAAAATATTTTTTTTTATTTATCTGGACTGGCTGTCTGTATGATTTGACAGCTAAGTTTTTGTGCCTATTTGAAACGCCACTAGCGTGCGTCTAAAGAACTAATTTTGACGTACAATATGAAAATAGTTGACGTGATGGTCTCTCCAGACTTCAAACTTTAGTACCACGTACGCACGCTATGCTCACGCTACGTCCTACAGCGCCAAAATGGCGGAAATCAAATAGGCACAAAAACAATTTGACATAAGCCTGTCCAGTGTAAATATATGCAGATCAGTGGCTCTTTTCTACTAATTTTCGTTCGAGATTTGACTCAATCTATCGTTTGAATTATTATCATTTGAATCAAATGTCGAACGAAAATCAGTTGAAAATTCAAAAATAGGGTCCGAGATCGAACGCATAGACACAGAATATACAACTTGTTACAAAAATATCCCTATGCCGAATATGGTAGATAGGGACCATCAAACTGAATAACTTTTACTAAGGGATCAAATCTGAAATTGCTGATTCCTACAAACAAAGATAAAGTATCTTATAACCCGCACCCTTATGATTCCAGTCCGGCCCAATGCACTAACCAATTATGCTACCGAGTCGCTAGTGGGAGCGTCGAAACCACGAAGCCACTAGCGACTCGGTAGCATAATTGGATAGTGCCCGAGGTTCGAGTCCCGTCTGAGCTGCTACGGGTGAGTCGATTTTTTCTTGTATTTTTTTCTATTAAAAAATTTATCTGTGAATGCCTAAAACCAAAAATTCAAAAAAATTATATAGCTATTTCATCTTAATCGATTGTCTGGCATCTGTCTTAGGTCTTGGATGAATTAACCACAAAGGTATTGCATTCGAATGTTGAAGTTAATTTTTTACATTGATGAAATAACACTGGCTTACAGCGGAAACGTAAAAAGTACTAGAAAATTTCGACGCTCCAACTAGCGACTCGGTAGCATAATTGGTTAGTGCATTGGGCTGGAATCCTAAGGGTGCGGGTTTGAGTCCCGTCTGAGCTGCTACGGGTGAGTCGTTTTTTTTAGTATTTTTTCTATTAAAATATTTATCTTAATATAAAAATAGTATTGTGAATGCCTTAAAATCAAAAATTAAAAAAAGATACAAATTGAGTAACTAGCTATTCAGAACGGGCGACCAAATTACTATTTGGACGACAACCTTAGGGCACACAAAACATTTAAAATTTGGCATATATTTTATTTTAAAAAGGTGACTATTATCATAATCGAGATAACAAAAATACCATGTTGGGCAGCTTAAATCAGTTATACACGCTGAAATTTTAATCATTTGGTTCCCGCCTTGTGGTGGTTCCACTCATTATTACGAGCAACTTTTACTATGGGGCCAACTTTCCTGCTCGCAAAAAAAAAATCAGCTGTTCCATACATTAAGGTCGAGTAGGTACTGCACTTTTGTATGGAACAGCTGATTTTTTTTTTGCGAGCAGGAGAGTTGGCCCTATAGTAAAAGTTGCTTGTAATCATGAGTGGAACCACCACACGGCGGGAACCAAATGATTAAAAATTCCGCGTGTATACTTACTTACCTACTTGATATAATAGTTGCCCACTCAGTATTTTTGCCATTCAATATTTTTACTCATACTATTTTCACTGCTAACTTAATTTATCTCCCACATGATTGTATTCGCCCGTTTTACGTATTTTTGTAGTTCACAGTTTTTCGCCCGTTTCGTTATTTTGTCGCCCAAAAAATAAACTGCTGCCCGGTTTAGTATTTGAGTAGCCCATTAACAGTCTCATTTAATTATTTCCAGTCACCCAATTAATTAATTCCCTAGATAAATATATGCGTTAGAACAGGCTGTTCCCAAATGTTTGGCCATGGCAGAACTGCTGCGGTTTTGTTTCGCGTGTCGTGCGTCGTGCTGCGGTTTTGTTTCGCGGCAGAGGTGTGCTACACACAGGCGTTAACAGCAGCAATCTCGGCACCATCTACCACTACTATTATTATGTAGTTATTCGGGTAAGTGTTACAATGTCGAAGTAGAAAAGACCGAATTTTACAAGACCTATGGACGAAAGACCGAAAATCAAAAGGTCAAATGGTTGTTTCAGACGTTTAAAATCACGAAAGGACATTTTACCGAAAATACTAAATCCCGAAGCTACTGTCTACTGGGACTTAGAAACCATAGACCGTAGATCACGAGATAGGTGCGAGGAGTAGAGTAAGTTATAAGTATCGACATTTTAATTTTTGGGGTTTTTAAGCTTTCGGGATTTCGAACTTTTGGGATTTCGAACTTTCGGTCATTTGATAATCGGTGTTTCAAGTTGCGGTCTATCGGATTTCGACATTTAGTATGTTCGGTATTTTGAAAATAGGTGTTTTATGCATCGATATTTCGGTCGTATGTATTATGAATTTTCGGCATTGTATTGTAATGCATACTCAGTTATTCGAGTTCCTCAAAGAATCGCATTTGTCTAGTGTTTACTAACGTAATACCTTGACTCGATAATCTTGTAATTGTTCTGTTTTTTCAACAATAGTTATGCGCATTTCCTCCATCTCTTCTTTCAAGTCTCGAATCTGCGTCTTCATAGAACTAACTTCCTCTTCGGTTAATTTCCGATTGTCCTACAATCATTATTGTACTTTATACTTAAGTAATCAATCTATCAATCATAATTACAATAACAACCAACCATAATCATTTTGATCTTCCGTGCACGTAGGTATATATAGATAGGTTACACTGGTTTTCATGGGGTCACCATTTACAAGTCTGAGGTCCCGGATTCGATTTTCACATGGATAAATCTGGAAAATGTATATTTAAACCTACCTACCTTGATTTCCGGTACCAGTTCTATGCAACATATACTATTTAATTTCGTTTCTAGATCTTTCAGTTTCACCTCGTATTTTTCTCTTTGAAATCTCTCTTGGTCCGCGCCGTTCTTAGCTCTTATCAACTCTTCTCGTAGCTTCGATATCTACAATAAGGATTTATGAATACTACTTTCTTACTTGATATTTCTTTATTCAACTTAAAAATCCAAGGTATATCATAATAAGGTTTATGTATTACCTCCAGTAATCTGTTATGATCTATAGTAAACCCGCCTTCGTTGTACACAGTAGTTTCTTTGTCGATTTCGGTCTCCTGCTACAAGAATCGAAAAAAAAAATCATTTAGTATTTAGTTTTTTTATTCATATACTATTTGTGACCTGACTACGTTCAGGGAGATGTTATAAGATTATAATGATAGGTACCTAGTTGGAATAAAAAATATAAGGTAGGAGGTAAGAACTACGAAAGTAGTTCAAAAAAACATTAGGTAGGTACCTAATATTTTTTATATTATCTATTAAAAGCAATATTTTTATTTTATTAAACTGGGTATATTTTATGTAAAAAAAAAAAATTTCCTACTCGAGGTTTAATACCCGGGCGTGATGTTTCCACAGATCCAGGGAGCCATGAAAGGCCGACATTGAACGAGCTCCAAACTGAATGCCGAAACAATCTTCATCAAAAGAACGGTACGTACGCCGCCGCCAGGTTGTCTAATTTCAAACTCTATCGCAATCGCTTTAAGGATGTGATACATTGATGCTTCTTTTTGGCACAAACAAAAACTAACCAAAGAAATGCAGCAATGTGCCACATCCATCCGTCAAATAAAAGCGATTGCGATAGATTTTGAAATTAGAACTGAACTGAACTGAACTGAACTGAAAAAATCTTTATTCAAATAAGCTCACATAATGAGCGTTTTTAAATCGTCAAATAATTTTTTTTTTGCCCTACCACAGACAATAAATAGGCAGGTTGCAAAGTTCGCGACCAAGCACGTGGCCAACGGCCACAGTCGTCAGTTGCAAATAAGACACGAGAATGTAAAAAAACTACGACAAGACCAATATAATTAAAATTTGTGATCAAAATGAGCAGGGGCTCTATTTTTGAATCGCTCGTATGACATTGTGTTGTCGCATGGTTTTAATAAAAAGTTCTTGTGACCTTCTTCCAGCTCCATCATCTGACCTTGGAAAATATTTCCAACTGAGTAATCTGGAGAGACTCTGGACCTCGACTCCCATCAGAGTACTCATCAAGAACATTCAAACCAGCCCAAACTCGATGGGGATGCATGGTTTTATTACAGAGTTCCTGTGGCCTTCGTCCAGCTCCATCATCAGACCCTGGACACTAATTCCCAACAGAGTACTCGTCAAGACGATTCAAACGAATCGAAAGACAATCCAATGGGGTTGATATGTCGTGGGCTAATCGTTGAACTGGGCCGATCGAGATCTACCTGAGCAGATCACGATGTGCCGGCATTTCATGATCTGGCCAATAATTTCATGATGTGCCCAATCAAAAATTAGGCAGATCGATAAAAGCATCCTATTCGTCGATTTGCCCTAGTACTTGGCCACATTGAGATATGGCCATATAATAATCTAATACTAGACATTTGTAATTCAATCAAAATATATATTCTTATATCTTTGTATAGTCGTCTGTCCGTTCACCTATCAAGACCACCTGTGATCAAGACCTATCGTCTCCAGACAGAACCCATAGAGGTAACGAGTTGAAATTAAAACTATTTACTCAAGTCTATGGTCCCTTGAAGCTGTTAAAAATTAAACTTCTAAGTTTACGCAAATAAAACCGATCCAGCAGGGGATCGGTTGTAGGGGACCACTATGCCAAAATGTTCAAACTCTTTTGGCAAGTAATTTCGTAGTATACTACAAGTACTTACAGGGGAAATCTAAAACTATACATTTGTAGTTAAATCATAAAAATACAGTAAAATCTCGGAAAAAAACTGCGAGCGTCGATTCCTACTCGCACTTGCGCAGTTTTTTTTATTGAAAATAAGTCTAATAAGCATTTGTCCAGAATACACCCTGGTTTTAAGTGATGATGCGGACTACGATGGAGCATGCTCTCTTAGATAAAGCCAATTCACACTAGCCTGGAAAAGGCCCAAGTTATAACTATTGGCAAATACACCGACAGGCAGCCTGTTCCACTTTTTAGCTGTTCGCATTATAAAAATATTAGGAAAATAATTTGTGCAGGTTGGAATATCGACAATATAAGGGTGGTATTAGAATAATAACGGGTGGTACGCTAATCTGCATCTAGTGCTTCGATGGTGGAATGGGGCTGGAGGAATTACTTCGTATAGGTACGTAATTCCTTCACACACTTTTCGAAGTGGATCTTGTAAAATGTGTACCGACAAACAAGCTATGCTACGGCGGTGGTCGCGGCTACTGAGTTTGGCGATAGTGAGTTGGGGGTCTCCAATAAGTCGCTTAGCCCATTTCTCGACAGAGTTCAGAGCGGCAAGCTGGTATTTGGCTGATCCGCCCCAAAGGTAAAAGCAGTATGTAGAGGCACGAACTCTTCGCCAGGTATTCAGCGAAAAGGGAAGTACTTCCACCGAGCTAGGTGACTGTGCTCGGGGACCGCGGTCTAACCGTTCTTGGTTGGTAGTTGTATATATGCTGAGTCGCTGAGAAAACTCCGTTAGCGAGATGTAGGATTTCCATTCTGTTTTCCTCTCGCTCCATACTAATACGTCATTTGTTTCCGCATCAGGCGCCATCTAGTGAAGTCGATGTGTAATCATTGTTGTACGGTGTGTTGCGTAGTCTGTGAAGCGCATAGTAGATGCCGCTGCACTCAATTCATACTTTTCGCTGCTCCTGCATTTCTTCATAATTTATTATGTAGCGTAAATCTCGCCGCTACATCACTCCCCCCCTTTCAACTCTTGAGAGACTTGATTAGGCCAGTAACGCTCCATCCACAGAGACTTATAATATTTTCCAGTCTCCATCATGACGGGCGTGTGCTGCTGGCTGCATCGTGGGCGGTATGGCTACATATGCAGAACTGTCACGCCGATATCAGTCCGGCTGGGCTGCCGTGTTGCCGTCGTCCGCCAGTCCAGGTCATCGCCGCAGGACCAAGTCGCATTCTTCTGCTGATCGTGGACCTTGATGGCTGCTCCAATCTCGATCGTATGAGGGGTGATATACCTTGTTGTTGTTGCTCCATTGCTCCAGAAGGTTGCTGCTGTCCAGTGTCGGTGGTCACCAATGTAGAGGCACAAACTCTTCGCCAGGTATTCAGCGAAAAGGGAAGTACTTCCACCGAGCTAGGTGACTGTGCTCGGGGACCGCGGTCTAACCGTTCTTGGTTGGTAGTTGTATATATGCTGAGTCGCTGAGAAAACTCCGTTAGCGAGATGTAGGATTTCCATTCTGTTTTCCTCTCGCTCCATACTAATACGTCATTTGTTTCCGCATCAGGCGCCATCTAGTGAAGTCGATGTGTAATCATTGTTGTACGGTGTGTTGCGTAGTCTGTGAAGCGCATAGTAGATGCCGCTGCACTCAATTCATACTTTTCGCTGCTCCTGCATTTCTTCATAATTTATTATGTAGCGTAAATCTCGCCGCTACACAGTAATCCATTACCGGTCTGATTTGCGCTTTGTAAAGTTGAAGCAGCTGATGCGGGGAGAATTAACGCTTAACCTTTGAGAGGATTCCAAGCTTTTTCGCAGCGGTTCCAGCTATGGACTCTATATATTCACCGAAGTTCAAATTAGAAGAAATCGTCATGCCAAGGAGTTGTAGCTGTTCGGTCACTGGTACCGATGCATCACGGAAAGCCTTGTCTCAGAGCTAGGAGGCACGCTTGTGTTTTTGTCGCATTGAGCCTAACAAGATTGACACCGCTCCAATCTGAGACATCCTGCAGTGCCAGGTTCAAACGTTCTAATATAAATCTTATACATTTAAGATGGTTAACGTTAAATCGCTATAATCATTAATCGTCAAATTTCGGTGATCATGCTGGGGGGTGGGGGGTGGGGTGTGATGATTAGAGGTGGTACTAACTCTGTCTACATCTTTGAATTTCTTCTGATGAAGGTCCAAGCGGTCCCTCTTGATAGCTGCCAGTTCCATTTGTATCTCCTTAACTTCACCTTCCATATCGCCAAGCTGTTTTTGCTGAAAAGGAATCCACTTACATAAGAAGGCAGTTTAGGCAGTGTATGTAATGCAGGTACCTACTTAGATAAAAACGCAGCGCGAAGGAGATTGACTAATAGTTAGTATACTTTGGTTAGACCCTCCACATGCGCAGGCCCGGCTGTAAAGGAGCGTTCCTACGACCTGTGGTGTCACAGATCAGGCCGCGCCAGGCCGAGCCAGCACGTCGTGGGAACCGACGCGTCCGTTGACGTCTGCCGTGGCGCGCCGTCGTCTGCCCGATCCATCGGGTGTCGGTAACTTCAAAGAATCGGCGCGGCGCGGCGCGGAGCGTGGCCTGCCGGCGCCTGCCGCCTGTCGGCATCTGCCGTGCGTCACAGTAATGATATCTATCAGTATTGTAACTCGGCCGTCCTTGAAATACCTAATTACACCATAAGTCGGTTCATATTTCGAGAGTTATTGTTGTTTGAATATGACCCTTACCATCTTACGTACCTAACCAAAAATTATTATTTTTGAAAATTGACAAATATGAATGAATACAAATCTCATCAAACGATTAAATCCAATTTTTATGAGTTTTGTTTTTTATTCATTTTCTAAGTATCAGTATTGCAATATTGTAATACGGCCAATGATATTAAAAAAAGTATAGATACGTTACCCGCACTCTACAGTGGCAAGACGAAAGTCAGGTAATTGCCCGACTTTCAATTAGTCAGGCCAGTCTCGCGACACGGAAATACATATGACTCTCATCAGTTAGGCACGATAAAACGGTGACATTCGGATTAAATATGCCTTCCTGCGATTGTAGACGATGCGATGTGTAAATTATACAGCAACAGTCAGAGATCGGAAAATTGTTTCATTTCACACTTAAGTACTATATTTAACGGTAAAATGTATTTTCGTATTTTGTATTCCTCTAATCGGCCATATTTTTACACTCCCATTAGGGCATGGAACCGATTTTAACCGATTCCAAAATAACCGGGAAAAACCGATTCTTTTTTGTCCTGTGAGAATCGATTCTTAAATTAGTAAGAATCGATTTTCGATTCTTTTCGATTCTCGTTAAAAAAATATCAAATTCCCAATCTTACTACTTAGACGGCTTTAGTTGTGATGGCGCGCACAAATAATCGAATAAACAATCATAACAACATCTGATTAGACCGTACGGTATAAATAATATAAGATTTCTTTGCCTGCTCACTATTGGACGATCGAAAAAAAATCCTTATTTATTGTCACTTTATTTAGAAGTGTTTCTGCTTCTGCTTGGGCAAAAATTATTTCGTATGTATATCTGTTTTCTGCTACAGATCGCATTTCTCAACCTATTCTCGTGAAATTTTGTGAGCAGGTTCAAAAATTATATAGAATTTATTTGTCAAGCCAGTTTTTTAATTTTTTTCAAAATGGCGGAGATATGTTATAAAAATCATGTTTCAGTCCGGCTTTCCAGCGCTGTCTGCTCTCCTCTACAGGTCGCATTTCTCAACCGATTCTCGTGAAATTTTGTAAGCAGGTTCATAAATGATGTAGTTATGTTTTTCGCGCTAGTTTTTTGAAATTTTTCATATTGGTGGAGATATGTTAAAAAAAACATATTTCAGTCCGGCTTTCCAGCGCTGTCTGTTCTCGTCTACAAGTCGTATTTCTCTGTATGTCTCGTGAAATTTTGTGAGCATATTTAAAAATGATATAGATTTTTTTGTCACGCCACTTTTTTTTTAATTTTCAAAATGGCGGAGATACAGAGATATAGAAAAACTTATTTCAGTCCTAGTCCGGCTTTCCAGCGCTGTCTGTTCTTCTTTACAGGTCGCATTTCTTAACCAATCCCGGTGAAATTTAGTGTGGAGGTTTGACATTTAGATTATTTGTCGAAAGTCGAGACAGTTTTTAAAATTTATTAAAATGACAGAAATATATAAAAAAAAATATTTTATTCGGGCTTTCCGGCAGTTTGTTCTCCTCTACAGGTCGCATTTCTCAACCGATTCTAGTGAAATTTTGTGAGCAGGTTCAATAATTATCTAAAATTGTTTAGACAAGCCAGTTTTTTCAAATTTATCTAAAAAAATATTCACCCATTTCGAAAAATTATCTAAATTAGAAGCACCATCTAGCTGCGAATACTCCAAATAATATACCTAACAGCACGTAATGTGTTCTTTGGAAACCTCATGGCAACATTTTATTTTTGAACAATTTGAGCCACCTTTTACAGCTCACGGAGTTTATTGTAAGAGAAGACTAGAAGAAATGAAACAGTACTAGTAATACCCGGTAGGAGTCCTACTCCTACCTATCCTACTATAGACCTAGTGATAATTAATTTGCTTTTTCTTTATGTTTTCGTGTTTTATATTAAGTAAATAATTTGATTTTGATAAAAAAATAATAAAAAAACGCTTTTTTCTTTACTTAACATGAAACAAAATTGTAAACAAAAAAAACAAAAAAGAATCGAAAAGAATCGAAAAAAACCGGGTACCCGATTCTGACCAAGGAATCGGAATCGAAATTTTCGATTCTTCAAAGAGGTCCGATTCTGCATGCCCTAACTCCCATGATCGCGCCAATGAGCATGCAGCGGTATTAATTACATTGTTAAAATAATTTCATTTCATTAAAGTACTTTCGTATCTTTCTAGTTTTGTGATTGTATTGTACGCACGACAGCACGTCAGGTTAAACAGTTGAACTACGAAAACAGCTTTTATTAAGCACGGAATAAAGGCGGTCTCAAGGTCAACATGTATAGTCTGACGTGCAGTTCACTGTACACATGAGGCACCTCAGGCCGTTCTTTTTTGGTCTATGTTGACCTTGAGACCGCCTTTATGCCCTGAGTAATAAATGTTGTTTTCGCAGTTTAATTGTATAACTTGATTGAAGTGCTGTCGTGTATCGTAATATTTTAGAATCCATATTATTATACGGTCTATCTTCACCGCGAAATCAATTTCTAAGCAATCAAATACCTTGGTAACCAAAACTAACGATGAAAACAAAAAACCAAAAAAATGCGAAAAACTTACCTACACATATTAAAAGAAGAAACAAATTAGCTTCGATTCCTTCTGAATGTACAGTGCCTTTGGTCTTGAAGTAGCGATAATTTAAAGGCGTGAAATACATCTAATTTTATCGACAAAAACACCCACATGTTGGGGTGTCTATGTCTATGTTGGAATGGCTGCCATTTAAAACTTGACTTTTATCATACCTAAACCTACTGTATTTCATTATTTTATTAAACTGTGACGCCGCGCAGGGCGCGCGCCGCGGCAGGCGCCGGCGCGCCGTAGGAATGCTCTGCACAGGCCCCGGCGAGCCCCGGCGCGCCCCGGCGCGCCAGACGTTGTCGGTTCCCACGACCTGCGGGTAGACAGACGGGCTCGGCTCGGCGCGGCCTGTCTACAGGCGCCTGCCTGTAGACCTGCCTACGGCCTCGTGGGAACGCTCCTTTAGGATTGTACGGAGAGGCCAGGCCTTCCGGCCAAATCTCTACACGTGTAGGACTATTATGTATTCTGTGGTGTAGGTATAGATAGGGAGAGACCGGGCTTATTGGTTCGGTTCGGACGAGAACTAAATCACAGTAAAGAAATAGATTGCTGTAGATGACTACATACCTACAACCCTAACTCGGGAAGCCATCTTGAAAGTCAAGATAGCCACGTTGCTGTCGTTCAACGGCAACCACCGATAGAAATTAAACGAGGAAGCATCAAAATGTATTCGATGCGAGGAAGAAGTAAACAATACCTTACACAACATCGTGAATATTTTAAATTCCTGGTACCTAACTTTTCATGGTGTAGGTGAGCACTGAGAAAGCGTTTTGTAAACTTCCCGTTGTACAGGGTGCAACAGGGTGTTCCAGTTTGTATAAGGATTTGTATAGGGCTGAAGGTAGAGACACCATTTTTGGAGGGTAGATACCTTTCATGGTGTAGGCGGTGAGCATTAAGAAAGCATTTTCGAAAATTCTCGTTATACAGGCTGCTACAGAGTGTTCCATTTCCACCTACATGATTTTTTTAATGGGAAAATTTAAATGTGTGAAATGAGGTCTAGTGATAAATACCTTGGTATATTGGTAATCCGTGTCTTTCAAAATAAATGCACCACTATCTTAATCACGCGCCCGAAGTCGCCGGCAAAAGCTAGTCTATATGTTATAGTCAAACCCCGAAGTCCAGGCGCTCCTAGGTTTGCCTAGTCAAACCTCAGGTTTGACAAGAAGGCTTAGTCAAAGTCTAAAACTAATAGCGTGTTTCGGCCTTTGACTAGCCAAACCTAGGAGAGACTAACTTGGACAGTCAAACACCGAAACGCAATTCGATCAAATCGGGGTTTGACCAGTCAGAATTAAATTAGGTACAGAATATGATTTTTTTGTATTTAAAAGTATGAAAAATACATTCTTTAGAGTAATAATTTAATTAATATTAATAATCTTCCTGTGAAACAAAGATTTCTGTTGTCTGTTAAAAAAAATAACCACGAAAGACGATCGCTCCGCTGCACTTCGCGATCGTCTTAAACTTATAACCTATCACGTGACCTACAAGAAAGGCAGCTCCGCTGCACTTCGCGATCGTCTTAAGCTTATAACCTATCACGTGACCTACAAGAAAGGCAGCTCCGCTGCGCTTCGCGATCGACTTAAATTTCTTTTTTTTACAGACAACAGAAATCTTTTTTTCTCAGGAAGATTGTTGATTTAGTTACATTTTCACTCTAAAGAATGTATTTTTACACATTCACATACAAAATAACACATTCTGTCCCTAATTTAAGTTAAACCCCGATTTGATCGTATTGAATTTCGGGGTTTGACTATCCAAGTTGGTCCCTCCTAGGTTTGGTCATAAAGTCGTTAGTCAAAGCCCGAAACACGCTTTAGTTTTGGACTTTGACTAAGCCTTCTTGTCAAACCTGAGGTTTGACTAGGCAAACCTAGGAGCGCCTTGACTTCGGGGTTTGGCTATAACATATACATAATTATAACATTCTAAATAATAATAATTGATTGACTGATTCACTGTTTCATTGTTGGGATAGGCGTAGAGCCTTAACGGCAGCAGCTAGAGACACCATTTTTTGAGGGTAGATACCTTTCATGATGTAGATGTAGATGAGCACTAAAGGCTGGTTTACATTATCTTAGTCTTTATTAGAGTGCTTTAGGAGAGTGCTTTAGTGGAAACATGTAAACGGTCGTCTTATGACTAAAGAGAGTTAAGGCTGGTTTACATTATCTTAGTATTTAGTATAGTGCTTAGTAGCGTGCGAGTAAATTCGAATGCGAGTGCTTTAGTAGTTTTGGTGCCTTTCCAGTGACCGTTTACACGCTTCCAGTAGAGTGTCATTTTCGCCATACCTAATACCTATGATTTAATTCAATTACACGTCACGCGTTCACCGGCAAATGCACTCTACTAAAATGTCGATTTACATGCTTCCAGTGCGAGTGCGAGTAAAATATCGCGCGGGGGGTGAGCGGGCGCGCAGGGGGTGCTACTGGTGGAAAGCGAGTAGAAAGGCTACTAGAACGTTACTCTCTTTAGTCATTAGACGACCGTTTATATGTTTCCACTAAAGCACTCTCCTAAAGCACTTTACTAAAGACTAAGATAATGTAAACCAGCCTTAACGTTCATCTACATCATTTAAGGTATCTATAATAGATACCTTAAATGATGTAGATGAGCACTAAGAAAGCATTTTGGAAAATTCCCGTTATACAGGTTGCTACAGGGTGTTCCAGTTTGTATGAGGATTTTGTATAGGGCTGAACCATTATTGCTAATAGAGATACCATTTTTAGAGGGTAGATACCTTTCATAGTGTAGGTGAACACTAAGAAAGGGTTTTGGAAAATTCCCGTTATACAGGGTGCTACAGAGTGTTCCAGTTTGTACATGACTTTTTATGGGTAAATTAAAATGAGTGAAATGAGGTCTACTGATAAATACCTAGTACCTAGGTATATTAGTAATCCGTGACTTTTAAAATCAATGCACAACTATCAAATCAAAAATCTAGTTGTAAATAAAACACGTCCATTAAGTCAGGTGGGGCTTTTAGATTAAGAAAAAAACAAGTAGGTACTCAAGCCCCACCCGAGCACCCGACTTCAATAGACGTATTTTATAACAATGATAATGCGTTTTTAGGTAGATCTCGTGGTTTGAATATTATATCTTGCTTTAGAGGTAGCGTAGGATTTTGAAGTCGGTTTTTTATTTTTTAAATTAATTTTTAGTTGCCTCACTTTTGACAATGAGCTTTGTTGGGAACTATCGTTTCAGGTGTTATTATTATAAATATTTAAGTAGGTACCTTCATATTATCCAGTTTACTCACCAAAAATGATGTGTCTTCTTTCTCATTGTCTAAAGGTTTACTAGAAACTCCAAATGGCCAAAAATCCGAATGAGGCATCAACGTAGTTTTATATTTAAAACTTTTAATATCATTTAATAAATCTTGTGTAGGAAATACTTCTAAATATTTATAAACAAATAGGTATAAAAATATTGACGAATTATCTACCGATTCTCACGCCTTTCAGTATCTATAGAGCAATGTCCGCAAATGACGCATTTGACATTTTGTTTTCAGAATAAAAAAAAGTTTGAATAGAGTTATTAGCAAAGCAGCAACATACAAAAGAGTTTCATTATAACTTTTTAGGATCTCCTCGAGGTCCGGGTTGCGTATACCTACTTATAGGTACAAAGGTGGATGCAAGATCACTGACCTCCATTATACAAGTACGCTGTATAATGGAAGTCAGTGATGCAAGATGCAAATGCAACACAGACAGTAACTGCTCTGTATCGCACGCAGCCACTATTTATTTTACCTCTATTTATATTATACGGCGGGCTGATTATCTAATTAGAAACCACCCTAGCGACCGGTTGCAGTTCATAGATGATAGTGATCCATTGCTACTTCTTTTTGGATTAAAAAAAAACATACCAAAGAAAAGTAGCAATGTATGTGGAATGAAACCGGTCGCTAAATAGTTTCTTTTTAGATAATCCGCCTGCTGATTACCGGCCAAAAGGCAAAACATAAGTTTTTCTTCAATAAATCATTATTCTGGTAGATTTTTTCCACCTAATCATTTTTTATTAAGGCACCAAAGCTGTAGCACCGTTTCACATTTGTGTCAAAATGAATGAAAAGACAGACTTTTTGAACTCAATTGAAATCAAGTACAGTGGTGCTACAGCTTCGGTGCTATAAATAATAAATGCTAAGGCGGACAAAATCTATCAGGATTTGCTTTTTGGGCGACTTTTTTACATTTGTGCCAAAATATATGAAAAGTCAGACTTTTTGAACTTATTTAAAATCTTCTATAGCGGTGCTACAGCTTCGGTGTCATAATAAGAAATGCTTAGGTGGACAAAATCTATCAAAATAAAGCACTTTTGCTTTTTGGCCGGCACTTTCACATTTGGACCAAAATGGATGATGTCCTTTGACAATGCGGTATAATTTGGATTATCTTGAAATAATTCCGGGAGATGGGAGATTTTAGTTTTCATGGTAAGATTCCGGAGACTCCCGGAAATCCGGGAGAGGTGGCTACCCTGATCAGCGATCGCAGCCGCGTCCGTATGATAAAAAAGTATTATACCTTGGCGCCAATTAGTGAAAACGAGGGGCTACAAGTTACAACTTATTATTATTATTATTATTGATACAATCACGGTATTCACACACATGAGTAAAAAACCATAAACATAATATTCCACTGGAATAGACGTAGGGGAAACTGGGAACACTTGATCCCCCCTTTTAATTTTGGCCTACAAAATCAGTATTATGTCCTAGATTGGGAATGTGTTTGAGCCAAAATATTAAGAAGTAACCTGTCCACGTTTCCAAAACAGTAGAAAAAACGGCTTAAGTTAATAAATGTAAATAATAAACGACTAAAACGAAAAACCCAGAATTTTACCAAGTGTCCCCGTGTATGGGAGACTTGATTACACCCCAAGGGAGACTTGATCAGGGGGGATCAAATCTCCCATACACGAGGACACTTTAGTTTAGGTGGTCAAGTGAACGTGAGCATAAATAGAGTAGATTCTCTAAATATGGACCACCTATCGTTTTTATTGAATAAAACAATTAAGTTGTAAGCCAAATCAGTCTTTACTAATTAGTAGGGCGGTAAAACAAGGTTTGAGGTTAGTTTTCGCACAAGTCATCACGGAAATACGAAAATGTGGTATCTATGCATTCAGTACGATACCCTGATCACAAATATATCAGATGACAAGTGCGAAAATGGTGGGGGTAGAAACTGTGACGTCATAAAGTTTTCAGTACAAAGAAATTTTTTTTTCATACTCTGTGGTATATCAAATGAAAGGGCTTTGTGAGTAGATTGCGAATATATAACACACTATAACATTTTCACTACTTTGTCTAACAAATAATTAGCAAATGTCGAAAAATTTCGCAATTCAGAGGCGCCATTGAACAGGTCCAGATTAAAAACGACTGAATTGATTTTTACAAAATACATAACAAATAACTCTGCACATACTCTTTTCGAATGTCTAAAGGTAATTGACCAAAGATATTTAAAAATAAGAAAAGTACATCAGTTTTAATAACAGCATAATTTTCTACTTTTTCTAAATTCTCAGATTCCTTTACTAGAACAAGTTAGGATAAACAGACGAAGGTTTAAATAAGCAAATTTTGACACTTTAGATACTTCTTTCAAACTTAATCACTATTTTAAAATATGTTGTCTTATTAACTTCTCAAGCTTACGCGCTCACTAGACATGAAATAAAACACTTTTTAACGGATACTAGCGCGGTTTTATTGAATGTACTTTGGTATTTAGTTGGTATTTGGTTTGATTTTTGGTTTTCCCGACGTTTCGGCACCTTTGCAGCTGCCGTGGTCACGGGGGACTGAAGCTACCCGTGAGCCTACCCTCAAGCGATGAATTTTTTTAGACGTTCAGAAATTAAAATTTAACAAAATTTTTAATTATTTTATGTTGATTTATAATTCATCATCATCATCATCATATCAGCCGCACGACACCCACTGCTGGGTATAGGCCTCCCCCAAGGATTTCCACGACGATCGGTCCTGCGCTTCCCACATCCAGTGGCTTCCGGCAATCTTCACCAGGGGCCCTACCGCCCAAGTGTCGTCGACTTCGCCGTCGGCTTCATTTGACAGAAGGATGAGATACATTGCTACTTCTTTTTAGTAATAAAATAATATAATAAAAACATACCAAAGAAAAGTAGCAATGTATTACAACCATATGTCAAATGAAGCCGACGGCGAAGTCGAAGCTACTTGGGCGGTAGCCCCACAGATCGTCGGTCCACCTTGTCGGGGGCCTACCCACGGAGCGTCGTCCGGTGCGCGGTCGCCATTCCAGAACCTTTCCGCCCCAACGGCCATCGGTTCTTCTCGCTATGTGTCCAGCCCACTGCCACTTTAGCTGAGCAATCCTTCGAGCGATGTCGGTTACTTTAGTTCGCCTGCGGATCTCCTCATTTCTGATTCGATCACGCAGGGAAACGCCGAGCATGGCTCTCTCCATCGCACGCTGGGTGACCTTGAGCCTCCTTATGAGACCCATAGTTAGCGACCACGTTTCACTGCCGTAAGTCATCACTGGCAACACACACTGGTCATAGACTTTCGTCTTGAGACACTGAGGTAAATCGGACACGAAGATTTTTCGGAGCTTCCCGAATGCTGCCCATCCAAGTTGGATTCGACGAGAGATCTCCTTCTCAAAGTTGGACCTACCTAACTGGACTGCCTGTCCTAGGTATACATAATGGTCAACAGCTTCAAGTGTAGTGTTCCCAACATGAACTGGAGCGGGCACAACATGGGCATTCGACATGATTTTCGTCTTATCCATGTTCATTTTAAGACCCACTCTTTGTAATTTAATTTTATGAATTATTTAATGCTAAAAAGTGAGAGAATCTACTGAAACTACCACCATTTCATAAAATTGGGAGGCCCCTCCAAGGAAGAAATGGCGAAAGAAAGCTTGGAGAGGAAGCCGACCTCCGTCTTTTGTATTAATTTATTTATTTGCAAAAGGAACTAACAGTATCATTAGATCTTACAGTGCGTGTGAGGGGCTTTAGCTTGTGAATGATGGGGTCCCAAGCTGGTGGAATTTTCCAACCATCATCTCTATTGAAATTAGGATATTTATTTATTTCGATAGCCTCGCGGAGCATTCTGGGGATAAATCTACGTTCCCTAGCAAGGATTTGGGGTTTGTCAAATCTAATATAATGGTTGGGCCCCTCAAAGGCGTGTTCACTCACTGCAGACTTGTTATCGCGCCAATGTTTCATGTCAGCTACATGCTCTTTGACGCGGGTCCCTATGCTTCTCTTTGTTTGCCCGATGTAGGAGAGTCCACAGTCACAATCTAGTTTGTAGACGCCTACAAACTAGACGCCTACAAGCTGCAGGCGTCTACAAACTAGATTGTGACTGTGGACTCTCCTACATCGGGCAAACAAAGAGAAGCATAGGGACCCGCGTCAAAGAGCATGTAGCTGACATGAAACATAGGCGCGATAACAAGTCTGCAGTGAGTGAACACGCCTTTGAGGGGCCCAACCATTATATTAAATTTGACAAACCCCAAATCCTTGCTAGGGAACGTAGATTTATCCCCAGAATGCTCCGCGAGGCTATCGAAATAAATAAACAGACTTTTTAACGCCGACACCTTTGTATAGTATTGCTTTCTCTGTGGTGTGTGTGTGTGTTCGTCTTAAGAGCCCAGCACCCTGCGGGCTGATTATCTAATTAGAAACCACCTAGCGACCGGTTGCAGTTCATAGATGATAGTGATCCATTGCTACTTCTTTTTGGGTGCGGCACCCTGATTATCTAAAAAGAAACTATTTAGCGACCGGTTTCATTCCATATACATTGCTACTTTTCTTTGGTATGTTTTTTTTTAATCCAAAAAGAAGTAGCAATGGATCACTATCATCTATGAACTGCAACCGGTCGCTAGGTGGTTTCTAATTAGATAATCAGCCCACCGATTATCTAAAAAGAAACTATTTAGCAACCGGTTTCATTCCACATACATTGCTACTTTTCTTTGGTATGTTTTTTTTTTAATCCAAAAAGAACTAGCAATGGATCACTATCATCTATGAATTGCAACCGGTCGCTAGGTGGTTTCTAATTAGATAATCAGCCCGCCGTATAAACGTTCAAACGTGTTTGTAAACTTTACGTATTTGACAGGAGTGATTACATTCTCTATGCTTTTGTTTGCAGCAGCATGCTAAGGCAGCAGCGCACACAAGGAAATTATAAGTAGGAAATTCTAAGTAGGTACATCGTACATAATTATAATTTCCTTGAGCGCACACGTTCAAACAAATGTTTAGTTAGTCAGGGGGCTAATTGTCTAATTCAAAAATTCTGTCGCAATCGCTTTCGTTTGACAGATGGATGTGACACATTTCTGTATTTCTTTGGGAAGTTTTTATTTGTCCCAAAAAGAAGCTTCAATGTGTTACATTACATCCTGAAAGCGATTGCGATAGATTTTTAAATTAGACAATAGAAAGGCTGGTTTGACTCAAACCATTTTGATCGTTTAAAAAGGTAGTTTGAACGGTTTGTCAAACATTTACGGGTTTGAGGCACGTTTGATGAAATTTCATATTTTTGTTGTGTTTGACGCGCTGTTTGATCGTGTTCCAACGCGTTTGAACAAACTTGCCTCATATTAGTATCCTGTTTTCGTATTATTGGTTCAACTTTAAGCAAAAAAACATCATCCATTCTTAGAAAGTTTTTATAATAATCTGGTGCGGTAGCTTTTAACACTTTATGTAGATGTTCGTGTGTGAAAGAAACGGTATCTTAGTTTGTATTATTCTTTGGACCAAATTCTTTTTCATTCCTTTTTTTCTCTCGTTTTATGCAAGACATTAACGGCGATCTTTGTTAGAGCGTAGCTTGTCAGCGTCACAAGTCTAATTACGACAACGTACCGAACCAAACTATGCAGTGCCATTTGACAAATCCTTCAAACTGACATCAAACTGTTTGATCAAACATGTAAAGTTTGAGTCAAATCGTTTGACCGTCTCGGGGGCCCTTTTGCAAACGCGTTTGACAAACAAACCATAGACAAAAAACGTAGTTTTGATAATGGTTTGTTTGTCAAACACGTAGTTTTTGCTCGCAGCCGATCAAACTGTTTGACAAACAAAACACGTAATTTTTTACAAACACGTTTGAATGTTCACCAGCGGGTCTATTGGCTAAAAACAATGAAGTTCATGTTAACTGTAGTTTGACAGATGGATGTGATACATTGCTACTTGATTTTGGCACAAATAAAAAATTTTCAAAGAAAAGCAGCAATGTATCACATCTATCTGTCAAATTACAGTTAACAGTAACTTTAATGTTTTTAGCCGATAGACCCACGGGCTGATTATCTAATTAGAAACCACCTAGCGACCGGTCTCATTTGACAGATGAATGTGAAACATTGCTACTTCTTTTTGGGGTGAAAAAAAAACATACCAAAGAAAAGTAGCAATGTATATAAAATGAAACTAGTCGCTAAAACACCCTGATTATCTATGGTGTTCGTTCATTCATGGTGTGTTCTGCATTGACATCAGTGTTGTTCTTGATACGGCAATTGCCGTATTCTACGGTAATCCAGATCGAATTTGACTCGAGATACGGCACCATTTTATAACGCTGTCCATACAAATACGGCAATTTTCATTGCCAAAATTGGTGTATTTTTCGAAAATACGGCAATTATTTAGGATTTTTGGTGTTTTACGGCAATTTTTGAGTGTGAATACGGCAATACTAAATTTGCCAGGAACAACACTGATTGACATGAATTGGTCAGTGTGTGTTCTGTGTTCTCTGTTCTTTCTGTTCTGTGTTGTGCATATTTTATTTTAGAAGTGTTAAAAATTAGTGATAAAATTTATTTCGTAAAATGAAATTCGCCAACTTATACGTGGAACTCCACTATGTACCTAATTCAATTATTGACATAGTTATTGGGTCTTGCTAACGAATAAATTGTGAGTATTGTAGCTACAACAAGACGGTCTCAAATACTTATACAGCAGGCTATCCTCGCGTAGTCGCTCAAGATTATCAGCACTGAATATTTTTTCCCCTAATTTATCATTAAATCATCATCAAACAGACAACTTCCTTCAATCTTGCACACCAGATTCATATTGCTTTCTCTGTGACTAGATTTCAATGTACCTACCTAATTTGTATGTGTCGTCACGTCATCCCTATCCTGACCAGCATCCTAGGGTGTCCTGGGTTCTTTTCCATTTTTTGTATTCTTAATTTCTGGATATTCTTAACAAACATACTTATTTTGCTTACCTCCTATAGCTCAAATTGCTGCATATCTTTACCAGCTATCAAATTATGCAAAAATAAAAACAATCATCACAATGATAGAAGCTGGGGCCGATTCTCGAGTTGGTTATAGTCATGGCATACTGCATGCTGATAATCCTAGCAGTATCGAAAAGTGGAATCCCAAAATGGATACTTCCATATTTATCGCAGACAATCAGCAAACAATAACACAGAAAAATATTTTAAGGGTAAGACTTAGTTGCTAATTGTTATTGATGCATATTTTAACCTAACCATAAAATTTACTGAAATGCTTAAACTTTTTTGTAAATAATCGGTGCCAAAACCCAAAGGTCCCTATAGTGATTAAAGAAGGTCTCAAGTATCAGTCCCATTTCTATTGAGAATCTCCATTAAGAGCCTGTAGTGATTTTGCCGCTGACTGCAGCGCTCTCACTAGCACATTTTATGTTTTCTTAAAATTTCTTAAATCTGAGTGCGTAATTGAAAAATGTTTCTCGGCCACTTTTCGCAATACAAGATTATACAGACATAATAAAATATATTTCATTTTTTTTTGCTAAAGTACAAAAAGTTGTGGTTTCAAACAGTTATTTGAACTGGCAAATATGATACCTAGTTGTACTTCAGTAACTCAAAACTGAAATATATGTTGAAATGTCTGTAATCTTATATTGGGAAAAGTGGCCGAGACACATTTTTCAATTACGCACTCAGATTTAAGAAATCTTGAGAAAACATGAAATGTGCATGCGAGAGAACGGCAATCAGTGGCAAAATCGCTACGGGCTCTTAATGTTCAAAGTGGTAATTCCCACAATTACCATTACGTTTTATATAAATCACGGTCAACTCAATCAAATCAATGGTTATAGTGGGACTGATTGAGAAAAAAGTGTAGTCTCAGTGTTATCATGCAATGGGTAATGGGATAAGTGGGACCGTCCCGGTCTTAAACCAGGTGCGGTCAAAAAGGGGAGGGGTCACAGGGTACATGACCTCCCCCCCAAAATCGTAACTGCGCCTTTCTCAAAGTATATGAAGTAATGTTTCCATTGTTTAGGATTAGCATTTAGATTTCTCTGCTGTTAAACTTTCAAAACATAATGATATTGGTGGTTTCAGAGGTGGAATCGTCTGTCACGCCTGCAAAGGTCATTAGTTTACGCATTTCTGCTGATAATTATTACTGTATTCGTATTATTTTATTTATCAAAATATAGCAATGAAGTTAATAAGGATGAAATAAAAAAAGTTATTCAAGTGAGTACCTATTTCCATATTATATTTCAATTAAGTACTTACTAATGTCTTTTATAGGGTGGTACAAAAAAGTGACATCAAAAATTTTTTTTTAAATACATCTATGTTCATTCGAAAATACCCCATGTAGGTAATAATAATAACATGTTTAATAATATAATGAATGATAATATTTTGATAGAAGATTAATAAATAATTAGTAAGTTGCAAAAAGAGATGAAGAGCTCGGGGGCGCAGTGGTCTAGCGCCTGGCCCAGCAATTGCGCAGGTTAAGCAACGTTCACAAAGGTCGGTCAAGGGATGGGTGACCAAAAATTTATTATCTCGAGCTCCTCCGTGCTTCGGAATGCACGTTAAGCCGTTGATCCCGGCTGTATTTGCAGTGGTGGGTTATGGCCCGTCCTCCTTATCCACCCATAAGGAAGGCCTCTGCCCCAGCAGTGGGGACATTAAAATGGCTGATGGACAAGTTGCAAAAAATAACAAAAATCTTAATTGACAATGGTGTCAAATCAAAAGGGCTGTCAAAAAAGCATGGCTCAACTAAAACAGGACTAAACTAAAATTTTGCATTCTCTTTCCGTATCGAAAAGACAAGAACAGAATACTAAAAAAAATAAGTTCAGCCCTGTCAATTTAGTTTATGTGTCCATCTGAACGGAATCGACACCAATGCTATTAATGATAACAATTTAATTGGAATCATCAAGTAAGTAGCTCCAGTAGTATAATGACTAATGTAATTGACGATTCCCTACTTGTTGTTGATTATACAATATGAAATAGCTTATTTGGATTTTTTTAATTATTAAAAACATGACTGCACTAGTTACCCAAAAACAAACGAAAAAAAGTGTCATTGTAGTCGGGGTACCGTTCTGTGGAACAACTTTTTCATCAAAGAAGACTGCCATAATTTTTTTTTCAAAAACTGCACCATTGTCACTGGAATAATGTAAGGATTCTAACGATACCCCACATATCCAAATCTATTCAGGCATTTAGATGTTATGGTGGAATATAAAAACTTACAAACATGAAACCCTGACTGAACACAATACACTCTTTCTTTTGGGCAGTTGTGTAAAAAGCTATTATGCCAAATATTATAGAGGTTGACAAATATTGAATGAATTCTTCGAGAAACTGCCTTAAAAGACCAGGGGCCCTATTTTTGAATCGCTAGACAGGCGTCGAGCGCTCTTTTCGAGTGATTTTCGTTCGACATATGACTCAAAATAATGGGATGTCGAACGAAAATCAGTCGAAAAGAGCGCTCGACGCCTGTCGATGTCGAGCCATTCAAAAATAGGGCCCCTGGTCTTTTAAGGCAGTTTCTAGATATCTATCTTCTAGATCTTCTAGATCAACGCATTTTCTGTATAAAAGCTGTAAAATGATTAGCCACAATTGGTCACAACAATAAATTATGAATGAGTAGTCTTAATACCAACATAACTTTCCTACTAACTTTGTATTGTTATAATCATTTCTATTTTTTTACTTTAAGGAACCTTTAAAAAATGTGTCTCTAGTCACTGAATCTCCTGCCATAGTGGTCAAAATGTTCAAGACTATTGTAGAGAATGAATTCAATGAGAGGCCTGCGTTTACAGGTGAGGTTTTTTAGTAGGACACATTTACTAGACCACAAACGATTGTTGTTAACTAGTTGGCAGTACTGCTGTTTGTATTTAACTGTGCAAATACAATTGTTCCATTGTGTTTGATATTGCAAAAAGAAAACAGAAACAGTGTTTTGTTGAAGTCAGCGCCACAATTATCTGAACATCCAAAATAGCCAATCATTTGAAAAAACAACCTTATCTTAAGACATTAAGGTGCACTTTCTTGGCAGAACATCCTTAATGTTTTTTTTTTAAATAAGGTAGATTTTTTCTTTTCTATTTGAACTTGAACCAATTTTCACTCAATATTTTATCAATTCAGGCCCAGGAAATGCGAGGCAATATGCTGTCGTGCAGAGTTTTAAACATGCTTGGAGAGGATACAAAGAACATGCTTGGGGTCATGATAACCTGAAACCTGTGTCAGGCATGGCATCAGACTGGTTTTCCCTCGGGCTAACCATAGTTGACGGGTTAGATACTGCTTACATTATGGGCTTAAATGAAGGTTTGTAAATTATTATTTTAATGAAAGTATCTCAACCTGTTACTTGCCCGTGGTCCCAGTCTTAAGTTCCCCTTGGGGTACCACGAGCAAATATTTTAACCTGTGGGGTACCACGGATGATAAATATATATCTGAAAAGGAGATTGTTATTCAGAGGGTTCCACAGGCAAAAATATTTGCCATGGGAACTTAGAATGGAGAACCACGGGCGACAAGGGGAGCAAAGGGAACTTTGACTGGGGGACCACGGGCAAGTAATAATAAATAATATAAATAAATGCTTGGACAATTTCACACAGCGCCATCTAGCCCCAAACTAAGCAAAGCTTGTAATATGGGTGCTAGACAACTGATATACTACTTATATACTTTTTAAATATATACTTATTATGCATAGTAACACCCAGACCCGTCACAGAAATTAAAATTCATCATTTCAATTTCTGCCCGGCCGGGAATCGAACGCGGGACCTCTTGCGTGGTAGGCGGCATGTTGACCACTGCACTCAGGTCGGCGAATTTGATATGACAATACGAATGTCTCAACATTTGATAACTTGATATGTTTTAGAATTCGAGGAGGGTAAACAATGGATTAGGAAGCATTTGGTGTTCACTAAAAATAAGGATGTCAATTTCTTTGAAGTAACTATAAGAGTCCTCGGTGCGTTGCTCACTAATTACCACTTCACGCAGGATGATATGTTCCTTATTAAAGCCGTAAGTTTTATTGTGACTTCTTTATATTCACTTTTTCATGAGATTTTGTTTTGTTGTTAAGAATATTTTGATTTGTTTACATATAAATTAGTTTGTCAACAGGCCTATTGCCCAACTTTATTGAAATAGTATCCTGCGCCCGCGACTTCGCGTGGACAGTACCTTTTGCCCGCGACTTACGATGAGGCGACCATTAAATGATCTCCTTAGACTCTTAAGGCTTAGAGTATGAAAGCTAGTAAAACGGAGAGTTCAAGCTTTTTCCCTGGTTCTACCCATCCGAATTAGATAAAACTTGGCTTAGATTTTGAGTTGAACCCCAAGCTAGCAAACTTTGAAAATCCCATCAAAATTCGTTCAGCGGTTTGTGCGTGATTCGCGCACATACATTTAGAATTTACAGTTTTATTATATTGTCTAGATATACTTAGATATAGATGGTACTGATACCTGTCCTAGTGGGCCCAGTCGACTTAAGAGACATTCTGGTCTTATTACAGAAAGATTTAGGCGAGCGTCTGATGGCTGGTTTCTCGTCCCCATCTGGCATTCCATATTCAGACGTGAATCTCGGCACCCGGACTGCTCACGCACCGGAATGGTCCCACTACAGTACTACTGCGGAAGTCACCACGATACAACTTGAGTTCAGGGAACTTTCGAGAGCCTCTGACAATCCTGCTTTTGAGGTGAGAGACGGATACATCTCTTTAGTAAACCGCACTCTATATTCGATAATCCGAATATTTAGTTACTAGCTGATGCCCGCGACTTCGTACGCGTAGACTTTGACTCCGGCGTATGCATATAAATATGTACTAATGTAGTTACATAAAAAAAATACTTGTAGCTGTGTTATAATGTTAAAAGTTAATAATTTTATTTTATGTTATATTTAATATTGTAAACATGTAAACACAGTTTGAAAAAAATCTTTATAAACTATGTTCTGAGTCTTTCCTTCGGGAGCCAATATGAAAAGACCTGAAGCGTTACTAACCCTGAAATAAGTCACATAAAGTTGGCCATGCGAAAAGCAGCAGTCCTTAGATCGACACCAGCGGCTTTAAGCGTCTGACCCGTATTTAGGCAAGTTAATATTAAAAAGTAGACACAAACTGTTACCGCCTTCACCACGTGGGTACTCCCAGGTACTCCCAGCTTATGTTATTTATTATGCTTATGCTGCTATTTAAGCTTCGTACAGACTGAGGCGAATTCCGCGCGAAATTCGCGAGTGCGATCACGTAACTCAAAGCGATAGCCATAGCAATAGCCATTGTCAAAGAAATTGCTATGGCAATGGCTATGGCTATGGCAATTGCTTTGAGTTACGTGATCAAAATCTGTCAAAATGAGCGACGCGCGCGATTCGCTCGCCTCAGTCTGTACGAAGCTTAAATGCTATTTATGATTATGCTAAACAACTTTAACCTGATCTCATAGATTTCCACATCAGATGATCTTCGTTTTTTTGTAAACACATGTTTATGCAAATAAAGTAAACTTGGTTCTGCATCAGGTATTTCAGATCTTCGGTTTTTATACCTCAACAAAAATACTCATCAGGCTGAACAAATTTTGCTAAGGTGGCTTTTTATATTTTGTTACATTCGAATCCGTGCAGTATTTCCGGAGATTAGCGTGTTCAAACAGACAAACGAACAGTCACACTTTTTTAAATTCTCAGTCTATTACTTTGAAGTGGGTCATAACATAACTGTTAAGATCTGATTACAGACACCGGACAGGTAAAGGTGAAACTATAAAAAAAAGCTTGCAATAATAAATTCTAAAATACAATATGTTTTTATAGATTTTTAATATAGATTTCTTATCCACCGCGCTCGCCGCGGAAGCAAGACGTAGTCAAACAGCAGAGTAATTGCAAGCGAGATAGAAAACAAAAATTACCTTAAATTTCAAAACCCACTAGATATAATAGGTCTTTACCTATGAAATTGCCGATTTGTATGGAGATTTTTCAAGAAGTTGCATTTTTCATAATAGCATTTTCTTTGTTCATTTAACAACCATGAACACTCATGTAACAAAACTTTTATGTACTAATGTTTGAACACTATGCTAACTTATTTCCATTTAAGATAAGCGAAAAAATAAGTTTTGGTTAAGTTACAACCCCTTCGGTCACCCTTTTTTTTGCTCACAAAAAAAGAGTCACTTTCAAGATCTTTTTTTTAATGTCACGAAATCTAGAATATGGACTTTATTTTTACTGATAGTTAACTATCATGATCATAATTCGATGTAATATTCACGATTTTGTTAAAATTTTAAATTATAGAAGTTATTATTTTCTCTGTATGTGACAAAATATCGGCAATTTCATAGGTAAAGACCTTATATTTGGCAATTCGTGTCGGCAACATTAAGCAACATCGAATATATGGGGTAATTTGTAGAAATATTGCCGCAACTATAGTCGGCTTGGCTTAAAAAAATTCATGGCCCTCCATACAGCTTCACTAATTGCTTCTTGTAAGACATTATTATCGGATCATAGACACTCAATAGTGGTCGTTCTACGAGCTCAATATAAATTGAATACCGCAAATCGGTGTACAGTATAGCCGTTTGGTACACGTACTTGAGGTGAAAACAAAATTTTGGACCCGCAGTTCTTAAAAATTTATGTATGGGAAAAAATAAAAAATAAACTAAATGTAAATATTTTCAAAATTGCTTTCTTGAGGTTAGATATGAGAATATTACATATCATTTGAGGTATATATTATAAAAAATAATTAAACCATATTGTATCTGTACTGTAGGAAATTAAGATGAGGGCGCAACTGTCAGGGCACTAATCGTCTTGAGATTAATTTTAATAAACCCTATATTCTTCAACCAGGACGCAGCAGCAGCGGTGTCCGAGAAGATTCACCAGCTGCCTAAGAAGCACGGTCTAGTGCCGATCTTCATCAACCCCAACACTGGCCACTTCCTGCCGCACGCCACGGTCACGCTCGGCGCTCGAGGAGACAGCTATTACGAGTACCTACTCAAACAGTGGCTGCAGACCGGGAAAACTGTCAATTAGTAAGTTGAATAAAACAATTTTTAACGGATACTAGCGCGGTTTTATTGAAAGCACTTCTGGTCTGGTCACGGGGGACGGCAGCTGCAAAGTTGCCGAAACGTCGGGAAACCAAAAATCAAACCAGATACCAACTAATTACCAAAGTGCTTTCAATAAAACCGCGCTAGTATCCGTTAAAAATTGTTTTATTTCATGTCTAGTGAGCGCGTAAGCTTGAGAAGTGAATTAGTAAGTTGATTATGATCTAGTCGGACTGACTACTGCTGGGGCGTCGCCAAAGGGGAGCAGGGAGGGGCAGCTGCCCCCTTCTCTAGGAATTAAAACAAATTTAGCCAACTGCAAAGTAACCAAGGCTTGACCATCAGCCCCAGTTCCCCAGGTCCCCACTGCTGGGGCAGGCCTTCCTTATGGGTGGATAAGGAGGATGAGCCATAAATGTTTGATTCATCAATTTCAAATTATGGATCAAAGCCTAGCATTCTGTTTTATTTTACAGTGTTACCCCTATTTGATTGCTTGGCGGATTTTTAAGTCAATATTTTATGATGCTTGGCGAATTCAAAACCTGATAATACATTTTATTCATTATCGAAACTCTAACTAACTAGTTGATAGATTATTTTCTAATGAATAGGTACTGCTTTCGGACATATCTACTTAATAGTCGCTGTGCGTAATTAAATATTGCGAAATATATTTTTTTAATGACTAGCACACTTTATTGTATTTATATACTTACTAAAATGCTTCGTGGTCTTAGCATGTTTAAAAAAGCAATTTTTTATTTATAAATATGGCAGAAAAAACGGGGTTTAAAACGGAAGCAAAAAACAGCAAATATATCAATTACAAAATTTTGTTTGAAATAGTTGCCCCGGAAGCTAAATTGATTCATCAATGCTCATGTTTATTTGTATATCTGTGGTGTCGGATTCCACCGCCTTGATAAACTTAATCATACAGTATAATGTTACACGATGAGGCCATAAATCATTTTATTTTGAATAAATTTTAGATAAGTTTGTATGCTATCATAATATTTTTAAAATGCAGCGATCTAATTCTGACTACGTGCGCTTTCGCCACGCTGCTAGCGAAATATTGTAAAGAATTATGAGTTATTATATCTCTTTACATAATTATTCGTGTTTTAAGGACAATGTAGTATTGTGTGTAGGACAATAAATTTATATATTAGTATGCAAACACTGTTTAATATATTTTGACACTACTGACAAGCTTCAGCGACATAAAACAATAAAGCAAAGCTGCTGTTTCTGCTAATGCTTGACACGGCTTGTTCGAAGCTACATTTATTTATTGTTTCCCATTTCATTCTTAATAATGCAACTAAATGTAAATCGATTCCACAGAATCAATATCGATAAGCCCGATCGCGAAGCCGGGAACATTTTGTACAAGACCCATCTATATTTATATCTGTCGCTCGCGCGCTAACATATTGCCGTTGCGCTCGCAAAGGTCGAGGTCATAGCATCTGTATGAAATTTCTCCACTGCCTGTACAAAATACATAACTGATAGTTTAAAAATACATATTTCTAAGATCTCTAAGTTTGCTACTAGTGCCATCACTAAAACAACTAAACTGACAATGCTTCTGGAAAACTGCTCATTGATGGTGTAGGTATATTAATTAACACCATCAATGAGCACTATAAACACTGTATATGTTGACTTGGCGTATAGGGCCCGTCCGTTGACACTTTTTAGGGTTCCGTACCAAAATGGTAAAAAAGGAACCCTTATGGTGTGATTCAGTCTGTCTGTCTGTCACAGCTGGATATCTCGAAAACTACTAATGGTATTAGATTAGTTTGAGATGACATTTGCCCAACTATTTTGCAAATAAGAAATAAATAAAAAAATAAATATCTTTTTTACAACAGGGACTGAAAAGGCGTCTTAAAAATTTGAAGTGGAGCTACTAGGGCATGTGGGGTATCATATAAAAGAGCACCGTTTGCACGTTTTCAATCATTTTTTCTTTTTGTTTTAGGCCGCATAGTTATCGATTTATAATGAAAAACGTAAAAAAAAACCGTTCCCCCTCTTATCTCCGAAGTTTGCAAAGAGAAAAATCTGAAATAATTCTATGTCAAAGTCAAAGTCAAAGTCAAAATTAGCTTTATTCAAATAAACTTAATTATTAAGTACTTTTGAATCGTCTATATTTTCCTACCACCCGTTCAAGACTTTTTTAACTGACAAGAAGAACGGGCGCAAGAAACTTATCAGCTTTAATAGCAATAAGTAATGATATTTACAAACTTAATATATCGTTACCAGATAATTACAACAGGGTGACAGGATTATTGGCAACAAACATAGACTTATTATATTACTATCATTGGCAACAAAGTACTTACAGTAGTTATGTGTTACATCATTTCCACGCATTTTGATCTTTAAGATAATCGTCTACTTTATAATAACCTTTACCCATGAGCGTTTTTTTAACATGGTTTTTAAATTCGTCGTAAATTAATTATGGTAACTCGAAGCCCAAAAAGATATTTTGGGCTTCGAGTTACCATTATAATAGTTAAAGACCGGATTATATGTAACATAAAAAGCCCAAAATATGCATGCAAATATGCAAGAAGTATAGCTAAAATAAAATATGCACGAAAATCCATAAAAAGGCATATTTTGGATGGATTTTCGTGAAATAACAAAAACCGCATCATGAAATAACAAAACCGCCAAGTGCGAGTCGGACTCGCGCACGAAGGGTTCCGTACCAAAAAACGACAAAAAAAAAATCGCGTTTGTTGTATGGGAGCCCCCTTAAAAATCACGTTTGTTGTATGGGAGCCCCCTTAAAAATTTGTTTTATTCTGTTTTTAGTATTTATTGTTATAGCGGCAACAGAAATACATCATCTTTGAAAATTTTAATTGTCTACCTGTTGTCGTTATTAATATCGAGCAAAAAACGGCAAAAAATCACGTTTGTTGTATGGGAGCCCCCTTAAATATTTATTTTGTTCTATTTTTAGTATCTGTTGTTATAGCGGCAACAGAAATAAGTACATCTGTGAAAATTTCAACTGTCTAGCTATCACGGTTCATGAGATACAGCCTGGTGACAGACAGACAGACGGACAGCGGAGTCTTAGTAATAGGGTCCCGTTTTTACCCTTTGGATACGGAACCCTAAAAAACGTATTTAAGGTATTTTTATGTTTAAAAAGGTATTATTACTCAACGATAACAATCGTTTTTTCCAAAAAAATTAATTACAAAATATATTTGACATTGAAATTTATATTAAAAAATGTATACAACTAACTTAGATTATTTATATGTCTAGATAGAGTCTTAGGCTTTTGACGTATTAAACAAAACAGGCCAACTTTTTTAAGATGGTGTGTATTTTAGCATCATCGCGTCCAAAGAGTATTGTAATAAAAACTATGGCCGGCTCACACTACTGACAATGTGTGCGTGTTTTGGTCACCCAACTGTTGGGTGATATTTTTTTCGACGCTGTCGTAGCTTCGACTGTCTATCTTGATATATAAATAATCTAAGACGACTAAGTAATGTTCCAAATGTTCTCTTATTAACATGTAATAAGCGAAAAGAACCGTTCGACGTCCACTGAGGTGATTGGGCAAAATTTAAATTTGGGTGCCATGTTTGGACATGTTAGACATGAGAGATGATCGAGATCGAGCGTAAATATGCATGATTTTAATTTTTATTGCTGAAATATGCAACTACCGCTGAAAAGGGGTAAAATATGCAAATGCTTAGTTATTCCATTTGATTACAGCTACCTGGACGATTATATGACGGCGATTGAAGGCGTTCGAGAGTTTTTGGCGAAACGTTCCTCTCCTAATAAGTATCTCTTCATCGGAGAACTGTCGGCAGGGTCTGAAGTGAGTGATTCTAATTCCTCTGTCTATGGCCGTATACAGAGAGAAAGCAGGTTGACGCAGGTTGCTATACTAAAATGGACCTGTTCCCCGCGCATTATATTATATTTTCGCTATACTAAAATGGACCAGCGCTTACCTGCGCTGGTCCATTTTAGTATAGCGAAAATATAATATAATACGCCGGGATAAGGTCCATTTTAGTATAGCAAACTGCCTCAACCTGCGTCAACCTGCTTTCTCTCTGTATACGGCCTATGTCAGGGGTGCCCATACCACAGAATATATATAAGTACTACCGTACAGAAAGGAAACTCTCAGCCCCGCCCCACAATCAAAGTTCGTATGCCGAATCGTGTGCGAATTTAGTCGTGTTTGTCACGTTAACTTATTTAGATATTCAAAGCAATGCGTCGTAACTTTATTAACCAAAAAGTTCGAATTATGAATTGAACGCCGCTCATACAGTACAAACTGCACGGTAGCCCTAGACTTACACACACAGTTAAACGTGTACAAAAACGTCTTCTGACGTCACCTGGGGCCGTACCGGCTAACGAATCGATTATCGAAAAGTCTGCCGAGTTTCAACTTAAAACAGAAAAATCAAAGTAAGGAATTTCGTCTTGTACTTTCTGTTGACGTAATTTGGAAGCTATCGATGTTCGTGTGGCATCATGAATTGGGGTTCGCCATTTTGGCCTAATTGAGGCTCGATTTATCTGTTTTAATTTGAAACCCGACAGACTTTTCGATAATCGATTCGTTAGCCGGTACGGCCCCTGTTCCTAACGGCGCGGTTGTATGGAGTGTCCGGAGTGTGGCCATACTTTTTCTTAAGGACTTGGACTGGCAATAATTTATGATCAAGAGATCGACATTTTGAATGTTTAACCCACCAAATATTTATCACTAATAATTTTAGCTACCGGCGATCGGCCGGTCGATCGTGATCGACTGTATGGGCCTCTGGTATATGTCCTCGTTTATGGAGTCGTGGGGCGTTGCGTCGCGAGCGGCGCGTCGGATTTTTTTCCGTTTACGGGGTTACGGGGTTCCGTTTACGGGGGTATTTTTACGCTACGCCCCCCTAGTGGGACGCTTCGCACTGGTTGGGAACCCATGATTTATAGAGGCTGCGCGTGCAGCGGTCCATGTCATTGCAAGCGTAAACACAAACATATGGCAATAGGCTGTTTGACTAATTTTGGAAAACCATTTTAAATTATTCCTTATTACATAATAAACACATTGATATTGCAGGAAAAATCAATGTATTTCAATAGAAAAATCAATGTTAAAGATTGAAATTTCAAAACTGGGCTAAAAACGCTATAGCGCTGGTCACGTGTCCTGTTGACGTCACACGCAAGTAAGCATTGTAATAACCTTAGCCGTTTGACAGCCAATATCGGATCCTTAGTCTATGGTCGTGTCAAATGCCCGAAGCCTTATTTACTTGCGTCTGACGTCATCAGCCTTCTGAAGGCGTTTTCGCCACAGAAAAAATCAATTATTATTGCATTTTTCTAGGTGAAATTAATCAATTAATAGACTTAATTATTTTATATTATAGATAGTTGAATATGTTTTTTTTATGAATATATTATCTGATAGAATAACCACAATTTGTAGTATATTTTCAATTTTGTCAAATACCCTATGGTGCCCGCCGCGGGTGCCTGTACTCTTCACGCCCCGCGTCTCCATAAAGCTAGGGTTTCCTAGGATAGCAGTGCCGTCATATTACGGCCGTAATATAGCGGCGTTGAATGTTGTCTATGTAAACAATACGGCGCCGCCATATTGTTTACATAGACAACGTTCTACGCAGCTAAATTACGGCCGTAATGTGACGACAGGGTGAATCTCCGTTATTTCTTACTTCCTGCGTCATTGTCGGCGACTCAATTTTTTTTAAATCCAATGCATCACAAGGAACAAATCAAAAATATGCAAATTAATACATTTTATTATTGTACTCTAAATAATTGTTGGCATATTTTTGATTTATTCCTTGTGATGCATTGGATTTAAAAAAAAAATCGAGTTGCCGATAATGACGCAGGAAGTAAGAAATAACGGATATTATCCTAGCCGGCACCGTCACGTATGTTGCCATACATTTGTGTTGACGCGTGCAATGTCGCGGGCCGCTGCACGCACCGCCTTTCTATAAACGGAAGGAATGTCTGACGCCACACCGCACGCGACGCCCGACGCGTTTTATAAGGTACACAATAAGAACTCGAACACAACACAACAGTAGGTTTTATAATAATATTATAATAGGTAAAACCTAAAAGACAGCAGTAAAAACCAAGAATTAGTTTAATCTGCATTATTAATTAAATTAAAGTGAATTGGCTTTGGTTAAAAAATAAAAGGTATTTTTTTTATATTTTTTTTCTACAGATTAGGCCAATTTAAGAAACTAATTTGAATATTTTATCATTTGGTCCCGTATTTATTTTTTTATAAATATATTTGCCGAGCGGATATGGTCAACCGGAATGACGTCATTAGTGGCATGAAAGTTTAAGAAGGAAAACCTTTGCCATCTACTTATAGAAAAAGAACGGCCAAGTGTCATTACCTGTCATAATGACTTTATGGTTGTTTGTAAACAAATAAGTTATAGTTAATATTTCTTCTATTTTATTCATTTAATCCAGTTGTGACGGTTCTAACCTACCTTCTTAATTTGCCGCAATAATTTTTGAGGTGGTAAAATTATAATAAAAATGCTTACCAGTGGAAACTCAGCTGAAAAACTTTGTAAAAACTGACACGCCCAATTTACCCAAATTGCGAAATGTATTGTATGTATTGTGTCTATTTTGGATGTAGGCTACATGGATAAAATTGTAACGATTGCTTGTGGACTGATAAATTTGCAGGATAACATAATAAACATTGTGAAAATATGTGCATACTTTATTTCTATTTACAAACATTTAATAGTAGGGATGTGGAAAAAAATACGAGATGAGTTCATCGATATTTTTCGGGCGATATTAAATACTCTGATATATCGATAGTTGTTTTTACAATAATTTTTCCAAAACATTTTTTTGTAATTACGTATGGTTTCTAATAGTCGACACTATTTTGTAACTGGAACATTTTGTTTTTTTCCAACTTTTGAGTCTTAAAAATCATCGTAAAATTCGTCAAATCGAGCCAAAATTTCGCGTAGGGGTTTATTTTGCTATTTTTTATGTTTTACAATACCTTAAAATTTGAATCCATTACTTAGTCATCTTCCCATTTCATCCCATTTTTTTCTGAGAAATATTACCTATATCGATATTTTTTCACTTCCAACTTCCACCATCCCTAATGCCAAGTTCATTGTCAAAATTGTCTTTGCCCTTTTTTCTTTTTATTTATTATGGCTGGGGGATCTGTATGTGATGACGTCATATGAAGGTCATTTGAAGGTTAAAGCTTTTTATTGAATATTATAAATATCTTTAAAAATATAGACTTATTTTTAAATTTAATTAGTAGACACTGTACCGAAAGCTTATTCCTCGAAATGGTTTTGAGATTTCCAGTCATGTTCAAAAAGTTATCAAAGCCAATTGACAGAATTGACAGATCATAATTCATTAGGTATAATGGTTGCGTTCCATCCATTAATATACTAATAATTTTCAATCTTTCAATTTTAGAATAATAACACCTAGTTGGCGAGTCCTTGTATGTAAAGTGAGGCACTGGGGACAGGCCTTCCTTACGGGTGGATAAAGAGGATGGGCCATAACCCACCACGCGGGCCCAATGCGGATTGGTGGGTGTTAACGACAGCAAATGCTCAAAGGACCAACGGCTTAACGTGCCTTCCGAAGCACAGAGAAGCTCGAGATAATACATTTTTGGTCACCCATCCCATGACCAACCCTTGCGAAAGTTGCTTAACTTCCGCAATCGCTGGGCCAAGCGCTAAACCATTGCGCCATCGAGCTCCTGAATGTATGGCTGATGTACAAAACTAAATCGTCGTTTTTTCCAGTCTTTCAACCCTAAAATGGACCACCTCACGTGTTTCCTGCCCGGAACGCTGGCGCTTGGCCACGCCAACGGACTGCCGGACTGGCACATGACGATGGCCGAGGAGTTGCTCTACACATGCTACCTCACGTACGCCGCGCATCCCAGCTTCCTGGCACCCGAAATCACGCATTTTAATCTGGTACGTTAAGGTTTAGGCTAGGAACTCACGGAGCGATTTCCTCCCGCGCCCGCCGCGGTTAAAGAACCGCGGTTTTATTTCAAAACTCACGAGACCGCAGGTCTGTGCGGTTACGCAGCCGCTGCGGTTGCGATTATCGCCCGCAAACTTGGCGGGTCATTATCGCAAGGCGGGCGGTTCTTTACGATCAGATTGTTGTGTACCGTTGAGTTCTAGACCCGCATTCTGGACACACACCAGAAACAAACTGTTGCGTTATACTTACTTACTTGCCAATTTTCAAAATCTTTATTTAAAATTCCACAGATTTCATCCCATGCTTTGAGCGAACGCCAAGTTCTTGTACTTATATTCATCTATGCTCTTATTCCATAGAACTGGCCTTTCTTGCACCAAAGTAATTAGTGAAATACGTCACAACGCCACGAACAAGTAATAAATAAGTCACTGCAAAATGTAGCTACCCTCCACCGGCCACCGCGATCGCCCGCCTTAGTAGGCTAAGTTCATATGACCGCGCGGTCCCGGTAAAGAAATGTAGCAGTATTCCAACTCGGCCCTGTCCTTGAAAAAACTACATAGAGACGCGCGGTACATCAACAAGCGATAGGGCCGCCCGGCTACAGTATTTATTTTCATCTAAGCACTTTCGTATCTTTCTGGTTTTGTGGCAGTACGTAATATTTTAGAATCCATATTATAGGGTTTACCTTCGCCGAGAAATTTCACGCCGCCATTCGCTCACCTGACTCACCTCACAGTCTTCATCTGAAGACTGAGGTATTGGTTTTCTTTTTGGATGTGTTGTTGGAAGGTCGCATTTGGCAAAAAAAGGAAGGACCCGAAGCGAAGCGAGGGCGGGTCGCTAGTGTAAAATAAAAGAATACATGTCTGTGTAATTTTATTTTATATTTATTAATTGTTTATTTATTGTAATCTAAATTGTTTTAGGCTAGCACGACAGACGACATGTACACGAAAACGGCAGATGCACACAACCTATTACGACCAGAGTTTGTGGAGAGTCTGTGGTACATGTACCAGCTCACTGGCAACACCACATTCCAGGAATGGGGCTGGCAGATATACCAAGTAAGTTGGTATAGTAGTATCTGTCCGCAATGTAAAGAAACAGAAGAAACAAGCACCACTTCATGGCAGAATTCCCGATGTACGCATCACTGCGCTGGGAGCCCTTTGGAGCGAACAAGCTTAAGCGCTCACACGCACTGCCCGGCTAGCCGCGTTGCGGCTGTCCGTCCGGAGTACCGCAACCAAAAATATGTACGAAAAAATAATTTCTATTCGCACTGTGATACGGCTGCCGCCCAACCGCACCGGTCGCTCGCAGCGCTGCGGTCCGACTGACGGCTATCCGGACGGTCGCTGTACGCACTACGCGGATGCACTGCGGTTTGCTAGTTTGCGGTTGCTCGCCAGTGAATGCGCACATATACCTACGCTGAAACCGCAACGTTATCCTATCCGCATTTTCCGGTTGCGCTTACGGCTAGCCGCTGCCCGGCTTACCGCAACTGCAACCGCATCCTGCGGCCAGCCGGACGGACAGCCGCAACGCGGCTAACCGGGCAGTGCGTACGAGGGCTAAGAGTCCGTACACATTTTGCCGCTGACTGCCGCTCTGTCGCTCTAACAATTCATGTTTTCTCAAGATTTCTTTAAATTGAGTGCGTAATTAAAAAAATGTGTCTCGGCCACTTTTCGCAATATAAAATTACGGACATTTTAAAATATATTTCAGTTTTTTGTTGCTAAAGTACAAAAAGTTGGCGTTTCTCACAGTTATTTGAACGGGCAAAAACGATAACTTTTTGTACTTCAGTAACTCGAAACTAAAATATATCT
This sequence comes from Agriphila geniculea, assembly GCA_943789525.1. Lineage (NCBI taxonomy): Eukaryota > Metazoa > Arthropoda > Insecta > Lepidoptera > Crambidae > Agriphila > Agriphila geniculea. The sequence continues at coordinate 6,511,536 of OX038870.1, forward strand.
TGAAATGTTTGTAATCTTATATTGCGAAAAGTGGCCGAACAATTTTTCAATTACACATTTAGATTTAAGAAATCTTGAGAAAACATGAAATGAGCGAGCGAGAGAGCGGCAGTCAGCGGCAAAATGTGTACGGACTCTTAAGGTCCATAATAGGAAAACATGGTTTGCGGAGGCCATTTTTATATAGAAAACGTAAAGTTGTAGCCACACAAAAATCATACGACAAGCTAAAGAGATTCTCTAGTAGCTGCAACTATTAATTGCGTATAAACCTCACAGATAATTAATTAAAAAAAAATACAGAATTTTAAGTCCGTTTTAAATAAATTTAGATCGACTGATACAATCCACGCTCCGACCATTACCGGTCCATATCCAAAACCTCGAAAGCTTTCAACTCGAACTTCAGAACCGCTTCGAAGCCCTTGAGAACAGCATAGATCTGGACGATCTAAACAACATGGTGGTGGATACTGTCCATACGGTAGGGTCCAAGTTCTTTAAGACCCGCCGTCCCAAGCTAAAGAAACTCTCCGACCACACACCTCGCCGATATGACGATAATCATGTCGAATGCCCATGTTGTACCCGCTTCAGTTCATGTTGGGAACACTACACTTGACGTTGTTGACCATTATGTATACCTAGGACAAGCAGTCAGTCCAGTTAGGTAAGTTCAACTTCGAGAAAGAGATCTCTCGTCGAATCCAACTCGGATGGACAGCATTCGGGAAGCTTCGAAAAATCTTCGTGTCCGATTTACCTCAGTGTCTCAAGACAAAGTCTATGACCAGTGTGGGTTGCCAGTGATGACTTACGGCAGTGAAACGTGGTCGCTAACTATAGGTCTCATAAGGAGGCTCAAGGTCACCCAGCGTGCAATGGAGAGAGCCATGCTCGGCTACCACTCGGCACCCACTACCACTTCAGCTGAGCAATCCTTCGAGCGATGTCGGTTACTTCAGTTTCCCTGCGTGATCGAATCAGAAATGAGGAGATCCGCAGGCGAACTGAAGTAACCGACATCGCTCGAAGGATTGCTCAGCTGAAGTGGTAGTGGGCTGGACACATAGCTAAAAAATCTGATGGCTGTTGGGGCGGAAAGGTTCTAGACTGGCTCGCGCTCACTGGACTCGGCTCCGTGGGTAGGCCCCCGACAAGGTGGACCGACGATCTGGCGAAGGTCGCGGGAAGCCACTGGATGCGGGCAGCGCAGGACCGATCGTCGTGGAGATCCTTAGGGGAGGCCTATACCCAGCAGTGGGTGTCGTGCGGCTGATATGGTGATGATGGTGACAGTTGACAATATGGAGGACGTTGACCGAGATAAATTAGACCAATTAACTACTCAATAAACTGTCTTTATTCTCAGAAAACGAAAGCTAGTTTCATACATATCGTTAGAACTGAAAAATGAATGTAACATTATTGGATTTTATTTTGTTGAGGCACAAACTTTAAAAGGTTACAAACTCTACATCATTAGTGGTCATTTTCCTTATTAAACCGATTACTAATTATTTTTTGTTTAATATGGATTTCTGAACGTCTATAAATTCATCGTTTGAGAGTAGGCTCACGAGCAGCTTCAATCCCCCGTTATCATGGAAGCTGCAAAGGTGCCGAAACGTCGGGAAAATAAAAAATCAAACCCAATACCAACTAATTACCAAAATACTTTCATTAAAACCGCGCTAGTATCCGTTAAAAGGTGTTTTATTTCATGTATAAACAATGGCGCCATTATTCATACTCGTACATCCGATGGCAGTTCTTAATGTCATTTTACTGACTCTATTTAAAATCCTATTTTAGTGAACGCACTCTTATACTTGACGAACCGATACGCGGGCAGGAAAACCCAATGAGTAAAATCGCTTTTTGCTGAGTTTCGAATCACTTTTCCTCAAGTGTTTAGAGTTTCTCGCTGATAGAGGTAAAAATTGTGTCACACGAGTTTCGTTTTTAGGGTTCCGTACGCAAAGGGTAAAAACGGGACCCTATTACTAAGACTCCGTTGTCTGTCTGTCTGTCTGTGATAGTTAGAAAGTTGAAATTTTCACAGATGTTGTATTTCTGTTGCCGCTATAACAACAAATACTAAAAACAGAATAAAATAAATATTTAAGAGGGGCTCCCATACAATAAACATGATTTTTTTGCCGTTTTTTGCTCGATATTAATAACGACAACAGGTAGACAGTTGACATTTTTCACAGATGATGTATTTTTGTTGCTGCTATAACAACAAATAATAAAAACAGAATAAAATTAATATTTAAGGGGGGGCTCCCATACAACAAACGTATTTTTTTTTTGCTGTTTTTTGGTACGGAACCCTTCGTGCGCGAGTTCGACTCGTACTTGGCCGGTTTTTTAATTGACCCGTGCTTTTAAATTGCTCAGTGTGCTCGTGAAGCTAAAAATAACTTTATTCACTTGTTGAACAAAAGGGTTTTTTGTAAAGGTCAGGCTCGGTCGAATTAGTGGTTAATTCGTCCAAGAGGCCAGTTTGTTGTTTTTGACATTACTCTTGACAAACCGCTCTTGAGCTAGCTCATGACTAGTCATGCTAAATGGAATTTTCCGCCACTTTTGAAATGAATGACTATTAGTATTGTAATTTTATACAAAGTGTAAATTAAATAAAGCATGACCTTTAAAGCTGAGTATAGGGCTAAGTAATTACAAACAACTCTTTGTATTTTTGTAAGAAAAATCTGCTGTTACATACATTTTAGCAAAGTTTGCTAACAAGGAACTGCTTCCTTGCAAAAAGTTGTTTTTATGAGCCTTACCCCGGGTTAAAGGTTTTGCTTTAATTTATTTACATTTTGTATTTTATCCTATATAAAATGAAGGCCATTTTTTAAATCTCAGTTGATCATGATTACGTTACAGTTTCCTGCCCCCTACAATGACTGTCAAAAGTAATATCAAAGCGATGTTGTGATTGAAATGGCGATGTACGCGACGCATTGACCTCTATATTATTACACTGGACTGGCTGCTGTCAAACTGCTCTTGGGCCTATTTGATTTCCGCCATTTTGGTGCTGTAGGACGTAGCGTGAGCTTAGCGTGAGGGACATGGTACTAAAGTCTGAAGTCTGGAGAGACCATCACGGCAAACATTTTCATTGTACACGTCAAAATTAGTTCTTTAGACACACGCTAGTGGTGTTTCAAATAGGCATAAGAACTTTGCTGTCTAATCATACAGACAACCAGTCAAGTTAATAAGAAAAAAAAAATTAATGTCAGTGACGCGGCGTATAGCTCTGTCTCTATCACAACATCACTTTGATGTTGCTAGCGCTTAGAGTACGGCCCCTTTAACATGGGCAGCCTTAGTATGTCATGTTCTCTTTAATCATTTCTGCGGTGGTGTCGTGTGAGGCGAAAATCATGCCAAGTTTCATTTGAATTCATTCAGTAGTTTCAGAGTCCATAGAGCCCGTGATACAGACAGACAGAAATGAAAAAAAAATACAATTTTGGCTTGAGTATTGATTATGGAGCTCCCTCCAATTAATATTTTCAAAATATCTTCAATGTACAGAATTGGTCCTGTTACAGTTTTATTAGAAGTATAGATGAGCTAATTAAATGATGTTATTTATTTGTTAATCTTTGTTAATATAAAGTCTGGAAACGATATACATCTTTTTAAATATCGTTCTATCTTTTTTGCGCCCATTTTTCTTGTCACCTAAAAGACGTCCATAAATAATGGGTGGTAGGGTAAAAGAATGGGGAAGGCAACTGTCAAAATGGCGCTGCGTACGCTTGTTCCACGAGAACTATGAAAACAAAGGACTTTTACTCAACAAAATCTTTTTTTTAGTTTTAAAATAATTAAATTTTGTGTAATAGGCTTTAAAGATATTGACACTTACATATTTCCGAAAAATCCGGATATAGAAAAAATTGATAAATTCTGTAAGAATAAAAACGTCTTAATTTAGCTTTAAATTCCGGCATTTGCATTGTAGAATAGTCTTTTATATCCATTTTAGGTCAATGGGTAAAATACCACAAAATAAATACCTATTTTCCCATACATTATGTTCTGAACGTCTACTGTCTTAGGAACAAGCGTACACAGCGACATCTACAATTAGCTTTGCGTTGCCAACCCCATTGACGATTTAAAAATGCTTATTATGTGAGTTTATTTAAATAAATAATATTACACTTTCACTTCACTTTCACTAACGTGATTATGATCAGCTGAAAATCAGGAGGTGTGAATTATCATATAATAATAATGATAACTTTTTTTTAAGAAAACTGGTTCCATTTTTGTTAGTACCTAGGTATCTTACATCTAAAAACAAAAGACAATAATATTATTGCCTGGCCCTCCCGTCGTTAGCGAGAGAGAGATAGCCCACCCAGGTTCGCAGCATGGGTGAATCCCACCTTTTAGACAGCATCGCCAAGAGGATATTGGAGCTGCAACGCACGCATCTTAATAACGAAGCGCTGCGTAAGCGCATCACAGCATAAAAATCTGGTACCCCGCCTCCGCGAACATCACAAACGCACTGCACCAGCGCGGCAACCCCATCATCGCCCTGAACGCGTTGTTGTATTGCACGCGAAGGGCGCTGTAAGCCCGCCGCGAACACCCCACAATGACGAAGGAATAATATGGACCTGCCTCCCTAACATGACCACCGAAACACAAAATGTTATAGCAATTTATCACGTTAAACTGTCAAAAGACAATGGATTTTGACAGTTGGGTGTCGATAAAACGCTATATCACTCGATATCGTGTTTCGTCGGTCATGCTAGAAGGGCTGGCATACCTACGAAAAAAGCGTGCATACCTACTTCATTGTTCTCCATTCAAACGCAAGTCGCAACTAAACATGGCGGCTTAGCTTAGTGTACATACACCTTATTTAAACAGTATAGAGTCGAAATTGTAACATGTAAACGCATCACAATATGGCGGACACGGCACGCGCCTGACGTCACCAATGCTTTGTTATTGCAGTTTATGCCACTTCCATTAGTTTTCTTTTTCAGAGATACCCCACCCATAAACTGCAGGTGTACATCGATTGACAGTATGACTTGAATAATGTCACTATATCAAATATAGCTAGTATTTGAGAAGCTTAATAATTTACCTTCTTTTACAGAGCATAGAAAAACACGCAAAGGTACCAAACGGCTACACGTCACTGGCCAACGTGAAATCGGAAAAGCCGTTACAACGGGACATGATGGAATCATTCTTCCTCTCAGAAACTCTCAAGTATTTCTACCTTTTATTCAGCGACGACAGATACGTCATCGATTTAAACAAGTACGTCATAAATACTGAGGCACATGCTTTACCTATACACAAGAATTAATGACTCATATGACTGACGAATTTAGCTAATTTTATTAATTTTATATGTTGGACAAAGTCCATTGACCCGGTGTTGTACTTTTTTAATTAACGATGGAAGCAGGGCTCTCCGTCATACTCGTATCTTAGGCCCGTATTTATAAACCGCTCTCATCGTTGAGAGCTATCTTGGGATCATGCCTGGGTTACTGTTCCTATAATATAAAAAAAGCATCTCAAATATGATCTCAAGACAGCTCTCAACGTTGATAGCGATTTATAAATACGGGCCTTAATAGCACTAGTTGGTAATTGTGCATCTTTTGAATGATGTTAAATGAAAATGGAAATGATAAGTAACCCAATTTTTTTCATTTTTTGGTAGTATAGTTACGCAGACTATAATTAGTCCAGTCGGCAGGTAGTCCGACCTTGACACAATTTACAATTAAATCGAAGAAACGCATGGTTTAATAGACAGCAGCGGCCGCCCGCGACTTCGTCCGTGTGGAATTTGTTCTAGTTGGCGTATCAAGATGAAACATGTACCAGATTTTAAGTTATAACCCGGACACTCCACACAAGCGGCCCATTATAAACAGATAACGTTGTGCACGCGCGACTGTGTGTGAGGCTGTTACACAAGGAGAGTTTCTCGCACGTGAGTGGCGATTTCTTCTATGCAATAATATTATTAAATTGGGAAGATATGTAAACCTTGTCTTATTGAAACTTCTGTTGTACTAACATGTCACTGCCATCTACCTTATCTGTTTATTTAATTTGACACGGTACTAAAAGTGCTCAACATTTTCATAGGCCGACTGTACCTGCCGACTGGACTTAAATGTGTGAGATATACATATTATATTGAATTTCGATAGTGCTTAATTTATGGCCCTCGTAGATAATTTATTAAGAAATAAAAATTTACGTAAGTATTAAAAAGTAAAAGATAAATAAGTTTTTTTTTCTGGTCTTAGATGCAAAATGCATTTTGCTTAGTTTTTAAATAAATTGTTTCGCCAAAATTGAAACCATTCACTTAAACAAGTTTTTTATTGACGACTCTTAAAGATTATTCTAAAGATCTAGTAATGGCTATTTTATGTTAATTTATTTCAAGGCTACAATTGAATTAATGCAAAATGTAATAAATAAATAAATAGGTAATAATTAGTTATAGGTATTTAGGTATAATCAGTCAGTCTCCCAATATAATAAGTAGAATTTGTACAAATGGTAGAAAACAAATATAGGTGCAATAAAGTGTAAAAATGTTTATAGAAGGAATCATGTTTGTATATTTTAGATAAAATTGTTTTACCGTGATTATGATTCATTGATTTGTATTGTTATAATTTATAATTATTAGATTTTTTGTTTTGTGGTGTATTAGTTGTAGTGCATAATTATAAGTAAGTTATCACGCGATATTGTAAATTTTCGAAAAATTCTGATCCGTACCATACTGCTTACAATTTAACACATAATTTTTTGGTAGATTATTATAGGTAATCTATCGAAGTGTAACCGTCGAACCACAATTTGTCGCGCGTTAAATTGTCAACTGTCCAAAGGCTGTCCCCGATTGGTCGTTCTTGCGGTACGTCGTATAACTAATATCTTTGGTTAATCAGGATTCATTTTACTTCCACAATCATTTTATACATTTTTGACAACAATACATATACGCATCCTTGAAAACCGGCGTACAAAGCCACTCGACCACGGAGGCGTCAAGTCCTCAATATAGGTACTCATTAAGGCTTTGACTTGTTTTCAACACGAAATCAATTTATAATCACATGTTTACATTTTTTAACCAACGAAACCAAATGCGGCGCGGGGCAACTAATTCTATAAAGTATGTATGGACATCCTGAAACTAAGAACTCTGATATTTACAGATCTTAGAATGTTGATCAGCTCAGTTAGGTGTTTATCAGTGGCGAGAGGTGAAATTATGGCAAAGGTAAGCCCTTTCGCCACTATGTGTGTAGCGATCTGAATCTCTTTCATTCACTCCCTAGATAGCCATCATCAAATCACAGCTCGCTCAATCCCTGGCGGAAAACCAAGGCTTCAAAGTTACCTCGTTTGTATAAAAATCGACTGGTCTTTCTAATTATCCGTCCACCATTGTAATAACAGGGTGTACTAAAACTTTGCCACACGGAGGGAGGGGAGTACCTTAAATATTCAAGATAAGAAATTTTACTGAAAGAAGACTATTTTGATATTAAAAAAATCGCAATCAAAAGGCAATTAGGATTACTTTTTCTTGAATAAAATAGCATTTTCAACAAAAGGACCTTGTAAGATTTAAATTTAATTATTACGTACGTCGAACTGTAACTTAAAATCAATTTAATTTATCAAATGCTGAGATTCATACAATACACTACCTACTATAATTTATTTATCACTATATTGTTTTTATGAAGCACTTGTTTGATGAACAAAAATATTGCGATTAAATTGACAATAGACTGTGTTCCGCGGCAACTTCACTCGGGCGGGAATGTATGGCAAAGAGTAAATTTTACAGATTAAAATACATCGTTCTGTACCGAAAGCGCTCTGAAGTTTGTCACTTCTATTGTACATTGTTAAATTAATCGCATTGTATGTATTTCGTGTAGAGGCCGTTATCGGGCGTGCATTTTGCGTGCAGCTACCTAGTCTCTCTACCGCACCGGACTCGGCTCCGTGGGTAGGCCCCCGACAAGGTGGACCGACGATCTGGCGAAGGTCGCGGGAAGCCACTGGATGCGGGCAGCGCAGGACCGATCGTCGTGGAGATCCTTAGGGGAGGCCTATACCCAGCAGTGGGTGTCGTGCGGCTGATATGATGATGATGATGATACCTAGTCTCTAGAGATGTGGTAAAATCTATTGGTTATTTTTAATGATATCGATGTACTATGTCAGCAATAGTTTTATACTTCCTTTTACTCGCCATTTCTTCATGAAACGCTCTGTTGTGCTCTCTATATTTTTTAAATGTCTACATTTTGGACAACAACACACAACAGCATTCAGCACTGCATATTTTTTTTTATCGATAGCTATCTAAATAAAATAACCAATAATAGATTTTACCACATCTTTAGAAATTTGCTGCTTGCAAAATGCACGCCCGATAACGGTCTCTAAGTGACTATTTTAAATAATTATGACTGAAGTCTCATAATTTAACTGATTAAAAATTGAGTAATTTTCATAGTTTTCCTTTTGTTTAAGTCTCTATCTATGTTATTCAAGAAAAAAATCCTAATGATCGGTGATCGTAAAAATAAAGGGTTTTTTTGTAATATTTGGTGGGTTCGATTCAATTCCTGGTTAAAGCAGGCGTTTTTTAAATATTTGCATGCAGTCCCAATTATTCTAAAAATCAAAATGAAGTCTTCTTTCAGTTAAAGTTCCTATCTCTACTTTCCCAGTTTTCCTCCGAGTGGCGAGCTGGTCAGATCAGTTGGGTGTGTATAGCGATCTGAATCTCCTCCATTCACTCCCTGGATAGCCGTCATCAGATCACAGCCATCCCTAGCAGAAAACCAAGGCTTCAAAGTTACCTCGTTTGTATGAAAATAACACCTGCCCCCCTACTCAAATGGCCACTTTTCTATTCGTTTGAACGCTACGCTTACTATTAAAACTTTAAAATAAGCAGACAACTATAAAATTACGTGCCGTAAGCTTGACAATTCCATACAATACATCGAAGTCTGTGATTTATATAAGTTTCCGACATGTGATTTGATCAGCTATTGCTCATATTTAAGCTTTAAAAGTAAGCGTAGCGTTCAAACGAATAGAAAGTTGGCCATTTGGGTAGGGGGCTGGTATCCCTAGACAAAGTTGATGTGTGTATGACAACTGTTAAAAACCTTGTACTAAATAAGACAAGTAAGGATAAAGTAAAGATGTAGGTAATCAAGCTTTTAGAAATGTACAGGTTTATGAATTGGAATATGAGTGTAGAGCAGTGCTTCCAGATCCCAAAAGTAAAATTACAGTGTTTTAAGCTAAAAAATACAGTAGATTCTTAAAATAATACAGTAATTTCAAAATAGACAGAGATAGGTTTGTTTCTCTGTGACAACCCTACTCTACATTATCTATAGATGAAGGAAAGCAACGAAACGCGGCTAGAGTTTCGTTTTACATTAGATTTCATTAATTTATATGATTGAAAGTCAATCAATTTTCTACTGTATACTGTAATTTGTCATTACAGTAGACAGTAGAGACGTCTAAAATACAGTAGATCTACTATAATTACAGTAAATGTAATTATAGGAAGGTGTAGAGATACCAAAAATATTAGTTTAATTATTTCCTTAAATTCAATGGCGTAGTATGTAAGTACCGCACAAAAAATGTTCTTGGGGTGTGTTTTATATCATTCATTACCCATTTCTAATTTTATGAAATAGGTACCTACTTATTCTGTGGTAGTAGGTACTAGCGGCCTTTCGCGACTTTTTCCGCGTGAACCCTTTGACCAGGACAAAAAGTATCCTATTAATCCAGGTTATAAACTATATGTGTGCCGACATTTCATCTAAAACTGTCCAGCCGTTCTTGAGTTTAGTCAACGAAAGACGAGACTCGGTTGGAAAACTAATTTTGTGCCTTATTTGAGAGGCCGGCCTTATTAATTTAAAAGAGCAAGTGGCGCCACCAATTCAGTCCAATCTTTTGTTGACCAGACTAAAAATTATGTAATTAACTCGTCTTTGTTTTATTTATTTATATGCTAGCGGCCGCTCGCGACTTCGTCTGCGTGAACAGTTATTTCTCTATCCCTCGGCACTTTTCAGGATTAATAAAAGGTACCTTATGCCCTTATCTGTTCCCTTGACAACAGACGTCGTAGTCAGAATACCAGCGCTGTTGCGGTGTGACGACCTCACACCGCAACAGCATATGCTGAGGCAGGGTCCTGATTGGCCCGTCACACTTGGTTTTGTTATTATTTTTTACTTTTTTTATGCATAACTATGCTTTTTGTTTGTTTGTTGTTGCTGTTTCTTGGTATGTAAGTGTGATGTGTGTCAATAAAATTTTATTCATTATTCATTCATAGAAGATGTAGTGAATACACAAGCAAAGTTGCATAATGATCGGTTCAGTAGTGAAGACGTGAAAGCAAACAAACAAACTGCTTTCGCATTTATTAGTAAGGATGACGAAGGCCCATTTTGCGCTAAAAATATCTATATATAACTACAAGTATGTAGGTGGGTGAATCGACTTTTTGTTGTCTTGTGGCATTTCTTAAAATATCTAAGTGAACCATTTTTTTTATGAAGTTAATCTGTAGTTGCTTATACTCTCAGCTAATTACGTGCCGGACTACAGCTGCGCCACAAAAAAAAAGTTGGAAATCTGACTTTTTGACTATGCCATGATGAAGTCTATAGTTTGTCGGAGTTTGTCGCCAAAAACCAGAGTTTGTCGGTCTTCCGTTTAGGAAATACATGTGGCTCAGCTGTAGAGACGTCTCTACAGCTGCGCCACACAGATCTCGAAAACGGAAGGTCGTAGCGAAAATCTGATTACTTGTATGTATAGCCGTTAGTTTGTCGGAGTTTGTCGCACAAAAACCAGAGTTTGTCGGTCTAGCGTTTAGGAGATACGTGTGGCGCAGCTGTAGAGACCGTCTCTACAGCTGAGCCACACATCTCAAAAACGGAAGGTCGTAACAGAAATCTGATTACTCGTGTGTGTAGCCGGTAGTTTGTCGGAGTTTGTCACCAAGAACCAGTTTGTCGGTCTTGCGTTTAGTAGATATGTGAGGATTCGCTGTGGAGACCTTTCTACCTGGATCTTGAGAACGGAAGGTCGTAGCAAAAATCTGATAACTCGAGTGTGTAGCCATTAGTTTGTCGGAGTTTGTCACCAAATATCAGAGTTTGTCAATCTTACGTTTAGAAGATATGTGGGGATATGCTGTAGAGATATTTCTACCTGGATCTCGAGAACGGAAGGTCGTAGCGAAAATCTCACATATCTCCTAAACGCAAGACCGACAAACTCTGGTATTTGGCGACAAACTCGGTCGAACTACTGTCTATAGATATGACTAATCAGATTATCGCTACGACCTTCCGTTCTCAAGATCCAGGTAGAAAGGTCTCCACAGCGTATCCTCACATATCTCCTAAACGCAAGACCAACAAACTCTGGTTCTTGGTGACAAACTCCGACAAACTACCAGCTACACACACGAGTAATCAGATTTCTGTTACGACCTTCCGTTTTTGAGATCTGTGTGGCTCAGCTGTAGAGACGTCTCTACAGCTGCGCCACACGTATCTCCTAAACGCAAGACCGACAAACTCTGGTTTTTGTGCGACAAACTCCGACAAACTAACGGCTATACATACAAGTAATCAGATTTTCGCTACGACCTTCCGTTTTCGAGATCTGTGTGGCGCAGCAGCTGTAGAGACGTCTCTACAGCTGAGCCACATGTATCTCCTAAACGGAAGACCGACAAACTCTGGTTTTTGGCGACAAACTCCGACAAACTATAGACTTCATCATGGCATAGTCAAAATATCAGATTTCCAACTTTTTTTTTTGTGGCGCAGCTGTAGTCCGGCACGTCAGCTAATTAGGTATCTTATAAGATAACTTAAAAGACATGAACATTTTTACGTGATTTTAAAGAAAAATATAGGTGACCCAGGAGACAACTCCTATTTTTCATATAAAAGCTGAGGACACCATGTTTTACTTGAAACTATTGATTATTTTTGTACAAAACTAAGTATGTTTTATTGGCTATGAAGCTAAATATCGTAAAATAGATATTTTTTACAAAAGAATAATTTAGTTTTGTTTTAATTTATAAAAATTTACACATGGGTCGATTTTTTCCTGACAAAAAAAAGTAGATTCACCCAGGTACAATCTAGTAAGTTCTTTTCCATTAGTTTAACTATTAAAAAAATATACGTGTAGTGGAACTATTGTTACAGAATATATAAAACTACCTACTAAACGTACAGAAGCCCATCCGCGCGCAGACAATCAAATAATTAGCTACTCTCACTGCACGGAAATAAAGTACAATTTCAAATTGCACTGTGCTGCGTGCCTATTATTATAAGCTTAGAAAGATTATTTATTAAGTAGGTACTTATCTCTAACTATAGAGATCACTCTATTTAGATCTAGCTAGAGTGTTGCGCTTTTGACGTACTAAACAAAACAGGCCAACGTTTTTTTTAGGTTGGTGTGCATTTTAGTATCATCGCGTCCAAAGAGTATTGTAATAAAAACTATTGCCGAGTTACACAACTTACGTTACGTTCCAGATTCGTCGTATTCCAGATTCGCCGTATTCCAGATTCGACGTATTCCAGATTCGTCGGAATATAATCGATGACAATTTTTTTTTTATTTATTTGTTTATTTAATTATAAAGTACATCAACAGCATAATATACATTACATTTTAGTTCACATAATTAATTAAACTGAAGCATGTTCGTAATAAAAAAAAACGGGTTGCACTCCGGGAGTGCCGGCAGAAGTGAAAACTTGAATATTAACGTTGTGCATTTTGCACGAATTGCCGTCTTACGAATTTACTCTGCATTTAAATTTACGAACACAGAACAGTATTGTACGAAGGTCTTATTATAGCTTGACAGAAAATCTAGAGCTTTGACATTTAATTAAAAAAATTAGCGCGTCGCTATGGTGACACAAGTGTTTACGTCTTGAAATGACGCGCCGCCATTTTCACCGCGCCCCGTAGAAACAGAGGGGGATACTTCCGCCGCCGGCTACTTTCCATCCGTCATATCCGTCTTACGAATTTTCGATCAGGGTCACGTGATTCTTACTGACGCGAGTTTAACATTTTTTCCCCATTACAAAAAAGCGTACAACGCTGCTAAAGAAGTTTTCACTTAAAAAACAAATACAAAATTGACACTTACCTTAATGATAATTTGTCCATTTAAGAGAGAGGAGTTTATTTTATTGTGAGACCATTTCTGATACGTGTATCGTGATGGCGCGGCGTGCAAGCTATTTTAAACTTAGAAATGGTAAAGCGCCAGCTTTATCGACTGTACGCATTACGACAAATCAGGAAATCGGCGAATCTGGAATACGACGAGTCAGGAACATGACGAATCCGGAATAAATCCGTATTTTGTTCACCCAACTGGTGGGTGATATTTTTACGACGCATTCGTAGCTTCGACTGTCTATCTAGACCAGAGGTGCCCATATGGTCGATCGCGATCAACAAGTCGATCGCGAGAGGTTTTAAGGTCGATCGCCAATTGACACTTTGCCACCCAATGTAGTTTTACTCATGCAAATTTTTTCTTATAAATATTTGGTGTGTTAAACGATCAAAATGTCGATCTGTTAGTCATAAATTTTTGCTAGGTCGATCTCCTTAAGAAAAAGTATGGGCACCCCTGATCTAGAATTCTAGACACATAAATTTAAAAATTATAAGTACCTCCTCCGAAGCGCTTCTCTTTCTGTTGCGTAGCTCTGTCTTAACCGACATATGCCATCCCTCGTGCGCTGGCTCGACCGAGTCAGCCGTGAGCAGTACAAAAGTTTAATCGCGGAGTGAGACCTTACTATTGTAACAACATTTAACTAATGTCTGTATGTACTACTGGGAAAGAGAATGAGGAAGCATTGTAATGCGGAGATTTTACATACAGCCGACATAATTAAGTAATCACTTGTGTTGAAAAATGGTGATTCGTTTAATTAACTGTGATATTATTAATTTTATTAATTCTCGTAGGCACCACGCGCAGCAAAAATCGGCGAATCCGGCCGGAGACAAAATTTTTTTTCACGCCCTATACTTCACGTGCATGGAAGCCCCTTCTAAAATTTTTTATAGGTACCTACTTTATCTGGCTTTGGGCTGGCAAGTCACATCTTCTGTGCAAATATGACGACGGTTTAGCTGCTAGAGCTTTGTGACAGGCGACGGACGGACAGACGGACACATGAGTGACCAATAAGGCTACGTCTGGCCCTTTCGGGTGCGGAACCTTAAAACTTGTTATGCCCATGTTTATGAATTGCTAAAGTTACTTTCCCGCTAGCAAATAAGACACTCATTAATAGACATTCTAAAAGGGAATTAATTAATTGGGTGACTGGAAATAATTAAAGGCGACTGTTAATGGGATACTAAAATACTAAACCTGGCAGCGGTTTATTTTTGGGCGACAAAATAACCAAACGGGCGACTAACTGTGGATTACAAAAAAGACGTAAAACGGGCGACTATAAGTACATGTGGGAGACAAATAATTTAAGTTAGTAGTGAAAATTCTAAATGTGTGACAAAAATACTGATTGGGCAGCTATTATACCAATAGGTAACTATATACCTAACTGATTAAGCTTCCTAACGTAGTATTTTTGTCATCTCGATTAGGATAAAAGTCACCTTTTTTATTAAATAAAATATGCCAATAAATGTTTTGTATGCGCTAAGGTTGTCGCCCAAATAGTAACTTTGTCGCCCGTTCTTAATAACTAGTTACTCAATTTGTATTTTAAAGTCACCCATTTTCAACATTTGTAGTCGCCATCAGTTCGTCGCCCACTTAGATTTCATATACCTAGTACCAGCTATATTCAGTATTTTTGATACCCAAAATGAGAATTTATTGTTACCTGATTAAATACTACCCATTCTAAAATATAACATGTTTTAAGAGATTACACTTAACACGGCGGTGGTCGCTATGGTGTCGCCATGTGCGCGAATTGACACCACTTCAATAATCACGACATTTTGTTCAAAATATGTAAAAAAGAATGTTGAATAAAAGTAGGTGTTGGTATTCACGAATCAACGAACACCACAATATTTTCCAGATCTGAGAAGTATGCAAAGTAATGTAAATAAATAAAGTAATAAATAATTATGTAAACAGTATAGTGTAGCATTTTCATTATGAAGTTTTTTCTGGGGTCAAACATCTTTCTGGGTTCGTCCTTAGTTCCAATCCAAGTATTAAGGTATTTGTTAACTATTAACATAATATACTTATTTTAATATTAGTGATTTTGTTTGTGCCGTATTAAACTGGTTGTATTAAATATACAATAAAAATTCTTTCTGATCGATCTGTAAGCTTTGTTTTATTTTCTCAATATTTCTACTACCAATTTATACAGGGTTATTTGTAAAATACCAATAACCTCGCAGGAGTAGATTACTAACATCATAAACAACGTTTGTTCTAAAACTTGCCGAAAAAGAAATAAATATCAACTTTTCAAACTCGGATCAGCTCTTCCTGGCGGCTAACTTTTCGAACTTCGGCGGGTCTGCCAGGCTTAGGGTTACCAGATGACAGGAATTTTCCTGACTATAGTCAGAAATTTTTGGTATCCCAAAAAGTGTAATATTTGTTAATCATTTTGGTGATTAAAAATTATTAAACGTTAACTAAATGAAGAATATAGATGTAGGTGACAAAATGTCAGGAAATTTTCTGAAAAGTCAGGGAAAAGGTCAGGAAATCTCGTTATTAAATCTGGTAACCCTAGCCGGGCTCAACTAAGGCGGCCCCTAGACGACACAATAATATTGCGCCATATTTAACCCTTGGTAGACTCGTGTGATTTTTTTTAACTCTAAGGTTCGGACCACGAGAAAAAAGGGTGAGATCGAGTTAAGGCTGTATCTTCGGATCACGTTTAAACAGATAGTCTTCGTTTTAAAATAGCTGACAATTTAATATGTATTTTTCCCTCTATACGTTTGCTTCCTATAGGTAACTAAAGTTTACATCAACAGATGCTTTCATTCTTTAGAAAACTTCTTTAGAAAACGCTTACCTATTTCTTTGAAATGCGAATATACAGCTTTAATATTTGTCACAGATCATGTCGCCGCGCCCGTTGCTCAGCCACTCACCGCTTATCATTTCGTGAGATGGCGATGAGGACATGACCTAGTGGGACTAGATGTTTGACGAGAAGGCACAGTCAAAGTCCAAAACTAATAGCGTGTTTCGGTCTTTGACTAACGCATTTATAGCCAAACCTAGGAGAGACTAACTTGGACAGTCAAACACCGAAACGCAATTCGATCAAATTCGGAGTTTGACCAGTCAGTCTTAAATTAGGTACAGAATATGTTTTTCTGTAAAAGTACGAAAAACACATTCTTTAGAGTGATAATTAAATTAAATTATAAATCTTTCTGTGAAACAAAGATTTCTGTTGTCTGTTAAAAAAATAACCACGAAATTTAAGACGCTCGCGTAGCGTAGCGATCGGATCTAGTCCCACTAGGTCATGTCCTCATTAGGTCATGCAATTTTTGTTCATACACATTATTCCCATTTGGTCATGCCTAACGAATTTTGTAGATGGTGCAATGCCACAGGGTAAAAACAATTCAGTTTGAAGTTACGCTGATTTTTTTCTATGAATGCATAGGCAGGCATGCATGCATGAATTATTTACATTAAGGACCCGTGGACCTACCGATTTGACCTACTAGGACCACGGTATACCACTATGTACCCTACTGGACTAGGGAGGGCTTTTTAGAATATCGTAGTGTCTGCAGTGGCGTAACTATAGGGTGGCAGAGCGGGCAAAATGCCACGGGCCCCTGGCCCGAAGGGGCCCCCCGGCTCGAGAGGCCGTGACCACAAGAGGAACCCTACCATTTTTTTACAAAATTTAGAAAAAAAACTACCAATAGGGTTCACTATCCTTGCCAAACTGATACAAACGTAAAGCGGAAATAAGAATGCATTGGATGGGAAACAAAAGCTCTCTAATAAATACGTCTGAACAAAAAAGGACTAAATTAGGTGCGGGACGTAAGAAGTTGAAACATGCATGAAGGTCAAATTCCTTTGTTAACATAATGGATAGCCAAAATATTTTTTCCAAATCTCTGTATCCAAAAAGTGTCCATTCATTACGCAACAGTCATAGTAAGTTTCTTGTGAGAATTGGTTGTTTTGTTTGTGACATTGTTTTTTGGTCGTCGTAGTTTTCGTTTTATATCGTTTATTTTAGTAGTTGAAAAAAGATATCAGTATGTTCTAGAAAGTATTTAAGTGGGAGCGAAAAACGAAAGAGGAGAAAAAAATAGTTGCCTAAAATCAGTCGGTACTTGAATGAGGAATTTATTGACGATAAATCGAGTGAACAGTGCTCAGGAAATGAATAAAGGGGCGCTGAAAATGCTAAAATAGCAGAGCCCGACTCTAGTGAATATCCAGATCCTGAAAAAGTAACTATTTTTTTAAATGTATTACAAAAAACTTCAAAACTCTGAAAATAACAGCTTCACAATTGACAAAAACAGCCCCAAAATTAAATACCTGTAAAAAGCAAGAAATAATATTCAAATCGCATATCAATTTAAATGAAACACCGCTATTGGAGTCGAATACGGCTGGAGCTGGAGGACAACTATTTTCTTAAATATTTCTAAAAGCCACACCCAAATTCATTAGACGTGTTTTATTAAAATTTGATATGCGTTTTATGAAATTTTGAAGCTGTTTTGTTTTTATTTTCAGGTTTTTGAATGAGGTTTTTCTTTTTTATAGCTTTTCTACTTCGTGGTAGGTATGAAGGAGTGTACCTGCTTAAATATTTTTTTAACTTTTAGTTCTTATATAATTTGTTCAATGGTACAATATGGTACAATGGTACGCCAACTACTATTATGCTACGATAACTTTAAAAAATCGTGCACCTGTTCTCAACTGATAAAAAAATCCCGCAGCGCGGCTTATTTTTATTATGGGCACGAGTACAAGATTAGTGGACGAAATTGACAAAAAAATCGCGCTGCGCGGCCTTTTTCTTGCAATAAGCAGACAGGATAACAAGGTTAGTGGATAAAACGGACTAACTATAAATCACGCTGCGCGGCCGTTTTCTTTTTCTATAGACAGCCCAGACAAGATTAATGGATGAAACTAAAAAAATCGCGCTGCGCGACCGTTTTCTCCCTCTCAAAAACAGCCTCAAAATCCCGACAATTTCAAATTTTCTCCAGATATTTTGAACTTCTGATCTGGCAACCCTACTCGAGAATGTATAGGAAATAAAGCTCAGTTAGAAATTACCTATTTTAATTTATGTTTATTTATTTGACTAGATGCAAAGGAAAAATCTGATTTGCCCCCCCGCTCTGAACCTGGGTACGCCCATGGGTAAGCTAAATAACAGTTATCTTTCAGAATTATGAAAAAGCTACTTGCCATATCTCTGTAAAAATTGTAAGGAACTACACCTGAACTATGTTCTTTCAGATAAAAAAGAATAATTATTAAAATCGGTTAACAACTGGCGAAGTTATCGTAAAACATACATAAAAAAACCATTGATTTCCTCCTCCTTTTTTAAAGTTGGTTAAAAATGATACTAAAACGTCAAAAATGTTTACATGGGAGGGCCTACAGACCACTTAAGAGAGGGCCCCGGTCGATGAATTTGCCACGGGCCTCAGATAGTATAGTTACGCCACTGAGTGTCTGTATCGATAGATAAGTAATAAAGAACGATAACCCGAAATCCTATATTTATTTTATATTCAATTACGAATATTCAGACAAAAGTACCAGGGCAACATAACTTACAAGGAGTTATTTCGATTTATATTTTTGAAAAATTAAAGAGCTAAAAGGAATTAAGACATATCTTCGCGGTACGAAATCAAAATAACTCCTCGTAAGTTATGTTGCCCTGGTAGGTACTTTTGACTGAATATTCCTCGTAAGTTATGTTGCCCTGGTAGGTATTTTTGACTGAATATTACATTATTTCGATAAAATTTGAAATCATTAAAAATAGGTAAATAAGAAGTTGCTTTTTCTTTATTTTATGTTTTTAATTTCTTCTTGGTTTTCTTTTAATTAATTCTAACAAAATGACAACATGACCTAGTGAGGACATGACCTAGTGAGACTAGATGCGCGATCGTCTTAAATTTCTAACCTATCACGTGACCTTCAGGAGTAAGGTAGCTTTGATTTAACCTAACATCGAAAATGAATGCTGTTTTTCATACATAATATATTTTAGGTTAATCTTAGTCAAAGCTGCCTTACTCCTGTAGATCACGTGATAATTTAGAAATTTAAGACAAGTCTGACTGCCCAAACCCCGATTTGATCGTAATGAGTTTCGGGGTTTGAGTGGTTTGACTATCCAAGTTGGTCTCCCCTAGGATTGGCCATAAATTCGTTAGTCAAAGGCCGAAATACGCTTTAATTTTGGATTTTGACTAAGCCTTCTTGTCAAACCTGAGGTTTGACTAGGCAAACCTAGGAGCGCCTGACTTCGGAGTTTGACTATAACATCTATACAAAATTAGATTAACCGTGCTGAGGCCGAGACTCCGCCAAGACATGGCATGCCCATGGCCAAGCACAGCGAACTAAAATATATGGAAGAGTAATTGGAAACAAATATTGCTTAAATATCCTTTTTTCTCTAAATGGCAGATTCTGGAAACGACAGATTCTGTAAATGGCAGAAGTACAGTCCCAAACAACATTCTAATTAGTATTCCTACAAATAATGGTCGCTAATTAACAACCAGAGTTCAGACGCTTTGTGCTGGATAATAAAATGCCAGATTGCCAGCATTGTTAGCTCCATCCACTTGGATGTAATTTTCATGTGGTGCCATTTTTTGAGCGCAATGCTTGTTCCATAGATTTTAGTTCGCTGGCCAAGCAAGACCCAGCTAGGTGGTCGGGTGGTGCTCGTTCTTCATCCTTTTCGGATAAAAATTCATCCTTTTTGAATAAAACAACGAGTGAAAATACTTCTCTTTAATAAAGTACAAAAGTGTACCCTTTTCTAAAAATAATATTCTATAACCTACACTTCTTCCCAAAATACAAGTCCCTAGACGGAGACAGGTCACTCAAAGTATCTATAATCAAACTTATGTATAGTTATAATATAACTAAATGTTACAAAGGTTTTTTAATCCATTGATACAAAATAACCACAACATGCAATGTGAAGAGACTTCATTGTTAGATCTCAATGAGCAGAGCACCTTTCGTAATCTCAAAACTGTTTTCCCTAAGCATAATTACCTAAATATCTTATTTCATTATTAAGTCTTCATAATGCATTGTCATAAATTTAGTGTACATTTTCAGTATTCTAATCAATGTAGTATCTTATTGAATTTCTTAGTTTTATGTTTTTTCTTTTTGTAATGCCTATAATGTAATATTATTTGTTGTTGTATGTGTTATGTGTTGTAGTGGTTTCGGAATCTATTTATAATGGAATTACTGTGAATTAAATTATACAATGGAATGTGTAAAACATTCATTTAGAGTAGAAAAAATACAATTTATGATTACACTGGTAAATATTTATAAAAATACATTTCATTACAGTTTAATTTAATTTGATGGATATTTTACTCACAAATGGCAGTACATAAATCCGATTCGAGATCCGCTGAGACACAAGAAGCTTTTACTTTCCTTCTGTCAGCAAAGTGAACATTGAGAAAATACACAAGAAATGTTAGGGAATGCAGGCCTCTCCCCCTTGACCAACCGGCGCGGCGGCGTCGAGTGGGCAAGTGCAAAATAAGGGATTGCAGGCCTCTAAATTATCTCTATATTATATTATATATTAATACATCCACACATTGTTTTGAGAAAGTTTAGTTCTTGCATTTTTTCTGTCAACGAGCTCAATTGTGATTTTAATGTTTAGTTTCCCTATTTAATCAAGTATAGCTAAATACCTATAGAAAGGCACATTCAACAATTAGGTACCTACCTACTACGTCAAAAGTTAATATACTTACACTTTATTAAGTAATTTTTAAGACATTCTTATTGCAGATCCAGCCTCCAAATAAGTTATGTATACAGTATTTGAGAAGCTCCGAATCAAATCGAATTTTGTCATGTCTGGACGAAATTGAGTTGGACACGGTTTTCTCCGGTCTTTAATTAGCAAAAATGTTATGTTAGCATATCCCGTTCCGTTATATCCGATGTAAGTTACTTGGTCTTTTACAAACAAAATGCTATCATATCTCGTAATAAGTATCCGATGTATCGTAATTACATACTCAATAAAAAATCTAACAAAAACAGTATCAAAAATAAACTGTTCTAAAAAGTAAGAAATAATAGACTCGCGGACAAAGAAAACAGGTCACTTCGTTATTTTCATACAAATATCAAGAAACATGACGTGCTGGTCCATTCGTTTTTTTATGTTCTCTTTGTGCTGAACTACAGTCGCGCCACAAAAAAAATTGGAAATCTGACTTTTTGACCATGCCATGATGAAGTCGATAGTTTGTCGGAATATGTCGCACAAAAAACGGTCTTGCGTTTAGGAGATATGTTTCTAGCTACGCCACACAGATCTCGGGATAGAACGGGAGGTCGTAGCAAAAATCTGATTACTCGTGCGTGTTGCCGTAACTTTGTCGCAACTTGTCACACAAAAACCAGAATTTGTCAGTCTTGTATTTAGGAGATACATCTTGATTTCCTCAAAAAGGAATAAACGTAAACCGCAATTAGGTTTCATTCAATGACTTTTGAATTGAAATCATGATTATTTTATTGTACGTTTGAGAAAATTTTAAGGTTTTTGCAGTTACTTTAAATGCTTATTGTTAAGTTGAACATTATCTAAGCTGGACTCTAGCTACATTGGATTTTATATGTACACGCAGTTTGAAATTTCCTATCGATTGGTGTAAAAAAACACATTTTTGCCAAAAGTGTCAGGTAATCGGTTTTGCCTCTATGGGTGCGATTTGGTCTCGTCATCAATTTATAAGTTGAGGAGTTCTCTCGGTACCTACTTCACTATCAGTTCCACTTCACCATTATGCATTATGTCGAACATAAATTGCTTAGAAAACATATCAAATTAATTTTATCGCACCAGTGAAATATGTACTATTAAATAGGTCCGATGATCATCAGTATGGTCTTCATCGTCATTTCCTTTGCACCAAATGAGACTTTCCGAAAGCAAATAAGTACATTAAATCGCCATAAGAATGCCTATAATATTAATTGAAGAGTCCCTTGATTTCTTCAGGATTCCGTCATAAAATCCTGACTGTTAAATTGAACTAGGTACCTTACATGCTTTCAAACAAAAAAAAAATTTAAATCATTCCAGCCGCTTTCTTGTCCTCATACTTTCGATTATAATTCAGGACATAGATTGGGACAAAATCCAAATCGATTCAGAGTTCCTCATTATTATATTCAAATAAATAAATAATATAGGTACTAGAAAAATACCGATTCGACTCACTAGCATAAATTATTCAGTGCCATTTAGTGCTAGAACGGAACCCCAAGTGTGGTTTCGAGTCCTGTCTGAGGTGCTATGGGTGAGTTGATTTTTTCTATTATATTTTATCTTCATACAGTAATAGTAAATAAGTAGATCTAAAGTAAATAATATGTAGGAATGGAAATATTTGAGGGAATGCAATCCAGAACATAAGAAAAGCAAATATATATAATATTATAAACAAAAAGTTATTTCAAGAAAACAAAAAACACCTTTGTAAGTATAAGAAATATGTTAAAGCATGGAAAGTTTAAAGTCATAAATAATACTTGTCTCGTCTGTTATATCTTTCCAGGTTGCAATTATTGTAAGTTTAAATATGGTGACAAAATGTTTTTCCAAGATCTGGCCAGGCAGACTTCGAACAATGTATTATGTGCTCGCTCTCCTAGGGCATGCACTGGCCATTAGACCTTCAAGATGTTCATTAAACTTTTGCCTAAATAGAAGTACTGCTCCTGAAAAATAGCTGCCTATTCAAAATACCATCATCTTTTCAAGCATCAAGTTACATGTTTGACACCATGGACTTAAGTCAAAGTTAAATCTCAACTTTAGTGAGGTACAAATGGTAATATAACAATAATGGAATGCCAAGGTTACAACTTGTTTTATCTCACAAATGCAATTTGGCTATGAATATTGTCAAGCGTGCACATACACATTGTTTTAGTGTGCGTCTGCACGCTCGTATTATGCACACTACAATATTGCTCATGTGCACGCCTAACAAAATTCATAGCTGAACTGCATTCATGAGATAAAACAAAGCTGTACATAATTATCTTAACCTAATGGCATTTTATAATATAAAGTAATTTAGGTACCTAATTATGGCAATCTACATCAGGACACAGTCACAGCACTGTAAAGTGTAATAAAGACATTTTATACCACAATCTTCTTCTTCATTTGTCGATGTGGTGGATCTTGCTTTATGTGGTGGTGGAGGTCTCAGGTACACACTATCTACTTTATCACCTTGCTTTTCATTATCCCATTTTTTTTCAGGAGACTTTTTTCCAAAATCATCCGTGTTTTCCAAATAATCTTTGTCTATCTTGTTATTTTCATTAGTGTCACCAGCTGCTTCCTGTTAGAATTATTAAATATTTTAATTTCAATCAACACAGTTATTTAGTATTTTCTTTAATGAAATTTCCTACAAATGGTGCAACTGCAATTACCGGTAGTATTTTGTTACTTGAGTAGTTAATTACTGTATAGTTCAGTAAAATTACAAATTCGCAAAACATCAAATGCTAATAACCTGTATATTTACCGACTTCAAAAGGAGGGAGGTACTCAATTCGACCCGTTTTTTTTTTTTTTTTTTTTTTTTTTTGTATGTACACCGATTACTCGAAGACGGCTGGACCGATTGAAATGATTCAAACGTTATTACAATAGGTAAACTTCCAAGTTGGTCCCATTTTTTAAAATTTTGAAATCGGTTCAGTACTTTTCAAGTAATCTTGAAAAAAGCACGAAAATAGTATGATTTTGTGTGAACTACCTCGATGATCAGTCGTATAACTTCTTTGTTTATGAACTGAATAAGATAATTATTTTTTTGTTGGAAAAGGGATAACTTAAGTGTAGTTCTTTAACCGACTTAAAAAAGGAGGTTCTCAGTTTGACCCGCATGTATGTATGTTTCTCCGCGATTAACTCACGTTTGGCTGAGCCGATTTTAATTTCTACCTAAATAATATACCTACCTAATACAAAAGGTACCTACACTAAAAATAAAAAAATAAAAAATTGTTTAAAAAAACAAAAAACCGACTTCAAAAAACCTACCTCTAAAAAGCAAGAAATAATATTCGTAATAATAAAACACGTCTATTGAAGTCGGGTGGGGCTTTTAGAATAAAAAAAAGGGATTTGTACTC
This sequence comes from Agriphila geniculea, assembly GCA_943789525.1. Lineage (NCBI taxonomy): Eukaryota > Metazoa > Arthropoda > Insecta > Lepidoptera > Crambidae > Agriphila > Agriphila geniculea. The sequence continues at coordinate 6,536,152 of OX038870.1, forward strand.
CAGCCCCACCCGACTTCAATAGACGTGTTTTATTATTACGAATATTATTTCTTGCTTTTTAGAGGTAGGTTTTTTGAAGTCGGTTTTTTGTTTTTTTAAACAATTTTTGCTATTTGATTTTGATGTGATAATAGAACACTTATATTTACAAATCCAACTATATTTACGAATACAAAAAACACAGCATCGTTGTTACTTTTTTTTGTTGGATTTACATTCACAATCAAATTACAGTTGCATAACAAGCAAAAAATAAAGAAAGTATGTAGTAAGCAATTTTGCTTAAGCAATTAAATAGGTATATTAATATTTTGATCAGTAAAGTAAATAAACATGTGTAATTAAGTTGGATTCATTTACAAAATGACAGCCAGACATTTAATTTAAAATAATGATAAATTGCGAATTATTTGTTTTGTCACACTATCCCCCATAATTTTACTGAACTAGTAGAATAATATTTAATATGGTGTAGTGTAGGGTTTTTTAATAGCACCTTTCCTTTTTTGTTGTATCGTCAAATGAAATTCATCAATTTATTTTGATTAAACAAACAAAAGACCAAAACTTCATCATAAAAATCATGGTGAGAGCTTTAGCTACTAGTCTGTCTATTTTAAGGATTGAATTCTGACGTATCTCAATATTATTGACATATTTGAACTACACTAACCTTGTCAAAGCAGATGCTTGCAATTACAAATACAAAATTAAAAAATCCAACAATTTATGTTGAGGATGTGACACCAATTATCTTGCAGTACCTCTATATTTCACTAATATTTTTTCCAAAAATGAAATGTCACCGTGACTGATTTGATTACATGCTGTATTGTATACTGCCCGGCATTTATATTAGCAAGAAAAAGATGAGACAAAAGATGCACAGTAGCCATAAACTTAGTGTTTATGGCTACTGCGCATCTTTTGTCTCAACTTTCTCTTGCCAATTTATATGCCTATGTTTAATTTATGCCTAATTTATATGCCGGCATCTGTATCTACGAGACCTGTCATTATGTTGTGACACGTTGAGAACCAAAAGTATTGAATAGTAGTATTCGAATATCTTGATAATCAAACTGAGTTTAACATTGATTTTTAATTTCCAGCACCTAACTGTTACTATAAATCACAAGTAATTACAAATTAGTTTCTATTTAGAATGATTATTTGTTGATTTCTTAATAAGCAACAAAATGATGATCGATTCCACAGAATCAATATTGATATGAATGAGGTAGAATCGGTTAGTATCGATCATTATGTACAGTTAATGTTCCTAGACTCTGGGTTTTGACATATTGTGTTAGAATTCAATTCTTAAAATAGACAGACTGTACCTAAGTTCGGTTTGAGAGTCAGGTTCAATCTCGGTACAGTTGAAATATAAGCTACTTATTTACCTTGCTGTCTTTAGAATCTCGTCTTATAAATTCTTGCTTTTCTTCTGGGTTAGCAGGGCCCGAGCCGTCGGGCGGCATATCAATGCTAGCTGCAGTAATACCCGTGTTCACAGCTACTGAAGTGACCTTTGCTCTTTCGGGAACTAACAATGTTTCTTCTTCTTTCTTCTTTTGTGACTGATAGTCAGGAGAATCACCAGACATACTGTAACCAAAATTGATGATTATTCATCAGCAACGTGTCACAAGATGAGTAGGCAAAGCGAAGACGATTGCATCACAAAAAACTACACTCATGCGATCGTATTTCAACATGTAAACAATGGGCTGCACAGTATTGTCAGATCTCTGTTGTCAACGAATTTAACCTGACTAAAACTGAAGGTTCGATTTGTTCTCCAGATAAACGTCGCCATGTGTTGATGATTGTTTCAAAATTATTGTTTTCTTGCATGTCGAAGAATTGTGAAAAAAAAACTTTTGAGTGATCAAAAAAGTTATTCAGTCCCAAGCAACACAAAGAATTACTTTCCCGTAACATGTATTACTACAGGCTGGAAATTTGGTAGATTGATAAATACTGCAAATTTAAATTACACTAATATATGAATTGATCAAAGAAATTGATGAAAATACATCGGCTTGATAAATTTAAAGAGATTTATTTGACACCCACCCACCTCTTTCCGTTTCGTTCGTTTTGTTTACCTTACCTTGCAATGCAATGCAAGCACAGATTAAATAAAATAGATAGAAGATAAGAAAGATTCAAATCGTCTATGGATAGATGCAGCGTGAAGGGATGTCCACATTTCCTTATTTTATCGGTGAAATCAATGACCTGTATTTGACTTGCATAATTATATAAAAAACAATTTTTTCAGGTCAATAGATGAAAATATCGTCTCTACGCAATTTATCCGACAAAGAAAGAAAGATTGAAAACCTGCCTGCCTAGCATGACCATCGACATCGAAACACGATATGATATAGTGATTTATCACGATTAACTGTCAAAAGACAGTGGATTTTGACAGTTGGGTGTCGATAAAACGCTATATCACGCGTTATATATCGTATTTCGTCGCTCATGCTAGGGGGGCTGGCAATTAGTTAAGCCCGGTTTACACATCCATATGTAAGTATAAATCACGTGTGGACACCGGCCGGCAAGTAAATAAGTACGACTTGCTGCTTGCTGCAGGATAGGATCGGCGGCAGGTTGATTATCTAATTAAAAACCACCTAGCGACAGGTTTCAGTTCACAGATGAATGTGATACATTGCTACTTTTCTTGGCTATGTTTTTTTACCCCCGAAAAGAAGAAGCAATGTATCACATTCATCTGTCAAATGAAACCGGTTGCTAAATAGTTTTTAATTAGATAATCATCCTGCAGGTTTTATTTTTTGGACAAATTTAAAATTACAAAAATATTTTTATCAATATTAATTATTATATTTTCTTTTATAATATTTTTTAAATTATCCTCTTTCTATAGGATTAATAATTTTAATGCAAACTTTAGCAGCGCGCAACTCGGAGCGCTTCGCCTCCTGCTCCTCGCCAACTTAAGGTTTACGGGACGGGGACGGGACAGGCACGGGGCGGGAAAAATATCGTTTCATACAAAATGTATAGGAGGCATGCATACGTAGCACGACGGGGCCCGGACGTGGCGTGCACGGGATGGGAAAAACCCCGTCGGCGGCACGTCGCCGCCCCGTGCCCCTCCCGTTCCCGTTAGGGTCCCCCCAGACCTACCGGTTTCTTTTCTTTGCTTAGCTTTTCTACCTTGCTGTTTAGACCGCCGGCCCACAGGGTCATTTTCAATCTATCTTCTTCTTCTTCTTCTTTTTTTGTTATGGCAATCTACTTTCCTCTTGGAAGTAATTTTTGCCAGTGTCATGTTTTGAATAGTTCAGTATTTCTAGATTTTCTAGTAGATTGTTTCAGTTTACATTAAAATGCGGGTGCATCGCATTCCAATGCTGCTTGGAGCATTTGGCAGCAAGTATATCAAGACAGTTTACTCGATAAGTTTTGCCGAGGTAGCGACCACTACAATAAAAGTCTCAGCTTCACACAACCAAGATCGCGCCTATTTCCATTATCCCACATATTTTTCAGTTGCGTAGACACTTGTACCACAAAACTGCACCAATTTTAAGACACAATATCCACTATGAATCAATTTGCGAATAATTAAAATAGTCACCGAACTGAACTCGACAAAATCCCGCCAAAAACTCTTTCAATCTATCGCATATTGGGACCAGACCAAATTGGCAAAATAGCTATTAGCTTGGTGTTATCAAATATAATCGTCTGGGTTGCGAAGTAGGAAGCTTCTGGGAGATATGCCACCCTGAACATGGTCTCCGATTGCTAAAAATAAATCGATCGCATATTTATACACGCTGAAATTTTAATCATTTGGTTCCCGCCGTGCGGTGGTTCCACTCATGATTACAAGCAACTTTTACTATGGGGCCAACTCTCCTGCTCGCAAAAAAAAACAGCTGTTCCATACATTAAGGTCGAGTAGGTACTGCACTTTTGTATGGAACAGCTGTTTTTTTTTGCGAGCAGGAGAGTTGGCCCCATAGTAAAAGTTGCTTGTAATCATGAGTGGAACAACCGCACGGCGGGAACCAAATGATTAAAATTTCAGCGTGTATAAATTGTGAACAGGGTCGTGGGTGGCATCATTACCTACCTGAACTATTTTTTTGTGTTTTCATAACGATCGTTTAAGGAACAAAGCTCACATATGTGAAATGTACTTAGATTGAAAATATGCGATAGATTGAAAATGAACCTCTTGGCCGGCGCTCCATTGCCGAACAGCAAAGCAAAGAAAATAAACCGGTAGGTCTGGGGGGACCCTTATGTATGCATTGAAACTCCGTTCGCTCTTAGTGATGTGTAATGCAAAGCATCTTGGTGGAACTACTGACATTTTATTATTCAATAATGTTCTGTGATGCGTGCGTGCATTGTATCGTAACATGTAACAAAATACAATATTCTCCTATTAAAATATTTTTTGACATCAGTCTCTCTAAAGATCGTTATGTCTTTTGCAAGGAAATTATAAGTACTTCGTACAACGAACGTCGTACGAAGTACCTACTTATAATTTCCTTGTCAAATAGGCACAAAAACAGTTTGACATAAGCCAGTCCAGTGTAAATATATGCATGTCAATGTCATAAGTTGACACTGTCGCAGCGGAATGATCTATTCCTTTCTAATACCAAAAACTACTATCCCCGTCAATTGGTAATGCGCCTGGTGGCCATGATTTTAACCTCAAAAACGAAAGACTATTGTATTTTTTATATACCTAGACCCTATCTTATTGAAAATTATGATTCCATCACTACATAGTATTAAACGAAGTCGCTTTCTCTGTCCCTATATCCTTATGTATGTTTATAGTACATTATGATACAAGTTAGCTTAGGTTGCTTATTGCACACAAGGCTGTCGGTTGCAGCCCGAGCCGCAGGCGAGGGCGTAACTCAGCCGAGTGTGCAATAAGTAAGAGCTCACGAGTTTCATACGACGTTTTTCAACACATTTGCGAGGAAAAAACAAAGTAATTTACCACACAGCAACAAATACGACAAAAACAAAATGATAATCATGATGAGAAAAGGCGCGCAGGTTTTTTTTTTGTTTTTTTCACACGCCCAATGCAAGAATATTTTGCGAACAAAGGGGTTAGTGAGCATACAGCCTACTTCAAAACTATAAATTTAAGTGATAAAATGCTAATATTTTAATATTTTTTAACAAAATATTGTAAATTAGGAATAATTTGATAATAATTAATATTTTTTTGACTTAATTAAGGACCTACTAATTTATTTATTCCAAAAATGTCAATGAATTTTCAGCGGCAGCATAAAACCTCTTTGTTGTTACTAAAAAAATAACTGTATTACCCTGTTAAATTGAAAATGCTCTGTTTACTCGCATAGAACTTGCAGTAAGGTACCTATTTAACTTTGTAGGGCTAATTCTATAACCAACTAGTGTTTTATATATTATTGCACGCGTTTGTTATAGTTCGGTTTATGGCCCTAAAAGCGATGAATTAGGGCTCACTTTACGAGCAAGTGTGTTGAAAAATCTTTAAAACTACGCAACGGATTTTGATGCAGTTTATTTTAATAGATAGAGTGGTTCAAGAGGAAGGTTTATTATGTAAAATACATGGTGTCAAATTCCACACTACACCGAAGCGACAGCCTGATTAAGTGCTAAAATGCCTGGCAAATTAGGCAAAAGCGTGTCCATCAGCCATTTTAATGTCCCCACTGCTGGGTCACAGGCTTTCTTTATAGGTGGATAAGGAGGACGGGCCATAACCCACCACGCGGGCCCAATGCGGATTGGTGGGTGTTAACGACTGCAAATGCAGCCGGGACTAACGGCTTAACGTGCCTTCCGAAGCACGGAGGAGCTCGAGATAATAAAATTTTGGTCACCCATCCCATGACCGACCCTTGCGAACGTTGCTTAACCTCCGCAATCGCTGGGCCAGGCGCTAAACCACTGCGCCACCGAGCCCAGGCAAAAACGTGGGATATGGTAACCCTAGCCACCCCATAGATTTTCGAAAAAAAGCGTTACTATTATCTAATCTGTGGCGTTCGTTATTTTTTACTTATTTAAAAAGCCATAAAAAGATTTTAACCAATATTTATTATAGGTACATAAATATTTAAATTATTTTATGATGCACAAATTGGTTAAAAAATATACGTTAACGACACTTTCAATAAAATTATGGATGGGTATAAGTAATTATGAAAGGTGCTCTAAAGCTAAGCTCGAAGGGCGGCTCACGCCACCCGTCGCAGCCTGGTGCCCTAGGCCATGGCCCTCTTGGCCCTTGTGTTAAATACGTCCCTATAGATTAGCATAGTTAATTATAATTTCATACTAATTATATCAAAGTGTTTCGTTTAACATCCTTTGATAGGTAACTATCTTGATCTACGAAGGGTAGTTTTGTAAATTAATTGACTATTTGAGGTAGTCAGGTATTGGGTAAAGTAGGTGGTCATCTATTGGTGAAGGGTGGTCAGGTAATGGAGACATTTGAATTCTTTTGAAAGACAGCATCGCTCAAATGAAAACTGTGTACAATGTGACGGCAGTAAAGTCAAAATACGCTTAAGTGGTACACTATTGGTTCCAACACCTTTACAAACTTATTATAAGATTAGCATAGTTGGATATATTAATTGTATCTTACATTACAACGACGTAAAAGTATGTAAGCATGTGAAATAAAACTAGAACCTCAAGGTTTAGAAATTATTTTTACTATTAATTATAAACTTAATTTAACCTTAAGCCTTTCCCCAGTTTAATATTATTATTATAAATCCATACAGAAGCGAAGTTAGAAAGGTTTATATGTTTTGAAATCTTAAATCGCTCTCCTGTAAAATATGTATTTTCTCAGTTACCTACTTAGTTATTGTATGACGTGTCGAAATATTGACTTGGTTAACTATCCCCAACGAGACTATCCCCGCAAATTGGTAATGAACCTGGCGGCCATGTTTTTAACCTCAAAGACGAAAAACACAATTTTTGAAGTGAAAACTTCTTTAGCGGCGTTGTACGCTTTTTTGTAAAGAGGAAAAAATTTTGAACTCGCGTCAGTTAGTCAGTCAGGATCACGTGACCCTGATCGAAAATTCATGACGGATGTGACGGATCGAGAGTAGACAGCCGGCGGCGGAAGTATCCCCCTCTCTTTCTACGGGGCGCGGTGAAAATGGCGGCACGTCATTTCCAGACGTAAACACTTGTGTCACCATAGCAACGCGCTAATTTTTTGATTCAATGTCAAAACTCTAGATTTTCTGTCAAGCTATGAATAAGACTTTCATACAATAGGGGAGAGTAGGGTATTACCGCGCGGTTGATAATTTCGCACCCCTTGGTTTCTCGAAAACTATCAACTCTATGCACCTGCAATAACAGTCAAATCTAAGCTCTAAGAACCTCTAACCTCGCCCGCACACCTTCAATTTCCGTCGAACAACCAGAGCGGAAGGCCACGCGCTTTTAGTTTTTCCACGCACACGATCTTTTTTTTTCTGATATTTTAATGAGAGGTGAGTCAATCAATATTACCTTATGACTAATAAACTACATACATTTATAACGTAAAAAATATGTAGAATTTGTGTGCAGAATTATTTTAAATTAATTCTTTAAGTTTGTTTTTGTTTCTGAGGATACAAATAAAAATTACCATGTTTGATAATTTCGCGCGCAGGGCGCGAAATTATACAGTATGAAATTATCTATGGCAAATATTGTTCTTTACAGAAGGTGACGAAAACGAAGGAAGATGGCTAATCTTCATACGAAGTAATTGCATACTAAAGTAAAAGCATTCCGAAAATGAACAATTATTTTAAGATTAATTAGTTATCGAAGTAGAAAGACATCTTTTGTGTAACAAACAAATGGTGTCTTTATAAATCGTTTAATATGGAAACTTATAAGTTTACAATTTTGAGACTGAGTTGATTAATGAATATAAAAAGAAATAAATATCTATAATTTCCATTTTTCCCAAACGCTGTAGTAATAGTTATCAGTTTATTGTCAATTTTAATTAGAGGCGCGGTTTTATCAGACCCAGCGCAAAGTACCGACCTAGGGGCACGATATTATCAGGCCAGTTTGATAATATCGCGTTTTCCCATTTTTTTGTTATTTGCTCATATTTTTGTTTCGTGTTTTATTTTGATGATTTTGAAGTTTCGATAGCATAGCTAGATGAATTCCCCACCTATAGTAATATTTAGTTTTTAATTTAACCCAACCTGAGGTTAGTTATATTTAATTTTCCTTAGGGGCTCGGTAATACCCTACTCTCCCCTACTGTTCTGTATTCGTAAATTCAAATGCAGAGTAAATTCGTAAGACGGCAATTCGTGCAAAATTATTCCTTAACCATTCCAAAATATCAAAAATGCACAACGTTAATATTCAAGTTTTCACTTCTGCCGGCACTCCCGGAGTGCAGCCTGATTTTTTTATATACCTAGACCCTATCTTAATGAATATATTAATACAATAATTAATATATTCAATACAATAGGGAATATGCATCAATTTTTTTTTGTATCAAAATCAAAAGTATAATGCGTGAGAAAATTAACTGTAACATAAAAACTTCTCGCTTGAATTGATTGACTTGAATGATTTGTGACGTCACTTGTCACGTTTCTTTCAGGCGCATTTAAATTATGCAGTTAACCAAGAATTTCAATAATCTCCCTAAATTTTGCGTTTAAGTACATTATTAAGTGTCATACAAAATATTATTTCTTATTCGATATTCTATCTGACTGTTAAGTGCATTATATCCGAAAATGAAAAATTAAATCGTTATTTTCCCCTGATTTCATCATGTGATAAAACTAAAATGTTAATACATTTTTATTAGGTTGCTTTCTTGTTTGTTTGTGTGTTCGTTCGTTTGTTTCTCCAAAGCGAACGATTTTATACTAGTTTCCCGATAAGCTAGAGACTTGAAACTTTGAAGATAGGTCAGAACTAGAAGGCAATGCAATATTATGGTGTCATTGAGCTGATTTGATGATGAAGCCGGAAGAAGGCCACAAAAACTCTGTGATGAAACCATACAGCTCCATCGTGTTTGGGCTCGTTAGAATCATCTTGACGAGTACTCTAAGGGGAGACGAGGTCCACGGTGAAGCTGGAAGGCCATGCCATAGGAACTTAATATTGAACCCGTGCAACCCCATCGAGTTTGGGTTCGTTTGAATCGTCTTAACGAGTACTTTGTTGGGAAATAGTTTCCAGGGTCTGATGATGGAGCCGAGAGAAGGCCACTGGAACTCTGTAATAAAACCATGCAACCCCCATCGAGTTTGGACTTGTTTGAATCGGCTTGACGAGTACTCTAATAGGGAATAGTGCCTGTGGATCTGATGATGAAGCCGGAAGAAGGCCATAGGAACTCTATAATAAAACCATGCAACCCCATCTACTTTGGACTCGTTTAAATCGTCTTAAAGAGTACTTTGTTGGGAAATAGTTTCCAGGGTCTGATGATGGAGCTGGAAGAAGGACAAAGAAACTCTTTAATGGAAACACGCTACCCAATCGAGTTTGGTCTCATTTGAATCGTCTTGACAAGTACTTTGTTGGGAAATAGTTTAGGGTCTGATGATGGAGCCGGAAGAAGGCCACTGGAACTCTGTAATAAAACCATGCAACCCCATCGAGTTTGGGCTTGTTTGAATCGTCTTGACGAGTGCTCCGATAGGAGATGGTATATTTTTAGTCTTAGCTCGTTAACTAAAAAGCAGAAAATAATAATTTACTGATTTATAAAAATAAATTATAAAAATCGAACTAAAAACATTAAAATTAAATTAAATTAAATTCTAATAGGTATAAGTAAGTTATTACTTACTTATACCTATTAGAATTTTGAACCGAACATGAACAGGCGCGGTCCGAGGGGGGGGGGGTGTCACAGGGGACATGACCCCCCCCAAAATCCTACACGTCACATAGAAAGAGCTTCTAAAAATTTACAGAAATGCAATTATTAATATTAGTGACCCCCCCCCCCCCCTCCCCTCAAAATTTCAGGCTGCGATCGCGCCCGGACATGAATTTACATTTTACATTCATGTCAAACAATATACATTTTTAGTTGCGGACGGCGTCGATGCTGCCATATGGGATATTTTTCTCGTAATTGTGGATAAAAATTTGGCTCTTGGAGAAATTTTGGAGAAATGGAATTATTGGAGAAATGTGTGGAGAAAAATAATAAAAAAAGTTTCGAAGTTTGCCTTGCCTATTTTAGTAGCGAGTCAGGAAAAACGAAATATCAGATGATTATTTTGAACTGTTATAGATGGTCAAAATTGAGTGAATGTCACCTTGCTTGCCAAAACAAATTGTATTAATTTAACGAAATCAAGACACTTTGAATCGAACTAACTTTTTTATGCCTTTGGGTAAATCTATTGAAAATAGTATCATTTTGAAGAAATTTCTTTTCAAATTTGGGGAGAAATGCAAAATCGCATCTGGCAACCCTGCGTCGACGTGTATGTTAATGTGACAAGGTTCCATCGTATACAAAATTTGCGGGGATAGTATGAGTAGGTACCTAACAAAATTATCAACACTCCGAATGTTTTCTATCCCAAAATAATAATAAAAATGGAATCGTTCTTTTTTATTAGGGTTCCGTAGCCTAAATGGCAAAAAACGGAACCCTTATAGATTCGTCATGTCTGTCTGTCTGTCTGTCTGTCTGTCTGTCCGTATGTCACAGCCACTTTATTCCGAAAGTATTAAGACTACACAGTTGAAACTTGGTAGGTAGATGTATTCTGTTAACCGCTTAACGAATTTAATACAAAAATAAGAAAAATAAAAGATTAAGGGGGGGCTCTCCATACATGGAACTGAAACTGAAAAAAAATTTTTTCTTCAAACCAACACGTGTTGGGTGTTTATAGATAGGTCTTTAAAAATGACATTAAGGTTCCTAGGACAACTTTTTCTCAAAGTCAACTGTTTGAAAGATATTCACCGCCAAAGTGGTAAAATGTGTGTCCCCCTCCCTTTAACTTTTGAAATAAGAGAGTGAAAAATCTAATAAAAATATATGCTGTAGATCTTAATAAACACTTTCAACCAAAATTGGTTTGAATGAGATGTAGTAATTAGTTTTCGAGATATAGCACATTTTCCAAAACCGCAAATATAACTTTGTCATTCATACCAACACTGTGAAAAACAAAGTTATTTTTGCAGACGAAAAATGATAGGTGGTATTAAATATGGTATGGTATAAGGTAACTACGGAACCCTATGGCGCGTGGCCCGACTCGCACTTGGCCGGTTTTTCAGGTACCTACTTAACTTCATTTTTGCCTGAAAACGTACTTTTGTTACTTATAAAATTACTTGATTTCAAGTACCTATCTCAAAAACTATTAACTATTCGTGAAAAAGTTATGTAATAAATAATGGAATAAATACTTACTAATTGTACATTGAAGGTCCTCTATCGTAGTTTACGTAATTATTGCCACTAAATACGATATCCTTTTTCTTATTACGTTTTTTTAATGGTAGCCATATTATACCAAATCTGGTTTGTTTTTTCTCCTTTGGACTCATAAATGAGGGGTAGGTTTTATTGGGATCGTGGACATTTGAGATTTGGCCAATCGGGATTGATGGTTTTGCATTTTTCTCGTCGTACTTAGAGACATTCTTTCCACTCGACATCAACATATTGGCCGCTTTTCCAGTTGACCCCAACATACCCTCATTTTTTACTTGGGACGCGAAAGGATTGTGTTTTCCACCAGTTCCTAAATCTTTGCTATTTGTTCCACTTGATAGTAACACATTGGCGGCAATACCAGTAGATGACAGCATGCCAGCTTTTTTTACTGAAGAATTTGAATAATTTCCACTAGATCCTAAAACACTTGCATTTTTTGCACTCGAATTTTTTTCTGTTTTACCAAACATTAGTTTGCTTTCATTTTTTACAGATGATCCAAGGGGATATTTTGCAGTTGACCCTAGGACAGTACTATTTTTAGTTCCTACTAGTGAGTTTGTTTCGATTTTACCACCAGACTTGTTTTCGTTTTTTACAGGAGATCCTAGAACGTTTGTATTTTTTCCACTCGATCCTAAACCGCTAAAGGTTTTTGTATTTATTGAATTAGTTTCACTTTTACCAAAGGTTGGTTTGCTTTCATTTTTCACAAAAGATCCGTGAACATACTTTTCATTTGACGCTGAAACACTAGTAGTTTTAGCACTTGATAATAGATCAGGTTTCGCAGTAGACGCTGGTGTACTATATTTTTTTGCAGGAGATCCGAGAGCACTTGAATATTTTGCACTAGATTCTAGGTTATTTGTTTTCGCACTTGTAGCAAATAAGTTACTGGTCTTTTTGCTTGAGTCTGGGAAGGTGGTAACTGTATTGCCTTTTCCGCTGGATCCAAAGAAATTGTCTTTGGTACTGGACCCGAAGAAGCTGGCAGTCTTTTCGCTACCCGATAGTTTTGCTGGGGTAGAGAAGTTGCTTGCTTTATTGCTACTTCCTAGGATAGAGCTCTTGCCGATTTGGGATGATGCTTTTCCGATCGAGCCGGTTCCCAGCTTGGCTGTGGAACCGGAAGCAGGTTTCTTGCTGATAGGCGCCAGCGTGATGAATCTGAAACACAATAAAATATAATTGGTTATGCTTGTTATTTTTGCTCAAAGGTTGTTTTAAAGTTATATTTTTATCTAGTTTAAGTTAGGTACCTATACACATAGATAAAGTTAGTCTACTACACTATTTCCTTTGTTGGAATTGCATAGTAAGGATTGAAGTCCAACAATTAATATTATACCTTAGAGCATGGGTCTCCAAACTTTTTAGCAAAAGGGCCAGACTTACTTCTCCACGTAGTCCCAAGGGCCAGGATCTAGCTAGCTCCGTATCAACATTCTGTAAATTACAGTATCGTTGGTACGATCCAGCCTGCTTTGGCGGGCCGGATTGTTGGTGCTTGCGGGCCGGATCTGGCCCGCGGGCCGTAGTTTGGAGACCCCTGCCTTAGAGCAACGCGGCGACAATTAATCAAAAGACCGCATATCGCATATCGATTAGATAAATAGGATTTTTATGTCATTAAGATTTAATTTTACTAGATTATTTCCTATCGGATATCGTTAAGCCAGTTGTTGTCGCATATTGTCAAAGAGTAGCGGTTGATAAAACATTTCGTGTTTGTAACTCAAGGTTGTGTCACGTCCGTGAGTTATTTTCGGTACAAAATATGGTTTGAAGAAATGTTTTTCTATTGTTTTTAGGGTTCCGTACCAAAATGGTAAAAAAGTAACCCTTATGGTGTGACTCAGTCTGTCTGTCAGTCTGTCTGTCGGTCTGTCTGTCACAGCTGGATATCTCGAGAACTACTAATGGTATCAACTTGAAATTTGGAATAGTTTAAGATGACATTTGCCTAACTATTTTGCAAATAAGAAATAAATAAAAATATTTTTTTTTTTACAACGGGGTCTGAAAAGGGGTCTTAAAATTTTGAAGTGAGGTGACTAGGGCATGTGGGGTATCATATGAAAGAACGAAAGAACGCTGTTTGCACATTTTAAAACATTTTCTCCTTTTTTCTTAGGCCGCATAGTTTTCGACTTATGATGAAAAATGTAAAAAAAAATACCGTTCCCCCCTTATCTCCGAAGTTTGCAAAAAGAAAAATCTGAAATAATTCTATGTGATAGTAGTTTATGTAAAAATTAACAGGAAAAATAAAACGATGTCTCAATATAACACATTTTTTAAGAAATTCAAAAACAAACATAAATTCTTTAGTTTCACTAATAGTCAACAGATGGCTCTATCCTAAGAATGCTGATCTAAGAAAAAAAAATAGTTCCGCTATCGGTCAAGAGATGGCGCAACCTAATACTACAATAATAATTGGTGGCTGGTTCTAATATAATTACCTGCTATTTGCCGTACGAATAATCGAAGAATAAGTTCCTACTTAGTAATATAAACAGTTTGCAATGTGTTTTTCAGTCACCATAACATAAGCAGCTGTGGTTAAGATTTGTAAATTAACTGTCCGCCTTTTCGCCCTTCCACCTGTCTGCCGTTTATCCTACTTTTTTAAAGACTGTACTAAAGAAACATATCCAAAATATTTATGATTGTACGGAACCCTCGGTGCGCGAGTCCGACTCGCTCTTGACCGGTTTTTTTTCAACTGAATTACAGTAACGATCATCAGTTCTTGATCAAATTTTCAATCATGTATGGAAATTTAATCAATACCTATCTAGGTACTATGCCTAAAGGCACCAATATGGCATGGCATGAGTAATCTAATAGTAGTACCTACCTAAGTAGGTATTTATCTATTATACCTACGGCTGCTATTTATATTTAACTAGCGGCCGCCCGCGACTTTGTCTGCGTGGAAAGTTTTTTTATTTCCCTCGGGAACGATACGTTTTTTCGGGATGAAAGGTACCCTATGTCCTTCTCTGTACCCCTGGCAATGTGTATGTAAAATTTCATGATGATCGGTTCAGTAGTTAAGACGTGAAGAAGTAACAAACAAACAAACAAACAAATAAACAAACAAACGGACTTTCGCATTTATAATATTATTTATAATTTATAATTTATAATATTATTAGTAAGGATATCCTTGCGTGAAAATCAAAGTATGTTTGGAATCAAGCAAAAACGGCGGAATGGATTTTAATGTCAGTGTGTCAAAGACACACTGCTATGAAAACTTAATAGACTGTGCTGATAGGTACCTAGGTACCTTGTTTGTAACCAGAGGGTCAAGTCTGCTTATGTTTTCGTCAATATCGTAGTTCAATGGTGTTCTAATGGTAATGCGTTTTTACACAGTTCTTATTTCTTAAACCCAAAATCAAGACACACTGTTTCCGTTTTGGGTTTGAGAAACACAATGTGTTTTAGTTTTGGGTTTAAGAAACAAGAACTGTGTTAAAAAACATTACCATTCAAACACCATTGAACTACGATTTTGACGAAAACATTAGCAGACTTGACCCTCGGATAAAAGATAGGTTTTCGAATGTTCATGCCACGTTCACGCGGACGAAGTCGCGGGCGTTAGCTATCTATACATTTACCTATAATTTCAAACAAAGATTTTAACTATATTTGAGTTATTGTTTTCATCCGTTCGTTCTAGTAAATTTGGAAAGTAAGTACCTACTTAGTATAATACTTTATTGCATTTTTAGAAGACTTCAAAATAAAATAATTAACCGACTTAAAAAAATAAGGTTCTCAGATTGACCTATATGTATGTAGGTATGATGTCCGCGATTATCTCGCGTTTGGCTGAACCGATTTTGATGCGGTTTTCAGAATAGTATTTGTAACATTTAGGAGAAGGTTTTGGTATTTTAATCGACTTCAAAAAAGGAGGTTCTAAGTTTGACCCACATGCATGTATGTTTCGCCGCGATTAACTCACGTTTGGCTGAGACAATTTTTCTACCTAAATAATATACCTACACTTCCTAATACAGACGTACTTACACTAAAAATAAAAAAAATGTTTCAAAACCAAAAACCGACTTCAAAAAACCTAGCATTAATAAAAAGCAAAAAATAATATTCAAATCACTAGATAGGTAGGTACGCATTATCATTGTTATAATAATAAAATGGATTATGAGCTAGCCCTAAATAAGTATAGGTATATACCTACCTATTTCCGGGGCTAGCTCTTAATCCAAAACACGACACGTCTATTGAAGTCGGGTGGGGCTTTTAGAGCCACATCCCCACGATTTGAATATTATTTCTTGCTTTTTAGAGGTATTTTTTTGAAGTCGTTTTTTTGTTTTTTGAACAATTTTATAAAGAAATATTTTGTAAGCAAATATGATGTTTTTTTATCTCAATGATGGAAATGATGAATTATCTGATAAATGACCTACCTAGTAGATTATATCTTTACCAGCTACTGTTCGGTATTTTACATGAGCTGATAAGATTGATAAACCAATAGCCCTATACCACAGAATACAAAATAAAAATTCATAGAAGTAGCCGAATTTTTTAAGACGTAGTCAAACCAAATTTCACAGGCCCGCTATGAAAAGACAAAACAAAAAGAAAAAACTGTTTTGAAGTAAGAAAATCTTCACTGTGTTTAGTAAAAATAATGACTGTCTGAACTATATTCAAAAGAAAGACACAAAAAAATGTTAGCTTTGATCTTCGCAAATTAGCACTGTAGATATTATGTGCATAATATAAAAATGGTAAAAAGTTACTGGAAATTCTTTACAGAGCCACATTACAATTCAATAGTTGAATGGCCAGTTGGACTAAACCAAGCAAGTAAAGCAGAGCGTGCTTCAAACCAAACTACGAAATACGAGATGCTCCAATTCTTATCCCCCCTTGTTAACGAGACGATTTTCTACCCGGGTCTAGGCACGCGGTTTTAAACCGTGTCTACATCCGTCAGTTAGGTATAGAACACTATGGGACACATGTTACCGACCGGTTTGGGCTTTAACGGTTTAAAACATTCAACTTTAACGGTTTAAACCGTGCCTTGACCCGGGTAGAATCTGAAGAACGAACTGAAGAATTTGTATTTCCAAGATTTTCTCCTCATACCTACACCAAAGCTTATAATTATGGCAACACTAACAATTATGTCGTTTCAGGAAAAAAACCGGTCAAGAGCCAGTCGGACTCGCGCACCGAGGGTTTCGTACCATCATTACTGATAATTACATTGCGGTGTAGAATATTGCAGTTTTAGACCAGCGGAATCTTGTGACCGATAACTGGAATTAATGTAATATATGTTGATCTGAAAAACTCATGTGCTATTTAGAAACATCGTTTTATTTTTCCTGTAATTTTCACATAAACTTCTGTCACATAGAATATAATTTCAGATTTTTCTCTATGCAAACTTCGGAGATAGGGTTGGACTTGGAACGGTATTTTTTTAACAAAAGTCGAAAACTTGAAGTTTTCGGCCTTGCTTATTAACTTATTTTTTAGGCCTGGAAGGCCTAAAAAATAAGTTTGACAATGTGCAAACAGCGCCCTTTCAATGGTACCCCACATGCTCTAGTAGCACCACTTCGAATTTTTAAGTCCCCCTTTCAGTGTCTGTTACAAAAAAATCTTTCTTATTTCCAAAATAGTTGGGCAAACGTAATCTAAAACTATTCCAAATTTCAAGTTGATTCATAGCATCAGTAGGATATAACTTTTTGAGATATCCAGCTGTAACGACGGACAGAAAGACAGACTGAGTCGTACGTAGCATAGGTAATGCCGTATACAGAGAAAAAGCTGGTGGCCGACCGGCGCTTATCGGCGCTGGTCCGCACAGGTAACCAGCGAAGGCTTATATGACTTATATGAACAAGTGTTGATAAGCGCCGACACGCGCCGCCGGTCAGCGCTGACTACGTTTAGTACGAAATTCTATTTTATTTTTTATTTTTATTTATTAAGGAAACAAAAAACAAACGGTCATACATAATAAAATGATTTTGCAATGTTCTGCAAATTCTGCTTCAATCTGCTTGCTTTATGTTAACTGTTACCGGCGCGGACCAGCGCCGATTAGCGCCGGTCGGCAACCAGCTTTCTCTCTGTATACGGCCTAAGGGAGGGTACCTTTTTGCCATTTTGGTACGGAACCCTAAGTAATGATAGTGACGTGAAGATTCTAATGATACCTTACATAGGTACTCGTTTGACGATGCATGATAAGTTTGACCTTCAGAGCCTCTTTTATTTATTCAGAAGCATTTACTTGGTCACATTATCTCAGGCAATTGAATGAAGTTAATTGTTCATAGCTGACCAGCCCTTGCTCCCGCGAACTACTTACCACGCTTCGGATATTACGGCTACCATTATACTGGTTGTTTAAATGTTGCCAATAACCCTTGAAAACCCTTTATAGAAAACTGTTTAGATCATTTTATATTAAAAATAGATAAAAATAAAAAATCAGCTAATATAAATGTTTTGAATACGTCAATTACTGACCATAGCATGATTTTTCTAAAGCTATCCAATGTAGTACATGAACGAAGCTTATCCAAAACAAGGACCTCAATCGACTTTGATAAAGCGATTGAATCTTTTAAAGGTATAGATTTTCTAGACTTGCTATCATATACAGATCCCAATGCTCTTGCTGATCTGTTAATTAGTCGATTGAGACAATGTATTTTCACAAGTACAATAACAAGAACAATTCCTTGTAAAAATCGTATAATAAAACCATGGATTACAGTGGGCATTCTCCGTTGTATTAGAAACAGAAACAATATGCAGAAAAAACTAAAATCTGACCCAAAAAATTTAATCTTAAAAATAACATATAGACGTTATCGCAATCACTGCAACGCTTTGATTAAAACATTGAAACGAAATTATGATAGAGACAAATTAAATAAAAATAAAAAGAATCCTAGATCACTTTGGAAATCTATAAATAATATTACTCACCGCAAAGAAAATAAAACAAGTAACTTAGAACTACTAAACTCTAAACCGACCGCTAATGAATCAGTGAATTATGTAAATACTCATTTTGCAAATATTGGCAGTTCCTTGGCTGATAGTATCATGACACGTCGCTCAATTCAGGATAAATCTTTCAAATATTTTTCTGCCCCACAGCGGTCTTCCTCTTTTGTCTTTTTGGAAACAGACCCTGACGAAATATATGGAATCTTAATGGGGCTAAAGTCAGAGAGTGCTGCTGGCTGGGATGGTATCTCAACAAAATTTCTGAAGCAAATTGGCAAAGAGATTTCTCCCATTGTTGCTCATTTGGCAAATCTATGCATAACGCAGGGCATCTTTCCGACTTCACTTAAGAAGGCCGTAGTCACACCCATACATAAGGGTGGAGATAGAGACGACGTCTGCAACTACAGACCCATCTCAGTCCTACCAGCCTTGTCAAAAATATTGGAAAAAATTATTAATAATAGATTAATTAACTACTTAAATAAATTTGAACTTTTATCAAACTCCCAATACGGCTTTAGAAGAGGGGTCTCTACTGAAGATGCTATAATTGCCTTGACGTCACACATTTCTAAAAATGTTGATAGGAGTAAAAAGTGCATCACAGTTTTTCTAGATCTTCAAAAGGCGTTCGACACCGTCTCCGTCTCCACCCTTATACGCAAATTGGAATCAATAGGGGTCAGAGGTATCCCTCTGGCATTGTTAAGTGACTACTTACATGATCGTAAACAATGCGTTAAAATTGGTGACCACATCAGCGAGCTAGTAGACATAACCTTTGGCGTGCCTCAGGGAAGCGTTCTGGGACCCACTCTCTTCTTGATATACATTAATAACCTCTGCAACTTGGAAATATGTAATGGGAAAATCTTTTCTTATGCAGATGACACCGCTGTCGTTTTCTTGGGGTCAACATGGGATGATGTACATGCTCTCGCTCAAAAGGGTCTTGCCCAAATAGCCCGCTGGTTAGATAGTAATCTATTAACTCTGAATGCATCTAAAACTAAATATATTTGCTTCACAAACTATAACAGCACTCAACCTGACTCAAAGTTCCACATTAAAATTCATTCTTGTAACAATCTTAATAACCAAAACTGTTCATGCGTTATGATAGATAAAGTAGCTAAAATTAAATATCTTGGTGTAATGGTCGACCAACGTCTTACTTGGCATGCGCACATTGACCTACTAATAGGTAGAATTCGGAAACTTTCATGGGTCTTTAAAATTCTCAGACATGTTGCCAATACCGATTTATTAGAACAAGTATATACATCGTTGGCTCAATCAGTCCTCAGCTACTGCATCCCAATCTGGGGTGGAGCCACAAAAACTAAATTTTTAGAATTGGAACGAGCTCAAAGATCTTTGTTGAAAATAACATATTTCAAACCTTATAGGTTTCCAACCGACAGTCTATATTCTCAATGTTGCCTCCTTTCTGTGAGGAAACTTTATATCCTACACGCCGTTTTAAAATTACATAAAAACCTTCCACTAAATGAAAAAACACAAAACAAAAGAACTGTTGTGAGCGTAGCACCTGTAGATTCTGTAAAAACTGTTTACGCCCAGAGGCAGTACACGGTACATTCAGCACACATTTATAATAGAATAAACAAAATCCTCAATTTTCACCCCCTAACATTAAAAACCTCCAAGCACACATTACAAAACTGGCTACAGACTAAAAATTATGAAGAAATAGAGAACCTTATCTAATTAAATAAGTAAAATTATTATTAATTTTTCTATTATAATAATTATCTTAATATAAAAAAATAGCTTTACATCGTACATATTTACACATACACACATCCAAAACACACACACACACCCACCCACACACACACACACCCACACACGACACACACACACACACACACACACACACACACACACACACACACTAAACCGTCACAATTATTTTATTTAGCACAGCACACAACTCATAATCATTAAACATAAACCAACTCCACGCAATTTGTTTGTTTGTAACTATTTATGGGCATTATTTATTTATTTATAAACGCACATTGAAAAATAATTTGAAACTTAGAAAATGTTTATATAATTAGTTTAGCACTTAGCAGTAACTAAACAATGTAAAATTGAAACAACAAATGTATCTTTTGTAATCTTAGAAGGAGCGGGGCTCTTAACACAGGTTTTATACTTAAAAGGGGCCTCAGCCATATAATATGTAATGTACTTAAAAGATACTGAATAAATATTTTTTCATTTTTCATTTTTTCATTTTCAAAGTCTTGTATGCAACTGTAAATAATTAGGCATTAAAACACTTATGTGATACTATCATCACATTCATGTTTTAATACACCTCATTATACTACAGTTGGAT
Source organism: Agriphila geniculea (assembly GCA_943789525.1). Classification (NCBI taxonomy): domain Eukaryota; kingdom Metazoa; phylum Arthropoda; class Insecta; order Lepidoptera; family Crambidae; genus Agriphila; species Agriphila geniculea. Next base: position 6,557,082 of record OX038870.1, read on the forward strand.
AAACAACTATAACAGTAAGCGTTGCGTTCAAACGTATCGAATGTTGGCCATTAATAGGGAATAATCATATCATAATCAAAAGTATAATGCGTTGGAAAATCAACTGTAGGTAATATTAAAACTTTTCTCTTGCGTTTTTTTCTCTGCAGCACCCGCCGAAAATGCTCTATCCAAAAAAATTGTTTAAAAAAACAAAAAACCGACTTCAAAACACCTACCTCTAAAAAGCAAGAAATAATATTCGTAATAATAAAAACACGTCTATTGAAGTCGGGTGGGGCTGGAGTACAAATTCCTTTTTTTTATTCTAAAAGCCCCACCCGACTTCAATAGACGTGTTTTTATTATTACGAATATTATTTCTTGCTTTTTAGAGGTAGGTTTTTTGAAGTCGGTTTTTTTGTTTTTTTAAACAATTTTTTTTATTTTTTTTATTTTTATTGTAGGTACCTTTTGTATTTGGTAGTGTAGGTATATATATTATTTAGGTAGAATAATTGGCTCAGCCAAACGTGAGTTAATCGCGGAGAAACATACAAACATGCGGGTCAAACTGAGAACCTTCTTTTTTAAGTCGGTTAAAGAACCTTAAGATATCCCTTTTCCAACAAAAAATAATTATCTTATTCAGTTCATAAACAAAGAAGTTATGCGACTGATCATCGAGGTAGTTCACACAAAATCATACTATTTTCGTACTTTTTTCAAGATTACTTGAAAAGTACTGAACTGGTGTCAAAATTTTAAAAAATCGAACCAACTTGGGAGTTTACCTAATGCTTAGAGTAAGACGCGCTTCTGTCCCAGAAAGAGAAGCCATACGAAGCGTTCCCCTCTGCCGAAGTACAAGCCCAAATGGGCATACGCGGTTAATAAAACCAGTTGCGCCCGGATTTCTTTCTAGACCGAGTCCAGTCGCGCATGTGAACGCTGCAGTGTTTAAAATGCCGAATTGATGAGTTGTTTGCTGTTAAAAGAGGTCTGGAACATCAAGTTTACAAAAAGACGGTGTTACATTTAACATGAAAGTAATTTTTTGTCGTATTATTGCTATTTGTTTACATTTAAACATTAAATTCGTATATTTTATTCTTGATTAGTTGTCAAATTTGTTCAGTGACATCGGGTCTGCTCGTCCATGGCTCGTCCGTACAAATTTCAGATCTGTCGCTAGATAAATCCGAGTTCTCGCCGATGAGCAACTTAGTGATGTTACCGTATCACAATGTTTGTCGATAAAGGACATGGCCTGGTCCTGCCTGCTCCAGGCAGTCTCATAAATGTGATATACCTGCGGGCTGATTATCTAATTAGAAACCACCTAGCGACCGGTCTCATTTGACAGATGAATGTGATACATTGCTACTTCCTTTTGGGGTGAAAAAAAAAACATACCAAAGAAAAGTAGCAATGTATGTCGAATGAAACCGGTCGCTAAATAGTTTCTTTTTAGATAATCAGGGTGCTGAAATATTCCTTAAATATTTATAAATTCTTTTTAACTTCTGACAGACTCACACTCAATTGCAAGAATGATTTTTATCTTTTTAATGCCACATTAAACCCTAATGTTTCATTAAAGTATTGTAGGAAGGAAAATTAGATGCATTTTAAAGCTCCTTTAAAATTTAAATATGGAAATGTCAAATTTATCTAATGAACTCTGAGGAGTAAGGCCATTTGTGGTCTTATCTAGCTTCTGATCTGTTTGCGGTTCTTCGCGACAGGCTCCTTCCAGATGGTACTAGCTGATCTGGCGAACATAGACAGCTCTACCTACTGTCCCCTTACTTTACATCACATCAAAATGAAACATCTGTTCGATCAGCCCTTGTAAACACAAGAGCACGCAAGAGTGTATGAGACTAGACAATAAGACTGAGTGTTCTTGAGTCCGTATTAACTTGTTTAAGACTAATTTAAGAACGATGACAAGGTACAAAATAATTATAAGAGCCCTGGGGCCCTATTTTTGAATCGCTCGGCTGGCGTCGAGCGCTCGTTTCTGCTAATTTTCGTTCAACATCTCATTGTTTTGAGTCATATATCGAACGAAAATCAGTCGAAAAGAGCGCTCAACGCCAGCCGAGCGATTCAAAAATAGGGCCCCTGTAAGCCTACCACTCTAATAACGTGCGCATCCTGAGACTTTTTTGCTTGTTAGGTCTTTGTTGTTATTCACCCCATGTAAAATATTTGAGTTTGTTACCTTTATTCCTTTTTCCGTATCGATATTGCTGCAACGACAGTTGGGCCCAGCCCTTTATGTCAAAAACGTGTCATATTTTGATGTGTGACTCATCCGTACACAAATTTTTGCTGTTTTGTTTTATTTTTTATGTGTTGGTGTCGTCTTTACAGTGTTCTTTTTGTATGTGAGTATGCGGAACTGCACTTGTGTGCACTTTCCCCCCCCGCAAAAAATGCCAGAATAATTTGAATAGAGTAATAATCGCTAAGGCTGCTCCCTTCCGCGATGCTCTAAGACCTAATGTAATAACGTTTGAATCATTTCAATCGGTTCAGCCGTCTTCGAGTAATCGGTGTACATACAAAAAACAAAAAAAAAACCGGTCGAATTGAGTACCTCCCTCCTTTTGAAGTCGATAAAAACGGTCATGATTTGTGACGTCATTTGTCACGTTTCAGGCGCGTTTATTATGGAGTTAGCCAAGAATTTTCAATTATCTCCCTAAATTTTGCGTTTAAGTACACATAAAATATTATTTCTTATTCGATATTCTACCTGGCCCCTATTTCACACACGTGACAATTGTAAATGACAATGACAATTTGGTGTCCATGGCGTCAGATGATTTTTGAATTTAGAAAATATACTGATCAAACTACTCACAGACACCGCAATGTTCACGTTTGTGAAATAGGGGTGCATTATATCCGAAAATGAAATACATATAAGTATCGTTATTTTCCCCTGATTTCATCGTATACAATATAAAACTAAAATAATACTTTTTTTTCTGTTCCATCATGATTTTATACGTGTCCGCAGCGATCAAGCTCAAATTTATCAAAATCGGTGACTTATGCATATTCCCTATTGTGTAGCTATAGGCGCTGTTGACATGTAATGTGGGTACTCGTACACGTGTATGTAAGGTAAAGAGTTGAACTTTTATTCAAGTAGTAGGTATTATGAAATACAAAGAGCTGAAATTTCTAACTTGAAAGTGGAGCTAAGTGACAGGAAACTTTAACAAGGGTAACACGCGCGTCCCAAGGGTTATCCGAAATGATGTACAAATAAGCGTCCGGTACGCAATAAAGAGAATGTATATAGGAGATAGGATCTTATTTGTTTGTCACAAGGGACTGTTCGCTACATAATAAATTACAAAATCGAGTAGATTTGTCTAAAGTAAAATCTATAGTCCCAAAAATTTGCCACACGAAGATAGGGAATTTCACAGAAAGAAAATATATACCTATTTGGAACTGCATTTCTATGATTTAATATTTAATTATTTAACATACTTATATTAATAATAATAATGACTAAATAATTAATTATCTAATATTATTATTGATATTAAACAATGGAGGATGTTTGAAAAAAAAAACAAATTGGCTGAATATTTTTATAAGTAGGATAGGAATAGCTCCTTTAGTAATAGAAAAAAGTTTTAGAATATTCGGTTGCGTAAAAATTAAAAAAAAAATAAAGTCACTTCGACTTCACAAATATACGAAAGTAACAGCAGAAGGTGACGACTTTGGGAAGAAGACAATATTAGGAAGATGGCCACGTGACCCTGAGGGGAGTGAAAATCGTTTAGAATGACCATTGAAAAAAAAAACAAAAATAAAACGCTAAGTAACAAAAATGAAATATTAAAAGGCATATTCACAACGCCCACATGCAATATTTTTATTTTTCGTTTTATTAATCAAACCTATATTAAAGATTATTAAAGTCAAAAGGAGATTAAAAAAACTGGCCAAGTGAGAGTCGGACTCGCGCACGAAGGGTTCCGTAGCAAAAAACGGCAAAAAAATACGTTTGTTGTATTAGAGCCCCCTTAAATATTAATTTTATTCTGATTTTAACACGTTTTCATTAGGTTGCTTTCTCGTTTGTTTGTTTGTTTCTCCGCAAAGTTTGCGAACGATTTTAAACAGCTTTTTATAATTTTTTTTTGCTTTCGGTAACTTTTTTCCAAAATCTGTGAATGCAGTTCAGAATATCTCAAAAAGTTATAGAAGGTCTCCCAGGAATGTTTTTCTGAAACTTTTACGGTTAAGGTACTTGCCCTTAATGTACCGTCTCAAAAATCCAGCCTGTATATAATATTGTAATAGTATAAGTATCAATAATTGGATATTGAGTCATAGTGTAATAAATTAAAATTTACTAGCTTAAATTGCAAAGTTTAAACGAAAATACATACTTAAACGGTACAGAACACTAAAAAAGTGGGATAGATATATAGAAGGCTATGGATTTTATGTTGTCATACATCGATTAAAAAGTATAATAAATAAAAAAAATGTTTTAAAAAACAAGAAACCGACTTCTAAACCTACTCTACCTCTAAAAAGCTTTAAATAATATTGAAATCACTAGATATACGCATTATCATTGTAATAAAACATGTCTATTGAAGTTGGGTGGGGCTGGAGGACAACTTTTTTGCCCCACCCGACTTCAATAGACGTGTTTTATTACAATGATAATGCGTATCTAGTGATTTCAATACTATTAATGCTTTTTAGAGGTAGAGTAGGGTTTTGAAGTTGGTTTTTTGTTTTTTAAAATATTTTTTTTCTTTTTAGGGTTCCGTACCTCAAAGGAAAAAACGGAACCCTTATAGGATCACTTTGTTGTACGTCTGTCTGTCCGTCCGTCCGTCCGTCCGTCTGTCTGTTAAGACCCTTTATCTCGAGAACGCGTGGAGGTATCGAGTTGAAATTTAAACCATATACTAAGGTCTACGGTCCCTTGAAGCTGTAAAAAAATCAAACTTCTAAGTTAGCGTAAAAAAAAAGATACTGCCGCGTAGGGCGCAAAAAACGCATTTTCGATACTCTCAAAGGAATCAAAATTCATAGGGTATTTCCCGTTGACCTAGGACTATGAAATTTGGCAGGTAATAGCGTCTTATACTACACTTACAGGAATAAATCTGAAAACTGTATATTTGTAATTAAATCATAAAAAATATGATCATTAAAATACGTAATTATTAATCATCTTGGTGAAACAACGGTATGCGCGGTCATAGTTTAACTTCTAATTACTTTAGTGATAATCGCGCCACTAATTCTTTTTAAAATATCAATATTTATTATTATTAATTATTCAGATTCTTTCAATTAGTATTGTGATAGTTAATTACTTTTAAAAATAAAATTAAAAAGTAATAAATTTGGCTCTAAATATTTTCGCAACATGGCGGTATGTCACGCTGCATGGCAGGGGGTCAAAGAGTAAAACAATCAACGGAGTGCATTCCAGCAGACCAATAGCTATCACCACAGAGTAGGTATATAACAATCAGCGTGTTTTTCACACCGATATGACGTGACTCGAACGGGATGGAAACAGACTTTCGGAGCAAGGGTCTTGTTGGAATACACCCATTTTCTCTAATAACATTGCGATAGATAACACCATTTCACAGAACATTATACAGTGTACTATTGATATACAGCGCCATCTTTTGACAATTAGCAGTACTTGTATTTTATACAGGTGCGGTGGTTTTGTAATTATTTTATTTTTTTCTCAAACATGCTTGGAAATTCGAACATTATTTTGACAAACTTCTTCGTGCTAAATCGGAGTTTACGGACAGACCTAAACGGCGCCGTCAATATTTGTATGAGAATCCATTACTAACGTGTAATAATGGATTTTCATACAAAAATTGCCGGCGTCTGTCCGGCAATGTTTCTATTAAAACTGTAATTCACGTGTAATTCAGATATCGAGCGAACTTTTCAATGAAACACAAATACTTATAGGTATCAAATGTCGACTTAATGAGCGTGCACATTCCAAAAAAATTTTTTTTTTAATATTCGGTATACTGGTATCACGTGAAAGGCCTTGATGAGCATATTCCAAAAAACAGAAAAAAAAAATAAAAACGAAAGAAATTTTTTTTTGCAGTATGGGTATCAAATGAAAGGTCTTGATGAGCACTTTCCAAAAGACTGAAAAAAAAATTGAAAATCTGACAATAAATGAAAAGAAACCAGAAAGTTTTTGGTTTTTTTTAAATATGGGTATCAAATGAAAGGCCTTTATGTGCACATTCCAAAAAGATTAAAAAAATCTTTCCATTTTTTTTTTTTTTTAATTACTGTAATTTAAAATAAAAATAAAAAGCTTAAAACTTTTAAAACTAAAAAGTTAAAAGTTTATAAGCTACTTGGTTTGAATTTCCGCGCATTATTTGAGTAAAATATACTATACAAGCCTTGGCCGCAACTAGGCATTGATGGACTCACGTATGTTCTTCAATGCCTGTCTTGAGTGCCGCTGCAGTAATGTACTATTCCATTTCAAACCTTCGCCCGTGGTCAATTCTTTGTCGTAATCCCTGGAAGGGTTATTTTCTACGTGGCGACAAAGGATTCCAAATGGTTATCTATATATAGCAGTCAATTCTAAATGTTTTTGCGCGAATCACTTAAAAACTGCTGAACGGATTTTGATGGTATTTTTTTACAGTTTGGTAGCTTGGAGTCCAACTTATAATCTAAGCAATTTTTCACATAATTCCGGTAGGTAGAACCTGGGATGAAGCTTGAACTCTCCGTAGTACAGTTTTCATATAAAAAAACGAATAACTACCAACCACTTTTTTTCAAAATATTTCCTTTATACCGACACAACTTTTCTATAGCTTTATTTTATGTATAGATGTAGGTCTGTACGGAACCCTCGGTGGGCGAGCCCGACTCGCACTTGTTAGGTTTTTTCTTTTTAGTGTAAGTACCTTCTGTATTAGATATATTATCTAGGTAGATAGAAAAATCGGTTTGGCCAAACATGAGATAATCGCGGACAACCACGCATACGGGTCAAACTGAGAAGAGAACCTCCTTTTTTGAAGTCGGTTAAAATACCAAAATCTTGTCCTAAGTGTAACAAATACTTTTCTGAAAACCGCATCAAAATTGGTTCAGCTAAACGCGAGATAATCGCGGAAAAACATACATACATACGAGTCAAACTCAGAACCTTCTTTTTTTGAAGTCGGTTAAAACATTACAACCTTGTACTAAGTATAACAAATACTTTTCTGAAAACCGTATCAAAATCGGTTCAGCCAAACGCGTGATAATCGCGGACAAACATACATACATACATACATACAGGTCAAACTGAGAACCTCCTTTTTTGTTTTTTGAAGTCGGTTAAATACGCTCTTGATTCAATTCTAAACAACCTACTTCGCTAGTTCGTGATTTAAAGTCGGCACACGCAGCACAAATTGACTTTGGTCCTTTCAAATCGGTGCACCTAATGCGTAGAGGGACTAAATCGCGTTATGACTAGTCATATTATACTCCATTTGAAAAATGATTACTGAAAAAGTATTCAAATTAGAAAGTCTAAAGTTACATTACCTATGAGAAAAGAAAGCCAGCAAACGATATACAATGAGAACGTACTTCCTTTCATGTAACTACAGTGGTTGAGACAGTTTTATTAGATCTAATTGTTTGTATTATACTGAACGGCCAATTTTATTAACTTGAATTTGCATTGGGCCCGCCTATGGCCCATCTTATGATATGATGGCCCATGATATGATGGCCCATCTTAATTCAACATTATTGTTGAATTAAGATGGGCCATCATATAAAGCCATCAGCGTGTGTCATATAAAACAGGCCTTCCTTATGGAAGCCTGTTTTATATGACACACGCTTATACCCGCGCCTTCATTCGCATGGACTTTTTAGAAAATCTTTAGAATTCTTCTATAGTGTAGATAGTCCAATCAACGGGGCTTATGCAACCCGAATAATTCTTCCGTCTATGAAATTTGGCATGTGATGAAGTTAGGTAATACAGATTACAGATGAACAATAATCCAATAAATTTTGTTACGAGAAGTTAGGTATTTTTACCTAAACATGAAAATCGCTTATATCTCTCTGTGAATATTTCCTCAGGCTAAAATACTTTCTGTATACGTATTTGTGTATTAGTTAGAATAAGTATGTAAAAGAATCCAATATTTTTTCGATTTCGGAGATACTCCAAATTTAAATTTTAATATTTTTCAATATGTATTTTCTTGATAAAAATATCTGCTGATTATTATTTTTAATATGTTTTTATATCCTTAAATATATAGCTTTGTTCAGTAAGTCAATTAATTTTCTTCTTTAATCATATTTTTTTTATTTTTTGGTCTTAAAAGGTAATGTGAAAAATAGTCGGTCCATTTTCATACATTTACGTATAAATATGATTAAAGAAGAAAATTTGTTGGCCTACTGAACAAATCTATATATTAAGGGTATAAAAACATATTAAAAAATAATAATCAGCAGATATTTTTATCAAGAAAAGATATATTGAAAAATATTAAAATTTAAATTTGGAGTATCTCCGAAATCGAAAAAATATTGGATTCTTTTACATACTTATTCTAACTAATACACAAATACGTATACAGAAAGTATTTTAGCCCGAGGAAATATTCACAGAGAGATATAAGCGATTTTCATGTTTAGGTAAAAATACCTAACTTCTCGTAACAAATTTTATTGGCTTATTGTTCATCTGTAATCTGTGTTACCTAACTTCATCACATGCCAAATTTTATAGACGGGAGAATTTTTCGGAAGTCTCCATACAACAAATATGCTCATTGATTGGACTAAGAAGGCTTTCCCGTCCCAAAAAAAACTGAATATCGAAATAACACATGTGGAAATTCGACTGAGCAAAACCTGCCATATAATGTGCGCATCAGTGGCGAAACTGGCCATCTACTGTGGCAGAACTGACCGACTTATGTTTACTCTCTCTACGATTGAAAACTAAATGATGACACGGGTATCTTACTGATGTCACATGACGTAAATATAATCTTAAAATTTTGACCGGAAGTGGAAGATTTTCTCAAGCTTCCGGCCAATTTTATTTGCGATAATTATCTGATCCTCGCTCAGCACAACTTTTCCGACCGTGTGCCATGCATTTCATTGTGATGTCATATGACGTAGGCAATACTGTCGCGGGCTCACGGACTAATCGTCTCTTTTGTATTGTGAACAACAATGTTCGTTAAGTAAATAGCCACTTTTCACTTGAAAACACGTCTATAGATCTATTCAGTGTAACTTGTATGTAGGTTCGCCTTTCGCGACGCTGTTGATTTTAATAATTCTGGCACAAACTTGACCATCAGCCATTTTTAACCGACTTCAAAAAAAGGAGGAGGTTCTCAAGTCGACGGTATTTTTTTTTATGTATGTTTTACCATAACTTCGTCAGTTGTTAACCGATTTATACAATTCTTTTTTCATCTCAAAGAACATAGTTTGTGTGTGGTTCCATAAAAAAATACAGAGATCTGGCTGGTAGTTTTTTCATAATCCTGAAAAATTACAATTATTTAGCTTGCCATCACACGTGTTTTTACGGATTTTCGGACATAACATCTTTGTTTATGTACCGATTCAGATGGTTCTTTTTTGTTTGAAAGGGTATACTTCAAGAGTGGTCACATTTTAATTTTTAATGTCCCCACTGCTGGAGCACAGGCCTTTCTTATGGGTGTATAAGGAGGATGGGCCTTTAACGTGCCTTTCGAAAGTTCCGAAGCACGGAGGAGCTCGATGTAGTAAAATTTGGTCACCCATCACCCATTCCCATGATCGACTCTTGCGAACTCCATCACTAATCAACTAGTTTTATTAATAGTAGGTACATACTTATTGATTATTGAGAACTGATGACTTGTTTAATTATTTATTTTAGTGGGTAACCTATAATTGACTACATTACATAAATTATAGGGTTGACTCGAACGTTAAATAAAAGTGACTAACCTTTTAAGTGACTTTTTTCATCGCGAAAATTAAATTGATTGATATTTTACAAACAGATGTTGGTTTAAGATTTCGTATTCGTGTAAATTAAAATAAGGTGGATAAAAGTGCCTTCAACAAGTTTTGTAATGTAAAGAACAACATACCTATTCGAGGGCATATGATTTTAATAAAAACAATAAGTTTTACCGTTACCACGTAAGTTACCGTCGACAGCAGCTGTATATGTTCTACGTTCTACAGTCACGAAGTATAGGTACCTAGTTTTGCTATAACTCGATATTACACATTGGTACAATGATCGCATTATCGTAAAATGTGCATAAACAAGTAGGTACTAGGTCAACCTTGTGCAATCTAAGGGTATGCTATTTTGACCTTTGTTTATCTTATAAAAAAGCTTTCAATTAGCAAATAAATAAATACATACTTACTGAGTATAACGATCCGCTTAAACTTTGTCTAAGAAAAATAACACATGGTAAACTTTTTCGAAAATACGCGGCGTATATTACGCGGATTACGCGGACCGATACAAGCATGCGTGTGCGACGGTATTCTGGCGAACTTGTACTGCGCTACGCTACGTACGTTCCAACGAATGCGCATTGCCATATGAAATACCTGTTTACGCACTGTTAGCCAATATAATAACGGCTCTTTCTATTTTGTTATGTCATTAATTATTATGCTATTTACAGAACCTAAGTAGGTAGTCTATTTAAACGAAATTTGTTTTCATCAATCTTGCTTATAAAATAGGCTTAGATTATTTATATGTCAAGATAGACAGTCGAAGCTACGACAGCGTCGAAAAAAATATCACCCAACAGTTGGGTGACCAAAACACGCACACATTGTCAGTAGTGTGAGCCGGCCATAGTTTTTATTACAATACTCTTTGGACGCGATGGTGCTAAAAATGCACACCACCTTAAAAAAGTTGGCCTGTTTTGTTTAATACGTCAAAAGCCTAAGACTCTATCTAGACATATAAATAATCTAAGAAAATAGGTTGGTACTTAGGGTGAGTGCATTTTGATACCAAAAATATTAATAGGTATGGGATGTTCATGCCAATTTTACGATACGAAATACAATGATATAGTACTACAGCACTTAAGTATCAATTAAAATCGAATCATTATAATTATTGCTAACATCAGAAAATAAATACTTTTAATGTATCATACATACCTATAAGAGCAAGCAAAAGATAATGGTAATGTTTTCCATATTTTTTTTCTCTATGAAATAAACATTAATTTCTATCCGTCAACGCAGTTGCGGCTGCTCTGCACTCTCTATTCCATTCTTAACAACCCTCATTCTCCCGATTACAAAAAAATTAAGTTTCAGCATCTCTGTGATTCTCATGATCGTCGCTTCCGCTCTGCCAATTCTCTTTCTCTACTTACTCCTCTCTCTTTCGTTCTGTCTGGGTATATGCCCGACTCCTTTACGAGGGCAGTTTGATATGTCCGTGACTTTAAGGTTGAATACAATATTTTTCACCTCTCCAGCACGAAAAGGGTGCTTTTGGCGCGTAAAAACTCGCAGCAAAATCGACTTTTGCTGCGAGCGTGAGGAAAAATGCTTTTTAATTTCTAACACCTTTTCTCGCTGGTAGAGGTGAAAAGTTGTATGTTTAACACGAGAGCAAATTTTTTGATGTCTCGTGCCTTTAAATCACTCACTGTGCTCAGTAGTCTATATTAGAATCACTTGCTATGCTCGTGATTCAATTCTAGACTACTTCGCACTCGCAGCAAAAAATGACTTTGCTCTCTTGTATAACAAATAACTATTTCATAATTCAATTTTCCTGTCTTTAGAACTCTTTGCTGAGCTTATGCTGTTGCATTTTTTAATTGGCGCGAAATTAAAAAAAATGGAAGGATTTATGCAAGTGAGGTCGGGATATTCTTTTATAACGGAGAAAAACGAATTTTGCGTATTGATAAAATACTACTTTTTACGTGGTAAAACCATTAAGCAGACGGAGGATAAACTGAAAAAATATTATGGGGACTCTGCTCCATCTCATGGAATGGGTCATAAGTGGTTTACTGAATTTCGTTGAATGTTGTTGTTTATGATGTTAGTAATCTACTCCTGCGAGGTTGTTGGTGTTTTACAAATAACCCTGTATTATATATAATAAATATTTGTTTATTTATTTATATGTTAGTATATTAATATTATATGATTATGTAGACATGTATTTATTGGTATGTATTAATTATTTTGTATGCATGTAAATATCATTCTTTTTTGTTTGTGCCGCATTCGCGTCTATCTGTTTACTGTTGGTTGACTGGTAGAGAATGCTCTTAGCATTAAATCCGCTATTTGTACTTAAATTTATGTATTAATGCAATAAAGATTTATATATAAATAAAAAAAATATTTCACCGAAAATTAATAGTCAAAGACTAGCTTTATTCAATAAATACATAAAGCGTATGCTTAACTTAAGCATTTTTATCAGCGAGTGTAAGCTTTGACTATTAATTTTCGGTGAAATAAATTATTTATTTATATATAAATCTTTATGATGCCATGGAATCATGGAATCCGTATTTCATCCGCAGTTTTGGGGCATATCGCGGTGGAATTCGCTTTTCTTTAGTGTAAAATAAGATAGTTTGAATGAAATTGTGTCGAGTTGGATTAGATCACTCACAGCTTCATTACTGTCCACTTAGATAACTTTGCGGCCAAAAATAATACGACGTCAAATAATAGGTCAATATAAGAAAATAAAATAAAAACGAATCATATTTTTTTTAAATTACGTACTGGTAACACCGATCCTCTCATATACACACACACATTCATACACAACAACCGTGAACGAACATGCCTGGACGTCCATGATCAACTTTCGCAGTATTAAATGTATTTACTGACGTCATCAGTTTCAAATCGAACGAGGACAAGGGTCAAGATTCGATTCCAGATTCACGGCAGATGTGTGAATCAGTCTTATTTATAAAACACAAGCGTTTAGTTTCTGCGAGAGAGTAAGTCTCGTTAATACCCAAGATTTTTTTGAATTCTTTTTGGATCATCGCCGCACGACTCCAACTGATTACTTACTATGGGCAAAGGTCTCCTCCTAGAATTCTAGACGATCTGTCCACTGTTTTTTAGGTGTTCGTAGTAAAGTCATCAAGGAACACTTATAGTTTAGCCATGTCCGTTTGTCCGTCCGCAGCTTAGCTGAGAGCTGAAAAAGCGGTAAGATAAAATCTTGAAAAATATTTGTTAAGTCTTCAGTCTCCAAATTCCCCATCATGTAAAGTAAGATGAAAAAAAAATCTTGACATTTTCATAATGTGGGGTACGGTGGGCTGTCGTTGGATAAGTCTTTGAAAATATTGTAGGCTTGTGAACACCACTTTTCAGTTCAGCTGAATACGTTTGCGAAATATTAAGCTTTTGTTAGAGTAAAGGGAACACTTGACTCTTGAGAAAATATTCTATAATACTTTTTACCAGGTAAACGGTTGCTATAGGATACGTAAAAAAATTCGGGACAGTATTGCATATAATGAAGTTAAAAGCAAAACTAGGTATCACTACTAGGCAGCTTTTACAAGTTAACGAGTAAAGGCTGTCCCAGATACACTGAAAAAAAGGATTAACCAAATTGGTTTTGTTAGCCTTTCGTTCTAGGGAGACAAACTTTATATAATTTAAACAATCTACTGAAACAAAAAGCTGTAAAGCAGTCACGAGATTAGTAGGGATTAATTTTAGAAAAATCTTTGACTTTGTAGAGCCGATTTTTCTAAAATTAAATGTAACCAAAACGGCTACAAAGTCACAGGTGGTTGTTAGTCACCGTTTTGGTTTAGATTGATAAAATTCGTATAGGTATATGGGGTCGTTCTTAAATAGTGCACGAAATTTTAAGGGTCAATGTACTCATGCATACAAACAACTTTTACTATGGTACCAACATTGAAATCGCGAAAAAAAAAATCAGCTGTTCCATACATTTTGATCTAATCGTTTTTAAATTTTCTACAGAACAGCTGATTTTTTTCGCGATTTCAATGTTGGTACCATACTTAAAATAATAACGGTACCATTACATAGTAAAAGTTGTTTGTATGCATAAGTACATAGACCCCTTAAAATTTTATGCACTTTTTAAGAAGGACCATAACGTCAAAATTGGTAAGTATGTTAAGCTGCACAGCTCTCATTTATTTTTTTGTTCAAAAAATAAAAATAAGGTAAAACTATAAATCTAAGTAAAAATTATACTGGATTGAGCTTGTCGCGCATTACACTACATGACTAAATATTATATCACGTAAAATGCCAACGATTTTTCCGGTATAAGTATTTTCAATATACCTACACCGCGCACCGTCGTTATTCGTGTTGCGGTTCTATTATGAAACGAATGAGGTGAAATCACGTCAATTTGCTCTGCCCATGAAACATGATTCGGTAAAAAAAGAGTTAGGTATATAATGAACAGTTCTTCCGCGATTATTACGTGACAGAACGTGACTAACATTGTATTTTAGGTTTTAATAATATATGTATAAAAAAAGTATTAAATTATTTCATAAAAAAATATCTAGATTTTTATATTTTGCGTGTTGGATGGATGCTTGAGAAAATTTGCGTTTCATTGGCATTGTCTATTATCTCATTATTCACAAAAAAATAGAAATTTTACTTTCTAATTACGTATTCTTTAATTCAGAGCGAAGGGTAAAACCCAACTTTAACTGATATACGATGCACACTATACAGGGTGCATTTGAAATCACTCTCCAAATTTTAAGGATGTGTTCAGTCCATGAAACTGAACAACTTTCTCTAAGAAACATAGGGTCAATTATGTAAAAAAAATGACTTTTCATACAAAACAAAGAGATCACGCGATCAGTTTAGTATGGGATGACCAAAATTTTTTGGCGTATTTCGACACATGTTTCATGGAGAAAGTTGTTCAGTTTCATGGACTGAACACATCCTTAAAATTTGGAGAGTGATTACAAATGCACCCTGTATAAAAAAAGTATTAAATTATTTCATAAAAATATCTAGATTGGCATTGGCATAGTCTATTATCTCATTTTTCACAAAAAAAATAGAAAATTTACTTTCTAATTAAGTATTCTTTAATTCAGAGCATAGGGTAAAACCCAACTTTAACTGAAATACGATGCACACTATAAAACTAACAAAAAATAAGTAGTTATTTTTTTACTGGAGCTAGTCATACGAGTATTATTATGTCCTCATGAGCCAATAAAACAATTAAGGAGACCTTTTCACTGTTAAAAATAGATCATCGTCATTCCACCAATTGCTGCCGATGCCGCAGCGTGCGCATGGGCAATCATTGTGTGACCACACGTCCGTATTTTGTAGATTCGACACATCTATGCTTTCTTGTCATTCAGGATTATTGAAGCCATGAACAATCTACACAATTTTTTTATTCATAAGTGGCAATAATGCTCCTTTTCCGGTCCTAACTACATAATAATATGTACATAAGTACACATTAATAAAATTATAAGTTGTTTCTTCTGTTTGATGAAAAATCTATTATTGAATGTAACGGAGATAACACTTAATAAGACTAATTATTAATTCTGTTTAATGTTTCAAGATAACTAAGTCGGTTTTCGGCAGGGATTAGATATCTTTTTGTGATATCTTAATTCGGTGTCCTTTATTTTAACGTGGGTACCTACTTTAAGAATGACCAAGTACCTAAATAACCTTATTCTTATACATAAGTTTAATAAGCCTTCATTCTTACTATATCCATCGTCCAGATCCACAATGTAAGTTACATGAGAAAAAAAGTAACGATGTCGTACAAAAAATGTACAGAACTCTATTTTATTTATTAGCCTCTACTAAAATGATTTTAGTTCTGATATTCGGCTAAAAACTATGCAATATTAGTGTCGTTTGAAAGGCCTTTGATTTGAGTATCTAAATGAAATAATATGTATTCATTCAACCTATTTCTAAGAAATTCCACTGACATTTAATTTTGTGAGTTCCCGTGAACGTTATCAGTAAATCAATCACAGTCAGATATAGATGTGATTCTTCTACACTATCTGTTTTTAACACGTTTTTAGGTCGCTTTCTTGTTTATTTGTTTACTAGCTTCCGCTCGTGACTTCGTCTGCGTGGACATACGGAAACACATTGTTTTTATTGTTGGCATCATAATAATATGAAACTATGTTTCATTTAACTAATTCTATTAGTACTCCGTCTTTTTCCTACCTAAATTGCCTAAATTTCACCATTTCCAGAGTGACGCGCGACAAAAATGCGGCGTCTGTTTATAGTCCATTCATTTAGATAGTGTCGGTACACCCGCAAGCACTTGTGTTCAGAGACAGGATACCGGTAAGTTTTTGGTAACGTTATACAAATAACGTTACAGATAACGGTAAAAAATAGCGATGATTCTAGCAATAGTTTTAGCTTATTAAGTGTTTTATACTTAAATCCAAGTTTTAGAAATGTATTGACATTTCGCAGTCGTACGTTTATACGGAAAGTCCGTATTATTAGCTTGTGAATTTTCCAGAATCGTGTCTAGTGTCGGAAGTTTTTTATTAGCATAAAATCTGTATACTGTTCGGACGTACTACATCACATTCAAAGTCGTTCGTTTTCGATAGTGGGATTCTTCCTTTTTTACGTTTTTTAGTGTTAATGGGCTTATTTTTAATATTATTCCGAAGCTAGTTCTTGGTATCCCCACTATTTTTGAAGTATCTGTGATAGGTGCAGACATACTGATTACAACGCAATGCCGATGGACATTGGTTATAAGTTGTTTACATGTTACAAAACACCCGTACTTTTTTGTTGGTTCACTTAAAGTTTCATCTTGAGGCACTTAACTTTCCTTCCAAGGATGAAAAAGTATTTTCAGTATACGTAGCAGAGTCAACAAATACGAGCTTTCACTACGGCGGCACTTCGATGTAAACTGCCAAAATCCAAATTGACTTGCGGGTGTACGCCGCACGCGGTATCCTTTGTTTATGCGGCGGCATCCTTTGACAAGAAGCGGCACTTGCAAGGGCGGCGCGATAAAAGGGCGACACTATCTAAGTGAATGCGCTTTACGCCAGAATGCTCCGAAATGACTGCGTAGGCGGCGTACGACCTACGGACGCGGCGCACGGCGTTCGTGCGCCGCGTCAGGCGTGTGAGGCGGTGGTCCCGTAGGTCGCGTCCGGCGTAACGCTGTACGCGGCCTACGAATGCTTACTATGGAAACGTACTAGAGTGGTCTCTCTCACACGCCTGACGCGGCGCACGGACGCGTCGCGTCGCCGCGTCCGTGGGTCGTACGCCGCCTACGCAGTCATTTCGGAGCATTCTGGCGTAAACGGACACCGCATTTTTGTAGCGCGTCACTCTGGAAATGGTGAAATTTAGGCAATTTAGGTAGGAAAAAGACGGAGTACTATTAGAATTAGTTAAATGAAACATAGTTTCATATTATTATGATGCCAACAATAAAAACAATGTGTTGAAACACAAACGTTGGGAAGAAAGAAATAAGCTTGGTTGTTGGTCAACTAGGTGAGAATCCGTTTTATTCACTTACGTAGGTACCTACCTATTTTGTTTTTGTATTGTGTAGGTACCTAGGTACTTTGTTTTAAGGTTTTGTATTTATTTACCTTGCGTAGGTACTATGCGATAAAAATCAACTTAATATTTAAGTAGGTACTGACATTCATGACTATCTTCACTTTGGTAAGTACCTAAAGTGGGTATACACAGATCATCATACCTATTTTAATCGCGCACGTCCGTTTACATTGAGCGTATGCGAGACTTAAAAACAGTTCCGAGTGACCATCGCAGTGACGCTGGAAGCCGCGTCCGACGTCTGGGACGCTGGACGCGGCTTCCAGCGTCGCTACCGGCGTTTGTTGCAGACCACCGCCTGAGAGAGACCACTCTAGTACGTTTCCATAGTAAGCATTCGTAGGCCGCGTACAGCGTTACGCCGGACGCGACCTACGGCGTTTGTTGCAGACCACCGCCTTATAGATGTTTAGGCGCGGCGTGCAATACGCGCCGCGCGCTCCGGGCCGTGCGGCGATTTAACTCTGCCCCACCCCACCACGCTTAGTTTTAAAATTATACAAGTAGGCAGTTTCCTGAAATATATCTTTACTAGCTTTTGCCCGCGACTTTGTTCGCGTGATTACGATACTATGAATTAATTTTGAAAGTCACGGATTACCAATTTACCAATATACTTACCTAGGTATTTATCAGTAGACCTCATTTCACACATTTAAATATTCCCATAAAAAATCCCATAAACACTCTGTAGCACTCTGTATAACGGGAATTTTCCAAAACCCTTTCATTGTGCTCACCCACACCATGAAAGGTATTTACCCTCCAAAAATGGTATCCCTAACAGCAAAAATGGTTCAACTCTATACAAATATTTTGAAAGTCACGGATTACCAATATAAATAGGTATTTATCAGTAGAACTCTTTTCACACATTTAAATTCTACTCTACAGTGCGGTTTGATGGTGCAATTATGATGGTATGAAACCCTCGATGCGCAAGTCCGACTCGCTCTTAACCAGTTTTTTCGATGAAAAGATGTTCCTATAACAAGACAGCCACAACCAGCAGAATGATCCCGTGTATACATGGTGTGTTATTGAAGGATATTCCAGTGAACTAATTAGGCGTTCCACGTTTCCACTTTCCCGTTCACGAATTGTTTCCATGTCACAAGACTCAAAGAACACAGGACTGGTGTCGAAACAATAACAAATTTTATACCTTAGAAAGAGTGGCTTGCCAGTTCACCGGACTTGAACCCATTAGACTTTTGCATATGGGGATACGTGCTTAGCAAGATTGGGAATACACACGGCCTGAATTTGAATTCGTTTAAGCAGCGTAGGTAAAAATATAGTATGACATACCGGAAGAGTAAATGTATTGAAAAACGTCGTATGGTACACAGATGTTAAAGATTTTTAAAATTCGTGACGATTATATTTAAGTCCGAGTCATCAATTCGTTTTAAAAACCCTAATACCAACCTTGTACCATAAACTACTATTAGGGGAGAGTTGGGTATTACCGAGCCTTTAAGGAAATTAAAATATAACTAACCTCAGATTGGGTTTAAAAACTAGGGAATTTATCTAGCAACGCTAACAAATCTTCAAAATCATCCAAAATCATCCAAGTAAAACACAAAACAAAAATATGAGCAAATAACAAAAAATGGCAAAACGCGATATTATCAAACTGGTCTGATAATATCGTGCCTTAGCACGAAGATAGCACGAAGATACCGACCGGGGACTAGGGGTCGGTATCTTCGCGCTAGGGCTGATCAAAACGCGCCTTTTTTTATTAAAATGACAACAAATTGATAACCATCACTACAGCATGTGGAAAAAATTAAAATAATACTTAGATATTTATTTCTTTTTATATTCATTAATCAACTCAGTCTCAAAATTATAAACTTATAAGTTTCCATATTAAACGATTTAGAAAGACATCTTTTGTTTGTTACACAAAATATGTCTTTCTACTTCGAAAACTAATTAATCTAAAAATAATTGTCCATTATTGGAATGTTTTTACTTTCGTATGCAATTACTTCGTAGGAGGATCAGCAATCTTTTTTCGTTTTTGTTGCCTTCTGTAAAGAAAAATATTTGCCATAGATATTTTCATATTGTATAATTTCACGCCCAAGGTAATTTTAATTTGTAACCTCACAAATAAAAACAAACTTAAAGAATTAATTTAAAATAATTATTAATAATTATTTGTGGTGTGCAGAATTCTGCACACCACAAATTGTACATAATTTTTACGTTATAAATGCATGTAGTTTACTACTTGTCCATCAGCCATT
Source organism: Agriphila geniculea (assembly GCA_943789525.1). NCBI lineage: Eukaryota > Metazoa > Arthropoda > Insecta > Lepidoptera > Crambidae > Agriphila > Agriphila geniculea. The sequence goes on from OX038870.1 coordinate 6,577,061, forward strand.
TTTGATGTCCCCACTGCTGGGGCACAGGCCTTCCTTATGGGTGAATAAGGAGGACGGGCCATAACCCACCACGCGGGCCCAATGCGGATTGGTGGGTATTAACGACTGCAAATGCAGCCGGGACCAACGGCTTAACGTGCCTTCCGAAGCACGGAGGAGTTCGCGATACTAAATTTTTGGTCACCCATCCCATGACCGACCCTTGCGAACGTTGCTTAACTTTACGCAATCGCTGGGCCAGGCGCTAAACCACTGCGCCACCAAGCTCCTCCACTAACTAAATATCTAAACCTTAATTAGTTTACTACTTAATAGGTAATATTGATTGACTCACTTCTTATTAAAATATCAGAAAAAAAATGGATCGTGTGCGTGGAAAATCTAAAAGCGCGCGGGCTTCCGCTCTGGTTGTTCGACGGAAATTTACGGCGTGCGGGCGAGGTTAGATGTACTTAGAGCTAAGATTTGACTGTTATTGCACGTTACATAGAGTTGTTTTCGAGAAACCAAAGGGGCGCGAAATTATCAACCACGCGGTAATACCCAACTCTCCCTACACATTTATAATTTATCAACTCCGACTGTAATTGGTTTACATAGTACATTTTAATATTTTGGGCCTCAGTAGCAACATGAACTCTGAGAAAGGGAAGGGATTGATAGTAAAATAATTTAGGTACTTACTGGAAAAATTGTACAAATAGGGAGATTTTCTTTCAGCACGTGTGTGAATTTGGTAAGTAATAAAGTTAGCGATGAAATAAAATGAAACCAATTATTGAGGCAACGTTTCCACGTCTCGAGGTTACGAGGCGGTTACGAGTGTAAATGTTTGTTCTCGTGAGTTACCAATTACTGATACGACCGGCAAAGGTTATTATTGGATTGTTCTATATTTGCTTTTCAGTTTATTCTGGGTGTAAAATCAATTAATCGGTATTGTGTTTTTTTTTGCCTTGTGTTGAGGCCGAACACGATAAAATGAAGTCTGTGTGTTTTAGACACAAAAAAAATACGTACCTACCTCCCTCCTTTTGAAGTTGGTAAAAAGGTGCGCTGATTTATTAACTCAATGTGTGTAATTCCTTTTTTTGTACTATTTGCACATGCACAGTGTCGTGAAAATGTCTTTTTACCGACTTAAAAAAAGGAGGAGGTTCTCTGGTCGTCTGTATATTTGTTTTTATTGTATGTCCACCGATTACTCAAAGACGGCTGGACCGATTGAAATAATTCAAACGTTATTACATTAGGTAAATTCCCAAGTTGGTCCCATTTTTTAAAATTTGGAAATCGGTTCACTGCCTTTCAAGTAATATTGAAAAAGGACGAAAATAGTATGATTTTGTGTGAATTACCTCGATGATAATATGGTGGTATTACTTCTTTGTTTAACTGAATAAGATATTTATTTTTTGTTGGAAGAAGGATATCTGTGTAGTTCTTTAACCGACTTAAAAAAGGAGGTTCTCAGTTTGACACGTATGTATGTGTTTCTTCGCGATTATCTCACATTTGGCTGAGCCGATTTTTCTACCTAAATAGTTTACCTACAAGGTACCTACACTAAAAATAAAAAAAAATAAAAATTGTTTAAAAAAAACAAAAACCGACTTCAAAAAACTTACCTCTAAAAAGCAAGAAATAATATTCGTAATAATAAAATCACGTCTATTGAAGTCGGGTGGGGCTTTTAGAATAAAATAAAAAGGAATTTGTACTCCAGCCCCACCCGACTTCAATAGACGTGATTTTATTATTACGAATATTTTTTCTTGCTTTTTAGAGGTAGGTTTTCTGAAGTCGGTTTTTGTTTTTTTTAAATCAATTTTTCACTTTATTTGTCAAAAAGCGGGAAAGGAGGTAAATAAAATAAACACATGTCTATTAATCACATTCAATATATTGTAAAAATAAAATATTTCATAGCTTAATATTCAAGCTAATGGCCCTGACCGAAAGTGGCGCAGCGGTGAATTTTATGTAATATCTATTGTATTGTATTGTAGTACACAATGCTAATAAAACATTACGTGGAATGTTTGAGACCCATATTCTAGTATATAGAAGGGTATTATCAATACATTCCCTCGTAGTTATTGCTAGAAGTAGATAACAAAACTGCAGGCCACACAGCGGGCGTGACGGGGCGCGGCGTGACGGGGCGCGGCGGGACGGGGCGCGACGGGGCGCGACGGGAGTTCACACTGCGGGCGTGATCTCGCCTACGTTCCGCCCCGCCGCGCTTCCTATCTGTATTCACGCTCGGCGCGACGGCGGCGTGGCGCGACGGGACGCGACGCGTCACGCCACGCCGGCCTGTGTGACGTCGTCCATAGTATCTAGTACATTACAACTTCTCAGCGTCGCGTCGCCGTCCCGTCCCGTCACGCCACGCCCGCTGTGTGAGTGGCAATTTGCTAGATAGCAAGAAGTATCTACTTCTTAGAAGTATCTACTTCTACGAACGATAATCCCTGCAAATTGGAAACGAACCTGGCGGCCATGTTTTTAACCTCAAAAACGAAAACAATCGATATTTTTATACACCTAGACCTTATCTTATTGAAAATAATAATTAAATAATTAATATATTAAATTACCTATTAGAATTTTATTGAAACATGTCATTTTTAGTTGCGGATGAATTCAACGTGTATGTTACTGTGACAAGGTTCCATCGTATTATCAATTTGCGGGAATAGTACCTTCTTAAAATACTAGACTAGAACCCTAAAAATTCCACACAAAGTTTTATTGAAATCCTTTTCTAACAACTTATTAAATAAAAACCTCTGAGGGCGCCATTTTCGGTATGGGATGCACCTTAAGTACGGAATATTATAATAGTCCTAAGTTAGAACACAAAATATCATTATCAGTCAATTATTTTCCCAATTACTGGAACAAATATCTTTTAGATTAATCTTATTATTTAAATTATACAGTTTTAAATAATCAGAAAGAGACCAAACCTCTTACAATAAGTTCTGAAAACTCGTCACGACGACGCTACAAGCTGTTTGATAATGCCCTTACAAAGCCAAATATGGTAGACAGGGTACCATGCATATAACCCCGGACAATGATTATAAACCCTGAAAACTTGTGATGATTCCTGGCAGCGAATATGGGAATGCTACTTCAATACTTCCCCGCAAGCCGAAACGAACTGAGTTAGTATTTGGAGCCGGTAAACACGAGATAATCCTACCTCAATACGTCTCAGACGGTGGCGTACTGCATAACGGCCCGGGCACAGCCAGCGCGGCAGGCGGCGGCGGGAGCGGCAGGCGGCACGGCAAGCGAATTCAGTATTCACTGCGCGGTCGGAGCCATTGGCGGAGGAGCTCGAATTTCTCGAAATAATAAATTTTGGTCACCCATCCCATGACTAACCCTTGCGAAGTCCTGAGATGACGTCATTGGGCTGTGACAAATGTACGTACTATGCTGGACACTGACCTGCATATATTTACACTAGACAGGCTTATGTCAAACTGTTTTTGTGCCTATTTGATTTCCGCCATTTTGGCGCTGTAGGACGTAGCGTGAGCATAGCGTGCGTACATGGTACTAAAGTCTGAAGTCTGGGGCCGTACCGGCTAACGAATCGAGCTTCGGAAAATTTGCCGAGTTTTAAATTAAAACAGATAAATCGAAGTAAGGAATTACTTATTGTACTATTTGTTGAAGTTATTTGGAAGATATTGATGTTTGTGTGACCTCATGAATTAGGGTTCGCCATTTTGGCCCAATTGGGGCTCGATTTATCTGTTTTAATTTGAAACCCGACAGACTTTTCGAAGCTCGATGCGTTAGCCGGTACGGCCCCTGGAGAGACCATAACGGCAACCATTTTCATATTGTACGTCAAAATTAGTTCTTTAGACGCACGCTAGTGGCGTTTCAAATAGGCACAAAAACTTAGCTGTCAAATCATACAGACAGCCAGTCCAGATAAATAAAAAAAAAATTTCACGTCAGTGATGCTGGACTTACAGACGTCATAATATGACGTCTTTTACGTCAATAATGACTTGGGACGATTTTGACTGAATTTGGACGTTATAAAGACGTAGTTTTGCTACCTGGGTCATAGAGAGCTACAAGAACAAATGTAATTTTCAGATGTAAAATTAATAATTGTGAATGGACTGTATATATGATGATTGAAGATTTTATTTACTTTTATAAAACGGAAGAACACTTAACGCCATCACAGGTCACAACAAAAGTAAGTCCGATCAGTAAATATACAGGGTGTCTCAGAACTTTGCCTCACGAAGGTAGGTTAAGGTAGTTATACCGTACGTACCCCACCCTACCACACGCACTCTCATACACTTAAGGGTCCATGTTAGAAAAACATGGTTTGCGCGGGCCATATTTTTATATAGAAAACGTAAAGTTGTAGCCACAAAAAAAACATACTACGAGCTAAAGAGATTATCTAGTAGCTACAAGTATTAAATTGCGTATAAACCTCACAGATGATTGTAAAAAAATCAGAATATCAACAAGAGCGCTTGTCATATTTTTGGCGTAAATAATAGCGGAAACGTATTGAACTCTACATCAAAATACACTTTAACGTACTGTGAAGTTATTCTAATAACTTTCTTTCAAGAAAGCTAATTGTGCTAAAGATAATGATGACGGAAAACATCGAAAAAGTGCAACGAAAGAGACAAATGTTTCCGCATAACCGAGCCTTACGTGCATACTACACGGCTGCCAATCACGTCCTAACCAAGGTGACCTTGGCTGGCAACCGACACAGCTTGTACGGTGGTTGTAAGCCTGCATCTACACGGCTGTATGGTTTATAGCCGTGTAGATGGAGTTTATCCAATTCTATTCAAGGTCACCTTGTTTGAGAGGTGGTTGGCAGCTTCAGCCGTGTAGCAGGCACTTTCAGAATCAAAAATGTGTTTTGCTTTTCGCACGGTATTCCGAGGCACCAATATAAAAAAGTATCGTACAACACTGAAGACTACCTTGCCTTACCTACTTCGCAATTTCACACACCAGATTTACCCCTACCTACCTCACTTAGAGCAAATATTATGGCCATCCTCAGACATTGCAAATTCAACGCAATTTCAGTCTTTCAAGTAAGTATTTATAATCTAATTTGTTCTTTAAGGAAATTGTGGAAACCTTTACAACGCGGCTTCCGTTCCGGACGGAGGCCGCGTTGCTCTAAGGCGGAAACGATACAATGCCTTCCAATCTTTAGGGTGCCTGAGAATTAAACGCGGAGCGGGGAAACGAGGAAAAATTTCGGAGCGGAGAATTTATACAATTCTATTGGTTAATATTTCCTAGTTTCTTCGTTCCGCGTCAATGGACAGGCACCCTTACGCCACCGTTTGTCCACTTACGATTGCGAGCCGTCACGAGAACGAATTGACGGCGGTACTTATCTAAACATCACCACAGAATAGATGTAAGTACTAGCATCACTCCAAACACTGGCTGTATTTGGGTCATCTGATAGGTAACGGAAACCTTTTAAAACAAAAAAAAACAATGACACTGGACTTTATACTTTCTAAAGAAAATAACAAAGTTTAAGTGTGGCTAAACTTGAGCACTGTACAGTGTTGATCTATGACAAATACTTACCAATACTTAGTAAAATTCAGCACTGATAAAAAACAGGAGATCTGTCGATAATCATAATTGTATACGTTTTACAAAAAAACCCCTAATGTCGAATATGGTAGATAGGGACTATCAAACTAAACAACTTTTACTATAAAACCAACTCAGAAATCGCGAAAAAATGCAGCTGTTCCATACAAAAAAACAACTACGAAAATAAAACGAAAATATTAAAATGTATTTATTATTTTGTATTATTTTCTACGACAGATCTATTTTTATTAGTGCTGAATTTTACTATTGGTAAGTATTTGTCATAGATCAAACAACACTGTGCAGTGCTCAAGTTTAGCCACACTAACTTTGTTACTTTCTTTAGAAAGTATCCTTACACCAATCCAGCTAAAATCCAGTGTCAATGTTTTTTAAGGGGTTTTTTAACACGTTGTAAGTAGGGTAACATTGGGCATTATTAAACAGTTTCAATACAAACACCAACACAGAACGGTGTGAGGTGGGAGCTGCGCTACTGTATGCACAAAAACTCATTACTGCGATAAAAACGAGTATAAAATAGATCAACATTATACTCACATCAACTTTGTCTAGGGATACCAGGTGTTATTTTCATACAAACGAACTAACTTTGAAGCCTTGTTTTCCTGCCAGGGATGCACTGTGCTGTGATCTGATGACGGCTATCCAGGGAGTGAATGGAGGAGATTCAGATCGCTATACACACCCAACTGATCTCACCAACATTCTAAAAACGTAATGGACATGTTTAAAAAAACCGCGAAAATAGCATGAAAATGTATGGAAATCCTTAAACTGAGAACTCCGACCCATTAATCTTTTAGAATGCTGATCAGATCAGTTGGGTCTGTATAGCGATCTGAATCTACTCCATTCACTCCCTAGATGGCCATCATCAGATTACAGCACGGTACACATCCCTGGCAGAAAACCAAGGCTTCAAAGTTACCTCGTTTGTATGAAAATAACACCTGTATCCCTAGACAAAGTTGATGTGTATATTTTCAGCCATTTATTTGCAATTTTATTTTTTTATTTTTATTTATTTAGAAACCAACAGCGTTTTTATAATATCTTATAGCATTAGTAGTTACTTAACAGTAAGGCCAATGATAGGTTCCTCTTAATAACTAGGATACAGTATTTACAGCGTAACATACAGACTAATGCGAGTTATTTATATATTTATTTTAAGTTAATACGTACATAGAAATAACGTACATTATTTAAGTATTTACTTAGTTTTCCTCATCAATACTTACAAATAAACGATACTCATGCACCCACAACACACCCACAACACGCACACACCACACTGATTCCAAGAATTTAAATTTAAATTAGGGCAATATAAAGAAGGATGCTCAGCTCATCTGTGACCCGTCAAAATGTTGATTCTATCAACCATCGTATTACGACAAGTAATACCTATAGCTCATACAATTGTGCAAGTATTTATTGTTATTTATAAATTACTAACTAAAATACACGCATTCCTATGGTCAAGTGTAACCACTAGTGTCAAACAAAATTAATCCTTAAAATTAACCGCATAAATAATGCGGTAATGTCAGATGATGTCAGAGTAAGTATTTTTACCCCCGACACTTGTACTATTAGTTATTCTGTGCCCCTATGCATATGCAGCACAAAGGGGGGTGTTATATGTTTGAAGCATATGTCTGTCTGTCTGTACGTACCTATATATTTGTAGTGCCTAATTGGATTAAGCGATTTCCCCTCTTTGTCCTGCGTTGGGGGTAAAAAGTCACATTATGAATGATTTGAGTTATATGCCTCCGACTGCATGTTATAATGTTGCCTTTAATATTTAATCTTGTTTCCATCTTTTCAGTTGACTTGTCTTTTTAGGCAGGCGGGTTTTTAATTTTTTTAAATTTATTTTTTTATTTATTTATTTTTAGATATTATTTATATGATATACCTTTTTGAAATCCTTATAATAAGCCCTTTAATTTGACACCCATATTGCAGTATTGTAAAAAAAAAAATTTTTTCCGCTACGTATAATAGCACCGTACAGCCGCCATGTTGGTTTTTTTATAACGTCACCTTCTTAAGAACACTTGGGCTGACGAGACAAATCTAACGATATGTTAATCATAGAAATCTGTTCAGCCGTTTGAAAGATATGAGGTAATAAAGAATATTACATACAAACTTACAAGATACGCGCGAAAAACATAACCCTCTTGCAGTCGGGTAAAAATACTCTGACATCTCGTATACGACAATGGTCAAACTCTGCCGTCATTACCGCATTATCTGTGCGGTTAATTTGTGGAGCAATAATGATGAATCTTGGTTTCTCAATCTGTGATGAAGTTTTAATAGACCATGTATGTTTACGTGTTTTGCGGATTTCGTAATTGGGACTCATATAAGTCCCACTGCTTTATGTCGATCTTTTTCTAAATGTTTTACAAATTTATTCTTTCACGGTCTGATACTTTAATATGAGGAACTCGCCAGATAATGTTACTAATTGCTATATCCTCCACAACTTCATCCGTTCTTAATTTTAAAGAATTAAGGTTTGTGTTGCTTCGTAACAGTACCAACTCATGTTTACAATTAATTAAGATTTTTTCGTAATCTACTGCAAAACCTAATATTTTATTCAAAGGTATTGGCAGAAAATACTCCATCACTCGCTGTTGTTGTATATACCTGTAGTTGACTAGTCCCAAACTTTAACACATTAGGATTCGTTTTGATTCAACGAAAGATAAGACTACATTAGTCTTAGTAATGCCTGCATTTTTTATTTTATAATTTCTACCCCGTTTAGTTCATACCGAATATATTGAAAAGAAAATGAGGACTCGTTACTTTTACTAGTTGTTTCGTGACACTGTTACAACAAACATTTACATTGCCCTCAATATACAAAGTGCTGAGAGCAGGTAGCACGTACAAATCTTGCTGATTAATAGGCAGTGAGAGCACGTTTGACAAACATATATAGTGGTTACACTTGACCATAGGAATGCATGTATTGCAAATGAATGGCTGAAAAATACAAAGTTTATCTATTTTATACTCGTTTTTATCGCAGTAATGAGTTTTAACAACAATTTGTGCATACAATTTTTGTCCGGCATCGCAAACTGGTTCATGTTGAGTTGTTGTTACTCACTTCATATTGTGAGGACGTATTTCTAAACTTTATTGGGCTTTGTAGAACAGTTTTCATACGGTGTGAAGTGAGAGCTGCGCTACGCTCCCATCACACCTTACACCGTTCTGTGTTGGTGTTTTGTATGAAAACTGTTTTAGAATGCCCAATGTTACCCTACTGTTGTATAATCAAATGAAATAACCAAATTAGAAAAATTAAATTTACCTATCTGACAACACTTAAACTTAATTAAACATTTAATATATTTTGCCTATTTATATGCTATAATGTCTCTTGTCACGTTACTTGCAGATTGTTTTATCTATTCATCTTATTATAGTAGGTATTGTTACAGATTGCGAAATATTTCCATTACAAAAATATTTGGTCGCTGTATGTAAGTAATAAAATCTTAAGTCTAGTCAATCTATTATATATAATTAAACTAAAAGACCAAATTTTAGAATTGTAATATTAGTAGGATTTTAACTCTTCGATGTAAGCAATGGTTAAAAACAACTTGAGCAAACTACAAAGTTTTGGAAACATACTAATTGCATTGCTTTTGTTTATGGTTGTAAAACCCATTTCCTTCAGTCATTTCAGTTTATGAATACTTTGACCTTCTTTTTGCTAGTAAGACAACTGTCAACACATATTATATACATCAAATTATTTCCAGTTTAAAATTTATTAGAGCAAATAAAGACAGTCAATAGAAAATTCAGGCTATCGAAAACTGAAAAATCCTCAAATTAATTATAATTTCTTTACATATTGGACAGTTAATAAATTATTTATAGCTGCACATAAATAAGTCGGAAGTAATATTTGATTAGTTATAATGTGAATTTCTTTTGTTTATAAGGTGTATCTAACAAAATTATGTATAGATGATACCTACTGAAAGCTTTTTCCAAGAATAAGAGGTAGAAAAACCTTTTTCTTCTCTTTCTAAGTTGATCAGCTGGCCAAAAAATTTTGTATTTTTTTCCGTTTATCAACGTATGTTCCTTGGAGAAAATAATTCTATTTTAGCGACACTATGACCTGTTTCAGTATAGGTACACATAATTTTGTTACATCATCACCTTATATTAGGTCTTTACCTATGAAATTGCCGATATTTTGTCACATACAGAGAAAATAATAACTTCTATAATTTAAAATTTTAACAAAATCGTGATCGTATCGAATTATGATCATGATAGTTAACTATCAGTAAAAATAAAGTCCATATTTTAGCTTTCGTGACATTAAAAAAAAGATCTTGAAAGTGACTCTTTTTTTGTGAGCAAAAAAAGGGTGACCGAAGGGGTTGTAACTTAACCAAAACTTATTTTTTCGCTTATCTTAAATGGAAATAATAGCATAGTGTTCAAACATTAGTACATAAAAGTTTTGTTACATGAGTGTTCATGGTTGTTAAATGAACAAAGAAAATGCTATTATGAAAAATGCAATTTCTTGAAAAATCTCCATACAAATCGGCAATTTCATAGGTAAAGACCTATTATAAACTTTACCACTGCTTCTTATTTTTCACCTCTCGAAGTTTAAACTCTACTTATAGAAAAAAAACATGTGTATTAAAAAAGTATGTGATGTAAACCGAGCAAATATAATACAGCGAATGTACTCTTACCTATTAAAATCTCACACAGGATAATACTTTGTAGTTAAAGTGAGACCTAACCTAACCTTTAAATAAGGTGTTTGAAAAATTGCACTACGCTATACGCTACGAAGAAATTGCACACTGCTCAACATTAGAATATGAAACGATGCATGTTTAGTTTACCAATAAACAATACTTACAAAATAAAAATGTAATATCTTATTATCAGTCAGATTCAGGTTGCTTATTTCGTTCAACATTGCCACTTACTGAATGCTATTGTTAGCTCAATGACAAAGTAGGTTATTTCTTTTTTTCCTCATAAATATTGCCCAATGTTTATGTTTCCGACAACGTCCTTAAAATTTGAAATATGCTGGTCACGATCTCTCGTTATTCCAGTCGGCCACTCGAGCCAATTCTCACTAATTCGTGTCGCAGTCACACACAACACAGACTGCTGAATGCCAACTATTCATCGGTAAATGCGTACATATAAATACTAATCACTTGATATTTTTGAATCGAAATGCCTTTGAGTGATTTTTTAAAGGAAAAACGATAACTGTTTTAGCTTGCGAGCATAAAGCGACCTTTAATTAAAATATGAGGCGATTTGAAAGAGTTATAACTGCATATTTTTCTCTCCACTTGAAGTATTTTTAAAAGACACGACTCAGTCTCGGATTAATGTGATGAAATAAAATAAGCAAATTTACTTACTTTAACTTACTCTTTTAACTCTGCATTTACTTTTTATTTAGTCACGGTTTCAGGTTGAATACTAAGAACCGGCAAACGAAAGCAAACTTTTAACAGTTGTGTCCTTTTGGAATGAATGCTTTTCAAAGTGTCATTTAAAAAATAAAAATAGTAACTATTAGCCTCACTAGATGGCGTTGATGGAAAGAGAAGTGTCAACATTGGCTTTTAAAAATAAACGACCCAATCTTATATTCATATTCTACGGCCTGTACCAGAGGAAAGAGCGCTCGCTGGCTGACATCTCTGGGCAGATGTCAGAAACATTTTTAGGGTTACATCCGTAGAGCATTTACATCTGCCCAAGAATATGAATATAAGATTCTTGCATCTGCCTGCCTACCTGAGTACTCTTCGAAGCTCAGAAAAAAAGTTACATTGACACGTACCTAAAAAGGTAGGTTATCGACGCCATCTATCGTGCCTACAGTTTTTTGTCATTTAGAAAAGCCCTCGGTTGTTAAAATGATTACTAAGCTAATATTGTAGCTAGAATAGTAGAGACGGACGGTTGTTTTTTAACTGAAAGCATTTCATACAAGTAATATTGTTTGCACGTGTTGGCATTGGCAATACCTAGTTGCGTTAGAATTTAGTGGTCAATGAAAATTTATTGCAAGTAGAAGTATTGCAGGCGACAAATGTCTACTCTGAATTTATCATACCAAAGCTAAGATCCATAAATGCGACTGACTCATTGTAAAGGTAATATTTTACGAACGCGTGTTTAGTATTAGAGCTAAATGTTATGTAATTAGTAACTATGGTGTTTTAATATCAAGACGTTTAGGCGATATTGTCATTTAACAACGTGGGTATTCTGATAGTGACCCATAAATTGTACCTATAATATATTTATCTTAATTTCTTATTATACCTACTGACTTATAAGAAACTCAATAACTATTTTTTTATTAGTTTTGTAAATGACTGATTATCTAGCTAAGTTAGACTTGTAGATACGTATTGTATATTTTATTTCGTTTCGTCTTTTCTGGCGTTTGAAGTTGAAGTTGTTAGACAAATATAACCAAGTTTTAATTGACAAGGTGCAAATTAAAACTTTACAGATAAGTTTTGAGCAGCGTGCTAGTGTTACTAATTATAGTAGTGTATGCTTGTTAGCTATAGTCTTTTTCTTAGTGAACCGCAGTGGTATGAAGCGCCTCTTCTTCTTGGTTCCCAGGTGCAGCAGGAAGGTCCTGATCTCAGCCCAAGTGGCCGCGTCCGTGCCCTCTTCTACTCCTGAGATGAAGCCACTCTCTGGACGGGAGAGAGCTGGTGCGTCCGTAGGAACTGTTGGCAGCAACGAGAACCATCGATCTATCTTCGCGCTTGATGACAGCTGTTGTCGATACATAAAAAAAAAGATATAACTTTATTCATTTTATAAGCGGATTTGGCTCGAATCTATGTATGTCCCTTTTTAAATCGGTATTTCGTTTAAAGTTTCAGTTAGGTATACTTGTTACTAAAACCCTTAATGCCGAATATGGTAGATAGGGATCATCAAACTGAACAACAGAGTTGGTCCTATAGTAAAAGTTGTTCAGTTTGATGGCCCCTATCTCCATATTCGGCATTAGGGTTTTTTTAACACGTAGTTGTATCATTTTTGACTAAACAACTGACGGAAGCAATAAGCTTAAATACATATAACTCTTTCTTAATGTTATATTGATCTGTACAATACAAATTATTACCTGCTGTACAGACAGTCAACAGCTCCTTGGGTTGCCAAAACGAACATATAGTTTCCCCAATCGATTTTGATTTTAAAATCAACTGGATCATTATTCACAGCGTTGTTATATCAATTTTGATGTGCTGCTGACTGTACCATGGGCAACAGCGTCGCTTAACCATAGATAGAGTACGTATCCCCCGTTCGTAGGTGAGCTAGTGAGTGATTCGTAAGTGGGACTCACCGGTGGCTCGCCGCACCACCAGGGGCCTATTTTTCGTAAACATTTCAATTTGTAATTTACTACAGTAATCAGGATACATTGCGGTGTCTGTAAGTAGTTTATTTTCTAGTTTCAAATTGGCTGACGCAATGAACACCAAACGAAGAGGTTCTGAATAAACTGATAGAAAAATATGTACCCTCTCGTAAATGTTACGATACAAATAAATATCCTCCGTGGTATAACCGTTCACTAATAAAACTTAGTAATGAGAAACGAAAATATCATTGTTAATGGAAAAAGTACGGTAATCTCGCAGACTATCGTACTTTTTCTAAACTCAGGTCCAGGTTGAAAAAAAATGAAGATAAATGTTATCATAAATTCAATACTTTAGCGGAAGATAACATAAAGCAAAACCCATCTCTGTTCTGGTCTTATGTAAAATCAAAAAGAATGAATGGTGACATACCACAAAAAATTAACTATAACGGAAAGGTTCTTTCTGATGGTAGTGATATATGTAACGGTTTTAACGAATACTTTCAATCAGTGTTCATAACAGAGACCCCTGCGTCACGACCTGACCGCCACATACGCAAATACACAGAATACAGTATAGACATCTGCTCCGTGGATCTTAGCGATGACATTATCTTGAAGGAACTTAAACGTGTCAACATACATAAGGGAGCTGGTTCAGACAGTATTCATCCTCTTCTTATCTCCCAATGTGCCAAAGATCTGCTTATACCAATTAGTTATATATTTAGAAAGTCTATGCAATCAGGAGTATTTCCAGATATGTGGAAGCACGCTCTTATTACGCCTATACCTAAAAGCACTCGGAGGGGATCCGTTACTGAATATAGACCCATCTCCAAATTATGTGTATTTGGTAAAATTTTCGAAAAAATTGTGGCTCAGCAGCTATCGTTTGCAATTCGAAATCATATCTCTGAAAACCAGCATGGCTTCATGAAGTCACGGTGTGTTGAATCGAATTTAGTTACATTTACTGACTTTCTCGCTCACGCCCTAGATAGTAACGTACAAGTGGATGTGGTGTTTCGACAAAATTAGCCACGATCTTCTGTTAGATAAGCTTTTGGATCTCGGTGTGCATGGCAGTCTACTTAGATGGGTTGAATCTTATATTCGTAATAGGAGTCAAGCTGTTTGCTTGAAAGGCTATAGATCTGGAACTTTACCGGTATCGTCTGGGGTACCACAGGGATCCCACCTTGGACCACTGCTCTTTACATTATATATTAACTATATAGGTGACGTTCTTAGTTTTTCCCAACATCTATTGTATGCAGACGATACTAAACTATATAGAATGGTTACCAGCAATGAAGATTGCATAAAGCTACAAAATGATATCGACGCACTGTCTAGATATTGCTCTTCTAACCAACTTTATCTAAATGTAGACAAATGTTGTGTAATAACATTTACTAGAAATAAAAACCCAATTTATTACAACTATAGCCTCAATCAAAATACTTTGAGCCGTGTTAATCATGTTAAAGATCTAGGAATTATTATAGATACTGAGTTATCATTCAATTTACATATTGAAACAATTAAAAAGCGCGCTTTTAAAACCTTGGGTTTCATTAATAGAGTTACAAAACCATTTAAAAATATCATAACCCTAAAAATTCTTTATTTTTCTTATATCAGATCAATTCTAGATTTTGGCAGCGTCATCTGGAGCCCTCTTTATAAAAATCACATCGAAAAACTAGAAAAAGTTCAGAGAAAATTCATTAATATCTTGAATTATCGTCGTAACGTTCAAATGTCATACAATGATAGTCTTATTGACCTCAAACTCCTAAGCTTAAAAGATAGACGAAAACAATTTGACTTATTATTTCTTTACAAAATTCTTAATGGTATCATAGATAGTTCTACTCTATTATCTAAAATTAATTTTATTATAAAAAAACGTCTACCAGTTCGCTCTAATCGCATCCTCCATACATTTCTACCGCCGGCCCTTCACAAAAATTACACTCGTAACAGCTGCCTATTTCGCTCGCTTAATCTAAGTAATGGTGAGTTCAATTGCATTGATCTTTTTAATATTTCTTTAAAACGTCTGAAACATGAAGTTTTGGAAAAACTGTGCACTAATTAAGAATAGTATTAAGTTTTAATATGTTAATTATATCACATAATATTCAATACCATAACATAATATAGCATTGTGAACGTTAAATAATATACTTAGGTACTACTAGATAGTTTAGTACACTATATAGAAATAGCATTGTGAATGATTAAAAAATCCAAAAGCCAATAAAGAAAAAGGCTAGGTATCTGTATAATTTACAATGGTTATATTTTTGATAGATAAAAAAAAAACTTAAACTCAACAAGCTTCTTCCTATTCTTCTTCTTTTATTATATTTTATATGTTAAGTTTCGGCACTCGTTGTCTATAAATTTACATACTATTTGTACGTATTTAGTTTATATAATGACTGTTTGTGCCAGAATAAAGAGAAAAAAAAAAAAAAAAACCACTGCTAAGGTTAAAATCGCTTGCACGCCGCGCCCGCTGTCACATACGATTAGTTCATGCAGGGGCGATACGCGCACGCACACGAATTTTGTTGCAAACTGGTTAAGCGACGCTGTTGCCCATAGTAGAATCCAAAGTGTTTTATTCCAAAGTGCTTGCGGGATGAAACAGTTTTCTTGGCGGAGCTGCCGGTATGCTTAGTAGGTACTTAGTAGCCGTTAGTTTAGTCCAACTATACTGCCCTCATAAGCCAAAAAGCGTTAACTCAACAAAAGTGACTTCCGAGAAAATCAATGTTTTGTTTTTTTCATTTTCGCATCAACTTAGGAAAGTCTTTTATGGATTATTGTAACTTGTTTATAAATATTTGAAGCCATATGTAGTATTGATGCAATAAAATATTGGAAAACTATATATTTTTGCTTTTTATTTGAGATACCGTCACTTTCATTCAAATTACTTTGCTTTCGAAAATGAGTTACTGCTGTCGGCTTTAGTGTTTGTATAGAAATTTCCATACAAATATTTTCATATACATTTTTGCCAAAAATCTAAAATATTAAAAATAAAACTAAAAGTAAATGCATTTTTCAATATTTTTTTTTATATTTAGGACAAATCAAGCACAGAATTGTAAATGTTTGGTCTACGCAACTATATTTTATATCACTCAGAAAACATCTCCCTCAAAAAGAAAAATCGGTTTCTTGGCATTATATTTTGAAGGGATTTCAAAATATTACTCTTCTTGGCCTGTGAAATACCATTAGAAATGATTTTCTTGTGAGGGGTAGAAATACTTTTTTTTTGTTTGCAACAATGCTGGTGATTATAGACCTACTAGCTTCCGCTCGTGACTTTGTCCGCGTGGACATTTAAAAAATATCCTATGTTATTATAACCCAGGCTATAAACTACCTGTGTACCAAATTTCATTCAAATCCGTTTAGCTGTTTTTGTGTCATTGAGTAACAAACATCCAAATATCGTAACTTTACCATTTATAAATTTAGTAGGATAGTAGGTATATCCTTAGCAGTAGGAATAAATTATCACACACTGCGCTGAAAAAAAAAACTACCCGTGTACGCAAATGCCGCCAAATGCCTTAGAAATATTTTTTTACGGCCATTCGCATTCAAAATTATGGTATACCCCTAAGTCTCTTAGTAATTTCATGTAGAATTGAGATATGCAATATTTTCTAAATTGATCTTCTACATGTTTTAGAAGAGATAACGCTATTTGGCTTAGTCCATCAGATAGATAATTGATTAAGCTATCCGATACAACAAAAATCAGAAAATAGGATTTTTTTGAGATACCGCTTTTTGGCTTATGAGGGCAGTATAGTTACTTTGAAATAGTGACTTTGCATTGGGAGGGGAAATCGATAGTGACTGTTGAGCTTATTTAATAATTTTATTGAAACTAGAAAATGCCCCTATTTCTTTCCCTTAAATAAATGCCCCTATTTCAAAACTGAATGACTGAAAAGGGTCTACTCTAATTTAAAAATACTGTTCTGAGGATTTAATAGTTAGCTAATACGGAAAAAATCACAATGGCTACAGGTGCGAACGATAAAAGCAATCACTATTCCGCTGACTGGTGCGATTTTGGTGAACAAAGTGTATCAGTTTGCTGTTAAGGGGCCGTACAACGTCAAATAGCATAATTTTGAGCAACGATTTCACGCAGTAATTACTTGATTTATCGGTCCCAAAAAATATGTAGAAAATAGATTAAAAAAAAATACAGAAGCTTAAACTTTTCTCGGTAAAAAAACGTAAAGTGACCTTAAATTTTGTTGTTTTTTAATGCTGTGCAAACCAATAATAAACCTATAATCTTAAAACTGAACAAAAATAAAAAAAGCTTATTTAGCTGTCTAGTTTTGTGATTTCCAATTTAAATAATTTTAATTAGTAAATAATTTAGATAATTTTATTTAATATGAAAATTTCTACCGGCGATAGTTGGCCTATATAAGCGCCTTAAAGAAAAAGAGAGAGACTTTGCGTTCCTACCTTGATTATGAGTCATTTCCATCACTGCATCTAAAATATCGGGCGTAGCCAAATTTTTTCACATTAACTGCCATCAGGCATGCAAGAATAAACCCAGCTAGCAAAACTACACAGAATTTAGCTGTATATCGGTGATATATACAATCGCATGTGTTACAGAAACGTTTCTATCATTGGAAAAAGGCCCCACTTTTATCACTATAAAGTGATACAGTAGGTATATCTATTGTAGCTCCACTTAGGACTAATCAGATTATATCAGTGACCTCGAATCAGTTGCAACACAATATAGTGATATATTAGTGATTGTGATTCTATAATAACACTGTTTGAATAACGTGAATAATTGACCGCGTTACTAGTTATTTTTATCAGAAAGAAATATATTCATACGTATATTTCGTTAAGTAATATTTTTAAGTTTTTATGTCACCATCGATCGTGTGCTCCATTTTTATTATCCAATTTATGTGTGTAAAAAAGATTAGTGTGAGTGCAATTTCACATACGCTTGCAATTCTATTGTTAAATTAGTAGCATAATGTTATTGTTTTTTTAGTGCCCCCCTCGAATTCGTAGTATTTAATTAATAAAATTGATTTAATTTATCAAATTATTTGTGCAGATACCAATATATGATTAATAAGTGTTAGTGTTGCTGCTACTTGATACGATATACAACATCGGGCGGCCATTACGATAAATTATATTTTGGTGATATATGAGCGCGCACAAAGCTTAATTACAACTTATGAGTGCTATTAGGATCCCCTTATCATTTATTTAGCACAAGTGTTTTAATAGCATCATAAATCCTACTATACAACATAGTTGCTCCATATTCAAGTTAAGGAGTATCAATTTGTAGCTGTGTTATATATGTTGTATAAAGCAGCTGAGTAAACGTTTATATGAGGTTAATAGAACAATTTAGCTGTATATCCTTATACAGCTAATTAGTGTTTCAAACACAGATATACAACTAGCAGTGATAAGCGTTACTTATATACGATATTAATATCACTACTTAGTGATAAAAGATGGCCTATTATCACATTTTTGCTAGCTGGGAATAAAACCGGTCAAGAGCGAGTCAGACTCGCGAACCAAAAAGTTGACTCACCCGTAGCAGCTCAGACGGAATGTATCTTAATATAAATAAAACCGGTCAAAAGCGAGTCGGACTCGCGCACCGAGGGTTCCGTACCATCCATACCATAATTGCACCATTAAACCACACTGCAGAGTAGAATAATAAAATTGGTATTGCAGTTTTAGGTCAGCGCCATCTCTTGACCGATAGTGGAACTAATGTTAACTTTTTTAGAAATTTGATAATTTCTAAAAAAGTGTGCTATATTGAGACATCGTTTTATTTTTCCTGTAATCTTTATATAAACTGCTATCAGATAGAATTATTTCAGATTTTTCTCTTTGCAAACTTTTGAGATAAGAGGGGGGGAACGGTATTTTTTTTACATTTTTCATCATAAGTCGAAAACTATGCGGTCTAGAAAAAAAAAGAAAAAATGTTTGAAAACGTGCAAACGGCGTTCTTTCATATGATACCCCACATGCCCTAGTAGCCCCACTTCAAACTTTTAAGACCCCTTTTCAGGCCCTGCTGTAAAAACGTTATTTTTTTATTTATTTCTTATTTGCAAAATAGTTGGGCAAATGTCATCTTAAACCATTCCAAATTTCAAGTTGATACCTTTAGTAGTTCTCGAAATATCTAGCTGTGACAGACAGACAGACAGACAGACTGAGTCACACCATAAGGGTTCCTTTTTTATTATTTTGGTATGGAACCCTAAAAAGGCACTGTGATGTGCCTAAAATGTGCCTAAAATCTTAAAAATTCAAGATCATAATCTCCTTATCTGACTGATATGATTTTATTTAATGCTTCCAAACATTTTTTTCTATTGTCACGGGCGATAGTAACACAAATACAATTTTCACTACAAACTGTAGGTACCTACATTATTCTGGATCGGTATTTATTTGGCAAACAGTCGCACCTGTGGCCTGTGGCATACCTACATCGGATATCAACAGCTGAAACATACCGCGTGTTCAACGTGGTTCAACTGCCCAAATATTTGGTAAAGGTCATACTACACACACATACGCACACACAGCTATTTATTTTATGGAGTTCAAATAAATCAGCCTCCTAGTATACCTAGTGCTGAACAGAGAATGTGTCACAATTTCTTTGTAATTTTTTCATACCTTTAAGAATCAAAGTCAAATATTATTTGTACCTGCCGCGGGTGTGGAATTTTTAGATACCTAACAGAAAAGATGCATAAGTTCCATCGTTTCAAAAAGGAGACCCGACATATTATCCCAAAGAAAATGCTATTGATTTTGGTCTTAATATATAGCCAATAATATTTGCTACGTGAATCAAGTTCTTTCTTATTTTTAGCACATGTAGAAAAAGAGTTATTAATTGATGAATATTTTTTATATGGAAACACTACGGGAACAACGAGTCGTCGAAAAACTTTCCGTTATCCACATTAAATATTGAAAGGGAAGAATAGTCACTATGAAATGTAAAACATGGCTGCATAAACCATAATTTCTTTACTTCGTAAAGTTCTGTACTTTCGTTTCTATTTATAAGTTATTATTAGATAAAGATTTTAGTAATGTTTTACGTGGAGTTTTTAGGGACCACAGTCTAGTATTTTTAGACGGTATCGTTACATTCCCTCGTAGTCACTGCTAGAAGTAGAGAGCAAAACTGCTAAAAGTAGCCGTTTTTGACACATTTGCTATCTACTTCTACGAATGACTACGAGGGCATGTAGTGATACCTTCTAAAAATACTTGACCATGGGCCCTAAAAGCTCCACGTAAAACATTACGAGGGTGGTTTGATAAGTCCGTGACTTTGTAAAGAGGAAAAAATTTTTTAAAGAATATTTTGTTTTATTTTTCTACATAATCTCCTTTCAGCTCTATACACTTCGACCAACGATGTTCCAACTTCTTCAACCCATCCAAAAAATAGTTTTTATCAAACCCTGAAAAATAGGCTCCTGCTTTAGCTATCACTTCTTCATTGGATGAAAATCTTTATCCACTAAGCCATTTCTTCATGTTTGCGAAGAGGAAAAAGTCACACGGGGCCAAATTTGGTGAATACGGGGGGTGTGTCAATAGGTCGTATCGCAATTCCACAAGTTTTGATGTTGCGGTTGCCGACCAGTGGGCCGGAGCATTATCGTGATGAAATAAAACTTTTTTCTTTGCTAGATGCGGTCTTTTCTTCAGCAGCTCTATATTGAATCTATCCAACAAAGCAACATGGTAAGCTCCGGTAATTGTCTTGCCTTTCTCCAAAAAATCGATGTAAATAACACCTTTGCTGTCCCAAAAGACAGTGGCCATCTCTTTACCAGCCGAACAAACAGTTTTTGCCTTCTCCGTGGCACGTTCACCGGTAGAAGTCCACTGTTTTGATTGTTGCTTCGTCTTTGGCGTATAATGGTGGACCCACGATCCGTCAACTGTTACGTACCGACGAAAAAATTCACATGGTGTAAAATAGCCTATTAGGCTATTTTACACCATGTAAGATAAAGTATAAAAATGCATATTTAAGATAGATTTCATAAATAGTAAACGAGAAACGACGATATTTATTCATAAAAATGCAATATAAATTTTATAATTCAATTTTAAAAATCGTCTTTTTAATCTATTCATCAAATGTTAAAAACGCCCTTCGCCATATTGGATTACGATGTGACGTCACTCCGATAGTAAACAAACATGACAGCTCTCTTCTCTCTGTGATTGTGATATTAAACAAATTAGATTTTCATCGATTTATTTTGAAATCTTAAAAGTGATTACTACATCTGTGGACTATTATCCTTTATTTTATTAAATAGCATCATGAAATACAGTTTTGTTAAAGCAGAAAGTACAAATCTACCAAGGATAAATACATTCATTCATGGTGGCGAAATTTTTTGCGTCCAACCAATCCAATCCCGATTTCTGTTCTGCAGAGTTGAGAAATGTTAAAACAGCAATGTAAGTACTTAGCATATATCAAGTTTTGTCTAACAATAATCACAATAACAATACAACACGATGATACCCTATGTTATCTATAACAATCTAACATAACCTATTTTTTTGTTATCAGGTCCTGGGAGGACGGAGAAAGTCAACTTTAGCGCTGTATCACCTAATAATTAAAATAATGATGAAGACTGATGTTTTATAAGTAAGATCTCCCATCATTTCAATCAAAAAACCAATCATTCCTAGAAATTAAAACTAGAGATCAACAATAAAAGTGGCTTTTGTTTGTGGCATTAACTAAAATTATGACAGAATCACAGCCTCGAAATGCTAGTGAGCCAGTGCAAAACAGTGGACGGTACCAGATGCGACTAGAGGGTCGCTATGATTTTTGTGCAAAAAATTCCAGGAACTTCAGCAATATCAAGAGGTAAGAAACTGGAGGAAGTCAGGAAAACAGTGGAAAAGAAAATGGAATGAAGATAGAAAAATGCAGTCTATATATTATTTCTGAGGCATTAACAATTACAAATTAATAACAACCCTACTTTTGAAATTAAGTGTCCGTGTAGTGAAAAAAAGCACATTACTATTTTTCCAACTTTAAAGTTTGTAAACTACTTAAAATACACTTTTCATGTTATAAAAATAACTGTTTTTTTATAACTTAAGCCTACCTACTCTACTCCTATCCTACCACAGATCAAAGAAATGAGTTTTGCTTCTGAGTATCCTACCGTACCCTACCTTATGTATAGTATAGATAGTGCATATTATGTAGGTACTTTTTCACATATTTTGCACTCATGCACATGAGATAAATACACATCTATTACATTCTTTAAATCAACTCGGCTGTGTTCACCAACATCATATTTTATACAGTGCGCAATGGAAATAAAAAAAACTGTACATAATATTTGATATATTTATTTGACCGCTATATTAATAATAACTACATTTTATAAAATCAATGTTTTGATATTTTGACTATAATGTGTGTGGTGGTGGTAGCTGGTCTAGGCCGAGCGAGGCAGGTGAGTAAGTATGCTTTATTGTGCATAGAAACAAGGTTACAAAAATGGATCTTGTTAATTACAAATAGAGGTATCACTAGTTTCTAACTTTGCAGGCGTACAAGCACACATTTAAAAATATCAACAAAAAGAAACACAATTTCTACTTAAAATAAGTCACCAGATCACTGAATGCATCTTTAAAACATGGCAAACTCTCAATATTCGAATGACCCTCTACAAAACTGGCTGTTTGTTTCGTCTGCCGCCTGCCGCAATTCAGCTTTGTACTACTCGGACCGCTCTATCATCACACTTCTTAATTTCAGGTGTCAAAAAATCTAGAATAGTACAATATGATTAGTATAATACCTGTCCTAGCCTATGATAATGTTAATAATTTATTACAACTGCATAAAATACTAAAAATAAATTACCTTGATAACAAGATGGTACTTTGATTTACCATAATTTTCATTTTGTATGGTCTCTTCAATCTCCTTAATTGTATTGTAGACATTCTTTGCCTTTCAATAAAGGCATGCGGATGTTCACTTGGAGTGGACTCTGTGGACTTGTGTTTCCTATAGCTTGGCAATCAAATCTGGATGGTATGCAGTTTGGTTTCATCTGAGTTAAGCAGAACCCACTACCTTATACTGTGTATAATTCTTCACATAATTTTTTTAGCTAAAATATAGAATATAATATAAGTATTTATGAAATTTTCAAATCACAATATAGCAAAACAACCTATAAATACATAGGTCACAAAATATGACGATTGTTTTGTAATGAATGAAGTTTTATTTTGTTTATTCCATAGTTAATTTACCATTTCTAGCGCATAGGTACTTACATCAAAATGGTCTTCACAGAAATACATTCTAGTCTAGTTTTTGGGGACAATGATTTTGGATACTATTATCTCTCTTGCCAGTTTAGTGTTTCTCATTTTATTATCACTTGGCACTTGAATTCACAATTTTGTGGCATTTTTACACTTGTATTATTGGATTCAGGCACAAGACACCAAAGATTTACATTTTATAACTCATTAATTTTTGTTACTTTATACTTGGTCTTTCGCACTATTGTTTGTTTACTAACGGAGTGACGTCACGAGCCTAAACAGCATGGCGGCTAGTGTTTCCGCGCGAAAATTCAAAATCATAAATTAAAAACGTGTTTTAGGGCATTTAATGGTTATATAAAATTAAATTAAAAATTCTGCTGGCTTATTTCGACCTCAGGATTAATTTAAAACAGTTTTCAAAAAATGGTGTAATTCCCTATTGCGGTTATACAAACCTAGCATTGTTTAGAAGTTGTTACACGAGTTCGTTTTTGGCCGACTGTCAGGAAACGTGGCACCCATCTTGCAAAAAGGTTTTTCATGCCGAGAATATAGAGCAAAATATGAAAAATTCGTTCGGTAGAGATGTGAATAGCATCAGCTATCTCGCGTATCTTCACTCGACGGTCTGCCATAACAATGTCGTGGATTTTGTTAACAATATCTTCAGTGGTGACCTCAATCGGCCTTCCTGGGCCGTCGGCGACAGTTGTTGTGGTAGGACCACAACGAAATTCAGTAAACCACTTATGAACCATTCCATGAGATGGAGCAGAGTCCCCATAATATTTTATCAGTTTATCTTCTGTCTGCTTAATGGTTTTACCACGTAAAAAGTAGTATTTGATCAATACGCAAAATTTGTTTTTCTCCATTATAAAAGAAAATCCCGACCTCACTTGCATAAATGCTTCCAATTTTTTACTTTCACGCCAATTTAAAAAATGTAACAGCATAAGCTCAGCAAGGAGTTCTAAATTAAGACAGGAAAATTGAATTAAGAAAAAATATTGTATTTAACCTTAAAGTCACGGACATATCAAACTGCCCTCGTACTAAAATCTTTTTCTAATAATAACTTATAAATAGAAACCTCTGAGGGCGTCACTATCCCAATTGTATGACTGTAGATAAAATAGTGTATGAAACTACACATAACTAGGTATTACTAGTGATACTTTAAAAAAAATCGGGTTGCACTCCGGGAGTGCCGGCAGACGTGAAAACTTGAATATCAACGTTGTGCATTTTTGATATTTTGAAATTAGCGGCAAAGGATTAAAATTATTTCTTTCCTATTACTATACAGTCACACAATTCAATCAGTTTGTAATTAAAGAAAAATTCTAAAGATTTCGCGCCAGATTTCGGCCTTTTTAATTTCTACATGCACGCATAATAAGTCTATGATTTCACCGAAGAGATCGCTGCTATCAGTTCCATTTTCAAAATTACCGCGTTGCTGGTGACACAAGAGTATACGTCGCCGGCATTTTCAATGCGCCCCGTAGAAAGAGAGGGGGATACTTCCGCCGCCAGCTGTCTACTCTCCATCCGTCACATCCGTCTTACGCATTTTCGATCAGCCACGTGATTTTTACTGACGCGAGTTTCGCATTTTTCCCCATTACAAAAAAGCGTACAACGCCGCTAAAGAAGTTTTCACTTCAAAAACCTCAAATACACACTTATTATGCATCAGTTCCATAAACTACTATTCTGTATTTAATTCAATATCAATAAGAGTTTGTAAACAAAAAATCGGCCAAGTGCGTGTCGGGCCACGCGCCGTAGGGTTCCGTAGTTACCTTATACCATACCATATTTAATACCACCTATAATTTTTCGTCTGTAAAAATAACTTTGTTTTTCACAGTGTTGGTATGAATGACAAAGTTATATTTGCGGTTTTGGAAAATGTGCTATATCTCAAAAACTAATTACTATATTTCGTTCAAACCAATTTTGGTTGAAAGTGTTTATTAAGGTCTACAGTATATATTTTTTTTAGATTTTTCACTTTCTTATTTCAAAAGTTAAAGGGGGGGGGACACACATTTTACCACTTTGGCGGTGAATATCTTTCAAACGGTTGACTTTGAGAAAAAGTTGTCTTAGGAACCTTAATGTCATTTTTAAAGACCTATCTATAGACATCCAACACGTGTTGGTTTGAAGAAAAAAAATTTTTTCAGTTTCAGTTCCATGTATGGAGAGCCCCCCCTTAATCTTTTATTTTTCTTATTTTTGTATTAAATTCGTTAAGCGGTTAACAGAATACATCTACCTACCAAGTTTCAACTGTGTAGTCTTAATACTTTCGGAATAAAGTGGCTGTGACATACGGACCGACAGACAGACAGACAGACAGACAGACAGACAGACAGACAGACAGACAGACGGACAGACAGACAGACAGACAGACATGACGAATCTATAAGGGTTCCGTTTTTTGCCATTTTGGCTACGGAACCCTAAAAATAGAGATAGGGGAGAAGTGATCTCTGGAACTACTTAATTTTTTTTCACCAGTAGAAATCTAAAGCTATAAACGCTATTGTGTCATACCATATTTTATAGGTAAATAATATTCAAGTAAATAAAAATACCTATTCAAGATAAATAATTATGAATGATGCTATGTACTTACCTTATGACAACAGCATGGGAAAATAAGAAAACAACATAATGTACCTACAGTAAATAAAAAATTAACAGTTTTATTTTGGTTTCTTTGATTCTATACAATAACAAAAATGATTATCTTTGCAGTTGGTCTAAGGTCAATTTACTTGAATAAGTTATTACCTAACTAGTATTAAGAGAAACATTGTAAAATGTCACAATAAACAAATTTCATTTCATTTCATTTCAGTTGTATACGGTTAACCGCTGAAATTCACTGAGATACAAAACCTGCTTCCCCAGTGTCATATTAGAAATGTTTAACTCTTAAGACTAACTCGAAGAAACTAGGTGGTTAAGGTATGCCTGCCCGTAGGATATCAGGATGTGAAATATTCAATGTAAATCTAGCTTTAGAGTGAACTTCGGATGCCTAAGTAATGAGTGCTGAAGACTAAGAGTCGGCGTTGATCACTGCTTCCTTGGTTAGTTTAGGTGTTTAGTAGATTTTAAGTTAACACCTATGGCACCTATGTGAACATTCGCAGACGGCGACAGGCAGGTAATCAATGAGCCGGTTTATAGAATGCTCCGATGACAAGCTAAGTAATTGAGCCGAGATACACGGACCTTATTACTTCGCCTACGCCAAGTAATAAAGGCTGGTTTACATTATCTTAGTCTTTAGTAGCGTGCTTTAGGAGAGTAGAAGTTCATTACGTGGTGTGTTTGACGTTCTTTTAAAATCGACGAACATGCCAAGCAATCTATTTCTACTCGCTACTCGACTCGGTCGTCTACTTGACTAATGTAAACCAGGCCTAAGGTCCGTGTATCTCAGCTTCGTTTCTCGCCGTCTTCGTCTAAGTAGGCGAACGGAGCAGTGAGCTGGGATCGTGGCCCCGTATAAGATTCTCACCTGTATGGTTACATTAACAATGGTTAACAGCGGCGACTTCAGATCAACCAGTAGCTTTTACTAATTACTCGGGACCTTTCCCGGCTAAGATTGAATGGCGAAAGGGTACTGTAACGTGAGCCAGAACTAATCCAATATGAAAAAACACACTACAAGAAAAGGAACTGTGTCCGTCATCCAGCGGCAACTTGAATTTGATCAAATTCTATTCCCACTCAGGGATACTTTGTTTAAAATGTTAATTCAGACAATAACTGTTATTAATCAATGGATTTTCTGTTTAACTGTTCTACTGCAGCCAAAACTAGGGTTTAAACCACCAAGAATTAAGATGAAAACAGTATTCATTTGTTATGGGCCGGGACGGATGGCTTCTAATTTATCACATAATTCTCTCAATTTGCAAGATTTTTTACACGCTTTTAAACCTAAAAACGTGGGGCGCATGCTATAGACAATATGGATGATAAATTTTACAAAACGCGCCCCACATTTTTAGGTTTAAAATTTTTAGGTTTAAAATTTCTGTAGGTATTAGGGTTATAAATATTTACAGAAGAATTTATTTTTTACTTTTTAGTTTGTTTTTACTACTCCGTTAATGTTTTTAGTTCGATTTTTTTTTGTAATAATGTAGTCCGTTTTAAAAACGTGTTTTTAGAAAACTTTTTTTCAGTAAATTTTAACAATAAATATGGTTGAAATCAACTCTTCTAGTAATCTTCCTTCGGTCTTAGCAACGAAACAACTTAGTGCTTCTCCTTAGCGGCGTATATTAGCTAAGAAATAATCTGTGTAAATAACGAATACTGTGATAAATAGAATCCAAATTCAGGAAGCCAACCAACAGTTTATGTTCAAATGTACAACCAACCTGATCACTTTTCCAAGAAACAGATACTCTGACAGACGTTAGGGTATTAGTAGACTCTCCAGAATTTGTCTCTTTAGTGTGAGCAAAGTACTATAAAGAAAATTAATAATTAAAACTTACCATTGGTAAATAAAATCTTTTTGTCAGACGTGACTCATCAGCTAATTTGAAACCAAGGACAATCCAAACGGTCCATCCACAGAGCATATCTTTTCTACGCATTTCGTCACAGATTAGGAAGATGTTCAATGCAGGCTAGAAGACTCGATGATTGATGCGACCGTCCGTCCGAACTAGGCACCTACCTAGCTAGCTAGCTGTTAACTATGTGGAAAGTTATGTCAGTGAAAACAACAAAAGAAGTGAAGAAACTACTGTCTAACAACCAACCAAACCAAGGACACTATCAGCATGAGCAAAACCACTCTTCAGGTCTATCTTGTTGTATGGTCTGTGGGTCTATAGAATAACACTATGGGATTACAGCGCGGATCTCAAAGTCAAAAGGTGAATGCACAGGCTATATACAAAATTACCCGAGCCCCGGCGCAAATTAAATCTATCTCAGGTTTTAGTACCTTTTATGTGTATAACAAAAAAAAATTGGGACCTCCATGATCGGTGATATGTATATTATTAAAAATATTTAATATTATTAAAAATATTTAAGATTATTATTAATATAGGTATATTTTCAAAAATATTAGGTAATAATCACGACGGAGCAGCTAGATAGCGCAGTAAGTAAGCGCATCGCCCAGCAGGGACCGGAAATTCCCTTTTTTTGGTTAACCCAATTGATAGGGAAACCCTATTAAAAAGCTTACCAAATGATAGAATTTCCCTTTTTCTAGGGTTAGTCGACGTCAAATTATAGGTCCGTGATGAACAATTTTACCTCTATAATGTGTTAGGGGTCAAATCCAGCTTGGATCCACATCTTAAAATAATAACTGTAGTATAAACTACGAATTGTAAAATAATCACGCTTTCATCACAATGTGCACAATTTTAACGAAATTATGCGATTTCCCGCTCTATAAATTCTGAAAATTCATAATATTTCATACATTACCTGGACGCTGGACGACCCAGGTTTTTTCAATTATAGCTTTCCAACAAAATTAAAATAAAATCAGATTGAATTTATCAGAAAAAACCTTTCAGTAGTTAGCTTTTTATATTTAGAATCATATGGTGGCCCCTAATTTCTTTAGAGCAGTTTATTATGTTTCATAATTTTGATCTCATTCACAGCCAACTAAATATCCTATAGGACCGTTTTTTTATTTTTATTTTTAAATTTCGACTTAGTTCTCGAGACATCCGGGCAGGCCTCCATCACTCGCTCAAGGTCGCGCGATAAGCACCTACCGCTAGCCGTTCGTTCGAATGAACAAGTGAGCAGCGGGCCGCCACACGCCCGCCTGTGTAGTCGCGTGGCATCTTACTGTCTGCGTAGATATTGCCTCTTTATAATAGTAACAATGTCGAATCGACATTACTGTGTCGTGTACGGATGTCAAAATCAAAAAACCAATAAACAATTGTCGTTTTTCACATTATGATATATGCTACGCAGTTCATTTAAAAGAAGACAACCCTAACGTTGCGTCGTCAAAAAAGGTAAGAGCACGCGATAGAAAGAGAGGAAACTACTAGGGGAAATGCGCAACCTGAATTGCACTTTATTGTGTCGGAGCAAAAGTCGCTTATTAAATGTAAAATTTATTTAAATGACTTTGCCGAGTACTGCTTTTGTACTTGTACTATTAGTTATTCTGTGAATCGGGCCCAAAGTCAAAAATTCAAAAATGTTCGACCAAAAAAACGTTTTTTTTAACCATAACTTTTTTGGATTTCAATTTTTTTTTAATTCCTTCACCATCTGATAGATCCCATCAATCAGCGTCCTTTGACACAAGTTTGACACCCTATTTATCTATAAACTACCAATAGCATCCATACAATCGCCGTGTCGCACTAAACTCCCAAATCGGACCTTGTTTTTAGTACCGTCATTGGTTTTACAGCATCAAACAGCCCGCTTTCTTTTTTTAAATCAAATTATTTTTTTCTTTTCTAACATTATTTTTGTGATTGAAAATGTCTATCAAATCCTTTTCGGCCCATACGCTATTTTAGCTATATTTCCGAGGATAATTGAGATTTCTCCATGGAACAAGTGTCCCCAGGTATAGAATTTAATTGTATATCCGACAGTGAAGAAATTTTAAAAAATTGGCTGGATAGTTTTTGAAAAATTTGAAAATTGTAAAAAAATCTGGACACAAGTAATTAGTAGTAGTAACTTTTAGTATGTAATTAATTAATTATTAATTATTTATGTTTTTTGTTTAGAATTATGAGTGGCACCCCTTGTTTCGCTTCGCTTGGAGACTTGGGGAGAGAAGTAGGCCACCTTAATCTGAGACTCGTATTCAGAGGCGGCTCGTCCTTAGGAGCGCTTGTGCAGTGCACTCCCACAAAAAATCAATCAATTACCTACTTTATACTTTTATAATTCCTATACAAACATTTTACTATGCCTATACAATACACTCTTTATATAATTTACTAGAAACAATTACCTACAAAGATATTTTTTTTAAACATAAGATTTTGTGTCAATTTGTATCGAGTGGTGCGCTGGCGATTCCGCTCCTATGAAACAAAGTGCAGTACAATGCCTAATGCTGATTTCAATGAGTGCGAAAGAGAAACATCGACCGAGTCCAGCGCGTGAAACAAAACATTTGTATGAGAAATTAGCGTATTCTGGAGCGGCGCTCCGAGCTACGTTGCCGGTTTGCGTTGTTTTGAAAAATTGACATTTTGGCGCGGGGACTATGCGATGTTGTTGCCGATCTTATGTAAACAAACGAACATCGTTGTCGCTTGTTGGAAGTTCTTCTCTAATTTATTTTAAAAATAGTTTTTGTGTTAAAAATGGAACAATATACTGTTTCTTTTATTAAAAATTGTGAAAAAAATTATGATTTAGCGCATCTTTCAATTAAACTGAACTGAAAAAACATTCGCAATCTCGATTTCATATGTCTGCCTATCGAAAATGTATTAGAGAGTTCAATGAACCCAATGAAAAGCGTTGATGAAAACCGAGAAATTTTACGGAGTGTGGTATTTTGCCTTACGGGGTCATGATGGAATCCTTGAATCCCGGAATATACAGTTTCACAAAAAAGTTAGGTATTTATGTTTTCGCTAACCATAAAGATAGGCGAATGGATTTTTTATGTATAAAATTAAACGGTAAGCAACTTTTTTGGTTTTTTTTTAGTGAACACCCATAAAAAAATGTCACGAGCCGCCTCTGCTCGTATTACATTTTAACGATGGCCAGTGTTCTTCATTGTCTATTCTATAGTTTACTATTAAATTAACTATAATTATAATTAATAGTCTCTAAATTGAGTTCAGAGGGCCCATTACAATAAAAATCTGGATATATAGATTCGTAGTTAGATTTACTTGATTTTAAATTATTATCGCTAATCTTGTTACGTAGATAATAGGCTTTCCAACTATAGTGTTAAAAACAGTATTATACTGTTTTTCACTTTATACTTTTTACTGATGAACAAAAAAAAGTACACAAAAATACTGTTTTCAGCAAGCATCACTGGTATCCATCTTCGAGCAGCGACGGCTGCGTGAAGCCCGCAGCCTTATTACCTAAAATTTAGCAATCAGCAATAATCGCGCAGTTATCGCGCGATAGACGCGCGATCGTTTGCTAAACGTCAAAAAAAATCGTATTACGTATGTGTTTGCTGGCTAATCGCTCGCTGATGGATTGAATGCACTTTTTGCTGCGACACTAGCGCCAACAACAATTTCGTGGCAATCACTGGAACTAAGAATGTCAATGGGTGGATTCCGGCAGACCAACCGCTGAGTCATCGATCACCACAGTGTACATTTTAACCATGGAAAGTAATTATAAAATTCTTACTTTCTATGGTTTAAAGGTACTCTATGGCGACCGATGACTCAGCGGTTAGTCTGCTGAAATGCACACATTGTCATTTCCTTCAGGCAAACAAACATTTACTTATTTATTTTCATAAAATCCAACTATTAATAAATATTTTGAGTCTTTCTTCTGAAAGGGAGGGACTGGCCAAAATGCGCCAGAGGAATAAGCTATGATAAGCCCTAGTACCTACCAAGTCTTTCTTCAGGCTGAAGGAGTCGCCTGCCTAAGTAAGCGGAACGAAATGCACCAGAAGAAAAGAATATGAGACAGTTCGAGTCCTATAGCTGCTAGCTGCAAGAGTCGAGGGTGTGGACCGTCCGCGGGAGTTGGTTGGAGAGTCAGGAAGTGCCTGGGGCGGCGCAGGCACACTGCGGCATGGCCGTGGTTGTGACTAGAGGATCTCATAGCGGCTGCCAGTCAAGAAACAAACTGCAAGCATTGTCTTGTGCTGGGCCTCCGTAATGTGTTTAGAACTTTTGATAACAGTGACCACGATGATAGTGTTCAAGTGAACTTGCTTGTACCACATAACTTTAAGTTCTGTGTGTAGGTTCTGATGTTGTTTCTTTGAATTTAGCTGAGTTGTAACTTGGTTTCACTTTCTGGAACTGGTATAGACATTTTTATGGGAGAAATGAGTACCTACTTAAATTAAACTGTTGAAACTTAGCGTGTACGCTCCAGTCAACTTGTCCACAATGTTGTTCGAAGTAATTATATTATACCTACTCTTTGGTGTTAGTTAAGTTGTATATGTATTAAATAACTAGTTGTTGGTTTAAGCAGACTTTTATTTAACTGGAACTGTTCAATGCAAATACTTATAGCACCTCATATAGGTAGATACCTACACAATAAAATTAGTCCCCTCAGACATATTTTATCCTCTTACCGTCACAACCACAGATCTGTGGTCACAACCTAAGCAAATCATTATACTATCATGATTAAGTAGATACTTAACTTTATTATTTGTGACTGCTCACAAAGAAAGTATGGTGACGATCTGTAATAATGCAACATATGTTTTATAAGTTTATTTTGTATAAAAGTGTAATGATTTGCTTAGGTTGTGACGGTAAGAGGATAAAATATGTCTGAGGTGAGGACAGACTAAATGGATGGCTAAATGTGGGAATGGTATGTAAAGGAAGTTATAAATTGATAGGAATAAAAATAATTACTAAAAAACAAATTATGAATCAAACGGTGTTTACAATAGATACTGTTTTAATAAATTTATTACCAATCATTATATAAAAGTTATTTCTACACTCACTTGTTACATTAATTTGATCTCGTAGTAAACCATAATCTTTGTACAATGCGAGTGAATGATGAAGAATTTGATTTTGCTAAACTCCCCGAGTGTCAGCGCTCGGTGATTGTGGTACGAAGCCGATATCTGTTGCAGATGTTACTTAACACAGCATAGGCATCAATTTTTAATGGCCACTGTGCAACGGTCATAATGCAACACTCTGTTGTTAGCAAACACCTCCGACGAGCTTCCAGAACACCAATTTAACGCTCCAGTGCATTCCTTGTCAGGCGGTGAACATTGGTGTATTTATCTTCTGCACTAACAGGTTCAGCATTGATAATTGCAGTCAAAAGCCATGGCCTTAACAGAGAGGTATCCAGAATCACCTGTAAATTAATGTCAATCAAATTTTATTGCATTTTGATATATAATGGTAATCTGCTCAATACTAAAATAGTAAGTTAATACCGCTACATACCAAGCAGCAAAACGGCCTCTCCTCAACTATAAAAGTGTCGGATATGCCCTTGTATATCTGACATTCTCTAAATATGGGCATTATGTGTAGCTCCACCAAATGAAGCGTCTACATTAATTATATTTAAATCACTATCACAAATCTGAAATAAAAACAAAATGTATTTAATTTATATTCATGTTTATGGAGGTTAGTGTTCAAAGCAAATGTAACTCCTTACTATTTGTACATTTCTGGATTAGAAATGTTTCCAAAAATATCTCCTTAAACTCCGTTGGACTCCGTCAGAGCGACAATGAGGGCCATCGATGAAAAGCTCCAATGCCTTGGCTTCGCCACGAGAGCTACGCCTCAATCGTGGTGTGTTGCTGGTGAAATCTCTTCTACTCTCATAATTTAACGTTGCTAACAATAATAAAACACGAACCATGTCGATACAAAAGCGTAATGAACTATCAAATACGCAGCGATAGTGAAGCAATTGAAAAAAATCACCTTTTTTGTAATTGTTATCTGACAGCTCAATTTGCTCGCAGATTGCTATCGCTTTGCTGTCAAAAAGGATAGCTAATACGAAAATGACACAATTCCAAAGAGTAGAATGCAGTTGAATTCATATTTTAGTTCATCTTTTGTTCGGTAGAGGCAGCACTGTCGTTAGTTTGCTATGGTTCTGTTTTTGCTGATGCGTAATACGAATTTGCAATTTTAAAGCAAAAATTCCGCAATTTTCGCTATCGCTTGGCTTTTGCAAGTTAGGTAATAAGGCTGCCGTCTTACTCTAAGCAATTTTCACTAGAATGCGGCTGCATCACATTCCAATGCTGCTTGGAGCATTTAGCACCAAGTATATCAAGACAGTTTACTCGGTTAGTTCTGCCGAGGTAGCCACCACTACAATAAAAGGCTCAGCTTCACAAAACCAAGATCGCGCCTATTTCAACTATCCCACATATTGTTCAGTTGCGTAGACACTTGTACAACAAAACTGCACCAATTTTAAGACACAACATGCACTATGAATCAATTTGCAAAATAATCACCAATACGCATATCAATTTTAATAAAATTGATATGCGTTTTGGTGATTTGAATATTATTTATTGCTTTTTAGTGCTTTTAATTTTGAATCTGTTTTTTTTTTTATTTTTAGGTTTTTGAAGGCGGTTTTTCTTTTTTAATTATTTGCAAATTGATTCATAGTGTATGTTGTGGACAATCAATTTCAAAAGGAGTTCCGTTGTGTCCAAGTATAGTCCAGGAACGTAGCATACAGGCCAGAGCTCGGTTTGTTTTGGATTTTCATAAGCCAACCAATATCTCAATCACAATACATATCCTATTTGAGTTTGAGGAGTTCCCTTGGATATCTTCGAGGTCCAAGGTTTAATGTCAATGAAATTAAAAGAACTACACTTAAGGTATCCCTTTTCTAACAAAAAAAACAGCCAATTCGGTTCTTAAATAACAAAGTCGTCAAGGTAATTAATGCAAAATCATAGTATTTTCAGGATTACTAGAAAACTACTGAACCGATCTGAAAAACAATTAAACGGGACCATTTTGCAAGAAAATGTAATCAAACAAAGAAATAATCATCAAAATCGGTCCATAAATAACAAAGATATGCGCGAACAACGATAAAAAAGTCGTCAAGATAGTTAATGCAAAATCATAGTATTTTCAGGATTATTTGAAAACTACTGTACCCATAGACATAGAAAAATTTTTTCTGCGCTCAAGAAGACCAACAAAGCGTGGAAAAGAGAAGTTAACATCATACGGACACGGTCTATGTAAAAAAGAGACATAGGATCAAGTGAAATGTGCCAACATTTTTTACAGTAAGAGCCCCTAGCGTCCCGCATAGCAAATGAGCAATCACAGTTTGTTTAAAATATTTTTTAATCTTAATTAGAATTTAAAATAAAGGTATCGTGGAGCTATGGTGTCTCCTGCTCTAAGTAATTGTGATATGACAAAAAGAAACAATCCAAGTAATCACACTTTTCAAAGGTAAATAAGATATTGCCTCACATTTCTCTAAAACCAAATTTCGCTACATTTATTCGTTTATCGACAAAGAAAACAGTATGGAACATAGTTTATTAACTTCCTTCGCCATAATATAGTCATATTTTATGAATCTAAGTCATATTTTACGTATCTCATATAAAATGTATTGATTCGTTTTCGGATCACCTGTTTATTGACTTTGTTGTTCTTTGACATTCTATTTCTATGACTGTACCGATCTGAAAAGAATTAAATGGGACCATTGCGCAACAAAATTCAATCAAACAAAAAAATAGTCATCAAAATCTATCCATAAATGACGAAGATATGCACGAACAACGATAAAAAAAACATACAATCGAATTGAGAACCTCCTCCTTTTTTTGAAGTCGGTTAAAAATAGACACCGAACCGTACTCGACAAAATGGCGCCAAAAACTGTTCTAGGTCAACGGGAAATACCCTATGAATTTTGATTCCGTTGAGAGTGTCGAAATACCGTTTATTGCGGCATAAACGGCCGTATCCTTTTTTTACGCAAGAAGTTTGATTTTCAAGGGACCGTAGACTTGAGTATATGGTTTTAATTTCAACTCCTCCACAATACCTCCACGCGTTCCTGAGATAAAGGGTCTTGACAGGCAGACAGACGGACAACAAAGAGATCCTATAATAGTCCGTGAGCCCGCGACAGTATTGCCTACGTCATATGACATCACGATGAAATGCATGGCACACGGTCGGGAAAAGTTGTGCTGAGCGAGGATCAGAAGATTATCGCAAATAAAATTGGCCGGAAGCTTGAGAAAATCTTCCACTTCCGGTCAAAATTTTCAGATTATAATTACGTCATGTGACATCAGTAAGAGACCCGTGTCATCATTTAGTTTTCAATCGTAGAGAGAGTAAACATAAGTCTGTCAGTTCTGAAATGACTAAAAAACAAAAATTTAAGTTTAAGGTATTCCGGCCATTTCAGAACTGACAGACTATGTTTACTCTCTCTACGATTGAAAACTAAATGATGACATGGGTCTCTTACTGATGTCACATGACGTAAATATAATCTTAAAATTTTGACCGGAAGTGGAAGATTCTCATAAGCTTCCGGCCAATTTTATTTGCCATAATCTTCTGATCCTCGCTTAGGACAATTTTTCCGACCGTGTGCCATGCATTTCATTGTGATGTCATATGACGTAGGCAATACTGTCGCGGGCTCACGGACTATAAGGGTTCCGTTTTTACTTTCTGAGGTACGGAACAGTAACAGCTTTGTCTCTAAATACTGAGATATTACCTACTGTTATACTTATCTCTAATCCTACATTTGTTAGAAAAATGTAATAATTTATAATAATTAGGGTTAAAAAATATCATAAATTCTTGATAGTTGATGTTGCAGTTATCCGTATTGCCACGCTGAAAAGGTTTAATAATTAATTAAAAATCAACAAACAAAAGATTTCAAGTTTTATTGCAAGAAAGGTGGATCAAAAATAAGATTAAACAAGGTGGGTTAGCACGTTTATTACTCTCATAAATAATACCACAAAAGCATAACGTTTCTAAACTTTATTCACGTTTTTCTGCTATTTCATATAATTTACCTGCGTCTATGTATGTTACCAAAATGATTTTAAACGTATTAACCTGTACTGTAGAGACACTCGAGTCATTGCTACACAGAAATGTAACATTCAGAATAACTATTCGTAAAACACTATTGCTATTAAAATACCGTATGATACATAGTAACGAAACCAAATTCAATGTAAGTATTGACTGTTTAACAATTTCAAATTTATTAAAGCGATACGTAACCACTCTTTTCATTCAAAAAAAGAGGAGCTTGCATTGAAATAGAAATAAATACAATCTTAAATCCCAAATGGTAATATTTTTCATGAACTTTCTCAACAGTCTAGCTAGTCAGTTTTCTTACACAAACTGTATGTTAAGATTTAACTTAGGTATATTGTTTTAGAAATCGTATTGTCAAAAGTGACTACAAACACTTTGTCTTAGTTAAAATGTACTAATTATTTCCTTTACATAAGTGACATAATGGATGTCTGGCGAGCCTCGCAATTCAGGACAATTACAATTAAATAATTACATAAAACTCATATGAAACTGAATTGAAACAATATCTGTACACTCATATGAAGTCAAAGGATTCTTTTTTCACATAAGTTAACAGATTTTCTGGTTACGTTCGTCTGCTGTTTGATAATGTCATTTCATTACATTTTGATAGGCAAAATCACACTGACGTACTCTAAATTCTACTGCCATAGAAATAGAGTGCATCAAAGGATTACTATAGCTTTTCATCTTATTATTTTCTTTAACGGTGATTTTAACTCCATTGGTGTTTTCGTTATAATAAAATCTAAATTTTGGCATCAAAAACATTAAGAATAATACTTGTTCTCTAAATAGTCACTTATCGAATAAAAAACTTGTAGGTAAGGTATACCAGTTCAAAAAGGTAACTTTATAAAACGGGGACACTTAAATACATATTAGAAAACGTAACAACTTGTAATAAAGTGTAAAATGAAATACCTACTTACTAATATCATTGAACGAAATTAATGTCTAACATGTGACATTTTGGAAGAAGTTGACAGACTGAAAATAAGTACATAAAGAATTCCTTACTGTTATATTTGAAAAAATAATTGCAATACATTTTAACTAGACGAAAATATTCTTAGACCAAAACTATGTTGATCTTATATATTATATAAAAAAATAGGTACTTATCTAAAACATTTATATCCGAACTGATTGTACAAAAACTCATACAACTATAATCAACAGATAATTGACTAGAACAATTTTTATTTCTAATAACTTGACTTAAATTTGAATGTAAATATTTAGTAACTATTATAGACAGTAAAATATACTTCATATTCAATCCATAAACCTTGACTATCGCAGAAGCTAGTAAAGAAGCTACTTGAGTTGATAATGGAGTACCATTAGTTTTTTATGGCTTATAGAAAGCAAAAATGATACTTCGGCTCTATTTCAACATCATCGAATCTGTACTTCTCATAAAACAGTATTCAGTTTGTTTTGATATGAAATGATATGCCATGATATGATGCGCATCAAATGTAAATTATACAGGGTGTCCCAAAAAGATAGGAAATTTTACTGAAAGAAGACTTCATTTTGTTTTTAAAAATAATTGGAACTGCATTCAAAGATTTTTGAAAAATCGCCTGCCTTAACCAGGAATCGAACCCACCAAATAAAAAAAAATATTTTCACGATACCAATCGAAAGGGTAACTCATAAGGATTATTTTTTCTTAAGTGTCACAGCATCTTAAACAAAAGGAAGACCATGAAATTAAACATTTAATTATCACGGATTGTATCAATTTGCATCGAATCGTTAAACGATTTTTTTTTAATTTGAATGCAGTTTCGTTCCTTTTTAAAAATAAAATGATGTCTTCTTTCAGTAAAATTTCCTATCTTCAATATTTAAGGTACTTTCCCTTCGTGTGGCAAAGTTTTGGGACACCCTGTATATTATGTCGTCCAAATTAGGACCACATGGCCCTCTACTCAAATGGACAACATTCTATACGTTTGAACGCTACGCTTACTTTTAGAGTTTAAATATGAGCAATAGACGATTAAATCACATGTCGCAAACTTGTGTAAATCACAGCCTTTGATGTTTTGTAATTGTACGGAATTGACAAGTCTAAGGCACGTAATTTTATAGTTTATTGCTTATTTTAAAAGCTTGAATAGAAAGCGTAGCGTTCAAACGCATAGAATGTTAGCCATTTGAGTAGGAGTGCTGATATGTACAACTTTTGAATTAAATTTCCTACCCTAATTTAGAGTACGCCGTCTCTTTAGGGACGTTTGTAAATTTGGCACCTACTTTAAGTTTCAATCCTTAATAGCAAAATATTTATCCATTCAAATAACAATTCAGTTTTTTAAGAATGTTAAGTCATTTTTTATAGAAACATACAAAGGTATACTGGGTATTATCTAATGCAGAACGTTTTGAACAAATGAATAATTATAATTTCTATTAATCTACTTGGTGGTATGCCTTGTCCACTGAGATCGTAGAGCAGTCATCATCTCGCTGCGGTTTGGCACTTTTTCGCTAGTGGTGCGTGTGATCGGGGCAGCTGGAGCCAAGCGTTCCGGTACTTTTAGCGTTATCCCAGAAAAAGATCGGGCTTCATTTGACATTTCAACAACATCAGAAGTACTTCCCGATGGGCTAACAGGTACAATAAGTCTGACCCGGCCATCTTCTCCTTTTGCTGTCAAGGTCCCATTGTGTGATAATGGCATTATGAAAGGGAGGCCGCCATCGTCTGAACTGAAACCATCTGGAGTAGAATCTTTAGAAGTAGTTGCTTGGCTGTTGCTGCATAAAGAATTTTCCGAATGCCCTAAACTCATCGCTTGAGCCACTGCACCTAATTCGTCGGTTGAACTACTTTTTTCCTTGTATACGTTATGATTAAGTAGACTTGCTATATCTGCGTGACTGTAGTGGTTTGTAAGCGGTGGTATATTCGGGAAAGCGTTGCAGTTTTGAAAGAACTGTTGATTGTTTGTCTTCGGTTCTGTAGGAAATCCACCCATGTCTTGGAATTTAGAGATCAGATAGTTTTGTATTTGTTCGTTGGTCATTCCTCCGAATGCTGGTGCGGAACTAGGGCTCGGTAATGTAGGCGTGGTGCAGAAAGGTGAAAAGGTATTATTATTATTTTCAACGTTTTTCACTTTGGTACTTTGAGTTATCAGGTTGATGAGTTGGTCGGTATTCATCTGCTGGAGATCCCCGTTCATCATTGGCTGAATGTTAGTGTTGATTACTTCGTTGGTCCCAAGATCTGGTCTCGCCTAAATACAGCAATATAATGAATTGTAAATGCTTGCTAGAACATTATACACTCGACGTCAGAAAAATCGCACCTCTCCGAAAATAAGTTAAGACCACCTGCTATTGCTAGCTAATGTTTTAATGTGTAAATGTTGATATCTATGAAAAGTACATTTAATGAGCTTTCAATTAATAATTGTTTGATTTAATTAACATAACAGTAACCAAAATTAAACGCTTCAAACGTTATTGCTTGCGCCGCCATAAAAGGGAAATAAAAGGGGTCAATTCAAGTCAAAGAAACAAAAGGAGAAAACACACTTTAACAGTTCAGGTAAAAAAGGAATATCCAAGATGGATACTATTGCCCATGAAGTTGCTCAAATATTTCAAAAAAATGAGGCAATGTAATGTTGCTCGGAAACTGAATCTCAGTAATTGATTCCGTTTGACGAGTATTCCAACGGTTTCTAGAGACTGTTGGCTATGTCCGAAGAGACAAAAGTACATAACAACACTTACCTTTAAATTAGATAGGATTAAATTACCTTTGAAGATTTTTTAAATGGTGCTATTTTTCTGACGCCGAGTGTAAATAAAGGTAGATATAAACTTAAAAGTTTTCTAAATTAACCACAGAGGTGTTACGGTAAATGTTTTGAGCATAAAAGGCAATTTGTATGCAATGCAAAAACATGAAAATCAAATAAAATATATTTTTTATTACATTGACAGTACATCTGAAATATTGTTACTATAGTAGTAAGTAGCACACTCAGCACAAAATAAGCTGTTAATAGTTCAAGAAACATTAAACATGTCAGCCATAAATCCAAATGTTAAAATAACAAAACAATTTAAATAATATTAATTGAAGTATAAAACATCTAATTTTATTTTAAACATGCATAACTGTGTTACAACATCGATGTTTACACAAATGTGATTGTAAAGAACATGAATAATATTGTGTGATTCTGTAGTCATTCTAACGATAAAACATGCTGTTACCAATACATTCCTTCTTATGTAAATAAATAACAATGTTGAATCTAAACTAAGTATTGCTATAAAATAAAATTAAAACATGCATCTATTCTGATGGTAAAATTTTGACTGAATGGGAATCAATTTGTGTTAAACTTATGGTTTGGTTTAAGATTGTTGTCTAGTCTAGATCACTGGCAATATCCACTTCTTTATCAGTCGAAACATTACACAGCTGAAATTTTTCTATAGAAAACATACGAATAGATAGTCAAAACAATATGTAAAAATCACAAAAAACATCTAAACAAGTGGTAATGAAACATAGACGCAAACAAATTAAAATGTCAGCTTATTGGTTTTAATTTTCTACATGACTATGGCGGCCAATGATGTTATGATGTTTCAAATAGCTAGCTCGTTTGCTGAATGGCTATCCATGCGTCTCTTTTATTCGCTATACAGTTAGAAAGAGATGTAACAATAGCAATTCAAAAAACTGTCAAGTTTCAAGAGCTTGTAATACAGGGGCTGATTTTAATTTGGAATGTAAAGAAAGTACCCAAAGGAAAAATCCATCAGGCATACCTACCATACGTAATGCGTAACGTAGCGATTTTGCCGCTGACTGCCGCTCTCTCGCTCGCATATTTTATGTTTTCTCAAGATTCCTTAAAACTGATGTGTCTCGGCCAATTTTGGCAATATAAATTTCATTTCAATACGCACTCAGCTTTAAGAAATCTTGTGAAAACATGAAATGTGCGACCGAGAGAGCTGCAGTCAGTTGCAATATCGCTACGGACTCTTAAGGATGATTGATAAGGTAAATAGGGATGAATAAAAAATTTAATACCAAAAGGGCTACGGAGGAGATGAAGACAGTTTGATTTTTTCTGCTTGGGCATAATATTATGTATTATGTAGCTTGGGTAAGAAGTTTGATAGAAAAGCATAGATTTCGGAATACCATACCGTATCTATCCTTAATGTAAGGTGGAGTGTCACTGGCTAAGCCTTTGAACCCCACTCACCGAGTTGGTTGTCAGAAGCTTGTACGGATGTAGGCCTGATATAAATCAAGGGATAACCCTCCACTATGTAATGGGGACACTCTTCCCCATCGTTCTAAAGTTACATCTGCACCAGAAATTAGCGGAAACCTATTTGTTACATTTGAAATACCCTAATCATTTGAAAGGTAACGATTTTGTGTCAAGAAAAGGTTTTTGTACAGTAAAACCCCGCAGTTTGTTTATATTTCTAGATATCTGAGAAATATGAACCATGGTTCATAATAGTCATTACGTTTAAGTTAAAAATCTTAATGTACAGCATTTGCTCTCAAGTAAACGTCAATCTTATTATTATTTGTTTTTTCAAAGTGGGAATTGATGATAATTTGCAAAACGTTTAAATGAAACAATTTCCTTATCTACGAATGCAAAGTCACAACTTATTACCTCTACATTCAGTTTGCAAGTAGGTACTGACTCGACTAATTAAGTAAACACTGGTCCGTTACACCAGAATACCTTAAATATAATTCGACGGGAAAATGCAAAGCAATCACTTTGGAATAAACGAAACATATGTACCTATGTAAATGATTAAAATTAAACAAGTGTACATTAGAAACTTAATGCTATTTTTTATGCAAAATGAAATGACTGAAAGCTAAAGATTACAACAAGAAAACCTCAATTTTATACGAAAAATACCGATGAGTGAGTGTTATAAATAAATAAGCCTTATGCTTTAAACATAATTTAAAAAACCTGGAGATAGCAAATTTTTTAATAACATTAAGTATATTACATACAATATTATTTAATTTTTCTACAAAGTATTATTGTCGATTCTATTTTGTGTCTATTCCACTCTCTCATTGATATAAAACTACAAATAAATAACTTGTTTGTCAAACTATCACCTTATTAGTTGTAAAATAACTGTTAATACAAAACAATTTAATCAAGTACCTTCTTAATGTTTCTGTTTTTTTTATTTTATAAGTTGGCAGTTCTCTTCACATTCTAGTTTTATAGAACATGAGACCTAGTTCAAACACAAACAGTATTTTGTATAAAAATAGGTAAGTGATCAAGACAATTATTTAATGGACATCCTTTCAAAAATATAACAATTATGTCGTTTTACTTCGTATAATGAAAGTAGATACAAAATTAGAGGCAATTATTTTTTATTTTAAATTTTAATGTTTTTTTTGTATCACTGTTTGAAATCTTACTCATTCTAAAAGACTGGATTTTAGTTTTTTTTAACTAACGTAAAAAATACTGATCTAAAACTTGTGAAATAAATATGAGTTTAGAACACTAAAATCTCGAAATGGGTTTCTAATTTTAGAAGGTACTTTTTCATAATGAAATGTTGTCTAAAATAAATGCTTGGACAATTCAACACAGCGCCATCTAGCCCCAAACTAAGCAAACCTTGTAATATGGGTCTAGAAAACTGATATACTACTTATATACTTTTTAAATATGTACTTATATAGTAACACTCAGACCCGTCACAGAAATTAAAATTCATCATTTCAATTTCTGACCGGCCGGGAATCGAACCCGAGACCTCTGGCATGGTAGGCGGCATGTTGACCACTGCACCACTCAGGTCAGTGCTGCCAACTAGTCAGAGCGAAAACGCGCTGTCAACGCTCTAAAAAAGCGCTAGATTGCGCTAAAATGGCATTTTAAAAAAGCAGCGCCAGATTTCGCGCTAATCACGAATGGTTTTACTATGTATTTGCTTGCGAAGAGCGTCGCCTACCCCCCCCCCCCCCCCAGAGGTTAAAAAAAATTGAAGTAGATTATCTATTAGAATGCTTGGTGTACCATAATAATACGTATAAGTAATATAATAAGTATCGAATTTGTATGATTTTAATAGATTCACCAAGCATTCAACCAAATAAATGCAGCAGGCCAGCAGGTAAATACTTAATCTATTAAAATCAAAAAAAGCGCTAGATTTAGCGCTAGGCGCTAGATTTAGCGCT
The DNA here is from genome assembly GCA_943789525.1 of Agriphila geniculea. Classification (NCBI taxonomy): domain Eukaryota; kingdom Metazoa; phylum Arthropoda; class Insecta; order Lepidoptera; family Crambidae; genus Agriphila; species Agriphila geniculea. The sequence continues at coordinate 6,621,696 of OX038870.1, forward strand.
AGGCGCTAAAACGCGCTTCGAGCCAAAAAAAGCGCTAGATCTGGCGCGAAACGCGCTAAGTTGGCAGCACTGACTCAGGTCGTCATTATAGGTAGTAGAGTAATAGCCGAATACTCAAACGCTAATTAAGAGTCCGCTTGCAAAAATTTTACGTGCGTTCGCTGCCCTTCGCCCGCTTATTTTACGCGCAACTGTCTCGCTCACGCACGCTATCGCGCGGCTATCAGCGCGAGCGCTTTGTGTCCATCGTTCTGGCGGCGCCCCGGTTTCTGATTTTAAAGTGCTAAAATTTTCAACCGATTTAAAAAATATATATTTTATATGATTGTTTTGTTTCTTTAAGATTTCGCCAAGCAAACAAGGCTTGATCTGTTCTAAAAACACTCATTAGAATTATAAAGCTAATAATTATAGATAAGTATTTATATTTTTGTGGTAAGCTATGTAGGTTATAAAGAAGAAAGAAAGATAATTAAAAAAATGCTTTTTGCTATTCCCCATTGTATGCGTAACCCCAGCAAAATGTTGCGTCTTAAAGAAATGAGAGTATTACAGATAGTTCATAGTTAGATGCAATTTGTTCAAATATAGCAAAATTTGTTCAAGTTGTATTTTCGAAGTTATTCGAGAAAAACTGATTTTGCTAAGGTACCGTTTCCCCAGCAAAATGTTTTTTTTTAAAAGGCGTTTAGCCTGGAACCAAGTACATGGGAAGATAGCTTTTGATGAGTTGTAAATGAATACCAATGGCAAAATTTGTTCAACTTATAGTTTTTGAGATATTCAAGATTTTTCTGGGGTAATGTTTTGGGATTTCCCATATCTCGAAAACTGTTTGTCGCAGAAGTTTGAAAAAAATACCAGTTATAGGCCTTACTTTGTTTAAATTTGAGTATTTCGATTCATCGACAAATGTCAATATAATTAATTGTTTTTTTAAAACTGTAAAAAAACTATTTACTCCTAAACTAGTACATTTAAAAACAAATAAATATACCTATGATATACCCTTTTAAGGTGTACAAATCTGGATTAACAAACTTTACGCGGTATGAAGATATAAAGAGATTTTCGTTCAAATTTCAAGCTTCTTGTCAAATTTTCCAGTTTGGTGATCGAATACGCAGCTCCTTCTGAAAGAAAAACAATAAATTTGTTCACTATTGTCTATCGTTTCGTATTCAGAGGGAGCTGCGTATTCGATCGCCAATGTGGAAAATTTGATAAGCTTGAAATTTAAAGAAACCTCTTTAAATCTTCATATCGCGTAAAGTTTGTTAATCCAAATTTGTACGTCTTAAAAGTTCTACATAGGTATATTTAATTGTTTTTTATTTGTTTTCAAATGTACTGGTTTAGATTTTTCCAGTTTTGAAAAACAATTAATTATATCAATATTTGTTGATGAATCGAAATACGTATGTTTGAACAAATTTAAACAAATCACGGCCTATAACTGGTATTTTTGTCAAACTTCTGCAACAAACAGTTTTCGAGATATGGGAAATCCCATAACGTTACCCTGCAAAATCTTGAATATCTCAAAAACTATAAGTTGAACAAATTTCGCTATTGGTATTTATATACAACTCATAAAGTGCTATGTTTTCATGAAGTTGGTTCCAGGATAAACGCCTTTTTTTTAAAACAAAGCGTCGTGTACACTGTTTGCTTATTAGCGACCATAATTTGTATACTTACAGATCTTTTCTGTACATAAACAAAAAAATAAGATACGTTATTTCTGCATCTTTTTACTGCCTTCTTTGCATCTTTTACACCATTGACTATAAAGGATGTCATTTCTAATAAACTCTCCCTTTCTATCTTTTCTCTACAATATAAACTGTAATTTATTGAAAAGAACACTATCGTCATCGTCAGTCACCGGGTGCGTGGCTGGCCCGACTAAAGCTGAGCGGGTTGTACTTTTTCGGCCCCATCGATTTTAGTTCGCTGCTATGAACGAATTTTCTGTAATACTCTCATTTCTCTAAAGAGCTTATTAGATCATCCTAAATATCGGATACGATATGAAGTCGCTCCAATGAACAAAATACATAAAGCAAAAATCGGAAACCGTGGCGCTGCCAGAACGATGGACACGCGTGCTTTGCTGTTTGTTACCCATACCAAGTTTTACAATCCATACAGTTGTTAAACGCCTTTGATGACGGTCGACGCCGCGGGATAAATTTGATGATTATATAATACATAATTTATTTACAAGTACCTATGTGCCTTATTACTTGTACTTGTGTTGCACTGCCAGATGTTACGTGTCACTTTATTTTTGGGATTTTTTCAGTTTTCTATTATTTTTAATTATGTAATATATTTGCATTTGGATAAACAATCTTAATCATAAAAAGTTGAGGGAAACCGCCCTATCCTCAGTCAAATTATCCCCTATCCTCCCCTGCGTTGCTCTGCGCAAGTACATTCGTTTAAGAACTGTATGGATTGTAAAACTGTGCCAAAATTCGATGCGCGAGCGGCACACGTCCTACCTCGACAGCGCACTGCGCGGTACTAACGAAGGCAGCTCCCGTAGCGCGCTGGTATTAAATCTCTTTTTGGTAATAACAAAAGTAATAATTATTATATACGATTTTGGTGCCGTTAGCCACTGGAATAGGTAATTTACTAATGATTTACATTAATTTTGCTCAGAAACGATGTATAATTAAAGAGATATTTCAGAAATTCCCCTAATAAGGACATGTTTTCAGAAAATAAAAGTATCGAGCCAAACTCAATAATTTCTGAAATCCTGCCGTTATCCACTCAATGAAGGCCCATAAAAGCATATATCTGAATTTGACATTCATTGAGATTGTAGAGACGTCAATATTTGAGTTCAAATATTGAGAAATTCTGGGAGCCCCCTCTTAACTTTGAGGGGCTCTCAAACGTCGTCCGTCGCATTAAATATCAAAGATATGACAAAGACAGCATGCTGTTTGAGAGCCGCTCAAAGTTAAGTAGCGTTCTAGTATTCGGCCGTGAGTAATGTATGGATAGCGCGCGCGAAAGTTAACTTTTAATAGGACGGCCCGTGCAAAGTCACCATGTGGTTAGTAAACTGGAATTTCAACTCAAGGATTTAAACAAATTGATCAGATAGATATTATTAATAAATTATACGTTGAGGTGTGCGTAGGATCTAACCGCCTATATGGTCTAGTAGTTCGGCCACCAGTGTAAGACGCAGGGGTCCCGGGCTCGATTCCCGGGGTTCATTTGTAATCGGTTTGGTTGGTGGTAGGGCTCATTTCAAGTCCGCCTGGCTAGCTACCACCATCTTACCTAAGTCTGCCGTCATTACAACAATTTAAAAATTGTTGTGTTTCGGCTGATATAGGTAGATAGCGAGTTCCTCAGTGATGAGGAATCCGGATGTGGTGCTTCCACTTTCGGCCTTATCATCACTTAACATTAGGTGAGGTGAAGGCCAAGCACTATCCCGTTGTGAATAAAAAACCGGTCAAGAGCGAGTCGGACTCGCACACCGAGGGTCTCCGTACCATCATAATAAATAGGTACACTGTAGAGTAGAATAATAAAAGTATTATTGCAGTATTAGTTCAGCGCCATTTCTTGACCGATAGTGGAACTAATTTGTTAAACGAAAAAATTTTTAAGCCTGGCCGCATACAGGCGTTTTCCGCGCGCGGATTCCTTCGTTTTCCGCGTCGAGCCTAGCGCCATCTAGCGCACGCGTTTTATTTTGAATTTAACAGGGCTGTCCGATTGAAGGTTTCTTCCGCAATTTTGGAGAAAAAATTAATTATTGAGAAGGGAAAGAAAATCTACTTTTTATATAAAACGAATAAGGGAGACTACCTACATGTTCAGTTTGGATGGCATCAGTCATTTTTAATCTTCTCCCCTTAGAATAAAGCATTTTGGTTGGGTAAATATAAAATGAGATCAGGGGCCGTATTTTAAAATTATTATTTTTGCCGTGAAAATCCAAAACACTAAGTAAGTATCTCTATAAAATATTTCTTCAGTTTTTTATATTATATAAAGAGATATCAGTTTATTATACAAAACACTGTAATCAAAATATTATTTATAGTTTGTCATACCAAAATACCCTAATTCAAATTATTTTACTCAGATTTTTGAAAATCGTTTTTCTAACCGCTAAACGTTTTAATAGGTATATTTTCGCCGTTGTTCTTTACTAAAGATCTACTTTTTTTGAAAGATACCTATTTTAAAGAAGCAAAAATTAAAAGAATCACACAATTTAACAAATATAAATATTGGACATCATCTACGTAAATATTTTTGTACTAGTCCAAATAAGTTAAAAATCTACTCCAACTGGTCACACAGACGGAATTCCGCTGTGGAAACAAATTGAACAAAATGTATGCAAGTGCTGCGTTTCGCATGACGTCATTAGGTTTTTTCTCCGAACGCACTGGCATTACCGTGTTGTCATTCGAAAAGCACGAGCGGATTTTTTTCCGTACAGAAAAAACGAACGTGTGTGAACAGTCAGTGTATTTTGTACTGGATTTGGTACATTTCGGTTTAAATAAAACGCGTGCGCTAGATGGTGCTAGGCTCGACGCGGAAAACGAATGCGGAATCCGCGCGCGGAAAACGCCTGTGTGCGGTAAGGCTAAAAATGTGCAATCAGCGCTCTTTCATATGATACCCCACATGCCCTAGTCGCCCCACTTCAAATTCTTAAGACCCTTTCAGTTCCTGTTGTACAAAAATATATTTTTTTCTTTCAAATTTGCAAAATAGTTGGGCAAATGTCATCTTAAACTATTCCGAATTTCAAGTTGATATCATTAGTAGTTCTCGAGATATCCAGCTGTGACAGACAGACAGACTGAGTCTCACCATAATGGTTCCTTTTTACCATTTTGGTACGGAACCCTAAAAAGGATTGAACGAAACCGAACCGGGCGAAAAAAAAATTATCTCGAAATTCCGTGCACTTTGTTTAAATAGCAGTAACACCATAGACTTAGAAAAATTTTCGCTGCGCTCAAGAGTAACACACTGCAACTGCGGTGTCGATAGTCAAACACTACCTGCTAAATGCTACCCATGATATTATGGTATCGCAGAACTGAGAGCTCAGCTGACTCAGCATATTCGTATGGGTAATTTCTATCCTTGCTTGTGAGGCGATGGTATGTGTACAGTCAGCACCACGCCAGATTATTCAACGTGCTAATTAAAAAGCACAAAACCTCTAGCTCATGAATATGAACCACTTTTACTATGGGGCCAACCTTGAAATCGCGAAGAAAAAAATCAGCTGTATCATACATTCTGGTCAAGTAGGTAAACAACTTGTATGAAACAGCTGATTTTTTTTCGCGATTTCAAGGTTGGCCCCATAGTAAAAGTCGTTCATATTCATGAGAACAATCACCACCTAAGAGGTTTTGCGCTTTTCATTAACACGTTGTATAATAAATAATAAACTGTAAAAAATGGCAATTTATTTTGAACTTTAATGTGAAGACATTGAGTTGAGTGAAGTTTGACAAACAGATTTACTATTTATAGGACATTTTGAAGCTGTATGAAATGAAAGCTAACAAAAACTCAGTTTACTACATGCTACAGTAGAGACAAATAGAAATACTATCCCCGCCAATTGGTAATGCGCCTGGCGGCCATGTTTCTTTTTTTTACCTAGACCCTATCATATTGAAAATAATAATTCATATATTATAATTATTACCTATTAGAATTTTCTTGGTACCTACCATTTTTAGTTGAGGATGACGTTAACGTGTATGTTAATGTGACAAGGTTCCTGCGCATTAGCAATTAGCGGGGATAGTAAGGTGGTTATAACTAACCTGTGGTAAAAGTGTTAGTTGCTGAGCGTTGATTGGTTTCGCTGATCCTCTCTCCCTTTCTTGCAAATGTGTCACCAATGCTGCTATGTGTTCTAATAGTTCTTTATTGTGGACTAATAACTGATGTGTACGGGCCTGAAAATAAATAAGACACTATACAAAAAATAATCCGCAACAATGGAAATGTCGATCAGAAATTACCAGTGTGCGCTGGACACTTTTCTACACAGACTACTAAACAGACGACAAACTGTGGATTACAAAATCGGGCGACTACATGTAAAGCCCACCGGTAACGATCAATTGCGATTGTCAATTTTTCCGCAATTGACGCCCATTGACGGAAAAATTGATCGTTTACGCGTGCAATTGAAGCGATTGTCAATTACTCCAACAATGGCATTGACGGAAAAATTGACAATCGCAATTGATCGTTACCGGCGGGCTTAAGTGATAAATATTTTACATTAGCAGTGAAAATTCTAAACGAGTGACAAAAATACTGAGTGGGCAACTATTATACTAAGCTGCCCAACATGGTATTTTTGTCATCTCGATTAGGATAATAGTCACCTATTACTTGACTGCTCAAAAATAAGAGTGTATTCGCTGGGTAAGGTATAATAATAATCAATCGCAGCGCTCATGGTGGCAAAAAGTAGAAATAATGAAGGCTCTGTAATCTGTTTGAAAACGATATTTAATTGATTACTAGCGATACAGGAACAATTATACAGTGCCTTTGATCTTGAACTAGCGATAATTTAAAGGCGTGTAATACACCTAATTTTATCGATAAAAACACCCACATGTTGGGGTCAATCCCCACTCCTATTGGAATGGCCGCCATTTTAAATTTGAATTTTTATTTTAGATGACCCTGCAGAAAAATATTAATTTCTCCGGATTTAGAAGTTTTAATACTGTTCTAAAGCTAATAATATCATCTATCAATTTAAAAAATAAAATGTTTAAATTTTTGGTTTAAATACGTCATAAAAAATTACTGAAATAAAATTTTATACGATATTTGTGCGATTTTTTTGACTTTTTATTACATTTCTCAAAAACTAGGACATTAATGTTCACTTTTTTTGCATTATTCAAATACCTTAAAAATTTATTGCTCTATGTTGCATATTTCGAGAGCTATTGATGTTTGAATATGACCCTTACAAGTACTAAATGGTTATTTTCGAAAATAAAAAATATCAAAATTCCTAAAAACTAGATTTTATCATTTAATGAAATTAGTATTCAGATAATATTATCAACCTAATTTAAAATATGTTCAAAATGCTTGTAATTATGTCCATTTTCGAAAATAATCATTTTTTGGTGACGTAAGGGTCATAGTTCAAACAAAAATAACTCTCAAAATATGCAACATAGAGCAATAAATTTGAAAACCGTTTTGTAGATAATATTCCTGTGTATTTGAATAGTGTAAAAAAAATGGACATTAATGTCCTAGTTTTTGAGAAATGTAATAAAAATTAAAAAAATCGCACAAATTTCGTATAAAATTTTATTTCAGTAATTTTTTATGACGTATTTAAATCAAAAATTTAAACATTTTTTTTAAATTACTAGGTGATATTATTAGCTTTCAAACAATATTTTTGTTATAACTGTAGGACTTCTAAATCCGGAGAAATTAATATTTTTCTGCAGGGTCATCTAAAATAAAAAGTCAAATTTAAAATGGCGGCCGTTCCAACAGGAGTGGGGATAGACCCCAACATGTGGGTGTATATGTCGATAAAATTAGGTGTATTACACGCCTTTAAATTATCGCTAGTTCAAGACCAAAGGCACTGTATATATGTTTATTATCACTTAATAAAATTATTAAAGTAGCTTTATCCTCTTGTTTTACAAATTCTACAACTAAAAAAGAAGTAAACAAACCCTAATATAACCAAAATAAAATACTTTTTTTTGAATAGACATTACTTGCCATATTTAATTTAAATGACCAAAAATGATTTCACAACACTTTGTCCACCCAAATCACAGTAATTTTGTAATTTACATTAATAACACAATATGATAGTATTTTTAGGGTTCCGTAGCCAAAATGGCAAAAAACGGAACCCTTATAGATTCGTCATGTCTGTCTGTCTGTCTGTCTGTCTGTCTGTCTGTCTGTCTGTCTGTCTGTCTGTCTGTCTGTCCGTCCGTATGTCACAGCCACTTTATTCCAAAAGTATTAGGACTACATAGTTCAAAATTAGTAGGCAGGTGTATTCTGTAAACCGCTTTACGATTTTTATACAAAAATAAAAAAAATAAAAGATTAAGGGGGGGCTCCCCATACATGGAACTGAAACTGAAAATATTTTTTTTCATCAAACCAATACTTGTGGGGTGTCTATAGATAGGTCTTTAAAAATGACATTGAGGTTCCTAAGACTATTTTTTTTTAAAGTCAACCGTTTGAAAAATATATGCCGCCAAAGTGGTAAAATGTGTGTCCCCCCCCCTTTAACTTTTAAAGTAAGAGGGTGAAAAATCTAAAAAAAATATAAACTATAGATCTTAATAAACACTTTCAACGAAAATTGTTTTGAACGAGATACATTTATTAGTTTTCGAGATATTGTACATTTTCCAAAACCGCAAATATAACTTTGTCATTCATACAAACACTGTGAAAAACAAAGTTATTTTTTCAGACGAAAAATGATAGCGGTATTAAAATATGGTATGGTATAATGTACCTACGGAACCCTACTGCGCGTGGCCCGACACGCACTTGGCCGGTTTTTTTTATATTTTAATGTCCCTACTGCTAGGTCACAGGCCTTCCTCATGGGTGGATAAGGAGTATGGGCCATAATAATCCACCACGCGGGCCCAATGCGGATTGGTGTTTGTTAACGAAAGCAAATGCAGCTGGGACCAACGGCTTAATGTGCCTTCCGAAGCACGGAGGAGCTCGAGATTATAAATTTTTGGTCACCCATCCCATGACCGACCCTTGCGAAAGTTTCTTAACCTCCGCAATCACTGGGCCAGCTATACCACTGCACCACAGAGCTCCTCCGAATTTTTTACTAAAATGTATGTAATTAAAATAAATAAGCAATTAAAAAAATATTACAAATTTGACTGCCTGGAGTGCCTGGCCCTGGCAAAAACGAACTAAAATGTTTAATAGCAAGGGGCTGGAAATAATTAAATGCGACTGTAAACCATGCTCCAGACGGATGTAATCACGCCTCCCATCAGAGATCACCTTGGTGGAAGCTTGATTTGAGCGTGATTCCATCCGTGGATTGTGTTAAGGCTACACGAGTTTCCATCCAAGCACCATCACGGTCCCCTTTTATTGTGAATCGCGCTCGCGTAGCAAAATCACGTGCCGTATTGTAAAAATGGCTCCTAATTTGTCGAAATTTCAAAAGGTGGCCGTTTCTTAAGCGCTTTTGTCTCTAATTGACGACAGAAAATAAAAATCCGCGCACTCGATCTTCGGATGGAACTCGCGTCCTAACTCCAAGAAGAGAGAGAGGAGGTCATTTGGATTGGATGGAGAAATTTGGATTACATCTACCGCTAGATGGATGGCATCAAGAAAGGTTACCTCTGATGAAAGGCGTGATTACATCCGTCTGGAACATGCTTTAATGGGAAACTTAAATACTAAACTTGGCAGCGGATTATTTTTTGGGCGACAAAATAACTAAACAGACGACAAACTGTGGATTACAAAATCGGGCGACTACATGTAAGTGATAAATATTTTACATTAGCAGTGAAAATTCTAAACGAGTGACAAAAATACTGAGTGGGCAACTATTATACTAAGCTGCCCAACATGGTATTTTTGTCATCTCGATTAGGATAATAGTCACCTTTTTTAAATAAAATATATGCCAAATTTTAAATGTTTTGTGTGCCCAATAGCTGTCGCCCAAATAGCAATTTGGTCACCCGTTTTGAATAACTAGTTACTTACTCATTTTGTTACTTACTTATTTTAAAGTCACTCATTTTTAACATATGTAGTCGCCCTCAGTCCGTCGCCCACTTAGTATTTCAGTACGCTATATTCAATATTTTCTAAAAGGTAGTCGGTGGTTTTGTCTCGGGAGTTTCAAATATTTTCAAGTGAGTATAACACGGTAAGAATTCAAATTTTCTATATTATTTTAGATCGTGTGTGTAGATAAGGTCAAATAAAAAAAAAATTCAAGTCAGTGAGATAAGAGACTATTTTTTTGAAAAATCAAACTATGCGGCGTCCAGAAACTCAAAAATCACATGATAAATATTATTTTTAGGTTATATCCACGAGTCTTTTCATTCACGAATGATACCGTGTGTTACTAATGTGTTACGTAACATTCGTGATCGGTTGTTAAGAGTAGTATGTATACACTAAAGAATCTAAAATAAAAAGGCTTTTCCTTTTTGTAAGAATTAAGTGTTTAACGAAGAACAATTTGTTTATATTTTAATATACTTAACTAAGATTCCAAAATAAAAACTACCTTGTGATAACGGTGCCTAACGAGGTTGTAAATCTCTTTAAGTTTTGGTACGGCTATCAGACCAATCATGTGAGATGGGCTGGATCGCTCTCGGATGAATACAAGCTGGGGTGTGGCGTAAGACAGGGTGGGATAACATCCCCGAGGCTGTTCAACCTTAACATCAACCGGCTGCTCGTTGAGCTGAGCAACACACAGATCGGTTGTCATATTGACGGAGTGTGTATCAACAACATAAGTTACGCAGACGATATGGTGTTGCTCAGCGCATCGATCGCAGCGCTGAGGCGTTTATTGTTCATCTGCGAGGAGTTTGCGGAGGCTCACGGGCTCAGATACAATGCAAAAAAGAGTGAGATAATGGTCTTTAAAGCTGGTACCAAATGTTATTCCGTCGTACCGCCAGTAACATTGCGTGGAACTCCTCTAAAACAGGTTACAGCATTTAAGTATCTGGGCCATTGGGTCACTGACACTGCGGACCTCAACGATGACATGGACATAATGAGGGAACGAAGGGCGCTGGCTATTTGATGCAATATATTGGCTCGTAGATTTGCACTGTGTACACATCAAGTTAAGGTGACGCTTTTCAAAGCATACTGCCAGTCCTTTTACACGTGCAGTCTATGGGTCAACTACACACAGAAAACATACAGCGCGCTTCGTGTCCAATACAACGATGCGCTCAGGATATTGTTGCGAAAGCCTAGATATTGTAGTGCATCAGCAATGTTCACGGAGGTTCGAGCTGATGGTTTCCACGCTGTGATGCGTAAGCGCTGCGCCTCGACGCTGGCGCGTCTGCGTGCCTCGCGCAACTCCATCCTGAGCACCGTCGCCGACCACTGGGACTCGCCTTTTTTGCGCCACTGGGTTCATCTACATACTTCCATCTAGTGAATGTAACATTACTTTGTATTGACATGACAATAGGTAATTTATTTATAATAATGAATATATTAATTTAATAATATTATGTACTAACCGTGCTTTTAAGTTCCATTGTTACTAACCATTATGAGTCTTTGTTTCTCGAAAAATAAATTGAATTGAATTGATAACCAGTCATTTTATTGTTTTATTCTGTGTAATTATTAGGAATAGCTTACTTATATACACTATATACACTAGGCTTAATTTTCACACGTGTTACCTCCATTCACGAATGTTACCATGTGTTATGAATTCACGATTGTTATTGTACAATTTTTGCGGCCGTACTCATCTATAACGGGTGTAACAAGACCTTCAACGAAGCCGAAGTCCACGTATTCCGCCCATCATCAGGAGCATTTTTGTCTTTTAGACTATACCTGGGAAACTAATAGCTACGAAGTTATTGAAGGTCAAAGTAAAAAATTTTTTTCAAAATTTATATAATATCTTATTTTATTCGTTATTGCCTACTTTTTGTCCAATGAAACATTGTCAAAATTTTAAGTATTTCGTAACCAACAATGGCTTCAAAACGTCGTCACTCGATGTATCTCATGAGCACCCACATAAACGCTGCCTTTCAACTCGGCCGGGCCGCACGCAGCTATGTAGCATACACTCGCTGGCGCGGTCTGTTGTACGCGCTACATTGCGTGGTAAAGTATGCAATGATTTTTTAACACCAAAAATTAAAATCGTTTCCCAGCAATAATTTTGAACAGAAATAGTCCTGATGATGGGCAGAATACGTAGACCTCGGCTTCGTCGAAGGTCTTGTTACACCCGGTATAATGGCAAAATTATGTTATAGGTAACATTTCTAATAAGTACAACAGTGTATTCAATCCCTCTAACAATAGGACAAATGGACAATTCCTCATCCTTTAAAATCATATTCCAATGTAACTTCGTTACGGAAGAATTGGCCTAGGGATCCGGAAGCGATTTCTTCGCATTTGAATAATATTCTTGGACGAATAATTCGTCCAAGATAATATTTGATCATTATAGGGGTTTCTCTCAGATTTTTAGCGAATATAATAATTTTTTTTTACATTTGCTGTTTATACGTGTCAAAAGGAAAATGTTTTCACCAAATAATCAGAATTGGAAGTAGTGATAGAGAGAAAACGTCTATTCGGATTAGCCCCCCTACTCAAATGGCCAACTTTCTATTCGTTGGTACGCTACGCTTACTTTCAATAGATGATTCAATCACATGTCGCAAACTTATGTAGATCACAGACTTCGATGTATTGTATAGAATTGGGAAGCTTACGGAACGTAATTTTAAAGTTTTAAGAGTAAGCGTAGCGTTCAAACGAATAGAATGTTGGCCATTTGAGTAGGGGGGCTGGTATATTTACAATAACGTAAGTTAGCGTCCACTAACTGTAAATACAACGCGTTACAAAATAATACTGCCGAATGTGGAAGATAAGGAGGGACCATCAAAGTGACCTTTAATATGGGACAAACTGAAATATGTACCGAAAAAAAATCAGCTGTTAAGCTGTTATATATAAAATTAATATCGAAAATTAAATCAAAATGTTTGAAACAGCTGTTTTTTTAGCGATTCCAGAGTTGGTCCCAGAGTAAAATTTGTTCGATTTGATGGTCACTATCTACCGCATTAGGGGTTATTTTATCTTTTTTGAAAAAAGAAATATATGTAGCTTACTTCCGCAAACAATGTATGCAAGATGCACCGCCCGCCCGCCCGCAAAAATATGCACATGCACACCAGAAAATATCAGTGCACAAACCTGCATTTAGCAAGACAGCAACACACCTTGCACCTTCACCAATTAGGCTACTCTACACGTGTTTCGCCCCAACCCGGAGCATCCTCAGGAGTTAGATCGTGCGTAAACCAACACCGAATCATATCAATCAATCATCTCCGGGTTGGGGCGAAACACGTGTAGAGTAGCCTAATTGGTGAAGGTGCAAGGTGTGTTGCTGTCTTGCTAAATGCAGGTTTGTGCACTGATATTTTGTGGTGTGCATGTGCATATTTTTGCGGGCGGGCGGGCGGTGCATCTTGCATACATTGTTTGCGGAAGTAAGCTACATATATTTCTTTTTTCAAAATGGTTTGGGACTTCCGCCAAGTGACGCCTGATTCAATCAAATAGTTATTTTATCTATCTTCAGCATTAGGGGTTATTTTAAAAACGTTGTATTATGTATGACCGAGTTGAGCCTCACACAGCGCTCCGCCAATTTGCTCGGCGCTTGCAGCTGCAAAGTTTGCTGCCGCTTGAAACTGCTGCTCAACGGAATTGCGTCGTAAGCTAAGGAGTTCATACTCGGATGACTAACCTTCTCGCCGCTTGCTCCGCAGCGAGCTGGTCCCGTAGCAGCAGGAGCTGTGCCACCGCTGCGCGTGTCTGCTGCACCTGCTGCTCAAGCCTCTCTCAAAGCAGCTGCTCAACAGAATTGCGTCGTATGCTAAAGAGTTCATACTCGGGTGACTAACCTGAGCTTCACATCTCGCCGCTTGCTCCGCAGCGAGCTGGTCGCGTAGCAGCAGGAGCTGTGCCACCGCTGCGCGTGTCTGCTGCACCTGCTGCTCAAGCCTCTCTCGAAGCAGTTGCAGCTGGTGCTGGGCGCTTAAAGGTGTGGCGTCGTCAGGAGTCTCTCCGTTGGCTTTTAAGTCGACGTTGATTACGCACTCGGGTAGGTCTGGAAGGGTGATGCTTGGAACTGGTGTGCGCTGTGGTAACAAAGGTTTATGTAGATTATTAATTGGTATTTTAAAGCATAATAATTATCATGACATTGAATTTAACTCTTCCTTATGCCGTGTATCGACATCGCGAGGCTGCTCATCAATGCTCGCATTAAGCGGTGAGTCGTGACGCAACTATTACGTTGGCTTACGAATCAAACGCGTGTCTGCCTCGTCGCAAAGCTGCCTCATGACTCGAGGCATGGCTCACGATCACGAGCCAGCCTCGCAATGTGGATTGGATACACGGCATTAGAGGATTACTTTCGTCCGTTTGTAAATTGACTGTTAAAACCGTTTTTCTAAGAACACGATATCGACATCAGCCATTTTTAATGTCCCCACTGCTGCGGATTGGTAAGTGTTAAGGACTGCAAATGCATCCGACCAATGCGGGACCAACGCGGCTTGTAACGTGCCTTCCGAAGCACGGGAAAACTCGATATAATATATTTTTGGTCACCTATCTTATGACCGACCCTTGCGAAAGTTGCTTAAACTCCGCAATCGTAGGCCCAGGCGTATCTTTCGAGTGATCTAATTGTGATTTTTTTATTCTAGGAACATTTTTATTATCCTATCTAACGTTGCAAAGAGGATGAAAAATTATAGCGCCATCATTGCTCTCCATCTACAATTCTTTGTCGGGACAGGGGTAATCAAATGAAAATAATAAAAACCAACCAAGAATGAAATGTCCGCCAAATGATTTATCGTAAACTCTTAGGGATTTTCTGTCCGCTATAAAATATATAAATGTATTGGATGTAATGGTCTTTATTATACCTAAGATTAACGATATTATTATTTAACGGGTTATGATTTTACGATACCCACATTATATTCATTACCAGATTATCCCTCTGTTTCTCTCACTGAGACACAATATTAGGAAAATAGCACAGGAAGATCAAAATATAATAAAATAATACTTTGATACTCGTAATACGCTAACAACTCCTTTTGTTAATAAGAGCATGCCTACCTTTGTAGGCTCTTTGTTATATAAGAGCCTGCCTAGGCCTTTTTTTTTATTTTTTTTTATTAGAGTGAGGTAAATACGCTTTTTACGTATACATGCTTTTATGCATGTATACTGGGCTCGGTCAGGCACAGGAAGCCACTCCTGATCTGTCTCTCGCCACCCCCGGGTCTCCCGTCGAGCCTGAATATTAGGCTCGGCGGGGGATCCGGGGGGTTCTAACCTCTCCCCGGGGGGGGAGAGGGAGAGAGCCTTCTCCCGATCTCCCCATAAGATTACCCACTCAGGTGGGCTGACCAGATGGGACGATCGAAAGCAGGCACCACTACCAGTTAAACCCCTCACTTCTTGCTCTCTCTCCGTCAATCGGTCACGGGGGATATGGTGATAGTCACCCCTTTGACCAGACGGGTGGCCTAGCCATCCTGGCCCCTACGCGGCGGGAGACGACCGAGCAAGTGTGATTGTCTCCCCAGACGGCGTGCACCGTGCAATGTCGACGACAGGCCTGCCTAGGCCTACCCTTGTAGGCTCTTTGTTATACTTTTGTAATAGGTAATCGCGGTTGCAGCTTTTTGAGCTTCCCGTTTTTATGTTTCGTATTTTTTTAAATACTATAGTAGGAATGATATAATGAATGATTGCAAAGATTTGTTCCGCATTCGTCATGTTCTTAATTCGCCGTATTCCAGATTCGTCGTAATACGTACAATCGACCACACTGACGCTGACGCTTTACCTCTCCTAAGGTTAAAATTGGTTGCACGTCATACATGCGCCGTGTCACGATGGCGTGACCATAAAATACTTAGATTAAACTGCTTAAGAATTCAAAATTAAAAAATCAGTGAATGTCATAGAAGCTACGCCATCGGTTCGCAAACCCTAAGCGGGAGACTTTGTAACGAGAAGAACCGACAAGAAACTCGTCAAGGGCTGCTTTTTTCTCCTTGTATATTTCATACAGAGTCTTTTTTTTTTCATACAGAGTCTTTTTCGTCGTCAACATAACATAAAAGGATACATATTTTTTATGATAATCAAATAACAATGAATCAGATAAATACGATTGATTCATCATTTGAACTAAAATGTAATGTATATTAGGCGGTTGATGTTTAGGTAATCGATTTTAGTAATTTACACGGATATACAAGGAAGCTTTTCTGAAGTTTTTCATTTAAACAACATGTAAATCCGTTTTTAGCATTAAGCATGTATGATGATAATATTGTTAATAGTACATATTTATGTGATTTAGATTTTGTGATCTTACTAATATTATAAATGTGAAAGTTTGTGCGTTTGGATGTTTGTTCCTCAATCACGCAAAAACGGCTGAGCAGATTTGGATGAAATTTGACACACAGATAGTTTATAGCCTAGATTAAAAAATAGGATACTTTTTATCCCGGTCAAAGATTCCCTAGAGATTTCCCGAATGTCCACGCGGACGAAGTCGCAAGCGGAAGCTAGTAATAAATAAATAAAAAAGTTTAATTTCGAAATCACGAACAAACAATCCAATCTCCAATTTGTTTTATTATTAATTAAATTTAAGACAGGAGCTAAATAAAATACACACCAACAACACCCGGGGTCAAGTCTGCTAATGTTTTCGTCAAAATCGTAATTCAATGGTGTTCTAATGGTAATGCTTTTTTACACAGTTCTTGTTTCTTAAACCCAAAATCAAGATACAAAATGTATCCGTTTTGGGTTTAAAAAACACAATGTGTTTTGTTTCTGTGTTTAAGAAACAAGAACTGTGTCAAAAAGCATTACCATTCAAACATTGAACTACGATTTTGACAAAAACATTAGCAGACTTGACCCCTGACTGAATTACTGACATCATAAACAACATCGCTCGTTCTACAACTTTTCCGAAAAAGACCAAATAGATTTATTTCTTTCCATACAAATGTCGAAAAAATATATGTATAGTATACAAAACTTTTTATACATATCGATCAAGATTTGTCCATTTCGGAAAAGCCATGGAACTAAAGTTATTAGTAATCTAGTCCTGAGTACTTGTATAGCTATTAGTATTAGCGGCACAAACACATTAATTTTTTTCATAAAACGGTTAAAAAATATAATCTACCGATTTAAATACCTACTTATAAAGATCAATGTGAAATACAACATTAAATTAATAAAAAATTGTTTGTACTTTTGTAATAAAATAGCCTGAGGCACTTAACGGGACAATGTTTTTGTTAAGTTAATGGGCTGTTAATCTAAGCACCGGGGATTTATCTTAGTAGGTAATTTAGTGTCTGTTTAGAAGCTGTTTCAGCTTCAGTTTTTTTTTAATTTTTATGATACCTACAACTGCTGCTTGGATTTCTGCCAGGGTTGTTATGGATATGAAATATCGGATCTGGATACGGATCCGGGTATGGAAATAAAATTATACCGGTTTCGGATACGGCTACGGATACGAAATTATTTCGGACTAGCTGACCCAGACGTTGTCCTGTCTGAGTTATGAATATTGCATTCAAATTGGTACAATTAATAAAAAGTTGGGTTAGGTTAGGTTAGGCCAAGAGTATTATGTTCATACTAGCTTCCGCCCGCGACTTCGTCCGCGTGGATATTAGAGAAAATCCTTAAGGAACCTCCAACCAGGATCCCACCAGCCGTTTTTATGCGATTAGGCCGGGTCACCACCAAGCGCGCTGCCTCGCGAGGCAAGACGCAAGACGTTTGCCAAGACGCAAGACGCAAGGCGTTTGTCGCACGAAGCTCGCTCGCTTGGTGGGGACCCGCCTAATCGCGTAAAAACGACTGGTCGTTCCCGTTCCCGTTCGCGTTTCATCCCGCTCCCGTTCCCGTTACCGTCCCGTTCCGTTGCCGTTCCGTCCCGTTGTCGTCCCGTCCCCGTCCCCGTCCCCGTCCCCGTCCCCGTCCCCGTCCCCGTCCCCGTCCCCGTCCCCGTCCCCGTCCCCGTCCCCGTCCCCGTCCCCGTCCCCGTCCCCGTCCCCGTCCCCGTCCCCGTCCCCGTCCCGTCCCATTCCATTTCGTTCTCGTCCCCGCTCTCATTCCGTTCCTATCACAACCCATCCCGTTCCGTTCCCGTTCCCGCTCTCGTTCTCGCTCCCGTTCCCATCCCGTCCAGTTCCCGTTCCCGTCCCATCCCCGTTCCCGTTCCCGTCCCCGTCCCGTCATGTTCCCGTCCTGTCCCGTTCCGTTCTGTTCCCGTCCCGTCCCATCCCGTTCCGTTCCCGTTCCCGCTCTCGTGCCATTCCCGTCACATCCCATCCCGTTCCCGCTCTCGTGCCGTTCCCGTCACGTCCCATCCCGTTCCCGCTCTCGTTCCCGTCCCGTCCGGTTTCCGTTCCCGTCCCGTTCCCGTAACCCTTCCCACCCCGTCCCATTCCCGTTCCCTTCCTCTTCGGCTCCGTCCAGTTCCCGTTCCCTTTCTCCCCGTCCCCTGGGGCTGAATCATGCATATCCACCGAGTTGGACTTCAAAATGAACGTCATTTTCACAATCACCATCCCATAAAACCTCAAGAACGTCATCCATATATAGTATTTTATGATTACTTACCCCATTTACCACCTAAGAGGTTGATTTTCAAAATCACACAATATTTGTTTCCCTATTTATTTTAAGACGTTCTCCTACGAAGTTTAAAGTTGTAATGTCTATTTTATATTCTTTTTCCATATACAAAATTTGAACCCCATTTTCATCCTTTTAGGGGTTAAATCATGTACATCGTGTTGGACTTTAAAATAAAATTTTCGCAATCACCATCCCATAAAACCTCAAGAACGATATCCATATCGATTTTTATGTTTACATACCCCATTTACTCTCTAAGGGGTTTATTTTCAAAATTACCAAATATATGATTGCCTATTTATTTTTATACGTGCTCCTACAAAGTTTAAAGTTGTAATGTCTATTTTATATTCTTTTTCTATACAAAATTTGAAACCCATTTTCACCCCTTTAGGGGGTTAAATCATGTCCACCGTGTTGGACTTCAAAATAAATGTCATTTTCGCAATCGTCATACCAGGAAACCCCAATAACGACATCCATATCTATTTTTATGTTTATTTACACATTTCACCCCTATTTCATCGCCATAGGGGTTGAAGTACTAACAATATCAATATACGTTGCGTTAGATTTTCTTCCATTAGCTTATACTATAAATTATGTGATTTTTACTTCGAAAATTAAAGATTTTTTCTATACACAACTTCATACCCCTTTTCACCCCTTCGGGGGTAGAATTTTGAAAAAAGCTGAGACCCGTATTTATTAATTTTTAATTTTCAGCCTAAACACAAAATTTGAAGATCCTAGCTTCAAAACTGAGGGACTTTCATACAAACTTTCATCCCTTATTTCACCCCCTTAGGGATAGAATTTTCAAAAATCTTTCCTTAGTGGATGCCTACACTGTATGAGGTATCTGTGTGCAAAATTTTAAGTCTCTAGGTCCAGCGGTTTGGGCTGTGCGTTGATAGATCAGTCAGTCAGTCAGTCATTCAGTTTACGATTTTATATATTAAGATTCTATGGTGGTGGCTAAGGCACAGAATACATAATAGTACAAGTCTAAGGTATAATTTCCATTCTGCTGTTACTTTTGTATATTTATGAAGACGAAATGACTTTATTTTTTTTTATTTTCACGTCTAAAATACTGAAACTTTTTTCTATTACTAAGGTAGCTTATTCCTACCTATAAAAAAATATTCAGCCGATTTGTTTTTTTAGACATTTTAGACACCGACAAATCAAGAAATGCCGGCGGGGCGGTGTATCGGGCAAATCTCGATTGGCCCACTGAGCAAGTAATCACTACATTTTATGTTTGTATGAAGTTTATAAAGTGTCGACTCACTGAATTGGCCTAAGACATAAAAGTTCTCGTTTACTTCACTATACCAAAGATCTCGTTAGTATTGACTTTGTGTTCGTAAAATAACAAATCTATTCCCGTCTGTTAAACGATAAGTAGGTACTCGCAATAGTGTCTGTTGAAGTTCCACTAATATTTGCATGCCGATGATATTCGTATTATTATAGGTGTGATTTATTGCATCTATTCCTTGATACAACGTGGGCGTCTTATTTTAGTCAATACTATTTTAGTTATCTGTATTATTTCACGCGATTCAAAATGGATTGTGAGCGGTAAGAGCAGTGAAACATTTGCTACTGGCTTATTGACTAATAAATTCATAATCTTAAAATAAATAACTTTAATTAAACCGCCCGGCCCCAACCAACATCGGTTCTTCTCGCTATGTGTCCAGCCCACTGCCACTACATGGTGTAAGAACCCTCTTCTTTATTCTGCTGTTCTATTATTACCAACCATGACACTTTTTAAAACTATTTTGCATTTGCACCATAATTTTACCATCGTAGAGTAGAAAGGGGAAAACAAACAACTCTTTTAACAAATTGTCCCCTGTAAGTGAAAGCGTAGTACCCGTGCCAACGAGATAAGTTAAGATCGTAGTCTTTCGAATTTGACGTGAATATCTGACTTGTAACCCCAGTAGGTTTTCAACTCCATGCACAAACTGTGTGTAAGTCAACTTCTGCATAAGTTATTCTAAGTAATTTGAATACAGATTCGTTTGAATGTAGAACTATCATATTATAATATTCTCATTAATCTCATTATGAGCAACAGGGAGGACGAAAACACGACACATAAGTATAATATATAATTTTTGATATAATCTTTATATTACTGTTGAAAACCTTAATCTGAATAACCGGTGAAAAGTGAAAAATCTTATACCTTTAAACGAGAAATTCTTGTATATATATATATATATAAATTTATTTCTGTGATCTCGGAAACGGCTCTAACGATTTCGCTGAAATTTAGTACATGGGGGTTTTCGGGGATAAAAAATCGATCTAGATTAGTTTTATGTTTGGAAAAAAGGGGGGTTTTTGAGTTTTCATGCATTTTTCATGCGTTTTTCTTTCGACGCAGAATATGGTCGCTAATTTCGTCCTGCCGGCCACTGTCCGTCTGGTCCAGCGGGTTAAGATGCGGACGGCAAGAAACGAGTGTTACGGGTTCAAATCCCGCTCGGTGACTTACTTTTGTTTTTTTTTATATGTTCAAGTTTATATTTATTGAAGTGAAAACTTCTTTTTCGTTCAAGTTTATATTTATTGAAGTGAAAACTTCTTTTTCGTTCAAGTTTATATTTATTGAAGTGAAAACTTCTTTTTCGTTGTACGCTTTTTTGTAATGGGGAAAAAATGCTAAACTCGCGTCAGTAATAATCACGTGACCCTGATCGAAAATTCGTAAGACGGATGTGACGGATGGAGAGTAGACAGCCGGCGGCGGAAGTATCCCCCTCTTTTTCTACGGGGCGCGGTGAAAAGGCGGCGCGTCATTTCAAGACGTAAACACTTGTGTCACCATAGCAACGCGCAATTTTTTTAACTCAATGTCAAAACTCTAGATTTTCTGTCAAGCTATGGATAAGACTTTCGCACAATACTGTTCTGTATTCGTAAATTCAAATGCAGAATAAATTCGTAAGACGGCAATTCGTGCAAAATTATTCCCTAACCATTCCATAATATCAAAAATGCACAACGTTAATATTTAAGTTTTCACTTCTGCCGGCACTCCCGGAGTGCAACCCGATTTTTTTTTATTTTTTATTGTTCTTAGACAAGATTACAAAAATGTAGTTAATGTTTGAGATAACAATATCACCTAAACTCCACCATATTACAATAAATTACTCGGTTATTACCTACTGGTAATAACCGAGCAAAGCTCGGTCGCCCAGATATTGTAATACTTATGCGTTAATATGAAGAATACATTGATGGATACAAGCAGAAGAATAAAATTGTTGTGTATTTCAGGGTTATATTACATGCACACTACGTTTCCGAAACAGGTTACTTTAAAAAACAAATACAATAATTGAAAATATATTAAACTCTTTGGCTTATTACATACCTACTTCGTAAGGTAGGTAAATAAAAATGTTCGCTGCGTTCAAAGGTATGACAAAGTGCACAAATATTATCTGAGCATATTTTGAGAAAAAAAAAAACTAAAATTATTTTTACTTATTAATTCCGAAAACCTTTAGTGCACCCACCTTATTTCGTTGGCACCCACAGACCATACAAAAGTCTGTGAGTGCACCATACAAACACTACCCGATAGCGGGGTCAAACTGGCCTGACAAAGAGTATATGGAACAAAATCTTTCTCAGTTTATTGCATAGTTAAAGAATCTCTGGTGCCAGCGCCCTTCCGCTTAAATACTCCAATAAAAATAGATGGAAAAGTTGCTTATCATAAAGGTCTCATCACAGCCTTGGTTCGCGAACCCCAATCATTACTGCTTTGAACGGTAATGTATAGCTTATGAAACGGATATCATAAATCGATTACGATAACAATGAGGGCGGCATATTCTGAACTATAAAAGCGAGCGTTTTCCTTCACTTTTTGTTTGTTCTTTAACATAAATAATAAATGTTTAGACTGTTTTCTTATTTACAATTTTATTGATGGGAGTTTGATTTGAATACTTAATTCAGCAATTTCTTTATAATGGTTAGAAGGTTAAATTGTTTGTATGATGGATAATTGTATTAAGAGACGTTTGAAATACAAGATAGACGTCAAAGTTAAATTGATTTTCTATTATTCCCACTAAATGTCACATTTAATTTTTACGTTCATTGAATAGAGAGTGGTATTTTGCTATTGTGTTAATTGTTAATTAAAAGCTAATTTTAATTTACGACTGTAAACTGTTTTATAATATCAATAATATTTCACGCTTTTTTCAATGTCATAATTTAAAATAGTTTGTTCCATGGAACCAATTCTGAAACCCTGAAAATATCTGTTGGTTGTGTTACACTTTTATTTTGCCGAAATACAGATACAGAATTTAGAATCGAATCCATCGTCATGTTGAAAAAGCAATTCTTTTTTTATATATTTGCTGCAGGTATTTGAATTTATTTATTGAGGAAAATGTTTTTAACAAATGTGACTGCCGTACACACTCGTGCGTCAATAATTCGATCGGTAAAGGGATTGTTATTTATGTCCAACAAAACCATTATTTGAAATGAACTTCTCTTACGGAGACTTTCGAGACAATGTGTGTACAATTTTATTACTTTTACTGAAATTTCTAGCTGTTCTTGTAATGTTTGTGTGGCAAAGATTTTAACCCCGACTTGCACCATATTTTAAATATTATTAACACAATTTTGCATAGGAAGTGATACTTAATATTTAAATTATGGTGCAAGTCGTCCTAAATCTAGCCTTTATGGATACAACGACTTTATGAATACTACTTTAGCATACTAGACGACATTCGCCTACGGCTTCGTCCGCGTGAATGTTCTGTTCCTCATATGTCTGAAGGGCTGGTATTAAAAAAAAACTTTCCTAGTGCTCCCTTAGGCACCCATTACACGGTGGTTTTGCTGTCAGTTTAACCACATTCACGGGCTGTGACTGATGATTAGCCTACCGTGTAATGTAGTGACTGATGGTTGCATGAAGTTGATTTCTTCTTTCCATCAGTCAATCAGCCAAACGTAATTCATGACTGATGGAATTTGACTGACGCTTGCATGAGCGTGTGATGGCTGCCTTACTCTATAGAAAGTGCCTGTTATTCTTTTTAGTTTAAAGTCTCCACAGTTATGGCTGTGTGTGCTACTGTCACTTATCAATTTTTTATAGCTTAACAGTTTGCTGTTGGCACAGAACAATAGATATAAGTACTACCGTAGGGAAAGGTTTAACGTGTTTACCTCAAAATAATTTTCTTCCATTCACTGGAAAGAACCAAATATTTGTGAATGATATAAAGAGGCATAATTTACCAATTTAATAAACAGTACCCAGTTCTTACGGTCCAGTTTTGTAGATATATCGGCATCGCTCGGCTCTACGTATAGCATAAAATTGCATCGCGAGTTAATATGTGCTTTACGACTACCATAACAGTTTTGATCAATGGCTTAACATGCAGCGCAACATATTTAGTTCTAAGAAGCCTATCCAAAATATTGTCAAAGTAAGATAGACTAACAGAAAAAATTGAACATAGAGAGTAAAAAAGTTAATCATTTAATTTTTAAAAGTTATCTTTACTTTAATTGTTGCATTATCATTAAAACACAGTTTAAGTACTTACCTAAGTATATACTAACTAAACAAAACAGGGCTTAATGAGACATAACTCCGATCGACACATAACTTGGCCGACAGCGTTACTGGCCCGTGGTCCCCTAGTCTAAGTCCCCCTTGGGGTACCATGAGCAAATATTTTTGCTCGTGGAACCCCCTGGATAACGATCTCCATATTAAAATATTTTTTTATTGTCCGTAGTACCCCAACTCAAACATTTCAATCTGACATTAAAAACATTAGAGGTACCATGGGCCATATAATTTTCCCATGGTACCCCTTTGTCCTGCTTGGGTGTTCCACGGAATAAAATTTTTGCGCGTGGTACCCCAAGGGTACTTGGACTGGGGGACCAACGGGCAAGTAACGGCCGATAAGTCAGGGATTTTAGTTGGGTGTATAAAATTACTACTACTAATACTTAGACCATTACTAATACGTTTGAATACCGAGCACGAAGTGCAAGCGAAGCATCTCTGCTTCAGCTTGGGCAAAAATTCTTTCGTTTGTCCGGCTGTCTGTTCCAGCCTACAGGTCGCATTTCTCAACCGATTCTTGTGAAATTTTGTAAGCAGGTTTGAAAATTATATAGAATATTTTTGTCGAGCCAGTTTTTTGAAATTTTTCAAAATGGCGAAGATATGTTAAAAAAATTCACAGATCTCGTGCCTTTCACGACCATCTGGTACATTGAAAATGAATTTAATTAATTACCTAAAACTAAATTTATTCGTGAACATTTTTTATTATTATTAAATATACCTATGCAAGTACTATAACTAAAACATCTTAGAATTTCCACAAAAAAATACCTAATAAAAAAATCTAATCAAAATCAAATGCAGTCTCGCGCTGACTTCATCATCATTTGAATATGTGCGATAACAAACTATGTTTATCTAGGCATCATCTTCACATTCTCATTTAGAAACCGTTGTAAAAATTCATTTGGAATCGTAGCGTACTAAGAAAAACATGAGACATGCCCGATCGAGTAATTTTAAATCTCGAAATTGAAATAACAGCAACCCACAAATATACAGCAACATTTTTAACATCAACATAGGTACCTATTTCTTTCCTTTTTTACACGTTTTGAGTGTAATTTATCTTAAAAATTCTAACCAATTAGTTACGAGATATGATTTTTTGCTCGCCGTAACCGGCCAAAAATTGATCGCATTGTTCACATTTTTGCGGTTTTCAAAAAACGATTTTGAGATTAAAAAAAAAAACAACTTATTGCCCTTGATTAGACTCGTCATTTGATATCTCAATCATTTACATAGCTCTAATATCTACGACACCAGGGTGATGTCACACTTTGGCTGAAAATCGGGCCTATACAGATGCCTCAAAACAAACATTTTCAAAGTTAAAACAGATTTCAGTCCGTTTTCCAGCTCTGCCTGTTTGCAGGTCGCATTTTTCAACCGATTCTAGTAAAATTTTGTAAGCAGGTTTAAAGATGATGTAGAATTTTTTGGTCAAACCAGATTTTTGAAATTTTTCAAAATATCGGAGATATGTCAAAGATACAAATTTCAGTCCGGCTTTCCAAGTTCTGTCTGTTTTCTTCTACAGGTCGCATTTCTCAACCGATTCTCATGAAATTTTGTAAGGCAGGTTTAAAAATTGTATAGTTTTTTTTTTGTCAAGCCAGTTTTTAATATTTTTTTAAGTGGCGGAGATAATGTAAAAAAATCGTATTTCAGTCCGGATTTCCGGCGCTGTCTGTTCTCCTCTACAGGTCGCATTTCTCAACCGATTCTCGTGAAATTTTGTGAGCAGGTTCGAAAATAATATATTTTTTTTGTTACGCCAGTTTTTTTAATTTTTTAAAGTGACGGAGAAATGTTAATAATACATATTTCAGTCCGGCTTTCCAGTTCTGTCTGTTTTCTTCTACAGGTCGCATTTCTCAACCGATTCTCTTGAAATTTTAAAAACAGGTTTGAAAATTGTATAGATTTTTTTGTCAAGCCAGTTTTAATTTTTTTTTGATAATGGCGGAGATAATGTAAAAAAATCGTATTTCAGTCCGAAATTCCGGCGCTGTCTGTTCTCCTCTACAGGTCGCATTTCTCAACCGATCCCGGTGAAATTTTGTGAGCAGATTTGATAAATATATAGAATTTTTTTTTTTAGGCAATTTTTCTAAACTTAATAAAATGACGGAGATATGTAAAAAAACATATTTCTGTCCAGTTTTCCGGCTGTTTGATCTCCTTTACAGGTCGCATTTCTCAACCGATTCTGGTAAAATTTTGTGAGTAGGTTCGATAATTATATATAAATGTTTAGTCAAGCCAATTTTTCCAAATTTATAAAAAAAATATTCACCCATTTTGAAAAATTATCAAAATTAGAAGCAACATTTAGCTGCGAATACTCACGTACCTACTGTGTGTTTTGAAAACTTCATGGCGACATTTTATTTTATTTTATCGCGAGGTCTACAGCTCACGGAGCCACTAGTAATAAAGTAATAATAAGTATAACAATGTCAATCTCTATACAACAAAAAGCAAACGCCTGTAAAATGTCAATCAACCCAAACCCACACTCATAAGCTCACTCAACAGAAATTACTGCAATGTAAACATTCCAAATTTTATGTCATCGTTGTGATTGTCGTAATTTCGAAGTAGCTTATGGCCAGCTGTAGGCTTCACCGAATAGCATAAAAGGCATCATTCGGGTACTCGCTGCCAGTCGTTGTAATGGTTTAGATTTTATTACGATAGCGTCGGCAATCACATAAAGGTATAAAATTTATTTCTTTAACTTATACTGCCTACCCTAAAACAAACAAATAATGTCTGTTCAGTTTTTAACATTTTGTAAGTTCTTAGGCGTATGTTAAATAAACAAAGAAGAAGTTGTTGAGTGTACCTAGCTAGATAAAATAAATAATAAAGTCTTTCGTCGTGTTATGGTTGCATCTAGGTTGCACCAACTTGTGCTCAGAACGTGTCATGGCAACGAGTTGTGGTCGTTTGGTATGTTGACCACGACGCGAATTTCGCTTTGTGGTAGGTATTTATATGATTACCACAACGCGTTCTGGGCGTTTTTATAAGAGCCATGACACGAATTTCGCGTTGTGGCATTTTGGCAGTGACCAGAACGCGTCGTGAGCGTTCTTTTCGCTCAAAAACCGAAATGGGTCTTTGAGCCTAACATATACAATCACTAGGAATACCCAGGTATTCTATACAATAGTATAGAATACCTGCTGGTCCCTGGGAATGTGTGGGGGGCTCGAAAAAAGTACAAAATGAATAATTTTTCATACATTACCTGAACGTTTCAGGGAAGAGAATACCGGATTACACACATTGCCAGTAACATATACAAACTATTACGAACGGGAAAGTCACAAGATATTAGAAGTTACTCGTACCTATATTTGGATAGTAGAGTATCAAACTGATATTCAGAGACTATTAAAAAACCGGCCAAGTGCGTGTCGGGCCACGCGCAGTAGGGTTCCGTAGGTACATTATACCATACCATATTTTAATACCACTATCATTTTTCGTCTGAAAAAATAACTTTGTTTTTCACAGTGTTTGTATGAATGACAAAGTTATATTTGCGGTTTTGGAAAATGTACTATATCTCAAAAACTAATTACTGTATCTCATTCAAACCAATTTTCGTTGAAAGTGTTTATTAAGATCTATAGCTTATATTTTTTTTAGATTTTTCACCCTCTTACTTTAAAAGTTAAAGGGGGGGGGACACACATTTTACCACTTTGGCGGCATATATCTTTCAAACGGTTGACTTTGAAAAAAATTGGTCTTAGGAATCTCAATGTTATTTTTAAAGACCTATCTATAGACACCCCACAAGTATTGGTTTGATGAAAAAAAATATTTTCAGTTTCAGTTCCATGTATGGGGAGCCCCCCCTTAATCTTTCATTTTTTATATTTTTATGTTTAAATCGTAAAGCGGTTCACAGAATATGGGGAGCCCCCCCTTAATCTTTCATTTTTTATATTTTTATGTTTAAATCGTAAAGCGGTTCACAGAATACACCTACCTACTAAGTTTCAACTATGTAGTCCTAATACTTTTGGAATAAAGTGGCTGTGACATACGGACGGACAGACAGACAGACAGACAGACATGACGAATCTATAAGGGTTCCGTTTTTTGCCATTTTGGCTACGGAACCCTAAAAAGCGAACAAATTTTACTGACTAGAAAAAAAGAAAGCAAGTGTACCAAACATTTATTTTAGTAGGATTAGATATTTTATATATAGCACTTATACCCACCTACACTAAATAAATTAGCTGTAATAACTGAATCATGAAGTAATTTTAAGTACAATATACTTTCTAATGTATTTTCGTATTGTAAAAAGGTTTGCCCTAGAGACCGTTCAGGTGCAAAATAATAAAGAGAACACAAGGCCAAGGGTTGCTTGTTAAGCTGAAAAGCAACTCGTAATGCTAATAATACTTACTTAATACCTACCTACATAAGTAACGCACGACTGAGTGGCGCATGGCGGTTGCCTTTCGGCAAACACACCTTTTTTACCCTTTTATGACCTTCCCTAATTCCTACTCAAATGGCCAACATTCTATGCGTTTGAACGCTAAGCTTACTATCGCTACGCTTACTATAAAAGCTTTAAAATGAGCAGTAAACTATATATAGGTAATTGCGTGCCTTAAGCTTAACCATTCCATACAATACGAGTACCTATATGAAAGTCTGTGATTAACATAAGCACAGTGTGGTTTATAATGCTGTGACATAAGCACAGAAATAGATATAAGTACTACCGTACAGAAAGAAAACTCTCCGCCCCGCCCCGCAATCAATTACCTCACCGCGCCCCGTGAGTTCGTAGGCCAGTTCGTAGGCTCATTCAATAGCCCTACACGCACTTATTTACTAACTTCACGCACACAGTTGCGCGTGTGCAAAAACGTCGCTGTGTAGCGTCAGGTAGTTGAAACGCGGCGTTTGTATGTAGTCCGGGGTGTGACATAAGTATGCCACACGTATTAATCGTCTATAGCTTATATTTAAGCTTTGATAGTTAGCGTAGCGTTCAAATGGCTGGAATGTTGGCGATTTGAGTAGGTACTTAGGGGGGCTGAGTTTTAGGGAGTGTCTGAAATCATGTTTAACAAATTAAACACTTATTTTTTTATAAAATGTATCTTATTTTGTTTATACTGAGGGCGCACAGCTCAAACTGTAACTAAGGTACCTAGGTACTTTATTGGCAATATAGAGTCTAATATTTTTCTAAGCTAATTAGACGCTTGGCACATATTGGTACGAGACGGTATACAAAAGAGCTACTCTTTTAATTAATCTTTATATATAATTCTTTATACTTAACTACTAAAAAATTTCCAAATTTAGGAAATTTTGTATGATTTTTGTTATAATTTTTATAGAAATATTGAAAAACCTTTCTTATATATTAAAATTAAACGTATAAGCATTAAAATATTTATGATTTTATAGAAGTTTATGACAGAATATATATTGAAAGGTGGATGATGTCCTCTAGCACTGCATAGTCATACAGTTAAAAGATAAAATGTAAAATATTCTAAAAAATCTATAGGTACAAAATTAGTAAATAATTTTGATTATTTTTCTAGTTTATTTCAGTAAAAAAATGTACTGAAATAAACTAGAAAAATAATCAAAATTATTTTTCTAGTATTATCACTGATGTTTAGCTTTGATGGAAACTTATATAGACACCGTTTTATTCACCGAGCGAGTACGAAGCGTCTTCGTTGGGCAAAAATGCTTTTGTATGTCCGCCTGTCCGTTTGTTCTCCTTTACTCTACAGGTCGCATTTCTCAACCGATTCTTCTGAAATTTTGAGAGCAGGTTCTATAATTACCTAGGATTTTTCGATTCAGTTTATCGAAAATATTCAAAATTTTGGATGGATTGATTGGATGTGGGGAAAATCATATTTCATCCATTTCAAACAATGTTCAAAAATATTATTACCGCGAGGTCTAAGGCTCAACAGGGCCACTAGTCCTTAAAAAGTTATCGAAGACCTTATAGGCTTGCTATAAGTAATTTTTAAATATCATTCATAATCAAAGTAATATAATAAGTCCATGTTCATAATTCATATTGGTTCAATAGCGACAAACGCTTTATAAACCTAAAATAAAGTTTCAGCCAGCATAAATAACTAAGAACTTAAAATCATATTCTATCTATGACACGCTCTCTATTTTAGTAAGGCGTTAAGAATTATGATACTTACTTTAAAAAGTTATTAACTCTCATCAAAATCTTACATGCATATAAATGAATGAACGTTTCACCTCAGGAGTGAAGCTTTGCATATTTTTGTATCACGTAGTAGCAATTTAAATAATTATTTTATTTTATTATTTTATTAGGTAGGATACTTTTACTCGTTTTACTGAGAGTTTTTAACTTGGTTTGATTTTATTGAATAGAGTATAAATGAAATAAAAATGCAACTAGAACCTGGAATTTATTTAATTGGGTATTACTATGCGTTTAAAAGTTAACTATATTAGTAAGTAGGTATGTTGACGATACCTACTTAAGTATCGTTTTGAATTAGGCACCTCGGTATTATTATGTCAAACAATTGTTGTAGGCTACTGAATAAGAAATCAAGTAAAACTCTTTATTTTAATCCAGAATGAAGTGGTTTTTGTGGTAAAAAGATTGGTGCAATTTGTTTGAACGTTGTATTCACAAATAATAAATGGTCGCCATGTTACGTCATTCGGTGGTTTGTTCCAATCCATTTCGATCGCGGTTTTTTGAATAATGTACAGGATTAAACAAAATGCGAAATCGACAAAAGAACTTCATACTTTAACCACATTTCAACTAAATAATAATTAATTAGCTTTTCTTCTTCTTGTTTCGTTCGTTAAGAGGGTTTATGCGTGACACTAGCGCCGCCAATGAAAAAAAATATAGTGCATAATTAAGACGAAATTGTGAATTGTGTTCTTCTAATGTACTCCGAATAAGATTTGTGGTACTTTTTATAGCTTAAACTATATTTTCTAGTCTGTCGTTTAGTAAGTTTAATGTCATACAATTTTTTTTGTTCATCTACAGATCTTCTATTGATGTATATAGCTTTTATTGTGCGCCGCTTATTGGGTATTTAATGGGACGGGGAATAAGTTTGGATTTTTATCTAAACAGGATTTTCAACATGTATTATCTCGAAAACGTTGCGCTTTTGGGGTTTTATAAACTTTTGGGGTTGGACTCTATCGATGTACATAGGTTTTATCCTATGTCGCTTATTTTTAATTTTATTTTTTTCCCGTCAAAATCTAAAACTATGCCAAAATGTTTAAAACCCTTTTAAACCCTTTTTATTGAGCGCACGATCCAAGATATTAGTGGTAATAGTTTAGATCCGTTTTTGGGTCGAAATTGGGTTTAATCCTGTAAAGAGCCAAAAGACCAGGTTTAAACCCTTGCCCATCTCTAGTCGCATTGTTTGACAGTTGTCACTGTCAAACAATGCGAATGCGTTTCCCGCGTATTTTCTGAATGAATCGCTACAAAAAGCAGTTACTCATGTGCAAAAACCCTCAGAGCTACGTCACTTCCGGAAAAGTATTTATGGTTTTAAAACATTTTTATTTAAGCAAAGAAAATAATATTTAACAAAAACTAAAATATATGGGTCATGTCTTTTTTCATTCTCTCTTCGAAAAGCAAATAAACAGGGCATGTTATTTTTTGTCGTGTTGTCCATTCAGTGAAAAACTTTTTACCTGTGGTGACTTCTTCCCCTCTTTTCTCGGCGGCGGCGGCAGGAAGTCCAAGTGCGTTGGCCTGGGGGGGTCGTGCGCCCGCGCAGCGCCCTCCTCCCCCCTCCACGTCGACGCCGCGCCGCACTCCGACACGCCGCAATCTGAAGCCGCTTCTGTTGGGCACTACATGTTACTTGGACTCTTTTGAAAGATGGCGTTTACATTAGGTCTCGGTGGCCTGCGTTAAGTGTTTACATAGGTTGGTGGCGGAATATTTTAACCACGTTAGTTACTTGACCGAAAACGGGCAAGTCTGATATGGCCAAACCGAGTAAGTACTAATTTACACCAGTCGTGTTCGAACACGGTCTGCAATGAAACCGAATATAAGTAGCCTGACCGAATATTGTAAACGCGGCATTAGTTGCACTTAAAGGACTTTTTCCTTTATGCACAAGCACCAAATTAGAATAAGAAATAATTCCTTCTAAATCCAATTATGTGTTCCTTTTGTTGACCAAACGTTAACAGATGCCTAGGAGAGTATAAGGATTTAAGACTTACAAGAATTTATGATAAGTAGAATCATGAATTTTGAATATTGGACAAAATATTAAATCTTAATCATAATTAAACAATCATTAGTTTTATCCCGGTTTTAGTCTCATTTCACAAAAACTTTTCATTAAAAAAATATATTTTTTTATCATAATCGCGTGCACAAATTAATTACTGTTGAACACGTACAACTGTTTGTTAAAAATGAGGTAAACACTTGTTTTGAGAATCTCATTGACAATAATATACATGGGAAAGACTTTAGAAGAGACCGTAAAATGCACCATTACGTATTGCGAATGCACCATGCGAATGACTTCACAGGAATTTATGAGACGAAACAGCTCTACCACAGAATGTAAAGAGAAGAGCCGTTCGGAATAAACGGTAAGAGGCTAGCAGTTTTACGTGCACGCACACGTATACATTTTGTACAGGCAATCTCAGGCTAAACGTTCGGAAAAAATAGGGACGTTAAATACTTAGTTACGCTGTAGAGCCCCAGCCCCCTAGCATGACCTTTGAAACGCGGTATGATATAGAAAATTATCAGGTTTAACTCAAAAGACAATGGATTTTGATAGTTGAGTGACGATAAAACGCTATATCACGCGACGTATTATATCGTGTTCGACGTCCGTCGCGTCACCGGTAAGTCAAAACTTGTACCTATTGGAAACTTGACGTTGCTGACATGACTGACTAGTGTGGATGATCCTTAATCATCTGTATTGTTGAGTAAGTACTTGAAAGACATAAAACTGCGAGGCAAAATTTAATGGTAGGGCAAAAAAAAGATTTTTCTATGATCTCATGAAAAAAGCTAACACTTCGAAATTCACGGAACATGTTTTTTTTTTATTTATTAATATATTATTTTGTCCATGTTTCTTATATATTTTTAGTTAGAAAACTCCTTTTTCACATAATAATAATTATCAGTAAATATTAATACGAGCAAATGTTAAACTATTTTGGATTAAACTGGTTGTTTTAACATAGAGACACTGGTAATGAATGATGACGTGGCCCATAAACCAGTTGTATCATACGGGTACGTCGGATGTCATAAAATTATACATAAAAGCTAATTATACTTCGTTCGTGGCAAGAAAAGAGAATGTATAAAAGCTAACATTGCGGGAACCCATAAACCACCTTATTTAGATGCTTGTTCATAACGCAGACAATACACTGTTACAAGCAAAGACAGTTAATGTACTTAGGTAATAAAGGTACGAAGTACTTATAATTTCCTTGGTAACTAAATTCAAAAAAGTTGACTTTTAGTATTTTTTTGTGAATTTTAATTAGGGAGTAGGTATACCTATCACATGTCAAACTGAAAATCATTGGTGAACTAAATGCATTCAGTGCGCCGCAAAACCTAACTTTAAAGAAAAATAAAACTCATTGCATAGGTAAAGTGTTACTTTTTGAATTGAAATATTATTGAGACACAGCTTGAAAGATTTTATTTTTAAGTAAGTATGTAGGTACATCAATTTAACAATATTCTATTATTGGATTAATGTAAAATTTGTCAACGTTTGCCAACAATCGAAACAAAGTATGTAATCAGTATTCTGTGATATAATGTAAAATATTGTTCACTTTAAACGTTTGTTGGTTAGAGAGGGAATATATTATACCTACTCAAAAGTAATACCATCACAATGCTCACCCTCAAAACACATTAAACGATAATTAAAATACCAGCTTCCAATGCAAATATACATATTAATCAAACGCTCGCAAAGTCGCTCTCGCATATCATTGCGCGGTAACATATGAAGCAGTATAAATTCGCTTAGCTATGGTATCCGCAACAATTCACAATACTGTGACACAATGAATATAGACACGAACAGTCACGTCTATTATGTATACAGCTTAGAACATTGTCACTCTTAAACCTATTACTTTTTTGAACAGAAATCAATGACAAATGACAACTACAACAAAGAGACAAAGTTCTAAAGTGTATTCATATTTTTGGACATGACTGAACATACTGTCGCCAGGCGTTATGTTATGATATAAGAAGATTAACAATTTATTCACAAATGTCGGGATTCGGGAACAGTACGTTTATTTGCTGATATTGTTTCATTAACAAGTTAGTCACTGAACCTGATATTTGTGGTACGGATTTATTATTATGAGAGACAATTTATGATCACGTTGTTATGAACCACGAATTCGTAAGATGTACGACAATATGTTCTTAAACCAATTTTATTTAGGTCACAAAGCACAGGGATTCGTCGTTTAATGCAACTACTTAACTAGAATTTAATGGGTATAAGGTTATTAACATACATAGAACAGAGTCTTTTTTTTGGTGTCATTAAGTTAAAGGCACCGTAATTTTCATTGAAATAATGAGGTGTATCTAATCAATCATAATAATTATCATTGTATTTTTCATATTGTTCGACTAATAAAATTTCAATAATATACTAGTACTATAATTTATTCGACACGACATACCGGCAAGACCATAAAAAAGTTGATTTTGAATTTAGCTCGACAAATAATAGGTACTTATTTATAAGTTGTAATTTTTAATGGTGATTTTATTCCGACTCGTTGAGAGTGGTCCAATATCTCTCTTAATCAGAGCAGTATAGACAGTGGATTTATCCAAGTGTATTTGAGTCCGCGGTCCCATTGAGAGCTATCAACTAGAATCTATTTTGTAGTTCAAGAAAAGCTAAACTGCAATTTGATCAACCAAGGATAGACAAAAATGGCAATGTATTTTATAGTTAGTTGCTCACTAGCTACAGTCATTGGCTAGTAGTTTATTAACCAACTATGTCATAAATGATACCTACTTCACTTTCTTACACATATCTGTGCAAGTTGTCGAAAAAGTAAATAATCAGGGCTTTAAACTCATTACAAGATGCAGCCCCCACAACGAACGCCCGTATCCTGCGCTTGACTACCGCTGCATGCCTCGTACCACAAAACTGCAGTGCGTGTGATGATAAGCGACACCCATCATACCGATTACGATAAATAAGCGATAGTCTCTATTCCAAGATGTTTTCATAACATTTATCTACTCTCGGCGAACAGAGTTTTAGTTAGTAGCTCTCAATGGGACCACACTCTCTAGGAGCTAAGCAAGCCCGGCAGCCGTCACCGCAGGCTGCCGCTAGTAATTGGATTGTCCACTCAGTGCGCTACTTGTATAGCGAGCCTGTGCTGACTCAACAATTGTCAACTCTACGAGTTAGTGGTTTCCAATCTACGGATAAAGTTGGGGAAAATAACAATACAATATATGACATAGGATTCCAGCCCACTAATTGCCTAATTTTAAAATTTATCGCAATCGTTTTCATTTGACAGAACATTGATACTTATTTTTGGCACAAATAAAAGCTTACCAAAGAAATGCAGCAATGTGTCACATCCATGAAAGAGATTGAGATAGATTTTGAAATTTCTAGCATTAGCTTCTTGGATTGTGGCGGAAAATGACGACATTTTGACTCGATGTTGTATTGAGTATACCTTTGGAAGGAGGTACATCACTGGTGACGCCGCTGGGCGCTGGTTCATCGACCGCTGATGAGGTAGACGGAGCAGGCTGGTCAGGGGTGTTCGACTGCTGGATCTTGTGGCACACCTCGAAGGCTTGCCCCACCGTGCGCACGATGCGCATGGCTTGACTCTGTAAACAAAAGAAGTAAAGCGTCAAAGGAAGTTGAAATAGTGTACAACATGAATCTTAGTTCTTCTGGATCTTTGTTCTTCCTTTATAGCTGATTTCGGATTTAAAGAGCTAGAATTAAATATTTTGATTGTAGAACAAGCATAAAATGAAGAAGTTACGTTTAATCACTATCTCAGTGATTTGCTGTGCCTACAAAAGTATTACATTTTTATCCATTCCATACCCGTTCCACACACAAAAAACCTCAAAGTGTACCGGAATACTGATTACTTCATCATCATCATCATCATATCAGCCGCACTACACCCACTGCTGGGTATAGGCCTCCCCCAAGGATTTCCACGACGATCGGTCCTGCGCTTCCCACATCCAGTGGCTTCCAGCAACCTTCACCAGATCGTTGGTCCACCTTGTCGGGGGCCTACCCACGGAGCGTCGTCCGGTGCGTGGTCGCCATTCAAGAACCTTTCCGCTTAATCATATTATAACAATTGAAAAAATTAGTAAACAAATTATAAAAATCTCAGAATAACTAAAAAACTCAAATAATTTACAACATCGTGATCTTAAAATGATTTGGGTAGGTACAAACAAAATCTAAAATAGAAGTCAATGACGCAGTGACAAGCAATAAAACTGTTAAACGCGTTGTAAAATAGGATATAGTGACGATGTGTCTGACGAGCTATTACAGGGGGATGGTAACCGTTTCCAACCAAAGTTCCAAAATAACAGAATTTTGACGTTTATTCGATCCTGATGCCTACTCGATCCCACTGACGTCCATTAAACAAGTACGCTGGACAGCACTGACGTCCATTAACAAGTACGCTGGACAGGCTATTGTCATGAAATGACAGCAATTTTTGTGCCGATTTGAAAATCGGAACAAACGATTGGTGACGTTCGCCTGTCCAGCGTACTTGTATAATGGACGTCAGTGACTCAATCCCGTCAAGACTAGGGGGGCAGGTAGCCGAAAAACGATTCAAAGAAACAATACCGATTAGTGACGTCAATTAAAGTGAAGTTGCTCAAAATATACTCGTATGCATTAACATTCTGTTGCTTTAATTAAATCTGCTACATTGAATGCGAGTAAGCTGATAATATAACTAATATAAAGTAATTAACTGTTATCGTTCAACAATGGTTGTTGCAAACATGGTTAAGAGACTATCTGAGCGGTCAATTCACGTAACAAACTTGTGGATATGAAAAATAAATCAACGAGGGGAAATGGAATTTCATTTTATCTAAAATTATGTTGCATTTTGAAGTGTCGGGAAAATAGACTATGATTTTGAATGCGAAGGCGAGTGAAATTCAAGCTTGCTCAGCTTAAAAATTATGGTTCCTCTTCTTAAATTAATGCGGTACTTATTATACCTATAGGGACTACTTGTTAAAATAGAGAATGAAAAAAGGCACCTTTGATGTGCAAGAAACACACCCAAAAATTATAATTATAATTAAAAAAAAAACAAAATAAAAATACATTATTAGGTATAAGCCAATTTACAAAAAGAAGTCAAATCCCACAAAAACAAAATGTAGCCAAGACCACATGGCTTGCACTGTCAAAAAGTTATCAGACCTCATGTAGAGCCAAGTTTCTAACTTACACTGACTTGACTTCCGGGATAATGAGTATATACTACTGTATTTACTTACTGTATAATATATCCCGGAAATCAGGTTTCTCGCAAAGCCTTTTGTAGCTTCGCCATTCCAAATACAATTCGTTTAATCTCTAACGGATTGATATGGTTATTTGTAAAAAAAAAATACGTACTATGAGATCAAATTGTAGGCATACCTTAAGTAGAATATAATTGAATAAATGTTTACTACTGTCTAGTTACTATATACTGGAAAGCAACAAAGCATTTTCACGTTTAAGGCGCTTTATCGACAGAAAGTGGCACCGCGGTGAATTTTATTTAATACTAGCGACCTGCCCTCGCTTCGCTTCGGTTCCTTTCTTTTTTTGGCATATGCAACCTTCCACTCACCACCCAAAAAGAAAACAAATACTTTACATTCGTCACTTTTAATCTCCAAAAGTCTGTTTACGTGCCGTCCGAGTCACGTCCCATCAGCGGTGAAGAATCGCGCTTGAATTTATTTTCGCTCGTGTAATTTTTTGCAACTACTCCTAAAATGGTATGGTGCAAAAGGTTAAAATAATGTGCGTAAATAATGCTTATGGTAACCAACGTATTAAGTTGATAAGGATTAATATTGTACCATTCTTAATAGCTGTCCTAATTACCTCATTGTACGTGACCAATTTTAGAAGATATAATAGGTATGGTAAGTTATTCTTAAAAGATAAATATATCATATATGCCGTCGTCGCGGACTATTTTGTAGTTAAAGAGAAACAATTCTATCATACATTAATTTGTTATAGCTCAAAAAGGTTATGCAGCGTTTTCGATGCAAGCTCCCAGACGGACGGCTTAATTCAACAATTATGGAAATAAGTATTTCTACCAATTTACAAAAAACCTCAACTTATTATTATACACCTAAATTTTCCACAGGAAACACTCTATCTATTGGTGAAAACCTGTAAATTCGTTCAGTAGTTTTTGAATTATCGCGAACAGACAGACAGACGTGGCGAGGGACTTTGTTTTATAATATGTAGTGATTGTAATTTTAATTCCCCATTTTAATAAAACTTCTCGTGGAATTTTTAGGGCCCATAGTCTAGTAATTATAGACGGTATAATGATACTTCTAGCAGTGATTACGAGGCAATGTAATGACATTCCCTCGTAGTCACTGCTATAAGTAAGTAGATAGCAAAACTGCTAAAAGTGGCAGTTTTTAACAAATTTGCTATCTACTTCTACGAATGACTGCGAGGGAATGTACCTTCTAACAATACACCCAATAACGACTATGAACCGTAATAAATTCCACGATTTTTTTATTCAAATCCATATTATGCCTATATAACGGGTGTAAAAAGACCTTCAACGAAGCCGAAGTCCACGTATTCCGGCCATCATCAGGATCATTTTCGTCTTTTAGACTATACCTGGGAAACCAATAGCTACGAAGTCATTGAAGGTCAAAGTCAAAAAATTTTTTTCAAAGTTTTTATGAAATCTTATTTTATTCAATATTTCCTACTTTTTGTCCAATGAAACATTATCAAAATTTTAAGTATTTCGTAACAAACAATGGCTTGAAAACGTCGTCACTCGATGTATCTCATGAGCACGCACATAAACGCTGCCTTTCAACTCGGCCGCACGCAGCTGTGTACCAAATACTCGCAGGCGCGGTCTGTTGTACGCGTTACATTGCGTGGTAAAGTATGCAATGCTTTTTTAACACCAAAAATCAAAATCGTTTTCCAGAAATAATTTTGAACAGAAATGGTCCTGATGATGGGCAGAATACGTAGACCTCGGCTTCGTTGAAGGTCTTGTTACACCCGGTATTAACAACTTATTAAATAAAAACCTCTTAGTAGTCATAGTCATTATGAAAAGGAAACTGCATTTTGTGATGGAAGCAAGCCATTTTGCACAGTGATAGTGGGGGCCAAACTAAGCGATTTCATCCGAGGATAAACGAGATTCACCCCTTAGGAACAGAGATGGCGCCACTTGTTTAAAAAAATCTTTAAAAATTTCTAAAACCTAAACGGATGATCC
Source organism: Agriphila geniculea (assembly GCA_943789525.1). Classification (NCBI taxonomy): domain Eukaryota; kingdom Metazoa; phylum Arthropoda; class Insecta; order Lepidoptera; family Crambidae; genus Agriphila; species Agriphila geniculea. The sequence goes on from OX038870.1 coordinate 6,661,600, forward strand.
GATTTTGATGATTAAGGTGTCTATCGACAGACAATCAGTTGTTTTACTATTTAAAAAATAATAAAGTAGCAGAAAATAATAATGAATACCAAAAAACCTTCATTATTGAAGAAAAAAAAAATTTCTTTTCAGTATTTATTTAATTTTATAAAAATAATGTATGAATACGGTCCTCTTTTATTTATTCGTATTATTACCCATTTAGTTGCACGTTTAATAAAAAATACCGCATATCAATATCTTGTATAGTTCCAAAGTTATTGAAGAAAACACTACATGGTGCCGGTATATCCCTTAATTCGCTGAACAAAAAAATCTCAAAAGTGATATTTTTTTCTTTACATATGCTTTATTTATGATCTCTATGTATACAGAAAAATAAAATAAAAAATCTATAATATACCAATTTCGAGAAATTATATGTATAATTCGGCGAGTGATCTTTATTCTTGAGTTTCGAAGGTGCTGGTTACCCTGAAAATAAAATAGCAATGAAAAATATCATAATAATAAAATAATAATAAAAGACGCTAAATAACATTTTAAGTAAATCTTTATTTTACTTACGTTTTATTTTCGCATTCGCCTTTGCAGGTTTTGCACTGTAAAGTGCAAGGTAGGCCAACGCTTCGGCAGCCACAACACAACGCATTGAGTCACAGTTCAATTTACATCCACAATGGTCAAGGAGGCTTAATTCTGGCCAAATTGCAGTAACCTTCGACCATCGTGGAGTCCATCTATCTTTGACATCTTTCCATCCCCAAGAAGATGGACTTTGGATTGATTTATCCATAAAGCATTTCCCCATAATATATGTCGCCCTCTTAGACGCTGCACGCAGATCATGTTGTTCAAGGGCGGCTGAAGTAGGCGGAAGACTTGTCACCAGCCTGCTTTTAGTCGATGATTATAATTGATAGAGATCGCTGGGCATAGGCAACCCATATGTTAATGCGATCTTCGGACACAAATGTGTTGGTTCTGTTTATTTCGTACTAAGTACGAAATTTTAAAAGATGAAGGTCTGCAGGTAATGTCGATGTTGACGGGGACAGCTAACAAACGCCGTTACGTAGCAGTAGTGCAAAAATAGCTTTATACTTTAGGTCATGAAATGTCAACTGCGCTTCGAGGCTTTCATGCTTTCACAGGGTGTTATTTGAATAAAAAAGGTAAAGCACTTGTTTTAAAACATGGGTTTCACCCCCTGAAGTAACTACTGCTTTTGCAAGTATGTCGAGTCCTATCCTATAGAAATTCCTCTAAAGAAATATTGGCTCATTTGGAAAGGTTTGTACCCATTGTTTTATTGTATATAGTGTAAGTGAACATAATTATTTCACTCGTTCTCAAATAAAGCTAATCTTACTTCCAGATGCACTTGCCAGCTGTACGATGCACAAACAGAGAACATTACTGTAATGGCGGTTCGGAAAGATTTGTTTTCGACTAAAAGCAGGCTAGTGACAAGTCTTACGCCTGCTTCAGCTGCCCTTGAACAACATGATCTGCGTGCATGGGGAAATAATGCCTTATGGATAAATCAATCCAAAGTCCATCTTCTTGGAGATGGAAAGATGTCAAAGATAGATGACTCCACGATGGTCGAAGGTTACTGCAATTGGGCCAGAATTAAGCCTCCTTGACCATTGTGGATGTAAATTGAACTGTGACACAATGCGTTGTGGCTGCCGAGGCGTTGGCCTATCTTGCACTTTACAGTGCAAAACCTGCAAAGGAGAATGCGAAAATAAAACGTTAGTAAAATAAAGATTTAGTTCAAATGTTATTTAGCGTCTTTTATTAATATTTTATTATTATGATATTTTTCATTGCTATTTTATTTTCAGGGTAACCAGCACCTTCGAAACTCAAGAATAAAGATCACTCGCCGAATTATACATATAATTTCTCGAAATTGGTATATTATAGATTTTTTATTTTATTTTTCTGTATACATAGAGATCATAAATAAAGCATAATTATGTAAAGAAAAAAATATCAATTTTGGGATTTTTTTGTTCAGCGAATTAAGGGATATACCGGCACCATGTAGTGTTTTCTTCAATAACTTTGGAACTATACAAGATATTGATATGCGGTATTTTTTATTAAACGTGGAACTAAATGGGTAATAATACGAATAAATAAAAGAGGACCGTATTCATACATTATTTTTATAAAATTAAATAAATTCTGAAAAAAAAATTTTTTTTCTTCAATAATGAAGGTTTTTTGGTAATTATTATTATTTTCTGCTACTTTATTATTTTTTAAATAGTAAAACAACTGATTGTCTGTCGATAGACACCTTAATCATCAAAATCGGATCATCCGTTTAGGTTCAAGAAATTTTTAAAGATTTTTTTAAACAAGTGGCGCCATCTCTGTTCCTAAGGGGTGAATCTCGTTTATCCTCGGATGAAATCGCTTAGTTTGGCCACCACTATCACTGTGCAAAGCGGCTTGCTTCCATCACAAAATGCAGCTTTAGGCCAAAAAGTGACCATAATGTCTATGACTATAGGGCGCCACTTCCTCCGGTCGGGGAATCGCCTTAATAAAACACCTAGAATAAGTCAAAAAGGTTTAAAATAAACTCTCTTTCTATATTGTTATGTCTTCACCATTGACCTGAAAAATTTTTTATGGTCTTCACTGAGTCACTTTCCCTTTTCATTTCGTCTTCTACTTTCAGTTCGGCTTGTGACAAACCTGACAAACTGTCACAGTGTGACAGTTGATGGTGTGACTCGTTGGGAACAAATGCGACAAACGCACCTCATACACATTTTGTAATTTTTAGGGTTCCGTACAAAAATGGTAAAAAAGGAACCCTAATGGTGTGACTCAGTCTGTCTGTCTGTCTGTCACAGCTGGATATCTCGAGAACTACTAATGGTATCAACTTGAAATTTGGAATAGTTTAAGATGACATTTGCCCAACTATTTTACAAATAAGAAATAAATAAAAAAATAAATATCTTTTTTACAACAGGGCCTGAAAAGGGGTCTTAAAAATTTGAAGTGGGGCTACTAGGGCATGTGGGGTATCATATGAAAGAACGCCGTTTGCACGTTTTTAATCATTTTTTATTTTTTTTCTAGACCGCATAGTTTTCGACTTATGATGAAAAATGTAAAAAAATACCGTTCCCCCCCTTATCTCCGAAGTTTGCAAAGACAAAAACCTGAAATAATTCTATATGATAGCAGTTTATATAAAGATTACAGGAAAAATAAAACGATGTCTCAATATAGCACACTTTGTTAGAAATTATAAAATTTCTTTAAATGTTAACATTAGTTCCACTATCGGTCAAGAGATGGCGCTGACCTAAAACTGCAATACAAATTTTATTATTCTACTCTGCAGTGTGGTTTGATGGTGCAATTATGATGGTACGAACCCTCGGTGCGCGAGTCCAACTCGCTCTTGACCGGTTTTTATTTTTTAAGATAGGGCATGCGCTATTGCATGCTTCGAGGCATATATCTCTGATGAAAGCGCAAAGGTAAATCGGCTAGGTGAAGATAGAGCCTAAAACATTTATAAAAGATAGAGACACAGGTTCATTATTCCTGTGCTCACCTGTGGTAGAGACACGAATAGATACCTATCTCATTAAAATATAGAGATGACACCGTACAAACCGAACCGAAATTTCAAAATGATTTACAATTTGGCATAATATTAATGATTTCTGTCGCATAAAATGGACACTGGACTCCGATCTTGGCCCTTGTCCAGGCATAGGGTAAGTCGTAAGGAGTCATAAACCGACAGCCATTAGACATGTTGTTTGTCACACAATCACATAACATTATGTTATTTAAGCTTAGACATATTATATTTTATCGATACGTTAAGTCGTATTTATAGATGACTGGAAAGCATTATATTTGGTACAAGAGAATATAATTTTCCTCGGTGTCTGATGCGTAAGTATTATTATGTTTATACCAAAATATTAAACTTTCTCGCCAATCTATGGTTGTTCATTATTTGCATAGGTCATGTCATGCACCTTTGCAAAATAGTACACCATATCAACCATAGATTGGAATCCCTAGAGGAGACCCTGTTTCTTGCGGCAATCTTGCCTTTTGACAAATGATATTTCGTAGAAACAAGTTTTGTTTCAGAAACTCACTAACCAATTTATGCATATAAAAATAGCATTGTGAATGTCTAAAATCTAAAATTCAATAAGTTTGTAAATATAGAATTACATTTTGCTTCCTAAAGAGGTCGAGCGAGACGGTACATTTATTTATTTAGATTAATTAAATAACTTTCAAGAGGCGAACTTAATATATTGGAAGCATACTCTGCCTTGGGAATTTTTGGTCAAGCTTTGGTATTTTATTGTATAATTTATATAACTACAAAACATACAATAACTATATTGCATATGTTTATATACGTGTATAAGTGTATAAGTGTATATCATGTGTATAGTAATGTTTATATACGTGTATATGTGTATAAGTGTATATTATGTGTATAGTATGTATGTTTATATACTAATGTAAACATATTTACAATAATATTTAGGGTTTAAGTATGAAATTGCCGTTTTGTATGGAGAATTTTAAAGAATTCAGTTTCCATACTAACATTATCTTAATTTATCTATCAACCATGAACGTCAATGAAACTTTTATGCACAAATGTTTAAGCACGCTAGCCAATGTCACATTTGTTAAGTAAAAAAATAAGTATTGGCTAAGTTACAACGAATTAATTAAGTGATCATTTCTGCTAACGAAAAAAGGAGTCGCTTTTAAGATTCAGGAATAAAGATCTAAATATTTTTAATAAAGGTCAATGGGCATTTTGTTCGGACGTTTGACCTATGTCGTACACAAACGAAATATGGCTAGATATGTAGATAAATGTATCTGCTACTTAGTGATATGGGTCGCATTCTTGCAGGCCATGTTTCATTTTTTATCATCATATTATATCATTTCAATAATATATATAATAAAACATATAAATAAAGACAATACAGACGTTTATTATGCTTGTAGCACACATTTTCACAATGCTGAAAGTTAAAACTCCTGTTTTATTAACAAAAAACTAATAACATCATACATATACTCGCACACACGTAAAATAACTTTTTTCTGTCGGTCGGAACATATAAAAATAATACATATTTTGAAAAGTGAGATTGAATTCTTTAATTTAAAACTGGTTTGGTTTCTGTACTAGAACTTTCATTAACCAGGTCAAAAATGCCCCATGACCTTTAGGAAGATGTTCCAGAGACGCAAAGCTTGCAGAAGATACAGACATTAGCCAAAAAATATATCTTACAAAACTACCTACGTAATAATTTATTATATATCATCAATATTAACATCAATACATTTATATTTAGATTTTTATTATCATCAATATATTTATAAACTCAAAGTGAAAACAACCTTATTGATTAAGACATAAATCACGATCATGTACCTACCTACTCCTCTTACAATATCGACGACTCGTTATAAAAAAATCGAATTGATCACTTTCGGTAACGGTTTGAAGTTGATTAGTTAGTATTGTTAATATTATATTTCAATGTCACTTCTTTAATATATATCTATCTCTCAACGTAAGATAAATTTTGGAAGATTTTTAGTTTTAAACTTAACAAATAAATTAAACATAAATACTTTTCACTAGGTATATATACTATTTCTGTTGTTTATGTACAGGAATAGAAAAATTCTTAAACTGTAGTAAAGTAAAGGAATTCCTTCATCACTGGGGATTGTTGATTGTATTGTTTATTTGTTACAGTTGGTTGTCCTTGAAAAAAGAAAGAATAAGAAAGAAACGTACTTTATTTAAATTTCTATTTCATATCTGGTATTACAGATGATAAGGATAATTTTATGGCTATACCTAAAATAGTTATGGGAAACTGAATAATGTTATATTTTCATATCGCCAATCCATTATATTTGTCAATTTACCCATTGCTACTACTGATTGCCTGTGACTTTGGAAAAATATATAATTTTCTCGTCGTTTTGACGCTCAATCAATCCAGTTTATTTTAATTCAATGTAGGTACTTAGGTACTTTAAATTATAAGTTTTTTTAAATATACGTAAACCCATGTTTATCAGATAATCTTGGCTATCGTGTAAGTTAGAGATAACGTCAAATATATTAAACGGTACCTTATATCTTCATACAATAATGAGGGTAATTGAAATTAAAATTGAAAAATTCTTCATTCAAATAAGCTCACATAAACATTCTTAAATCGCAAATTTTTTCTTCCTTTTACTGACAAGAAAATTGGGCGCAAAAAATCTTACCAGCTTTATCAGATGAAACGATATTCACAAATAATAGGTCTTTACCTATGAAATTGCCGATTTTTATGGAGATTTTTCAAGAAGTTGCATTTTTCATAATAGCATTTTCTTTGTTCATTTAACAACCATGAACACTCATGTAACAAAACTTTTATGTACTAATGTTTGAACACTATGCTAACTTATTTCCATTTAAGATAAGCGAAAAAATAAGTTTTGGTTAAGTTACAACCCCTTCGGTCACCCTTTTTTTGCTCACAAAAAAAGAGTCACTTTCAAGATCTTTTTTTTTAATGTCACGAAAGCTAAAATATGGACTTTATTTTTACTGATAGTTAACTACCATGATCATATTTCGATGTAATATTCACGATTTTGTTAAAATTTTAAATTATAGAAGTTATTATTTTCTCCGTATGTGACAAAATATCGGCAATTTCATAGGTAAAGACCTATATATGTATATCGTTTCCAGCCATCACATTAATTATAATGTTACGATTAACATAGATTAATAAATAAATAACATTATTTAATTAGATCATTTCTTGTTCATAATGAATCAATTAATTTTCAAGGTTCAAGTTAAATTCAAAGTCATTTATTCAATCTACGTTGATACAAAAAAGGCAATTCTAAAATCCAATATACGTTAAGATAGGCAGTCAGAGGCAGACCTTTTCCTACTGGCAGCCAGCATCCATTCACGAGCATGACGCATGAACCAGCCATCGCTTCACTTAACCATATTTGAGGGAATATAACGACATGAGACAAAGAGAGCATGACATACTTATACTACCCATGATAAGGCATCGAATTGAAAACTAATAATTATCCAAAAGGAGCTCGGTGGCGCAATGGTTTAGCGCTTGGCCCAGCGATTGCGGCGGTTAATCAACTTTCGCAAGGGTCGGTCATGGGATGGGTGACCAAAAATATATAATCTTGAGCTCCTCCGTGCTTCGGAAGGCATGTTAAGCCGTTTGTCCCGGCTGCATTTGCAGTCGTTAACACCCACCAATCCGCACTGGGCCCGCGAGGTGGGTTATGGCCCGTCCTCCTTACCCACCCATAAGGAAGGCCTGTGCCCCAGAAGTGGGGTCATTAAATATGGCTGATGGACAATTATCCAAAAGCTTACAAAGCTACTGACTACAGAAAGTAAAATGATTGAAATAAAAAAATTAAAAGAAATCGATACAAGGTATTTTATGATTTTTATGTTTTGAGTATTATTTTGAGTAATTGCTAGGTTGATCGGTATGCACAGTAGAGGATTTAAAAAAACTTTGACAAAAGCTAGTAACGGAAGTACCTGTCAAGTCATATTCTATTTTAACCACGAGACGGTGTTAAAATAGAATATGGTTTTTCATTCAAAGTACCTACCTATCTGAAATTGGTGCTCCAGACCAATCATTCAATTTCTGAAACGTATAAAAACGTGTTCTGCAGGCCATTTTCCTCCCAATAATAGTAAAGTTGGCCGGAGAAATAAGTTTGACACTGATCGATGATCGAAAATTCACAACACGTAGGTATTATCGGAAATAACAAAATGATATTACCGAGCCGTTTCTTTTATGAGACAACTTTCCATTGGTCAGCGATATTGAATTACCGAAAGAAGATTAAGTATTTCCCGTTAGGAGTTCAGCGAAAATTTTAATCTTCTATCTCATCACTTTGAAATCGTCTAAGCTTTTCAAATTATATAACATTTATTCCAGCCCTTTTCCTAGTAGGTTAGGTACTGAACATTTCTCCAGACGTTTCAAAAATACAGTGTGTGTGAGCCGATGGCAGCAGGCTCTGAATTAATAAATTAGTTTGTCTAGTTAAGTATTAGAAACATGTTCTATTCTAACACGTGATTCACGACATTCCAACATGTGATTCGTGTCAAAGAACACTCCATTATAGGGTTGCATAGTATATATAAATAAACGTACATTATACATATAAGCTGATAATCAATCATCAATAAATAATCTGATAAAAAATCAATCAATCAACTTTGTCTAGGGATAAAGGTGCTATTTCCATACAAACGAGGTAACTTTGAAGCCTTGGTTTTCTGCCAGGGATGTACCGTGCGGTAATCTGATGATGGCCATCCAGGGAGTGAATGGAGTAGATTCAGATTGTTATACACACCCAACTGATCTGATCAGCATTCTAAAAACGTATCGGGTCAGAGTTCTCAGTTTGAGGATTTCCATACATTTTCATTTTTCATGCTATTTTCGCGGTTTTTTAAACATGTCCATTACGTTTTTAGAATGCTGGTCAGATCAGTTGGGTGTGTATGGCGATCTGAATCTCCTCCATTCACTCCCTGGATAGCCGTCATCAGATCACAGCACAGTACATCCCTGGCAGGAAACCAAGGCTTCAAAGTTACCTCGTTTGTATAAAAATAGCACCTGTATCCCTAGACAAAGTTGATGTGTGTATTTGGATTTATTTGACACATGAAAAGAACTAAATTTCAAAACTTTTTCTTTTCAACATACTTACAAGATTTTGTACATTTTCTTAAAAAGCCTGAAACGAATTAAAGTAACGGGGAAACCACAGGTTTAACAAAAAGTGGTGAAACCTTGTATTTACATAATTAAAGATATCCTGTTAAAGTATTTCAAAATGGTCGCTTCATTAATATTAAAAGTATGTTAATGCACATACCTACATTGATTGACATGCAAATGTACCTACGCATTAATATTAAAATCGCAATTAGATTACAAAATATGAGTTTACACAGTTCACACGAATCTGTTATTTATTCACCACGACATAAAAAACAGTCCTGCACCGCGTATGTCTGTCGTCCTGTCTCGTTCGCGACAAACTCAAAATGTACTGCACGGATTTTAAATGGTTTTCACCAATAGATAGTTCATGAGGAAGGTTTAATAAGTTGAGGTTTTATGTAGACTGGTTAATCCAACTTCGTCATTTTTAGGGTTCCGTACCAAAATGGTAAAAAAGGAACCCTTATGGTGTGACTCAGTCTGTCTGTCTGTCTGTCTGTCACAGCTGGATATCTGGAGAACTACTAATGGTATCAACTTGAAATTTGGAATAGTTTAAGATGACATTTGCCCAACTATTTTGCAAATAAGAAATAAATAAAAAATAAATATCTTTTTTACAGCAGGGCCTGAAAAGGGGTTATAAAAATTTGAAGTGGGGCTACTAGAGCATGTGGGGTATCATATGAAAGAGCGCCGTTTGCACGTTTTTTTATTTTTTTTCTAGACCACATAGTTTTTGGCTTATGATGAAAAATGTAAAAAAAATACCGTTCCCCCCCCCTATCTCCGAAGTTTGCAAAGAGAAAAATCTGAAATAATTCTATGTGATAGCAGTTTATGTAAAGATTACAGGAAAAATAAAACGATGTCTCAATATAGCACACTTTTTTAGAAATTATCAATTTTTTTAAAAAGTTAACATAGTTCCACTATCGGTCAAGAGATGGCACTGACCTAAAACTGCAATACTAATTTTATTATTCTACTCTGTAGTGTGGTTTAATGGTGCAATTATGATGGTACGGAACCCTCGGTGCGCGAGTCCGACTCGCTCTTGACCGGTTTTTTTTTAACTTAACGAAATAATTCTTTCACCATTACTAATGAATTTTGTTTATCTTTACATTCTTATATGTAGTTGTTGTCTTTTGAGACTTTGGAAACATCCCTATTTATCGTTGAAGATGTCGGCAAAATTAAGCCAACGACTGAGCTTGCATCGAACACGCTACATACCTTTTGAGTTATTATAACAAAATAATGTATGATGAAATTAATGTTCCTCTTTTATAGGTCTACAAAAAAGTCTGCGATGGCATTTATGTCTATCTTTTATGGATAGCTGAATATAATATTTTTTTAAATGGTTACAAATAATGTGGCCTTCCGTCGCTGAACATGATATTCTCAAAACATGATATTCTCAAAAAATGATATTCTCAAAACATGATATTCTCAAAACATCATATTCGCAAAACATCATATTCGTAAAACATCATATTCGCGAAACATCATATTTGCAAAACATCATATTCTTAAAATCTAAATTGCGATTATCGATGATTATACCCCAGTATCCCATTTATTTACCCCACTTTTTAATTTGAGCACCACTCGTAATAATGACGTCAGCATTACTCATGTGGTCGGAACCTTGTCGGAACCATATAAATCATATTATTCTATTTAAATATTTTCTCTTTAATACAAAACTATTCAACAGGCCGGTTATACTTCTAATTATGACTAATAAAAAATATAAGGCAATGTCACCTCTTGGTACTGTCATTATTTGGTTGTGATGTACATCTTTAACTTAAAAAAAAAATCAAATTGCAAGACCTGCAAAGCATACTTGTGGCCCTCCTGATAAAACGCGAAATCAAATAAGTGCGATTGTCGATACCTGCAAAAAAGAAGTCTGCGAAAATTTTGAGTCGGTGCAAAAAAATTATGAAAAGAATTTTCATAGCCATAACTGAAAACGGGTACGTATCAGAATGTCTAAAGTTAGAATGTCTAAACTTAAAATGGCAAAGTCCAAAATTTGAATCGGTAAAAGACAGTCTTCATAGAGCCCGAAACAGATATTTGGATATTGTTAATTCCAAAGGGACAAATTCGAAACATATCAAATTGCCACAAAATTTAGTGGAAGAGTTCTTTTTGTATGACGAATGCAATTCATCTGACCGAATTATTATTTTCTCAACCCTGCCTCGCGAAGACATAAAAGATTATTTTCGAGAAATAAATATTTTTTACGGCGATGGTACTTTTAAAGTGGTGCCTGCACCATTTTATCAGATGTACACTCTGCACGCTGATATTGCTCGAAACGAAGACACGGTAAATTTTGTACCATTAGTTTATGCTCTCCTTCCAAACAAAAGACAAACCACATGAGATTCTTTACAATACTTAAAGAACAGTTCGGTTTAAACTTGATTTCTTATAAATGTGATTACGAATTGGCCGTAGTGCAAAGGAAGTGTTTCCCGTCTATACAAGTTAGTGGATGTTATTACCAATTTGTAATGCTGTTTTTAAAAAGAGTAAGGAATTGGAAAATGAAGAAAATGCAGAATGCCGCAAAATCACACAATTTTGCACTTTTTTGCCTTTGTTGCCTCCAAGATTGATTCCCGATGCCTTTTTTCCATTATTGAAATGGCTCCGCGATCAGCCAATAAATTCCTTGACTATTTCAATAAGCAATGGATGAGTAGTATCACAACCGACATTTTAAGTTGTTATAATCAAAAAAACAGTTGTTATAATGGTGTTGAGGGCTGGCATCACCGCATAAACACCAAAATCCAATCAAAACCATCTTTGTTTCTATTTATATCACTGCTTAAGAAAGAAGCCAAGTTCCAAAAAAATAAATTGAAAAGAAACACTCTTCATTTTCCTGACACAAAAAGAAACAGAAAAACATTACAAAAAACGAACAAATAAACAATATAGTCGAAGATTAAGTAAAGTGTAAAATTAGCATTCAAGTTTGCCTGCAACGGTTGCTGTTATTAAGAGGCCACTGATAATTTAATTTTAAAGGTATAGCTTAAAGAGTTGACATAAATTGAGGGCGCCACTTTCTATGTAAATACGTCAAAATCACGAATAATTTGGCAACACTGACTACATTTAGTACTGAAAATTTTTAGTTCCATTTTATTTAATTTCAACTCTTTATGGTCAAGCTGTATAAGGAACTATAAGTGTTCCTAGTTGACTTCGGAACCCTAATAATTGAGATTTTGTTTTAAAATATGAAGTTGCGTTATTTTAAGTTATGTCAAAGCTATAATATGAGCTATTAAAGTGTTTCAAAAACTTACTTTTTAATTTTTTTATGTTCGTCGTAATTTAGATTTTAAGAATATGATGTTTTGCAAATATGATGTTTTGCGAATATGATGTTTTCCGAATATGAGGTTTTGAGAATATCATGTTTTGAGAATATTATGTTTTGCGAATATGATGTTTTGAGAATATCCTGTTTTGAGAATATCATGTTCAGCGAATATCATGTTCAGCGACGGAAGGTCTTTTATACTAGTTAGTTTGAATGAGCGAGAAGCGAGCGATCCGCGTACCTTATCATCTGCTAATTACCTAGCGAAACCCGAACAGACTTTTGGAGCGAATAGAGGTGACGACTGTAAGGTATTTTTGGGTGTTGTTGGAAGGTCGCAATTGGCAAAAAAAGGAAGTGGTAACCGAAGCGAAGCGAGTGCGTGTCGCTAGTTTTACTTAAACGGAGAATCTGTTTTGATTACATATTATATGAATTATTTATTTAGATATTTTGCCGATCGTCGACTGCGCTGCGCCTGATAAAAGTTGGTCAGTTTCGTAATTTTAGCCACATACGTCAGCTGTCTTAAGTTTGTTTATGGCCATATTTTTTCTTCCTATACGACATGGCAAATTTTACAATTAAAGAAGCTTTAAAAAACCAAAGCAAAATATTCCTGGAACGTTGATTGATAAGCGACAGTACTCTACATTTCCGTCTTAAGATTGATAAAGTTGATCGCACATCAGCCATTTATAATGTCTCTGCTAGAGACAGGGGTTTCCTTATGGATGGATAAGAGAGGCCATAACATAACCAAATAACCCACCCACCACGAGGGGCCAATGTAGATTGATAAAAAAAGATGAAAAGTTGGTTAGTTTGAGACAATGACCTTAAACTATCGTAATGTTGGCCACCTCACCTCGCCCCGGCTACGTCAGCGGTCTATTTCGATGCGTCGTCACAGTGAGGTAAAAGAAAGGCGGTAAGCTTAAAAGCTTTCATACGTGCCGATCTGGACGGCCGTAAACCGCACGCGAGGTCACATGCACCTCACTGACATATTGTCCAGCTAGAATGGTTTTAAGTTTTAATCATAAAAAAGCAATTACACACGATTATCTTTGTTAAGTACTAAAGCCCTATGCCAAAATTTGAATATCTAAATAATTTAAAAAGTTATTCAAAGCATAAAAATATCAATATTCGTGATTACCATAGTTTGATTGGGGTGGTCTGCGCCCATTCAAGGCATTTAATAATGTAAGTATTTATTATAATAAAAATATTTATTAATATGTTTAGTATGTCTAAATAGGTATACGATATAATAAGTTATATTAACCCTTTTGAACACCAACACAATGCAATGTCATGATATGTCGATTTAATTATTAAATAATCAAAGGTTATTAATATTCAATTCAGTAAATACACAGGGTGTAAAAAGAGCCTCGAAGAAGCCGAGGTCTACGTATACTGCCCATCATCAGGACCATTTCTGTTCAAAATTATATTGCTGGGAAATGATTTTCATTTTAGTTGTTAAAGAGAATTGCAAACAGCACCACGCAATGTAACGCGCGCAACAAACCGCTTCTGCGAGTGCGTGCCACAGCCGCGTGCGCCTGAATTGAATGAATGGCAGTGTTTGTGAGCGTACGCATGAGATACATTGAGTGATGACGTTTTAAAGCCATTGTTTGTTACGAAATATTCAATATTCAATTTTGATAATGTTTTTTGGACAAAAATTAGGAAATAATAAGTAAAATTAGTTTTCATAACTTCATAGCTATTGATTTCCCAGGTAAAGTCTAACGACAAAAATGATCCTGATGATGGGTGGAATGCGTGGACTTCCGTTTCGTTGAGGGTTTTTTACACCCTTTAGTAACCAGCCACACAAAAGAGCACCCCCTTACACGGTCATTTCATCAGTAGTGGAATAAAAAACTCTTGTGTATCAGCTAAAACTGGATAAACCTTATTTATCTCGTCTGGATTATCTTTTCATAGCATTATTTTCCTCTTAAAGTAAGTACCTAATGCTGCCTTCTTTCTGCAGTAATTGTATTGCTACAGAAATGAGATTGTGTGATAGGTAGTTAGAGTATAAAAAAAGCGACGTATTTTTTTGTTATTGATAACATAATCTTATTATTTATATTACAAGTTGTTAGTAAACCACATTTTTTATTTTTAGAGTTCCATAGTCAAATAAATTGAATAGTTATGTATTATACTTAGTAACAGTCGTTAGTTGTGTAAAACAAGGAGTAATTAAGAGTTTTTAAACCTTAATAGGGTACCTATGGTATACCGAGTGGTTAGTAATATAGGAAATATATATGATAGGGACCATCAAAAATTACATCAGACCTATTTCGGAGACTATAGTCTCCTCCAATAAGTTATAAAAGTTTATCCTAAGCTGTTTATTGTGTAGAGAGAAATAAACACTTTATTATTACCATTATTATTTATTAAACTGAACAACTTTTACTATGGGACTATCTCGGAAATCGCGAAAAAAAATCTACTGTTTTCTACAAAAATTTATAAGGAATGAAAATATGAAACTGTATAAATAGCTGTATAAATGTTTTTCGCGATTTCAGAGTTGGTCCCGTAGAAAAAGTTGTTCAGTTTGATAGACTATGTATAAGGCAGTAGCCTTATACATAAAAAATAAAATATAAAAGTAAATAGAGGAGCCGCCAGGAAAAATTGTGCGTTTCTGTGCACTGCACGCACGCATATATAGATATTGCTTACAGATAATCTCGGGTCAAACTAGGCTTAATATTTTGTCACTCCAATAATAGCACCTACATGGAAACAAAGAGCATCTAGCTCATTTCTCTCCTCCACTATAATGTAGACAACGTGGACTTTATGTTAACTTTTGAGTTTTGACAAGGATTGACTATTCAACTTAATGAAAAGAGGGGGTGACCACGTAGATCACAATGTCACAAAACCTTCAATGCTAATGTACTTAGTTTGCCAGAGGCATAAGATGCGGTCGGCTGGTCGCCAAAGTAATGAAATGCCAAAACAATATCTCTAGAGAAGGCACTAGGGCTGCTCTAAAATTCCCTTAGTTGGTGCTGGCACAACTCATCTATTATAATATTATGAGATTTATGAGAGTCTTACCATAGTGTAAAATATTATAAGTGTTTTAATTAAAGCGGGGGGCTTTGATTAAAACAAACGTTTCCCTCATACCGCGCGCGGTCCTACAAAACTGAGTCCAATGGACCTGCTACGTTTCAGAGTCATAGCGACTCGCTTGTAAGTCATTCTCATACATCATTGATTTTAGTTCGCTGCATCATTGTGAGCGTTTGTAGTGAAAAAACCGACTTCAAAAAACCTGAAAATAAAAACAAAATAGCTTCAAAATTTAATATCTCTAAAAAGCAAGAAATAATATTCAAACGAGATACGCATATCATTGTTATGAAACACGTCTATTGAAGTCGGGTCGGGCTTTTAGAATAAAAAAAAGAAGTTGTCCTTCAGCCCCACCCGACTTCAATAGACGTGTTTTATAACAATGATATGCCTATCTCGTTTGAATATTATTTCTTGCTTTTTAGAGATATTTAATTTTGAAGCTTTTTTGTTTTTATTTTCAGGTTTTTTTAAGTCGGTTTTTCTGTTTTTCAAAACATATTTTATTTTTTATTTTTTAGTGTAAGTATGTACCTTCTGGATTAGGTGAATAATTACTTTAGTTTGTTTATATTTAGTTTATCTATATTATCTTCTCTAGTAGGTATAATATCTGGGCAAATAAAACATGGGTTGACCCCCAAAAGGTGCGGCACGCCTTAAAAAATATCAGTCTTAAGATTTTTTTTTATTTAAACTCTTTTGTGTTATATTTAGCGACGATATTATCTAAGTTACAATAGTTTTATGTTAATGGCTCATCACCTTTTACACAATACGTTTTTCCCGATGCAGGGGCGTTAATTGTTGAGAAGTCCTCCTGGTTACTTCACTATCAGTTTTACTTCTCCATATGCATTATGACGAACATTAATAGCCTAGCAACAATATAAAAGTAATCGTATCGCACCAGTGAAATTGAATAGTTCCGATGATCGTCTATGGTCTTCATCATCAGTTCCACTTTACCAAAGACGATATCATCTAAGTAACAATATTCTTATGTCATGGGTCAAATTAGTTTAAACCGATAAACGCCGCTTTATGCCAGAACAATGATCTAAACGTAGGCAGTGCATGCTTACTTGCTCCCGCCGGCCGCCGCCGTCCCGCATCCTTCGTCCCCACGTACGCCCTGCGAACGCCACAAGGCGCAGTATAATAGCCACCACGCTAACTCTGTTTCCAGTTATATATCTCTTATTTTTATTAGGTGCAAATGTAGTGTATTTAAAATACATTATACAGGGTGCATTTGTAATCACTCTCCAAATTTTAAGGATGTGTTCAGTCCATGAAACTGAACAACTTTCTCTATGAAACATGTGTCGAAATACGCTAAAAAATGTTGGTCATCCCCTACTAAACTGATCGCGTGATCTCTTTGTTTTGTATGAAAAGTATTTTTTTTTTACATATTTGACCCTATGTTTCTAAGAGAAAGTTGATCAGTTTCATGGACTGAACACATCCTTAAAATTTGGAGAGAGATTTCAAATGCACCCTGTATATAAAAAAATCCATGATTACACAAATTTTCCACGAAGTACAATTTACAAATATTGTAAAATGCTGGTTTCCTGGGGGCGCAAAAGGGTGCTAAAATAACTGGGTGTTTATGATGCTTTAAAAAGCTTATTATGATTTTGCACCAACAGGCTGAATTTCCCTTGAGCCGCAAATTAAAAATAATCATTTATTACTGTGTCATACACCTCACACTTTTTTGGTGAAAAGTATTTATACACCAAAGGGGTATCTACATATATCTAAACTTACCACAATTAGTTATTCATGAAATTTCAAAATAATGGGACTTTAATGTTAATACCCAACATTAAACGATGTTCCGTACATAGCAGGAATGGTGTAAACTCGGAGGAAACTTATATATATGTCTTCTAATGATTCCATAAAAAATTACAACTACACGAATTACTTCCAATATTTTTGCTAATTCGACTACACTAAATATTTTTGACAAAAAATGATGATGACTAGGTAATGGTTTCCAATGAAGCAAAATAAACACCTACGCGAAATTTTGGCTCGATTTTACGAATTTTACTATGATTTCTAAGATTCTAAAGTTGGAAAATTAAAAAAAATTCAAAATGCTCCAGTGACAAAATAGTGTCAACTTTTAGAATCCATACGTAATTACAAAAAAAATGTTGTTATGGAAACATTATTGTAAAAACATCTATCGATATATCAGAGTGTTTAATATCGCCCGAAAACTATAGGAGTACTTAACGCGAAAAAAATATCGTAATTTTTTCGACATCCCTACTATGAAATGTTTGTAAATAGAATGTTTGAAAAAGTATGCTATGCACATATTTTCTCAATTTTTACTATGTCAGCCTGCAAATTTATCAGTGCACAAGCATTCATTACCATTTGACCCAAGTAGCCTACCTCCACAATAGACACATTTCGCAAAATTTAGGTAGATTGCGCGTGTTAGCTTTTACAAAGTTTTTCAACTGAGTTTCCACTGGCAAGCATTTTTATTATAATTATATCACTTCAATAAATATTGCGGAAAATTAAGAAGGTAGGTTAGAACCGTCACGACACTCACAACTGGATTAAATGAATAAAATAGAAGATATATTAACTATAACTTAATTGTTTACAAACAACCATTAAGTCATTGACAGTTATTATGAGAGAATGACACTTGGCCGTTCTTTTCCTAAAAGTATCTGGCAAAGCACTGACCTGCATATATTTACACAAAAAACAATTTTTTTCATGTCAGTGTGGCAAAGGTATTCCTTCTTAAACTTTAGTGCCACTAATGACGCCT
Source organism: Agriphila geniculea (assembly GCA_943789525.1). Taxonomy (NCBI): domain Eukaryota; kingdom Metazoa; phylum Arthropoda; class Insecta; order Lepidoptera; family Crambidae; genus Agriphila; species Agriphila geniculea. The sequence goes on from OX038870.1 coordinate 6,679,781, forward strand.
ATTTCCGGCTAACCATATCCACTAGACAAATATACCGATTTTAGGGTTCCGTACCAAAATGGTAAAAAAGGAACCCTTATGGTGTGACTCAGTCTGTCTGTCTGTCTGTCACAGCTGGAAATCTCGAGAACTACTAATGGTATCAACTTGAAATTTATAATAGTTTAAGATGACATTTGCCCAACTAATTTGCAAATAAGAAATAAATAAAAAAATAAATATCTTTTTTACAACAGGGACTGAAAAGGGGTCTTAAAAATTTGAAGTGAGGTGACTAGGGCATAAGGGGTATCATATGAAAGAGCGCTGTTTGCACATTTTAAAACATTTTTTCCCCTTTTTCTTAGGCCGCATAGTTTTCGACTTATGATGAAAAATGTAAAAAAAAATACCGTCCCCCCCCCCCCTTATCTCCGAAGTTTGCAAAGAGAAAAATCTGAAATAATTCTATGTGATAGTAGTTTATGTAAAGATTACAGAAAAAATAAAACGATGTCTCAATATAACACAAATTTTTAGAAATTCAAAAAAACAAACAAAAATTCTTTAGTTTCACTACCAGTCAACAGATGGCATTGACCTAAGAATGCTAATGTTAGAAAAAAAATAGTTTCACTATCGGTCAAGAGATGGCGGAACCTAATACTACAATAATAAATTGGTGGCTGATTCTAATATAATTACCTACTATTTGCCGTACGAATAAACGAAAATAAGTTCCTACTTAGTAATATAAACAGTTTGCAATGTGGAGTGGCTGAAACGTTTTTCAGTCACCATAAGCAGCTGTGGTTAAGATTTGTAAATTAACTGTCCCCCTGTTCGCCCTTCCACCTGTCTGCCGTTTATCCTACTTTTTTAAAGACTGTACTAAAGTAACATATCTAAAATTATTTATGATTGTACGGAACCCCCGGGTACGCGAGTCCGACTCGCTCTTGACCGGTTTTATTTACTATTAACAGGCAAGATTACAAATTTAGTGGATGAAACTGACCAAAAATTGCGCTGTGTGGCCGTTTTTTGCTAGATTAAAAGTTTATCGAACCGAACATAAATCACTCTGCACGGCTGTTTTTTTTATTTATAAAAAAATGAAGTCCAATATAGTGGTCACGATTCAACCCCTGAAGGGGGTATATTATAAAGAAAAAATAATGTAAAGACCACTATTTTGAAAGAAGAAATATATGTAGCTTACTTCCGCAAACAATATATGCAACTGCACCGCCCGCCCGCCCGCAAAAAATTGCACATGCACACCACAAAATATCAGTGCAAAATACCTGCATTTAGCAAGACAGCGACACACCTTGCACCTTCATCAATTAGACTAATCTACACGTGTTTCGCCCCAACCCGGAGCATCCTCAGGAGTTAGATCGTGCGTAAACCAACACCATTTTTAGGGTTCCATGCCCAAAGGGTAAAAACGGGACCCTATTACTAAGACTCCACTGTCCGTCTGTCTGTCTGTCACCAGGCTGTATCTCATGAACCGTGAAAGCTAGACAGTTTGAAAATTTCTTTCACAGATGATGTATTTTTGTTGCCGCTATAACAACAAATACTAAAAACAAAATAAATTTAATATTTAAGGGGGGCTCCCATACAACAAACGTGATTTTTTTTGCGCTTTTTTGGTCGATATTAATAACAACAACAGGTAGAGAGTTGAAATTTTCACATATTATGTATTTTTGTTGCCGCTATAACAACAAATACTAAAAACAGAATAAAATTCTTATTTAAAGGAAGCTCCCATACAACAATAGTAGATTGTACAACAAGTGCAAAAATGGGTTTTATGCACGAGTTATACACTCTTCTTTTCACTTCGATTGTGAGGAAATTAAACAACAATAATGTAAAAATCTAAAAAAAAACCTTATATTTTAGTGACAAATTATATATTTTTGGAATGTGCTCATCAAGACCTTTCATTTGATACCCATATTCGAAAATTGAAAAAAAAAATATTATTTTTTGTGACAAAATATATATTTTTGGAATGTGCTCATCAAGGCCTTTCATTTGATACCCATATTCAAAAATTGAAAAAAAAAATATCAAGGTTTTTCAATAAAATTGATACCCATTTTCAAAAATAAAAAAAGTATTATTATAACACAACAAAAAATTAAGAAACAGAATGAAATAACAAGTTAATTCAACGAAGTTAGATTGCGTGTGTGACTGTTTACCTGACAACCTTTGTCTTAAAATCTGAGACTTAGACGAAGATTTTACTTTATGCACTAGAGCATAAAAGAGATTTAATGCAGCCTATACCCAACATAAAGACGAACTTTACGAGCATGAGAAGTGAAAACGTGATTTTTTTGCCGTTCTTTGGTACGGAACGGAACCCTTCGTGCGCGAGCCCGACTCGCACTTGGCCGGTTTTTTTTAGTAGTTCCCACTTATTTTATTATAAATGCGAAAGTTTAATGTTTGGATGTTTAGATGTTTGGATGTTTGTTACTCAATCACGTAAAAACGGCTAAACAGATTTGGAATGGCACACACATAATTATAGCCGGGCTTGGACGAATTAGCCGGGGTTAAAAGATAGGATATTTTTTATCCCGGTCAAAAGTTCCCTAGGGAAGTTCCGAATGTCAATGCGGACGAAGTCGCGGGCAAAAGCTAGTTTACCGATAAGTATGGAATAAAAAGTTTGGCAAAGCGCTCTGCGCAAAGCGGCTCTGATAACAGGCCATTGCTCCTTTCATTAAATTTTTGATGACTTCCTCACAAAGATATGGCTGTGTATCTCATCGTTGACGCGTTGGAATTCGGCTTTGAGCTCAAGAATTGTTTCTGTTTAATTCGACTTTGTATGAGATTGCTCAAAACGCCAAAATAAAAAATAAAAAAAAGGCATATTACATAAATAATGCCTTTTTTTGCTAACAATCACTGCTCTCACGTATTCAGAAGACTCGAAAAGAAGAATAAGAGTACAAAGAGACGTGCCAGATCAAAACAAATGTTCCCCAATTAGATGTAAATAAAGGCGAGCGAGTGAAGAAATTGTGTACGACGGATACGTTCATTGTGTGCTTTATTTCACTCCATTAGCACTCGAGTGTTGGTCTAACGAGTAAACGAAACCCACAGAATTAACGACAGCCACCGAGATTGTTTCAGTTACACTTCGCTTCCTGCTCGACACTTGGCTCCGAAATATCCCAAACATAAACTAGTTGATTAAAGTTTTCTAAATAATAAATGGTGCTGAAGACGGAAATATTGACTTTGACGTCATTCACGAAATCATACGCCAAAATGTCACTGAAGAGATCGATTTAGAAAAATGCTTCCGTGACCGTCGCGACTGGACAAAGCGCCAATATCGCATCGACAAGAAACGACGGTGTGGAGTTGGCAGAATATTTAGATTTTATCGAATTAGACAGTTAAGTGGATGTGTAGCAGAACATACACGTTGAGGTACTTACTATCGCTACCATCAATCATTGCAAATTGGAAGGAATGTTTTTGATGTCGACATTTTCACACATGCACCAAAGCCAAATATATAGGTATTTTTACTGGATGATTCAGGGATGTAGACTTGTACCAACAATAACTATGTGTAACAAATAATTGAGGAAATATTTTAATATAGCTACTTTGAAGCCTTACCCGTGGGTGGATACAGATCATAATAATGAGCTTAGGTATGTGTATGTTCTAGAAAAAATATTTGTTGCTCATATTATCTTTATTTCAATACAGAGGTAGGTAGGACTGTAGAAGTACGTAACGTTATCTAGTTTGTGTTGACATAATTAACTGCCTTTAGTTTCAGCGTGTGTCCATCAGCCATTTTAATGTCCCCACTGCTGGGGCACAGGCCTTCCTTATGGGTGGATAAGGAGGACGGGCCATAACCCACCACGCGGGCCCAATGCGGATTGGTGGGTGTTAACGACTGCAAATGCAGCCGGGACCAACAGCTTAACGTGCCTTCCGAAGCACGGAGGAGCTCGAGATAATAAATTTTTGGTCACCCATCCCATGACCGACCCTTGCGAACGTTGCTTAACCTCCGCAATCGCTGGGCCAGGCGCTAAACCACTGCGCCACCGAGCTCATCGTATCTCGAACAAACCTCTTATTTAATATTTAGTTAGACACTATGTCCTGGCTTTGTTTAGAGTCTATTGCCTGTTATTATAAGTAACTAAGACGAGAAAAGTAAATAAAAATTGTGTTCTTACCTCTAAATCTGAATCAAGTCCTTCCAAGGAGGAGTGTAAATCAGATCTTGATATTATTGGATTTGGTTTTCGCGATAAGCTATTAACACCCATTAGTTTATGCGACCGCCCAAGCGTAGCACTGCCGCCTCCGATGATCTCTGGCTCTCGGAATGATAACTTTTTTCGTGGTCTTTCGCTGCCATCGTGCGAGTGGGCCTCCGGGCCACCCAGCCTCTCGGTAACAGGCAACACTAGACGAGACTGCACACACACATTGTCTGAAGATTCAAAATGTCTCTGCCAAAGTGGGGACGCTTCTCTTGGGAAGCTTTCATTTGGAAAATTATCGGGCTCTTTATCAAGCCGCTTCACTGCACCAACCGACAGTGGCCTCGGTTTTGCTCCAACTGCGTAATCCCGAGATGATCCTTCATCGATACGACTCCTGCGTTTAGATTTTCTAATTTCACTGAATTCTGGTTCGGAATGACTTATCTTCAATCCGTCATATTTTTTTCTGTCTTTAGAAACTTCCTTTGTTAATTTGGCACGCTGCTGGTCATTTTTCGGCTTCAAAGCTCCACTGATCGAGAACAATGTGCTTCTTGCTTTTAATAGCACTTCTGTGGGTAAGTTTTTTAGTAAATGATCGTTGCGCCTTTGTTTGCCATCCTTGTGCGAAGACATTTTGGTAAGCGCACGATTTTACATACATGTGAGCTGTAAACTGACGTGTATCGCGATAGTAAATAGTGCATGTGCCGAGCGCGCGCTTACGCACGGCTTCCCACGAAACAACTGAAGTAGCTGCGGCATGGTGCGAGCGTGGTCGTGCGTCGCGGCCGGCGGCGTCGCCTCAAACACTACAAATAAACACACGCGTACTTTCAAACCGCACAAAATTTCGAAGAATACTGATCACAGCATCGAGAGCGCAGCAGAAAGCGGAGCCGGATGGAACTCATGAATTCAAACGACCAAGTAACCGACAGATTTACGACTTCACGAACAAAAGTGAACTCCCAAGTTGACTGTAAATTGTATAAAATTAGCAAACGTAATTTATCTACTTCACGATCGAAAAATCTTTGAAAATAAATCCATTAGGGGCTGACATTTCTTTAGTTAGGTAGTCAGAACTTATTTTACTCAACTAAATCTTGTCGGTCATATAAACTTGGATCCCTGAGAGAAATCAATGACACGTTCCCTTTGAGAATTCTACGGCCTCAACTTTACTTCGGGGCGAGTTAAGGTTCAGTTACTTGATACAAATATGACGGGTGAGGTGAACTTCGCTATGTGAATTTGTGAGGACTATTGAGTAGTTACTAAGTGGCCAGATTCTTTTTCATATTTTGTTAAAGAATTAGGCTATACGCAAGTGTGATTAACAATCGTAAAGTTTATAAAGCAACTTTGGTCGTAATCCACGCGCCATAAAATCTTTCCCAATCAATTGGTTTAATTAAAAAGCTGCTGCAAACGACTTAATGCAAACATTTCTGTTACTTCTTGAATATTTATAGCTTTTGGTAACGAGTGATCGGTGACTGTAATTGATTATAAAAGTCGAATGCTTGCGAATAGAAGATTTATATTACCATAGAGCCCCGCCCGCGACTCCGTTCGTCTAAATCTTGGAAATAAATTGAATTTGAAATCAAAACAAACATGAATTACGTAAAGAGCAGTGCGGCGTGCGTTGTGGGTATGTTTTTATAGGTAGGGTTTTATAATGGTATGGTACCTATTACATTACTAATTAATAATACAATATTGTTAAATCAAAATCTCATAACTTTTTTGTAAACTGACAGCCTATCTATTATGAAGTTTTCTTTGTCATTAAAAGCGAACATTTAATAGCGAAAATTTTTCTATGTCTATGGTTTTTATTCTTTCGTCTTTGGAAAAGTGCTAATCTTGTTTGAAATGGGATATACCCTTTATAAAACAATTAATAACAAAATCTTTTGACGTGAAAAGGCATAGACAAAATGAAAAAACTGTTCAAGAGCGAGTCGGACTCGCGCACCGAGGAGGGTTCCGTACCATCATAATTATTGCACCATTGAACCACACTGCAGAGTAGAATAATAAAATTAGTATTGCAGTTTTAGGTCAGCGCCATTTCTTGACCGATAGTGGAACTAATGTTAACTTTTTTTAGAAATTTGATAATTTCTAAAGAAGTGTGCTAAATTGAGACATCGTTTTATTTTTTCTGTAATCTTTATATAAACTGCTGCTATCACATAGAATTATTTCAGATTTTTCTCTTTGCAAACTTCGGAGATAAGGGGGGGGGGGGGGACGGTATTTTTTTTACATTTTTCATCATAAGTCTAAAACTATGCAGTCTAGAAAAAAAAAATGATTGAAAACGTGCAAACGGCTTTCTTTCATATAATACCCCACACGCCCTGTAGCCCCACTTCAAATTTTTAAAACCCCTTTTCAGGCCCTGTTGTAAAAAAGATATTTATTTTGTTATTTATTTCTTATTTGCAAAATAGTTGGGCAAATGTCATCTTAAACTATTCCACATTTCAAGTTGATACCATTAGTAGTTCTCGAGATATCCAGCTGTGACAGACAGACAGACAGACTGAGTCACACCATAAGGGTTTCTTTTTTACCATTTTGGTACGGAACCCTAAAAAGGTATCTAAAAACTCAGCAGCTACAAAATGTGCGCGTCAGTTGTCTCCAAGTGGGAGCGAAACGTAACTTATTACGTTTTATGATATGACAAATGTCATCAGCATACGCGTTCTGACGGCGAGAGGCAATAACAGTTACGAATTTATCTGTCATCGTTCAACAGTTTAATTTAATACCCATCCTTACAAAGCTCGCATTCGGTTCGCGATTTCGTAGGGCCATTCTAGAAAGGCGGCGAGTGCTCTTTACTACTATTTTTTAACGTGCACTCGAAAAAGACAAACTTACCTGACCCTGTGACGGCGTCGCTGTTGTCTATGCAGTCGACGGGGTAAAGACCTACTCAAATCTGACCGGTATCCTGTACTGGTGATGGCGGTAATGATATCCTGATGGGTGTGCGGTAACGCGCTGTTCAAAGGTGTTCCGCAACAGCTGCGGTAATGCCATACAAAATACCGGTCGGGATATCGGTCGGGTATACCGCCACCGGTACAGGATACCGGTCAGAATACTTACGTAATAATAACACTTATTTCCAGTTTTGGCCATCGGGTTAGATAAGTAACTACCACAAAATAGAGAAACTCTCTCTATATTGTGATTCTACACAGACAACTAAGTACTGTTCATTTTTTCTGTCTCGCTCTTAAGAGCCATATGACGATCGACTGTGAGTTTTGGTTAAAATGGGGAATTTTGGTGTCGTCGATCTCAGAAACAAACATACATTAACAATTTTGACTTATTGAATAGTGCAGAATAGCTATTGGAATAGATCATAGCGGCCTCGCTTTTTGTAAATTTTGCTTAACTTTTTAATTAAACCCAAAATGGCAGAGAAAGATTTTCATAAAATGCGCGAGGGCACGTTTTTGGGCTCATGGATTGGACTACTGTTCTAAACAAATGAAATAAAAAAAATAGAGTGTTATTTCTTATATAGTAGAATAGATCATAGCGGCCTCGGAATTTTGAAATATCATTGAAATAAATTAGAAAAAAAATCTTATTCTAAACCAAAAAACTTCGAAAATCGCTTTGAGTTAACTGTGTATTTCTCCTATCTACGATAATATTGTTGAGCAAAATTTATACACAAATAATTGTTACTTCATAAGGAATAAAGATTTCATAATTTTTAAGCATGAATTTGTTATTTTAATTCAATAATAATGAGAAATCTTAACTGCAAAATTACTACAAAATGCGATGCACCGACCGGCAGTGTGACCATATGTGGCAGGATCCTGCCTTTTCGGCAGGTTTAGCCCTTTATTTTACTCACTGGCATATTTGTTTGACGTTTTAGAAATCTGGCAGTATTTGGCAGTTTATAGCAGTATAAGCTTTTTTTATTTGGAATTACATCCTTTAAAATGAGTAGGGTGCAGATTTATCAATAAACATGTCGCCTCTATTTTGCATGTTAAACAAGGCATTAAAAGAATATGGTGACTGCGTTTCATTCCAGCCAACTAAAGATATGATTAAAAATATGACAAAAGCGATGTATAAAGAAATTGATCAAGAAGAATACGAGACGAGGTTAATACGAATGTAGAGTTTTGTCAACGAAAGATGAGACTCGGTTGGATATGGAACTATTTTTGCGCCTTATTTTCAGGTTCAGTTTCTAATAACTTAACCTCTAAACGTTAATTTAACAAAGAAAGTGGCGCCTCCACTTCCGGTTTATCTTTCATTGACCTGCCTTTCTATTGCCTAATTTCAAAATCTATCGCAATCGCTTTCAAGATGTAACACATTGATGCTTCTTTTTGGCACTAATAAAAACTTACCAAAGAAATGCAGCAATGTCTCACATCCATCTATCAAATGAAAGCGATTGCAATAGATTTTTAAATTAGACAATTAGCCCCCAGACTCTATAACTATTTAAAATAAAAATAAAAAAAAATCATGTGACTATTTTAAATTTTAAAATTGTATTGGCATTATTTCGGCATTTTGTGTATAAAAGTTTGGCAGGATTTGTCAGTTTTTTTGCCTAAGCGGGGCAGGATCTATAATTTAAGGTTGGTCACACTGCCGACCGGCAGAATTCAGTACCGCGCGAGCGCTTCTCAGTGTTGGACGTGTGTCGAATTTTTGCGTCAGAGGCACGTTCTGAAGACGACTGCGGTTGTTTCTTATTTCGCTCTTGTGTTAGGATTCGGAACGACCGAAGATCTTTTAATTAGCAAAACTTGTTTTCCATTTGGAATACGAATAATTTAAACTTTCCTATATTCTAAATCAAATAAAATGTTTTTTTGAGGATCAACCATGAACTTTTAGAAACAAAACACAAAAACATAGATCAAGGATTTGAACGCGCCTCAGTACTAGTCTGTAGTATAGTGCGACTATAAGATTTGATCATCTAAGCACAGTACAGGCACAGCCGAGAGATAGTCTTCATACAGTCGGCCATCGGAGGCGTCTAGACAGAGCAATCGTACGGGGTGGTGCGGTATAGAAGGGGGGGTGGGAGGGCTTGAGAGCCCATACTTTGGCAATGTATGCATCTCGGGCCCTATCCCGTCAGGGCTTGCGCTTCTGATTGGGTTATACTATATTATATTGAAAGTAGTATTTGCAATTTTTTGATGTGGGTGTCATGAAAAAGTGTTTTTGGCACGATTTTGATATTAGATTTGGAATTCAAAATGGCGGCCGCACATTGATGTATTTGTTGATATTTGTGTATTTTTGTTTGATTATTGGAACGATTTCGATGAAACTCGGTTTTTGCTACTATTTTGACAATAAAACAGCAACGCGATGTTAAAAAAGTAAAAAATTCAAGATGGCAGCCAATTTTTTTGTTTGCGGGCCGATTTCGATGAAACTCGGTTTTTGCTACTGTTTTGACAAGAAAACAGCAACGCAATGTTAAAAATGTAAAAAATTCAAGATGGCGGCCAACTATTTTGTTTGCAAGCCGATTTCGATGAAACTCGGTTTTTGGTAGTATTTTGGCAAGAAAACAGCAACGTAATGTTAAAAATGTAAAAAATTCAAGATGGTGGCCAACTTTTTTGTTTGCCGGCCGATTTCGATGAAACTCGGTTTTTGCTAGTATTTTGGCAAGAAAACAGCAACGCAATGTTAAAAATGTAAAAAATTCAAGATGGCGGCCAACTTTTTTGTTTGCGGGCCGATTTCGATGAAATTCGGTTTTTGCTACTGTTTTGACAAGGAAACAGCAACGTAATGTTAAAAATGTAAAAAATTCAAGATGGCGGCCAACTTTTTTGTTTGCGGGCCGATTTCGATGAAACTCGGTTTTTGCTACTGTTTTGACAAGGAAACAGCAATGCTATGTTAAAAATGTAAAAAATTCAAGATGGCGGCCAACTATTTTGTTTGCAGGCCGATTTCGATGAAACTCGGTTTTTGGTAGTATTTTGGCAAGAAAACAGCAACGCAATGTTAAAAATGTAAAAAATTCAAGATGGTGGCCAACTTTTTTGTTTGCCGGCCGATTTCGATGAAACTCGGTTTTTAGTAGTATTTTGGCAAGAAAACAGCAACGCAATGTTAAAAAATGTAAAAAATTCAAGATGGCGGCCAACTATTTTGTTTGCAGGCCGATTTCGATGAAACTCGGTTTTTGGTAGTATTTTGGCAAGAAAACAGCAACGTAATGTTAAAATTGTTAAAAATTCAAGATGGTGGCCAACTTTTTTGTTTGCCGGCCGATTTCGATGAAACTCGGTTTTTGCTAGTATTTTGGCAAGAAAACAGCAACGCAATGTTAAAAATGTAAAAAATTCAAGATGGTTGCCAACTTTTTTGTTTGCCGGCCGATTTCGATGAAACTCGGTTTTTAGTAGTATTTTGGCAAGAAAACAGCAACGCAATGTTAAAAAATGTAAAAAATTCAAGATGGCGGCCAACTTTTTTGTTTGCGGGCCGATTTCGATGAAACTCGGTTTTTGCTACTGTTTTGACAAGGAAACAGCAATGCAATGTTAAAAATGTAAAAACTTCAAGATGGCGGCCAACTATTTTGTTTGCAGGCCGATTTCGATGAAACTCGGTTTTTGGTAGTATTTTGGCAAGAAAACAGCAACGTAATGTTAGAAATGTTAAAAATTCAAGATGGTGGCCAACTTTTTTGTTTGCCGGCCGATTTCGATGAAACTCGGTTTTTGGTAGTATTTTGGCAAGAAAACAGCAACGCAATGTTAAAAATGTAAAAAATTCAAGATGGCGGCCAACTTTCTTGTTTGCCGGCCAATTTCGATGAAACTCGGTTTTTGGTAGTATTTTGCCAAGAAAACAGCAACGCAATGTTAAAAATGTAAAAAAGTAAAAAATTTAAGATGGTGGCCAACTATTTTGTTAGTAGGCTGATTTCGATAAAACTCGTGGTCGAGTGGCTTGTGTACAAGTTTTCTAGGTGTTGTCATCTCTGAGGACCAGGTTTCAATTGCCAGCTGAGCCAAAACGATATTTTCTGTATTCTTTCATGTCTGGGTGTTTGTAGTGCCACCGTTGTCTCCCATTTCCATAACACAAGTGCTTCAGCTGCTTACTTGGAATGGAATTGGAGCAATGTTTAATCTGATGTATAAATTTAATTTTGTTACTTAAAATGTAACTGTAAAAATGTACTCATATTTCTTTTATTAAATGTAATTTTCATTCGTAAAACTGTAAATGTAACTATGAACATTAAAAAATTTAAATTAAAAAAACATTTATGTAAAACAACGAATGTAACTTTCATTGAATTCATTCACATTCAGTTCCTTCCATCTTCCTTTTAATGCAGTTTCTTGCTTGCTTGCTTGCTTGCAGCTTGATCTCGATCGTTTAAATATAGATAATAGGTATGTTTGTCTGAGATCATATATTTTCTGAGCGTAAATAATTGTGAGAAGTTTCATTTATTTAGTTGTAAAATTCTAGTATAAAAGTCTAGTCTAGCTAGGTACTTAATTTTTACTTGAAACTGAATTTAGTGAAAATTTTAAACAAAAAGTCATCATGAGTAATGATAGTACGAAATTTAGTGACTGGGCCACACCCGGTATATATAAAAGCAGAAGGAAATTATACAAACTTTATGCAGAGAAAGCTACTTACTGTGATCCTAACTTCATTGAATTTGTCAAGAAGTATTCACAAACATTCAGAGAAGTTTGTATTCTAGCAAAGTCGAAGTACTTTTCAAATAAAATTAAATCAGCCGATAATAAAATTAAGGCTACTTGGAACATTATTAACAATGAAACGGGCAAATCAAAATCCAATATAAATTCCTTCTGTTTAAAAATTGGTGATCAAACTATTGAATCTGACCATAAGGTCGCTAAAGTCTTTGAAGATTTATTTGCTCGAATACCAATAGAAACTACCAATACTCTTAGTGCTTGTCCCAACATCGCTGTCTCCCTCCTAGAGTCTAGTGTTGATAAGTGCAAGGAAACCTTTTTCTTTAAATATATAAATAGTGAAGATATTATTAAAGCTTTTAAAACAATTAATGTCAAAAAAACAGAAGATCTTTGGGGCATACCAACAAGCATTATTAAATCAATAATTGATATTCATCATCATCATATCAGCCGCACGACACCCACTGCTGGGTATAGTATACTGCTGGGTATACTAGCCCCTTACTTGGCTTTTATTTTTAACAAATGTATTGATGAAGGGGTTTTTCCTGATCTAATGAAAAATAGTAAATTGATTCCTCTTTTTAAATCTGGGGATAAAAGTGACCCAGCTAACTTTAGGCCAATATCTATACTACCAGCACTTAGCAAAATATTTGAAAAAATTATATATTCCCAATTATTAGATTATTTCACATCCAATAACATTCTTCATAAAAATCAGTTTGGATTTTCCAAGGGTAAAAATACTACTGATGCTGGAATTGCACTTCTCAAACATATTCTTGACACTTGGGAAGAAAAGCAAGATGTAATTGGCATTTTGTGTAACCTTTCTAAGGCATTCGATTGCGTTGATCACCATACACTATTAAAGAAGCTAGAACATTATGGTGTCTCTGATAAATCAGTTAGCCTTATGAAATCATATTTGTACAATAGAACTCAGAAAGTAGCGATTAATAGAACTGAATCTATTACCACTATGGGTGTGCCGCAGGGATCAATATTGGGCCCATTGCTGTTTCTAATTTATATAAATGACCTTCCCAACTACGCGAATAATTTATGTGAGACAGTACTATTTGCGGATGATACTTCTTTAGTTTTCAAAGTAAACAGAGGTAATAACTGTTCGGACGAAGTAAATAGTGCCCTCTCTAAAGTTTCACACTGGTTTAATAGCAATAATTTAGCACGTAACCCCAAAAAAACTAAATGTGTAAAATTTTCATTACCTAATGTTGAGCAGGCAAAATTAAATATTAATTTAAATAACGATGAAGTCGAGTTTATTGAGAGTACAAAATTTCTAGGTATTACACTAGATTCTCAACTGCAATGGGATCCACATATTGAAGCCTTGTCAAGTAGACTTAGTTCAGCGGCATTCGCTGTTAAGAAAATAAGGCTTTTAACTGATATTGAAACGGCAAGGTTAGTATATTTTAGTTATTTTCACAGTGTAATGTCCTATGGACTGCTATTGTGGGGCTCAGCTGCCAGTATTGAAAATATTTTTGTAATCCAAAAAAGAGCTGTTCGCGCCATATACAATCTTCGGCGAAGAGATAGCTTGAGAGAATTGTTTAAAGAAATAAATGTCTTAACTTTGGCAGCCCAATATATATATGAAAATTTAGTTTATGTAAGGAAACACTATGATTCATTTCCTAAAAACAGAAATATTCACCAGTTTAATACAAGAAATAAATATAAACTTTTTAAGAAATAAAGATAATTTAGGCTTGCAAAAACTAGAGGTTCATTTATGGGGAAAGGCATAGCCTTTATTAATAAAGTTCCGCAACAAGTGATTGATCTTCCTTTGCATGAATTTAAAAACCATGTTAAAAAAACGCTCATGAGTAAAGGTTATTAATATAAAGTAGATGAGTATCTTAAAGATCAAAATGCGTGGAAATGATGTAACACATAACTTGCTACTATAAGTACTTTGTTGAATTAATAATGTAATAAGTCTATGTTGTTGCCAATAATCCTGTCACTCTGTTGTAATTATTTGGTAACGATATATTCAAGTTTGTAAATATCGTTACTTATGGCTGTTACAGCTGATAAGTTTATTCTTGTCAGCTAAAAAAATCTGGAACGGGTGGTAGGAAAATATAGATGATTCAAAAGTACTTAATTATTATATTTATTTGAATAAGGCTTATTTGACTTTGACTTTCGACTTGTAACAACGTTACTTATTTTCTACTTTTCTCAGCCAGACTAAATAAAAAAAATATAAGCCAGACTAAAATAATATTCCAGTTTAAATAATTTTTCCTGTTTTTGTGATTAAAATTTATAAATATAGATTTTACCAAAAACCGAGTTTCATCGAAATCGGCCCGCAAACAAAAAAGGTGGCCGCCATCTTGAATTTTTTACATTTTTAACATTGCGTTGCTGTTTCTTGCCAAAATACTACCAAAAACCGAGTTTCATCAAAATCGGCCCACAAACAAAAAAGTAGGCCACCATCTTTAATATTTTTTTTGACATTGCGTTGCTGTTTTTTTGCCAAAATACTACAAAAAACCGAGTTTCATCGAAATCGGCCTGCAAACAAAAAAGTTGGCCGCCATCTTGAATTTTTTACTTTTTTAACATTGCGTTGCTGTTTTTTTGTCAAAATACTACCAAAAACCGAGTTTCATCGGAATCGGCCCGCATACAAAACCTTCATCTCACCTGATGTTAAATGACGATAAGGCCGAAGGTGGAAGCGCACTACACCCGGAATACTGGCTATCTTACCTCTAAAAGCCGGAACACAATAATTTTTAAATTGTTATTATGGCGTCAGACTTAGGTAAGATGGTGGTAGCTAGCCAGGCGGACTTGAAATAAGCCCTACTACCAACCAAACCGAGTACAAATTGTACCCCCCCTGGGAATCGAACCCGGGACCTCTGCGTCTTACACGGGTTTTTTCTGTGATCTCGGAAATAGCTCTAACGATTTCGCAGAAATTTGGTATATGGGGGTTTTCAGGGGTAAATAATTTGATCTAGATTAGTCTTATGTTTGGAAAAACGCCTGTTTTCGAGTTTTCATGCTTTTTTCATGCGTTTTTCTTTCGACGCAGAATATGGTCGCTAATTTCGTCCTACCGGCCAAAGTCCGTCTGGTCAAGCGGGTTAAGATGGGGGCGGCAAAAAACGAGTGTACCGGGTTTGAATCCCGCTCGATGACTTTGTTTTGTTTTTTTTATACACGCAGAAATTTTAATCATTTGGTTCCCGCTGTGTGGTGGTTGCACTCATGATTACAAACAACTTTTACTATGGGGCCAACTCTCCTGCTCGCAAAAAAATCAGCTGTTTCATACAAAAGTGCAGTACCTACTCGACCTTAATGTATGGAACAGCTGTTTTTTTTTTGCGCTTGCAGGGAGAAAATGAATTCTTATGAAACATACGCTAAATATTTTGTAATATACTCTTTTCTTACATCATGGAGGCAATTTTGAAAATGTCAACATTAAGTATTTTTTTGGATTTTTTTTAATCCCTATTCTATGAGTGAGTATTTTTCAAAAGTTACTAGTAATAGGTAATCGCAAAGTGTCATACATCGGAACATTAAAAGGCGGAAGAGGGAAGGTCACCCTTTTTCCCACCCGGCTCCAGGTGACAGGTTTGTGGTTTTAGCACCGAATAGGTACATTTACAAAAGAGGGCCGAAAGAGGTGGTCTGGCCCTGACCCATGGGTCGCCAAACTTTTACAAACCCTAGAGCATGCTCTAAGCTATAGCTTTAATCTAAAACGAAAAACTTCCTTTGCTAGATAAAAAACTAGGGAATAAAATAATTTTTATTTTTAACAAATATAATCATCTGTCTCATTTATGGTATCATCTTCCTATAATCTGTTTCTTCACATACAGATCCATGGCACTCTGAAAATGTGCGGCATAGCGATAGCAAATTACTCCATAGAAGTACTAAAACATATAACTTTGGGCAAAGTATCAAAATCGCTTGGTCGTAGTTTCAACACAGTATCGTGAACTCGTGAGTTGTCGTTAACGCTTCAGTATGTTTTACTAGTCTGTGAATATACGCAGAGCGCAGATTTGTCATATGGCTCTGTGAGATAGATTGATGAACAATTTACTCTTACTTGGTTAAACCGTCTGGTTGGCGGACGACCTCGGGCTCTCTTACGTTCTTTTCCACCATCCACGACCTGCTTTTCGAGACTCTCATCTCCTCTTCGCATTATGTAGCTGAGATAAGCATTATTAAAGTGTTGTGTATGAGAGTACACGATGTAAACAGATAGCGGATAGCCGAGTCTTGACATTTAATTGTGCTAGGATAGATACTTGTGCGTTTGGCCGTCCGGAGTATCCCAAGCATTAGCCTCCAACACCACATTTCGAATGCATCTACTTTAAGTCTCTCTGGCTAGTACGGTCCATGTTTCCACTCCGTACATAAAAATGGGAAAGGGCTCTCACTAAGCGCGTTTTAGTGCGAAAACCTAGGCTACGGGTTTTCCAGTTAACTTGTGTGACGCGCGCGTCATCGCGTCTTTGGCCATAGCAATGCGGCGCTTGATCTCTGGAACACTGGATGCTCATTTTCATTGGACCCTATTCTTGATAAGCGTCGAGCGCTCTTTAGTACTCATTTTCATTGAATGGCTATGGCTATAGAATGAAAATGAGTAGTAAATAACGCTACCTTTCTTTTGATTTAATTTAAAAATGAAATAGAATTTAGGTACTTATCTGTCCGGCACGTGATCTGATCATCTCTTGTGTTTGCGCCTTTTTGTGAAATTGCGTGTTTCCGCGAGGTGCTAAGGATTCCGCGATGAAACAAGCTTCAAGGAAGTGACAGTCTAAGAAAGCAGTTACTTTGGATGTGATGTTTTAAATCTCAGAAAAAGGAGGTTCTCAGTTTGACCTGTATGTATGTATGTTTGTCCGCGATTATCTCGCGTTTGGCTGAACCGATTTTGATGCGGTTTGCAGAAAAGTATTAGTTACACTTAGGAGAAGGTTTTAGTATTTTAACCGACTTCGAAAAAAAAGAAGGTTTTGAGTTTGACTCGTATTATGTAGGTATGTTTGTCCGCGATTATCTCGCGTTTGGCTGAACCGATTTTGATAAAGTTTTCAGAAAAGTATTTTTTACACTTAGGAAAAGATTTCAGTGTTTTAACCGACTTCAAAAAAGAAGGTTCTGAGTTTGACTCCTTTGTATGTATGTTCGTCCGCGATTATCTAGCGTTTAGCTGAACCAATTTTGATGCGGTTTTCAGAAAAGTATTTGTTACACTTAGGACAAGGTTTTGGTATTTTAACCGACTTCAAAAAAGGAGGATCTCTTCTCAATTTGACCCGTATGCATGGTTGTCCGCGATTATCTCACGTTTGGCCAAACCGATTTTTCCATCTACCTACCTAAGTAATATATCTAATACAGAAAGTACTTACACTAAAAAGGGAAAATAAAAAAATTGTTTTAAAAAACAAAAAACCGACGTCAAAACCCCACTCTACCCCTAAAAACCAATAAATAATATTGAAATGACTAGGTACGCATTATCATTGTAATAAAACACGTCTATTGAAGTCAGGGCTGTTAGAATAAAAAAAACGTTGTCCTCCAGCCACACCCGACTTCAATAGACATGTTTTATTACAATGATAATGCGTATCTAGTGATTTCAATATTACGAGTATTTATTGCTTTTTAAAGGTAGAGTGGGTTTTTGAAGTCGTTTTTTTGTTTTTTAAAACTTTATTTTTTATTTTTTTGGAATAAATAAATGAGTAAGTCCTTAACTAAGCCAAACAAATATTTATTATTATCAAATTATTCATAGTTCACAATATTTTGGTATAAAATATGAAAACAGTTGTATTTTACCACTTAAAATTATAATTTTAAAATAGGTTGGCTGTATGCTCACTCACCCCTTTGATTGCAAAATATTCTTGCATTGGACGTGTGAAAAAAAACCTACGCGCCTTTTCCTATAAATTTCATATTTTGTTTTTGTCGTATTTGTGTTCTTCAGCAATTTCGTGACTTTACTTTTGCGATATTGTATTTTATGACTGTGTGTGGAAACAATGTTCTTTCCTTGAGGATACTGTAATGTAACGTTACGTCGTCGGGTCGGGCGGGATACCGGAGAACACAAAAGATCTTTACCTACATCCATGCCACAGAATAGATATAAGTACTATCCCCATGCATTAAATCTATGCATTAAATTAAATTAATGCATTTCGAAAAATGATCAAAATTAGAAGCACCATCTAGCTCCTAATAACTCAGGTAGGTACGTAGGCTTTGAAAACTTCATGGCGACATTTTATTTTTGTACAATTTGAGCCACTTTTTATCGCGAGGTCTACAGCTCACGGATCCACTAGTAGCATTAGTAGTTCTCGTGATATCCAGCTGTGACAGACAGACAGACAGACTGAGTCACACCATAAGGGTTCCTTTTTTACCATTTTGGTACGGAACCCTAAAAATACTAAATATTATACTAGAAAAAATGCGACTCGCACCAGATCAATAAATTTGAAAAACTGGGCTACCGAGTCACTAACCGAGTACTACCGAGTGACTCGGTAGCTCAGCGGTCACAGCATTGATTGGACCGGATTAATTTTATGACAAATGACTTTAGGACAATCGAAATGTCGCTTCGACAAGTTCCGCCCCACACTAGACAGCTCTCATCGACCAACGACAATGCGCCCCACGCACTCGAATTGGTTTTGAGATTGGTCTGATTCCGGTTATTCCGTCTAGGTGAGAGGGTGTCTATGTGTGCGTTGCTCAAGCTAATACTAACTTTTGTCCTCTCTCTATTATGTGCTAGTGGTATAAAAATATTCTGTCATTTTCTTTTCTGGGCCGAAAAGTCGGGAAATGCAAAAGTAAAACTCCAAAAATAAACACAACCACGTAAAAATTTAATTTGAAAGTGTTTATTTCTAGGTCACTAATAAAAAGGTAGCTTTTATTAGTGAAGGAACTGAAAATTAAAATCTGTAAAAAGTCAGACCTAAAAAGGATTTATTGTTGGTAAAGAAACAATGCCCAAAACATTTGATAAAATGCGGCAGCAATGGTTTTTAATTAAATAAGCTACTTGTTCGACAAATGCCGATGACGTCGGAGCTCGTTAAATTCCATAGACTTTGCAAAGTTTTATGAAATCTTTGTTTCCATGACTCTTTCCGTTGCGTAGCCTTAGCTCTGTGAATTTTGTTTTGTTTAATGGCAAAAGTTTTGAGGCTCCGAGTCTTTATTGCTTACAATTACCCAACAAAAATATCGAGGCAAAATTTCATTTTCTTTTTCATATGCTTGAAGTATTTTGGGTCATTCACAGCTTGCCCCTTAAAAAATTTTAAATAGACAATTATTTTCCAAGAAAAGTTTTTAATGAAAAAGCTCACTCGTAAATTAATGACGGGCAACATTTTTTCATTCATCCAAATACACAAAAAGCATATAGACTAGATGCGTAGGGGACACGTTGGCACTTTATTAAAAATCTATTATTAAATGCTTCTGTTTGTTATTCTTAGAATGTGACGTATTTGAAACCATAATATTTATTCAGTATCTGCGTGATGATAATAAAGTGCAGATCAAAGAAAATTGTGACTCTAATGTATTAGCCGAACACAAATATCTTACGGCTCTGTGAATCGTGCAAAAAATATAACTGTGACAATAACTAGTCCTTAGGTGACAATAACGTCCTTAGGAAATGTAAATGAGAAAAAATTAGGAGAAAACTTTAAATGAGTTAGGAGAAAACGTTATAACAGCGTCAGTAACATAATTGTAGAAATATATTTTGGTCTATGTCTTATACACTTTACTACTTAACTGAAATCGGCAATTTATTTTTCGGTCACACATACCGAATAGTCGTGGCGAGTGTCTATTCGCTATGTGTGACCGAGGCTTTATGCTCTGAAATATGATAATTACATTTGAAATAAAACCGGTCAAGAGCGAGTTTGGACTCGCGCACCGAGGGTTCCATTACCGTCATAATAAATACACTGCAGAGTAGAATAATAAAATTATTACTGCAGTTTTAGGTCAGTCTGTTGTTAAAAAGTTTTTTTTTATTTCTTTCTTATTTGCAAAATAGTTGGGCCAAATGTCATCTTAAACTATTCCAAATTTCAAGTTGATACCATTAGTAGTTCTCGAGATATCCAGCTGTGACAGACAGACAGGGTCACACCATAAGTGTTCCTTTTTTACCATTTTGGTACGGAACCCTAAAAATAACGCGGGAGGTTCCACATTTACGTAATAAGTGGTCTGGTTTATAACGTTCTAAATTTGAAACTCATTGCGGAAATGAATTTCAATATACGAAAACATGAGTAACGTAACGTAAGTACTAAAGTGATAAGCAACTTTAGTTGCTGACCGTACTACTGGTCTGGAGGGTATTTACGATAAATCAGTCGATGGAGGTTACGCCATATGGGTATAAAACTGAATGGGTTGTAAACTTACGATAAAAACTTCAAAAGTTACCTGTGAACTCTAAAGTTACTGTACAAGGTGCAAAATCAGCTGACGCGGTTGCTATAACACATATTTATGCAAATTTTGGCGCTTACGATGTTCTTCCTGAAAAGGATCGAAAGAATTAGACATTCTAATGGGAATTGGAATTACCAGATGAAGTCGCGGACGGTAGCTTGTATGGATTATTTTTGCAAGAAGCAAGTAATAAAAACTAGTGCAGATAGTTCGTTGCCGTTTGCAAATAATTATGTTTGTTTACAGAGCTTAAATCAAACTCGGTTTATAAACTGTTTATTTTGTACAAACTACAAATTAATTGAGAAAACATTTGTTTTCGATGTAAAGTCAAATTGCAAATTATTGGCTGATGGCCATCGATTAGGATCGAACTAAATTGGTTATTGTATTAATCCTACTAATATTATACTCGTAAATGTGAAAGTTTGTGGGTTTGGATGTTTGGATGTTTGTTCCTCAATCACGCAAAAACTACTGAACGGATTTTGTTGAAATTTGGCACACAGATAGTAGATAGCCTAGATTAAAACATAGAATACTTTTTATCCCGATATTCCCACGGGAACGGGAACCACGCGGGTGAAACCGCGGGCGGCCGCTAGTAGTTATTATAACGATTTGAAGCAATGATAGCACATGGGTATTTTTAGGATTCCGTACCCAAAGGGTAAAAACGGGACCCTATTACTAAGACTCCGCTGTCCGTCTGTCTGTCTGTCTGTCACCAGGCTGTATCACCAGGCTGTATCTCATGAACCATGATAGCTAGAAAGTAGAAATTTTCACAGATGATCTATTTTTGTTGCCGCTCTAACAACAAATACTAAAAACAGAATAAAATTAATATTTAAGGGGGGCTCCCATACAACAAACGTAATTTTTTTGCCGTTTTTTGGTACGGAACCCTTCGTGCGCGACTCCGACTCGCACTTGGCCGGTTTTTTTTTAAAACAGCACTTGTAATTTTGTAAGTAGGTACCATGGGCAACAGCGTCGCTTAACCACTGCTAAGGTTAAAATCGCTTGCACGCCGTGCCGTCACGACCATACGTTTAGTTCGTGCAGGGGCGATACGCGCGCACGCGAATTTTGTTGAAAACTGGTTAAGCGACGCTGTTGCCCATAGTACATATTTAATAATTTCTGGCCCCCTACAATGACTGTCAAAAGTAATATTGAAGCGATGTTGTGATTTTGAAGGCACTATACGCGATGTATAGCTGTGTCTCTATAACAACATCACTATGAGGTTACTATAAGAGCTCAGAGTAAGGCCCTTGATATTGTGTTGTTCTTCCTGCCACGAGCATTGAAGATTTTATTATATCTTTAGGCGGTACAAATAGCTTGGATTTTCTATTATTTATTATCACTGTTTTGAAAATTTTTACCTGCTAGATATAAGAGATACACTGGTCATGCTGGAAAGAATGCTCCCTAACACGGCCACGTAGACTTCTTTGTTGTTCTTGCATTACAAAACGACATAAAATAGCTTAGAATATTTACTATTATTTATTATATAGGAATTTCCTACTTTATGGATCATAAAGATACGAAGGTCGTGCTAGAAAGAATCACTTTGTAGCACGACCAAGCTTAAACTATGATTTATTCTGATATTTCAAAATGGTATAAAATAATTTAGATTATTTACTGTTCTTTACGTCCATTTTGGAAATTCTTACTTTCAAGATCATAGAACACGATACGAAAGTGATTCCTTCCAGCACGTCCTTCGTATCTCTATGAACTTGATAGTACAAAATTCCAAAATGGACGTAGAAAATAGTAAATATTCTAAGTTATTTTATACCGTTTTGAAATCCCTGAATTAATAATAGTTTAAGCTTGGTCGTACTACAAAGTGATTTTTTTCCCGCACGACCTTCGTATCTCTGAGAGCCTTATGGTAGGAAATTAGGAATATCCTACCATAAGGATCTCAGAGAGTAGGTGTAAAAAATTGTAAATTTTCTAAGGTGTAAAAATAGTAATTTTATGCTGTTTTGAAAGGCAAGAATAACACGGAAGTCTACGTGGTCGTGTTAGGGAACATTCTTTCCAGCACGACGAGCGTATCTCATAACTACACACACACACACACACACACACACACACACACACACACACACACACACACACACACACACACACACACACACACACACACACACACACACACACACACACACTCACACTCACACTCACACTCACACTCACACTAATTTTCATTTGCATTCTATAAGAATGATTGTTTCACATAATAGTAACCTTTTAGATTCAGTTTTATTTTGTGTTTAACTGTTACATTTCTTTAAGTTCGAGGCGGGCGCTAGTAGCTGCGACACAGACAAATAAATATTTTTTGAATTTTTTGAATTTTGAATTTTTTTTTGAACTTAGATCTAGAAGGTAAAAATTTTCAAAACAGGGGTAGTAAATAGTAGAAAATCCGAGCTATTTTTACCGCCTAAAGATACGAGAAGATCATCGATGGCCGTGGTAGAAAGTACAACGCCTGATATTCACTTAGTCAAGCTTACGCGCTCACTAGACATGAATTAAAACACTTTTTAACGGATACTAGCGCGGTTTTATTGAAAGTACTTTGGTAATTAGTTGGTGTTTGGTTTGATTTTTTTCCCGACGTTTCGGTGCATTAAACAAAAAAAAAATGGTTTTAAATCCTTATGATAATCCCTTTCATTTGACACCCATATTGCAGTATTCAAAGAAAAAAAATTTTTTTTCACTTCCTGTAATGGCACCTACATCTGCCATGTTGTTTTTTTAACGCCACTTACCTAAGAACACTTGGGCTAACAAGACAAATCTAACGATATGTTATATACATAGAAATCAGTTTAGCCGTGTGAAAGATATGAGGTAATAAAGAATATTACATACAAACAACAAACAAACAAGATACGCGCGAAAAACATAACCTCTCCTTGCAGTCGGGTAAAAAGAGAGAATTTACTGAAACTACCACCATTTCTGAGATAGGTAATACGAAACTTTTGCTCTTGCTCCTGCAATACAAACTTAAGTAATGGTATAATGCGTTTCAATCTGGTGGGTGTGAAGTTAGCCACTAAACGCGTACTTAATATTGTGAAATTGTGTTCTGCGCGATGTTTCGTGCGGTGTTCTGAGCCGCCCCAATAAGATTGAAAAAGAAATATAATTCTTCACACGTAACTGCAGGCCTAATATAAATAAATGGTTTAAATAAGTATGTATTTTGCATAGAAATAGAATGTCAAAGAACAACAAAGTCAATAAACAGGTGATCCGAAAACGAATGCATACATTTTATATGGGATACATAAAATATGACTTAGATTCATAAAATATGACTATATATGGCAAAGGAAATTAATAAACTATGTTCCATACTGTTTTCTTCGTCGATAAACGAATAAATGAAGCGAAATTTGGTTTTAAAGAAATGTGTGGCAATATCTTATTTACCTGTGAAAAGTGTGATTACTTGGCACATGTCACTTGCTCCTTTGTCTCTTTTTTACATAGACCATGTCCGTATGATGTTAACTTCTCTTTTCCACTCTTTGTTGGTCTTCTTGAGCGCAGCGAAATTTTATATATTGTCTATTCGCCTAATATTATTTAGACATAAAAATCAAAAACAATAAGAATAAATATTTTAACGCACTTATTTATTTTCATGCAAAAGGGGTAGGTATTGTATTAAAATGCCAAAAACTCATAACACATACGATCTAAATATCGACTCATAAAACACCTATTTTTAAAATACCGAAAATCCTTAATGTCGATATCCAATAGACCGAAACTTATGACTGATGATAGTTCGAAACCCTGAAAGTTAAAATGCCTATAGTTAAAAATCCCGAAAGTCTGTTTAGGTCTATTAGGTGCGACGACGAGCGAGCGTAGCGAGCGAGGAGGAGGTAAGGTTCCATTGCGACCAACAAGGCACGAGCCGAGCGAGCGAAGCGAGCGTGCCGCGGCAGCGGCCGGCGAAGTGCCAGAACCGACCTGCTGGCATGTAACCCTCAATTAACCACGTGCCGGACTACAGCTGCGCCACAAAAAAAAGTTGGAAATCTGACTTTTTGACTATGCCATGATGAAGTCTATAGTTTGTCGGAGTTTGTCGCCAAAAACCAGAGTTTGTCGGTCTTCCGTTTAGGAGATACATGTGGCTCAGCTGTAGAGACGTCTCTACAGCTGCGCCACACAGATCTCGAAAACGGAAGGTCGTAGCGAAAATCTGATTACTTGTATGTATAGCCGTTAGTTTGTCGGAGTTTGTCGCACAAAAACCAGAGTTTGTCGGTCTTGCGTTTAGGAGATACGTGTGGCGCAGCTGTAGGAGACGTCTCTACAGCTGAGCCACACAGATCTCGAAAACGGAAGGTCGTAACAGAAATATGATTACTCGTGTGTGTAGCCGGTAGTTTGTCGGAGTTTGTCACCAAGAACCAGAGTTTGTCGGTCTTGCGTTTAGGAGATATGTGAGGATACGCTGTGGAGACCTTTCTACCTGGATCTTGAGAACGGAAGGTCGTAGCAAAAATCTGATAACTCGAGTGTGTAGCCATTAGTTTGTCGGAGTTTGTCACCAAAAATCAGAGTTTGTCAATCTTACGTTTAGAAGATATGTGGGGATATGCTATAGAGATATTTTTACCTGGATCTCGAGAACGGAAGGTCGTAGCGAAAATTTCACATGTCTCCTAAACGCAAGACCGACAAACTCTGATATTTGGCGACAAACTCGGTCGAACTACCGACTATAGATATGACTAATCGGATTATCGCTACGACCTTCCGTTCTCAAGATCCAGGTAGAAAGGTCTCCACAGCGTATCCTCACATATCTCCTAAACGCAAGACCGACAAACTCTGGTTCTTGGTGACAAACTCCGACAAACTACCGGCTACACACACAAGTAATCAGATTTCTGTTACGACCTTCCGTTTTCGAGATCTGTGTGGCTCAGCTGTAGAGACGTCTCTACAGCTGCGCCACACGTATCTCCTAAACGCAAGACCGACAAACTCTGGTTTTTGTGCGACAAACTCCGACAAACTAACGGCTATACATACAAGTAATCAGATTTTCGCTACGACCTTCCGTTTTCGAGATCTGTGTGGCGCAGCTGTAGAGACGTCTCTACAGCTGAGCCACATGTATCTCCTAAACGGAAGACCGACAAACTCTGGTTTTTGGCGACAAACTCCGACAAACTATAGACTTCACCATGGCATAGTCAAAAAGTCAGATTTCGAACTTTTTTTTTGTGGCGCAGCTGTAGTCCGGCACGTCAATTAACCTTCGGTTTTTTAAGTATTTTAGGTAAAATGTTCTTTCGTGATTTTAAACGTCGTGATTTTTTTGTTTATAAATGTTTTTGTATATAATTTTGTTTATAAATAATATGCGTAAATAACATTATGCGTGTTTAAATTTTTGCTAAAGAATATTATGCTTAAACAGTATTATGCTTAAAGTAGTTATGCTTAAAAAAATTATGCATAAGCTGTTATGACTAAATAATATTATGCGTAAACATAATTCAGCCAAAATATATTATGCTATGACATATTATGCATTAAAATTTTATGCAAATACATAGGGAACCTTTTTTTTCACTCGTTACGGGTTACGTAGCGTTCATTGGTTTCGTAGGCGTCCAAAGGGATTTTTTTAACACTACCCTGGAATATCTGAGATCACCAGACTCGTATAGCAACTGGTTAACGGTTTTTGCAACACTATGTTGTGATGTGATGACTAATTGAAGTGTATGTCTTATAAAATTTTATTTATACAATGCATTTTCACTATTTACAAAGAGGAAATAGTTATAAAAAATTCAAGTCAAAATATCTTTGCTCAAACAAACTTACAGTAGTCAAGTAGATCGATATTTGTTACGAGTAATCGTAGGTACCTATTCTCGTTTGTCATTTCAAATGATATCGGAACATTTCCGACACATTTCCCGCGGAATATTCAACAGTAACCTTTTGAGTAATTCAAACGGAGACAACAAAATTGATGGAGAAGCTTTCAGGGGTTTGAATGATTTATTTCGATTAAAAGCCTTCGTTGCGGCGCACTACTAACTTGTACAACTAAATTAATTTATTTACGTAAAGTTTATATCAACTTTTGTTATAAAGTTACTTAGCGACAAGGACGACAACTTTATATCCAATTTCCTTTTTCAGACATCATCACAATATCAATATATTTTCATATGATGATGTAAAAAAGGGGGCTAGGCATAAAATCTATATATGAGCCTGTCGTTAACTGTACTATTATCCAGTAGTCAGGTACTTTTGCCCGGAAATAATTCAATGAGTTCTGGTTTCTTGTGCGTCAGGTAGCTAAGGCCTGTTATTCAGTCATTAAATTTGCGATCTTGAAAACTTGGCGGAAATTAAAATAAATCCAACATGTGTTCAAGCCCTTTGATTTTGGATAATTATCTGAAAATTAAAGAAAAAAATTCTTGATAAGAAAAATAATTGTAAGGTAAGAAAAGGGGACCAAATTATTTGTTTTAATATATAATTAAAGAGTGGCAACACAATCAACATTAGCAAGTGTTAAATACTGATGTTTGTAGAATTATTAATGTTTATTATGATATCACTTTTTAATTGTATACTGTATTATAAAATAAATTTTGCAAAGGTCCCATTTGCATTCCTGGCATAGATTTTTCTTCTTATGATTTTAAAGTTCAGATATTATAGTTGAATATTTCCAGCTAGAGTGGTAATACCAGCCTGGGCCCTTATTCACAAACGTCCGAAACTTTCCGTATCGAATGCTATGATTTCCACATATTTACTACCTATATGGCTTAGGAATTCGAAATGACAATTTTCTTCCCGACGGATACTAACTCTTCCGACACCAATAGCTGTCGTAAATGAATCCGTTAATAAATACTACTAGCGAGCGTCCGGTTTCGGACCGATCCGGCCCGGCTCCGGTCCGGTTTCGATCGATCTCCGAACAAACTCCGGTGTCAGGAACACACTCACATCTTTATTAAGGGGGTAGACGCGCATCACGTTCCATTTTTAAATTTTCAATACAAATGATCAAAACAACTCTGCGCGAGCCGTAATGAGGGCAAACTTTGGAAATTCCTATTAAATTATTAAATAGATATAAATATATACAGAACACGTAATTAACACAATAGACAAATACCTAATTATTCCTAAGAAAAATAAAAAAATACTTTAGAATCTGTAAATACTAGTAAAAAACATGTTAAAGTTTACCGATTTAAGCATTTTTTATTTAATACCTATTTTATTTCTCTGTGATTAAAATATTTTTTTAAAATTTTTTCTCTATAAGAAACTTCTTGACAATACAAACAATAAGTGAAAAAATAAATATGAGTCGTATTCTTATTTGTTACAGCTGAATGAAACGTTTGTGAAAAATACCTCTGACAAGCAAATTTGAAATACCACTTGAACAGATTGTCTTCGTTTTAAAATACCTGATAATTTATTATGTTTTTCTCTCTATACGGCACTAATTTAAGAATTTTGCTTCCTCAAACTAAAGTTTACATCAATAGTAATGCTTTCATTCTTTAGATACTTAACTTCTTTGGAAAAACGCTAATTTCTTTGAAATGCGGATATACAGTGTTAAGAGGAAACACTAAGAAAAATTGATATTTAAATACTTTTTGTCATTAAAATTTGAAGAAAGATTTGTAATTTAAGATTAATTATTAAAAAAGAGATATTAACCTTCAAAAACCTAAAAAAAAGCCATTGCTTAGACATTCTACCAAGATTATATAAAAAAGCAAAACAGAAACATAGCCAAAGACTTTTTTTTTAATGAAAAAGGTGTTTAAATGGGTCTTGTTTTGAAGGAGAAAACAGGGGACTACAAGACGTTTTATTTTGTCGACATTCCATTCTATAAGAATTTTTAAACTTTTTCGATCGAGGAGTTTCTTCTTAAAATTATCGGAAACCATTACATTAATGTTTTCCAACAAACGCTACTTCAATTTGTCTGCTAACTTAGGAAACTAATAAACATAATATTATTTTTGAACCGAAGCGAATTTTGCCATTCTGACGCTCAATCCTAAGAAGTGAAGTGTTTTAATTTCCTGTGCTTTTGTAAGTGTACCAAAATAGATATTTAAGAATCGACCGAATGCTATAATTCTGTTGATGCAGTGATACTTTTAAATCAAAGTTGGAAAATGATAAAAACATACAATAAGTGGTACTCGACTCGTACATTTTTGAATAAAAAAATGTTATCTGTCACGGAATATTTCAAGTGCCAGTCACAGTGATACGACAAGTATTGTGGAAGATAGAGCTAGATGGCGCAGTGATTAGCGCATTCACCCTGCGATTGCAAGGGTCGGTCATGGGATGGGTGACCAAAAATGTATTATCGACCCATAAGGTATGTGTCGACAGTGATCAGGGGTCGAAACTGGTTGCAGTGTCAAAAATACTGATTTTACTGACTGTAAGACTCAAAAATACTGACCTATTACTGACTTGATTTCTACGCTTGAATGTGTATTAGTGAATTTAAAAAGAGGGGTTTAAGACAGAGTTTAACAGAGTTAACAATTATTTATTGAGATTTTTTGCTAACAATGTAATTTTTATATGTAATTCTAAAGAACTAGAAAAATTCGACCTGCCATTAAATGGTTTTCTTACACAGGCAATAAATAGCCTTATAAAGCCAAATATGTTAGATGAGGTACCATGCATAAGTACAACACACAACCGCGGAAAATTATTATAACCAGAGAAAATTGTGAATTTTTTGAAAAAAAAAATCTATATGAATGACTTTATTTATATGTCTAGATAGAGTCTTAGGCTTTTGACGTATTAAACAAAACAGGCCAACTTTTTAAGGTAGTGTGCATTTTTAGCATCATCGCGTCCAAAGAGTATTGTAATAAAAACTATGGCCGGGTCACACTATTGACAATGTGTGCGTGTTTTGGTCACCCAACTGTTGGGTGATATTTTTTTCGACGCTGTCGTAGCTTCGACTGTCTATCTTGACATATAAATAATATAAATAATCTAAGATGAATGAATAGTAGCAATCCTAGACCAAAATTGTTTGTCAGTTTCATCTATTAACCTTGTTATCTTGCCTGCCTTTTGTAATAAACGGCTGCTTAGCGAGATTTATAGATAATTTCATCCACAAATCTTGGACTTCTTGCCTGTTTATAGTAAAAACAAACGGTAATAATAAAAAAGTGTATAAAATTAACGTAGGTAGCTAAAAAACTGACTTTACTGACCATTTTTTTGAAAAAACTGACTTTTACTGACCGGAGCCAAAAAACTGACTTTTACTGACTTTACTGGCCATTTTCGACCCCTGCAGTGATTCGAAATCACAGTGATTATCTCTTTCATCTGTGCGGGGAACGGTTATAAAAAAGGCTATATCCACATGTGCAGAGTGGAGTGACGCCGCAGCAGCTGCGTTTTACTGCTGGGCCTCTGTTTACGGCCCACCGTCTTCATAAACGCACAGCTCAGTGTCCACTCGTCACACATTCGCTAAATGGTAGCTATAAACCGACTGTACGTGCCTTTAGGGTAATAGAACTACGGAAACATTTTTGTGTTTATCTTTGGAAAGCTTACAGAATAGGTACAAAATCTTTTAAATCAAAACGAAATTATTTGGTAATGAAACAGCTTAAATATTTTAATAATATGATATTAGGGCGCAAATAAAAGTGTAGGTATGTATATAAAATATTTCTTTAGTTTTTTGCTTGCTCGCAAAACCCCATGTAATAAGCTTTACAAGACTACTAAATTGTCCAAGTTAGGTGTATAATTAAGAAAAGTCAACAGAACATAAGTTGCTCAAAGGTAAAAAATAAATACTTATCTCTATGTTTATTATCTTTGTATATTTCACGAAAGCTTCTTGTGTTGTCTGAAAAGTTTTTGGACGCAAAGTTAATTGAAAAACAAAAGATAAATGAAAAAAGAAACAAAGTAATTCTCAGTGTTTTGAAGGGAGAGGTAAATTATAATATCGTTGGCAACGACTTGACGAGGGCTTTCATAATGTGACGACTGTCACTGGAGGTAATCAAGAATTAGACATGGAAAATAGAAATAATTTTGGACTTAGAAAAGTATACAGAATTTGTTCGCACATTCCTCCTTTTGGTGTTTTTAATTTGGAAAAGTACGTATAATTATAACTTTTAATTTCTTGTCGTGATAGGGCAGTGGTTAATAGCAATTTGTATGGAATGTTTTTGGTTTAGATTAGAGCTCTGGCAATTATGTAAACAATATATTAGTATATATATATATATAAGTACTTATAATCAATTTATTATAATTGCCAAAATTTAAACATTAAAATTTAACCTAATCTTAAATAAACCCGCTGTTTGCTGCTTATTAAGTTCAAAAAAATCCAATAAAAAAGAATCTAGCCTTTACCTTAATCGTTCTAAAAAATTCCATTGGATGGTGTTAATTATTATTCTAAGATTGTATGTATGTTGTTTAAAAATAAATACCTTGACCGAGCGAGTGCAAAGCGCGAGCGAAGCGTCTATGCTTCAGCTTGGGCAAAAAATTTTTCGTATGTCCTTCCGGATGTCAGTTTGTTCTCCTCTACAGGTCGCATTTTTTAAACTCAACCGATTGTCGTGAAATTTTGTGAGCAGGTTCAAAAACTATACAGAATTATTTATGGAGCCAGTTTTTCGAAATTTTACAAAATGGCGGAGATATGTTAAAAAACATATGTCAGTCCGGTTTTCCGGCGCTGTTTTTTCTCCTCTACAGGTCGCATTTCCCAATCGATTCTCGTGAAATTTTGTGAGCAGGTTCGAAAATGATCCAATTTTTTTGTCGAGCTTGTTTTTCGAAATATACCAAAATGGTGGAGATATGTAGAAAAAACAAATATCCGACCGGCTTTCCAGCGCTGGCTGATTCTCCTCTACAGGTCGCATTGCTCAACCAACTCTCGTGAAGTTTTGTAAACAGGTTTGATAATTATATATAATTTTTCAGTCGGGCCATTTTTTCGAAAACTTTCGAAATGGCCGAGATATGTTAAGAAATGACATATTTCAACAGTTTCGAAAAATAATAAAAAATGTAAAAAAACTTTTTTGATAGCGGTGCAAAGTAAGTTTTTTATTTTCAGAAGACTCAATTTCGAAAATAAATATTTTTGTGCCTTTGTGACAGAACCTGCGTATATAAAATTGCATAGTATAGATAGATACTGATTAGTTAAAATTGTTACTCTTAATAAAAGAGTAAAATAAGTTTTATGAAAATACCCCGACTAAAAGTGAATGTAGGTAGGTACTTACTGTACATATTTATCTACCTATTCATAAATTACAAACGCAAGGAAAATCCGTTGGGACTGCTATTCATTACCTGCCCCCAAATGAACTAATATTTTGCAGTCGTGATTAATTAGAGAGATGGCAATGGCAGACCCCGACGGATTTTTCTTGCGTTTGAAATTTATGAATGCACAGTACTTACATCATTTTTAGTCGGGGGATTTTTGTAAAACTTATTTTACTCTTTTTAAATTAAGAGTAACAATTTTAGATGTCGTGGGTTTTTTTTTAACTTTTTAACAATTCATACGTTATCTTACTCTAAAAACCGCATCTAAATCGGTCAAACGAATTTATATTGACATACTTTATACACGCAATACCGAAAAAAAATTAAGAAGTTATTTTATAACATACCTTCGTTAACTAAAGTATACTATAAAATAACTTTTTTTCTCATTACGATACAGGGCAAATCCAAGAAGATGGCAGTGCCGCGACATTAAAAAAAAACAATGAAATTCTCACATACTTTCCATGATTAAAATGTCATGTCAATGTCAGTCATCTCATTATTATTATTTTTAATAGAAAACGCGCCATTTTTTAGATTTTAATTTTTACTTTTGCTTATAAATATCTGATAGTAGTGAGTGAGTAGATATTTTAGATGCGGCGACGGAAAAACGTAATACTTAATCAAGGTAAGTACGTAGAGTTTCTAAGTATTTGGTACAACCTACCCACCTAAAGCAAAGCCGAGAAACTACCTACTCTTTTTATCATTGATATTTTATTTTGTAGGTTCAATCACAAATAATTATATGAGAGTAGATAAAGTAGTGTATGAAACTGCACATAACTAGGTATTAAAACACTCGTGTGATACTATTAAAAACCTCGCCTACGGCTCGGTTTTTAAACACACACTCATGTTTAATACCCCTCATTATGCATCAGTTTCATAAACTACTATTTAAAGCGAGGTCTACAGAGCCACTAGTATTCCACTAGCAATTTTCACATTTTTAATATTGGCTAGAAATGATTTCTAAAAATAAAAAAAAACAAAATTTGCTTTGCACCGCTAACAAAAAACTTTTGTTACATTTTTTATTATTTCTCGCAACTACTGAAATATGTATTTTTTACATATCTCCGTCATTTCGAAAAATTTCGAAAAACTGGCTAGACTTAAAAATTTAACATAATTAGCGTTGAGAAATGCGACCTTTAGTGGAGAACAAACGGACAGCTCGCTCGGTCAATTACATACAACACCAAATTTATGTTAATACTAGCTTCCGACGTGACTTCAACCGCGTGGAAATTCGAAAAAATCCATAGAGAAACTAAGCGGGATTAACTAACTAATTTCATCTAAATCAGATTTTATCAAAAGTGACGATAAATTTCGAACAAGTATCGATAACGGCTTAAAAAATATAATTAGTAAGCCACATTCATACAGTTTTCAAAAAATATTATATCATAGAATTTAATGTATTTCTCTTGTTTTATGAATGCTATTTTCTCTTGTTTTATGAATTCTATTTTATTATACTAGCGACCCGCCCTCGCTTCGCTTCGGTTCCTTCCTTTTTTTGCCAAATGCGACCTTCCACCATCACCCAAAAAGAAAACAAATACCTTACAGTCGTCACTCGTTCGCTCCAAAAGCCTGTTTTCATTTCGTCCGAGTCCCATCCCGTCGTCATCGGTGTAAGAAAACACGCTTGAATTTATTTTCTTACGCGTAAGTAACGTATGCGAAAATAAATTCAAGCGTTTCTTTTTTTAACGATAATTCCTAAGATATTCAATTAAATGGTATGGTGTAAAAGGGTAAAAAAATATGCATACATTGCTTAAGGTAACTAATGTTTATAAGTTGGTAACGATTACTACTGTATCCTTCTAAAGCTTTCCAAATTACCGCATTGTATGTGTCATTTTTAGGGTTCCGTACACGAAGGGTAAAAACGGGACCCTATTACTAAGACTTCGCTGTCCGTCTGTCTGTCTGTCACCAGGCTGTATCTCATGAACCGTGATAGCTAGACAGCTGAAATTTTCACAGATGATGTATTTCTGTTGCCGCTATAACAAAAAATACTAAAAATAGCATAAAATAAATATTTAAGGGGGGCTCCCATACAACAAACGTGATTTTTTTGCCGTTTTTTGCTTTATATTAATAATGACAACAGATAGACAGTTGAAATTTTCACATATGATGTATTTTTGTTGCCGCTATAATAAAAAATACTAAAAACAGAATAAAATAAATATTTAAGGGGGGCTCCCATACAACAAACGTGATTTTTTGCCGTTTTTGGTACGGAACCCTTCGTGCGCGAGTCCGACTCTCACCTGGCCGGTTTTTATGATTTTTTTATGACGTCACAGTTTCTGCCCCCACCATTTTTGTGCTTGTCATTTTATATTTGTGATCAGGACATCGTACTGTATTCAGTACGATGTCCTGATGTATCGATACCACATTTTCATATTTCCGTGATGACTTGTGCGAAACTTACCTTAAACCTTGTTTTACCGCTCGATTGAGTTTTAATCACAGAACATAATGATTTAATGGTAATATAAGTTAGTAAATATTATTGTAAAATGCTAAAGTATAGAATAGATATAACATTAAACATGTATCGATAATGACTTACCTTTCGATTGCTTTTAAAGACGTTGCACTTGAAGACATTAGTGGCGCCATCTCTAGCGATGTAGGAGAATATCTTAAGGTCGGAGCTATCATGAGACACGTAGAAGATGCGGTATATAGGATGGTGCATGATCTCGGTGCAGTCGCTGCCAGCGCTGTTGCGGCTGCCGCGGCTGAACAGCTTGGAGCTGGAACTCCTCTGAAAGAAAAAAGTATAATGTAAGTAGTTTGTTCAGGGGCCGTACCGGCTAACGAATCGAACTTCGAAAAGTCTGCCGGGTTTCAAATTAAAACAGATAAATCGAGCCCCAATTGGGCCAAAATGGCGAACCCTAATTCATGAGGTCACACAAACATCCATATCTTCCAAATAACTTCAATAAATAGTACAATACGAAATTACCTTACTTCAATTTATCTTTTTTAATTTGAAACTCGGCAAATTTTCCGAAGTTCGATTCGTTAGCCGGTACGGCCCCAGGTCTGTTCACTATTTCTATCCCAAAAGAGACAGGGCGATAGTTTTATAGGTTATTAAGGGTGCATCGTCCGTCCACTAGCGCCACCAATCAAGAAAAAACATTACAACGAAATAACTATGTTTCATAAATTTCTCAAAAATATAAAAACTAGTAAATAGTTAGAAAAGATTTTTGTATGCCTTTAAGTTTAAATTGTGTTTGTGTAGTCACAATCAAGAAAACTGCCTAAAGTGGCCACTTTGGCGGTTTTCTTGATGACATTTAAACAAATAAAAGAAGCATACAAAAATAGTTTGTAGCCAATACTAGTTTTTATATTTTTAAGAATTATATTAAACATATATAGTTATTTTGTTGTAATGTTTTTTTCTTGACTGGCGGCGCTAGTGGAGGCTTGGTGCACTCTTAAGGCCTGGGCACACCGGCTGCGTAGCCACGCGCGTGCGGTCACGCGCGTAGTGACGCGCAGCAAAGATACGTGCGTGTTTGGTGTGACGTCCAATAGGGAATGCCATTGAGTACAACGTCACGAGCTGCAATGCGTAGGGTTACGCATCAGTCTACGCGTTACGCAAGCGGTGTGCCATGTCTCATAAAGTTTCAGACATTACAATGTCATGGTACGTCTACGTGCACGCTTACGCATACGCTTTCGCATCCGGTGTGTGTCGCCTTTTAATACTCGGGTCGAAGCAACGTGTCGTAAAGTCGATATGAATTATCATTATTTTCTACTGGGTAATATACAGAAAAAAATACTAGGAGTTAAAAAGTCTTTTTCTAATATTTATATTTTAAGTTGTATATTTTATGTTGGAGAGGCCCGAACAAGTTTCAACTTACCGACTGATGTGTAAATTGAAAGGTCCCTGTTTAGACCCTGAGATCCTACTACGAAAACTTGTACCCGTTAATCGGACGACGTTAGGTTCGCTTCGAGATAATATAAGCACAGAAATAAAGTACAAAATTACGTGCATCGTACGTCGTAGATCGTAGTAGACCCTCTGGCTTTTAAAGGTTGCCTCTGCACCACTTGTTGCTAATTATCTCGTCAGAGGGGAGGAAAATTGGAATCAAAAGGGCGTAAAAATTAGAACCCATATTACTTTCACATTGTTACTTCCTCTGAAATTATTACTTTTTTCAGAAGGACATAATAATGTTATGGATTTTAAATTGCAGCCATGGAGGATAATTCTTGGCATATTTTAAAAGACAATGATATTGAAAAAGAGCCTAACAAGAAGGGTATCCTATTTATTTATTCTAGTGTTTCTTAAGGCATTCCTGGCATAAGGTATACTTTCTATGCATACTGCCTGAACCAGTTTGAAGCAGGTGTAAAACCCGACCGAACCCAATACGAAGACGTACCAAAACAGAACCGGAGCGAGATTGGAGCGGTACCGGAGCCGAACCAAACCCGAACCCATGCCAAATGCGACTGGACAGACAAGCCGTGCCTCTATAATAATTCAATTGGCTTCTGTAGATAATATTCTGTGCCAGATTTTGCCATAAAATGACGGCGCAGCGTCGGTCCAGCTGCAGACACCGGTAGCGTCTAGATTGCCTTTAAAGTAATTGTTTTAATGATGACCTTAAAAAAATCGATAGATAGAGACTCGACTAAATTTCACAAATGGCATCAAGTGTTCTAACGCATCTGGTTGAATTTTGAAATTGAGTTATAATGAAGTGATGAAATAACATGAAAAAGCATTTCATATGCCATGGAACTTATCGTACGCTATGCTCACAGCGTACGATATAGCTATCTATACAGGGTGGAATTTCTTAATGCCACCTGGAGGGAAAGTACTCTAAACAATGGAGATAGCTAATTTCACTCAAAGGAAACATTCCTTTATTTTTAAAAAGAAACAAAACTGCATTCAAAGTTTTTTTTAAAATACGCTTCCCACACCCAGGAATCGAACCGGCTAAAATTCAAAAAAACAATACCCTGTACTTTTATGATATCAATCGTTAGGGTCAAACATAAGGATCAAATCTCTCTAACAAACATGGTATATTAAATGAAAGTAAAACCACGAAAGACAAGATAAAGCACTTTTACTTAAGGCTCCATTATGTTAGTTCACAATAAATTATCTGTGTAGAACTATTTCGATAAGATGTTCATAATGCAGACTATTACGCATCCATTGCATGCAAATGAGTTCCTTAAAATAATAAATTTGTGTATCCAGCAACATGGGGCCAATTTCGAACAACTAATTGTTAAGCTTTTTTCTCGTTCAATTAAAATAAGTTTAGATTTAATGATTTTCCTTTCATTTAATTTACCATGTTTGTTAGAGAGATTTGAACCTTATGTTTGACCCTAACGATTGATAACATAAAAGCACAGGGTGTTGTTTTTTCGAATTTTAGCTGGTTCGATTCCTGGGTGTGGGAAGCATATGTTTAAAAATCTTTGAATGCAGTTTGTATTGTTTTCAAAAATAAAGGAATGTTTCCTTTGAAAGAAATTTGCTATCTCTATTATTTAGAGTACTTTCCCTCCAGGTGGCATTAAAAAATTCCACCCTGTATAGCATAGCTTTTTAGATTTTGAATTAGAAAATTCAAAATCAAAATTTTTCAAAAGCTTAATATTTTGTTGCAAGAGTCATAAATAAATCATTAATTTGTAATTGTAATATTCCCGTGATGATTGAATAAACACAGTCATATTTGAAATAAAAAAGATTTACAAACGCTAGTAGTATTTATAATAAGTCTATTTACAGATTGTAAGTACCTATATTCAATTGACGTCACGACTTATGAACATTGACAATGAGGGCTTTTCAAAATGACAAAAATCTGTAGGGTCGATAGATGGCGTTGATAAAAATGTATGTGTTAAATGTGATTTTTTTACTAAACTTCGAAGAGTACTCAGGTAGGCAGGCAGACGTAACCCTAAAATGTTTGAGATGTCAGCCAGCGAGCGCTTACTCTTTGGTACAGTGCGGTTTATTTTTAAAAGCCAATTTTGACACCAACTTCTCTTTCCATCAACGCCATCTAGTGAGGCAAATAGTTACTATTTTTACTTTTTAAATGTCACTTTGAAAAGCCCTCATTGTATTTCTGTCTATTCTATTTTAGAAAAGAGGTGTGATTTCAAGCCTGTTAAGTAATGATGAAAATATAAGATAAAAAGGAACCTGCTATCCACACAGAAATTAATGGTTTTTACCTCTGTCTGAAAAGTTAAAGCTATGGACTATTTTTCAGACTCGCACGCCAACGATTGAACAAACTTTCTTTGACAGATTTAAAAATCTTGAAATGGATAAAGTGTGTGACTGTTAATACAGTGTATAATATAAAATTACCGCAAAAAAAATCCTCAAAGTTTTATTCTCTAAAATGATTATTCCGAATTGCTTTATTTAATTATGTGGAATCATACAAAACATAGAAAAGACGAGATATTTAGTTTGAGTTGATTCATTATGATAATGTAATTCTTGCCTTATAAAACGTTGATTTTACAATATAATATTATAATGTACATCCTTATTATTCCTGCGTTACCCAAATGAAAAAAATTCATAAAAAATGTGTTCATATTTCCTCTTCCGCGTTGATTTATATAATACCAAAGACTTTGAACTTCATCTTGGCAAACAGCCCATGTATCCACGGAAACCATTCGCTGGGGCCTCATTTCGCACAAAGTTTGTTGTGTAGGTATATAGTTAGTTCATGCTTCGATGTCTGATGCCGTACAGAAAGTCTCAAAAGATTCTTGTAGGTACTTGTATTTATTGTTTGGACTGACTAGTCCAGAAGATTGGCACTTGAATCTCTAAGCCTGGCCACACACTACATACGAAATTCCGAATAGGAATTATTCCGAACGCAGCAAATCCATACAAATCAATATGGACCTACCAGTTACCACAAACAAGCGTTATTTTTCCGTTCGAAAATTACATACATTATCGATATTCCGTTTCGGAATTCCAAATCAGATTCTGTCTGTATAATATGAATAATATAATATACACAGAAGGAATCTGATTCGGAATTCCGAAAGGGAATATCGATAATGTATGTAATTTTCGAACGGAAAAATAACGCTTGTGGGGTCAAATTTGTATTTTTAGTAGAAAATGTAAAAAAATAAAATAACGCGAGTACTTTTTCTTTTCACAATTTTTTTTATAATACTAGCTGTGGTGCGCGGCTTCGCTCAGGAAGTTTATATATGAGATTGTGAGGTATGGAATAAGAAATAAGTAAAAAGGTATTCCTTTTATTGAAAACATATTGTAACAGAAGTGTGTTACGAGATTGGAAGGAAACGACCGACGAGGTTGCAGAGCATGCAGATACGACGCTTTATTTCACTACTTTGAGAATAAAAAATAAGAAAGTAAATAGTTATTTCTTTTATTGAAAACATATTGTAACAGAAGTGGGTTACGCGATTGGAAGGAAACGACAGGGTTGCAGAGCAGATACGACGCTTTATTTCACCACTCTGGGCCCTCTGTGTTACGCAGTCTTAGTTCGACGTGGTCTTCTTCTGAGTGACGTGGTGTACCTTCAAATGTCGCGGTCCGATCTTCCGTGTGACGTTGTCTTCCTCCGAGCAACGTAGCCACCCAGTGCTGTTACTCAACGACATTCCTTTACTTCACTGTGCTAGCACCAACTACTGCTAGACCTCACCTCACCGCCATTATCTCTTCACTTACTTCCTCATCGTTATTCTTTAGGAATTGCTGAATTACTTTTTGGCTTCACTGCTAAAGACTAACTCAATATTGGATAGATACGTACTGAAATGGCGGGATTAAAATTGCTTCGTGTATTTAGAAAATCCCAGAGAAAACAAGAAGCTTGTAGCTTAGCAAGGGCGATGCCATGAGAAATTTAATTAAGCCTCTGTAGAAAATCTAGCACTTACACTGATGGACAACTATGAAAGTCATCTATCAATTATTGAAGGAATTTAATCTTGTAAAATCTTTGGGAGTTACCATTTAGAGCTATCGCACACGGGCAACTTTTGTCTCCGCAACTTTTTTGTCTCTCGCGTGATTTGTATGTAAAGTTGCAGACGACCGTGTCGCTTCGTGTGCGCGCTTCTATATAAACCCGTGGACTTGATGTGAGAGACAAAACAGTTGCTGGGAGACTAAGTTGCCTGTGTGCGATAGCGCTTAGTTGACCCGTCATTCACACAATGCCAAAATTGCAACCCCTTGACGTTAGAAAAAAAACCGGTCAAGAGCGAGTCGGACTCGCGCACCGAGGGTTCCGTACAATCATAAATATATTTGGATATGTTATTTTAGGACAGTCTTTAAAAAAGTAGGATAAACGGCAGACAGGTGGAAGGGCGAACAGGCGGACAGTTAATTTACAAATGCTGCTTATGGTGACTGAAAAACGGTTCAGCCACTCCACATTGCAAAATGTTTATATTACTAGTCCATCAGCCATTTTAATGTCCCCACTGCTGGGGCACAGGCCTTCCTTATGGATGGACCTTATGGATAAGGAGGACGTGCCATAACCCACCACGCGGGCCCAATGCGGATTGGTGGGTGTTAACGACTGCAAATGCAGCCGGGACCAACGGCTTAACGTGCCTTCCGAAGCACGGAGGAGCTCGAGATAATACATTTTTGGTCACCCATCCCATGACCGAACCTTGCGAACGTTGCTTAACCTCCGCAATCGCTGGTCCAGGCGCTAAACCACTGCGCCACTGAGCTCCTCGTTATTATTATATTACTATATTACTAAGTAGGAACTTATTCTTCGTTTATTTGTACGGCAAATAGTAGGTAATTATATTAGAACCAGCCACCAATTTATTATTGTAGTGTTAGGTTGCGCCATCTCTTGACCGATAGTGGAACTATTTTTGTCCCTTAGGTTAGCATGCTTAGGACAGCGCCATCTGTTGACTGGTAGTTGTCAGGTGTATGTATTGAAACCACGGTGATCGGTTGAAGACTGATTTATTTATAGAGGGGTCGCACAAGCGTTTTCACAAGTAGGTACCTTCAATATATTATAACATCATCCTCCTCAAAGAAAAAAAATAAAAAAGTTTTTTTTTTTTTTTTACATGCAAAATGGGTAGATCTTAACTGCTAATTTCTTGTTACACAATTATGTAATTTAGAAATTATTTTACATTTCTATAAGATTAAATTTAAAATTTAACAATAATTAATAATTGTTATTTCTTTATTACCAAATTAAACTCTTTTTTTTTTATAAATACATCACTGTTCGTATATTTACGTATTTATAAAACATTTTTATTAATTTACAGTTACAGAAATTATAAACACTTTTTTCTTATACTTAGTTAGATTTACTTATAGCTTTAAACAAGAATTGACTACTACACAGCTTCTAGGATAATATTAAGAATTTCGCACTAAAAAAAAAACATAATTTTAATTATCATGTAATTTTAAGACAAACAAAAAAAATAATGCATACAAATATTAATAACTTAAGTAAGTATTTAACTTAATTACTAAGGGGTATACCCCATCTATCCGGTGGTCTTACACACCTACCATAACGAGTAACTTGTATGTTTTGTTCACGATTACTGTTTACATTTTGTTCAGTATTTGTAATTACATTCTCATTAGGTAACATTATGTCATCATATTCAAAATTGTGATAAGGCGTGTCCTGTCTATCTTGCGAATCTATAATGATGTGTCTGCGATTTCGGACTACTTTAACACCAGTTAATAGCTTCACTTCATATGAACGATTTCTTAATATACGAGTTATGGTACCAGACATCCAGCGCCCCTTCCGAACATTATTCATTTGTAAAATTTTAACCTTTTGTCCGACGTGTAAAGAACACAAGTCTTTTGCGTTACGGTCATAATAAATTTTTTGTTTTATTTGACGATTTGATAATTTATTAAGAATATTCTTTTGCACTTTAGGTTTCAAATAAACTAATGACATAGGAATAATGCTACGTAATTTTCTACTTTGCAGTAATTCTGCGGGAGATGCAATGTCATCGGCCAACGGAGTATTTAAATACTCTAAGAGAGCTAGACGATAATCTGACCTATTTTCACTAGACTTTTGCATAATATTTTTTACTGTCTGTACCGTTCGCTCAACTTGCCCATTTGATTGTGGGTAGTGAGGTGACGAAGTTATATGAGTAAAGTTCCATTCAGAAGCAAATTCTCTAAAATTATGCGAGGAAAACTGTGGTCCACAATCTGACATAATAATAGCAGGAATTCCTTGGCGACTAAAAATATCTTTCATGCACTTAATAACGTAATCTGAGGTTGTACTATGTAATTCAACTACTTCAAAAAATTTACTGTAATAATCAATTAGTAAAAGATAATTTTTATTCTGAAAATAAAATAAATCTATTCCTACTTTTTCCCACGGTCTATGAGGAATGTCATGAGGCTGTAATGTTTCTTTCTGACATTTTTTTCTGTGCGATAAACATATATCACAATTATGAATCATGTTTTGTAAATCATTATTTAGCCCGGGCCAAAAAACAGATTCTCTAGCCCTTAGTTTACATTTTTCTAATCCCATATGTCCTATATGAAGTTTATTCAAAATATCTTTTCTTAATATTTTAGGAATAACTATTCTTTCATCCTTCCAAATAATGCCAAACGCTACAGTTAAATTTTCTTTGTAATTCCAATATGGTTTTATTTCATCTATAATTTTATTTTTGTCACAGGGCCATCCGTTTAAGACGTATTGTTTAAGCAAGTTTGATTCATCATCTTTTTCTGTATATTTTTGTATTTTTATAAGTTGGACATCATCAAATTGGTGTGACGCTTGAGCCATCATTTCTCGCGTCACCACACACACTTCGTCGTGAATCGAGCCCGGCGCGTGGTTCACAGTGTGACTCAGCGCGGGCGCGGTAGCATCGTCCGCCTCGTAAGCCCGCGACAAAGTGTCTGCGATATACATGTATTTACCTGGTTTATAGATGAGTTTAAAACTATAACGCTGCAACCGTAACAACATTCTTTGCAACCGCGCGGGTGAATCTACAATCGGTTTTTTCATTACACTTATTAATGGCATATGATCCGTTTCGATAACCACATCCGATCTACCATATATATAGACATTAAACCGTTCACACGCAAACAATACGGCGTAGAGCTCTTTTTCTATCTGAGCGTATTTTTGCTCAGCATTATTTAATGCTTTCGAAGCATAACAAATCGGTTGGTTATTTTGCAATAGACATGCACCAAGACCGGTTTTACTGGCGTCAACCGACATAACAATTGGTTTATTCATGTCAAAGTATTGAAGTACAGGACGACTTGATAAATACTTTTTTAATTCCGAAAAGCATTTATCGTGCCTCTCATACCATTGCCACTCGTTACCTTTTTTTAATAATTCTCGCAAGGCAAAAGTTTTATCTGAAAGATTAGGAATAAAAGAACCTACATACGTGACTAAGCCTAATAGTCTTTCTACATCTTTTTTATTTTTGGGAGTTGGCATGTTACTTATAGCAGATATATGCGAATTATCGGGATAAATGCCCTTATCAGTTATCAAATGACCTAAATACTTTATTTCTTTTAACCCAAACCTACATTTGCTTAAATTCAACTTTAAATTAATTTTTCTACATCTTTCTAAAACTTTCTTCAAATTTTCATCATGGCTACTCTTACTAGACCCATATATAAGTAAATCATCAATGTACATACAAACGCCCTCTAGATCATCAAAATTTTCATACATTTTTCTGTGAAATACCTCCGATGCGGAACAAATACCATACGGCATTCTCAAAAACTTATATCGACCAAAGGGTGTGTTAAAAGTGCATAAAGAACTAGAATCATCATCGAGCATCACCTGCCAGAAGCCATTAGAGGCATCTAAAGTACTAAAGTACTTTGCACCTGCAAGTTTACCTGCTATTTCATCTAATGTGGGAATCCTAAAGTATTCTCTTTTTATACTTTCACTAGCTTCCGCCCGCGACTTCGTCCGCGTGGATATTAGAGAAAATCTTTAGGGAACCTTCAACCAGGATGCAACCAGCCGTTTTTACGCGATTAGGCGGGTCACCATCACCATCAAGCGCGCTGCCTCGCGAGGCAAGACGTTTGCCAAGAAGCAAGACGCAAGGCGTTTGTCGCACGAGGCTCGCTCGCTCGGTGGGGACCCGCCTAATCGCGTAAAACGACTGGTCGTTCCCATTCCCGTTCCCGTTTCGTCCTGCTCCCGTTCTCGTTCCAGTTACCGTCCCGTTCCGTTGCCGTCCCATCCCGTTGCCGTCCCGTCCCGTTGCCGTCCCGTCCCGTTGCCGTCCCGTCCCGTTCCCGTCTCGACCCATCCCGTTCCCAT
The DNA here is from genome assembly GCA_943789525.1 of Agriphila geniculea. Lineage (NCBI taxonomy): Eukaryota > Metazoa > Arthropoda > Insecta > Lepidoptera > Crambidae > Agriphila > Agriphila geniculea. The sequence goes on from OX038870.1 coordinate 6,724,307, forward strand.
TCCCGTTCCCATCCCCATCCCGTCCCGTTCCGTTCCCGTCCCGTCCCATTCCGTTACGTTCTCGTCGCCGCTCTCATTCCGTTCCCGTCCCATCCCATCCCGTTCCGTTCCCATACCCCCTCTCGTTCTCGCTCCCGTTACCGTCCCGTCCGGTCCCGTTCCCGTCCCGTCCCCGTTTCCGTTCCCGTTCCCATCCCCGTCCCGTCCCGTTACCGTCCCGTCCGGTTCCCGTTCCCGTCCCGCTCCCATTCCCGTTCCCGCCCCGTCCCATTCCCGTTCCCGTTCTCTTCCACTCCGTCCCCGTCCCCTGGGGCTGAATCATGCATGTCCACCGAGTTGGACTTCAAAATGAATGTCATTTTCGCAATCACCATCCCATAAAACCATATACAGGGTGCATTTGAAATCACTCTCCAAATTTTAAGGATGTGTTCAGTCCATGAAACTGAACAACTTTCTCCACGAAACATGTGTCGAAATACGCCAAAAAATTTTGGTCATCCCATACTAAACTGATCACGTAATCTCTTTGATTTGTATGGAAAGTCAATTTTTTTTTACTTATTTGACCCTATGTTTCTTAGAGAAAGTTGTTCAGTTTCATGGACTGAACACATCCTTAAAATTTGGAGAGTGATTTCAAATGCACCCTGTATAGTATTTTATGATTACTTACCCCATTTACCACATAAGGGGTTGATTTTCAAAATCACAAAATATATGTTTGCCTATTTATTTTAAGACGTGTTCCTACGAAGTTTAAAGTTATAATGTCTATTTTATAATCTTTTTCCATAAGTTTTCCATACATAACAAAAAAGAAAAACCTCCTTCAAAAAACCTGAAACAAAAACAGCTTCAAAATTAAATACCTCTAAAAAAGCGAGAAATAATATTCAAATCATTAGTTACGCATAACATTATTAATAAAACACGTCTATTGAAGTCGGGTGGGGCTGGAAGACAAGTATTTTTTTTTTATATTTCTGAAAGCCCCACCCGACTTCATTAGACGTGTTTTATTAATAATGTTATGCGTAACTAATGATTTGAATATTATTTCTCGCTTTTTTAGAGGTATTTAATTTTGAAGCTGTTTTTGTTTCAGGTTTTTTGAAGGAGGTTTTTCTTTTTTGTTAAAAAAGCTTTTTATTTTCAACTTTTTAGTGGCAGGTATGTAAGCATGTAAATATTTTTTAACTTTATAAAATATTTTCAATGGTAAAATGCCCACAACTCAAATTCCCAATTTACGCTGTTTGTTTTTGAGGAGTTCCATTGTGTCTTCGTAGTCCAAGTCTTGTCCAGAACCTTGCATTGCAGACCATGGTTTGGTTTGTTTTGGATTGTCATAAACCTACCAAAATCCAAATCACTTTACATATACTATTTGAATTTGAGGAGTTCCCTTGTGTATCTTCGAAGTTCAAAGTCCAATACCGATGAAGTTAAAATGTGACCACTCTTGAAGTATACCCTTTCAAACAAAAAAAGAATCATCTAAATCGGTACATAAACAAAGATGTTATGTTCGAAAATCCGTAAAAACACGTGTGATGGCAAGCTAAATAATTGACATTTTTTCAGGATTTTGAAAAAACTACCAGCCAGATCTCTGTAATTTTTTTATGGGACCACACACGAACTATGTTCTTTAAGATAAAAAAAGAATTGTATAAATCGGTTAACAACTGACGAAGTTATGGTAAAACATACATAAAAAAAAAATACCGACGACTTGAGAACCTCCTCCTTTTTTTGAAGTCGGTTAAAAATTTGAACCTCATTTTCACCCTTTTAGGGGTTAAATCAATCATGTACATCGTGTTGGACTTTAAAATAAATCTAATTTTCGCAATCACCATCCCATAAAACCTCAAGAACGACATCCATATCGATTTTTATGTTTACTTACACCATTTACCCCCTAAGGGGTTGATTTTCAAAACCACAAAATATATGTTTGACTATTTATTTTTAGAAGTACTCCTACGAAGTTTAAAGTTGTAATGTCTATTTTATATTCTTTTTCCATACAAAATTTGAACCCCATTTTTACCCTTTTAGGGGTTAAATCATGTACATCGTATTGGACTTTAAAATAAATGTCAATTTCGCAATCACCATCCCATAAAACCTCAAGAACGATATCCATATCGATTTTTATGTTTACATACCCCATTTACCCTCTAAGGGGTTGATTTTCAAAATTACCAAATATATGTTTGCCAATTTATTTTTAGATGTGCTCCTACGAAGTTTAAAGTTGTAAAGTCTATTTTATATTCTTTTTCCATACAAAATTTGAAACCCATTTTCACCCCATTAGGGGGTTAAATCATGTCCACCGTGTTGGACTTCAAAATAAATGTCATTTTCACAATCCTCATACCAGAAAACCCCAATAACGACATCCATCTCTATTTTTAGGTTTATTTACACATTTCACCCCTATTTTATCGCCATAGGGGTTGAAGTACTAACAATATCAATATACGTTGCGTTAGATTCTCTTCCATAAGCCTTTACTATAAATTAAGTGATTTTTACTTCGAAAATGAAGGATTTTTTCTATACACAACTTCATACCCCTTTTCACCCCTTCGGGGGTAGAATTTTGAAAAACGCTGAGACCCGTATTCATTAATTTTCAATCTTCAGCCTAAACACAAAATTTGAAAATCCTAGCTTTAAAACTGAAGGACTTTCATACAAACTTTCATCCCTTATTTCACCCCCTTAGGGATGGAATTTTCAAAAATCCTTCCTTAGTGGATGCCTACACTGTATGAGGTATCTGTGAGCAAAATTTCAAGTCTCTAGGTCCAGCGGTTTGGGCTGTGCGTTGATAGATCAGTCAGTCAGTCAGTCAGTCAGTCAGTCATTCAGTTTACGATTTTATATATTAAGATTTAACTCTTTCGGATCTAAACAAATACGTAAGTCCCCATTTGGTTTCTTTACAACTGTTACACTACTAACCCAGTCAGATGGACCCTCAACCTTGGAAATGATCCCCTGACATTCCATCTCCGACAGTTTATCTTTAACTTGTTCAGTAACAGAGAATGGCAACTTTCTAGGGGCGTGCACGGCTGGTACCGAATTTTCTTTTAATTTAATTGAATATTTTCCCGGCAAACATCCTAACCCACTAAACACATCGCTATATTGTTCAAAAAATCTAGGAATGTCTTTGTTACTCACCGCACTTTGTTGTACAGACATCACACGCCTTACCACATCTAGTTCTGTACATGCCTCCCGACCTAGAATTGGAACAGATTGAACATCAGCAACTTTAAATTGTAATGAATAGCATTTATTTTTATAATTTACTCTCAAATATATTTTACCTAGAACTTTAATGGTGCTCCCTGAATACGCAGTTAATTTAGTATTAGTTGTTAATAAATCAGTTTCTTTAAATCCTATTTTTAATAAATAATTTAAAGGTAACACATTTACATCGGCACCTGTATCTAATTTAAATTTTAATTCCTGACCGTTTACTACTAAGTCTAAATCCCAACTATTTTTAGAATTAATATTTAATACCTGTTCATTTGAGTTGTCCACATAAAACACCTTGCACATTTTGGCAAAATGGTTCATCTTCGAACATCGCATACATTTTCTTCCATAAGCGGGGCAGTCGTTATACTGATGCACACCTCCACAGCTATTGCACAGTCTGCCTTCATATCGGCGGCTCCCGCTGGCACTGTACCCGACGCCTCGTGAGTATGCAGCATGGTGCGCGCGCGCGCCGCCTCGGGCCCATGAGCTGCGGCCGCGACCTTGACCTCGCCACGACGACGATGCCACACGAAAATTTCCTCGCCTTTTTATTCCATCGTATTTCCTAATTGCGTATACTTCTTCATCACTTTCTTGGACTTCATTTTGGACTTGAAATACTGGTTCCATTTCCTTTTTAATGTTTTCCGAATACATTCTGGATACGACTGCAGCTCGACATATTTCTAGTGCTTTTTTGAGTGTTAAATCGTCCTCCCGTAGCAACCGTTCTCGAATGTTCGCGCTGGTGACGCCGCAAACCAATCTATCTTTTATTAATTCTTCATTCATAGTATTAAAATCACACGACTGCGATAATTTACGTAACTCAAACACGTACTGATCAATTGTTTCACCTTCTTTTTGGTGTCTTGAAAAAAACTTATGCCGCTCGACGGTTATATTTTTCTTACATTTGAAATGCTCATCCAATTTTTTTAACGCATTTTCTACGGTTTTAATGTTTGCACCAACGTCTTGATTTAAAATTTCTCGGCACTGGTCACCAACTACGTGAAGAAATATATATAATTGAACATCCGGTGCTTTTCCAGTGATTTCACACGCCTTTGTATATATCTCATAGCTCCGCTTCCATTTTATCCACATATCATTGAGATTGCCGGATAATAAATCCACTGAATTGCTATCATAGCTAAATGATGGAGGCGGCGACAAAATACTTTCCATCTTATTATCACTTTTTGGCTGCGCCATGTCAGGTGTATGTATTGAAACCACGGTGATCGGTTGAAGACTGATTTATTTATAGAGGGGTCGCACAAGCGTTTTCACAGATACCTTCAATATATTATAACATTTAATTTAACATTTATTTTAGGTTAGCATGCTTAGGACAGCGCCATCTGTTGACTGGTAGTGAAACTAAAAAAAAAATGTTTTTTGAATTTCTAAAAAAGTGTGTTATATTGAGACATCGTTTTATTTTTCCTGTAATCTTTACATAAACTACTATCACATAGAATTATTTCAGATTTTTCTCTTTGCAAACTTCGGAGATAAGGGGGGGGAACGGTATTTTTTTTTACATTTTTCATCATAAGTCGAAAACTATGCGGCCTAAGAAAAAAGGAAAAATTGTTTTAAAATGTGCAAACAGCGCTCTTTCATATGATGCCCCACATGCCCTAGTCACCTCACTTAAAATTTTTAAGACCCCTTTTCAGTCCCTGTAGTAAAAAAAAACATTAATTTTATTATTTCTTTCTTATTTGCAAAATAGTTGGGCAAATGTCATCTTAAACCATTCCAAATTTCAAGTTGATACCATTAGTAGTTCTCGAGATATCCAGCTGTGACAGACAGACAGACAGACAGACAGACAGACAGACTGAGTCACACCATAAGGGTTCCTTTTTTACCATTTTGGTACGGAACCCTAAAAAAGGTCCATTTCTTTTTACGTATTCTTTCTAAGTATTTCTTTTTAAGTATTTCATTATACGATAATGCAGCGGTTGATTCGTAGCAGTTGAGAAACCCAGGGCAATCTTACTAATACAATACTAATTCCTATTTTTTATATATCCTTTTTTCTTCTTTTGAGCAATAGTGTCTTTTCAGGGGTATCTGTCGCAATCATGCTCTATCTCAGAACCCAGCGTCTTTTCATGGTGTACGTTGTTCCGCTATTATTCCATTGATTGGTGAAAGAAACGTTTTGCTCGTGGAAGGAGTAGGTTCACTTAGGTAGATTCACTTCAGGTAGCTTGACTAAACAGTTATATATAATTATCAAACCTGCTCACAAAATTTTATCGGGATCGGTTGAGAAAAGCGACCTGTAGACGAGAACAGACAGCGCCCAGAAAGCCGGACTGAAATATGTATCTTTTTACATATCTCAGCCATTAAAAAAAAATGGCTTGACAAAAAAATCTATACAATTTTCAAACTTGCTTACTAATTTTCACGAGAATCGGTTGAGAAATGCGACCTGTAGAGAAGAACAGACAGCGCTGGAAAGATAGACTGAAATATGTTTTTTAACATATCTCCGCCATTTTGAAAAATTTCAAAAAACTGGCCCCATAATAAAATTCTATATCATATCCAAACCTACTCACAAAATTTCACGAGAATGGGTTGAGAAATGCGACCTGTAGAGGAGAACAGACAGAACTGGAAAGCCGAACTGAAATAGGTTTTTTTAACATTTCTCCGTCATTTTGCAAAAAATTTAAAAACTGGCGTGACAAAAATAAACTATATTATTATTGAACTTGCTCACAAAACTTCACGAGAGTCGTTGAGAAATGCGACCTGTAGAGGAGAACATACAGCGCCAGAAATCCAGACTAAAATATGTTTTTTTTACATATCTACACCATTTCAGAAAAAAAACTGGCTTGACATAAAAAAATCTATATTTTTCGAACCTGCTTACAAAATTACACGAAAATCGGTTGAGAAATGCGACTTGTAGAAGAGAACAGGCAAAGTTGGAAAGTCGGACAAAAATCTGGTTTTTAACATATCGCCATTTTGAAAAATTTCAAAAATCTGTCTCGACAAAAAGTTTTTATATAATTTTCGAACCTGCTCACAAAATTTCACGAGAATCGGTTGAAAAATGCGACCTGTAGGTGGGAACAGACAGCCGGACATACGAAAGAATTTTTGCCGAAGCTGAAGCAGAGACGCTTCGCTTGCACTTCGTGCTCGCTCGGTCAATAAAATGCAGTTATACTTAGTTAAGGTCCTTCTTAAATAGTGCACATAATTTTAAGGGGTCAATGTACTCATGCATACAAACAACTTTTACTATGGGACCAACATTGAAATTGCGAAAAAAAAATCAGCTGTTCCATAGAAAATTTTAAATCGAATAGATCAAAATGTATGGAACAGCTGATTTTTTTTCGCGATTTCAATGTTGCTCCCATAGTAAAAGTTGTTTGTATGCATGAGTACATTGACCCCTCAAAATTATGTGCACTATTTATGAAAGACCTTATATACACATTAGTGTCATTATACTTTACAAAATGTGAGCTGGTAAAGGCGATCCATTACCACATTTTCTCAATAAGATTAGATTTTCATCGAACCTTAGTCGAATAATCCACTCTCGCTGCCAATGCCTATTAGTATCAAATGTAGCCTCAGCGTGAACATATGACCACTCGAGAATCCTATAAGAGGTGAGCTAAGGGTGACTTTCCACAAACGTAGCGCCCCGCCTCGGAATTGGCTGTCGACCATCTTTAACAAGAGGCCTTAGTCAAAGTCCAAACCAAAAGCGTGTTTCGACCTTTGACTAACTGGAATAATATATTTTAACAGACAACAGAAATCTTTGGTTCACAGGAAGAAAGTTAATTTAGATAAATTAACACACATGTATCAACTCAGTGCCCAAAAATTTCAAAAACTATTTTGTGTAAATAATCAGAGAAATCAAATTGCCTTAACGACATTAGGCGGTTGCGAACTGATTCCAGGGGGCCTACTCAAGTGGCAAACGTTTCCAAGCGTTTTTCTTTCTACAACATTCAACGCTCTGGCGTTATCGATGAACGCTCCGCTCATTCTCTCGATTTCAAAGAGTAAAGTAATATAGGTTAATAAAAGAGGACATGATATATTGTTTTTGGTTTCTTAAGTATTACACTATATTTCTTTTTACTTTTTTGCAATATTCTTTATTTATAGCAAATAAATGAAAAAATAATAAAATAAAATAAAAATAAATATTATAAATAAAAGTTAATGGTTAAGATACAGAAATGACGCTACTTTTTTTCTATCGTTTGCGTTGTTCTGTGTGTACCTACTGTGTGATCTGTGGTTAACGATAACGTTGCGTAAACAAATGGTACCCAAGTGGCTGTTTTAGCGTCTGCGATTGTCGACTGAGCTATTCGATTCTTGTGTAGCGGAGCGAACGCCGATACCCTGTAGATACAGAATGTAGTCGTACGCTAGCGCACACACGCGCCTCATTTTCTAATTTTGAAAACTAATTATTAGGTATTATTCGTTGTTTTCATCACATTTTCACACCGTTAATAAAATGTGTTCATGGCTACCTACCATTTACCATTTTGATTTATTTATTACTAGCTTCCGCCCGCGACTTCGTCTGCGTGAAAAGTTTTTTGCTATCCCTCGGGAATATAACTTTTTTTCGGGATGAAAGGTACCCTGTCTTTCTCTGTACCCCTGACAACGTGTATGCAAAATTTCATGATGATCGGTTCAGAAGTTAAGGCGTAACAAACAAACAAACGAACGGACTTTCGCATTTATAATATTAGTAAGGATTATTACCTATTTCAAAATTTTGAAAGTCCTGTCAAAAATCCGGACATTTCAATAAAAGTCCGGACATTTTTTTTTTCAAAAACAACTAACTGAAAATGATGTATTCCAGCGTAATGTAATTACTTATTTTTGTTGTGTGCTTACGTTTTAAAGCACAACATAAAATGTTCCTTCCAAAACACAAAGTTATTTTAGATAAATTGTATGATTAGAAACTGTTTATCGTGTCTTTACCTATTTTTTGGTATAGTATACCATAAAATAGGTAAGTAAATAGTGGGCCAGATTCCATACATTTTGGGACATTTCTTTTGAACACTACTGATATGTATATTTTATAACAAGTATTACACCGCTCAATAGCCGGACAAATTACAAAGCCGAACATAGTCCGGACAAATTTCTAAGTGTTCTAAAAATGTTGAATCTACCTACTACATTCAAAATGAGTTTTCCTGGCCATGGGCCTAGATTTACTTAAGTTTTGTTTGGTAGATATGATAGTAGACAAAATGAAGAAAGGTTAGCATAATAATCAATATTTATTTTATAATTAGATCTAAACCAATACAATACATGATTTTTAAAGTACGAAGTACACAACAGCCAGCAGTCATTTTTCCAGCATGCTCCTTTATATTATTATTACAGTACCTAAAGTTTCATAGTCTTGCTGGTCGCTTGGAGTAAAATATTCGTTACTATGGTTTTCTTCGGTACTAGCTTCCCGGCATCTTTTCTTGCCAATATAAGAGGTACTAGTTTATTATATTCTGCGAAGTCATTAAACCTATATTGAATTGTATGTATCTGGAATAAATAATAGACAAATTATTAAAAAGTATAATTTGGGTTACAAGATTGGGTTAATAACAGTTTAGGTAAATAATAGACTATTGAAAACCATTGCAGTATTTTGATCTTATTATTATGTAATGTACTTAATAGGTACCACAATGTTTAAATAAAACCACTAAGTATTTAGTATTATTTACCTACATGATCACTTGTAAACCAATTGTAAACACCTCTAGTCTCTGCCTTTTGTTTGTTCAACATTTCTTGCCAATTATATTCCGCAATGCCATTACTTATTTATTTATAGGTTTTGTATATCTGAAATAAAATATAGGTAAGTAATTTATTGATAAGTTCATAAGATAAGTCTTATTGAAAACCATTGCGGTGTTTTGATTTGATGTAATAAGTAGTTACTTACCCAGTAAGTATATAGGTACTTAAGTGCCTTTGTACGTATTACCTACGTATTAATATTATTTAAAAAGCACATGGGCACTGAGCAAGGATTTGTTTTACAGAAAATTGGTTATAATTATTAAGTCGCCGACGCTCAAATTTTTTTTCTATGCTCAACGACACGACAGACAAAGACAAAACCGTATAGTATATTACTCTTTGGACAAAACGTAGTGATTTTTTATTACATTGTGTGCATTCCAATAGACTAATCGCTGAGTCATCGATCACCGTAGAGTGGTCACCAAACTCTAACCATGGAAAGTAATGAGAGCTTTTAAAATGACAAAAAACTGTAAGTTCGGTGGATGGCGTTATAAAAATGGGTGTGTCAATCTATTTTTAACCGTATTCAAAAAACAAAAAATGATGTTCTTAATTTGACCTGTATGTATGTATGTTTGTATGTATGTATGTCTGTTTGTCCGCGATTATTTCGTGTTTGGCTGAACCGATTTTGATGCGGTTTTCAGAAAAGTATTTGTTACACTTAGAAGGTTTTAGTATTTTAACCAACTTCAAAAAAAGAAGGTTCTTAGTTTGACTCGTAATATGTAGGTATGTGTATCCGCGATTATCTCGCTTTTTGCTGAACCGATTTTGATACGGTTTTCAGAAAAGTATTTGTTACACTTAGGACAATATTTTGGTATTTTAACCGACTTCAAAAAAGGAGGTTCTCTTCTCAGTTTGACCCGTATGCATGGTTGTCCGCGATTTTCTCACGTTTGGCTAAACCGATTTTTCTATCTACCAAGATAATATTTATATCTAATGCAGAAGGTAATTACACTAAAAATAAAAAAATAAAAAAATTGTCTTGAAAAACAAAAAAACGGACTTCAAAACCCCATTCTACCTCTAAAAAGCAATAAATAATATTGAAATCACTATACTCCGACCCCTAATTCAGTGCAATGATTTAACAGCTCAAACTGTCAGTAAAATTATGTTGCCACCTCATGTCTACTAGTGACTTGAACAAAACCGGCCAAGTGCGAGTCGGACTCACGCACGAAGGGTTCCGTACCAAAAAATGGCAAAAAATTACGTTTGTTGTATGGGAGCCCCCTTAAATATTAATTTTATTCCGTTTTTAGTATTTGTTGTTACAGCGGCAACAGAAATACATCATCTGTGAAAATTTCAACTTTCTAGCTATCACGGTTCATGAGATACAGCCTGGTAACACACAGACAGACAGACAGACGGATAGCGTAGTCTTAGTAATAGGTCCTGCTTTTACCCTTTGGGTACGGAACCCTAAAAACCAATTAAATCGTGTTCAATTGGATTGTTGTGGTAATTTTTTTTGGCCGTTAGTTTAAATTAATTATTAGTAGTAGTTTAGTTAGTTTAATTATTAGAGTAAAACAAAATGCAACATTTATTAGCTTTATTTAAATAATTGCCAAATATTATGAATATAATGATACACACGTTGTTTTATGTTAATGCCTAATTAATAATAATATTGAAAATATACTATTCCGTAATAAGTATTGGAGATGCTTGGAAATAATGAAAAACAAAGTCACGGGCGGCCGCTAGAAAAAATAAAATAATAAATCAATATTTTTTTCGGAATTATGAAAAATGATTTGACATACCGGTAAATTGGGTGACCAGCAACATGCGTGGTGTGGTGACTAACATCGTTGACATTTTTGATAGAAAAAAAAATAGGTAAATAAGATCAAAATGACATTAATTTTATAGAAAAGTGTTTTAAGAACAGGCCCAATAAGCTCATTTTCAATTTTTCATATTGAAAATGTACCTAGCTGTATATTATTCACCACCCAAGTTGCTAATCACCCCAGTTTACGGTACCTACTTAAGTGTATGATTGTTTGATAATTTTGAGTATGAATTACAGATAGCAATTTAAAATACAAACGATATGTGTACAGACGCACTATTTCTCTTAATACTAAAATAGCTCACTTAAAAAAACATTATTGAAATTTAAATTCAGTTAACTTCCATTAACATTTAAATAAAACATATACACGTAGCATCATCAGTCATCATAGTATTCATAATATTTGGCTGTTGTTTAAGGCGGTTGTGTGACCGAAAGTGGCGCCCTCAGAGGTTTTTATTTAATAAGTTATTAATAGAAAAAGATTTTAATAATGTTTATCGTGGAGATTTTAGGGCCCATGGTCTAGTATTTTTAAAAGGTATCACTACATGCCCTCGTAGTCATTCGTAGAAGTAGATAGCAAATGTGTCAAAAACGGCCACTTTTAGCAGTTTTTCTATCTACTTCTAGCAGTGACTACTAGTGAATGTAACGATACCGTCTAAAAATACTAGACTGTAGGCCCTAAAATCTCCACGATAAACATTATTAAAATTGTGTATTAGAATTATAATATTAAATAAAATTTACCGCGGCGCCACTTTCGCTCAGGGTACCACCTTAAGCATAAAACCTATAACAGAACACTTTTAATTTTCGATTTAATTTTAATACAATATTTATATTTAATATTTATATATTTTGGGCTACTTTAATCAGAAATGGATTCGCGGGCTGATTTTCTGCGATTTACTGATTAAGACATCTGGCAACCCTGCCACAGACTACGACAATACCCTGCCCCTCGACCCGCGCAAAATGTTTTGTTTGTGTACGTGTTTTCCAAAACAAAAACATTGTTTCTCTACACAAAAATGTTTCGCGAAACAATGTTTTGTGTAGATGTTTTTGTTGATTGTGTAGAGCAAAATATGTGCTATGGAACCGGCTTTACATGGCCGCATGAACCAATTTAAAAAAATCTCATTTTTACTCAGAAAATTGTATGTTCTCGCATTTTAGCAGAAAAGTATTATACAAGCCTTGTACTGGAATTATTGGCGGATCCAGGGGGGGTGTACCTTTGCAATTTTGTCATTGAAAATGACAGTAAAAAAAATTATTTATTCTTATTGTTTTAATCAAGAACCTTATATAGAATATGAATATAAGGTTCTTGGTTTTAATTTTTTATGTAGGTGGCAAGGAGGTTTATATAGGGAGTGAGTACTATACAAAAATTCTCACTATTCGTTTAAAAGAAATTCAACTTTATTGCCTTTGTCATAGAGTTGAAATTCTATCGATGACATTGACTGAAGACTCTACTGTGTGAATGAAACAACACTATGTGGAGGTCGGTGTCTCGTTCGCACAATTGCCATTACTAAACAATAATACCACGATAGTAGGAAAAAAAAATGTACGTTACCAATCACGTAGTGTATCAAAGTTAAGAATTCGGAGTGGAATATTGAAAATATATTACTTAAATATTAATTTAGAATAACACATAGTAATTATAAAATAAAACTGAACTTACTCTTTTGATTTAATTTAATAAAATAACAACGCATTTCTAAATTATTAAAAAATTTAAGATGGCGGCCAACTTTTTTGTTTATGGGCCGATTTCGATGAAACTCGGTTTTTGGCACTATTACCACATGAAAACAACAACGCAATGTTGAAAATAATCAAAAGTCTAAGATGGTTGGCAACTTTTTTGTTTGTGGGCGCCGATTTCGATGAAACTCGGGTTTTGGTACTATTTTGACAAGAAAACAGCAACACAATGTTAAAAATATTAAAAATTCAAGGTGGCGGCCAAATGTTTTTCTTGTTCTTCTTTTTTTTCAACCCAGTAATATCAAAATCAACCCGAAAACAAAATTAGTAGCTATTTTGACCTTTTGACATTGTTTACGTTGCATATTACCATATTTACTATATTTATAAATCAAAACAAAAAAATTTAATAAAAACGCGATAAATAACTTGTTTATAAAAAAAATAGTTTCTGCTTTTTAGTTAACGAGCTAAACTGAAAATATACCACCTCCTATCAGAGCTCTCGTCAAGAGGAATCAAACGAGCTCAAACTCAATGGGGTTGCATGGTTTTATTATAGAATTCCAGTGGCCTTCTTTCGGCTTCATCATTAGACCCTGGAAACTATTTCCTATCAGAGTACTCGTCAATACGATTCAAACAAACCCAAACTCGATGGGGTTGCATGATTTTATTACAAAGTTCCAATGGCCTTCTTCCGGCTCCTTCATCAGCCCCTTGGATATTATTCCCCAACAGAGTACTTGCCGAGACGATTCTAACGAACCCAAACACGATGGGGTTGTATGGTTTCATCATAGTGTTCCTGTGGTGTTCGTCCGGCTCCATCGTCAGATCAGCTCAATGATACTATAATATTACATTACCTTCTAGTTCTGTGTTCAAAGTTTCAAGTGTCTAGTTCATCGGGAAGTTAGTATAAAATCGTTTGCAAAATTTGTGCTCAAACAAACAAACGAAAACACAAACAAACGAGCAAGCAATCTTTTAAAAACTTGGCAAAAGTATTAATTGTAAATATAGAACTACCTAAGTACCTAAGTTTATATTAAACAGTTTAAAGTAATAAGTATGTCTTCGACCAACCATACAGTTTGGTCACCCTAATGAAGAAAAGGACACACACATCTACTTGACCTCTCTGTCGGCTCGTTTTGGGGCGAAGAGCTCATCTGGTTTATACCGAAGGGATGTGCTACGTCTATGGTAGGTGGTGTCAGTGTCTCTAAATTTTTTTTTAATAATAAAACGTGGCCCGAGTTGGGTTTCTATCTGACAGACATTTGACGCATTTGACAAGCAAGGTTTCTAGGCGTGCGGCTGGCGCTAAGCTGTGACAGGCATTTTTTAATTTAGCGGGTCTCGCTGTGAAATCTCGCATACATGCTCCAATCACGCAAGCCTTGCTGCGCAAGCTACCCGTCCGCCCGGATGAAACCGCGTATTATAAGATTAGTGAATAAATAAAAACGGCGCAGCGCGAGTAGCGCGACCCCCTTTTTTACTGTAAACAGACAAGATTAGTGGATGAAACTGACAATAAATCGCGCTGCGCGGCCCTTTTTTAGGGTTGCGTACCCAAAGGGTAAAAACGGGACACTATTACTAACACCCGATTGCACTAAACTTAAGGATCGCCTAAGTCTGTTCCTAACTACAACACGACCAAATTAAAACGGTGTCAAACTTAGCGGTCATGTAGCTGTCATTCGCCTACTTAACTTGGTCGAGTTGTAGTTAAGAAAAGACTTAGGCGATTCTTAAGTTTAGTGCAATTGGGTGTAAGACTCCGCTGTCTGTCTGTCTGTCTATCTGTCACAACACAAGGCTGCATCTAATGAACCGTGACAGCTAGACAGTTGAAATTTTCACAGATGATGTATTTCTGTTGCCGCTATAACAATAAATATTAAAAACACAATAAAATAAATATTTAAGGGGGGCTCCCATACAACAAATGTGATTTTTTTGCCGTTTTTTGCTCGATATAAATAACGACAACAAGTAGACAGTTGAATTTTTCACAGATGATGTATTTCTGTTGCCGCTATAACCAAAAATATTAAAAACATAATAAATTAAACATTTAAGGGGGGCTCCCATACAACGAATGTGTTTTTTTGCCGTTTTTTGCTCGATATAAATAAAGACAACAGGTAGACAGTTGAAATTTTCACAGATGATGTATTTCTGTTGCCGCTATAACAACAAATAGTAAAAACAGAATAAAATAAATATTTAAATGGGCTCCTATACAACAAACGTGATTTTTTTTGCCGTTTTTGCTCGATATTAATAACGACAACAGCTAGCTAGACAGTTGAAATTTTCAGAGATGATGTATTTCTATTGCCACTATAACAACAAATATTAAAAACACAGTAATATAAATATTTAAGGGGGCTCCCATACCACAAACGTAATTTTTTTGACGTTTTTTGTTACGGAACCCTTCGTGCGCGAGTCCGACTCGCACTTGGCCGGTTTTTACTATAGACAAGCAAGAGTACGTAGATGCAACTGACTAAAAATGCCATTGCGCGGTCGTATTTTTTATTGTAGACAAGACAAGATTGGTGGATGATAGTGACTAAAAGTGGCGCTGCGCGGCCATATTTTTTACTATAGACAGACAAGATTAGTGGATGAAACTGACTAAAAATCGCGCTGCATGGCCGTTTTTTTACTATAGAATTTTTTTTAATCTGTTGTTTTGTGCATCCTAGACAGGCATCCTCCCTTATATAGATGATAACCCTAGGCCCGAGGCTTCGAGCCCCCTCCCCCCCGCCCCATTTTGTATCCTGCATCCGCCCCTGAATGATAGCTTCCGGTTCTCGGCTGTAATGTGCTATTACTCGAACCACATTAGTGCGTGCTGAAAAAATCAGGGGCTGAAAATAACTAGCACAGAGGAAATAATCACTACGATAACTAGGACGAATTTAAATGACCGATGACTCAGCGGCTAGTCTGTCAGAATGCACCCGAAGTTACGAGACGAGACTGTCCGTGTTTGAGTTTTATGTATTCTGTGGTTGTAGAATAGAACAAGCGTTTGCTATGCTAATGTACACTTGGGTACGAAATTCGTGTCGAAAACGTTGAAGCGTCGAGTTTTGTATAGAGAAACGCTTAGAAACGTTTTTGTGCAATTTGATTTGACTTGATTTTGGATTAGTTAGGGTTTTAAATTAACAATAATGCAATGTTATGTTTGTTAAACAGTCACAGGCATCCGATGGACGACTATTTGTTTCATATAAGGTAAGATCACAGTTTTATTTCATCAAATAGAAACATTGTACACTTGGGTACGAATTAACAAATTCGTTACGCTTGATCACGTGACATATGTCAATCCCATACATTGTCATTCTATTCTACTAGCGTTATTGTTAGTAGAATGGCCACTTGAGTAGGCCCCCAGGGCGGGGCAAAGCAATGACAAAAAACGCGTTCGTGTAAATGAGCCCTAAGTGACTCTCAATTAGCCCTGAGTCCATCTGAAACGTAATTACGCGCCCTTTTGGGGTCGATAACAACATAAGGATTAACGCTACCACCAGTTTCATTCATAAGATATTGCTATACCCTATAAGTCTGTTCACGGAAACGAGTTAGTAGATAGAGCACTATCTCACTCACACAATTTTTAAACTGTGATTGGTCAGTGATAAACGCTAAGGCGGTGTACACAGAACGAGTACATTTTAGTCTACTCATACTCCCCGTACTGTGCAGACGTGCTCTTACTTGTGACTGTATGCTCAAGCTCAACTCGTAGCCTGACTTGTGTAACTTTGAAGCCCAAGGTGGCGCAGATGTGCTAATGACCCGTTTTTTAGGGTTCCGTAGCCTAAATGGTAAAAAACGGAACCCTTATAGATTCGTCATGTCTGTCTGTCTGTCCGTATGTCACAGCCATTTTATTCCAAAAGTATTAAGACTACACAGTTGAAACTTGGTAGGTAGATGTATTCTGTTAACCGCTGAACGAATTCAATACAAAAATAAGAAAAATAAAGGATTAAGGGGGGCTCCCCATACATGGAAATGAAACTGAAAAAATTTTTTTTCTTCAAACCAACACGTGGGTGTCTATAGATAGGTCTTTAAAAATTACATTGAGGTTTCTAACACAACTTTTTCTTAAAGTCAACCGTTTGAAAGATATACACCGCCAAAGTGGTTAAATGTGTGTCGTCGTCCCCCCCCCCCCCCTCCTCCTTTAACTTTTGAAATAAGAGAGTGAGAAATCTGAAAAAAAAATATATGCTGTAGATCTTAATAAACACTTTCAACGAAAATTGGTTTGAACGAGATATAGTAATTAGTTTTCGAGATATAGCATATTTTCCAAAACCGCAAATACAACTTTGTCATTCATACCAACACTGTGAGCTTAGAGTACGTCCTCTGCTCTCTTCCTTGCTTGTTCGTACACGTCAAAGTTGTCATATCATTATCTCTTTGTCTCCCATCACACCCTCTCACTCATTCGCTTTCACTTCCTCACAAATGTATCCTCATCCTCATTTGCATCCTCTAACTTTGACACTTTCTCTTCCACCTCCTCTTCTTCATAATCACTTCCTTATGAAAGGTTTACAAAATAACGGTGTTAGTGCTAAATAAAGTGAGTATCCAAAACACAAATCCAGGCTAATCCATTTTGACTGGAAAAGTTGAAATATACAATATCTTTGACTCTTGACCCAAGTAACCTAAAGTGGTTGAAATTGAATATGAATCCGCTAAGTGAGACGGTGAAGTTTTCAATTTAACTTAGAGTTAGGGCTGCCATGTAAATTTTGATCGGAATATCATGAATACGACACAGAAATTCACGAAACCTTTTAAGATGAAATGGAGCTTTGGCAGCTGAAAAGAGCGGATGGATATATTATATTCAAAAATTCAAGCTCAATAAGAAGGTACCTATAAATAGAAGATCTAAAAAAAATCCCTATTGTTTTACATGAACCATACAGGGTGGAATCGAAGTCATTACCAATCTTTTAAACTCACTGCCTTACTAATAAAGAACTGCAACCCACCCGTTTTACAAGTGTGTAACTATGACAGTGATAGATGAGTTATAGATCTCGTATACAGTCGGTTACTAATAAAGGCTTTTATTGTATTGGGTAGTTACACAAAGGTTATAACGAATATCACTTGCAACACTGGTGCTCACGTTCTAAAACAACATTATCTTTAATTATTTTCTAGTGAAATATAAATAAATAAATAATTTAAATCTTATATTTAGGCACATTTGGTTAAAATCTTTAAATAGTAATGGGTTTTTTAATTTTTTGGTTTTAATTTACATATTTTTTTAGTGAACTGTCTATCGTGTTTTTAAACGATCACAGGAAATGTCATACGTTGTCATGACAATAATAAACGAACACTTAAATATTGTCAAATGATCAAAATGTAAATACACAACATGTTATGCGTTTCTTTAATTATTTTCGGTTGCTTTGTGTTTTTCTCAGTAATAGGCAAAATTTGCAAGCAAGCAAGCAAGAATAGCCACCTCATTTTCACAGTTTGTGATTTACGCTCACGAGTTGTATAATAATGTCATCCCAAGGGAATCAACGCTGGAGAGATGTAATTCTTACCAATTTTATAAATAATGTTTATTATTGACTTGAACTCAAAACAATCTACAAGCACCAGATCATACCTAAGTCAAGATCATGGAAATAAGATCGAGAAATCGAGCACATCAAGGAAACTTATATACCTACTACCCTATCCCAAAGATTTCAATCTTTGCCCTGTCCTAACTTGAAGAAAGCTGCATCGATTAAAAACTTAAGAACAACGAAGAAAATTTTTCTTTTAAAGGTTATGTATGTCTATAAAATAAAATATATCGAGTTAAAAACTAGTGCATTTTTATTCGATATTAGATATGATCTAGCATTGCAACGGTTGGTTTGTTAGTGATCTTATTAAAATGATAATGGGATTATAGAATCAATCTATTTTGCTTAATTCATAAAAAGGAACAGGTCTTCAGTAATACGGTTTCTTATATAAATTGTAGGCTGATTGACCAGTTTCATTGCCTTGTATGATAGTAAAGACTTCTCCTATCGAATTGTTCTAGAAACAACATCGAAATAATCATAAAACTTTATTTTTATTCATTTTACGTTATTACACATCAGTTAAACTAGGTCCCGTGAATGTATAGTGACAGTTTAAGTTTCCATAGTAATTACCCACTTGTTACAACAGGCGTATGTCACGGAACTGTCAAAATTGGTTTATTAGTCAAGATTTCGCTGTATCACCCGTATACATCGCGGGTAAATGTTTATTAGTAAGGCAATAAGAATCTAATTATGATAACGTCAAAACAAAAAAAAACCGGCCAAGTGCGAGTCGGATTCGCGCACTAAGGGTTCCTCACTAAAAAACGGCTAAAAAATACGTTTGTTGTATGGGAGCCCCCCTTAAATATTAATTTTATTCTGTTTTTAGTATTTGTAATTATAGCGGCAACAAAAATACATTATCTGTGAAAAATTCAACTGTCTACATGTTGTCGTTATTAATATCGGGCAAAAAACGGCAAAAAATCAAGTTTGTTGTATGGGAGCCCCCGTCAAATATTAATTTTATTCTGTTTTTAGTATTTGTTGTTATAGCGGCAACAGAAATACATCATCTGTGAAAATTTCAACTGTCTAGCTATCACGTTTCATGAGATACAGCCTGGTGACAGACAGACATACAGACGGACGGACGCACAGCGGAGTCTTAGTAATAGGGTCCCGTTTTTACCCTTTGGGTACGGAACCCTAAAAATGTACATCTTGCTACTGCTCCACCTACGTTAACGTTACGTAAATGATAATGTCCAACTACGCTTTAGCTAATGCGTCATGTAAATTTAGTACTGTCGTTTGTAAATTAACACATTAAAGTCTTGGCCACGCTGGTCATCCTAGATTAACGCTTTAAGCTATGCGTTAAGACGCAGGTGGAGCCGTAGCATATAAAAGTAAGAATTAGGTGTTGACGTTATTTTTCAACACTTTCGCAGTGATCTTTGATAACGTCCGGACGATCTTGGTAATAGGTAGGTATAAATGTTATTTAATATTATCAGCTTATGTAAAATAAATAAAAAATCGTTACTTTCATGTTTTTTAGCATCAGTAACCTATTACTATGACTTTTATGTGATTTTTTAAAATGTTTATTTCACGTTGAATTTCGATCATTTGGATAATATTGCGGTAACATAAGAGATTGCTACGCTTCGATTTTATATACCCTGTATAAATAAGGCGTTACAAACTGGAAACAATAATGTTTTAACAATATTTAACTTATACAATATCTAAAAAATAACAGTTCTTTCTTTACAAGTGCCATAAAGAGATTTTTATTATAGACAAATTCAAAGTAATTTTCCAAATTGTGAACAGAACAAAGGGCTTTCATGTCCGTTTTCTTGACTCAACAAAATACTGGCGAAAAAATATTCCTCAATAACAACACCTACATAAAATAATCTACGACATCTTGATAAAAACGAGTGTCGTTTTGTAAAAATATCCTTTCACTAAAAAGTTCTTCTTCCTCATAAGAATAAATAAAACTTTATTGTTATGTTATACCTACCTTATCCTTACTTATATTATAAATGCGAAAGTCCGTTTGTTTGTTTGTTTGTTACGCCTTTACGTTTTAACTACTCATAATTATATCCTTCTAGTCTGTACTCCTGAGAACGTGTATGCAAAATTTCGTGATGATCGGTTAAGTAGTTAAGAAGGGTACCTTTCATCCAGAAAAAAAAGTACTGCCCGTTTCGGCATTTTTATGCCGAAACGGGCCGTACGATCATTTGATCGGCAAAAATTGTTTAAAAAAAACAAAAAACCGACTTCAAAAAACCTACCACTAAAAAGCAAGAAATAATATTCGTAATAATAAAACACGTCTATTGAAGTCGGGTGGGGCTGGAGTACAAATCCCTTTTTTTATTCTAAAAGCCCCACCCGACTTCAATAGACGTGTTTTATTATTACGAATATTATTTCTTGCTTTTTAGAGGTAGGTTTTTTGAAGTCGGTTTTTTGTTTTTTTAATCAATTTTTTATTTTTAGTGTAGGTACCTTTTGTATTAGGTAGGTATATTATTTAGGTAGAAATTAAAATCGGCTCAGCCAAACGTGAGTTAATCGCGGAGAAACATACATACATGCGGGTCAAACTTAGAACTTTTTTTTTAAGTCGGTTAAAGAACTACACTTAAGATATCCTTTTTCCAACAAAAAAATAATTATCTTATTCAGTTCATAAACAAAGAAGTTATACGACTGATCATCGAGGTAGTTCACACAAAATCATACTATTTTCGTGCTTTTTTCAAGATTACTTGAAAAGTACTGAACCAATTTCAAAATTTTAAAAAATGTGACCAACATGGAAGTTCACCTGATGTTATAACGTTTGAATTATTTCAATCAGTCCAGCCGTCTTTGAGTAATCGGTGTACATACAAAAAAAAAACGGGTCGAATTGAGTACCTCCCTCCTTTTGAAGTCAGTAAAAATAGAATGACATGAGCCAATTGATATGTTGAGCTCTTCAGCCACTTCTCTAATAATGATTTGATGATTTGCTAATATTATTTTCCACACTTCATCGACATTTTCTTCTGTAATTGCGGCGCTGGGCCGTCCAGGACGCTCCTCGTCAGTAAAATCTTCTCGACCTTCCGCGAGCAACTTGTACCACTTATAAATGCTTTTTTTGCTCAGCATAGAATCGCCAAAGGCTACCAACAACATTTCCATATTATCTGTGCACTTTATTTTGTTTTACACGAAAACTTTGATGCTTAGAGTAAGACGCGCTTCTTAAGACGCGCTTCTGTAGCCGCGATGCTCTAAGCTTTGATGCATTTACTTTGATCCATATTTTTTTTGAATAGGCAAAAATCGCAGCAGAGGAAAAACACCTACGCGCTCTTTTAGCTGTCAAAAACTAATTAAACTTCCAAAATGGCCGACCTTGTCAGCATGGGACAGAAGTACCAACATAATGCCACAAAAAATTCAAAAAAAAATTATTTGCGTATTCCGTGAAAATTTAAAAGTCACCTTTCTTTTTGAACAGACCTCGTATAGCACAGTAGCCCGTAGTACATTTAAATCACGAAAAAGGTTACCGTTTGCCGTTGTGATATAGTTATTTATATAGATACTTTATCCCAATTTTTACAGATCGCAACCCGCCGTAACCTATATTTGTATATCTCCAAAAATGATATACAGGGTCACTGGAAATATGACGTATTCCTGCTAAGGGGTTATAGATGAGGTCAAAACAAATATTATTTGTCATATAACTTTTTCTCAAAAAAATTATAGTTTTTGAGTTAATTGAAATTAAGTATTTTTTTTACCAAAAGTACGTTTTCAGACACAAAAATTTAAATTAAATGATAACTACTCATTCGATTCCGGATTTTTTATCATTTTGGAATAGAAAAGTATTTGAGTATTGATAATAAATAAAAAAAAACATAAAATACAAGTGTTTATAAAAAAATCAATCCTTAAATGCATTTATTTTTTTAATTTTTTCATATTTTTCAGAAATAGTATCAAATATCTTTAAAAAAATCCTAGTAACTAAGCGTGCATAATATTTTGAAAACATCACCATCTATTCAGCTTTCAGTTGAGGCATAAAACTTAATAATAACTTAAATAAAAAATGAGAAATTAAGACTTAACTAAATAGCAGTCCCATTTCATGTAGCAAAAATTTCCTACTTCAAGCGCTTCGGAGGTGGCCGTATTATCCTACTTATTCCATAAATGTGAAAGTTTGCTTGTTTGGATGATTGTTAATCAATCACGCAAAACGGCTGAACGGATTTGGATGAAATTTGGCACACAGATAGTTTATAAGCCGGATTAAAACATAGGAGGATGCTATTTATCTTGGTTAAAGGTTCCCTAGGGATTTTTTCGAATGTAAATGCGGATGAAGTTGCGGGCGGAAGCTAGTTTGCCATAAATGATCGTGCTTACTAAAAATACTTTCGTCCGAGTGAGTTTGAAACAGGATTATTTTCCGCCGATTAGCTAAAATTTTATACAGACAGCATCAAAAATAACCATGCATAACAGCCATTTTTAATGACCTGCTGCTGGCGAACAGGCCTTCCTTTCCTTTTGGGATAAAGCGGACGGGCCATAACCCACCACGTGGGCCCAATGCGGATTGGTCGGTGTTAGCTCAATGTACCTTACATTGAGCCCTTCGTTCTGGTTGCATTTACAGTCGTTAACACTGACCAATCCACATTGGGCCCAAGTGGTATGGCCCGTCCCCTTTATCCATCCACAAGCCAAAAGGAAGGCCAGTTCCCCTGCAGCGGGGCATTAAAATGGCTGATATGTATGGTTATTTGTGATACTGTTTGTATAAAATTTTGACTCATCGGCGGAAAATAATCCTGTTTAAAACTCACTCGGACGAAAGTATTTTTAGTAAGCACGATCATTTATGGCAAACTGGCTTTCGCCCAGAACTTCATCCGCATTTACATTCGAGAAAATCCCTAGGGAACCTTCCTCCTGTTTTAATCCGGCTTATAAACTATCTGTGTGCCAAATTTCATTCAAATCCGTTCAGCCGTTTTGCGTGATTGATTAACAATCATCCAAACAAGCAAACTTTCACATTTATGGAATAAGTAGGATATTACGGCCACCTCCGAAGCGCTTGAAGTAGGAAATTTTTGCTACATGAAATAAGACTGCTATTTAGTTAGGTCTTAATTTCTCATTTTTTATTTAAGTTATTATTAAGTTTTATGCCTCAACTGAAAGCTGAATAGATGGTGATGTTTTTAAAATATTATGCACGCTTAGGTACTAGGATTTTTTTTAAAGATATTTAATACTATTTCTAAAAAATCTGAAAAATATAAAAAAATTAAATGCATTTAAGGATTGAATTTTTTATAAACACCTGTATTTTATGATTTTTGTTTTGTTTTTTTCAATACTCAAATACTTTTCTATCCCAAAATGATAAAAAATCCGGAATCGAATGAGCAGTTATCATTTAATTTAAATTTTTGTGTCTGAAAACGTACTTTTGGTAAAAAAATACTAAATATCAATTAACTCAAAAACTATTAATTTTTTGAGAAAAAGTTATATGACAAAATATATTTGTTTTGACCTCATCTATAACCCCTTAGCAGGAATACGTCATATTTCCAGTGACCCTGTATATTTTTTTATTTTTCAAGGTTTACCATATTGTTTAGCGTTTGTCGTGTTCTACAGCTTTGTTTGATTACCACAGTTAATAGTAAGACTATGGAAAGTAGCCATACACAGATTTAAGACCAGATGAAAATGGATGAACTTTATCTGGTCTTAAATCTGTGTATAGTCACTTTCCATAGTCTTACTATTATTAGTGGCAATCAAACAGCAAATATTGTATTACTATAGCTTCCGCCCGCGACTTCGTCCGCGTGGATATTAGAGAAAATCCTTAGGGAACCTTCAAACAGGATCCGACCAGTCGTTTTTACGCGATTAGGCGGGTGCCCAGTCTGCACCAAGCGCTCTGCCTCGCGAGGCAAGACGTTTGCCGCGTGTGGCGGGCCTCGCACGAGGCTGAGGTCCCCGTCCCCGTCCCCGTCCCCGTCCCCGTCCCCGTCCCCGTCCCCGTCCCCGTCCCCGTCCCCGTCCCCGTCCCCGTCCCCGTCCCCGTCCCCGTCCCCGTCCCCGTCCCCGTCCCCGTCCCCGTCCCCGTCCCCGTCCCCGTCCCCGTCCCCGTCCCCGTCCCCGTCCCCGTCCCCGTCCCCGTCCCCGTCCCCGTCCCCGTCCCCGTCCCCGTCCCCGTTCCCGTCCCCGTCCCCGTCTGAAAATTTGAAGATCCTAACTTCGAAACTGAGGGACTTTCATACAAACTTTGATCCCCTTTTTTACCCCCTTGGGGGGTGAATTTTGAAATATCCTTTCTTAGCGGATGTCTACGTCATAACATCTACCTGCATGCCAAATTTCAGCCCGATCCGTCCTGTGGTTTGGGCTTTGCGTTGATAGATCACTATGTCAGTCAGTCACCTTTGAGTTTTATAGATATAGATAGATACAAGCCAATACACATTGTATTGTATAACCAATAAGGCAAATATTGTGTTATACAAAAAAATATACAATTATTAACATTCCATAGATAATTTTAATATTTTAAACTCAGTTCTTTGTAAGGTATCAACTTTAAATATTATACATACATAGTATGGGCGCGAATTTAGCTCCAACCAGTTTTTGTATTTTCCCTCGAGAATGAGACAATTTACTGAAATAAAAACTACTCTTTATGATGACCCGGATAGTCAATTACCACCATACCAAATTTAATTAAAATTCGTCAAGTACTTTTTGCGGGATGCGGTAACAGACAGACAGACAGACCGACAGACAAAGTAAAAAAAATATTTGGACTCTGTATCGATAATAACGAGTATTATATTTAAAATTTCCAAAAAATATTGAATGTACAGAGTCGGCCTCGTTAAAGATTTATTATAAGTATACAGTATATAGTTAGCAGGGTACATACTTACATTAATATTAGTACATTATGAGATAAGTTAGCTTAAGTTGTTTCATACGACGTTTTTCAACACATTTACGAGGAAAAAACAAAATAATTTACCACACAGCGAAATTCAGTACAACATTATAACACTCTTGCGGATTACATAATGACGAGGAAGGGGTGGAAAGTCAAAGTCAAAACCTTTATAGAGGATACACATCATGTGTGTAGATAAATATCATAGGTATTTTTAATCCATATGTATTAAAATATTGTTTGTTTCCCAAATAAATGAAAAAAAAATAAATAATAAGTGTAGATAAAGTCTTGTATGCAACTGTACATAATTAGGTATTATAGTACAGTTGCATAAATAACTATTATATACCACATCTTACTAGCAAAGTAGCAAGTATTTATTATTAATATTACTATTACTAATTTATTAGAAGTTACCTTTGATTTAGTCTTCTGCATACGAGTCGTAACGCGGACTCCCTCTGTGGAGACGTCCACGGTGACCTTACGCTTTTTTACGCCCTTCGCCTTGAATTCATACTGAAAACAAGAAATTAATATTTTATATTCTTTGATTATAAATAATCGAAGGTCTTCTTCTTATCGAATGTTGCTTAGTGGCCACCTCAGGTGTTAGAGTTTATCAAGCCGCCTGTAAGGTCTCTAACTTGGCTTAACGACTGTTATCGGATGACAGCAGCCGGGACCGACGGTTTAATGTGCCCTCCGAAGCACGGAAGCGCTCAGTTGTAATGCCACTTTAACGGTCACCCATCCGACACCTGACTGGACCGAGTGTTGCCTTACAGACGTGATCGAGTACGATCAGTCTGTCAAGTACCGCCATGAGCGCATCAATAATAATCGAAGGTTGTATTAAACATTTGTCTCATCAAGACCTTTCGAATGATATATATCACTCATTGCTAGGGGGCTTAGACCACCTGTCTTGGGTCCATCATCCTTTTAGGCAGATAACGGCGCCTTTGATCTCGTGCTTATCAAAATTTAAAAATTAGTTCACTAATTCATAGAATTATTTATTATGTTTTATATCCTTACTAATATTATAAATGCGAAAGTCCGTTTGTTTGTTTGTTTGTTACGCCTTCACGTCCTAACTACTGAACCGATCATCATGAAATTTTGCATACACGTTGTCAGGGGTATAGAGAAGGACATAGGGTACCTTTCATCCCGAAAAAAAGTATTGTTCCCGAGGGATAGTAAAAAACCTTTCCACGCAGACGAAGTCGCGGGCGGCCGCTAGTATAATATAATAAAATGAGTCAAATCAGAGCCAAAGAACCTTCTTGAACTTTGTTTAAATTACCTTTTTATTGGAACCATGGTAAAATAAAACCAGTAGTTGCTACCCGTGACAGCTGGGTCACGTGACTGGCCTATGACTACGTCACGACCAGTCGAATGATTCGATGCAGTTCAAAGACCAATCAGTTAACATTTTATCGTGACGTAGTTTTGGGCCATCCGTAGGAAGTAGGAAGACAACACATAATGTCTTCCTACTTCCTACGGTACTATATTTATTTTTATACCATGGTTGAAACAAAATGGTCAAAGGCATGCCAGAATTAAGTCTACTCGAAAGGAAATATGTTTACTCAATATAAGCTTTTCATTAATTCGTTAAAAAGGTAATTAAGTTTCTGTCTAAAATTAACACGTTGACTGCCAACCTGCGAGTATACTCATGCTCGCAGGCTGTCGTGCAAGTATACTCGTAGTAATATACTATTACTACGAGTATACCTGCACGACAGCCAACGTGTTAAATTTTTGGTACAAGCTTTTATTGCCGACTGCACTTTGTCAGCAATATTTTCTTGTTCTGTGGCTGGTTGGCTACAAGACCATCAGGTTTTTTTTTATTTTTTTTAAAGACCATCAGCTTAACATCTAGTCAAAATTTTGATATCGACTAATTAGGATTTTCTTGCTGTCAAAATCTAACACGCTTTTGATTCAATTGACGGACAAATATCGGACAGTTGAAACTAAATAAAAGCTTGTAAAAATCAAATGAGGTAGGTAAATGATCGTCACGCACGCTGTGGGCTGTTATTTTAAGAATTTGGTAGCTATATCCCAAACTTTCCGTCCAACTTTCCGTTTCGTAAAAGCCGCTAATCGTAACTGTGTAAGCGAAATGTCAGAACTTTTTGAGTTATTATTACTGAAAGAGTCAAAGCTGTCAGTGTTTAATATAGTTGCCGTCAGCCCTGATATTTGAGAAAACTTGAGATAATTTTATTAGAAGACCTTGCACTCTACTAAATCGATTTATTAGGATGCGATATTATTCTCCGAATTTAAAATGTCTTAGGATTGAAATGGAAGGACTTCAAAGCATTCATTTTATTCCTAGAGAATTAAGAGCGCCCGCACATTGGGCCACTAGTCGCGGCCATTAAGCGCGACCACAAGCTGCGGAATAGTTATTTCATAAATTTTGTATGATATCGGCGCAAACCGGACGTTCGCGTGGCCGCGATCGAGCCACAAGCTGCGGGAGTCGCCCGCGTTCGCTACTTGTGGCCGCGACTGTCGCTCGCATCGCGCGCACCCTCGATCACAGTAGCCGGCTTCTTCTCGGCGGCGGCGGGCTGTGGGCTGGGTTTCGGCATTCATAAACGCCAACGACGTTTTCTACGTCTATAACCAACAACAACGAAATCGTGAGTTTTTTGTATAGTTTTCTTATTTCACAAACGCTTTCGACTCCTGCAAGCTTTCGACGGAAATAAACAGAATTGCCAAAAGTAGTGGCTTAGTGGGCGGTGACTAGTGGTCGCCACTAAGCCACTAATGGCAGCGATTGGTGGCTGCGTCTAGTGGCTTGACTGAGCCACTGGTGGTCGCGATTAGTCGCCGCGACTAGTAGCCCAATGTGCGCTTGCACTATGAGTTTATCTACACTCACAACGTAATGTTCCAAATATGAATTTAAAAAGATTGTATAAACACGTACTTTATTTTTCTTGGATAGGTAAAATAAAATAAAAAACCCATTACAGTACAGTCCTGTATCATAAATAGTAGTTTATGAAACTGACGCATAATGAGGGGTATTAAAACATGAGTGTGTGTTTAAAAGCCGAGTCGTACGTAGGCGAGGTTTTTAATAGTAGCACACGAGTGTTTTAAGGACGGTGAGTACGAGTGTTTTATCGGACGGAATCAAATTTTAATGTACCTCTGTATTTGTCGTAGTAAATAAAACTTTTTATCTATCTATCTTATAGGTACCTCGATAGTTTTACTTGTGTGACTTATTAAATAACGTAGCAAATAAAGAGGGTAATTTCATAGGGTTTTAGTAAGTAAGGTTTCTCTTAATACAAAGCATACAAGTTTGACTGTAATTTCCTAACAACAAATTTAGTTTCAGCTGGAAATGTCTATTTGCATTTCATTTTACTTAACAAGACACTTGCGCATTCCATCCATTCAGCCCAAAACTATTTACGAGAATACATGATTAGTAATTGATAAATTTAATTTACGTACAGGGTGTTTCATTCGTCTCAATAATCGAATGAAACGCAAATATTTATTTTTGTGTGACACATTCTGAAGTGGAACACTTTTCTTATAGACTCCCTATGCTTGACAAGCACGTAAATCCTAATTGTCAAGTCGTTTTGATTGTCTGGAAGTAGGGTTGCCAACTTTTTTTGGATTAAATATAGTAGTTTCAAGATTTTTAGTGTAAAAATATAGTAGATGGCGAAAAAGTCCAAAAAATTGTAGGTTGCCGTTTTGTATCGAGGATTTTAAAGAAGTTGCATATTTCATACTTAAATAAGTATTAACATTTTCATAATTTATTCAACAACCATAAAGACAAGTGTTTAATCACAAAAAAATATTATGTAATAACATAATTATGTGCATATAAGTAATATTTTTTTGTTGCTTTTGTTGAATTCTTTCACTTGAAAAAATATAGTAGTTTTTTCTACTATATATATTTTTTCAAAAAATATAGTAGGCGAGCCTTCAATATAGTAGGATACTATATTATATAGTAGGGTTGGCAACTCTATCTGGAAGCGATGCTTGACCCAACTCGGCTGCTCAAAAACGAAACACAGGCACAACTTGAAAAAACATTTTTTTTCACTTTCCTGATTCACCTAGTAAACCTTTACAAACTGGTCTGATCCTCGTAGCGCTACGTAGCCTAGAACCTAAACTATTTTAAGAATTTTAAACTTAGTAAAAGACAAAATAGCACAAAACAAACACAGTACTTATGTCTCAAAACAAAATAAAACACAACGGTGTTACTAGGTTTGATTTTGTTTCTGTGACATTTCTTAAGACAGAGCAAAACACATTTCTGGTTGCCCTGGTAAAATTTTCCAAATGTGGCTTACTGTGTTTTTGTTTTGAGCAGCCGAACTAGGCTTTATCTCAAATTATTAGGGACTAGGCTTCATTTTTAGCCCTAGTAAATATTTGTAAACTACAACTACGTATAATCGAAAAATATCGCACTCTCTCAAAACATAGAAGTCTTTGCATTCTCTCTTCAACGTGACATTCGTGAGCAGTATATCCGATATCTTTCAATATCGTTACCAGCCAAGCAAACTTATTTAGAAAGATTCTTTGACCAGGATAAAAAGCATTATACACTTTAATCCAGGCTATAAACTATCTGTGTGCTAAATTTCATTCAAATCCGTTCAGCCGATTTGCATGATTGAGAACCAAACATCCAAAAATCTAACTAAACATCCAAATTTTTAACATAATTAATAATTATAAAATATTAGTAGAATTTTTTCTCAGATCAGCGTAATTATACTCGAAAACCTAACTAACTTTAAAGCCTCTAGTGATGGTTCTAAACAATACGTAGAATAAAGACTGACGTTAATTAACAAAATTATTCAAGTAGATTGATAAACAAATAATCCATTTAAGCGAGGATCTGGGCGGGCGAAACGACAGCATCTTTCACTGTCACAGACCATAACGTAAAGATAAACATGATTAATTGCAGGTTCACTTCCAGAACTTCACTGTGAGTGAAGGTGGATAATTAAATTTAAAAAAATCACAATACCAAATGATATTTTCCCCCGGTTTTGTACGCAGTTTTTGATTGTTTGCTTCTCTTTTGTTCGCTTATCCCTTTTGTACACGATCCTGTTATTCTTTCTTTTGAAAATACTGGACGACCATTCTGTGGAATGAAAGCAAATTCCGAATTTCTGTGTTGAAGTGATAGATTATTTAATCTGGGACGCATCAATATCACTACGATTCTGATTCATAATGATTCATCTCTGGATTATTGCCTGTTGCAGAAAAATAATTTAAAAAATTATATAGGGTTTAGTCGCTGTTTAAGCACTCTATCATTGATCACCCATACCAAAACTAACATGTCTGCTAGGGGCCTAAAACAAATCTAGGGCTAAAACTAGCTCCCTATCGTCGATCACCAGTACTAAAACTAGCATGTCTACTAGGGACCTAAAACAAGTCTAGAAATAAAACAAGCACCCTATCGTCGATCAGCAATACCAAAACTAACATGTCTGCTAGGGGCCTAAAGCAAGTCTAGGGCTAAAACTAGCACCCTATCGTCGATCAGCAATACCAAAACTAACATGTCTACTAAGGGCCTAAAACAAGTCTAGATCTAAAACAAGCACCCTATCGTCGATCACCAATACCAAACGTAGCATGTCTGCTAGGGGCCTAAAACAAGTTTTTATACTTCACTGTCTGTAGAAATAGCACTACTGTGGGGGTATTACAACCTCTTACAACTTGCCAGGTTTATGAATTGCTATTGTTACATTTCTTTCTCGCTGTATAGTGAATAAAAGAAATAGATTGATATCCATTCAGAAAACTGTCAGGAAATAAGAGGTCATAATACGGCCCCTGGACAATGATCACAAAAATTTAACATATTAGATGTAACTTTTTAAAATATCCAACCAAAAATAAAAAAAGGTGATTAAAAACGGCTTTATGATGACAGAAAGTCTACTTACACTAAGGAAATATATTCATTCTGCAGCAACTAAACTATTGAGAATTTGAAACAATCAAACCTAATTAATCCTATTTCGAATATGAAATAAAGTGTTAAATTTTTCGCTGCACTCAAGAAGACCAACAGAGCGTGGAAAAGAGAAGTTAACATCATACAGACACGGTCTATGTAAAAAGAGACAAATAGGATCAAGTGACATGTGCCATACAGTAAGAGCCCCTAGCGTCCCGCCTAGCAAATGAGCAATCTAAGTTTGTTTAAAATATTTGTTAATCTTAATTATAATTTAAAATAAAGGTATCGTGGAGCCATGGTGTCTTGTGATCTAAGTAATTGTGATGTGATAAAAAGAAACAATCCAAATAATCACACTTTTCACAGGTAAATAAGATATTGCCACACATTTCTCTAAAACCAAATTTCTCTACATTTATTCGTTTATCGACGAAGAAAACAGTATGGAACATAGTTTATTAATTTCCTTTGCCATATATAGTCATATTTTATGTATCTAAGTCATATTTTACGTATCTCATATAAAATGTATGCATTCGTTTTTCGGATCACCTGTTTATTGACATTGTTGTTCTTTGACATTCTATTTCTATGGTAAAAACCTTTTTTTTTTAAACGAACATCTCCAGTTTTAGTAGTATCCATAGCTTCATATTTTCCAGTTTCAATTAACACTTAGATCTTAACGTTCAATTAATCCTGATTGAAGGTCCAACCAGACTATCTGTGTCTTTGATCTTTCCCAGGGATGGTGAAATAGATTTAGAGATGGGCCATATAAATAATCACAAGTGCATTGTTTTGACGTGCTGGGTCGGTGTGACAGATGAAACATTGAACCAAAGGAGGTCGCTCATCGCTCATATATTTCAGCTCATTTTATGTACCTGAGGTATACCAAAATGCAGGCAAAAATTCGAGGATACCGATTATAAGGTTATTTTTGTACAATCTTTACTTAAAATTTAGAAATAAATCATTAAAAGTGTAAACTACCTAGGTACTTGTAACACAATTAAATTATATGGCAATACTGAGTAATCGTTTTCAGTTTAATAATGCAAAATGTACATTTATATTAGTTAAACATGTTAATAAAAATGATTTCAAATCGGAATTATTTAACACAAAAGCAAAAAATATCTAACCTCTCAAATCAACATTTCTTCTCTTTTTAAATTCCTTAATAAAAATCCTCTCAGGTTATTAATACCTAGCTCCCCCGAACCTAATTGTTCGCCAACTTCCGCCTTATGAAATTATCCCCGCCTTTTAGGTTACGACGCTGCCGCCTGTACTAAGAACAATTTCTCTTTTGCGGGCGAATTTTCTCAGGACGTTTTAATTTTAAGCAGAATCACAATTTTAATCCACTTTGTCGGGGTTTATTGAATCCATTCCCCATTTTTTTTAATTTTCTTTTATAAAGATTAACAATTTGACACCAGTTGACAAAACGTGTGTAAATGTGGATCTATTGAAATGAAAATAAAACTATGTAGGTTTGTTTAGTAACCATTTACCGATAATGATGAAAGGCGAATTAGTTCTGCGAAGTTTTCTGGTACAAAAATACATAAAAGTTGGTAATGCTTGAGTTTGTTTGTTATCTAGCGTTCCTAAAGCCGTTAGGCATTGCATTGCATGATGCAATTATGTCACTAGCGATGACGGGTACAGCCACAGAACAAAGAAAAAAATGTTTCAGCCCAACTAAACTACTGTTAATGGAGATTTAACTACATTACGGCGAGCTTCTCAAAAAGAAAGGAGACAACAACTACACAATATCAAATGTAGAAGAACCCAAATTAAATTGTACTGAGTGCGTAACGTTTATGTGTATGTATGTATTAGAGATGTAGATTGACAATCGGCATCCATATTGATATCGACTTACATCGCAGTGGCGAAGGGTCCATACAAGCCGATTCCCATCGGCTTACCTTTTGGAAATCCCACCCCACTGATCCACTATGCAGATCACTACATTTTTCATCATTTTTGTAGAGTGGCTTACCTTCGCCATAATTTCACCCCTCGCCACTGGTAGGTACCTACCTAAGTCAATGAGAGTCGAATAAAACTATATATAGCTTATTTAAGCCCTTTATGTAAGAAAAATACTTTCTTACTAAATTCGAAAAACATTAATATCGCAAATAAGTGCTTAACGCTTTCGCAATCTCTAGACAAAATGTCAGTTGATTCTGAAATGTGAAATCTGCACCGTAGCGCCTCCTTACGTGTACAAGCTTCCATAGCGCTCCATACAACACTGCCTAATTGCTGCCAACCTGCTTACGCCGGAAAATCACCGTGTGTTGGTACCACAAGGTAGGCACGTCATCGACAGTGTTGTTGGGGCAATATGGAAACATGCCGTTGCCGTTGCCGAATTTTGTGTTATAATCGCGTTTGAGTTAAGGTTATAAAATTCAGAGCGCCTATTACAAAAAAACATTGCAATAAGCGTACGATGTTCGTTCCACTTGGTGGCACCATTGTCTCACGAAGGTTCAATATCAAGTAAATTGAACGACAAATTGCGTCCAACTATCGTGTTTATTTTTTGTAATAGGCCCTTAGATCTTATTCTCATGTGGTAGTAACAGCGAACTAAAATCTATGGAAGTGTAATTGCAAACAAATATTGCTTAAAAAATGGCACTAGGGGGCCGAAAAAGTACAACCCGCTCAGCTTTAGTCGGGCCAGTCACGCACCCAGTGACTGACGTTAGCGTTCTTTACAATAATTGCAATTTGTATGGTAGAGAAAAGAGAGAAAGAGAAAGATTATTAGAAATGACGTCCTGTGTAGTCAAATGATGTAAAAGACGCAAAAAAGGCAGTGAAAATATGCAGAAATAACGTATCATATTTTTTCGTGTAAGTATAGTAAATATCTATAGCATACAAATTATGGTCGCTAATAAGCAACCTGGGGGTCTATTACGAAAAGTTTAATGCGATACACGAAGCTGCGTCCGTGCTTCGTTTTGATAGTTTCCTATTACAAATCACTTTCGTATGCGATATTGCGAAGTGATTGCGTGAGTTGGTCAGTTTCTCTCTAGCGTATCTCACATCGTTCGTTCAGTAGTCTATGGGCTACGATAGCTAAATTCAAAATGTTTGTTATAACTACTACTTACGAACTGCGGACGACTATCGTGTCCAAGTGACTGCGTTACGCAATTGCGTACGTTATTTTTGTAATAGGCCCCCAGTGCTTAGACGCTTTGTGCTGCTTAATTAAATTCTAGCATTTTTAGCTCTATCCACATAGTTGTACTTTTCATGTGGTGCCATTTTGAGCGCAATGCTTGTTCCATAGATTTTAGTTCGCTGGGTATTAAGTTATTTTATATAAATTTTAGCTCAAATGTGTCAGGAGCGTTTGCACATTTACAAAAGTCACACTCATCGCTGTTATACTCACGAACACTTTTGAAATACACGTGTCGTGTGATAAAATTTCAGAGCCTTAACGGATTACAAAGGCGCAAAACTATAAATATTAATGTGGACATGAACAGTCACCACGTTTTTTATGTAACCGCATAGACACAAATGTGATTCATTTATATTCAAGGGGGGACGACGGGACGCCCGTGATATTCATATTTCAATGTAACGCGATCGCTGCTCCACGCGCTCGCATTTTAGATCATAATGGTTCTTTACGCTATCATACTGATGTTTAACATACAATCGCGGACGTAAATTATTAAAGATTACTATTAGTTTGAGTATAACTACTTTTGAATTTTGATACATTCATTTTATTCATTACTTAAATAAATAAAAAATCGTGTTTTAACTACGCGACAAGCGATCTCACAATTTTTTTTAGGGAATTAATTGATGGTGATAGGGCGACTGGAAATAATTAAAGGCGACTGTTAATGGGATACGTAAATACTAAACCAAGCAGCGGTTTATTTTTTGGGCGACAAAATGATTAAACGGGAGACAAACTGTGTGTTACAAAAATACGTAAAATGGGCGACTACATGTGAGAGATAAAAAAATTAATTTAGTACTGAAAATTCTAAATGAGTGACAAAAATACTGAGTGGGCAACTATTATACCAAGAAGGGAACTACATAACCGCCTTAAGCTGCCCAACATGGTATTTTCCCTCGTTCCCACTAGTACAACCGGCTAGTTCAACCGTTGAACTAGTGCAACTTTTTTTGTCATCTCGATTAGGATAATACCTAGTCACCTTGTTGAAATAAAATATATGCCAAATTTCAAGTGTTTCGTTTACCCTAAAGTTGTTGTAATTTGGTCGCCCGTTCTGAATAACTAGTTACTCAATTTGTATTTTAAAGTCACCCATTTTCTACATTTGTAGTCGACCTCAGTCCCTCGCCCACTTAGTATTTCAGTACGCCATATTTAGTATTTTTGTAACCCAAAATGAGAATTTATTGTTACCCAATTAAATACTACTCTTTTTTTAACGGTCCCTGAAAAGTCCATGTAGAATGTCAAGGCAAATTCCTCAGTCAAAATGTATAGTCAAAATGTAGTAAGTAGTATTTAGTACTTGTGAATTTTTTAAAGATGAGAGCGCCACTTTTTTCTTCCCTGCTCTATGTTGCATAATAGTATAAGAAAATGTCGTTTAAGGGTATTATACACTTGCCACTAACAACTATCATTCCATTAATTTCATTACATAGTTACTTTTTTACCCGACTACGGCGAATAGTACTTGTTGTAAGGTCTGTGATGGCGAAACAAAATAGGTAACGGAGGGTATGTATGATTTTTTAGCTTTTAATTGTTAACCACGAGTAGATGGATAAACGCAAAAAATGGAGTGTGGAAACGTTTTTCAATGTGTAATCGATGTTTTTGTTTGAGAGATTTCGAGAAAATTCTAACACAAATGCAGATTTACTTGCAACATTAATTTGCTTTAGGCTTTCAGGTTCTAAAAAAAGTCATTATTTCAATAGGTTATACTAGTCATACTATATTGTTATCGAAATAATTAGTATATTATCAGAATTTGCGTAATCCTACTTAAGTTTGTGGGTTTGGATGTTTGTTCCTTAATCAAGCAAAAACGGCTGAACAGACTTGTATGAAATTTGACACACAGATAGCCTGGATTAAAACATAGAATACTGTTTTTTCCGGTCAAAAGTTCCCTGGCGATTTTTGATTGACCATGCAGACGAAGTCGCGGGCGGAAGCTAGTTTTAAATAAAATAGAAAATTGAATTGGGTTTTTCTAATGATTATTATGGCAGAGCAACCATACTACATTGTAGACTTAATTTGGTCTGTCAATACTTTTTAGGGTTCCGTACCAAAATGGTAAAAAAGGAACCCTTATGGTGTGACTCAGTGTGTCATTCTGTCTGTCTGTCACAGCTGGATATCTCGAGAACTATTAATGATATCAACTTGAAATTTGGAATAGTTTGATGACATTTGCCCAACTATTTTGCAAATAAGAAATAAATAAAAAAGTAAATATCTTTTTTACAACAGGGACTGAAAAGGGGTCTTAAAAACTTGAAGTGGGGCTACTAGGTCATGTGAGCTATCATATGAAAGAGCGCCGTTTGCACGTTTTCAATAATTTTTTTTTGTTTAGGCCGCATAGTTTTCGACTTATGATGAAAAATGAGAAAAAAAATACCGTCCCCCCCCCCCCCCCCCCCCCCCTTATCTCCGAAGTTTGCAAAGAGATAAATCTGAAATAATTCTATTTCATAGCAGTTTATATAAAGATTATACAAAAAATAAAACGATGTCTCAATATGAGCGCCGTTTGCACGTTTTCAATAATTTTTTTTGTTTAGGCTGCGGCCTAAAGTTAGTTTTCGACTTATGATATTAGAAATTATCAAATTTCTAAAAAAGTTAACATTAGTTCCACTATCGGTCAAAAGATGGCGCTGACCTAAAACTGCAATACTAATTTTATTATTCTACTCTGTAGTGTGGTTTGATGGTGAAATTATGATGGTACGGAACCCTCGGTGCGCGAGTCCGACTCGCTCTTGACCGGTTTTATTTATCATTACAAAAAGGCAAAATCTTTACAAAAAATCGGTACCAAAATGGATTGAGAAAAAACTCATGCCAAGTTCATAAAAATAATACTTATAATCCATTCATTACTGTGACGATTTAGATCTAAATCAAAATCTCTCAATCTTGCAAATAAAACGCAGTCAATAATTTATTTTTCGCTTGTGACAACATCTATGCTCCTCAGAAAAAATATTTTGTTCGAAAACACTTCTTTAGGGCAAACATCAAATATATAAAAAGCGTAATATTCACTCAGTACGTTCACTTGACTTCCTTGTCAACTTGTAAGCGGCTTCGTCAGAGCTTTTCTCTTGTAAAATTGAGCTTATAGTGCAGAATATAAATTTTATTCAGGAGGAAACTTTTCTTTGCTTATGATAAGCTGGGGGTCTATTACAAAAAGTTTAATGCGATACACGCAGCTGTGTCCGTGCTTCGTTTTGTTTGTTTCCTATTACAAATCACTTTCGTATGCGATATTGCGAAGAGATTGCGTGAGTTTGACAGTTTCTCTCTAGCGTATACAACATCGTTCGTTTAGTAGTCCATAAACTACGATAGCCAAATCAAAATGTTTGTTATAACTACAACCATCGAACTGCGGACGATTATCGTGGCCAAGTGACTGCGTTACGCAATTGCGTACGTTATTTTCGTAATAGGCCCCCAGGCCCCAGTAGTAGAAAAAGAACTGCAGCACTTTAATACTTTCAGTCAATGATTTACATTTCCAACCGGCTGCAAGGAAAGGGTTATGTTTTTCGCCCGTATCTTGTATTGTGTGTAGGTGTATGTTTGTATGTACTCGTAATATTCTTTATTACCTCAGAGCTTTAAAAACGGCTGAACGTTACATGATTAGGATATCGTTCTTTTATTTACGTTATATATATGTACGTACCAGGGGGCCTACTCAAGTGGCCATTCTACTAACAATAACGCTAGTAGAATAGAATGACAATGTATGGGATTGACATAAGCTAACGAAATGTCACGTGATCAAGCGTAACGAATTGTGAATTGGTACCCAACTGTCCAATGTTTCTATTCGATCAAACAAATCTCTGTTATTCCACGGGAAAAGATACCTTATTGCCAGGCCATAAGGTACCTTTTCTCTTAGAACGTCACCTATGGTTTTACGATAGCCGTCATACAAAATGCGACTCAAGTGGCAGAATTTGTACTATTTAACAAACATAACATTGAAATAATAATATTTTAAACCCTAGCTAATTTCTTATTCCCCGAAATAATCTTTAAAATCCAAAATCAAGTCAAATCAAATGACAAACTTTTCATTCTTTCTACAAAAGTCTGCGCTGCGTCGTTATCGAAAGTAATTTCGCACCCAAGTGGCTAAAATCTTCGAGAACGCTTGTTCTATTCGATTGCTTCGCTCTATGATCTATGGTTTCGTCGCAAAATGTCAGTCGACGCGACATTGGGTGCAATCCAACAGATTAATCGCTGAATCATCGATCGCCATAGTATTCCGGTACCGGCATGTCGAATTTAGGTTTCAAAAATATTAAGCCGCGATTACATAATATACCAATCTAGTGTCCGATTTAGGAATCCAAATTAGAGCTGCCAACCGTATAATAAGCTAAATCACTATTTCACTATATTTTTTTTGATATAATAATTATATCAAAAAATACGGGTGGCAACTCTAAATTGAATTCCTAAATCGGACACTAGATTGGTATATTATGTAATCTTTTACCCGTTTCCCTGGAATCGACATCGCCAGAAACGTCAAGTTAGCAGTCCACTTTGAGACCGTAATATCTCGGCTTGTATTGAAGCAATATTATTGAAATTTTCCGTATACGATTCACTATTTTCTAACAATTTTTTGGCATATAAATCACATTGATACAAACTGTATTTCTTAAAGTGTCTGCCAGCTTGACGTCAAGTTAGCAGCCTCACCAAGATACTCAAATATCTTTTGAACCACAGTATCACTATTTATATGCTATAGTTCACTATTTATTAACAATTTTTTGACCTAGTCAAAACCTTCTAATTTCATGGTGAGGCTGCCAACTATACGCTAATGGAATGCCATTGAGTACAACGTCACTGATGCGTTCCGCTCTGAGTAAGTACGCAGCCTGGTTGTCTCATGAGAGCTGCAATGCGTAGGGTTACGCATCGGTCTACGTGCACGCGTACGTTACGCAAGCGGTGTGCCATGTCTCATAAAGTTTCAGACATTACAACGTCATGGTACGTCTACGTGGACGCTTACGCATACGCTTACGCATCCGGTGTGCTGGAGCCTTTAAAAGACACGCGGGAGCTTAACTTCTGTACTCTCTCTATTTTCTCTACTCTCTATACTCTCTATTTTGTACCTAGACTTCAAGCACACTCACAGTTGCGCGTGTACAAAAACGTCATCTGAGTATTGAGCGTCTGTGTAATATGTTAGTAGTTACAACGCGATGATTGTATGGAGTGTCCGGCAGGCTGATTATCTAACTAGATACCACCTAGCGACCGGTATTATTTGACAGATGAATGTGATACATTGCTACTTCTTTTTGGGGTAAAAAAAAATCACACCAAAGAAAAGTAGCAATGTATCACATAAATCACATTCATCTGTGAACTGAAACCGGTCGCTAGGTGGTTTCTAATTAGATAATCAGCCTATTTAATTATAGGCCAGTATTTAATTAGGGGCCTATTTCATAAAAGATTTGTAAATTTACTACAATAATTAACTATTGCTGTAATTGGGGTACAATTATGTTTCTTATGAATTATAAAATAAAATTCTACCCCAATTAACTACTACTATGGTAAATTACTGACCTTTTTATCCTTTTATGAAATAGACCCCTGCTTAAATACTAATGGATCACCGTATTTACCACGCGTGTAGCCGTCGTCTAAGCGCTCGCTGGCTGACATCTAACCAAAGAGAAACATTTTTAGGGTTTCATCTGGTTACATCTGCCTGCCTACATGAGTACTCTTCGAAGCTTAGTAAAAAAATACATTGACATTGACACATACATTTTTATCAACGCCATCTATCGAGCTTACAGTTTTTAGGGTTCCGTACCCAAAGGGTTAAAACGGGACCCTATTACTAAGACTCCGCTGTCCGTCTGACTGTCTGTCTGTCACCAGGCTGTATCTCATGAACCATGATAGCTAGAAAGTTGAAATTTTTACAGATGATGTATTTCTATTGCCGCTATAACAACAAATACTAAAAACAGAATAAAATAAATATTTAAGGGGGGCTCCCATACAACAAACGTGATTTTTTGCCGTTTTTTGCTCGATATCAATAACGACAACAGGTAGACAGTTGAAATTTTCACATATGATGTATTTTTATTACCGCTATAATAACAAATACTAAAACCATAATAAAATTAATATTTAAGGGGGGCTCCTATACAACAAACGTATTTTTTTTTTGCCATTTTTTGGTTCGGAACCCTTCGTGCGCGAGTCCGACTCGCACTTGGCCGGTTTTTTTTGTCAATTTAAAAGATCTCATTACTTTCCATGGTTAAGGCCGGCACCCTGATTATCTAAAAAGAAACTATTTAGCGACCGGTTTCATTCCACATACATTGCTACTTTTCTTTAGTATGTTTTTTTTTAATCCAAAAAGAAGTAGCAATGGATCACTATCATCTATGAACTGCAACCGGTCGCTAGGTGGTTTCTAATTAGATAATCAGCCCGCGGGTCTCCTGCGCCGTGTTTTTGTGTTTTCAAACATCAAAACAATGTTTTCTCAACATGTTTGGGGCGTGGCCTATGAGTTTTGTTTTGCAAAAACACAAAACATGTTTGCCGCGACGAACGGAAAACATCCCCCGCTCTCGCCTGCGGGGAGGGGAAGTAACTCATTTTGTGTTAGCGCTCACTAGATGCAGACGTCTCGCCTGCGTTCGTGTGCCATTGTGTGATTCGTGTAATTGTAGCGATGGAGTAACGAAGGAGTAGCGAAGGAGATAAGGAGAGTACTTTATTTTTAATTGAGTTACTCAGAGAAAGACTGCTACTTTGGGATGTTACGGTGGCAAAGTATAAGGTAGTCATTACACGGTAGGTTTTGCTGTCAGTTTAACCACAGTCACGGGCTGTGACTGACGACGACTTCTTCGTCGGAACTCATTTTCGAAACTGAGCCGTGATTGGTCGCAAATTTTCTAACAAAACATGTTTTCAAAACAAAACCTAGGCGCAGCGGACGTGCGGTTATGCTAAACATGTTTTGAAAACAATGTTTTTTCAACATGTTTTGTTGAAAATTAAGCGCAGCAGACCCGACTTAAAATAGTGGACACTCTACGGTGATCGGTGACTCAGCGATTAGTCTATTGGAATGCAACAAATGTAATAAAAATATCGCTACGTTTTGTTTTGTTTTTGTCTATCGTTCAGCGACTTTCTTTCTAGTTAACGAAATAAAATAAAACCAATTTTCTTTATAATAAACGCTGGCTCAGTGCCCATGTGCCTTTTAAATAATATTAATACGTAGGTAATACGTACCTACATAGTGGTTTAAAACATTGAGTTGAATCACATTTACTACGTAAGTAACTACTTATAACATCAAAACACCGCAATGGTTTTCAATAAATAAGGCTTATCTTATGAACTTAATAAATCACTTACCTTTATTATTTCAGATACAATACCTA
Source organism: Agriphila geniculea (assembly GCA_943789525.1). Taxonomy (NCBI): domain Eukaryota; kingdom Metazoa; phylum Arthropoda; class Insecta; order Lepidoptera; family Crambidae; genus Agriphila; species Agriphila geniculea. The sequence goes on from OX038870.1 coordinate 6,766,483, forward strand.
CCTATAAAAATAAGTATGGCATTGCGGAATATGATTGGCAAGAAATGTTGAACAAACAAAAGGCAGAGACTAGAGATGTTTACAATTGTTTTACAAGTGATCAAGTAGGTAAATAATACTAAATACTTAGTGGTTTTATTTAAACATTGAGGTACACTACATAATAATAAGATCAAAATACCGCAATGGCCCCCAGCAAGTTTGTATTTAAGAGATTGGCATGTGAACATTATCTCAGTTCTTAACATTAGCCCCTTCATATCTGACCTTTGTTATTCTTCTATATATTTTATTATGTATATAGGTAGTTTATATTTATGTATATATTAATATATTGTATAAGTATGGTATGTAAGTGTATTATAGTTATGTATATTATTTAATAACTGTTTTGAACATTGTTTATTGCCGGCAAAGTTGTATTCTCTTACTATTATATTCATTTCATTTTCATATTCAATTACTGGTTGACTGGGAGAGAATACCTAATGGCATTAAGTCCGCCATTTGTTTGTATTACTTGCAATAAAGATTAAATAAATAAATGATTTTGAATAGTCTATTATTTACCTAAACTGTTATTAACCCAATCTTATTGTACTTTCAGATACATACAATTCAATATAGGTTTAATGACATTGCAGAATATAATAAACTAGTACCTCTTATATTGGCAAGAAAAGATGCAGGAAGTACCGAAGTATAGTAATGTATATTTTGCTTCAAGCAACAAGCAAGACTATGAAGGTTTAGGTACTGTAATAATATAAAGGAGCATGATGGAAAGTGTTGGCTGTACTGTACTTAGTGCTTTGAAATCATATTACCTAATTGTATTGGTTTAGATTTAATTATAAAATAAAATATTGACTACCTAATATGTTAACCTTTCATTTTGTGTACTACCTACCAAACAAAACAAAAATTTTCAACAACAAGTTGTTGTTTTGCATTATCAAAATAATAGGGTAGTTATTGGGTGTTAGAATAAAACAACTTTAAATTTAAATCTAAGAACACATTTATCTTTTAAACTTTAAAGTAAAACAAAAATAACAAAGCAGCCACATCCTTAAAATATAATAAATGAGAAAGTCTGTTTGTTTGTTACACCTTCACGTCTTAACTACTGAACCGATCATCATGAAATTTTACATTCATGTTGTCATGGGTACAAAGAAGGACAAAGGGTCCTTTCATCCCGAAAAAAGTTCACAAAGGATAGCAAAAAAAAAACTTTTCATGCAGACGAAGTACCGAAGCCCCTGATTGTTGACACCATCTTGTATCGGTAGTTGAATCAGTCTTGTTTGGCTTATTGTAACTAGTATATCTTACAAGCAGGCCTTCTAAGTGTCACCTGTAAAAAAGTAGGTATTTATTTATTTGAGTTAACATTATACAGGGTCATTTTGAACTTACCATCCATATTTTGAGGATGTGTTCAGTCCATGAAACTGAAAAACTTTCCCTAAGGAACACATGGTCAAATATGTAAAATAAAAATCTACTTTCCATACATATCAAAGAGATCACGTGATCAATTTAGTATGGGATGACCAAAATTTTCTGGCGAAATTTGACACATGTTTCTAGAGAAAGTTGTTTAGTTTCATGGACTGGACACATCCTTAAAATTTGGATGGTAAGTTCAAATGACCCGATATTGAAACAATTATTATTATTACATATTATTTTTAGTATAGTTAGTGTCGGTTGGGGGCCACTACTTAGATCAGACCTGCCAAGCCGACACACACTGGATTTTAGCGTGTCAGACTATAGTCAAACAATGGAAATCATTGGCTGTGGTTTATGTCATGGACTAATTATGTTCAGCAGTGGACATGCCATGGCTTAAACGGTGATGGTGGTGAAGATAACTTTATGTTATATATAATGTCAAGTTTATATTTAAAAGTGTTAACCACTTACCATAGCTCGGCCAGTTTATTGGAATTAATGCCAAGCTGACCTCTTTTTTGATAAGTACATGCTTTAAAGTTTTTAGTTTTATTTTTGAATAATTGTTGTTTCTTTACATACATGTGTAGTATACAACATAGTTGACTATGTATGACATATTTTTCTTATGTTTTTTACACTATTTTGTTTGCCATTCATTGTGTCATTACTTTCTCAGTGTTCTATTTGTGATAAAATACATTATTTTAACTATACAAAGCCTGGCTCACTCATTACACATCCCATTAGTTTGCCTCAGTTTCAGAAATAGGTACTTAATCACTATAATTGTCCTTAGACTTTTTCTTCATCTTCTTATATAGTTCAATCAATTCCATTTTCAAGGAAATTTTAAGAAGAAATAATCACAAGCTGAAACAATAAAATAATTTAAATCTTATATCCAAATGTTTCATTCAGGCATTGGCAGGAAGAGGGGCGGGTAGGCCGTGCCAACCCCAGAACAGTCTGGTGCCCACCCCAGAAAAATATCTAAATTAAATATAGGTAATGCTTTTCTATTGCCTTTCAAAACTCCAACGTGGCTCTAGCAACCTAAGGCTTTGCCCCAGAACTACGGGGCCGAGCACTGGAAATTATCTCTAGATACGCCAATGCCTTCTGGCTTTTGTAAAGAAGGATACCTACTCTTCAAAGTACCTTCTTCTCAATTAATCAATTAGGTACCTAATATTTTCTATTCCGTTTTCAGCACAATAAATTCTAAGTACTTACTGATGATTAGGGGTTTTAATTCCGAGGCCCCACGCCTCTAGTTGTAAGTGACCCGCTTCAGTGCTTCTCCACACAGATCACTAATTATTATTTCTCTTCTCCGTTCGTTTTTTGGCAGGAATCGCAGGCACAACCACTAAGCATATTAAAACACCCTTTGCAAAATTTGAAAATGAGACACGTGTGTGTTCTAGCGTACGAATTTTTTCTCTTTCTACAAGGTATCAGCGTTCGCTGCGATACTGTAGATTCGCTGGCTATCTATTCTAATTCTATAGGTAAAAACAGCCGGTTGAGTACCATTTGCGGCGCGACCGCGCGAGCGTAAAGTTAACCACAGATCACACAGTATAATACAGGAGGGGCACACTTAGAACAACGCAAACGGTCGAAAAAAGTAGCGACATCTCTGTATCATAACCATCAACTTTCACAACAAATTCTTCAACTTCAAGTTTGCCAAAAGACTTCAACTGGTTATAAAGTAATTTAAAACAAAATAACTAACCTAATCTAACCTTAGAGAGTTAAAAAACAACCAAACAACCGCACTCTAAGTCACTGAACGTGAAATAAAAAAATTTTTTTTCATGTCAGTGCACTGAACGCAACCCTATATTTATCTTATTACTCTATGGTAACTAATTCCTAATCTGTGAACTAACGTAGCGTCCGAAGATCGTGCCGGTTGAGTACCAAATTATTAACGCTAACGCTGAAGCGTAGAATGTTGTAGAAAGAGAAACGCTTAGAAACGTTTGCCACTTGAGTAGGCCCCCAGATGTACCTACGCTTATGCTTATGTGATAAAAGTGATGAAAAATCTCCTTGTGCCTTAAAATGTCAGTTATTGTTTTAATATTGAGTGAAAAACGTTGTTTTCTACTGTCCGCAAACTAGTAAACCGAAGTAAAAGTGGAATATAGTGAGTAATATAGAGTGTAGTAAAGCTCACTACACTCTAAGTCAATTGCGACTTAATTCGGTCTTCTTTGAAACAACTCAGCACGCGAACGTTAATCAATATCAAATTAAAAAAAAAATACTCGGATTATTTTTTGTTAAAAAGGGTACTTTATAGAATTGTTAATTTATTATTTAATGAATTTTGGTGACGGTCGCTTAACCCTTTAGACCCTTAGACCCAAGTATACGTATTTTTTTAGTAAGTACGTCAGTTTAAACATTTTTATACGTAGGTACACTTTTTTGTACTTTTGTATGAAACATTTTTTATTTTAACCCCACGAAATCTACCGCCGCTAAAATTTCCAAAAACGACCTTATTTCTTTATCCAGGAACATTATTTACTACCCATAAGCTATCATACATTATACCAGATGTTATCATAATAATATACATAAAACGAGTGTAAAAAGACCCTCAACGAAGCCGAAGTCCACGCATTCCGCCCATCATCAGGATCATTTTTGTCCTTTAGAACTATACCTGGGAAACCAATAGCTACGAAGTTATTGAAGGTCAAATTCAAATATTTTTTTTCAAAATATTTATGAATCTTATTTAATTCATTATTTCCAAATTTTTGTCCAAAGAAGCATTATCAAAATATTAAGTATTTTGTACAAACAATGGCTTCAAAACGTCATCACTCAATGTATCTCATGAATACTATATCTTTGTCATGAGCACGCACATAAACGCTGCCTTTCAACTCGGCCGCACGCAGCTGAGTAGCATACACTCGCAGGTGCGGTCTGTTTTACGCGTTATATTGCGTGGTAATAAGTATATTAAAATCGATTCCCGGCAATAATTTAGAACAAAAATAGTCCTGGCCCCTATTTCACAGACGCGACAATTGTAAATGACAATGACAATTTGGTGTCCATGGCGTCAGCCATATTGAATTTAGAAAATATACTGATCAAATTACTCACAGACACCGCAACGTACATCGAATTGTCATTGTAATTTACAATTGTCACGTCTGTGAAATAGGGGCCTGATGATGGGCAGAATACCTCGGCTTCCTTAAGGTCTTGTTACACCCGGTATACTTACGCGGACTCTACGCATAGCAGCGACGATCTCCACCCGACTGGTCGGCCTCGGTACATCCATCGTTCCGATGTACTGAAACAATAAATAAATAAATCACTTCAAAAGTAAACGCAGTACAAAAAAATTGTCAAAAAATCTTTTTTTTTTTTCAAACACTTGTGTAGTTACAACACGACAGAATATCAAGTAAATTTACTTTATTTTATTTAATAATAATAATAATAGCTTTATTGCACATGAAACACAAAAACAGAAAGAAACATAAAAAAGTCAAAAGAAAACATACAAAAGGCGGCCTTATTGCTAAATAGCAATCTCTTCCAGGCAACCTTGGGTGAGAGAAAATAAATAAGTAGAAGTAGGGGAATGGGTGGTAATATTTAAAAGTTTGGGTAAGTTTACAACATTGAACGACATATGATTTAGATATAGGTTCCTAATATTAATTTCCGAAAATCCATAGTGGAGTGCTAAAGTTAAATAAATTATTTTAATAATGCGTATTGGGTTTACGCATTATTAAAATAATAAATAAAATAAAATAAAAATCATTTATTTCAGGCTCCTACCCATAATCAGTTTAAATAATAACAATCTTCTTCTTCTTATCGAATGAGGAATAGTGGCCACCTCTGGTGTTAGAGTTTGCAGTTCTCAAAAAACTTGCAGATACAGATTTTTGGATTGTCCATAGCATACATTATTTTTTTAGGAAATTTGGGCTACAATTTCCGTAAAATAACTATTTTAGATTATTTTTTATGGACTAGGCAACCTCACCTATATTTTTAAAGTAAGCATTATTATTGCCATTAATTAATAAAATCCACTTAAAAATTGACAAATTTTTCTCCCCATACTGTCCAAAAATTTTTTCACCGTGTTTCTTTAAGGTTAATTTAATATTTTCCTTCTACTACCTCAAGCGTGATGGTTTGGATGTACAATACCATTAAAGAACTATCATAAAACATAATAATATTCTGAAAGAAAACGTTTTTTCACATTTTTATTGAATTTTAAATTCAGTCCACGGGAAAACGCTCATCCTGACATCGTCCACTTAGTTACGTTAATAATTCGTATTAGATGAAATTTTTGCTTAATTTCTGGTATTTTTTATGATAATAGCAACATTTTGATCATAGACAACGTGAGGTATGGACAGTATTTTAAATACTAACTGTCGTAGGTCGCACGAAACGAGCGGCACTTGGGTAAAGTTAGATTGGTCACTGTTTTTTGTCAATATAGTTATGCAAATTTACGTAAAATCTGAAAAGTTGTGATTCTTGCAATCATTGTAATGAAAACCTATATGTTTGTGGTTTAAGATCCTATCAAAAATATCTAGGGTTATATGATAATAATAAAAACATTTTATTATTATCATACTTGCTTTACTTGCTACTTTACTTGCGTAGAGACCGCACCGCGTTACGTCAGGATCGTTATGATTTGAGCTGTAACGTATAGCCTGACAAGAAATGTAACTAGCCTGACAGCGTAAGGTTGAAGGCACACTGAGTGGTACTAATTATTTTTAATAATGAATAATTAAGTAATGTTTCTTTTAATTATTATTTTTTTATATTAAAAAAGACATCAGATATATATACAAATAGTTTTTTTTTTTGGCCGGCACTTTCTATTTTGGACCAAAATATATGAAATCTGGGTAATGTTTTTTCAGTTATTTAAATAAGTAAACATTTCAGTTTTGTTGAATTTAAATCTTAAATTTTTTCGTAATGTTTGTTTAATGATAATCTAATAAGCTCATAATCTGAAAATTTGATTCCATGTTAAATAATGCTAAGTGTGTCCTAAACCTTGGCTTGTCAGTCTTGTTACTAATACGTCAGGGTGAGTTACTGTCCATTATTTATATCACAGAAAAAAGTTAAAAAATAGACGATTACTGAGCTTAAGTAATAATATTTAATATATTTAGGTACATATTTTTAAGAGTTATAACTTAGTTGTTAAAAAAAGTTAAAGTTAGACTAAAATTTATTACCATCGTAACGAAACATATTTCTATCGTGATTTATTTATTATTTGTAAGAAAAAGTGATAATTTTTTGTATTTAATTTGTTTAATATTTTAATATATTTTTAATTAAACCAAATTTATCGCTTAAATGTGTGTATATTATTTATTACAATAAAAAACTCTTCGTAACGACCTTGACCTATAAACCTATAAATAAAACCTATAAATTGTCTCTGATGATACAAAAAAGCGAATTTATAAAATAAGTGTGAACCTTTATGCAGACATGAAAATTAAATATATTTTACACCTATTTAAGTAGAAAAAGCAGTCATATCTCATCATTTTTATTTTTGCTTCATTTTTGAAAGTATCTGCATTTTTTTTGAGAACTGCCCATCAAGCCGCCTGTAAGGCCTCTAACTTGGCTTAACGACTGTTATCAGATGACAACAGCCGGGACCGACGGACGTGCCCTCCGAAGCACGGAAGCGCTCAGTTGTAATGCCACTTAACGGTCACCCATCCAACACCTGGCCGGACAGTCTGTCAAGTTCCGCCATGAGCGCTTCAATAATAATAACATTAATAATAATAAATACAATGTCACCAAAATTTGATTAATAATATATACAATTAATTCATGTATTTATTAATCAATGTAATGACATAAAGCAATTCAATTGAAAATAACCAGATTAAAACTAAAATTCATTCTTAAAAAACAAATTGGACTAAAATAGAACATATTTAAAAAATAACAATTCATTACTAAAATTAAATTAGAAAGAAAATAATATAAAAGTTTGAACAAGAAAAAATTATCATTTTCTATTCATTTATTTTTTCTTTATGATTGGATTTTGGAGAAAAATCTTAAATTTACTCTGTCTGTCCGCGTGTTTTTACGAATAACGGTAATGTGTGTCCCAAAACTTTGCCACGCTGAGAGAAAGTATATTAAATATAGGAAATTTTACTGAAAAAAGACTTCAATTTATTTTTAATAAGAAATAGAATTGCATTCAATTTTTTTTTAATCGCTTACGATTCGATACAAATTGATAAAATTCGTAATAAATAAAATTGAAATGTTCAATTTCATGGTCTTCCTTTTGTTTAAGATGCTGTGTCACTTAAAAAAAAAACATTATGAGTAACACCTTCGATTGGTTTTATAAAAGTATTTTCTTTTTTTCGTTTTTGGTGTGTTCGATTCCTGGTTAAGCAAGACGATTTTTCCAAAATCTTTGAATGCAGTTCCAGTTATTTTTAAAATCAAAATGAAGTCTTCGTTTAGTATTTCCTACCTTTTATATTTAAGGTACTTTCTCTTCGTGTGGCAAAGTTTTGGGACACCCTGTATGTATACTATTAAATTTACCGCATTCATAGATATCTGTTCCCAAAGCCGGCGACTGACCTGAGCATTTTGACGTAATGTAACATTCGAGGCGAGCGTGTTACGTTACGGCATGATAACCCTAAACCTTATTTAGAAAAACGAAAATGAACTGTAGGATTTAATGTGATCAAAATTTTATTTTTCCTGGCCTACATTGCCTGAATGAGCAAGCGCAGTGCTCGTGGCGAGCACTGCGCTCGACTGTGCCACAGTATCATAAATTACCTAAGTAGTAATAAAACTGTGACTGTGCTCCGCAGCGGAACATAGTCAGGGTCGAAATGTCGGATAAAGAAGTCGTGTTTCTAGATTTAATGATTTTACTTAATTATTTCATTATTACTAAAATATAACTACCGTCAATGACAAAATTCAAAATTTAAAGTCACTCTGTTGCCCGATTTACATACGCTCGCGACGACGGACGCTTGGGGTTGCACTGACCTAAAATTAAGGCGTAACGTAACACTCAAAGGGATTCGCCAAAATACCTCTGTCTGTATACTCGCTGTACTGACCTATAACATTTCGTCGTAACGAAACGTTACGTTACGACAGGTCAGTCACGAGAATGCTTTTAACATTAAGTCTGCCTCTTGAACATTATGTTATGGTAGTACAATGAAGAGATTAAATAAATAAAAAATATACAGTGATAAAGTTTCTTTTCGATTTTATTTTCTCTTCTACTTCATTATCTTTCATTTTCTTTATGAAGGTCAGGGCGCTGCTGGCTTTGTTATAATAAGCCTGCATTCTTCTTCTAAAAAATAGTTTGCTACAGTAAAGTCGGAAAAGCTTCATACTTGCAAATTGAAAAAGTTAATCGACCGATTCTGCAATCCTCCAGCTAATGGATTGAAATTGATTTCAGTAGACCTGGGCCCTATTTCACCAAGTCGACATTTGTCAGTGACATTATGTCGGTTAATTTTACAATTGTAATTACTTTAATTAGGGACAAGTATGTTGTGAAACAGCGATATTTTTTACAAATCGACATATTTGTAGATTTGTCAGTAATTCTTGATATGAGATAAGAGCTGAGTCAAGTTTGCGTGACAATTGTCGACTTGTAAAAAATATCCCCTGTTTCACAAAACAAATTGTCCCATAGTAAAATAAGGAAAGTACTGTAAAAATTGCCGACATATGTAACTGACAAATGTCAATTTGGTGAAATAGGGGCCGATTATATCAATTCAGTTTCATCAGCAAATAAACTTTAATGAAACGTATTAGTTAATGAAGTTTTAAATAAAAGATACTGCGTTTGAAACAATGTCTAGTATAAAATCTAGATAAAATCTAAATTATTTAGAAGTAGATATAGATACAGTAGATTTAAAAAATATGTAAAGAAATAATTTCGATAGCCATGCATGTGACAACAACCCAACCGTTTATTTTATCTGACGTTACATAAACAAATTAGGTAGGTACAATAGACAAGCGGTCGCCCGCGACTTCATCCGCATATACTTAGTTACAGGTCTCCCCCTCTCCATACGAATGTCCCGTTTTATGTTATACTTAGTTTCAGCAATATTGCTGATGGACAAATACAAACATGTTAGATATCGGCTTGGTTAGTTTTTAGGAAGCATGCGCGCGGCCAGGGTAGTAACATAGAGCCTTTTTTCCAAAAAAATAATCGACTACATATTGGCATGTAATTACATTCAGGGGGTGGGGCAGGTCCCAAGCGAATATAAAACCATAGTCTTGCGTCGCTTTCAGGAAGCGTCTAGGAGGTCAGGGCAGGTAAGTACATTTCACATATATGCTCTTGTGATCCTTGTTCCTTATTCGATCGATATGAAAACACAAAAAAATAGTTCAGGTAATGATGCCACCCAGGACCCTGTTCACCATTTACGTAAATATGCGATCGATATTTTTTTAGCGATGGGTGACCATATTCAGGGTGGCATATCTCCCAGAAGTTTCCTACTTCGCAACCCAGACAATGATTTTTGTTAACACCAAGCTAATGGCTATCTTGCCAATTTGGTCTCGTCCCAATATGCGATAGATCGAAAATGACCCTGGTTGGCTGACGGTCCGTGAGAAAACCGCATTCAATTTCGCGGAATAGTTTTGGCGGGACATACATAGTGACGGTCAAACAAACAAAACATCCAAATATAATTACAAGATGAGACGTAGAGGCTAGTTACAGTTTTATTATATTTATGTATAGATTAGTGGAAAATATGAGGCGAAACACTTAAAACAGACACTGCCTTTCATTATTGTAGTTCAAGTCTGTTAGATGGTTATTCTATGTCCCTTTGAATAAACTAATGCAATTAATAGCTCCCAAAATACGTGTGAATTATCAGGATAATTAACAACATATCGACCAGTGATAAATGCTATCCTAAAGGATCGCTTAAATCTTTCAACTCATAACTTAAGCCCGTCACGTACCTTCCTATAGAGCTCGTGTGCGACGGGCATAATAATGAGATTATATCAATGTCAAAGACCCAGTGTAATTTATTTAAATCGGATATGTACAGGAACATCTTCAAAGATTCTCAAATAATATAGGTTTTATAGGAACAAAACATAAATTTGGAACAAAAGGATTGTCAGTAGTCAGTAACATGTGACGACATTGTGATTGATGTTTGTTCTAGATTTTTGTACCTATCACGTAGCTGGAAGTCATATCAAATAAAAATTGCACGGTTGCCTTTAAAATGCATGCTAACATTATAATGTACTAAATAATAATACAAAACGAATATGTTACAGAAGAAACACGTCTGATATAGCTCAGGCGATGTTACTTTAGCATGTTGACGTCTGCCAGCATAATATGTCAAGCCCTTTAGGCATCATCTAATCGCAAACTACACTCGACGTCAGAAAAATCGCACCTATCGAAAATAAGTTTGGACTTGGCCACCTGCTATTGCTAGCTAACGTTTTATTGTGTAAGTGTTGACATCTATTGAAAGTACATTTAATGAGCTTACATTTAATAATTGTTTGATTTAAATAACATAACAGCTACCATAACTAACCGCTTAAAGTGTGATTGCTTGCGCCGCCGTAAAAGGGAAATAAAAGGGGTCAATTCAGGAAATACGGGTAAATTCACTATCGAAATGATGGAGAAAACACACCTCAACAGTTCAATGAAAAAAAGGAATACCCAAGATGGATATGGGTGCCCATGAAGTTGCTCAAATATTGCAAAAAAAATGAGGCAGTATAATGTTGCTCGGAAACTGAATCTTAGTAATTGATTCCGTTCGACGAGTATTCCAACGGTTTCTAGAGACTGTTGGCTATGTCCGAAGGGGAAGAAATATATAACAACACCATTAAATTAGATAGGCTTAAATTAACTTAGAAGAAATTTTTGAAAAGGTGCGATTTTTTTGAGGTCGAGTGTATGTAGTCTGCAGAAAAGTTTTCGTTTAGCTATCATGTCCTCGACTCTACTGGCTGCACCGACCGTCCACTCGCGCTGCCAATCACGAAAAAGTTTTTTTTTGTATAAAATAGATTAGGTACTTAGGAAACAAATAGTTACTTAAAAACAATTTTTTTACCATCGTCACTCGAAAAAGTACGTTTAATTCAACGATATGAGTGAATAAAAAGCTGTTTTATTCACCGAGTGAATAAAAATATTTTGAATTTGGAACAAGCGCGCATCGTATGAATGGGGTTGGCAACGCAAAGCTACAAAAAAAATAAACGTGCTGAAATCCATGGAGCTATTCCATAGAACAAGCCTCCCGCCAATTTTATTTAGGTTCATTTTAGTGTCTTATCTTTGGGATATTTTCTAAAAAATATCCCGCCAAATGAATTAGGTTATTTTTAGTGTCTTATCTTTGGGTTCTTTTCTATATAATAGAAGGGGATTAGATGTTCAGTCTTGCATTGCATCAGTACATTCCATCAGTCTGGTACGATCTTCAGACTGTAAAAATTCAAAGTCTATACAAACTGATGAAATGGACTGATGCCAGACCGATCATGTAATTTCGCTCTTAGCGTGGTTGTTTTATGTCATTGGAAAACTTCTAGTTTCACTATTTTCTAATGTTTAAATATTACTGATTACCTACCTAAATAATAAAAATGTAATAACTATAAATACAATAGGTATAAGTACTGCTATTTGTTTTCTCGCAGTCAATGGTAAAAAGTAGAGAACACAACTCGTGAAAAAAAATTTCATCTCGGTCCTTTGTATCCCTCGCTTCGCTCAGGATTCTACTTTTGAATCCCTCGCTACGCTCATGATTCAGCTCTAGAATCCTTCGCTGCTCTCGGGATCCAACTTAGTCCCTCGAACTAAATTCCCTCTTTTTTCACTTGTTGTATAATCTACTATTTCAACACACATTTTTTGGGCCATAAACCGAGCTATAACAAACGCGTGCATTAATATATAAAACAGTAGTTGGTTAAAGAATTATCCCTACAGAGTTAAATTAGTACCTTACTGCAAGTTCTATGCGAGTAAACAGAGCATTCCCAATTTAATCGGGTAAAACAGTTTTTTTTTAGTAACATCGAGGTTTTAACCCGCTGGAAATTCATATACATTTTTGAAATAAATAAATATGTAAGTCCTTAATTAAGTCAAACAAATATTTATTAATATGAAATCCTTACTTCCTTACTAATATTATAAATGCGAAAGTCCGTTTGTTTGTTTGTTACGCCTTCACGTCCTAACTACTGAACCGATCATCATGAAATTTTGCATACACGTTGTTAAGGATACAGAAAAGGACATAGGGTACCTTTCATCCCGAAAAAATGTATAGTTCCCGAGGGATAGGAAAATACCTTTCTACGCAGACGAAGTCGCGGGCGGCCGCTAGTTATTCATAATTCAAAATATTTTTGTACAAAATATTAAAATATTTGCATTTTATCAATTAAAATTATAATTTTGAAGTAGGCTGTATGCTCACTCACCACTTTGTTCGCAAAGTATTCTTGCATTGAGCATGTGAAAAAACGAAAAAAAACCTGCGCGCCTGTTCCCATTATTTATCATATTTAGTTTTTGTCGTATTTGTTGCTGTGTAGTAAATTACTTTGCTTTTTCCTCGCAAATGAGTTGAAAAACGTCGTATGAAACTCGTGAGTTCTTGCTTACTGCAAACTTGGCTGAGTTACACCCTCACCTACGGCTCGGGCTGCCACCCACAGCCTCGTGTGCAATGAGCAACCTAAGCTAACTTGTCTCATAATGTACTATTGTATGCGTTTTTAATGGTTTAAATATGTTTAATTTCAATTTAAACTAGGTTTTTTTACGTCTTTTGATGTTAAACCTTTTTTTAAACCAAAGCTTTTACTTCATAGTAAAAGTGGCAAAAAAAGGCATAAAAATCTAGATTGTTTAAAGAATTTCGTAAAAGAAAATAAGGCTTCCGTTTTTACTGAACACGCTGCATTAGCGGCAATTTCTGTCGATTTCCGCTAAAAGGAAATCGGCCCGGTAATGTGCTGTCGATTTGGCTTTTGGCAAGATTGCAAGCCCTCGTCTATTAGTTTTTAGGGTTCCGTACCAAAATGGTAAAAAAGGAACCGTTGTGGTGTGACTCAGTCTGTCTGTCTGTCTGTCACAGCTGGATATCTCGAGAACTACTAATGGTATCAACTTGAAATTTGGAATAGTTTAAAGTGACATTTGCCCAACTATTTTTCAAATAAGAAATAATTAAAAAACAAATATCTTTTTTACAACAGGGACTGAAAAAGGGTCTTAAAAATTTGACGTGGAGCTACTAGGGCATGTGGGGTATCATATGAAAGAACGCCATTTGCACGTTTTCAATCATTTTTTCTTTTTGTTTTAGGCCGCATAGATTTCGACTTATGGTAAAAAAAGTAAAAAAACCGTTCCTCCCCCTTATCTCCGAAGTTTGCAAAGAGAAAAATCTGAAATAATTATATGTGATAGCAGTTTATATAAAGATTACAGGAAAAATAAAACGATGTCTCAATATAGCATACTTTTATAGAAATTATCAAATTTCTTAACAATAGTTCCACTATCGGTCAAGAGATGGCGCTGACTTAAAACTGCAATACTAATTTTATTATTGCACTAATTGCACCATCAAACCACACTTCAAAGTAGTGCAATTATGATGGTACGGAACCCTCGGTGCGCGAGTCCGACTCGCTCTTGACCGGTTTTTCTTTTTAACTGAATGACGAGCAAATTGTTTAGTTACATTGCAGAACCTTTCTCTTAAAAATGTTTTAAACCACTCAGTTCGCACATTTTACACTTGGGATAATATAAGAATACGTAGTATTTGTTGTATGGTCTGTGTATGAAAATATATTTATAAAGAATTTCACAAAAAAGAACAAAATCTTTCTGGCCTGTAACATACACTTAGAAACCTCAAACTTTAGGTATGTTTTGGGGCAATGCAATTGTGTTTTAGTGGTTTTTTTAGCATAGGCTCACGAGTTCAAATAACTACATATAAAATTCGCAAGAAAATCAATTATAAATTGATCGTACCTGATATTTGTTTCCTGTATAACTTGGTAGGAGTATATTAAATGGAATTTGCGGTAGACTGTAAACACATTGTTAATTAATTCACACCCACCGATCCACCAACAGAACAGAGCCAATTGAACTCCTTTGTCAACAAGGTATTTTGAATTAACCCAGTGACGCTGTGAACATGAGCGAGTAAGGGACGACTCACGCTATACCGTGACGGGTCCGAGCCGAGTCTCGGCCGTAGCCACCGAGTGAGCGCGAAGCGTCTCTGCTTTAGCTTGGACAAAAATTCTTTCGTATGTCCTTCCTTCCGGCTGTCCGTTTGTTTTCTTCTACAAGTCGCATTTCTCAACCGATTCTCGTGAAATTTTATTAATTATTTTATTTTATTAAAATGGGTTTTTTTATCAAGCCTGTTTTTCGAAATTTTTCAAAATGGCGGAGATATGTAAAAAAATATTTCACCGTTTCGAAAAAAAATTCAAAAATGTAACTAAATTTTTTTTAGCGGTGTAAAGCATTTTTTTTAACAGACTCAAAAGTTCATCAATCAAACAACACATCTGGCCAATATTCAACATTTGAAAATAAATTAAGGATGTGACTATGTGACAGAACCTAGGACTGCGTAAATTATTTCAACAATGAAAAATTTAATATCTATTCTGTGTTCTTTGTTTTAAAAAACATACAATATGAGCTACTTTTAACGCGAGGTCTACAGCTCAAGGAGCCACCAGTAATAAGTATCCTATAAAATAGGTACGTATAGATGTTACTGTCAAAGTTCTGAAATCAGTTAGAGTGCACATTAACTAGTTAATCTGCAGATTCACTGGTCGAATCAGTTAAAGTGCGAAAAATTGTTTCATTTCGTACTTTAACTAGGTAATCTGCAGATTCCCTAGCTAATCTGCAGATCAACGACCAAGGATCAGTTAGAGTACGGAAACAGGTTCTTTAATTGAAAAAATAGTGTAATCACATAGATAGTGAGTATACACAAAAGCGGGGGAACGGGGGGGCGCAGCCACTTGTAAGGGAGACTCGTGGGGTGAAGCCCCCCGCCAGGGAAAAGTTTAAAGAGTTTATTAGGTTAGGTTAATATTGCGACCAGAAATGAGTGAGCCAAGCGAGCGAAGCGAGCGTGCCACGGCAGTGGCCGGCGAAGCGCCAGAAACGACGTTTTTGTAAAATTTACTTTCAATATAGGTCTTTAACTTACATTTTCTGAAGCTATTTCACTCACTGCTTTCCGCACTTTAACGGTATAGCATCCGTTAATGTGCAGATTAACACTAGTTAATCTGCACATTAAGTAAGTAAGTAAAGTAACATATTTCCGCACTTAACACAACTATGTGTTAAGTGCGGAAATATGTTACTTTAAGAAAAAATTCTTACTTTAACTGACTTAATCCGCACATTAACAGATTCCGCACTTTAGTGGTAAAAATTTTTTTTTTCATTTCTTTTCTCGACCACTCAGTGCACCTTGCTTTCTTCCTCTAACCCCAATCTTTAATTTCCGCGTCATTCCTCTGTTTTTCTCTCTCATTTCTTTCTGTCCATGCAGTCCATCTTTGAGACTTTCTACCAGAAGGTACCAGAAAGGCTCAATCTCTTGGATCCTTTCGAAATCAAGTCAGCAGTCATATCTTTTCTATTACTCACTAATTTCATTTATAATTTTATTTTCCATCTTACTTTATTTATTTTATGGAAGTATGTACTGACACTGTCCTAATTGGTTGCACCTACTCCCCTATCATATTATGCACAATAAAAGAGTTATTTATTTATTTATCTTGTATCTCTTTCTCCCAATGTTGCCTGGAAGAGATTGCTGTATTCTTCTTAGTTCTGTTTTTTTGTCTGTAATGTGTTTTCATGTGCAATAAAGAATATTATTATTATAGCTCTCCTTTTTGCTTCCCCGTAGTCGGGTAGTAAGCAATTGGGATCGTGCAACGGGTGAGATTCGGTTCCATGTGAATCATCCCTAAATCTGCCCTCAGAGGAAAAATAAACAAACAATTCTTCATTTTGACAAACATAAATTGAACGCCTGCTCAATATTGGATGCTTTTTCATCAATTTTGAGGTGCTGGTGAAATAAATAATGAAACCGACTTTAAAATAGTTGACCCTATTGTTAAATAACCTATTTATCATATCCTAACTAATATTATAAATGCGAAAGTTCGTTTGTTTGATTGTTTGTTTGTTACGCCTTCACGTCTTAATTACTGAACCGATCATCGTGAAATTTTGCATAGACGTTGTCAGGGGTACAGAGAAGGACATAGGGTACCTTTCATCCCGAAACAATGAACTGTTCCCTAGGGATAGACAAAATACTATCCACGCAGGCGAAGTCGCGGGCGGTCGCTAGTCCTTCATAATATATAAATTATTAGACATCATAAAATGGTGCGTGGTACACTACGCACCTAGCAAGAACATAATTATTTTTTATATCTTTTATGATTTTAAGTTTTAGAAGTCCACACAAACTCCACGATAAAATCTGTTAAGTAAGTTCTTACATTCTCACACGTTAAGATGAATATTCTTTGTTATTTATAAGACTCAGATAAATATTTTTCAGGAAGAAGCATGGAGAAAATTCACAAAGGTTAATGTACCCTCTCATAAACGCGGAAGGGAAATAAATATTACACTATGTAAGAGAAATGGGATATCTCATGGGTGAGCAAACTTGCGACACGTCTCGTTGGGATATCATTTTTATAGTCAAAGTCAATGTCAAAAAAAGCTAAACTTAATTATTAAGTACTTTTGAATCGTCCATATAATAAATAATTAATATATTTATATTTATTTATATGTAGGTATTTTTCTGTGATCTCGGAAACGGCTCTAACGATTTCGCTGAAATTTGGTACGTATATATGGGGGTTTTGGGGGTAAACAATCGACCTAGATCAGTATTCATGGGAAAACGCGTGTTTTCGAGTTTTCATGCGTTTTTCTTTCGACGCAGAGTATGGTCGCTAATTTCGTCCGGCCGGCCACTGTCCGTCTGGTCCAGCGGGTTAAGACACGGACAGCAAGAAACGAGTGTTACGGGTTCGAATCCCGCTCGGTGACTTACTGATGTTTTTTTTTAATGTTCAAGTTAATATAAAAAATAAGAGAGAGAGATAAGATTACGGACATTTTAAAATATATTTCAGTTATTTGTTGCTAAAGAACAAAAAGTTGTCGTCTCTAACAGTTATTTGAACTGGCAAAAACGATAACGATTTAAGAAATCTTGAGAAAACATGAAATGTGCGAGCGAGGGAGCGGCAGTCAGCGGCAGAATATTTACGGACTCTTTACTAAACAAATTCAATCGCCAGTAGTTTCGCTTCTTTCTGTCTGTCTGTCTTTCGCTGCTGTTTGTCGCCAAGTGACGGACAACCCAGGGCCTACCATATATATATATGCAAAAAGCTTCACCACAGTTTTGGCGCAGGCCGGTTTGTATTGTGCACGGAATACCGAGCATGTTTAACATCTCGGGTAACCCCACAGCACGAGTTGCGCACTTTCGACTTGCTTGAAATTTTGCTTGTCCGAGCCGAGCAAGCCTGGCATGTTCGCGCCGCAGTCGAGGCTAATTTTACTTTATTTTCATAATTTTATTTCATATACATATCTGCATACAATTTCGAAAATCGTTTGGATCATCTCTTAAATTAAATCATTGACAGTCAGTTGCAAGAACGATCTTTAAAGTTAATGCTTCATTAAACGTATCGCCATCTTTTTCTTCTTTTAAAAGAAGTAAAGGACGGTGATACCTTTAATGACGCATTAACTTTAAAGATCGTTCTTGCAACTGACTGTGAGTAGGTTTATATGTGTATGAATTTTACTATTCAATAACCATTTATTTGGCCACTTTGATTTTTTACGCTTGACATTTTGCATTGTCTTTTTTTCCATTTGCAAACACTTGAAAAATACTAGCAAAAGAAATAATTCTTCATTGGGAATTGCTTCCACAACGACGATTTCGACAAGACTGTGGACCTGCGCATACTTAACTATGCTGTGTGGTATGACTGAACACAACGTGTTCAATCTTTTCATAGGAGAAGCTTGCGCAAACAAAACTGTGGTGAAGCATGTGCATGTGGTAGGCCCATTACACTTACATTATTTTTTTATGATAATTATAAGAAAAACATTTTGTTTTTTGCAGGTATTTTTATTTAATTATAATTTACCATTATTTATCTTTTAATAAACAAAGCGGGTTTGTATCCTGCCAGAAGCAAATATTTGCTCGATGAACATAAGCAAGCATTTTACGGGTATTAATTGTAGATTTAAAACAATCCTTCTCTTTTATTCGCTACTATGTCTAGGAATCTTTTTTACAATGGAGTACAATAACGAAAATTAATTTTAATATAACAATAAGCTTTACCACCAAAGGCCTGTCAAAAACACTAGACCGACGAAAAAACTCGATGGCTTGCCAGACAAATTAATTAAAAGCAACAACAAAAAGACTGCCGAACGCAACTTTATTGTGAAAAAAATAAAACCGGTCAAGAGCGAGTCAGACTCGCGCAACGAGGGTTCCATACCATCATATTTGCACCATTAAACCACACTGCAGAGTAGAATAATAAAATTAGTATTGCAGTTTCAGGTCAGCGCCATCTTTTGACCGATAGTGGAACTAGTGTTAACTTTTTTAGAAATTTGATGATTTCTAAAAAAGTGTGCTATATTGAGACATCGTTTTATTTTTCCTGTAATCTTTATACAAACTGCTATCACATAGAATGATTTCAGATTTTTCTCTTTGCAAACTTCGGAGATAAGGGGGGGGGGGGGAACGGTATTTTTTTTACATTTTTCATCATAAATCGAAAACTATGCGGTTTAAAAAAAAAGATTAAAAACGTGCAAACGGCGCTCTTTCATATGATACCCCACATGCCCTAGTAGCCCTACTTCAAATTTTTAAGACCCCTTTTCAGGCCCTGTTGTAAAAATATATTGATTTTTTTATTTATTTCTTATTTGCAAAATAGTTGGGCAAATGTCATCTTAAACCATTCCAAATTTCAAGTTGATACCATTAGTAGTTCTCGAGATATCCAGCTGTAACAGACAGACAGACAGACTGAGACACACCATAAGGGTTCCTTTTTTATCATTTTGGTACGGAACCCTAAAAAGCAGTCAAGTGTAAGTTGAACCTTGAAAATATTAATGTTTTGTGTTTATTTATATCTTAAATTATAATAATACGTAATTTATTTTTGCTAACAGCTGATAAAACTAACCAACAAAGCAACTGCATTGAGACCTTTTTAGGGTTCCGTACCAAAATGGTAAAAAAGGAACCCTTATGGTGTGACTCAGTCTGTCTGTCTGTCTGTCTGTCTGTCACAGCTGGATATCTCGAGAACTACTAATGGTATCAACTTGAAATTTGGAATAGTTTAAGATGACATTTGTCCAACTATTTTGCAAAATTAAATAAGAAATAAATAAAAAAATAAATATCTTTTTTACAACAGGGACAAAAAGGGGTCTTAAAAATTTGAAGTGGGGCTACAAGGCATGTGGGGTATCATATGAAAGAACGCCGTTTGCACGTTTTCAATTATTTTTTCTTTTTGTTTTAGGCCACATAGTATTTGACTTATGATGAAAAATGTAAAAAAAAAACCGTTCCCCCCCCCCCCCTTATCTCCGAAGTTTGCAAAGAGAATAATCTGAAATAATTCTATGTGATAGCAGTTTATATAAAGATTACAGGAAAAATAAAACGATGTCTCAATATAGCACACTTTTTAGAAATTAATAAATTTCTAAAAAAGTTAACATTAGTTCCACTATCGGTCAAGAGATGGCGCTAATTTAAAACGGCAATACTAATTTTATTATTCTACTCTGTAATGTGGTTTTATGGTGCAATTATGATGGTACGGAACCCTCGGTGCATGAGTCCAACTCGCTCTTGACCGGTTTTTTTATCAGTAGCTTACCCATACTTACCTATCGATTTTCTATGATAAACAAAAGAAATGTTATTACAGAATGCAGGCAGGATATGAACCCGCTATGTTTATTAAATGACAAATTATGATACATGATTTTATTCGCAAAAGACATAGTAATATAATAAGATGGTCATGGTACCGTTTTTTTATGGTAAACAACATAAGTAATATTATTAACTGAATTAACTGAAATCCTAATTAACTTTAACATAATAATTACACATAAAATTATTATCTGAAATGTATTCGACTAAGCTTTGCTAATCAATCAGCCTTTACCACAATCCTGCTTCTTTTGTAGCGGCAATTACAACGCAATAACAATACTTAAATCGTTCGATTTCAGGCAGCACATATTTCAATTGCAAAAATATTTAAACGTTATGTTAGTAACAGTGAAAATTGTAGTGAATAAAGTACTTTTATAATATAAAAATTTAACAGTATTCTGTTCTTTTTCTTATATTGAATCTTCTTCAGTTGTGTTAACTATTTTCTTTTAATTTAATCTAGTCAGTATCAAGACAAAGTTTTTTTTAATATATATTTTTTCATGACTTTAATGGATTTGGCCCCGTCCTTGTAGGTGCCCTGGGGAACTGTCTTTCTAAATTACATTGAAGGTTAACTTTCCAAAGGCGCAACTCAATTTAAAAATTTAAGGAATTTAGAACCATGCCACAATAAATCATTAAAGAAACTACCTAACGCTGAACACTTGAAAACAGATGGTACGATAATTGAAAATACAAGATCAAAACTAAAAAATTGTTTAAAAAAACAAAAAACCGACTTCAAAAAACCTACCTCTAAAAAGCAAGAAATAATATTCGTAATAATAAAAACACGTCTATTGAAGTCGGGTGGAGCTGGAGTACAAATTCCTTTTTTTTATTCTAAAAGCCCCACCCGACTTCAATAGACGTGTTTTTATTATTACGAATATTATTTCTTGCTTTTTAGAGGTAGGTTTTTTGAAGTCGGTTTTTTGTTTTTTTAAACAATTTTTTATTTTTTTTATTTTTAGTGTAGGTACCTTTTGTACTAGGTAGTGTAGGTATATTATTAAGGTAGAAATTAAAATCGGCTCAGCCAAACGTGAGTTAATCGCGGAGAAACATACATACATGCGGGTCAAACTGAGAACCTCCTTTTATAAGTCGGTTAAAGAACTACACTTAAGATATCCCTTTTCTAGCAAAAAAATAATTATCTTATTCAGTTCATAAACAAAGAAGTTATACGACTGATCATCGAGGTAGTTCACACAAAATCATACTATTTTCGTCCTTTTTTCAAGATTACTTGAAAAGTACTGAACCGATTTCAAAATTTTAAAAAATGGGACCAACTTGAAAGTTTACCTAATGTAATAACGTTTGAATCATTTCAATCGGTCCAGCCGTCTTCGAGTAATCGGTGTACATACAAAAAACAAAAAAAAAAATGGGTCGAATTGAGTACCTCCCTCCTTTTGAAGTCGGTAAAAAACAATCATTGTTACGAACTTTTGCAGCACTTACAAATAATTTATTCCTTTAGTGTTAGTTGTTTCTTTTGATTAATACACTCGTAGTTATTTTAACTTTACTTGACCCTTTGTATCCCCAGTTAGGTAAACTGGGTACTAGGTGAGTACTTAGAACATATTTTTTTTCTCAATTTCATGTTTTACTCATCGAGACACTTTTAAATTAATTTTCTCTTTTTCACATATTTATATTATTTAGAAAACTCTATCAAAACCTTATCTACTTATACAAATGAGATGATTATAGAGTAAAAATTAATACAATCATAGTAATTAATATCACATCAGTATTGTACTCAAATGAAAAATTCTAATATCATTGCTCAAAATATGAATATCTTCCCCACAACTTTATTGTAAGTACATAAAGTGGAAGATAATTTATCGAAACAAATTGAAAAGATTTTTTCGATTCCGAAATAATGAGGAATCAGCGTAGAATTATCAGAAAGGTCCGATAATACCCGAAGAGTAGGTACCTGCTAACCATTTAAATAACATTGTTTCCCCGAGAAATCACAATAAGGATTAAATAAAATTTGGGTTTGCGTTTGTATAGACGTCACGATGATGTCGATCCATCGCAGGGATTTCCGATGAATTATAAAATTCCGTTTTGAATGAAATGTGAGGATTAATACGAAATTCAATGTTTTATTTTAATGTCTGTCCTCAGGTCCAGAGATTTATATTTCAATCGATGAAACGATTACGGGATCTGCTGCTTTAGTAAAAACAGACTGTGATGTTTTTATAAATCCGCGAAAAACTTTTCAAGCCTAAAATTTTCTTTGAAGGAAAGCCTATTATAATATGGCACGAAAAATATAAATAACCGACAAGTATAATTTTCTAAAAAGCTTGTGTTCGTCAATACTATCCAAAGTGGCTTATATTAAATTCAGAGACAGATTGAGCGTGTAAAGGTTTAACAGTCGATTAAATATCATTGTGAACTCCCCATCAACTAGCGTAGGGGGTAACAAGTTGCCACATAATCGAATTATTCCGGCACAACAACCTTAATTCTGCGACCACATATTCGTGCTAGAATTTGACATCCATTCGATTTCGTGGAATCATTGATTTATGCTGCTTCTCTCTGAAATACTAAATACTAGTTTCTGTTGCTTACTGCAATCCTTATTATTCTTGATTTTTATAGAGCGCTCCTTCAGCTCGTTCATGATTGTGGCACATCATTTTAGTGTCAGAGATAGTTGCTATGGCCTTTTTACTACTAATATAACCTCTTTTATAAATCTGTTCTTGTTTCATTCAATAAGTCAAAGCATGCAAAATAAAATTTATTACTAAATATTGCAAAGATTAAGAAAGTGGCAAATGCAAAATTTCATGGTGTCATTATTGGCGAAAATTTGAACTGAGATCCACATGTGGATAGTCTTGTAAACGAATGTTATTCATTCGTTTAGGTTCGGTTTTCATATGCTAAGTTACCATTTTTACTTGTCGAATAAACTGATAAAAATACCGCCATACTCACCTAATGCTTATGTTGAATCAATTGCGTTACGGTCTCGTTGTATATGGGGTAAATGTACGAACTTGAATAGAGTGCTTATGTTACTGTAAAAGCCCGTATATTGGTAAATCTTAGGTTTTATTGGAAAATCTTAGGATTTATCAACTCGAGTTGGTAAATGTAAGGATTTCATAAAAGGAAGAACATTTTTCGGCCTTTTACCATTAGAGTTTGGCACATGCTAGGTTTTACTAATGACGGTTGGTAAATATTGGATTGTTAAATAAAACAGTGAATTAGCTATAGTAATTTATTTCAAATTACCGATCAGTAAAATCCTTGAATATTTTTCATAATCATTTTCATTTACTCCTCACTATCATTATTATTTTTATTTATCTTAGGAGTATTTCTAAGTCAAACATTACAATAAAATTAAATTACCCGTCAGTCAAATGTTTAAATTATATATTTCAGCATTAAGTAAGTATATTATACATTTTTCAGCAACCGCGACTCTAAGGTGATCACAGAACGATGATCACAGAACAGATCTAACTTTTACTATTGAGAGTTGGTAAATCTTAGGTTTTACTGGAAAATCTTAGAATTTACATAAGTTCGGGGTTTTACAGTAACACTTATATATGTTACAAAAAAAATGTGTTAGGTCTGTAGGTTGCATTCGAGAGGATGAATCACGTAGACCATTTTTCAGCGCACGTTTGGTCTGTTATTACCACTGCCGTCATATCCAAAATGACTGAGTATTTTTATTTGTCGTCATATTTATCTAAATAAAGTCATTACAATCATTCTTCTATTTTTAAAATCATCTTTAGTTGCCTTACAGTTAATTAAACTTGAAAATGAATGAATTGTCCAGTCTTCTCTAGGTAGGGAACGCGAAAAGAGATAATTACAATAAATACAAGCACAACCCACGTCGTTTGGTTTTTGCATAGATTCATACGTTTGACGTTCAAATTATTTCTGGATGAAAATTTAAACTTCCTAAATCAGTATGGACAAACTATATGTCATTTTGTCCAATAATACGTGAGACGAATAAAGGAATGTCATTTCTTACATTACTGCTTTACTTACTATGGTATATTACTTTTATTTTCTGCACTTTGTGTAACCGAATATTTGCATGCTCTACTGTAGGCCAAATTATGTGATACTATAAGTACCTATACTGTACCTATACTATTAAATGTACTACGGGCTACTGTACTACTAGCAGTACTACTTTGACATAAGAGATATGTACCTTAGGAGGCTGTAACACAAGGAGAGTCGCATGCGAGTGGCGATTTCTTCTGCTTTGCCTAGAGGACTTGCGACACTCGCGTGCAAGACTCTCCCTGTGTAGTACCATATTTGTGGCAAATAAATACCTATCATGATTAAAACTTGTCAGTTTTCTGAATAGCTATCAGTGTATCTCTTATATTTGCTATACAGCTAGAGAGAGAACCGGGAAATCTACATATATACTGTACCTGAGTGTACCTATAAGTTTATAACTTATCCAATGAACATAATAACGTACATATACTTAAAAAGTCGCCGCCCCAAAAAGACTTTAAGTAAAAGGTGATGCTAAAATAAAAATGACTGTTACATCAGAACCAGTAAATACTAATTTTCAATAACTGAAACCAAAATTATTTTCAATTAAGTTGCAACGTCCCTACAATAATTTCACGTTTAAATACATAGGTACTTGTCTGCGTTGTCGCAAAGCTACACAAGCCGCTCATGTACGCGGAGTAGGTTGGTCGTTTGTCTCAATTTGTCGTAACCAGGCAACGTTAATGTGCCTACAAAAAAGTGCCGCATCCCTGAAAACAGCTTGCTTCATGTTAACCTTAACAATATTAATCTTAAACACAAACGAAGTAGGCATATATCTTTGATTATTAAAGACTTATTATCCTACTAATATTGTAAATGTGAAAGTTAATAGAAAACATTGTAAATGCCAAAACATATAATAAATATTAAGACACGCAATATTGTAAAATAAACAATTAGATATTAAGAACAGTAAATATGTAAGAAATAAATGTATTAGAATTAAGATATTGTAAAAAAGAAAAAGAAAGAAAAAATAAGAGTGTAAAAAGAAGAAAAGTAGTAAAATAAAGACCTGGACCCCCATGTCTAGGGAGAAGTTGCAAAATATAAAAAAAAAAAAATGTGAAAGTTTGTGGGTTTGGATGTTTGTTCCTCAATCACGCAAAAACTACTGAACGGATTTGGTAGAAATTTGGCACACAGATAGTAGATAGCCTAGATTAAAACATAGAATACTTTTTATCCCGATATTTCTACGAGAACGGTAACCATGCGGGTGAAACCGCGGGCGGCCGCTAGTTTATTATATATTAAAAAAATCATAAAAAACCATAAAAAGTTGCCATTACGAAGTATTAGGATTATAAAATCTTTGTCCTACTTTTCAATAACGTAATATTATTTCTTCTTAGTCCGTGTGGTTAAACAGTTGAATAATCAGTTCCTTGTTCACCTTGGAATAAAATCACTCAGGTGAACATGGGTGGCTCCAATTTATAAGTTTTATTTAACATCACTATGTCCTACACATAAAATGTATAACATATATAAGGCTGATTTACATTGATACAGTAAAAACATTTCAGTATTGCCCGGGAGAACTAAAGGGCACAAGACGTAATATTTGACGTTATTTTAAAATCATCGCACTTAGGTACCTCTACGTTTTTACTAAATCAATGTTTACATTGATTGACTGATTTATCAGCAACATGCGACCGCCCGTGACTTCGTCTGAGTGAACAGTATTTTGTCTATCCCTCGGGAACAATACTTTTTTCGGGATGGAAGATACCCTATGACCTTCTCTGTAGTGTAGCCCTGACAACGTGTATGCAAAATTTCATGATGATCGGTTCAGTAGTTAAGACGTGAAGGTGTAACAAACACACCGACTCTCGCATTTATAATATTAGTAAGGATTAAAAAATAGAGGTCAATATATTTTTTATATTCGTATTGTTATGATTTTTGTGCAAAGCATTTAACTAAAAACAAAATTTTATTAAAATACTTACAACATTCTGTAAACGTTATAATGTTATATTTTATGTTAATTTTACTGATTACTTATTATGAAAATATGTCAAGTCAAAATATGTTATATGATTCACCCAGTTGAACAAAGTCGCATATAAATCAAAATAATAACAACTTGAATACAGATTCATTCAATTAGAGAGTTTTTCATACTGTAAATAACAGTATTTACAGTATGAGAAACTCTCTAATTTGTTACATGTACAGTGTACATGTAATTACTTGTACACGAATAAATCTACTTCTCTGAGAATTTGTAACTCGTATTTTGTCTTGACATTTCGATTGCGTATAACGAAAAGGAGCCAACATTATTAATTCGAGGACATCGCACGAGCTAAAGGAATGCAATATTGAACATTTTTGGAACAATATGTGTTGCCAATAAAATTACTTGACGTTAGCTTTTTTCTTTACTAATTTTGCCGCTTGCAAGCAACATTTTCTAAATTTTGAAGATTCTATTAGGACGTAGGCCTTCTATTAGAGATTCTTCTAATAAATAAATAGGTACGTACAAAAGTTATGAAGTAAAATAGTAATAAGAAGTTAATTCATTGCATGTTAATACATGCAATGAAAACTCTTCGAAGCTTAGTAAAAAAAGCCTACAGCCTACAGTCATAAGAATAAATAAAACTTACTAGAACGGACACTCCCGCCCCGAACGGGCTCAAAGTCACGATATAAGCCTACTACCCAGCTTTATACAATACTATTTCGTATCTATTCTGTGATTTCGTTACGTGATGAAAGTTGAAACATAACGAAACAGTAAGAGGATTAAAACCTAAAAATGTTGTAGAAGAAGGTAGGTACATTTTTGTTCAAAATTTAATTTAATTTCCATACTAAATGTTTATTTACTTTATTTATACAAACTCAGGAGTAGGTAAGTACTTACCCAGAAAAAATGAATAATTTATTTTTGTATCTACTAACTAGACTAAAATAATGATTTAAAACTAAAGAAAAACTCATATTTTAGCGATATTATCTTTAAACGTAAGCAATATTTAACAGTAAGCAACCCTGGCAACACGCTTGGACGACAGCGGGGCGTAGCGACGTGAAGGGGGAAGTAGTTATATAAATGACGGCATTTGGGACTCGGATAAAGAAGAGTCCGTTCTAATAAGTTTTATTTATTCTTTTGCTACAGTTTTGTCATTGAAAATGACTTTTAGATCGCTGGGTACTAGGTCCCATTTGGGAGTTTAGTGCGACACGGCGATTGTATGAAAGCTATTGGTAGTTCATGGATAAATAGGGTGTAAAAGGATGCTGATTGACGAGGTCTATCAGATGGCGAAGGAATTAAAAAAAAATTGAAATCCTAAAAAGTTATAGTTGAAAACCGGTTTTATGGTCGAAAATTTTTGAATTTTTGACTTTGGTCCCGCATGTCTCGAGAACTAAGTCGAAATTTAAAAAAATAAAAAAAATGGTCTTAGGGTATTTAGTTGGCTGTTGAATGAGATCAAAATTTTGAAAATCAAAAAGCTTACGGGCTGTAGGTGCGCCCTCAAAAAAGTACATCGGCGAGTGAGTTATAGCGCATCATGGTTATACAGTACTGTGGTATGTGGAAGTTGGGTGTGTATGAGAGTTTATATTGTTACGACAATGTGGTGAATGGAGGATTTTTGGAATATTTTGAACTATTTTCAAAAAAAATTAAAATTTGTGGATTTATTAAAATTTTAAAATTTTTAATTAATGAATAAAATAAAATTTGTGTGTTTATTTCGTTTATTTTCTTATGCCTGAATTTCGTTTTCAATGTCCTAGTAGTTCGTGCTATGCAGGGAGTCTGTGCATTTTTTGTCATTGGGAAAAGCCCCCATAAAACCCCTTATTTTCTGTTAGGAAAAAGAAGGAATAAAAAAAAACATCTGTGTTACCTACATAATGCTGATTTTGTATTTTTAAATTTTAATTGAACTTTGCGATGATGATAAAGCATTAATGCAATTCTAAATCGAAATATATGGCATCAATAGGTACTGCTCTACCAAATGAAACTGTTTTTGCCTAATAAAAGAGATTTCGAAAAATGTATGTGTAATGTATTCGACCATCTCATCATTCCAACACAGCGCGTTTATTTGTAGTTTTTCCTCCTATGTCCCTTTGGAATTTTTTTTTCAGTTTCTTTCTTAAAACACTTCCTTACAATGATTGCAAATGTTTTAGATTTCACGTTTTTGTATTAACTATCAATCGTTTTTAGCTAAAAACAATGCAGCCAACCCAACAACAATAAATTTTTCTTAGTCATTGCTTTTTTGTATCCTAAAGATAAACATTACTTGGCTGGCTGGTCATTATTGTCGAAGTTATCAAAAGCATCTTATCGAAGTTTGTTCGTTTTTCTGATGTTATGTAGTGTCAATAGTATTGAAAATTAAGACAGCATTTTTTGTATTTTCTTTACAAGTTTTTTTATTAAATGCCGTATACTGATTAGAGGATATATATTTAAACTCTCAGTATCATGCCATTTTTAATTTATTAGGTACTTATCTGTCTTAATTCTAAGTCAGAGCAAAATTCACTCGTCATTATTCGGTAAGTACACTAAAACATTTCGTTTCTTATTGTACCAAATTATATTTGACATCAAAGTAGGACGAGTCAGCCAATGGAAATAATGATTAAAATTTAAAGTCGCAACTCATCCCACGCGGCCCTTAGAGGCGTCGGTTGAGTTAGGTTATAGGTTTTTATCAAATTTCCTGGTGGACGTAGTTGCGGACAGAAGCTAGTATGCAATCGCTGATGTACAAAAAAATATTGGATTATTGTGTTCAGTTACTAGTGAAGGAGACTGCTCACGACACATTATAGTATAGACTTGGACGAGTATAGATCGTGTCTGAACCGACCGAGTCAAGGCCGTTGCAAGCCACGACCGTCGCTCGTCTCGTGCGGAGTCCGGTATCCTAGTTTCGAATGAAGTTCTAACGAAAATGTTTCAGCGTGATACAGACGCGCCAAACTCCTACGCTCTGAACACGGTGCACAATCCATAATTTCCCGCAATTTTGTACGGAAAATCTAAAATACGCAAGCGTGAAGCACCTTCAGAGCGGGCTAGAAGCTTGGTACAATCTATACAATGGGGCCAAAAATATATTGGAGCAAAACAGTGGATTTTTGAAACGGTACATTAAGGGCAGGTACCTTAACCATTATAGTTACAGGAAAATGTTCCTAGGAGAGCATCCATAACTTCTTAAGATATTATGAACTGTATTCACAGATTTTGAAAAAAAAATACCGTTAGAAAAAAATGCTAAAATATAAAAATAAAAAAAATTATGTCAATCGATCCTATTTCGTGTGAGGATCAAACTATTGGACCATTTAAGGTCTGAGTACTAGAAATGACAGAAATCGCCAAAAACTTTTCCCATACATTTTGTACTTACTGAAAAACGATAAATCAACTCGATTTTTTTATTGCCAAACGATCCTATTTCTTACTGTGATCAAAATGCTTTTTAAGGCCAACTGAAATTTGAGTACAGAAACTACAGTGAGTCACAACACGGAACACCGGCTTCACACACAGGCACAATCTTTTACAACATTAGATCTAAAAAACAGTTTCTGTACTCAAATTTCAGTCAGCCTTAAAGAATATTTTGATCACAGTAAGAAATAGGATCGTTTGGCAATAAAAAAAAATTCGAGTTGATTTATCGCTTTTCAGTACAAAATGTATGGGAAAAGTTTTTGGCGATTTCTGTCATTTCTAGTACTCATACCTTAAATGATCCAATAGAGTTTTTTGATCCTCACACGAAATTGGATCGATTGGCATAATTTTTTTTTATATAGCATTTTTTTGCTAACGGTAATTTTTTTCCAAAATCTGTGAATGCAGTTCATAATATCTTAAGAAGTTATGGATGGTCTCCTGGAAAAGTTTTCCTGTAACTATAACGGTTAAGGTGCCTTTAATGTACCGTCTGAAAAATCCACTCTGTATACGAGGTCGAATGACATTGCTGCCAGTGTTGTTAGTTTCAAGTAAGAAAACAATTACTTTACTAATGTTTTTCGCTCCATCTTACCAAGCTGAAAGTTTTTCGCCACAACGTCATTCGAGAGTAGGTACCGGACCCTGTCGCGCAGCGTGTCTACTTAATCGACAGTGAAATTGCGAATCTTCCTGAATCGGGCCTATGAATTGAGCGCTGTACGTTTTCTACATTCAACCCACGAGAAACAGGTGCGTCAGATTCTGGGAAAGTGAAATTTCCATTTATTTTATCCTTGTCGTAACCTTATGTCACCCTGTTTTGGTGACTGAGAAGACGTAATACGGGTAAGACGGCTAGCTGATTGAATAACTTACAAGAAGTGACTTTACATTTCTGACTATACGTGATTTTGGAGCTAGGTAAAATCGCGAAAAAACTGTAAAATGTGAAAAATTTCAATTTATTATTTTGTTTGTTTATATGTAATATTCTTAATTACCTCATATCTTTCTAACGGATGAACGGATTTCCATGATTAACACATCGTTAAGATTTGTCTCGTCAGCCCAAGTGTTCTTAAGAAGGCGGCGTTATAAAAAAAACATCATGGCGGTTGTACGGTGTTATTATACGTAGTGGAATTTTTTTTTTTAAGAATACTGCAATATGTGTGTCAAATGAAAGGGCTAAGGATTTCAAAAAGGTATATCATGATTGTAATAAATAATAATTAAAAAGAAAGAAAGAAATAAATAAATTTAAAAAAATTAAAAACCCACCTGCATAAAAAAGGACAAGTCAACTGAATCGAAAGATGGAAATAAGATTAAATATTAAAGGTAACATTATAACATGCAGTAGGAGGCATATAACTCAAATCATTAATAATGTCACTTTCTTTATGCATGTCTCCGATTGCATGTTATAATGTTGCCTTTAATAATTAATCTTGTTTCCATCTCTTCAGTTCAGTTCAGTTGACTTGTCTTTTTTATGCAGGCGGGTTTTTAATTTTTTTAATTTTTCATGAAAGTAAACATTTTGGCACTATTGATTTCATACGAAACAGAAGTCAAAGCAGTGATTCTTAGAATTTCTGTTTGTTTGTCTGTATGTATGTTTGTACGCGCATAACGCAAAAACTGCTATACAAATCAGATGCAGTTTTCAATCTAGTGCATGTTTCATGTTGATAGGCCGCGCCGCCTGAAAGCTGTGTTATCCTCCTATCCTACTAATATTATTAAGTGAAAGTTTGTGGATTTGGATGTTTGGATGTTTAGATGTTTGGATGTTTGTTCCTCAATCACGCAAAAAATACTGAACGGATTTGGTTGGAATTTGGCACACAGATAGTAGATAGCTTAGATTAAAACAAAGTATACTTTTTATCCCGACATTCCCACGGGAACGGGAACCACGTGGGTGAATCCGCGGGCAGCCGCTAGTTAATAATAAAGTCCACGAAGACAAAAAAAACTGAATGACTAACGAGTATCTTGCATATCACCGCACTGACACTAGAATTGGTACTCCGAGTGAACAATAGTAGATTACTATACGATATGTTGGTAAGGAGTTTTTAAAACTTTAACAAACTATACGACGTTTTTCAATACATTTGCAAGAAAACATGATTACACTCTGAAATAAAAGTCTGTGAAATCATTTTTTAGGGTTCCGTAGCCAAAATGGCAAAAAACGGAACCCTTATAGATTCGTAATGTCTGTCTGTCTGTCTGTCCGTCCGTATGTCACAGCCACTTTATTCCAAAAGTATTAAGACTACATAGTTGAAACTTGGTAGGTAGGTGTATTCTGTAAACCGCTTTACGATTTTTACACAAAAATAAAATAAATGAAATATTAAGGGGGGGCTCCCCATACATGGAACTGAAACTAAAAATATTTTTTTTCATCAAACCAATACACAAGTATTGGTTTGATGAAAAAAATAGTGTTTATAGATAGGTCTTTAAAAATGACATTGAGGTTTCTAAGACTGTTTTTTTTTCAAAGTTAACCGTTTGAAAGATATATGCTGCCAAAGTGGTAAAATGTGTGTCCCCCCCCTTTAACTTTTAAAGTAAGAGGGTGAAAAATCTAAAAAAAATATAAGCTATAGATCTTAATAAATACTTTCAACGAAAATTGGTTTGAACGAGATACAGTTTTTGAGATATAGCACATTTTCCAAAACCGCAAATATAACTTTGTCATTCATACAAACACTGTGAAAAACAAAGTTATTTTTTCAGACGAAAAATGATAGCGGTATTAAAATATGGTATGGTATAATGTACCTACGGAACCCTACTGTGCGTGGCCCGACACGCACTTGGCCGGTTTTTTTATTTTACAGAATAGTAAACAACAAAATTTTATGAAAATATAAACCGTAGATAAACGCACTGCATGTGCGGTAAGATTAACTTTCCGCACGCTGTATTGTTTTTGAGCAACTGTATTGAAAAGCATTTTTCACAATTTCGGTAAGCACTTATAGAAAAAGTTGTTTAACAATAGGTAAACGAAAAATAAAGAAATTAGCTTTCCCACTTTTCCCCAAAGTCCAAAACCAATAACAGTTTCAATAAAGTAGAAATATGAATATAAACTAGCTTCGTATAATTATTATGATTGTGACTCAATTGTTGAGTTGTTATCTTCAAGACAAGAATTTGCAATAAAAAAGATTCACTTAGAGGGGTCGTAATTTCTCTGAGTTTTCTTGTTCGCGAAATCGTAAGGATTACTTAGTATTAATGTTTCTTTTTTACATTGGTTAAAAATGTAATACAATTAACGTTATCTCAATATAGTATACTAAGTTGATTTTATTGACAAAATTAAGCAGCATACACGTAATATAAAGAAAATATAGTTACTCTTGAAATAACTCTTTTTATGGATGCTTGCTCCTCGGTTTAATCAAAAGCTTTTTTCTTATAATTTGAATTGGTTGTTTTGCAGCTGTCGTTGTCACTCGGTTAG
The DNA here is from genome assembly GCA_943789525.1 of Agriphila geniculea. Taxonomy (NCBI): domain Eukaryota; kingdom Metazoa; phylum Arthropoda; class Insecta; order Lepidoptera; family Crambidae; genus Agriphila; species Agriphila geniculea. The sequence goes on from OX038870.1 coordinate 6,800,291, forward strand.
CAGTATAGTATCCGTAAAAAAAGATTTATTTCAATCACTATAGATAGTTTACCTACGCGCATAAATCTCAGAAGTGTGTATGTGATTAAAATGCTCATAAATTAGATAATTTATTCATTCATTATTATATAATTATTTTTAATCGAACATCGATATGTTCGAATTAAATTACCTTAATAAACTGTCCGTTCCACAAATGCCAAGTTTGGCAATAGTCGGCGGTTGGTCTGTTTCATATTTGACTCTATTCGCTAAATTCACGGCTGGATTTCTAATTCGCGGTTAGTCCAATGTAATTACGAAGTATGTTACACGGAAAAATGGCAAGAATGCAATAGACTTCATTATAAAGCAAAAATTTTGTGGAAAAAAACTACTACTTAATTATTTTTCTTTTTTTATTTTACATTGCAAACGTTCACTACCTTTACATTAATACCATTCCGCACACAATCCATTCATCTTGTGCGGTTTTTGGAATTTATTCTCTTTCAAAAAAATAAAAACCGGACAAGTGCGAGTCGGGCTCGCCCACCGAGGGTTCCGTACAGACCTACATCTATACATAAAAAAAGCTATAGAAAAGTTGTGTCGGTACAAAGGAAATATTTTGAAAAAAGTGGTTGGTAGTTATTAGTTTTTTATATGAAAACTGTACTACGGAGAGTTCAAGCTTTATCCCAGGTTCTACCTACCGGAATTATGTGAAAAATTGCTTAGTTTATAAGTTGGACTCCAAGCTACCAAACTGTAAAAAAATATCATCAAAATCCGTTCAGCAGACTGCTATATATAGATAACCATTTGAAATCCTTTGTCGCCACGTAGAAAATAACCCTTCCAGGGATTACGACAAAGAATTGACCACGGGCGAAGTTTGAAATGGAATAGTACATTACTGCAGCGGCACTCAAGACAGGCATTGAAGAACATACGTTAGTCCATCAATGCCTAGTTGCGGCCAAGGCTTGTGTAGTACTTTTAAACTTTTAACTTTTTAGTTTTAAAAGTTTTAAGCTTTTTATTTTAATTTTAAATTACTTACAGTAATTGAAAAAAGAAAATGGAAAGTGGAATGTGCACATAAAGGCCTTTCATTTGATACACATATTGAAAAAAAAATCCGGTTTTTTTCATTTATTTCCAGTTTTTCGTTTTTTTTCAGTTTTTTTGGAATGTGCTTATCAAGGGCTTTCATTTGATACCCATATTGCACCAAAACAGTTTTTTTTCGTTTTTTTTTTTTTTTCAATTTTTGGAATGTGCTCATCAAGGCCTTTCACGTGATACAAGTATACCGAATATTAAAAAAAATATTTTGGAATTTGCTCGCTCATCAAGGCGACATTTGATACCTATATTTGTGTTTCATTGAAAAGTTCGCTCCATTTCTGAATTACACGTGTGTAATGAGTTTAACATTGCTGGACAGACGCCGGCAATTTTGTATGAAAATCCATTATAACACGTTAGTAATGGTTTCTCATACAAATATTGACGGCGCGGTTTAGGTCTGTCCGTAAACTCTGATTTAGCACGAAGAAGGTTGTCAAAGTAATGTTCGAATTTCCAAGCATTTTTGAGAAAAAATAAAATAATTACAAACCCACCGCACCTGTATAAAATACAAGTACTGTTGATTGTCAACAGATGGCGCTGTATATCGATAGTACACTGTATAATGTTCTGTGAAATGGTTTTATCTATCGCAATGTTATTAGAGAAAATAGGTGTATTCCAACAGGACCCTTTGGTTGTGTGAAGCCGAGACTTTTATTGTAGTGGTGGCTACCTCGGCTGACCTTACCGAGTAAAACTGTCTTGATTATACTTGGTGCCAAATGCTCCAAGCAACATTGGAATGCGATGCACCCGCATTTTAATGTAAACTAAAACAATCTACCACTGAACTATTCAACACTTGACACTGGCAAAAATTACTTCCAAGAAGAAAGTAGATTGCCAAAACAAAAATAAGAAGAAGAAGACCCCCTGTCATACAGCGTGACACACCGCCATGTTGCGAAAATATTTAGAGCCAAATTTATTACTTTTTAATTTTATTTTTAAAAGTAATTAACTATAACAATATTTGAAAGGATCTGAATAATTAATAATAATAAATATTGATATTTTTAAAAGAATTAGTGGCGCGATTAATCCAAAAGTAATTAGAAGTTAAACTATGACCGCGCAATGCCGCGCCATAAACATAAAGCGAAAAATTTTCTATGTCTATGTGCCGCGCATACCGTTGTTTCACCAAGATGATTAATAATTACGTATTTTAATGACCATATTTTATTATGATTTAATTACAAATATACAGTTCTCAGATTTATTCCTGTAAGTGTAGTATAAGACGCTATTACCTGCCAAATTTCATAGTTCTAGGTCAACGGTAAGTACCCTATGAATTTTGATTCCTTTGAGAGTATCGAAAATGCGTTTTTTGCGCCCTAAACGGCAGTATCTTTTTTTTACGTTAATTTAGAAGTTTGATTTTTTTACAGCTTCAAGGGCCCGTAGACCTTAGTATATGGTTTAAATTTCAATTCGATACCTCCACGCGTTTCCGAGATAAAGGGTCTTGACAGACAGACGGACGGACAGACAGACAGACGGACAACAAAGTGATCCTATTATAAGGGTTCCGTTTTTTCCTTTTGAGGTACGGAACCCTAAAAACATCAAAAATCAATAGATACTCGTAGGTGTACAAAAAATTCAGAATCTTTGAAAAACATAATGTAATGTATTAACTAAGTCATCATGACTTGCAGCATATCATAAAAAGCATAAATAAAATACGTGCAGCATGAAAAGAGAAAAGGTTGAAACCGTGTATAAATCTGTATAAACAGATATAATAACAACAGTACATTTACATATACAAACTTCTACAGTTTGAACGTATACATAATTCAAGGATCTCAAGGGACTTGTTGTCTACTAAACAAAAGACAAACATACATTAACATGACTACAAAGAAAAAAATCAGCTGATTGATATCAAAATACCGAATGTTTTGTAAGTCGTCGTAAAACAAATCAAGATTTTAATCTAGACTTTGTTATAAACTGATTTTCAGAAAATTACCGAGCACCAAATGTGCGGCGAGAAAGTTAAAATATCTATTCCTTTAAAATTTTCAGTTATTCCGTGCGGCGGAGTTTTACTTAGAAATCGTGCCTGTTCTTTAGCAGTTTCCGCCTGTTGAGAAATATCCAATACTTTTGCTACTATTTAAATTATGTATCCACATAAAACCTTTGTATACTTAGGAATCCTTACTTTCAAACATTACATAAAACTGAAATACTGACTTAAATTTTAAATAATCTACTATCTATCGATATCGATTAATGGTTATTTTTAACATTATCTTTGCAAAGTTTGAATTTCAAAGCCTGTTGGTTGTAGACGTTTTTGTTTTAACAAACGTACCTATAGCTTAGTGAAACGTTCACGTTTTCATACAAAGAGCTTTTCAAAACAGATCTAAAGATCACCTAATTGGCTGACACGTCAAAAAATTGGTAAATCAATTCGCCATCTTCTTTTATTTCATCTTAATTTAAAAGCTTTCGACCAAATTATCTACTGTGAATAACGAAACGAATACTAACGGACAATAATGATGCTGACTCAAAAAGCTTAAGAGAGAATTCTGTTATTTAATTGTATGAAGATATTTACCGATTTCAACAATCGCATATTTTGAGAAAATATATTGTATAAGTGAAAACTGAATATAGTATTTATTAACAAACAACAGGTTTAACAACATAATAGTTATTTATGCTACTGTACTATAACGAGGGGTATATAGTATCACATGAGTGTTTTAATACCTAATTATGTACAGTTGCATACAAGACTTTATCTACACCATTTTTTTTTATTTTTTCTTATTTTTATTAGGGAGACAAACAATATTTTAATACATATGGATTTAAAACACCCATCTCTCATTTCATCATCTCATATTTATCTAAACCCATGATATGTATCCTCTATAAAGGTTTTGACTTTGACTTTGTCTTTGACTTTGACTTTCTTCTCCCTCCTCGTCATTATGTCTTCCGCAAGAGTGTTATAATGTTGTACTGAATTTCATAATGCAACGCTCGCGCGTGGGCACGCGGCGCTGCAGGACCAGGGGGCCTACTCAAGTGGCAAACGTTTCTAAGCGTTTCTCTTTCTACAACATTCTACGCTTCAGCGTTAGCGTTAATAATTTGGTACTCAACCGGCACGATCTTCGGACGCTACGTTAGTTCACAGATTAGGAATTAGTTACCATAGAGTAATAAGATAAATATAGGGTTGCGTTCAGTGCACTGACATGAAAAAAATTTTTTTTATTTCACGTTCAGTGACTTAGAGTGCGGTTGTTTGGTTGTTTTTTAACTCTCTAAGGTTAGATTAGGTTAGTTATTTTGTTTTAAATTACTTTATAACCAGTTGAAGTCTTTTGGCAAACTTGAAGTTGAAGAATTTGTTGTGAAAGTTGATGGTTATGATACAGAGATGTCGCTACTTTTTTCGACCGTTTGCGTTGTTCTAAGTGTGCCCCTCCTGTATTATACTGTGTGATCTGTGGTTAACTTTACGCTCGCGCGGTCGCGCCGCAAATGGTACTCAACCGGCTGTTTTTACCTATAGAATTAGAATAGATAGCCAGCGAATCTACAGTATCGCAGCGAACGCTGATACCTTGTAGAAAGAGAAAAAATTCGTACGCTAGAACACACACGTGTCTCATTTTCAAATTTTGCAAAGGGTGTTTTAATATGCTTAGTGGTTGTGCCTGCGATTCCTGCCAAAAAACGAACGGAGAAGAGAAATAATAATTAGTGATCTGTGTGGAGAAGCACTGAAGCGGGTCACTTACAACTAGAGGCGTGGGGCCTCGGAATTAAAACCCCTAATCATCAGTAAGTACTTAGAATTTATTGTGCTGAAAACGGAATAGAAAATATTAGGTACCTAATTGATTAATTGAGAAGAAGGTACTTTGAAGAGTAGGTATCCTTCTTTACAAAAGCCAGAAGGCATTGGCGTATCTAGAGATAATTTCCAGTGCTCGGCCCCGTAGTTCTGGGGCAAAGCCTTAGGTTGCTAGAGCCACGTTGGAGTTTTGAAAGGCAATAGAAAAGCATTACCTATATTTAATTTAGATATTTTTCTGGGGTGGGCACCAGACTGTTCTGGGGTTGGCACGGCCTACCCGCCCCTCTTCCTGCCAATGCCTGAATGAAACATTTGGATATAAGATTTAAATTATTTTATTGTTTCAGCTTGTGATTATTTCTTCTTAAAATTTCCTTGAAAATGGAATTGATTGAACTATATAAGAAGATGAAGAAAAAGTCTAAGGACAATTATAGTGATTAAGTACCTATTTCTGAAACTGAGGCAAACTAATGGGATGTGTAATGAGTGAGCCAGGCTTTGTATAGTTAAAATAATGTATTTTATCACAAATAGAACACTGAGAAAGTAATGACACAATGAATGGCAAACAAAATAGTGTAAAAAACATAAGAAAAATATGTCATACATAGTCAACTATGTTGTATACTACACATGTATGTAAAGAAACAACAATTATTCAAAAATAAAACTAAAAACTTTAAAGCATGTACTTATCAAAAAAGAGGTCAGCTTGGCATTAATTCCAATAAACTGGCCGAGCTATGGTAAGTGGTTAACACTTTTAAATATAAACTTGACATTATATATAACATAAAGTTATCTTCACCACCATCACCGTTTAAGCCATGGCATGTCCACTGCTGAACATAATTAGTCCATGACATAAACCACAGCCAATGATTTCCATTGTTTGACTATAGTCTGACACGCTAAAATCCAGTGTGTGTCGGCTTGGCAGGTCTGATCTAAGTAGTGGCCCCCAACCGACACTAACTATACTAAAAATAATATGTAATAATAATAATTGTTTCAATATCGGGTCATTTGAACTTACCATCCAAATTTTAAGGATGTGTCCAGTCCATGAAACTAAACAACTTTCTCTAGAAACATGTGTCAAATTTCGCCAGAAAATTTTGGTCATCCCATACTAAATTGATCACGTGATCTCTTTGATATGTATGGAAAGTAGATTTTTATTTTACATATTTGACCATGTGTTCCTTAGGGAAAGTTTTTCAGTTTCATGGACTGAACACATCCTCAAAATATGGATGGTAAGTTCAAAATGACCCTGTATAATGTTAACTCAAATAAATAAATACCTACTTTTTTACAGGTGACACTTAGAAGGCCTGCTTGTAAGATATACTAGTTACAATAAGCCAAACAAGACTGATTCAACTACCGATACAAGATGGTGTCAACAATCAGGGGCTTCGGTACTTCGTCTGCATGAAAAGTTTTTTTTTTGCTATCCTTTGTGAACTTTTTTCGGGATGAAAGGACCCTTTGTCCTTCTTTGTACCCATGACAACATGAATGTAAAATTTCATGATGATCGGTTCAGTAGTTAAGACGTGAAGGTGTAACAAACAAACAGACTTTCTCATTTATTATATTTTAAGGATGTGGCTGCTTTGTTATTTTTGTTTTACTTTAAAGTTTAAAAGATAAATGTGTTCTTAGATTTAAATTTAAAGTTGTTTTATTCTAACACCCAATAACTACCCTATTATTTTGATAATGCAAAACAACAACTTGTTGTTGAAAATTTTTGTTTTGTTTGGTAGGTAGTACACAAAATGAAAGGTTAACATATTAGGTAGTCAATATTTTATTTTATAATTAAATCTAAACCAATACAATTAGGTAATATGATTTCAAAGCACTAAGTACAGTACAGCCAACACTTTCCATCATGCTCCTTTATATTATTACAGTACCTAAACCTTCATAGTCTTGCTTGTTGCTTGAAGCAAAATATACATTACTATACTTCGGTACTTCCTGCATCTTTTCTTGCCAATATAAGAGGTACTAGTTTATTATATTCTGCAATGTCATTAAACCTATATTGAATTGTATGTATCTGAAAGTACAATAAGATTGGGTTAATAACAGTTTAGGTAAATAATAGACTATTCAAAATCATTTATTTATTTAATCTTTATTGCAAGTAATACAAACAAATGGCGGACTTAATGCCATTAGGTATTCTCTCCCAGTCAACCAGTAATTGAATATGAAAATGAAATGAATATAATAGTAAGAGAATACAACTTTGCCGGCAATAAACAATGTTCAAAACAGTTATTAAATAATATACATAACTATAATACACTTACATACCATACTTATACAATATATTAATATATACATAAATATAAACTACCTATATACATAATAAAATATATAGAAGAATAACAAAGGTCAGATATGAAGGGGCTAATGTTAAGAACTGAGATAATGTTCACATGCCAATCTCTTAAATACAAACTTGCTGGGGGCCATTGCGGTATTTTGATCTTATTATTATGTAGTGTACCTCAATGTTTAAATAAAACCACTAAGTATTTAGTATTATTTACCTACTTGATCACTTGTAAAACAATTGTAAACATCTCTAGTCTCTGCCTTTTGTTTGTTCAACATTTCTTGCCAATCATATTCCGCAATGCCATACTTATTTTTATAGGTAGGTATTGTATCTGAAATAATAAAGGTAAGTGATTTATTAAGTTCATAAGATAAGCCTTATTTATTGAAAACCATTGCGGTGTTTTGATGTTATAAGTAGTTACTTACGTAGTAAATGTGATTCAACTCAATGTTTTAAACCACTATGTAGGTACGTATTACCTACGTATTAATATTATTTAAAAGGCACATGGGCACTGAGCCAGCGTTTATTATAAAGAAAATTGGTTTTATTTTATTTCGTTAACTAGAAAGAAAGTCGCTGAACGATAGACAAAAACAAAACAAAACGTAGCGATATTTTTATTACATTTGTTGCATTCCAATAGACTAATCGCTGAGTCACCGATCACCGTAGAGTGTCCACTATTTTAAGTCGGGTCTGCTGCGCTTAATTTTCAACAAAACATGTTGAAAAAACATTGTTTTCAAAACATGTTTAGCATAACCGCACGTCCGCTGCGCCTAGGTTTTGTTTTGAAAACATGTTTTGTTAGAAAATTTGCGACCAATCACGGCTCAGTTTCGAAAATGAGTTCCGACGAAGAAGTCGTCGTCAGTCACAGCCCGTGACTGTGGTTAAACTGACAGCAAAACCTACCGTGTAATGACTACCTTATACTTTGCCACCGTAACATCCCAAAGTAGCAGTCTTTCTCTGAGTAACTCAATTAAAAATAAAGTACTCTCCTTATCTCCTTCGCTACTCCTTCGTTACTCCATCGCTACAATTACACGAATCACACAATGGCACACGAACGCAGGCGAGACGTCTGCATCTAGTGAGCGCTAACACAAAATGAGTTACTTCCCCTCCCCGCAGGCGAGAGCGGGGGATGTTTTCCGTTCGTCGCGGCAAACATGTTTTGTGTTTTTGCAAAACAAAACTCATAGGCCACGCCCCAAACATGTTGAGAAAACATTGTTTTGATGTTTGAAAACACAAAAACACGGCGCAGGAGACCCGGCCTTAACCATGGAAAGTAATGAGATCTTTTAAATTGACAAAAAAAACCGGCCAAGTGCGAGTCGGACTCGCGCACGAAGGGTTCCGAACCAAAAAATGGCAAAAAAAAAATACGTTTGTTGTATAGGAGCCCCCCTTAAATATTAATTTTATTATGGTTTTAGTATTTGTTATTATAGCGGTAATAAAAATACATCATATGTGAAAATTTCAACTGTCTACCTGTTGTCGTTATTGATATCGAGCAAAAAACGGCAAAAAATCACGTTTGTTGTATGGGAGCCCCCCTTAAATATTTATTTTATTCTGTTTTTAGTATTTGTTGTTATAGCGGCAATAGAAATACATCATCTGTAAAAATTTCAACTTTCTAGCTATCATGGTTCATGAGATACAGCCTGGTGACAGACAGACAGTCAGACGGACAGCGGAGTCTTAGTAATAGGGTCCCGTTTTAACCCTTTGGGTACGGAACATTAGTATTTAAGCAGGGGTCTATTTCATAAAAGGATAAAAAGGTCAGTAATTTACCATAGTAGTAGTTAATTGGGGTAGAATTTTATTTTATAATTCATAAGAAACATAATTGTACCCCAATTACAGCAATAGTTAATTATTGTAGTAAATTTACAAATCTTTTATGAAATAGGCCCCTAATTAAATACTGGCCTATAATTAAATAGGCTGATTATCTAATTAGAAACCACCTAGCGACCGGTTTCAGTTCACAGATGAATGTGATTTATGTGATACATTGCTACTTTTCTTTGGTGTGATTTTTTTTTACCCCAAAAAGAAGTAGCAATGTATCACATTCATCTGTCAAATAATACCGGTCGCTAGGTGGTATCTAGTTAGATAATCAGCCTGCCGGACACTCCATACAATCATCGCGTTGTAACTACTAACATATTACACAGACGCTCAATACTCAGATGACGTTTTTGTACACGCGCAACTGTGAGTGTGCTTGAAGTCTAGGTACAAAATAGAGAGTATAGAGAGTAGAGAAAATAGAGAGAGTACAGAAGTTAAGCTCCCGCGTGTCTTTTAAAGGCTCCAGCACACCGGATGCGTAAGCGTATGCGTAAGCGTCCACGTAGACGTACCATGACGTTGTAATGTCTGAAACTTTATGAGACATGGCACACCGCTTGCGTAACGTACGCGTGCACGTAGACCGATGCGTAACCCTACGCATTGCAGCTCTCATGAGACAACCAGGCTGCGTACTTACTCAGAGCGGAACGCATCAGTGACGTTGTACTCAATGGCATTCCATTAGCGTATAGTTGGCAGCCTCACCATGAAATTAGAAGGTTTTGACTAGGTCAAAAAATTGTTAATAAATAGTGAACTATAGCATATAAATAGTGATACTGTGGTTCAAAAGATATTTGAGTATCTTGGTGAGGCTGCTAACTTGACGTCAAGCTGGCAGACACTTTAAGAAATACAGTTTGTATCAATGTGATTTATATGCCAAAAAATTGTTAGAAAATAGTGAATCGTATACGGAAAATTTCAATAATATTGCTTCAATACAAGCCGAGATATTACGGTCTCAAAGTGGACTGCTAACTTGACGTTTCTGGCGATGTCGATTCCAGGGAAACGGGTAAAAGATTACATAATATACCAATCTAGTGTCCGATTTAGGAATTCAATTTAGAGTTGCCACCCGTATTTTTTGATATAATTATTATATCAAAAAAAATATAGTGAAATAGTGATTTAGCTTATTATACGGTTGGCAGCTCTAATTTGGATTCCTAAATCGGACACTAGATTGGTATATTATGTAATCGCGGCTTAATATTTTTGAAACCTAAATTCGACATGCCGGTACCGGAATACTATGGCGATCGATGATTCAGCGATTAATCTGTTGGATTGCACCCAATGTCGCGTCGACTGACATTTTGCGACGAAACCATAGATCATAGAGCGAAGCAATCGAATAGAACAAGCGTTCTCGAAGATTTTAGCCACTTGGGTGCGAAATTACTTTCGATAACGACGCAGCGCAGACTTTTGTAGAAAGAATGAAAAGTTTGTCATTTGATTTGACTTGATTTTGGATTTTAAAGATTATTTCGGGGAATAAGAAATTAGCTAGGGTTTAAAATATTATTATTTCAATGTTATGTTTGTTAAATAGTACAAATTCTGCCACTTGAGTCGCATTTTGTATGACGGCTATCGTAAAACCATAGGTGACGTTCTAAGAGAAAAGGTACCTTATGGCCTGGCAATAAGGTATCTTTTCCCGTGGAATAACAGAGATTTGTTTGATCGAATAGAAACATTGGACAGTTGGGTACCAATTCACAATTCGTTACGCTTGATCACGTGACATTTCGTTAGCTTATGTCAATCCCATACATTGTCATTCTATTCTACTAGCGTTATTGTTAGTAGAATGGCCACTTGAGTAGGCCCCCAGGGCCCCTATTTTTGAATCGCTCGAAGCCAGTCGAGCGCTCGTTTCTACTGATTTTCGTTCGACATCTCATTGTTTTGAGTCATATGTCGAACAAAAATCGTTCGAAAAGAGCGCTCGACGCCTGCCGAGCGATTCAAAAATAGGGTCCCTGCTCTCGCTCGGGATATTGTAATGATGGCAGTAAGCTAACTGTTTCAGAACCTCTAACAAAGGATTTATAGCATGGGTATTTAAAATAATATAAACTTTTGACTTAAAAAAATATTAACTTTTGACAATAATATAAAAAAATATTAACTTTTGACTTAATTTTCTACCGCTTGAAATTACATAACTTATTGATTTTCAGACGTAGTTAGCGCATACAAATAGGTTATTATATCCCACTTTTTATATAAGAATAGATAGGATAGGTATACCTCGTAACACGTAAGTTGAGATCAAACGGCGTTGATCTTCCAATTTATCCTCTTGTTTGCAAAGCTCAGCGCAAACACTGGCTGATTGGAAATTAAGCTTCCCGCAACCCTTTATAATAAAAGTGCAATTTTCTAGAGTCCACCTCTGTGGACATTTGTGATTAATACAGTTTATTTGAAGAAAGAAAGCGAGTTGAGTTTTATCACACGTTGTGATAAGGCAGTAGAATCCTTCTACTAAATACTTAACTTTTTAATACGTAAGTTATCGTTATTTGCGATAACCAAATGGGTTATTGCAAATAACGTACCCGCAGTTTATTTATATTCTTTTTATTAATCAGCTGCTATGTATAATATTTTTATTTGAATTATCATACTTATTGCTCCTCTAACAATTTTATTATTATACTAGCTGATGCCCGCGACTTTGTGCGTGTGGACTTTATGACTCCGGCGTAGCATATAAAAAGAACTAATGTAGTTACATAAGAAAATACTTGTAGCAGTGTTATAATGTTAAAAGTTAATAATTTGTAATTATTTTATTTTTTATGTTTGATATTGGAAACATGTAAACATACTCGTAGTTTAAAAAAAATCTTTATAAACTATGTTCGGAGTCTTTCCTTCGGGAGCCTATATGATAAGACCTGAAGCGTTACTAACCCAGGAAAAGTTAAATAAAGTGGGCCATGCGAAAAACAACCAGACCCCGTACTCAAATGGCCAACTTTCTATTCATTTGAACGCTACGCTTACTTTTAAAGCTTAAATATGAGCAATAGATAATTAAATCAAATGTCGCAAACTTATGTGAGCAACAGACTTTGATGTATTGTATGGAATTATCAAGCTTACGGCACGTAATTTTATAGTTTACAACTTATTTAAAAGTTTTAATAGCAAGCGTAGCGTTCAAACGAATAGAATGTTGGCCATTTGAGTAGGGGGGCAGTCCTTAGATCGACACCAGCGGCTTTAAGCGTCTGAAGCGTATTTAGGCAGTCGATATCAAAAATTAGGCCCAAACTGTTACCGCTTTCACCACGTGGAGGTACTCCCAGCTTATGTTATTATATTATGCTAAACATCTTTAAACTGATCTCTTAGATTTCCACATCAGATGAACTTCGATTTTCTGTAAGCACATGTTTATGCAAATAAATTAAACTTGGTTCAGCATCAGGTATTACAGATCTTCGATTTTATACGTCAACAAAAAATGCTCATCAGATTAATCAACTTTTGTGTCACTTTTATATTTTGTTTAGTTTAGCTGGACCGTTATGGTTCTGCATCAGGTGTTCCAGATCTTCGATTTTTATACCTCAACAAAAAATGTTCATCAGGCTGAACAACTTTGGCTTAAGTGTCATTTTTATATTTCTAATAGTTTAGTTGGACCATTATCCAACTATTCTAAACACACATTTTAGCAAAAATGAAGCGTAAACCTACATATTTTGCGTAAAAATGTTTTGACTTTTGACAGAAATAGATGTAGAAAATTATCATGCACTTATTATCAACAGAAATTCATAATATTTTACTAAAATGTAGATATCCTACGATATCTTCACTTGGTATTCCGACAGTTTCTACAAATTAGTGAACAGTTTATGTACCTTTGAGGCATGCGACGTCTGTTAGTTGTTTTCATTTAATTAAACCAGTAACGTACAACTACTGACTTCCAAGAAAATTGTAAGTAACTTATGTTTATATACAGGGTGTTTGGTAATAGCCTTAAAAAGCCGAATATGGTATATAATAGGGACCATCAAACTGAACAACTTTTACTATGGTACCAACTCTGAAATCGCAAAAAAAATCTGCTGTTTCACACATTTTGATATTTCATTATTAATTAGGGTTCCGTACCAAAATGGTAAAAAAGGAACCCTTATGGTGTGACTCAGTCTGTCTGTCTGTCTGTCACAGCTGAATATCTCGAGAACTACTAATGGTATCAACTTGAAATTTGGAATAGTTTAAAATGACATTTGCCCAAGTATTTTGCAAATAAGAAAGAAATAAAAAATTTTTTTTTTTTACAACAGGGACTGAAAAGGGCTCTTAAAAATTTGAAGTGAGGTGACTAGGGTATGTGGGGTATCATAAGAAAGAGCGCTGTTTGCACATTTTAAATCATTTTTTTTCTTTTTTCTTAGGCCGCATAGTTTTCGACTTTTGATGAAAAATGTAAAAAAAATACCGTCCCCCCCCCCCTTATCTCCGAAGTTTGCAAAGAGAAAAATCTGAAATAATTCTATGTGATAGTAGTTTATGTAAAGATTACAGGAAAAATAAAATAATGTCTCAATATAACACACTATTAGAAATTATATACACACAACACACATTAGAAATTCAAAAAACAAACTAAATTTTTTTAGTTTCACTACCAGTCAACAGATGGCGCTGTCCTAAGAAAAAATAGTTCCACTATCGGCCAAGAGATGGCGCAACCTAATACTACAATAATAATTGGTGGCTGGTTCTAATATAATTACCCACTATTTGCCGTACGAATAAACGAAGAATAAGTTACTACTTAGTAATATAAACAGTTTGCAATGTGGAGTGGCTGAAACGTTTTTCAGTCACCATAAGCAGCTGTGGTTAAGATTTGTAAATTGACTGTCCGCCTTTTCGCCCTTCCACCTGTCTGCCGTTTATCCTACTTTTTTAAAGACAGTACTAAAGTAACATATCCAAATATATTTATGATTGTACGGAACCCTCGGTGCGCGAGTCCGACTCGCTCTTGACTGGTTTTTTTGTATGAAACAGCTATTATTTTTCTCTTTGACGTTAGAATCTCATCGTGTGAAGACAATATTGATTTTCCCATACTAACTAGACAGCTAAAACATTGTGAGTAGGGAGGTATTTTTTGCCGTATTTCGTCGTAGAACACTCCCTTCATTAATGAAAACGATCCAAAGAATCATAATTAATTTATTTATTTCTCAAATTAAACTTGCGAGTATAGTTAGTGTTCACGAGCGGTTTAATTAAGACGGTTTATTACCTGCATTAGGAAACGGCGACGGTGTGCGAGCACCTTTATACCTATCCTGTTTCAGAAATAAAGTGTCTACAAGCAACTGCAAGACGTTTCGTTGCCCGTTAGTAAGCAGAGTTGAAAATTGTATTTGTGTTGTAAATATCATTTCATTTTTTACATTACCAAGAGGAACGCAAAGCAGTAAAATGTTAACGACCAAACCAGAGAAGATTTTTGTTTACCCTGTGACCAAACTATTTGAGTAGGTAGATATTACACATGGGGCAACGCAAACATAAAGAACATTTAACATAATGATACCATTGTTAAAATAAAGAGGGTTGAAAACTGACAAATTGTACGTTTTATTCACCGAAAACGTGCTCCCCAAATTGTTAATCCCGATATTAGTACGTTGGGACTCTAGGGATAATCCGCTCTTTGCATATCATCACGAATTTTACTGTATAAACATTAAGTAATACAGGAATAGGTAAATAAGAAAGTAACCATTATTTTTAATTAAAACAAATAAACCTTAAAATTAAAGAAAACATTTTTTTATTTTATCAATTCTATATTATATTTTTCAATGTAATTCGAACTTAACTTATGTATCTAGTCTAGTCTTATACTAGTCGTCGAATTATACTAGCTGCAAATCGCAAGCGAAATCTAAACGGCGAGGTTTCATTTCCGTTCAATATTTGAGCATGTTACATCTGAAACTAGGCGGGAGTGAGCCAGGCAGCCAGGCAGCGAGGCAACCTCTCATTACTCATTCATTTGTGCCTTATTTCCGCCCACCGCCGTATGCTTCGGGCAATAGCTTTTCAGAGTTAGGCACTCAACCTTAGTCATCAAGCACTAAGAAGTCATCGCCAATCTTTTAACTGAAAATATGTACTTTTCAGCAGCTATATTTAATTTAAAGACCAAAACATTATAACTGTGTGGCTAAATAAGAAAGCCTATTTTTTATTTGGTTGCATTTTTAGCTTAATATACATGTTGACTAACGAAAACGTGCAAATTAAGTTCCCGTACTAGTGGGAAATGTGAAGAAACTGTTCTGTTTTCATTTATTTATTTCATGAGGACTAGAGAGTTTTTTGAAAACCATCATCATCAATTATTTGATAATGCATATTAGCTTACGCAGATGCGCGACTTTATAGTAACAAGCAAAGAATGAAGATTTTTTTCCTCTGTCAAACTCATAACAAAATTACTATAGTGTATTTTAATTATGATTTGTTACTCTTAGCATAGAAAAGTTAAAAATGTAGACGTAAGTCTGTATTACCCACGTGACTTCTTCTGTTTTGGAAATCTATACCTGGTGCAGTATATTATTGTACCATGCATACGTTTTTAGTTTTTAAGATAAAATTATAACTAATACTTTAAGGAACAAAAAGAAAAACACCTTTAAAAACCTGACAATAAAAACCAAAATAGCTTCAAAATTAAACAGCTCGATATTAAATACGCATACCATTTAAAAAAAAGTTTATTAAGTGGGTTGAGGCCGGGGGAGATTTTGTTTTATTTTATTTATACTTAGTTGTTTCATTTTCTCAATTTTTTTTATTGTAAGACGTTTTTTGTTTCATGATAAACTTAAGTGTCTAATTAATTATTATGATTTGAATATTATTCTTGTTTTAGAGCTGTTTAATTTTGAAGTTGTTTTGGTTTTTATTTTCAGGTTTTTGAAGGTGTTTTTCTCTCTGTTCCTTAAAATATTAGTTTTTTTTTCTTAAAAGCTAATATGCATGGTACAATAATTCACTGCGCCCGGTATAGCATGCCGAGACATCGGTTAATAAACAATTCGTAAAAAATCTTGTAATTCTAACCTAACAATATTTTCAGGGTTACTTAAAAACTACAGAACCGATTACAAAAATAAATAAATGGGACCATCTTGAATGAAAACTTGTCCTAACAAAAAAAGAATCGTCAAAATCCTACTTCCTACTGAATATTATAAATGTGAAAGTTTGTGGGTTTGCATGTTTGGATGTTTGTTCCTCAATCACGCAAAAACTACTGAACGGATTTGGTTGAAATTTGGCACACAGATAGTAAATAGCGTAGATTAAAACATAAAATATTGTTTATCCCGATATTTCCACGGGAACGGGAACCACGCGGGTGAAACCGCGGGTGGCCGCTTAGTATTATAAATGTGAAAGTTTGTGGGTTTGGATGTTTGTTCCTCAATCACGCAAAAACTACTGGACGGATTTGGTTGAAATTTGGCACACAGATAGTAAATAGCCTAGATTAAAACATAGAATACTTTTTATCCCGATTTTCCCACGGGAATGGGAACCACGCGGGTGAAACCGCGGGCGGCAGCTAGTCGGTCTATAAATGTAGAAGTTGTACGTGAACATCGCTAAGCGTCCCCGCTGACGGGCGATTAATCGCTGAGCGATTTTTATCGCTGAGAATAGAACATACCGAGTTCTAGTTCTAGGTCTAGTTCTAGTTGTCAGCGACAAAAATAGCTCAGCGGTTAATGGCCCGTCAGCGGAAACGCTAATCAATCTAAGCGTCACCGCTCACGGGCGACTTTTTGTAGCTGCGATAGTAACGGCGGGCGTTAATCGTGGCGATAATCGCCCGCGAAATGACACGACAAAGGTTTTACATAGCAGCGACAAAAAAGCGCCACGATTATCGCCGCGATTAACGCCGCGTTTATCGCAGCTACAAAAAGTAGCTCGTGGGCGTTTACGTATAGAACTCCGTTTGTTCTATTCTGGGCGACAAAAAATCGCTCAGCAATTTATCGTCCGTCAGCGGGGACTCTAATTGAGCCTCCTCCTTTTTTGAAGTCACTTAATAAAAAGTCTGAAATCAAAATTTATTAAAATTAAAACTATCAAATAAAAATTAAACTAACTACACTCATTCGCACAAATAAATAAAAAATAAACGACATTCTACTTAAACACATTACGCCACAGGGTAAGAAGTTAAAACCACCCTTAAAGTAAACAGCTGGCTAGCAATTAAGGGCCCGTTCAATTAATTTGCTAACTTTGTAACGGTTAATTTGACGGCACGCAATAAGGTACTGTGGTCACACAATATATTATTGACGTAGTTCCCAAAAATACACTTTAGAACTCACTTCGAAACATAGAGACATAATAATTTAATTTATGAGTAATAGTTACATTCAGAAGTGTCTATATTTTGAATTCAAAATGATGAAATATATATATATATATATATTATAATAAAAAAATAAGATGCCTCATGTGCACGCCTTTCACAGCCGCTTCTTCAACAAGAAGTCGACGGAAATTAAGCTATACCTACACATAAGGTGTACCACACTATCTGCGAACGAAAGATCTAAGACAACTTGAAAGGGCGCGCCCTTTGTGCGTACACTCCATGAGTTTAAGCAAGTCCAGGGGCCCCATCGCTCTAATTTTCAACGATAAAACCAGAACTAAGTCGTAAACGTTTCAGTTTCGTTTACAGAAAAATACTTGCTTTTATTTAGATAATTGTTAAAAGCTATACCTAGGGAGCCTATGATGCCCTCTGGCCACGTCTGGCCACGATCAGACGACATGAACTTTTTTTCCTGTTGGTACGATTAATCGGACTACAAGGAATTGTAATTCCAATTCGTCCTACCGCTCTAACGACAATTTAAATAAGAATTCTAAAACTAAACCAATGATTTATTGGTAAATATAACCTAAATAATAACGTAACGTAAAGGTTTTATTAGCGCGATTGAGCCCCAGGAAATGTTGTGATTGGATTTCAAGTAGACAGTCATTTTCAGAAGCAACCAAGCGTGATGCATGTCTTAATTGTTGAAAATATCTTTCTACTCTTATTATTTTTTTATTCACAATTAAATTATAAAGATTCAAAGTTCATGAAAAACATAATGTTAATCGGCTTACTCTGTAATTGAAAAAAATATGATAAGCAAGGCATATTTGTTAAGAAACCATTAAAACTTAATTAAGCTGGCGATTGACAAAATGGCCGCCATTTCATAACCATTTCAGAAAACGTAAAGGAAGTGAAAAATTAATTTGCGAAAACAGCAGCATTATATAATGCGACACGGTTCAAAGAGATTTCGCATTAGAGAGAGAGAGAGGGAGACAGCGCAAAAATTGGTGAGTTGATAGATTGGCTAAGGACGTTTACAAATTACATTATTTAGAAGAATTTTCTGGTCTTTAGTTCTGAACGATTTAAAAAACATAACTTCTTCAGTTTACTACTAAATACATACAAGAACTTTATTAATGTTTGTAATTCTTTTTGATAACGAATGCACTTAGCTTGCAAAAAGACTAACGAGCGATTCAAAATACGGATTTTTCATGTCTAATTAAAATAAATTGTAAAGAGCACAGCAGGCAGAGTGACTGGGTAGCTCAGCGGTCAGAGCATTGGACCGGATACCCAAAGGTGGCGGATTCGATTCCCGTCCAGGAACTGATCTAGTGCGAGCCGTATTTTTTCTAGTATATTATTAAGTATAGTAAAGAGCTCTCGACGCCTTTTAAAAATAGGGCCCTTGTGCACTAATATTGGACTTACTTATGTCTGCGACACAAAATAAATATTTTTTAAATAAGTACCTATTTAACAAAGCTACAAACTTATAATGATATGTTGCTCAGTAGGTATAAATTACCAAAAGCTAGGATCTCATTACTGTAACACTTACATAAATAACAAATAAGACAAATTAAAGCTCCCATTGATAGGTAACACAAAAAAGTTTAGATAGGTATATAACAAATGGCCTTGTTTGTTTTATATGTTAATTAAATTCCACGTTACTAATAGCCACATTAGCGAAACGCAAGTATTATCCGACGTCTGTAACACAGCTGACCAAACATAGGGGAAGAATTTCACTTATTTGTAAACATTTGCTCCAAATTCAGCTGAGCGGTGTAAATGTTGCTAATCCTTTATGTATGTATATCTACGCGGAGTCATTTATTATATATGTTACCGGCGATGTGTATAATCCGGCATTGTATATGTCGCAGGCGTATTGTATATTTAGCCGTATTACATAGCAACTAGCTGTTTTAGAAAACGGCGCCGTATTGTAATGCGGCGGATTAAAGATACGCCGTATTCAAAACGGCTGGTCAATAGTACGCCGCATTGAATAGAGCGCTTTGCGATTTTCAATACGGCTAGCCGTAATGTAATTGGGCGATTCATAAGCCGCTTTTCCGTAAGTTTTTAATACCAATTATCAACACTCGCGGCGCTGTCTACTATAACAATAAAAATGGCGTCAAGTGCGGATATTGCATCGAAAATAAGTAAGAATCTGGATGAATTAAATGAAGAAAACGTGCCAAATGTGCACAGATAATTGTTTTAAGGACATTTTTTTTATGTGCAGTAAAATAGTTTCTACGCAGCTCAATGCGGAAGTGTGACAAAGCCGTGGATCAAAGAACGAGATTAAAACTGCTAAGGTGCCAATGGTTTCTGGTGTTGTGCGGAATCCTACGCGATATTATTGGTGTAAAAAATACAACGTAATGAGTGTAGTCAGTGAAGATTAAAAAAACATATTTCAGAAGACCCTAATTTTTGGGCAGTGCCCAAAGAACAATATTTTGATACATTACATATAAAAAAAGTTACATTCAAAAAGGCTTTAAAATTATTTAAACCAAAAAAAAATGCTTAATGTTCTAGTAAGTCTAAAATATTACAATTTTACAAACAAGAACCAAACCGTTTTGTACCGTACCTACTTATTTGATAGAAGTAGTACTTACCCATACATTCATGGAGCTTTGGTAATAACCCATACATTCCTTAAAACTAATAAAAAGAACACATGTTTCCTACTAGTTACTAGGTGCTTTAGAAGTTACTTAAACCTACCTTTTTTCATAATTATTAAAATTAAACTCATTTTCAATTAAGCACTGTTTCATTTTGTTAGTGTGGTCACTCTACAATAGAACTTTGATTCAAAACGGCTAAACGTGCTCCGCCGTATTGAACAACGTATCACATTGTCAATCTGGCGTATCGTTGACTCGCCGTATTACAATACGGCGCCGTTTTTTAAAACAGCTAGTTGCTATGTAATACGGCTAAATATACAATACGCCTGCGACATATACAATGCCTGAAACGATCAGGCAATGTATGACATATTATAAGTCCGAACAACCATAAAAAACTTCAATGTTAATCGTAGCCGCCATTCATAGTATTTTCAGGATTACTTGAAAACTACTGAACCTATTAAAAAATGAATGGAAACATTTCGAAAGAAAAAGCCGAAGTAGTGCGCGACCAACGTTAAAAAAATATACAATCGAATTGAGAATCTCCTTGTTTTTGAAGCCGGTTAAAAAACAGGTAGGCAAATGGCAGTTAAAATATTGCAATGTCAGTTAGCACTATATTCCTAAACGTTTTGGTTATGTATGGTATGACAGATAAAAACTATTCTTCATTTAGTAAAGCAGCCATATTTTATCATCACATCGGAGTTTCTTTTTGTAGCAAACAATTCAATAGAACAGCCGCCGTCTAAAAAGGTTTTTATTCCGTACCTTTTGAAGCAGCCCCTCTCTCAATTCTGCGACAGAAACTAGACACGACATGTCTAACGTGACGTTGACTGACGTTATGTGAATCCACGTAATGTGTGCAGATTTTCACGACAAGTGCTCACTATCATTAATCATTGTATCTTTTTAGACTAGCTAAGGCATAGCTTACGAGAGAAATCTCTTAAATAATTTCAGACAAACCGGATAGAAACTATAATAGACGCAACAACGTCGGATGGGCTGCTTTTTTACACTAACTACAGAATATAATATGTATGTCGCAGGCAAATTGTATGATTCCGCGTTTTACAAACGGCGTCGTCCGTTTACAAACGCTTGCTGTTTTGCAAAATGCCGAAGGCAAATTGACGACTCGATCAATTATTACAATTGATTGTTTTAGTAGGGTGACAATCGTAAAACATAGTTTAGACATATCAGACTTTATTTTAGCAATCACTTAAATGTACAATAATAATGTAATATAATTATAATCTGATAACAAATGCGATATTTAAGAATCCGAAATCTACGTGCCGTATAATCTTAAAAAATCTTGTCATTTGTCCACGGCTTTTTTACTTGTGAATCGTAAAATTTTCCTTATTCACTATAATAAATGTCTTTAAAACAATGCTTTTTTTTTGTAAAATGTCATTGAACACGTAAAATTTGCACTGCTTTCAATATTTTTCTTTATCACAAAACCACTACTAGACGCCATTTTTATTGTTCTGATTAACAGCGCCGCTCGTAGTAAGAAAAAGAACTAAATACTTCAATTTGCCGCGTCATTTTGTAAACGGTTATTGAATTTTCTATCAAAGGTTATGGCATTTTATATAATGACAAGGAAAATTACAATTTGCCTTCGGCATTTGCAAAACAGCGAGCGTTTGTAAACGGACGAAGCCGTTTGTAAAACGCGGAATCATACAATTTGCCTGCGACATGTATATCAATAATCTTCTATCGCGGTGCGCCGCTGGATGCGGGCAGCGCAGGCATGGAATGTTAACGTTATTTTTGAATATAACGTTATTTCTTACTTTTTTACCGTTAATTTTAACATTAACGTTATGTCAAAATTATCGGTAAAAAATTTACGTTATTAATTGGAATAACGTTAATTTTAACGTTAATTTGAGAAATAACGTTAAATTTAACGTTATTTACAGAAATAACGTTAATTTTAACGTTATTTCTTCCTTTTTTTTACCGTTACTTTAAAATTAACGTTATTCCAATTAATAACGTAAATTTTTTACCGATAATTTTACCGTTACTAAATTTAACGCTATATTTAACGTTAATTTTACAGGTAAAATATTTTTAACGTTATTTTTACCGGTAAATTTACCGATAAAATGTTTTAACGGTATTTTTAACGTTATTTTTTTATATCGTTATTTTTTTAACGGTATTTCAATCCCTGAGCGCAGGTCAGACCACGTTTATGAATATGAACGTGCAGTTAAAAGTTAAAAATTAAAAATTAATAGTTTGCAAATATCGGAAAAAGTCTTGATTAATCGGCAAACTCACAAAAATAGCAGGACGCGTGCGTTGATCCATTCGTTTCATTATTTACGTAGATAAACAAGATACATTAGTCTCTTTTGATTACGCGCGTATAATTCTATGAATGAGCTCTAAATCTAGAAATCAGTAAAATTTTAGGACATAAACAAACCTCAATATCTTGATCAATTATTAAATATTGAAACTTTTAACTGTTCATACTCGATTAGAATAGGGAAGAGAGACACCCATGAATTCATTAATGTTTTAGAAATACTTACTTAAAAAATTATTGTGTATACTATTCCTGTGCTTTGAGCTTGCAAGCGCAACAAATCTTTAGGTTTTACAATTTGTAAAACTGTGACACTGATTTGAAAAGTACCTAAACTTTTTAGAAATGCTTTGAATGTGAACTTGTTAACGCACGTATTAGAATGAAACTTGATACAAAAGATCATCCATTTGTCTAACATCTTTTAGGGTTCCGTACCAAAATGGTAAAAATGGAACCCTTATGGTGTGACTCAGTCTGTCTGTCACAGCTGGATATCTCGAGAACTACTAATGGTATCAACTTGAAATTTGGAATAGTTTAAGATGACATTTGTCCAACTATTTCGCGAATAAGAAATAAATAAAAAAATAAATATCTTTTTTACAACAGGTACTGAAAAGGGGTCTTAAAAATTTGAAGTGGGGCAACTAGGGCATGTGGGGTATCATATGAAAGAGCGTCGTTTGCACGTTTTTAAACATTTTTTCTTTTTTTTTAGGCCGTATAGTTTTCGACTTATGGTGAAAATTGTAAAAAAAAATACCGTTCCTCCCCCCCTTATCTCCGAAGTTTGCAGAGAGAAAAATCTGAAATAATTCTATGTGATAGCAATTTATATAAAGATTACAGGAAAAATAAAACGATGTCTCAATATAGAACCTTTTTTTTGAAATTATCAAATTTCTAAAAAAGTTAACATTAGTTCCACTATCGGTCAAGAGATGGCGCTGACCTAAAACTGCAATACTAATTTTATTATTCTACTCTGCAGTGTGGTTTAATGGTGCAATTATGATGGTACGGAAGCGGAACCCTCGGTGCGCGAGTCCGACTCGCTCTTGACCCGTTTTATTTTTTTTAAATTGGTAAATAGAATAAAAAAAGTATTAAAAAGCTTAAAATAAAATATATCACTAAAAAGTTGTATAAGTACTTAGGTACTATTTATTGGAATGAACAAGCACTACGAAAGTAATCAAACACGGATCACGATCATAAAAACTGGGGGTCAAGTCTGCTAATGTTTACGTCAAAATCGTGGTTCAATGGTGTTTGAATGGTAATGCTTTCTGACACAGATCTTGTTTCTTAAAACCAAAATCGAAACACAATGTGTTTTCGTTTTGGGTTTAAGAAACAAGAACTGTGTCAAAAACTTCGATCAAGAATAGATAGATACCTAGATGTGCGGTCAGAGTCTCAAAAATGGCACCTCAAATAGCGTTCCACTTACAAACTGGGCCTTTATTTTGCACAAATTAAGTAATAAAAGATGTGCTTTTATACAAAATAAGTGATATAAAATGTGAGTTTGTACAAAATAAAAGGTGATTATGTACAAAATAAGCGCCAAGTTTGTAAATGGGACGCTATTTGAGGTGCCACTTTTGCGTACTATTTTAGTTAGCGAAGCGTTATCTAGGATATTCTTGATCGAAGGTCAAAAAGCATTATCGTTCAAACACCATTGAACCACGATTTTGAGGTTAACATTAGCAGAACTGACCCCCTGAAAGTTTTACATAATATGAAATCTAAAATCAGATAATACTACATCGTACCCATAAAGCATAAAACATACAAAAAGCGTCAGCCGAACCCATCCTGAGCCTTCTCTTTATGCAGGATAATACTATCTCCGCTACTTTAAAAACATGGATAATGTTCCTTACGTAGGTTGATTTATATTCAACACATCTATTCTAAACAGCGCCAGAAGACGATAGGTTTCGTTTGGTTTGACAAATCGTTAAATTATTCAATGAGATTACTGATCGATCTCCACCACCTTTAACTTCCTTAGCCGATAATTCATAACGTCTTATGAATTTTAATGAAGAACAACAGATTGGGAATTGCGAAAAAGATAGGTTGACAAAAAGAATTGAGCGTCTGTCAATTTGCTTAGAGCATCGCGGCTTCGCGGCTTAGCAGGAGCGCGTCTTACTCTAAGTCAATTTGTAACGAAAAAAATTGTTTTCATAAGTACGCAATTTTGGTTACACTGCTGTTTATATTGCACACATTACTGTCGTTGCTGGTCCTAAACTCCTAATGGGGTACTTACATGGAGCGATTTGGCACGCGACTTTAGTCAATTAGCGCTTTTTATCGAAAAACCCCTTGTAAAATCTAATCGCAAAGCTTATTTCAATGAGGTGGCGATTCAATTTAACAAGCAATTGTTGATAAAAAGCGCTAATTGACTAAAGTTGCCTGCCAAATCGCTCCATGTAAGTACCCCATTAGGAGTTTAGGACCAGCAACGACAGTAATGTGTGCAATATAAACAGCAGTGTAACCAAAATTGCGTACTTATGAAAACAATTTTTTTCGTTACAAATTGACTTAGAGTAAGACGCGTTCCTGCTAAGCCGCGAAGCCGCGATGCTCTAAGCATAAGCGAATAGTGTAATAACGAAACGTACCTCACTCCCGCCACCAACTACACTCCGTGTCATTCTGGATAGGGTCTAAGAGATTGTTATAGATTTATAAAATACTCTTACCCATTTATTTTTGTCCTAATTAGAGGTACTCAGAATTAATTGTAATAAATAACTAGCGAAAGGTATGGCAGCGACGTTTCGTTTTTTAGGGTTCCGTACCCAAATGGTAAAAACGGGACCCTATTACTAAGACTCCGCTGTCCATCTGCCTGTCTGTCTGTCTGTCTGTCACCAGGCTGTATCTCATGAACCGTGATAGCTAGAAATTTGAAATTTTCAGAGATGATGTATTTCTGTTGCCGCTATAACAACAAATACTAAAAACAGAATAAAATTATTATTTAAGGGGGACTCCCATACAACAAACGTATTTTTTTTGCCGTTTTTTGGTACGGAATCTTTCGTGCGCGAGTCCGACTCGCTCTTGACCGGTTTTATTTATCAAAGCGAGTCTTGAATAACGAAACTTGAGATGAGAACGACAGCAAGATAAAGTTGAGTGAGATTATACCGATACGAACGCGGCAAGTTTGCGTAAACTTTTTCTTTTCCACTATTTAAAACAACTACGTCAAAAACAATATTATATTTCAATAGAAATATTGATTAAATTATTCAAGTCAAATCACTGTGGATCCGGACAAAGACGAACTACAGTAGAATTCATATATAAGCTTATAACGACTTACCTATTTTAGCGACGATAATGTTTACTAAAGTTAGGTTTTATAGCTATACTATATTACATTATATACTATATTTTATACCTAGGTACTGTGATGCTCGATTGCATCTATTACAAACTTTTTAGTCGTTGCGCAAGTAGTAAGTAGTAAGAGAACATTTGTTTCTTTATTATTTTTGAAAGCTCATTCTGCTTTTGTTCCGGAAAAAACATGTCGGTTCAACGAAAAGTGTATTCGTGAAAAGATTGAAAAAATACAAAATATCACGCAAATCTATGTTTAATGGAATATAACTACGCCACCCATGCGTGACAGTACTGAGAAAATATAACCATTTAGTGCGACTTCGGTTTAAGCAACCAACTGCTTAAAGCGACCATTATTTATGATAAGACGTCCGGTTAAAACGACGGACAAGTTTATAAAGCTCATCAAAATGAGTTCTGTGAAGCAAAAGTGTTTTACAATTGAAGAAAAAAGTGCAATAATACATCGATTAGAAGCCGGTGAATCAAATGTAACCCTCGCAAAGGAGTTTGGCGTATTTTTAGGGTTCCGTACGTACAAAGAGTAAAAACCGGACCCTATTACTAAGCCTCCGCTGTCCGTCTATCTGTCTGTCACCAGGCTGTATCTCATGAACCGTGATAGCTAGACAGCTGAAATTTTCACAGATAATGTATTTCTGTTGCCGCTACAACAACAAATACTAAAAACAGAATAAAATAAATATTATTTATTTTATTCCCATACAACAAACGTGTTTTTTTTTTGCCGTTTTTTGCTCGATATTAATAACGACAACAGGTAGACAGTTAAAATTTTCACAGATGATGTATACAAACTGTACAGAGTACAATAGTGCTAAACTTCCAATAGGTACTACTTTTAGTTGTTTGGAATCCAGTAGAGTAGAAGAATAGCACAACATTAAGAGATGTGGTAAAATGCCACTAATGACTTAGTTACAGTTACTAAACACCTTTTTGGACCAGCAAAAGCCAGTAAAAATGTTTGGATGAAAACGGTCCAACACTAAGATAGCCCCAACCCGCCTGGCAAACGAATATGGGAACATCCTCCCAAGAGAAAAACCTGTGTTCCGCTGTGTACTAAGTATAATAAGCTGTTATGATATAGAACTACTAGCGGCCGCCCGCGACTTCGTCTGCGTGGAAAGGTTTTTTGCTATCCCTCGGGAACAATACTTTTTTCGGGGTGAAAGGTACCCTATGTCCTTCTCTGTACCCCTGACAACGAGTGTGTAAAATTTCATGATGATCGGTTCAGTAGTTAAGACGTGAAGGCGTAACAAACAAGCAAACAAACAAAAACGGACTTTCGCATTTATAATATTAAGTAAGGATAACCAAGCGTTTGGCTTTTTGATATACGAAAGCATGAATAAAGTAAGAAAACCAAACTGAAAGATAACACGGTATAAAACAATAAGTCAGAATGATATATCCCATTAATCGCTTGTGCTTGTGAGATCTCGCATGGCGTATATGGGTGGATCAGACCGCACTGCAGGTCTATTACATAAAAAGATTACGAAAATCGAACGCACTTCGTCGTTCAATTTATTTGATATTGAACACTGGAGTGGGACGAACACCGTCCGCTTATCGCGATTGTTTTTATGTAATAGGCTTGCTGATTATTCGAATCCAATCGAAATTCAATCGCCGCCGACCCTTTCACGGACCCTACATTTTTTCCCGTTTTATCTAAACGATAGGCAAATTTGGACATAACTTTATTATGAACAAATAAATCATGATTGACATAGTTACAAAATTCAACTTATAAAATTTACTTGAGCACTTGTTAACTTTGGATTTCATTAAAATCGGTTTTTGCCTCATCGTGAATAAGCGAGCCATTAATGTTTTGTAACTTTTTTAGCGAAGTAATGGAAAGTATGAAAGTGAGAAAATTGAAAAGTTTCTTTAGCTAAATGTCTTTATTATAATGAAATCTAATTAACCGAAAGAAAGATTCTTTGATTCTTTTCTTTTTTGCAATCTGTTTCAACATACTAATAGGTACTTTGCAAGAGTCGTCACTTAGTCCAATCAATGAGCATATTTGTTGTATGGAGACTTCCGAAAAATTCTCCCGTCTATAAAATTTGGCATGTGATGAAGTTAGGTAACACAGATTACAGATGAACAATAAGCCAATAAAATTTGTTAAGAGAAGTTAGGTATTTTTACCTAAACATGAAAATCGCTTATATCTCTCTGTGAATATTTCCTCGGGCTAAAATACTTTCTGTATACGTATTTGTGTATTAGTTAGAATAAGTATGTAAAAGAATCCAATATTTTTTCGATTTCGGAGATACTCCAAATTTAAATTTTAATATTTTTCAATATATCTTTTCTTGATTAAAATATCTGCTGATTATTATTTTTTAATATTTTTTTATACCCTTAATATATAGATTTGTTCAGTAGGCCAACAAATTTTCTTCTTTAATCATATTTATACATAAATGTATGAAAATGGACCGACTATTTTTCACATTACCTCTTAAGACCAAAAAATAAAAAAAATATGATTAAAGAAGAAAATTAATTGACTTACTGAACAAAGCTATATATTTAAGGATATAAAAACATATTAAAAATAATAATCAGCAGATATTTTTATCAAGAAAAGATATATTGAAAAATATTAAAATTTAAATTTGGAGTATCTCCGAAATCGAAAAAATATTGGATTCTTTTACATACTTATTCTAACTAATACACAAGTACGTATACAGAAAGTATTTTAGCCCGAGGAAATATTCACAGAGAGATATAAGCGATTTTCATGTTTAGGTAAAAATACCTAACTTCTCGTAACAAAATTTATTGGATTATTGTTCATCTGTAATCTGTATTACCTAACTTCATCACATGCCAAATTTCATAGACGGAAGAATTATTCGGGTTGCATAAGCCCCGTTGATTGGACTAACTAGCTAGCTAGCTTTATTGGAAAATGGATTACAATGACGCTGCTGGAAAAAAAATCATAAACTAATTATCGAAAATATTAAAAACCTAATCGTTTTTAATTGATTACTAATAAACTATTTCTTATATTTAAAAACTGACAATCACAAATCTATCCGGTTGGCACACACTGACGTCCATTAAACAAGTTGTAGAATGGACGTCAGTGTTCGCACAGCATTGAAAAACTATAAAATTAGAGGTCACTTTACGATTTTTTTCTACCTACTGAGAAAAGTTTTAGTTATCGTGTTTCTGTCAATCACATATCTAGGTACCTATATCCATATTTACGGAGTACTATAATCTACCTGTCTCATAGACATAGAAAAATTTTCGCTGACCTGTCTATTAAATTTTTTTTGGGACCGATATATCAAGTACCTAATACTGTGTGAAATCATAACAAATTATTTCTTTTTTAATGATTAAACAAGTATATTGCACTGTATTGAAGAGTTTATAGAATACTAGCAGCCGCCCGTGACTTCGTCTTGTTGGGCTTTATTCCAGGTTATAAACAAACTTTTTTCCTTCATTACAACCACATACAATATTCATTATGGCGACAACATAGCATGAAAAGGTTACTGCACGTAAGAACATAAAAATAATATTAGTAGAGATGGACGTAGTTAAGCAGAAAGGACTCAAACCACAAAAAGTCACTTTTGAGTTATGAGCGTTTGAAGTTTTAGCTGTAATTCCGCCAAGACAAATTAACATTATTATTTAAATTGCCCTTAATTTAAAGGATAGGGTATATTCTTATTATTCCTTTAAATATATAAATATATTTTGAAATAGATTTCGAGATATTAATTTAAATTTGGGTTGAGTCCTTACAATTAAACGTAAGTTTGTGAAGACAGGTATTTTTTTTTTTACTTTCTCAGAAAAGACTTAAAACTACCACTCGACTGAAAAATTTGTTATTAAAAGAAAAAAACAAGTAAACTTATTAAAATTAAAAATATTTAATATCTTTGAACATAATGCTAGGAAAATTACGTTAATACGCCATCATTAAAATAAAAAAAATAAAAAAATAGGTCCAACCAAAGTATCAGCTTCACACATCCTCCTCCATGTCGAAGTCTAGGGTTGGTCTGTACCCATCAATATCTTCATTAATATTGCTGTTTCCTTTAAGGCTTTTGTAGAAGTCATGACCATCTTCAGGTATTAACCCAAACATAGATCTGAGACGGTCAAGCTTTGCTTGAGGAATAGGTTTTCCTTGAGGCCAAAGAATATTAAAAAACTTCTACTGAGAATTTAACTAACACTTTGTTTCTTTTTGACAAATCCAACTTTTGCATACCTATCTTCACTCTCTATAACATGGCTTGCCAGAATTTTTAGCCTAAGGGCCAGACTAACTCCTCACGAAGTCCCAAGGGCCAGGACAGGACCTAGCTTGCTCATCATACCAACATACTGTAAATTACGGTATGTTGGAACCATCTAGCCCAATTTCGCGGGCTGGATTGTAGGTGCTTGCGGGCCGCAGCTGGCCCGCAGGCCGTAATTTAGAGACCCCTGCTCTCCATCGGCCACTTTTGTTGTCCCCACTGCCGGGGCACAGGCCTTACTTATGGGTGGATAAGGAGGATGGGCCATAACCCACCACGCGGGCCCAATGCGGATTGGTGGGTGTTAACGACTGCAAATGCAGCCGGGACCAACGGTTTAACGTGCCTTCCGAAGCATGGAGGAGCTCAAGATGATAAATTTTTGGTCATCCATCCCATGACCAACCCTTGCGAAAGTTGCTTAGCCTCCGCAATCGCCGGGCCAGGCGCTAAACTACTGCGTCATCGAGCTCTTCCCTCACCCCTGTCTGCTCCTATATCAAGGGAATCAAGTATGGTTGTACTTTTTTCAATAAAGTCTGTTTCGTCTTCAGCCAGTTTATATTTTTTATTGTACACAGTTGACTATTTTCTTTTCTATTTTTCTTGTAATTAGGAAATCTTGTGTTTTCATTCTTGTGTAACGTGATGTGGGAAAGAACTGGAATAAAAACACAAGATTTCCTAAGTACAAGAAAAATAGAAAAGAAAATAGTCAACCGTTAAGTATGTACAAAGAAGATAAAGTAAACTGGCAGAAGACAACATAGATTAGAAAAAAGAAGAACAATAAATCTACTTAATTAGGTACTTTAATCAGAGAGAGTAGATATTCAAAATTTTGATTTGTTTAAAAGAAACAAAGGTGTGGGTGTGCTAGCTAAATTCTCAGTAGAAGATTTTGATGTTCTTTGGCCTCAGGGAAAACTTATATTAAATTTATTAAAATTTGATAATATAATATAGCCTGGTAAGTTTCGGAAAATAAAGATAAAATAAATTCTATTTATCTATAAGTACTTAAAAAACAAATGCACAGCAAATACAACAAACCTTATAAAACAAAAATAGGAAAATCTACTACGCAACAAAATAAAATAAAAAGAAAAAAGAGTATTGTTTAAGCCACAGAGTTTACGCAAAGCATCTTCATTTTGGACTCTTGAAACAGTGCCCTTGAGACCGAGTATCAGCTTCAAAACAATGTTCCTAAAACAGAAAATCGTTATGGAAGGTGCTGCAAAGTTAACGATCTTAATATACCAAGAAACCTTCAAAGATATTCGTAAGTATTTTATTTCAGTCAATAGCAGTTTCATTTATATTCATTTACAAAATATGAACTGCGCGTATGGCAGGGCTCGCTCTAATGGACAGCTAAAGACAGTACAATAAGCTATCAATAAATTGTGAGACAAGTCGGGCCACTTTTGTTATGAATGAAATATATAAAAAAGTTAGGGTAAAACCGGGATAGATGCCCTACTTTTTGAGATGGCCTCCTAATTTTAAAAATATTTATTAATATGAATAATTTCTATGAATGTAGGCTAGCTTAATCATTTATATTGAATCATAATTATTTATTTTTAATCTTTTTTGCAACAGATTTTGCAAAATTTAACTTTTCGTTGAACCCTTTTTTTGAGGATAGATGCCTAACCCTATGTATAGTTGCCCCACCTTGAAAATACTATGAAGGATAGATACCCTTAATGCAGGATAGTGAAAACGAAAAAGCAACCAAATTTTATGAGGTCGTTATACTCCTAAAACAGCAATATAAACGTAAATACATAAAAATATAACATAACATTAAAAATAATTTAAAAATATACGCTCACACATATATGCTTATATATGGTGTATATGGAGGGATATATGCTCCTAAGGGCACCTAAGATACCTTGAAGCTTGAATCAGTAAAGAGTCCAAATATAAATATAGGTAAATACAAAAAAATATAACAAAACAGAAAAAAATATTATAAATAAACACTGACACCCTATATGGGCATATATGGTGTATGAAGGGATAGATGCCCCTAGGGGCAACTATACCTCGAAAAATCAGGGCCACTATCCTTTGTGATAGGGATAGATGCCCAAGTAATTTTTTAAATAAATTAAAAACAAAAGAGCAATTATTTATCATTGACGTAATAAAAAATATAACGGAATTTATTACTACTTATAAAGTTATACAACGGCAAATACTAACATTTATTTATGAAGTTCGTCGCGGAGTTGATTGTACACACGAGCAAAACGCGTCCACGCCGTACAACAGCCCGTAGACAAATAGGTGCGGGGTGACTGCGGCTCCTACTTAGACTATTAATTCTTAGTAGCGAGATTGGGAAGTTAGATTTTTTGAAAATGAGGCACCTGTCACACTGCGGCATCTATCCCGGTTTTACCCTATTCCATTTTATTAGTGAATCTTGTATGTTTATTTTTACATGGTTTAAGATATTTATAAAATACCTAATATATTCAGTGAAGCTATTTGACGCATTATACAAGTTATAGACACAGTGCATCCAAGAAAAATACATCATTGTAAAGTTAGCAACGCATGTCATTATTAAACTTTCGCAGTTAATAAAGAATAAATAATAATAATAAATAATTCCTATCGGAAATATAATTTTAGTCGTCGCTAAGGAATCAAAAGATACATATATTCGCAAGGCGCAAGGTTTAAAACACATTGCAATCAACATAACTTGATATAAGGCAAAAAAAAACACAATAAACATAATAAGTTCCTAAAGTTACCTTCTTCAGCATATCAGCAACGCAAAATAGATAGGTACCTGAAAAAAAAAACAGTATATTAAGTATTTATCACATGACACATATAAAAAATACTACGCTCGACAGATAACCAAATTATGTAGGCACCTATACTTTTAATTTTCAGTAAAACAGTTTGCTTTTAAACCATATAACTGCCTCGCTAAATTCATTGGCAAAATCAAATACCGGGTGCTATAGGTATCAGTAGAGATTTATTTTAACACAACAGTTTCATTTTTACTCAAACTTTACTACGAAAAGATTCAAAGTAGTTAATTTTTCATTACTCTCTGAATGCGAATGTCTTTTGAAAACCTCTTCTTTCTATTGAGGCAAAAAGTAAACGAGAGCTAGGTCATCTCATTTGCCTAGGGCATTCTCAATGCCTAGGACGCTTAGGAGTTATTAGAGCTAAAAACTAAGAGCAAAAGTCTTCGTATTAAATGTTTTACCTTACATATGAATATTAAAATTATGCTGTATTCAACTTACTGTGATTAAAGAATTTCAACCTAAAGATGAGAGAACTCGCAGAAATATTTGGTTTTTAAGATTTTTCTAACATAAGGCTGGCAAATATTTGGATAGGCAGAAAGCTTAGTTGGTAAGACATTTGACAAAACGTCGCCACTCGGGTCGCAACGGCGTCTTGCGACGCGTAAATGGATTATGAGGGTTCGTGGCCCCTTGTTAAAATCAAAGTGTTGACTGCGAACCTAATGGCTGTCAAAGTCGAACCCAGTCGCCCGTTTTGCGATGACAAGTCGCCAAATTTTGTTTTATTCTGACGTTTGAGATCCTCAGTCACTAGAACTTTGGCGAAGTCATTAACGTATTGTTTTGCTCTACTGCATATGGTTACGAACTTAGGCTGTATATTTGCATTTCAACGAAATTAGTGTTTTTCCAATGAAGTTATCTAAAGAATAAAAGCATTATTATTGATGTAAACTTTAGTTTTAGGAAGCAAAATTCTTAAATTAGTGCCGTATAGAGAGAGAAACAATAAATTGTCAGGTATTTTAAAACGAAGACAATCTGTTCAAGTGGAATTTCAAATTTGCTTGTCAGAGGTATTTTTTAAAAATGTTTCAGCTGTAACAAATAAGAATACGAGTCATATTTATTTTTTCACTTATTGTTTGTATGGTCAAGAAGTTCCATATAGAGAGAAAATTTAAATAAATGCTTTTAATCACAGAGAAATAAAATATTAAAAAATGCTCAAATTGGTACACTTTGGCATGTTTGTTACTGATATTTACAGAATCTAAAGTAATTTTTAATTTTTCTTAGGAATAATGAGGTATTTGTCTAATGTATTGCGTGTTTTGTATATACTTATATATATTTAATAATTTAATAGGAATTTTCAAAGTTCGCCCCCATTAGGCTCGCGCAGAGTGGTTTTGATCATTTGTATTGAAAATTTAAAAATGGAACGTGATGCGACTCTACAGCCTTAAATGATTAATTAATTAGTGGTTGTGTATGCCAAATGTGTGCATGGCGATTAAAATTGTTGTTATGATCCCTCGCTCCCACTAGTATACCCGGCTAGTTCTACCGTTGAACTATAGAGCCATTGCATGTGGTTAAATTTTGTAACAAGAAGATATAGTAAAAAACAATCCTTAATGAAAACTTCAATAATAACTGACAGTAAAATGTTTATGTTTATAAAAAATTAGATTTTACATAATAGAAAGGTGCTCCCTCACCGGGAGCATTAATGTGTCCTGTAACATTATAGATTCGTCTTTGAGCATTACATTACAATAATACCTCCCTGACTGACGAGCATTCACGTGTTTCTTCTCCTTCACTGATGTATGCCCGTTTTGTATCATTACAAGGTGCGCATTGTAATGCTCGGTTCTCCTCCTTCACTGATGTAATGCTCAAACCTGTAACGTTACATTACACGTGAATGATCCCGGTGAGGGAGCACCTTTAGGTGTACTTACCTTACTTATTTAAACACTACCCCATTTTTTGCACAAAAATCGTCAGATCATAATTCATATGCATAAAATCCAAGAATTTTAGAGAGTGTCATAGAATATGATTTTAATGTTATTGATAAAATCCTACTAAGATTGTTTTCTGACACTGCACGGATTGTGCCAGCGTTATAGTCCAGGCAGAATTTGGTAGATTTTTAACATTGAAAATGTTTTTTTCTGAGGCATCTGTATAGGCCCGATTTTCAGCAAAAGTGCGATATCGCCCTGTAGTATAGTCAAATTAGCAAAAAGGATGGAAGTAATTCGTGTAGTTGTAATTTTTTATGGAATCATTAGAAGACATGAATATAAGTTTCCTCCGAGTTTGCACAATTTCTGCTATGTACGGAACATCGTTTAATGTTAGGTATTAAAATTAAAGTCCCAATATTTTTTAAAATATGAAACCTACAATAACAGTTTCTTTCCATGTTTTGTTACATTTTTAATAACCTATCATTGCATATCTAGCTTGCTTAAATCAGATAAAAATTTACCGAGATAATTGACAAAATCTAATCCTAGGAGGCGCCACCTTTGTGACGTACTTGTTACACTACTTTCGCGTTGCGTAGGTATGCGTTTACTGATCATCAAATCACTTTTTTTCGCTTCGTTCCTCGCTAAAGTAGTGGAACAAGTACCTACGACGTCACAAAGGTGGCGCTCCTAGATTTAGATTTTGTCAATTATCTCGGTAACTTTTTATCTGATTTAAGCAAGCTAGGTATGCATTGATAGGTAATTAAAGGAGACCACGAACACTTAAGTAGACATACACGCTACGACATTTTTCAGAATCTTATGAATGTCTCTACAGGGTTATTTGTAAAACACCAACAACCTCGCAGGAGAAGATTACTATCATCATAAACAACAACTTTTGTTCTACGACTTTTCCGAAAACAGACAAAAAAAAATCGACTCTCCATACAAAATGTCCGAACAGCTGATCGAGTTTTGTATGAAAAGTCGATTTTTTTTGTCAGTTTTTGGAAAAGTCGTAGAACAAATGTTGTTGTATATGATGTTACTAATCCACTCCTGCGAGGTTGTTGGTGTTTTACAAATAACCCTGTATATTTAATGTAATATGGTTCCTTTGATGTAAAACAATTTTTGCATTGTTACGGTTTAAAAATTAGAGTTTACGACAATCCATTTGGTTGTAGCTCTTTATGCCGTTGCGTGAATGGTGTGTTTTGTCTTGGCTATGTACTACCATAGAGTTAGAGTAATCCTATAAGTCAAAAATGTAGGGTGACTATATAAAATACGATACTTTAAATTTTAAGCGCGTATTATTTTTTTATAAGAAGTATCGAATGAAAAGTTTTGAGTTAACAAATTACGAAATACTCTTTATAATCTGAAACAATAAGTGTTATAGGTATATAAGTCGTTTTACACATTTTAAACTTTATAGGTAGCGGAATATAGTAAAAAATAAACATTTGAACGCAAAGAGGAGAAAATTTTTGATCTTTATGCAAATTATTCGAACAGAAAAATAGCCAAGGACCTATTATCAAAGACTGATAAATATAGGTACTCTGACTGTCACTTACGTGGTTACCCTACATGAACAATAAACGAAATTATGGAATTTTTTAGAACCACGCACACGGGCACTAGCATGTGAAATAACCTGAAATAAAGAAAGAAATAACGAAACTCATGTATTGTAAAGCCGTGGTCGTCGTTAACGTTGTAATGTCAAATTGACGATCACAAAACGATCGCGATGGTGCTGTTGAGTAAGCCTCCAGAAGAGAGATTTTAGCTTCAATCAATACTTACGAGTAGATACTAAAAGAAAAGTAGATTCGAAATATATCGTGGGTTGCTGATTATTTCAATTTCGAGATTAAAAATTACTCGATCAGAATTAATTTTTCATATTTTTCTAAATGAATTTTTACTACGATCTCTGAATGAGAGTCTGATGATGATGCCTAGGAAAACATAGTTTGCAACAATAAAATGTGGGTGAAAATGTAATGGCTCATTCGAGTAATGATGAAGTCGGCGCGAGAGTCTCGCAAGCTACATTTGATTTTGATAAGATTTTTTTATTAGGTTATTTTATGTAGAAATTCAGATGTTTTAGTTATATATAGTACTTAAGTTACCATTAAATAAAAGATTAATGTCTATAACAATGGAATAAAAATTATATATTTATTTGTTTTGTTTAATTCATTAAATTCATTTTCAATGTACCAGAAGGTCGTAAAAGGCACGAGATCTGTGAATTTTTTAATATAAGAGTTCAAACACACTTTAATAATGGAGTTGAAATGACTGATTGAAACAAAAGTTAGGAAAGTACTGCGAATTATCACAAATGTAGGTAGGTACACAAACTTTCTTGCGGCTTTAGTCATTAAGTACTTAAAATATTTTTTGTTAAAGATTCGTAAAGATACCAAAGACCTGAATTTTACGTAATAAAAATAATGATTCTGTAGATTTACTAAGTACTTATTGATTGTAATTATAATAACTTAATATATATTTAAAAAATATGATAAAGTTTTTGTATCATTTTTGTACATTCGCAGCATTTCAAACATTCGCGTTCGCATTTGCGATTAACCAAGATAAAAGTATTCTCATAGGTTTTAATCCGGCTTATAAATTATCCGTGTGCCAAATTTCATCCAAATCCATTCAGCCAAAACGGCGTGATTGATTAACAAACATCCAAACAAGCAAACTTTCACATTTATGATATAAGTAGGTAATACGGCCACGTCAGAAGCGCTCGAAGTAGAATTTTTTCCACATGAAATGAGATTACTAAAGGATTACTATTAGTTAAGTCTTAATTTTTTTTTTAAGTTATTAATAAGTTTTATATCTTAACTGAAAGATGGTGATATTTTTAAAATATTCTGCACACTTAGTTACTTTAATTTGTTTTAAGATATTTGCTGCATTTCCAAAACATCTGGAAAAATAAAAAATATTAATGCGTTTAAGGATTGAATTTTTTATAAACACCTGTGCTTTTTGTCATTTTTTTATTCATTATCAACACTTAGAATGTTTTCTATCTTGGAATATATTTATTTTGGAATAATAAAAAAACAGGCATTGAATGAATATTTATCTTTTATTTTAAATTTTTGTGTCTGAAAACGTACTTTTGCTAAAAAAATACTTAATTTCAAAAACTATTAACTTTTGGGAAAAAGTAATACAACAAAAAATACTAGTTTTGACCTCATCTATAACCCCTTAGCAGGAATACGTCGTATTTCTAGTGACCCTGTATATACCTACAAGATTAGAGTTTGCAATATCCCATCTGAGGCTATCCCATCTATATTGTGTAATATAAATAATACGGAATGCATACATAGACATTTCATACAGGCAATATCAGGCCATGTCAGGCTATATTCAGTACTGTAGCAGGTACCAAAGTAGTTTTTAACGCAACATAATAAATTACAGTTTATACAACGTGTTAATGAACTAACACAACTGCTTCATACATTTGTATATTTTCGTTATTAATTTTTGTATGAAACAGCTGTTTTTTTTTTCGCGATTTCAGAGTTGGTCCCATAGTAAAAGTTGTTCAGTCTGATGGTCCGAAGAAACGGTTTTCTCATTTTGGGTTAATTCATTAACACGTTGTAGTTTTCGACTGTCTGGAGTACCTACATAGACTAAATATTTGTATGAGACTTCTGTCAGTGCGCTGTCAGGAGCAGCTGCCGTCAACATCGATATAACTTCCTTTTCATGAAAACCACCTACATTTCGGAAAAGTTAAGAATCGAATACCTGCCAGGTTTACCACCCGGTATTAATTTTAACTTTCGGAATAACTAAATTGAGCAATTCGCAGAAGAAACTTTATTTCGATTCAGGACAAATTCTTTGAGAATGACGATATCATAAAATGGTTCTGCATGATTTTGATAATGGAACTCGAAAGATTTCTGAGAAATATTTGATAATTACTAGTTTTAAAGGATTAACAATTGACATTTGTTTGTGTACGATTGCAAAAACAGGGAAAATTATAACATTTTTTTACTAATGTTTAGGTACTAATAAATTTTAAAGCATCAAAAACATTGACTTCCAAAAAATAGGTTAATCTTGAAAATTATGTCCATAATTTTAATTAAAAGAACAAAATTATGTATACAGACCTAAAGATTAAAAGAAATAAGATTTTCCTTCCTGACTTAGTAACAGTTAATCAAATTGTTTTAGGACGATAGAAATCAGTAACTTCAATATCAAGGATAAGGGACCATTAGTCGTAAATCTGATTCGACTTAGAAAGCTAAGCGTGGGCTGTCCTTTGATTAATTACGTTCAATTAGCCTCCTTACACAAAACTTACAAGAAAAGTTTGCTTTGTGAACAAATTAGTTTCTAAAGGGTCTGTTAATAATAATAGGAACCAATAAAACAATAACAAACGTACGAGAATACAACAATTCAAGGTCCAGCACAGAATTTCATTTAACTTTCAGGCAAATATCAGTTAGCTGTGGTCAACAGATTGGCAACATGTCGATTATTTGATGCA
Source organism: Agriphila geniculea (assembly GCA_943789525.1). Classification (NCBI taxonomy): domain Eukaryota; kingdom Metazoa; phylum Arthropoda; class Insecta; order Lepidoptera; family Crambidae; genus Agriphila; species Agriphila geniculea. Next base: position 6,840,042 of record OX038870.1, read on the forward strand.
TTGAACATCTAAGAACATTTATAGCTGACATGAAGAATAGGCGCGATGGCAAGTCTGCAGTGTGTGAACACGCCTCAAAGGGACCCAACCATTACATTAGTTTGATAAACCACAAATCCTTGCCAAAGAACAAAGACTTATTCCCAAAATGTTACGCGAGGCTATTGATATCAACAAATATCCAAATTCCAATAGAGAAGATGGTTGGAGTGTATCACCAGCTTGGTACCCCATAATTCATCAACTAAAATCCCATCCCAAATCACACATTGCAGGATCTAAAGATACGGTTAGTTCGTTTTGTAGATAAGGATCAAAAGGGAGGTCGACATAACCCCTCTGAGTTTTGTTCCGGCAGTTCTTTCTCGGAGAGGCCTCCCAGTTTGTGAATTGGTGGTAGACTCAGTAGCTAGATCGCGTTTTCAAATCAACTTTAATCAATTTAATTCAATAACTATTATTAAAACCAGAACGCAGCTATAAAATAATGTAATAAACTTGACTGTGTTTTTATAAAGTTTCGAGCGGGTAATTTCATTAAAATATGAGCAGCTTTTTTGCTTTAGTAGTTCCGTGACTACGGCCCTTGGAAAGCTGTTGAAACGTCGGGAAACGCAAAAAACCAACAAATCAAAACTAAATAATTCTAAAATAACATCTGATTTAACCAATTATACGCGCTGTAATCCGTAAAAAGTGTTTTATTTCTAGATTATCTGATCTATTTGATCGGTCCATAATTAGGAATATCTAGGTGGTTGCTCGTTAGTATATTTTTTACTTACCTACTGGTTAGCATTTACGTCATCTTACTAATAATACCATAATAGCCATAAAATAAAATCCATGTAACACACGAAGGTATACAAAAACATAAATTCAAACATACATATACTCGTATGTAGTCAAAAGTTTTCAAAAGAAACAAACTGGTATTATCAGTAGTTCGATAGCAAAAGTTTTGTTCGATTCCTTCAGCAAACTTAGTGCTTACCGTAATAATAATTTCGTCGAGATCACCAAAGAAACAAAATCGCAAGCCAAACCTTTTACCACGGAAAATACATATGGATCTCTGGGGATAGCAAGAACTACGTAATATTGAAACGTATTTGCTGAACTACATAGGGGCAAGGCTATTGGTTTGATGAAACTTTTACGCCTCTAAAATGTTCCACACCACAAACGAAAGGTAAAAGTTCTGTATCTCTTTTCTCGCTGTTGCGTTGGTTGGTTCTATTTAGGTACTTCTAAGCAATGATGATACTTGATTGGAGTTTTCTATTTCTTTATATGTTAATCTTAGTCCAGATTGTTTTTGGAAACTATAAATATTATAAGTAAATGGCGTTACTTCTGATAATTCTGGTATTTACATTTTTTATTTATTAGAGTCCTTGTTTCTTTAGTAAAATAATTTGATTTATTATTGACCGAGCGAGCGCGAAGCGTCTCTGCTTTAGCATGGGCAAAAATTCTTTCATATATCCTTCCTTCCGGCTGTCCGTTTGTTTTGCGATGCGCAACGTGATGGCGCGGCTCGCAAATTTTAAACCTAAAAATGGTAAAGCGCCAGTGTTATCGATTATACGTATTACGACGAATCAGGAAATCGGCAAATCTGGAATATGTCGAGTCAGAAACATGACGAATCCGGAACAAATCATCAAAACATTTCTAGCTAATATTCGAACTTTGAAAATAAATAAGGTTACTTGTGAGTTTGTGACAGAACCTAGGACTGCGTAATTAATCACAGTATACTCGTAGATACTTATTAGTTGAAAAAACCCCTTAGGACGACTTCGTCATTTTCTTAAACTTGACACTTTCCTAACTTGTCTCTTTTTTAACTCGGCTCTTTCTTATAGTTGGTCTCTTTTGCAAAGTTGACACTTTCCTAACTCGTCTCAATTTTAACTCGGCTCTTTCTTAGTTGGGCTCTTTTGCAAAATTGACACTTTCCTAACTATTCTGTGTTATTTGTTTTTAAAAAACATACAATTTGAACTACTTTTTAACGTCTACGTTTCACGGAGCCACTAGTTGCTAAATTATTAATTACTTAAGAAAATCACAAGGTCAAGACAATCATTCAGCTTTGCAAATTCATTATCATATATACAGGGTGTAATCTAGAAGATTAATAGAGTTTTCTTTACTTTGTTTCCATAATACGATACTGTTTTCCGTGAACAGGCTCGTTTGCATGACTTATGGGCCCTGGAGTCTACTTTACTGAAATAATTAGTTTTCAGGGACGGAATATCCGCTAATAATTACTGTTTGTAACATTATTTTTTTATTTATTATCTTTAAGGACAAACAGTAACAGTTACAATAATACAAGTAAAAAACATCAAATACAAAATATAAATGGTAAGAGCACTGTTTTTAGATGCCACAGCATGCGTTACGATATTAATAATATAAACATCAAACGGCGAAACATCCGACAACACAAAACGCAAATTAGACAAGAAACAAAAACAAACTAATTACCTACATATATTTGTTAGATTTAGAATTATTATATATTTTCATCCCATCTATTCGAAAATCGCTGATTGATCTATATAATATGCAAAAGTCAATGTCCTGACTGACTGACTGACTGAGATATCAACGCACAGCCTAAACCACTGAACCTAGAGATTTGAAATTTTGCACATAGTAAACTTATACAGTGTAGGCATCCACTGAGAAAGGATTTATGGAAATTCAACCCCTTAGGGGGTAAAATTGTGGATGAAAGTATGAAAGTCCGTCAGTTTTGAAGTTAGGATCTTCAAATTTTGTATTTAGGCTAATAATTGAAAATTCGCTTCGTATTTCGGACGTCGAGTAGCTCCGTGGAGAATTCCAGTATGTATTTTAATTTAATAAAGAGACTGCTATTTATTGATTTTCAAATTGCCTTTTGATTATTTTGAATCTACTTTGAAATTTTAAACCTTCAGTCAGTTTACTTACACTAACTACATTACATATCGGCCATATTGTTTTTGTTTTTGCTGTGTCTTGGCTGTGACTTTGAATTGAACGTGTATGTTTTGTTTTGAAAAATCCCTTTTTGTTGTTTTTGCTGTAGTTTTGCGGCTCACGTGTGTAGTTCAGATAAATGTAAGCATACAGTGTTTTGTATTTTATAGTTTGGACGCGTAAATAAATCATCGGTATAATAGAGGATCTATTTTTATTCGATTTTTAATAGTATTCCCCCTGTTGGTTAAAATGGACCGCAGAGAGTTAGCTAAAATGGCCCACATAAAGATAGCAGCGTTGAGTTAGAAGGCAAAAAGAATGAATATACCAAATGCAAAAGAAATTATTATGATAAGAGAGGCCTCAAAGTAAACGGAAAATACGGATACAGTGCGTGATTTGCCATAATTGGAGTAACGAAACTTGTTCTCAAAACCCTGAAGTTTGTGATGATTGCCTTATGTGGAGTCTATTTTTTTTTTTTAGATACGTGTGATTTTTAAATTTTATATTTCTTTTATTTTATCGGATAAGGGAAACATACAGCTCAATATTATACATATGAATGGAAAACATTATTTTGTACATAGGCTATCACAGTTTCCACTGAGAGATTGAAGTACATTTTCCGTTTTTCACATAATTTGTAAGTTCTGTATATAGGTATATAAGTTTTGATTTTTGTTAAGGTCTTCTAAACTTGAAATCTATCGAAGCCGAATTTAGCAACACTGTGGTCCAATTTACAAAACCACTTGGCTAAATTGGAACAAAGCGCAGATCTCATATTTTGTTGATTTTTAGGGTTCCGTACCCAAAGGGTAAAAATGGAACTCTATTACTAAGCCTCCGCTGTCCGTCTGTCTGTCTGTCTGTCTGTCTGTCTGTCACCAGGCTGTATCTCATGAACCGTGATAGCTAGACAGCTGAAATTTTCACAGATGATGTATTTCTGTTGCCGCTACAACAACAAATACTAAAAACAGAATAAAATAAATATTTAAGGGGGGCTCCCATACAACAAACGTGTTTTTTTTTGGCGTTAAAAGTTAAAAAAATGTAGTAAACTAGATCTAGCTAGAGCTGCTAGAGTATTCTAGAGGAAGAGAGTTGTCAAATTCTAAAAAAAAAACTATGTTTATGCCTACAGATGGAATATCAAGACTTGAAAAGAGCTTTTGCAATAGGTTAATAATAATATCCGATAAACTATTATACAATAATAACTATTATATAATAATATTAATAATAGTTCGTAAAGCTTTCTCAGGACATATAGTTACTTACTTAAAACATTTTAGAGCTACTTACATACTTGCATACTTTAGTAGAAGCATGCGTTTGCACCTCAAACATACGTTGAGAACCGAGCATCGAATGTAGTTCAGAAAATATGAAAATTATATTAAACGTCGCAGTGTCTGAGCAGGAACAAAAAACATTTATGCTAATAATAATAATATATTTCTATTCATAAACCGTAGACATTTGGTTAAAACAAATCATTAATTCAGCCAAGTAGTTACGCCAGTGTCAGATAGCTGAACACTGTTAACGTAACTTTATCAACAAATTAGCAAAAGGCGGCAAGAAACCTAATAGCGGAATCGTTTTGTCCTGCAAAAGTTCAAGAAAACTTGTTTCTTTCCGGCCGTTCACTCTTAATTATCTGTTGTACATTCGCTCAATTTACCCTGTTGTTGTCGGCGAACAAAAATTTCCGACATTCAGCTTTGTTCCCGGCACGAAATCAGACTCGATCGTAGGACGTGCTCCTTCAAAATCGGAAATTGACTTCTACCGAGCGCGCGGCGAGTGATTGTCATGCCGTGCTCGCAACAAAACGCCTCGGCATTTAAATACGATGCGATCGTGAGGCATTCCAATGTCCTTCCTACCGCGCACCATTATAGTGATGTGCTGCGAAGGGTACGTATCAGAATGTCTAAAGTTAGAATGTCTAAACTTAAAATGGCAAAGTTCAAAAAGTCAAAAATTTTAATGTCTAACGATTAAAATGTCGAAAGTTCAAAATGTCAAAAAAATGTCAAACGGTCAGATAGTCCTAAATAAAAATGTCTAAGTTATGTCTAATAGTCCAAATACATATAATGACGCATAGAATTTACTAATGCCTTTCTTTCATTTAGGTACCTAATTAATTAGGTTAACCTCTGTGCCTCCGCCGCACATCACCATAGCCGCGCCGCTACCTGATTCGGTAGCCGGTGCCAGTCACTAATTCAGTATCCGGCGAACAAAATCCACCAATTGAGTTTGAAATAGTTTTTTTTCTGTTGCTTCGCCGGCAGCTGCCGCGGCACGCTCACTTCGCTCACTCGGCTCACGCGCTGGGTACGCTCGTACGTACGCTCGTCGCTACGCTCCTCGCATCTATCTAGTGACCTACGGTCTACGGTTTCTAAGTCCCAGTAGACTAGTTTAGACTCATTTCCAGCAGCTAAATTTGCTATAAAGCATTTCAGGCGAAGCCCAAAGACACCTCCACAGACTCAATTAACCTCAAAGAAGGCAATTCGTCTTAAGATCCAATCCAATTCAAATAAATCATTGTGAACTAAGATTTTATGACCATTGATATTTTAACTCGTCAAGTATTTGATATACGTTTGATACTTTGAATTTTGCTATTTTGAAGTTATACATAATGATTTTTGACATTTTAAACCATTTGAATTTTAATTTTTGACATTTTGAACTTTGCCATTTTAAGTTTAGACATTCTGACTTTAGACATTCTGATACGTACCCGCTGCGAAACAAAACGCAAAACATCGACACTACTATTCTTTTAACATTGATAATGTTTAAAGGATCACCAGCAGTGTGTGTGCCCGATGTTCAGCCAAAAATGCGGCATGGCGGTAGATCAGTCAAAATTGGAAATTTTTACATTCAATGAAACAGAAGCTATATTCTCAGATTTATTAACTTTAAAAAAATATTTCGTTTTAACTTAATTTGCCAATAATGATAGGTGAGATTTGTTATCATACAGCGTAAAATTTTATGTGAGTAGGTAAGTATTGCACTTTTGCATGGAACAACTGATATTTTTTTCGCGATATCAGAGTTGGCCCCATAGTAAAAGTTGCTTGTAATTATGAGTGGAACCACCCCCCTGCGGGAACCAAATGATTAAAATTTAAGCATGTATAGTGACATACAAGCAATCTCATTAAAATCACTCATTTAATTTACGTTATTCATTAACTTAATTAGTTCCGTAATGTGGCATTACGTTCCACTAATCATTAAGCTACTGCAATGTAAACGGTAAAGTTTATTAAATATCAAAAAAGTGTTAGGTATTGGCACATCACTAATGTTTTGCTAAAATGAAATATACAACGTGTCAAAGAATTAACGCAAAACGAGAAAATCGTTTCTTCGGGCCATCAAACTGAACAACTTTTACTACATGACCAACTCTGAAATCGCGAAAAAAAAATCAGCTGCTTTTAACGTTTTTATATTTTCGTTATTAATTTTTGTATGAAACAGCCTTAGAATAATAACGCCTAGAAACCTATTGCAAGCACGAAAAACGCGCAAATAAAACTTAGCCAGATATGGCTAAGTTTTATATATCTTCGCTCTTCTAATACATAGCGTTAGAAGAGCGTAGATACATACACCTTACGCACACAAGCATAATGAAAATGGCACGCGTTTATTCTTATGTTTTGGTTCAGACACGGCTTCTAGGCGTTATTATTCTAAGGAAACAGCAGATTTTATTTTCGAGATTTCAGAGTTGGTCCCGTAGTAAAAGTTATGGTCCGCAGAAACGGTTTTCTAATTTTGCGTTAATTCATTAACACGTATGGATTCGATGTGTATGCTTGACATGGCTAGGCCACACATAATCATGTCGTCACAAAAAGACGTTAGTAATACCTAATGTTAGTCTTTAAGAGCGTTCTGACATTTTGCAGCTCAGAGGGACTCCTTTTAATTTTTTATAAAAATAATAAAATGACTTGACTTATTTTTGGTTAATGTTTTCAATACTTAAAAATAAGTCAAAAGAATACTATCACGAATATTTCACGTACGTATTGTATATTTCTCGTTCCGGACCCTCGGCACAACTACTATGCTCAACTGGTTGTGCCGTTGGTACTTTTGATTCCCGTTTACACAACTGATTGGTCCGTTGGGAAAAAAAATGTACCTATGGCCCAACTGACGAAAACTTGAATCCTTGGTTGTGCCGTGGGTGCTTTTGAGACACAACTGATGGCCGCCTCTGCTTGTGAGCCATGTCCATACGTGGCTCACAAGCGGAGGCGGCTATCAGTTGTGTCTTCAGTCTATCCATATAGATGCGAATAGTTGAGCAGTTTCAGTGGGAATATGTTAACAGTTAAGTTAAAAACTAATTACTATTTTTAATTTGTCGCAAGTACAGAAAAGACATTCTGATTCAGAACGAGATAGCATCTGGTGAATGCGACAACAATAATGTTAGCGCGAGAGCGACAGGTAAAGTATAGACGGGTCAAAGAAAATTCCTTCTGCATACAAAATAAAATAAATGTTTAATAAAGTTAATCTCCTCTAAATCTATGCTACCCTGGTACTTTTGTTGAATAATAAGGGTTTTAGATACTAACGTTTAAGACGGGTGAGTCGATTTTCTAATATTTTTTCAATTATATTAATATTCTTAATATAAAAATAGCATTGTGAATGCATAAAACCTAAAAAAAGTTTAAAAATACTAACGTTTATTTTGAGGAAAAAATTAAACAATGTTGTTTTTAAAAACAACACGATTCTCAGCCCGGACGCATAAAAATTACGCTTGAGATATTCACCCAGTACCTACGATTTGCCATTAAAATTCTTGGATCGCTTTTTTACCCGTGGTACTACTGTATCTGCGTTTAAATGTTAAAGTGGTAATCACTGTGGGGGTTCAAAAAGATGACGATAGTAAAATGCAACACTTGAATAAAAAGGTTTACTATCAGTGCTTGAGAGAATAGAGGTAGTTGTGGTATGAGGAATCAGAGTGGTTTCTGAGTTCCCTACGACTCAACCAGTTGAGCATGGTAGTTGTGCCGTGGGGCCGGGTTGAGTCGTTGGTACCTCAGTTGTGTAGAAGGGACTCAAAAGTGCCCACGGCACAACCAGTTGAGCATAGTAGTTGTGCCGTGGGTCCGAAACGTTTTCTATTTACTTGGTGATATAACCTCAAAAAAATATTTTGAATTAGTTTTTCTACTTATGAATGTAAGTTTTCAACAAAAACAATTTATGACTATTTTATTGGCGATGTATTGAAAACAATAACTAAAAATAAATCAAGTCATTAATCATCTTTAAAAGAAGATCAAAAGTGTAAGTGAGGTAGCCTATATGCGCTGCAAAGTGTGTTAATGCTCTTAATGTAGGTAGATAAACGTATTTATATACACCCGTGCTTTAAATCCTTTGTATGGTAAAGGGTTCTAGTACGGTTAGCTTACTGCCAACATTACAATATCCAAGCGAGAGGATGTCGCACTCCTCCGCATCCACGCCCCACAAGTTACATTATGAGATTCAGTACAACATTATAACACTCGATCGGATGATATAATGACGAGGAGGAGGATAAAATTCAAAACCTTTTATAGAGGATACATATCATGGGTGTAGAAAAAGTCTTGTATGCAACTGTACATAATTAGGTATTAAAACACTCATGATACTATTATCACACGAGGCGAATACCCCTCATTATAGTACAGTTGCATAAATATTGTATCGCGCTTAAAGTAAATGTTCCGAATACTCTGTCTCAAATTCTCAATCCCAAGTTTCTAGTTGGTATGAGAAACTATAACTATGTACTAAGTAAATTCTAGGCAAGATGTTGCTTAAGACGTTGAAGAATGGAATACTAAAAGAAAGAATAACATTCGTTCTTTCATAGAATAGATGAAGATTGTAGTATCATCGAGTAACTTTAGTTATTACGTCATTGCTTATCCGTAAAGATACAAGATATAATTTTAGATGATGGTAATAAAGCACTCGGTACTAAACGTGACACAATGATGTGACACATAGCGCAGGTGTTGTTTCTGTTTACGATATAATTCAACATTATTACAATACATTCGTTTAATTAATACGGCTTACGGAAGCATTTATTACGCAAACGCCCATAAAAAGTGTATTCAAAGAACTCTAATACACAAAGAAGGCCTGGAATTTGTTTGCCGTTTCCAAGTTGTAAACGATTTATGGAGATTGGAATTATTACAGTTTTTATTTCCCACAAAAGTAAAGGTCGTTGGGCATTTTGTTCGGACATTTGACCTACGGTGTGCACAAACGAAATAGGGTTAGATATGTAGATAATGTATCTGATACTCAGTGGTATGGGTCGCATTCTTGCAGGCCATGTTTCATTTTTTATCATTATATCATAGCATTTCAATACTAAATAAATAAGTAAATAAAGTCAATACAAACGTTTATTATCTTGTACCACACATTTTCACAATGCAAATGTGAAAAGTTTAATAAAATTAAACTTATACTCACACACATACTGTATGTGTGTTTCTGCCGGTCGGCAAATAAAAAAAAACCGGCCAAGTGCGAGTCGGACTCGCGCACGAAGGGTTCCGTACCAAAAAACGGCAAAAAAATTACGTTTGTTGTATGGGAGCCCCCCTTAAATATTAATTTTATTCTGTTTTTAGTATTTGTTGTTATAGCGGCAACAAAAATACATCATCTGTGAAAATTTCAACTGTCTACCTGTTGTCGTTATTAATATCGAGCAAAAAACGGCAAAAAAAATCACGTTTGTTGTATGGGAGCCCCCCTTAAATAATAATATCATTCTGTTTTTAGTATTTGTTGTTATAGCGGCAAAAGAAATACATCATCTGTGAAATTTCAACTTTCTAGCTATCACGGTTCATGAGATACAGCCTGGTGACAGACACACAGACAGACAGACAGACAGACGGACAGCGGAGTCTTAGTAATAGGGTCCCGTTTTTACCCTTTGGGTACGGAACCCTAAAAAAGCATGTTTTGAAAAGTAAGATTGAATTGTTCAATTTAAAACTAGTTAGGTTTCTGTACGCGAACTTTCATCAAGTAGGTCAAATAAGCCCATGACTTTTAATCTAAGCAAATGAGAATTCGAGTTGTAGCAGTATTTCTTTGAAAATTATTCTTTCAAGATAAGTTGTTCAAAATCATAAACAGGTGTACCTACGCTAATGTATACTAAAATTATCTGACAATTACCAGATCTAAGAAAATTGTGTGAGCTTACTTAGCTTTGTCTTTACAAACAGAATAGTTACAAGTTTGTCTTTTACATTCTTTTATTTATATGCCAGTTTCAACTATAAAATCAGTCGTCCCATACATTTTGCTCGATTACGATATAACCACGTTGTGTGTTGTATGAAACAGTTAATTTTTTCATTTTTTTGACAATGGTCTCTACAGTAACTTCGTCATATTTTTGTAACATCCTGTATCATAATTTACAAACAATAAGCATAGCTACCCCAATATTAGCTCTCAAGAACATAACTACCTTTATACTAGTTATAAATCATAGCACATTTTGAATGATTTCCTAGGACAGTCGGCCTTAAAAGTTGCTGAAACCTTAAGTACTTTGTCGCCCCAATTACATCGCTCTTTATGTAAGTTAACCTTCTATACGAATGCAATCATTGATGGGACGTGGTCCTAAAGCGTGAGCTACTTCTATACCTACGATAGGTACTATGAAGTAGTACCATAGGTATACTATTAGATTATACTCGTAGTTCTTCTGTATGTCCTTGCGACCGCTAGATGGATGGACGGACGAACAACGGACGGATAGGCATTACGAACCTTTATTGTACCAATGAATCGTTTGGGTTAGGGTCGGAAGCTTAAAACGAATTAATGTTCCTGTTATAATAAAATACCTGAAAGTCTATTCCCTACAGTTCTAATAAAATCTAACCCTATTCATAAACAGTTTAAAGTTTATAGAAATAAAACAATAGAAAAACAATGAATTCAACGGTCTTGATATTACCTAGCCGTAATTTCAAAGATTGCTGAAATGAAATCAGAATTACAAAAAAACTCAGAATAGGTAGGTGCGCCTTTCATTTTTTAATCCGTAAAAGTGTTTCAGCTTCGGCTATTTCTACAAAACAAAACAAAACAATATTGAAACTAGTGAAGTCAAAGTCAAAAGTACTTAATAATTAAGTTTATTTGAATAAAGCTATTTTTGACTTTGACTTTGACTTGGTACAGTGATTCACAAAATTATTACAATCAATGATGGTTTGGCGCGTTCCAGGCTGTGCGGTGATGATGGTTTGGACAAAATCATTACAATCAATGATGGTTAGGGAATTCGATCCCGGCTCTTATTTCTGATCCCGGGATTTTGGAATTACACTTAGCCAATCCCGGGATCCCGCGATTATTTCGGGATTGAATATTAAAAACAAAAATATTTAAATCTTACGAAAATCAGCTCTATTAACAACAAATGAAAATAGATAAAAATAACGTAATTAAAATTTGGTCAAAAATCAACGTACTTAATCAATTTTTTAACGAATTCAACATATTTTACGTTACAATACTCACCTAGGTAATCTAATCACTCTAACTAATCAAAGTTAGAGTCAAACTAAGTCTAACCAGATTTTAAGTCATGTAGTTTGACACTTTTTCTAATAAAGTTATTATTTTTCAAGAATGAATAAGATCCCTTTAAATTTCCATAAATTGAAAAAACATTTATCTAACTAATAAATTATGCTGATAAAGATAATTGACAAAACCTCTCTTAACATCGAACAAAAGATGGATTTTATGTAAAAACCTAGTTAGTATTTAAGTAGTAAAGTATGTTTCTTACCAAAAACTGATTGAAAATAATATTCATCAGTGAAAAATGTCTTATTTCAAAACTAAACTTGAAAAATGTTCACATATTTTTGTTCAGTAGCAGTAAAACTGAAGTACATACATCACCACATAACCCAGTGAGAGTTGCTTGTCTATCAATTTAGTTCAAAAGAAAATAAGTTTTTAAGAAACCATCGCAAACCCGCTGGGTTAATTTGTGTTGTATTTTATATTATAAATGACAGGCATGCAATTATATTGAGAGCACTAGCACTGAGGGTTTAGCTTCACGCACTATATTTAGCAACATTTTTAAAATTAACTTATCCCGAAAATCCCGGGATAATGAAAACTTAAAGCTTCGTACAGACTGAGGCGAATTCCGCGCGAAATTCGCGAGTGCGATCACGTAACTCAAAGCGATAGCCATAGCAATAGCCATTGTCAAAGAAATTGCTATGGCAATGGCTATGGCTATGGCAATTGCTTTGAGTTACGTGATCAAAATCTGTCAAAATGAGCGACGCGCGCGATTCGCTCGCGTCAGTCTGTACGAAGCTTAATCCCGAAAATTTCGGGATTGGAAAACGGTCGGGATCCTGGTTTTCGGGATCCCGGGATTGAATCCTCTAATGATGGTGTAGCCTAGTCGTGGCGTGCGAAGCGCGCCGCGCTTTCCGAGTAATGGAGCGGTGATGGTTTGGACAAAATAATTACAATCAATGATGGCGTAGCCTTGTTGCAGCGTGCGTAGCGTGCCGCGCGCTCCAGGCCGTGCGGCGATGATGGTTTGGACAAAATCATAGTCAATTATTGTGTTTAAACGCGATGAAAAATCCGGCCTCGAATGAAAGACCGCCGCATGCGACTCGCGAGCAGCGACTTGCCGAACCCTAAACTAGCGCAACCAACTTCATTTCCTTCAGTTCGCTCTGTACCCTATTTCTTTGTTCCTTACATACTATATCATACCATATACCACAAAGAAAACCGTTCAAAATTTTTAATAACTACAAGAAGATTCTGTCACGCGGTAATTTGGGAATTTGAATGATATTAATGAATATGTTTTAAACATTTAGCTTTAAGTCAGGATGGAGGGTGGGGCAAGCGCCCCACCTTGCCCCAACGTGGGTACGCCTATGGTGATAGACAACGCAGTCACCAGTACAGTACCTATCAAGTATAATCATGAACTAATAAATTAAAATTAGTAATAGAAGATCCCTTCAAAATAAGCGTTCCTTTCGATGCGTAAGGTTAATCCCAGGTACACCCTTACTCATAAATAGTAGTAATGTTTCAATATCGACGGAGCCGGTCGGAGTAATATGCCGCGTGGTGTGATAAATTTTCTGACTGCAGGATCTACGAAGTTCGGTTGCGAAGTCACATTTAATCTTTTACTAACACGTTCCTTCGATTATGTGCATCGATTATGTGATTATGTGCTTTAAAAATGTCTTCCTCAATAAGGGACGGTATCAAATTTTTTATTAAATAAATAAACATTTTGTTTCCTACCCAGATATGCATAATTTTATCACGATATTTCTTCCGCTATTATAAACAGATGACGTCAGATGACGTTTTTGTTCACGCGCAACCATAGAAATAGAATGTCAAAGAAGAACAATGTCAATAAACAGGTGATCCGAAAATGAATGCATACATTTTATATGAGATACGTAAAATATGACTTAGATACATAAAATATGACTATATACGGCAAAGGAAATTAATAAACTATGTTCCATACTGTTTTCTTCGTCGCTAAACGAATAAATGTAGAGAAATTTGGTTTTAGAGAAATGTGTGGCAATATCTTATTTACCTGTGAAAAGTGTGATTACTTGGATTATTTCTTTTTGTCACATCACAATTACTTAGAGCACGAGACACCATGGCTCCACGATACCTTTATTTTAAATTATAATTAAGATTAACAAATATTTTAAACAAACTGTGATTGCTCATTTGCTAGGCGGGGCGCTAGGGGCTCTTACTGTAAAAAATGTTGGCACACGTCACTTGATTCTTTGTTTCTTTTTTACATAGATCGTGTCCGTATGATGTTAACTTCTCTTTTCCACGCTTTGTTGGTCTTCTTGAGCGCAGCGAAAATTTTTCTATGTCTGTGGCATAAGTTTTATCACGATATTTCTTCCGCACTATTATTAGACTAGGAGGCCATAACAAATTTGGTAACGATCGCGTAAGTAGCTGACTCTTAGTTCACAGGTTGGAGAGGCACTCTCTGATGCTAAATATGTCAGTCTGTTTGCGTGAAGTGGTTATTCTCGTATGTTAATTATATTATTATAAGTAACATACGAGTAGAAAAACGCGAAATTCCTTAAAATAAATGTCGAAGAAGTAATTTTTTTCAATAATATAAAAAATAACATTTTTAAACTGAGAGATAGGTACCTACCTACCTAAGGAGCTGGTTGTGGAGTCGCTTTTTTTGTATATTATTCGTATCGCGGTTTTTACGTGTTGGCAATGTAAATGGTCAGCCGCAAACATTAATTTCGCATCACCTGAAAAGCTCCTGACAAAGTTAATTCCAAAAATGATAAATGCGCAAACCATTGTGGATTGTGGTAAAACATTAAAGAATAAACGATTTTCATATATCTTTTCAAAGGTATATAAAAAAAACCATAGCTAACGTGTAATGAGATACTAGGTACTGAGGGCCTATGTAATTACCAACTTTTCCTCACCATTTTCCTCACTCTTTAATAATATTCAGCAAGGAACTTCTTTTTTTGAGAAGCAAGGTATTATTAATATCAAAACATTTTGACCTTAGTTCAGTGGTTTGCGAAAAAAATAGGAGTAGGTATAATCCTTAGAATAATAACACCTAGTCGCGTATGCAAAGTGAAGCAACTTATACCAAGCCAGAATGGCTTAGTTTTCAAATTTATATCCTTCATACGTTAACTAATCGTAACTGAAACCCAATAATATAGTAGTTAGTCTTATAAGTGTAGGAAAATGAAAACTGTTTTGTACTTAATCGGTTTAATTAGGTATTAATGTAGAATAATAATCTGAAAACGGAGCCATTTTGGCTGTTTTAGTTGCCTCACTTTTGACAGTGCGCTTTGTAGAGAACTATCGTTCTAGGTGTTATTATTCTAAGGTGCAATCAAAAACAAAATTACAACGGCAGTTTCACTAGTAATGAAAAACATACTTTGATGTTCGGATACCTTTTGGAGTTTGATATAAAATCTCATAAATTTAAATCTTAAACAATTTACAAGCTGAAAACAAAAGCTTGTCGATGCTCGCAAAATAAATTAACAACACGGTTTCGTATTTCGTTTTTTTGAATTGAATGAAGTCTTCACTACAGTAAGCTACTTCAGAAAACAGCGCTGCTTGTAGCATAGCTGTTTTGAAGTAACTTAAAGTACTTGAAGACTAAGTAGCTAAATTCTATTAATAACAATTTTCCGTTCTTTGCAGTATTTCTTTGATTTACCAACTTCCGCCCGGGAATTGCATCATCCTACGAATACACAAGGGGGTTAAAAACTATGCCTTGAAACCATTTGTGTCTTGCGTGAGCGAGTAACAAACATCCAAACATACACACTTTTTGTGAGAAAAGGTACCAAAGTTGAACAACTAAATTGGCAGCCTCATCGCTGAAAAGCAATTTCTTCGAGATACACAAGTCAGTACCACACATTTGGCAAACAACTTCCATAAAAAATACCAGTCTGAACGTCTGCGAATCTATAACGTTACATAACAGGCGAATGCTTCCGATGAGGGAGCACCTTTGATGAGAAAAGCTATGCATATTTCCAGTGGGCAGTTTATGAATTTTGTTTAGCTAGCTAGATATAGCGGGAGGCAGAATTTCCTAAGGGCTTAGTTCACGGATGGACGAGCCCGTGCGTGGTAATATCGACAGTACCTACGAGGGGTCGGCCACACGAGCCACTCTACCGTTAAGCCACAGTATAAATGGGCACCCAAAATTCTATCTTGCTCATTCATAGTCGTGGAGAACCTCGAGGGAAGCCTAATGCCCAGCAGTGTGTTATGCGGTTGATATGATGATGATTGTATCTTGCACCTTGCACCTATTACCCAATCTGCCGGCTCCACTTGACGGTTATGTATGGGCTATACATCATACAGTATGGCCCGTCCTCCTTGTCCATTCATAAGGAAGGTCTGTGCTTATAAGTTGCCGTTGGCCTTGATATTACCTACGCTACGACCGTTTAACGCACTCTGGCTGTCCATACACCAAATGACTCTTTTTCTTAAGTAAAAAATATTAAAATGTGAAGGGCACAAAGCTAGAATGAACTTATTTTTTTGTCTATGGTAGTATCCCACAAGCACGATCTTTTTTTCAAAAAACCAAATGCTTAAAATATGAGTATCACGAGTTTTTTAAAGAAAACATAAACGTATTACACTGCTATAATACTGAGATTTTCAATTTTCAATTCTGTTAATTAAAAACCTTAAGAATCCCCATCGTTCTAGTCTTGTGCCCTTCATGTGTTATTGGTTTCCATATGATAAATACAAACATAAATAAAACAATATGAACGATAATTTCGTGCTGTAATTTATATGAAATAAATAGTACCTAAATACAACGTCCGAAAACGTTACTGCGACGACGTTCTCGCGACTGTTGTGACCAAAATTTAAAGATACTGGGTTTTTATTCATACTGTGGTTAAGCTATGTGTACATGGGCAAAGTTTACATTGCCGCGCCATTACCCAATACTGCTTATTGCTGATACATATCTTCTATGTTTACCCGAAATTTAGCTCATGGAGGGTTATGGGTCCCAAGAGCCAATATGCGCTGACTATTTTACCGGTGCCTTTTGGAAGGCAAAATTTGAATGTAATCTCTATTTAATAGTTACAGCGGTGTAATAAAATTAAACAGTATCCTAACTAATATCATTCAATGAGAAAATGAATTCGTTTGTATGTTACGCTTTCACCTCTTCTACTACAACCGATCATCATGTTGGCATACTGCCCAACTTCAAATACCGTGTACAAACTTTCGACAAAATTTAAAAATCATTATTTTATTTAATATGAATAATGCAATTGGAATTATTCTGTAATAAACTCGCCATCACCAAAACCATTTTAATAACAATTCAGTGTGATTATGTGACGTTGCACACTAGGTACGGAAAAATCTCGTAAACAATCGATTCGATATAAAAATCGATACGAACAAAATACATGATTAATGACTAACATTATTTGTAACTGCAATTCCTGGTTGACTGAGTAAAACTTAAAAAAATATAGTTTTTATTAAAACCAGTAATAAGATAAAATATTTTTAGATCATAACAGTATGTAATCGATTCCAATAGAGAAATGGCAGCACTGTGTACTCGACTGATCTACTGTCAGTTTGACAGTATAGTGACAGTACGACGACGGCGACGGTAACAATGTTTGATTGTCGTTTGTTTGCGTTTCGTTGTGTTGTTTTGGATTTACTGGAAATGTTTTGCAGTGAATGTGTTTTTTCTCGTGCATTCTTTACTTTTTGATCCATTTTGCGCTAGTGTACTCCGAGTCTCCGACCCTATGGAACTTTGGAGGCCCCGCTATTTTATTATCCCCGTTAATTGGTAATGCGCTGGAACTTTGTCACATTAACATGCACGTTGACGTGATCCGCAACTTAAAATGTCATGAAATAAAAATTCTAATAGGTAATTTAATATATTAATTATTGAATTATTATTAATTTCAATAAGATAGGGTCTAGGTATATAAAAAAATTACAATTGTTTTTCGTTTTTGAGGTTAAAATCATGGCCGCCAGGCGCATTACCAATTGACGGGGATAGTATATGACGACAATCATTTTTCATCCAGAATAAAATACAGTTCCCGAGGGACAGAAAAATAACTGTCTACGCAGACGAAGTCGCGGGCGGCCGCTAGTTAAACTATATGTTAAACAAGTGCAATTACGTTAGATTGAATTCACTTGGTCTGCTATTTTGTATAATATAACTAGCTGACCCGACAGCCGTTGTCCTGTCTTGGAATCCTGTCTGTTTCAAACAATTGTCAATAAGTAGCAGCATCATATTTAAACAGGACGGTGTCCAAGTTAAACAGTGTTTTAAAATCTTTTATCTACACCCATGCTTTAAATCCTCTGTAAAAGGGTTCTGAAACAGCTTACTGCTATCTGCCATCATTACAATATCCCGAGCGAGATATCTTTGCATTATGAAATTCAGTACAACATTATAACACTCTTGCGGATAACATAATGACGAGGAGGGAGAGGAAAGTCAAAGTCAAAACCTTTATAGAGGATACATATCATGGGTGTTTTTAATCCATATGTATTAAAATATTGTTTGTTTCCCAGGTAAAAAAAAATAAAAAAATGTGTGTAGATTAAGTCTTGTATGCAACTGTACATAATTATGTATTAAAACACTCGTGTGATAAACCCACATTCGTGTTTTAATACCCCTCATTATAGTACAGTTGCATAAATAACTATTGTAATAACATACTTACCCCCTTACTAATAAAGATTGAATAGCAGATGTATAGTTACACAATGGTTACTCTTTGTCAAACTATTTGAATTTGACATTAAAAAGAAAGTGACAAAACACTGTGTAACTATGCAGCTGCTATACAATCTTTATTAGTAAGGGGGCTAATGTTTAAGGTAATCTTATAAGACCAGTGTTTTCAAAATGTGGGTCGAGACCCCTTGAGGGGTCGCGAAGCCTCAACAAGGGTATCGCGGGGGGTCGCAAAGTCTCTTTGTACCGATTTAATATTTGTAATACAATAAAAATAAAATAATACAGGTTAGGAACAGCAGAGGGTAGGGCAGGGGGACGCAAAATATTTTTACATACTAACAGGGTTGCGCCATGAAAAAGATCGAAAAATACTGTATTAGACAGTATAGGTACTTATAAGGAGGGCGGGCGGGTACCTGCTTCTAATTCTAATGCTGTCGATGAGTACCGTATTCCACAGTATACTGTTGTATTTCCAAAATAAAGAACCTAAAATTACAGATATTTTATAAAAACAGTCTCTTCTGCAAAGGCGTCTGCAGAAAATAGTTGTGTTAAAAGGACAATGCAACTAACTGGCCTAAAAAAATTGGATATGTTGTATAAAAATGAAACCTATATCAATCAATAGATATTATTGTCACTAGTAACTTTTACTATCCGACCAAGAAAATCTGTCCTGGAGAAAAAAAGATATAGTTACCCAAAATATTAAAAGCTATATATTTTGAATAGTACAAGGTTTTTATTTTTATTTAAATCTGATCTGTCTACTACAATATAAAGCTATAGCTTGATATAGATATATTTGATAGCGTAGGAAAGAAAAGAACAGAAAAAGCTAGCTGGGTTTTATGATGCTAGTAAATAAGTGCATACCCACTTGCAAAAATACCAATTTTTTTTTTTGACTGGTGATATCTTTTTATGGGTGAGTCAGGTTTGTATGGTCTCTTTGTAAAAAATGTTTAAAAAAACAAAAAACGACTTCAAAAAACCTACCTCTAAAAAGCAAGAAATAATATTCGTAATAATAAAAACACGTCTATTGAAGTCGGGTGGGGCTGAAGTACAAATTCCTTTTTTTTTTATTCTAAAAGCCACACCCGACTTCAATAGACGTGTTTTTATTATTACGAATATTATTTCTTGCTTTTTAGAGGTAGGTTTTTTGAAGTCGGTTTTTTGATTTTTTACAATTTTTTTTTTAATTTTTAGTGTACCTCTTGTATTAGGTAGTGTAGGTATATTATTTAGGTAGAAAACTCGGGTCAGCCAAACGTGAGTTAATCGCGGAGAAACATACATACATGCGGGTCAAACTGAGAACCTCCTTTTTTTAAGTCGGTTAAAGAACTACACAATAAGATATCCCTTTTCCAACAAAAAAATAATTATCTTATTCAGTTCATAAACAAAGAAGTTATACGACTGATCATCGAGGTAGTTCACACAAAATCATACAATTTTCGTGCCTTTTTCAAGATTACTTGAAAAGTACTGGACTGATTTCAAAATTTTAAAAAATGGGACCAACTTGAATTTTTACCTAATGTAATAACGTTTGAATCATTTCAATCGGTTCAGCCGTCTTCGAGTAATCGGTGTACATACAAAAAAAAACGGGTCGAATTGAGTACCTCCCTCCTTTTGAAGTCGGTAAAAAATGAAGCTAGAGACGATACGTATTGCATGGATAGGTATAGAGAGATATTATTATTTTTTTACTTTTTTTTGTACTGTAGTAAATGTATACTGTTTTATATTTTGTGTGACTATATCTTAATACTTCCGGTGATATTTTCTTTGTACCTTAGTAAAAGTTACTGCTAACTATAATATCTATTCACTGATATCATTCACTGTTCTATACAAAATACATGTATTTTTTTAGGCCAGATTACTATGGAAATTGGAAGTGTGGCCCTCCTTCACTCGCTCAAGGTCGCGCGATAAAAGCACCTACCGCTAGCCGTTCGTTTGAACGAACAAGTGAGCAGAGGGCCGCCACACGCCCGCCTGCGTAGTCGCGCGGCTCTTATTCTCTGCGTAGATATTGCCTCTTTATAATATTAACAATGTCGAATCAACGTTACTGTGCCGTGTACGGATGTCAAAATCAAAAAAAACCAATAAACAATGGGGAAGGCAACTGTCAAAATGGCGCTGCGTACGCTTGTTCTACGAGAACTATGAAAACAAAGAATTTTTACTTAACAAAATCGTTTTTTTAGCTTTAAAATGATTAAATTTTGTGTAATAGGCTTTAAAAGTTTTGGCACTTACATATTTCCGAAAAATCTGGATATAGAAAAAATTGATAAATTCTGTAAGAATTAAAACGTCTTAATTTGGCTTTAAATTCCGGCATTTGCATTGTAGAATAGTCTTTTATATCCATTTTGGGTCAATGGGTCTTTTTCGTTAACAAAATACCACAAAATAAATACCTATTTTCCCATACATTTTGTTCTGAACGTCTACTGTCTTAGGAACAAGCGTACACTGCGACATCTACAATTAGCTTTGCGTTGCCAACCCCACTGTCGTTTATCACATTATGATATATGCTAAGCAGTTCATTTAAAAGAAGACAACCCTAACGTTGCGAGTCAGAAAAGGTAAGAGCACGCGATAGAATGAGAGGCAACTACTAGGTGAACTGCGTGACCTGAATTGCATTTTATTGTGTCGTGGATAAAGTCGCTATTTATTAAAATTACTTTGCCGAGTGCTGCTTCTGTACTTGTACTATTAGTTATTCTGTGGAGTGGCATTGTCTTTTTAGTGTTCCGTACCCAAAAGGTAAAAACGGGACCGAATTACTGAGGCTCCGCTGTCCGTCTGTCTGTCACCAGGCTGTATCTCAGGAACCGTGATAGCTAGACAGTTGAAATTTTCGCAGATGATGTATTTCTGTTGCCGTTATAACAACAAATACTAAAAACAGAATAAAATAAATATTTAAGGGGGGCTCCCATACAACAAACGTGTTTTATTGCCGTTTTTTGGTACGGAACCCTTCGTGTGCGAGTCCGACTCGCACTTGGCCGGTTTTTTTTTACTTTTTTTCCGCGCCATACTGAAAAATGACCATTACTTAGTAGTTCTCAGCTGACACTTTGTTCCTCGTCTAATATAAAAGTTCAGGCCAGGCTAAGTGAAAAACTACCACGACGGGGTTTTTCTACCGCGAACATAGTTCTACATTTGTGAGAAAAATTTACAAAGTTGCCGCTTTCCGTAACAAAAGCGATCACTGAAGGTGGAATCCTATGAATATAAAAATAAAAAAACTGTCAGGGGCGTGTCGGGCCACGCGCAGCAGGGTTCCGTATTATACCATATTTAATACCAGTATTATTTTCGTCTGAGAAAATAACTTTGTTTTTATAGTGTTGGTATAAAGGATAAAGTTATATTTTGCTGTTTTGTAAAATGTGTTATCTTATATCTCACTGCTAACTATATCTCGTTCAAACTAATTTTCGTTGAAAGTGTTTATTAAGATCTACAGCATATGTTTTTTTCATTCTCTTATTTTAAAAGTTAGAGGGGGAGTTTACCACTTGGGAGGTGTATATAAAAATAGTATTAGGAACCTCAACGTCATTTTTAAAGACATCTATCTAAACACATCCCGCACGTATAGGTTTAATTAAAAAAAAATAGTTTCAGTTTCATGTATCTTACTCCCTTACTCTTTTATTTTATTTTTATTTTTGTGTAAAAATTATAAAGCGGTTTACAGAATACATCTACCTAACAAGTTTCAACTGTGTAATCCTAATAGTTTTGGAATAGTGAGATACGGACAGACATGACGAATCTATAAGGGTTCTGTTTTTTGCCATTAGGCTACGGAACCCTAAAACAGCATCGACAATTTGAATAATACATATATAAAGTTATTATGAGAGTTTACAAAGACAAAACAAATAAATGTCCTCAAACATAATAATGGCTTTGAACGAAAGCTGAGTACTAGGTAATACAACCAGTCAATGTGGTTCGAACAAACGATAGGTTTCTTTTAGACCAGAAACGAAAGTAATGGCCTACACAAATTAGTTTTTTTTCACAAAATCGTGTGCGGACCGGACAAAATATGTAAAACAATTGAATAACGTGACTAAAGTCCTTTTCTTTTGAAGCGACTCTAGGAATGCGATTGTGGAGGATAAGCAACTTTAAAAAAACCGGTCAAGAGCGAGTCGGACTCGCGCACCGAGGGTTCCGTACAATCATAAATATATTTGGATATGTTACTTTAGTACAGTCTTTAAAAAAGTAGGATAAACGGCAGACAGGTGGAAGGGCGAACAGGCGGACAGTTAATTTACAAATCTTAACCACAGTTGCTTATGGTGACTGAAAAACGTTTCAGCCGCTCCACATTGCAAACTGTTTATATTACTAAGTAGGAACTTATTCTTCGTTTATTCGTACGGCAAATAGTAGGTAATTTATACAAGAACCAGTCACCAATTATTACTGTAGTATTAGGTTGCGCCATCTCTTGACCGATAGTGGAACTATTTTAATTCGCAAGTCAGCATTCTTAGGTCACCGCCATCTGTTGACGGGTAGTGAAACTAAAGAATTCTTGTTTGTTTTTTGAATTTCTAAAAAAGTGTGTTATATTGAGACCTCGTTTTATTTTTCCTGTAATCTTTACGTAAACCACTATCACATAGAATTATTTCAGATTTTTCTCTTTGCAAACTTCGGAGATAAGGGGGGGGGAACGGTATTTTTTTTACATTTTTCATCATAAGTTGAAAACTATGCGGCCTAAGAAAAAAGAAAAAAATGTTTTAAAATGTGCAAACAGCGCTCTTTCATATGATACCCCACACGCCCTAGTCTCCTCACTTCAAATTTTTAAGACCCCTTTTCAGTCCCTGTTGTAAAAAAAATATTTTTTTTTTATTTCTTTCTTATTTGCAAAATAGTTGGGCAAATGTCATCTTAAACTATTCCAAATTTCAAGTTGATACCATTAGTAGTTCTCGAGATATCCAGCTGTGACAGACAGACAGACAGACAGACTGAGTCACACCATAAGGGTTCCTTTTTTACCATTTTGGTACGGAACCCTAAAAACCGGCCAAGTGCGAGTCGGACTCGCGCACGAAGGGTTCCGTACCAAAAAACGGCAATAAAACACGTTTGTTGTATGGGAGCCCCCCTTAAATATTAATTTTATTCTGTTTTTAGTATTTGTTGTTATAGCGGCAACAGAAATACATCATCTGTGAGAATTTCAACTTTCTAGCTATCACGGTTCATAAGATACAGCCTGGTGACAGACAGACAGACAGACGGACAGCGGAGTCTTAGTAATAGGGTCCCGTTTTTACCCTTTGGTTACGGAACCCTAAAAAGGCTAATTATGGGATGGGGACCAAAATTGTTAATAAATTAATGTTGTACGCATTAAGTAGGCATGGTTACAGTGTTGCAATCGTTAACATACAATAACTGTCTGAAACTCGTTTTTGAGTCAAGTATTTTGCTGAAATTGCAATGTGAAACATAAATCACCATTATTAGCTGATGTTGCTGAAAACTCTAAGTTAATTTTATTCGTGTCGTGGAAGAATGTTTTACAAGATTGCGAAGGTTTTTATAATGGACAGAAGCGTTAACCTTTTGTTCATTTTACTTTTTATATTCTTTTCAAGGTAGCGTCCTCGCACCAACTTTTAACTTTCTTTAACAAAATAAGGTTGGCTTGAACAAGTGTTTGTTTATGTATTGATAGGTAAGTATAACACAAATATGTACGACAAATTGGGACACTGGATGAAAATATGCTTGTATGGGAATAATAAAAGTTGCATGTGTGATAATTAAGCACATTATTAACTATCCTTACTAATCCTTACTAATATTATAAATGCGAAAGTCCGTTTGTTTGTTTATTTGTTTGTTTGTTACGCCTTCATGTCCTAACTACTGAACCGATCATAATGAAATTTTGCATACACGTTGTCAGGGTTACAGAGAAGGACATAGAGTACCTTTCACCCCGAAAAAAAGTTATGTTCCTGAGGGATAACCAAAAAACTTTCCACGCAGACGAAGTCGCGGGCGGCCGCTAGTTATAAATGCGAAAGTCCGTTTGTTTGTTTGTTGATTGTTTGTTACTCCTTCACGTCTTAACTACTGAACCGATCATCATAAAATTTTGCATACACGTTGTCAGGGGTACAGAGAAGGACATAGAGTACCTTTCATCCCGAAAAAAAGTTATGTTCCTGAGGGATAGCCAAAAAACTTTCCACGCAGACGAAGTCGCGGGCGGAAGCTAGTATTTTATATTTTTTTTCCATAAATCAGCAACCCTTTCTTTACTTCACTATCTGATTCGACATATCCATTAAAACATATCAGTTATGTAACTACACACGCGATAAGTGATCAACGTCGTTTGGACAAATCGCCTCATCTGTCACCGGTCCGGATTCGATCGATGGGACCGCAGAACCCAACCGAAATTCCTTTAATACAATTATAGGATACTGCGGTTAAGAGCTAAATATTTGCAGACCTATTAAATTCTAATCATTCCACAATGTACTGTCCTCGTTTTAATGAGAAAGTTAAACATACAAGGCTCTTTTAATCGGCCTTATTTTTATAATTTAACAATTGACAACATTTCATTTTGAGAAAGTACTAAAATTAGAAAACCATTTCAAGATTTTAGTGTTGTAAGCTCATATTTTTTTTCGGAATTTTTAGGTCAGTATTTTTTACCTTAATTAAAAATATTTAAAATCTAGGCCATATAGGGAGTTTGAGTTGAGTCTCTTTGACTTCTATTTAAAAAAAACAGAGGTGCCAGCTTAGGGTATTTACCCTAGATTTAGGGTAAAAAATATCCGGCACTAAGAGACATGACACATTGCCCGTTCGAGTAATTTTAAATCCCGAAATTGAAATTACAGCATACCCATTACCCCATTAGTATAATTAAATATAAGAAAAATATTTCTTAACACTACCTATTTCTTTCATTATAAATCAAAAAACAATTCTCCCATGTATATGTAAGGTGGGGCGCACTACGCCCCTTTCTGTACGGTGGTACTTATTAATTATTATTTATTTATTATTTATATTGTATATTATATCTATTCTGTGAGCTAGGGTAAATTGAAACCCAGCCTAGGGTAGTGTGAGGGTCGGGTAGGGTAGAGTGAGAGGTAGGGTAGGGTAGGGTTTTCTATTAATTTATATCTCAGTAATGTATGAAAATAAATAGATAAGAAAAAATACATGTTGCCTCAAAAACGATAAATTTTCATTACATCCATAAAAACATGTACCTAAAAATTTTGAAATGTTGTCAATGGGGAATGTCCGAAAAAAATCAAATTGGCTGAATATTTTTTTATAGGTAGAAATAAGCTCCCTTAGTAATAGAAAAATGTTTCAGAATGTTTGGTTGCGTGAAAAATTAAAAAAAATTAAAGTCTCTTCGACTTCACAAATGTAGGAAAGTAACAGCAGAATGGGGATTATACCTTTGCCAATATCTGCCACTATGACAACAAGAATAAAAGTTTTGACATTTTGTGTTGAAATTTTTTTTAATACCATGTTGTCGTTGTGGCAGGTGATGAGGTGATGAGGTTTCTGTGCGCGAACTTTTATGAAGCAGGTAAAATATGCCCATTGACCTTTGTACGGAACCTTCATTGGGCGAGTCCGACTCGCCCTGGTCCTGTTTTTATTGACATTGAAAAGAATTAGCACTCTCACACTTTCATTGGTTGACAAAGAGAAATAAGTCCACCATTTCCTGTATGTAAATAACAATAAAGATTAAATAAATAAATAAAATAAAGTTAATCCCTAATAGCCCACTGGAGACCCGTTACAGTCGTTTGGAAGCTTTTCGACGCAATGACTCGGGCTTTCCAGGCTTTCATGAGAATTGTAAACAAACTCCATTAGAACTGTTCAACTCCATTATTAAGTTCAATAATAGCAAGTCGACATTATTAGTGTCGTTACATAGAACAAACTTAGCAAGAACTTTAATAAATAAATACTTATATAATTATAGGTACATGTGGTGGCCCATCAAGAGCATTGCACATTTTGATCTTTCCAGGTTTTATTCGCTTCAATATTGTGCAACAATTTTTGTTCAAAAAATACTAATGATGTTCATGAAATGCTAGCTCCCTCCTGCGACTTTGTCCGCGTCAAATTAAACATCCCATGGAATGTCTGCAGAATGGAGCTTTTGAAATCAGTTAGTAGTGTCGGATTACTTCCTATATTCAAACGATATAGATACACAAATAACAATAGTTTACTTAGAAAAAATAATTAAAACAAGACAAGACAAATAAGGGTAGGTCTATCCCAAAAAAGTTTACTACCCACCCAGTATAATATTAAATAATATACCTACTAGAAACCATAAACAAAATTATGTTAGTATGAAATTATTTCATAACATTAACCGAAGAAAAATAAAATAATGTTAGTATCGACAAGACGGGTAACAAAGCTAGCTAAAGCATAATGAAATTACACATTAATAGGATATTATTTTCGGGTTATTATCAGAGAAACAGGAATACATGGGAGGGTATGAGAACACAAACGTATTAATTGACATCCTATATGCTTGACTCGAATATAATGGTTACTACTGTCTTATAATAAAACAGATCATTCTTTTCTCGTATGAGTACTGCAATAATAAATCTTTTTGTTTAAACGCTGAAATAGTTTGCGAAATTCTTGAAAACATTTCTTGTCTGTGGTATGCAGGCAGCCCTTGCAAGTGAACACATATCAAAACTCCAAATGTGGTCTTTTCACACATTCAACCGGTATTTTTTTTTTACTGGTGAATATTTTTTCCACTTTCTACCGGATTTTATTCCATATTCTACCGGCATACTGCAGTGTCAACGGGCAGTTCATTCTTTTTTAAACCAGTTATAAAAATAGGTACATAAGTACAATAAAAACCCTCCGTCGCCGTTTATGATATTCTCAAAACGTCATAATAGAAAGGAATTATTAACCACCATGAGAGCACATTCGTGAAATGAGATATTCGCGAACATGATAAACCCAAGACACCATCAACATATATTACGAGTATAAATGGTTTAGTCAACATATGCCAGGTTCTACAAACACCAGATTTTAGTTAGGTGATATATCATAAAATAAATAAATCAAATAAGTACTAAATATATGGACTACCGAGCTTTGCTCGGTTATTACTATTTATTGTAATATGGTGGTGTTATAAAACGTAGTAAAAGTAGTTATAATTACTTTTTTATTTTCCAAAAACTAAAAAAACCGGCCAAGTGCGAGTCGGACTCGCGCACGAAGGGTTCCGTACCTTAAAACGGCAAAAAAAAAATACGTTTGTTGTATGGGAGCCCCCCTTAAATATTAATTTTGTTCTGTTTTTAGTATTTGTTGTTATAGCGGCAACAAAAATACATCGTCTGTGAAAATTTCAACTGTCTACCTGTTGTCGTTATTAATATCGAGCAAAAAACAGCAAAATAATCACGTTTGTTGTATGGGAGCCCCCTTCAAATATTAACTTTATTCTGTTTTTAGTATTTGTTGTTATAGCGGCAACAGAAATACATCATCTGTGAAAATTTCAACTTTCTAGCTATCATGGTTCATGAGATACAGCCTGGTGACAGACAGACAGACAGACGGACAGCGGAGTCTTAGTAATAGGGTCCCGTTTTTACCCTTTGGGTACGGAACCCTAAAAACTAATTGGTAATGACTATTACCAATTATATATAGCCAGCCAGAATATAGCCATCTATGAACGCGTTTTTCCGAACATAAGACTAATCTAGATCGATTGTTTACCCCTGAAAACCCCCATATAAGTACCAAATTTCAGCGAAATCGTTAGAGCAGTTTCCGAGATCACAGAAATATATAAATAAATAAACAAGAATTGCGCGTTTAAAGGTATAAGATAAATATTTAAAAAAGATAGGTTCCTCTAAAAGTATAGTTAATTTTATACCTTACTATCCAAGTTGCCGGTTGAACGTGAAATGTTTTTTACAAACCGGTAGAAAGTGTAAACATTATCACCGGCTGACGTGTGTTTACGGAAATGTTTTAAGCAAAAAACTTCCAAAATTTCAAGTTGATTCCTAAAGTATGTTCACTGTATTAAATTAAAAAAGGGCCGACGAGAAAGTCAAAGGTAGTTTAGTTACCTGTAAAACATTAATCCACAAACTAGAGATTACGGCATTAACACACCCTCCGGCCGGTAGACACAATTGCTTGAATGGGGCCTTTGTGGCCGTCTTATTGTGTAGCTAGCCCGACTCGAACGGAGGCCGACCGACTCGCGAATCTCTTCAGAGCCAATTTTTATTTTATTAAGGTTCCGGAGATAATCTGTCGTCTCAACAGGGACTATAATAACGGACCTGATAACCCTTTTCGTAATATTCGTAGATTTTAATTCCGACGTAAAAATTGCGAAGCGAGATTCCGTTAAGATAACCTTTTGTATTTGTCGGGGAAAGAAGACTTAGAACTGGGAACAACTCTGCAAAGCCAAAGTAATCCAGGCTTAGGGAGCTCTCTGACCGGTCAGAGGTTCAATCCACCTATATATACATGTTCCATTATAAAAGCGAGCTTACTCTAACGTATCGCCTTTCAGTTGCTTTCAACCAATTTGATCAGCTACCGATATTTTGATATGGTTCATCCCTTCCTGTCTTCAGAAAAACAACATTACGAATTCTCTAAAATGTATTATAAAAAATGAATCGCTTTTTACTTAAGTTAAAAATAACATCTACAGCACAGAATATATAATAGTCTACAGTCAGCGTCAAATTGAAATGAGCATCTGGAGTAGGTAGTCAAAAAGATATGAAAAACAAAAAATTGATTTGATCTACGCAGTAAGAATCACCATATTGTTGTAAGCACACAAGGTATTCAAAATATGTTACTACTCAAAGTTTCATATTTATATGAGCAGTCAGTGTTCAAAATTATCTTCTATTAACAAACAAAGCTGTCAAAGTTTTCTATGCCACATGCATTATTACATTGTGCACAGATAACTTTGACAGCTTTGTTATAATATCAGATAATTTTGAACACTCTGACTGCTCATATAAATATGAAACAATAAGTAGTAAGATATTTTGAACCCCTTTGCCCCTTGTGTGCTTACAACAATATTTTGATTTTAACTGTTTAGATCAAATAGATTTTTTGTTTATCAGATCATTTTGACTACTCCAGACGCTCATATCAGTTGGACGCTGACTGTACTTATATATGTCGTGGGCCAATAGTTGAATTGGGCCGATCGAGATCTGCCTGGGCAGATCATGATACGCCGGCATTTCTTGATTTGCCTTTTCAAAACCCGCCATATCGTTCAAAGCATAACGTTTGACGATTTGCCCGGCCATGCTTGGGCAAATCGATTCTGTGGGGTGGCCAAAGTACAAGCAAATAAAATGAAGTTTAGAAAATAATTATTTTACTAATAAAGATAAAACCAGCCATGCTGGGATAAATAGTCTGTAGAGTGACCAAAGTATTAGTAAAATGAAAAAAAAATTAGGTATATTACTTATTTTTTTTATTTTGTTTATTATAAAACATCATTCTCATCTTAACATTCTCATTATTATCATCTTAACACGTGGTTCGTTATACAAATGTCGCTTAAAAACGTACTGTTTTTATTCTCACAATTTTCGATTTCTTGTGACGCCGCCATCTTGCTCGCACGTAAACACATCTGACAGAGCGCAAACAGCGTTACAGCGCCACAAGCGTCGAGAAACGGAAGTATATTACGATGCGCCCAGCCATATCTCGATGTGGCTAAGTACTAGTAGGGCAAATCGAAGAATAGGTTGCTTTTATCGATCTGTCTAATTTTTGATTGGGCACATCATGAAATTATTGGCCAGATCTCGATCGGCCCAGTTCAACGATTAGCCCACGACATATATAACGCGCAAAATCTTTAGTTGTAGTGTAGCGTATATTGTAAACACATACCTGCAATATTTAAAAGTACTAAAGGCCTATTCACGCGACATGGTTTAAGCAAGCAGTCAAAGCGTTTACTGCGGGTCGTTTAGCGTGTAGTGGCTTACAAACGTTCCACCAGAGCGTCTCACTCATTTGAGTTGTCTGTCGTTTCATAAACCCTTACTTGAGATTCGAGATAAATTATTAACACCAGAAACAATAATTATTCTTGAATTTGTTCAAATCATCGGATTAAGCCAATGAACAGTGAAAAGAGAGACCTATTCATTTGAAATAGCTTTGACTCCGCTTTTAGTAAACTGTTGACAGTTTTGTGTTACTGAAATGAATAGAAAGTTAACCAACACCCCCCTTTTATTAGGAATGTTATCACACTATGAAATTATCTCTATAAATTGATAAGATATTAGTTGTACGTTTAGGAGTAAAAAGCATCTTCAAAGTGCTAGTTTAATGGGTCGAAAGGGTACCTCTCTTAAAATACAGTGTAATGTGCAGCAGTGGAAAATAAAATGTAACACGTTTTGACTTAATATGGTTCAAAAGACATTTGAATTTAATGTTGAAGCTAAATTTAAGATCGTAAGACACCTATTAGCGCTATCGCACACAGGCAACTTAGCGCTATCGCACACAGGCAACTTAGCGCTATCGCACACAGGCAACTTAGTCTCCCAGCAACTGTTTTGTCTCTCACATCAGGTCCACGGGTTTATATGGAAGCGCGCACACGAAGCGACACGGTCGTCTGCAACTTTTCATACAAATCACGTGAGAGACAAAAAAGTTGCGGAGACAAAAGTTGCCCATGTGCGATAGCGCTTAGTCTCCCAGCAACTGTTTTGTCTCTCACATCAAGTCCACGGGTTTATATGGAAGCGCGCACACGAAGCGACACGGTCGTCTGCAACTTTTCATACAAATCACGTGAGAGACAAAAAAGTTGCGGAGACAAAAGTTGCCCGTGTGCGATAGCGCTTAATAATATTTTTATCTGACTACTACCTTTTCATCCCGGAAATACTGAACCAATTTTGATAAATTGGTAAAGACAGCTTGAAGGACATAGGCGTTGGTAAACCACAGGATTAAAAAATCTGTCACTCTCGTAACAACGAAGATAAAATATAATTGTCAATTATGTAATAAAGAATGTCTCGTAAAATACTGTATCAATGAGCTGGTGAAATCGATTCAAAATAAACAGTCATCAAACTCGTACATTTAAAGTAGAATATGCAAAATGTGACATTACAATTATTGAAATTGAGCCTTAATATCGTTTTTAAAAGGTGTTGCCAAAATGGAAAGCCTCGTCGGGATCCAAGGGGATCTTTGTATCGAACTCGTCATTGGGGTCCAGGTTGTACTACTTGGTAGAGGGTATACCTACCTATTCACTTTTCAAGCTTACGCGCTCACTAGACATATATGTCCCGTTTGTTTTTGAGTATGAGTAAATCCGATCATAGTTTATTCTAATAACGTCATAACCATAGAAATTCGACAATATATGGTATCTTCTTTCCCCACTTAAGCCAGCTACATTGGTACTCGTTTCCAAGAGCGGACTCGCAAAGCGCGCACGAACCTCACCTTGTACCCCAGCTTTTGATCCTTTTAAAGTTTAAATATTACTAACCTTAGCTTGAAAGGTGATGCCATAGTGGAAAGCCTCGTCGGGATGCAGCGGAATCCTCGTATCGAACTCATCATTGGGGACTAGGTTATACTGTTTGGTGGAGGGCATCTTCCTCCCCCACCTGAGCAGCTTCATTGGGACTCGTTTCCAAGAGCGGACTCTCAGAGCGCGCGCGCACCTCGCCTTGTACCCCCGCCTAAACATTTGGTCTCATTCTCAGATAACGGCGAGGTGATTTTTATTATTCCTCTTGACTAGTTGGAACCTGCGAACAAAATTATTCTTGTAACTATTAAACTGTTTAATCACAATTAAAAAGATGTTTTAGTGAAAAATATGTATTTTTAATTGTGTATTATACAGTGAGTTTTCGGTTAATTAGGCACGTTCGACGTTCTATTTATTTTAGAAAATGTAAGAAGTGCCTCGTCATTGTAAAGTATGTCCTTAGGTATTCAAAAATATATAAAAGTAAAATAAGTAAAAGTAGTACCTAAACATAAAACGCAAAGAAGAAAAATGTTGATACATAAATTCTGAAATTAATAGTTGCCTAGGGCGTATTTGGCATGTAAGTGACACGTTTTCATAACCATTTCGATGTTTATTTCATGTACGCCAAAATAACCTTGGTAAGTAAAATAGGATTTCTCCAAATTTTTCGTGGTCCCGAATTTAGAGCGACTGAGTTATCAAGTTTATTTATTTATTTATTTGTGTTAGGTCCTCAATCATGGAAGTCCTTTTTAAATAACATGAAAGTACATATATAAGAAGAGTCCACCTGAACAGAAATGGATTTTCATCAACATGTTAAGTATATCGCACAACAATACAATCTTTCATTCCTCATAACTATTTTTTTTCCTTTACTGCGCTTCAAAAGCTGATGTAACAAAAATTTTGCATGTGTTTTAAACTTTTGATCAATAACAGTGGACTCTTAAGTTCTTAATCCTAGTATTAAATACTGTAAAAGCCATAACCCCAGAGTAAACAACAAATCTTTACAGCACCTATTAAAGTTTCGTGTCATTCGCAGCGTAACATTTGCGTGGTTGATATTGCAACAAAGCTATTTCAAATTGCATGGTTCGAGGTTAATAGGGTTACCAGATAGTGTATCCAAGAATCCTGACAAAAAAAAAAACTACTCAAAAGTCATATGACATTTTGCTAAAACCCTCACATGGCTAACGATAACACATAAGGTAAGCAATTTTCTTTTAATAAATAAATAGGAAATTATTGTTTCTTGTTAGAATGACGTGTAAAATTAATATTTCAAGTACTTTAGTTATAGTAAAAATGATAATGTATTGCAAGGTTTCCGATTATTTTACTGAAAATGTCCGTTTATTGTTACCTACCAAAAATAAAAATAAATTAAGTTTATTTTCTAGTGTTTGCTTTACTATAATGTGAATAATCCAAAAAAGCGTGACAGTATTAGTGCGGCCGGATTCCCGACAGGGAACCAAAAATTCCTGACATGTCAGGACAAATCCTGACGTCTGGTAACCCTAATCGGGGTCAACAAGGACAAGAACGCAGTGCCAATCAATGTTTGCTGACGTCTGGCGTCCAACAAGCATGTGCATCCAATTCTGCCACTCAGTCAACGTGGTGCTTCGTGAAATGTATTACAAATCGCCGCAATCAATTTGGACCAATGGACTTCAATTGCTACTTAAAGTGCAGTACCGTTGCTCATACAACTGGAATATATTTCTATTGTAGTGCAAGTAGCGCATTTGAAAATTATTGTTGTAGAGTAGAACACTGCTTCAACAATAAACGAAACAAATCTCTATGTATTAGCTATGTCTAATGTTTGTTGTTGATAAAATTTTATTGTAATGTATTGTACTATGGGCAACAGCGTCGCTTAACCAGTTTGCAACAAAATTCGTGTGCGCGCGTATCGCCCCTGCACGAACTAAACGTATGTGACAGCGGGCGCGGCGTGCAAGCGATTTTAACCTTAGCAGTGGTTAAGCGACGCTGTTGCCCATGGTACCTATACAGGGTTATTTGTAAAACACCAACAACCTTGCAGGAGTAGATCACTTACATCATAAATAACAGCATTTGTTCTACGATTTTTCCGAAAACAAAAAATTTTTTTTTTACTTTTTATACAAAACTCGATCAGCTGTTCGGACATTTGTATGGAAAGTAGAATATTTATTGTCTGTTTTCGGAAAACTTGTAGAATAAACGTTGTCGTTTATGATGTTAGTAATCTACTCCTACGAGGTTGTTGGTGTTTTAGAAATAACCCTGTATATTGTATAAATTGATGACGTGTAATCTTATTTAATGTTTCCATTTAAAAGTTACAAATAAAAAACCAAATTCAAAATAAAACGTAGGAAGAAATAATTTTCTGCTTATGGTAATTTTATTTCAGTTCACAACTTCAATAGTCACTTTGAATAAGCCATGTGATGCTAAATTGCGTTCCAAATTTCGTTTAATCAGTATTTATATGCCGGGTCTGAATTCAGCTCGAAAGTTTTGGAATAAACGTTGAAAGGCGTCGTGAAGTTGACTCATTGGGTGGAGCGTAAAGGCGGGTCTCACACTGCCACGCTACGGGGATACGATTTCTCCACTTTTTCTACAGAGTATTTGTTAATACTTTAAAAGTGAACGAAGGAAAAACAAACTCATACTACCAGAACCAAAATTAGAATTATTTAAAAGCAGCCCTTATTATAAATCCATCCAAATATTTAATAAACTACCCCCATCTATAACAGAAACAAAAGACTCAAAAATATTTACTAACAAATTAAAGTCATTATTAATACAAAAATGTTATTATACAATAGAACAGTTTTTTAGTGATAAGTTAAAATAGTTTTAAGAAATTAATTAGGTAAAACTATATTAAAATTTGTAGTTCCTATTAGTCTTAAGTATTAACAATAGTTTGTAAAATTAAGGAAAAAATATTGAATTATATTAAATTAAGTAACTAAAATTGCCATACCCTTGCCGGGTGCATGTATAGCTATTATATGTCTTCCCTTGTAAGTGTGTTACATGTATGCAATCAATAAATAAATAAATAATACCCTTACAAAGTCGAATTTAGCAGATAGATCACTATTAACCCTGGAAAACCACGAAATGCCACAAGGCAGGCGGACACATGTACAGAGCCAAAATGTGTGGTGTGTATTGAGCATTAAGAGGCTTACAAACCATGTGATGGGTTGCAGACTATGCAACCCTCCTCTGATGAAGGGCAAAGGCCCTGAGCGCCAAGGCGAGTCTACGCTGATGAGAGAGAGCCCCACTAGTGGGGGGAAGGAGGGAATGTCCGAGTGATCAGCATCCCTGGTGCGAAGGGGTACGCCCCTTGACGCTTCCCACTCATCTCTCAGGGAGAAGAGTACGGGAGCCGATGAAGGGGGGAACCACTCCATCTGTTCTCCCACCAAGTCTAGGGCCAAGCTGGTGGTGTATTAAGGCGGCAAGAGGGTAAGTGGGGTTGTATGCCTGGTACCCTATTTACCATATTCGGCTTTATAAGGGTATTACCAAACAACCTGTATACGGTTTTACAGGATATTGTGCTGACACTGTAGATATGGGGGGTAGAGTCGACTACGTATACGAAAGCTAAGTTTCTACTCGTCAACATCGAAAAGTGAAAAATAATTTCAGATACACAATCACAAATTTATTTAATTATGGAGTTTGTGCTTAGTCCAAATTGTCTTTATCTGTTGTCGGTAGACCTGCGAACCCGTAAATGATTGATTTATATAATATGTAATAAAATGCATAATCGGCACCGTTCTGCAGAATCCGCGAGTGAGTATATGTCAGGTGACAATGGTGTATTACCGTTTCCTAAAACGGTGTTAAATGTAAAAAATCTACATTTGCAGCAACTCGTAACGAGCGTCGTCGATCGCAGCGCAATGTGAGAATAGCCTAACACGGGACGTTGATTGAGAAGTTACGTGACGCTTCTTAATCGTGGTCTGAGAATAATAATTAGTTGCTTACGTTGCACAGCGGTACACAGCGGCTGCCTGCTAACTAAGCGACGAAAGACGAAGGGATTGTTCCTTGAGTCGGTTTGTTTTCTTTACGGGATCGTTTTATACAGCGACAGAACCAGTAGGTAAAACTTTATTTCCAATAATCTGTCCTCGGTAAGATATTTTGCCCAGCTGTTTTTGTAAAACGATTAATAACAAATTATCCATGGTAGACCTATCTCTTACTGAAGATATTATGTTACAGAAATAAGCCGTAACTTGATAAGAAAGCTATTTACCATTAAACTGATGATATTTTGGCTTTCTTTCATCCTGAAGCATTTTTTTTTTAAATAGAATTTAGAATAGAATAATTATTTATTTTCCAAAAATTCAGTTTAGTACAATTTACAAAGTAAACACGGTAAAATAGATAATAATAACATTTGCCTGAACTAGGAAAAACCTGTGTTTCAGGCGAGTTGGCGAGGCGAGGCGAATTGTTCGTTTTGTTTTTTTAAAGCAACATTCTCCTGGATTAATTTTAAGTATAATAGTAAGTAAGATACGGTATTAACTAGCCAACTAAAATCTATGGAACATGCATTCTGCTCAAAAAATAGCACCACACAAAAATTACAACCAAGTAGGCGGGGCTAAAAATTCTGGCATTTAGTCATGCAGCCCAAAGCGACTGAACACTGGTTGCATTATAGCGATTTATCTTTATACTCGTAGATATTTTCTATACTTAAACGAAAAAATATTTATAATGATAAATATCTCTGCATCTTATTGCTTTGTTTACGTCGTTTACACCATTTGACTACATAAGACGTCATTTCTAATAAACTCTCTCTTTTTTTTAAAATACAAACTGTAATTACTGTAAAGAACGCTGAAAGAAAGAATGTTGTAATTTTTTAGCCCCGTGGTGCTATTTTTAGGCTATAAGTATTTGTTTGCATACACTTCCATATATAGGTATTTTAGTTTGCTGGTACACCTATTACAACTAGCTGTAAATACCGTATTAGGAACTACAATAATAATTTGACTGGGAAATTCAGAGTAAGTCATTGTAGCGTTAGTTATAGAAATCAAATGTTGTTTGTTTCCCAAATACGAGTAAAATCTAAACAAAAATATTATTCTTCGTCAAAGAAGCACACAACCGAACAAATCTTAAACCAGGAAGATATGAAAGGAAACTTATAAGATTAGAAACTTTTGCAGACGCTATCTCGAGAAACAAACCTATAAAATGAGTAGAAAACTATGAAAATGAAAAAGCTTTTGTCCGTACTCTTTATAAGTGCAAATACAATTTGAATGGTAAGATTTTTTTATAAAATTATTAATTACAGCAACTTTTGTTAGTTTCTTACATTTTCGAAGTATGATTTAGAAAAACTGAATCGACAAAAAAATATTATTACATCTGCTCACAAAATTCCACGAGAATGTTGAAAAATGCAACCTCTAGAAGAGAACAGATAGACAGCCGGACGGACATACGAAACAGAGACGCTTTGTTCGGGCTTCGCGCTCGCTCGGTAAAAACATAGACCCTTAGAATAATAACACCTAGAAGCCGTGTCCTCGTATGCAAAGTGAGGCAACTAATACCAAGCCAGAATGGTTTAGTTTTCAAATTTATATCCTTCATACGTTAACTAATCGTAACTGAAACCCAATAATATAGTAACTAGTCTTATAAATGTGGGAAAATTGAAACTGTTTTGTACTTAATCAGTATGATTAGGTAATAATGTAGAATAACAATCTGAAAACGGAGCCATTTTGGCCGTTTTAGTTGCCTTACTTTTGACAGTGCGCTTTGTAGAGAACTATCGTTCTAGGTGTTATTATTCTAAGCATAGACCTAACTAACTAAACTAGTGCCACAGAATAAGCAATAAGTAATACATAGTACAAATACAGAAGCAGCACTCCGTAAAGTCATTTAATAAATAGCGTACAAACTTTCGAGTTAGTATTTATGCAGATTCGAATATTTTATTTCTAGCTTTTTAGAGCCATTTATTTTTGAGCTATTTTTTTATGAAAAATGTTTGTTGCGTTTAAGGGTCCATAATAGGATAACATGGTTTGCGCGGGCCATATTTTTATATAGAAAACGTTAAGTTGTAGGCACAAAAAAAAACATACGACAAGCTAAAGAGATTATCTAGTTGCTACAAGTATTAATTTGCGTATAAACCTCACAGATGATTGTAAAAAATAATCTGAATATCATCAAAAGCGCTTATCGCGGGCCATATTTTTGGCGTAAATAATAGCGAAACCGGATTAAATTCTACATCAAAATATACTTTAACATACTGTGCAGTTGCTCCAATATATTTTTTTTTCAAGAAAGATAATTGTGCTAAGGATAATGATGAAAAACAACCAAAAACATGGAAAAAGTGCAGAAGTGAGGTTATTTTCCATACTCTTTACACGTAAAGAAAAAAACAGAGACAAATGATTTTGCATAGCCGAGCCTTTATGTGAAAATTATTTAAGTTTTAAACGAAAATACCAAAAACTAACGTGTTAGGTATATTCATATTATATTCACCTAAATATTGGTTCAGCCTTAGAGCATCGCGGCTTCGACAGAAGCGCGTTACTCTAAGGCAGGGGTCTCCAAACTACGGCCCGCGGGCCAGATCCGGCCCGCGAGCACCAACAATCCGGCCCGCGAAAGCAGGCCGGATCGTACCATAACGAAACTGTAATTTACAGTATGTTAGTACAGAGCTAGCTAGATCCTGGCCCTTGGGACTTGGTGGAGGAGTAAGTCAGGCCCTTATGCTAAAAAGTTTGGAGACCCATGCTCTAAGGGTTCAGCTTTAGAATTCTCATTTAAATTGTCCAAGATTGGCATCTTAGTCTCTCTAGGCATAGCTTTAAAAATTTTAACAAAACTAAAGCGAGTATTTTTCTGTAAACTAAACTGAAACCGTAACGATATAGTTTTTTTTTGTTTTATACTCGTAGATAAAAAATTGCGCGATTGGGCCCTTTTATTCTTTCAGTGAACAGACACGAAAAGCTTCTAGTGCCTAACATACCTACTGTATTCACCTTTACTTTGATTATGATGTGATGATTTACAAATATGATGTCTTATTATTATGATATTTTGCGAATATCAAATTTGGCGACACGCGACGAAGGACGGACCGATCTCCCTGAAAATAGCATATCGCCATGAATTCAATTTTATTACGTACTATAATACTGTCCATTTTCATTTAAACACAGATCACCCCTTGTGATAAAACTAGTGAAGCAAAAGCTACGAATAACATCGAAAAAGTGGAGAAGTGAGGTTATTTTCCATACTCTTTACGCGTAAAGAAAAAGACAGAGATAAATGAATAGGTGGTTCAAAAAAAATATAATCATCTAAAAGTAAATAAAAATATTGAAGCAGTCACGACATAACACTTTTTTTTTATTGTTAGAACTCATTCAAAATGTTTTTTGGGTCTAGTTATTGAGTTATGTATGAAACGCCAAATGATCGCAGACGAAACATGATAAAAGTCTTCATTAAGCACAAGTAGTTTGGGACATAATCATTGGTGTCAGTGTCATATAACCGATTTTTATTTGAGTATTCTAATACCTAAAGCCTATTCCGAATGGGTAATGGTTGAATTGTAATCATTCCTCCCCCTTTTATTTAATTTGTAAGCAATATAGAAACACAAAGCCGACTATTTTCTATTAACAAGAGGAATGTGGCTCAAAACGGCGAGACAAAGGGATGGTATTATTCGCTATTCTCGGAGATTCGGACTAACTTTTAACGAAGCCCACAAAACCGCGAACAACATAACTACCAACAGTACCAACTCAAGACATTAAGTCCACAAAGGTGTTTCTCCCTCCGAGTTATTGTGGTATTCACGACCGAAGGTGTGGAAAACAAAGTTGAGAGCCCACTGCGAAAATTAATCGTTGTTAAGCCCGGTTTACACATCCATAAGTAGGTAAGTAAGTACAAACCGCGTGTGGACACCGTCCGGCAAGTAAGTAAGTAGCTACTTGCCACTGGATAGGATCAGGGACCCTATTTTTGAATCACTCGACTGGCGTCGAGCGCTCTTTTCTACTGATTTTCGTTCGACATCTCATTGTTTTGAGTCATATGTCGAACGAAAATCAGTCGAAAGAGCGCTCGAAGCCTGCCGAGCGATCCAAAAATAGGGCCCCGGGTTCTATTTTTGGACAGGCAAGTAGCACGCAACCGCCTCCCGCCGTGTAAACGGCACATTCAGCCGGCAAGTAAGTAAGTTTGTTAGTTGAAGTCAATCTGTCGCAGCAGAATGATCTATTCCTTTTTAATAACAAAAACTCATACCAAAGGTATTTGTTTATTATCGTAATTAATCCTCACTAATATTATAAATGCGAAAGTCCGTATGTTTGTTTGTTTGTTTGTTACGCCTTCACGTCTTAACTACTGAACCGATCCTCATGAAATTTTACATACACGTTGCCAAGGTTACAGAGAAGGACATAAGGTACCTTTCATCTCGAAAAAAGTATTGTTCCCGAGGGTTGACAAAAACACTTTCCACGCAGACGAAGTCGCGGGCGAAAGCTAGTTTTCTATATATTCAGAACGAATACCATTCATTAACGAATCCTAAACTTCATTTAAATATTTAACAATTTGGTATTATTTAGGTATAGAACATTCATTTCGACCATTAAGAATAGGTATTATTTTTTATATTATATAAAAGGTGTTTGGAAATAGCCTTATAAAGTCGAATATTACATACATTTTGATATTCTCATTATTATTTTTTTGTATGAAAGAGCTGATTTTTTTTCGCGATTTCAGAGTTGGTCCCATAGTAAAAGTTGTTCAGTTTGATGGTCACTATCTATTCATATTCGGTATCATAAGGCATATTTGGTATTATAAGGCTATTTCCAAACACTTTGTTATAAATAATCCTACTAATATTACAAATGTGAAAAGTTTGTGAGTTTCGATGTTTGAATGTTTAGATGTTTGGTCCTCAATCACGCAAAAACTACTGAATGGATTTGGTTGAAAGGACGTCACCAAAAATGGCCCAAATGATGTACCGAGGTACACTTTGTGGAAAAAAATACCCTATAATGCCCTGAGTAATATACCAATAATATTTTTTTCCTGGTTATTTATAGACGAGAAAAAGAAATTAAAAATTCACTCGATATAAGAACCTATTACACAGATTATATGCTATCATTCAGCTCTTTGATACTCGAAAAAACTGTCATGTTGACAGTTGCCAATGTCAGTTGAAGTTGATTTTATATTAAACTCAGAAGTTGGAATGACGTTTCTCTCATAACGTCTAGTTTGACGGTTCTTTTGACGTTTTGTTACTTGCAGGCATAAACACTGTTCAAGCAGTTGATTTGAGAGGTTAGATGTTTTTTGCCTTTGTATTTGTAACTTGTAATTAACTCCGATGTGAAATGATTTTTTTGACATGTTTAACTAATATAAATGTACATTTGCGTTATTAAACTGAGTTATTAAAGTGAATATCCAGTATTGCCATATAATATAAGTAATTTAATTGTTTTACAAGTACACTTTTAATGATTTTTTTTTAAGTGTAAAGTAAAGATTGTACTAAAATAACATTTTTTTCGGAATCCTCGATTTATTCCCTTCATTTTGGTATACATGTACCGCAGGTACACAAACTGGGCTGAAATGTTTGAGCGATTAGCGACCTCCTTTGGCACACAGATAGTAGATAGCCTAGATTAAAACCTAGGATACCTTTTATTTCGATATTCCCACGGGAATGGGAACCACGCGGGTGAAACCGCGGGTGGCCGCTAGTAATATATAAAGTATAGGTATTCGTTTTTTCCTAATAAGGAAGGAATAGATCTTGCAACAAATGGCCGTTATCTATCAACATTTCGTGAATTAATCTCTAAAATTAAAGCTCCCCAAAAAAACATTAAATACTTAAAAATATTTAAAAAGGGAGTTAAATTTATTTTTAGATATTCAAGTAGTTGCCTCACAGATATTTCATTAACCACAGGCTAAAAAAATGCGCAATCGTATACATTGATCGTGTACGGGTCCGAAAAATTATTTATTGCCTACTGGCTGACCCGACAGACGTTGTCCTGTCTTAGTTATGAATATTGAATTCGAATAGGTATAATTAATGAAAAGTTGGGTTCAGAGATATTAGTAGGTACTGTTCCCTTTCCCGTTCCCGTTCCTGTTCCCGTTCACGGGAACGGGTATTATTAATGAAAAGTTGGGTTCGGAGATATTAGT
This sequence comes from Agriphila geniculea, assembly GCA_943789525.1. Taxonomy (NCBI): domain Eukaryota; kingdom Metazoa; phylum Arthropoda; class Insecta; order Lepidoptera; family Crambidae; genus Agriphila; species Agriphila geniculea. Next base: position 6,882,569 of record OX038870.1, read on the forward strand.
AGGTATCCCGGATTTGACGCAAGGTACCCCGTACTTTCAGACGACAATTTTATTGGACTAAGCACGCATTAAGGTTACTTTAAAAAGTTTTTATGTCCGAAACAATTATATGGTAGTTAATTTTTTTTTTCTTTCATAAGAACCATCTCCTGATAATAACAAACACAACAAAGTAAGTAGAGGGACGGTTGAACTTACTTACTAATGGATGTGTAAATCGGCCTTTACGTCTTCACGTCTAAACGACTCAACCGATCACCATGAAATTTTGCACACGCGTTGTCAGTAGTACAGAGTACAGACAAGGACATAAGGTACTACGTTTCATCCCAAAAACAAGCCTTCCTGATCACACTGCCTAAAAATCAAATTGTCTACAAAGCAAAACAAGTACGTACTGTTTCCGAGAAACAGAGAAATAACTGACCACGCAGACGATGTCGCGGGCAGTAGCTAGAATCCAATATTTCCTGACGCAAAAGAATACTGCTATTAAAACAGATTTTTAGATATCTATAACCTTAAATCTCAAATTAACATATATCTTAAATTTCAGTCAATATTTTAGTAAAGACACATAATTCAACAACACTATAGACAGTGGCGAGGGGTTAAATTATTGCGAAGGAAGCCGTTCTACAAAAATAATATGATGTGCATAGTGGATCGGTGGGGTGGGATTTCTAAGAGGTAAGCCGATGGGAATCGGCTTCTGCCGACCCTTCGCCGCTGATAGATAGAGGTATTATCAAATGCCAGGAAATAATTAATATTTCACTGTCACTATTGTTTTTTTCACTTTGATCTGCTAGTCGTTTCAATTTAGTAGTATTATCAGATAGTTCTTTGCGAACACAACTAGATTTTTTATATTTTACCAGCTAAACTGTTCTGTTAAGATTTAATTCATCAAAGTCAAAGTAGGCTTTTCGACGAATCTGAATTGTATGGAAACTATATTCGGTCAACCTATGCCCAACGAGCTAGACCAGTTGACCTTCAATTCGATTCTCATCTGGATTCAAGTTTACCAAAATAATAAGTAGATTTCCTTGATTTTTTTGCAAGGATATAAAAGCGAAAGTTGAACTTTACACTTTTTAGAAATATTGAGTTGAATAGTGTTAGAGAGAAAAGTTAATGAGATAGTAGAAGAGGACAAAAGACAATATTAACATTGGAATAATACTATCTTAAATTCATAAGTAAAGACAAAATAATTCACTATAATCCTATATTAAAATTTATTAACTGCACTTTTTGTTTGCACATTAAAAACTGAGGCAAACTAAGGCACACGGATCGTAAACGTAGGCGTCTCGTTAAGCGTATCGTCAAGATGCAACGATTACGAGACGGATCGCAACATTCAGTTGTTGATCTGCAGCCGCCGGAGACAGAGATCGTTTTGCATTCGCTTTTATTAATTGTCTTTATATTTGTTCTAAAATGAGTGTAAGCAATAATTAACTGAGAAAATGATAGATTTGATACGACATTACAGGATATGAGGATAATATTCAATACAAGTAAGCAAGTAACCCAGATTATAAAAATAATTTAAAAAAATTGAATACCGACATTCTTTTCCTAGAATTTAACACAGCCCATATTAATATTATTTCTTCGTCATCTAAGTACAGTGCATCTAAGTACAGTGCATACAGTTGTGCACTTCTTTTCTAGGAAACAACTAGCTGTCCAGTGGAAGATTGCGGCGCAAGATTGATTGAACGTATCATATTCTGTGTGCAATGGCTCATACTTTATTTTAAGTTTGAACGAAGAAGACAAAATAATAACTTCAGAATTAGATTTTTAAAAAGAACACGGTGGCCAGGCTAATTAAAAATCTTCTGTAAAGCTTATAGTGTTCACGAACTATGTTGGTGGAGCACCTGGTAAGGTCAAGGACAGCTAATGTTTAATTATTAATTCACTGGAGTACTATGACTTTTACGGTTGTAACCATGAAAGTTTGAGGCTTGTTCAAAAAATATCCCAGTTGTAACCATCAACGCTACTGACTTTGTGTGAGTGAACTGAATCACAATGAACTAAACTCAGCACTAGTACTATAAATAAGGCAACATTATTTTACAATGTGTAGAATCTGTAAGTTTAGGTACTCTAGTGAATTAATAATTAGACTTTAGTTCTAGCGCCAAGTCGAGTTAAGTGGAGAAAGTGAGAGATGCCACCAGTAACACAGAACAGAATCCAGATTCAAGTGGTAAACTTTCTATTCGCTTGAACGCTAACGCTGACTTAAAAAAATCCTATTCATGCTTTCAATTTCATACGATTTGACGTTTGTGATTGACATAAGCTTGCGACGTGTGAATAACGAAAGAAAAATTGTTAATTCTACTGAAAACGTCTGAAAAATATTTTTCATTTCGCTTGGTTCGTTCTTGTAAATTAAAAACAATTCCCTTTTTAAGGATATTACCTAGGCTAGAATTAGCAGCTTTATAACGTTCGAAGTAATATAGAACTAAAAGTACAAATCAATCCGTGCTCTAGCGTGGCGGTTACGCCGCGCCGGTCGCCACGCGTCGCGTTGCCCGCGATCTATGGTAACCATGGAATTTTATGTTGAATATCGAAATGGAATCCATTTCGATATTCAACATAAAATTATGTTACTTACTTCTGATATTTAATGGAATTTTATGTTGAATATCGAAATGGAATCCATTTCGATATTCAACATAAAATTATGTTACTTACTTCTGATATTTAAATATCACGAACCTTTTGTTAGAAACGAAAATATATTAATTTGATCTACTAACTTGAATAAGTTAAGGGATAATTGGGTTACAGTCTAAAATCAGCTAAAAAGGAGTTTCGAAAAAAAATTGAGAATGGAATTTATAAAAGTTTACCTACATAAAAATATAGGTATCTATAAATAAATATTTAAAAAATATGGTGTTCTGAAAATCCAAATATGTTTTTTATGATCTGTCAAGCAAGTTGATAGTAACGTAACCCAATATTCAGAATTCCGCTTTGTTTTTAAATCATATTAAATGAAACCGTACTAGGTTATTATCCCTTTAACACTATCTTATTCCTGACATTTCAGAACAAGCTAATGAAAGTAGGTTACAAGGGTTTATAAGTGCAGTTTTAGAGCTTCAGGCACCAATCCAATTTATGGCAATTAGCTTAATAATGTTAATGCTTTTTGCTATCTTTTTTAAGTACATAATTACTGAAAAAGCTCTTTTTATGAGAAATAACTGATAGATCGTTTTAAAACACATATTATTTTGTATATATAATTATTTTAAGGCAGATATTTGATTGACTCTCCATTTGCCGTGTGTCAGTTAAAATAGAAAGAAGTTATTTCGTAAAAAATACGCAAAATTACACACTTTTGAATTCCTAACACACAGCAAATAGGAGAAATTGAACAGTAAATCCGTTACTAAAGTCCGCAAGTTGACTAACACAGCTTTCGAACAATATCAAATTCAAATAAAATCATATTTATTTATCATAAAAATATGCCTTGTTAGCGCTTTTGTATGGAAAACCATATAGTATCCCTTTTTATGAGCAGAATATATTTTTTCTAGGTATGTTCCCCGATTACTTATTGAAATGATTCAAACGTAATATCAAGGGCCCATTCGCGCTAATTTTTGTTGGAGGATGCGTAAACTGGCTGACGAGGATTGCGTTGTATTCGTTTAGTTCTACTAGTAGATCTAAACGGAGAAAAGTCCTTTTAGTTCTACGAATTTCTGTACAAAAAATAATAGGGCTAAACAGAGAAAAAAGTCCTTTTAGTCGTACTAATTTTATGTCAAAAGTTTAATAGCGCTAAACAGACAAAAAATCCTTTTAGTCCTATGAAATTTTGTTTGCTTGGTACTGGCCAGCAAGTGTCGCAAGTGACATAAATGTAACCTACCACATTGTCACTTAGATTGTAAAGCTAATAAAATACGTGTGAACGAACCGTTGTTCATAATTTATATCGGGTCATTTTGAACTTACCATCCAAATTTTGAGGATGTGTCCAGTCCATGAAACTAAACAACTTTCTGTAAGAAACATTGTGTCAAATTTCGTCAAAAAATTTTGGTCATCCCATACTAAATTGATCACGTGATCTCTTTGATTTGTATGGAAAGTCGATTTTTATTTTACATATTTGACCATATGTTCCTTAGAGAAAGTTGTTCAGTTTCATGGACTGAACACATCCTCAAAATTTGGATGGTGAATACAAAATGACCTTGTATAGTGTTTGGTGCACTACTCTGTAGGTGAATTCACAACAATTTTCAACGATAAAATCAAAACTAATTCGAAGCCGTGCAGTTTTGTTTACAGGATAATATTCACTTTAGTTTTGTTAAAATTGTTGAAAACTATGCCTAAGGAGCCTAAGATGCCAAGCTTGGACAATTTATTGGGAATTCTAAATCTAAAACCATAGTCTTATTATATTACCAGCGTAGCTAAAACAAAGATTTTTGGGTAAATATAACATAAATGACAACGGAAAGCTTTTGGTTTTATCGTCAGAATTAACGCGATTGGAAATTCAGGAAATCTTGAAAATACTCGTTTACGTTACCATTTCTATCGCAAAGTGTGAAATATTAAAACTTTTTATTTTTAATATCTTCACATACATACCTACCACAAATCACAAAAAAGTTGAAAATAAAAAAGTTTCAAAAAAACCCTCCTTTGAAAAAACAGCTCTAATAAACCCGTCTAAAAATTAAAAAGGTACATATTTTACCATCTAAGTTCATAAATTACAAGTTACTCAAGAAAAATCTAAATATATAACGTTAACAAAAACATCAATAAAACTATCAAAAGTTCAATGGTATTGTTGTAGGTATTTTGTGTGTAAGAGTTGCACATATTAATAAACGTTTAAAATAAGGTAACTGAAAATAATAAGGGTTAAAGTATGAAATTGCTTTTTTCTCGCACACAGAAGCTCTCATATTATCTCTTATGATGTTAGAGATGCTTCGATCACTTATTATTATTTCGAATTATGACCACGACGGCCCACTATCAGCAATAAAAATATTTCTGTTTTTTTCCTGATCGTAAAAAAAGTATCTTAAAAGTGACTCGTATTTTCGTTAGCAGATATGACCACTTAATTCTTAGAGCATTATAGTTGAATTGAATGCTCTAAGACTAAATTCGTTGTAACTTAGGCGATACTTTTATTTCACTTAACACATGTGGCATTAGTTAGCTAAGTGCTTAAACATTTGTGCATAAAAGTTATAAAACATTAGCGTTCATAATTGTTAAATTTTAGACAATTTTAGTATGGAAAATGCGATTCCTTTATAATTCTCTATACATAATGGCAATTTCATACTAAACCCCTAATACTTATTTACTTTCTGAATTAACCATGTCAAGATTTATAATCATCATTTATTTTAACGTCTGATCAGAAAACGATTATGTGTATAATTTTTACCTGCGAAAGGTGGCACAAAAACGTATGTAAAAGAAGGAACAACAAAAGAAACCGCTAAGCGGATGTTCTAAGTGCTTGTTAGTTTCTCTACTATTCGCTACAATTAGCTTCTATTTCCAGTTCTTTTACAAAACAAAACTTATTATGCACCGCCCCAATTAGCAACAAATGTATACACAATGTTATGCATCGTCTTGATGATGTAAACTAACTTGGTCAGCGCTGAGTTCCTCAACGAAATTACACTTTAGTAAGCAGTTCTTTTCATTCCTAACTTACACCATTATTGAACTTACACCGACGCGAGTATACATACATGTGAATTGTTCTGACATTTAAACTTTTGTTTGACTATTGTTTCCAAGCGTAACTTGAATAAAAAAGTAACAGAAATACGTACCCTATACCCAGTATTTGATTAAAAAAAGATGGAACCAAATGACTATAATAGGCAATATGCATAAGTCACCGATTTTGATAAATTTGAGCTTGATCGCTGCGGACACGTAAAAAATCATGATGGAACAGAAAATATAATAAAAAAATGTATTATTTTAGTTTTACTACACGATGAAATCAGGGGAAAATAACGATGTTTTCTTTAATTTTCGGATATAATGCACTTATCTGTCATATAGAATATCGGATACTATATAATAATTTGTAAGACACATTATGTACTTAAACGCAAAATTTAGGGAGATAAATGAAAATTCTTGGCTAACTCCATAATAAACGCATCTGAAACGTGATAGGTGACGTCACAAATCATGACCGTTTTGTATAGGTAGAGCGTTCAGCGGGTGCTGCTGCGTGCTAACTTCAAGTAACTATATCACGGGAAAAAAACGCAAGAGAAAAGATTTAATATTACAGTTGATTTTCTCACGCATTATTACTTTTGATTTTGATACAAGAAAAAATGCATTTTCCGTATTGTAAATATAAGTTCTTTTTTTTCGGGACAACTCACAACAATTATTTATTTAGTCCCAAATTAAGCAGAGCTTGTAAGTACAATGGGTACTAAATAACATATAAAATGTATAAATAAATAGGTATATAAACGACCTTGACCCGGGAACAAATTTTTGTACTAATCACACAAACATCTGTCCCAGCCAGGATTCGAACCCCGGACCCTTGCCGCAGAAGGTATCAAGTGGCCGTTCTAATTTATTCGACATAAAAGCAATAGGATAAAACAAACGCCGTTTTTAATGAAAGTTACTCATATAGGTATTTTTTTTTTAAAATAGACATGATCTTCAAAGGGACTAAAAGTATAAAATATTTTTTCCCGTAAAGTTATAACACTATATACATAAGTTTTAAAATGAAATACGTGGGGCGCATGTCGTAAGTTTTTATTATCAATTGTTTTTTGCATGCGATGCGCCCACGATGCGCCCACCGTTTTTTGTTTTAAAACTTCTGTATAAAGTTTCTGTTCAGGTTCAATCAACGGGAAAAAAAACTAATATTATAAATGCGAAAGTAATTCTGTCTGTCTGTCAGTCAGTCTTTCTGTCTAATACGCTTTCAGGCCGAAACTACTGAACCGATTTTGATGAAATTTGGTGCAGAGATAGAGTAGATCTCGAGATCTAAAAAGGACATAACTACCTTTTATTGCGAAATAAGGGTTGGAGGGGTTAAAATAGGGGAGGAGAGGGTGAAAGGAAAAGGCGCGCTTGGTGGCAACCCGCCTAATCACATAAAAATGGCTGATCTTAGAATACTGTTTATCCTGGTTAAAGTTTCCCTAAGGATTTTCTCCAATATCCATGCGAGCAAAGTCGTGAGCAGAAGCTAGTATTTAAACGTTTTAATGTCGTTTTCGACCTATTAAAACGTGGAAACAAAAAATACAAAGACTAAACTCAATAATATCAACGCAGTAATGGGAAAAGTTACAGATGTTTATGTGAACATTAGATTAAATCTTTTTTTCCCCATCTTAAAGCAACAAGTTAGGTAAGTCGCCGAAGTTAAATAAAATTTGCTGGACGAAGGGCTGTCTACTCTTGTAGCTTTAAAAACTTTTAACGACTTCTAACGGCACGTTTGTCCAATCAACCAAACATGTAACTACGAGTACGTTTGCACTTCTTTTTATTAAGTGTATAAAAAAGTCTAAATGAAGTCGTTCCGTGCCGAGAGGTTAAGAGAGGCGTTATTTTCGACGGAAATAAAAAGCTCTATTCTATTGCTAATAATTCCAGATTTTCTTTATTCACTACGCAAGAGTTTCGTAAACCAAATGTTCTTCGAGTTACTGAATGTTCATTTTTCTTACGTTTTTCGTAACATTTTCCTTGAAAGTGGTAATTCATGGTTACATTTCGCGCAATATAACTTGAACCAAACTATAGACAATAAAGCTTGCGTACTAAACATTTTTGTACCTAAAAATGCTACTGCGCTAGTCACGTGGTACTAAAAGTTTTGTCAAGTTATTTTGCGCAAGCTGTACCTTTTTATCAACCCAGAAAATTTTAGAGGTAACGTGATGGATATACAGTAGGTAAAGTCTGTCCATCCTTACTTGTCTTATATGGTAAACAATCTTCACCCAACTCTTTATTGAAATAATCATTTATAAAATAGAACAAATGGTTTTCCACACATAGATTACGAAATAAATTGTTAATAAATTAACAATAATTTCATAAAGTTCCTAACATATTTTTAAATAACGATTTAAGTATAAAAGACGTATGCCAACTGTCAAAAACTGTTTACTAAATAAGACAAGTTAGGATGAACAGACTTTACATAGATTGCTATTTAATAAAAAAAACATAGCAATGAATTTTTTTTTGTTAATCCTCAAATAAAACATATACTTTCTTTTGGTGGTCATAAGCTAAGTGCTTTAAAAGTAGGAAGGGAAAATTTGTATCAACTGCGTCCGTAAAGTCCGTTCGTTCAGATAGTGTCGCCCTTTTATCGCGCCGGCTTTGCACGTGCCGCTTCTTGTCAAAGGATGCCGCCGCATAAAAAAAAAGGATACCGCGTGCGGCGTAAACCCGCAAGTCAATTTGGATTTTGGCAGTTTACATAGAAGTGCCGTAATGAGAGGTTGTGTTTGTAACCGGTATTCTTGTCTCTGAACACAAGTGCTTGCGGGTGTACCGACACTATCTAAGCGAATGGGCTTTACATGCCATACGTTGCCATTTTGTAGTCATTCATCGTCTTATCACGAAGTGTCTGTGAAAGTGGTGTTCACAGAATATTTTGTGAGAATGTTTCCGAATCTGGTGAGATAATTTTATTCTTTTTATTTTAACCGATTTAATATTAAGACGGGAATTAATCCTGAAATTTTCCTGCGTGATAGAAAAGTAACCTTGTATAAAAAATACGACCTCCCTTGAAAGTTTGAAACCACCCGTTGGCCCGAAAATTCGGCCGAAACCGAAACCGAAAGTTATTTTCAAACATTAAGATGACGTTGTTTTTGTACACATAGGTACATGGGTAATTTTGAAGAACTTGGTTCTCCGCTAGGGATTGATCGAGCTGCGTGCGATCTGATGATGGCTATCCAGGGACTGAATGGAAGAGATTTAGAAAGCTATACACACCCAACTGCAGATCAGTTGGGTGTGTATAGCTTTCTAAATCTCTTCATTCTAAGAGCTGTTTGGTTAAGTTTAAAGCAGCGATCTGGATCTCTTTTATTCATTCCCTGGATAGCAATCATTAGATCACAGCTCGGTCTATCCCTGGCGGGCGGAGAACCAAAGCTTCAAAATTACCTCGATTGTATGAAATTCGACGGTGTTTCTAATTTACTGTCCACGAATTAAATTAAATAGAAAAACAATAATAGTACACTCGCGAGCAAAAGTATGGAATCATAGGCCTATTTTCATACAAACGAGATAACTTTGAAGCCTTGGTTCTCCGCTAAGGATTGACTTAGCTGTGATTTGATGATGGCTATCTAGGGAGTGAATGGAGGAGATTTAGATAGCGATACACACCCAACTGATCTGATCAACATTCTGAGAGATATAAGGATCAGAGTTCTCAGTTTTAGCATTTTCATACATTTTTTGCTAATTTCGCGGTTTTTTTAAACATATATCCTAATATCTCACAGAATGCTGATCACATCAGTTGGGTTTGTATAGCGATTTGAATCTCCTCCATTCAGGCCCTGGATGGCCATCATCAGATCACAGCTAGGTCAATCCTTAGCGGAGAACCAAGGCTTCAAAGTTACCTCATTTGTATGCAAATAGGCCTATGATTCCATATGTTTGCTCGCGAGTGTAGTTCTTTCTTTATGTTTCATTAACAATTTTAACAAAAAAAATATCATTCGTTATAATCAAATAATCAATATGTTAAACTTACTTTTGTAAATAAACTTTTTTTAATAATCAATATTATTTATTGATTAACAATAGTCGTATGATTAGTTATTTGTTGTGTTTCACCGTACTACCCGTCCGAATTGGCAGCTTTTGATGCTCTCGCGCACTAAATGAAAAGTTTCGAAATGACTTTCTGTTATAGTCAGTTAATATGCACGAGTCATAAATACTTTGATTTTATTTTACAGTTAAAATCAATCAAGTAACTGAAGTACACACAACGTAGTAATTATGTCCTCTATGGTACACACGTTAAACCACGTAAGACATAACACGATCGCGCCGACTCACAAACGGCTGGCGAACTTTGAAGTTAGCGCTATCGCACACGGGCAACTTTTGTCTCCGCAACTTTTTTGTCTCTCACGTGATTTGTATGAAAAGTTGCAGACGACCGTGTCGCTTCGTGTGCGCGCTTCCATATAAACCCGTGGACTTGATGTGAGAGACAAAACAGTTGCTGGGAGACTAAGTTGCCTGTGTGCGATAGCGCTTAGCCGATTGACGCGCGATCGCACACGGGCAACTTTTGTCTCCGCAACTTTTTTGTCTCTCACGTGATTTGTATGAAAAGTTGCAGACGACCGTGTCGCTTCGTGTGCGCGCTTCCATATAAACCCGTGGACTTGATGTGAGAGACAAAACAGTTGCTGGGAGACTAAGTTGCCTGTGTGCGATAGCGCTTAGCCGATTGACGCGCGATCGCACACGGGCAACTTTTGTCTCCGCAACTTTTTTGTCTCTCACGTGATTTGTATGAAAACTTGCAGACGACCGTGTCGCTTCGTGTGCGCGCTTCCATATAAACCCGTGGACTTGATGTGAGAGACAAAACAGTTGCTGGGAGACTAAGTTGCCTGTGTGCGATAGCGCTTAGCCGATTGACGCGCGATCGCACACGGGCAACTTTTGTCTCCGCAACTTTTTTGTCTCTCACGTGATTTGTATGAAAACTTGCAGACGACCGTGTCGCTTCGTGTGCGCGCTTCCATATAAACCCGTGGACTTGATGTGAGAGACAAAACAGTTGCTGGGAGACTAAGTTGCCTGTGTGCGATAGCGCTTAGCCGATTGACGCGCGATCGCACACGGGCAACTTTTGTCTCCGCAACTTTTTTGTCTCTCACGTGATTTGTATGAAAACTTGCAGACGACCGTGTCGCTTCGTGTGCGCGCTTCCATATAAACCCGTGGACTTGATGTGAGAGACAAAACAGTTGCTGGGAGACTAAGTTGCCTGTGTGCGATAGCGCTTAGCCGATTGACGCGCGACAATTCACGAATAACTAGTTCAGTAAAATTACGGGAGCTAGTATGACAAAATTGAAATTATTTGCAATAGCGGTCTTTCTTTTTTTGATCGTTAGATTAAATGGCTAGCTGTCATTTTGTAAACGAATCCAACAAATTTTTACTAATTATTTTTTTACTTTACTGACCAAAATATTAATTTATTTGGTTGCTTTAAATTGCTAATTACATACTTTCTTTACTTTTTGCTTGTTATGCATCTATAATTTGATTGTGAATGTAAATCCAACAAAAAAAGTAACAACTACGTTTTTTTTTTGTATTCCTAATATAGTTGGATTCGTACATATAGTGTTTTATAATCATATCAAAGTGAGATATGCAAAAATACAGCTTTTTAGCATTTAATGTTTTGCGAATCCGTAATTTTGATTCGCAAAACATTAAATGAACTATACCGAGTTTCGGCTGAGCCGAAAAGCCGAAACCGAAACTGTGGCCGGAACTGGTTTTTTGGCCGAAACTGGCCGAAACTGAAACTTCGGTCGGTCACTAGTTTTTTCCCGTCAGTTTTATAGTGTCTTTTTTTGAACAGTGATCAATTTTGTGGTCAGGGCTTAGACCATCAAACTGAACAACTTTGTCTGCTCTATCGGACCAACTTAATCAGAGCAATAAAATCAGCTGTTCTGTAACTACATTTTGGTCGAGTAGATATTGATGTTTTTTATGGAACAGCTGAATATTTTTTCGATCTGTTAAGTTGGTCCCATAGACAAAGTTGTTCAATTTGATAGACTAAGTCATACCACAAAATTAGATCACATTTCAAAAAGACATACTGTATTAGTATAACAAACAGTAGAACAACGGTGAAAAGTCCAACCGCACAGGATCTACAACATTGACGATAAAACTCTTAACATAACGACTAATCAATTTTATTATTTCTACTGATCTGTACTCGTTACAAGGGTAACGCATCACAAAATGTCCAATCTCTTTGCTTTTGCACTCTGAACATACAAATGGAACTTAATTGAAACATACACTCCACGAATCACTTTGACTGGAATATAAAGCGGAACATTGCAGATATGCCATAAGTTACTAAATGCACCGTGGTCGCTTTTGTAGCGGAAATTAACTTGCAAAGGGGGGAAGGGGGAGAGGCACTGTACGAGTATAATGTATTCCATTTTCAGAACTTGGTTTGGTAGCAGAAACCCGTCCTTATTACGTAATACAATAATAACCTCAATACTTTACATTTAGCTGGGCAATTTCTGCTTTTGAGGTAAATTGTTATTGGTGGAGATTTTTAATTTTAAGAGCCGCTATTATTCCGAAATTATTAGTCAAGAATGTAAAAAAGTATCATGTAAAAGAGGAATTTCAAGATTTTGAAACCAAATTATGATGATACAAACGTTACGAATTAACGCTAAAATGTTGTAGCGACCGAGAAAAAATATAGAAACGTGTGTTTCTTGAAAACCTAAAACGGTTATTTTTCTATTTATCAAAAAACCTGTTTCTTCAAAAGTGTAAAATGTAACGTTTTCGCTTCACGTATCAACTTGCCCTGTGATAACTGGCCTCAATTATAGCATCAAGGCGTGCCAAGAGTCGTGCTGGCGACTGCAAATAAACCACGTGCACCTTTTCATCACCATTATCACTTTGTTTGAATCCACTGATGGACATAGGCATGATCTAAGAAAAGAAAGTCTGGCATTTCGGATGACACTGACTTCACAGGTCTACGTCATCCGATGTTCCAGTTCCACTGTTTAGTTGCCACTTTATGGTAACAAACAAAGAATAAAGAAATTTTTCCGTCATCACTCATTACAATATTATTATAATGCATTTCAATTGTGATTTTTTTCTCATAACAAACGAGATAGTTCAAGTTAAAAAGATGAATAAACGTAATTTTCACTAAAATACTCATAGTCTATAGAACTGTTACAGGTATTATATGGGAGTAATAGAGTTTGATTTCATATGAGTAGTAACACAGAAACAGGCAAGAGTACACTTTAAGTACAAAAAAAAAGTTTAAGTGATCATTTGAAAACCTGTTTCTCAAAAGTGTATGACATACATAATGTATGTTGTATCATCGTTTTCGCTTCACGTGTCCACTTGCCTTGTGAAGAACCACCCTTTATGGCATCAAAACGTGCCAAGCGCCGGGGATTGCCGATAAAGCACGCGCCACGCGCTTATAGGGAAGAAAGAAGACACAATAGCTACAACACCCATCTATTACTCATAGCTGACTAAAGTTATATATTAGTAGTGTCACTACCAATTTTGGTTTGAATGTACCTAAATAGATGAAAAACATATTTATGAAGCCAAAGTAAATCACATTACGAAAGGGTGATTCTTCAGAAACGTAGATCTATGAGTTTTTTTTAATTTTTTGCTGGTTTTGCTTAAATGCTGTCTTTACCAAGCAATAATGTTTTTAAGAAAAAACATATATTGCATTTTTATGCGATGGAATAGAAGATATTGTCTTCTTACAGTTTTGGTTAAAACACCATTTCCGATCAAACTACATTAACTTATTACGGTCCCTCAAAAATGCAAAATTGTCAAGTAAAAAAACCTTTTTACGAGTATGACAGATTTATGAATAAATTTATACAAAAGGATTTATTTCTATAAAAAGCACAGGTAGAATACGACACACCTATACATTATTTAGAAGATACTACGTCGAAAGCTATTAAAATCACAATTTACCAAACCATCTCTTGTCTGGTTAAAAAGCTAATTTAGATTCAAATTTTTCCCAGTTTCATCAATGACATCGATATCTGAAAGCAACGAAGTCAACCATTTAATTACTATGCAATATTAATACTCCAATAACTCATTTTACTCTACTGCTTTACCATAATGTTTAAGATAAAACCTAGCAACATTTTATCAGATAATACCATGATAATACTGATCAAATCGTACTGAAACAGACAGATTTTTTTAATAAAGGGAAAACACGAAGGTAGAAGATTTAAAGCTACCACTATTTTTATTTTTAACCAACTTCAAAAAAAGGAGGAGGTTCTCAATTCGATTGTATGTTTTTTTTATCGTTGTTCGCGCATATCTTCGTTATTTATGAACCGATTTTGATGATTCTTCCTTTGTTTGATTAAATTTTCTTGCAAAATGGTCCCATCTGATTGTTTTCAAATCGGTTCAGTAGTTTTCAAGTAATCCTGAAAATACTATGATTTTGCATTAATTACCTTGGCGACTTTGTTATTTATGAACCGATTAGCAGATTTTTTGTTGGAAAACCTTAAGTGTAGTTCTTTTAATTTCATTGACATTAAACCTTGGACCTCGAAGATATCCAAGGGAACTCCTCAAACTCAAATAGGATATGTAATTGTGATTGAGATATTTGTAGGCTTATGAAAATCCAAAACAAACCGAGCTATGGTCTGTATGCTACGTTCTGGACTATACTTGGACTAAGAAGGCACAACGGAACTCCTTTGGAAAATGAGTAATAAGCATTTTGAAAACATATAAAGTTAAAGAATATTACACGCTTACATACCACAAAAAAGTTGAAAATAAAAAAGCTTTTAAAAAAAAACCGCCTTCAAAAACCTAAAAATAAAAGCAAAAACAGATTCAAAATTAAAAAGCACTAAAAAGCACTAAATAATATTCAAATCACCAATACACCAATTTTAATAAAAACCGTCTAATGAAGTCGGGTGGGGCTTTTAGAATTAAAAAAAAGTTGTCCTCCAGCCCCACCCGACTTCAAAAGACGGTTATTAACATTATTTAAGTATACTGTATCGGGATTTTCACCATGTACCTTTTTATTTTTGAGACTCCGATATTTCGGCGCAGTTGCATGCGCCATGATCACGGAAGAACTGTCGGTTGTCACGTGCGGGTAGATGTTATTGGCAGACGAATCGGTCTACCCTCCGTCTAGTTCTTTTATTACGGTCGGTACCGGTACCATTGTCTGCAAACTCACTATTCACTCGAATCTGTTCTCGACACACGACACTCACTGTATCTTTACGCTGAACGGCACTTTTTTTATTTTTGTTGTTTTGACACAGCCGGACTACTGGATTCCAGACACTCGACAATTTAAACCCATCATCACGATTGAAATTTTTGTATTTGGTAATTTCAATCGCTTCCCTGACCATTCTTGGTATGTAGTGGCGTTCTGTGGAGATGATCTGAGGGTTATGTAACTCGATCCAGTGATTTGTGTCCGAATGAATTAAATGTTCAGCGATGGCCGATTTTTGCGTATCGTTGTTTTTGACCGCTTTTATGTGTTCCTTTATACGGCATGCTATTGTGCGTTTAGTTTGGCCGATATATGAACTACCACAACTGCAGTCGATCTTATAAACACCAGGTTTCTCCAAAGGAAAACTGTCTTTCGGGGACCGTAGACATTGCGACACCTTTTTTACGGTCGGATCTACGGTCCCCGAAAGACAGTTTTCCTTTGGAGAAACCTGGTGTTTATAAGATCGACTGCAGTTGTGGTAGTTCATATATCGGCCAAACTAAACGCACAATAGCATGCCGTATAAAGGAACACATAAAAGCGGTCAAAAACAACGATACGCAAAAATCGGCCATCGCTGAACATTTAATTCATTCGGACACAAATCACTGGATCGAGTTACATAACCCTCAGATCATCTCCACAGAACGCCACTACATACCAAGAATGGTCAGGGAAGCGATTGAAATTACCAAATACAAAAATTTTAATCGTGATGATGGGTTTAAATTGTCGAGTGTCTGGAATGCAGTAGTCCGGCTGTGTCAAAACAACAAAAATAAAAAAAGTGCCGTTCAGCGTAAAGATACAGTGAGTGTCGTGTGTCGAGAACAGATTCGAGTGAATAGTGAGTTTGCAGACAATGGTACCGGTACCGACCGTAATAAAAGAACTAGACGGAGGGTAGACCGATTCGTCTGCCAATAACATCTACCCGCACGTGACAACCGACAGTTCTTCCGTGATCATGGCGCATGCAACTGCGCCGAAATATCGGAGTCTCAAAAATAAAAAGGTACATGGTGAAAATCCCGATACAGTATACTTAAATAATTCAAAAGACGGTTTTTATTAAAATTGATGTGCGTATTGGTGATTTGAATATTATTTATTGCTTTTTAGTGCTTTTTAATTTTGAATCTGTTTTTGCTTTTATTTTTAGGTTTTTTTATTAATTAACATAATATTACTCACAATTAATGTTATATTAAACCAAATTAATATATGATGTATATTTGCGATAAAATCCCCAACATGATGGCGAAAACTGAATACCTAATTTAAGTTAAAAATGTAGACCACAGCCACTTTTTAATGTAGGCACAGTGCATGGGTCATCATAACCCACCACGCGGGCCCAATGTGGGTTGGTAGATGTCAATGACTGCAAAATATGCAGCCGGTACCAACGGCTTAACCTGTCTTCCAAAGCAAAAGCATGAAGGAGCCCGATATAATAAATTTTTGGTCAACCATCCCATGACCGACCCTTGCAAATGTTACTTAACCTCAGAAATCGTGGTAAACCACTGCGCCATCGAGCTCTTCAAAATGTAGGATTCTTTGTAATAATTAAATAACTTAAAAACAAGGAAATTTTGGGAATGATCCAGCAATGTGCACTGGGCCCGCGTGGTCGTTCATATTATGGTTCATCCTCCTTTTCTATCCATAACTAAGGCATTTTGATATTCCTGCTACATGAACATCAAAGTGGCTAAATATAAAATTGAGATCAATACTTATCTGAACTATTCGTATAGCATAAAAATTTCACCAATAGGACAATAGCAAAGAATATTTTAAGGTCGCCGTTAAAGTTAAATAAGATGTTATACCTATGCCAAGGGACGCTCCCTTGATACAAAACTTAGATAGGACTTAAATAGCGTAACACAAGCAACGGCCCTTATCAACTAAAGGCCCTAAAGGGGAAAGGTATGTATGATAGCCTTATACCGAAATCGACAAAATTAAGTAAAATTAAATCGAACCAAAAGTTCAACATAAATACGGTTTATTTGAATGTAAAACAGAATTTTCGAGAAGGCAATCGTTTGGAATTAGCCTAATTAAGAAATTAACGGACAACTTAAGTTTTTGTGTTATTAGGTAGCTGGAATTAACAAACTACTTACTATTAATGTTGGTAATTTTGTAAGAAACCTTTCCATTTAATTAGTTAATTTTATTTCATTTGATTATATTGAAATTCTTCTTGCTCTTCTATATAGGATTACTAGCTTTTGCCCGCGACTTCGTTCGCGTGGATATTCGATAAAATCCTTATGGAACCATTAAACAGGATAAGTAGTATTCTATGTTTTAATTTCAACAAAATCCGATCAGCCGTTTTTACGTGATTAGGCGGGTCTCCACCGAACGCGCTGATGGCTGCCTCGCGAGGCAGGACGTTTGCCGCGTGTGGCGGGCCTCGCGCGCTGCTCGCTAATCACGTAAAAACTACTGATCGGATTTTAAAGATTTTCTCTAATATCCAGACGGACGAAGTCGCGGTTGATAGATCAAATAGTCAGTCAGTTTACGATTTTATATATTAAGATTAGATAAACACCTTCTTTATTATAAGAATGAGGGCTTTTAAAAATGACAACAACTCTTGGCTCGATAGATGGCTTTGATAAAAATTGAAGAGAGCGCTTACTTGCCTCTTTGGTACAGACCGTTTACTTTTAAAAGCCAATTTTGACAATTCTCTTTTCATCAACTCCATCTAGTGAGGCTAATAGTTACTATTTTTATTTTACAAATGTCACTTTGAAAAGCCCTCATTGAATTCTGACGTTTCACGTTTTTCGAACTAACCTAACCTTGTCAAAGCCGACACTAGCAATCTAAAACATAGAATTTTGTTAATCCACCAAATTACGTCGTCTTTCATTACCTATTTATATTCTAAATTTTTAATTTCTATTTTTAATATTCTTGCAAAATCTCCGTAAATAATAAATATTCCAAAACTAAAATGTCGCAGTGACGTGATTACAATGTTGTACCTCCACGTGACTTGCCGTAATTTTGTGACACGTTGAGATCTTAAAGTACTGAATAGTCTGTTTGAATTTCTCGCTCGCTAATCGAATTTATCATTGCTTTTTAATTTTCTGCACCCAAATATTACTAGAATCACGAAATTTTTTGAAATTTATTGTTTAATGTATTTCATACCTAATGTTTAAAAAAAATGATAATAGATTTTACAGAATTAATATCGATACGAAGTAAAATCGTAAATTTATGATATCGATCATTATGCGTTTAGGTAAGTACGTCACTAGACTCTGGATTTTGACATGTGTCAGAATTCTATTTCTTTAATAGCACAGAATAGATTTTATAGATAGACTTTAAACCCGTTATTAATGATTGATAGGCATTTACCACTGACGTGAAAAATATTTTTTTCTTATTAACTGGACTGGCTGTCTGTATGATTTGACAGCAAAATTCTTGTGCCTATTTGAAAAGCCACTAGCGTGAATCTAAAGAACTAATTTTGACGTGTACAATGAAAATGGTTGCCTTGATGGTCTCCCCAGACTTTAGTACCATGTCCCTCACGCTATGCTCACGCTACGTCCTACAGCGCCAAAATGGCGGAAATCAAATAGGCCCAAGAGCAGTTTGACAGCAGCCAGTCCAGTGTAATAATATAGAGGTCAATGGCATTTACACACCTAACTAAATTCCCGACGAAACGTTTTGACCGAGTTGCATCGGTCTTGGTCACGAGATGACTCCCCTTAATTGATATTACCGTCACAATATTATCACAATCCATCTTTTACAAACACATTTTTTATAACTATTAATTACTATCGGATCAAATCAACAACTCAAAACGGAATGCGCTACCTGCGCATGCGATCTTGGGTCGGTACCATCAAACCTCTTTTACTGAATAGGCATTTCATAGGGATACCACGTTTCTCGCCAGAGTGTTGCAGAGTGGAAGTGGCTTTATAAAGAAATATTTAAAAAAATACTCATAGCAACAACAATACAAAATAGTAGTAATAAACTCGAATAATAATAAAATGACAGCATGAAAAAAAGGATCTTGCTAAATATTGGCAATCTTATTCTTACGAGCTTTCGAATAGCCTTATATATTCTGTGGTCCAAATAAGCCATATAAGAATATAATATAATTTTTGAGAATTTACACTTCTGAGATTACAGAAAAGACGGAGTTCTTCATATTATGTATATTCAATATAGGTATGTTTCTGTGTCAAAATATTTACTATTTAGATTGTGTAAAAACAATATTTTAATAAAATACGAGTGTGATACGAAGTGAAATGGAAATTTATTTATTTAACAAATATTAAGTCTTTTGCCCAACAGCAAAACAAGTTACATTGTTAAGTAAACATGGCAGTAACCCGACAGTTTTTAATTAATTTTAATGAATGTTAAATTCGCATTTCGCAGTATTGTTAACTATGTTTGTTGAAGGCCTACAACCTAATATGTGAGAAATTCTCGTGAGTTAAACAACTATTTACATATAGAAGTTTCTACGGGAAACTTCAAACGTTTGAAGTTGGTGGTTGGCTTTAATATGAGGGATACCGAAAAATGCATTTAATATTTTTCTAATAAAAATAAATATAAGGTACTACCGGCATTGGACAATTTTTTCGATCCCTCGCGAACAATGGGTACTTTTTTCTAGATTGTAGGAACCTACCCTTACTATGTCCTTTTCTGTACCCTTGACAACATTCTATGCAAAATTTCATGAAAATATACTAAGTAGAAAGAATTTAAAATGTATTTAAATTTAAAATCCCAATTTTGTATACTTTAAGTCATAACATAATTGAGTATCCTTCTAAAACGGGCAACTCGCATCAATTATTTAGTCCCGATCCAAGCAAAGCTAGTACCTACTGTGAATACTAAATAACGTATTATACAAGTAGGTAATATCACGGTAATGATAACATTACCGTGGTAATATACAACATGACTCGGATGCAAGTTCTATATGGTCATCTCTATTACGTTTCCTTTTGTTCTTATAAGTTCTACTCTTAGAGCAGTGCGGGCTTCCGTACCGGATGAAACCGCGTTGCTCTACGATTCTACTCATTAATATACGGTAGTAATATGTTGCGCTGGGCCCAATCGCGCTAATTTTCAACGATAAAATCAAAACTAAAACGTTACCTTACGTTTGCAGAAAATTACGAGCTTTAGTTTAGTTAAAATTATTGAAAGCTGTGCCTAGGGAGCCTCTATTGGACAATTTAAATGACAATCCTAAAGGCCAAGCCACACAGCGGGCGTAGCGTGACGGGACGGGACGGCGACGCGACGCTGAGCAGTTGTAATGTACTAGATACTATGGACGACGTCACACTGGCCAGCGTGGTGCGACGTGTCGCGTCCCGTCGCGCCGAGCGTGAATACAGATCGGAAGCGCAGTGGGGCGGAATGTAGGCGAGATCACGCTCGCAGTGTGAACTCTACCGTCGCGCCGGCCGTCCCGTCACGCCGCGCCCCGTCGCGCCCCATCGTGCCACGCCCGCTGTGTGGCTTGAGCTTTAAGCTAAGCCTATTTTTTCTGGTAAATATAACCTTGAGGATTATCAAGCAAACGGTCTCCATACAAACGGCGATAACGTTTCCCACACAGCAAAGAATTTTGGTATGCTTTTAAAATGTCTAATAACTAGGGCTGTACGTTTTGATTTTTTCTCAATCACGCACTGATGCAACTGCAACGGCTGAACAGATTTTGATGCAATTTGACACACAGATAGTTTATAGCCTGGATAAAAACATAAGATACTTTTTATCCCGGTCAAAGGTTCCCTAAGGATTTTCCAAATGTCCACTGATATTATAAATGTGAAAAGGTTTGTGGGTTTTGATGTTTGTTCCTCAATCACGCAAAAACCAAATGTTCACGCGGATGAAGTCGCGGGCGGAATCCTATCAATAATTAATAATACCTATTATCTTAAAGTAAGACGCGAAGCCGCGATGCTCTAGCCCTATTATAATATCAATCCTTACTAATATTATAAATGCGAAAGTCCGTTTGTTTGTTTGTTTGTTACGCCTTCACGTCTTAACTACTGAACTGATCATCATGAAATTTTGCATACACATTGTCAGGGGTACAGAAAAGGACATAGGGTACATTTCATCCCGAAAAAATGTACTTATTGTTCCCGAGGGATAGCAAAAAAATCTTTACACGCATACGAAGTCACGGGCGGCCGCTAGTCCTATTTTCACTAATATTATAAATGTGAAAGTTTGTGGGTTTGGATGTTTGGATGTTTGTTCCTCAATCACGCAAAAACTACTGAACGGATTTGGTTGAAATTTTGCACAGAGATAGTAGATAGCCTAGATTAAAACATAGGATACTTTTTATCTCGATATTCCCACGGGAACGGGGACCAAGCGGGTGAAACCGCAGGCGGCCGCTAGTATATAATATTATAAATGTGAAGTTTATGGGTTTGGATGTTTGGATGTTTGTTCCTCAATCACGCAAAAACTACTGAACGGATTTGGTTGAAATTTTGCACAGAGATAGTAGATAGCCTAGATTAAAACATAGGATACTTTTTATCCCGATACCACGGGAACGGGAACCAAGCGGGTGAAACCGCAGGCGGCCGCTAGTATATAATATTATAAATGTGAAAGTTTATGGGTTTGGATGTTTGGATGTTTGTTCCTCAATCACGCAAAAACTACTAACCGGATTTGGTTGAAATTTGGCACACAGATAGTAGATAGCCTAGATTAAAACATACAATACTTTTTATCCCGATTTTCCCACGGGAACGGGAACCACGCGGGTGAAACCGCGGGCTGCCGCTAGTATATTATAAATGTGAAAGTTTGTGAGAATGTTAGGATGTTTGTTCCTCAATCACGCAAAAACGGCTGAACAGATTTGGATGAAATTTGACACACAGATAGTTTATAGCCTGGATTAAAACATACTAATTAAACATACTAATTAAAAATTAAAAAGGGATATCGGAACACGTTACTAAATGTGTTTGCAGTTAAAAATAAATATCGGAAAATATTTTAATTACCTAATCGGCTAACTTAAATAAGTTTCCGTCAAAAACTGCGGCTTCCGACAGGAATCCGTTCCAGACGGAAGCCGCAGTTTTTGCCGGAATATTTGACGGCTGCTTCCGAGCAGCGTTTACTCTCAGTCTTGTCGTGTGCACGTCAAACTTGCACACGGCGAAAGCAAGAAGCCAATGTCGTGATAGAAACGGGCAAGGCGTTTATTTATTTATTTTTATATCTTTATTGTACAACAATACACAAAGTATGGTACAACACCGGACTTAATGCTAAAAGCATTTTCTACTAGTCTACCAATACTGAGAAAGACTTTCATGAATGCGGTACAAAAAACATAATTCAACGAAGATTTAACAAATAATACAATGTAAGTACTAATACTTAACCAGAGGCATTAAGAGAACCGTTAAAAATAATGATTTTCCACATAAAATTTAATGTAGGACTAATGAGTAATTCAAGTCACACTAGGTCTATAATATTAAACTAAATTAAAAAGGGAATTAATTAATTGGGTCACTGGAAATAACTAAAGGCGACTGATATTAATGGGATACTTAAATATACTAAACCGGACAGCAATTTATTTTTAAAAAATGACTAAACGGGCGACAAACAGTGGATTACAAAAATACTTAAAACTACATGTGGGTGACAAATAATCTAAATGGAGGACTAAAATACTGAGTGGGCAACTATTATACCTACCCGACATTGTATTCTAACACGTTCTTATTAGGTTGCTTTCCTGTTTGTTTGTTTTTGTCATCTCGATTAGGATAATAATCACCTTTTTTATAAATAAAATATATGCCAAATTTTAAATGTTTTGTGTGCCCTAAAGGTTGTCGCCCAAATAGTAATATGGTCGCCCGTTCCGAATAACTAGTTACTCAATTTGTATTTTAAAGTCACCCATTTTCAATATCTGTAGTTGCCTTCGCTCCGTCGCCCACTTAGTATTTCAATACGCTGTATTCTCAGTATTTTTGATACCCAAAATAGGAATTTATTAGTACCCGATAAATACTACACAATTAAAAAGCCATAGTCAAGCCAAAAACTTATTGCGCGTAGTCGAAAAACGTATTTTATTCACGTGTGATAATGTATGTACCTATCTGAGAAAGTGTTTTATTTTAAATAATAAAATTAAATGATGATGATCACAGTAATTAATCTGTAGAGCTACCTGCTACCTGGTACACGACACAATAATAACATTACTGCCGCGATCTATAATGACTGCGTTGCTGGCAGCGATGATGATGGTCGAGAGCGGAGCTTAGCGCAGGTCCAGGCCATCACAGCGCGGTCAGCATTGCAGCCCTTGATGGACAAACTTCAAACTTTAATCGTGGCATAACGCGGCCAGCAGTGCAGTCATTGCGGGCGAAAGGCTTGTATAGTGCTTTACTCAAACAATGCGAGTACTATCTACGATACATATAGTACGAGTATGTAGACTAATTTAAAAAAAATACAAAAATGCAAATATTTCAGCTCAGAAACGGTGCATCAGAACCAAAAAATAAGGTTTATTTTTTACCCACTATTATGATGATATGACGCTTATTACTTTGATGTATTATGTTGAATTGACAAGCTTACGGCGCGTAATTGTATAGTTTACTGCTTATTTTAAAGCTTTAATAGTAGCGTAGCGTTCAAACGTACAGAATGTTGGCCATGAATGAACGAACAGTGCAAGTTTTTTAACCAACTTCAAAAAAAGGAGGGGTTCTCTGTTCGTCGGTATGTTTTTTTATGTATGTTACTCGTTTACTTGAAGGCGGCTGGACCGATTAAAATTCTTTTTTGGTTTGAAAGTATTTAAATACTTCCAAGTTGGTCCCATTGTCATGAGGTCAGTATCTGATGATGGGATCTTAGAGAAATCAAGGTAACTCTTCAAATATTATAGGTACACCTATAGCGATTTTGGTATTTTCTTAAAAGTAACTCATTTGCTTTCGGAAAGTAACATTTTGGTGAAGTGGAACTGATGATGAAGAACATAGATGATCATCGTAATTATTCAATACTAAGTAGCTCACTTGTGCGATATTATTACTTTTACATGGTTGCTGGGCTATTTATGCTCATTAAAATGCATATGCTGAAGTGGAGCTGATAGTGAAGTACTAAAAGAACTCCTCAACAATTAACGCCCCTACATCGGGAAAAGCAGTATTTTTTGTAAAAGGTGATGAGCTATTGACATATTAAGGCTGTTTTAACTTAAGATAATATCATCACTAAATATTCCTACCACAAAAAAATTAAAATAAAAAGTTAAAAAAAACAACCTCCTTCAAAAAACCTTAAATATAACCTCACAAAAATAGCTTAAGGCCGTTGTACTAGCAAAACGTGGTTTTTAGTAGGTTTTCATTCTCTATCTCCTCTTTATTTAATGAATATTAAAACAAAGTAAATATACCATAAGAATCTTCAACATTTTGCCTATCGATTCCACGATTAACATTTGTTATAAATATTTTACATAATGCCAAAAATATCATAAATAAAATCGACTAACACTTTTGTTTCTGTGCATCTCCTCCGTAACTACGAGTCCTATGGAAATCTCGTTACCACCAATCGATAGAGGAGAAAAAATGCTACAAATTCCACGAAAGACATTTTCGAAAAGACCATTTATGGGATTTTCGCGACAATTTTTCAAAAATTCAGATACATTTTTGACAGAGGGTGCCTTCGAGGGGAGCGGGCGGCAGACCGCCACCGGCGCTCGGACGGGGAACACGTATCGCTCATGCTCCCACTGACAGCTACACAGTTCTCTATGTCTCGTTCATTTGTTTTAGCCTCGCTTTAGCACTGTCAGAATGTTACAATTATGTTTTGAAAATTCATTTCGAACTGAAGGACTATTACAAAAAAGCATCGTGATAAGCGTACGATATTCGTCCAACACCGTGGCACTATTACCTCAGTAATAAGGTTCAATATCAAGTAAATTGAACGACGAATTGCGTCCGACTATCGGTTTCTTTTTTGTTTTGTAATAGGCCCTCTGATGCATTATTTTGCCATAGATATAAAAATTACGCGTAAGGACGGTTAGTATAAAATACCTACCTATAAATTTTGAATACTATATATTATTATGAGTCTTCAAATCAAACATTTGTAGGTAATAAATCACACGACTGTGAGTTAATTTATTCCACTATAACTTTTTAAATGCCTGAACTGAACAGATTTGGATGCACGCAGGTAGGGTATAGGTAAGAATATTTATACCATCCTGCCCCCCCTAGCATGACCAGTGACCACTGAAACGCCATAATAATATCGATTTATTACTTTTAAGGACAAGGGTTTTGACAGTCAAGTGTCGATAAAACGCATCACGCGATCTATAGGCTGTCCCAATACTTTGCCTTATCCAGGAATCGAACCCACCAAATATATTTTTACGATACCAACCGATAGGGTTTCTCATCAGAGACCCCCTAGTCAAAGTAATATTTGCAAATCGTTATCGCTCCGCTTTTGAAACTGTATGGGATTGACATAGGGTACGTTCAGATGACAAGCGCTGAACGCGCGTTAATTTTTTTCAGATTCGATAATTCGGTATTAACAGCTTCCGTTTCCATTTCGTAAACAATCGAATTTTAAAATCATATGTTAAGTAAGTAAGTAATGGAATTTAAGAATCAAACGAAAAATGTATGGATTATAGTCTTAATTCATACATTTTTCGGAGCGAAGTGATAGCGAAAATTTTAATGTGACATTTGGCTACAGGCTCTGGATTATTAGCACGTTTTTAGGGTTCCGTAGCCTAAAGGCAAAAAACGGAACCCTTATAGATTCGCCATGTCTGTCTGTCTGTCCGTCCGTCCGTATGTCACAGCCACTTTATTCCGAAACTATTAGGATTACACAGTTAAAACTTGGTAGGTACATGTATTCGGTGAACCGCATTACGATGTTTACACAAAAATAAAAGATAAAGGGATTTATATTTTTAAGATTTTTATCTTAAATATATAAATCCCTTCATTTTATTAAGATTATTATCCCCATACATGGAACTGAAACTGAAAAAAATTTTTTCATCATATCTATGCGTACGGGGTGTCTACTGTCTATAGATAGGTCTTTAAAAATGACATTGAGGTTTCTAAGACTATTTTTCTCAAAGTCAACCGTTTAAAAGATGTACCTACACTGCCAAAGTGGTAAAATGTGTGTTTACCCCTCTAACTTTTAAAATAAGAGAGTGAAAAATCTTAAAAAATGTATGCTGTAGATCTTAATAAACACTTTCAACTAAAATTGGTTTGAATGAGATATAACATATTTTCCAAAACCGCAAATATAACTTTGTCATTTATACAAACTTTATGAAAAACAAAGTTATTTATGCAGATGAAAAATGACGGTATTAAATGAGGCATGGAATATGGTAACTACGGAACCCTACTGCGTGTGGCCCGACACGCACTTGGCCGGTTTTGTATGAGGCCTAATCAATCTGAAATGATGGTAAATTGTAAATTGGCAGACACAAAAGCCGGGGGGAGGGCACTCTCTAATTTTTATCATATTACAATTTAGACGCAGTGAACGCACACCAACCTAAAAAAGTTGGCCTGTTTTGTTTAGTACCTACTTACGTCAAAAGCGTTTTCATATTACTGTTGTTTATCCAACTTCATAATTTATAAAAAAAATATTTTATATTATTGAAATCTTTTAAACGGTCGTGATTTCAGGCCTCAAACTTCGTCAATCGATATAGGTTTTAGATTCTATGATATTTTTTTCGTAGTGGTTAGATTATAAAGTATACTTACCAGAAATATTAATCTCCTCTAGTGATAATGTTTATAATTGCGTATACCTATTTTACCAACAAATACCAATATATTACACCATCAATAAACAAAATGTAGTTGTCAACAAAATTAGTAAATCATTTCAGTAAAATCTCTATTGTCTGAATAAATTCAGTTGAATTGAATTGAAAAAACACGAAAAATGTAGTAAGTAGATAATCAAAATACTTCCTTTCCGAAAAAAAAAACGATCTTGTAAAATTATTTGGAAATCATCATTTCAATGATGCCATACAATAGTCTGCACGCGACGCGATCACTATAAAAAAACCTTTTAAATAAATTCAAAAAATTCAATATTCAAAAATCATTTATTCAGTCTAGGCTGTTACAAGCACTTGTGAATGTCATAGAAGCTACGTCATCGGTTCGCAAACCCTAAGCGGGAGACCTTGTAATGAGAAGAACCGGCAAGAAACTCGTCAAGGGCTGCTTTTTTCTCCCTGTATATTTCATACAGAGTCGTCAACATTGAAAAATGACCTCCACATTTAAAGTGAGGTCATTTACACAATAATTAACAAAAGTTTACACGCAATAGGTAGGTTAAAGTTAATTACCTACTATATAATGGATAGGTAATTGTGAGAGTAAATAACTTTCAACTAGTTCAGAAATCACTTTGTCTGCTACTCCTAAGTAGGCAATATTTACCAAAAAACACTTGACACAAGATATAAAAAATAATAAAGAAGAAACGCAATTCCTACAATTCAATATGCGTTAAGATAGGTACTCAGAAGCAGACCCATTCCCACTGGCAGCACCCGTTCACGAGCATGACGCATGAACCAGCCATCGTTTCGCTCAACCATATTTGAGGGAACGTAACGACCCGCCTCACACGACACCACCGCAGAAATGTTTAAAGTGAGCGTGACATAAGACGTACCTAGTTACGAGTATAAGTACTATGCAAAATGTAAAAAAAAATCGGTTGGCACTCCGGGAGTGCCGGCAGAAATGAAAACTTGAATATTAACGTTGTGCATTTTTGATATTTTGAAATTAGCGGCAAAGGATTAAAATTATTTCTTTCCTGTTACTATACAGTCACACAATTCAATCAGTTTGTAATTAGAGAAAAAATCTAAAGATTTCGGGCCAGTGACCTTTTTAATTTCTACATGCACGCATTCTACGATTTAAACTTATAGTCACAGAGTATAAATAAGTCTATGATTTCACCGAAGAGATCGCTGCTATTAGTTCCATTTTCAAAATTAGCGCGTTGCTGGTGACATAAGTGTTTACGTCTTAAAATGACGCGCCGCCATTTTCAACGCGCCCCGTAGAAAGAGATTACACTTGAAAGTAGGGGATACTTCCGCCGCCAGCTGTCTACTCTCCATCCGTCACATCCGTCTTACGCATTTTCTATCAGCCACGTGATTCTTACTGATGAGAGTTTAGCATTTTTCCCCATTACAAAAAGGGTACAACGCCGCTAAAGAAGTTTTCAATTCAAAAAAAAACAGTAAAATAACTAAAACATGAAACAAACTTGACTTCATACATAATTTAATTTTAGTATAAATTGCGGCTGATTAATTGAACATTGCTGATTTCTTGTTTTTTTATAAAACACTTTTTTCAATTTACCTACATAAAATTAAAATTTTATATTTTAAAAATGCCATGCTGCCGTGTCTCCAACTTTCTATGGTCCGTGAATTTTGGCCAAGCATTGTGTAGGTGACACATTTGTTTTCAAAAATTTTAATAGATGTCGGTAATAAATTACATCTTAGTTTTTCAAATTTTTTAATAGATGTCGCTAATAAATGACTCGCGATGTAATGTAGAGGGTGGCAGGGTGAGGGGAGTCAAATCATTAGCTGTCACTTCACCAAGAGCCGCCTTAAAAAATATGATTGGCTCTAAAAAGCTAGATATAAAGTTTTCAAATCTGCATAATTACTAACTCAAAAGGTTTGTACGCATATCTAATAATAAACAACGTCTTTTAAGTCGGGTGGGGCTTTACTCATGATTGAAGTTTAGATAAAAAATATCCTTCCCCCTTTTTAGGGTTCCGTAGCCAAAATGGCAAAAAACGGAACCCTTATAGATTCGTCATGTCTGTCTGTCTGTCTGTCTGTCTGTCTGTCTGTCTGTCTGTCTGTCTGTCTGTCTGTCCGTATGTCACAGCCACTTTATTCCGAAAGTATTAAGACTACACAGTTGAAACTTGGTAGGTAGATGTATTCTGTTAACCGCTTAACGAATTTAATACAAAAATAAGAAAAATAAAAGATTAAGGGGGGGCTCCCCATACATGGAACTGAAACTGAAAAAAATTTTTTTCTTCAAACCAACACGTGTTGGGTGTCTATAAATAGGTCTTTAAAAATGACATTGATGTTTCTAAGACAACTTTTTCTCAAAGTTGACCGTTTGAAAGATATTCACCGCCAAAGTGGTAAAATGTGTGTCCCCCCCCCTTTAACTTTTAAAATAAGAGAGTGAAAAATCTAAAAAAAATATATGCTGTAGATCTTAATAAACACTTTCAAACAAAATTGGTCTGAACGAGATATAGTAATAAGTTTTTGAGATATAGCACATTTTCCAAAACCGCAAATATAACTTTGTCATTCATACCAACACTGTGAAAAACAAAGTTATTTTTGCAGACGAAAAATGATAGGTGGTATTAAATATGGTATGGTATAAGGTAACTACGGAACCCTATGGCGCGTGGCCCGACACGCACTTGGCCGGTTTTTATAAGGTATAAAGTACGAGTACGTAGAAATGTAGTAATGTACAAAAACGTCATCTGTGTAATAGGGCTTTCCCCCTCGATATAATGTAATATTTTTCACCTATAACTGTGTTTCAAACAAAACTCGACAATAATGGATTTTCAAAGGAAATTGCTGGTGGCTGAAACTCACCAATAACGAAATTCCACACAACTTGCTGGCACTACCATCCAAGTAGCGCGGATAGGATGACTTTGCTCAAAGAAGGTTGTCAAAAAGAATTAATTTTTGAGTAATATATTGTACTTACGTATTTAAATTTTATATTGAACGTAAGTTCATGAAAGGATTTAAGTAAAATGAACAGTGAAGACTTAAAGTAAACTCAATCACATTTCATGAGAGGTAATTTAACGAAGATAAAGTAATAAAGTTTTCGCAGCTGAGTTTTATTTCTGTTACCCGCATTCGGTCCCTTTCGGATCGGACCGTAACTGAAATGGTGCGAGAAAATGGAGACTCGCCTTAATCAAGATTTTAAGTTCGTTGTAAGAGGTTTCTATTATTTTACTTTATTTTTATAGTGTGAAGAAGTAAAGAATAATGTTTGTTTCAGTAGGTATGTAGGATAAATGTTAATTTTAAGAAAATAATGGCATTCTTATACCTTATTTCACTGTGGGTGTCATATAGCATATTTTTTTCGTAAACTATCCCTCTTTAATTAGCAACCTATTGTTTATAATCAGATTATTAAGACACTTTTTTTTAATTGGATGAGTGAGCGCGAAGCGCGAGCGAAGCGTCTCTGCTTCAGCTTGGGCAAAAATTCTTTCATAATATGTCCTTCCGGCTGCTGTCCGTTTGTTCTCCTCTACAGGTCGCATTTCGCAACTGATTCTCGTGAAATTGTGATGGTCCCCGCGGCTGCGTGTCGCTTGTCTGCTGCTAATGACCAATCTGTATGTGATGTGATACTTACTGTATCTGATTTGATCGTCTAGTGATTTATATGATTATAATATCCCAAAATATAACTCAGCTTAAACCAAGTGTACCTTTTAACAATCTCGTCTGAGATTGTTAATGTTGTATGCCTTTAGTAACGAGTTTGAGGTGTGATCATAATTTTTCGATTAATAAAAGATTACAATGATTTAATACACGTTTGGATTCAATCTTGATATGTGGGAACCCCTCTATGTGATCCCTGAATTCCCTAATTTAGTTTTGACATCATCGTTAGACGTGTGTCAATTTATCGCTGTCTTATTAACCCTTTTTTATTATTAATTTTATGGGAGGGAAAAATTTTCTCTCCTTCTTTATAATCGATGGCCATCCTTTAGGGTCAGATCAGCTTATAGCGCTTTCAATATATATCCTATGCTAATTCTACGTTGGACACAAGAAGGAATGTTACCTCATATAACCTCAAGTTAAATCCAAACAGCGTGTTTCTGATTTAGAATAAAACTAAATGAATACTAATTATTACTTTATGAATCACAACCTCTAGCCTAAATTCAATTATAGTGTCAAAGATTTGTGACAACTTCGAAAATAATTCATGTTGAATGAATGGCATTTCTTCTAGATATATAATGTGCTCTAAATGAGAGTCTTATCTAAGCTGAATTTGGTATCAATTAACAGAGCTATCAATTTAAACCCAATAAAATTCTAAGTTCTGTTCGAAAGAACTGTGATAGCTTTTACTCTATCTATAAACATGTACCAAGTATTTTCAAGTGTCTCGACACTGTAAATCAAATTCAAAGTAAGGAATCTAATTTTGTCCATTACCCAACAGACAAAATAAAGTATCAATCATCGAAGACGATACAAGAATTAATTAAATGATATTTATAAGAGGTATTAAACTCTATCTCTGGAAAATAGTTATTTCAAATAATTCTTCAGTGAAAATAAGGGTGCCTATAAATGGGAAAATAAATATGAAAACAGAATAATTGTAAGAGTCATTTATTATTGGCAATGTTTGGTTTTGGTATTTGTTTGATTATTTGTTTTGTTCAAGAAAATTACTTTAATTGGTTTTGATTTAGTGATTTGACTGTTAAGTTATTATAATTATTTAATAAAACGGTTTAATTTGGAGGTTTTGATTATTTTTGAAATTATCTGATTATTATGAATCGTTAATAGTATATATTATATAAATAAGTCTTTAATTTAAAATTGTTTGATTATTTGATCAATTTAAAAATAATGCTTTAACTATTTGAACAACTTATAAGATGACTCTTAATAGAAACTGTTGATTAATTTTGATCAAACTTTCACGTTAGTAAAATGTTTGACCCCTCACTTCAATTCTAAAGCAAATGAATATGGAAAAATGAAGTGAGATAATAAAAAAACCATATTCGCTATTTAATTCCTTATTCTAAACAATACACATGAAAACAAAGAGTGACATATGACATAGCGTATCTATTTTAGACTTTTAGTTATGTGAGATCGATGCACATCAATTAAATAATTTATTTACTTAACACAAGTTATGAATGAGAAGTCTAAAATAGGTATGTGTTTTATACATAATTCTTATTTCTATTTACTTAACTTATCTTTCTGCAGTAAGGAGCTCCTTCACTACTATTCATAAATAGGTAATATAAGTTTTAATACTTCATAATTGAAACCAAAGAAAAGGGACACCAATTTTAGGTAAGCAAAATTTTACAACACAACGTCTACATTTCACCGTGTCCCCAACGCTAATCCTCCGCCTTTTCAAATATCTCTATCCAATTGTTAACAACAATAGAATTACATCTATTTTATTCTAATACGCTCTTCCTGTTATGAAGATAGAGTCCAATTTGGTTTATCACAACTCCTGCGCAATTTTCACAAAACCACACCCTTAATGCTGCGACGCGCTGTTTGATTGGCTTGTCCTTGATTTTGGTTTCAGTTTCCACCCAATAGATAGCGTTACTTGTCCAAAATATGCCTCGAATTGTTTCCAACATTCAATTTAGAATGTCTTCAGTCATCATCTGATTAAACCTGAAAACTAAAAGGTATTTGCGTAGAAACTGCATTTTTAGATTTCGAAAATAACTAAGGAGATGTGGAATTATCTCCGTAGTCTTTATCCATCAGAACTGAAGGTCCAAATTTGTTTGAGCAAACGAAGTTCAGTTATCACATTGCATTTCCGTGTAAATATTCCTTTTTTTATATTCGTTTGGGTCAGCGATGCGCGTCATAAGCAAATGTTGCAAAAACTATACTCGCAGAAAAAAACTCATCTTCAATTTCAAAGATGTGGAATATTTTTTTAACGATATTTACGAGCTAAAATGTCAACCGAATAGAAATTTATTGTCCCTTTTCAAGTGTCAAAAAAAAAGGAGATTTGAGTTACATTACTTTGCAACGAATTTCTAAGACGTTTTTTAATGGTAGCCACATGTTGAAATGTTTGGCGATGTTTTCAGAACTATAGATTTTTTCTTGTCGTGTATGGCCTATGGTCCATTACAAAATTTTGTGAGCAGGGTCGAAAATGAAATAGATTTTTTTTGTCGAGCCAGTTTTTCGAAACTTTTCAAAACGGCGAAGATATGTAAAAAATCATTTCTCAGTCCAGCTTTCCGGCGCTGTTGTTTTTTCCTCTACAGGTCGCATTTCTCAACCCATTCTCGTGAAATTTTGTGTTTCGAAATTTTTCAAAATCGTGAAGATATGTAAAATAATCATATTTCAGTCCGGTTTTCCGGGGCTGGCTGTTCTCCTCTACAGGTCGCATTTCTCAACCATTTCTCGTGAAATTTTGTAGGTTTGATAATTATATAGAATTTTTAGTCAGGCCAGTTTTTCGAAATTTTTCAAAATGCCGGAGATATGTAAAAAAAGACATATTTCAATAGATTCGAAAAATTTTCAAAAATATAACAAAACTTTTTTGTTTCTGGTGCAAAGTAAATTTTTATTTTTTTTTTATTTTAAGAAGATACAAAAGTTCACCAATCGAACACATTTCTGACCATTATTCGAAATTTGAAAATAAAAAAGGTTGTGACACAACCTAGGACTGCGTTTATTATATGCACATTATAGATACTTATTAGTTGGAAAAACGAATATCTATTCTGTGTTCTTTGTTTACTTTTTAACGCGAGGTTAACAGCTCACGAAGCCACTAGTTTTTACTAGTTTAATCTCAATGTGGTTTAATTTTTAGAGTATCCGAAACTTTAGAGAAGAAATTCGTTCATAACATTTATTTAAATGTAAATAACAAGCTTTCGTATTGCCTATAAATACCCTTACAGCAACACAGTGAACATAATCCATACCCGGGTAAACATATAAAATGTCCCCACAGGCATACACACAATGCCCACGGCTGCAGTTTAATATGCACTTCAAAGGCTGTTGACGAACGGACGGACGACAAAGCCTGCCCTCTGTGCATCGAGACCGGGTCACGTGGAAATGAAAGAGGGACTTTTCTCAGTTCATTACTATGTAATTAACTTGTATATGTAATTTTGTACTTTTAACTACTTTAAGTACCTATGTTATTTTGCTTTAATCTTTATAAATAACTTGCATATACAACCTGAATTTTTATATCCCATAACTCTAAGGTTATATTTTATAAGTGAAAATAATAATAAAACTCCTAGAACATGCCGTCCAAAAATGTATAGTTTTGGAGATATTTTCAATCTTAATTAAATTACTCCAAAAGTAATTTAATTACCTACCCTTATGACGATTCTTTATTTTTGCATACATGTACGTTTTTAGTATCAATGATCATGATCACTAAACGAAGATGACATTTCAAGCATTTCATTGACAAATACTACTACCACAGACCATACAACAATACTAACATACTAAGATTTTCGTTGATGAGGTGTTTTGCATTTGTAGTCTTAACTTTATTGAATTATTTTGTACGGAAAATGATAATGAAAAATAATATTTCCTATACTATTCTATTCTATTCCATGGTCTCATTAATACC
Source organism: Agriphila geniculea (assembly GCA_943789525.1). Classification (NCBI taxonomy): domain Eukaryota; kingdom Metazoa; phylum Arthropoda; class Insecta; order Lepidoptera; family Crambidae; genus Agriphila; species Agriphila geniculea. The sequence continues at coordinate 6,917,471 of OX038870.1, forward strand.
CTATAGCTATAGGATATAAAGGGAACAATATTTTCTGTCACCTAAGTTTAGATGTGTCACTAATCTGCAATACCCTAATAATAATTTCTAAATCACGTTGTATAGTATTGTTTTGTTTCTATCATCATAAAATTTAAAACTATCTACTAAGTTGAACCACGTTGAACCTATTTTAGAAATAGTGGAATGAAAAGTTTAAATACATAGCTATAATATTATTTCTAGTAGATTGGAATGGAATCCAGCATATTGCCATACAATAGAGTACAATGCCATTATTCCGCAAAGTTTCTTGACTTCGCTCCACAGGAACCTTTAAGGCATTCTTACCGTTTCCTAGTTTGCACGTGACGCTCACACAAACAAAAACCATTTCAACTTTATGAAGGCTTTGATGCTCATTTCCGTACAATTGTGTATTATAATTCCTTTCTTAAAGAATTTATGGCATGTGCATTTATAAATACACGCATATAAAGAAATCAAGGAACCCCTTGGACCATTTCATAAAAGAGTTACGCAGTATCGATTCAAAGAAATTTGAAGATATTCTAATCAAAAAAATTCTAAAACAAATAATAGTTTTGTAATTAATTTGAGTAAAAATATTTCTGATGTTAAGTTTTCACCTCTTCGTAACTTTTGGCTATAATTATACCTGCCCAAAGAATCTATCATAATAAGACAGTTTTAGGGTGATAAGCATAAAGCCGCCCCTATGACTGGTACCCAACGACTTATTAACGCTTGTAAATCCGAATTCTGGTCTTCGCGCGCGCTCAAAATCGGTTGAATTAGTACTACAAAAACGGGTGTGTACTCAAACTTGTTAATATTTACAAACATGATAAATTATTAAAGTGTTATAGCGTTTTTATGTTTGTAATTTTCAGAAGTCAGTAAACTTTCATATTTTTTATTTGATAAAAAAAAATACCAGTGAAAATAGTATTATAGATTTCTCAGTGGACGTGAAGACAGCAATACGTACCAACCAATAAGTGATTTTCAAAGATAAAATAGAACGTTTCAAATAAGATTGGCTTCCACATTCATAAAGCTCAAGCTAAAGTCGCATTACTCATTTCCCAGCAAAAATGTAAACAAAGGTGTTGCCAGAACAAAACAACACAAAAAGAAATAGTATATTGCTAAGTCAAGAAATAAACACACTTACATGTTTTTTCATCACAAACCTAACAAAAATAGATTAGATAAATATTCTGAATCATGAGTTTTGCAGCAAAAACAGTAATATAATTTAATATTTCATAATAACAGTTTTATAGTAGAAAACATTTTTATGATGCTGTGCACACATCAACTGCAAACCGTACACATCAACCTTTGGTCATTTTATAAAATTTCATAAAAAATATATTACGAGTAGTAGCTGTACTGTAGTAGTAAAGTAACATTTTTGTCTTTTGGTGTTGGGGGGGAACTGGCGAAGATGCTACGTATTTTTGATAGTTTACATACAGTCAATATCTAAGTAAAGTTTTCTTATCAGTTCGTTTCAAGAACTTTTAACATCAAAAATTATGATAGGTTATAAAGTTAAAATTTCTAATTACCATCCTACTTTAAAATTACCCTGGATGGCATTATATTTATCATGACTCAAAATATAATAAACAAATTAAAAAGTTATAAAAGTGACCAAAGGTTTTCAATATCTGAAAATGTCACTATCAGGGTCAGTTTGTCAATTTGACAGTGACGTTTCTTTGTTTACATTTTTGCTGGGAGATGAGTAATGCGACTTTAGTTTTCCCTATCAAGCGTCAAAAACCATTACACATAGCAACGGAATTTCAAGGAACAAAACTACATAGATTAAGTACAGTTTTTCGTCAAATTTAGTATCTATTGAAAAAATATTACGATTTAGGCCCTTCTTACATGTCGTTATTCAAACTAAACTAGTTTCAAACTTCAATCACCAATGAGTTTCTAAAATGTCACAGCACTAGTATTTCAATGGCGGTTCTTACACGACGCTACCAATCACAAACTGCCTCCTAATTGTCTAATATTCAAAATCTATCGCAATCGCTTTCATTTAACAGATGGATGTGACACATTGCTGCATTTTTTTGGTAAGTTTTTATTTGTCCCAAAATGAAGCATTAAAGTATCACATCACACCCTGAAAGCGATTGCGATAGATTTTGAAATTCGACAATTAGCCCCCTGGTTTGTAACGCGTTAGTAACTAATCATTGGCGACCGGTCATGCTGGTCGCGCGCGACTGATTACTAATGGAAACTGGAAACTCTGCTGCGGTTCAGTGAAACTGAATGACCAATTATTAAATACCTATACAATTCGTTCAAGAAGTGGAAAAAAGCATACGTGTTTGTATAATTACAAATTAAAAGAGTATTCGCGTTGGGATATGACCAAGAAAGCTTGGAGTGAAGTGGGATGTAGTCTGATGTAATAGAGAAGTAATAACTCCTCATCGCTCGAATCGCTAGCCATTTCAATACTATTCCGAAACAACACACACACACCGCGTTTCGTGTAGGTTTCAACGTTTCAACTAAATTTGGTAGTGCCGTGTACGAATCATTGTCACTAAAGCCCACCGGTAACCATCAATTGCGATTGTCAATTTTTCCGTCAATTCCATTGTTGGAGCAATTGACAATCGCTTCAATTGTACGCGTAAACGATCAATTTTTTCGTCAATGGGCGTCAATTGCGGAAAAATTGACAATCGCAATTGATCGTTACCGGTGGGCTTAACTAGTTTGCAACTATAATTACTAACTGGTTTCGTCAGGTTTCAGTAGCGCCGTGTAAGAAGGGGCTAAGTGGGCCCAAAATGGGATATGCAAAACCCCTAATTTACAAGAATTTGTATCAGAAAACAAACCAATGGACCAATATGAGTGGAATGATTGTCTCAGGCCTTTTTTACTTTTTTGTAGGTATTTGGTACTTATTAGTTTAGTTAGAAAATCACATCATTATGTTTCAATAAAAATATCTAGTAGTATTGATATCAGGGTTATAAAGCAGATATTATTCCAATGTCTAATAAGTACATAGAATACATTCATTAAAAAATAATAAACGTATTTTGTAAGGACCAAATTTTGTATGGACAATATCATGGTAAGTATACTCAATATTATTTTCAGTAAACAAGCAAACTTAACATTTAAGTTTTACTAGCTACCATAACGTCGATTCCAAAAGTTTATTACTTACTACAAATACAAACTGAAGCTCAACACGAAACTAAGCTCAAGCTAAATCAGAGAATTAACAAGTTTAATATCCAAGAATATCTTAAGATATTGATGTAGACAGAATATAATTTATTCGAGTAGGTTCAAACATGAGGAAGCAAGAAAATTACAGATTTATAAATTACTAGTTCCCGCCCGCAATTCCGTCCGCGTGAACAATCGGAAAATCTCTAGGGAACCTTTGACTGAGGTAAAAAGTATCCTATGTTTTAATCCAGGCTATAAACTACCTGTGTGTCAAATTTCATCCAAATCTGTTTAGCCGTTTTTGTGTGATTGAGGAACAAACATCCAAACCCACAAACTTTTACATTTATACTATTAGTAGGATTAGCTTCAGCCCGCGACTTTGGCCGTATTGATATTCGTGAAAGTCCTTAGGGAACCTTTTACCAGGATACATAATAAGTATTATATGTTTTAATTTTATCAAAATCAGATCAGCTTTTTTTACATCATTAGGCCCCCGCCAATCGCACTCACTGCTTCTTTTTCTTATCCCCTCCCACTCCCCTCTCTCACTCTCCCATTCCCTCTCTCTCTTCCCTCCCTCTCCCCCTGCTCTCCCCCTCCTCCTCTCCCGTTCTCCTCTCCCTTATCTCCCCCCCCCTCCAATTTACGTTGCGTTAGTATCCAACCATGAGGAATTACCAAAAATACTGAGACACATAATATTATTAATTTTTAATTGTCAGCCTAAACACAATATTTGAAGATCCTAGCTTCGGAACCGAGGAACTTTCATACAAACTTTAATTCCATATTTCAACCCATTCAAGGCTTTTTTCCCAATGAAATGTTACCTATGTCCTTTCCCAAGCTCTAATCTATCTCTGTACCAAATTTCATCAAAATCGATTCAGTAGCTTAGGCGTAAAAGCGTAACAGACAGACAGTTTCTAAATTACTAGACTATAGGCAAGGAAAAGATATTAAATTAATGCTTTCAGTTTTATTGAAATCCTTTTCTTTTAACAACTCTTTAATTAAAAGCCTCAGAGAAAAGAAAGAATTATTTATTTGCAGTAAATAGGGTATTGTATACAATAAATTTGGTCATTTGTTTAGCGCTTAAACCTATTAATGTAGCCATTGTGAAATAGCATGCCAATATATATATATCGTTATTATTAGAAAGTATTGGACTTTTAACTAATTTATGACATTAATTTACATGAGGGTCAGTTAGTATAATTCAATGTTACTACTTTCTTTTTTTTCGTAATTATGTGTCAGGTATATTTTAAATTGAACTAACCGTGCGTTCACACCGCGGATCCGTATTTACAGGACCACTTTATCGGATCCGTTGCTATAGATACAGTACACATACTGTTCCGATACACTGGAGTGTGTGAACACGATTATACAGCTACATACGCCATCGCCGAATCCGATAAAACGGTCCAATTTTTACTGGATCCGATATACTGGGTTATGTGCAGGGACCGGAAAACCCCTTTATTTGGTTAATCCAATTGATAGGGATAGGTTTCCCTTTCGTTAGGGTTAGTCGACGTCATGCTTACCGTATTGATAGGGTTTTTGAAATTAAGTCTATGAAATACCCAATCAAAAACCCTTTTAACGGTTAGCGGTTCATAAAATACCCAATGAAAACCCCTTTATCGGTAAGTGGTTCCGGTCCTTCGGCCCAGGTGAAACTAGGTATAAATTGCTTGAACACGTTTTAAAACCCCTTCATAAAGCCTTCATACGGTTTCCCCGATAGGGTTTTCGTATTCGGTAAGCCCTTACTTGGGTTACCCTTTCTATAGGGTTACCGTATTGATAGGGTTTTTAAAAACTATGTAAAAAGTTTTTAAAGTCTATGAAATACCCAATCAAAAACCCCTTTAACTGTAAGCGGTTCCGGTCCTTAGTTGTGTGTGAACAGGCTCATACAACTACATACGCCATGGCCGAATAAAAACGGATCCGATAAAACGGTCCTGTATAACGGAACGCTGTGTGAACGCACGGTAAGCCGTGCATAGTCTATAACAAGACTCCTTCAAAAACACACATTCTATTCAATAGAATATGTGTTCTATCTGGAACACTACGAGTCAGGAAAGCGACGAATCCCGAACAAATCCTAGCAACGCTAAGTGTTTTGAAACGCTGTAAAGGTAGCTCCTTAAAGTGAAATTTTTCATAATTTTAAATTAAAGTTTTCTTTATACCTTCATCTCTCATATTTTGTAATATTGTATGTTATGTAAATAAATCAATAGAAACAAAACGTATTTTTGTATGTGATACTTACTATACCGTACTTTTCCTCAAAGCTTTTTATTCCCAGTTTTCCTTACAAATCCGGACGCAAAAACACAATACCTACGTGAATATGTATGTGCCTCTTACCGTTAATAAAGTAGAGCTCTGTATAGTGACAGACGGACGAAGGGACCGAAACCGTATGCAGTCTTATTTTGCTCATAACCAAATATATTTTCTCGTGTCTATTGTATCAACTCGAGTCTCGACTATACAGAGTATCCCAAAACTTTGCCACACGGAGGGAAAGTACCTTAAATATTGCAGATAGGAAATTTTTCTGAAAGAAGACTTCATTTTGTTTTTAAAAATAATTGGAACTGCATCACAGATTTTTTTAAATGCTCATACGATATTTGGTCGGGTCGATTAATGGTTAAGGCAGGCAATTTTCCAAAAATCAACTATGTATTTTTAAAAACAAAATGAATTTTTCTTTGCCTATATCCGACCTTAAATATTTAAGGTACCCGTGTGACTCTTTTGCCTATATTATATAGGGAATTAATTAATTGGGTGATTAGAAATAATTAAAGGCGACTAAACCTGGCAGCGGTTTATTTTTTAGGCGATAAAATAACTAAACGGGCGACAAACAGTGGATTACAAAAATATGTAAAACGGGCGAATACATGTGGGAGACAAATAAATTAAGTAAGCAGTGAAAATTGTAAATGAGTGACAAAAATACTGAGTGGGCAACTGTTATTCCAAGTAGGTAGTTACCTACTTGGAATAACAGCATGCATAGTTATGCATGCAACAATGCATAGTTATGCATATAAATGATTTAAGCTGCTCAACATGGTCATATCAATTAGGATTATAGTCACCTTTTTATTATATGTAAAATTTTAAATGTTTTGTGTGACCTAAGATTGTCGCTCAAATAGTAATTTGGTCGCCCGTTCTGAATAACTAGTTACACAATTTGTATTTTAAAGTCACCCATTTTAGATTTTTGCGGCGTCGCCCACTTAGCATTTCAGTACGCTATATTCAGTATTTTTGATACCCAAAATGGGAATTTATTGTTACCCGATTAAATACTACCCTTTTATACTTTGTGCTAAAATCCTTTTTGATCAGAAAGCCTAACTTACAGACGAGGTCAGTAACATGGCAGTACAGTAACCCAGTCCAGCACTGACTTGCTACTGGGCTCGTGTAGGCACTAGTTTCACCCCTATTATATTATAACCTCTTAAAATTTGCCAGTTTTTTGAATGGCTATCAATGCGTCTCTTTTATTTGCTATACAGCGAGAAAGAGATGTAACTAAAGCAACTTATAAACCTGGCAAGTTTCAAAAGGTTGTAATGTAATACCCCCCCAGTGCTGAGTTGCTGACTTCCCGTTCGCAAGTCAGTCCAGCTGACTAGCCACCCGTTCTATATTCGGGCAGAGTACGACTTACTGCCGATCCTGTCAACATGTACCCAGTTACTGGGTCCGAAATTCCGAGTCACTGGGTCCAGTCACTGACCCCATATAAACCAGCTCTAAAGCAAAATTACTAAAATCAATGTCTAAGTGCCTATGGTGACTAAATAACTCATGAATAAAAATAAATAAACAAACGTCCAATAATTAGGTCTTTACCTATGAAATTGGCTTTTTGTATGGATAATTTAAAGAACTTTTCAATATATTTTTTATTTATTTAACAACCATGAACGCTTATGTTTAAAAACTTTTATGCACTAATGTTCAAACATTAAGATAAAGTATATCTATACCACTTAGGTTAAGTGAAAAAAATAAGTTTTGGCTAAGTTAAAACAAAAAAACCGGCCAAGTGCGTGTCGGGCCACGTGCAGTAGGGTTCCGTAGGTACATTATACCATACCATATTTTAATACCGCTATCATTTTTCGTCTGCAAAATAACTTTGTTTTTCACAGTGTTTGTATGAATGACAAAGTTATATTTGCGGTTTTGGAAAATGTGCTATATCTCAAAAACTAATACTGTATCTCGTTCAAACCAATTTTCGTTGAAAGTGTTTATTAAGATCTATAGCTCATATTTTTTTTAGATTTTTCACCCTCTTACTTTAAAAGTTTAAGAGGGGGGGACACACATTTTACCACTTTGGCGGCATATACGAGGGTAGTTTGATAAGTCCGTGACTCTAAGGTTGAATCCCTTTTTTTTATAATTCTATTTTCCTGTCTTAATTTAGAACTCCTTGCTGAGCTTATGCTGTTCCATTTTTGAAATTGGCGCGAAAGTAAAACAATTGGAAGCATTTATGCAAGTGAGGTCGGGATATTCTTTTATAATGGAAAAAAACGAATTTCGCGTAATGATAAAACACTACTTTTTACGTGGTAAAACAATTAAGCAGACGGAGGATAAACTGAAAAAATATTATGGGGACTCTGCTCCATCTCATGGAATGGTTCATAAGTGGTTTACTGAATTTCATTGCGGTCGTACCACCACAACTGACGCCGACCGCCCAGGAAGGCCGATTGAGGTCACCACGGAAGATATTGTTAACAAAATCCACGACATTGTTACGGCAGACCGTCGAGTGAAGATACGCGAGATAGCTGATGCTGTTCACATCTCTACCGAACGAATTTTTCATATTTTGCACGATATTCTCGGCATGAAAAAGCTTTCTGCAAGATGGGTGCCGCGTTTGCTGACAGTCGACCAAAAACGAACTCGTGTAACAACTTCTAAACAATGCTTAAGTTTATATAACCGCAACCCAAGTGAATTTTTTCGTCGGTATGTAACAGTTGACGCAACGTGGGTCCACCATTATACGCCAGACACGAAGCAACAGTCAAAGCAGTGGACTTCTACCGGTGAACGTGCCCCGAAGAAGGCAAAAACTGTTTGTTCGGCTGGCAAAGTGATGGCCACTGTCTTTTGGGACAGCAAAGGTGTCATTTACATCGAATTTTTGGAGAAAGGCAAGACAATTACCGGAGCTTATTATGTTGCTTTGTTGGATAGATTCAATACATTGAAGCTCTACAGAACTGCTGAAGAAAAGACCGCATCTAGCAAAGAAAAAAGTTTTATTTCATCACGACAATGCTCCGGCCCACTCGTCGGCAATCGCAACATCAAAACTTGTGGAATTGCGATACGACCTATTGCCACACCCCCCGTATTCACCACATTTGGCGCCGTGTGACTTTTTCCTCTTCCCAAACATGAAGAAATGGCTTGGTGGACAAAGATTTTCATTCAATGAAGAAGTGATAGCTAAAACAGAAGCCTATTTTTCAGGGTTTGATAAAAACTGTTTTTTGGATGGGTTGAAGAAGTTGGAACATCGTTGGTCGAAGTGTATAGAGCTGAAAGGAGATTATGTAGAAAAATAAAACAAAATATTATTTAAAAAAAATTTTCTTCTTCACAAAGTCACGGACTTATCAAACCACCCTCGTATCTTTCAAACGGTTGACTTTAAAAAAAATAGTCTCACAAACCTCAATGTCATTTTTAAAGACCTATCTATAGACACCCCACAAGTATTGGTTTGATGAAGAAAAATATTTTCAGTTTCAGCTCCATGTATGGGGAGCCCCTCCTAAATATTTCATTTTTTTTATTTTTGTGTAAAAATCGTAAAGCGGTTTACAGAATACACCTACCTACCAAGTTTCAACTATATAGTCCTAATACTTTTGGAATAAAGTGGCTGTGACATACGGACGGACAGACAGACAGACATGACGAATCTATAAGGGTTCCGTTTTTTGCCATTTTGGCTACGGAACCCTAATAAAGTGGTCATTTCTACTAACAAAAAAAAGAGTAATTTTAAGGATTTTTTAGATAGATACGGTTAAAAAATAATGATTTTTTTTACATATATAATTGTCGAGGTGGTCATTATTCAGTATAATATCAAGCATTTTATGAATATTTTAATTCATAGAAGTGGCGAGTTTCTCTATTTCTGAGAAAAAGTAAGGGGGAAAAATGACAATTTCATAATCCCAATACTTACGTTACGTACGTTTGCTAAAATAATATGCAGTTTGAATTTTGAAAAATCATGTCCTACGGAAAATATAAAGATGAATATAAACACAGAATAATAATATTACTAGCGTGTATAAACTAGCATTTGCGAGCATTCTCCTGTAATGTAACGTTTTTATATAAAAATGCATGACGAGTATTATGTTAGATAAAGGCCGCTAGTAATAAATAAATAAACTATTTATTTTGAAGATGTATGGTAGCAGATATACGAGCGGCTCGATGATGCGCTATTATTTTATTTTAATTCTTCCTTAATTAGGGTTCCGTACCAAAATGGTAAAAAAGGAACCCTTATGGTGTGACTCAGTCTGTCTGTCTGTCTGTCACAGCTGGATATCTCGAGAACTACTAATGGTATCAACTTGAAATTTGGAATGGTTTAAGATGACATTTGCCCAACTATTTTGCAAATAAGAAATAAATAAAAAAACAATATATTTTTACAACAGGGACTGAAAAGGGGTCTCAAAATTTTGAAGTGGGGCTACAAGGGCATGTGGGATATCATATGAAAGAACGCCGTTTGCACGTTTTTAATCATTTTTTATTTTATTTAGGCCGCATAGTTTTCGACTTATGATGAAAAATGTAAAAAAATACCGTTCCCCCCTTATCTCCGAAGTTTGCAAAGAGAAACATCTGAAATAATTCTATGTGATAGCAGTTTATATAAAGATTACAGGAAAAATAAAACGATGTCTCAATATAGCGCACTATTTTAGAAATCATCAAAATTAAAAAAAAGTTAACATTAGTTCCACTATCGGTCGAGAGATGGCGCTGACCTAAAACTGCAATACTAATTTTATTATTCTACGCTGCAGTGTGATTTAATGGTGCAAATATGATGGTACGAAACCCTCGGTGCGCAAGTCCGATTCGCTCTTGACCGGTTTTATTTTTAGGTATATTTTCGTTTATACAGTTTTATAACACACGTTTAAACCGTATTTATTCATTGTCATTCGAGGCATTTCGGGGTTGCCACAAACTGTTTCAGCAAATTGATTTTGAATGTAACTTTCAATTAGAGAAAACAGATTTGAATAACTTAATCTGCTATTGACTGTACTGTACATTACTTTTCGAACATAACAAAAAACATATCATTAATCCATACTTATAAAATACTTTAAGTAAGTACCAAGTTCACAAGTACCTTAATTTTTTTTTAATTTGAATACTTGTTTTATAAAATTTTAATCTCCAAATATTTGACGAAATACTTTTCAATGCAATGTTAAGGTGCTTATCTGACTGAAAGTGGCGCAGCGGTGAATTTTTTTAAAATATTGTAATTATAATAGACAATTTAAATAAAACTTTTAGGGCCCACAGTCTAGTATTTTTAGACGGTATCATTACATTCTCTCGTAGTCACTGCTAGAAGTAAATAGCAAAACTGCTAAAAGTGGTAGTTTTTAGGGTTCCGTACCAAAATGGTAAAAAAGGAACCCTTATGGTGTGACTCAGTCTGTCTGTCTGTCTGTCACAGCTGGATATCTCGAGAACTACTAATGGTATCAACTTGAAATTTGGAATAGTTTAAGATGACATTCGCCCAACTATTTTGCAAAAAAGAAAAAAATAAAAAAAAAAATGTTTTTACAACAGGGACTGAAAAGGGGTCTTAAAAATTTTAAGTGAGGTGACTAGGGCGTGTGGGGTATCATATGAAAGAGCGCTGTTTGCACATTTTAAAACATTTTTTTTTCTTAGGCCGCATAGTTTTCGACTTATGATGAAAAATGTAAAAAAAATACCGTCCCCCCCCCCTTATCTCCGAAGTTTGCAAAGAGAAAAATCTGAAATAATTCTATGTGATAGTAGTTTACGTAAAGATTACAGGAAAAATAAAACGATGTCTCAATATAACACACTTTTTTAGAAATTCAAAAAACAAACAAAAATTCTTTAGTTGCACTACCAGTCAACAGATGGCGGTGACCTAAGAATGCTGACTTGCGAAAAAAAATAGTTCTACTATCGGTCAAGAGATGGCGCAACCTAATACTACAGTAATAATTGGTGGCTGGTTCTAATATAATTACCTACTATTTGCCGTACGAATAAACGAAGAATAAGTTCCTACTTAGTAATATAAACAGTTTGCAATGTGGAGCGGATGAAACGTTTTTCAGTCACCATAAGCAACTGTGGTTAAGATTTGTAAATTAACTGTCTGCCTGTTCGCCCTTCCACCTGTCTGCCGTTTATCCTACTTTTTTAAAGACTGTACTAAAGTAATATATCCAAATATATTTATGATTGTACGAAATCCTCGGTGCTCTTGACCGGTTTTATTTTTAGGTATATTTTCGTTTATACAGTTTTATAACACACGTTTAAACCGTATTTATTCATTGTCATTCGAGGCATTTCGGGGTTGCCACAAACTGTTTCAACAAATTGATTTTGAATGTAACTTTCAATTAGAGAAAACAGATTTGAATAATTATTTATGATTGTACGAAATCCTCGGTGCGCGAATCCGACTCGCTCTTGACCGGTTTTTTGATATATTTGCTATATACTGCTACGAATGACTGCGCGGGAATGTAGTAATACCTTCTAAAAATACTAGACTATGAGCACTTAAGCCACGAAAACTTTTATTAAATCTTTTTCTATTAAAAACTTACTATATAAAAACCTCTGAGGGCGCCACTTTCTGTGGGGTATTCCACCATAATACACCCATTTTTTTTTAATAATAGTCCTTATTTCGCCCATTTTAGTGTTAGTAGTGCATTGTAGTGCAGCAGCGAGGCAAAAGCTTACCAAGTGGGGTCGATGACCGTTAATGTGTCCAGCCAGTGACGCTCCACGGATAAGGGTACCGATCTAACGATGGCAGTAAATTATTCAAAAAGTAAAAATGTTACCTACTACAGTTGAATGGAGATGCAACATTCTTCTATATTTACGAAGTTTCTTTGGTGATGATGCAATTATTATTGACTACGAATTTAAGGGTAGTATTTAATCGGGTAATTCCCGTTTGGGGTATCAAAAATACTATACTGAATATAGCGTACGTACTGAAATACTAAGTGGGCTACGGACTGAGGGCGACTACAAATGTTATGGTGACTTTAAATTACAAATTGAGTAACTAGTTATTCAGAAGAGGTGACCAATTTTCTATTTGGGCAACAACTTTGGGGCACAAAAAACATAAAAATTGGCATATATATTTTATTTAAAAAAAGGTGACTATTAACCTAATTGAGGTGACAAAAATACCACGTTGGGCAGTTTAAAAATCAGTTAATATAATTGTAATTGGTATTATAGTCGCCCACTCAGTATTTTTGTAACTCATTAAAATTATTTATCTCCCACATTGCTGCTCGTTTTACGTATTTTTTGTTATCTACAGATTGTCGCCCGTTTACTTATTTTTGTCTCAAACAAAATGAACTGCTGCCGGGTTTAGTATTTAAGTATCCTAAAACGTCGCCTTTTATTATTTCCAGTCACCCAATTAAAATATCCCCAAATTTAATTGAAAATCAATAACTAAGTATGAATTAAATAAAATACTCAATGCTGAATAAGTGTAAAGATAATTTGAACCTGTAGCGAAAAGTTAAATGTTATCTTATCATATTAGTTTTTAGATTAATAAGCCAAGGTTTAAAAGCTTCTATATAATTTAATATGTTAATATTGTTAAGGTGTTAGTAAGTAATAAAAGCGTAACCGCTCACGGGCGACTTTTTAAAGCTGCGTTAATCGCGGCGATAATCGCCCGCAAAATGACACGACAAAGGTTTTACTTAGCCAGCGACAAAAAAGCACCGCGATTAACGCCGCGTTTATAGCAGCTACAAAAAGTAGCTCGTGGGCGTTTACGTATAGAACTCCGTATGTGTTCTATTCTCAGCGACAAAAAATCGCCCGTCAGCGGGGACGCTAAAGAAATTGATAATTTTCCCTTTTTTAGTTTACTTAGTAATCATGTTCTTATATTTAAACACTTTCAAGAATTTTCTTATAACGAAAATATTCAATATTCAAACAAGAAACTGTTTATCGTTACTTAAAACGAATTCGTCCAGCTAAACCTCTGCCAAAGGGATTCGGTAAAACGTCCACCCGAGCCAATTCTATCGTCCAAACAAAAATAAAAAACATTTAGCAATCTGTTGACCGATCTGTCGAGCGCCGCTGATTCGCTTTCAAGTTATCGACAGAAAAGAAGCTATTCGATTAAATAACTGCGACAACTTTTCTGATCGAAACTGAAAAACTTTATATAAAGAAAAACTTCCAATGGATGAGATCAGTCACATCACAACTAGTGAGTTTCTTCTTCACAAGTAATCGCAACTTCATAACAACATAAGGCCGTAAACAGAAAGAAAACTGGTAGCTGGCGCAGGGGGCTACTCAAATGGCCACTTTTCTATTCGTTTGAACGCTACGCTTACTATTAAAACTTTAAAATAAGCAGTAAACTATAAAATTACGTGCCGTAAGCTTGACAATTCCATACAATACATCGAAGTCTGTGATTTAAATAAGTTTGCGACGTGTGATTTAATCATCTATTGCTCATATTTAAGCTTCAAAAGTAAGCGTAGCGTTCAAACGAATAGAAAGTTGACCATTTGAGTAGGGAGGCAGATCTACCAGCGCTTATCGGCGCTGGTCCACGCAGGTAACTGGCGCAGGCATTTATATGAACAAACGCTTTGTCAGCGACGTTCGGCGCTTATCGGCTTATCGGCGCTGGTAGATCGGCACCGGCTACCAGCTTTCTTTCTGTAAACGGCCTAAGACAACGTCTCCCAACCGGGTCTGTCTGTCTGTCTGAACGCGATGAACTCGAAAACTCCTGAATAGTTTTTCATACGGTTTTCACTAATGGAGGGATTGACTCTTGAGGAAGTTTTGGGTGTATAATTCTAGGTTTTGTGTAAATTGACTGAACTATGGTGATGATTTTAAAAATTTCGGTAAATATAATGCCAACTTACTGGGGCGTGCGCCATGTAAACAAATACGTTCGTAGAATTCTTATTAAATTAAATAAGAAGGTGGATGAAACATTATACGGGAATATCTGTTATTTTTAGTTCCTAAAAACTATTTTAAAGATCATTTTTATGTACAAAAACTATAGTCTACGAGGGCAGTTTGATATGTCCGTGACTTTAAGGTTGAATACAATATTTTTTTCATAATTCAATTTTCCTGTCTTAATTTAGAACTCTTTGCTGAGCTTATGCTGATGCATTTTTTAAATTGGCGCGAAATTAAAAAAAATGGAAGGATTATGCAAGTGAGGTCGGGATATTCTTTTATAACGGAGAAAAACGAATTTTGCGTATTGATAAAATACTACTTTTTACGTGGTAAAACCATTAAGCAGACGGAGGATAAACTGAAAAAATATTATGGGGACTCTGCTCCATCTCATGGAATGGTTCATAAGTGGTTTACTGAATTTCGTTGTGGTCGTACCACCACAACTGTCGCCGACGGCCCAGGAAGGCCGATTGAGGTCACCACTGAAGATATTGTTAGCAAATCCACGATTTGCAGACATCCATTGTTATGGCAGACCGTCAAGTGAAGATACGCGAGATAGCTGATGCTATTCACATCTCTACCGAACGAATTTTTCATATTTTGCTCGATATTTTCGGCATGAAAAACTTTTTTGCAAGATGGGTGCCGCGTTTGCTGACAGTCGGCCAAAATCGAACTCGTGTAACAACTTCTAAACAATGCTAGGTTTGTATAACCGCAATCCAAGTGATTTTTTTCGTCGGTACGTAACTCTTGACGAAACGTGGGTCCACCATATACGCCAAAGACGAAGCAACAGTCAAAACAGTGGACTTCTACCGGTGAACGTGCCACGGAGAAGGCAAAAACTGTTTGTTCGGCTGGTAAAGAGACGGCTACTGTCTTTTAGGACAGCAAAGGTGTTATTTACATTGATTTTTTGGAGAAAGGCAAGACAATTACCGGAGCTTACCATGTTGCTTTGTTGGATAGATTCAATATAGAGCTGCTGAAGAAAAGACCGCATCTAGCAAAGAAAAAAGTTTTATTTCATCACGACAATGCTCCGGCCTACTCGTCGGCAACCGCAACATCAAAACTTGTGGAATTGCGATACGACCTATTGCTACACCCCCCGTTTTCACCAGATTTGGCCCCGTGTGACTTTTTCCTCTTCCCAAACATGAAGAAATGGCTTGGTGGATAAAGATTTTCATCCAATGAAGAAGTGATAGCTAAAACAGCAGCCTATTTTTCAGGGTTTGATAAAAACTATTTTTTGGATGGGTTGAAGAAGTTGGAACATCGTTGGTCGAAGTGTATAGAGCTGAAAGGAGATTATGTAGAAAAATAAAACAATATATTCTTTAAAAAATTTTTTCTTCTTCACAAAGTCACGGACTTATCAAACCACCCTCGTACATTACAACGAAGCGAGAGCGGGTCGCTAGTTAAAGAGTTAAATTATACAACAATTCCTATTCAACAATACATTTCTCTTAACTTCTTTAGACAGTTTTCTCAGCTTAAGCTTTATCCGAGTATTAGTTAAGCTATAGTACTTATTAGTTAAGTAAACAGGGTGAATCTTACCGTGCAAAAGTATACCTAGTTACGTAAAAACCGGCCAAGTGCGAGTCGGACTCGCGCACTAAGGGTTCCGTACCAAAAAACGGCAAAAAAATAGTTTGTTGTATGGGAGCCCCCCTTAAATAATAATTTTATTCTGTTTTTTGTATTTGTTGTTATAGCGGCAACAGAAATACACCATCTGTGAAAATTTCAACTTTCTAGCTATCACGGTTCATGAGATACAGCCTGGTGACAGACAGACAGACAGACAGACAGACAGACGGACAGCGGAGTCTTAGTAATAGGGTCCCGTTTTTACCCTTTGAGTACGGAACCCTAAAAAGGAAAAGTTCAAAATAACAGTTCTCAATCTTTATACCTAATAAAGTCTCAGTGTGATAAATTATTGCTTATGACATGTTTGGGTACTTAAGTAATCTCTTTTTAATTTATTATTTATTATTTATACGCCTTACAGGAATGGAGTAAAAGGAATGAGATGGAGTTCAATACCGATAAATGTTTCGTGATGTCTTTCACTCGTAAGCACAACCCTACAAAATTTAACTATACCTTAGATAACAATGTCATCGCTCGCACAGACTATATTAAAGACCTTGGTGTAACTTTTGATTGTTCTCTAACTTTCAATGTTCATATATCACTCGTTGTCCGGAGCTGTTTCAGCCGTTTAGGATTTATCTTGCGAAACTTACGGGACTTTCAAAATCACGACGTCATTAAACTTCTTTTCTATAGTCTTGTAAGAAGTTCACTGGAGTCTAGCTATTGCATATGGAATCCTCATGAAGCCAAGTACAGGCTAATGCTGGAAAAGGTACAGAAGGCTTTTCTTAGATATTATTATAAAAGAATTTATGGTTATTATCCCTTTCTGTACCCTACAAAATTCTTACTAGGAATGTTGGGAATGAACTCGTTGGAGGTAAGAAGGGCGCGATCAGAAGTTATTACAGCTACAATGATATTGCGTGGATGTATGGATTCACCTGAGTGTGTCGAACAGTTGTCCCGCTTGTATGTACCAGATAAGTATTTGCGTATTCGTTCTAATCGTAGACACCGGCTTTTTGCAACACCCCTGTGTCGCACAGTGGCACGGGCACAGTCCCCACTTTGTCGTATGCAAAACGCACTTAACACACTCTTGTCAGCTTACCCTGATTTCGATGTATTTGTTGACGATGCGAAATTATTTCTATCTCAATGTGATATTGTTAATTTTGATTAGTAAGCATAATTATGTAATTGGGCATAAGCCCGTTTAATTATGATAAATAAAAAATATAAAAAAAAAAAAAATATATAATATTTCAGGTATTGACAGGTTGTGAAAATGCAATCTTAATACTAAAAATGGCTTTGAACATTTGTTTTTTCCAAGAACTCTAAATTCATATGAATTCAAAGTTCTCGGTTTTTCCAAACAACTCAAACAATAGTAAGACATTGTCAAAGAATCGACGTTTTTCAGTAAAGTTAGAAGTAACATATTATGTGCGTTCAAAGCGTCATCGTCATGTCGATGCTCAATGATTGTCTTCTTTTTACAGCTAAACAGGAAAAGCAAAATACTACTTTATTCACGGGTGAATCAAGTAGTATTTTGCTTTTTTCCGTTTTGATCGATTATAAAAATTCATAAAGCCAGTCTCCAGGCGATACAATCTTCCGTATCTTCCCCAGTGATTAAAAATCCCGTTATAAGCCCGCCGGGAACAGGACAAAAGTGTGAATTAAATTACAAAAAAAACCCGGTCAAGAGCAAGTCGGACTCGCGCACAGAGCGTTCCGTACCATCATAATAAATACACTGCAGACTAATAGAATAATAAAGTTATTATTGCAGTATTAGGCCAGCGCCACCTCTTGACCGATAGTGGAACTAATGTAATTTTTCTATGGTCAGCGCCATCTGTTGACTGGTAGTGGAACTAAAGAATTTTTGTTTGTTTTTTGAATTTCTAAAAAAGTGTGTTATATTGAGACATCGTTTTATTTTTCCTGTAATCTTTACGTAAACTACTATCACATAGAATTATTTCAGATTTTTCTCTTTGCAAACTTCGGAGATAAGGGGGGGGAACGGTATTTTTTTTACATTTTTCATCATAAGTCGAAAACTATGCGGCCTAAGAAAAAAAAATGTTTTAAAATGTGCAAACAGCGCTCTTTCATATGATACCCCACAGGCCCTAGTCACCTCACTTAAAATTTTTAAGACCCCTTTTCAGTCCGTGTTGTAAAAAAAAAAAAAAATTTTTTTCTTATTTGCAAAATAGTTGGGCGAATGTCATCTTAAACTATTCCAAATTTCAAGTTGATACCATTAGTAGTTCTCGAGATATCCAGCTGTGACAGACAGACTGAGTCACACCATAAGGGTTCCTTTTTACCATTTTGGTACGGAACCCTAATGATTGATTCAGGAAACTGTGAAGGTTCAAGAGGCACGCTTCGTATATTTTTAGGGTTCCGTACCAAAATGGTAAAAAGGAACCCTTAATAAAACGATGTCTCAATATAGCACACTTTTTAGAAATTATAAAATTTCTAAAAAAGTTAACATTAGTTCCACTATCGGTCAAGAGATGGCGCTGGCCTAAAACTGCAACACTAATTTTATTATTCTACTCTGCAATGTGGTTTGATGGTGCAATTATGATGGTACGGAACCCTCGGTGCGCGAGTCCGACTCGCTCTTGACCGGTTTTTTTTTTCGTTTTGAGACAAGATGTTCTTAATAAAGTTCAGTTTAGTTTTAACTTAGCACGAATAAATTAAAATTGGGGATATTTTTAATTGGGTGACTGGAAATAATAAAGGCAACTGTTAATAGGATACTTAAATACTAAACCCGGCAGCGGTTTATTTTGTTTGCGACAAAATAACAAAACGAGCGGCAAACTGTGGATTACAAAATATACGTAAAACGAGCAACTACATGTGGGAGTAAATAAGTGACAAAAATACTGAGTGGACAACTACTATACCAAGTCGGTAACTATATACAACTGATTTAGGCAGCCCAACACGGTACTTTTGTCACAAAGGTTGTCTGGAAGAGATCGCTCTGAGCGATAAGGCCGCCTTTGCTCACCATAGTTTTAAGTTGTATCTTACTATATTTCCTGTAATGTGTGTGTGCAATAAAGTCTTTATCTATCTATCTATCTATCTCAATTAGGTTAATAGTCGCCTTTTTTAAATAAAATATATGCCAAATTTTTAATGTTTTGTGTGCCCTAAGGTTGTCGCCCAAATATATATTTGGTCGCCCATCTAAATAACTAGTTACTCAATTTATATTTATAGTCACCCATTTTCAATATTTGTAGTCGTCCTCAGTCCCTCGCCCACTTAGCACTTCAGTACGCTATTCAGTATTTTGAATACCCAAAATCTGAATTTATTGTTACCCGATTAAAAACTACGTGGTTGAAAAAAACCCTTTAAATTAATGTAACCACAAAGGAAGTGATAGTCAAAGTGAACTTTTAGGGTTCCGTAGCCAAATTGTAAAAACGGGACCATATTACTTACTAAGACTCCACTTTCCGTTTGTCTGTCTGTATTATGTGTCTGTAGTATACTTTATCTCATGAATCGTGATAGCTAAACAGTTAAAATTTTCACAGAATTGATGTATTTCTGTTGCCGCTATAACAACAAATACTAAAAACGGAATAAAATAAAATTTTAAGGGGGGCTCGTATACAACAAACGTGAATTTTTTGACGGAACCCTTCGTGCGCGAGTCCGACTCGCACTTGGCCGCTTTTTTCGAATGCATAAACTTTTATTATATTTAACTATTCGTTGTCCCTGATAAACAAGTTCATTCTGCACGTGACACATTTCTTTGAATAGGTATTTTTTCGCAACAAATTTGAATTAACATTTTTAGGGTTCCGTAGCCTAAATGGCAAAAAACGGAACCCTTATAGATTCGTCTTGTCTGTCTGTCTGTCTGTCTGTCTGTCTGTCTGTCCGTATGTCACAGCCACTTTATTCCGAAAGTATTAAGACTACACAGTTGAAACTTGGTAGGTAGATGTATTCTGTTAACCGCTTAACGAATTTAATACAAAAATAAGAAAAATAAAAGATTAAGGGGGGGCTCCCCATACATGGAACTGAAACTGAAAAAAAAAATTTTCTTCAAACCAACACGTGTTGGGTGTCTATAGATAGGTCTTTAAAAATGACATTGAGGTTCCTAAGACAACTTTTCTCAAAGTCAACCGTTTGAAAGATATTCACCGCCAAAGTGGTAAAATGTGTGTCCCCCCCCCCCTTTAACTTTTGAAATAAGAGAGTGAAAAATCTAAAAAAAATATATGCTATAGATCTTAATAAATACTTTCAACCAAAATTAATTTGAACGAGATATATTAATCAGTTTTTGAGAAACAGCACATTTTCCAAAACCGCAAATATAATTTTGTCGTTCATACCAACACTGTGAAAAACAAAGTTATTTTTGCAAACGAAAAATGATAGGTGGTATTAAATATGGTATGGTATAAGGTAACTACGGAACCCTATGGCGCGTGGCCCGACACGCACTTGGCCGGTTTTTTTTACATCGAAGTTCCACGATTCTTTTCACTTCCCTATAATAGTTCCCGGAAAATAAATTGCCTTTTCAAAGCTATGGGCAAGAAGAGAAGTTGAGGTTTATGAAGCCGCTTTGTAATCTAGTTTACGTATTTTTTTTTCCCAGGATTATATATAGTCTATAATTTTAAATCGATTGTGTGTATTGTATGTGTTTATTTACTATTTCTAGAATAAAATATGTCAAAAAATTTAAAAATGAAGAACTAGCGGCCGCCCCCGACTTCTGCGTGGAAAGTTTGTTTTCTATCCCTCGGGAACAATACTTTTTTCGGGATGAAATGAAATTCGTGTATGTAAAATTTCATGATGATCGGTTCAGTAGTTAAGACGTTAAGGCGTAACAAACAAATAAACAAACAAACTTTCGCATTTATAATATTAGTAAGAATTATTCTGCCAATAATGCTTCTTTTATAAACGTAACAGATGATTTTTAATCCTGATTTTGATATAAAGCCCTTCCTTAAAAAAGCCGGTTCCTAAAAATAGTTTCAATAATCATAATGAAAGGCCGCCACCAATACAGCTGCACGCGGGCGATGGCTGCAAGGTCGTTTGATTTGATGTCATAATGGTAGGCAGCACAGTATAGCTAAGCGCCATCGCACACGGGAGACTTTTGTCTCCGCAACTATTTTGTCTCTCACATGGTTTGTATGAAAAGTTGCAGACGACCGCGTCGCTTCGTGTGCGCGCTTCCATATAAACCCGTGGACTTGAGACAGTTGCAAGGCGACTAAGTTGCCCGTGTGCGATAGCGCTAACTGCTAAAGCAGTATCTCAACTAAGCCCTAAGCACTTGTACTATTAGTTATTCTGTGCCTAAGCGCTTTTCTTGCCTCACGCCACGGTCGTCAATTTTTTTAAAATTTTCGATATATTATCGCTTACAAAGTGTACGAACGCTACTGGCATGAGGGATGGAGAAAAGGATGGGGGTCGCTTTCATTTCAGGTGCCGAGTTAACTTGACCGGGTTGTACTCAGACTTTTAACCGCCTCTGTGTTCTAGTGGTTCGCCCACCCGTGTAAGACGCAGGGGTCCCGGGTTGGATTCCCAGGGGGTGTACAATTTGTACTCAGTTTGGTTGGTGGTAGGGCTTAATTCAAGACCGCCTGGCTTTACTACCATCTTAGCTAAGGTCCATACTACACTGCGTGGTTTCCCGCCGCGGTTCACAGGCGGGAGAAAATCTATCGCCGCATGCCGCTAAATATAACCTCTTCTCCAAACTACACGATGGCGGTTTTTCGCTACAACATCATTATGAACGGGAGCTTGTGCAAGGGCGCTCGTCGCGCTCGGCTAGTTAAATTACGAAGAGAGTTCAAAGTATTCTCGGTATGGATGTGAAGGAAAAGGCAGAAAAATCTGAAATAATTTTATTTTTTTTATATAATCCCCTTAACCTCAATACATTTCTTACAACGCGAAATCAACTTTTCAGTACCCTCCAAAAAATTACTTTCCAATTCTGAAAAATGATCGTCCATATACCTAGTCGTCTTAAGCTCTTCATCGTCGGAAAATGGCTTTCCAAGGAACAAAAAATAGTCACTATAGGTGCCAGATCTTGGCTGTAAGGTTGATGGATCTCTTTGAAACGACACTCCTGAATAGCAGCTTTGGCAACGCGCGCTGAGTGAAACGAGCACCACCGTGATCGATTTTAGGCAACATTTCGCGTCAGATATTTTGTTTTACAAACTAATAATATTACAAACTAACGATGGTAAACTGACGAAATTTTCTAATTGTCACCCACAGACCATACAACAAGTACTTACGTATCACCTTAGATAATGTCATAAGAGGACCATAGACAAAAACTACCCTCATTACTAACCAAAAAATCCCGATACCGAGAATAGTTTCAACTCTCTTCGTATGTTAGATGAGTTCACACATATTACTATGTAGTAAGCAGGGATTGAAACACCGTTAAAAAAACGTTATAAAAAAATAACGTTAAAAATACCGTTAAAATATTTTATCGGTAAATTTACCCGTAAAATAACGTTAAATAATAAATATTTTACCGGTAAAATTAACGTTAAATATAGCGTTAAATTTAGTACCGGTAAAATTATCGGTAAAAAATTAACGTTATTAACTGGAATAACGTTAATTTAAAAATTAACGTTAAAATTAACGTTAATTTAACGTTAAAATTAACGTTAAAATAACGTTAAAATTAACGTTATTTCTCAAATTAACGTTAAAATTAACGTTATTTATTGACATAACGTTAATGTTAAAATTAACGGTAAAAAGAGTAAAAATTAACGTTATATTTAAAAATAACGTTAACATAGGCTTGTTTCCACTAAGAATAAATCGGCTAGCATAAGGTTTCTAATGATTAATCATGTTAAATAGTAACCAAAAAACACTTTTTTTATGATAATAAATAAAGATTACCAATATTTACGGAAAATAAAATCGGCAAAATTGGCCATTTAATCACGTGACATTGAACACTAATCAGAGACACGTGACGTCAAGCCTCGCGAAACCTTTGTTGTTGCTGTCATTTTAACACACACACAAACACACAGAGGTGTATGTGTGTAGGTGTCAAACACGAATGTTTCGCGAGGCATGACGTCATTCAAGACGCCATGACAGCTTTGGCCTTTTTCGATGTCATTTTGAATTCATTTCTTAAAACGCAAAATTCATAGGTAAAATGACTTATTTTTCTTAAAATAATATATTTTTGGGGTAAAATAGATACCAAACTTTACTTTTAAACTATTTTCCAAATTTTGTCATCTAGCCTATTCCTTGGTAGTAAGTGAATAACTTGTGAGGGTTATCTCGGTGTTCACTGAACATTTAATACTTCGGGAATATTTTTCCCGGAGCTAAGCATTCGGCCCATACATTGAGCTTTACTTTATTAATTAATAATTCAATTAATATAAGAGCTGTAAGAGCAGTGATCATCGGCGGATCCCTGTTGAGTATGAATAAAAGTCTGCGATAAACCGCATTCCGTGTAGTTTGATGAGTTGCGGTAGCCTTCTTGAACGATTTTCTGCGGCGGGAGAACCGCGCGTGTAGCCAGGGCCTTAGTCTGACGCCATAACAACAATTTAATTTTTTTTGTGTTCCGGCAGTTAGAGGTAACATAGCCAGTTCCTCTCTGATGAGGATTCCGGGTGTAGTATGCTAGTGCGCTTTCACCTTCGATCACTTAACATCAGGTGCGGTGAAGGCCAAGCACTATCTCATTGTGCATAAAAATAAAAAATTAACCGGCCAAGTGCGAGTCGGTCTCGCGCACAAAGGGTTGTGTACCAAAAAATGGCAAAAAATCACATTTGTTGTATGGGTGTCCCCTTTAATATTTATTTTATTCTGTTTTTAGTATTTGTTGTTATAGCGGCAACAAAAATACATCATCTGTGAAAATTTCAACTTTCTAGCTATCACGGTAAAGGGACGGTTTAAAACGGACTAAATTATTACGACAAAAAGTCGGACTAAAAACATTAAAACGGACTAGTAAAAACAGACTAAAAAGTAAAAAATTAATTCTTCCGTCAATATTTACAACCCTATAATATTTATACCTACAGAAAATTTAAACCTAAAAACGTGGGGCGCATGGTAAAGACAATATGGATGAGAAATTTTACAAAATGCGTCCCACGTTTTTAGGTTTAAATTTTCTGTAGGTATTAATATTATAGGGTTATAAATATTTACAGAAGAACTTATTTTTTACTTTTTAGTCTGTTTTTACAAGTCCGTTTTAATGTTTTTAGTCTGATTTTTTATCCTTTGGGTACGGAACTCTAAAAAAGACGGGTAGTGTATGACCAACGAACGCGACGACATTGCTACGACCGACAGAGACGCCGACGCGCGCGGCGCGGGGCGGCGACGCACGCGACTGGCTGGCTGCTGCTGCAATGCACTGCACACCTTTCTTAGAACTCTGGTAGCAAGTGTGTCTGTGTGAATGCGCTGATTGTATGCGTTTGTTTGTATGTAGTTGCGATACTGCTTTAGTCATATTTGTGATAGGAGCGACAGCCAGTGAGCCAAGCTGCGGTAATTACTTCAGGCTATCGCCCTCTTGGCTATCCCACTAATTAGTGCCGCTCACGTTTAAACGACTAAGTTGGGATGGGGTTGCACTGATAGCACACGCATCTCAATATGTTAAGCACTGAATCTGTATAAAAAAACCGAATTTAGAACGAATACTTAAGCATCGTAACGGGGACTACTTTAATTAAAATATTGACATCGGTTTCATTGTCTAGCGTTTCGACGACAACATGGTAATAGTAATAGTATTTTATTCGCATTAAATAGGGTTTTCATAAGATGATCGTACATAAATTTAAAGTATTATACCAATTTAGCGGGCATTTACAATGGCATGCAAAAAGGTTGTCACATCGATAATACGTCGTTAATTAGATAATATATTAAGTACATCAAGTCGCCATTGCCAAAATTTTTAGTATAAAAAAATTTATTGTGCTTTTTTAGCTGTCTATACATTTTATGTGATAAATGGACTACGAGATAGCAACAGTTGTCTATTATAGACTTCAGTGGCGCAGAACCGGTTTGCGAGGGCGGCCCGGAATCTGGAAGCCACTGATCTAACTAAATAATAAGGCTGCATTTAAACGATAACGCACGACTCGCCCTCAACCCGAACTCAACTCAACTCGAACTCAACTCAACCGGAGCCCACTCCTTGAAATACAGCGCTTACAATTTTGAGTTTTATAACACATTATTAAGCTCCGTTTTATTTTGTCGATGCAACTGCACACGCCTTGCCCTCAACCCGAACTCAATTCAAACTTAACCCGAACACAACCCGAACTCAACTCAAACTCAACCCGAACTCACCTCAAACTCACCTGAACATTACACAAGAGCTTATTAATGTGTCATAAGACTCAAAATTGTAAGTGATGTATTTCAAGGTGGGCTGCGGTTGAGGGGTATGCATTACAATTCCGACAATTCATAATACATACGACCGAAATATCGACACATAAAACACCTATTTTCAAAATACCGAACATTCTAAATATCGATATCCGATAGACCGAAACTTGAAAGATCGATTATCAAATGACCGAAAGTTCGAAATCCCGACAGGTCGAACTCCCGAAAGGTCAAAATCCCGACAGTTAAAATTTCGAAACTTGCTTCACCTACACATACATTTATAAAGGTAGGCGTTGCGGTTAATTTATTTTACTCAAAAATGCTTGTAAAATAGTCATTATTTTGACAAAATTCACCAATCGAGTTTGAAATAGATTTTTTTTTATATAATTTATTTTAGTTCATGTCAACCTAACATGCTCGTCGCTACGCTCCTCGCACCTATTTCATGTCGTGACCTACGGTCTACGGTTTCTAAGTCCCAGTAGACTAGTTTAGACTAATTTTCGGCAGCTAAATATACTATAAAGCATTTCAGGCGAAGCCCAAAGACACCTCCACAGCCAATTCGGTATTAAGTAGTTCGGGGTATAGAATTTTGGTATATTAACCTTCGGTATTTTAAGCTTCAGGATTTAGTATTTTAGGTAAAATGTCCTTTCGTGATTTTAAACGTACGCCCAAACAACCATTCGGCCTTTTAATTTTCGGGATTTTGTCCATAGGTATTGTAAAATTCGGTCTTTTCTACTTCGGCATTGTAACACATACCCGGTTGAGGTGAGTTTGAGTTGAGTTCGGGTTGAGGTCGGGTCGTGTGTTATCGTTTGAACGCAGCCTAAGGCGAACGGGATCTCGCTTTCAAGTTTTATACATGTGAAAGTATTCTATGTTTCAAAAACTTATATCTGAATGAAATCCCATCCCAGAGCATTGCGAATTCGAAATCTGAGCTTACATGACTTACATTACCTGACGAAAGTATATATGTAAGCTTAGAATAGTGAAGCCGAGCTTTGAATTCCTACTTTTCCTACTCATATTCGACATGTCATATTTAAATTCACCTGTTTTTATTGTTACTTACTTTACTTACTTTAATTAATATGTGGTTAATAATGCTATTAAAAAAGTTTTCCTTTTTTATTTAAACTAATAATACTTAATTTATTACAATAACGTATTATTACTAAAAACTCAATTAACATACTTTGGTAACAATAGCAAACCCAATGAATGATTATTTCTGGTTTGTTAGAAAAGTCTGGAATGGCTGGTAGGAAAATATAGACGATTTAAAAGTACTTAACAATTAAGTTTATTTGAATAAAGCTATTTTTAACAGGTTTTTATTAGGTTGCTTTCTCGTGTTTGTTTGTCCACAAAGTTTGCGAACGATTTTAAACAAGCTTCCCGATGAGCTAGACTTGAAACTTTGAACATAGGTCAAAATTAGAAAGCAATGCAATATTATGGTGTCATTGAGCTGATCTGATGATGGAACTGGAAAAAGGCCATAGGAACTTAATGATGAAATCATACAACCCCATTGTGATAGAGTTGTTAAAATCGTCTTGACGAGTACTCTAATGGGACATGGGTCTGATGATGATGCTGGAAGGCCATGCCAAAGGAACTAAATATTGAAACAGTGCAATCCCATCGAGTTTGGGCTCATTTGAATCGTCTTGACGAGTCCTTTGTTTGGAATTAGTGTCCGAGGATCTGATGATGGAGCCGGAAGAAGGCCATAGGAACTTATAATAAAACCACGCTACCCCATCGAGTTTGGGCTCGTTTGAATAGTCTTGACGAAAACTTTGTCGGTAAATAGTGTCCGAGGTTCTGATGATGGAGCCGGAAGTAGGCCATAGGAACTCTATAATAAAACCATGCAACCCCATCGAGTTTGGGCTCGTTTGAATCGTCTTGACGAGTACTTTGTTGGGAATTAGTTTCCACGGTCTGATGATGGAGCCGGAAGAAGGGCACAGGAACTCTTTAATAAAACCATGTTACCCCATCGAGTTTGGGCTCATTTGAATCGTCTTGACGAGTACTTTGTTGAGTAATAGTTTAGAGGGTCTGATGATGGAGCCGGACGAAGGACACAGGAACTCTTTAATAAAACCACGCTACCCCATCCAGTTTGGGCTCGTTTGAATCGTCTTGACGAGCAGTTTGTTGGGAAATCGTTTTCAAGGTCTGATGATGGAGCCGGAAGAAGACCACTGGAACTCTGTAATAAAAACATGCATCCCCATTGAGTTTGGGGTCGTTTGACGATTCGATAGGAGATGGTATATTTTTAATCTTAGCTCGTTAACAAAAAATCTGAAAATAATAATATACTAAAAAAACATTTGAAAACACGTTTTTAAAACGGACTAAATTATTACGAAAAAATCGGACTGAAAACATTAAAACGGACTAGTAAAAACTAAAGAGTAAAGAAATAAATTCTTCTGTAATATAACCCTATAGACATAAATTTTAAACCTAAAAACGTGGGACACAGGGTTATAAATATTTACAGAAGAATTTATTCGTATCGTCCGATTTTTTCGTAATAATTTTTTACTTTGACCTTGTTAACAACAAATCCCAGTAATTTTTATTGAAAAAAAAAATGAATTAAACCTTACTTTCGTTTCTCTTTTAGAATGTTTAACTATTATAATTGTTTGATGAATTACTTTTACACAACCAAAACGTAAAAGTTAACCATGAAAGTGTCATACCTAGTTACTTTTACGTTAGCAATTAATTATGTTAATGAGTCAGTCCACTTAGCATGAACACCGAAAAACGATACGCGTGATCACGCGTGATATAGCAACACTCGACGTAGGTAGTAAAGATTTGTTCCGGATTCGTCATGTTCCTGACTCGTCGTAATCCAGATTCGCGGAATTCCTAATTCGTCGAATATGTACAATCAATAACACCGGCGCTTTACCATTTCTAAGTCTAGAATAGCTTGCACGCCGCGCCATCACGATGCGCGTGTCAAAAATGGTCTCACATTAAAATAAACTACTTAAATCGACAAATTATCATTAAAGTAAGAGTCAATTTTGTATCTATTTTTTTTTTAATTAAAAACATGCTTCAGATCAATAAATATTTAAATTAAAATGTAATGTATACTATGCTGTTGTTGTATCTTATAATGAAATAAATACTTAAATAAATAAATAAAACATATGTCATCGACTGTATTTCGACGAATCTTGAATGCATCGAATCTGGAATACGACGAGTCAGGAACATGACGAATCCGGAACAAATTGTAGTAAATCACTATATCGTAATTATCAGATCGCGTTTCCGTGGTCATGCTACCCCCTAGCATGACCACCGAAACGGGATAATTATGGGGTGATAAGCGAAGCGGTGCAAAATAATCTGTTTAGTGATAACCTGAAGGCGAAATAGACCTGGCAATGCAGAAGTTACAGGTCAAATTATATACCCTGATGTAATACAAAACGCACTTTTATACGATATAATTAATTACAATTTACACGAAATGTAAAAACCATCTTGTGGAGTTGATAAATGATCATTAATGATGAACAACTTTTCGTATGGAAATAACCCAAAAATCGCGAAAAAGGTGACAGCTGTAAAATTAACACTAACGCGACTTCGCCCCCCTAGCGTTACCACCGAAACACGATATATATCGTGTGATAAAGCGTTTTATCGTCACTCAACTATCAATATCCATTGTCTTTTGACAGTTAAACGTGATTAAACACTATATCATAATATCACGTTACGTTAGTCATGCTAGGGGGCTGTTCGATGTATGAAATCAATATTTGAAACTCTTTTCGCTATTTCAGGGTTGTTTTCATTGTTCATAATGACCGAATCTAGATATGGTTTTAGATTCTGCGTTTACAAAAAATTACGTTGTATTTATTTACCTATCAACATAAGATCTTTAAATATTTTTTCACACCACATGCTCGACAATGACGAATTATATGTCATGTAAACCTTACCGAAAGCAAGACATTATATCTCTTGGCTTTAGCCGGGTTATAACGTTCTATTATAACCCGCTGGTCAATAATGTGATTTTCACTTTCATAATTCTTATTGCAATGTCCATAAAGTCTAATTTCACTAAACAGAATGTGTCCTCAGCGGGCGCGGCCAACTCGATTTTCGAAGACCGAGGCCGTGGCCCACTAGATTCGCACTGAGACGAACTTCATTTGTTTGTCAAATCGAGTAGGCCACGCCAGCTGAAAGAAGTTGCTATAGCCGTAGAAAGTAGTACTACTAGCTTTAGAAGATTCTATAAATACTAAGCCTGGTTTTTTATTGTCTCGCATAAAGTGAGAAAAGTCGAGTATACACCACCGGGATAAAACTGTTTTTATCTTGGGCGCTTGAATCCCTCACTGCACTCAGAACTCAATCTTAATTCCCTCGCTGCGCTCGGGAGTTAAATTTGGAGTCCTTCGTTACGTTCAGGATTCAATTCAGCGCCCGTGGCATAAAACAGTGCTTTATCCCCTTGGTGTATAATCTACTATTATGCATAGGCTACCTACCTACATTTTGTGTACTCCGTCTTCCCCTAAAGGCGACGACTTCGATAGAAATGCATTTTGCCGTACGTGTTACGTTACGGCATTCCCTGACTGACGTACCTAGGGTTACCAGACGTCATGATTAGTTCGGAT
This sequence comes from Agriphila geniculea, assembly GCA_943789525.1. NCBI lineage: Eukaryota > Metazoa > Arthropoda > Insecta > Lepidoptera > Crambidae > Agriphila > Agriphila geniculea. The sequence goes on from OX038870.1 coordinate 6,947,896, forward strand.
TTGTCAAATGTCAGGCTTTTTTGGATTATTTACATTATAGTAAAGCAAATAAACTTATTTATTTTTATTTTCTTTGTAACTATCAACCAGGACTTTTTTAGTAAAATAGTCATCAAATTTTGTATAATAAATAATAAATTTTCAAATAATCCATATTTAAATTTATAAACAATCAACAACTAAAACCTAAAAACGGAAAACTATACCTTTTTACTCTATGTATTTTAAACGTTAATTTTACACGTCATTTTAACAAGAAACAATAATAATTTATGTTGCGAAGAAGAAGAAGTTATGCCAGTGGGTTCTTATCTGACTGCCGCACCTTCTCTTTCTCGTATGCAGCTTCCAGGGAGAGCCGTGACAGGCCTTCAGCTCCTCTTCAAAATATCTCCATAGACGATTGTGACACTGGTTCCGTGGTTTTTGATTTGCACTGATTTTCACACGGTTGGGTTTTCTACCATAGATAAAGTCCACAAGACGATCACACACTTCGATTCGATAGCACCACGACGTGAATGCTGATTATAGGGCTTAAGAACATTCACGAGCGACGTGTTCACAGCGCAGCGATTCGAACGAGACTGTTCTGTGCTATCACAGAAAGCCAAGCGATACCCACATTTAAAAAAATCAAAAGTCCGGAGAAAAGGCCCGATTTCCATTGAAAAATCATGAGATTTGTAGCAGTTTGTATTATTTGAAAATTCTAAAAATCCTGAGATTTCCTCAGATTTTCAAAATCCAGCCTGCCAAATCACAATCCTGAGAAAAGCCCATAAATCCTGAGATTTCAGGACAAATACTGAGATATGGTAACCCTACCCACATTAGGCATGATAAAATTATATCGAAAGATTCGGAGTACCCTCCAAGTTGTGTACGGAACTATTTATTTATTAAAAGAAAAAATATTTATACATTGTAGGTCTACAATGTATTATCGTAAGCCGTGTGAGGGCTTTCGCAAAATGTCAGGACTTTTTAGTAGAAATCATGCTTTTTGTCAGGATTTTTAGATATACGCCCCTATTTCACAGATGTGACAATTGTAAATTACAATGACAATTTGGTGTACGTTGCGGTGTCTGTGAGTAATTTGATCGGTATATTTTCTAAATTCAAATTGGCTGACGCCATGGACACCAAATTGTCATTGTCATTTACAATTGTCACGTCTGTGAAATGGAAGCCTGGTAACCCTAAACGTACCCTTGCTGAAAGAAACACTATTCGCAATAATTTATTTCACAACTAAACAACTGTTGTTTAGTTTGTTTCAACTAAACAAAACGAAAACCAAACGCACTAAACTTCACTAAACAAAGAGCGAAACATTGAACACACTTAACACAAGAATTGCACAAAACGAATTCTTAAATATCTGAAGATCAAAACTAACAAAATGGTTTTGCGTTGTTTGCTCGTGAAACTTGATTGCACTATTGCAATAGTAGTTTGTTACACAAGGGATGTAAGTGAGCTATTACAGAACAAGATCCAATTTGGTGCCCGTGCGAGCGCAGCTCGCAAAGGGCGCTAATGGATCGAGTGCACCCGAGATATTTAGACGCACGAGCGAGCGAAGCGAGCGAGGGCGAATATAGTTCGAGGGTGTAATAGCTACTTACAACCGAGGTAAGCATACTATTTTACATCATTCATGCGAGGTAAATTTAATAAAAAAATAAAAAATAAAAAAATAAAAAAAATCTAAATAAAAATAAAAACAAAAACATTAAAACAAAAATAAAAATAAAACGTTAAAGGGTTATTTCATTTGAAAACTCGTAGGGTTGATCGGACCATTAAACTGAACAACTTTCATTATGAGACCAACCTCGAAATCACGAAAATAAATCAGCTGTTTTTGCATTGCAGAATTTTGCATACCTAGCTTCAACTGAAATATAATGCCGCCATTTTCATTGTTTTTTTTTCAGCCAAAAGTTTCGTCAGTTTATAATAAAAGAAATGAGATTGGTTCACTAAGGAGTTTTAAATGCTTGAATTGTAAAGTAACTTTACAGTTAAAGCATTCACCATCCTTGAATTGTAAAGTGATTTGAAAATGGAACGTTCTATCTAAACAATGCACTGTGTTGCACATGCCAACTTACACAGCCTCATACTATATAAGTAAATCCTAGTTACCGAGCAAGTATGATGTAAAGTATATAAATATCGTCAAAGGCATTTATTTGTTAAAGCTTGGTTTATAATATCGTACATATACTGCGTCAAGTAAAAAGAGCGCTTAACAATAAGCAAATAATGGAAGAATATACAGAATGTCCCAAAACTTTGCCACACGGAGGGAACGTACCTTAAATATTGAAGATAGGAAATTTTTTCATTTTTTTTGTTTTTCGCCTACGATTCGATGATACCAATATTGATACCATCATATCAGCCGCACGACACCCACTGCTGGATATAGGCCTCCCCCAAGGATCTCCACGACGATCGGTCCTGCGCTGCCCGCATCCAGTGGCTTCCCGCGACCTTCATCAGATTGTCGGTCCACCTAGTCGGGGGCTTACCCACGGAACGTCGTCCGGTGCGCGGTCGCCATTCAAGAACCTTTCCGCCCCAAGGGCCATCGGTTCTTCTCGCTATGTGTCCAGCCCACTGCCACTTTAGCAGAGCGATCCTTCGAGCGATGTCGGTTACTTTGGTTCGCCTGCGGATCTCCTCATTTCTGATTCGATCACGCAGGGAAACGCCGAGCATGGCTCTCTCCATTGCACGCTAGGTGACCTTGAGCCTCCTTGTGAGACCCATAGTTAGCGACTGCGTTTCACTGCTGTAAGTCATCACTGGCAACACACACTGGTCATAGACTTTCGTCTTGAGACACTGAGGTAAATCGGACACGAAGATTTTTCGGAGCTTCCCGAATTCTGCCCATCCGAGTTGGATTCAACGAGAGATCTCTTTCTCGAAGTTGACTTACCTAACTGGACTGCCTGTACTAGGTATACATAATGGTCAACAACTTCAAGTGTAGTGTTCCCAACATGAACTGGAGTGGGCACAACATGGGCATTCGACATGATTTTCGTCTTATCCATGTTCATCCTGAGACCCACTCTTTGATTGATAAAATACGTAATAATTAAAATGTAAATGTTAAATTTCATGGTCTTCCTTTAGTTCAAGATGACGTGACAGTTAACAAGCAAAAATCTCTATGAGTAATCCTTTCGATTGGTATCGCAAAAAAATCGTTTTTGGTAGGTCGATTCCTGGTTAAGGCAGGCGCTTTTTCAAACATCTTTGAATGCAGTTCCAATTATTTTTTTTAAAAAAAAGGAAGTCTTCTATCAGTAAAACTTCCTATCTTCAATATTTTAGGTACTTTCCCTCCGTGTAGCAAAGTTTTGGGACACCCTGTATACTGTTTTCCAAAGACATATACATTTTCGCTCATCTTTGAGGCACTTATCAGCGTTCGGCTGCCCTACGCAGAAGTCAAGTAACTCAGTTTTCAAAAAGAAATATTTTGTATAATTTTCTGTTTAAGCAAAGCAAATCGCATCTACCATTTTTTTATTTTAGTAAAATTCGGTTTAATTCGGAAAACATGGCCAATTATTTGATCCTACTCAAGTATCTTTTTCCGTTTGCAAAATCTACACTAAAACATTAAATATTCATAATTTGTTTTTAAGTTAGAAAAGGGAAATTTTTATTTATTTATTTTATTTTATTTTTTAGAGTAAGGCACAGTAACAATCAATTGGTAATTATCTTAATGAACAAAATGATTTATTATTATAATACATTGCAAACCAACTAATCTTATACACTATGCACGATATTACAATAATTATTTATTAAAGTTAGGTGCTGCTATTAAAAGTGAAGCATTACAGTTTTAACACTTACTTACAAATAAAATTAACAAACAAAATAAGACTACAATGATAATAATGAATTTTTGAACTGCTGATAATTTTGGTTAAATAAATCAAAATCGGAACAAAGATTGTGATAGGCATGACACTGTGAGAGACATTGTTATTCGCTGATGGTATACTAAAGAGGCGTGCATATATGCAAATATACTTTATATTTCCCGTTTCTAACTTAAAAACAAGCAAGTCTCATCAAGATACTTGTATTCAAAATAGATTAGCACATACTTGATTTCTATGTATTTATTTCATAGTCGTAAGTTAAGTATTCTATGGCTCTATGCAAAGCTGAAAACAAGTGTCTACGAAAATACTACTAAAGAACAGTAGAGAATCTCAAGTTACTTTTTTTTTATTTATTTATTTATTGTTAAGAATCAAACGGTCTCACAAAAAAATATTAATCTTAGTTTAGGTTTAGTTACTTGTTTATAGCGTAGAATATTATTGACAAATCAATAAATATGTCTACGCCGAACACTATTTTCGTTCGACAAAATGTAGGAAGGTATTAGAACTTATTTTTTTTACCGACATATGTTTTTACTTTAAATACTTATGATATTTTAGCATTTAAGTGTTCAGAGTTTCACTCTTTTCGATAAAAACACTAAATAAAGCTCTCCTGTTAAATTTGTTTGGAATGAGATACTTGAATTTGGTTTAGGGCAGCCGCGTAATTTTATATGATGCCTTCTTTACCAAAGTATATTATTTCTACCTGTAAGAAACACTAGGTATACCAAAAAACCAGACCAATATTTTTGAATACAGAATATCAATATCATTTTCATAATAAAAAAAGCTGTTTCAGAATTGTCTAGAATAGATTACTTTTAAAAATTATGATAACATAATATTTTATGAGTATCTTTTGATGTTTTGGTAACTGACTGTGTACGTACTTATAAGCCTAGAACTTCTCTTTGTGAATTTTATATTTGGAGAGAAAATATTCATTATTCGTACCTACTTGCTTCTTAAAATGTGACTTTGTGTAAGTTAACCATATTGTAGTGGGCTTAATTTTTTTTTTCTGTGATGCTTTTGAAAATTTTCTTAGTATAATTAAGATGATAACATGTAACAAAGTAATGTAATACGCACAAAATTTTAAACCATTTTCAAATAAGATCATACAATAACAATTAGACAAAACGAAAAAAATCAAAGTGAATCCATTGACCATCAGCAGCCATTTGCAAGGGCACACACATTCCTGGATGGACAAGGAGAAACAATTGATTACTAAATGACAAATTAGTGATAACTTGTTGTGGTGTTTTATTAAATGATGTTCCAAAAAAGAATGTACACTAAAATTCTACCACGTAACAGTTGCTAGGATTAAAACAAAAACTAAGTAATTCATTCCATATTAACTATATTTTTTATATATGTATAAGTACAAAATTCCCGAAAAGTCCCGAATTTAATAAATTCCCGATTTAATACCGACTACTGTCCGTAAGATCAAACATGTTTATTTTTTACAGTTATTTTGTGGTAAGTTATAACTAACTTACTTGATTATTAATTACGCGACTATTTATCGAAATCTATCCATTATCGAATTGCTATTACCGAAATGCGAAACTAATCAAGCCTCAGGATATGATTATGATTCAGATTATACATAAATATCTCTATTATGTAAACATCATCTTTGTAATGAGAGATTTTCCTTAGCTTAGAACGATAGCAAAATCATAGCGACCGAGACCGTTATAGAATAAACAAAACACTTCAAAACGAGTGTCTGAGTGTCAAATAAATACCAAAAGCAAACCATTGATTTATAGACTCTAGTGTATGTATATAAAGCTTAAAATAATAGTGCGATATGCAAGTTCATTCAATGTCTAGGTCAGTGGTGAAGCGTGAAGAAAGTTGGAGTTTGCAGGTGTCTGCAGCTCATCCATACCAAAAAAACTAGTGGAGTTAGACAGAGGAAAGACTCAAAACACTATTTTAGTATGAAAAAAGTTGTAAGTAATAATAATAGATTTATTGTTGCTATGTATTGTAATGTTTTCTGATTATTAAAATCTATCTGTTGGTTACTCCGAAAACAGATAAATAAAAATTAATTAATAATGTAAGTTTATGATCTACACATCATGCAGATTATAACAAAAAGATCACACGCTTAATTAATAGGGGTTAAAGTATGAATTGCCGATATTTTTGGTTAAAAAAGTATCTATCTAAAGGTGACTCTATTTTTTTAACAGACTTCAAAAAAAGGAGGTTCTCGATTTGATTGTATATTTTTTTATCGTTGTTTGCGCGTATCTTCCACATTTACGGACCGATTTTCTAGATTCTTTTTTGTTAGATTGAGTTTTTTTGGGAGATGGTCCCATTTAATTTTTTTCAAATCAGTTCAGTTATTTTCAAGTAATCCTGAAAATACTATGATTTTGGGTGAACTACCTTGACGACTTGGTTATTTATGAACCGAATTAGATTTTTTTTTTTGGAAAAGAGATACTTTTAGTGTAGTCCTTTTGATTTCATTGACATTGGACCTTGGACTCCGAAGATATCCAAGGGAGAGGAGTTCCTCAAACTTAAATGGGATATGTATAGTGATTGAGGTATTGGTAGGTTTAAGACAATCTAAAACAAACCGAGCTGTGGTCTGCGATGTTCTGGAATAGACTTGGACTACGAAGGCACAACAAACAGCGTGATTTCGGAAATTGAAATTGGGCATTTTGAAAATATATCATGTTAAAAAAAATTGCACGCTTACACATACTTACCACAAAAAAGTTGAAAATAAAAAAGCTTTTATAAAAACAAAACCTCCTTCAAAAACCTTAAAACAAAAACAAAAACAGCTTCAAAATCGAATAGCTAGAGCTAGAAAAATCCTTTTTGAAGGAGGTTTATGTTAGTAGAAATTACCACTTAATTCGTTGTAACTTAGATGATACTTTTTTTTCACCTAACACATGTGGCATTAGTTAGCTGAAAGTTTAAACATTTGTGCAATAAAAGTTTTAAAACATTAGCGTTCATATATGGTTGTTAAATTAATTTAGACAAAGTTAGTAAGGAAAATGCAAATTCTACAAATAACCGGCAATTGCTACTTAAACCCCTAAATAATTAGGGTATGTGTTACAATGCCGAAGTAGAAAAGACCGAATTTTACAAACTACAATTTTGCCGCGGCAGCGGCCGGCGAAGCGCCAGAAAAAAAAACCGGTCAAGTGCGAGTCGGACTCGCGCACGAAGGGTTCCGTATCACAAAACGGCAAAAAAATACGTTTGTTGTATGGGAGCCCCCCTTAAATATAAATTTTTATTCTGTTTTTAGTATTTGTTGTTATAGCGGCAACAAAAATACATCATCTGTAAAAAATTTCAACTTTTTAGCTACGGTTCATGAGATACAGCCTGGTGACAGACAGGCAGACAGACAGACGGACAGACAGACAGACAGACGCACAGCGAAGTCTTAGTAATAGGGTCCCGTTTTTACCCTTTGGGTACGGAACCCTAAAAAAACTATTTCAAACTCGATTGGTGGATTTTCTCAAAATAATGACCAATTTACAAGCATTTTTGAGTAAAACAAATTTACCGCAACACCTACCTTTATAAATGTATGTGTAGGTGAAGTAAGTTTCGACATTTTAACTGTCGGGATTTTGACCTTTCGGGATTTCAACCTTTCGGGTTTTCGAACTTTCGGTCATTTGATAATCGATCTTTCAAGTTTCGGTCTATCGGTATTCGGATATCGATATTTAGAATGTTCGGTATTTTGAAAATAGGTGTTTTATGTGTCGATATTTCGGTCGTATGTATTATGAATTGTCGGCATTGTAATGCATACCCAAATAATTATTATATGTCACGGTAAAAAAGGATTTCTTTAAATAAGAAAGACCAATTTCTTGAAATATTTGGTTATCCTAAAAATATATTTACTTAGGCCAATTGCAATATTTTTAAAACAAAAATAATGCTCATCTTTTACTCAGACAATATTTTTCTTAATGATTAAGAGAAATACTTTTGTTTTAAGGCTTATTTAAACTTAAATCAATTAAATTGACTTAATTTAAATCAAGAAATGTCCATCTTCTTGCATCAAATTAAAATTATCTTAAATCAACTACAAGTTACTTGGATTTAGAATAACCTTTTTCAAAAAATCATTTTCTTCTATTATGAGAAAGTTTATTGTTTATGAAGTATATAATATTTAATTTAAGAAAAAATATGTGCTCATTATAATTATTTTTCGTTTTAGGTCTAGCATAAGAAATTATACAATTGAGTAAAGATTTACTTCAATCAAAACATTAAGTACTAACTTTTAGACATGCAATTTTGGCCCAAAATAATTTGATTATAAGTTGGAGTACGAATTTAATATATTTAAGAAATTTATTTAACAAAAACAAAAACTTATTTCTTGTTCTCTGATCCGCGGTGTTAATATTTTTATCTAGTTCTTTAAGTAGTAGGAATTAATTTTGTTTGGTCAAGCTCAATCGGGTTTGTTGCCTCTGGGTATCGCGTACTACTTGGAACGGCTTCCCGGACTCCTCTCCTCTTTCGAGCACTTTTACCTTGATTTTTGTAGGCTGCGCCCACGTTGTTATTTTGGGACTGAAAAGTCTAATCTCTATACTTTTAAAATCAATCATCATCATTTTTTAAAGTCATCATCTTCATTCAATACACAAAATCTCAATTTTCCATTTGATTTTTTTCATCAAAAATCAGTAATTACTTAGGCCAATTAAACATTTACTCATTATGAGTAAAATAATAATTTACTCTAAGTAAGGTTAGTTTACAAGAGATATAGTAGATTTTTCGTATCAAGAATATATTTACTTGACTGTACAAAATAACGGTGTCTTGAATGAAACAACACGTGTCTTGGAATAAATGTATTATTCTTGTAACAACAAAAAAGAGTTTTTTTACTATTACCAAGAAATAATTGTCTATCGTCTATAGGGAGAGGATCATTTTCTTGGATTCAATGAATATGTCTTAATCCAAAGCAATTTGTCTTTTTATAAGAAATCTGTTTTTACCGTAAGTATAGCCCCAATTCCGCTCAGTGTGACATCGCCTTAGTACCATGATTTTTAGAGCTACCTATAAATCTTTGATTATATCCTATAATGTGGAATCTTGAAAAATTATTATTTTTTCTTTCATACTAATATTTGAAGTAGATCAGACTAATCATAATCAGACTAATATTAGAAGTTTTCAAGATTTACCTTCTTGTAGCCCTCTTTTTGAGAGATGGAGTTTTATTTTAGTGTAGGTTATGTACTTATGTATAAAAACTTTGGCTACGCTAAGTATTTTAACATTAAATTTAATAAATAAATTAAATAAATTAAAGAAATCAGAAATTATTGTAAGTTTACACTTGCATTTGGTAGAGGTTAATACGAATAAAAGAATATTGAGCTAAGACAAATCTTAGAAATTTTAATGTTTTAGGTTATAGTAGGTACCTTTCAATAAAATAGTAATGATTATAACAATTAAATATTTTTTTATAATAAATTCTAATTTTAGAGACGGAAGTAGATTAATTCGAAATATGTTCATGGGTTTGCAGCGATTTTAAAGATAAAATTGATGTTTATAACAATGGAACTTTTTTTATAATTAATTTTCAATGTTCCCAGAAGGTTGTGAAAGGCACGATATCTGTGGATTATTTTCCTTTTATAATGTAAAAGCCTAATTAGGATATATAATAATTTTATGACTTTCTGCGTCTCAATCAAATTGAATATTAAGCCAAGCTTAATGCTGCGGTCAAATAAATTACCTGAAAGTTTCGTCATTATAACGAAACGAAATTTACAGATAGGCTAACTAAAAGATTTCTTAATGACAATTATCATCGTAGACATGATAATAGAATTGCCTGCCGCGACTATCAGGTGTTGCGTAAGTTCAATCGCTGCAGTCTCGAGGGTCCAAGTCATCGGTGAGTCACCGGCGCGGGCGCACATAAAGTCTCGCCCAATTACTAAGGCTGCATAACGGTCCGGCACTTTGCATTCAGCGTTCAGATTTCGAGAATGTGAATAAAATCGCGTTGGCTTTTATGACTGGTTTGTCACGGTTACCATCATTAAAGTAAGGTAGGAATTATTATTAAGAATTTTGTTTTCTTTGATCGTTCTTATGATGAATTACGAGTGGCTTTAGAAGTCACTGCAGTGAAAGATGGTTTGACTTTTGTGTTTCTATTTTTTACTTTGCAATATTTGTATAACTGTTATTCCTATTCAATACTGGGTTGGGTTGGTGGTGGGGGGAGGATTGCAGCGTGGTAGTGTGGCCCCTATCTGTCGAGCCCCACATACGAACCCTCTGCTCATCCAAAAAAAATAACTTCAGCCCGTAAATCAGCAATCAGATTTTTTATATAAAAATATACCCTCAGTTACATCTCCGTTACAGAGCTTTGCTTCTACAGCTGGTAAAAAAATGCATTGCTGTAAGTGTACCAACATTAAGCAGGCGTTCAAAGCTAACAATCCCAGCAATGGGGGCATGCCGGTGTATTTTAGTGCTGAGTGAGCTATACATCGGCAGAAAACTAATAGAATTCTTAGAAATCATATCAAAAACTCAAAAAAAAGTTAAAGTTTTTTTAGAGAGAGACTCATCAGTAAGATTTGGTCCTTTTTAATCCATTCAGCTACAATCCTATTTTTATCTAACAGATTTACATGATGGCGGTTTAATTTTATTTCGAATGAAAATAAACGTCTACATTATTATTAAAATTATCAGTGGAGTACAAAAATTAATCTTGTGAAGTACAAAAGACTGACAGATTGAGTTTGTAGAGTACCATCTCATTATCCAATTAACTTTATAATCTTTCCTCTACTTAGTTGCACGAAGTTAATTAACTATTAAACGTCATGAATATGTAACGTATATAATGCAATAACAGGGAAGAGTTTCATTAAGTCTAAATTGATATTCATAATGTAATTTCCCAAAGTATTACGCGCAATTTTCGGTAAGTGCAATTTTTAATAACGATCGAGGATTTTCACGTCTCGCTTACTGAATTCTGAATTCGGGTAAAATTATTAAGCTTTCGTAATTTTCATTTGTAGCCTAATGTGAATTTTACTCCAGAATTGCCGACGTTCACGACATTTTGCTCGAGTAACTTAAGCTTTTTGACATATTGTGATGTTCTTTTTGACTGATTATAAAATTGCTTGGATTTGAAGAATTGCAAAAAAGTACAAACAATAGATTTCGATGAATGACTACCTTCTCGAATTTACCTAATAAGCAAAAATAGCTTTAATGTTCACGTCAGAGTGAATTTGACGCTTCAGTTGTGATAAGGGATGACAGTGACCCATTTTCTCCTAACCACGAAGAGGCACTTTACACAAAACGCCTCTAATTTTATATTTTTACAACAACGTACCTGTAGTATCAATAAATCACGAAAAAAATGATTCATTTCACTTTACTTGTAGATTTTTCATACACAATGCTATCATTATTACCCAAACTCATTTAACTGATGATCTACAAACGGCTGCACAGATCTTCATAAATTATAGCTAAGAACAATCGCAATCTCGTCAGCTTTGAAAAAAAAAACATATCAAAATCGTTCTATCTTTGGGAGCTATGTTGCCGCAGACTGATACACACACACACACACACACACACACACACACACACACACACACACACACACACACACACACAGAGAGAGAGAGAGAGAGAGAGAGAGAGAGACACACGTCAGACTTAGAAAACCCCTCTTCTTGCGTCGGGGGCAAAAACGACGCCGCCAGTAAACCATTATGCGAGGTTTTCGTCAGATCAGATCTTATGGGATATAGCTGGAAATATTTATTTAGTAATTATAAATATTATTTTACTAAATATTAAAAGACGAGTTGTTCTTCTTCTTTAAAGTTTTAAAGAAATACAACAAACTAAAACGTTTCATATCATCGAACTTTTACGACTGCCATATGTTTTCTTTTCCAAAATGCTATTTATTATTCATATTATGCTTCGAAGTAATAATGTTCATCGAATCTGTGGCAAGCCGATGGAACGTCCACAGTGTGAAAGGGTCGTGATTTGACTGTCAATGTGTTGGTTGAGCCCTTGGAACATTCGTAAAAATAAATGTATGTTAATTTTAAGACTTCCTGCTTTACAAATCCGCAACGTCTACCGACTAATTTTAGTCTCTCATATAGATATGGATTTAGTCAACTACAGAGTTATCTGTAATTCATTTAAAACATCTCGTGGGGTTGTTCAGACCATCAAACTGAACAACCTTGAATCGCGAAAATAAAAATTAGCTGTTTCATGCATTTTGATGGAGTAGGCATTGTACTTTTGTATGGAACAGTTGATTTTTTTCGCGATTTCGAGGCTGATCCCATAATGAAGGTTGTTCTGTGTGATGGTCTGATCAACCCCACGTGAGGTTGTAACCCTATATACTTAGTATTTTAAGTTAAGTACATGATGCATTCTCGTATATTTTTAACACGTTTTTAAAACATTAAATGAATATTGATGTTACTCTAGTTATTTATCAAAAAAAATTGACTCAATGTCAATGCTAAAAGATTAAAAAGATAAGAATCATAATAAATCTTATATCTTTAAACGAGCAATATATATAGGTACATATATGTATAATATATCATCATCATCATCATCATCATATCAGCCGCACGACACCCACTGCTGGGTATAGGCCTCCCCCAAGGATTTCCACGACGATCGGTCCTGCGCTTCCCACATCCAGTGGCTTCCGGCAATCTTCACCAGATCGTCGGTCCACCTTGTCGGGGGCCTACCCACGGAGCGTCGTCCGGTGCGCGGTCGCCATTCCAGAACCTTTCCGCCCCAACGGCCATCGGTTCTTCTCGCTATGTGTCCAGCCCACTGCCACTTTAGCTGAGCAATCCTTCGAGCGATGTCGGTTACTTTAGTTCGCCTGCGGATCTCCTCATTTCTGATTCGATCACGCAGGGAAATGCCGAGCATGGCTCTCTCCATTGCACGCTGGGTGACCTTGAGCCTCCTTATGAGACCCATAGTTAGCGACCACGTTTCACTGCCGTAAGTCATCACTGGCAACACACACTGGTCATAGACTTTCGTCTTGAGACACTGAGGTAAATCGGACACGAAGATTTTTCGGAGCTTCCCGAATGCTGCCCATCCGAGTTGGATTCGACGAGAGATCTCCTTCTCAAAGTTGGACCTACCTAACTGGACTGCCTGTCCTAGGTATACATAATGGTCAACAGCTTCAAGTGCAGTGTTCCCAACATGAACTGGAGCGGGCACAACATGGGCATTCGACATGATTTTCGTCTTATCCATGTTCATTTTAAGACCCACTCTTTGGGAAGCACTACGGAGATCTTCGAGCATTGTGTTCAGGTCCTCCAACGTCTCAGCCATTAGAACTATATCATCGGCAAAACGAAGGTGTGTTAGGTATTGGCCATTAATGTTGATGCCGAGTCCTTTCCAGTCTAAGAGTTTAAAGATATCCTCCAACGCAGCTGTGAACAGTTTCGGAGAAATAACATCTCCCTGTCTCACACCTCGCTGCAGTTGGATAGGATTTGTTCTCTGGTTCTGTACTCGGACCGACATGGTGGCATTTTTGTATAAATACCTCAACACCTCGATATACCTGTAGTCCACTTGGCACCTTTGGAGAGACTGCAGCACCGCCCAGGTTTCAATCGAATCAAAGGCTTTCTCATAATCCACGAACGCCAAGCAAAGTGGCAGATTATACTCCTCGGTCTTCTGTATGACCTGCCGCAGCGTATGGATGTGGTCTATGGTGCTAAAGCCTTTTCGGAACCCGGCTTGTTCGGGAGGTTGGAAGTCGTCGAATTTGCGAGCGAGACGGTTCGTAAGGACTCTCGAAAACAGCTTATAGACATGACTCAGAAGCGAGATGGGTCTATAGTTCTTTAAGAGGGACTTGTCACCCTTTTTAAAGAACAAAATCACCTCACTTATGTTCCATGTCTTCGGCGTTCTGCCCTCGACGATGACGGAATTGAAAAGCTTCTGGAGGACTTTAAGTATCGGCTTACCGCCCGCTCTCAGAAGTTCTGTAGTGATTCCGTCGTCGCCCGCCGCCTTGTTGTTTTTCAGCTGTTTGAGAGCCATACTAATCTCGTACATGCTGACGTCCGGGATATCTTGGGTATAGTGTCGGGTAAGCTTGGCTCTGGGGTCTTTAGCCTTGCTTTCAACGGGTGTCTGCGTGGAATATAACTGCCCATAGAAACTCTCGATCTCCCTAAGGATTTCAGGCTTCGCTGAGATGATGCGTCCGTCGTCAGTTTTCAGCTTCGTCATCTGGCTTTGCCCAATAGACAGATCTCTCGCGAACACTTTGGAGCCTTTGTTCCGCTCGATAGCCTCTTTAATACGATTCGTATTAAATTGGCGAAGGTCGCTCGTCAAAGACTTAGATATCTGTCTATTAAGCTGCCGATAACGATTAGCATCTACTGAACTCTGGAGCCTCATTTCACGTCTCTGATCCATGAGTAGGAGTGTGTGGTCGGAGAGTTTCTTTAGCTTGGGACGGCGGGTCTTGAAGAACTTGGACCCTACCGTACGGACAGTATCCACCACCATATTGTTTAGATCGTCCACATCTATGCTGTTCTCAAGGGCTTCGAAACGGTTTTGGAGTTCGAGTTGAAAGCTCTCGGGGTTTTGGATATGGGCCGGCAATGGTCGGAGTGTTGATTTTATCAGTCGAGATCTTTCCAGCTTTATGTTGATATTCAATGTGCCACGTACCAATCGGTGATCGCTCCCCGTCTTAACGGCGTTGATCACAGTGACATCATTGAATATTTGCTTTTTCGTCGACATGATAAAATCAATCTCATTTCTGACTGTACCGTCCGGACTGACCCAAGTCCACTTCCAGCTTTCCGGCTTTCTGAAGAATGAGTTCATCATAAAGAGGTTCTCCTTCTCCATAAAGTCGGCTAGCATCTGGCCTCTGTCATTCCGTTGCCCAACTCCAAATTGCCCCACTCTCAGCTCATCACCGCATCGTTTCCCCAACTTTGCATTGAAGTCCCCCATCACAACGGTGTAGTGGGTTTTGTAGCTATGCATGGCTTTAGAGATCTCCTCATACATAGCCTCCACTTCGTCATCTTGGTGCGTCGAGGTCGGTGCGTAAACCTGTATGACATTCAACGAATACCGTTTGGATATTCTGAGTATAAGGTACGCCACCCTGGTCGACACACTTCCGATGGTAATCACGTTGTTGACAAGGGACTTGTGGACGATGAACCCGACACCACCTTGGGACTGTTGGTCGCCCTCCCGGTAGTACAGCAAGTTACCGGAATTAAGGATTATCGAGTCCTCTCCCTCTCTTCGGACTTCAGATAACCCAATGATGTCCCAGCGTAACTTGCTTATAACTTCTTCCAACTCGATTAACTTCGTGTCGGTCCTCAGTGTGCGCGTGTTATAGGTTGCCAGGTGCAATTTTCGTGATTGGTGGTAGCCGATCCGCACCCGGGGATTCTTAGCACCCCCTGCCCCGCCGTTACCATAGCCGCTACCGTAGCTAGGAATAGCGGGGCCGCCGGGGACTGGGGGCCAATTTATTTGTGTGTCCATCATGAGGGGGGTTTGCCATAATCGCCACGCTTGGCAGGCGGGTTGGCGATCGCAGTAGGCCAAGAATTTTGGAGACGCTGCTGCCCGTCTCCTGATGGCTGTGTTCCCTTAGTCGCCTTTTACGACACCCACGGGATGAGAGGGGGTAGTGCTATTCTAAGCCGGCACATACACGGCAATACCTATATAAATTTATTTTTGTGATCTCGGAAACGGCTCTAACGATTTCGCTGAAATTTGGTATATGGGGGATCTAAATAATCGATCTAGATTAGTCTTATGTTTGGGAAAACGCGTGTTCGAGCTTTCATGCGTTTTTCTTTCAACGCAGAATATGGTCAGTAAGGCGCGTACGGCAAGAAACGAGCGCTACGGGTACGAATCCCGCTCGGTGACTTACTTTTGTTTTTTTTATATGATCAAGTGTTTTTTATTGTTTTTAAACAAGTTTAAAAAAATGTAATTAATGTTTGAGATAACAATGTAGATTATCACCTAAACACCACCATATTACAATTTTCGAGTTTTCATGCGTTTTTCATCCACGCAAAATATGTAGAAAAGCGACATCTTAAAACCGGTGTATATCAAACCACCAGAAAAAACCACCAGATGGCGCTTTCAACTAAACACAGCACAACTTGTAATAACTGACCAATAGCAAAAATGCGAATTCTTTCTTTATGAATGACTGAATGATTCAAGCTAAGCTCGGTCACCGAGGTACTAACAAACTTAAACTACATTACATAGGTACCTACACAGAAGATTTAAAAGATGAAATTCAAATGGCTTATCTTTAAATGATCACCATACTAACCGATCCTAACCCAGAATTAGTAAATGCTCACCAAATCTTCTTGGGCGGTTTAGGATTTGGTGAGCATTACTAATTCTAGAGAACAAAATGTTTTTTTTTTGCTATGCTAAAGTATTAATTCCCTAACAGACACTAGCGAATGAGATAACTCAACCATAAAGTTATCTCAAAGCACATTAACATGTTCATATTGAATTTACAGCAACTTCATAACTTGTGCTTACGAAACATCAACTCAACTTGACAACAGCTTAGTCGAATTGTTCAATTTTCAAGTTTCCCCGAACGGTTTATCAAACAATATTAACTCGAATATTCATGTTAGAAACCCAGAATAAAAAAAAACTTGTAAGTTTTTTGTAAATATTTAAATTACTTAGCTTAAAATCCGTTCTTTGCCTTCACTATCGAGGAAAAATCAGACTTAATTGGGATGTTGACTAATGAATAAAATAACGAAATACTAATAAAAATCGTAAACATATTAAACTTTTAGAGTAGCTTGTATACCTCTTGGTTTTATATATTGCATATTATTTGTTTTATGACCCTTCAAAGTTGGGTGGACAAGTCCATTTAAAAAGTATAAAATTTATTAAAGTCAAAGTCAAAGTCAAATAAGCTTTATTCAAATAAACTTAATTATTAAGTACTTTTGAATCGTCTATATTTTCCTACCACCCGTTCCAGACTTTTTTAGCTGACAAGAAGAACGGGCGCAAGAAACTTATCAGCTGTAACAGCCATAAGTAACGATATTTACAAACTTTAATATATCGTTACCAAATAATTACAACAGGGTGACAGGATTATTGGCAACAACATAGACTTATTGTTATATTACTTCAACAAAGTACTTATAGTAGCAAGTTATGTGTTACATCATTTCCACGCATTTTGATCTTTAAGATAATCGTCTACTTTATAATAACCTTTACCCATGAGCGTTTTTTTAACATGGTTTTTAAATTCATGCAAAGGAAGATCAATCACTTGTTGTGGAACTTTATTAATAAAGGCTATGCCTTTCCCCATAAATGAACCTCTAGTTTTTGCAAGCCTAAATCTTGGAACGGCAAGTTTATCTTTATTTCTTGTATTAAACTGGTGAATATTGCTGTTCTTAGCAAATGAATCATAGTGTTTCCTTACATAAACTAAATTTTCATAAATGTATTGGCCTGCCAAAGTTAAAATATTTATTTCTTTGAACAATTCTCTCAAGGTATCTCTTCGCCGTAAATTGTATATGGCGCGAACCGCTCTTTTTTGGAGTACAAAAATATTTTCAATACTGGCAGCTGAGCCCCACAATAGCAGTCCATATGACATTACACTATGAAAATAACTAAAGTATACTAACCTTGCCGTTTCAATATCAGTTAAAAGCCTTATTTTCTTAACAGCGAATGCCGCTGAACTAAGTCTACTTGACAAGGCCTCAATATGTGGATCCCATTGCAGTCGAGAATCTAGTGTGAAAATAAATGATACCTTTAATTAGTTCGTAAAATGTATAGCAAATTTGTCTAAGAAACCATTTTGATAAACACAATATTTAATATAGCTGCCGAACAAATTTCCTACGCGTAGCATACAAACTAACTAACTGAGGTGTGACGTCATAATTCAGTAGCCGTTAGTATGGAGCGTTTTTGGGCGAGTCCATTTGTGTGCATTTCACACTGTGATATCTCGGGCAGTTTTCAAGCTAGCGAAATAATTATTTTACCAATGTTTCTTTTTTTGAGAGGTGATTTATGTAATATAAAATAAAAAAAGTTGTCAACATCCCAATTAATAGAGTTTTCTTATTATTATTTTTTTTTCATTCTTCTTTACTTTTTAAGTCTGATACCTATTGTGCTTCGTCGAATTAAAAGATAAGTATTAAAAACTGTGGTAGTTATTTGGCTAATTGTAGAATAATGGGTTATAAGGTCTAGCTAGGATGTTATCTTCTTTAGAATTGTCTGTTCATTATGATTTATTTATTTTAAAATTTGGGAATTTAAAAACATTAATATTATTAATAAAACCTTAGAATATTAAATAACTTGTGAAAATTTGCTTAAATTTCTGGTTCAAAATTCATCGGCCACGTCTATATACGTACAGTAACCAAAAAAAATAGGTAAAGACACGATAAACAGTTTCTAATCACCCAATTTCTCTAAAATCACATTGTTTTTTGGAAGGAACATTTTGTCTTGTGCTTTAAAATGCAAGCACACAACAAAAATACTTCATGGCGGAAGATTAGTTTTAAAAAAAAAAATATGTCCCGACTTCTATTGAAATGTCCGGCTTTTTGTCAGGAGTTTCACAATTTTGAAATGGTTACCCTATATGTGTGTTTTTTGTGTGTATCATACAATCTAGCCTTTTTAGACCCCTTGTTCCTGTTCCCTTCTTCTGACCAATTCATTCGTAACTTTACCCGGGACAACGCCGTTAAATCCTTGTATAATATCGCTATTAATTTAATGGGTTTCATTTACAGCAACATTATCCAATCGGGTCAGTTTTGCAAACTAATATAAATCTTCGGTTTTGCAATATAAACTCCATCTTTGATTTATTTCTCAGTTGTCAAGTTTTGGGTTGAAAGTTATTTATTGAACTAAATTGATCGAACAAATGACGAATATTTATTTTATTTAACGTAGACACTGCCACTGCTGCTCATACAACTTTTTTTTTTTTTTTTTTTACATTAAATGGGCTTACTCTTGGCCACATTCGAGAACCATAAGGCTAAGAAGAGGCCGAAGATGAAGCGAGATTGCCCAGAAGAAGCCTATTCACTCGTGCCTTAAATATCGCTGGGTTATATTCTTTCGGGAATACAGACGCAGGCAGGGAATTCCACTCCTTGGCTGTGCGCATTAAGAAGGAAGATGAAAAACGCTTCGTGCGCATGCATGGAATGTCAACCAAATAGGGGTGAAACCCCGCCGTGCGTCTGGATGTCCGATGGTAGAACGGGGATGGCGGAATGAGCTCATGCAGCTCAAGAGCACACTCTCCGAAATATAGTCTGTAGAACACCGCCAGACAAGCCACTTCACGGCGGTGGGAAAGACTGTGAAGCTTGGTTTTTAATAGCGTATTATCCCCTATGAGTTTTCTGGCTCTGCGTTCAACCGAGTCGAGTGCGGCTAGCTGGTACTTTGCGGACCCATCCCACAGGTGGCAGCAATATTCCATGCACGACCGGACTTGCGCTTTGTAAAGAGTTAGAAGCTGTCCCGGCGTGAAATATCGCTTAACCTTGTTCAAGATGCCTAGTTTTTTGGCCGCAGTTTGAGCCTTCGACTCGATTGTGTCACCAAAGTTGAGATCGGAAGTCAACTTTATGCCAAGGAGATCGAGATTGTCGGTGACAGGTATAGTTACACCTCGGAAAGTAGGAGTCAAGTTCAGAGGACTCTTCTTTGCAGTGAATAGACATGCCTGCGTTTTGGTGGCGTTAAAAGTGACTAAATTGTTGTCGCCCCATTGGGAGACAAGACTCAAAGTCGTATTCGTCCGCTCCACCATGGCCTCTCTCAAGGAACCAATTTCTTCCTTGCTGGCCTTTGCATTGGACAAATACCTCTCCGCAACCGTGCTGTCGTCTGCATACCCAACAATTCCGGGCATGAGCAGATCGTTGATGTGCAGCAAAAAAAGCGTTGCGGAAAGAACGGATCCTTGAGGAACTCCAGCTTCTATAGCCATGAGGTCAGAGGAGCAGCCGTCAATAACCACTCTTATCGACCGTTCGCTCAAGAAATCCGAAATCCAACTGCAAAAGTCAGCAGGTAAACCATACGCTGGAAGCTTGCTCAGCAAACTAGCGTGCCAGACCCGGTCAAAGGCTTTCGAAATATCAAGCGACACTGCAAGTGCTTCGCCATGATTTTCGATTGCTTCACCCCAGCAATGCGTAACGTACACTAGGAGATCCCCAGTTGAGCGTCCCCGGCGAAAACCAAATTGACGGTCACTGAGTAGGTCGTGGTTCTCTAGGTGCGATAGCAGCTTGTTATTCAGTACCCTTTCCATAACTTTACAGAGTATGGAGGTAATAGCAATAGGTCGATAGTTGGTGGGGTCGGCACGGTCACCCTTTTTGGGTACGGGTTGCACATTCGCAATCTTCCAGGACTTGGGAACTGTTTTAGTTTTAAGAGAGAGGCGGTACAGGCGTGTAAGTACAGGAGACAACTCAGGAGCACAGATTTTTAGTAGTCTAGCAGGAATGCCATCAGGGCCGCTGGCTTTATTCACATTCAAGTTCTGCAATGCTCTTTTGACCTCTTTAGCGTGTATGGTGATATGCGGCATGGAAACGCCGCAGTGAGGTAAAGTAGGTGGATTTACCGAGCTTGCCTCTAAACGAGAATTGTTCGCGAACAAGGACACAAACAGATTTGCTTTGTCAGTCGCGAAATGGGCCAGCGATCCGTCTGGACGCAACATGGGTGGCAAAACTAGGAAACAGGTCCTTATAGATGCATTATAAGGATAAGCCATACCCCTCCATGTGGCCCAATATGGATTAGTGGGTAACACACCCGCCAATGGCGCCAATCCAGTAATCCACATTGTCATTACCTCCACTAAAATATTTTTTTACAACCAACTCAATACCCAATTTATTCGAAATTAAACTATTACGAATAACAATAGAAGTTATCATTATTTGTAGATATGTATAGGTTGAGATTCTCTGTTATCTTATTGATGGACAAACCGTAGTGCTCGGAGAGGAAAAAATCTAAAACAAGGTTTTTCTTCTGTCCATTTGACGTAGATAAATCGCAAACCATTTTCATTTGACAGAGCTGTAGATATAAAAGTGCCTTTTTCTTTCTGGTTTATTCCATGAAAAAATGTCTGTTGCTCGATGCGAATACAGCAAATTTTTCGTAAATATAATCTTACAAATGATCTTCTATTAAAAACCATTTTAGTAAATATCCTGTAGTTTTAAACATTATTTGACGCCGGGTATGTTTACATACACGGTTAATTTTTAACTGTATCTAAAAATGAAATGGGGATTTCAGACTACGTAAATGAACAACTTTTACTAAGGGGCCAACCACGAAATCACGAAAAAAAAATCAGCTGATCCATACATTATAGTCGAGTCGATGTTGTACTTTTCTATGGAACAGTTAATTTTTTTTCGCGATTTCGTGGTTGGCCCCATAGTAAAAGTTGTTCATTTACGTGGTCTGAAAACCCCATTCAATTTTTAGATATATGTACTTAAAAATTAACCGGTATATTCAGCCGCGTAAATGTGTGTGTCTACGAATTTCGTTATGTTTTCTTTTCGTTATTTGGTCGACAAAGTAAATAGTATGCTCAAATTTATTGGTGTGAGTTGACCGGAATTATTTTATAAGAGTTAAAATTAAGTTTGGCTCTCAAATCTTAGGGCGTCCGCTACGCTAAACGGGACACACGCGCGGGTCGATATAGATTGTTGGTGTTCTGACGGACAGATGCTTGCAGTGCATGAGTAAGCTCTAATCTATGTCGACCCGTGCGAGTATCCTGCAGTCCTGCTTAACGCAGCGGACGCCCTTAGTCTTATTTGGCTCTGTCAGCTAACTAATAACTTTGCCGACCACTACTTAGGAGTTGACATCAGCCATTTTTAATGTCTCCACTGCTGGGGCACAGTAGGCCTTCCTTATGGGTGGATAAGGAGAATGGGCCAATACCCACCACGCATGCCCAAAGCAGATTGGTGGGTGTAAACAAGTATAAATGCAACCGGAACGAACAGCTTAACGTGCCTTCCAAAACACGGAGGAACTCGAGATAATAAATTTTTGGTCACCCATCCCAGGACTGACCCTTGCGATAGTTGCTTAACCTCCGCAATCGCAGGGTCAGCCGCTAAATCACTGCGCCACCGAGCTGCTCCTCCTGCTTATGGGTAAATGGGGTAAATCAGTAGGACCGGAAACAGGATAGGCGATACTTATCTCTAGCTAGACCCAATTCTGAATATTACGAATATGAAAGTTTAGATGTTTGTTACTAAATAAGGTAAAAACGGCTGATCGGATATTGATGAATTCAATTTAAAACATAGAAGGATACTTTTTATGGTGGTTAAAGGTTCAATTTTCTCGAATGTCCACCCGGATGAAGTGGGGTGTGGGTAGTAGGCGGAAGCTAGTTATTTAATAAAACAGCACATACACTTTATTATTGGTGCATTCTCAATTTGTCATGTCAGTTGATGCCTGCCAATGGCCTCTTAAGCCAATGGTCCCGGGTTCGAATTATACCCCCTAGCATGACCACTGAAACGCAATATGATATAGCCATTTATCGCTTTTAACTTTCAAAGTACCTACCTACAATCCTACAATGGATTTTTATTATTTTTTAATAATCATCGAGTCATGGGTGTTATTATTGTTTATTGTATTTCTATCCATTCAAGCTTTTTGGAGATTAATGTTTGTGATTTGTGATTCTAATACTTAGTACACAAGTATATTTTCTCGAAACTTTTTGAAGTTGTTATAGGATGTGTTGTCTTGTCACTGAGTTCCAACTCGGTCCAATTTATTAATTCCAGATTTGGTCTCTTCTTATTCTTCTTCGAGAATTCTCTAATAGGCAGTATCAATGCTGGCTTATCTTGACAGTGATGGATAAACTATTTATCTCTGAAACTTAACAGAATGACTTGCGTAATGGCTTCAAGTTTAAGATCACTGGATTACTGACAAACAACTAAAGCTTGTAATGGAATAGAATCGTTTTCAAAACTCTAATACGGCAGGTTTCTTATAAACGGCGATTAATTTTTAATAACGAATTAAAGCTTTGCAGAGCTTTCTTAGTATCCATTATTTATTATTGTTAAACACCGATGATTTCTCATTAGAATAAGTAAGCTCATTTTGCTAATCTATGACGCTAAAATAAATCAATCCTTAGTACTGCTAGCTTATTTTGAGGGCATGAGTAACCTTCAAAAATTCCAAAGTTGATTTGCATATAAAAACTGAATTTTTGCGTTTGCCCATCTTGCCGATGCTTCTTTAAGAATTCGATTATTTGTGGTGGACCTAAATAATTGAACAAAAAACTGTCAAATTGATTTAAAGTTAAAAAAATCTCAATGGTATGTGTCCTGCGTAAACTACCTAGTGTAAAACCTAGTTTGTGCCATCTTCGTCTATGGTAACTGATTTGGTTTGGGGCAGTACATTAAAAACATTACAAACACACATCTAATATAAGATTTCATTGATTAAAACGACACAATTTGTGAATAATATTTATTACCCCATAATAATAAATATATTTGTATCTAATAGTTTGAATTAAGTATCTTTTGTGACTTTTACAGGGTGTTGGAAAGAAAAATGAAAATGCCATTGACGAATTTGGCACAAAATATTTTGTACAACAGATAGGTACCATTGATCTGAAATATTTAACAATTTTTTAAACCATTGTAAAATTCTTTTGGAGTTACTATGGCAATTAGGCAACGTCTTAGGTACCTAATAGTCTAATAACAGTGTTCCCGTGGAGGGAGATGACATAAAAAGCTCATGTAGGTAGGTAGGTACCTAACCTACATCCGTTACAACTTTGTAATCATCATGAAAGTAAAATTTACATCTTTAATTTTCTTTTCGTCTTATATTGTTAAAAAGACAAAACCTAAATTGTTACTTATGCGTCCACCTGTTATGACACAAAATCTTGTACCTATTAGACTAAGTAAATAGTAAGTGCTATTTCCAATAAAAAAATAAACTTAATTTTATTGAAACCTATAAACCTAACGGTACCGATCTAATGGTCACATTTGTTAATGTAAACTTCGAAGGTGTTCTGCTGATGTTTCAAGACAATCGTAAGGAGTATGATACTAAGAATACGATAACAGAAGACAATAATGTGCGTTAATAGGTACACACAGTGCGGTTCCTAGAAATTAAACGTTAATAAACACGGCCTTTGTTGATTACTTCGGCTGCTTTGTGGCTGGCGACCCGCCGCCGCATCGAGGATGCAGTCCGACTATTAACCAACCAGATCACATAATGCTTTTGTCTCACAGCTGAATGTGTCTAGATTAAAACGCCATGTTACTCTATTAAAAAATATACAAATTCAAAAAGTATTTCCAGTAAAGTCCGTTTTACTTACCGGTTTAGAGGCAACTTTGACCAACCATGACTCTACACATGCACGCACAGTTTAAAAACAAACTTGACAAACTTTTTCGAAGTTCAAGTCTACTAGTTGCACAGTCCGGCGGTTAACCAACGAGTCACTAGGCGTTGTTAGGATAGTCTCTTTTTTGGTGTTTTATCGGAACTGGTTTCTGTGTGAGGAAAGTGAATTTGTAAGTTTGTAGGAGGCGGAGG
Organism: Agriphila geniculea; assembly: GCA_943789525.1. NCBI lineage: Eukaryota > Metazoa > Arthropoda > Insecta > Lepidoptera > Crambidae > Agriphila > Agriphila geniculea. Next base: position 6,972,756 of record OX038870.1, read on the forward strand.
CGCGGGCGAGCGCGGTCCCGTACGCGGACGCTCGGTGGAAGGTACCACGCGGTATGACGGGAGGTCGCGAGTGCAGGCGCGGAGCGGCAACGTCGCCACCCCGCGGGGGGCTCGGATGACTCCTGTGCCGCGCTCCTCACTGATGCCCGTCATTGTTTCGACATTTATCTTAGATCCATGGAAAGAATCATTATATGAGCATCAGAAAGCCGGTGCAGCTGGCCTATTCTCGTTCGTTTGAAAACTCGTTTAGGGAGCTTTTAAGTTCAGTTCCTAATTTCCTGTTGTCTTACGTAAGTAATTTCATCGCTTGAAAACTAAGTTTAAGTTTTAATAAACTACCTACTTCTCTAAGTTAAATTACTTCTAAGTAAGCTTTCAATGATAACTTTTAAAGTTTTTTCTTAATAAAATTTAAAATTATTTAAATGCAGAAGATAGAAAGAATGTAATAAATAAGAAATATGTAGATACTTACTTAACCGCAGTTCCTGTGAGTCACGCGTGTATGGATGGTCAACCAACACAAGAACTCAACAGGTGACATGCCACATAAGTTGTTCCTCTCTGTCTGACTGAATGGAACAGAGCAGGACAACATAGGTACTTAGGTTTAGGATAGATCTGAATGCTAATACTTAGAAACTTAAGAAATTATTTCATGGGCAAAGTAAAGTTTCTGTGTGGACATTACATTTTAAGTACCTAATAAAATGAAGTTACTGTTATGTAATTACTAAGTAACTTATTATTATTTAAAAAATCATCAAAATACATGCATAATGAAACTAATTTCATGAAACTTGTTGCATTGCTGTACTTCTGTAATGCTACTGCTCCACCTGCGTTAACGTTAATGACTACGCTACGCTTTAACTAAGGCGTTATGTAAATGTAGTAGGTATCTACTGTCGTAAGTCTAGACCACATCTGCGTAACGCCTAGATTAACGTTGGTGGTGCCGTAGCATAAGTAATTAGTTTTGTTAAAATAATAGTACCTATCGAGAAATCAAATAGTATTGAAATTACGGCTCCGTTAGTATTGAAGCTTTATTAACCGATTTCAAAAAAGAAGGAGGTTCTCAGTTCATCAGAAATGTATGTTACTCGATTACGCTGGACCGATTTGAAAAAAATTTTTTTTTGTTTGAAAACATATACTTTCCTTCAAGTTTGTCACATTGTCATAAGGTCAGGATCTGATGATGGAATCCTGGAGAAATCAAGGGAACTCTTCAAATATTACAGGCACACCTACAGCGATTTTGGTATTTTCTGAAGTAACTTGTGCATTTGCTATAAGACCATTTTGGTGAAGTGGAACTGATGATGAAGAACCAAAGATGATCATCGGAATTATTCAATACTAAGTATTTCACCGGAACGATACGATTACTTTAATACGAGTATGGTTGCTAGGCTGTTTTAGCAAAAAAATACGCATGGCACGAAACCAACGAAACTTTTTTATTGTCATAAAATTCATGCGTGGGACACACTGAAAGTTCTTAGAAACTAAAAAAGTAAACGAAGCATGAAGGTGGTAATACTTTTACTGATTTTCAAAATGTTCTCCATTCCTTTCTAAGCAACGTAGCATTCGATGGAACTACTGAGAAAAGCAGTGGACCCACTCTACTTTAGGGATTTTTTCCACGGCCATTTTGTACGCAGTCACTGCGTCTTCGAGGTTCGTAAAGCGAATACATTGAAGTTTTTCTTTAAATAATAAAAAGACTATTTATTTAATTCTCCTTTAGTTTATTTGTATTTACCTATAGATATATTTACTTTCAAACGCACTTTTCCTTTCTTAATATTTGCACCCCACTCCCCTTTTAGTCCTATCTTTATTTATTTATTTTTCACCCAAGGGTTGCCTGGAAGAAATTGCTGCTTAGCAATAAGGCCGCCTCTTGTATGCTTTTTCTCTGTAACTTTCCTTCTTTCTGTAATTCTTTTTTGTGTGCAATAAAGTGTATTTTATTATTATTATTTATTTAAGTCACAAGTTGCCAGGTCGGGACTGTATAGCGGATGACTCTTTATCTCTACACCCACCATAGTAAAATGTTCGACTGTCTGTCGCGCGGAATGCACTGTAGCGTTATCGTAGTGAAGACGTTCCGGCTTCGTGGGCGCTGCTCTCGAAATTTTTCTAAGACAACTGGCAAACAATTTGTTAATATACCAGTCTGCAGTAACGGTCCTTTTGTTTTCCAGTATAATCGCGAAATTACCAGTCAGTCCGAAGAATGAGGCAATCATCTTTCTTCCTTCAATTTAATTCACTCTTTCTATTAATTATTTAAATGTTAAAATTTTAATGTAATGGAATTTTGTACGCCAAACTTTGGTAAAACATGTTGGTCTATATCACTAATGTACCATCTGTAATATCCATGTTTTGAACAAATAAAAATTCTTATTCTTATTCTTATTCACTTCGTCTTTTCTTTACTTTTGTTGGCTAATCCTCAAAAGAAAACATCCACGATGCAGAATGTGTTCTGGTTTCGAGTGCGTAACAATAAATCCAGCTTTCATCACCTGTGACGATATTAAATACAGAATTCGAGTTACTTTCGTCGTACTTTTCTATCATTTCGCGGCATCAATTTACGCGACGGCATTTTTGATCTGCGGTTAAATTGTGGTGTATCCATTTAGTACATACCTTCCTGGTGCCTCAATATTCATGTAAGATTTTTAGTACTTGACTCATACCAATGTCTAAGCTTGCCCGAATCTGTTGGTAGGTCATTTATAAATCAGCCTTTAACGTGCGCCGCACAGCAATGACGCTATCTTCGGTTGTTGCCATTTTAAGTCGTCGCTTACGCAGATCATCAGTGAGATGCCTATGACCATGCTAAAACTCATTAAACCAGTTGCAAACAATGGCACGAGTTGAGGCTTCACCATGAAAGGCTAATCGAAATCTTTCATAACTTTGTTGTTGACTAAGACTTCAATCAACGTCGTAATAAACCATGGAGCGAAAATTTTCTAGTGCTAAATTCATCTTGAGGCGCTACCTACTGCCACTTTTCAAATTGCCGCTAATTAAAAAATAAAAAACCGGACAAGTGCGAGTCGGGCTCGCCCACCGAGGGTTCCGTACAGACCTACATCTATCCATAAAATAAAGCTATAGAAAAGTTGTGTCGGTACAAAGGAAATATTTTGAAAAAAAGTGGTTGGTAGTTATTAGTTTTTTATATAAAAACTGTACTACGGAGAGTTCAAGCTTTATCCCAGGTTCTACCTACCGGAATTATGTGAAAAATTGCTTAGATTATAAGTTGAACTCCAAGCTACCAAACTGTAAAAAAATACCATCAAAATCCGTTCAGCAGTTTTTGAGTGATTCGCGCAAACATTTAGAATTGACTGCTATATATAGATAACCATTTGAAATCCTTTGTCGCCACGTAGAAAATAACCCTTCCAGGGATTACGACAAAGAATTGACCACGGGCGAAGGTTTGAAATGGAATGGTACATTACTGCAGCGGCACTCAAGACAGGCATTGAAGAACATACGTGAGTCCATCAATGCCTAGTTGCGGCCAAGGCTTGAATAGTACTTTTAAACTTTTAACTTTTTAGTTTTAAAAGTTTTAAGCTTTTTATTTTTATTTTAAATTGTTTACAGTAATTGAAAAAAGAAAATGTAAAGTGAAATGTGCACATAAAGGCCTTTCATTTGATACCCATGTTGAAAAAAAATCCGGTATTTTTCATTTATATCCAGTTTTTTATTTTTTTTTTTCAGTTTTTTGGAAAGTGCTCATCAAGGCCTTTCATTTGATACCCATATTGACAAAAAAAAATTTTTTTTTCAGTTTTTTGGAATTTGCTCATCAAGGACTATCATTTGATACCCATATTGCAAAAAAAATCTTTCGTTTTTAATATTTTTTTTTGGCAGTTTTTTGGAATATGCTCATCAAGGCCTTTCATTTGATACCCATATTGAATTTTTTTTTATTTCCCTTTTTAATTTTTTTTTTCATCTTTTTGGAATGCGCTCATCAAGGCCTTTCATTTGATACCCATATTGCACCAAAACATTTTTTTTTTTTTCAATTTTTTGGAATGTGCTCATTCATCAAGGCCTTTCACGTAATACCAGTATACCGAATACTAAAAAAAATTATTTTTGGAATGTGCTCGCTCATCAAGGCGACATTTGATACCTATATTTGTGTTTCATTGAAAAGTTCGCTCCATTTCTGAATTACACGTGTGTAATGAGTTTTAATAGAAACATTGCCGGACAGACGCCGGAAATTTTTGTATGAAAATCCATTATTACACGTTAGTAATGGATTCTCATACAAATATTGACGGCGCGGTTTAGGTCTGTCCGTAAACTCCGATTTAGCACGAAGAAGGTTGTCAAAATAATGTTCGAATTTCCAAGCATATTTGAGAAAAAATGAAATAATTACAAACCCACCGCACCTGTATAAAATACAACTACTGCTAATTGTCAACAGATGGCGCTGTATATCAATAGTACACTGTATAATGTTCTGTGAAATGGTTTTATCTATCGCAATGTTATTAGAGAAAATGGGTGTATTCCAACAGGACCCTTGCTCCGAAAGTCTGTTTCCATTCCGTTCGAGTCACGTCATATTGTGAAAAACGCGCTGATTGTTATATACCTACTCTGTGGTGATAGCTATTGGTCTGCTGGAATGCACTCCGTTGATTGTTTTACTCTTTGACCCCCTGTCATGCAGCGTGGCGTGACATACCGCCATGTTGCAAAAATATTTAGAGCCAAATTTATTACTTTTTAATTTTATTTTTAAAAGTAATTAACTATAACAATATTTGAAAGGATCTGATTAATTAATAATAATAAATATTGATATTTTAAAAAGAATTAGTGGCGCGATTATCACAAAAGTAATTAGAAGTTAAACTATGACCGCGCATACCGTTGTTTCACCAAGATGATTAATAATTACGTATTTTAATGACCATATTTTTTCATGATTTAATTACAAATATACAGTTTTCAGATTTATTCCTGTAAGTGTAGTATAAGACGCTATTACCTGCCAAATTTCATAGTTTTAGGTCAACGGGAAGTACCCTATGAATTTTGATTCCTTTGAGAGTATCGAAAATGCGTTTTTTGCGCCCTAAACGGCAGTATCTTTTTTTTACGTTAACTTAGAAGTTTGATTTTTTTACAGCTTCAAGGGACCGTAGACCTTAGTATATGATTTAAATTTCAACTCGATACCTCCACGCGTTTCCGAGATAAACGGTCTTGACAGACAGACGGACGGACAGACGGACAGACAGACGGACAACAAAGTGATCCTATAAGGGTTCCGTTTTTTCCTTTTGAGGTACGGAACCCTAAAAACAAATGACAGTTGAATGAATTATACATCATTAGGTTCCCAAAGAGTTCCTGATTCGAAATGTTTCATTGGATTTGTTAATAACTAGCCCGTTCTAAAAACTTTCAGTGTTACCCTTGTAGTTGATGAAATTAGTGTCGCGACGTTAATTTTATGTAACTAATTTCGTAACGTAAATTCGGTCGCTGACTATGGGTCTCATAAGGAGGCTCAAGATCACCCAGCGTGCAATGGAGAGTTCCGTAACAAAAAATGGCAATAAAAACACGTTTGTTGTATGGAAGACGCCCCCCAAAATATTTATTTTATTCTGTTTTTAGTATTTTTTATTACAGCGGCAACAGAAATACAGCATCTGTGAAAATTTTAACTGTCTACCTGTTGTCGTTATTAATATCCAGCAAAAAACGGCAAAAAAAATCACGTTTGTTGTATGGGAGCGAGCCCCCGTTAAATATTTTAGTATTTTATTATTTATTATTTTATTCTACTTTTAGTATTTTATTATTATTTAAATTTTTAACTGTCTAGCTATCACGGTTTATGAGATGCAGCCTGGTGTGGTGACAAACAGCGGAGTCTTAGTAATAGGGTCCCGTTTTTACCCTTTGGGTACGGAACCCTAAAAAGAACTAAGAAGTTAAAGATAATTGTTTTCCGATCAGAAATAAGCTGTTAAAAACACTATGTAAAAAAAACAATGCATTTTACCTCTACCAGCGAGAAAAGTGTTATAGGCAAGAATCTTAGAGTAAGACGGGCTTCTTCGGGACGAAGCCGTCGCTGCTCGAAGGCAAGAATAGTTATTTTCACGTGGCTTTTCGCTTTTAGCATAGAAACTTGTTCTCTGTCCCCGAGGCTAAAATTATCACTTCGATGAAGGCGCTTCGAGTCGATTGAAGTTATAAAAGAAAATTCGCTGAAAGAGTTGAAGGCCATCTCTCAATCAGCTTACAAAATATGTATGGAGAAATGGGTCAAGCGTTGGCGTAGCTGAAGGTGACAAAATACATTATGACGAATAAATTACTTTTTCACCTCTCCAGCACGAAAAGGGTGCTTTTGGCGCGTAAAAACTCGCAGCAAAATCGACTTTTGCTGCGAGCGTGAGGCAAAGTGCTTTTTACCAAAAACTCGCAGCAAAATCGACTTTTGCTGCGAGCGTGAGGCAAAGTGCTTTTTTAATTTCTAACACCTTTTCTCGCTGGTAGAGGTGAAAAGTTGTGTTTAACACGAGAGCAAATTTTTTGATGTCTCGTGATTTAAAAGTCAGCACTCGCAGCAAAAAATGACTTTGCTCTCTTGTATAACAAATAACTATTTTAGTTTTATTGAACAACTCCCGGCACTTTTTACCTGAATGCAAGGAAAGGGTTATGTTTTTCGCGCATATCTTGTATGTATGTTTATATGTAATAATTTTGATTACCTACCTCATTCATATCTTTACGGATGTTTATAAAATAAGATGTCGTAGATCGGTCTTGACAGGCCAAGTATTCTTAGGTATAGTTCGTATCACGAAAGAAAAGACTTAAGACAAAATATTATTTCATATAATATTGCATAATATATATATCTACATGTAAGTACATTATAGTACATTACTGCCGCGGTCAATAATGACTGCGTTGCTGGCAGCGATGATGATGGCCGAAAGCGGAGCTTAGCGCAGGTCCAGGCCGTCACAGTGCGGTCAGCATTGCAGCCCTTGATGGACAAGCTAGAATAAAGGCCGAGACCGGAGGTCGAGGCCTTTATAGCGCGGACAGCAAGGGCTGCAATGATGACCAAGCTTGAAGGCCGAGAGCGTAGTTAAGCTTAGCTCGAGGCCATCATGACGTGGCCAGCAGTGCAGTCATTGTGGACCAAGGCTTGTAGAGTACTTTACTCAATAAATGCGAATACTGCCTACTATACCTACTATAGTAGGTACTTATAACCTAATTTCGAAAAAATACAAAAATGCAAATATCTCAGAAACGGTGCGTCGGAGCCAAAAAATAAGGTTTTTTTTTATCCCCTTTGTAACCCCGGAAGTAGATAAGGGGTATTGAATGAAAGGTCAAAAAACGGTCAAGTGCGAGTTTTTAGGGTTCCGTAGCCAAAATGGCAAAAAACGGAACCCTTATAGATTCGTCATGTCTGTCTGTCTGTCTGTCTGTCTGTCTGTCTGTCTGTCTGTCCGTCCGTATGTCACAGCCACTTTATTCCAAAAGTATTAGGACTACATAGTTGAAACTTGGTAGGTAGGTGTATTCTGTGAACCGCTTTGCGATTTTTATACAAAAATAAAAAAAATAAAAGATTAAGGGGGGGCTCCCCATACATGGAACTGAAACTGAAAATATTTTTTTTCATCAAACCAATACTTGTGGGTTGTCTATAGATAGGTCTTTGAAAATGACATTGAGGTTTCGAAGACTATTTTTTTTCAAAGTCAACCGTTTGAAAGATATTTGCCGCCAAAGTGGTAAAATGTGTGTCCCCCCCCCCCCCCCTTTAACTTTTAAAGTAAGAGGGTGAAAAATCTAAAAAAAATATAAGCTATAGATCTTGATAAACAATTTCAACGAAAATTGGTTTGAACGAGATATAGTAATTAGTTTTCAAGATATAGTACATTTTCCAAAACCGCAAATATAACTTTGTCATTCATACAAACACTGTGAAAAACAAAGTTATTTTTTCAGACGAAAAATGATAGCGGTATTAAAATATGGTATGGTATAATGTACCAACGGAACCCTACTGCGCGTGGCCCGACACGCACTTGGCCGATTTTTTATATTTTTCCATACTAATTTTATATAAAAGTACAAAAACATCATCTAGGTACAACAATACAACACCCGCGCAAATATAGAATGGGATTCAAAATGGTGGTTCACCGCGCTTACCACAACGAGTGTGACTGAAAGAGCGATAGTGAATATGAACGACGCCATTTCTAATCCCATTCTTTATCTGCGCTGGTTGTACAGTGTATTTTTCACCTAACTATGTTTGAAAGAAAACTCGACAATAATGGATTCTCAAAGGAAATTGCTGGTGGCTAAAACTCGACAATAATGAAATCCCATATAACTTTGTTGCGTCACCATCGGAGGACACCGGCAAGCTCGACTTTGTTCAAAGAAGGTTGTCAAAATAATGACCATATTACAAGCTTTATTGAGTAAAATTTTAATTTGTCTTAATTCTTTTCTTCATGAGTTATGATGCGAAGATGAGCGCCTGTGGTCATCTTTCGTGATTCGTACAGTGACCTTAAAAATAAAACCGGTCAAGAGCGAGTCGGACTCGCGCACCGAGGGTTCCGTACCATCATAATTGCACCATTAAACCACACTGCAAAGTAGAATAATAAAATTAGTGTTGCAGTTTTAGGTCAGCGCCATCTCTTGACCGATAGTGGAACTAATGTTAACTTTTTAGAAATTTGATAATTTCTAAGAAAGTGTGCTGTATTAAGACATCGTTTTATTTTTTCTGTAATCTTTATATAAACTGCTATCACATACAATTATTTCAGATTTTTCTCTTTGCAAACTTCGGAGATAAGGGGGGGGACGGTATTTTTTTACATTTTTCATCATAAGTCGAAAACTATGCGGTCTAGAAAAAAAGAAAAAAAATATAGAAAACGTGCAAACGGTGCTCTTTTATATGATACCCCACATGCCCTAGCATCCCCACTTCAATATATTAAGACCCCTTTTCAGGCCCTGCTGTAAGAAAGATATTGATTTTTTTATTTCTTTCTTATTTGCAAAATAGTTGGGCTAATGTCATCTTAAACTCAAAGCTTAAACTATTCCAAATTTCAAGTTGATACCATTAGTAGTTCTCGAGATATCCAGCTGTGACAGACAGACTGAGTCACACCATAAGGGTTCCTTTTTTACCATTTTGGTACGGAACCCTAAAAACAATAAAGCGGCTGTGAGGTGCTATTATTTAAAGTGAAAGTATTTATTTTTATTTTATTTTATTAAATCTTTATTGCTTAAATTAAAACAGCAAATGGCGGACTTAATGCCCAAGGGCATTCTCTACCAGTCAACCGGTAAGTGTGTTAAGGAGAGAAATCGTGGCGGCAATAAAAACAACCCTAATTTTTTAAAAAACTGAAACAAAATACATAATTAAACACATATATACCTACATAATTAATACATATATTTTAATACAAATATATTTTAATACATATATTTTAATACATATATATTTTAATACAAATATATTTTAATACATATATTACATTAATACATACATACAAGAAAGTGTAGCAATGTCAGATACGACGAGACTAGCGTAAAGAACTCAAGTAGTGCTCACGGACCAATTTCTTAAATACGTACTTGCTAGGTGCATTTCGAATATTTAGAGGTAAAGCGTTCCAGAGTCGTACAGCCGAAGTATAATAATAAAAATAGAATACTTCAATATGGGTATCAAATTAAAGGGCTTATCGTAAGGATTTCAAAAAGGTATATTATGACCATATTAAAATGACTACAAAGACATAAATAAATTTAAAAAACTTAAATTACCTGCTTTCTTTAAAAGACAGACTGCACTTCATTTGCCTTTAATATTTAATCTTGTTTCCTTCTTTTCAGTTGACTTGTCTTTTGATGCAAGCGGGTCTTTTTAGTTTTTCAAATTTATTTATTTACACAAAAGGAATATGTATAAAACAAAGTAACATATAATTGCGTCGTTTAATGCTATTTAGTTTATTAACAAATAAATTATTTAAAACACAATTTAGAAAAAAACCAGACAAGTGCGAGTCGGACTGCCCACCGAGGGTTCCGTGCAAAGTTGAATTTAAATTAAAGTTTTTTCCGAGATTCAAGTAGGTAACTATATTTTTTTATGGTGGTTAAATCTGAAAACTACATATTTGGTATAGTTATACAAATGCATATTTTTCAGATTTTTCCCTGTAATTGTAGTACATATAAGACAATATTACTTGCCAAATTTCATAGTTCCAACCACAGAGGAAATAATCACTACGTTTTAGTTCCAACAGGAACTACCCTATGAATTTTGATTCCCTTGAGGGTGTCGAAATATGAGTTTTTATGGCATAACCAGCCGTGTCTTTTTTTTACGTAAACTTAGAGTTTTTTACAGCTTCATGGGACCGTAGACCTGAGTAAGTATATAGTTTTAATTTCAACTCTAAACTTCCACGCGTTCCCAAGATAAAGGGTCTTGACAGACAGACAGACGGACGGACAAATAAGTGATCCTATAAGGGTTCCGTTTTTTCCTTTTCAGGTACAGAACCCTAACCCCCTTACTAATAAAGATTGAGTAGCAGATGTATAGTTACACAATGGTTACTCTCTGTCAAACTATTTGAATTTGACATTAAAAAGACAGTGACAAAACACTGTGTAACTATGCAGCTGCTATGCAATCTTTATTAGTAAGGGGGTAAATACAAAAGAAATATTTTGTCTATTGAAGATTAGGTAAATCAGTAAGTATGTGTTTGGTGTGTGTAAGTGAAGTGTGATTTCAACGTGTGTATTTGTCTTCTATCTTTTATTTGTGATCACTATCTTGATTGAATAATTTAATTAAACGGGGGTTGTATTAAATCAACAATAATTTTTAGTATCGTTGTAGGCAATTAAGAGTGAAGAACCAATTGATCGACTTCTTCTCTTTAAGGCTGTATATAATTGCATTTCAACGAAATTAGTGTTTTTCCAATGAAGTTATCTAAAAAATGAAAGCATTATTATTGATGTAAACTTTAGTTTTAGAAAGCAAAATTCTTAAATTAGTGCCGTATAGAGAGAAAAACATAATAAATTGTCAGGAATTATAAAACGAAGACAATCTGTTCAAGTGGAATTTCAAATTTGCTTGTCAGAGGTATTTTTCAAAATACGACTCATATTTATTTTTTCACTTATTGTTTGTATTGTCAAGGAGTTCCCTATAGAGAGAAAATTTAAAAAAATGCTTTTAATTACAGAGAAATTAAATATAAAAAAATGCTCAAATTGATACACTTTGACGTTTTTTTACTGGTATTTACAGAATCTAAAGTAATTTTTTATTTTTCTTAGGATAATTAGGTATTTGTCTAATGTATTGCGTGTTTTGTATATACTTATATCTATTTAATAATTTAATAGGAATTTTCAAAGTTCGCCTTCATTACGGCTCGCGCAGAGTTGTTTTGATCATTTGTATTGAAAATTTAAAAATGGAACGTGATGCGACTCTACAGCCTTAAAACTTTAAAGAAATCACGTACGCGCCGAAAAAGTCCCAATCGCATACATATTTTCCCAGACACTGGGAGCTTTTAAGACCCTTTTGGCGCACTGTAATGTGTTTCTATTATTACGTGGCGTGGCGCACCAACAAAGAGCACCCGCCATCTTAAAAACCACTGATCCCGGCCACGAGTCTAATTTCGACTGAAGTGAATTCGAGTGAAGTGTACAAGCTTTCGCTTTTTCCCTACGACCCTTCTTTCGCGAACAAAATAAAACGCCACGAAAAGTTGCGCCTTGTAAAATTTCGCTTGAATATTTTAAAGGGGCCGCCAGCCACCTCTAAATAAAGTGACTAGGATTTTTTCTCAAATCTATTTCTTACGTATTTTATTAGGCAAAGATATGTAACGTATCACATTATTCGGCGCAGGTTGTAATTATCACTACCTTTATGAGATCATTTCTAAGCGTTTTCCGAGTGGAGATTTCATGTTGGCGGATACTACCGCCAGTAAAAATTGTGCCTTTGTCATTTTATTTCCCTTTGCACTGTTAACGACTTTCTTTAATTTTTAGAAAGTATTTTAAGTATATTTAAATAAAAAAAATAGTTTATAAACAATCCATGACATGGCCAACACGCTGGATTGTAGACTCTTATAACACACTAGCTTTTGCCCGCGACTTCATCCGCGTGAACATTCGGAAAATCGCTATGGAACCTTTGACCGATATAAAAAGTATCCATGTTTTACCATAGGCTATTCCAAAACATCCCATAAAACCTCAATATCGACATCCATTTCGATTTGTTTGCTTATTTGTTTTTAGAAGTACTCATACGAAGTTTCAAGTCGAAATATCTATTGAATATTATTTTTCCATACAAAATATGAATCCCGTTTCACCCCTTTATTTACCCACTAACCCCCAAGGGGTTGGGAGTTAGTGGGTAAATAAACCTAAACATTATCGGAAAAGCACGAAATAGGTGTTTTTGCTTCGTTTTTAAAGGTATTCTTAAAAAGTTTCAAGTCGAAAAGTCATTTAATAAAAAAAATACAAAATAAGCCCCATTTAACCCCTAAAGAGTTTATAAATCATGGCCACTTCAAATATGTACCGTTTTCGTAATCAACATCCCATGAAACCTCAATGACGACATCCATATCGATTTATGAAAAAAGAATATAAGTAGGTACTTGTTAATTTTAATTTAAAATAATGTTAGCATGCTTTTGTTAATGGTTTAATAGGCAAATCTTTTAAAGACCTCCAGTGAACCCTAATCAACCGCAAATAAACAATATTGTATCATATTTTAATTCTATGGGTTTATTTATCCCATTTTTCTCTAAGAGGTTAATTATCGGAAAATCACAAAATACGTGTTTGCTTTTAAAAGTTGTTAGTTTTTAAAAGTACTGCTACGAAGTTTCACATCGAAATGTCTATTTAATATTATTTTTTCATACAAAACATGAACCCTATTTTACCCCTTTAGGGGTTGAAACATAGCCACTATGTTGGACATAGAAATAAATGCCATTTTCGCAATCAACATCCCATAAAACCTCAATAACGACATCCATATCGAATTTGGGCTTTTTACCCCATTTATCGCTTAAGGGGTTGATTTTGAGAAATTTACGAAATACATGTCTGATCATTTGTTTATAGAAGTACTCCTACGAAGTTTCAAATCGTAATGTCTATTTTATATTTTTTCCAAACAAAGTTTGAACCCCATTTGTCACCATTAGGGGTTGAATAATGTCTACCACTTAAAAATAAATGCCATGCTCGTATTCAACATCCCATAAAACCTCGATAACGACACCCATATCGATGTTGGGCTTTTTTACCCCATTTCCCCCCTAAATGGTTGAGTTTCGGAAAACCACGAAACACGTGTTTGCTTATTTGTTACGAAATTTCAAGTTGAAATGTCTATTAATATTTTTCCATACAAACTTTGTACCATTCAACCCTTTAGGGGTAGAATTTCCAAAAATCCCTTCTTAGTGGGTGTTTACACTGTGTAAAGTATCTACGTACTAAATTTCAAGTCTCTTGGTTCAGTGGTTTGGGCTGGGCAATAGTCTGTCAGTCACCCCTTCACTTATAGGGATTTATACCTATATATATTTATATTTTCATTTATTTAAAACAGAACATATAGAATATTCGGAACTCGTGGTATAATAGCGGGCCATACTGCTTATTGCATTGCTATCGTAATCACTCTGATTTAACAGTTGAATGTGATACATTGCCACTTTTCTTTGGTAAGTTTTAATATGTACCAAAACAATGTATCACACATGGGCGTACCCAGGTTCTGGGCCAGGGGGGAGGCAAATCGATTGTATCGCCCCCGGGGGGGGGGCGAATTTATTGTAAATCAAATATATTGTATGGCAAATAAGAACTTTTATTGATAACAATTGATAGTTAGTTGGAGGTAAACAAAATCCAGGGGGAGCAGCGGCCCCTCCCTGCTCCCCCCTCGGTACGCCCATGGTATCATATACATCTGTTAAATTTCAGTTTACATTAACTAAATGTTTTTAACCGATAGACCCGCAGGTCAAGACACTTCTTCATCTACTACGGTCTATACCTGAGTGTCTGACCTGCCTTTTAACTTTTAAGTCAGCGAACGAATAGAAAATTGGCCATTTGAATAGGGGGGCTGAAAGTGTTACCGAATATTTTGGAGACGTCTCCTCCGGGCACATCCCCAGTTCTCTGTTCCCCAGCCTCCAACTTTCGTCGTCTGGGATGCTCCTGCGCGCCTCCTGCAAACGTCTCGTCTCGCGTATCTTTGCGCGCCTCCTGCTCGTGTCATCTGGTGCGCCGGCTACGCGTACTTCCTGGCGTACTTCCACCTTTTAATTTTAACACGCCTAGCTCCTGTCCCCTACGTGTATCATCTCGGCACGCCCTCTAATCGTTTCAGTCGCTCTGCACCATCGCACCTAAGCCCATAGAACATAGTTGAAGTTTTTTTGTTCTGTGCTTACGCCCGCACGCGTCATGTCATGCAAACTTATTTGTAACTAGCTGATACCCGCGACTTCGTACGCGTGGACTTGACGCGTGACTCCGGCGTAGCATATAAATATGAACTAATGTAGTTACATAAGAAAATACTTGTAGCAGTGTTATAATGTTAAAAGTTAATAAATTGTAATTATTTTATTTTTTATATTTAATATTGTAAACATGTTAACATAGTTTAAAAAAATTCTTTATAAACTATGTTCGGAGTCTTTCCTTCGGAAGTCAATATGAAAAGACCTGAAGCGTTACTAACCCAGGAAAAGCCAAATAAAGTTGGCCATGCGAAAAACAACCAGTCCTTAGATCGACACCAGTGGCTAATATTTAGACAGTCAATATTAAAAATTAGGCCCAAACTGTTACCCCTTCACCACGTGGAGGTACTCTCAGCTTATGTTATTATATTATGCTAAACATCTTTAACCTGATCTCTTAGATTTCCACATCAGATGATCTTCGATTTTCTGAAAACACATGTTTATCCAAATAAATTAACTTGGGTCAGCATCATAGGTATTCCAGATCTTCGATTTTATACCTCAACAAAAAATGCTCATTAGACTGCAGACTGAACAATTTTAGCTAAGGTGTCATTTATATATTTTGTATAGTTTAGCTGGACCGTTATTGTTCTGCATCAGGATCAGGTGTTCCAGATCTCGATTTTTATTCTTCAACAAAAAATGCTCATCAGTCTATACAACTTTTGCAAAGGTGTCATTTTTATATTTCTAATAGTTTAGCTGGACTATTATGGTTCTGCATCAGGTGTTCCAGATCTTCGATTTTTGTACCTTAACAAAAAATGCTCATCAAGCTGAACGACTTTTGCTAACGTGTCATTTTTATATTTCTAATAGTTTAGCTGGACCATTATGGTTCTGCATCAGGTGTTCCAGATCTTCGATTTTTATATCTCAACAAAAAATGCTCATCAGGCTGAATAACTGTTGTAAAGGAGTCATTTTTATATTCCTTATAGTTTAAAACAGACAAACAAACAAACAAAAATACACATTTTTTTTTTATTCTTACTTTACTACTACTACCTATGTCTCCATCGCCCCAGATATTTTTTTCTGAAATAAATGTAATGTACAGACACTCTTTTTACTGTTTTATTATATGTAAGGATTACTCTTTTTATATTACTTACCTTGTATTTTCAGGATTCCTTTAATTATTCTGTTACTTTCAGTAACGCAACAAGGAAATATTATTTTATAAAAATAATCAATAAAATACTTATATTAAGTACCTGTTAATAGTACATTACGATATTAGTGCGTTAAGATGGTTATAACATGTGAGGCGGAATTTCAGCCCGAGCCGAAGGCGAGGGCGTAATTGAGCCGAGCATGTTATAACCAATACGCACGTATATCGTACGACGTTTTATAACACATTTGCGAGGAAACAGAAAAAATTTGGAAAGAGATTTGTATATAAATTAATATCGACACCATTTTTTATCTTGAGGGTACTTTTCAGCATAGAATATGTTGTCCATAACGAGCTAGGCTTATATTTACTAGCTAGTTCATTAAAATACGCCAAAACTACATTTTCGGAAAATGACTTGGCATTTTTCATGTTTTTCCACTTCAAGAAATTTTCATACGTGGTTATGTATCTGTCCTTGGATATTGACGGCAGCAAGCTGTCGCATGCGGTTTGCGCTTCTGTTAGTATATCCGGTGGAGTTGAAGTAATATATTGCTCATCTTCATTATTGAAAGTTGTCATTTTTAGATATTCACAATACAAGTACAAACAAAAGAAAATTTTGAAAAATGGCGCGAGGATTATTTTCTGCCGTGGCTGCGTGAAAATGTTGGCAAAGACGCTAGAGCATGCAGCCAAGTTTTTGAATTACCGAATAAACTGTTTTTTTTTTATTTTAAATAAACTCAATCTGTGAATGCACACTGTCTACTGACTGGCGCCGCGCGGCGATTAGTTCGAAATTTGAATAGCAACAGCGCGCTGCTCACTAGCTGGAGTCGTGCGGCGGCGATCAGCATAGAAAAAAATTACTCTTACCAGAGGCGATCAGTTCTATATTTGAAATGGCAAATAATACTGTTATGGAATTTGTATGGACTATAACTTAACTATTTGCTTTGGTAACACACGCGTTTTTTATGACCCGCTTTACATATTTAAAACCGGTGGAATTACGTCAGCTTTACGAGCAAAGGTGTTAAAAAATATATGTACATTTCAGACTTACGGCTACTTAGCTGATTTTTATTAGACTCAAATATTATATTAATGGTTTTTTTCCCTATATAATACTTACTCTTATATATCGAGTATAATCTGCCACTTTGCTTGGCGTTCGTGGATTATGAGAAAGCCTTTGATTTGATTGAAACCTGGGCGGTGCTGCAGTCTCTCCAAAGGTGCCAAGTGGACTACAGGTATATCGAGGTGTTGAGGTATTTATACAAAAATGCTACCATGTCGGTCCGAGTACAGAACCAGAGAACAAATCCTATCCAACTGCAGCGAGGTGTGAGACAGGGAGATGTTATCTCTCCGAAACTGTTCACAGCTGCGTTGGAAGATATCTTTAAACTCTTAGACTGGAAAGGACTCGGCATCAACATTAATGGCCAGTACCTAAAACACCTTCGTTTTGCCGATGATATAGTTCTTATGGCTGAGACCTTGGAGGACCTGAACACAATGCTCGAAGATCTCCGTAGTCCCAAAGAGTGGGTCTTAAAATGAACATGGATAAGACAAAAATCATGTCGAATGCCCATGTTGTGCCCGCTCCAGTTCATGTTGGGAACACTACACTTGAAGTTGTTGACCATTATGTATGCCTAGGGCAGGCAGTCCAGTTAGGTAGGTCCAACTTTGAGAAGGAGATCTCTCGTCGAATCCAACTCGGATGGGCAGCATTCGGGAAGCTCCGAAAAATCTTCGTTTCCGATTTACCTCAGTGTCTCAAGACGAAAGTCTATGACCAGTGTGTGTTGCCAGTGATGACTTACGGCAGTGAAACGTGGTCGCTAACTATGGGTCTCATAAGGAGGCTCAAGGTCACCCAGCGTGCAATGGAGAGAGCCATGCTCGGCGTTTCCCTGCGTGATCGAATCAGAAATGAGGAGATCCGCAGGCGAACCAAAGTAACCGACATCGCTCGAAGGATTGCTCAGCTAAAGTGGCAGTGGGCTGGACACATAGCGAGAAGAACCGATAGCCGTTGGGGCGGAAAGGTTCTTGAATGCCGACCGCGCACCGGACTCGGCTCCGTGGGTAGGCCCCCGACAAGGTGGACCGACGATCTGGTGAAGGTTGCCGGAAGCCACTGGATGTAGGAAGCACAGGACCGATCGTCGTGGAAATCCTTGGGGGAGGCCTATACCGCAGTGGGTGTCGTGTGGCTGATATGATGATGATGATGATGATGATGATGAATACTTACTAATAATTATAAATGCGAATGTCCGTTTGTTTGTTTGTTACGCCTTCACGTCTTATTCCCTTACCGCATGAATTATCAAAGAGACGGAATAAACAAAATTTTTTTGCTAAATAGTATTTAATTAGGCTTACATAATAAGATCAAATTGAAATGAAAAGTCGTATATTAGAAAATATTTTACGATGCCATTTATGGCTTCGTATGCAGTCTAGTTTTTACCCGACTGCAAGAGGGTTATGTTTTTCGCGCGTATCTTGTAAGTTTGTATGTAATATTCTTTATTACCTCATATCTTTCAAACGGCTGAACAGATTTCCATGATTAACATATCGTTAGATTTGTCTCGTCAGCCCAAGTGTTCTTAAGAAGGTGGCGTTATAAAAAACCAACATGGTGGCTGTACGGTGCTATTATACGTAGCGGAAAAAAAAATTTTTTTTAGAATACTGCAATATGGGTGTCAAATTAAAGGGCTTATTATAAGGATTTCAAAAAGGTATATCATATAAATAATAACTAAAAATAAATAAATAAAAAAATAATAAAAAAAAATTAAAAACCCGCCTGCCTAAAAAGACAAGTCAACTGAAAAGATGGAAACAAGATTAAATATTTAAGGCAACATTATAACATGCAGTCGGAGGCATATAACTCAAATCATTCATAATGTCACTTTCTTTATGCATGCCTCCGACTGCATGTTATAATGTTGCCTTAAATATTTAATCTTGTTTCCATCTTTTCAGTTGACTTGTCTTTTTTTTTGTGTTAATCCATAAATGGCTTCGTATGCATTGAAGACAAATGAAATATACTATGTGGATTTAAAATAATTGCGTTTGTCGTTATAACATCGATAAATGACATTTTTCAAATTTACTGAAAGTACGATATTTTTAACAAATACTGGCATTAGTATCTGTCGGGTATTTTTCTATCAAATGGGAAATTTACTGATATGAGCGTACCCAAAGGAAAATCTTGATGACTGGCAGGGGTTTTCTAGGTTCTTTTTGTAAAGACTGGGGAATTAAGCAAATTGGGTGTACCGCTTTAGCTCGATTTGGTATGCCAAAAAGGCTAAAAAGATGACCACTTTTTTGGATTTGGAGCTTTGTGCTTTTTGCAAATTTTTGGAAACTGCGAGTTTGAAATCAAACAAAGGCATGTATTGGTCTGAATTGATTCGGCGTCAAAGTCACCAAGCATTATCTATGCACAAGTCTACAATATGGGATAAAAATTAAGCTGCCATCACCAGGAATAATATTAATGATACTTTGAGGCTATATAGAAGCGTGAATGATCAATTTATGGAATAAGCAAAAGTAACCCTGAATGCATATGAAGCCACATATGACATCAGTAATTTTTACTGTAACGCATACGAAGCCAAATATGACAGATTGGAAAAAACTATAAAAAACATACGAAAAAGGCTAGATATTGAAATAAAAAAACTATATTCATATTTTAGAAGTTATAAAGAATACAGTTATATTTTTGATATATATTTTACTTACTTTTTGTATTTTATTTTGAATCCGAAAATATGCACTTTTTTTCTGACAACAACCATTGATTGGTTGTTGCAAAAAACCTTAAATATTATCAATAGAAGTAATTGGCTATACTTACACAAATTATATACGTTTCGTTTCACTATAAAATGCTTCTTCTAATTTAAATGTTTTTTTTTTCAAGATCTGGTTTTTCATTAGGCTACAAAAAAATCATATACTTTTGTGAACACATATGGCTTGGTATGCGGTTACCGCATAATGTCCGCGTAATGTAATGGTATGCGGGGGTTACCGCATACCATTACATTAACTACTGAACCGATCATCATGAAATTTTGCAAACACGTTGTCAGAGGTACAGAAAAGGACATAGGGTATTTTTCATCCCGAAAAAAGTGTTGCTCCCGGGGGATAGCAAAAAACCTTTCCACGCAGACGAATTCGCGGGCGGCCGCTAATTCTACTTATTTTTACACTTCCTCACTTTTTAGCATTGATTTTTAGGTACCAAGACAACGGGTACTTGTTCACAGAACAGCGAATTTTTGATTGTGAGTCCACCAATAAAATATTTTTGTTCTTTTTAGGGTTCCGTACCAAAATGGTAAAAAAGGAACCCTTATCACAGAATACATAATATGGTGTGACTCAGTCTGTCTGTCTGTCACAGCTGGATATCTCGAGAATTAAGTACTAATGATATCAACTTGAAATTTAGAATAGTTTAAGATGATATTTGCCCAACTAATTTGCAAATAAGAAATACATAAAAAATAAATATCTTTTTTACAACAGGGACTGAAAAGGGGTCTTAAAAAATTTTAGGGGGGCTACTAGGGCACGTGGGGTATCATATGAAAGAGCGCTGTCTGCCCGTTTTCAATCATTTTATTCTTTTTGTTTTAGGCCGCATAGTTTTCGACTTTATGTGATAGTAGTTTATATAAAGATTACAGAAAAAATAGAACGATGTCTCAATATAGCACACTTTTTTAGAAATCATCAGATTTCTAAAATAAAGTTAACATTAGTTCCACTTTCGGTCAAGAGATGGCGCTGACCTGAAACTGCAATACTAATTTTATTATTATACTCTGCAGTGTGGTTTGATGGTGCAATTATGATGGTACGGAACCCTCGGTGCGCGAGTCCGACCCGCCCTTGACCGGTTTTTTTATCACATAGGCACCTACGTAACATTAACTTAACTCAAGTCAAAAAGTTCGCGGAATGGAGGGTAAGAAGTGAAAAATAAAACTCAAAATAGGTACTATACATACATATATACCTTCGTACCCTAAGGTGCATATTCTTGTTCAGAATTTATAAACGCCTTACTTAAGCTTTAATATTTGCAGTAGAGAAACAGCTATGAATTCATGAATAGTAACTCCTTTTGTCGTAGGAAAACCATGAAAACCAACAAACAGCGAGCCCTGGGAAAATAGGTCATTTGGAAACATACGGCTGGATCACAGACTCACCTATTTCCTAGTATCTATACCTACTAATATATACCTACCCATGTGAAAACTTGATATAATATGTACGAACTTACAGCATTACTAACCACTTAGCCAACATTAATAATCTCGACGTATAATCGTAGATTAATTTGATTACAGTGATTAACATCTGAAAGGTGTGTGGTTTGAATCAAAGACAACCGTGTGATGATGTGTCACAAGTCACAAGCAAGTCGCAATACGATCATGATCATCACAAAGCGTAAGTCTGTGGCTATCTGCATATTACTACAAAACTTTCGATATGTGTATTGCAACTTTATTTTCAATTTATTTGACAGTCATAAGAATAATAAATAAAACCGGTCAAGAGCAAGTCGGACTCGCGCACCGAGGGTTCCGTACCATCCATACTATAATTGCACCATTAAACCACACTGCAGAGTAGAATGATAAAATTTGTATTGCAGTTTTAGGTCAGCGCCATCTCTTGACCGATAGTGGAACTAATGTTAACTTTTTTAGAAATTTGATAAGTTCTAAAGAAGTGTGCTATATTGAGACATCGTTTTATTTTTCCTGTAGTCTTTATATAAACTGCTATCACATAGAATTATTTCAGATTTTTCTCTTTGCAAACTTCGGAGATAAGGGGGTGGGGAACGGTATTTTTTTTACATTTTTCATCATAAGTCGAAAACTGTGCGGTCTAGAAAAAAAAAGAAAAAATGTTTGAAAACGTGCAAATGGCGCTCTTTCATATGATACCCCACATACCCTAGTAGCCCTACTTCAAATTTTTAGAACCCCTTTTCAGGCCCTGCTGTAAAAAAGATATTTATTTTTTTATTTATTTCTTATTTGCAAAATAGTTGGGCAAATGTTATCTTAAACCATTCCAAATTTCAAGTTGATACCGTAAGTAGTTCTCGAGATATCCAGCTGTGACAGACAGACAGACAGACAGACTGAGTCACACCATAAGGGTTCCTTTTTTACCATTTTGGTACGGAACCCTAAAAACGTGTTAAAATAGGTAAGTACTTTAATTTGTCCTACCGTGTGCTAACTAGTTTAAACTTAACCATGTAGATATTATGTTACTGTAAAACCCCGAACTTGAGTATGACTACTTGGAAATACTAAAATATATCTGGAGGCACAAATAAATAAGTAAAAAAAGCTTCTAACTCCGCCTAACTCTACAAGCCCTAACTTCAAAAACTCAAAATATGTGGCTTGGCCGTTTCGTTACTACAAGAACTATTGTTTATCAGAAAGGTAAAGCGAAATGGCCACGCCACATATTTTGACTAAGGTGTAGAGTTTTTGAAGTTAGGGCTTGTAGAGTTAGGGCGCGTAGAGTTAGAACCTAGGCTACATGAGGTCTGATAACTTTTTGACAGTGTGAGCCATATTGAAGTCTTGGCAACAGTATACATGAAAATGTTTTTGGTGGGATTTTATATTAGTATTAGACAATTACCCTCGTTTAAAATAGAAATAATGGGGACAACGGACAACAGCCCGTTGTCCCCATTATGGGAACAAAATTGGGGACAACGGGAATACAGAAAAATCAATATCTATTCTGTGGTAAATCCTAAGATTTTCTAGCAAAACCTTGCCTAAGTTTTGTAAAGGCTTTGTAAAGGCAAATGCGCAAAAGTGCCAGAGCTCCGGCACAAATGAAATCTATCTCATGTTTTAGTACATTTTATATGTATAACAAAAAATATGTGAGACCTCTGTGATCGGTGATTAACATAAAAAAACTGCAATGAATATTTTTTCAGGCGCTAATATTGGAATGATATTACCAACAAAATGATTCAGTAAATTATAAAATAATGGTTAGTACATTATTGACAAACAAGATTGTGTAGTGTTTCTATTAAAATCATAAGAACTAAAAGTCTTTATAATAAGAACTCAAAATATTTTTAGGTTTAATGTTTTCTGCTAACATATTTTTGCAAACAGTGAGAAAGCCATGCAACTAGAGTACCTACTTAAAGAAGAATCAAATAAAATCCATAGTACACGACCTCTTTGGTCGTCATCATTCTGCATATTTGTCGTTTTTTTTATTTCTTTCTTTTGTTTAAATTACATTACGTCGGAATATCACTCCCAAGTCTTGATTTCGCTTGGTTTAGCGTGCCTCTCAAAGTCACGGAGGAGATTATAACCTAATATGTATTTTTGAAAATATATACCTTTTTTTTATAAAAACAATTTTCTTAATATACCTTTAGCTACGTAAAATATTAATGCCTGAAAAAATAATAATTGCAGTTTTTTTTAATGTAAGTCACCGATCAGGGGGGTCCCAATTTTTTTTCTGTTATAACATAAAAGGTACTAAAACTTGAGATAGATTTAATTTGCGCCGGGGCTCAGGTAATTTTGTATGTAGCCTGCGCATTCACAGGTTTCTACCTCAGAGACGCAGAAAATAATTAAAAAGGTTTATTTTGCAGGTGTTTTTATATTATGTTTTACTAGTTAAACTAATCACCCTACCAAATGACAGTACTCACATTACAATTGCAATACTCACATTTTAAATAAAAATAATGATGATGAAAAATGTATCAAAATTAATGAAATAAATCTTTTTTCTTAATTTTATTTTAAAAACAACAACAATTATCAACTGTCATTGGTATAACCTAGCATCTGCCAAAAAATTGGGAAGTTTCCCTCTCCCCCTTAGATACCCCTCCTATCTATCTCAAGCCCCATTTCAGGCGCCCCTTTTCTAATGATTAGATACAATACCCATTGGAGAGGCACCATAACGGCCCGGCCACAGCCAGCGCAGCAGGCGGTGTTCAATAATCACTGCGCGCTATCTCCAGCCTGGCGCAACTCTCACAGTAAGAAACGATCTATGAAACGCAAGCGAATTTTTAACCCGTCTAAGTTTGAAAGAACGTTGACAATCTACAAAGCAGTAGATAATTGACAACATTTGAATTTAGGCGTATTATACTTCGCCCCAACAAAGAGTATTTTATCATCTCTGACCGATTGACGGCCATGCCGTTTGACGTTTGTCTTTTCACAAAATACCTAATAATACAACATTATAAGTCTTTTAATTAATTGTTATATTTTTGGGTTTGGTGGTCATTTATAATGTACTCGAGACAATCACAAAGGTAAAAATGAGTGGTTTGAAAAGGAAAAAGTGCGAACTATGTGGGATCAAAACTTGTAGAATGGACATTCTCTTTGGAATAGACGGCCAAAAAAGAATTTTTATGGCAAGATTTTCTCTAGAGGAAGATCGGTAAGTACAGAATATAATTTATTACAGCGTGAACTAACTATAATATTAATCATTAGTTTCATTGAAAGAAAAAACAATTGCATAATCTTAATTACATGTAAATAATAGTGCTGTTTGTAAGTTTTATCGATATTTTCGTTTGAAGTTAAAAATACCAGCCCCATAGCATTTTCATACATTTTCAGTGGTGGGGTTAAAAAGCTTTTAAAAAAGCAAAAACTCTCGATTAATTATTAAACGTCAAATGTCGGGTGGGCTCTTAGAATAAAAAAATACAATACTACTTAAGAAAACAATACAATTATTGTTAAGTGAAAAATTACCTCCAGCTCTTAGAATATGACCCACCCGACTTCAATAGACGTTTAATAATTAATCGATTTGAACATTATTTCTTGCTTCTTTGAGATCTGTTTTTTAAGTTTTTTGGAGAAGGTTTTTCTTTTTATTTAAAAGTTTTTTAAATAATACAATAACAATATTCTTTATTCTTACATAAAGAAAAACTATACAAGATAATTATTTTGTATCCTGATTCTAATTAAACAAATTTAAACGAAATAATTATGATTTGAGTAAAATAAAATAAATATGAACTTTAAAAATGTAGTCTAGAATAAATAAAATAGTTTTTTTAGTCCTGATTTTAGTAATGAATTATTAGTCACGCATTACTAGCATATATCATTTGTTGCAGGTTGCAGAACTTTTAACCTGGAGCACAGCCTGGAGTAAAGGAACTGACATTTTTCATCTATGAGCAAGCACATCGGGAAATCAAAAATCAGTGAATAAAAATAAAACCTCGCTAGTATCCGTTAAAAGTGTTTTATTTTATGCGCAAACATTAATGTTTTGACGAAGCTTCTTTGAATATTCAAAGTACTAAAGTTCTTTGAATATTCAAAGAAGCAAAAAAAAAACAGTAAAAATATTATATACCTTTAACTTATTTTTTAAATTAACATGCCTAAATTATTTCAAAAAGAATTCACGTGGGTCACTACGCTAATTACAAAAAATAGCGATATCGATAATTCGTGTGACAATATGTGCATCCCTATTTTGTTCTTGATGTTGGCATCCTGAACATGACGTTGTTTGCAGCTTAATATTGGCAGGATTGTATTCGCTTCCATTTCATACTCACGCTTTTTGTATGAGACTCCCGTCTCTTAAAACGATAGTTTATTTACATTGTCTTTGCTATCTCGATGGCGGCCTCTCGGCTCGTCGTCACGGCGGCGAAGTGATTACCGAATTCGCTTGCCGCGCCGCCTGTCTCGCCGCTTGCTTCGCCGCCTGCCGCGCTGGCTGTAGCCGGGCCGTAAGAAAAAGAAGAAAAATGTTTCTATGATGGACGTTTGTTATTCAATCACGTAAAAACGGATTAAGACGACCGCACACTTCGTTTTTAACCTGGATTAAATAAAACATAGGATAAGTGCTTTAAGCCTGGTAAAAGGTTCCCTCTAGGATTTTTTTCAAATAGCCACGTGGACGAAGTCGTAGACAGAAACTAGCTATATCACAGGCTATATCATAAAAAAGTTAAATAACAAGTATTGACTTTTTTTTAAACTTACTATTAATAGGATCACAGGTCTGTTTTATGATTTGTAACATTTTATCTCAGGCTCCAGTGAATGGATTATGATTACCCAATTTCCCAGCTCTGCAGGCTCATCAATATACATAGCGACACATCCAATATTCAGTTTGCCTTGTTGAATCTATATCCGTAAATCAGTTATAAACGATGTAGGCATTCCGGCGATTTGGGGTGGAACCGTGTTTTCGCGTCCGGCGCGCGACGTTCAAATTTTTCTTCGCTATTTATTGTTAGTAAAAGTAGATAAGTACTTGAAAGTAATATTTTTTTGAAATCTGCATTAAATGAGCTTTGTTAGTATACGTTTGCAAAAAATAATAGTCAAGTTATAAAAAATAAGTCTTTATAAGTAGGTAGATTGAATTTCCATATGATTAAAAAAAAATTCTAAACTTACACTCACCTGGGGCTCTATTTTTGAATCGCTCGGCAGGCGTCGAGCGCTCTTTTCGACAGATTTTCGTTCGACATATGACTTTCCATATTTTTGAATCGCTCGACCGCAACGAGTGCCCCTACCCACTCGTTAATAGTCGAGCGATACGGTACGGCGAGTGATATTCTTATCTACTAAAAAACAAAGATTTAACAAAATTTATGTAACAGCCGATAGAAACATGGATATTACGTTTCGTTTTCATTGCGGTAATAACCAGTTTTCTCTAAATTCTACGTGGAACGGATAAAATTTGGCAGCACCGGAAACGAACGATTCAAAACTACGGAAAATCGGCGTCATGCGACTTGGAAGACGAGTGTGACTTAAGTCGCATGCGACAAAACTATGTCATACGAGCGATTCAAAATAGGGCCCCTGATATTGTGTATTTGTAGCATTATAAAACAGTTAATTCCCTTTCATTCGACACCCCACACATGTACTCGTATATTAAAGATTCATAGAATCTTAAAATTAGAAGTTTCCTAATGGAGGAAGCTACTTTGCATGATTATGGAATTATACGAGACGCTCAAGGGTGTCAGCGCGACACCCTTTCTAATCTTGTTCAATAGTGTCAAAATAATATCATGAAAATAAAAAAAATCGTATACGCCAAATTTTCTCGATTTCGATTTAGAGGACTATTTCTTCATAAAGTGGACTAAACGCGTTATTTATTTTTATAATCACATTTATTTAAATTCTGTCATATGCAAGTGAAGTTGCGCACACTGCAGTGCAAACTTGGGCAGTGTGGAATCTGTTCAGGTTGCCTCCACAACCGCTGAATGAAAACCCTCTGCAAACACGCTGTGATACGTCGAAATACCACCTGCAAGAAATATTTTAATGCATGTACCTACTTTTGTTCAATCTAAAATATAAAGGCTTAGAGACTGACTGATCTATCAACGCACAACTCAAACTACTGGACGGATCAAGCTAAAAAAGAGAATGACCACTTCCTAAGGCCAAAAGGCCATAAATTGTGTCATTTTCCTATAGTCAGTCAGACGTAGACATCCGCTAAGAAAGGATTTTGGAAAGTTCAACCCCTAAGGGGGTAAAATAAGGGGTGAAAGTTCGAAAATCCGGGTTTATAAGACTACTAGCGGCCCGCCCCGGCTTCGCACGGGTGCAGTGCAATGTAGTTACTAATGTAAAACTGTGCTAATGTGGTGTCAGTGTGAAGTTATTTGATTGGGTGTTAAAATATAATTGAAGTGTGTGTGTGTGTCTATCTGTCTGAGGACTGAGGCAACCTAGCTCCCAAACTTAAAGATCGATTTTATTGCGATTTTTACGTATAGTTTAAGAGAAGCGTACAGACGGCGGAAAGCGACTTTGTTTTATACTATGTTTAGCTTTTGCCCGTGGCTCCGCCCGCGTGGGAGTCGGTAATCGTTGTAAGCCTTCCCTTGGAAACCAATGATCGGCATGAAAATAAGCCTGTGTTAAGTATTCCAGACTATAATCTATCCCTGTGCCAAATTTCGTCTAAATCCGTTCACCCGTTCAGACGTGATTGAGTAACAAAATGAACAACATCCAAACATCAAAACTTTCACATTCT
Source organism: Agriphila geniculea (assembly GCA_943789525.1). Taxonomy (NCBI): domain Eukaryota; kingdom Metazoa; phylum Arthropoda; class Insecta; order Lepidoptera; family Crambidae; genus Agriphila; species Agriphila geniculea. The sequence goes on from OX038870.1 coordinate 7,000,821, forward strand.
TACAATTTTGTGATATATAGGTAATAGCTGCACCCCGCGGTTTTACCTGCGCAATCTGTTGAACCAAACGCGCGCGCATCTCACTACACTTCACTTCGCGTGAATTAGTTATTAGAAATTAGCTAACTTAATGAGCAATTTCACCGATTACAAAAATTTTAGGTAGCTATCTAAAATATTTTGTGATGAAAAAAAATCTTATCATTATCTTATTTATGATTTAAAGTTCCCGTCCCGTGCAGTGAAGTGAGATTCGAAGTGGGGTTCGAGTTTGGTTAGAGAACCGAGACGCCCTACTGTTCACGATTTTGTATTATTAGGTAGGTACTTAATAAAATTTCTTAGCAGTAATATAACAAAATAAGTATAATAATATTATGTAACATTTAATACTCATACCATATTCTGTGCTCATACTTAATAGTTTGGTAGGTATCTTCTTTTTAAATAAAAATCTATGTATGTTTATTATTTTGTTTCCTATGCACTCCTAAACCATTCACATCCGATTATGATGAAATTTGGTACGCTTCTAATCTTCTTATAATAAATATTTGTTGAATTTCTGCTTATGACTGAAAAGGTTCCTGGCTAAAATAACGTGACATTGCAAATTATGTCGGGTGCAACTAATGTTGTGCATTATTATCCGGCTCTCAATTTCAACACTTTACACCACATTCCTTGTCACGTTAGATATCTGATATTTGCCAGATTTTTCCACATTTTATAAGTAGACTAATATTTCGTAAAATAGTGAAAATCAGGATAAAATCTTATACAACATGAAATGTCAGCTCGTGCGGTGACATAATTACATTCTCAGGGGAGTTGACAACCTGACAACTGACATTTATTTTTCTTAATCATTCAAATGCACTAAGAAGTTTTGATTCCGATATCAAAATCAATCACCCTAAAAATAGCTTTGTACCCCTTTTCAACCCTGTTAGAGGATAGATTTCAAAAAAATGCGAAACACATGTTCAATTAATTTTGTGAAAAAATGTCTATGCCAAATTTCAAGTCAATCGGGCCAAGGAATCGCATTCTCCCATACAAACTTTGCCACCTTGTTTCACCCCCTTAGGGATTGAATTTCGCAAAATCCCGTCTTAGTGAGCACCTACACCCTAAAAGGAAACCTTATGCAAAATTTGAGACTCCTAGCACTTGTAGTTTCTGAGATTTCGTGATGAGTCAGTGAGTGATTTACTCTTTTATAACGGGTGGCGCAAAAGTACTGGCACTAAAGAAAATACTTTTATTTTTTTTATATGACATTTTCTGTCATTCTGTTGTTGAAAATTGTGTAGTGAGCGTGTGAGCGTTTTACTCCCCAAGAACGTGGAATAATTGTGTCAATGTTCTTACGGAATAATTCATCAGTGATAAGAACACAACGTGAATTTCGTCGACGATTTCCCCACCGTCCGGCAGGACTGACCAGTCCAGACTTCTTTCTTTGGGGTTTTTTGAAATCTCGGGTGTATGTGAACAAGCCACAGACTCTCGCAGCTCTAAAAGAAAACATTCGTCAAGAAATAACGAACATATCGCAGGAAGTGTTACGGCAAGTTATGCAAAATGTCATAAATAGGGCTCAAATGTGTATCAACTCTGGAGGTCACCATTTAAAAGACATCATCTTTAAATCCTAATGGTACGAAATTTAATGGCACAAATATACATTTAAAAAAACCTCAATCTAGTTTTCTAATTTAGAAAAAATGTTATAGCTGAACCAAATAGGGTCTTTACTTTTGCGCCACCCGTTATATATAGATACACGCTGAAATTTTAATCATTTGGTTTCCGCCGTGGGGTGGTTCCACTCATGATTACAAGCAACTCTTACTATGGGGCCAGCTCTCCTGCTCGCAAAAAAAAATCAGCTGTTCCATACATTAAGGTCGAGTAGGTACTGCACTTTTGTATGGAACAGCTGTTTTTTTTTGCGAGCAGGAGAGTTGGCCCCATAGTAAAACTTGTTTGTAATCATGAGTGGAATTACCCTCGGCAGGAACCAAATGATTAACATTTTAGCATGCATGAAGGGACAATCGTCCCGCGACAAAGGGTGAGTCCCACTATCCAAAAAGTGGGGCAAAAAGGCCCAATAATAAATTTGTCTGGTGACTTTGGTCAACTTCGGCCGACTTCACCGATTACGAGTCACTGGACATTTTTGCCCCCCCTTTGATGACGAATTACCTTTATTTGAATGAAATACATACATTGGATGATAATCATTGCAATATCCAAAATCGGCCTGCAATCTGCAGATTATTTCTCTCGACAGATTCGCTGTGATTCGTTGCAGACCCGCATCTAATATAAAAAAGATGAGCTATGAAAATATCCATGTCTATTTACACAATTTTTCGCACAATTTTTCTACACACCGATAATAGCGCCCTCGGAGTTTTATTGAAATAATGTTTATTATTAATAATGTTTGTACTTAAAATTAATTAACCAAGGCGTTACTGTCCGTCTGGGTTTCGCCTATAAATAAATATTTGCGATTCAGATCTAGCACGAGTGCAGCTAAATTAGTAATAATATTATGAGTGCGTATGGCAAAAGTATTTAACTTTCAATTGCAAACAAGGTGACCGGCAAAACGAAGGGACTATTCCTTAAAAAAGCTTACTCATAAGCTTAAAAGGCTTAAAAGCTGCGATAATTGGACACCGACGTTCGTATTAGTGACTCAGTGAGTTGTATAGCATCGAGACATTATGATTCAGAAATAATGTCCAAAATTCAGTTATATGTAAGTCGTTACTTAACTGAATTTGGGACATTATTTCTCATACAAAAATCATCCAATTAATGCATTTCTTTTTCGTAGTTGGCCCTCATCCTCATACTTCAACGTCTTAGACGAATTAACCACAAAGTTCAACGTACTTACCACGACATTGCTCATGGCATTCCGTTAATGTAGAAAACCTATTAAAATTGTCGCGGCAACTTCCAAACGGCGAAGTTTTACAATCTTCCATTTTAGTATCATAGTAAAATCTAAAAATATTCACAGAAAAAATTACACACTACTGACGAAACGTACGAGTATACAAAGAAAAAAATCGGCTGTTTCATACATTTTGATATTTTCGTTATTTACTTTTGTATGAAACAGCTGATTTTTTTTCGCGATTTCAGAGTTGGCCCCATAGTAAAAGTTGTTCAGTTTGATGGTCCCCATCTACCATATTCGGCATTAGGGGTTATTTTGTAACACGTTGTATAGTAGGGTAAGTCATGGATAGACGCCGCGGTCGGATACATGCCGCCATTTCAAAACCTTCTATAATAATAAGAAGAGCTGTTTTGACATCTTTTTCAGAAATTAGTCGCCTGTACAATGTGTTCCAAAACAACTCCGAATGCCGAAAATGGCAGATATAGGGACCACAAAATTGAAAACTTTTACAAGGGGAATCGCGAAAAAAACATTAGCTGTTTCATATACATTTTGGTATTGTTGTATGAAACAGCTGATTTTATTTTCGCGATTACAGAGTTGGTCCCATAGTAAAAGTTGTTCAGTGTGATGGTCCCTATCTACCATATTCAGCATAAGGGTATTTTTGTAACAAGTTGTAGGTATAAGTATCAATCGGGACATATAAAAATTATGCTTTTTGTTTATACAATACACTAGTGGTTCCGTGAGCTGTAGACCTCGCGATAAAAAGTGGCTCAAATTGTACAAAAATAAAATGTCGCCATAAAGTTTTCAAAGCACAGTACGCGAGTTATTCGCAGCTAGATGGTGCTTCTAATTTTGATCATTTTTCGAAATGGGTGAATATTTTTAGATAAATTTGGAAAAACTGGCTTGACTAAACAAATATATATAATTATCGAACCTGCTCACAAAATTTCACCAGAATCGGTTGAGAAATGCGACCTGTAGAGGGGAAAAAACATCCGGAAAGCCGAGCTGAAATGTGTTTTTTGCATATCTCCGTCATTTTAAAAAATTCAAAAAACTGTCCTGACAAAAAAAAAATATTTATCAAATCTGCTCACAAAATTTCAGGGGATCGGTTGAGAAATGCGACCTGTAGACGAGAACAGACAGCGCCCGGAAAACCAGCCTGAAATATGTATTTTTTACATTTATCTCAGCCATTTAAAAACAATAAAAAATGGCTTGACAAAAAAAATCTAAACACTTTTCAAACTTGCACAAAATTTCACGAGAATCGGTTGAGAAATGCGACCAGTAGAGAAGAACAGAGAGCGCTGGAAAGACGGACTGAAATAGGTATGATTTTTTAACATATCTCCGCCATTTTGAAAAATTTCAAAAAACTATCTCGGCAAAAAAAATCTATATAATTTCCAAACCTGCTCACAAAATTTCACGAGAATCGGTTCAGAAATGCGACCTGTAGAGGAGAACAGACGGCGCCAGAAAGCCGGACTGAAATATGTTTTTTTTACATATCTCTCCCATTTAAAAAAAAAAAACAAAAAACTGGCTTAACAAAAAAATTCAATACAATTTTTAAACTTCCTTACAAAATTTCACGAGAATCGGTTGAGAAATGCGACCTGTAGGTGGGAACAAAGAGAATGTAAAAATAACTAGCAGGTGGGAACAGACAGCCAGACATACGAAAGAATTTTTACCGAAGCTGAAGCAGAGATGCTTCGCCGGCACTTCGTGCTCGCTCGGTCAATAAAAATTGCGGGTGATGATGATGATGAATGAATGATGAAGGACGGGCCATCAACAAGTGATTAACAACCCACCATGCGGGCCCAATGCGGTTTGCATAAAAAGTTATATAAAAAGAAGCAAAATTATCCTTACCCATAGGATACTAATCCTGTTCTTTTGCAGTCAAATTGATCTGGTTGCAGTTTGCATAGTACTGCATAATTAGCGTGTGTGTTTACTTAAAACGAAAAAAAACGAAACATTAATAACGTCTAATATTTCAGTAACAACCGCCCCGAAGTCCCTTAAGATCACTACTTTCGGAGACACTAGTCACGAGCAATAAGATGTACACAACATAGAACTTTGTCACATTACGTTTTGAATAACCTAGCTAGGTATAACATTATCACACTGAGTATATAGTTTGAATGTGACATAGTTCTAAAGTGTGTATATGTACATTCGGGGAATTATGTTCAAGGGTTCACGGCCTGCTTGAAGCATCACCGCGCATCTATAGACGAGTAAGTAATGACTTGAGTAAAGTTTCAAATGCTTCTAATATTGTATTCACATGCAATTTATAGTATAAGTTAATCTAAAATGCACCAAAACTGCACTAACACTGCATTACTCTATAAATAGTATGTGAATATAAAACCCGAAGCATTTGAAATTACAAGTTTTAGGTACTCAAGTCATTACCTCGTCTATAGGTCTACTTATACGGGGGTACCCTTAGCACCAAGAACCTTATATTCATCTTAGCACGAAAACGTTTTTTAAACTTTTAGGCGCGTTAGTTTTCTCGATAGCTGTTCGTGCCATATGATTCAGTTTACGTTTTTTTACTCATGTGGATGAGTAAAAAAACGTAAACTGAATCATATGGCACGAACAGCTATCGAGAAAAATAACGCGCCTAAAAGTAAGTAAGTACTCAATAGAGTAAATTCTCTATGGAAAATTTCAGATCGCTTTTCGGCGGTAGATGGCGCTGTACAAATTTCCCATACAAAATTACTCTATCGAATACGCGCGTTAATTTTTTTCGATAGTTGTTCGTTCTATGATACAGAAGGCCGGTAGTGCCGGTACCGTAAAATGGATAAATAGGGTAACTTTTCAATTTCAAATTTGTTGCTTTATTTACCTATTTAAATATCAAGTACTTAGATGACATTTGAATACTTCATTATATGTCCGCTTTTGTCCGGCAACCTATTTCCAAAGAAATGCTGATATGGTCAATAGAATCGAAACAGGGGCAATAGAGTTTTTCGTCAGTCCAATCCAACATCCAATGTGATCAACAATATCGGAAACCATGCAGTGTTCTACTATTTTTGAAACCTCATGCTATGTTTTTTCATGTTCTGTTATAAATAAAGTACAGTATGCTCAAAACTTGCGAACTCTCATTAGCACACAAACCTTAGTGGTTTTTGCTAATGAGTAATGTATATAATATAACCTGTATTTATGTATGTCTTGAAAAAAAAAAATAAAAAAAAATATGTCCGTCCACATCAGTGCGGTTTCCTGTTCACCTGCGTCTTCAACATTCGTGACGTAAAGGTATGCAATTAACATCAAAAACTTTTCTGTTCTAGGCAGACTAGGAGTGGTCCTAGAACAGAAGATAACTACAAATCTTAGTGGTTCGTCTACAAGTTACCTTTATTTATGTTGGACTCGATTACGCACAGGTGTAGACGATAAAGTCAAGCAATCAATAATATTGCTTGCCTTGTCTGACGCCAAAACGAATAATTTGAAAGATGAATTCGCAAAATGATCATGAAAGCGCACTGCCCTGATTCAAATGGCTATTATTCTATTCGTTCGCTACTTTTAAAAATAAGCTTTAGATAGGTAGATAGGTAACTTACATGTCGAAAGCTTATGTAAATCAAAGACAGTTTTATTTTATTTTATTTTATGATTTGTTTCTTATTTTGAAGTTTTATGTTAGCGATTGTAATAGAAAATTGGCCATTTGAATATAGGAGGGCTGGTGTAATTGTCATCAATTTCAACACTTTGGTTGTCCCGATATTGTAAGTATTCCAATAGAAAACAACGAATATAATTAAGAAAATAAAAAATTCGGGGACTTACAAACACAAACGAGGTTAAAAAGCATACTTATAGTAATTCCCTTTCTTTCCCGTAGTACAGTTGGGAATTGGGATAGTCCTGTCCTACCCTGTCCCGTTGACTGGACCTTGTTAAAATTTCTTATCTTTATACAAGTTAACCGGACTTCGATAAAATAAACGACGAAGCGCTTCGAGAAAAGGTAGTTAGTTAGTGCCCTTGCGCTTCGCTTGGCCGTATTCGCTTCGTCGTCCAGATATCTTCCTAATACAGTTAACTATATCATCGCACAAATACATTTTCTTATGTCTTAATGTAACTGTACCACGGGATAAGACCTATTTTCTATTCTAATTATGAATTTGGGTATTAGATAATATTTAAAAAAAAAACTTCTTTTGCAACTAGTTGCCAAAAACGAATAAAAATTCATTTTTCACAACTGGTTGTGAAACTCAGTTGCCATAGCGGCCGAAAGGGAGAACACTATTTAGATTGGTAGGGTAGTAGTTGTCTATTTACTTACAATCTTGTAGCACCAGGTCGCGACCTAGGGAACCTCCAATAAGCCTTGATTTCAAATTCAAAAGATGAAAAATAACAAGAAAGGAACTTTTAATATTAAACATTTTACTTTACAAAAAAACTATCGTTTCAAACAAAACTAAGCAAACTACTTCTAATCTCTATTCGGAAGTGAACGGATAACATATTCGGTTTATAGCCTATATTTTTATTTTTACAGCTCAACAGTATCGAGAAAACCATAAAATTCTTCAAGCCAGTCGTATACGCAGGTTAGTTCGAGATTCTATTTGGCGCGACCTGCTACAGAAGCTAGTTCTTGAATAGCAGCATTCAAGGCTTGTTTTTCAAAATCTGGAGTAATAGATTTCATAACATTCTCCAGAATCCAGCCAATCATCCATTTTTGGTGTATGCGAGCTTCCGCTTGATACTTCTTGACATGGTACTCCATGCGGCCCTTTACTGACCTAAAGACAAGCATTGTTCTCTCGCGATATACTGCCTCCAGTTGCATGGCAATATTTTCTTTTTTGGCATCCATCAACAATTTCTGGCCTTCAGCTCTCCACTGTGAGTCTTTAGCAGACTTTATAGTATTCTCGTAGAAATCAATTTCCTGTTGCCTAGAATTGTCAAATTCTGCTTGAATTGCATCGACGTTTTTGTCCAAATCAGCAGCAAACCCAGGTCCTATGAACTTCACAACGAGAGGTACGAGTACGAGAAAAGACAAACCGAGGTAATATTCGTGTTCCATGACGAATATTTCTTTGCTTATCAGATAGTTTGCCATAACAATACCAAAAACATAGGGACCGGTGACACCAGTCTTGGAATGGAAAAATTGAAACCATTCTTCTGGGAAGAAAGCCAGCCTTACTTTTCCGGACTGAAGTGCCCGTTTGGGTCCCGGCCCCTGCCCTTTTGCAGCACCGCTCCCTTTTAAAGGACAGACTGCTCCCTTAGCTGGACAGAGTGCTGCAGGTTGAGTAAAAATTGCCTTAGGCAAAAGAAGTCTTGATGACTGGGCTCCTAAATTAAAACTGCGTGATTGCAACATATTTACTGTTCGGTATAATATAAAAAATAATTACAGGATTCATTTCATAAAGGAACGATGTTGAAAACTTCAATTTTGCACTGTCACTGACAGTACCTGTCATACCATTGTCATGCCTATGCCCAAAGAGAATGTAAAATAACTAGGTAGCGTTTTACCTGGTATGCCATAACTTCATAACAATATAATTTGTAATTTTAGATCGAAATAAAAAAAACTGCAGGTATTTTCTTCAAAAAGGCCAAAATGTCTGTCGCTGATAGTAAAATCAGCGCAGCGAAATTTTTCTATGTCTATGGTAAAATCCAAAAAATTCAAAATCAAATCAGGGGTGCGATTGTGTAAGTTAATGAAAGTTCATATCGTATTCCAATCGGCTGCAATTTGTATGGGATGACATATATATTATAATTAATACAATATGAACTGTCAAATGAATACGATTGACTTTACGCAATCACCTAGCATTTTCTTCTGTCTTCGGAAACTTAAAACATTGAATAAATATTACATAGTACTTCCGGTTCCAAAAATAGTGTAATCACATAAAAGGAGGTAGACACATAAGAGGAGGGGGGAAGGGGTAAAGGTTAGGTTAGATTAGTAAGACCGATTTCAGTCTTTGAGCGAAAAAAACGCTCACGACGCGTTCTGGTCACTGCCAAAATGCCACGGAAAAACGGCGTCATGCGACTTGGAAGACGAGTGTGACTTAAGTCGCATGCGATAAAACTATGTCATACGAGCGATTCAAAATAGGGCCCCTGTCCGTCGTGTCATGGTTGCACCAACTAGTGCTCAGAACGCGTCATGGCTTTTCTTCATTTCCACAACGCGTTGTGGCCGTTTGGTATATTAACCACGACGCGTATTTCACTTTGTGGTATTTCCATGATTACCACAACGCGTTCTGGGCGTTTTGAATTTCGCACAGTGGCGGAATTAGGGGGTGGCGAACAGGGCAATCGCTCAGGGCCTCGCTCTTGCAGGAACCTCGCACAACAACAACCCAAGCAAATAAAAAAAACATGATTAGTGAGGAGATGAGATTAGTAGACAAAACTGACTAAAAATCGCGCTGCATAGCCATTTTTTTAACTATAGTCAGGCAAAATTATAAGAGTAGTGGATGGAACTGATTAAAAATAGCGCTGCGCGGCCGATTTTTTTACTAAAGTTACAAGATTATTGGATGAAACTGACAAAAATCGCGCTGCGCGGCCATTTTTTTCGCGACTGCTGTAGACAGGCAAAATTACAAGATAGGTAGTGTATGGAACTGACTAAAAATCACCCTGCGCGGCTGATTTTTTTTTACTAAACAACATAGGCAAAATTGCTAGATAATTGGATGAAACTGACATAATCGCGCTGCGCGGCATTATTTCACTATGAGCAGGCATTTTCTGAACAATCAGGCATTTTGAGCATAAACTTAATAACTTAAAGCCTTAGACCATGGGCCCCCTGATAGAATTTGCTCCAGGCCCCGCACTGGCTTAATCCGGCACTGTCTTAGGAAAAGCCACAAACATCAGTTTTAAAATTTATCATCTGTATTTGTTAATTTTGTATATCGTTCAATGTAAAATATTTTAAAACTCAATTTTTATTTATTTGTATAACTTTAGAATTTATCCTCAAACATGACAAATACCTAAACCAAACAACACCTACTTACGCATCACATACTTTTTACGAAGGACAAAAAGGGCCTCGCAATGATCTGCCGCCCGGAGCCTCGCAATGGGTAAGGCCGCCTCTGCCTATAGCTCTCCAGAAGATAAAAATACATATACAGGGGTTTGACATTACTATGTAATAATTGACATTACTATGTAATATTTTTTCGTTTCTAGAACAATGTTATTAAACATATTTTATCAGAATGTACGTGGTTTGAGAAGTAAAACAAACTTATTTATTAAAAACCTACTTAACACTAATTTCGACATTGTCTGCCTCACAGAAACCTGGCTGTTGCCGGGTATTTTTGATGCGGAATTATTCGATCCACGATATGTAGTTTACCGAACAGATAGGAACTACGATAGTCATGGAACGACGAGGGGCGGAGGTACGTTGGTAGCGGTTCGTCGCGGCATTGCCGTAGACGTGCAGTCATCATCGTTGGTACCCGATGTGTTGGATACTGAGATCACTCGCGTTAATATTACAATAGGCCGAACACATGAATGTTGTAGGTTATGCATTTTTTGTTGTTATTTTCTTCAAGGCGTGCACCAGGCTGCATCCCAGAACATATTCTTTGAATTTATATCTAATTTATCTATTGACGAACCAAATAATAAATATCTCGTCGTCGGTGATTTTAATATTACTGGTGCAGTTTGGGGCGTTGACCAAGGCTCAGATTTAATTTTACGTAACCCTTCCTTTAATTTACTTACATCTCAATTAAACACATTCTTATGTTTTACAAATTGGTCTCAATTCAACAATGTTGTCAATGGAAATGGCCGTTGGCTCGATATTGTCTTATCGAATTTAAATTGTAAAGTGTCACGCACGACTCCATTATCGGTTCCCGAGGACTCGCATCATCCCGCGCTAGCTATAGAGTGCATCACCGATGACGTCACGTGCCTCCGCGCGCCGCCGCGTACTGTTCGTTTATTCTATGCCGCGGATTATGAAGCCATTAATTGCGAGTTGGATAAGGTAGACTGGTCTGAACATTTTAATGGGCGGAACATTGAATCTGCCGTTGAATGCTTTTATACAATTTTAAACCATTTAATAGATAAATATGTTCCAACAAAACAAGTCTCGGAACGGGTACGTATCAGAATGTCTAAAGTTAGAATGTCTAAAGTTAAAATGACAAAGTTCAAAATGTCAAAAATTAAAATTCAAATGGTTTAAAATGTCGAAAATCATTATATCTAACTTCAAAATAGCAAAATTCAAAGTATCAAACGTATTAAATACTTGAAAGTTAAAATATCAATGGTCATTAAGTCTAAGTTCACAATGATTTATTTGAATTGGGTTTGATCTTAAAACGAATCGCCTTCTTTGAGGTTAATTGAGTCTTTGGAGGTGTCTTTGGGCTTTGCCTTGCTTTATAAAATGCTTTATAGCAAATTTAGCTGCCGGAAACGAGTCTAAACTAGTCTACTGGGACTTAGAAACCGTAGACCGCAGGTCACGAGATAGGTGCGAGGAGCGTAGCGATGAGCATGTTAGGTTGACATGAACCCAGCGCGCGAGCCGAGCGAGCGAAGCGAGCGTGCCGCGGCAGCGGCCGGCTAAGCGCCAGAAAAAAATCTATTTCAAAGTCAATTGGTGGGTTTTGTTCGCCGGCTACTGAATCAATGACTGACACCAGCTACCGAATCAGGGAGTGGCGCGGCTATGTTGATGTGCGGCGGAGGCACAGAGGTTAACACGTAGTTATTTAACCTAATTAATAAGATACCTAAATGAAAGAAAATAAGTAAATTCTATACGTCATTATATGTATTTGGACTATTAGACATTTTAAGTTTTGATCATCTGAACTTAGACATTTTAATTTAGGACTATCTGACCGTTTGACATTTTCGTTTTTGACATTTTGAACTTTTTACATTTTAATCGTTAGACATTCAAATTTTTGACATTTTCAACTTTGCCATTTTAAGTTTAGACATTCTAACTTTTGACATTCTGATACGTACCCCTCGGAACACAGTCCTTTTCCTGTATGGTACACACACACGGTCTCTGATTAATTTATATCATAAAAAATGTAAAGCTCATATAAAATGGAAGACTTACAATAGATTATGTGATTACAATAAATTTAGTGAACTGCGTAAGGAATTTAAGTCGCTACAAGATTATAGTTATGATTCTTTCCAATTGAAGTCGGAGGCTAGTATTAAAAAGAATAGTAAACATTTTTGGACATATATAAAATCTAAAAAAAAATATAATTCGATCCCGGATACTATGTACCTGGATAATTCTTCTGGATCGGACGGCTCCTTAATTGCTAATCTTTTTAATACTTACTTTCAGTCTGTTTTCGAAAAGGAATCTGACCATATTTCCGATTGCAGGCCGGCTGGTGACTCAGATTCTTGCATAATAGGATCGGTGCATATTACACCTCAATTATTGAAGAAATACCTTTCGCAAATTGATACTAGCAAGGGGTCTGGGCCAGATGGCTGGCAACCTCTCCTGCTAAAAAGATGTTGCGGGCAGTTGGCTGAACCGCTCTCTTATTTGTTTCGGTTGTCGCTATCGAGTGGAACTATGCCGACTTTTGTAGTGCCAATCTTCAAGGGTGGGGACAAGCATAATGTTCGTAATTATCGAGGTATTTCTAAATTTTCGGCTGTCCCTAAACTCTTTGAAAAGATAATATATGACGAGTTATATTTATCATTGAGACCTTTATTTATACCTCAACAACACGGTTTTATTGACAAACGGTCTACAGAGACTAACCTATGCGAATTTGTTGACCAGGTACTTGAGGGTATGGAAAAGGGTTTTCAGGTGGACGCTGTGTATACCGACTACTCGAAATGTTTTGATAAAATTTCTCATGCAATATTGCTTAAAAAGATTGAGTATGTTGGTATACACGGCGACCTTCTGAGATGGTTAACATCGTACCTTCGTAATAGAACTCAGGCAGTTACAGTTAAAGGCTTTATTTCTAATTTTATACCGATACCATCTGGTGTGCCCCAGGGCTCTCACCTCGGACCCCTGCTTTTTAATATTTTTATTAATGACGTTGCTCACTGTTTTAAAAATTCAAAATTTCTTTTATTTGCTGACGATACAAAAGTATTTAAAGTAATAAGGAATATCGATGACTGTATTAAGTTACAAGAGGATCTCGATAGACTTTGTGACTTTTGTGTTGATAACAGACTTCTCTTAAATGTTGATAAATGTTGTACTATAACTTATAGCCGGAAAAAGAAACCGTTGGAATTTAATTATCAGCTTCAAAACAAACAGGTCGTCAGGGTGTCCGAGGTTAGGGATCTGGGAGTAAAACTCGATTGTGAGCTATTGCTTTCTTTACATATCGATGAAATAACAAGTAAAGCGTATAAAATGTTGGGGTTTATCTTCCGCCAAAGTATTGATTTCAAGGATGCTAAAACTCTGATTCTGTTATACAATTGTTTTGTCAGATCCCACCTTGAATATGCTTCTACTGTGTGGAACTGTCAATATGATGTGCATATTAATGCAATCGAAAGAATTCAAAACAAATTTGTTAATATAAGTTTAAAAATTATAATACTGATGATATTTTTACTCCTTTAAGTTTAAGAAGAGAACACAGAGATATAACCATGCTGTACAAAATTTTAAATAATAACGTAGACTCACCTTACCTTTTAAGTAAAGTTTCATTTAAATGCTCAAGATCACTGCGTTCTTGTGATACGTTCTCTGTACCTTGGTGTCGTACAAAGTATGCAAAAAATCGATTTATTCCAAGAACTTTACATAACTATAATAAGAAGTATGGTCGCATTGATATTTTCAACCTTAAATTTTCAAAATTTAAATCTGAAATTTTAAATATTATTTAGTGTAATCTCTTAAATGTAGTAATTAATTCTTGTACTCATTATTTGTTTTTCAATAGTGTAAATCATATAAGTAGTAACTGTTTAGTACTTACTTAACGAATCCAATGTAAATTATTATAAGTGGAAACTTTTTTGGCAAATGAGTTAGCATAATAGTACATTATGATATAAGTGCGGTACGTTGAAAATTACAGCCGAGGCGATATTGTTAGCCCGAGCCGTAGGCGAGGGCTACAAGAAAGCAGAGGCTGTAATTATCAAAGCGCACGTATGTCATACGACGTTTTATAACATATTTGCGAGGAAATAAATAAAACTCGGACTTTGCACCTTTGCTTGTTTTCCATATGATTAAATTTTGATACGCTTGTAAGTATCTTATCGGTCAATTTTTCGGGCAAGAGGCTTAGAGTAGCCTTTTTCGCTGCCTCTGAGACTTCTGGCGGTGTTGAATTAATAAATTCATCAGTACTTGACGACATTTTCAAATAAAAACAATACAGCAAAAAAAAATTAAATTAGCAATGCGCGCGCATCAGCGTTTTTTTTAAGGCAAAGGCATAAAAACAGCCAGTATTACTAATAAAGTAAATTAATATTTTTGTGTTTTTGTTACAGATAAATGGTTGTAATTTATTGTCAACATTAATTAAATTGAATAATTAAATGTTTATTTATTACATTTTATCTCCCAAAGTCAATTTTATCCATAAAATGTTGACCTCTTTTCTGACATAAAAACTCTTTGCTAAGATTTAAAAAAGTACCGTTCGTTTTAGACGAAGTATCTTGATAAACCGTGCGGTAATGTAAAGTAAAACGCACGGCTTATCAAGGAAACCGTGCGTTTTACTTTACATTACCGCACAAGTTCGTAATGAGATACAATACGATATTGAAATTGGTGTAATAAGAGACCCTTTACGAGCAAATATGTTATAAATTAAGTTATTACTATGTAATGTATAATGCTGTTTGTTTCCCAATAAAAGATAAATAAATAAAATAAAATATACAATACCTGTATTTCACATATTGCCGGTGACATATACTTAAATCCTTACTAATATTATAAATGCGAAAGTCCGTTTGTTTGTTACGCCTTCACGTCCTAACTACTGAACCGATCATCATGAAATTTTGCATACACGTTGTCAGGGGTACAGAGAAGAACATAGGGTACCTTTCATCCCGAAAAAAAGTATTGTTCCCAAGGGATAGCAAAAAAACTTTACACGCAGACGAAGTCGCGGGCGGAAGCTAGTATACAATAAACTAAACAGTTTATAGCATTTTTATCTTCGCTCGTAATGCTCTATTACCCATCTACAATATTATAGGTAGCAAATAGGTACGATTCGATAATATATCTACTTACTTACCTATTTTATAAATAATTAGCCACCCGCCCTCCGTCATCGGTGTAAGAAACGCGCTTGAATTTATTTTAATTTTTTGCGACAACTCCTAAGATATTAATTAAATGGTATGGTGTATATAAATGGTTAAAATAATGTGAATAAAATGCTTAAGGTAACTAACGTATTTAAGTTGATAAGAAATAAAACTGTATCCTTCTAAATAGATTTTCAAATTACCGCATTGTACGTGCAGGAGCGGTCGCAGCTTCAAATTTGGGGGGGGGGGTGACTAATAATAATAATTGCTTTTCTGTAAATTTTTAAAAGCTTTTTCTATGTGACGTGAATGATTTTGGGGGGGGGTCATGCCCCCTGTGACCCCCCTCCCCCCCTCGGACCGCTACTGTGTACGTGACCAATTTTTAGAACATATAATGGGTATAGTAAGTTATTCTAAATTATAGGTATATGCGCCATCGCGGACTTTATAGTAGACCTATAAAAGAGGAACAATTCCATCATACATTATTTTGTTGGAGCTCAAAAGGTTTAACCGGCGTTTTTGATGCAAGCTCCCAGACGGCTTCATTTTTGCCAACTTCTTCAACCTCGTCATATTTCTACAACATAAAACCACAACTTATTAGACACTTCCTTAGGAATCACTGCATCTATTGGTGAGAAACGCATAAAAATACGTTCAAAGTTTTTGAGTTTATCGCAAACAGACAGACAGACGTGGCGATGTACTTTGTTTTTTAATATTAGTGACTACTTAGCTGTGGTGCGTTCAACTGGTAGTACCACGGGCACAAAATGTAAAAAGTACTATGTGATGACTTATTCTAGTAACTACCTATATTATTTTTAAACCCCATTTTTTTAAACCCCATTTTTCATTTTGTGATCCGGGGTATCTATGTACATTTTTTTTTATTTCCTACTCGAGAGCAAGCTACCGGGCATGTTCCCGATCCCGATTCCAACTATTTCCGAACAGTTTACAACGTTCCTGAATGTTCCGCGATGTTCTGGAATGTTGTTTAGTGCTCTCGAATGTTCTGGACTTTTCTAAAAATTTATAGAGGGAACCTTCTTCATGGCTGGAGGGAGGATAGAGGTCTACCACACTGGCCTAGGTTACATTAGTCAAGTAGACGACCGAGTAGAGTAGCGAGTAGACGTACATGTTCGTCGATTCTAAAGGAACGTCAAACACATCGTATTGTACCACGTCATGTACTTCTACTGGAATGTTTTTACTGGAATAAGGTAAACGGGGTCAAGTACATGATAACTCTCTTGACCGTTTACCGGCAAAATTTTCGAACTTCGGCAAATCTGCCGGGTTTCAACTTAAAACAGATAAATTTAAGTACGGAATTTCGTACTAAGTACTATTTGCCGAAGTACGTTTATAATATTCTAGCGGCCGCCAGCGATTTCATCCATGTGGACCCTAGGGATCCCTTTGACCTAGATAAAAAATAGCTTGTAGTTAATTCGGGTCCTAATCTGTCTACCAGCCAAATTTCATCCAAATCGGTTCAGCCGTTCTTGAGTAAAGACGGAAATATATTATTCTGTTGTGTTGTGTCGCGACAGAAAGCGTATCGGTTTCATACATATAGTATGACAAGGAACACACTATTGTGTTGTGTCGACACGACACACTGTAGTAATGTGTTTCTAGCCATACTAAATGTATGAAACCGATACGCGACAGATCGCGACACGACACAACACAACTTACACCTTTAAGTATAAGTAGTGTTTTATTCCGACTTTGTTTTATTCATACTAATAAATAGATACCTATTTATTATTTCACGATTTTTTTATAACAAAATAAAACAACATTTTAAAAAGATATAATTTTATTTCAAAATAGTATTCCTGCTTTAATAACTTATACCTATCGAGTATGCCGATAAAGTCGCATTTGCACGTGCTTTTGTTGATTTTACGACAGACTAGCTTTCACCTGCGACTTCATGCGAGAAATACTTTATAGCCTATGTTACTCAGGGGTATAATTACATGGAGTCAGAATCTTATCGCCTTAAATGCAACCAGTGTAGAATGATATTAACTTTACATGATTCATTAAATATATGGTAAGTGGTAACAAACATTACAGTTGCGTTCGAAAATGTATTTGCCTCATAGTCTATCCCTGGTGACATCGGCCTAATAAATGTTTGTTGCTTGGTTAAATATTTCTGTTAAATGGGCCAATCAATTTTTAATTGTCCTTCCAGTTGTGCTGTACCCAAACATAAACATATATTAATTACCTTAAAAATAATGGTTTATGTTAAATTCAATACATAAAGTACCATTTTGGTAACAGAAACAAAAATTGTTGTTTACATAATATTTCTTAAGATATTTTAACGGATGTCCAGTTAACATCGATGTTCCTTGTCATTGCATGAAATTGCTGAAATGTCAACTGGGTAACCATTAATATACGATATATTATGTAAACAACATATTAGTTTATTTTAGCAAAGTGATACTTTAA
Source organism: Agriphila geniculea (assembly GCA_943789525.1). Taxonomy (NCBI): domain Eukaryota; kingdom Metazoa; phylum Arthropoda; class Insecta; order Lepidoptera; family Crambidae; genus Agriphila; species Agriphila geniculea. The sequence goes on from OX038870.1 coordinate 7,018,654, forward strand.
AACCGAACCATTTTTTTATTTTCAAGGAAATACACTACCTATTATATTTGATTAAAAGTTGATAGACCCAAATAACAACAGTTACCTACTGATCCATAGAAACATTATCTCCTGGATAGGTTATTGAAAACGGTAAGATATATTATTTTAAAGGTGATATTTAGCAGCGCGCAGGATTGGGTACTTGTCACCAGTACACAGACCACGGAAGTCGTCCATGGACAGGTCGACAATAGAGACGCCTCCAAGGCCCTTCGATCTGTAAAAAAGGTATATTGAGTTATATTATAATTATTTATGCAACTGTTGTAGTACCACATGAGTGTTTTAATACCTTATTATGTGCAGTTGCATACAATACTATCTACACCCATGTATGAATCCTCTATAAAGGGTTTTGAAACGGTGGCTTACTCGCAACATTAAAACAACCAAGCGAGGGCTGGTCGCACGCTCGTCCATCATAAAATCATCCAAATTAGTGTTTTAATTCTGTTTTAAATTTCATAAAAGCGGAATAATTAAAACTAAATAGTGTAATATTCCCTTTATTTCCGTTTCGTTTAGTTTCGCCAGATTTTTATTTCGACAGAAAAAGTACAATCATAACGAAAATCTGTCTAAACGTGATCCAATCCAACAAAAAAATTATGATACGAAAATAACTGCTCAAGCTTTTTTTAATCCAACACACATTTTTTTATTAGTTAGGATAAAATTAAAGGACTCAAGAATCATACCCATTATTTCAAAATAAGTTACTCATTTCTACTAGAAAAGGTAAACTGCAGTTGGTGATATTTTAAGAAATTAATAATAAGGTAAGTACAATGTGCAGCAATCGAAATAAAACGTGCCTTTACAAACTGCAGGAATGATTGTGAAACTTTTCATATTTTATCGCTCGCTTTGGAGTTAAAATTGTCGCTATCGCTATCACGTGGCGATTTCTTTGGATTTTGGGCGAACGTTTGGATTTCTGTATCTGGATGATCTGTTTCTGGATGATTGTAAAAAAAACCAGAATATCATCAAAAGCCCTTGTCGCGGGTCATTTTTCTGGCGTAAATAATAGCGGAAACGTATTGAATTCAACGTCAAAATACACTTTAACGTAATGTGAAGTGGCTCCAATAACTTTTTTTCAAGAAAGATAACTGTGCTAAAGACAATGATGAAAAGACAACGAAAAACATCGAAAGTGTATTTTCCATACTACACGAAAAGAAAAAGACAGAGACAAATGTTTCCTCATAACCGAGCCTTAAACGAATTTAATTAGTAATCAATTAAGTTAACCGCCTCTGTGATCTAATGGTTACGCCCATCCGTGTAAGACGCAGCGGGGTCCGGGTTTGATTTCCAGGAGGAGGGTGCAATTTGTACTCGGTTTGGTTGGTGTTAAGGCTTATTTCAAGTCCGCCTGGCAGCTACCACCATTTTACCTAAGCCTGACGCCATAACAACAATTTTAAAATTGTTGCGTTCCGGGAGTTAGAAATAAGATAGCCAGTTCCCCAGTAGTGAGGATTCCGGGAGTAGTGCGCTTACACTTTCGGTCTTATCATCACTTAACATCCGGTGCCGTACCGGCTAACGAGTCGAACGTCAAAAAGTCTGCCGGGTTTCAAATTAAAACAGATAAATCGAGCCCCAATTGGACCAAAATGACAAACCTCATAAGGTCACACAAACATCCATATCTTCTAAATAACTTCAACAAATAGTAGATACAATACGAAATTCCTTACTTCAATTTATCTTTTTAATTTGAAACTCGGCAAATTTTCCGAAGTTCGATTCGTTAGCCGGTACGGCCCCAGGGCATGTACAGGCGAGGTGAATGAAGACCAAGCACTATTTGTAGTGAAAAAAACAAAATTACTTGCGCCTGAAGCAACTATTAGTTATTCTGTGCCTGAAGACGCAGTGGCTTAGGGGCCCTATTTCACTAGGAGGTTGCGCCACCAGGAGATTTGGTTGCCGCAGCCAAGTTGGTATCAAAAGTACCCTCCATACATTTGTATACATTTTGTTGCTAACGAGACTGGTTGCGCCGCCACTAATGTCCGTGGCATAGGTTTAGCGCATTCGCCGGCAATCGCTGCAGTGAATCGCTAGGGTCGGTCATCGGATGGGTGACCAAAAATTTCTCATCTTGAGCTCCTCCGTACTTTTGAAAGGACTTTAAGCCGTCCTAGTTGCATTTACAGTAGTTAACACCCAACAAGTCAAATTGAGCCGGCCAGCGTGGTGCTCTGGTGCCCCAGTGCCCCTGAAGTCAGGACATTGAAATCTTTTACTCAAAAAAGTTTGTAATATGGTCATTATTTTGACAACCTTCTTTGAACAAAGTCGAGCTTGCCGGTGTCCTCCGATGGTGACGCAACAAAGTTGTATGGGATTTCATTATTGTCGAGTTTTAGCCACCAGCAATTTGAAAGAAAACTCGACAATAATGGATTCTCGAAGGAAACTTTGAGAATCCATTATTGTCGAGTTTTCTTTCAAACATAGTTAGGTGAAAAATACACTGTACAACCCGCGCAAATAAAGAATGGGATTAGAAATGGCGTCGTTCATATTCACTATCGCTCTCTCAGTCACAGTCGTTGTGGTAAGCGCGGTGAGCCGCCATTTTGAATCCCATTCTATATCTGCGCGGGTGTTGTATTGTTGTACCTAGATGATGTTTTTGTACTTTTATATAAAATTAGTATGGAAAAATATAAAAAACTCGCACTTGACCGTATTTTGACCTTTCATTCAATACCCCTTATTTACTTCCGGGGTTACAAAGGGGATAAAAAAAAACCTTATTTTTTGGCTCCGACGCCGACGCACCGTTTCTGAGATATTAGCATTTTTGTATTTTTACGAAATTAGGTTATAAGTACCTACTGTAGTAGGTATAGTAGGCAGTATTCGCATTTTTTGAGTAAAGTACTATACAAGCCTTGGTCCACAATGACTGCACTGCTGGCCACGTTATGATGGCCTCGAGCTAAGCTTAACTACGCTCTCGGCCTTCAAGCTTGGTCATCATTGCAGCCCTTGCTGTCCGCGCTTCTAGCTTGTCCATCAAGGGCTGCAATGCTTACCGCGCTGTGACGGCCTGGACCTGCGCTAAGCTCCTCTCTCGGCCATCATCATCGCTGCCAGCAACGCAGTCATTATTGACCGCGGCAGTAATGTACTATTATTATTTTCAACTCACTTAACAAACTCGGCCTTCTGGGCTGCGGTGTCTGGGTCTTCGTAGCTCACCCAGAGACCAGGCTCGCCGTTGTCATCGGGGAGACGGAATGCATAAGTACCTGTAAGACGAACAAAAGCATTTATTATTATTACAAATAGGTATATATCGTCATTTTGTAGTCGTTTAAATTAACTTATGGGCGTGTTCTACTAATGAAACTAAACATTTTTGCCAAAGAAACATGGGTCGAAAAACGACAAAAAAATTTGACTTTCCCATACTAATACAATGTTTTAGCTGTCGTTTTTCGACCCATGTTTCTTGGGCAAAAATGTTTAGTTTCATTGGTACACACCACTACAAAATGACGGTGTATATGTGTTACGGCCCGGCCACAGCCAGCGCGGCAGGCGGCGCGGCAGGCGGCGCGGCAAGCGAATTCGGTAACCACTGGGCGGTCGTGACGAAGAGCTGAGAGGCCACCATCGAGATAGCGCGCAGTGATTATTGGACGCCGTCGCCAGGCGCTCCGCTTTACTCACTGGCTGTGGCTGTGGCCGGGCTGTTGTTTGGTGGCTCGATGGCGCAGTAGTTTAGCGCCTTAAGCAACTTTCGCAAGGGTCGGTCATGGGATGGGTGACCAAAAATTAATTATCTCGAAAGGCACTTTGGAAGGTACATTAAGCCGTTGGTCCCGGCTGCATTGGCAGTCGTTAAGACTCACCAATCCGCATTGGGCCTGCGTGATGGGTCATGGCCTATCCTCCTTATCCATCCATAAGGCAGGCCTGTGTCCCAGCAGTGGGGACATTAAAATGGATGATGTCGATGTGCAATTCATTGAAAACACTTTCACGGATACTTTTTTATTATACTCGGATTTTTAAGCTTTTCACGAGAAAGCCCTATTGAAACCTGCGAAATTGACCTTTAGTTTCATGATCTTTCGGCAATTTGCCAGGGTCACGGGGCTTTACATATTACAAATCCATTTTTTGTGAAAACAATGCGCTTGTATCCGTATAAGTGTTTTGTATGAAATAAAACTTAGTATTGCAAGATAATAAATGAAAACTTATACATTAATATTTTTAGTGCATGAAAAAATGCCGTCTGTGTGTCACTATTTTTACTTAGAATAATCGAGGATGTATTTTGCTTCAAGGTGCGTTCGCAGTCTTAATAAATAAGACGGTTAGTGTGCAACACAATGTTCATGTTAATTTTATAATATTTTAAAGCTAATTCTAATGCAGATCTATTATAGTTTAAAAAATAAAAGACCGAGGCATAGAATATTAGGTAGGTATAGGCAAACTCAGGCCAAGACGGGCTAAATGATGGAAGTAAGTACTTAAATATTTTCGAATACGCTCAGAATGGTGCTCCTGTCAGTCGCATCACACGTTCCATTTTTAAATTTTCAATACATATGATCAAAACAACTCTGCGTTAGCCGTAATAAGAGCGATCTTTGAAAATTCCTATTTAATTACTAAATAGATATAAGTTTATACAAAACACGCAAAACATTAGACAAATACCTCATTATTCCTAAGAAAAATTAAAAATTACTTTAGATTCTGTAAATACCGGTAAAAAACATATCAAAGTGTACCAATTTGAGCATTTTTAGGGTTCCGTAGCCTAAATGGCAAAAAACGGAACCCTTATAGTTTCGTCATGTCTGTCTGTCTGTCTGTCTGTCTGTCTGTCTGTCTGTCTGTCTGTCTGTCCGTATGTCACAGCCACTTTATTCCGAAAGTATTAAGACTACACAGTTGAAACTTGGTAGGTAGATGTATTCTGTTAACCGCTTAATGAATTTAATACAAAAATAAGAAAAATAAAAAATTAAGGGGGGGCTCCCCATACATGGAACTGAAACTGAAAAATTTTTTTTTCTTCAAACCAACATGTGTTGGGTGTCTATAGATAGGTCTTTAAAAATGACATTAAGGTTCCTAAGACAACTTTTTCTCAAAGTCAACCGTTTGAAAGATATTCACCGCCAAAGTGGTAAAATGTGTGTCCCCCCCCCCCCTTTAACTTTTGAAATAAGAGAGTGAAAAATCTAAAAAAAATATATGCTGTAGATCTTAATAAACACTTTCAACCAAAATTGGTTTGAATGAGATATAGTAATTAGTTTTTGAGATATAGCACATTTTCCAAAACCGCAAATATAACTTTGTCATTCATACCAACACTGTGAAAAACAAAGTTATTTTTACAGACGAAAAATTATAGGTGGTATTAATTATGGTATGGTATAAGGTAACTACGGAACCCTATGGCGCGTGGCCCGACACGCACTTGGCCGGTTTTTAATATTTTATTTCTCTGTGATTAAAAGCATTTTTTTTAATTTTTTCTCTATATGAAACTCCTTGACAATACAAGCAATAAGTAAAAAAATAAATATGAGTCGTATTCTTTTGTTACAGCTGAAACGTTTTTGAAAAATACCTCTGACAAGCAAATTTGAAATTCCACTTGAACAGATTGTCTTCGTTTTAAAATACCTGACAATTTATTATGTTTTTCTCTCTAGAAAAACATAATAAATTGTCAGGTATTTTAAACGTATAGAGATACGGCACTAATTTAAAAATTTTACTTCCTAAAACTAAAGTTTACATCAATAATAATGCTTTCATTCTTTAGATAACTTCATTGGAAAAACACTAATTTCGTTGAAATGCAAATATACAGCCTTAAACAGTGTTTTCCAAAATTAGTGATACGCGTACGTACAAAGTACGAGATATCAGTAAAAAAAACTTTTTATTTATCATTCCTGCGGGGTTGCAATAAGGGGTACACTCGTGTACCCCTTCAAACTCGCGAGTTTCAAATCTTTCTTAGAGGGGTACTTAGAGGAGTTGATAGAAATGTATGTGTCAATGTGATTTTTTTACTAAGCTTAGAAGAGTACTCAGCAAGGAACTTACAATTTCGTACTCAGGCACATGAATAAATAAAAACCGGTCAAGAGCGAGTCGGACTCGCGCACCGAGGGTTCCGTACAATCATAAATATATGTGGATATGTTACTTTAGTAAAGTTTTTAAAAAAGTAGGATAAACGGCGGACATTGGACGTTAATTTACAAATTATAACCACAGCTGCTTACGGTGACTGAAAAACGTTTCAGCCACTCTACATTGCAAATTGTTTATATTACTAAGTAAAAACTTATTCTTCGTTTATTCATACGGCAAATAGTAGTTAATTATATTAGAGCCAGCCACCAGTTATTATAGACGTGCCATCTCTTGACTGATAGTGGAACAAATTTAATCAGCGACATCTGTTGATCGGTAGTGGGACAAATATTTTTTTGTTTGTTTTTTGAATTTTTAAAAAAGTGTGTCGTATTGAGACGTCGTTTTATTTTTCCTGTAATCTTTACATAAACTACTATCACATAGAATTATTTCAGATTTTTCTCTTTGCAAACTTCGGAGATAAGGGGGGGGAACGGTATTTTTTTTTACATTTTTCATCATAAGTCGAAAACTATGCGGCCTAAAACAAAAAGAAAAAAACCGCCAAGTGCGTGTCGGGCCACGCGCAGTAGGGTTCCGTAGGTACATTATACCATACCATATTTTAATACCGCTATCATTTTTCGTCTGAAAAAATAACTTTGTTTTTCACAGTGTTTGTATGAATGACAAAGTTATATTTGCGGTTTTGGAAAATGTACTATATCTCGAAAACTAATTACTGTATCTCGTTCAAAACAATTTTCGTTGAAAGTGTTTATTAAGATCTATACTTTACATTTTTTTTAGATTTTTCACCCTCTTACTTTAAAAGTTAAAGGGGGGGGGACACACATTTTACCACTTTGGTGGCATATATTTTTCAAACGGTTGACTTTAAAAAAAAATAGTCTTAGGAACCTTAACGTCATTTTTAAAGACCTATCTATAGACACCCCACAAGTATTGGTTTGATGAAAAAAAATATTTTCAGTTTCAGTTCCATGTATGGGGAGCCCCCCCTTAATCTTTTATTTTTTTTATTTTTGTATAAAAATCGTAAAGCGGTTCACAGAATACACCTGCCTACTAAGTTTCAACTATGTAGTCCTAATACTTTTGGAATAAAGTGGCTGTGACATACGGACGGACAGACAGACAGACAGACAGACAGACAGACAGACAGACAGACAGACATGACGAATCTATAAGGGTTCCGTTTTTTGCCATTTTGGCTACGGAATCCTAAAAATGATTGAAAACGTGCAAACGGCGCTCTTTTATATGATACCCCACATGCCCTAGTAGCCCCACTCAAAATTTTTAAGACCCCTTTTCAGACCCTGTTGTAAAAAAGATATTTATTTTTTTATTTATTTCTTATTTGCAAAATAGTTGGGCAAATGTCATCTTAAACCATTCCAAATTTCAAGTTGATACCATTAGTAGTTCTCGAGATATTCAGCTGTGACAGACAGACAGACAGACACACTGAGTCACACCATAAGGGTTCCTTTTTTACCATTTTGGTACGGAACCCTAAAAAACGTAAAGTGACTCAGGTACAAAATGTTTCTCTTTGGGCAGATGTCAGCCAGCGAGCACTTACTCTTTGGTATAGGACGTTCATTTTTAAAAGAAAGCCAATTTTGACACTACTCTTTCCATCAACGCCATCTAGTGAGGCAAATAATAATTACTATTTTTTTTAAATGTCACTTTGAAAAGCCCTCATTACCTAGTAATCCTCAGTTTTGATCAAACAAACAGCACATTTTGATCGAATAGCAAACTCGAATTCATTCATCAAAGTCGTGTTACTGGTTAAACTTTAAACTTATAGATACCGACCAATAATAACACCACCAACATTATGACATGATTGCAAATAAAATACGCTTTGTTAAATAACTATCACCATTTTAATTTAGTTTTTTTCCACCAGCACCATAACCATTTTATAAAAAATTGCTTTATTCAAATACTTAAACTTTATTATTAAGTACTTTTGAATCGTCCATATTTTCCTACCACCCGTTCCAGACTTTTTTAGTTAGTTAGATAAAACAAGCGGCCGCCCGCGACTTCGTCTGCGTGTAATGCCGGCTCCACACTCGCGCCGCGAAAGCCCGCGAAAGCCGCGAACCGCGAGTGAGGATGGTTTCGCGACATCGCGATCGCGCTTCGCGGCGTACCCCGTCCGGTGTCGGTTTTTTGGTCCGCGTCGAAGGGTTTGCGAAGCGCGAACGCGAACGCATTTACATTCGCGGCGTGTTCGCAGTTGTATGCGAGATGCAGTGACATGCGGGCGCTCCGCTAAGACTCTAGGAGTTTAATGAACTAATTAAAATGAGCAAGATATTTGCTAAAATATGCCCTGGTGTGATTGTGAATCACCTCCCATATGGGGTCATTTGCAACAATTCATGGTGGATGTTTAAAAAATCCTTAAGAAACCTTTGACCGTGATAAAAAAAGAGATATACATATATTTTAATCTCGGGGTCTATTTAATAAACGTGACAATTTGTCACCTGTCATGACAATATTATATCCATCGCATCAGCCGATTAGAAAACAGAACAAACTACTTATAGCCACCCTACAATGAAAACCAAATTGTCTCGTTATTAAATAGGGCCCAGGCTGTAAGCCAAATTTCATTCAAATCAGTTTAATATTTTTGCGTAATTCATCCAAACTTTCTAATTTATAATATTAAGTAGGATTATCCTCTACATAAATAATTGTAACACGCTATAGCACACAGCGTCAAAGCAGCAGCAACAGTAACTTCGTCCACTTCAGTCGAATTCGCGAACACAAATGCGAAAGGTTGCGAGTGTAGAGGGCTATATTTTTCGCGCCGTTTTCATGCATGAACCGCGGCTGTAATCCGCGGCCGCGGTTCGCGCGCGAATGTGGAGCCGGCTTAAAGGTTTTTTGCTATTCCTCGGGAACAATACTTTTTTTCAGAATGAAAGGTACCCTACGTCCTTCTCTGTACCCCTGATAACTTGTATGCAAAATTTCATGATGATCGGCTCAGTAGTTAAGACGCGAAGGTGTAACAAACAAACAAATGGACTCTCGCACTTATAATATTAGTAAGGATTAAATTTATGGAGGCAAAAATAGCAAAGCTACTACTAAAAATGAGTACCAACCAAACATAGGAGATAAGTCTGCCTCCTTGGTTAAGCCCACGTCTGAAAAGTTAAATTTAGCAGCTAGACTATAAGCTCAGGCCATGTACTAAGTAATTGCGCCATATCACAACAATATACAGATATTTTTAAAGCGTTCTTAATAAAAGCAGCTTCCTTCTTAAGTTATATCATTCTAATGTTATTCGAATGTAACTCGAAGAACTTCAGTATTATTAAAAAATATATAATACAGACTTATTGTACCTATTAAGGGCGTACCTAGCCTCCACTAGCCCTTCTTCCCCACGACACTACTTTCTACACGAAATTCCAGAATCTGCCATTTATCAAAAAAATGAAAAAAATTGGTAGTGTCGCGGGAAATGCATATGTATGGAATTTCTCATTTACCTACGACACTACTGGGCCGGTAGTGTAGAATGGGAAAAAAATTACCCACGACACTACCAGTAGTGCGCCTTGGTAGTGTCGTGGGGAAGAAGGGTCCACTAGCGCAGCCAATCAAGAGAAAATCCACATAAAAAACTATGTATAATTACGAATATTACTATACTAACGACTAGTGACTAGAATAAAATTCTAATAAATAGGTACATAATAATATTAGCTAGTTAGTTATAAATTATTTTTGTGTGCGTGTGTTTGTGTAGTTACTTTGACACGGTACCTGGTTAAAAGGTGATAAAGTGGACACTTTTTTCGATTATCCAGATTGAAATTGAAAAAACGCATACAAAAATAGTTTCTATAATACTAATATATTTATCAGAATTTTATTAAACATAGTTATTTTGTTGTAATGTTTTTTTTTGGTGGTGCTAATGGACGCATCGCATCGCATAATAAAATCGCTTTTGTAAAAACAAACCCTTGTGGTGAACTGGTATGCTTATCTCTTCAATAATTTGCTCATTCTTGTAAAAGTGTGGTTAAGTTTTGTTATGGAAACCATAGAAAGGTACGTACCAAATCGTTTGCTGGGGTCAGTGACCTTCCTTAGATGAGGGCGCATACCCTTTTGGTGGTTGGGGTTGATAAGCTTAGCGCATACTTCAGGGTAGCTCAGCAGACCTTCAGTTTTTGTGTAAGGACCTAAAACAGAAGACATTGTTCATAGCCCTCTTGATCCGTAGACCCACTGGAATTACCCACTGGTGGGTCGAACACCCTAACAAAAGATGTCTCTCTTTACTTGTGATGTGACGGTGTTTCTTACCTTAGTAAACCCCATTGGTTCTTAATTATTCAAAAATGATGACATTTTGATTGTGTTGACAGATGTTTGATGAATTTTAAAGATCCAAGAAGCCGTAAATATGATTTTTCACGGGGAGTAAAAGGAATTTAAAACCATGTCTTGTTCACTTTGTATAAACAAAAGTTGAGAATTTCTTGACCAGACAAGGAGAGTCAAACGCCTCCTTGTCTGGTCAAGACCTCCTTGTCCAGCCTTAGAAGGCTAATGACTTCTTCCCGTCAGACTGTATGCTTGTTCCTTCTAACTCTCATGGGCGTATCTTGAGATATTTTCTAAGACTCCACTCATGGGCGTATCTTGAGATATTTTCCAGAGGGGCCAGTTCCGGGGCAAAGCTAGGGGGGGGGGGGGAGTGCTAGAGCCGCGTTGGAGTAATAAAAATATATCAGATTTTTTCTGGGATGGACACCAAACTGTTCTGGGGTAGGCACCAGATTGTTCTGGAGTGGGCACCAAATGTTCTGGGATAGGTACCAGACTGTTCTGGGGTGAGCACCAGACTGTTATGGGCCTCCCCCCTTCCTACGCCAATGACTCCGCCTGAATACACTTTGGATGATAAGCCAGTTAAGATTACCTGCTTCTCCAGGACCGTCAGTGTGGATTGGAGGCACTCCAGATATTTCACTGTCAGCGTCCAGTTTCCAGGTGCGGGCGAAAGTTGCGATTGCCAGCACAAGTTTGTTGGTGGGTGCTCCGTGTTGTTTCCTATAATATAATTAAAATATTATTGATGTAATCTTCCCAAAATATTATTGGAAAAAGCAAAGAAAAAGATATATTTGAGTTATACAATATGTAACAAAACCCCTGTCAGATACCTACTGCAACAGGTGATAGTGTCGCTAAAACTAGTTCGCTGGCTAAAACTGAAAAACATTCTCCATGGAACTTAGGTCGAAAAACTAAAAAAAAATATTGGTCAACCGACCGACTTACCATGGAGAGGCGATAATAAATTGTTTTTTGACCTAAAGTGAACAACATTCTCCAAGGAACATATTTTACGTTCTTTAGAGAATGTTATTCAGTTTTAATGTTTCAGTATCTGACAGGGTTTTTGTAACAAATTGCATATGTAGAATGAAAGAACGATAAATGACGATGGACTAAAACAAGTTGGTGTTGGAGAGTTGTTCAATTTGATTAACTGCTATTGTTCTTTTTATTTTTATTATAAAGCTCTGTCTCGTTTTTATTGCATTTCCGTATTCATTATCTTGACCAGTGATGCCAGATTGGGGGATATCCCCCCAAGTTTGGGGTTTATTTCGTCTTCCGGAGGGAATTATAAATCACCGTTTCATACAAATGCCTAGTATCATTTTGGGGGGAATAAGTCAGTGCTGTGTGATTGTAATTTTTGTCGTCTTAATATAGATTATTTTGAAGAGATTCTGAGTTGGGTTTGGGGAGAACCCAAAACAGTTATCTGGCAATACTATTCTTGACTTTTGTTAAGGTGCTTCTAGACGGGCCATATTTTTCGGCAATTTGTGGCTGCATCATTGGCAATTGACTTCTCGGCCATTACAAAAATGTTTTTGGGTAATCAATGGCTGGGAAACTAATGGCTCGGCTATTGGTTGCCGGTTGCCGGCAACTGTATGGCCTGTAACAACCTCGGCCATACGTGGCCATACCAAACATGGCCGGGATACTACGGTAATACGGCCACTGTGTTGCAGCCACATGTTGTTGAAAAATGTTGCCCGTTTAGAAGCACCTTTAAAGAAATACTTGCCAGTATGCAATTTCGGAATCAGCGTTCTGTAGCGGGTTGCGGTTCTGGGGGGTGTACAGAGGGCTGGTGTAGTCGCCCTCTTTGGGGTTGCGCTCCGGAGTGAAGTAGTCGTACGCGTCAATGTTCACGTAGTCCACGAGGTTGATAATAGCGGGCACGTCGAAGTAAACTGGAAGTATAAACAATCGTTTCATATTTTGCCATTTGTTAGTAATAGAAAGTATTCCAGAAACGAAATTACCAAAGTGCTAAGCTTGGGGTTAGCGACGAAAATATCAAATTGGAAGTTGCAAGCCCTATCGAGCATAGGGGAGTTTATGATACAAAGTTGGTAAGGAGGTTTTCAAAACGAGTTGACGTTTTATAATAATCATCACGGGTTTTAAAAAACCTTAACAACCGTGTAGGTACGGTACGTAGTAGGTACGTACCATACGACATTTTTCAATACATTTGCGAGAAAACATTATAGGTACCTACTGAAATTTATTGTGATAGAAATTAAACAAAAAACGCACGGCGTGCGCGTGCGGTAAAATCAACTTTACGCTCTGTTGTACTGTTATCGAATCGAAAGCACACATTTTCGAGCAACTGTATTGAAAAGAACTTTCCTATTCCTCGTAGTAACTCTTTGTAAATTTTGAAGGCGCAAGATGAATGATTATCCTAACAGCTAAGGCCTAATACCTACACAGAATATACAACGTAAATATTTTTTTCGTTATTAATTTTTGTATGAAATACTTACCTGCCTGATTTTTAGGGTTCCGTAGCCAAAATGGCAAAAAACGGAACCCTTATAGATTCGTCATGTCTGTCTGTCTGTCTGTCTGTCTGTCTGTCCGTCCGTATGTCACAGCCACTTTATTCCAAAAGTATTAAGACTACATAGTTGAAACTTGGTAGGTAGATGTATTCTGTGAACCGCTTTACGATTTTTACACAAAAATAAAAAAAATCAAAGATTAAGGGGGGGCTCCCCATACATGGAACTGAAACTGAAAATATTTTTTTTCATCAAACCAATACTTGTGGGGTGTCTATAGATAGGTCTCTAAAAATGACATTGAGGTTCCTAAGACTATTTTTTTTCAAAGTCAACCGTTTGAAAGATATATGCCGCCAAAGTGGTAAAATGTGTGTCCCCCCCCCCCCTTTAACTTTTAAAGTAAGAGGGTGAAAAATCTAAAAAAAATATAAGCTATAGATCTTAATAAACACTTTCAACGAAAATTGGTTTGAACGAGATATAGTAATTAGTTTTCAAGATATAGTACATTTTCCAAAACCGCAAATATAACTTTGTCATTCCATACAAACACTGTGAAAAACAAAGTTATTTTTTCAGACGAAAAATGATAGCAGTATTAAAATATGGTATGGTATAATGTACCTACGGAACCCTACTGCGCGTGGCCCGACACGCACTTGGCCGGTTTTTTCTTCGCGATTTCAGAGTCGGTTACATAGTAAAAGTTGTTCAGTTTGTTGGTCCGAAAAAACGGTTTTCCCATTTTGGGTTCATTCATTAACAGTTTGTATAATAGATGCCTTATAGGAGTGAGTTTCAGTGTTATGAACTGGACGATGTAATGCTGTTATAAAAACATAAATTTCGGGAATGGCGATGGATATCTTTGGTGGAGGCCTTTGTCTAGAAGTGGGCGTAATGCGGCTGGGTGAGGATGACCATGTTATTTACTTACTTGAAGAGTTGACGTTTGGAAGCACGGTGACGGACAGTTGCCTGTTAGGCTTGACGCTAAGGGCCTGCTTCATCTCGCGGACCAGGGCAGTGAAACCCTCTCTATGCTCTGCTTCTTTTTCGTCAACGGGAGTGGTGCCGAAAGTCTTCTTAATACCGTGCCAAATGGACCCTTTACACAAAAAAAAAGTAAAAGATAAAATAAGTTTTATTGCTGACTGTTTTGCCTTGCACTGACATGAAATATTTTTTTTATCATAGACATATATATTACTTTTGAAATCATTGTTTTTTAATAATGCACGTCAAATGCAGGACAATGCAGTCAGCATAAAATGGACGTCAGTGTAGTCATAGAGTACATACTCTAGTACTAGCGGCCCGCCCCGGCTTCGCACGGGTGCAATGTAGTTACTAAATGTAAAACTGTGCTAATGTGGTGTCGGTGTAAAGTTATCAGATTATTATACTACAGGATACATATACCTAGGAGGACGACATATACCTATACCACGTACATACGCAAGAGGTGTTATAATATAATTGACGTGTGTGTGTCTGTCTATCTGAGGCAACCTAGCTCCCAAACTTATGGATCGATTTTAATGCGGTTTTATGCATAGTTTAAGAGAAGCGTACAGACGGCGGGAAGCGACTTTGTTTTATACTATGTAGGTATAGCTTTTGCCCGTGGCTCCGCCCGCGTGGGAGTCGGTAATCGTTGTAAGTCTTCCCTTGGAAACCAATGATCGGGATGAAAAGAAGCCTGTGTTAAGTATTCCAGACTTTAATCTATATCTGTGCCAAATTTCTCCTAAATCCGTTCAGACGTGATTGAGTATAATATGATTGAGTAGGTAACAAATCATGAACAACATCCAAACATCAAAACTTTCACATTTATACAATTTTGTGATTATATAGGTAATAGCTGCACCCCGTGGTTTTACCCGCGCAATCTGTCGATTCTGGAAAGCCGGGTCTCCTGCGGCTAATTTTCAACAAAACATGTTGAAAAAACATTATTTTCAAAACATGTTTAGCATAACCGCACGTCCGCTGCACCTAGGTTTTGTTTTGAAAACATGTTTTGTTAGAAAATTTGCGACCAATCACGGCTCAGTATCGAAAATGAGTTCCGACGAAGAAGACGTCGTCAGTCACAGCCCGTGACTGTGGTTAAACTGACAGCAAAACCTACCGTGTAATGGCTACCTTATACTTTGCCACCCAAAGTAGCGGTCTTTCTCTGAGTAACTCGATGAAAAATAAAGTACTCTCCTTATTCCACTCCATCACTACAATTACACGAATCACACAATGGCACACGAACGCAGGCGAGACGTCTGCATCTAGTGAGCGCTAACACAAAATGAGTTACTTCCCCTCCCCGCAGGCGAGAGCGGGGGATGTTTTCCGTTCGTCGCGGCAAACATGTTTTGTGTTTTTGCAAAATAAAACTCATAGGCCACGCCCCAAACATGTTGAGAAAACATTGTTTTGATGTTTGAAAACACAAAAACACGGCGCAGGAGACCCGGCCTAACCAAACTCGCATCCCACTTCACTTCGCGTGAATTTGTTTTTAGACATTTGTTTACTAAATTAGCTATTTTACTGATTGCAAAAAATTTAGGTAGCCTGCGTAGCTATCTTTTGTGATAAAAAAAAATTCTTATCATTATCTTATTTATGATTTAAAATTCCCGTGCAGTGAAGTGAGATTCGAAGTGGGGTTCGAGTTTGGTTACAGAATCGACGCCCTGTTAACGATTCTGTATTAGTTAGGTAGGTACTTAATAAAATTTATTAGCAGTAATTTAACAAAATAAGTATAATAATATTATGTTACATTTAATACTTACCTTATAGTTAAAAATTCTAATATCTTTGCTTAATAGTTATCTTCTTTATAAATAAAAATTGATGTATGTGTATTTGTTTCCTTTGCACTCCTAAACCATTCAACCACATCGGATTATGATGAAACTTTGGTGAATGTTTGGTGAATTGTTCTGCTTACTACTGAAAAGGTTTCTGGCTAAAAAAAACGTGACATTGCAACGCATGCCGGGCAAAGATTTATGCCGGGTGCAACTAATGTTGTGCATTATTATCAGGCTCTCCATAGAAACACTCCTCTAAATACCACATTCCTTGTCACGTTATCTGATATTTGCCAGATGTTGCAGTTTTATTTGACTAATATTTCGTAAAGTAGTGAAAATAGGGATAAATCTTATACAACATTATAAGAATCAAAGCTTGTCTTGAAAATCGGGAAAATTAGAGATTAAACGTCAGCCCGTGCAGTGACAACTGACATTTATTTTTCTTAATCATTCAAAAGCACTAAGAAGTCTTGATTCCGATTTCGAAGTCAACCACCCTAAAAATAGCTTTCTACCCCTTTTCAACCCTGTTAAGGGATACATTTCAAAAAAATACGAAACATGTGTTCAATTAATTTTGTAAAAGAATGTCTATGCCAAATTTCAAGTCAATCGGGCCAAGGAATCGCGTTCTCCCATACAAACTTTGCCACCCTGTTTCACCCTCTTAGGGATTGAATTTCGCAAAATCCCGTCTTAGTGAGCACCTACACCCTAAAAGGGACCCCCATGCAAAATTTGAGACTTCTAGCACTTGTAGTTTCTGAGATTTCGTGATGAGTCAGTGAGTGATTTACGCTTTTATATATATAGATATAGTATAATTTTTTTTTTCATGTCAGTGTATATAGTATAGTTAGGACTTTCTTGCTGTCAAAATGTAACACGCTTTTAATTTGATTACAGACGGACAAACATCGGACAGGTGAAACTAAATAAAGCTAATGGAGAATAATAAAAGTTGGCTGCAGCTGAATCTCTTTTTAAAAGAGTAATCTTCTTGTATTCGTTTGAATTAGGGAACTATCTGAAGATCTCTAATGCTACGGCTCCACCTGCGTTAACTATAACGTAATGCTACGGTTCCACCTGCGTCTTAACGCATATCTTAAAGCGTTAATCTAGGCGTTACGCAGATGTGGCCAAGACTTAACGGTAAATTAACACCGTTAAGTCTTAATTTTGTAAATTTAATTATTTTTTGTAAATTATATTACATTAATTTTAACGGTTATGGGATTGGGAATATCTAGGTATGGGTGAATAATAAGTATTATAACTGTTATTTGTATGTATAATTATATATTTTTATTTTGTAGGTAATTCATGTATTTTGTCCTATTGTTTCCTATTAATGTATATTTATATGATTGTACATCAGTGGTTCTGTTGTTTCCTACTTGATATTATATGATCTTAAATAGCGTTAATCTAGAGAAACAAAGCAATATGTATACAAAGTAATTAATTAATTAGTTAATTAATTTATGATAAGGACAATTTATAATTAGCTTTCTTGAAACTTAGTGGTGAAACCCTGTAATTGGCTTAAGATCTTAGAAGTATGTGTAAGTGTAAGTTTTGTATAAATGAGCTGTTGGGTTTCCAAATAAACAAAATAAAAAAAAATAAAAAATAAAATAAATTTACGCCGTTAAGTCTTGGCCACATCTCCGTAACGCCTAGATTAACGCTTTAAGATATGCGTTAAGACGCAGGTGGAGCCGCAGCATTATGTAACGTTAACGCAGGTGGAGCCGTAGCATAAGGAAATTTAAGGTTTGTCGCTAATAATTATTATTGCTAAAATAAGTATATTGGTCAAAAATTTACCAGGAAAAAGTTAACCATCATACATACCCCAAGTGGAACGAATCTTCTTTGGCTTAACTCTGGCGAACTGCCAAGCCAGGTCGATACCATCAAAACCATGCTGGTCAGCGAGGAGAACACCAGAGTTTATGAACGCGGTACGAGCTTGCGGGGATTCCAGCTGAAAGCAACGTAATTTTTTTCGTTATTTTCCCATACATTGTGTAATATACTACCCTCTCCTTTACCACATTTTCCGATAATGATGGTTGATGATGAAGTATCAACATAAATATGGAGTAGGTAACTTTATAATAATCTAGCTACTTACTATCCTCGTCAATTGGTAATGCGCCTGGCGGCCATGATTTTAGCCTCAAAAACGAAAAACAATTGTAAAATTTTTATATACCCAGACACTATCTTATTGAAAATAATAATTCAATAATTAATATAAGTATTAGATCACCTATTAGAATTTTCTTGTTTCATGACATTTTTAGTAGCGGATCACGTCAACGTGGATGTTAATGTGACAAGGTTCCAGCGCATTACCAATTGACGGGGATTATACTTTCGATTATTTTTTTAAGGCTACCTAGGCAGTTCAGGAAATCTACTCTTTTTCTATGTCTTTAAAATATGGTTGATTATTTCATAGCTTTAATATACTATGGTATACTTAATTTATTGAAAATATACTCGTTTATTGTGTTTAAGTTTGACGAAATTTAAATAGTAGGTACATTAATTCAGTTGATTTCTGGAATACTGGATAATTAAATAAACCTACCCGGTTATTGTAGGTATTAGAAAAATAAAAAAGCTAGGTAAGTATACTTTTTGTATAAAAAACCATATTAGGTACTGTCGTTGAAAATTACGCTTAAATAAATTTGAAGATTGGAAGTCAATTTTTATGGTGATATTTAAGATTTTTTTATGAATAGACTTCCAGTCTATTCATAAAAAAATCTTAAAGTTACCTATCCATTTTTCTATAGTCTGTTGGGTTTGTTTTTCAGTCTACAGTAATTTTTGTGCAGTAGAATTCTACGAGTATATGATTAATTCTTCACACTGGTAGCTCAAAAATCAATCTTTTCTTCAGATCGTGAACGGCCTCGCCTTAAAAATTGCATTTAAGTTATTATCATTAATCAACGTCTTATGTGTTTATAAAGTAAGGTTGGAACTTATTAATAAGCAAATTGTTGGTGTGACATACCTACATTGTCAGCTAAACCTAATTCTATTTAATATGTCGGTTCTCACCAATAGGTTGTACTTCTGTACATCCTCGGTGTCAGCATCACCACCAACAGACAGTAGGACCTTCAGGGCAGGGTACTTGGTCTTGAAGTTTGTAATCGCTCGGTAGTTGGCGTGCGAGCGGTCTACGTCCAGGTTCTCATTGAGGGGCACCATCTTGAAGGTGTCAGGTTGAATTCCGGCATGTCCGTACACCAAGTGGGTGCAGAACGATAGAGCTGGGTCCAGGTCCAAAGGCAGCATGCGGGCTTGAGCTGGTATAATGCATCCCTCAACTAAATTAGGTTGTCAATCTGATCAATATCACAGTTTTACAATCAATACAGTTGTTAAACGAATCAATCAATTACAATCAACGTTTAAGGGTCGCCGTCCGTCACCGGATACGGTGAGGACATGAATAAACGAATGTGCGCGGATCGCTGCCGCCAAGTGCCCCAAACTCGCTTAGTTTGCGGGTTTTACATAAGTACTTGTAAATAAATTATTACATAATAATCACTTATTTTCTTTTTTTGACAACCCTTGCACTATATGCGCTAACGTAAGTACCTACATAGGCGGCCAGCTGCACGCGGCGGGCGTTGTCCAACATCAAAGGCGTTTAACAACTGTATGGATTGTAATACTGTGTCAATATGGTAAGTTATTATAGGCTCTATTATTTTATTATTGGAGCCGCCTGAACTGAGCTCCTAGTCGAATAGAAAACTTTCTATTCGTTCACTAACTTGAAGCTAAAAAATAAGCCACAAATTAGGTGTCGTAAGCTTGTCAATTCTATACAAAACAACCTGTGATTACATAAGCTTGTGACCTTCGATCATTTATTCTTGTGACATGTAGCAATCGTCTAATGTTACTATATAGAAATAATATTTAGATAATAAGAATAGAAAATTCGCCATTAGACTACGGGGGCTAATTTTTCACAGAAGGCCTTAGTCAAAGAACTGTTCCTTTTAGATATTAAAATATTTTAACCCTAGAATACTAATCATATTTTTTATACGGAAATACTTATTATTAGTCGTTTTGACTAACACCTATATAAACCTACCTAATTATAGCTATATAGTATAAATACATATATATTATTTTTTATTTTAATTATTGGTTTATTTTATCCTATTTAAAATAAAAAATAAAGTTAGTTTAAAGTATTTATTAAGTAATCAACACAGTTAAAATATTTATGAATTATTTTAGTGAGATCCAAACATCAGTCTCATTAACTTTAAAAAAATAATAATAAAAAACTTTAACCTCCGCTAAATAAACTTAAATATTATAGAATAATGTTTTAAGAATACAAAAAAAAAATATTATTAGTTTTTATTGCAGTTGACACATATTTCAACTTTATGTTCGCCGCATATATTTTTGGTGCACTTTGAGCACATAGATTTGGTCTGGCGATGTTTTTTTATACGGACAATAGCTACAAATCTTCCTTTTTTTCAATACAGAAGCTTCATTAGAAGTAGTGCTACTTTTTCCTGAACTATCTGGAACCAAGTCTTGAATATTGGTCCTCTGTCTCACTTCCAGCAGATTCCACATCACCATCACTGTCCTCATCATTCAAATATCTCGCCAACTCTTCGTCCGTAAAATTACGTGTTTTACTGGGTCGTGAAGAAGTAATTTTTAATCTAAAATGAAACAAAATACGATAAACAAACGTATAATTCATGATACTAACACAAAGACATTTATCGCAAAAGTTACATAAATACTAATCATTAGTCATATCGACTAACAAAAACGAATTATTTCCAAAATGGCTGTACTTACCGACTAGACACCGTTACTCCCGTAAACGTCCGACCGGCGACTGAGTTGACACGAACGATCAAGTCGCGCGGCGCATTCATTAGAAAGAGACAGCAAGATTTGGGTGCAGTGTTAGTCGAATCGACTAACATTAGTATTCTAGGGTTAAATAAGTACCTAGGTACTAAATTTTTTTTCTTGAAAGATATAAATTAGCATCTCTATGCTGATTTTTAAAGGATAAACGAATGACCTGGTTGCGCCATTTGTACTGGAAACGCGCAACGCTTTTTTTATGAAATCCTCATAAATTCCATTGTTTACAAATCTGATCATGACTCAAGCAACATACCATTTTCAATTGGAACTGCTGCTACTGATTGCCACTATCTGTTCATTGGCCAGGTGATGTCATGCTACAAAGTAGGCTCACTTATCCAATTGTATCGATGTCTGGTCCCACTGTGTCTTCGATTGGGGTTTAAACATCAGCCAACAAAATAGTTTCGAATCAAATCAAAATATGTTTATTGCGAATGCAGGTGGGAAGAGATTTAAGGCTGCGCAGGCTGCACACTAGCGCCTCCATTAGAAAAAAAATCATAGTGCTTAAATAAAGACAAATTTGTAAATTATCTCTCTGGAGTGCACTTCGAACAAGCTTTGCGGTACTTTTTATCCCTTAAACAATATTTTCTAGCCTGTCGTTTAGTTTAATGGACTTTTATTGTTAAAAGTGGCCACTTTTCGCAATAAAAGTCCATATAACAAAACGACAGGCTAGAAAATATTGTTTGTCTGTCGTTTAGTTTAATGGACTTTTAGATTACCTAATGGAACGCATAACTTTATTAGTCCTAAACATAAAACGCATACTGTTAAATGGCATAATCATCATTTAGCATAATAATTTATAGCACAATTTCAAAACGCATAATATCATAAGGCTGAATTTTGTTAAGCATAAACATTGAATGGCATATCTTCAAAAGGCATAAATATCAAAACGCATATTTTTTTATTGGCATATTGTCTAAAAAGCATAATCATCAAAAGACAATCTTATTACGCATTGTATTATGAGACCTAATTTCTTTAGGCATATTTTTTCGAACTCAAATATTTTATGAATAAGTAATCATTAAAAATATGAGCAATTCTTCTCCCCGCACCTCCCGGCTAGCACTCTGCAAGCAAAAACCCAGCATGCAGTATCCATGCAAGTAAGCACCCAACACGCAAGCAAGCATGCAGGCAAGCAGGCAGCATGCAGCATGCAGGCAAGCATGCAGCATGCAGCATGCAGCATGCAGCATGCAGGCAAGCATGCAAAATACAGCATGCATGCAAGCACTATAGAGCTCCGCTCGCTTCGCTCGCTCCGCTGCAAGTGGTCAAAACACTAACCTAACCTAACCTACCTAGTGCATAAAAAGTTTTTCTTTATAGCGGGGGGCCTCAGGCCCCCCGACCCCCCCGAGCAGGGGGGCCGGCCCCCCTGCACCCCCCGGCAAGCAAGCATGCATGCAAGCAAGCATTCACAATGCAAGCAAGCATGCATGCATGCAAGCATGCAGCGTTCAACATGCATGCAAGCATTATTAAGCTCCACCCGCTTAGCTTAGAGTGGTATAAACTCTAAACACTGACCTAACCTAACCCACCAGTGGTAAAAAAAAAACTTTAAATGTGACCAACATTTAAAGTTTTTTTTATAAATTAGTTTTCAAATAAGTTATGTTTTTTTTTTATATTATGCTATAAAACATTAGTAGTTATGTATATTAGGCATAACAAAATTATGCCTTTCAAAATATGCTTACTGACAATATGCCAATTGAAATTAGGAATTGTAACTATTATGCTTTGAAATATTATGCTTTTTAAAAGTTATGCAATTCGATGGTTATGCGTATCGAAATTTATGCTAAATAAATACTATGCTTTGTGATTATTATGCCAATCGAGTTATGCCAAGTGACTTTAGGACAATCGAAATTATGCGATGCGAAGGGCACCCGGACCTTTGTTGTTAAAAGTGGCCACTTTTCGCAATAAAAGTCCATATAACAAAACGACAGGCTAGAAAATATTGTTTAAGGGATAAAAAGTACCGCAAAGCTTGTTTGGAGTGCACTCCAAAGAGATAATTCATGATTTCTTTTTTATTTAAACACTATGATTTTATTTCCAATGGCGGCGCTAGTGTGCAGACTGCACGCTCTTAACATACCTATCTAGCAAATTAGTTCAGCCATAATATTTAAAATAACAGTAATTAAAGTAGAACACAAAAGTTACACAGAAGCTATAAAAAGAAACATGATATATTGGAACCTCCTATAAGATGTGCAAAACGAAGTCTGTGTTACAAATATTCAGTACCAGTAAAACCAATATAAACATAACAATAATAATCATTTTAAATATTATTGTTAAGTGAACCACAAATAAGTATTATAAAAATAATTAAATGACTCCACTGAATTCTTAAAAGTTAAATATTATACCGAAGGAATGTACTAAATTCATGGTTAAACATATTATTTCCGATCTTGTGATAACGTTTTGCTTATTAGGTACTTAGTTTAGTTAAAATAACTCAAGTAATGAAAATGTTGTACGTAATAAAGATCTTATGTATTTAAACGAAATGTCTTTATACGTTTCGTTTACTGATTGATGACCTATTATAAAAGATGTTTGTTCTACTCAGTGACTTTTATTACTCATTTTAAGGTTCAAATTCAAGTAAATCGTACATTATCGAGATTCTTTTTTTGTAATTGGTCCTCTGGCTTCTTACAAAGGATAATGCGCAAGAGTTGCCATATTTAATTATGCGTAGGCGTTCAAATGTCATTCTGATTGATAATGCCTAAGTCTATTGTTTCCGACACAATGCCTCTAAGCATGAGTAGGCTAGGTATCCTTTAGGGACCAACACAGAAAGACAGATTTATTTATTCTGGCTATATAACAATGAATGTTGATTATGTTATGATTAGAGAATATTACGTAACATAAAGCCGATGCCAGCGTGGATGACTTTTACGCATTAATGCGAAAAAAGGTTGCCTCGCTGGTAAATAGGGTCCGGCGGAGCTCTAACAGAGTCCTGAGGATGGTGGGTGATCGCCTCGATTCAGCCCTAGTTGGCAGGTTCACCGAGCTGCATGTGGCAAGGGTTCGGTGAGCCTGCCCACTGGAGGTGTTAATTTATTTATTTTAATTTAATTTTTTTGTTGCCATGTATACTAACATTACTAACAAACTATGGATCTTTGGTCTGAAAATAAATAATTTTTATTTTTATTTTATCCTTATCCTTACTAATATTATAAATGCGAAAGTCCGTTTGTTTGTTTATTTGTTTGTTTGTTTGTTACGCCTTCACGTCTTAACTACTGAACCGATCTTCATGAAATTGTGCATACACGTTGTTAGGAGTACAGCAAAGGACATAGGGTACCTTTCATCCCGAGGGATAGCAAAAAACCTTTCCACGCAGACGAAGTCACGGGCGGCCGCTAGTTATTATTATAAAGCGGAATTAGCACTGTTTGCTCTTGTCACATTGGACGGCAAAATCAAAAACGCCACAGACCATACAACAAGTGTGCAAAAACGCTTATTTTTTGCACATGTATACATACTAAGTAAGTATAATATCATTATAGCATACGCCAAAGTATTATTGCTTTGAAACCACACCCTAGATGTCCAGTCATATTCTTAAAAAAACGGCACCTCGAAATAACGCCCTATCTTCAAACTGGGCGGTTAGTTTGTAGAAAGTAATATTATCTTCTAAAACAGCACGCAAATATGGCACCGCCTGACAAAATATATATAGATTCCAAAAATTTAATTGAATTATTATGTGGGGATTCTAATTTCATGAAATCTAAGAACAATCGGCAACTTGACCTAAGTATGTAAGTAAAAAAAACTGCTGTAATAACTATTAACAACTATTACTTCTTATACTATATCTCGAAATTATTTTTACTTTGCATTTCATACGGTCTTTAGGCTTTGGTAAGAATGATGTCATTAAGTTGACCCTAAAGTTTGCCTTGAAGATGATTACGATCAATATTTTAAGTGACACTTTCCTTGTTGGCTTACGTTTATATAGATGAGGCAAACAACTCGGCTGATGAGGACTTTACCGACAAGTTTCCGTTTAATACCATTCACTTTAAAGTCACGATTTTAGTACCTACTAAAATACTAATTGACGGCCGCTTGGTAGGCCACTCAAATATTACAAATAAAACCCAAAAAACGAGTAAGAGTGAAAGTGAGGTACGTTATGCAAGCAGAAAAAAGTTGTGCTACTTGAGATGTGCGATGATAATGCGTGAAAAACTGCAAAATCGGAGTTTCTTCAGTTCAGTGGAACGTAACGCAAGGAACTGTTAAAAACCCCGGGTTTATGCACTGCTGCACTGCTGCACGACCGATTATCATGTGCATAGTACAGGTTGTCAGGGGTACTACTAGAAAAGGACTTAAGTTGGTAATTTTCATCCAGAAAAAAATACGATTCCCGAGGGTTTGAAAAATTAACGCTGACGAAGTTGCGGGGGTGATATTTTAATTTATATTAAATATACTTATCCAACGTCCATATTATATAAGTACTAATTATTTCTATAATACATCTGCAAAAGAATCTTCGTTTAAGTTTCAAAGTAACATTACTGTTTTTAAGTATTTTAAAACGATTCCGTCGACCATTACAATAACAATAATACAAAATTCAAAGAATACACATTGAAGGTTCCAAGAACTGACCAAAAATACGATTTCCTCTTTCTCACGACATTGAATATATTTTTTTATACTCAACTAAGTTAACTAACCTCGGAGCAAATATTACGTTTGCGGTCTAACCGCAGTTTAAATAATAAATTGTAATATTAGATTTATGACACGGGATATTTTAAAACGATTAGTTCAAACTAAGTTAATTTGTATTTAATGTATTTCATCGATGAAGTTTTATAAAAATTAACTATGGCGACTTGTTCATGGCAAGAATGATGCTTTATTCTGAAATTCCTTGTTTCTATCAATGAACTAGCCCCGACAGACGTTGTCTGTCTGCCTGTCAATTATATGTCATACGTCATAAGGTTTCATTAAAAAACCTTAGATTATTTATATGTCAAGATGGACAGTCGAAGTACGAACGCGTCAAAAAAATGGTCACCCAACTGTTGGGTGATGCGCTGTCAGTGTCAATTGTGCCATCATTGTTTACGTACGTGCAGCGTGAGAAAATTTTATTATTAAAAATGAGGACTTGTGCAGTAAAAGTGTGCAGGAACTATCAAGGACGATATAAAATAATAAATAAAGTCACCTACCATCGGTAAATACTTCAATTTCGTACCAATTCATGTTTTATAAATAAAATAATTTCTAGTACAAATTTTTATTGTGTTGTCAGCTTACTCACTTAAAAGTCCCTAGTCAACTTAAAAGGCCTAGTAAAAGGCCTCAACAAAGCCTCAGCCTTGTACCAGGTGTCTTGACATTCAAAAACAAAAACGTTGTGGAAAAAAATTTTGTTGTTAGATCAATTTGTTATAGTACCTACTACGTTTGATTTCACGTAATATTACTACGTTATACTGCTTATTACCTACTAGCTTTAGGGATGCCGAAAGTGAAAAAAATATCGATATATAGATATTTTCAAAAATATCAAAAATAATTTCGATACCGGGAAAAAATATCGATATATCGGGAATATTTTCAAGAAAATATTAACGTTTTAAATTTCTAGTGTTTTAGGTCAATAACATCTCTGTCTACCATACAAATTCAATTCAAAATCAAAAATATTGATATTTACTTGTTATTCAAATATTGAAATAAGAAAATATTAGCTTTCGTCGGGAGTAAAAGCTGTAACTTCAAAGTAATGGACCGATTTATATGATTTAAACTTTAACTTCTGAGTAATGT
Organism: Agriphila geniculea; assembly: GCA_943789525.1. Taxonomy (NCBI): domain Eukaryota; kingdom Metazoa; phylum Arthropoda; class Insecta; order Lepidoptera; family Crambidae; genus Agriphila; species Agriphila geniculea. The sequence continues at coordinate 7,045,457 of OX038870.1, forward strand.
TAGATGAGTGTACTGTGTCTGTGTAATAACTATGAAGTTTAATCTGAATAAATATATTTTTGACATTATGTTTGATTATATTATATATATATCGAGTATAGTTAATTTATCGATAAACCAAAATAACAACCAAAAATTTACCCCATCTCTAAGAACATCTGCTCTCAAAATGTACCTCCGATAACGTAGTCTATTTACTACATAGGTATCCTTATAATAAGGATAGCTAGGTATGTTAGTATCAATTATATTTCTTACAAAGACCATAGGATAGGTAAGACACGATTTACGTAGTATTTTTCGTAGATTGTAAATAGACTCGATAGTCCTTGCTAAATTTCCCCACATTTTTAGGAAACCTTTCAACACCTGGTATCATTATGCACGCACACATGGTTGAGTAGAATGACGCGGCGCGAGTGTAGCTACGTAGCTATAACGCACACCAGCCAAAAAAAGTTGGCTCGTTTTATTTGTACGTAAAAAGCGGCAGCACTCTATCTTGACATATAAATAATCTAAGTAAAAAACTATAGTTTCCAAAATAATATTATATGGTGGTTAAGTATTCTTAAATTTTCTAATTTTCTGCGCAATTTTCTTAATTTTTTCTTTCAGAAGAACCTTCTCCTGATAACAACAAATACAACAAAAAAAGAATAACCGAAATCGGTCCAGCCGTTCACGCGTGATGGCGTGACCAAGGGAAATAGGGATTCATTTTTATATACCTAGGTAATATCTCGTAGATAATGTATCGCATTAATATACTTATCGAGTATATTATAATTACTTATTGTTATATATGCAATTTGAATTTAATAATAAAAAAAATATTTTCTAAGTTGCATTGTGATGTAAGTAAGTACCTATTGTGTAATTGTAAGTTTTCGCTTGGAATTTATTTTTGCCAGTTTTCCCCGTATTCTTCTCGCTGCATCACTACTACACACAGCGACTCGCGAAGTAGGTAAATATAAATTAATATTTGTTCGATTCGATTCTCAGAAGTTCCACATTATTTGTTCCTTGTGTTATCTTATTGTTGACAAGTTGATATAAGGTCGATGGGGCAAAAGTCAAAACCCTTGCCCGGTTGTATTCGTTAACTCATATCTTTACTCGTGGAGTAAACAATAATTAACAGCGAAAGTGTTAAAAATGCTTACATAATCTAAAAAAACCCCAAGACCGCAATTTTTTTTATGTTTTTTATCTTGAAATAACCGTCTGCTAAGGAGCAAATTTTATTTTAAACTAGCGGTAGCCTGTGACTTTATCTGCGTGGACAATTATTCCTCTATCCCTCGGGAACAGTATTATATTTCTGGATGAAAGGTTTTATGTTTTTCATTACCTAATCAAGACGTGAAAGCGTAACAAATTAACTTACATTTGCATTTATAATTGAGAAGGAACAAATGCTTTTACGCATACCTGTGAAGTATGCAACAAGCAAGCAAGAACACTGAAGTAACACTGAAAAACGCGTCATATTGAGGTACCTATATTATACCTAATATAGTTACAGAGCAGGAAAATTGACACTCGTAAATCAAGACTTTTCCATTAGGTACCTAGAAGGCTAGAATTTAGATTAAAATTTATTCTCTCGACATGCTACTGCGGCAGTAAGTGTGCTTACAATGTTTTTTGGTTTATCTTTCTTTTTTTCTTTGGATTATTTTTCTTACACTTACTACCCCATTCTACATATAAAGCAAGTACTTACTTCAACTTATATTTTTCTTGCCTTCTACTTATGAAATTGGTGCTTACAACTTTTTAAATTTTTCATAACATAAGTAGCAATCTCATTTCACTATAAAATATTTTAGTTTTTTTAAACAACTAAACTAATGTACCTAACTACCTACCGAATCGCTTTATATAAATAGAAAAAAAACGGTCAGCCACCGAGTGGACAAGGTCAAGCTTGGTTCAAGATCATTCCTAGTGATGTAAGTAGTAGATCGGTGATAATATTATTATGGCAGGTAGCTCGGCTATTTGTAACGCAAACACGATGAATATGATATCATCCTGTTTAAATTCAATGGGCATAAATGGATTACAACATTACAGCAGTCCCATCTACCTAACAAAAGGACGCCTACGATGCAAAACCACTTTTTAGAACTGTTTTATGAAATAAATAATTTAATGCATTGTTATAAAAAACAGATTTAGGTATCTTCTTGAAGAGCATTAAAAGACAACCGTTATGGGGCAGGTAGCCGTCTGCTAGCGGCAAACCAGACCAAAAGTGGCGTTATACTTACCGTTTTGAAACTTATATAGAAAGAATGTAAAGTAATATAGACTTATTCAACAAATAGAATACTTGAGACATTAGTCTTCGTTTTTAAACATTTTCCTGGTTTATATTAAGAGTACTGAGTAATATAAAGAATAATTGTATTGACGGCTAACATACCCTTAGCAAATAATAAAAAATATGGAAAATTTCTTATTCTAGATAATTATGGTTTGCTTTGCCACAATTCGATACAGCGTTACGGAACAATGACCCTCCAACAATAATACGTAGGTTGTTGCAAATCAAATTGACATTGATTTCTTCGAGTCAAAAGGCATAAACGTTGATCCCAATGTTACATGTTTGTTATCAACAAAACTATTGAAAATATTTAAATATCCAAAAGGAAAAATATTGCTCGCTCTTGTAATGGCAATAACGAAATAATTTAAATAAGTAAATAGGTACTTTGGTAGTCAAAAAAATAAGTTTTCAGATAAAGCAAGTTAAAAATACTTAATGAACATTAACTTAAAATACGGGAACAAATGGTAATTATTTTTCTCTTGTACCTACTGCAAAAACGGGTATTTTTTTTATTACAAATTCATCAGCAAAATTGCAAATGTACCTACTCAACGTTGGCTTAAAATTGAAAAGCAAATTACGAAACAAATTTCGTAACTCGCGAGTTTCGCAAGAGTTAAATCGCACAGCATAAAAAAATTCACTTACATTCTCTAACATAGCTCTTGCTGTCATAGTAGCAGATGACTTTGCCCGTGGAGGCTGGTGTGTTGGCGCATGCCAAGGCCAGTAGCCCGGCAAACGTAATCAGCAGCTTCATGACTTGATTCGGCGCAGGTGTCTTTTCTCCACGGAGTGTGTGTGGCGAATGAGCTGTGAGCATTAAGCACTGCCGACGTTGACTACTCAATAGCCAAGTCAAAGATTATAACCACGCAACCCTGATATTGGTGCCGCCTGCTACAGTCAATACCTACTTTTGGTTTTCTGAGTGAATTACAAAGTAACTTGACTGTAAATTAAATGGAAGAACTGAAAGTTTTTCTCCTTGAAGGCACAATAAATAAAAATACTTAAAACATTAAGTATCATGTAAATTTCTTGAGCTCATAATGGAGAGAACTTATTTAATGCAAAAGAAAACATTAAAGATAGGTATGCCTAATCCGGCTCTAATTCTACATAAAATCAATTTATTCGCTAATGCGTATTCCCTTATAAATGTACGATCATTGTAATAAAATTAATCACGCGGCTATAAATTTTCATGTTGCCTCTTTTTACGTATTAGGAATTCAAAATACGATTTTTTTAAGTCCTTTCCATTACAACCACACCATCGTAATATTTTGGATTCTTATTTCTATAAAAAAATAACATTTAGCGATGCGACCTGTCTCTATTGTATTTGTTTTTATCTACTGTTTTGTTTAGGAAGAATAAAATAATAAGAGCTGGTTTTAAAACTCTACTAAATAAATCATTTTGATGACACTTTACAAAATAAGATTAATAAATCGACGATATTGCACCTGTTACTGACGATAGGTATAGTGCTTAGCTTTTTTAAGTTGCTTTAAAAGAGGTGACTAAAAGCCTACTCTTGAATAAAAAACTACCAGTATGTAGGTACCTACGCGAACAATGCTATGCTAACAATCAAACGTGAATCATTCACTTAGCCAGTAAACAATAGCGTCATGACTAGTAAGGAAGCTAATGAAATCTACACTTGGGTAGACATGTTCTATATCAAGAGAAGGAATCATGAAAAAATATAATGTAAGTAGGCAGGCTACTACGCCATAATTAGTTATAATATTGATATTACAACTAATTAACTTAACTAATTTTATTGATCAAATGATGAAAATTTAAATCATAGAAGTTATAAAGTTCTCTGTTTGTGAAAAAAATCATATTATGTAAAGACCTATTATTATAGTTCATATTTTTTTTTAATATTCTCTTTGGTTTTATATATCACTTCGTCTGCGTAGACAGTTCTTACTATTATATTTTGCTTTCAAACAACAAACTTCTTAACTTTCGCATTATTATATTAGTAGGGACTCAACTGGATCTTAAACTGTTCAGAAATAACTATGGAAAATAAAAAGCGAAAAATAAAGTTAAGTACTTAGGTACAAAAATAAATAATTATTCAAGTGGAATCTGAAAAGCAATTACATAGGTAGGTATAAAAAAAATACAAAAAGTCCCTTAACACTATCTATGGCCATACATCATACAATTGCAAAATGTTTTATCATATGAACCAAGGCTCCCAATAGTTCCCAATGTATGGACCGCGGACCACGAGTGGTCCGCACAACCTAAACATGGTCCGCGACCAATTATTAATGATAGTCAGCAAGTGGAATACAGTACAGTGTAAGTTAAGAAAAGACGTTTTGTTTTTTTTTACAAAAAAAAAAAACGCTTTTACCTTGGCTTCTATTTATTTAGCATAAAATCTTATCTTAAATTTATTATAGGCGTGAAATAACACCAAAAATATTCAATTTTTAAATACACCCCAGGAGTGGGGTGGGGTACAGTTTGGGGTAAAGCTGATTAGTTTCTTGCGCCCGTTCTTCTTGTCAGTTAAAAAAGTCTGAACGGGTGGTAGGAAAATATAGACGATTCAGAAGTACTTTAATTAAGTTTATTTGAATAAAGTTATTTTTGACTTTGTTTAACAGGCATAGACGTACAGAATAACAACTTAAAAGTAGGTACTTTGTTCACCGCGTGGCGCGTTATTCGAAGTGTGTAACATAACGATAAAAGGACAGTACCTAATTTACTTTTTATTCGCTGCTTCTCTATACTCCATTTTCAACCAGCTCTATTGCTTCTTTCATATCATTAGCACTGTGTAGGCTAATTTCTATCTTGGTTTTTCGATTCCGATTATTTTCCGAGGTAATACACCTAGAAAAAGTTGAATTATCATGTTACATAGGTACACTGAACCCCACGCCTTACTGTTTAAAACAAAAATTAGTGGAAATATTATAGGTAAGAAATTATATAAACTTTTTTTAGTACTAAAACACCAAGTAATTGAAGATTAAGTAATGGAAACATATTATATTATTTACTCTCCAGAAATTAGTGATTTTCCAACAAGAACAAAAGTCACAAAAAAACATAATTTCGAGCATTTTTCCGTAAACTCAGCAAGCTGTGTATGCTCGCAACGCATGAGACCGACAATGTGTGCCTAAATAAAATAAATCAAAACCTTTAATTAAACCAAGTATAGGTTACCTACGCAATTATACCTTTATACAATTACGAACAACTTATTTTATTGTAAAGAAAATCACGAGAAAAAATCAGCCTGTTTCATACAAAAATTTCTGCGTATTTGCTAAAATGTATGAAAAAGCTGTTTTTTCGCGATTGCAGAGTTGCTTCCATACACACTAGTTGTTGGTATAATTATGAGCACCATTACTTAGTTGAAAGTTTTTTCTTTAGTTAATTTACACGTTGTACCACTGTGTCCCACTTGACCCTAATAATTTACGTGTAACTTTGACCACAGGTCAAATAAGTCCTAGATTAGCAAACTTGTTGTACTCAGAGATTCCAAATTATTTTATTAAAACTTACGTTTTCTACTAAGTATCTTTGTATTGTAGGTACCTAATGAATACCAATTTGTGTGAATACCGTTAATTAATACAATGTTAACATCTACTGAGTTTTTGAAAATTTTATTCAAGGTTTTTTTTTTTGTATTTTTGTTATTTTTTTATCGTGGCTGCTATCAATAAAACAACGTGGTCCCTGTTAAGAAAACGTTGGGAACCACTGAAAGAGTTCGTTTCTATGTATTGAAGTAGTAGTTACTCATTTTCATTCGATAACCTTTTGATATTGGGGCTTATCGTTATTTGTCAACTCCAATTCCATTTAAATATATTGGAGTCGTGTCATGTACCTACCTACACAATAGGTACCTACACGCACTATTTCTTTGTTCTGTGGGTACACGCATAGCATTAAGCACAGTTTTACATATTATACAATGCAATTAAATTGTCAGTAAGCAGTGATCCGCTGCAACTTCACTGTTTTATACCACAAGCGCTCTGAAGTTTGTCACTTCTATTGTACCATGGGCAACAGCGTCGCTTAACCACTGCTAAGGTTAAAATCGCTTGCACGCCGCGCCCGCTGTCACATACGTTTAGTTCGTGCAAGGACGATACGCGCGCACACGAATTTTGTTCCGAACTGGTTAAGCGACGCTGTTGCCCATAGTACATTGTTAAATTAATCGTATTGTTGACACGACGATATAAAATACTGACTGGTAGGTATACAGGGTTATTTCTAAAACACCAACAACCTGAGTGGTACAGTGGTCAACATGCCGCCTACCACGCAAGAGGTCCTGGGTTCGATTCCCGGCCGGGCAGAAATTGAAATGATGAATTTTAATTTCTGTGATGGGTCTGGGTGTTACTATGTATAATAAGTATACAGGGTCACTGGAAATATGATGTATTCCTGCTAAGGGGTTATAAATGAGGTCAAAACAAATATTTTTTGTCATACAACTTTTTCTCAAAAAATTAATAGTTTTTGAGTTAGTTGAAATTAAGTACATTTTTACCAAAAGTACGTTTTCAGACACAAAAATTTAAAATAAAAGATAACTACTCATTCGATTCCGGATTTTTTACTATTTTGATATAGAAAACAATCTGAGTGTGGATAATGAGTAAAATTTTTTTCATAAAATACAAGTGTTTATAAAAAAATCAATCCTTAAATGCATTTACTTTTTTAATTTTTTTCTGATTTTTTAGAAATAGCATCAAATATCTTAAAAAAAATCCTAGTAACTAAGCGTGCATAATATTTTAAAAACATCACCATCTAATTAGCTTTTATTTGAGGTATTAAGCTTAATAATAACTTAAATAAAAAATGAGAAATTAGGACTTAACTAAATAGTAGTACCATTTCATGTAGCAAAAATTTCCAACTTTAAGCGCTTCGGAGGTGGCCGTATTATCCTACTTATTCCATAAATGTGAAAGTTTGCTTGTTTGTATGATTGTTAACCAATCACGCAAAACGGCTGAACGGATTTGGATGAAATTTGGCACACAGATAGTTTATAAGCCGGATTAAAACATATGAGGATACTATTATCTTGGTTAAGGGTTCCCTAGGGATTTTCTCGAATGTAAATGCGAAAGCAGTCGCGGGCGGAAACTAGTTTGCCATAAATGGTCACACTTACTAAAAATACTTTCGTCCGAGTGAGTTTGAGACAGGATTATTTTCCGCCGATGAGTCAAAATTTTATACAAACTGTGTCACAAATAACCATGCATATCAGCTATTTTTAATGCCCCGTTGCTGGGGAACTGGCCTACCTATTGGCTTGTGGATGGATAAAGCGGACGGGCCACGTGGACCCAATGTGGATTGGTCAATGTTAACGACTGTAAATGCAGCCAGAACCAAGGGCTCAATGTAAGGTACATTGAGTTAACACCGACCAATCCGCATTGGGTCCACGTGGTGGGTTATCGCCCGTCCGCTTTATCCCAAAAGGAAAGGAAGGCCTGTTCCCCAGCAGAGGGTCATTAAAAATGGCTGATATGCATGGTTATTTTTGATGCTGTCTGTATAAAATTTTGACTTATCGGCGGAAAATAATTCTGGTTTTAAACTCACTCGGACGAAAGTATTTTTAGTAAGCACGATCATTTATGGCAAACTAGCTTCCGCCCGCGACTTTGTCCGCAATTACATTCGAGAAAATCCCCAGGGAACCTTTAACCAAAATAATAGTATCCTCCTATGTTTAAATCCTGTTTATAAACTGTCTGTGTGCCAAATTTCATCCAAATCCGTTTAGTCGTTTTGCGTGATTGATTAACAATCATCCAAACAAGCAAACTTTCACATTTATGATATAAGTAGGATAATACGGCCACCTTCGAAGCGCTTGAAGTAGGAAATTTTTGCTACATAAAATGGGACTGCTATTTAGTTAAGTCTTAATTTCCCATTTTTTATTTAAGTTATCATTAAGTTTTATACCTCAACTGAAAGCTGAATAGATGGTGATGTTTTTAAAATATTATGCACGCTTAGTTACTAGGATTTTTTTAAAGATATTTGATGCTATTTCTAAAAAATCTGAAAAAAAAATAAAAAATAAATGCATTCAAGGATTGATTTTTTTATAAACACCTGTATTTTTTGTATTTTTTTTATTCATTATCAACACTTAGATTGTTTTCTATCTCAAAATAATGAAAAAACCGGAATCGAATGAGTAGTTATCTTTTATTTTAAATTTTTGTGTCTGAAAACGTACTTTTGGTAAAAAAATACTTAATTATAATTAACTCAAAAACTATTAATTTTTTGAGAAAAAGTTATATGACAAAAAATATTTGTTTTGACCTCATCTATAACCCCTTAGCAGGAATACGTCATATTTCCAGTGACCCTGTATATTAAAAAAAGTAGTAGTAAACCAACAATCTCTAACTAAATAATACCTAGATTATTAACATCATAGGTAGGACCTACTACTTACTTAGGTGCGAAAAAAATCAAAAATCTACTTTCCAAAAAATGTCCGCACATCGAGTTTTGTATGAATGTATCTTTATCGGAAAGTCGTAGAACAAACTTTGTTATTTTTGATGTTAGTAAGCTACTCCTGCGAGATTGTTGGTGTTTACCATACCTAACCCTATACTTATACAACAAATCTCCATCAAAAACTTAAAAATAAAAACAAGAACAGCTTAAAAAAAAACTTAGTTTTATAAAGCTAGAAATAGCGAATCCACTCACGGGCGACTTTTTGTAGCTGCGGTAATCGTGGCGTTTCGCAACGATAATCGCCCGCGAAATGACACGACAAAGGTTTTACTTAGCCAGCGACAAAAAAGCGTCTCGATTATCGCCGCGATTATTATCGCAGCTACAAAAAGTAGTTCATGGGCGTTTACGTATAGAACTCCGTATGTTCTATTCTCAGCGACAAAAAATCGCCCAGCGATTAATCGTCCGTCAGCGGGGACGCATAATGCTAATAAAAAACGTATATTGTGGAAACGTTTATGTATGTTTGTGGGTATAAATTCTAAATGGCGCAACGGGTTTGGATGTATGGGGTATCGTTAGAAACCTTACATAATTCCGAGTGACACTGGCTATAATTTTTATTAAAAAACAATATGGCGACTGTACCTACGATGCAATTTTGAAACGTGAAAAAAATCTTTTTTTCTTTAATTAATACAATATGGGCATCAAAATGAAAGGCCTTAATGAACACATTTTAAAACTACATAAAAGTCACAAAATTTTTAGACATAGACAAAAACCGTTTTGTGGAACAATTTTTACTCAAAGAGGTCCCCTGACTGCAATGGCGCTTATTATTGAACTTTTTTGTTCCTTTTTGGCAGGGCCAACGTGTTTTTAACATATTTTAAATTAATTTATTTTTATCACTCAATTAGAATTTTCACTGCTAACTTAAATTATTTATCTCCCACAAGTAGTCGCCCGTTTTAGGTAATTTTTGTAATCCACAGTTTGTCGCCCGTTTAGTTATTTTGTCAACCTAAAAATAAACCGCTGCCAGGTTTAGATTTAAGTATCCCATTAACAGTCGCCTTTAATTATTTCCAGTCACCCAATTAATTAATTCCCGTTAAAAATCATACATACATTACATGAACTCTGAACACATTACACTCCTTTTTGGGTAGTCCTGTAAAAATTAATAACAGGTAGGTGCCTACCTACTGGAAAATGAATAGCTCTAACAAAAGAACAAAATGCACAAACATGTACCGCTAGGATCCGAACCCGGGCCACATACGAACGGCCCGCTCGCCTGCTGGACGTAATTTTTTCCTCATTGTGGAAAAAAAGGAATAAAACCTGCCCATAATAAGGAGGCAGCAGTCAAGAAATAATACAATTGATAAAGAGCGCACCAGCAGGGATGGGGAAATTGAAAATGTTCATAGTACAGGCATAGCATATTTATATAGAAGGCATCTAGCATAGAAGCATAGCATAGAAGGCAACTTTCGCAATTTGCATCATTTGATTCATGCAAGAATCTCATTGTTGTGAAGTTATTACTATTAACATGAGTGTATTAAATAAAAATTTACTTCGAAATTAACAATAATTAAATGTCGCAAAGCATAAGTCACATTTTTGAACTGCTTAAAGTAGGTTCGGAATTGACCGCAGACCATTTCCTGATCGAAGCATTTTATTTACCTAACAAAAACGGTGTAACTGCCAAAACAATATACCTATAGGTAATGTAATGCGGCTGCAATGATCGCAAAAGTCCGGTCGGTATTGATAGAGATAAAACATGGCTCTCTTCTCTATTTGCTCCGCCATTATTTTCTTTTATTCCATCGCCGGCTTCGTGAAGCTGGCGATGCTCTAAGTCTATAATATGTAAAATGCATGGGGACCGACATGCCGATCGGTGTACGTGGTCCATGTCGGCCTAATGAAACTCCCGCTTCAAGCTTGGATCCGTGTGGACCACGCAGCGTGTTCTACGCACGCAGGCCAGCCTTCATACCAAAACCGGTGAGCACAAATCCGCAAGGTTTAAAAAAAACCGGCCAAGTGCGTGTCGGGCCACGCGCCGTAGGGTTCCGTAGTTACCTTATACCATGCCATATTTAATACCACCTATCATTTTTCGTCTGCAAAAATAACTTTGTTTTTCAGTGTTGGTATGAATGACAAAGTTATATTTGCGGTTTTGGAAAATGTGCTATATCTCGAAAACTAATTACTATATCTCGCTCAAACTAATTTTTGTTGAAAGTTTTTATTAAAATCTACAGCATATATTTTTTTTTAGATTTTTCACTCTCTTATTTCAAAAGTTAAAGGGGGGGGGGCGGGACACATTTTACCACTTAGGCGGTGTATATCTTTCAAACGGTTGACTTTGAGAAAAAGTTGTCTTACAAACTTCAATGTCATTTTTAAAGACCTATCTATAGACACTCAACACGTGTTGGTATGAAGAAAAATTTTTTTTTCAGTTTCAGTTCCATGTATGGGGGCCCCCTTAATCTATTATTTTTCCTATTTTTGTATTAAATTCGTTGAGAGGCTAACAGAATACATCTACCTACCAAGTTTCAACTGTGTAGTCTTAATACTTTCGGAATAAAGTGGCTGTGACATACGGTCAGACAGACAGACAGACATGACGAATCTATAAGGGTTCCGTATTTTGCCATTTAGGCTACGGAACCCTAAAAAGATCTAAGTATGAAATTTTTTAACCTCTAACATACCTTGAAATAATTGAGATTAGAAGTTGGAACGGAGAGGAGTATAAATAAATACAAATTATTTGCTAGAGCGATAATTATTTATTAATTTTAGATAACACGAAATAGGTGAATTTGTGCACTAATAGGAAATGCTGCTGTAAAGTAACATTATAGCAATAAACATAATATGAAACAGTTTTTATTATAAGCGATTTTGAAATTATCAATTTTGCTCTTAAGTATGCATTTTATTATCTATTTATAATATAAATTGTCAAAATAATTATAAATAATTTAAAGTAACGAGTATGTTACGAGAAGTAGGCATCTAATTTGGCACCATTTGTGAATAGCTTATAGAATACAATCAAAATACAAATCAGATATAGATCATTGGGTATTCATGAATATGAGGTTCAGTGTTTGCAAAGGTTTACGCATTATAAAATCGAGCTACAACGCAACACCTCAAAAAAACCACAACATTAAAAATCGAAAATAAGACATTACTACCTACATACAATAAAAATATAATCTTCTGCAAGCATGCAGTATATCTCCACTGGCATTCTCTTTTATATGCTTTCTTGTCTATTACACTATAATACAAGATAACTCATAAAGAAAATATTGCACATCTTTTTGAAGCGATAAAAATTTCCACAAAATTAAATTTAAACTGGTGTAAGAGTAGGGACTGCATTTTTGAATCCTTCGTTTAAAAATGCCACGTAATAACACAATTATTGACAACACACTCGAATTATACAGGGTCATTTTTTCAATACCATCCAAATTTTTTCTAGGCATTAGGTATCATTAAAACTCTTCAATTTTGAAAAAAACAGGTAGGTAATTTTTTGCAAAAAAATATTTTGTCCGAGTGAATTATGACAACAGTATGGTTACTAGTCAAACACTATCGTCCTACATGTTTTGAATGAGAGGCAACAAGGAGAGGTTCGCGGGGCGGTGGTGCCGAGAGCTGTACGGCAACTGACGAACAACCCGACTGTCTCGTTCTCGCAGACGTGCGGAACATGAGAGAGAAAATCGCGCGCGTAATCATCTGCTACGCACGGTGTATTGTGTCAGCAAATGTAGTTTTATTTTGGATAACTCTGTATAGCCTTAACTTAATATTTTAGTACTGGGCGATATTAAAAGAAAAAACACGTGTTTCATAATTTTTTTCAAAGATTATAATATATAAATTTGGATGGTGTTAAAAAAATGACCCTGTATACAGTGACAAACTAGTCTGACCGGTGACGGCGTCGCTGTCGTCCATGAGTCGACGACGCAACCTCTCGGCTGTAACAAGACACTCAACGAAGCCGAGGTCTACGTATGCAGTCCATCATCAGGACCATTTCTGTTTAAAATTATTGCTGGGAAACAATTTAAAATTTTCCGCTGTTCCCAGTAGTTTTACCAGTAGCTAATGGGATTTTCCATCCCAATAGACTTACTGATAGTAAGACTTCGCTTGGATTATATTTTTTTACCCATTAGTATTACTGTTAAAAAAACCTTGCGAGTGTAACACAATGATATACCTTTATACGCGTATACAGCACGATATATTTCTATTTTATTGAATTAAAAGTACTTATCAGGACAATATAACCAACATGATGATTAGACTAAAAGTACCAGGACAACATAACCAACAAGAAGCTATTTTGTTTTTTATTACTAAGCTAGAGCACCGGGGTATTGTCTAACAGTAAATTAAAGTTATTACGAAGAAAAAAACAAAATTGTAATTCCTTGTTGGTTATGTTGTCTTATTAAATATAAAATTTGTTAACTACGTTATATAAAAAAAAATCGAAGCTGTAGGTTTTCATGTCTACATGGGAGTATTGTTTTACTGGTAACTACTAGGATCAAAATTCCCAGTAATCTTACTAGTAAATCTATTGGGAAGGGAACTCCCAATGGTAAAACTACTCGGTAAAGCTTCGTACAGACTGAGGCGAGCGAATCGCGCGCGTCGCTCATTTTGACAGATTTTGATCACGTAACTCAAAGCAATAGCCATAGCCATAGCCATTGCCATAGCAATTTTTTTGACAATGGCTATGGCTATGGCTATCGCTTTGAGTTACGTGATCGCACTCGCGAATTTCGCGCGGAATTCGCCTCAGTCTGTACGAAGCTTAAGACTACTGGGAACAGCGGAATATTACATACATTACCACGCAATGTAACCCGTACAAAAGACCGCTCCTGCGAGTAAATGCTACACAGCTGCATGCGGCCGAGTTGAAAAGCAACGTTTATGTGCGTGCTCATGAAATACATTGAGTGATGACGTTTTGAAGCCATTGTTTGTTACAAAATACACACAATTTTGATAATGTTTCTGTAGAAAAAAAATTAGGAAATAACGGATAAAATAAGATTTCATAAAAAATTAGAAAAAAAAATTGACTTTCACCTTCAATAACTTCGTAGCTATTGGTTTCCCAGGTATAGTCTAAAAGACAAAAATTATCCTGATGATGGGCGGAATGCGTGGACTTTGGCTTCGTTGAGTGTCTTGTTACATCCGTTAGATAACAATATGTGACACCTAGTTCCAGTTTTGGCCACCGTCCGAGTCAGATAAAGTGTCAGTATAGTACTGACAACTACTGACCAGCGATTCAATAATACGGATTTTGCTTGTCGAATGTAAATGAGTAGTAAAGAGCGTTCGACGCCAGCCGAAGGATTCAAAAACAGGGCCCCGTGGGGCCCTAATAACGCCGTGGCGTTATTAGGGGGGTAAAAAATGATCGGCAACTAGATTCGGTTGGACCGTATTAAGGTGGCTACTGACCAGGGGGTCAAGTCTGCTAATGTTTTCGTCAAAATCGTAGTTCAATGGTGTTTGAATGGTAATGCTTTTTGACACAGTTCTATTTTCTTGAACCCAAAACTGAAACACATTGTGTTTCTTAAACTCAAACGGCTCGATTTTGGATATAAGAAACAAGAACTGTGTAAAAAAGCATTACGTATACCATTCAAACACCATTGAACTACGATTTTGACGTTAACATTAGCAGACTTGACCCCCAGAGCTACGAAGTGTACTGTAACATGTTACAAAGCGAGCATTCGTGCAGCCAACTCGTGGACGAGCTCAAACAAGACGGATTTTAGCACACAGCGCGGCGTAACATAATATACTGGTTACGAATGTTACATTACGCCCCTAACACCGCTCAGTACCCACCTTTAGGTTGCCCGTATGCGAATTTACAAAGGCTATAACTATTTTAGGCACGAGTCAGACTCTAAGAGATGAGCTTTTGTTTATGCATATTACTCGACAATACCTAATCTATCTCAGTAAAAAAATGACTCAAAGGGATTAGCTTTGCCTCGATATTTTCAAAGAAAATGCACGGACAAACATATTCACTCAAATAGATAAGGTTTTTTCGAGATATTTTCAAACATTACGTGCGAACAAAACCTAGTCGAGTAGAGCCTCACCGCCATATCTGTTTATCGCAAACGCGATTGGTCGGCGCCTACTTGTTCGTTCGTTCACTTCTGTTATGATCATAATATTTAGTTGCCTCTGTTGCGTTGTTTTGAGGTTATGTACAGTGCAATAATAGTACAAAAATCATGATAAAACCGTTTTAACTGATATCTTGGCCGATAATATCTACCTTTTGGAGGAGAAGAGTCACGATAATTTTTATGCACAAGTTTAGTGTATGATCATTATCGACTAAAATTCTATATTCAAATACGTACCCATAAATTATTTTAAGGCTCTTTTTCCACCATAAGCAAGCATTTACTAACGAGTATAGTGTGTTTCATAACGAAGTAACGAGTAATTTATTATTAAAATAATAACAATTGCCATGTAACTATCCACCTATTATTGAAGCTAACGATCGGTAAATTTCGGTATCAAATTGAATAGCATTTGTTGCTGCAATGTTAGAATGAATTTATCTAACAATATCTACCCGATTTCGGTCAATTTCGGTACTAGGGTTTCGTCAAGTTTTTGTCAAACAAAAGCTAAGCCAGTTCAATTAGCACTTTTACTCTAATGGTATAGCCTTTGTAAATTCGCTGCCCGTATTCGGTCACTGACCAATATAAACAGGCCAATTCGGTGAACGAAATTGATTTGATATACTCAAATGAAACACTATGATATTTGTTGCGATGTAACCCTCATATATAATTATGCGTTGTCCTTAAGATCCTAATGCTTCTACTCAAGTATTAACTATGAACTTGAGGTAGGGGCGGGGCTTGTTGTTGTGGAGGGGCATGTTGTAGAGGGGCTTGCTGACCCGGCGGCGAATAACCTTGGGGTTGACCTTGAGCTTGAGGTACTTGACCTTGGTTTTGAGGGACTTGTGCTTGTTGGGAGTTAGACCCTTGACTATTTGATGGTTGAGATTGCACCGGAGGAACGCCTTGATTCAGGTTGGTGTTTTGATTTGGTGGCGATGGGCCTTGGGCGGGTGGAACTTGATATTGACCCTGGGGAGGTTGATTTTGGAATTGACCTTGCGCTTGAGCTTGGAATTGTCCCTGTTGTGGTTGAGCTTGGTATTGGTTTTGCGGTGGACCTTGGTATTGACCCTGGGGCTGTTGACCTTGGATTTGACCCTGGGGCGGTTGACCTTGGAATTGACCTTGGGGCTGTTGACCTTGGAATTGACCTTGGGTCTGTTGACCTTGGAATTGATTCTGGGGCGGTTGGTATTGTTGTTGGTAACCTTGCTGTGGGACTTGTCCTGGTGCTGGGTGACCTTGAGGAACTTGCCCAGGACCTTGTTGGTATCCTGAAGAATAGTTAGAAAAGTTATTAAAGTAAACACGCATGCGCCTAGTTTAAGCTTTGAAGAAGGATGCAAACCGTCAAAGCTAATTTAGAAAACTTTTTTTTTTCATAATATAAAATAAAAACTTTCACTTAATCTTTTTTTCCCTTTACCTCATATTGACTTTTGATAAGGGGTCTAAAACGTCCCTGTATTTAGCGCTGGTATTTGGTATTACTTTGGTGGCATCTGGCCATGTTGCTGAGCTTGATGGTGTTGTTGCTGGCAGGCCTATAGTTGCTGACAGGCCTAATGTTTAAGTAAGGTTAGGGATAGATTATGACCCATCTCTACAACGGTCTTACCTTGTGGAGGCATCTGGCCATGTTGCTGAGCCTGATGGTGTTGTTGCTGGTAGGCCTGTTGGTATGCCTGCTGTTGTTGATAGGCCTGATACTGTTGCAATGCCTGATGGATCTGGTGCTCGGCGCCGGGGATCGGGCGACCGTGGGCGTCGACCTGATGGAGTTATTTTTAATATTGAATGTTAGCGGTGTTTGGTGTGTCAGAATACACATCACTACATATTATAAAGCAAAGTCCCTCGCCGCATCTGTCTGTCTGTCTGTTCGCGATAAACTCAAACCCTACTGAACGAATTTTCATGGGGCTTTCACCAATAGATAGAGTGTTTCCTGAGGAAGGTTTGTGTGTATAATAGGTTGAGGTTTTATGTAAATTGGTAGAAATATGACGATAATTGTTAAAGAAGTCGGCAAAAATTAAGACGTCTGGGAGCTAGCATCGAAACGCCGCGTAAACCTTTTGAGCTATATCAAAAAAAAAATATGATGGAATTGTTTCTCTTTTATAGGTCTACAAAAAAGTCCGCGATGGCATAATATAACTAACTATCTTTTAAGAATAACTTACTATAGCCATTTTTTTTAAATTCTCACTAATATTGTAGTATATGGAAAGGTAATTAGACGGATACAGTTTTAATCCTTATCGAATTAAGTGCGTTCATTACCAAAAGCGTTTCATGCACATAATTTTAGCTTTTTACTTTATATAGTTTAAATAAATATCTTAGGAATTACCACAAAAAGTATACGCGCGCGAAAATAAATTCAAGCTTGAAAGGGACGGGTACAGGACTGGACAGTATGGAAGAGATATGATTTCTTTTTGGATGTTATTTGAAGGTCGAAATTGGCAAAAAAAGGAAGGATCCGAAGCGAAGCGAGGGCGGGTCGCTAGTATAAAATAATTAGCATATCTTTAAAGACAAGGTAAAATACCAAACTTTTTATTTTGTAAAGTGACAAGTTTTACTATATCAATATAAAGTATCAAGATAATTTTTCGTGATACTTCATACATTTATTTCAAAATATCCTATCTTTAGGCCACTGCAAAATTAGCGTTGCTAGACATTTAGACATTTTATATTTTGTGCTAGCACAGCGCGTCTTATCAACTTCTTCTTATCGAATGAGGAATAGTGGCCACCTCTGGTGTTAGAGTTTATCAAGCCGCCTGTAAGGCCTCTAACTTGGCTTAATGACTGTTATCAGATGACAACAGCCGGGACCGACGGACATGCCCTCCGAAGCACGGAAGCGCTCAGTTGTAATGCCACTTAACGGTCACCCATCCGACACCTGGCCGGATCGAGCGTTGCTTAACAAACGTGATCCAGTACGATCATTCTGTCAAGTTCCGCCATGAGCGCTTCTTATCAACTGGTGTAAGGTTATTTTAATCTCCCATATTACTCAAAGTAGGGCTTCCAAAAATTAAACAATATGAAACCAGATTCTTCTTCTTATTTTTGTTTTGGCAATCTACTTTTTTCTTGGAAGTAATTTTTGCCAGTGTCAAGTGTTGAATATTTCAGTGATAGATTGTTTCATTTTACATTAAAATGCGGGTGAATCGCATTCCAATACTGCTTGGAGCATTTGGCACCAAGTATATCAAGACAGTTTACTTGGTAAGTTCTGCCGAGGTAGCCACCACTACAGTAAAAGTCTAGGCTTCACACAACCAAGATCGCGCCTATTTCAATTATCCCACATATTGTTCAGTTGCGTAGACACTTGTACCACAAAACTGCACCAATTTTAAGACACAACATCCACTATGAATCAATTTGCAAATAATTAAAATAGACACCGAACCGAACTTGACAAATGGCGCCAAAATAACTGGAAACCACATTCAAAATATACTGAAGTCGGCAATTTATTTTACCGAGTGCTATCATTATAAAAACCTCTATTTAACCTACGAACAAAGATACTAAGGAAGTGTAATTCTGCTCAAAAAATAGCACCACGCAAACTACAACCGAGTGGGCGGGGCTAAAAAAGTACAACCGAAGCACTGTTTAGTCATATCTGTCACGCGCTCGGTGACAGTCGTTAGCGCAACGACAAAAAAATCATTAAAAAGTGGTAAAAAATGACGTCATGTGTGGTCAAGTGGTGTAAAAGACCAATAGAAGGCATCAAAACAAATACGGTCATATCATATCATTGGTAAGTAAAATATTTTTCGTTATTTAGAAATATCTATGAGCGTATACATGCAATCTATGGTAGCTATTATGCAACAAGTGTTCAGTCACTTTGTGGGGCAGAGTCAAATCTTCACGTTCACTGCTATCACAGATTTTTAAACAAGAATAAAACTCTCTCATGAAATTCAGTACAACAGAAAAAAAGGAAAATTGAAATCAAAATTTTGTAATGCTATAAAAATGGCGCGTCCTGCAATATACAATCCATAGAAAACGAGTAATCTGATGTAAACTCCTTGCTTTTTATCATTATACAGGGTGTAACAAAAACTCTGTCCAATCCGTGAAGGGATGATTAGGTAGGTACCTATAAAGTTTCGATTCTATTCACACAATCCTCTTTGATTAACAAGTAAAAAAAAATCCTTGGTTAAAATAAATTAAACGAAAAATGGGGAACTCACATTGCAACACCGAAGGCAGCGGCACCACAAGTAGTGACGTCATAAGGTCAAGACCGTCAGAACACAAAGTAATGACAATTTCCAGAAACTATGATTGTTATGCAGCTCTGAAAACAGCTTTTTAATATGGAGTTTGATTCGCGGATCGTTCTGCTGGAACCCCAATATGAGATCTGCTGCGAAGATGCTACTCCATATTTCCACCACCAATAGCAATACATGCCCAGCAACTGTGCACTAGATTGTCTCGAACACTTTGCAGCACACCTGTATTCAACTTAATAAGTACAAAAGTGGCTATTATTCGCAAACGCATTACGGCTTCACTCTCACAAATGTTTTTAAACATCAACTGTTAACATGACCTCACAAATAAAACTCAAGGTGTCAAATCTGGCGATCGCGCTAGCTACGGAGTTGATCCACCTCTTCCAATCCACTGTCTCACATATTGCTAGCTTAGGTATTCGCGCACCGGTCAATAAGCATATTAAAATAGTCTGCATTTGAAAAAGATTTTTGGCAAGAATAAATTTTGACTTGGTGGAATACGCTGCTATAAAAAAAAATATTCCGACGAACTGAGAACCTCCTCCTTTTTTGAAGTCGGTTAAAAAGATGTCGCTATACGAATTTTGTACTGCCAATTAAAGCATGCTTTTTTATGTGAAAAATAAAAATAAAGCAACGTATTAATACGCAGTCACATCTCTAAAAGACGTATTGAGGCGTTGCTTTCGCCAATGTGATAATTATCCACATTATGTACTTACATGTTATGAAAAGAAATTTCTACATAATACATTCTCTTTTATTAAGCATACCTATTTTATTTCAATACCTTACCTAATTTTAGTCCTTCTTGAAATCAAGTGTCTTACCAATTAATATGATCATCATTCATCAACATCATCATTTTATAATTTTCATAAAATAAAATAACAATAAAATCATCACAGCCGAAAGACGTCCACTCCTGACATTATGTCTCTTTTAGTTTTCCAGGGGCCCTATTTTTGAATCGCTCGGCTGGCGTCGAGCGCTCGTTTCTACTGATTTTCGTTCAACATCTCATTGTTTTGAGTCATATGTCGAACGAAAATCAGTCGAAAAGAGCGCTCGACGCCTGCCGAGCGATTCAAAAATAGGGTCCCAGAGCGACTAGTTGCAGACGACTTACATTCAGCGTATTCGAGCGATCTTTACCAAGTCGTCTGTCTACATAATAAAACAAACATTATATCTAACAAATAATAATGTACTAATTTCATAAAACAATTTTATGATGCCGCCCACCGCGCCGGGCCGTAGTGATCTTAGCAGGTTAGGTGTACTGACTGCATTCTACATTACACCGTCCTCGCTTCAATGACAAAGGCACGACAACGGCCCAATGAGTGACACGGCGCGAGCCAAATATCCAATCATATTTGATCTGCGTTCAAACCCCAGCCAATAGAAAACGTGATATGCGTTATAATACAACCTAATACCGATTATGCGTACATTGTAATAAGGTATGTTTTTACTAGTTCATTGTTGAGTTTGCGACCTTTTGGTTTTACAGAATATGCGAAGGTGCCATTTTTTAAGC
Source organism: Agriphila geniculea (assembly GCA_943789525.1). NCBI lineage: Eukaryota > Metazoa > Arthropoda > Insecta > Lepidoptera > Crambidae > Agriphila > Agriphila geniculea. Next base: position 7,066,454 of record OX038870.1, read on the forward strand.
AATATTTGTTAGGAGTTAGGCTTCCTTAGTTCTTATTTCGTTGTATTTAACAGACCTCTTTTTCAAAAGTTATAAAATATTTATTTAAACTTCATTGCACAAAAAAATACAATTGTCGGACTTCATGCCTTAGTTAGAGCATTGTTTAACAGTCAACCGTAAAGGGTGTTAAAGAAAGTGTCAAAAGTAACCCGAAATGGCAAATCCCATACAAAGTCAATGTTGAATTTTCTTTATCACGGTGTTCTTTTGGTTTTTATCTACTCTTTTGTTTCTAAACTACCCCAGTACTAAAGTGAACAAAACAAAAAAAAAATTCCATAGGTCAAACTGTTTTTAAGTTTTAAGGACCGATTTCAATTCAATCTTCAGTAATGGATTTGTTACTAGACTTACTACTAAATAATTTATTTCCCGTCATTTAACAGAAATATCTAGAGAACAATGCAGTACCGGCGTTAGGGGGGGGGGCGAGCACAGATAACAAGATTGGTAGGTGAAACTGACTAAAAATAGTTTTTACTTAGTTTTTTACCTAACAGGCAAAATTAAAAATCTTGGAATCGCAGGTAGGGGGAGCCCCGTAGAAATGTCGCCCAGGGCGCTGGTAGTGCTAAACCGGCACTGACAACAAACCTTTGGTAAGCCTATCTTACTGAGGAATTGAGGAAAGTTATTAAAATCGGCCGACGAACAGCAATTCATCACGGTAGCAGATACTCACCAAACCACGTTGCTGCAAGTACCGAAGCTCTTCTGATCTCCTTCTCTCGTACTCTTCATACTCAGCTTGGGTGTATATTTGGTTCTCATCTATTGATTTCCAACCTGTAATAGGCAATAAAATATTTGACAAAACTGGACCGATATGGGACAATCAATTATACTTTTTACGCGATTAAACAAGTGCTAAAAGTGTATAGGTAGTGGTTTAATATTCCTTGTCTACTCGTATTACCAGGGCTCAACCAATAACCTAAAAAGTAGAAATACCTAAACATTTTGCGTAGCATCGCAATACCACAGTTTTAAGTTATAATAATACTGTGGCAATACTATCGATGCTGACCACAGTACAAATACTGCCAATAATGGGGAATGTCCCAAAAAAAACAAATTGACTGAATATTTTTATAGGTAGGATAAGCTCCCTTACTAGTAGAAAATTTTTTAAGAATTTTCGGTTGCGTGAAAATTAAAAAAAATTTAAAGCCTTTTCGACTTCTCAAATGTACGAAAGTATCAGCAGAAAGAAGATTGTACCTTTGCCACCACCTGCCACAACCACAACAAGTATTAAAAAAAAGTTTTGACATTTTGAATTGAAACTTTTTTTTTAATACCATGTTGTGGTTGTGTCAGGTGGTGGCAAAGGTATAATTTCCATTCTGCTGTTACTATCGTACATTTGTGAAGTCGAAGAGACTTTATTTTTTTTTTTTTATTTTACCCAACCGAAAATTCTGAACCTTTTTCTATTACTAAGGGAGCTTATTCCTAACTATAAAATATATTCAAACAATTTGATTTTTTCGGACAGTCCCCATAGTCCCAGAAGACACATCTGTGGTGAAAATTAACATGTTTTTAAAGTCAAGGATGTACTATGGGCAACAGCGTCGCTTAACCAGTTTGCAACAAAATTCGTGTGCGCGCGTATCGCCCCTGCACGAACTAAACGTATGTGACAGCGGGCGCGGCGTGCAAGCGATTTTAACCTTAGCAGTGGTTAAGCGACGCTGTTGCCCATGGTACATGTCCTGTGATACCTTTGACCAGATAAAAATATCAATATTATTACCTTCGTCCTTATTGAAGTCAGAGTTTTGAGTCTTAGTCATGAATTCGTTGTAATCAATCAACCCGTCGCGGTTGAGATCGTTCTCCTTGAACACATGTTCGCGCATGCGCTCCATCTCCTCTGCTCTCTCGTGCAAATCTTTATTTGGGCCTCCAGGTCCATACAATTTGTCCAACTCCTTGATAAATAGTGCTTTCACTTCGTCGGCATCCCAAACGCCATTACCGTCGACATCTGTATGAAAATTATTAGATTCCGAACCTTACTTTAAGTACTATTGCGGACTCACGTGTCTAACCACTTTTCAGAAATGTTGGTGCGCGCGCGCATTGCTCCGGCGCAAATCAACCCTAATAGTGAAAGCAATTTTAACTTGGTGGTTAGGCGCCCGTGTAAACGATAATATATACGTTCTTAAAGCAGTACGTACCACAGAATACATAATAATACCAAACGTCGTAATTAAGTATAATAGCCCGCCAAAGGAACACCAATAACTGCCTCATAGGGGAAATAATTGGGACATGAGCAATTTTTGGCATAGTTGTAGGGAATGGTGTCTAAAACAACATACTCAAAATACTGATGGATGGGAGTGGAGCTAACGGGGGAAAAACATTGTTTTTTTTTACTACTTTCACGCTTTTTTTACTTTAAGCCACCGTAAACATTACACTGATATTCTTATTTGCAAACAAAAATATTCTAACAGAGCCCATTTAATGCAGATTTGAAAAAAATAGAACTTTCAAGTACCTTTCCAAACAATAAATAGCGAAGAAAAGTAAAAAAGCGTAGTAAAAAAAAGTTATTGTCAATTATTGTGCATTTTTCAGAAACTGCTGAATAAATCGATTTTTTTTATACGTAAAACGAATTCTTCGTTATTGATTTATTCGAAAATATTACCAATATTGTCATAGTAGCTCGTTTGGATCTTGAAGATTGTTTTTTCCGACGACCGGCGGGGGCGCTCTTCGAGCAAGCCCCGAAGGTAGCCAGACTAAATCAACTTGGTTTTACCTAATGAACACCTGTGCCAAGTTTCACATTCTTATCATGATGTGCAAGGGCATGGTTCTTACGTCCCCCACTATAAGTTTATTTTATGATTGTCCATCTTGTTCCCTCCATATCTCATTAAATATTGATCCTAGCGATAAAGTGCACGGAATGTTTCTTGTAGAGAATTTTGTGAGAATTATTTAAATAAAAGAACACTTTTTACTTTGGGCCACCGTTTACGAGTTATTTACGAAAAACTAAAAAAGGGGACCTTTACACCCCCCTCCCTCCTTTAGCTCCACCCCCATCTATCAGTATTTTGAGTATGTTGTTGCCAAAAGTCACTCATGCCCGAATTATTTCCTCTAACTTTCCTTCGTTTGGCGGACTATAAAGCACCATGACTAATACTATACTAAGATATACGAGTATTTTGAGAGAGAAAAATGGTTTTGACGCAGATCGTCACTTTCGCAAATGGTCATCGCGAAAAATTTGGTCACTTTCGCAAATGGTCACTTTCGCAAATGGTCACTTTCGCAAATCGTCACTTTCGCAAATAGTCACTTTCGCAGAATGTCATTCACAATTTTTTCTTTTTTTTCTCCTATATGTGAAAGTTGTGAATGACATTCTGCGAAAGTGACGATTTGCGAAAGTGACCATTTGCGAAAGTGACCATTTGCGAAAGTGACCAAATTTTTCGCGATGACCATTTGCGAAAGTGACGATCTGCGTCAAAACCAGAATAATGACATGACAAACATGACCACCAAAACACAACAATATCAAATGATATAGCGTTTTATCGACACTCAACTGTCAAAATCCATTGTCTTATGACAGTTAAACGTGATAAATTGCTATGTCATACCGCATTTCAATGGTCATGCTAGGGGGCAGTGTAGCTCACAGTCACAGACAACATAGATAGATACCGCATAGTGAATCAGTATTACGTATGCTATGACAATATCAAGTGATACTTAAAACTAAGACGTGAAATATGTAATTCAAGCACGAGCTTATAATGCTGTAGTTAGATGCTGTAATATTAGTACATTATGAGACAAGTTAGCTTTAGGTTGGTCATTGCACACAAGGCTGTGGGTTGCAGCCCGAGCTGCAGGCGAGGGCGTAACTCAGCCGAGTGTGCAATAAAGCTCACGAGTTTCATACGACGTTTTTCAACACATTTGCGTGGAAAATACAAAGTAACTTACCACACAGCAACAAATACGACAAAAACAAAATATGACAATTATAGGAAAAGGCGCGTAAGTTTTTTTTTTGTTTTTTTCACACGCCAAAGGCAAGAATATTTTGCGAACAAAGGGGTGAGCGAGCATACAGCCTACTTCAAAACTATAATTTTAAGTGATAAAATACAAATATTTTAATATTTTATAACAAAATATTATGAATTTTGAATAATTTTATAATAATAAATATTTGTTTGACTTAATTAAAGACTTACACATTTATTTATTTCAAAAATGAATATGAACTTTCAGCGGCATAAAACCCCCTTGTTGTTACTAAAAAAATAACTGTATAACCCAGTTAAATTGGGAATGCTCTGTTTACTCGCATAGAACTTGCAGTAAGGTACTAATTTAACTTTGTAGGGATAATTCTACAACAACCTAGTGTTTTATATATTATTGCACGCGTTTGTTATAACTCGGTTTATGGCCCTAAAAGCGATGTATTAGGGCTCACTTTACGAGCAAGTGTGTTGAAAAAAATCTTCTAACACTGAAGCGAAGACGGTTTTGGCAAATTGATTACTAACTCTAAATTATCAGTCTACAGAACATCTCTTGTGTCGATGTTTTTGAGGGTGCAAACATAGAAGTTATTTTAATAAGTATTACTTTTTTTCTCAACTTTATTGTTTGATTGGACTTTGCAAGAATAATTAAGAAAATTTTAAATGCTCTCGATTTGGTTCACCAAGATACAGGCTTAGCCTAGTTTGGGAACCTCTGCACATGTCGTCATTATTGTTTTCTTGCAATGCACAAAATCTTGTAATAAATACTCATAGTATTTGTTCTTATTATTTTCGTGCGATAATAGCAACTTTTTTTATTATTATTATTTTTAAGAATCTCTGATTTTCCATTTCTGCATCGAACCGGAACTCCAAACTTTGGTTTCTGTAGTCCTTATTACAAAACTAATTAAGTTTTTATAAAATAGCCCAATCAATTTAATAATTTATTACATAGTAAGTAGTGTTAATGATTTGCCGTTTCTTTGTACAAACACAGTATAGTATAGTCACATTTTATTAAATCACAACTCGCAACAAAACATAATACCACCTGGATAAGTTAAGACCTAGTCCAGAAAGAGCGAATTCGGCGCGAATTTACGCGCAATTTTGGTTACACTGCTGTTAAAATTGCACATTGCACAAGTTACTGACGTCACTGGTCCTATTTAGCAAACATTGTATAACAAAACCGTCTAATTCGCGAGTAGCTGCACAGGGTCCAAGCCGTGAACAAAAACGAAAAGTGAAAAACCAGTACGAGTACACTTATCGCACAACAATGCCGATCAACTTTACAAATTATATTATGATACATAATATTAACTATTGAATGTATACTTTAAATCAAACTATTTATAATATCATGCAAAACGAACCAAAAACTGTAAAAACGCATTATAGTGTAACGCCGAAAGAAAAAACACTAACATGCATATGAGTAAAATCCAAAACAGCGTGCATGTTATGAAAACAAAAAAGTTATTATTTTTTGAATCGACTACGGATTTCAAACTACGTATAAATGTTTCTGCACGCTACAGGATCTTACCATGCATCATGAAAAACACCTTTGGGTCGAAATCTTTCGTATCCATATTGTCAGCGTTTTTCCATATCTCTAACAACTGATCTCTGGTGACCGGGTGACGGAGCTGCCACAAATAACATCGAATTATTAATAATTATCAATAGAACTCACCATGCATCATGAAGAACACTTTAGGATCAAACTGTTGGTCCATATGGTCTTGTTTCTCCCAGACCTCTTCTAATTGTTGTTTAGAACCGGGGTGGTGAAGCTGTGTTGTTAAAGTCATATTGGGTCATGAAAATTTTGAATTATCAAATTCCGATTGAATCATTAAATTATAGAATACTAGAATATCGTAAGGACATTGTTGATATTTCAGAAAGTTATAAAACAGACTTATTTCTTTCATAGTGTTATCAAATACAGCTAAGTACCTATATTAAAAGCGAGGTTTTTGAACAGTTTGCTGTAGTAATATTTAGGTATCATCAATATCATATTTATTCATCATACATAAATAACATAACATGACATCTTTGGAAATTAGTTGTTGAGTGCTGGCCGTCACTAAAGTAATTAAGTGCAAGATAATTTTATGTGAAAAAGTTATTTGTTTTGACCTTACTAAAAATGGATCCAATCTGTATTTCATAAACGCATGTTAATTACGAGTTTGCGAGAGACTTCATTATGATAATACATAGATTGCTTTCGGAGTTCATTGATAAGAAAAGTCCCCTTTTGCTAAGAAGGCGAGCGTCATCGCATTATATTTATAACGTTCGAAACAGGAAACAATTGAGTGTATTATGTCAATACGGTGGGATTCTCCCTAACTGTGGGTTTCACTGACGTCAATTATGGACGTCAGTGGTGGGTTTGCACTGACGTCACGTTAATAAAAAAACATGATGAAAATAACAATGTTTAGGAACGCTACAAGTTGACATGTCTCTCACGGCCATTTGCACTAAACCATAGTATAAAAATGAGTACTAAACTGAAGAATCGCCTAAGTCTTTTCCTAACTACAACTCGACCAAATTAATGGTGTCATGAACTTAGCTGTCATGCGCCTTGGTCGAGTTGTACTTAGGAAGACTTGAGTGATTCTTAAGTTTAGTGCAAACGGCCGTCAGTGCAGTAATATGTGTAGATATGTGAAGTTGATCAATGTGTAACGAAACAAAATTACCGGTTGATGATGCTTTTTGGCAGCCTCTTCCTGTTTTTCTTTTTCCATATATTCCTTCTTTTGGGCGTCATCCATCTCTTCTAGCTTTTGATGCTTCTCAAATTCTTTTTGCATTTCGTATTCCTAAAAATAAAAACCAATACCAATGGGGATGGAAACTGAGGAACTAATGGCGCCACAAGCGGTTGTACCAATATGTTTGATTGGTTGTTTCAAATATCAAATGTCATTTGTGGCATATTTTAACCAATCAAAGTATTGATAGCGGTTAGATCGCCGCTGGCGCCATCTGCGATTAGCTTTGCGTTGCCAACCCCATTGAAAACACATTTAATGATTTAGCGTATTAAGATGAAACATGCACCAGATTTTAAGTTAGACTCTCAAAAATACAACTGTGAAAACCCCATCTAATTTGGTGCAGTAGTTTTTGCATGATGCGCGTACAAACATACAGACAGACAAAATTTCAAAAAAGAAAATATTTTGGCTTCTAACACCCCTATAAACCCCTTATTTATTTTTTTAATATTTAGTATGTACAGACATCGATGTATGATTAATAAAGGTACCTTAAATTCCTGTTCTCTCTTCTTGTCAGCTGCTTGTAGATCTTCAGTGGTCTTTTTGATAAGTTTCTTGAGATCTTCAATTTCGAAAGTATGTGGGTTGCCGTGGTCCAGGTGTTCATTGGTGGGCACTTTACCCGTATGCGAGTCAAGCTCATTGGTGAGCTCGAATTGCTGGAAAGTCATATACACTTAGTCAAGTATATCTAACAACTATTATCAGTTTACAACTAGCCTGAGATCAGAGGTTTGACAACATTGCTATACTCGCTTGCTATACGAATTGGAAATTTGCACTTAAGCGGGTTTTAATTAATATAATAGGGATGACGACTAATGAATAAAATAATGAAATACATACTAATAAAAATCGTAAACATATTAAACTTTTGGAGTAGCTTGTATACCTCTTGGTTTTATATATTGCGTATTATTTGTTTTATGACCCTTCAAAGTTGGGTGGACAAGTCCGCATTTAAAAATTATAAAATTTATTAAAATAATTAATACCGTTAATTACTTAGTCCGTAAAAGTCTAACTTACGACATTTCATAACTTCATACAATAATTAAATCAATAGTCGAACATTTGCTGTCGCTATCAACATACTAGATCATTACAAAGATGCAGCAACTATTTTATTTATTAGACTGTGAAGGAATATTTCTATGACAGTAAAACAGTGACGCAATTTCTATGCTCTCAGGTGTACTAGGAAGGCTTAGACCTACTTGAGGTCACTGCAATATCAAAGTAAGTACCTTTATGAGCTAATTGCAAGTACAGTACGAATCACGAAATATGACCACAAATGGTGCCCATGTTCGCATCATTACTCATGAAGATAAGACTTAAGACAAAATAATATTTCATAAATGTATAATTAGATATATATATTGTATATTTTGAAATGATATATTATTTTGTCTTAAGCCTTTTCTTCATGAGTTATGATGTGAAGATGGGCGCCATTTGTGGTCATCTTTCGTGATACGGACTATAAGGATATATAGCAAACCGGTACAGGTAAAGGTTGGATATATTCTTAACCAAGGACAAGAGTACTTAAAATAGATTTTATAAGTAGGGACCAGCCATTCTCTGGAGTTTTATTGGCAAAACGAGAGGTTGGGTGTGTTGTTTAAAATTCGTGATGGCTGGAAAAACTGCGGTAATGATCCTTGAGGTGATTCCTGAGGTAATTGTCCTTTTTAGGACCCACGTGATTGGTTTGTTTTCTATTCGTGATCTTTATAAAAGTTTATATAATTAGGATCTTAATATAAAAAACCCGCCTGCCTAAAAAGACAAGTCAACTGAAAAGATGGAAACAAGATTAAATATTAAAGGCAACATTATAACATGCAGTCGGAGGCATGCATAAAGAAAGTGACATTATGAATGATTTGAGTTATATGCCTCCGACTGCATGTTATAATGTTGCCTTTAATATTTAATCTTGTTTCCATCTTTTCAGTTGACTTGTCTTTTTAGGCAGGCGGGTTTTTAATTTTTTTAAATTTATTTTTTTATTTATTTATTTTTAGTTATTATTTATATGATATACCTTTTTGAAATCCTTATAATAAGCCCTTTAACACTCCAGTAGTCGCGCGTTCTACGACTGTAGAACGCACATACATTTTTTTGAATTTGAACGCGAGTTTAAGTGCACTCACGCGCACACTCACAGTATTCCTCTACCATTAACTAATAAACATTATTAGTGTCCTTGTGGTGGCGGTCGCAGCCGTGTGTGAGAGAAATTTTCCGCCAAAAGTGAATTTCTACGACTGTAGAGCACGCGACCACTCGCGTTACATTTTTCTCGCGTGAGTTGCCGCCGACGTTTGTTTCTTGTAAAGTATATTTGTTGTATTTCTTATGTTGCTATGAGATGTATTATTAAGTTTAAGGTTAATAGTAACCAGAGTGACTATTTCTTTTTAAAATAATGGATTCACGGAGCGCGGTAGCTAGAATTTCAAGATGGTTGAAAATTATTGTCTGTCTGTCTATACGTACCATCGTAGTGCTTTTTTATAGTAGGGGGAATGCGTTTACGCATCCTGGAGGTATGTGGGACTCGCCGGAGCACTACTCACTAAATCCCCTACTATATCCCGCACTAACATGCAGGACCTACGGGACTGTGGTGACACGCACCATGTGGTCCTGGTGATGCTGCCTCATCTGGCCCGGCACATCATCGTAGTGTTTTAATTAATGTCTATGTCCCGGCTATACGCAAAATGCTGGTTTAGAGGTAGATAATATGAGTGATTAAATAATATGAACATTCAACTGTTAAAAACCTAAATTTTTCAATGTTTTCCTAATATTTACAAAAAGTCTTATTTTAACTTCCTATTATTAATAAAATGATTAATTTTATGTTAATTACTTTCTCAATAAAACCCTTTTGAATATGACATACAATTTGTATTTATATTTATATAATTTCCCTTATAAACCCTGAGATCAAAATGTTCTACATACGTAGAGCGCGCGCGCACTAACGTCCCAAACAGAGGCGCGCCTACTGGAGTGTTAATTTGACACCCATATTGCAGTATTCTAAAAAAAATTTTTTTTTCGCTACGTATAATAGCACCGTACAGCCGCCATGTTGGTTTTTTAAAACGCCACCTTCTTAAGAACACTTGGGCTGACGAGACAAATCTAACAATATGTTAATCATGGAAATCTGTTCAGCCGTTTGAAAGATATGAGGTAATAAAGAATATTACATACAAACTTACAAGATACGCGCGAAAAACATAACCCTCTTGCAGTCGGGTAAAAATAGCATTGTGAATGCATAAAATCTAGAATTTCAATAAAGTTTATATAACTTCTTAGACTGAAAATTGAAATAAATCATTTTACAGATACCGCGTTGTTTATTTGAGATATTTATTTTCTGTTACGCACGTTCAGCACCTCTTAGCCCCGCCGCACATGCCCACACTCGCATTAGCCGTCACGAGCCGCGTGCGAGTGGCCAGATTTAAAACCTTTGGCACAGTACCGAACTCCGCATTCGCTCTCACTCGTCGACGAAGGCATGTACATGAGCGTGCTTGCGCGTGTCGGCTAGGTGGCAGAGACACTAATTTCAAGTGGCAGTGTCGCGAGTGTTCCTAAAATTGAGGAATTAATTGAAGCTGTTCGAAACGAAAGATGTTCATACGACTTAACACCCTGATTACATGATTACAAAATCAAGGATTCTATTCAGAAACGATTTTAAGATATAAAATCTCCATGTGTTTCTCTTTTCGACATGTAAGAGCTCTTCCATATTATTTTGTGGATGATGATCTTAATAACAATAATCTATTTAAAAACTCGTTATCATTTTCGGATTCAGAACTTAAATCCATCGCGTCCATCTTGCTTTGTTCCCGTCTACGATACGAATGGTATTTGAGACACTGACTGATGTACGACTCGTGGAAACAATTGCGGACACACACGTGTCCACCAATGTCAATGCGACAATGCGACATTGGCGCAGTGTCGTGAACGAGTGTGGGCATATGCGGCGGGGCTTAAGCCGTGGTCACCGAAGTTGTACTTATCAACTCCACTCACCACTTCCATAATTAATTCAATACTTATTTTATATATTAAAAAAAATCACTTTTCTAGGTTCGTAAAATACCTTATATTACGAATGTGAAACTAAACCACATTTGCAATTAAAGCCTCAAGAAATCGCAATTATATGTAAATACCTAATAGATTTGTTCTGCTGTTTTGCCAAGGTTAAATGCCTAAATCCTTAGAATAATAACAACCTAGAACTATAGGTCCCTACAAAGCGCACTGTCAAATGTCAGGCAAATAAAAGCCAGCCAAAATGTCTCAGTTTTCAAATTTTTATCCTCATACCTTACCTCAACATACAGATACCGGCATATAACTTGGCAAGAGAAAGATGAGACAAAAGATGCGCAGTAGCTACAAACACTGTTTTGCCAAGTTACGTGCCGGGCGGTATACCTACCTATAATAACGTAAAAGTTTCAATTTCCTTACTTTTAGGGGATTAGTTAACATTTTATTGGATTTTAGTTACGATTAGGTAACGTATGAAATCTGAAATCTGAGCCACTTTGGCTCAGTTTTTTGCCCCACTTTACATACAAGGTCTCGGCTTCTAGATGTTATTATTTTAATCTAAGCCTAAATCTAAATAACAGACATCTGTGGAGAGTCGACGGCATCTTATCTTTTAGATCACTGGCAAATCTTTAAATCTAAAAGATGTCTTACCTTGGTTGCGAAGTGGCGAAGTCTTTCTAGCTCACGACGTTTAATTTCATCCAACTTGGTCCGAACATTATGATTGACGAAATCTAGTTGTTCTGCTATTTTACCAGACTGTAAGAAAGCGGAAAATGTGAATAAAAATTTTACAAATAGAATTAACAAAAACCAATATGTTACAAGTAAGAAATGAAATGATTACCCTCACATCCTCTTCGTCAGCCTTTTCTAGACGTTCCCTGAAATCTGGATCACTTTCAAGAGCTTGCACAACTTCTTTCAAGTACCTATGATACTCCATGTACTCCTCCTAATATGCAAGAGATATGACAACTTTAATATACACATCAACTTTGTGTAGGGATACAGGTGTGATTTTCATACAAACGAGGAACTTTGAAGCCTTGGTTTTCTGCCAAGGATGTACCGTGCTGTAATCTGATGATGGCCATCCAGGGACTGAATGGATTAGATTCAGATCGCTATACACACCCAACTGATCTGATCAGCATTCTAAAAGATTAATGGGTTAGAGTTCTCATTTTGAGGATTTCCATACATTTTCATGCTATTTTCGCGGTTTTTTTAAACATGTCCATATTACGTTTTTAGAATGCTTGTCAGATCAGTTGGGTGTGTATAGCGATCTGAATCTCCTCCATTCACCCCCTGGATAGCCGTCATCAAATCACAGCACAGTACATCCTTGGCAGAAAACCAAGGCTTCAAAGTTACCTCGTTTGTATGAAAATAACACCTGGGGCCGTACCGGCTAACGAATCGAGCTTCGAAAAGTCTGCCGGGTTTCAAATTAAAACAGATAAATCGAGCCCCAATTGGGCCAAAATGGCGAACCCTAATTCATAAGGTCACACAAACATCAATATGTTCCAAATAACTTCAACAAAAAGTACAATAAGTAATTCCTTACTTCGATTTATCTGTTTTGATTTGAAACTCGGCAAATTTTCCGAAGCTCGATTCGTTAGCCGGTACGGCCCCTGGTATCCCTAGACAAAGTTAATGTGTGTATTACTTATAATAGCGAAAGTAACTCTGTCTGTCTGTCTGTTACGTTTCACGCTTAAGCCCCTTGGACTGATTTTGACGAAATTTGGTTTTGGTACGGATATAGATGGGACCTTGGGAAAGGGCATAGGCTTCTTTTTATCTCACTACTGGGCACCAGGGAATGTTAACGTTATTTTTAAATATAACGTTAATTTTTACTTTTTTTACCGTTAATTTTAACATTAACGTTAGTTCAATAAATAACGTTAATTTTAACGTTAAATTGAGAAATAACGTTAAATTTAACGTTATTTACTGAAATAACGTTAATTTTAACGTTATTTCTTCCTTTTTTTTACCGTTACTTTAAAATTAACGTTATTCCAATTAATAACGTTAATTTTTTACCGGTAATTTTACCGGTACTAAATTTAACGCTATATTTAACGTTAATTTACCGGTAAAATATTTTTTCCGGTAAATTTACCGATAAAATCTTTTAACGGTGTTTTTAATGTTATTTTTTTATCGTTATTTTTTTTATCGTTATTTTTTTATCGTTATTTTTTTTAACGGTATATCAATCCCTGCTGGGCACGGGTCTCCGCCCCCACGATATAATCTTTAGTCCATGCGTAACAAAACAACACACGTAACAATCGTGCCTCAATGGTGTTTCAATAGTGTTGAATTTTGACAAAGTCCTTGTTTTACTAAAACCACACCCCGGACACTCCATACAACCGCTCCGTTAAAACTACCTAATACACAGACACTACACTGATGACGTTTTGTATACGCGTAACTGTGTGTAAAGCTAGAGCTACTAATAGTACAGTAGCCCGTAGAACATTTAAATCACCAAAAAGGTTACCGTTTGCCGTTGTGATATAGTTATTTATTACGAAACTATAGATACTTTAACCCAAGTTTTACAGATCGCAACCCGCCGTAACCTATATTTGTATATCTCAAAAATTGATATTTTTTTATTTTTCGAGGTTTACCACATAGTTTAGCTATTGTCGTGTTCTACAGCTTTTTTTGATTGCCACAGATAAAAGTAAGACCATAAAAAGTAGCCATACATAGATTTAAGACCTGATGAAAATGGTTGGATTTTATCTGGTCTTAAATCTGTGTATGATCACTTTCCATAGTCTTACTATTATCAGTGGCAATCAAACAAAGCTATAGAACACGACAATAGCTAAACCATGTGGTAAACCTTGAAAAATAAAAAAAAAATCATTTTTGGAGATATACGGCGGGTTCAGATCTGTAAAACTTGGGATAAAGTATCTATAATTTCGTAATAAATAACTATATCACAACGGCAAACGGTAACCTTTTTGGTGATTTAAATGTTCTACGGGCTACTGTACTATAAGAGAATCGTGCCGCCTCACACGCACTTTTGTGTGCGTATTGGTTTTTCACTATTTTAACAATAAATATGTTGTACTAGCTTCCGTCTGCGACTTCGTCCGCGTGCATATTAGAGAAAATCCTTAGGGAACCTTCAACCAGGATCCGACCAGCCGTTTTTACGCGATTAGGCGGGTCCCCACCAAGCGCACTGCCTCGCGAGGCAAGACGTTTGCCACGTGTGGCGGGCCTCGCACGAGGCTGCTCGCTTGGTGGTGGCTCACTTTATATTAAAAATAAAATAAATAATTTTGTAATAATCATAATTGTTGCTCGAAGGCGCAGTGGTTTAGCGCCTGGACCAGCGATTACGGAGGTGAAGCAACTTTTGCATGGGTCGGTCATGGGATGGGTGACACAAAAAAATATGATCTCGAGCTCCTCCGTGCTTCGGAAGGCACTTTAAGCCGTTGGCCCCGGCTGCATTTACAGTCATTAACACCCACAAATCCGCAAAGGACCCACGTGGAGGGTTATGTTATGGTCCATCCTCCATAACCAATAAGGAAGGCCTATGTATAATAATTAAAATCGTCAAAGTCAATCATAATTATTGTCATTGACTTATATAATTAGTAAAATTGTAAATAGTCTTATTGATATTATAATAGTATGGCTACTATATTCGTTCATCAGCCGAAAAAAATAATTATCCATTCCAAAGAGAATGTAAAAAAACTAGATCCATTCTATATCTATATAGAGTACTCTAGACATTTAATCATTCATTTTTGCTACACAGCATTATGCAAAACAAAACGTTTTTGAGTCACCAATCATAAAGGCATTTCATTTCCCCTTCCGTGCTGTTTGGAACTAATCTCGAAATACCCCTTGCTTAATACAACCTAAGATCTAAAAGAACTTTGCTCATAAGGGATGAAACCCGAATGGACCTACTACCAAAAAGAGCGGTTCTCAATATATACTATTGTCAGTAAGACTCAATTTCGAATGAACCGAGTCTCATTTAAACTTATTCCCAAAACATCTCATTCCCAAAAAACACTAAATTTTAGTATCAAAGTACTCGATTATTATAAAAACTGATTTTCAAAACGTCCTAGTCCCTAAACACACTAAATTCCGTCGGAATGGGCATCATCGGCTAGCTTCGTGTTTTTGCCTTTCTTAAAAATGGATATTTCATTGTAATAAAGTTGAAATTGTAAAAATTTCAGTTATACAGGATGCTTCAGGGTGTTCCAGTTTGTATTGGGAATTTGTATAGGGCTGAAGATTGATTCACCATTTTTGGAGGGTAGAATACTTTCATGGTGTAAGTGAGCACGAAGAAAGATTTTTGGAAAATTCCCGTTATACAGGGTGCTAAAGAGTGTTCCAGTTTTTACATGGAATTTTTTTGGGAAAATCTAAATGTGTGAAATGAGGTCTACTCAGTCTACTGATAAATACCTAGGTATCTAATATAATATAGCTATTAGGCCAGGAAAAATAAAATTTTGATCACATTAAATCCTACAGTTCATTTTCGTTTTTCTAAATAAGGTTTAGGGTTATCATAACATCGTACTATGGTTGCTTTTCCTCTCCACCATAAGCGTTATGAGATATAGGTAAAAAATACCTAACTTCTGGAAAGTAATGTTCATAAAATTCTACAGTGGAGATTTATGATGCGTTTGCTTATTTACATACTTAATTTTTAATTATAAAATAATCACTGATTTCATGTTTAAGGTTAAGGAGATAGAGTGCGTTACAATCATATTTTTGGAGAGAGTATAGTAATGTATCTTAATAAATCGTGCACATGGTGATTTTTTTATAACATGTTTTTAAGCTTAATCAAGGAGCATCTTTAAGTTTTCACTCCAGTGACTTTAATATATCTAGTGATTTTTATGTTTTTACGTGGTTTTTGCCATTTATTTTAGTCAACAAAAAATCCTACACCAAATATTTTATCTCGTCTTCATTTCTACCCTTGCAATAAACCCTCATAAAAAAAATCACCAGCTTTTATGAGTAGCATACGAAGTTTTAGCCATTAATAGCTGTAGTTGAATTGCGCATCAATCGGACGGAGTAAAGTGACAGATCGAAAATATCATTTCGTCCCCAATACATAATAGTTTTATCGCTTGGCGGGTTTCTTAAGTTTTATTATCTGCCACTCCTACCACTTGATCGTTTTTCACACTAAATTGTTAGTTAGTAGATAAGCTAAGGTCCGCTAAGAAACAGCGGCATATATACGACGATCGAGTATCACTAGTATGAGCTCGCGCAGACCGGTGCAAGTGCAAGGACAGCAGGTATTGTCGAAACCGTAGTGATTAACCGGGGCCTCATTACGCACCAACGGACGTGTAGTTGTCTCACTTACACCCGCTCCCACACCGACTGGGGTTGGTTCGCCTGATTGGTGCTCTCTTTCATTCCTAGGGTGAAATGCCCTAAATTCGGCCACGTCAGCAATTTTAGAGATTAAATCTAAAATATTTATATTACAATTGAACTACAGCATTGTAATTTTTTTTATTTACGATTGCTACATGATTGTTCTTTATAATAATGGTAAGAAAATCAAGGAAACAATAATAGTAAAATTAAGAAAAATTAAAATATGACGAGTGACCCAATTTTCCTAAATTCGGACGCGTATGCCCTTCATTCGACCCATTTTACCCTAAATTCGGCTAAGGTGAAATAAGCACGTTAGTTAGGAACTTCAATTGTTTTTATTGACATTTAAATAAAATAATGAACATAATTTTTATTCCGATCAACATTAATCATATTAAGCATAACAAAAATTAACGAAAAATTAGCTTAAATAAAAAAATATATCAACTCTAATACTTTAATGCATTTATTGTATATTTATCAACATTAATAATATTAAGCTTATTCAAAATCAACAAAAATATTGTTGGCTATATACTGTTATTTATATGAGTATAACAACAATCATATCAAAATTATAAATGTTAATCAAAAATATTATTTATCAAAAATTAATAAACATAGTTAATACAGTCATGTTCACATTAATATTTTTAATGCTAGGTAGTTCTATTTTTATCAGTAAATATATTAATAATAGTTATTTAGGAATTTATAGATTTTATTCAGTAATTTTTCGTGAATATTTATTATTAATATAACATTGATTACCATTAAATATTAAAATTTTAAAAATAAATTAAATGTTGATTTGTGGTATCAAATATCTAATTAAATTAATTTTAAGTTAATCAAAAGTTTTTATTTTTGTTTTATTTTTATTTTATTAAGGATATTTTTTATTTTATTATAAATAATTAGGTTCTTTTTGGAGTGGAAAGTTTTTTCATTTAGATCTATAAGTATTGTAATAAGAATTTTATTAGATTGGATGTCTGTAATATTTATAATATTTGTTTTATAAATTTCTTTTGCAGTAATCTATTATAGAAAAAGATAAGTATATGAGATCTGAGTTAAATTTAAATCATTTTATATTATTAGTATTATTATTTGTATTTTCAATAATTTTAATAATTATTATTATTAATCATAATAATATTAGACTTTTATTAAGTTTGACCGTTGACCGAATATAGGATCATATTTATTCTATTTTCGGCCACCCTTTCAAAAACCGCCGAATTTAGATTTTTGACTAGTTTTTAGGGTTCCGTACCCAAAGGGTAAAAACGGGACCCTATTACTAAGACTCCGCTATCCGTCTGTCTGTCTGTCTGTCACCAGGCTGTATCTCATGAACCGTGATAGCTAGACAGTTGAAATTTTCACAAATGATGTATTTTTGTTGCCGCTATAACAATAAATACTAAAAACAGAATAAAATAAATATTTGAGGGGAGCTCCCATACAACAAACGTGAGTTTCTTGCCGTTTTCTGCTCGATATTAATAACGACAACAGGTAGACAACTAGACAGTTGAAATTTTCACAAATGATGTATTTCTGTTGCCGCTTTAACAACAAATACTGAAAACAGAATAAAATAAATATTTAAGGGGGGCTCCTATACAACAAACGTGATTTTTTTGCCATTTTCTGGTACGGAACCCTTCGTGCGCGAGTCCGACTCGCACTTGGTCGGTTTTTTTAATCCTAATTTTGGACAAGCTAACTTAACTAATAAAAATATATGAAAAAATATCACTTCAAATCATTCTTTGGTTAAGGTTTTATCACATAAATGCCAATGGATTGAGAAATCAGTAAGTATTTAAATAGTAAAAGTATTTAAAATTTTATTTCCCAGAACTTCCTCGTAACTAGAATTTGACATCAAAATGGTACAATGCGTGGCACAACGACGTAGGTCACTGGTCAGATCGTTACTGAGTGCAAACCATATGACTGCTTACTGCCATTTTTACAATTCTTTATCTATACGTATAATAAATCTGTAGAAAGTTGAGTCTGTACAAAGGAAATATTTTGAAAAAAAGTGATTGGAGTGTTTAATAATTATCAGTAGAACCCATTTATAACATTTTTTGAATTTCTGTCTGTTTGTCTGTATGTTGGTGCGCTAAAAATGTAAAAAGCGCTAACTTAATACTAAATAATGTTTACAAACAAATATATGGTGTATCTTGCAAAATAATGAAATCTTTATTTCATCGCAATTGGTTCACTGAACCAAAAGTTCAACTAATTTAAAATTTACGATGAATTTTTGTTGTAATAATATCTTCGGGAATTATACTGTTAGAAAAACCGACCAGCTGGTGTATCCACATCTGGCACAGAATAATGGTCAATGGCTAAAAGTAAACAAAAACGTGTCGAGTTTTGGGTCTATTGTAATTTCTCAGAAACAAAATGCACGTGCATGCAGTAAAATCAAAGCCCGCTTTCTATTATATTATTTTCTACTAGCTTCCGCCCGCGACTTCGTTCGCGAGGACATTGCCAAAACGCACTGCCTTGCGAGGTTCGTCCACACCAAGCGTACTGCGTAGCGAAGCAGGACGTTAAAACATAGAATACTTTCATCCTGGTTAAAGGTTCCCTAAGGATTTTCTCGAATGTCTCCTCTACAAGTCGCATTTCTCAACCGATTCTCGTGAAATTTTGTAACCAGATTTAAAAAATATATATAATTTTATCATCAAGCCAGTTTTTGATTTTTTTCAAAATGGCCGAGATATGTAAAAAAAAACGTATTTCAGCCCTGTTTTTCGGCGCGCTTTGTTCTCCTCTACAGATCGCATTTCTCAACCGATTCTCGTGAAATTTTGTGAGCTGGTTTGAAAATTATATAGGCTTTTTTTGTCAGTCCAGTTTTTTGAAATATTGGATACAGTTCGAAAAACTGGTCCTAAAAAATAAATAATTCACACATTTCGAAAATACAAAATTAGAAGCGCCATCTAGCTGCGAAAATACCAAATACTTAATATACTAAACAGCATGAACCCCACTATTTGCTTGAAAACCTCGTGGCGAGAGGGCGACATCTACATTTTTTTAACAATTTACTTTTCAATGCAAGGTCTACAGCTCACTTAGCCACTAGTTTATCTTAAACTACATAACTAATGTGTGGTAATTTCAATAAAAGGTTTTTAAATTACTTTGTTAGGTACCTTCTCTTACCCTTAACTGCTCTAACAACGGCTTACCTCAATTACTTGTTTTCAGGGTACCTCAAAAGGAAAAACAGATACCTACTCTTATCTTAGGATCACTTCGTTGTCATGGTCAATTACTTCCTTAAAAGGCCAGGTCCCTATTTCACAGACGTGACAATTGTAAGTGACAATGACAATTTGGTGTCCATGGCGTCAGCCAATTTGAATTTAGAAAATATACTGATCAAACTACATAACACACAGATACCACAACGAACATCAAATTGTCATTCTAATTTACAATTGTCCTGTCTGTGAAATAGGGGCCAGGTATTGGGCAAGTCACCCTACTCAGTACTCGCGTCGAGTCCGAGAAGTCCGAGTTGCACTTGATGGGTTTTTTCATCTAAAAATAATTTCGAAAATTCGTTTTTTTTTTCCTATAGATTACGTCAACGAAAGATGAGATTGAAATGGCGGCGCCACTTTCCCTGTTTAATTAACGTTTAGAGGTTAAGTCATTGGAAACTGACCTTAAAATAAGGCGCAAAATTAGTTCCATTTCCAATCGAGTCTCATCTTTCGTTGACCAAACTCAACGTAAATAAACTTTTTTTTTGTTTATTTACTATAGGTAATTATATCTTGTCGCGAAAATGGTGCCACTTTGAGTAACCCTGATTTTGTTCTGATAGATCATCGAAACAATTTTTTGATCACTTATACAAATGTTGAAAAGTTACCGAAATAATCGTAACCTTTTGTACCGGCTCGCGTCACTGTGCGCCACCCGCCGCCGCGCGCCGACCTTACGCGCGTCCGTCCGTCCGTGCACTATCCACAGTTGATATTTATTTTCGTACATTTCTAGAAATCCTTTGGGAATAATTGGGGGATTACTTAATTTTAAAAAGTAAATACTTATTTAATATTTAACATTTTTCGACTGTAGAATTAATGCTTCCTATATAAAAATTTATAACACGCAATAAAAAAAACTATAATAGTCACTTGAGTGAAAACTTTTGCTATTAATGTAGTAATTATAGGGAATGTTTTGCTACAAGATCACTTATTTTATAATATTTGTTTCTGAGTTAGGATTTTTTTATTTTTTATTGGCCTTTATGAAAAAATCCTCTGGAATGTAAGTGGTGATTTTTAAGGTTTAGTTTCTAATGGTTTTAAGAAATTCATTAAGAAAATTCCCTTCATGTACGATTTAATCTCGATGTTATAAAATAAAAACTGTCTTTAAACCGGCTTTGTAAAAAAACAACCTAGATATTTTGGGGAAAACTTGAAATTTATCATTGACAAGTTTATTTTAATCAAGTTTCCAAAAATCACCTCTGTAGGATATAATGTGATTTTCTCGAACAAAGTATTTTTCATTGCCCGGAGACTCGTGACACGCCGCGCGCCGTCGCCTCATCGTCGCTCGTAGGTACAGAGCGCCTGCCATTCGTGCTCGCTCACCACTCTATATTACGCTCCGCCTTGCTGATATTTTCGTAAATTTCGAGAAATCCTCTACTTAGAATTGAGGGATTACTTAATTTTAAGATGTTATTAATTATTACACTATATAATATTGAACTTTTACGACTGTAGAATTTATGCTTCATATTTAAAAATGGATAAAACGCATTAAAAAAAAAACTATAATAGTCACCTGAGTGAAAATTTTGTTTTTAGTATAGTTAATTATAAGAAACTTTATACTGCAAAATCACAGATTTTTTAATATTTGTTTCTGAGTTATGATTTTTTTTTATTTATTAGCCGTTTTTGCAAATTCCTCTGAAATCTAAGTGGTGATTTTTTAGGTTTCATTTTTAATGGTTTTAAGAAATTCATAAAGGAAATTCCCTTTGTGTACGATTTAATCTCGATGTTTTAAGACAAAAACAATATTTAAACCACCGTTGTAAAAAAAGCACTCCAGATATTTTGGGGAAAACTTGAAATTTATCATTGACAAACTTATTTTAATCATGTTTCCAAAAATCACCTCTGTAGGATTTATTGTGATTTTTCCGAACAAAGTATTTTTCATTGCCCGGAGTATATGTAATAGCATGAGAAGTGAAAAACAAAAAAATGTTTTAAAAAAACAAAAAACTGACTTCAAAGGCCTACGCTACCTCTAAAAAATAAAACCGGTCAAGAGCGAGGTGGAATCGCGCACCGAGGGTTCCGTACCATCATAATAAATACACTGTAGAGTAGAATAATAAAATTATTATTGCAGTGTTAGGTCAGCAACATCTCTTGACCGATAGTGGATCTAATGTTAACTTTTTTAGAAATTTGATAATATCAAAAAAGTGTGCTATATTGAGACATTGTTTTATTTTTCCTGTAATTTTTACATAAACTGCTGTCACATTGAATTATTTCAGATTTTTCTCTTTGCAAACTTCAGAGATAAAGGGGGGAACGGTATTTTTTTTTAATTTTTTATCATAAGTTGAAAACTATGCGGCCTAAAAAAAGGAATCTTTCATGATACCCCACATGCCCTAGTAGCCCCACTTCAAAATTTTAAGACCCCTTTTCAGTCCCTGTTGTAAAAAATATTTTTTTTTTTATTTCTTTCTTATATGTAAAATAGTTGGACAAATGTCATCTTAACCTATTCCAAATTTCAAGTTGATATCATTAATAGTTCTCGAGATATCCAGCTCTGACAGACAGACAGATAGATTGAGTCACACCATAAGGGTTAATTTTTTACCATTTTGGTACGGAACCCTAAAAGCAAGAAATAATATTCAAATCACTAGACACGCATTAATCATTGTAATAAAACACGTCTATTGAAGTCGGGTGGGGCTAGAGGACAACTTATTTTATTCTAAAAGCCCCACCCGATTTTATTTCTTGTTAGGGTTCCGTACCCAAAGGGTAAAAACGGGACCCGACCCGGACGGGTCTGTCTGTCTGTCTGTCTGTCACCAGGCTGTATCTCATAAACCGTGATAGCTAGAAAGTTGAAATTTTCACAGATGATGTATTTCTGTTGCCGCTATAACAACAAATACTAAAAACAGAATAAAATTAATATTTAAGGGGGGCTCCCATACAACAAACGTGATTTTTTTTTGCTGTTTTTTGCTCGATATTAATAACAAAAACAGGTAGACAGTTGAAATTTTCATAGATGATGTATTTTTATTGCCGCTATAACAACAAATACTAAAAACAGAATAAAATTTATATTTAAGGGGAGCTCCCATACAACAAACGTATTTTTTGCCGTTTTTTGGTACGGAACCCTTCGTGCGCGAGTCCGACTCGTACTTGGCCGGTTTTTAGAGGTATCGTAACGTAAGTTTTTGAAGTCGGTTTTACGAGGAAGTGTGTTGAAAATAATTTTACGGTTACAAATTAATCTGAGTTTTAACTACCCAATTACAAAATGACCAAATATACAAGTGACCAAAGTCAATTTGTGCTGCGAATGCAGACTTTAAATCACGAAGCAGCGAAGTAGTCTAGAATTGAATCGTATTTATATAATGGTACGGAAACCCTCAGTGTGCGAGTCCGACTCGCTCTTGTCAGGTTTTTTTTCATAGGCCGTGTCTGTATAATGATAACTTCTCTTTTCCACGCTCTATGTATTCTTGAGCGCAGCGAAAAGTCTATGGAAGTTACGGTGTCACAGAGAGAGACTGACGCAACATTAACACATCTCATTTTGCGTCGGGGGTTAAGGCGAGGCCAGTTCACGATTTGATGAAAAGATTGATTTTTGAACTTCCAATGTGAAGAACTGATGTAGAATTCTACTTCACAAAAATTACTGTAGACTGAAAAAGAAACAAAGAAACACAATAATCAAACAGAATATTGAAAAATGGCTTGGTAACTCTGTAAAAAAATCCTGAATAACACCATAAAAACTTATAAAAATAAACTTCTAATCGTCAGATTTCGTAATTTTCAACGACAGTGATATGATTTTTTAAGCAAAAAGGATAGATTTTTTATTGAGCTAACACAATAATTGAGTAAATTTTTAATAAATGATCCAGTATTTTAGACATCATTAAAAATGTACTAAATTTCGTCAATTTTCTGGCAAAGCGTCAATTAAAGCTATGCAATATTCAACCTTATTCTAAAGACATAGTGAAAGAAGAGTACATTTCGTGAACTGCCTGGCCTTAAAAACTAAAAACAGCCGAATCAAACATTTAGTGTATTTCGGGCCTTAGACGTTTTGAAAATTAGTCATTATGAGAATCGTGTGTTATGATATTTTCATGTGTATATATTTTAGTGTATTTTGGGAATGAGACGTTTTGGGAATAAGTTTAAATGAGACTCGGTTCATTTGAAATTGAGTCTTATTGACAATAGTATATATTGAGAACCGCTCTTTTTGGTAGCAAGTCCATTCGGGTTTCATCCCTTATGAGCAAAGTTCTTTTAGATCTTAGGTTGTATTAAGCAAGGGGTATTTCGAGATTAGTTCCAAACAGCACGGAAGGTAATAAAGTTTTTCCATTTCCTGTGACAAATGAGAACCAAAGTGAATTTATAATCTTGGAGCTATTAAATCTAATGTAAGAAGCAGTAAATTTTTAGAATATAGTTAGTTACATTATTAGTGGCCGCCCGCGACATCGTCTGCGTGGAAAGTTTTTTGCTATCCCTCACCTAAGGGATAGCAAAAAGAGGACTAGAGAAAAAAGTACTCTAGGTACCTACCTAGAGTACTTTTTTCTGGGTGAAAGGTACTGTGATGCCCTGGCTGGCGTCACATGCAGACTAGTTGGTTTGTATCGATTCTTTATAAATATAGAATAAGTATTTGAATTTAAAAATAGGTCGAAAGCCCGCATCCCTTTGTTCTATGGACCATTCCAGAATCTTAGCCCGCCCTGATCACACGGTGTAACTGTTTCCGAATAAAACCAAGTCGATATTTTGCGTCGGTTGTTCTTATTTAAGCTCCATCAGATACCACTGTACCCTATGTCCTTCTCTGTACCCCTGAGAATGTGTAAGCAAAATTTCATGACTTCATTTATGACGATCGGTTGAGTAGTTAAGCCGTGAAGGCGTAACAAACAAACAAAGAAATAAACAAACAAACGGACTTGCGCATTTATAATATTAGGAAGGATAAGGATGACCAAATCATCAATGGAGTAGTAATAACTAATATATTCTATTTTTACATGCTCAATGGCCGTGCTAGGATAGAAAAGTGTTAGGCAAAAAAAAACTTTGTATTGAAAATAATGACAAAAGACAGTTAACTATTCACTAAGTGAAGTGAGAACAAAACACCAACTCAATACTAGGCCCTCGGAACTGCATCAGTAATGGAGGAGAACCAAACATGTAATGCACAATCTCTTATATAAAAGTGAAGGGGTGACTGACAGACTATTGCCCAGCCCAAACCACTGAACCTAGAGTAGAGACTTGAAATTTTGTACATAGATACTTTATACAGTGTAAACACCCACTAAGAAGGGATTTTTGGAAATTCCATCCCTAAAAGGTTGAAATGGGGGTACAAAGTTTGTATGGATAAAAATAAATAAATAGAAATTTCAACTTGAAACTTCGTAAAAGTACTTCTAAAAACAAATTAGCAAACACGTGTTTCGTGGTTTTTCGAAACTCAACCCTTTAGGAGGTAAATAGGGTAAAAATAGCCCAACATCGATATGGGTGTCGTTATCGAGGTTTTTTGGGGAGTTGATTGCGAAAATGGCATTTATTTTAAGTGGTAGACATTACTCAACCCCTAAAGGGGTTAAAACTGTGTATGGAAAAAATATAAAAAAAAATAGACATTACGACTTGAAACTTCGTAGGAGTACTTCTATAAATAAATGATCAAACATGATCATCAAACCCGAATCTGAAATATTGCATTACAGAAAAATTACTTATGGTAAGCGACTTTGAAAAAATTCATTGTAGGTACTTAGTTGGCAAAAAGTTATAATAGTACATTATGATACAAGTTAGCTAAGGTTGCTTATTGCACACAAGGCTGTGGGTTGCAGCCCGAGCCGCAGGCGAGGGCGTAACTCAGCCGAGTGAGCGAACAAAGGGGTTAGTGAGCATACAGCCTACTTCAAAATTATAAATTTAGGTGATAAAATGCTAATATTTTAATATTTTATAACAAAATATTGTAAATTAGGAATAATTTGATAATAATAAATATTTGTTTGACTTAATTAAGGACCTACACATTTATTTATTCCAAATGAATTTTCAGCGGCATAAAATCTCTTTGTTGTTACTAAAAAAATAACTGTATTACCCGATTAAATTGAAAATGCTCTGTTTACTCGCATAGAATTTGCAGTAAGGTACCTATTTAACTTTGTAGGGATAATTCTATAACCAACTAGTGTTTTATATATTATTGCACGCGTTTGTTATAGTTCGGTTTATGGCCCTAAAAGCGATGTATTAGGGCTCACTTTACGAGCAAGTGTGTTGAAAACTATTATTACTGTTCAGATATTCTATTCAGTTATTCTGCAAAATTGGTACTTGGCACATCTCTAAATGACCTTATGAAAAGCCTTTTAATATGGTTTCCCTAATAATAGGATTAATCAAATAAAGGTGTTTTCCGGTCCCTGGTTAGAACTTAAATTTTTATTTACTGGTGGAACCTGAGGGCTATTGTCTAACTTCAAAATCTATCGCAATCGCTTTCATTTGACAGATGGATGTGACACATTGCTGCATTTCTTTTGTAATACAAAAGAAGCATTAATGTGGTACATCCTGAAAGCGATTGCGATAGATTTTGAAATTAGACAATAGATAGGCAAACTTTTACTTTACAAAACGCCAGATGCGAGAAGGTTCCACCTCCAAATTTACAGTACTTGAAATAATGACAACAATTTTACCAAAGTACATACCAAAACCTTGTGCTAAGTCAAAGAAATAAAGGAAAGTAAAGTTTAAATGGTTGCTAAATTATTATTTTATGCCAATCAAAATAATTATACCAGTACGAGGCAAACATTTTGAAATTGGGTGGGGATGCGGCGGGAGAGTAGCGCGCGCTATTGGTCGCTCGCAAGAGCACATGCGCGAACTTTATCCCCACTCCGTCGAAAACATTTCAAGATGTTTGCCTCTAGTTCAGGCAATGGACGCTCAAAAAAGGCGTGGAACACAATTTTTGATTTCGTAACTTTGTTTGGACCTGTTAGGAGGTGAACACATCAAAAGTCCTCGCCCGTAGCCCCTATGCCGGGGGGAGGAGGGTTTTGAAGGTCCCATTTTTCGGTTTTTCACATATATCTCGAAAACTATGCATTCCAGCGCCATGTTTTTTTAACAAAATGAAAGCTGGTTAAATTTGCTACATGTTTAATATTGCAAACTTTTTGGATATCTTGTATAGTTTTCGAGATATTCACTATTAAACGTCTGTAATTTTATGAAAAAAATTTTTGCTTCAGATTTTTGTTCTTTTTGACCGGATAACTCTTCAACGGTGCACCAATCTCTAAATAGCACAGATACTCATTTAAGGTTATACTTTCAGGCCCGCTGACCAGTTTCCTCACACTTAATTATGGAAAATCTAGACTATTTTTCATGGAAAAATTTTTTTGTTATGACCATGTTTGTGCATATATGAATGTCTATAAGACATGTGATAGTTTTACAAAACACAACCTTTGAGTGAAAATAAAGTTTATTAACACAGTGTGACAACGTGACCTAGCTGTAGCTGAACGATTGTGGTATAGCAAATAAGCCCTAGATATCATCTGGTTCGGGAAATTAGATACGAATTTTGATAGAATATGCCGTTCAGAAAAGCGATAGCTTCGTTTGAGCTAACACCAAAATAAGTAGATATCCACCTACAAACTTTCAGCTATGCAACCTCTACAGATTTTTTTAGAATCATAATCAATCAAAAAATATATTTTTTCCTAAATTACAGATAATTCAGGAGCGGATATCTCAAAAACTATTCAAGATATCGAAAAATTTTACAGAATAAATCTTGTCTCAAATTTAATCAGCTTTCATTTTGTAAAAAAAACTCATGTCGCTGGAATGCATAGTTTTCGAGATATATCTGAAAAATCGAAAAATGGGACCTTCAAACGCCCCCTCCCCCCGGCATAGGGGCTACGGGCGGGGACTTTTGATATGTTCACCTTCTAACTGGTCCAAACAAAGTTAAGTCAAAAATTGTGTTCCAATCATTTCCCTCTACACCTATTCGTTTACTGGGCTACTCGTGCTGTATTGAAAACTTAAGGACTAAAGTTGACATAAATAGACTTACCAGATCGTCTTTAATTTCACTGTCTTTCTGCTTCTCAGGTGTCACAGGAGGAGCATATGAACAATGAAGTATAACCATAAGGCAAAGCAGATGAGGCAGTAACCCCATGATGAACTGAAAAAAAATGCAAAATGCTCATTTAATAATCTGTTTATGTATCTGTTACGGCTAGCGTTAAAGTTAATAACACGAAAAGATCAAACTGCCAAAGAAATACAGAGAAGAGTGAATAACGGTTGGGCAAGGTACTGGTCGTTGAAGGAAATAATGTAAAACAAATGTATAGCAATATCAGAGAAGAAGAGGGTCTGGGATTCATGTATTGTACCGGTACTGACACACGGTTCCCAAACTTAGGCCTTCACAGCCACTTCAACCCAGAAATTAAAAGTATGCCAGCAGAGTATGGAGAGCAGTAAGTTGGATAACCGTTTATCAGACAAACAAACATTCGGAAACATCAGAGCAAAAACGAAAATTGTAGACGTGATCAAAAAGGCAAAAGTTATACTTACATATGGCTGTGAAACTTGGGCGCTGACAAAAGCCCACAGAGACAAATTAGCCAAATGTCAAAGAGCTATGGAGCGAAGCATGTTGGGCGTGAAACTACAGGATAGGATCCTGAACACTCACATCAGGCACATGTCAAAACTTCCTGACATTTTAACACGCATAGACCAACTAAAATGGAGATGGACTGGCCACATGCTTCGCTGCAATAAAGACAAATGGAGCAAACGAGTGACGCTGTGGTACCCAAGGGATGGGCACCGAAGCAAAGGTCGACCCATAAGAAGATGGGAAGACGACCTAAAGTTGGCCCTAGGACCATTCTGGACAAGAGTGGCTGCTGATAGGCAGTACTGGAGGGGGTTGGAGGAGGCCTTTGCCAATAGGCACACTGAGCGGAGAGATGTTATTTAAATACTAATATACTATGTAAAAACCAAAGTGTAGTTCAGAAATAAAAGGCTTATTATTATATTATTATTATTATTAAGTTGGATAACCGTTTATCAGACAAACAAACATTCGGAAACATCAGAGCAAAAACGAAAATTGTAGACGTGATCAAAAAGGCAAAACTTTGACATGGTGCTGGACGGGACACATGTGGAGATCCAAAACAAAGAAGTGGACTAGAGATATCACTGAATGGTATCCAAGAGTCGAATAAAAACTAAAGATATAACCTACTCAGTAAAAGTACTGAAATGGCGGTGGACAGGACATACAGTAAGAGACAGAGATAAATGGAGCAAAACGATGATGTACTGGTACCCAAGAAATGCCAAAAGGAATCGTGGAAGACCACACAAAAGATGGGTTGACGAGATAAGGGCCATAGCAGAATTAGCTTGGGGCAGAGTGGCCGTACAAAGAAAATCATGGTGTCAAATGGAGGAGGCCTTTGCCAATGGGCAAACAGACTAAACAACTGATAATTATAATAACTGATAATTATAACAACTGATAATTATAATAACTTTTAATATGAACCAAAAAGTCTGAAGAAGGGTTTATTATTATATTAGGGATCTACATGAATAAAGCAGATCGGTTACACCCAAGTTTAACCAACAGCTACCATGTACACCTAGTTTTGAGGTGTAACTGCAATGGCTAATACCTGAGCCATGACATTATCTGAGCATCAGTGTCAGTGATGAAGGGTCCATACAAGCCGATTCCCATCGGCTTACCTTTTAGAAATCTGACCCACTATGCACGCCCATAAAATTTTTGTAGAACGGCTTACCTTCGGCATAATTGAACCCACCACTGCTAAGTACCTACCTACAGATATGGAGATACATAGCTACTACTCAGAATGACGCAAGAGTATTATAATTAATTATAAAAAAATAAGGTGATCAATCAATAACTCAATCATAATCATTATCAGATACTCACAAAAGATCATTTTTGTGAATTGAATTATGGAACTTTCTTATTTAATCACCAACTATAGGTACATAGGTATAATTTCAAGTTTTTATCGACATTCAGTAGTGAAAAACTACTCCAACCTATGTACCACGTACTGTTTCGTTTCGTAAAAATAATAATTAAGTATGACGTTCTCATATCATAAATTGCTTTGATAGCTTTAGTAAACGTACCTACCTATATATTTTCAAGTTACACAGGGAGGGAAATACACCAACACCAGTCACCACACAATCGCGCAAACTGCAAAACCAAATTATTTAAAACAAGAAAATGTTACCCTATATTTTTTTAATTTACCGTAAAGTGACGTGACGGACGTATGACGTGCGCTACGCTTCACCACAGATTATATAAATAACATAAGCACAGACTAGACTAAGTGAACAAGTTGAAGGAAGGTGCACTGGGTTGTGTTCAGTGGCTAAGGCTGGTATTATGACTCAAATCTCTGCTTGAGTACAGTTAGAAAATTAGCGTATAGTTGGGCAGCCTCACCATGAAATTAGAAGGTTTTGACTAGGTTAAAAAATTGTTGATAAATAGTGAACTATAGGGTTGCGTTCCGCGGGCTGATTATCTAATTAGAAACCACCTAGCGACCGGTTGCAGTTCATAGATGATAGTGATCCATTGCTACTTCTTTTTGGATTAAAAAAAAACATACCAAAGAAAAGTAGCAATGTATGTGGAATGAAACCGGTCGCTAAATAGCTTCTTTTTAGATAATCAGGGTGCCGAACGTACGCTCCGAGTGCAACCGGAAGCTCTAACGCCGCCGTTCCAAACATTAGAGCGTAACGTTCGGTTGTTACAACTTTCCCGTTCCAAACGTCAGAGCGTTGCAACTAGGGTTACCATCTGACCGGATAAATCCGGTCTAGACCGGATTTTAAGGGCTCAGACCGGACTCCGCCCGGATTTCATTCGAGACCGGATTTTTCAAAATCAAAATCACTACACCATAATTGATTGTAATGATTTTGTCTAAACCATCATCGCCGGACAGCTCGGAGCGCGCGGCGCGCTCCGCACGCCGCGACTAGGCTCTATAAATGGGTAGTTTCCTGAAAGTTGCCCATAATTTTCTTGTAAGAAACCACCCACTTGTGTAAAATTTTACAAAAAGAAACGTGTTGTGCGTGCCTAATGTAAATCACCTATTTTATTTTTAAATTTGACTCTAAGACCGGACTTTGGTCCAAAAATCAGGATTTTCCACCTTTTGTGACCAGCCCACCGATTACGTATCTCTGTTGCTAACAATTCTCGATTGAAATCGCAGTTGCATTGCTGCTTTAAGTAAGATAGTTGTCACATTGGTTCTTACTAAAGCAGCAATGTCCCTGCGATTTCAGTCAAAGTTGATTGCAACAAAGTTAGACAATCAGCCTTCGGATTTCCAAATTTTGGTCCTGGTAACCCTAGTTGCAACCAAACAACCATCAAAATGATGGTTGTAAAACGCTCTGACGTTTGTCTATAGAAAAACTGTCAATGTCATTTGACATTATTTTGTATTTTGATGTTTTTGTGTCTAATTTCCAAATAAATCATGGTAGCTTCGTAGAAAAACAGTTTTTATTTGATTTTGAATAAAGGAAAGTTTAAATTATTCCTATTCCAAGTGGAAAATGAAGACTTTGTATTGACATTGACATTAACACCCGGGGGCTAATTGTCTAATTCAAAAAATCTATCGCAATCGCTTTCGTTTGACAGATGGATGTGTCACATTGCTGCATTTCTTTGGTAAGTTTTTATTTGTGCCAAAAAGAAGCTTCCATGTGTTACATCAT
Source organism: Agriphila geniculea (assembly GCA_943789525.1). NCBI lineage: Eukaryota > Metazoa > Arthropoda > Insecta > Lepidoptera > Crambidae > Agriphila > Agriphila geniculea. Next base: position 7,098,173 of record OX038870.1, read on the forward strand.
GAAAGCGATTGCGATAGATTTTTAAATTAGACAATAGAAAGGCTGATTGCACTAAACTTAAGGATCGCCTAAGTCTGTTCCTAACTACAACACGACCAAATTAAAACGGTGTCAAACTTAGCGGTCATGTAGCTGTCATTCGCCTACTTAACTTGGTCGAGTTGTAGTTAAGAAAAGACTTAGGCGATTCTTAAGTTTAGTGCAATTGGGTGTTAAAGTTCTTGGTCGTTCCTAACCTTAGAGTGAGTTAAAAAACAACCGTTTGGTTGTTTTTTAACTGCACTCTAAGCCTCTGAACGCAACCCAGCATATAAATAATGATTTGTTCAAAAGATATTTGAGTATCTTGGTGAGGCTGCTAACTTGACGTCAAGCTGGCAGACACCTTAAGAACTCAGATCAAATAAAAAAGGAAGATGGAGCGTTGCGCAGTGGTTGCGAACAACTAAGTGAAGCCGGTTTTTGATGGTACATGTGTGCGTACTAGAGGGCGGGCGGGGGCCGGGCGGCAGGGTTCGCCCAATGACGAACGAAAGCCAAGGCGTAGTTTCGTTACATATGTGTGCGTAAACTGTGTATGTACACAGCCAAGGCGTAGTTTTACTGGCTTCACCGCTTTGTCGGAAGACTCCGTCTTTACTTTTTTATTTGGTCTGAGCTTAAGAAATACAGTTCGTATCAATATGATAAATTGTTAGAAAATTTTCAAACTGTAAGATATTTATCAAAAAGGTTGCGATAACAAAGTCTTAAAGTGTTTAGCGACTTTTCGTTGCCGATTGACCGCACAGCGAGTCCTGTAAATCTGTCCAATAGTCCGGGATAAGACAAAATATTTTTTACATTGCGTTGCTGTTTTCTTGTTAAAATAGTACCCCTAACCTAGTTTCATCGAAATCGGCCCACAAACAAAAAAGTTTGCCGCCATCTTGGATTTTTATATTTTTATCATTGCGTTGCTGTTTTCTTGTTAAAATAGTACCTCAAACAGAGTTTCATCGAAATCGGCTCACAAACAATAAAGTTGGCCCTTATCTTAGATTTTTTTATATTATTAACCGTGCGTTGCTGTTTTCTTCTTTCTGCATATATTTACACTGGACAGGCATATGTCAAACTGTTTTTGTACCTATTTGATATCCGCTATTTTGGCGCTGTAGGACGTAGCGTGAGCATAGCGTGATCCCACCACTATAACAACACAATATACTAAAAACAGAATAGAATCGTACCCTAAAAGGTAAAACCGGTTATCTGCAAAAAAAAACCGGCCAAGTGTGAGTCGGACTCGCGCACGAAGGGTTCCGTACCAAAAAACGGCACAAAAATTACGTTTGTTGTATGGGAGCCCCCCTTAAATATTAATTTTATTCTGTTTTTAGTATTTGTTGTTAGAGCGGCAACAAAAATACATCATGTGTAAAAATTTCAACTCTCTACCTGTTTTCGTTATTAATATCGAGCAAATAACGGCAAAAAAATCACGTTTGTTGTATGGGAGCCCCCCTTAAATATTAATTTTATTCTGTTTTTAGTATTTGTTGTTGTAGCGGCAACAGAAATACATCATCTGTGAAAATTTCAACTTTATAGCTATCATGGTTCATTAGATACAGCCTGGTGACAGACAGACAGACAGACAGACAGACAGACGGACAGACAGACAGACAGACGGACAGCGGAGTCTTAGTAATAGGGTCCCGTTTTTACCCTTTGGGTACGGAACCCTAAAAACCAACTTTACAGTATCGCAATTTGAAAGTTTGAGGTTAGATTTAGGCATTAAAATTAAATAATCTTTCTGGTTGTAGATACTATTATGAAGGACAAACTATATGTCTGAAGATCTAAATGATAAAAACTGTAAATTTTTGCTCGGAATGTATAAAAAACGTAAATATCTTTGACAAGGGGAGACATTTAATTGGTTTTACGTGAATTTAAAAAAATAAAAATAAGCAGCTGTATTTCCTAAAGTGATATGCGTATCGCTGTTAGAAATATTTTGCAAGACGTTCTAAACAATAGCTATCTTTTATAAAATTTTGAAACCTGTAAGTACTACAGAAACTGAATAAACAATTTTTATTGAAATATTTATAGTTGGTTTTACCTGTATAAAATATCTAAATATCAATGCGAAAACCTGTTATCTGCTCATCTTTACACTTTTCAGTGTGTTTTGACTAAAATAATTGTGTGAAGTACATTTTATAACTTTCACTATAGAGCCAACTACGAAATAGCGAAAAAAAATCAGCTGTTCCATAGAAAAGTAAAATTTTATTCGAACTAATTTCGGCATTTTATCAGTTTTTTTTTTTGGATAAATTCTAAAGCTATGATTTTACAGCAAAGGTGTCATCAAGAAGAAATAACTAGACTAAATAAGCTACAACGTGGTTTTTAAATCATCCTTTTATAATTAATAGTTCTCAAGATATGACGCTTCCAAATATGGGCAGTTAGGACTAGTTTGACAAAGGGAGACATTTAATTGGTTTTACTTGAGAGAAAGTACATTAATTTAATAGACATTAGCTGATTCAATCCATGAAATTATAGAATACTAAAACTATGTAACTCTGTTTTAGTTGTAGTGATTATGAACATTTTTCATTAATTTTAACAACAAAAACTAACTAAAAACACGTTGAAATAAAACAATTTTTAACGGATACTAGCGCGGTTTTATTAAAAGTACTTTGGTAATTAGTTGGTATTTGGTGTGATTTTTGGTTTTCCCGACGTTTCGGCAACTTTGCAGCTGCCGTGGTCACGGGGGACTGAAGCTACCCGTGAGTCTACCCTCAAGCGAAGAATTTTTTTAGACGTTCAGAAATTAAAATTTAACAAAAAATTTTTATTGTTTTATGTTTATTTATAATTAAATTTTATGAATTATTTAGTGCTAAAAAGAGAGAGAGAATCTACTGAAACTACCACCATTTCATAAGATTTGGGAGGCCCCTCCAAGAAAGAAATGGCGAAAGAAAACTTGGAGAGGAAAACCAACCTCCATCTTTTATATTAATTTATTTATTTGCAAAAGGAACTAACCGTATCATTAGATCTTACAGTGTGTGTGAGGGGCTTAAGCTTGTGAATGATGGGGTCCCAAGCTGGTGGAATTTTCCAACCATAGTAAAAAAAAGACATAACATTAACATAACATTAGTTAGTTTTACCTGTATATATTTTTGAAATAAAATTCTGTATCTCCTAAACTAAGCGGAATTCGAGAAAACGGGTTCTACCTGTAGACGCAGCTTGAAATTTCCTGTCGATTGGTGTAAAAAACGCATTTTTGCAAAAAGTGCAGATAACCGGTTTTACCTTTTAGGGTGCAAAATATTTAAGAGGGACTCCCATACAACAAACTTAATTTTTTTTGCCGTTTTTTCGTACGGAACCCTTCGTGCGCGAGTCCGACTCGCACTTGGCCGGTTTTTTTAATTTTATGATGTGTTTATTCGTTTTCTGCTTATATTGTGAGTGTGAAATAATTTTATAACGTGTAGCGATTATATAAAACTGATTAATTCAATTGTATAATGACTGTAAGCTGAGATCCGATCTTGCCCCTTATGGTTGAAGATCGGATTTACATAGGTACTATTATCCCATTTTTAATATAGAAATAGTATTTTAATTTTTGTAACGAAACTACTTATATTTTTTTAGGGTTCCGTACCAAAATGGTAAAAAAGGAACCCTTATGGTGTGACTCAGTCTGTCTCTCTGTCTGTCTGTCACAGCTGGATATCTCGAGAACTACTAATGGGAATATTTGGCCCAACTATTTTGCAGATAAGAAGGAAATATATTTTTTTTACAACAGTGACTAAAAAGGTGTTTTAAAAATTTAAAGTGAGGTGACTAGGGCATGTGGGGTATCATATGAAAGAGCGCTGTTTGCACATTTTAAAACATTTTTTCTTTTTTCTTAGGCCGCATAGTTTTCGACTTATGATGAAAAATGTACAAAAAAATACCGTTCGCCCCCCCTTATCTCCGAAGTTTGAAGAGAAAAATCTGAAATAATTCTGTGATAGAAGTTTATGTAAAGATTACAGGAAAAATAAAATGATGTCTCAATAAAACACACTTTTTTAGAAATTCAAAAAAACAAACAAAAATTCTTTAGTTTCACTACCAGTCAACAGATGGCGCTGTTTTAAACATGCTAACCTAAGAAAAAAAATTCCACTATCGGTCAAGAGATGGCGCAACCTAATACTACAATAATAAATTGGTGGCTGGTTCTAATATAATTACCTACTATTTGCCGTACGAATAAACGAAGAATAAGTTCCTACTTAGTAATATAAACAGTTTGCAATGTGGAGTGGCTGAAACGTTTTTCAGTCACCATAAGCAGCTGTGATTAAGATTTGTAAATTAACTGTCCACCTGTTTGCCCTTCCACCTGTCTGCCGTTTATCCTACTTTTTTAAAGACTGTACTAAAGTAACATATCCAAATATATTTATGATAGTACGGAACCCTCGGTGCGCGTGTCCGACTCGCTCTTGACCGGTTTTTATTTTATTTTTTGGTATAGTCATAATACGAATAAAACCGGATATTTCTATAATGACAACCATTCGTTTTAAGGTGGTACCCTGAGCGAAAGTGGCGCCGCGGTGAATTTTATTTAATATTACAATTCTGATACACAATTTTAATAATGTTTATCGTGGAGATTTTAGGGCTCACAGTCTAGTATTTTTAGACGGTGTTAGCGACGTATAAATAAGGTTCAAAATTGAATGGTACGACGAGCGGCCGCTGCAGTAAAAGATAAGGAAAGGAAGCGTAAAAAGAGCGAGACAGCACGAGTTTCGGCCGTCCGTCGCGCCGCGAGTCGTCGGGAATGTTCGAGCGTGACGTCGCTGGATTATTCGCGAACACCGAACGAGATTATTCCCGCGCTCCCGTCGAGTGGTATAAAAGCCGCGCGGGTCCGATGCGTAAGCAGTATTGTATTGTGAACAATAGTGCAGTGAAAACAAATAGTGAAGAGCTCAAAAGTTATTGAAGTGTCTAAGTGCAGGAAGTGTTTAACTGTAATAAGTGCCGTATTTAAGTGTTGTTAAAGTGCTAATTAGTTGAATTACTGACTGTACATATTTAACTGTTTTAGTGTTGGGACAATTTAAGTTATAATTAAGTTAGTGTCAAGACTTTTATTAAGTGTTTTGAAAGTGTAAGTATTTTGAAGAGTTCAAATAATAAATCATAGAATCACTTCGTAAGCGTGCTATTTTATTTAGACCTCGAATAGGCATCCTCATCAATCCAGCCAGCGGCAATTAAGTGTTTTGTTGCGAGTAAGCGCCAAGTCCGCAACATATTTTTGGTCCTTCGAGCCGGATCCTGGAAAACGAAGAAGATGCCAACTACGCGGTCAGCGAAGAAGAAGATTTCTGCGAAGCCGTCGACGTCAACGGATTGGAGCATGAAGACGTCAGCGGAAACCGCTACTGAAAATAATGTAACGTCAAGCCGGTCCACGCTTACAAGAAGAACATCGCCACATCGCGCCCCTACTGGAGGTGTGTCACCTTCACATCCTGAGGAAGACCACGCCACACTAACCGCTCGTGTCCTAGGAGGAGTGTCACCCGCACACTACCCGGGAGACTACGCCACCACGCCGACGGAAAGAAGAGAAGCTACGCGCGCCAGTGGAAATATTCAAGAAGCTTGCATAAAAGAAGATCTTACGTCGCCCGCTCCAGTCGACAAGATGCAAGCGCCGCACACACTGATGGAGGTTATGCAAAGATCAGACGCGCACTCCGTACGGTCATCAAGGAGTCGCGTTGAAGCTGAAGCGAACATGGAAGTTGCCAGAAGGGAACTGGAAGTTGCCGAAATGAAGATGCAAGTTGCCAGGAGGGAATACGAAGTAGCCAAAGCGAAGCTAAAAGTGGCCCAGGCGGAGCTAGAGTCGCTGCAAGTTGACTCCGATATTGAGGATGAAGAAGTGGTATATCAGCAGCAACAAGAGGAAATCTGTCTCCATCAAAGGAACCTGCCGCCACTGCTGTATCAGGAAAGGAAAAAGACGGACATAGAAGCACTGGCTCAAGCAATCGCAAGCATCTGCCAGAAGACATCGGAGACTGCATTATCAAGACAGATTATCGAACTACCTTACTTCAACGGTGCAAGCGAGGAGTGGTTGGCCTTCAGGCGGTCATACAACGATACCGCCCACGCCTTCACGCCGACTCAGAATTTGGCTCGTCTACGACGAACGTTGCAGGGAAGAGCAAGAGACGCAGTCAAGAGTTTATTGTTCACCGCAGAAGATCCTGCCGAAGTGATGAAAGGGCTGGAAGCAAGATTTGGAAGACCAGGCGCGCTGGCACTTTCAGAGTTAGAAAAGTTGAAGAGCCTGCCGCGCATCACCGAAAACCCCAACGAAGTGTGCGCCTTCGCTAGCAAAGTGAGAAATTCTGTCGCCACCATTAAGGCACTGGGGAAGTCACGATATTTGAATTCTCCGGAAACAACAAAGTCATTGATCGAGAAGATGCCCGCCTCGATGAAGTACAGGTGGTACGTCTTCTACCGAAATAAGCAAAAAGATGAATCAGAATTGACGCTTATCAGTAATTTCCTGGAGGATGAAGCAGCTATATGTGCAGACTTCGCCCCACTTGAAGAGTACCTGGAAGTGAAGTCCTCACGCCCACAAAGAACTCCATATGAAGTGTTTCGAGAGCATGGAAGAGAGGAAAAGTGGACACTCCCGCATTTCTCTCCACATGAAGTGTCTCCGGAGCAGAAGGGCAGCGAGTCGCATAGGATGTACCATGTTCACGTCTATCATGAAGGGTCTCAAAAGGACGTGAACATATGCTCCGAGTGTCAAGGAAACCATTTCTTATACGAGTGCCGAAAATTTAAAAATGCTAACATAAGTGTAAAATGGAATATGGCAAAGAAGAATCATCTATGTTTTAAGTGCTTGAAGTTTAGGCACTCACGCATCAACTGCCGAGCTGGCACTTGCAAGAAGTGTGGAAGGTGGCATCATACTGCACTGCACTCCGACATACCACCAGCCATGATCGAAAGGACAGAAGGGGCGCAGCTAAAAGATCTCCGAAATGCCCCTAAGGTGCACCCGTTGCGTGCATTGCATACGCTAAACGTCGCATCCAGGAAGATGGGTGCTATGCACCGCGGGGGAGTATGTTAGCGACGTATAAATAAGGTTCAAAATTGAATGGTACGACGAGCGGCCGCTGCAGTAAAAGATAAGGAAAGGAAGCGTAAAAAGAGCGAGACAGCACGAGTTTCGGCCGTCCGTCGCGCCGCGAGTCGTCGGGAATGTTCGAGCGTGACGTCGCTGGATTATTCGCGAACACCGAACGAGATTATTCCCGCGCTCCCGTCGAGTGGTATAAAAGCCGCGCGGGTCCGATGCGTAAGCAGTATTGTATTGTGAATAGGGATGGGTTTACTCCCGGAAATTTTCCAAAGTTCCGGAATATTTCCAACCGACTGGGAAAAAACCCGGGAATATTCCCGATGGCCGGGAAAATACTCATTTGATAATATTTGATCAAATTAATTGATAAACGACTACATATTCGTATTGTATATATGATCTTTAAGATTTATGTCGATATTTAATTCAAGCGAAATGACTTTTTATAAAGGAAAACCACATTATGTTGAATTTTTACCTTAGAAGTTAATTTTAATAGTAGTTCCTAGGCTAGCGGCGCGGCGCGGTGGCACGTTTTTTCTATGAACATGTAGGTAGCTGTAAAAACCGTAGTAATATTCTGTAGTTACTTTATACCATACCATATTAATACCACTATCGTTTTTCCTCTACAAAAATAACTTTGTTTTTCATAGTATTTGTATAAATGACAAAGTTGTATTTGCGGTTTAACTCTAAAACTGCTAACCATATCTCGTTCAAACCTATTTTTGTTGAAAATGTTTATTTTTCGTTGAAAAGATCTAAGTACAGCATATTTTTGTTTTTCACCATTTCATTTTAAAAGGTAGAGGTAAGGTAGAGGTAGAGTACACATTTTACCACTTTGGAAGTGTATATATTTGAAACTACCTTCTATGTAATTTTTCAAGACCTATCTTAAACCCTCCGCACGATTTGATGAAAAAAATTCAGTTTCAGTTATATGTATTAGGAGCCGTGCTTAATATTTATTTTTTTATTTTTGTGTAAAAATCGTACAGTGGTTTACAGAATACATCTATCTACCTACCAAGTTTCAATTGTGTAATCCTATAAAGTGGCTGTGACATACGGACGGACAGATAGACAGGCAAACATGATGAATCTACATAGGCTCTGTTTTAAGCCATTAGGCTACCGGAACTCTAAAAAAGTGCAAGGAAGTCGCGCGGCCACCCGGCGCGCCGGACGAGCACCGCTTTGTATGTCTGGATATCAAACTTCATGAGGAATCTATCGATTCGAGTTGTCATTGATAGCCATCAACTCGTCCGACCAGTTGGCTATCAATGCTAGCGTCCCTTAGGGATCGGTACTCTCTGAAACGCTATTCCTGCTGCATATTAGTGACCTGCTAATGCCTGGAATTTTGGGGTACGCTGATGACAGCACTGTTGTAGAGAGCTACATATCTGATGCTCGAGCCGGTGCAGAACAGGTCCAATGGGAGGCGATATGGTCAGACGCATGAACCTATCGTTGTAGGCAGTTTCGACTGGAGCGATACCAACTCGTCAGGTTCAATCCGTCAAGAACCCAGGCGTGTCTGTTATGTGCTAAACGGAGTCATTTCGATCTAATTCCACTTTTCTGAGGCATATCCGTGCCGATTACTAAACAACTAGAGCATGTCATTGACTCCAACATTCAATTTTTGCTCTTTCATTGAAAGTAAATCACAATTGGGTTCTGGCAAAGATGAGAAAGTACCTACTTCACGCTGGAACAGCTGCTTAATCTATATCTACCAAATGCAAGTTTGATCGTGTATGGAGTACCTACTGCTCTCATATTTTTGGAATGGCCATGCCAAACACCAGCTCCAGCTCCAGATGCTTGAGTCCATTGAGCGGAGAGCCAGGTAGTTCATCGGAAATGATAATCCTTCCTGTCTTCTTCTTAGTCGTAAACTCCTGGTGGAGTTGTCGTGGTCGGTCTTGGATTGTCTGTAAGGTTTGTTGCCACTCTTGAGATACTCCTCCATCTCTGAGTATTCGTGGCACTGCGTGTACATTCAGTAAGGGATAATTTTGTAGACGATTTGATTAAGTCTGTCACCGCCAGATCTCAAAGGCGTCAATCTTTTTATGATATTTTTGGTGGACTGTCCATGTTTTAGCTCCATGTAGGAAGATACCTAGGAAAATATTAAGCATCTCATCAAGCGAACTTTATGTGTTTTAGTTATGCGGTGATCTTTCCATATCTTCGTGAGTTTCTTCATGGCGGATCGTGTAATGGCACACCATCTTTTGATCTCTTTATAACAACTTCCGGTATTTGTGATTGTGGATCCCAGGTAGGTGTAACTCTGGACAACTTCACAATTAGCTATTTTACGTAAGTCAGGTCGATTGTTACGTATTTTTACGATCCAACATCTTCATTTTTGTTTTATCGTGGTTCATAGTGAGACCAAAATCAACACTGGTTTTTTCCAGAAGCGCAAGAAACCGTTCTATGTCTGCTTGAGATATCGCAAGAAAAGAAATCAGCACCACTGTTTTTAGTAAATATAAATATTTAAAAACTTGTACTAAGCCTTTTGTTTCTATCATCCGTACCGCTAGAGAGTGGAACTCCTTGCCCGAGTCTGTGTTACCCGATAAGTACAGGCAAGCGCGTTTCATCGTAGATCGCATCATCGTTTACCATCAGGCGTAAGGGTGCCTGCATAAAAAAAGCAGGTTACAGGTTGGTACTGGTCGGTACAGGTCTGTACCGTTCGGTAAAGGTAAAGTAGCCCATAATTTTCTATGGGAGGCCGCATATACAAAACAGGTTGTCGGTACCAGTTTGCGCATACATCCGCCTGTACCGACCAGTACCGACCTGTAACCTGCTATCTTTATGCGGGCACCCTAATAGCGGCCAAGCGCTTGTCTGTCTATCTCTTTTTGATTAAACTCGACAGCTTTTGTTATTGTTGATTAATATTTTTTATTTCTTTAAACTTTAATTGACAGAAGATACAATTATAATTACTTAAATAAATGTGGCTGATAAGATGATGATGAAATAAATGCTATTAATCAGATACAAGTACAAGTGTTTGAATTTATTAAGTTGTTTTTGATTGCTAATTAGAAAAATATGTTTGGATCATACATATTATAGTATAATATCACTAAAAAGACGTTCCAAAGAAAAATATTGGTACCATAAGTAACTGAATTCATAGCAAAGAGTATTTTCCCGCGTTTTTGGAATTTTACCATATTTTCCCGTATTATTCCGTATTTTCCCATATTTTTCTTTCCCCATATTTTTCTTTTCTTTCCCTGCCCATCCCTAATTGTGAACAATAGTGCAGTGAAAACAAATAGTGAAGAGCTCAAAAGTTATTGAAGTGTCTAAGTGCAGGAAGTGTTTAACTGTAATAAGTGCCGTATTTAAGTGTTGTTAAAGTGCTAATTAGTTGAATTACTGATTGTACATATTTAACTGTTTTAGTGTTGGGACAATTTAAGTTATAATTAAGTTAGTGTCAAGACTTTTATTAAGTGTTTTGAAAGTGTAAGTATTTTGAAGAGTTCAACTTCAAATAATAAATCATAGAATCACTTCGTAAGCGTGCTATTTTATTTAGACCTCGAATAGGCATCCTCATCAATCCAGCCAGCGGCAATTAAGTGTTTTGTTGCGAGTAAGCGCCAAATCCGCAACAGACGGTATCGTTACATTCCCTAGTAGTGACTGCTAGAAGTAGATATAAAAACTGCTAAAAGTGGCCGTTTTTGACACATTTGCTATCTACTTCTACGAATGACTACGAGGGCATGTAGTGATGCCTTCTAAAAATACTAGACCATGGGCCCTAAAATCGCCACGATAAACATTATTAAAATCTTTATCTATTAATAACTTATTTAATAAAAACCTCTGAGGGCGTCACTTTCGGTCATAAAACCGCCTTAAGCCACACAGACGCTTTTAAATAGTAGTCCCTATGGACTCCCACTCCCTATGGACTCACTCCCTATGGAGTGAACTTGCCCACTATGGTCCGGTCTTTACCTGATATTTTGATTAGCAATCCTAATCTTCACAAAGGTATAACTTGGCAACCGCTTACGTAAAAGAAACTTAAAAAATGCTGATAGATAATCTTTTTTAGGAAATGAGGGAAAAAATATTTGCTGCAACCTCTTCAACTAACCGAAAAACAGTCCGACCTTACCCCAACCAACCTATATGGAGAATATTCACTTCTCAAGCTTACGCGCTCACTAGACATGAAATAAAACAATTTTTAACGGATACTAGCGCGGTTTTATTGAAAGCACTTTGGTAATTAGTTGGTATTTGGTTTGATTTTTGGTTTTCCCGACGTTTCGGCAACTTTGCAGCTGCCGTGGTCACGGGGGACTGAAGCTACCCGTGAGTCTACCGTCAAGCAATTAATTTTTTTAAACGTTCAGAAATTAAATTTTAACAAACTTTTTAAATGTTTTATGTTGATTTATAATTTAATTTTATGAATTATTTAGTGCTAAAAAGAGAGAGAATCTACTGAAGCTACCACCATTTCATATAATTGGGAGGCCCCTCCAAGAAAGAAACGGCCGTTGACAAGACAAGTCTGCAGTGAGTGAACACGCCTTTGAGGGGCCCAACCATTATATTAGATTTGACAAACCCCAAATCCTTGCTAGGGAACGTAGATTTATTCCTAGAATGCTCCGCGAGGCTATCGAAATAAATAAATACCCTAATTTCAATAGAGATGATGGTTGGAAAATTCCACCAGCTTGGGACCCCATCATTCACAAGCTTAAGCCCCTTACACACACTGTAAGATCTAATGATACAGTTAGTTCCTTTTGCAAATAAATAAATTAATATAAAAGACGGAGGTCGGTTTTCCTCTCCAAGTTTTCTTTCGCCATTTCTTTCTTGGAGGGGCCTCCCAATTTTATGAAATGGTGGTAGCTTCAGTAGATTCTCTCTCTTTTTAGCACTAAATAATTCATAAAATTAAATTATAAATCAACATAAAACATTTAAAAAATTTGTTAAAATTTTAATTTCTGAACGTCTAAAAAAAATTCATTGCTTGAGGGTAGACTCACGGGTAGCTTCAGTCCCCCGTGACCACGGCAGCTGCAAAGTTGCCGAAACGTCGGGAAAACCAAAAATCAAACCAAATACCAACTAATTACCAAAGTGCTTTCAATAAAACCGCGCTAGTATCCGTTAAAAATTGTTTTACTATATGGAGAAGAAGGTTATTTTCTATGATAAAACAAAAATCGGTTGCACTGACATCCATTATACAAGTACGCTGGACAGGCGAACGTTACAAGTCGTTTGTTCCGATTAGAAAATCGCCATACTGGCGCTGAGAGCAGTAGATTCAATTTTCTATACTATCGCAGTAGTGAGTGTACTTGGAACTAATTAGTTCCATACAAGAACCTTATATATGACTCTGGACATTGCGTCACCTTTTGGGGCTTGAAGAACGAAAAAATAACCTTGAATGACGTCAACGATATTTTCCATCTCTTTCATTAGGGTGACAACAATGTTGTCCATTCGTAGGACAGTCACTACAAATAGGTACTTACTACAGACTATCAACTTATGCCTACGGCGTAAGTTTTTTGGACGACCAATCCAAACATTCAAAAGTGTTTAGATTCTAAACATTTGAATGTTTAGAATAGTTTAGATGTTAGTTAGTGCCAAAGTTTGTATGTTTGGGTATCTCTAAACATACAAACATTCGCATTTAGAATATTACTGCATTTATAGGATTATTACTACTCTTGACCAACCATATTATAACCTTTCTATATATTCATTCAAACCCCCCTTTTGGCCAGCAGCGGCGCGCAACACAAAATATTTACTTAATGATTATTTTCGGTTGGTTCCTCTCCGGATGGACGATACTGTATTGGAATGGTGGTCACACTGGGGGTCAAGTCTGCTATTGTTAACATCATGTAATCGTGTTTCAATGGTGTTTGAACGGTAATGCTTTTTAACAAAGTTCTTGATTCTTAAACCCAAAACTGAAACACAGTGTCTAACGGGTTTGGATTTTTAGGAAAAACAATGTGTTTCAATTTTGGGTTTACAAAAACAAGAATTGTGTCAAAAAGCATTACCATCCAAACACCATTGAAACACGATTACGGCGTTAGTCACGATAATAGCAAACTTGACCCCTTGGTCCTGTACGGTCCGGCTGGTTAAAAGTCAAAACTTGGAGATACGTGGTGAGGTTTAAGACTTAGGTACAGATGCCGGCATATATATTGGCAAGAAAATGAAAGAGACAAAAGATGCGCAGTAGCCATAAACTTAGTGTTTATGGCTACTGCGCATCTTTTGTCCCTTTCTTTCTCTTGCCAATATATATGCCGGGCAGTTTTTTTTTATACACACCTGCCCTTCCACCCTAAAGTCACGTGTATTTTTATTTTGTACAATGAGGAATGTCCAAAAAAACAAATTGGCTGAATATTTTTATAGGCAGGAATAAGCGCCCTTAGTAATAGAAAAAACTTTTAGAATTTTCGGTTGTGTGAAAAAAAAAATTAAGTCTCATTATTAGTCATTGTATTAAAAAAAGTTGCAATATTTAACTAGTATAGTAGTAAGGTAGTCAGTTAGGTAGGTCCGATTCCTAGCTGAAACTGATCTAAATTGTTTAACTCAACTACGTAAGATAATATTTTAGTTTACATTACATTTTTTCTCTCTGTTAAGAATACAAAATAATTCCGCTCTCAAAGTTAAATGTGGCATAAAAACATAAAATGTAATGTTAGGTAGGATAAACGTAAATTTTTCATCCAAATCTTTCTTTCTTATTCAAAAGTTCTGCTGTGATTATGGTCACCCTGCGATATGCAGATAATATTTCTAAAGCTTCTTATGTGTCGAAAATGAATACAGATTTGTACATATTATATTTATTATATTAAAATAAAAAATACGTAATTAAGGTGGAATTATAGTTAACTTCTATAATATTTCCGAATTAGATCGGAAACAATCTTTGAAATCTGCTAAAATTCAGATTTCTGAGAAGGAAAAATTGAATGCTGAAAATACTTTAAAAAACACTTACTTGTGAAATATAATGTTAGAATTTGGTTTTAAAACACTTTTGCAATTTTGCACAATGCAACACATGCTTTGTAACGCGAATTTTATTTAAATAATTTTATATTTTTGTACATAAACGTGAGATGCGGTGGAAAATCATTGACATTAGTGACATGTCAAATCAAAGACAATTCCATCAGTGATGCCACCTTATTTTTATTTGGTAACTTATGAAATATGGAGAAATTACTGTTAAACGTAAAATATTGTAATAACAAAATGGACTCATCTGGCCTTTAAATAATTACTTTGGCATGTACTAATAAATTTTAACATCATATAACTAATTTAAAGTGTGCCGATATTTACATTTATTTAGAACATCTAATTAATTGTTGTAGATGACCTGGGTAAATTGACTATGGATTGGGATATTTTGTACTTAGCATGGCAATTTCAGTCACAGTGTGAGAGGGATAAAAGAAGTCTGCAAAGGTGAATGACCTCATCCCCAACCATCCTTCAGTAGTAGAATGTCCAGTGTCATAGAATGAATATAAGGTTCTTGGTTCCATAGTTCCAAGTACACTCACTACTGCCATAGATAGTATAGAAAATTGAATCTACTACTCTCAGCGCCAGTATGGCGATTTTCAAATTGCTGTCATTTCATGACATTAAGCACAGATTACAGAAAAAACAGAGATTACCCAAAAAATTGCTGTCATTTCATGACATTAAGCTTTGTCCAGACTTGTATCATTTTGGCGTATCAGATCACCGTATCTTTACCATACATCGCTAGTTTGGTTGGGCGTGCGTTGATATTACTTCAATGCACGCCCAACCAAACTAGCGATGTATGGTAAAGAATAAAGATACGCCAAAATGATACAACTATACAAGTCTGGACCTTAGATTATTTATATGTCAAGCAAGATAGACAGTCAAAGCTACGACAGCGTCGAAAAAAATATCACCCAACAGTTGGGTGACCAAAACACGCACACATTGTCAGTAGTGTGACCCGGCCATAGTTTTTGTTACAATACTCTTTGGACGCGATGATGCTAAAAATGCACACCACCTTAAAAAAGTTGGCCTGTTTTGTTTAATACGTCAAAAGCCTAACACCCGATTGCACTAAACTTAAGGATCGCCTAAGTCTGTTCCTAACTACAACACGACCAAATTAAAACGGTGTCAAACTTAGCGGTCATGTAGCTGTCATTCGCCTATTTAACTTGGTCGAGTTGTAGTTAAAAAAAGACTTAGGCGATTCTTAAGTTTAGTGCAATTGGGTGTATGACTCTATCTAGACATATAAATAATCTAAGGTCTGGACAAAGCTTTAGCCTGTCCAGCGTACTTTGTATAATGGACGTCAGTGATCGGCACCCTGATTATCTAAAAAGAAACTATTTAGCGACCGGTTGCATTCCACATACATTGCTACTTTTCTATATGTTTTTTTTAAATCCAAAAATAAGTAGCAATGGATCACTATCATCTGTGAACTGCAACCGGTCGCTAGGTGGTTTCTAATTAGATAATCAGCCCGCGGTTGGCACTCCGGCGGGCTGATTATCTAATTAGAAACCACCTAGCGACTGGTTGCAGTTCATAGATGATAGTAATCCATTGCTACTTCTTTTTGGATTAAAAAAAACCATACCAAAGAAAAGTAGCAATGTATGTGGAATGAAACCGGTCGCTAAATAGTTTCTTTTTAGATAATCAGGGTGCCGGCAGCAGTGAAAACTTGAATATTAACGTTGTGCATTTTTGATATTTTGAAATTAGCGGCAAAGGATTAAAATTATTTCTTTCCTATTACTATACAGTCACACAATTCAATCAGTTTGTAATTAGAGAATGCGTAAGACGGATGTGACGGATGGAGAGAAGACAGCTCTCGGCGGAAGTATCCCCCTCTCTTTCTACGGGGCGCGTGGAAAAAAAATAGCTAGGTATACCCCAGTCATCTTAAACATTCTAGGTCGCAAAAAATTGCAAGGTCCTGCATTTTTGGGATGTTGTTAGGATAGACACCAATAGTGTAAATCCAAATTTGCAGCCCTGAAAGACCTGTGCTAACTTCGTAGTGCTCGAAAAACCTCGACGTTTTTCAGTTTTTGGCTCACAACTTCTAAAAAATGCATTTTACGGCAAAGTCGTCTATGACATCTTTAAAGAAGATAAAATTACCAACAAATTGAGTGAAATTTAAGCTCTGAGTTTCATATACATCTCGAGATACATTCTTCAAAAACGTGCCATTTTTGACTAAATTTGTAGTAAAGCTATTCTTTCGAACAAAACATCGTCTAAAATACTCTTTCTACGAGGAAAGACGTAAGAAACAAAGTTGTAGAACAGCTATTCAGCTTCAATTTAGGATAAAGAAAACCTTTTTAGGACCAATAATTGTTCTCTTGTTATCAGATAAAAAAAATGTGGAAATCTGATTTTTCAAAAAAAATGAATCCTGACGAGTTGTAGGACTATTTAAAGGATAAAAAAGATGACAATCAGCGGAAAACTGTATAACAAAATAAAATTAAATACAATTAATGTTAACGTGTAATCACTTCACATTATAAAAAAAAGTTCTCCGCCGCATCTGTCTGTTTGTTCGCGATAAACTCAAAAACTACTGCACGGATTTTCATGCGGTTTTCATTTATAGATAAAGTGATTTATGAAGAAGGTTTAGGTATTTAATTTATTAAGGTTTTATGTAAATTAGTTGAAATAAAACATTAGCCGAGCGATAACCCTCCTATAATTAACAGACTTTTGGCGCGAATGGAGGTGCCGACTGGAAGGTATTTGTTTTCTTTTTCGGGGTTATGGAAGGTATAATTGGTAAAACAAGAGAAGAAATCAAAGCGTAGCCTGAGTAGGCTGCCAAATCTCAATAATGAAGTCACAGTGGCGAAATGATGGAGGAACCTCGAAATTTTTCGCCATCTTTCAGTTTTTGGCTTACAACTTCTAAAAAATGCATTCTACGGCAAAGTTATTAAAAAAATTTTTAAAGAAAATAAAATTAACAACGATTTGAGTGTAATTTTAGCTCTGAATGTCATATATATCCAGAGATAAGGAAAGAAACAAACACTCAATAAAATCAAAACCGGTTACTGACCTGGACAACGTCTACAGCTCACTGGTAGCTACAGACGTCAGACATTTGCCAACGATCTGTGATCCTAACATACTGGCTGATATTCTTATTAAGATTATCAAGACTGCTATAGCTTCAAACACAAAAATTAGAAAAGTTCCAAACAAAATGATCATTCTTAAGCCTTGGATAAACAAGGGCGCACTGAGATGTATCAGGCTGAGAAATAGGATGCAACTTAAGCTAAGAAGCGAACCTAGCAACATTATACTAAAGTTAACTTATACAAGATTTAGAACCTATTGTACAAACTTAATGAGAAAGCTTAAAAGACTATATGATAGGGAAAAAAATCAAAGCATCCTCAAAAAATCCAAAGGCGCTATGGAACACCATTAACGACATAACTCGGTATAAGGCCCCAAAAACATTGAATACTAACCTCCTTAATATAACACCTCATCCACTGGACTCCGTAAATAGTGTGAATTACTTTTCTAAAGATATTGGCAGAAAACTAGCAGAGGACATAATTTTGCAATTTCCTCAGCGAAAAACCGCTCAACACACAGCCAGTCATAATTCCTCTTCTTTTGTTCTTTTGGACACTGATCCTCTCGAAGTAGATGAGATAATAATGAGCCTCGACGCTTCTAGTGCTCCAGGATTGGATGGAATCACCACAGCGGTTGTTAAACGTTGTAAAGATTTTCTCGTACCACTGATAAGCCACCTTGCCAACTTGTGTTGTAAGACAGGCATCTTCCCTAGGGCTCTGAAACGCTCAATTGTTACCCCTGTGCACAAGGGTGGGGACAGAAACGAGGTTAACAATTATAGGCCAATATCCGTTCTACCCTGTCTAGCAAAGATCTTAGAAAAAAATATTAACAGAAGGTTACAAAGTTATCTTAATAACCACAAGATATTATCAGATTCACAATACGGGTTTAGGAGGGGTCTATCAACGCAGGACGCTATTAAGGATTTAACATCTCTTATTGTAGAAAACGTAGATAAAGGTCAAAAATGTCTTACTGTGTTTATAGACCTCAAAAAAGCGTTTGACACTGTTTCTGTGCCCATACTTGTGCAAAGGCTTGCGAACATTGGCATAAGAGGTGTTGCCCTATCAATTCTCAAAAGCTATCTGCATGAGAGGACACAAGTGGTGAAGATTGACCAATTTATCAGTTCAGAGGAAAACATAACCTATGGTGTACCGCAGGGGAGCGTCCTTGGCCCGACACTGTTCCTGATCTACATCAACGAACTGTGCAATCTTCGAAGCAGTGGCGGTCGAATATTTTCCTATGCGGATGACACCGCAGAGGTTTTTTGTGGACAATCTTGGCCTTGTGTAAAAGCTGCAGCTGAAAAAGGCTTAGCTGATATAGCAGACTGGTTAAACAGTAACCTTCTTACTTTAAATGCAGCAAAAACCAAATTCATATGTTTTACACCTACCCAGAGGTCCTAACCTAGAGCTGAATATCGCATTGTTATACACACATGTGTGAACTCTAATGACCCAAACTGTGGCTGTCAAACTATAGAGAAAGTAGATAAAATCAAATATCTAGGGATAATAGTCGATCAGAGCTAGGGCTTGCAATTCGAATATTCGAATTATTCGAATATTCGCCTTATTTTGCTATTCGAATACTCAAGTCGGTGATATTCGAATATTCGAATATTTTCCACTTTTTTGGATTTAGGCAAAAGTCATTCATTAAATACCCGAATACTTGTGCTATTAATTATTCTGTGCCCGAATAGCTTTTGTGAGCATAGAAAAAATCCGCAAATTGTAAACGATTTTAATCTAGCTTCCCAATGAGTCAAAGACTTGAAACTTAAAACATAGGTCAGAACAGGAAGACAATGACATCTTATAGTGTCATTTTGGAAAATTTTGGAAAATAAATTAAAAAAAAAAAAAAAAAAATTGCGCTGATCTGATGATGGAACCAAAAGGCTTCAGGAAATCTGTAAAAAAACCATTAAAACCCATCGAGTTTGTGCTCGTTTGATTCGTCTTGACAAGTACAAGTGTGTGATTGTCTCAAATAAATATTTTTTCTTTATTTTGTTCATTTTATTCCTTTTTGGTTTTAGTGATCAGCGTGTCTTGCGACACGTAGGCCTTTTTCAGCTGTTTCCATTCTGTTCTATCTCTTGCTTTACGAGATCAAAGTGTTCCTCCAGTTTTCATAATATCATCTGCCCATATTTTGGCTTGTTTTCCTCTTTTCCTTTTTCTGTCTAATGGTTGCCACTCTGTAATAATTTTGGTACATTTTTCCTTGCTTTCTCTTGCCATTCCATTGCCATTATAACAGTCTTATTTTCCTTATTATGTCTTCTACTTTTGATTTTTTCTTCTTATTTCCTCTGATTTTGACGGTCTTTCAGCGTAACACCTATTAACCATCTCTTCATTTTCTTTAGCATATTTTTAGCTTCAAATAGTGCTTTTGAGTCAGGGGCGTCAGGGCCTATGTTTGACACTCTGTACTAAAACCATAAAAATTCATCGAGTTTTGACTCGTTTGATTCGTCTTGGCTAGTACTCTGTTGGGAAATATTGTCCAGGGTCTGATGATGGAGCCGAAAGAAAACTACAGGAACTCTGTAATGAAACAGAGTTATTGCCAAGACAAATCAAACGAGCCCAAACTCGATTGATTTGTCTTGGCAATAACTCTGTTTAGAAATAGTGTCCATGGTATAATGGTGGAGCCGGAAGAAAACCACGGGAACTCTATAATAAAACGATACAAATCCATCGAGTTTGGGCTCGTTTGATTCGTCTCGACAAGTACTCTGTTGGGAAAATAAATAGTGTCCAGGGTCTGATTATGAAGCCGGAAGAAAACCACAAAACTATGTAATAAAACTATGCAGCTCCATTTAGTTTGGGCTCGTTTGATTCGTCTTGACTAGTACTCTGTTGGGAAATAGTGTCCAGAGTCTGATGATGGAGCAGGACCAAAACCACAGGAACTCTGTAATGAAACCATACAAATCCATCGAGTTTGAGCTTGTTTGATTCGTCTTGGCAATCACTATGTTGAGAAATAGTGTCCAAGGTCTGATGATGGAGCCGGAAGAAAACCACAGGAACTCTGTAATAAAACCATACATATCCATCGAGGGCTCGTTTGATTCGTCTCGACAAGTACTCTGTTGGGAAAATAGTGTCCAGTGTCTGATAATAAAACCGGAAGAAAATGACGAAAAATATGTAATAAAACCATGCAGCTCCATTTATTTTGGCTCGTTTGATTTGTCTTGACTAGTACTTTGACGGAAGATGATTTCCAGGGTCTGGTGATTGAGTCGGAAGAAGGCCACAGTAACTCTTTAATAAAATCATACAACTCCATAGAGTTTGGCTCGATTCATTTGTCTTGTCAAGTAATCTGTTTGGAAATAGTGTCCAAGATCTGGTGATGGAGCCGAAAGAAGGGTACAAGATCTCTATAATAATACCACACAACCCCATCAAGTTTGGGCTCTTTTGATTCTTTTGACATGTATTCTGATTAAAAGTTAGTACTAGATCCTGGTCTAATAATGAAGGCGGAAAAAAACCCGAGGAAAAACACAGATAACATTAAAAAACAAAAAATAAATATTTTCTGACAATCAAACCAAAAAACATACGTTTTAAAAATGAACTAAAAAGTATCAAAATCGGACTCAAAACATGCCTTTGAAATTAAATAGAAAAACGGACTAATAAATGTAAAATAATTTCCCCTTTACAGATTTATAACTCTACGAAGAAGTTTTTAAACTAAAAACGTGAGACGAAGGCAAAAAAAGTCAATTGAGGATAATTTTTACACAATGCGTCACATTAAACAAAGCATTTAACTTTGGTTTAACTTAAAAAATAAGCGATATTTAATAATTACGACCATCTGTCTTATTTTACAGAATTATTCGAATAATATTCGAATATATTCGAATACCTCCTTGAAAATTTTCGAATATTCGAATAATGGATTTCATCGAATATTTGCAAGCCCTAATCAGAGCCTTTCATGGCATTCACACATAGACTTGGTAACAAACAGAATTAGAAAACTCATTTACATATTCAAAATTTTGCGTCACGTTATGACGAAAGAGCTACTGAATAAAATTTATATAGCTTTAGCGCAATCAGTCATAACCTACTGTATTCCTATCTGGGGTGGCGCAACCAAAGTTAAATTTAAAGATCTTGAGAGATCTCAAAGGGCTCTGTTATAGGTCATGTACTTTAAACCGTACAGATTTCCTACAGTTGATCTTTACAGGTTGAGTGATCTACTATCAGTCAGGAAACTATATTTTCTTTACATTATGCTGGAAACTCGCAAGACATTACCTTTTGATAGAACTCATACACTCAGGAGACGTAAGGATAATGTTGCTCCCACACATAGCGTTCGTTCGGCTTTTGCCAGGCGTCAATATTCCACGCAATCACCTTTCATTTATAATAAGGTAAACTCTAAATTAGAAATACATCCTAAACTTAATCATGAATGTAAAAGAGTGGTTACTGATTGGCTAAAATCTTTAACGTATGAGGATGTCGAGGCTTTTCTGGTGCGAATTACTTGAAGAAGCAGACACACACACACACTACACTACACACACACACACACACATACACACACACACACACACACACACACACACACACACACACACACACACACACACACACACCATATAAACGAACACACACGGATAGACTCACACTCACCCAACAAACACTATGTACATTGGTATATTAAGTAAATATTTAAAAATTAAGTAAAGTACATTATAATTTAAAATTTTATGTATAACTAGCTTCCCATTTTTTTTATCATGTTCTTTTTGTTGGTTTATTTTCCTTTGTATAAAAGAGTAGGTAAGAGCGAGTCGTCTCCAACACAAGTATTTCATTACTTTCTGGGGATGCCCCATAAACATCATTGTAAATTGATTTTTTGGAAAATAAAAAACTTTATTATTATTATTATTTATTATAGATAAAACTCCTCAAATTGGGTAATTTTTTCAAAAAAGTTTGATATTTATAGTGTGCTATGCTAGTGTTTTGATCAAAATACTGACTAAAATACTCATTCTACGAGGAAAGACATGAAAAAAAAAGTTGTAGAACAGTTATTACTACGTTATTACTACGCGCACATATTTATACAGGGTCACTGGAAATATGACGTATTCCTACTAAGGGGTCATAAATGAGGTCAAAACAAATATTTTTTGTTATATAACTTTTTCTCAAAAAGTAATAGTTTTTGAGTTAATTAAAATTATTATTTTTTTTAACAAAAGTATGTTTTCAGACACAAAAAATTATAATAAAAGATTTTTGCGTCTGAAAACGTACTCATTCGATTCCGGTTTTTTTATTATTTAGGGATAGAAAACACTCTAAGGCTCATTATAGAATCAAATCAGACTCAAATCTCTGCTTGAGTACAGTTAGAAAGGGATGGCGCTATATGCGATGAATAGCACCATCTCTTTCTAACTGTTACTCAATTTCTTACTCAAGCAGTTCTGTAAGCAGTTCTGTAATACGAACCTTAGTGTTGATAATGAATAAAAAAATTACAAAAAGTCCAGGTGTTTATAAAAATTCAATCCTTAAATGCATTTTTTTTTATTCTTCTTTAATTTATCTGAGATAGCTTGACAGCTTTGTTTGCTATGATAAGATTTGAAACAATGAGTGCCAAGATATTTTGAACACCTGCTTACAACAATGTGATTCTAACTGCGTAGATCAAATTAATTTGTTTGTTTTTCAGATTATTTTGACAACTCTAGACACTCATATCAATTTGACGCTGACTGTATAATGAGACGCCGTGTATGTGCCGGTTTAGAATAGCACTACCCCCTCTCATCCCGTGGGTGTCGTAAAAGGGACTAAGGGAAATCGGCCATCAGGAGACGGGTAGCAGCGTCTCAAAAAATCTTGGCCTACTGCACACACCAAATACATGGACATGGATACACCAAAAAAGCCCCCAGTCCCCGGCAGCCCCGCTATTCCTAGCTACGGTAGCGGCTGTGGTAACGGCGCGGCGGGGCAGGGGGTGCTAAGAATCCCCGGGTGCGGCTACCAACAATGACAACTGTACCTGGCAACTTATAACACGCGCACACTGAGGACCGACACGAAGTTAACCGAGTTGGAAGAAGTTATTAGCAAGTTACACTGGGACATCTTTGGGTTATCTGAAGTCCGCAGAGGGAGCGGACTCGATAATCCTTAGTTCCGGAAACTAGCTATACTAATGGGAGGGCGACTAACAGTCCCTATAGGTGGTGTCGGGTTCATCGTCCACAAGACCTTGTCTTCAACTTTATTACCATCGGAAGATGTGTCGACCAGGGTAGCGTACCTGAATATCCAAACGGTATTCGTTGAATGTTATAAAGGTTTACGCTCCGACTTCGACGCACCAAGATGACGAAGTGGAGGCTACGTATGAGCAATCTCTAAAGCCATGCTTAGCTACAAAATCCACTACACCGTTGTGATGGGGGACTTCAATGCAAAGTTGGGGAAACAATGCGGTGATGAGCTGAGAGTGGGGCAATTTGGAGTTGGGCAACGGAATGCCAGAGAGGCCAGATGCTGGCCGACTTTATGGAGAAAGAGAACCTCTTTATGATGAACTCCTTCTTCAGGAAGCCGGAAGTGGACCTGGACCAGTCCGGACGGTACAGTCAGAAATGAGATAGATTTTATCATGTCGACGAAAAAGCAAATATACAATGATGTCACTGTGATCAATGCCGTCAGGACGGGGAGCGATCATCGATTGTAAATATCAACCTAAAGTCATAGGTAAGAATAAATACAATTTTATTCTTATGCTAAAACTGGAAAGATATCGACTGATAAAATCTACGCTCCGACCATTACCGGCCCATATTAAAACCCCAAGAGTTTTCAACTTAAACTCCAAAACCGCTTCGAAGCCCTTGAGAATAGCATAGATGTGGACGATCTAAACAACATGGTGGTGGATACAGTCCGTACGGTAGGGTCCAAGTTCTAAAGAACGGCGGGTCTTAACTCTCCGACCACACCTTCCTACTCATGGATCAGAGACGTGAAATGAGGCTCCAGAGTACAGCGGATGCTCATCGTTATCGGCAGCTAAATAGACATATTATACATAAGTCTTTGGCCGTAATGTCCGAGCAAGGGATTCTCGCGCCCGCGCCCGCTACACATAAAATATAGATATAAGTACTAACGTACAGAAAGGAAACTCTCCGCCCCACCCCACAATCAATTACCTCACCCCACCGCGCGAGTTCGTGTGCCGAACTGCCGAATAGTGTGCTCTTTTTAGTGGGGTGTCAACGCTCCGTTTGCGGCGCGCGGCGATTTACTTCACGCACACAGTTGCGCGAGTACAATTACGTCATCTGTGTAGCGTCTGTGTAAATAGGTAGTTAAATAGTACCCTTAATTTTATAATGTAACTTGTTCGGCGTGGGCGCAAAGAGAAGCACGCGGGGACATGCACTCGCTATTGATATATCGGATATTGTGGTTACTATGACACTGGTTATGTTGATAGCACAGACCATACAACAAGTTGTGGTTGGCAGTAAGCTGTTTCAGAACCTTTTATAGAGGATTTAAAGAATGGGTGTCAATAAAAAAAAACACGACTGCCAAAAACAAACTAAAAAGTTGAACAACAAGTGTCATTGCAGTCGGGGGACCTGGTTCGTTAAAAATTGTTCCACAAAATGGTCCCCGGAGTATTCAATAAGTACTTATAGCAGTTAAATTCTTATATTGCCAAAGACTTCGGCTACAGAATGCACAAGTGTGCCGAGTTCAAAATCAAAACAGTTGAATTAAGTGAGCATAAATTTTCTAACCTCTCGACAATTTATTGAAGAACTTGATCTTATCTACTTCATATTCTTATCATACTAATAATAAAAAGTAAAAGTCAGCTCTATTTTGATTTAACTGTTCAAAGAATTTATTATAAAGTCCGTTCGCTCAGATAGTGTCGCCCTTTTATCTCGCCGCTTTTGCACGTGCCGCTTCTTGTCAAAGGATGCCGCCGAATAAACAAAAGATACCGCGTGCGGCGTACACCCTCAAGTCAATTTGGCTTTTGGCAGTTTACATAGAAGTGCCGTAGTGAAAGATTGTGTTTGTTACCGGTATTCCTGTCTCTGAATACAAGTGCTTGCGGGTGTACCGACACTATCTAAGTGAACGGACCGTACCCGAGTTGCGAGATGTAACTTAGATTTAATCTAATACCTATTTATTAACTTACCTACCTGCCTTTTTGTGGCAAGGGTTGCTTGTTATTGTTAAAGGTACCTACTGCTACCTATGCACGGTAGGTGAAACAGTTGAGCTACAAAAACAGAAAAAAGGGATAAATACAGTCTCAAGGGGGCATTGTATAGTCTGTTTATCCTGACTTGTCCTATTTAGTAAACAATCTTCACTTTTTATTTAAATATCCGTCTTTAAGGTCTATGCCCACTACACCATACTATACCATTACCATGCTAGGAATGACTCAGGCAAAAAATATTCTTTGTATTGAAAAGTATGACACTACTATTCCCACTAGACAATTCCATCACCGGCCAATCACTTGTCATACTTTCCAATCATAGACCATACAAGTACTATGTTTCCAATACAAAGATTATTTTTTTGCCTGGCAAGTTCCTAGCACGGCCAATGTGGTACGGTGTGTAGTTAGTGACACAGTATAAATATATGTAAGTGGTACTGTGGTAGTGAGCAGGGCAGAGATCTTTAAAATACAAAAAATGGTTTTCCACACATAGAATACAAAATATGACAAATTGATTATGACAATTTAATTCAATAAGACATATTTTTGAATAACAACTTAAGTTTAAATAAAAGTTGTACGACAAACTGTACAAAACTGTTTACTAAATAAGACAAGGATAAATAAATAGACTATAATATCTGATGTGCATTTGACAGTAGGTACCATTTACAAAAATTGCATTGCCTTTAACCATTTTAACAATACAAAAGGTACCTACCTACTTACTAATTTTACTGCTATAATAATATTGCTACTCTTTAAAAAAATTACTTAATTGCTTAACTTTTACAAAAGATAAAGGTCTCTCAATTAACTTGATGATAAATATTTTGGGTGAGACTTAGGACCATTATCATTATTATTAAAAAAGAAATACAAATCAGTTCTTGAAAAATAAAGTTCCCAAATCAAAAAATGTGTGATGCTATACTATATGTTATGTACGTCCACTGACCATTGTTAATTTAATTGCATTGTACACATCTAACAACTTGCATAGAAAAACTTCTTTGCATAGAAAATAATACTTTTTTTTACTTTTGCCTGAATTCAAATGTCTTCAGAGTTTTGTAATGTAATTAAGCCCTGATACTCCATTTCTTTATACATTATGTCCTGACTAAGTGTATGTAAAATATCTTGAAACCTCTGCCTCAGTGCTACATTCTCCATACCAGATATTTCTTGCTGAGTTCTTTGTCTCCGCTGCTTTAGCTCTTCTAACTCTGCTTTTAGTTGATCTATTCTTGAGGTCATATTGTCTTTAGACATATCTTGGAAGCGATAGTCGATATCTTCCTCAGAAGATAAGCCACCACTCCTACCGGTGGTTCCACTTGTAACTGTGTGGCTAGCGGAGGTTTTACGAGGCTGAAACATTCCAGAGTTGAACTCGATCGGAAGAGATTCTCTTCTGCTGCTCATATCACCCATTCCAAGCATAGAATTAGTATCAGACAGTCTGCTGTCATAAGCGGAGAGATGACTATCATCCATCTCAACATTTATGTTGTCTTCGTCCAAATCACTGTCGCTAACGGCTCCTCCAAATATGTCGACGACATTGGATGGCTCCAGGTTGGCACCATCTGATATAGATTCCTTCTTACGCTCAACTTTCAGTTTTCTCTCAGACTTCAGATTGGCTGGTACATTCTTTTCGGGCTTTGTGTTTTGCTCATCTTCTTCTTTTATCACCTCCCAAGTAAAACTAACTGCTTCATTATCAGCTCTGAGTAAGTGTTTAACTTCTTTTTCTATTTCAGGTGCCTCTACAAACTTCTTTCTCAATGTTTTTCTAAAACGCCGCTTGCGTACATTTTTCGTCGGAGGGGTGATACCGTGAGGCCATAAAAACTTTTTATCGACTTTATAAGGGTCTTTCTTTTTGTTTTTAGCCGGTGACTCTTCTTCTATTGACGGTTGGTCAGGTTCGTCTTTGCATATCATCATCTGGCATACATCTGCTGTTTTATAAAAACTTTTATTATCAATTGTTTTCATAGAGTCGATAACAGTAGGGAGGTCTACTATTTTAGCATGCATCAACCAGTGATCAAATCGCACTTCGCCATGTCGCATATCGTGATCAATTTGTATTGTAAGGCGGTTCTTCAAATTATCACCAGATTTAAGAATTTCTCGAAGTAATCTTGCGGGTTCTTCGGGAAGTCTCATTATGAATTGAGACTCAAGCTCAGTAGGATAATCAGGTTCTCTTTTATCTCTGTTCATTCTAATGTAGTTTGGTACTTACTTGTATTTTAAACAGCTTTGAATCTTTGTTTTGTTATGGTTCCAGTCCAGTGTTAGGGAATCACAGAACACAATTAAAGAGAATACTCATACATAACTCAGGACAAGTAAATAAATAGGTACCGTATCGGTATGACCGTATGTTTCTAATATAAATGTAAGTAAATAACAACACAGACAGAAATTGATAGAATTCAGTGAAGTGAACTTTCCCGAAACGAAAACCACAACAAACCAAGCAGGGTGACCATCTCAAAAATGGCGAATCTGCCCGACACGACACTCTACTGTGGCATAAAATCTGCCAAGCCCGACTCCAGAAAATGTCAAAAAAGTGCCTCATCATACAAAAAACGTATTGATAATTGCGATTTATCATTTTAAACTGTCAAATGACAATGGATTTTGACAGTTGAGTGTCGATAAAACGCAATAACACGCGATATAATATATGTCGTGTTTAGAGGGCTCCTAGTTTATTTTCTTTCATTGAGAAATAAAAAAGCTATAAAAAACAATCAAAGTCTTTTCTGGCTTTTTTATTATTTTTTAACACCTCAGTAAATAATTTCCTGCCAAATAAATGCATAATAAAATATCCCTTTCAGGCCCAAAAAAATATTTTTACAAATTGTTTTTTTTCTGTGTATGTTATAAAATTGACCCTTAAATTGCTCCTGAAAAAATTTTTGAAAAAAATCTAGCTACCCCCTAGGGGTCCACACGACCCCTGCACGATAGTGACGTTCAGGCTTTATTTGTACAAGTGCACGGTCGTGACGTTCTTGGGTTTAAGGGTATTAATGTGCTGTTAATTAGAAATTAAACAAAATGTATCGGAAAACCAACGTTTATTACTTTAGCAATTGTAATAATTTTAATCAATTATATCAACGAGATATAAAAATTTGACAAATAGATTTGTTTGCGCTTTAATTGAGATCAAACAAGAATATAATCATTTAATGTAGTAATTATACACCAGTCTTTCGATTTGCTTCAATCAGGCTTTAAAATATCTTTAATATACTTATTTTAAATGATACCCTGCAAAACAATTTTGTTTTCTTGAGAGGCACAGGTATACATCAGTTTTTTTGCATCTTATTTTTGGTCGACTTTTGCACCCAAGCGCGAGGATTGTCGATCTCTTCAAAACTAAGAAGATGGTCATACCCGTCGTACTTTAAAAGGTACGATGGGTATGACCAAGGCATGCGATCGTTGGTTTGATCGCTTGAACCTCGAACTAGTTTTTGGTTCTAGGGCAGACTCATCATCGCTCTCGCTAGTTCTTCTTTAACGAGTAGGGGTATTTGTAAGCCCATCAGCGACTTGCATCCGCGAAACTCTAGCAAGTCCATTACTTTATTGCTTGGGATGTCAGATGCATTGCACTCTAACTTAAACAAACGCCAGGCGTTTGATACTGCAATTTCAAAGAAGTCAAGAATTACGTTTAGTGATCATTTTCTGGTTTTAATGAAAGTGCGGTAGTATTGACTGGTCTAGTACTTCCACACCAGCTATGTGTTTGTTGTAGCTGTTGATTATGTTGGGCGCGGGAACATATCCTATGAAAACCCCTCTGCTTTTGTCCCATCGACGTACTTAAATCGAGTTATCTGCAGACGTGCAGTTCGAGGCAGTCAGCACAGACTTATTGTTCATCCATTTAACGACCACGACATAGTCGTAGACCAATACCAAGTCTGAAATCAGCTCTGTGCCCATTAAAACGTAAAAAATAACGAATTCTTTATGAAAATAATGAAATAATCTAAACTGGACTAAGGTGGAGTTGAGCCCAAACGACACTATCGTGACTTTTCATTTTTCGATAGGAATATTACTCACAATATGTATAGATTACCAGCAGAAACCAGTTAAAAGCATGTATCATCATTACACCAACAAAATAAAAACAACTACTTGTGGCAAATGTTAGAAAATAAAAGAAATTTAATAATTCATGTGCACCGCTCCCATCGTCCAAAATCTAAGCTATCTTTGTCACACGACCAAAGCCCGTTGACTAATGAATCATACGAAAAATGACAATGTATGCGTAGCGCAATTCATGCACGATCGCTGCGCTCGGGTTTCGGCCCGAAAAGTTGATTTCACAAGACGCGGGAATTTTTTAAGTAAAAATGCACGATCGTTTTCGACGGGCCTGAAAGGGATATAAAGTAAATAATTAGTGAATAAGACAGAAATTAGGAGTATTTTATATAGAAAAATACTAATATATACAAGTGTATTTAAAATCGAAATTGCCAAATTCTGACACTTTTTTGAATCGTCAACTTATTCTGCCACGGCTAAAATTTAGGTCCTAAATCTGCCCAAATGGCAGAAATCTGCCACAAAAAATGGTCACACTGAAACCAAGCCAAGCCAAGGAGGTTTATATAGGGAGTGGAGTGAGTACTATACAAAAATTCTCACTATTCGTTTAAAAGAAATTCAACTTAATTAGCTTTGTCATAGAGTTGAAATTCTATCGATGACATTGACTGAAGACTACTGTGTGAATGAAACAACATTATATGGAGGTCGGTGTCTCGTTCGCACAACTGCCATTACTAAACAATAATACCACGATTGTAGGAAAAAAAAATGTACGTTGCCAATCACGTAGTGTATCTAAGTTAAGGATTCGGAGTGGAATATTGAAAATATACTAATTAAATATTAATTTAGAATAACACATAGTAATTGTAAAATAAAACTGAACTTACTCTTTTGATTTAATTAGATTTCTACAATAATGCAAATCAGCATTATTATAGTTGTATAAATTCAAGTGTCAATCCTGGCAACTCCGATCTGATTTTGACTTTGGCGCCGAATTTCAATTTTAGAATTTCAATATTCAGGAAATATTCCTTTACAAAATTAGGGTGACCATAAGTACTACACCATTTCAGATTTCCCAAAAACGAAATTGTTCTATCAATTGAAATTTACTGGAAGTCACAGCCCCTGCGAGTGGCTGGTGAGGGGTAAAGTTAATATTAATAATCAAATTCATGTTTATGCGCCGTGTTGACGTCGTAGGTGCTGGCTAGAGAGGGTCGAGTGATTGATTAATGAGAATCAGATTTTCAAGTAACTAAAGATTACAATGAACTTGTTAGCTTCTTGATGACTACCTTAACAAAAGTACAACATACCAATATTATAATTTGTGTCCCCACATTTTAATGTAACGGAATGTC
Organism: Agriphila geniculea; assembly: GCA_943789525.1. Classification (NCBI taxonomy): domain Eukaryota; kingdom Metazoa; phylum Arthropoda; class Insecta; order Lepidoptera; family Crambidae; genus Agriphila; species Agriphila geniculea. The sequence goes on from OX038870.1 coordinate 7,129,457, forward strand.
TACTTTATTTAATGAAAGATTGGAACATTTCAATTCTAAGTTGTATGAGGTCAATTGTACACACGAATTTACCTACATTCTAGACTCCAACCGTAACTTAGAATACTCCTCAAAAATGTTCAACAAAACTACTGGTATACTTAACAAGTATGGCCTTAGAACTGTATTTAAAGACTTAGCAGATTTAATAGACTCCATTGATATTAATAAAACTTTAGGTGAGAGCCTACCAAGACCAGGTACTATACCATTTTATTTTAAGGCAACCAAAAAGAATGACATCTTTTTTCGTTACTAAAGAAAGAACTAATAATTATTATCTTACTAATAATTGTAAAAGAAATGAAACATATGACAAAAATTACTTACAAAGTGACGATAGCTTCTTCATAATATTTCACCAAAATATAGCAGGTATTTTAAGTAAGTTAGATATATTTGAATTGACTTTGTATGAATTAGAAAAAAAAGGTATTAATATAGATATTATAGGACTAAGTGAAACGTTTCTAAAGTCTGGTGACGAGCCAAATCTGAAACTAAAGTCATTTCAAATAGCCGACAGTTACTGTAGATCTAATAAAAGGCGAAGAGGAGTCTGTATTCTGTGTAGAGATTACCTAGAATTAAAAAAACTTCCATTTATAAAAGAACTAAGTACCGAATTTATATTCGAAGTCTGTGGTATTGAAATTCCCTTATACAAATGTATTGTTATCTGTATTTATAAAGTACCAAATACTAACCAGTTTGAATTCTTAAAACATTTGCAAAATTTGATGGAAGCATTACGATGCAAAACTAAGAAAAAAGTTATTATTATGGGTGATTTTAATATAGATTTACTAAAATCTACAAAGCCAAGCATAGAGTATAAAATAATAGTGGAGAGCTTTGACTTTCAGTTGCACATTCAAGAACCAACGCGAGCGAATTCATGCCTTAATCAAATAATCACAAACATACCGGACGCAATAGGTTCAGTATATAACTTAGGTTTATCAGACCACAATACGGGACAAACGGTAAAAGTTCATGTAGGTAAAAGATGATACCATCAAAGAACAGATATGTTTTTAAAAGAGACTTTGAGTTTAATAATATACGAAAGTTTAATGATTGTCTACATGGTCTCTCATGGTCGGAAGTATACAAAGAAAAAAACGTGAATAAAGCTTTTAGCTTCTTTCATGAGATGCTCACTCTCTTCTACAATTTGTGCTTTCCTTTGAGAAAAATAAAATGCAGCAACCGACATACTAATCATAGATGGATCACCAAAGGTTTAAGAGTATCATGTGCAACCAAACGAACATTACGATTTCAATATTATGCCAATAAAACTAACCGCAATAAGAAAAAATTTAATCAATACTCTAAAATTCTAAAGAAGTGCATAAATAACTCTCATAAAAAGAATAACGAACGTATTATAAATACCTCAAAAAATATTTGTAAAGCAACATGGGATATCATAAAAAATAATAATCCTAAAAGTCATTATATTAATAAAGTTTTAGTTGACAGTACACCCGTAACAGATCCTTTGACAATAGCAAATAAATTCAATGACTAGTTCATCAATTTGACAAACGATTCCTTTTCTTCGCAATCTCGTAATCATGACATAGGTAAAAATAATAATAATAGTAATGACATAGGTAATAAAAATAATAATAATAATAATGACATAGGTAATAAAAATAAAAATAATAATAATAATGACATAAATAATAATAAAAATGACATAAATAATAATAATAATAGTACCAATTCTAGCATATTCTTGTACCCAACTAGTGATGACGAAATTATGAATATTATAAAATCCCTGAAAAACACGACAAGCACAGGCTATGACAACTTAAGTACAAACATTATAAAACAATGCGCTGCTATTTTAGCACCCTTGCTCTGTTACTTAATAAATCTATCGTTTGCGGAAGGAACTTTCCCAGAAGCATTGAAAATATCCGTTATAAAGCCTGTGTATAAAAATGATAACAAGGAACTGCTTAACAATTATAGGCCAATAGCTTTAATATCTATTATAGCTAAAATCTTCGAGAAAGGAATGCATAAACGAATTAGTTCTTACCTTAATATATTCAAATTGTTAAAAATTGAACAAAATGCGTTCCAAAAAGGAAAATCCACCCAATTAGCAGCTTTTAATTTAGTAAAAAAGTTACAGAAAATGTTGACAAAGGTATACCAACGACCGCAATATACTTTGATATGAGTAAGGCATTTGATTTTGCTTTACACAACATACTATTGAATAAATGCGAATTGCATGGATTACGAGGTACTGCTCTTAATTGGCTGAAATCTTATTTAAGTAACAGATCGCAATATGTGGAAATAAAACAATTGATAAATAATGAAGAACGCACATTTTTGTCAAACACACTAGATAATAAAGTAGGTATTCCACAAGGAACGATCCTTGGACCCCTGTTGTTCCTTATCTACATAAATGTCTTACCTAATGCTACTCGAGAACATTGTACCTTATTTGCTGATGACATATCAAAAGTAATTACAGATAATAAGACAGAAAACTATGAAACAAAAATTAACAAATCAGTAAATGACATTATATTATGGTTAGAATCAAATAATCTTAAAGTTAATTTAGAAAAAAATAAATTACATGACATTTTATAATAGGAAGAAAAATAACAATGACATAACTATTAAATGCAAAGGCGTAACAATAAAGGAATATAATGTAGCAAATTTCTTAGTCATCACTATTGACAATCAGTGCTCCTGGAAACTTCACGTAGATAAAATCTGTAAGAAGATCAATAGATTCGCTTATGTACTTTGGCGTCTAACAAAAGTAAGTCACATTAATACAGCTCTCCAAGCTTACCATGGTTACGTGGCATCAAATTTGAGATACAGCATTATTATTTGGGGAAACTCTACCAAAATCAACAGATTATTTGTCTCACAAAAACAATGCGTACGCGGACTAGCCGATGTTGACTCGAGGACTTCATGCAGACCTTACTTTCGCAAATTCCATATTTTAACCATTCACTGCTTATATATACTCGAATGTTGCTTGTTCGTCAAAAAACACCCGAACTTATTTACTAAGTGGTCCGAACACTGCAAATTTAACACAAAGAATAAAGTTAGACTGGTCTATCCTAGGACGAAAACAGCATTATATTCTAGAAATTGCTTTCCAATGATTATAAAAATATTCAATAAATTGCCTAATTAATTCAAACGATATCCATTTAATAGTTTTAAATTTAAACTGATGACATGGTTGATCGATAAATGCTATTATTCTGTCAATGACTATCTCAATGACAGCGACATAAACTCGGTGCTTCGTTCAAAAAATTACCTTCATGCTTTGCCTTATAAGTTAATACCTAATTATCAGTGGCGAAGGGTCCATACAAGATTAGCGTATAGTTGGCAGCCTCACCATGGAATTAGAAGGTTTTGACTAGGTCAAAAAATTGTTAGTAAATAGTTATAAATAGTGAACTATAGCATATAAGTAGTGATACTATGGTTCAAAAGATATTTGAGTATCTTGGTGAGGCTGCTATCTTGACGTCAAGCTAGCAGACACCTTAAGAAATACAGTTCGTATCAATGTGATTTATATGCCAAAAAATTGTTAGGAAATAGTGAATCGTATACGCAAAATTTCAATAATATTGCTTCAGTACAAGCCGAGATATTACGATCTCAAAGTGGGCTGCTAACTTGACGTTTCTGGCAATGGCGATTCCAGAGAAACGGGTACAAGTTATAAACAAATAAATATATCAAAAAATTGTTAGTGAAATTGTGATTCTTACGATATAAATAAAAAAAGAATTTTTCATTGCTATTTTCTAAAAATCGAATGTTAACTTCTACATAGTACTCTGAATATAGGCTGTCGATCAATATTGAACTTTGCTCCACAGTAATAAGGTTTAAACTTGATTGCAATCATGAGGTGAGTACTATCAAGCAAAAAAGTGAAATTTAAATTTTTTGACTGTGTCAATAGTCATATCCTCGGTTCAAGGCTATTGATTTGGTATAAGTAAACAAATATTTTTCTACCCACTTTTTTACTTTTTAGAGTATTGACACAATCAAAAATTTTTTGATTAAATCTCATCAAAAAAATTTGGTCGTTTAATACTCTACTCTCAGTTCATTTATTTAGTGTAGGAAAAACTACAAATATTTTACTACCAATTAGGTACCTAACGTTAAAACTATAACTTAAAGGGAGGAGTCTAATGAAAATACCCTAACCTGTAATTTTTTGAAAATGAATATTTTGTATTTTTTTTTTAGTAACTGAAACTTTAACGTTAGGGTGTGTCCCCACTCAGGTTTGCGAACCTCCGCGCTCCGCGCTCCGCGAACCTCGGAGCGCGCTCCATATTTGGGATCCGATGCGAACACGCGAACACGGAGCGCGGAGCGCCAGTGTGACTAGATTCAGTATTTTAATACTTTTTCAGTATATTTTATCGACTTTACCGAACATCAGTATTTTTGTAGGTATATTAGCGGAAGTAAGTATTTTCGGTATATTTTGGTTATAAAGTTATGGTAACTACGGTGTTAAGTCCCCGCAAACATTGATGTTCAAGGAATTTCCCGGATTAAGTCTATATTTCATTCAGAAGCAAAGATCAGTAGAGTCTGTTTTGAAAAAGAACAAACTTGGGATTTATGCTTGATTACCGTTTTTGAAATGTTGATGGTACTGTTACGTTTTAGTGCGACTGTATTAACAAGATAAATATTAATTCAAGATAGTCGCACTATAATTACGTATAAGGCGACGGCTACACACACAGTATTTACTGTGGTCCAACTGTGTGGTAAATACTGATAATTCCAATTCCAACGATGGGATGAAAACGCACGCCTACAGGCTCAGTATTTACCACATGGTAATGTTGCCAGATCGTGCCTATTATTACAATTTTAGTAATAAATCTAAACTAATAATAAATAAATAAATCTAAAAGATAGCAGCCAAATTTTATGTTTGGGGGCCGATTTCGATGAAACTCGGTTTTGGGTACTATTTCGACAACAAAACAGCAACGCAAAGTTAAAAATAAAAAAAATCTAAGCTGGTGGCCAACTTTTTTGTTTGTGGGCCGATTTAGATGAAACTCGGTTTTAGGTACTATTTTGACAACTAAACAGCAACGCAATGTTAAAAATATAAAAAATCCAAAATGGCGACCAACTTTTTTGTTTGTGGGCCGATTCAGGTAAAACTCGGTTTTGGGTACTATTTCGACAACAAAACAGCAACGCAATGTTAAAAATATAAAAAATCCAAGATGGCGGCCATCTTTTTTGTTTATGGGCCGATTTAGATAAAACTCGGTTTTGGGTACTATTTTAACAATAAAACAGCAACACAATGTTTAAAATATAAAAAACCCAAGATGGCGGCCAACTTTTTTGTTTGTGGGCCGATTTAGATGAAACTCGGTTTTCGGTACTATTTTGACAACAAAACAGCAACGCAATGTTAGAAATAGTACGGAGTTTCATCTAAATCCGCCAGATGGCGCTTTGTAGTAAACATAGTCTCTACGTTAAATATTGCCGAATAATTTTAAATCACAATTCTAACATTTGGAATCAAGTTAAATCAATAATTTGTCTAGTGATTCACCAGTGATATCGTTTGTAGAACTATACCTATAGTTTAAAAGTGTGTATTTGTGCTCATAAAATATTCAGTGCCTTTTTTAATCAGTGGATTATTAAAAACTGCTGAATATAGTCTGAGCATTATCCTCAGAAAAGTGATAAAACTGCGCTTTAATTTGCGTAATAAATCTCATCTCCAGTGTTAAAACTAAATATTATCATCAGTGATATTATCAGTGTTGAGGTAATACAATAATTATAATTTTCGTCTTGACCTCATACTCAAACCAACTCATACATCAAGTTTCAAACCCTACTTAACTGATCAATACTTTGAACGCTTTAAGTCGCTTTGGCGCATACGTTAGCACACTGAGTGCTGCATACTGAATTCAGCTGTGAGTGGCCCGAAGATCGATCCTCGCTTATAAAGACTTTTTCTCCCAAATTTTTTTAGAGACATTTTATTTATTTTTAAAGATATTTTTTTTTAATTTGTATTGAAGATATTTTTGGACATTACTTTTCAATTAATTTTGATTTACTAAAACATCTTCATTCACCAAAGCCGTAGTAAGGTATAAGATTATTGAGAGTAATTGTATAAGAATAAAAAATGTCGACTAAAGGATCATCTGAGTGCGCGGGATGTCCTAATATCATGGAATTGTACACAATGAAACAATTCCCATTTTCTTTTAAAAGTCTTGTTATTGGTTATGTATCTATTTATTAATGAAACTATAAATGCCATACTATACCTAATTGAGTAGACTCCGTTCCTGTAAAAAATGGAATTCATATCTACAAAAATGAGAGAAATATGAGACTCAGAACTTTTGGTGTTTCATTGTACCACACTACACCCTACCCAAAACCGAGTTTCATCTAAATCCATCTTAAATTTTTCCTATTTTTAACATTGCGTTGCTGTTTTGTTGTCGAAATAGTACCCATAACCGAGTTTTATCTAAATCGGCCCATAAACAAAAAGTTGGCCGCCATCTTGGATTTTTTATATTTTTAACATTGCGTTGCTGTTTTGTTGTCGAAATAGTACCCAAAACCGAGTTTTATCTAAATTGGCCCACAAACAAAAAAGTTGGCCGCCATCTTGTATTTTTATATTTTTAATATTGCGTTGCTGTTTTGTTGTCGAAATAGTACCCAAAACCGAGTTTCTTCTAAATCGGCCCACAAACAAAAAAGTTGGCCGCCATCTTGGAATTTTCCTATTTTAACATTGCGTTGCTGTTTTGTTGTCGAAATAGTACCCATAACCGACTTTTATCTAAATCGGCCCAAAAACAAAAAGTTGGCCGCCATCTTGGATTTTTTTATATTTTTTACATTGCGTTGCTGTTTTGTTGTCGAAATAGTACCCAAAACCGAATTTCTTCTAAATCAGCCCACAAACAAAAAAGTTGGCCGCCATCTTGGATTTTTCATATTTTTAACATTGCGTTGCTGTTTTGTGGTTGAAATAGTATCCAAAATCGAGTTTTATCTAAATTGGCCCACAAACAAAAAGTTGGCCGCCATCTTGGATTTTTTATATTTTTAACATTGCGTTGCTGTTTTGTTGTCGAAATAGTTCCCAAAACTGAGTTTCATCTAAATCGGCCCACAAACAAAAAAGTTGGCCGCCATCTTGGATTTTTTATATTTTTAACATTGCGTTGTTGTTTTGTTGTCGAAATAGTACCCAAAACCGAGTTTCATCTAAATCGGCCCACAAACAAAAAAGTTCCGAACAGACTAAGTTACAGATAAGAAGCCTTCGAATAGAATGTTAAAATATAATTTAAACATTAATTGTGATGATAAATGAATAAAACCTGTTTTGAAAATCAGTATTTTTATCGGTATATTTTCCATGTGCAACTTGGTATGTTTCAGTATTTTTTTGAGGTGCTTCGTTATTTTCGTAAAATTCAATCTGGCCACACTGCAGAGCGCGGTTCGCGGAGCGCGGTTCGCGGAGCGCCGCAGGGTTGCGTTCCGAACCTACGCTCCGGGTGCAACCAAATGCTCTAACGTTCCAAACATTAGAGCGTAATTTTAATTTTTAAAATGATCATAGTAGATCCTCAAAAAACGGATTTTATTTGATTCAAAATAAAGGAAAGTTTCAATTATTCCTATTCCAAATGGAATACGAAGACTTTGTACTGTTAATGACATTTAAAGATCTTGGTTGTTTCGAACATTAGAGTGAGTTAAAAAACCGGCCAAGTGCGAGTCGGACTCGCGCACGAAGTGTTTCGTACCAAAAAACGGCAAAAAAAAAACATGTTTGTTGTATGGGAGCCCCCCTTAAATATTAATTTTATTCTGTTTTTGTATTTGTTGTTATGGCGGCAACAGAAATATTTCATCTGTGAAAATTTCAACTGTCTAGCTATCATGATTCATGAGATACAGCCTGGTGACAGACAGACAGACAGACGGACACACATTTTTATCAACGCCATCTATCGAGCCTACAGTTTTTTGTCATTTTGAAAAGCCCTCATTGCGAAGACAAGGTTCAAAATAAATTGAAAATTTTTGACACTTTGTATAACCTGATGTGCTACTGACTTGATTGTCTATTCAAAGTTTTACTCCTTCTTAGCCACTCATTATTAATTACACAATAATAGTACTGTGGAGACAAAGGTACTTAATAATTAAGTTTATATGAATAAAGCTGATTTGATCATGGGAACGGAGCGCGGAGCGTGGTTCGCGGAGCGCGGAGCGCGGACGTCCGCTCCGCGCTCCGCGCGTCAACATTGCGCCCCGCGAACCTGCAACAGAGGTTCGCGGAGCGCGAGGTTTCGCAAACCTAAGTGGGGACACACCCTTAGGTACCTATTTGGTGAGATTTATAATGAAATTAGTAATCAGTAGGTAGGTAAGTAGGTAGGAAGTAGATGATATAAGTAGAAAATATTTCTAGTTTTTCCCTAATAAATAACTAGTAAATGAACTGAGAGTAGTATTACCACAGCCGAGAGATAGTCTTCATACAGTCGGCCATCGGAGGCGTCTAGACAGAGCAATCGTGCGGGGTGGTGCGATATAGAAAGGGGGTGGGAGGGCCCGAGAGCCCATACTTTGGCAATGTATGCATCTCGGGCCCTATCCCGTCAGGGCTTACGCTTCTGATTGGGTTATATTATGTTATATTGAAAGTAGTGTTTGCAATTTTTTTGATGTTGGTGCCATGAAAAAGTGTTTTTGGCACGATTTTGATATTAGATTTGGAATTCAAAATGGCAGCCGCACATTGATGTATTTGTTGATATTTGTGTATTTTTGTTTGATTATTGGGCCAATTTCGATGCAACTCGGTTTTTGGTAGTATTTTGAGGGTGGGTACTCACTTAGGTTCGCGAACCTCCGCGCTCCGCGAACATGCACCGAAAAAATCGTTTATCCTTTGCTGGAACAGGGCGCCCAGGTGTGTACGTGAGCGAACACGTTTGCGAACTTGGTTCGCACAGGTACACACTGTAGCCAAAGTAAAAATATTTGTTTTTGCTATGGATCACTGTTCAAGGTTCGCGGAGCGCGGAGGTTCGCGAACCTAAGTGGGTACCCACCCTGACAAGAAAACAGCAACTCAATGTTAAAAATGTAAAAAATTCAAGATGGCGGCCAACTGTTTTGTTTGCGGACCGATTTCGATGAAACTCGGTTTTTCGTAGTATTTTGGCAAGAAAACAGCAACGCAATGTTAAAAAAAAAAATTCACGATGGCGGCCAACTTTATTGTTTGCGGGCCGATTTCAATGAAACTCGGTTTTTGGTGGTATTTTGACAAGAAAACAGCAACTCAATGTTAAAAATGTAAAAAATTCAAGATGGCGGCCAACTTTTATGTTTGCGGGCCGATTTCGATGAAACTCGGTAAAACATCAAATCAATGTTAAAAATGAAAAAAATTCAAGATGGCGGCCAACTTTTTTGTTTGCGGGTCGATTTCGATGAAACTCGGTTTTTGCTAGTATTTTGACAAGAAAACAGCAACTCAATGTTAAAAATGTGATCTTGCTTTTTTACATTTTTAACATTGAAAGAAAGAAAGAAAGAAAGAAAGAAAAAACATTTATTTTGACAACACACAACGATACACAACATTACAAAGACAATAAACTAAACACAAGCAAAGATAGACACTAACATTGCGCATCGTCGCGTGATGCCAAAACTGTACTCGGCTCAGTATAAGCAGCAGGCAAGGCCTGCTGCACTGATATTCTGCCGAGCACAGCAATGACATCAGGGGCGATAAACGAAAAACACATTTATTAATACATAAAGTTTAACATAAAACAAATAAACCTTCCCATTGATGGGCGCAATTCAGAAAATAAAGTGCGTAATGTAGTAGTCTGTGGCATGTTGTACTATTTCTAATCTGTGAAAGTCAACCTACTCTTACTACATTGCGTTGCTGTTTTCTTGCCAAAATACTAACAATAACCGAGTTTCATCGAAATCGGTCTGCAAACAAAAAAGTTGGCCGCCATCTTGAATTTTTTACATTTCTAACATTGAGTTGCTGTTTTCTTGTCAAAATACAACCAAAAACTGAGTTTCATCGAAATCGATCCGCAAACAAAAAAAATTAGCGCCATCTTGAATTTTTATTTTTTTTAACATTGCGTTGCTGTTTTCTTGCCAAAATACTAGGTACCAAAAACCGAGTTTCATCGAAATCGGTCCGCAAACAAAAAAGTTGGCTGCCATCTTGAATTTTTTACATTTTTAACATTGCGTTGCTGTTTTCTTGCCAAAATACTACGAAAAACCGAGTTTCATCGAAATCGGCCCGCAAACAAAAAAGTTGGCCACCACCTAGATTTTTTTTCATTTTTAACATTGCGTTGCTGTTTTCTTGCCAAAATACTACCAAAAACTGAGTTTCATCGAAATCGGCCCGCAAACAAAAAAGTTGGCCGCCATCTTGAATTTTTTTTACATTTTAACATTGCGTTGCTGTTTTCTTGTCAAAATACTACCGAAAACCGAGTTTCATCGAAATTGGTCCGCAAACAAAAAAGTTGGCCGCCATCTTGAATTTTTTTTTTTAACATTGCGTTGCTGTTTTCTTGCCAAAATACGACCAAAAACCGAGTTTCATCGAAATCGGTCCGCAAACAAAAAAGTTGGCCGCCATCTTGAATTTTTATTTTTTTTAACATTGCGTTGCTGTTTTCTTGTCAAAATACTACCAAAAACCGAGTTTCATCGAAATCGGCCCGCAAACAAAAAAGTTGGCCGCCATCTTGAATTTTTTTTACATTTTAACATTGCGTTGCTGTTTTCTTGTCAAAATACTACCAAAAACCGAGTTTCATCGAAATTGGTCCGCAAACAAAAAAGTTGGCCGCCATCTTGAATTTTTATTTTTTTTAACATTGCGTTGCTGTTTTCTTGCCAAAATACTACCAAAAACCAAGTTTCATTGAAATCGGTCCGCAAACAAAAAAGTTGGCCGCCATCTTGAATTTTTTACATTTTTAACATTGCGTTGCTGTTTTCTTGTCATAATACTACCAAAAACCGAGTTTCATCGAAATCGGCCCGCAAACAAAAAAATTGGCCGCCATCTTGAATTTTTTAATATTTTCACATTGCGTTACCTTGCGTTGTTATTTTTGTGTCAAAATGGTACCAAAAACCGAGTTTCATCGATATCGGCCCATAAACAAAAAAGTTGTCAGCCGCCATCTTGGAACTTATTTTTTCATTATTATTTCCTAATTGAGTACTAATTTAAGATTTATTTTATACTTATTTAGCCCTAAATTAGTAATGATTTACAATTAAAATTATGATTATCATACATCCTTTCCATATCCTTTCCATAATTCCTATAATTCCTCGCACTTATGATGCAAGAAGAAGAAAAAAAGAGAAAATACTAAGAAAAACTTTTTCTTTTCCTTATTTTAAGAGCATTAAAAGAAGGAAAAGAGACAAATTTGAAAAAAATATTCTTACCTTCTAGAAAAAAATGACAATAAATAATTCAAAGAATAAAACAAGAATTTTGAAGTGTCTATCTTATTTTTCCTATATATTTTTAAAATTCGAAAAGGCAAATTACATCGTGCCAACCCTTGCACTTTTAGTCGTTGCGTCAACTGTCTAGACGAACGGCGGCTTTTGCGCCAACACAAAGGGCGATATCCGACTGTAAGAAGAATACTCTCTAGGCTGTGGTATTACCGATGATTAGAGTGGTAGTATTAATTATTATTAGAGTAGTATTACACAATCAAATTTTTTTTGATGAGATTTAATAAAAAATATATAAAATAAAAGTAAGTAGAAAAATATTTGTTTACTTATACCAAATCAATAGCCTAGCCGAGGATATGATATGACTATTGACACAGTCAAAAAATATAAATTTCACTTTTTTGCTTGATAGTACTCACCTTATGATTGCAATCAAGTTTAAACCTTATTACCGTGGAGCAAAGTTTAATATTGATCGACAGCCTATATTCAGAGTACTATGTAGAAGTTAACATTCGAATTTTAGAAAATAGCAATGAAGAATTCTTTTTTAATTTTTATCGTAAGAATCACAATTTCACTAACAATTTTTTGATATATTTATTTGTTTATAACTTGTACCCGTTTCTCTGGAATCGCCATTGCCAGAAACGTCAAGTTAGCAGCCCACTTTGAGATCGTAATATCTCGGCTTGTACTGAAGCAATATTATTGAAATTTTGCGTATACGATTCACTATTTCTTAACAATTTTTTGGCATATAAATCACATTGATACGAACTGTATTTCTTAAGGTGTCTTTGCTTGATAGTACTCACCTCATGATTGCAATCAAGTTTAAACCTTATTACTATGGAGCAAAGTTCAATATTGATCGACAGCCTATATTCAGAGTACTATGTAGAAGTTAACATTCGATTTTTAGAAAATAGCAATGAAGAATTCTTTTTTTATTTAAATCGTAAGAATCACAATTTCACTAACAATTTTTTGATATAATTATTTGTTTATAACTTGTACCCGTTTCTCTGGAATCGCCATTGCCAGAAACGTCAAGTTAGCAGCCCACTTTGAGATCGTAATACCTCGGCTTGTACTGAAGCAATATTATTGAAATTTTGCGTATACGATTCACTATTTCCTAACAATTTTTTGGCATATAAATCACATTGATACGAACTGTATTTCTTAAGGTGTCTGCTAGCTTGACGTCAAGATAGCAGCCTCACCAAGATACTCAAATATCTTTTGAACCATAGTATCACTATTTATATGCTATAGTTCACTATTTATAACTATTAACTAACAATTTTTTGACCTAGTCAAAACCTTCTAATTCCATGGTGAGGCTGCCAACTATACGCTAATCATACAAGCCGATTCCCATCGGCTTACCTTTTGGAAATCCCACCCCACTGATCCACTATGAAGGTCACAACATTTTTTATCATTTTTGTAAAGCGGCTTACCTTCGTCATAATTTCACCCCTCGCCACTGCTAATTATAACTAATTTAATAACTAATTTATTTTAATAATTAATTGTAATTTGATTTTATATACTTTATGTGATTTTTTGCATGCTGAAAAGCAAGATATTTTAAGCAACTTAACTTTAATTTACCAACATGTAAAACCATGTCTTTTGCAAATAAATTTTCATTCATTCATTCATTCAAAACGACAAATACACTTAAAACATAAACGCACAAAGCGCGCGTGGAAGCGTTCATACAAAAAAAGGCGGAAAGCGCGGGAGCTGCGGAGCGACGCAGCACAGTGTCACTCTGAAGACGGCTCGCGGCGAACTAATTTGAAAAGAAAATGGCGGGCAAGCGGTGCCGTTAAAAAGGAGCTCGAAACGCACATCTCCGCGCGCGGTTTGTTTTGGCGCTTTATTTGAATTTAGAAACAGATACAAATTATGATATAACGATGTAAGACATACTTATTTTGCGTTTCGTTATCAACACAGAATATAAAAATATACAAAATTAAAATTAGAAATTACTACTAATACTAGGGAGCCATTCATCCTCAACTCGCCGATTTCGATGAAACTCGGTTTATGGTACTATTTCGACAACAAAATAATAACGCAGTGTTGAAAATATTAAAAAATCCAAGATGGCCGCCAGCTTTTAAGTTTGTAGGCCGATTTTGATGAAATTCGGTTTTTTGTACTATTTTGACAAGAAAATAGCAAAGTAATTTTTAAAGTATATAAAATTCAAAATGGCGGCCAACTTTTTTGTTTATGAGCCGATTTCGATGAAATTCGGTTTTTGGTACTATTTTGATAAGAAAATAACAACGCATTTTTAAAATATTAAAATATTCAAGACGGCGGCCAACTTTTTTGTTTATGGGCAGATTTCGATGAAAATCGGTTTTTGGCACTATTTTGATAAGAAAATAACAACGCATTTTTAAAATATTAAAAAATTCAAGATGGCGGCCAACTTTTTTGTTTATGGGCCGATTTCGATGAAACTCGGGTTTTGGTACTATTTTGACAAAAAACAGCAACACAATGTTAAAAGTATTAAAAATCCAAGGTGGCGGCCAAATTCTTTTCTTGTTCTTCTTTTTTTCAACCCAGTAATATCAAAATCAACCCAAAAACTAAATTATTAGCTATTTTGACCTTTTGATATTGTTTTCGTTGCATATTACCATATTTATAAATCAAAACAAAAAAAACTTAATAAAAACGCAATAAATAACTTGTTAAAAAATATTTTTTAAATAAATAATTAGTTTCTGCTTTTTAGTTAACGAGCTAAACTGAAAATATACCACCTCCTATCAGAGGTCTCGTCAAGAGGAATCAAACGAGCTCAAACTCAATGTGGTTGCATGGTTTTGTTACAGAATTCCAGTGGCCTTCTTTCGGCTTCATCATCAGACCCTGGAAACTATTTCCTATCAGAGTACTCATCAAGACCATTCAAACAAGCCCAAACTCAATGGGGTTGCATGATTTTATTACAAAGTTCCAATGGCCTTCTTCCGTCTCCTTCATCAGCCCCTTGGATATTATTCCCCAACAGAGTACTTGCCAAGACGATTCTAAGGAACCCAAACCCGATCGGGTTGTATGGTTTCATCATAGTGTTCCTGTGGCGTTCTTCCAGCTCCATCGTCAGATCAGCTCAATGATACCATAATATTGCATTACCTTCTAGTTCTGTGTTCAAAGTTTCAAATCTCTAGTTCATCGGGAAGTTAGTATAAAATCGTTTGCAAAATTTGTGCTCAAACAAACGAAAACACAAACAAACGAGCAAGCAACCTTATAAAAACGTGGCAAAAGTATTAATTGTAAATATAGAACTATCTAAGTACCTAAGTTTATATTAAACAGTTTAAAGTAATAAGTATGTCTCCGACCAACCATACAGTTTGGTCGCCCTAATGAAGAAAGAGATACAATTATCTACTTGACCTCTCTGTTGGCTCGTTTTGGGGCGAAGAGCTCAATCTGGTTTATACCGAAGGGATGTGCTACATCTATGAGCCAAGCACAGGCTCAGATCACTAAAATAAAATACTGAGTTGCGTTCCGAACGTACGCTCCGAGTGCAACCGGAAGTTCTAACGCCGCGCCGTTCCAAACATTAGAGCGTGACGTTCGGTTGTTACAACTTTCCCGTTCCAAACGTCAGAGCGTTGCAACCAAACAACCATCAAAATTGATGGTTGTAAAACGCTCTGACGTTTGTCTATAGAAAAACTGTCAATGTCATTTGACATTATTTTGTATTTTGATGTTTTTGTGGGACTCTGCTTTTAGGTTGAGTGTGAGCAACAACGTAATTTGCATATAAGTGTCTTTTTTGTGGTTTTTGTCGTTATTTGCCCTGTTGATTTATTTTTATTGTTTGTGTAAGTCGGTGACAGATAATTGTACGTATATTGGTAAGTAATAGTGTGTATATATCTGTGTTTGTCCACTTGAATGTCCGATCCGCCAGACCCCGGCGGGGGTGAAGCTGAGCCACGTGCCACTTCACCCCCTGCCTTTTCCCAGATGTCACAGATGGACGTAGATAGGAGCCTGCAAAGTTCCCGGAAACGAGCTCCGGTAGACGATCTATCCCCTCAACCCCCCAAAAAAACAAACATCCCAGTTGCATCAGTTACATCCCAATCCACATTTGTAAACCCTGAATTTTCGGGCAATAAATCGACATACACGGCTCAAGACTCTGCACCATTCCTGGTTCACGTCAGTAAACCAGCATCTGATCCCTCCTCTGGCACCGTATTGCGCCCCATCAAGTTCGGCCACTTTTTGTACAAAAATAAAATAAAAAATGTTGTTATGGACGGAGTCAAGCGTGTAGGTAGAAACAGAATATCTGTAGAATTTAAAACCTCCCTAGATGCCAATGCCTTCCTCGACCACCCTGCACTGCTAGCAGCCAATTATGAGGCCATCATACCGAGCTACAGTGTAACCAGAATGGGGATTGTGCGCCAAGTCCCAGTGGATTGGACTCTTGAAGAGCTGGTTGAGTCAGTTGAAATCCCTTCTGGATATGGTTCTATTATTAAAGCCCGTAGGCTGAACAGGAAAGTCTTTAACAATAACTCGCCAAGCTGGATCCCTACTCAGACCGTAGTTTTGACTTTTTCGGGACAGAAACTACCACCTTACGTCTATTGTTTTTACACATCCTTGCCGGTTGAGACATATGTTCTCCCGACTATACAGTGTAACAAATGTTGCAGATTTGGCCACATCCAATCCCAATGTAGGTCACAAGCTCGCTGCTTCATATGTGCTCAATCCCACGAAGGACACACATGCAATAAGGAAATCCCTACTTGCCTATATTGTTCAGGACCACATAAAGCTGTTGACCCTTCATGCCCAGAACAATCTAGGCAAAAACATATTAAGTTAGTGATGTCCCAAGAGAATGTGTCATACTCCGAGGCATCGGCCAGATTTGCCCAGGTCCGAAGATCCTTTGCGGACACTACCAGGAGTGAACAGGCCTACTCTCCCCCTCCAACCAGTCAGTATGCAACCCCTCTTCCAACCACCAATCCGCAGAATTCTACCACATCCTACAGGAAAACGGTCACCCTCTCAAGTCAACCACGTCTACCTGCTGCTAGTCCCGGCTACAATATTCAGGCCCATCGTGCCATAATTCAAACTCCACAATCCCAACTTTCAAATGGCTGTGCCATCTCTTCTGATTCACCCATCCCTAATGACAACCTGATTTCATTACTTTTATCAACCATCATTAATCTGCTAGGCAGATTTAGTGATGTGCAACTACCGAACAACATCCGAGAACAACTTACTCAGCTCCTCAATATTGCCTGCTCCAATGGCTCCAATCCTTCAATGGAACTGTCTCAGCAGCAGGAATAAGGAGCATGAAATCCTGTATCTCATTCAAAAGTACTCTCCCGCTGTCTTTGCTGTTCAGGAGATGCGTCGTAAGCCTGGCGATCGAGTCCGGTTCCCAGGCTATTCGTGCCTTCGGGACGACAGAAGCGACGGTGCTGGAGGTGCCGCCCTCCTGATCTCCAGAACAGTAACTTTTTCTCAAATTACCCTTCCTTCTCACAGTGAGCATATTAATGCAGTAGCTGTGAAGATCCATAATATAATTTATTTGTCAATCTATATGCCCCATCCTAATCATGCATGCCTAGCCGAGTTTTCTCAGATCCTCTCTACTATCTCTTCCCCACTTATAGTCCTAGGTGATTTCAATATTCACCACACGTCATGGGGTTGCTATTACTGTGACTACCTGTCCTCCTCCTTTCTGGATATTTGCGACAATTTTGATCTTTGCCTGCTCAATGATGGCTCTCCTACACGGAGGGTATACCCATCACAAAACATCAGAAGTGCCGTGGACCTAACCCTGTGCTCTCCTGCTCTCTCCTCCTCCCTCATTTGGACAGTCTTTCCCACAACTCAGGGAAGCGACCATTACCCAATTGTCATCTTAACACCAGACAACCTCTTTGGTCCCTCCAAGATCACCACAGACACTCCTCGCCCACGCCTGAAATTCAACACTGCAAAGGCTGATTGGTCCGAATATAGTCGCGCTCTAGACCAGGAAATACAACATCTTCCTGTGGTGTCACCCGACAACTATCTCTCGGTTTATGATGCTTTCAGAAATAGTATTTTAAAGGCTGCAGAAAAGTCGTTACCAACAAAAAACATATTTAAAAGTAAAGCTCCCTCTCCACCTTGGTGGGACCCAGAGTGCACAGAGGTTTGCAGAAAAAGGAAGACAGCAGAACTGGACTACTCGGCGTCAATGAATGAATCCAACTTTATTAAATATCGTGCTGCTGCTGCTACTGCTGTAAGAGTCCTTACAGAAAAGAAAAGACTTGGATGGCGCCGATTTTGCGAATGCCTTTCCCCAGGATCCCAACCTTCCCTGGTGTGGAGAAACGTCAGAAGATTCCGTGGCTCTATGAATTGTAACAGCAACGTCTCCTCTAATGACTCTTCAGTTTGGATTGATTCCTTCCAAAACAAACTCGCTCCCCCATCAGTCCCAACCAAAACGGAAGCTACTATTGCCTTGTCACCAACTCCAGCAACATACTCCGAATTCGATTCTCCATTCTCCCTGGAGGAGCTTACAGCAGCATTGAATGGACTCAAAGATTCCTCCCCAGGAATCGATGGGATTCCCTATTCCTTCATTGTTAATAGCAGCCCCTCTACTAAATCATTTTTCCTCTGCATTCTTAACAACATTTTTCTGAGTGGAGTTCCTCCTGGGGAATGGAAAACCCAGATTATAATACCCATTTTGAAACCAGGAAAACTCAGCAATGATCCAAATGGCTATAGGCCTATCGCGCTTTCATGTACATTGGCAAAAATCCTGGAACACTTAATTAAAAACCGCCTTGAATGGATTGTGGAGAGTAGAGGCCTTCTGGCCAAAAGTCAATTCGGGTTCCGCAAAGGCATGAGTACGATGGACAGTCTTAGTATATTTTTAACTGATATCTGGATAGGCCTCTCCAAACATGAGAACGTTATGGGAGTCTTCTTGGATGTGTCATCGGCATATGACAATGTCTTGCTTCCTCTACTCAGGCAGAAAATGCTTGATCTGAGTATCCCTGTGAGGCTGACCAATGTCATATTTAACCTGTTATCGTCCCGTTCCATACAAGTATGCATTAACAACTCTCTCCTCCCAGCAAGAACTGTTTGGAGGGGCCTTCCCCAGGGGTCAGTATTGAGTCCTTTACTGTACAGTCTGTATACTTATGACCTTGAGCTGTCACTTAACTCGTTTTGTAACGTCCTTCAATATGCTGACGATCTAGCTCTATACATCTCTGACAGTGACCCCATGAAAATTGCTTCTCGTCTTAACTCCGCTTTGGGTTACCTCAACGACTGGTTATCAGAACATGGGCTCTCGCTTTCCATTGACAAAAGTAATTCCGTCATCTTTACACGGGCTAGAAGTACCCCTAACATACCAATTAAGTTTGATAACCAAGCCATTCCTCTCAAAAATCGAGCTAAGTTCCTTGGGGTTGTCCTGGATTCCAGAATGAATGGTACCCAACATGTAGCTCATGTGTCCAAGAAATGTGAAAAGAACATTAACATCCTTCGTGCCCTCTCCGGTGCTTGGTGGGGTGCGCATCCTTTCTGTCAGAAACTCTTATATAATGCCCTTGTCCGAGCACACTTGGACTATGGGTCATTTCTTTTGGAACCCTGCTTAAAATCATCATTGAACTCACTAGACAAGATTCAGTCCAAATCTCTGCGAATTGTCGTGGGAGCCATGAAATCTTCTCCTACCAATGCCCTGCAGGTGGAATGCTCGGACCCCCCCTTGCCTATTAGGAGGCAATATCTTGCAGATAAATTCCTTTTTAAAATCATTCAAAATTCATCCCACCCACTTATCCCAAAATTACACCAGCTATCAGAATTTATCTCATCTGATAAATTCTGGAAAAATAAAGAATCCCCTTGTCTGTTCCGAAGCTTCATCAAATTTATCCGCCTTCCATGCCCCATTTACCAATGTTTGCTTAAACCCCTATTTGAGAATCCATACCACTCCCTTGTATTCCAACCTAATATACATCTTGATTTGGATATTCCCAAACACTCGCCAGCTGCAGAAGCCCAACTCCAAGCAACTATTGATAAAAACTGGAAGGACTGGCTGGTGTTGTACACCGACGCTTCTAAATTGAATGAGGAGGAGTGTGTAGGTTCTGCTGTCTGGATTCCCAAGTATAAGATAATACTCAGTTTTAAATGCCCCCCTGTCTCATCCGTTTTCACAGGAGAAGCTACAGCCATCCACGAGGCTCTCCTCTATGTAGAGTCACATAAACTAGATAAGTCTATTATTCTCTCAGACTCTAAAAGCTGTCTCCAGGCAATTTTATCTAACCCTTTTCGCACTAAGTCCAATTTTCCTCTCATCCTTAAAATAAGAAATGTCCTGTATAGGTGTTTCACCCTTGGGATAAGAGTTGTATTAGCCTGGATTCCGGGACACTCAGGAGTATTGGGTAATGAAACAGTTGACATTATCGCTAAAGAGGCCACTACCAACGGAAGCATCAATCATAATATAGCATATGCTCACGACTTGAACCTGCTAGCTGCCCAAATTATGAGATCCTCCTGGGAAACCAGGTGGCGAGAAAGTAGCAAGGTAAAAGGAAAGCACTACGCCGACATACAAGATTCCTTACCTGACAAACCATGGTTTTTTAAGTTCAAAAAGGCACCCAAATCATGCACTTCAACTATATGCCGTCTAAGGTTGGGCCATTCTTGCACTCCTGTCCACTTAGCTAAAATTAGGGTTAGGGACTCCTCACTATGCGAATGCGGTCTAGACGAGGGTTCGATTGATCACATTTTTTTCTGTTGTCCAAAATATCCTTCCTCCTTATATGATTCTCTCCCTCCATGCATCCCTAAACCCACTAATTTCAAAACTGTTCTCAGCTATACCAAATCCCCATGCATTGATGTTTTATGTGACTATATAATATCCAATAATATAAGACTATAACCTGTATGTAGTTATTAGTTATTTACTAACACCTGTTTTATGTGTTGTGTGTATGTCCTTATTCCAGATATTTCAACAGTTAGTACTACAGTCTAAAAATCTAAGCATAACCACTTTTACTCTTAGACATTGTACTCTCACAACACGCCTCGTGAAGAAGCAGAGTCTGTAGGAACTAATAACTGAGCAAACAACTGGATACTGGCGAAATCCAAGAGGGAACCGCCAAAGCCCAAAGAAGAAGAAGATGTTTTTGTGTCTAATTTCAAATAAATCATGGTAGCTTCGCAAAAAACACAGTTTTTATTTGATTTTGAATAAAGGAAAGTTTAAATTATTCCTACTACAAGTGAAAAATAAAGATTTTGTATTGACATTGACATTTAAAGTTCTTGGTCGTTCCTAACCTTAGAGTGAGTTGAAAAACCACCGTTTGGTTGTTTTTTAACTGCACTCTAAGCCTCTGAACGCAACCCTGTTCTTCTTCTTCTTATTTTGTTTTGGCAATCTACTTTCCTCTTGGAAGTAATTTTTGCCAGTGTCAAGTGTTGAATATTTCAGTGTTAGATTGTTTCAGTTTACATTAAAATGCGGGTGCATCGCATTCCAATGCTGCTTGGAGCATTTGGCATCAAGTATATCAAGACAGTTTACTTGGTAAGTTCTGCCGAGGTAGCAACCACTACAGTAAAAGTCTCGGCTTCACACAACCAAGATCGCGCCTATTTCAATTATCCCACATATTGTTCAGTTGCGTAGACACTTGTACCACAAAACTGCACCAATTTTAAGACACAATATCCACTATGAATCAATTTGCAAATAATTAAAATAGACACCGAACCGAACTTGACAAATGGCGCCAAAAAACTCTAAAATACTGTTTATGCAAGGGTGAAGGGTCTAGTCAGTGTTGCCAACTCCAATCTAGACTAAAATTGCAAACAAGCTATCAAAAAGCTGTAGAAAACTGTAAAACTCTACTTAAAAAACTGTAAATCTACAGTTTTTCTTATTTTGTATTATTTTATAGCAGTAACCAACAAAACAACATAATAAAGTAAGAAAAATAAACTTATATTGGTAAATCAACTTTAAATTAAAACAAAATATTATTTATACTAAAATTTCATCGTTTTCAATTTGCACATCCTCTTGATTTTAAGTTTCATTTTTAATTTTGAAAATCGTTAATTACTTACCTACAATTTTCAGTTTGTGATTTTGTATGTAAAGTGCCTTTTTTGGGGGTGATAGACAATGGGGAATGTTTGATAAAAATCAAATTGGCTGAATATTTTTTTATAGGTAGGAATAAGCTTCCTTAGCAGTAGAAAAAAGTTTCAGAATTTTCGGTACTCGGACTCGATTTTGTTACTATTTTCATAAAAAAATAACAACAAAATGTTAAAAATATAAAAAAATAATGGCAGCCAACTCTTTTATTTGTGGGCTGATTTTAATGAAACTTGGTTTTTAGTACTTATTTACAAGAAAATAATAACACAATATTGAAAAAAATAATATATCCAAGATGGCAGCCAACTTTTTTTATTTTTGGGCCGATTTCAATGAAACTCGGTTTTTGGTAATATTTTGACAAGAAAATAACAACGCAATTTTTAAAATACCAAAAATGTAAGATGGCGTCCAACTTTTTTGTTTTATAGGCCGATTTCTCTCTCGGTTTTTGGTACTATTTCGACAAGAAAATAACAACTCAATGTAAACTGATGAAAAAAATCAAAAAAGATCAAAACGGCTGCTAATTTTGTTTTTGGGTTGATTTTGATGTGACTCGGTTGAAAAAACAAAAAATTAATTAAGCTGCCTTTTTAGATTTTCTTTTTAAATTCCGTTGCTGTTTTCTTGTCAAAATAGTACCAAACCCCGAGTTTCATCAAAATCAGCCCACAAACGAAACAGTTGGCCGCCATCTTGGATTTTTTATATTAAAAAATTGTGTTGTTATTTTCTTGTCAAAATCGTACCAAAAACCGAGTTTCATCGAAATCGGTCCAAAAACAAAAAAGTTGGCCGCCATTTTGGAATTTTTGTTTTTTTAAAAATTGCGTTGTTATTTTCTTGTCAAAATAGTACCGAAAACCAATTTCATTGAAATCGGCCCAAAAACAAAAAAGTTGGCCGCCATCTTGAATTTTTCAATACTTTCAATATTGCGTTATTTTCTTGTCAAAATAGTACCAAAATCCAAGTTTCATTGAAATCGGCCAAAAAACAAAAAAAGTTGGCTGTCATCTTGGATTTTTAAATTTTTCAATATTGCGTTATTTTCTTGTCAAATTAGTACTAAAAACCGAGTTTCATTAAAATCAGCCCACAAATAAAAGAGTTGGCTGCTATATTTTTTTATATTTTTTACATTTCGTTGTTATTTTTTGTCAAAATAGTAACAAAACCGAGTTTCACAGAAATCGGCCCACAAACAAAATAGTTGGCCGCCATCTTGGTTTTTTTATATTTTAAATATTGTGTCATCGTAAATCTCTTACACCCATTTTATTAACTTCACAAGTAAAGAAATTTGTGCAAGTATTTTAGACCTTATTGACATATTTACCAGATAACGGTTTTAATGAAACAGCAAAGTAAATGAACGAGTATAATGGTGCGGGCACATTTGTCTGCGCCACGTGTTAACACGCCGTATTTCTATGGACGTGTTATAAGATAAGTGTGAACCTAGTGCATACATTTACTATGAAAACCGATGTCATCAGACGGCATGTTAACACGTGTTAAGACGTGGCCTCAGACAAATGTGCCCGCACCTTAAAAGCCGGGCCAGACTGTTGCAAACAAGCCCTCCTCATCGATCTCCACCGGCGGTTTACAATAGTATAAACATTTGTTTGCAACCAAAATTCGTTTGACGTTCCACAACCTCTGTGGACGGGATGCCACCGTTTGTAACGACGGCGACGAGTCGACAACACATTGAGGTGGGAGCCTTGTTGTAAACAGTGTGGACGCAAACACCAACCGTGGGCTCCACAAGCCTCCTACCAACGTCACCCATGTGGAGAGCTTGTTTGCAACAGTCTGGCCCGGGTTTAATTATGCGAAAAAGCAACCGAATTTCAAACGTCAATAAAGTAGATTACCGTTTGCATCTTTTTTTTTTAACTACAGATCACTAGACAATGTTTTCAAACCTTTTACTTGTTTTTCCAACATTCATTTTTAGTTAACGCACATTGTATTTTTATTAAAAATTGGAATAAACTTTATAGTTGTGTAATTATTTACACTTGAGCTTAAACTTTTTTAGGTATTAGTTGAATTACCATATTTATAAATAAAAACAAAAAAGCAACCTAATAAAAACGTGATAAATAACTTGTTTTTAAAAAATATTTTTTAATAAATAATTATTTTCTGTTTTTTAGTTAACGAGCTAAACTAAAAATATACCACCTCCTATCAGAGTACTCGTCAAGACCATTCAAACGAGCCCAAACTCGATGGGGTTGTATAGTTTCATTCATCATAGAGTTCCTGTGGCGTTCTTCCGGCTCCATCATCAGGTCAGCACAATGACACCGTAATATTGCATTTCCTTCTATTTCTGACCTGTGCTCAAAGTTTCAAGTCTCTAGCTCATCGGGAAATTAGTATAAAATCGTTTGCAAAATTTGTGCTCAAACAAACAAAAGAGCAAGCAACCTAATTAAAACGCGGTAAAAAGTGTTACTTATAAATAAAGAACTACCTATGTATTTAATAAACTTAAACAGTTTAAAGCAGAGGTTCCCAAACTTTTTTTTCTCATAGACCACTTTAAAAATTTTTCTGGTACCGGTGGACCCCCTGCAGCTACTACATTACTACCTTATTTCCAAAACTCGAAAAAAGTATATATTTTATATACCTATGAAAATCTGCGTTGTTGTGGCTGATTTTCAAACGACTACGGGTTAACAGTTTTGGAAAAAAGGTGAGATTTTATTGCTTTGATTAAGCTGTGAGTGGATGTCATTAAGCTTTTCAAGGTCAGTCAAAAAAAATAAATGAGTTGTAAGTATTTATTAAAATACAAAAATTACACTTTTAATTATTATTGTTAAAATAGTCTTAATATAATCAAAAAACATTAAGACTAATAAAATTTGTTATTGTTATAACAGTTGCAAACTTGCAATATAATCACAATTTTACATTTATTATATCATTTCTACAAATTGTAATCACAAAAAGTTATAATTTTAATGACAGGGATGTACTTGGTGAATGGGGAAGGCAACTGTCAAAATGGCGCTGCGTACGCTTGTTCCACGCGAGCTATGAAAACAAAGAACTTTTACTTAAAAAATCGTTTTTATAGCTTTAAAATTATTAAATTCTGTGTGATAGGCTTTAAAAATGTTGGCACTTACAAATCTCAGAAAAACCTGGATATAGAAAAAATGCATAAATTCTGTAGGAAGAAAAACGTCTTAATTTGGCTTTCAATTGCGGCATTTGCATTGTAAAATAGTCTTTTATATCCATTTTGGGTCAGTGGGTCTTTTTCGGTAATAAAAATACTTCAAAATAAATACCTATTTTACCATAGATTTGTTCTGAACGTCTACTGTCTTAGGAACAAGCGTACGCAGCGACATCTACAATAAGCTTTGCGTTGCCAACCCCATTGACAGCAAATTATCAATATTTGCCTATATTTATAGAAGAAGTGAAGTCAAGGCACCAAGTAAATGTTTATGGACCTCCGTTTACGAATTGTGGACCCCCATTTTTTTCCACGCATACGTAGACCCCTGTCAAGCTCCCGTGGTCCCCTGGGGGTCTTGGACCACTTTAGGAATTAATGGTTTAAAGTATTATGTATGTCTCCGACGATCTATACGGTTTGGTCACATAGCCCTAATGAAGAAAAGGATACATTCATCTACTTGACCTCTCTGTCGGCTCGTTTTGGGGCGAAGCGCTCAATCCGGTTTATACTGAAGGAATGTACTAAATTCATGCTCTGTGGGTGGTTGTTGAAGTTGAAGTAAGAGTTGAAGATTTGGTTGTGTGCAAATATATATGTCTATGGTTGTGTGATGTGATTGTGAATTTGTGGTTGGATTTGGTTGAATTTATAATTTTAAATCACTATTTGTTTAGCTAGCAGCGTTCAGTACCAAAGTTCCTACCAGTATTGTCATCGGGCGGGAGATATAGGTACGGTAAGAGGTGGAAATTGTTCTATTAGTGGCTGCCCTTTGGTTACACTTATTTAAATAAATATCAAAGGTGCCGCCCAACATACTTACATTTATTTTAAGTTTGTCGTGTGCAGACAGTAGTATACATTGTAATTTGTATTTCTCCAGGTATAGTGATCGTCATGGATTTCAAGATGCACGAATATACTCATGCGCTCGTTGGAAAAGTTACTCCAGCGTTACGGCTTACAGATAGAGCGGATTTAAATGATGCTCGTCGGCAGCACGACTGCTTCCTCCGACTCCTGCGAGAATTAAATGTGGAGGTTATTGAAGTAGAATTGGGTAGTAGTTTTCCTGATAACATATTTTTGGAGGACATAGCCATCATTTGCCATGGCATAACTTTATTACCGAAACCAGTTTTAACTACTTCGGAAATTAAGGTTTGTAGAATGTAATTCGCCTTTATTTTATTCAATGTAAGTTATTCTCAATTTCCTAGCAACTAAATAGCCCCACGAGGACTTGATCTGTGAATTCTGTGATGTAATCAAGACTTAAGTAATTACCTTTATTTCTTATACATAAGTATATCTAAATTAAGGAACAGAGAAGTTATCACAATATCTATATTTATCAGTGGCGAGGGGTAAAATTATGGCGAAGGTAAGCCGTGTTACAAAAATGTAATGATCTGCATAGTGGATTAGTAGGGTGGGATTTCTGAAAGGTAAGCCGATGGGAATCAGCTTGTATGGACTCTTCGCCACTGATGTTTATTTATATTTCACTTAATTCACTTGTAGATAGCATTACCATCCGTTTGGATAAGGCCAAATTTGAGTATGTCTGGTCCATCTGGCTTTTGTTAGGCTATCATCTCGACCGCACTACACACAACTCACCCTACGCGTGCAGTGCGGGGCGAGCCGTGAGCATGTGGGCAGGCTTTCCGTCATGAAAATCACTTTAGCATCTGGCATTGGGTCTCAAAAGTTCAACTTTTTTAATACCTATGTGTTTTAATCAATATTTTTGTCAAAAATCCTCTTTTTAGTGTCCAGCCTTGGGGCCCAAATCGCACCTTTGCGATGACAACGTGACATTTTTGAAACTGCAACCTTCCAAGAGGCTACTTCCAAATGGTGAAAAAATGTTTTAAAAGAGATGTCACATTGTCATCGCAAAGAGACGTGGCTTCTTAGCGATGACAACGTGACATCTCACTAAAAGCGTTCTTCTTTATTATTTGGAGAAAGCCTTCTGGAAGATTGCGGTTTCAGGATGTCACGTTGTCGTCGCAAAGGTGCGAAATGTCCGACTTTTTTAACGGGATAGTTATTTTCATTTTTAGTGATGGCAACACTACTTGTAGAGTATCTGTGTCAGGCAATTCAAATTGCAAGTACTGTAATTTAGTGATATGAAATTGAATAAGCTGCCCAGAGTGCCCAGCTGATCTGACCTATTATAATTAAGTCAATTACAGATGTTATTCATAGCTGCTGCGAAGAAACAATTCTAAATTTGCAAAGTTGTCTTTGTCGAGTTGTTTAATCTACATTAATAATTATGACCATGACCTTATTTGAATGCTCAGCGAATTATTTGATGTGTAAGCCAATAGAGCGAATTTATTGCTTATGAATCATATTGTGTACTCTTTTGGTAGAAATAGACTAACAACATTATTTTGCAACACTAATATAAGACATTAATGATATTTTTGTTGTTCAGATTATTATTTTTAGGATAGGTTCAGACCTACCTTTTGATGTTTTTGAATATCATCAAGTTGAGGTTGCTTATGAAGTTTATATACTGTTTTAGGTAAAAGCTATTAGAGAAATTTTGAGCAAACGACTCGGGCAAACAATTATTGAAGTGACTGATCCTGATGCCAAGATCCTTGGAGCTGATGTGCTTTTTACTGGTGAGAATTTGCTATGGTTCTTAAGAACATGGTAATGATATTAGCATTTATTACAAATTCTAGTGTGTAGGTACGTTTTTATTAGGGTTAAGTACCAAAATGGTAAAAAAGGAACCCTTATGGTGTGACTCAGTCTGTCTGTCGGTCTGTCACAGCTGGATATCTCGAGAACTACTAATGGTGTCAACTTGAAATTTGGAATAGTTTAAAATGACATTTGCCCAACTATTTTGCAAATAATAAAAAAATAAAAAATAAATATCTTTTTTACAACAGGGCCTGAAAATGGGTCTTAAAAATTTGAAGTGGGGCTACTAGGGCATGTGGGGTATCATATAAAAGAGCGCCGTTTGCACATTTTCAATCATTTTTTCTTTTTTTCTAGACTGCATAGTTTTTTACTTATGATGAAAAATGTAAAAAAAATACCTTTCCCCCTTTCAATCTCCGAAGTTTGCAAAGAGAAAAATCTGAAATAATTCTATGTGATAGCAGTTTATATAAAGATTACAGGAAAAATAAAACAATGTCTCAATATAGCACACTTCTTTAGAAATTATCAAATTTCTAAAAAAGTTAACATTAGTTCCACTATCGGTCAAAAGATGGCGCTGGCTAGGTTATTTTATTCCTTTCTTTTCCGTGACAGTTCGGGTCCTGTCAGAATAGCAGCGTGCTGTGGCGCTATTATAACGCCACGGCGCAATTATACGCTGAGGCAGAGGCCTTTTATTGATCTCTTTCTATGCACATAGTTTTTAGTTTTAGAGTTTAAATAATTAACTAATGTTTAACTTGAATTTTTATGTATTGTTAAGGGGTTGATAATAAAAACTTTTCTAGTCTATTCTTTATGTAAATTGCTATCACATAGAATTATTTCAGATTTTTCTCTTTGCAAACTTCGGAGATAAGAGGGGGGAGGGGGGTATGGTCTTTTTTACATTTTTCATCATAAGTCGAAAACTATGTGGCCTAAATCAAAAAGAAAAAATGATTTTAAACGTGCAAACGCCGCTCTTTCATATGATACACCACATGCCCTAGTAGCCCCACTTCAAATTTTTAAGACCCCTTTTCAGTCCCTGTTGTAAAAAAGATATTTTTTTTTTATTTATTTCTTATCTGCAAAATAGTTAGGCAAATGTCATCTTAAACTATTCCAAATTTCAAGTTGATACCAATAATAGTTCTCGAGTTATCCAGCTGTGACAGACAGACAGACAGACGGACTGAGTCACACCATAAGGGTTCCTTTTTTACCATTTTGGTACGGAACCCAAAAAATAAAAAAAAAGGAAGACCTCCTTCAAAAACCTTAAAAAAACCAATGTTCAAATCGATTAATTTATTAAAACATTGTCTATTGAAGTCGGGTGGGGCTTCTAGAATATAAACAATACAATAAGTAAAAAAAATACTTCCAGCTCCACCTGACTTCAATAGACGTGTTTTAATTAATCGATTTGAACATAGAGCTGTTTAGTTTTTTAAGGTTTTTGAAGGTCTTGCTTTTTTTAAAAGCTTTTTTTTATTAGTTGAGTAGGCATTTGGCTAATTAAACTGTTAGGCCGGGTCCATTGTGCGTGTTTTGATCTACACAATCTACACAATCAACAAAAACATCTCAACATTCAACAAAAAAAAAAAAGAAAACGTATGAGCATTTTGTTTTGCGAAACAATGTTTTGTTGATTGTGTAGGAAAAATCACGCGCTATGGACCCGGCCTTAGTAGGGCAAGGTAGGTAGATAGGTAACTGTGTTAATTAAACTGTTAGTAGGATTATATGTAGATACATCTTTATATAGAAAAGAATGTTGTTATTTATTTATGAAACAACTTTTACTTGAATCAAGGTGCCTACTAATAATTAGAATAATATACTTAATAAGCCTTTATTACTTCACAGTTAGTAAAGTTATGTTTAAGGAAAACATATTTTTAACTATTAATTAACTATGAATCCCTTCTCGGGTGAAAGCCTCCTCCATTTCTTTCCAAGTTTCTTGGTCTCTTTCTTTATCCATTTATCTCCTACCTGAATAATGTCACATAATGTTGTCTGACCAATAATACTAAATAATATAAGTACTAGAAAAAGACGACTAACATTCCTTTGTCCATCTTGCCCTTTCCACTTTGTCTAGGTAAAGGTACCTCTAAAAAGTATTAAATTCTAAATCTTTAGAAAAATAAAAAGGACCCAAATTTCATTAATATAATATAGGTAATCTTTTTTCAATTACGGTAAAACATTACTTGATTTCAACTCCATTTAACATTGTATGGTACTTAAACCATGAAAGAATATTGAAGAAAAACAAATAAACGAGTGGTCAAAATGACACACTTATTTGATTTCTTTTTGAGGCAATTGAGAGGTTAATGTAAGATTTTGGACTGCTAATTTGAGAGGCGAGCATAAGGTCTATCTATGGTAATAAAAATTACTGCATAAATTTACATCAAATAGTATAATAAGAGACTTCAACATGGCCACGTTTGTATGAAAATAATCTATAATATATACACTTCTAAGACTTCCGCACGTACAGTTCATTAGAAATAAAACATTTTTTACGGATTATATCATAAAAATATGAGTAGCCTTTTTGCTTTAGTTGTCCCGTGACCACGGCCCCTGGAAAGGTGTGGAAACGTCGGGAAACCCAAAAAAACAACAAATCAAAACTAAATAATTCCAAAATAACATTTGAATTAACCAATATACACACATCAACATTGTCTAGGGATACCAGGTGTTATTTTCATACAAACGAGGTAACTTTGAAGCCTTGGTTTCCTGCCAAGAATGTACTGTGCTGTGATCTGATGACGGCTATCCAGAGAGTGAATAGAGGAGATTCAGATCGCTATACACACCCAACAGATCTGACCAGCATTCTAAAAACGTAATGGACATGTTTAACAAAACCGCGAAAATAGCATGAAAATGTATGGAAATCCTCAAACTGAGAACTCTAACCAATAATCTTTTAGAATGCTGATCAGATCAGTTGGGTGTGTGTATAGTGATCTGAGTCTACTCCATTCAGTCCCTGGATGGCCATCATCAGATTACAGCACGGTACATACCTGGCAGAAAACCAAGGCTTCAAAGTTACCTCGTTTGTATGAAAATAACACCTGTATCCCTAGACAAAGTTGATGTGTATACATGCTGTCATCCGTAAAAAGTGTTTTATTTCTAATGCAAATAATCTGCCGAGTTGATTGGCTTATGTTTACTAAAAGGTGTTTTCTTTAGAGGTATAGAACTTTAAATTGCAATAAAACAACGATGGATTATTCGAATGCCATGATTTTTTTTAATTCGAAAGATATATAATCTTGTGGCATTATATTTTAAATATGATTTCTGGCATATGACTGCCACGGCTGGCTCGGATGTAGTCCAATCTGGACGTCCAATTTTCGATGCCTTTTTCCAACATTTGTGGCCGTATATCAGCAATAACACGGCGAATGTTGTATTCCAAATGGTCAAGCATTTCAAGCGTTTGTGGCTATTCGCATAGACCAGTGACTTTACATAGCCCCATAGAAAATAGTCTAGCGGTGTCAAATCTCAAGATCTTGGAGGCCAATTCACAGGTCCAAAACGTGAAATTAGGCAGTCACCAAACGTGTCTTTCAATAAATCTAACTAAAACTGCACAATTTGCAGACGTTGTTCAGGCGTGACTCTATTCATGATGAATTGCCAAACCAAACTGAGAATAAATCACTTGACAGCTGTCAAATCGGTCGCCATCTTGAAAAGTAATGCCAACTTAAAGTTCTATACCTCTAAAAAAAACACCCGTTATATGCCTGCCGACTGCCGAGTTGAAAATTGTTTGAAAACAAATTATTATTGAATAGAATTTTATTGTATATATTTTTTTAATTAATCCAGGTCGTGAATTTTTCGTTGGAATATGTGAGACTAGTAATGAAGCGGGGGCAAGTGCGGTAGCTGATGCATTTCCAGAGTTCCCGTGCACTCCTATTAAGGTAAACATTACAAAAACGATTCTTTTATATTTTTCAACACACTTGCTCGTAAAGTGAGCACTCACACATCGCTTTTAGGGCCATAAACCGAGCCTTAACAAACGCGTGCAATAATATATAAAACACTAGGTTGTTATAGAATTATCCCTACAAAGTTAAATTAGTACCTTACTGCAAGTTCTATGCGAGTAAACAGAGCATTCCCAATTCAACCGGGTAATACAGTTATTTTTTTAGTAACAACAAAGAGGTTTTATGACGCTGAAAATTCATATTCATTTTTGAAATAAATAAATGTGTAAGTCCTTAATTAACTCAAACAAATATTTATTAATATCAAATTATTCATAATTTACAATATTTTTTTATAAAATATTTACATTTTATCACTTACCAACAAATACGACAAAAACAAAATATGACAATTATGGGAAAAGGCGCGTAGTTTTTTTTTTTTTTTTTTTACACGCCCAATGCAAGAATATTTTGCGAACAAAGGGGTGAGTGAGCATACAGCCTACTTCAAAACTATAATTTTAAGTGGTAAAATGCAAATATTTTAATATTTTATAACAAAATATTATAAATTATGAATAATTTTACAATAATAAATATTTGTTTGACTTAATTAAAGACTTACACATTTATTTATTTCAAAAATGAATATGAACTTTCAGCGGCATAAAACCCCTTTGTTGTTACTAAAAACAATAACTGTATAACCCAGTTAAATTGGGAATGCTCTGTTTACTCGCATAGAACTTGCAGTAAGGTACTAATTTAACTTTGTAGGGATAATTCTATAACAACCCAGTGTTTTATATATTATTGCACGCGTTTGTTATAGATCGGTTTATAGCCCTAAAAGCGATGTATTAGGGCTCACTTTACGAGCAAGTGTGTTGAAAATTATAAACAACGAGATAGTGCCTGGCCTTCGTCTTACCTGATGTTAAGTGACCATAAGGCCAAAGGTGGAAGTGCACTACTCCCAGAAGCATCACAGTGGATAACTTGCTTATGCTCCTAAAAATATCTTTGATACGTCAATATATCATATTGTTGTTTCAGATTTCAAAGGGGTCACAGCACCTAAAAAAATACATAACTGTAGCCGGTCCTGATATACTTTGTGTCGGTGGAAGCAAAGAAGCTAAAGAAATTCTGAAGAGAATGGAGCGAGAAGCCTCGTTTTCTTACCAGACACTGTCCGTTCCTGAAGACGATGCTGCTAACTGTCTCTATGTCAACGGTACACTTATACATAGAGCTATTGAAGAGATTCCTGACTCATTTAAAGTAAGTGCAGATAGTAAGTGCCGATAATTTTCGCGATAAACTCAAAAACTACTAAATGGATTTACATGCGGGTTTCACCAAATGATAGAGTGATTCCTGAGAAAGGTGAAATAAAATAATATAAAAATGTTTATTGGTTTTCTCCAACAATCTTAAGTGTTCCATTTTTATTTTATTTTACATCTAAGATATTATTAACTATAAAGATTTTATAGATCTACAAAAAAGTTCGCAATGGCATATACTCGTATCTATTTTTAAGAATAGCTTACTATCACAGTAAAAAAGGATTTCTTTAAACAAGAAAGACCAATTTCTTGAAATATTTGGTTATTCTAAAAATATATATACTTAGGCCAATGCAATATTTTTAAAACAAAAATAGTGCTCATCTTTTACTCAGACAATATTTTTCTTAATGATTAAGAGCAATATTTTTGTTTCAAGGCTTATTTAAACTTATATCAATTAAATTGACTTAATTTAAATCAAGAAATGTCCATCTTCTTGCATCAAATTAAAATTATCTTAAATCAACTACAAGTTACTTGGATTTAGAATTACCTTTTTCAAAAAATCATTTTCTTTTATTAAGAGAAAATTTATTGTTTATGAAGTACATAATATTTAATTAAAGATAAAATATGTGCTCATTATAATTTTTCTTCGTTTTAGGTCTAGCATAAGAAATTATACAATTGAGTAAAGATTTACTTCCATCAAAACATTAAGTACTAACTTTTAGACATGCAATTTTGGCCCAAAATAATTTAATAATAAGTTGAAGTACGAATTTAATATATTTAAGAAATTTATTTAACAAAACAAATTTTTATTTCTTGTTCTCTGACCCGCCCTGTTAAGATTTTTATCTAGTTCTTTAAGTAGTC
This sequence comes from Agriphila geniculea, assembly GCA_943789525.1. NCBI lineage: Eukaryota > Metazoa > Arthropoda > Insecta > Lepidoptera > Crambidae > Agriphila > Agriphila geniculea. The sequence continues at coordinate 7,163,525 of OX038870.1, forward strand.
GAAATTAATTTTATTTTGTCAAGCTCAATCGGGTTTGTTGCCTCTGGGTGTCGCGTCCTACTTGGAAAGGCTTCCCGGACTCCACTCCTCTTTCGAGCACTTTTACTTTGATTTTTTTGTAGACCGCGCCCATTTTGTTATTTTGGGACAGAAAAGTCTAATCTATACTTTTAAAATCATTTAGGTAATAAACTTTTGGAAGAAAGTCATCGGTGTTCTTTAGCAATTTGTCTTTTTATAAGAAATCTGTTTTTACCGTGTACCCATTATTATCTTCTAAATGATAAGTCACATACACTGGTAATTTGGAAAGCTATTTAGAAGGATAAAAAAAATCAAGTGACAAATCGTCGTTTATATTACATACAACACCGCACAACACAAGTCGATTTTTGGCGGTTTTCATATTTTGATTTTATTGGATAAAGCTTTTTAGCGCGCATCGATCTACCAATGGCAATATATACTATTCCACCCTTAAGAACACGATGTATAAAAAAATTTGAAACCGAGCAACACAGCGTATGTCTTCATTCTGCTTCATTCTGCGCAAATAATAAACGATTTTAGTGTATTTTTAAGTGAAATTGAGTGAAAATAGGTTTATTTTGATAAAAAAGGTTTTTTTTTATTTCAAACTTATACGGTGTTTAACGTAATCAGTTTTCGTACTCGAGTAGTCGGATTGCAACATTGATAAATATATTGTCACAGTGATTCGTTTTGTCACTCTTAAAAAGTTGACAAAATCGACTTGCGCCGTGTTGTAACATAAACGACGATATTGGAATACTCTTAAGGCGGTTGTATGACCGAAAGTGGCGCCCTCAGAGGTTTTTATTTAATAAGTTATTAATAGAAAAAGATTTTAATAATGTTCATCGTGGAGATTTTAGGGCCCATGATCTAGTATTTTTAGAAGGTATCACGACATGCCCTCGTAGTCATTCGTAGAAGTAGATAGCAAATGTGTCAAAAACGGCCACTTTTAGCAGTTTTTCTATCTACTTCTAGCAGCGACTACTAGGGAATGTAACGATACCGTCTAAAAATACTAGACTGTGGGTTCTAAAATCTCCACGATAAACATTATTAAAATTGTGTATTAGAATTATAATATTAAATAAAATTCACCGCGGCGCCACTTTCGCTCAGGGTACCACCTTAACTAAAGCCTACTCAAATCCGACCGGTATCCTGTACCGGTAGTGTGTAGCGTGCTGCCTGTCGCTCCTGAACTCTTAGTTTTAAGCTAGTTTTAATTAGTTTAAGTTTCCTAGGGAATAAGTATTTTTGGCTGTAACTTTCCAATTTCTTTGAAAATAAGCATATGCTCGGCAGTAATATAATCAGAGATTTACGTCGATTCTTATTATGTTTGTAGTTTCATCCTCTCTCATACATTTTTATTGAATTTCTTACATAAATTTCATATTTGGTAGGAAAGTTAGGTTATAATTTTGTATTTATTTTGACAGCTGCTTGTTTACATGTGACAGCTTAGTTTATTTGCTTTTTCTCAGTTTTATTCACACTTCGCGTAGGTTGTCTATCTCGTATTGCTGACGAGCAAATGCTTATTTTCAAAGAATTTGGAAAGTTACAGCCAAAAATACTTATTCCCTAGGAAACTTACACTAATTAAAACTAGCTTAAAACAAAGAGTTCAGGAGCGACAGGCAGCACGCTACAAGTGGTAACGATATCCCGATGAGTATGCGGATAAGTGCTATTCGAACCATACCGGAACTTTACCACTACCGGAGACGGTAACGGTACTGGCGCGCAGCTCGAGCGTCCGCGGGGAGAGTTAAAATTTCTCCGAACACGATGTACGTACCGCGTAGCCATCCGGTAAGCGGTTCTGGTTTCGCAACAGCTGCGGTAATGCCATATAAAATACCAGTCGGGATATCGGTCGGGATTACCGTTACCTACTGCGGTAGAGGATACCGGTGAGGTTTGAGTAGGCTTTAATAGTACCCGTCCGTGACTGGTCTGTATGGAATCTCACTTTCCGTGAAAATTAAAATATTGCATTATGTCACTCAGAGATAGTGTAGCTTTGTTTGGGTAAAAAAAATGTTTGAAATAATTTTAAACTCTTTATTATACAACTAGCGGCCGCCTGCGACTTCATCTGCGTGGAGAGTTTTTTTGCCATCCCTCGGGAACAATACTTTTTGCCATCCCTCGGGAACAATACTTTTTGTCATCCCTCGGGAACAATACTTTTTGCCATCCCTCGGGAACAATACTTTTTGCCATCCCTCGGGAACAATACTTTTTGTCATCCCTCGGGAACAATACTTTTTGCCATCCCTCGGGAACAATACTTTTTGCCATCCCTCGGGAACAATACTTTTTGCCATCCCTCGGGAACAATACTTTTTGTCATCCCTCGGGAACAATACTTTTTGCCATCCCTCGGGAACAATACTTTTTGTCATCCCTCGGGAACAATACTTTTTGCCATCCCTCGGGAACAATACTTTTTGTCATCCCTCGGGAACAATACTTTTTGCCATCCCTCGGGAACAATACTTTTTGCCATCCCTCGGGAACAATACTTTTTTCGAGATGAAAGGTACCCGATATCCTTCTCTGTCCCCCTGACAAGATGTATGTAAAATTTCATAATGATCGGTTCAGTATTACTTTCGTGAAGGCCCAACAAACAAACAGACGGACTTTCGAATTTATAATTATTATATTAGTATATAGCAGGGGTGCCCAGACTTTTTCTTATGAAAATCGACGTAACCAAATATTTATCAAGAAAAACAATTGCATAAGTAAAACTACGTTGGGTACAAAGTGTTCAAACTGTTATCCTTGGCGATCGACTTTAAAACCTCTCGCGATCGACCGGTCGATCGCGATCTACCGTATGGGCACCTCTCGTATATAGTATACTAAAACTATACTAGAAAAATCTTTACAATACATATCAGATAGATAAGTACCTAAGTTCAATATTATGGTATTTCGGTATTAATGTTAAAAAACCGGCCAAGTGCGTGTCGGGCCACGCCCAGTAGGGTTCCGTAGGTACATTATACCATACCATATTTTAATACCGCTATCATTTTTCGTCTGAAAACATAACTTTGTTTTTCACAGTGTTTGTATGAATGACAAAAGTTATATTTGCGGTTTTGGAAAATGTATTATATCTCGAAAAGTAATTACTGTATCTCGTTCAAACCAATTTTCGTTGAAAGTGTTTATTAAAATCTATAGCTTATATTTTTTTTAGATTTTTCACCCGCTTACCTTAAAAGTTAAAGGGGGGGGGGGGGGGGGGGGTATAAAAACACATTATACCACTTTGGCGGCATATAGCTTTCAAACGGTTGACTTTGGAAAAAAAATAGTCTTAGAAACCTCAATGACATTTAAAAAAAAAAAAAATCAGTTTCAGTTCCATGTATGGGGAGCCCCCCCTTCTTCTCTTTATTTTTAGGGTTCCGTAGCCAAAATGGCAAAAAACGGAACCCTTATAGATTCGTCATGTCTGTCTGTCTGTCTGTCCGTCCGTATGTCACAGCCACTTTATTCCAAAAGTATTAGGACTACATAGTTGAAACTTAGTAGGCAGGTGTATTTTGTGAACCGCTTTAAGATTTTTATACAAAAATAAAAAAAATAAAAGATTAAGGGGGGGCTCCCCGTACATGGAACTGAAACTGAAAATATTTTTTTTCATCAAACCAATACTTGTGGGGTGTCTATAGATAGGTCTTTAAATATGACATTGAGGTTTCTAAGACTATTTTTTTTTAAAGTCAACCGTTTGAAAAATATATCCCGCCAAAGTGGTAAAATGTGTCCCCCCCCTTTAACTTTTAAAGTAAGAGGGTGAAAAATCTAAAAAAAATATAAACTAGAGATCTTAATAAACACTTTCAACGAAAATTGTTTTGAACGAGATACAGTAATTAGTTTTCGAGATATAGTACATTTTCCAAAACCGCAAATATAACTTTGTCATTCATACAAACACTGTGAAAAACAAAGTTATTTTTTTAGACGAAAAATGATAGCGGTATTAAAATATGGTATGGTATAATCTACCTACGGAACCCTACTGCGCGTGGCCCGACACGCACTTGGCCGGTTTTTTTATTTTGGTATATAATCGTAAAGCGGTTTACAGAATACACCTACCTACCACGTTTCAACTATGTAGTCCAAATACTTTTGGATTAAAGTGGCTGTGACATACGGACAGACAGACAGACATGACGAATCTATAAGGGTTTTGTTTTTTGCCATTTTGGCTACGGAACCCTAAAAACAAATACTTGTATAAAGTTTTTATTCTATGACTTAGTATTTTTTTATCATTTCAGGTGTTTTGTGAGAAAATCGACTTTGCGCGAAGATCGATCTGTTTCTCGGAACTGGCGAAAATATCAACAGGACTGACTTCCTGTTGTCAGTTGGTAAGGAAAACATAAATGTACACAATTTAATAAACGCAATACGTTAGTAATTATGGGTATGCGCAAAGGCACCAATAAGCCAATGTGTTCAATAATAAAAACCAATGCTTATTAATTGTCAAAATAATGCAAATAATGTTTAAAAGAGGTTTCAGTCGATCAAAAGTATTGTTTTCACAAGTTTACACTAATATCTATTACTTAAATCCTTACGCTTTATAGTACATAACTACCTGTGAAATACAAAAAGCTTCCCACCTCAATCTTCGATTTAAATGACTCACGATTGAAGATTATAAACATTATTTTTACCAAGTCCTAAGCTTTATGTAAAGTTGTGATCTTATTCATTTTTAAGTTCATATGACGTATTTGTAAATGGTTCGAAAAACTATAATATACAGTACGAGGCATATAACTTGAAATCGGGTGGGGATTGCGTGAAACTCGTATTTTGGGCATGCGTAGCGGTGAGGGGCGCGGGCGGCGTGAGAGGGGCGCGCGCTATTGGTCGCTCACAAGAGCACATGCGCGAACTTATCCCCACTCCGTCGAAAAAAATTCAAGATACGTGCCTAGTACTGTACTCTTGGTAAAATTGAGGTTTGAGCTGATCTGTTAAAAATGATGTTAACGCCGCTTCATCATGCCATATGTTGAGAAACGATATGCCCTAAAGGGGCGAACCTTAAGAGGACCTATGCGCTACACTAGCGCCGCCAAAAAAATAGTGCTTAAATATAGAAGAAATTGTGATAGTGCACTACGAAGAAGCTTTGTGGTACTTTTTATCGCTTAAACAATATTTTCTAGCCTGTCGTTTAGCTTAATGAAGTTTAGAACTAAACGACAAGCTAGAAAATATTGTTTAAGCCTTTTTGCTGCTAGTGCTAATTACCGTCGAAATAGTTTTATCTACCGCTCCTGTCAGTTTTTTAATAACTTGTGTAAAAATCGTGACCTTGATATTGATCTATTCTTCACTAGTGTACCTATGCTTAAGAAGCGCCTTAGTAATGATTTCTTGGAGAGGTATGCCTGATCTTTGTAATGTTGTCTTTTGTGCCTTTTTATTAAATAATTATAAAAAATTCAGTTTCATAATTATTTTAGATACATAATTGTAAAGACTGGATATTGATCTTGCGGCAGATGTTGGGCAGATTTCATTCCATATTTCTATTTGGTGCATTTAAGTTACTTGTGTTGTTCACAAAAACCTACACATATCAGTAATAGTTTAATCATTCCAGTGCTGTGCCTATTAATTGTAACCTATAAGTTGTGCCTATAAATTGTAAATTAATTTAATTTTAACTCAACTGTATCATTAGCATACATCTTGTTTCTATCAGTGGAGACTTATAAATGAATCTTTGTTGATATTTTTTTATGTATTAGAATGTATTAATTAGTCGATAGTCTTCCTAAAATTAATAAATAAATAAAAAAATAAGCTATAAAAAGTACCACAAAGCTTCTTCGGAGTGCACTATAAGAACACAATTCACAATTTCGACTTTATTTAAGCACTATGATTTTTTCCATTGGCGGGGCACCAGTGTAGCGCATAAACCCTCTTTAAAACCAAATACCTCAAAATATTACTTATACTTTGAAACATAAAGTATTTTAAGTACAAACAAGTATTAAATCATCATAAAGCAAAATAATGGTCATACATAAAGTTAATAAGAGTAAAAAAGTACCAACTACTTTTGAGCACAAAATGTATCTTCCAATAATACCTCATTATTCCATTCCCTGAGCTTTAAGACTGATTCTAAGTAAAATTATGTGATGATATCGCTTGTAATACTTACCGTAGCAGTGTGCACCATGCGAACTTAATGTTAAATAATCATTCCAATATTACAGTCACTTATAGTGCAAATTCACATAGAGCCATTATGGTTTGTCAGAGTTTGTCTTCACCGACCTTCAATTTTCAATCCATTGTTCTGCCAAAATTGACGTTTTCAAAATTGCCTCCAAACAGTGCGCTTTCCTTTTCAATTTTCTGTCACACAAATTTAACGTTTTTTTATGAATATATTACATGCGCTATTGAATGCAAGCAATGAGGCATGGCTCAGTTCCAAACTTAAGAGGAACGGGACAGTGACAGTTAAGACACACCTTATTAGCTATACTGTCGACTGGTCTTCTGACTAGTGTCAGCTAATAGTATGTACCATGGGCAACAGCCTCGCTTTACCACTCCTAAGGTTAAAATCGCTTTCACGCCGCGTCGTCAATATTTAGTTCGTGAAGGGGCGATACGTGCGCACACGGATTTTGTTGCTAACTGGGGTTCAAGTCTGCTAATGTTTCCAATCGTAGTTCAATGGTGTTCTAATGGTAATGCTTTTTGACACAGTTCTTTTTTCTTAAACCCAAAATCAAGACACTATTTGTTTCCGTTTTGGGTTTAAGAAACACAATGTGTTTCAGTTTTGGCTTTAAGAATCAAGAACTGTGTCAAAAAGCATTACCATTCAAACACTATTGAACTACGATTTTGACGAAAACATTAGCAGACTTGACCCCCTGGTTAAGCGACGCTGTTGCCAATAGTACCTCGGTCACTCACGCACAGTGGTGACATATGTACAAACTACTGATCTGCCAGTCGACAGCAGTGCGGGTTTTAGCACTACCAGCGCCCCTGGGCGAAATTTCTACGGGGCGCCCCCTATCTGCGATTCCAAGATTTTCAATTCTGCCTGTCAGTTAAAAAACGGCTGCGCAGCGCGATCTTCAGTCAGTTTCACCTACTAATCTTGTAATCTTGCTTGTTTATAGTAAAAAAAAAAACGGTCGCGCAGCGCAATTTTTAGTCAGTTTCATCTGCTAATCTTCTAATTTAGCTCATTACAGCAAAAAAAAAAACGGCCGCGCAGCGCGATTTTTAGTCAGTTTCACCTACGAATCTCGTAATTTTGCATGTTTATAGTTAAAAAAACGGCCGCGCAGCGCGATTTTTAGTCAGTTTCATCTCCACATCTTTCTTGTTTATAGCGAAAAACAGCTGCGCAGCGCCATTTAGTCAGTTTCATACACTAATCTTGCTTGTTTATACAAAAAATGGCCACGCAGTATGATTTTTAGTCAGTTTCATTCGTCACGTCTTCACTCGTCAACAGGCAACAATATGATTGATAGTCGATCGGTGGTCAAGCGTTTTTGGAGCCCCACACACGAGGACGCCCAGTGTAGTCGCACCGCTTGCCCCGATGAAATTTCGGCGAGATATTGCCAAATTGTTGTGATTATGTGTTGCCTTGCCACCATAACGATTTTGTCGCTAAAAGGGAATTTACGATAGTAAGTAGGACTCGCTCCATGAGCGTCATGTCATGAGCGAGTGTGTATAAAGGGGCGCCTGCGGCGCACCCTTATATCCGGCGCCCCAGGCGGTCGCCGGTGCTCGCCCCCCCCCTAACGCCGGTACTGGTCGACAGTACACATTTTCAGATTACATCGTCAGTAGAACCTACTGACGATACTTCTCAAATAACTGTACCTACTGCCTAGTAACTACTAGGGTTGACCAACATCTGTAGACTGTATAATCACGGTACCACATTTTTCGTGTTCTGTGCTATTGATTGATGTGATTTTATTAGTGACTGTTTTCTTGTGATTGTACGTAATTAATGTACCTTCTATATAATACTACTATAATACCTTCCGAATATTCTAATTATTATTGCCCTTGTTTTTTGCAGTCGTAGGTCACATATAATTTAAGTTACTTCTGTCTCTATTAACAGTGCAGTGCAGTCACAAAATGTGACTACTAATATACAGATTATAACCCTTACTTATGTATATAAATTATAATTTAAAAAATAAGGTGTTAAGGATGTTTTCTTTTGATGGCAGGAGTTATTTAATTCAAAGAAAAAGGTCGACAGTTTAAATGTAAGTTTTTTGTTTAAATGTTACAAAATACATCTAAAATAAAGGTGTAAAGAAATTCGTAAACTAGGTATTGTACCTTTTTCCTGCCTGCCACTCGTACTATAGAAAAAACAAGTGACACCTATTTTTTTATTTAACTATTAGCACAGTAGTCAGGTAATTTTGCTTGGAAATAATTCAAGGAGATTTTGATTTCTTGTGCGTCAGCACTAAAAGCTTTTAATAATACATTAAATTTGCGACCTTTAAAACTGTATGAAAGTTAAAAAGAAACGTAATTGTGACCGAGCCCTTGTATTTTTGATAATATCTGATAATAACTTTGAAAAGTCTTGAAAATAAAAATAAATATTAGAAAAGCAAAGGGGACATTTGCATCAATTTATTGTACTAAAGTCTGTAAGTCTACTTGTTCTATTTAGTAAACAGTTTTTGACAAGTGGACAAAGGCGTTATCTAACAAAACTGAAAAAATCTACTTTTTTGCATGAACATAGGGTTTAAGAGATGATAAATCGTCTGAGGAGCCCTAAACACGCAAATTTTTAATAAAAAATTTAAAAAAATGTAATTAAAGGAGTCATCTTTGTCCACTCAGGCCTTCTTGTCATACATCTTTTAAACTATTCAAAAATATGTGGTCTTATTAATAGTTAAAAATATATTTTGTGTTGTATGTGTAGTAAACCATTTAATGTATTTTATAAATTATTATTTCAATAGAGATTAGTGAAGATTATTTACCAAATGGTTAATGGGACCAGTAAGGAAAAACAGACTATACAACATTTTTATATACAATTTATAGTTAAAGAGTGACAATAATCACTCTTTAATTAAACATTGTATATTGTATCAAGATTTTGTAGTACAATGAATTGATGCAAAATATGTGCCCTTTGCTTTCCGAATAGTTATTATTCTTTTCAAAACTTTTTTTTAAAATTCAGTAATTATCAAAAATACAAGGGCACGATCTATACGATTTTTTTAAACTTCCACACAGTTTTCAAGGTCGCTTTAATCCTTTCGGAACGTTCTGTCCATTTCCCAAAACATCCGTTCCCGTCACCACCTTTTCCCAAATAATCCGTTTCCCTTTATACGTAAGTGTTTCCCAAAATGTGCTTCTCCCAAAAGACAGGTTCGGCTTGATATCCGTTTCCCAAAAAGACCTAATCCCGAAATGACCGTTCCCGTCACTACTGTTTCCTAAATTCTATAGCAATTTGTAATTGGTGTGAAGCAAAATGGATGTCAAATTCATATTTTGCGATGAGAAACGGGTCTTTTGGGAACACAGGTGTCATGAGAGACGGATCTTTTGGCATACGGATGCTATGAGAACCGGCGTGTTTTGACACACTTATGCGATGAGAAATGGGTGTTTTGACTTACTTATGCGATGAGAAACGGGTCTTTTGGCCTACGTTTATTTTGGAACAGATGTTTTGGGAACGGGTATTTTGGGAAAAACGTTTCGAAAGTGCTTTAATGTATTATTAACAACCATTAGTTCTATCTGACGCACAAGAAATTGATAATCCAGCTAAGAGAGTGGAGTATACCGACCGGACTACTGGACTATATTTTCATTCTAGTTTTTTGGAATCTCATTATTTATTTATTATATTGGTTGCTGTCTGTTTAGCCCGGTGTTAGTAATAAAAATAATATTTAATAAATCTAATATAAACTATATCTTAAAAATACGTGTTGTGTTTATCTACTTAGGATTAAATCCTTTTACAGTTATATTGATTAAATGGATTGTTATTATTATATTCACCTGATGTGAAATCATTCCTTCTTAATTAATTTAAGTAGCTATTAATTTCCCCAAGCCATTTGGCTTTTTATTATATATGAATTAGCCAGATTTTGTCAGTTACTATTATATGATATGACTAGGTACATGTACCTACCGAATATTAGAAATGTTCAGTTGTATTATTATTATAATTGTGATTGTGCCCCCGTGTCAAAATATTTTGGCGATTTACACCCAGTTTTATAAATAATGATGTACAAGTACCTATATTTAAATTTCGTGTGCTTATTCCTAGTATCTTGTGAAACTGTTGTGATTTGATGTACATTTTATATTAGTATTTATGATTACCGAAAGATGGTAACTCAGCAACAACGGAAGTTGCATATCTCATAATATAATTTCAATCATTACACAAATATGTTAATACGACAAAGTACCAATTTGTACAGCGGCTCTCTTTGTTGACCGTACGTCAGCAATGAAACTCAATGATATTTACGTAATTTGTCAGACGTTTTAGTTCAGTATCAGTTCGAAGTATTGGTATAAAAGTTAATAATAGCAAAGTACATTTTTTTAACAAATTTCGTTGCTGACCGTACCAATTACCTACATAATTAATTTAATTTCCCAAGGATTATACGAGATACGGTTACTTTAATTTTGACTTCTTAGTTAGGTACTAAAATCAAGTACCAGCAGAAAATAAGGCACAAAGAGGAAAAATTGTGCAAGTGATGTTAAATGAGGCAAATCATTATTATCGTCATTTAAGATTAGTAGTAGCAAACGTGGAGTGGAGTGATTTTTGATATGAAAAAAATAACTTTTCGAATTTCAATCAAATGTTTGGAAAGCTTCCAAAAATTAATTAGCACAAAGTTTTAAAAATAAACCTGAACATTTGTAAAATGTGAAAGTGTGGAATTTTAATCAATTATTTGATTATTAAAATGCTACACTAGGTAATTTTAGCAATATTTTTATTATAAATACTAAGTTTGAGATAATACGCAGCCATATGTGGCGAACAACACAAGTAAAGCATGCATCTTTACAACACAGCGATCATAAACCTTGTTTACATTTTTCTATATATAGTCATGGACGATTTTTTCGTCCATGCTATAGTGTACACAAAATTTAATGGCGTGTGTGTATTGAGTTTGAGCCTTACTAAACTCTCTCTAAGATCTCTATAACTACCTACTATTCTTTAAAGCGTTTGTATGACCGAAAGTGGCGCCTTCGGAGGTTTTTATTTAATAAGTTATTAATAGAAAAAGATTTTAATAATGTTTTACGTGGAGTTTTTAGGGTCCATGGTCTAGTATTTTTACACGGTATCGTTACATTCCCTCGTAGTCACTGCTAGAAGTAGATAGCAAAACTACTAAAAGTGGCCGTTTTTGACACATTTGCTATCTACTACGAATGACTACGAGGGAATGTAACGATACCGTCTAAAAATACTGGACTGTGGGCCCTAAAATTCCAAGTAAAACATTATTAAAATTGTTTATTAGAATTATAATATTGTTGCTATTGTGTTATCAGATTCAAATATAATAATTTCAGGGATGATAAATAAACAGCGTGAATGCCAAACAGATACTCATTTTATTCTCCATAAATTCATTTATAAATATTGCATTATTATAACTACCTATGACGTACCTACGTAATTAAATCTAGGTCAGGTCATTCAACCTTAGTAAGTCAGTCACCACAGTACTCTCCCCCTTTGAAAAAAAAAATTGTAAACAAAGTAGAGCTCAAAAATAAGATATGATTAGGAATTTACGTACAAAATACGACACGATTAGAAAATGTTACAATACAATAAAATGTCAAAAATATCTAAAATGAAATACCTATGAAAAACTTTAATATAAAAAAAATCTAGTGTAAAAAAAAATGTAAACAGTAAAAATAGATTATAATACATATAAAATAATAAGCTATTAATTAATTGCAAAACCGCACCACAGGTCGAATGATTCGCCCGGATCTTGTGACGTGTTTTGGTGTCGTTTGTCCGTCGTCGGTTGTCTGATCATTTGTGCAATATTGTTTTTCTGCGGACGGTGCATTTTCGGGTTCATCGACTTCGCGCACTATGAACGCTGGTTTTAATCGGTCAATTGACACGACGGACATTCTGTTGGGCAATTGTAGCTTGAAATATTTTTCATGTTTTTCTAAAACTTTGTACGGCCCTTCGTATGGTGCAACTAATGGTTTTTTTACGGCATCCGTTCTGACGAACACATAGTCACATGTTTCCATCTCCTTGTACACAAAAATATTTTGTTTGGTTTTTTGACTATTCGGGATCGGTTTGATGTTCTGGAATGAACGCTGTAACTGCTCAACAAAGGATTCTGGCGTTATATTGTTTTTCTTGGTATTTTCGAAAAATATTCCAGGTATTCTCACGTTACAGCCGTATACCATTTGAGCTGCGCTGACATTGCTATCTTGACGAATAGTGGTGCGTAATCCCAACATCACGGTGGGTAATTCCTGCGACCAGCCTCTGGATTTACCACGTGCCATAATCGCTGTTTTCATGGTCCTGTGCCATCGCTCCACCATACCATTTGACTGTGGATGATAACTTGTCGTTCTGATCTTCTTAATTCCCATTAGTTTGGCTAAAGCTGTAAATAAGTTTGACTCAAATTGACGTCCTTGATCTGTCGTTATCCTGACAGGACATCCAAATCTTGAGATCCAAGTGTTGTAAAAGGCGTTGGCAACAATCTCAGCTGTGACTTCTGGTACTGGTACCGCCTCGGGCCACCGTGTAAATCGGTCGATGAAAGTGATGACGTATCTGTTGTTTTGGGATATTTCGAGGGGTCCCAGGATATCGATGTGGGTGTGGTCAAACCGTTCCGACTCGGGAAACTTCATAAAAGGAGTGCTGTTGTGACGTATTACTTTTGATTTTTGGCAGGGTACACACTGTCTGGCCCATATAGTAGCATCTCGATTCATATTTGGCCAGAAGTAATGTTTTTGTACCAACTTTCTAGTTGTTCTGATACCAGGGTGCGTGACGTCATGCAACATACCGAATATTTCTTTTCTAAATATGCTCGGTACATACGGTCGCACGTCTTTTGTTGACATTTCGCAATATAATTCTTCACTGGTAGGCATCATTATTTTTTTCCATTTTAATTTGTCATTTCGCAATAGTTTTGGTAATTCTGGGTCAGCGATTTGTTGTTTAGCGATTTCGGTCCAATCTATTTTACTTGGGAAATTTATCTCTGAGATTCGTGATAGTGCGTCGGCTACTGCATTTTGAGATCCGGATAGGTGTCGTATGTCAGATGTAAATTGAGCGATGTAATCTAATTGTCGTAAGCGTCTCGGTGATATTTTTTCTTTTGAAACTGTTTGGCGCGGTTTGAATGCGAAAGATAATGGTTTATGATCTGTGTAAACAATTATCTCGTGTCCTTCGCAGTAGTTTTGAAAATGACAAATCGCCATATATATCGCCAGCAATTCTCGATCGTATGTGCTGTATCCTTGCTGAGTTTGCGATAGAGCTTTGGAGAAAAATGCGATAGGCTTCCACTCGTTGTTTATATTTTGTTGCAGGACGGCACCGACACACGTTTGGGATGCATCTGTCATTATTGATAGCGGTGCTTCGGAAGAGGGTGGGCTCAGTACAATAGCTTTCTTCAAACCATTCTTGCACTGACAAAAAGCTTCCCTTGTTTCTTCTGTCCACTCGATAGTACTGCTCTCCAGTTTGTTGACTCCACACATGTACTTGTTCAACGGTGCTTGATGTGATGCTGCGTTTGGTATGCTTGTTCTGTAAAAATTGAGCATTCCCAAAAATCGTTTCAAGTCTCGTATCGTCTTCGGTAATGGATATTCATCGATAACTTTTACTCTATCTGGTAATGGTGAGATACCTTGTGACGTAATTCTGTACCCCAAAAAATCTATTTCCGACTGACCAAAAATGCATTTTTCTGTGTTGATGGTAATTCCGTGCTCGTTTAATCTCTTGAAAACTTCTTCGATGTGTTTTCGATGGATACTTTCCGATTCTGAGGCAACCAAAATATCGTCGACGAAGCAAAATACATAATCCAGCCCTTTCATTATGTCGTTCATGAATCTCATAAAAGTTTGACCTGCGTTGCGAAGTCCAAACGGCATCCGGGGAAACTCGAACAATCCGAAAGGGGTGATTACAGCTGTTTTCTCAATTTCTTCCACTGGGAGTTGATTGTAAGCTCTTTTAAGGTCGATCCTGGAAAATACAGTCTTTTTTGGCAAAAGATATGTAAAGTCCAATAACCTTGGAATGGGGTAGCGGTCTGGTTTCGTAATCGCATTTAATTTTCGATAATCGCCACATAATCTAATTCCCCCGTCTTTTTTCTTCGTAACGTGAATCGGGCTTGCCCAAGCACTTTTCGACGGTCGGCAAATTCCCGTGCTCAGCATATGTTCGATTTCTTTCTTTACTAATTTATATTTTTCAGCTGATAATGGACGACATTTAGAGAAAACAGGATGACCCTCTGTGATTATCTGATGAACCACATTGTGTTTCGGTGTTTCTTTGGCGCAAAAAGGCTTGGTAATGTCAGGATATTTTTCTATCAAATCAGCATAAGGCATTTGGGCATTTATGGTTTTTACTGTTGGTATGTCTGAATTAGTCATCCTTCCAGGTGTTATTAGTCCTGTTACTCCATCCACCAACTTTTTCTGCCGTATATCCACTAGCAAGTTATGTTTTGATAAGAAATCGGCGCCTAGTATCGGTTGTCTGACGTCAGCTATGACGAATGTCCATCTATACGGCCGACGTAATCCGAGATCCAATTCAAGCGTTGTTTCACCGTAGGTATTAATTTCGCTACCGTTCGCTGCGTATAATTTGTAATCGCTCGACTTCATGGCTTTTTTCGTTCTTGGGATTATAGATATGTTCGCCCCCGTATCAATTAAAAAACGATACCGACTTTTGCGGTCGGTAACGCATAGGCGGCTAGATGGATATATAGCGCTCACGTCCGCCCCCGTCAACACTATTGAGAGTTTTCCGACTTTGTTTTCCAGGCGCACGGCTGCTCGCATTTTTTCGCTTGATTCCGGAATCGGTGGTGATAGTAACACAACCAGTTAGGACTAGGGTTGTTAGGCGGACCTCTCCTTGGCGCACCCTGTCTGGACCTAGAGCGGCTCCTGTATCTGTACTGGTATCCGCGACCACGTGGATGGTGATCTCGTGCACTGTTGCGCCAACTTTTTATCTCAGCAATCTCGAGGCATAACGCGTTCATCTTATTCAGTAACTCGTTCATAGGAAAATTGTTTGTAGTAGCAATTTCGGATACCTCTTGAAATCTTATGTTTTCCAAAATTTTGTCAGCTATGGCGGCTAAATTATCTAATTTCTGATCCTGGCTCACCGTCAAAACGGCCCTCACGTTTCCAGGTAGGCGTTGTAACCATAAATTATGAAGGGTGGATTCAGCCACGTTGGCATTCCGTGCTAAAGCGGACATCTTGCGCAGTAGCTGAGATGGCTTCTGGTCACCTAACTCCATCTCGCCAATCAGCTTCTGAAACTGCCGTTCTGCGGATTCTTCATAAATGGACAATAATCTTTGTTTTATGGTGTTATATTTGTCTTCCTTCGGTGGGTTTAACAGCAAGTCGCCCACTTGTTGAATGGTGTCATGGCCTAATTTAGATATTACTAGATGAAATTTGCTATCGTCGCCTTGTTTTTGTGGTAACATTACAGATTCAAATTGCGCAAACCATAATCTCGGCATTTCGATCCAAAATTCAGGGATTCTTGCAGTTACACTGATGGATGCTGCTTCGGCCGCTGCTGCAGTGTTAGGATTTCTTGGTGACAAGGTTGATGTTTGGGCAAGGTTACTCTGTTGTCCCGTAAACGCTTGTTGTTGTTGTGGTTGTATATTCTGATATTGGTAACCACTCTTGGCGTCTGGAGCATCTGGCAATATCGGCATTGTTCACGAATGATGGTATACTTGACGGAAAGAAAAATAAAACTTTGAAGTTTAGGGTATAGTGCCTCTTGAAATTCCAACCGGTGAGACCCGCTGGTGGGAGGCCGATTGGAATGTGCAACCACTAAACTTTAAAACTAAAAAATCACAATCACAAAAAATACACAGATTTAATTTAGCGTGAACTATTTAAAAAACTCGGGGTCACCACTGTTGCTATTGTGTTATCAGATTCAAATATAATAATTTCAGGGATGATAAATAAACAGCGTGAATGCCAAACAGATACTCATTTTATTCTCCATAAATTCATTTATAAATATTGCATTATTATAACTACCTATGACGTACCTACGTAATTAAATCTAGGTCAGGTCATTCAACCTTAGTAAGTCAGTCACCACAATATTAAATAAAATTCACCGCGGCACCACTTTAGCTCAGGGTGCCACCTTAAGGGCCCTATTACATTTTATTGTCGAAATTTCGATCTGACAGATTTTAGCGATACAACCTAGATAATCCTTTGGGTCTTTTAAATATATTTATATATGTCCGTGACAAAAAGTAATATGATGATTCACTAGAAAGTTAAAGGTGCACCGAACCTGCACTAGCGCCACCACTCAAGAAAAAATATCATTAATCATTACAACGGAATAACTATCGGCCAAATACTCAAACGAATCTTAAAGCTAAGGTCACCTTAAATTCTAAAAAGATTTCAGGTAAGAAGCCTTTGAGTGTTCGACCGTTAGTATGATAAAAGTCTGAAAAATATAAAAACTAGTATTAGTTATAAACTATTATTGTATGCGTTTTTTTCTGTTGTTACAATCTGGATTAACGCCTAATGTGGCCACTTTGGGCGTTAATCCAGATTTTAACTACGCGAACATATTTACCCCTAACAGAGTCGGTGTGACCACGGGTAAAAGAAATTCCCCGTAGTCAAACTGATGTGGTAAAACCGTGTGACCACGGGTCGGTCGGAGAATTAACGCATACAAATTCGTTGTAATGATTTTTTCTTGATTGGTGCGGTGCAAGTGGACGCACGATGCACCTTTAATAGTATTAGAAATGAAAATGAAAGTTTAGTCAACTTTGAATAGACAAACGAGCACAAACCACGACAAAGTAATATGATAATGTATTTTTATTTCTGAGATCATGAACGCCATAATAATAGGCCATTTTACCCAATAATCACAGTCGAGATGTAATATGGCTCTTAAATAGGTACTTAAAAATCTACATTCTCTCTGGATATTTAATAGCTGCATATTTATCGTTACTATCGCCTGCAATGTTTGTAGATATTCTCATTATCAATATAAATAGGTGTACGTACTAACTTTATATTTTAAATAATATTTCTGATAAAATGTTAGCTTGCCTCTTCCTTTTTGACAAAGCACAAAATGCTTATGAAGCTACTGTGTATATCTCATTATATGTAAGCTTTAATATTATTATGTCAAGTATTATGTTTATCTAAGTATTACCTGGTTTTATACCTTTACAATAATAGTTATGTTTTACCGAGTTTTAAATCATATACAAGCAGGGCTTCAAATACCGTTAAAAATTAGTAACGTTATAAAAAAATAACGTTAAAACTGGAAATTAATAACGATAGAATTGATAAAGGTAAAACAGAATTTATCGTTATTTTTTCGTTCCTTGATAACGTTATTATGTTACTGTATAAAAAATATATAAAGCAATGTGTGATTTACGCCGTGACGTGATCAGTCTCTGCGGTAGGTACTAAGTAGTAGTACCTACAATATTACCATTAAAAATAACGTTATTTTTAACGATATCTAGTAACATAACCGTATTATAACGTTATATTAATGTTATGTTACTAGATATCGTTAAAAAAAATAACGTTATCAAGGATTGAAAATAACGTTACGTAACGTTATTTTTTCTGTTAATTGATAACGTTATAAAGCCCTGTATACAAGGTGTTATAAAGCCGAATATGGTAGATAGAGACCATCAAACTGAACAACTTTTTCTACGGGACCAACTGTGAAATCGCAAAAAAAATATCAGGTGTTTCATATTTTCGTTATTAATTTTTGTATGAAACAGCAATTTTTTTTCGTGATTCCATAGTAAAAGTTGTTTAGTTTGATGGTCCCTATCTACCATATTCGGCTTTATAAGGATATTACCAAACCTCTTGTAGTGCTAGTCGTACGCAAAAAAACCGCAAATCGATTACAAGATAGCCGTTTCATACACGTAAACTTAAGTATGTTATATATTTTTAGAAACCGCTTAGAAATCCCTTTAATTTGATATCATATCACACACGATAGGTGTTAGAATACAAAAACAAGTAGCTGAAATGTAATGATGTGGTATATTTTTAGAATCGGCTCAGTAACTTTCTTTTGATACCACGTACGATAGGTTTTAGAAGAAGAAAAAATGTTTTCCCGTACAAAAAAAGATGACGTCATAACTCCTCTTGTAAGGGCATTTTTTTAAGAACAGTGGCTCATAAAAAATGTTTTGATCTCAACTATATTACGTTTGCCAAACGCCTATCCTGTATCGAATTGCGGTTTTCCTTCGATTTTGGGGTCGTACGCCGACCACTAATAGTAAACTTTTGATGCCCTCTGGTCGAGTGGCTTTGTACGCCGGTTTTCAAGGTGTCGTCGCCATCTCCGAGGTACTGAATTCGATCCCCGGCTGGGTCAATTTAGAAAACGAACCTTTCTACAACGTGTTAATGAATAAACGCAAAATGAGAAAACCGTTTCTTCGGACCATCAAACTGAACAACTTTTACTACGGGACCAACTCTGAAATCGCGACAAAAAAAAAAAATCAGCTGCTTCATACATTTTTTTATTTTCGTTATTAATTTTTGTATGGAACAGCTGTTTTTTTTGCGATTCGAGAGTTGGTCCCGTAGTAAAAGTTGTTCAGTTGGATGGTCCGAAGAAACGGTTTTCTCATTTTGCGTTAATTCATAAAATGTTCACGTTGTATATTGTCTCAGGTCTGGGTGTTTGTGACACCACCGTTGTCTCTGCTCCTTAACACAAGTGCTTTAGATACTTACTTTGGATCGGAGCGATATATGTGTTGTCAAATATACATACCTACATTATATTGTATTATGTGCACAAACAAAACTTTCTCCATTGTGCTATTCTTGTATGGAATAGCAGACTCGGATTTCATTAATGTTACTTATTTATCACAGTAGAATCTCATCTTGATGTATTTCTAATACCTATACTATTTATACCTGCAATAGAAATGTATGTTAATAAAAGAAAAATAAATTAATCTTATTATGTTTGAATACTGTATTTGATTTTCGCTCATTTTACATAAGGTGCATTATACCCAGGTACATGTTTGATTTGAATCCTACTATATGGCTAAGCACTGTTTTTAGATATAACATATTTTGACTTTATGACAATAAGTTTCAAAATGGATGAGGCATCGAGCAATGTAGTTAGTTGTGAGTATGTAATACAGCCCAGAGGATCTGTGAAAAATAACTTCTTACATACATAGTATTATGTAATCTGTGATACAACTAATGGAGTGTTTCGCAGGTTGACTGGTTCGCAATTTGTCTGTATTCTACAATTCGTCTGGTTTCTTTTTAAAATTAGTAGATTGTCTGCCGGACGAATTGCTAATTTTTTATATTAGTTCCTCCAGCAGACAAATTTTGGTATCAGGTACGTACGGCAGACCTATGCCCTGTTTATCAAAACTTACAAGTCTTGTCCTTTTTATTTTCCTTATGATTTCCCTCAGCCTATTCCAGCCTGCCAATGTACCTATACGATCTACTTGGTCTTCTAGTGTGATTTTCTTTCTAGTAGTTGAGTTAAGTGATAACATTTTTTTCGCAACTAGTCTGGATTTAAAAATGGTAAAAGTCCAGACGAACTACGAATTTTTGTTATTAATTCGTCTGCCAGACAAATTGCGAGTTACAAAAATACAAGGATCATAAAGCCAGACGGATTGAGAAAAAACATCGCAGTTTGTCTGCCAGACGAATTGCGAACTAGACAACCTGCGAAACACTCAACTGATGTTGGATGCCTTCTTAGTACTTAATTAAAATCCTTTAAACTAGTTTTAGGAACCATCCATAGACTTATTTGAAATCATTGGAACCATCGCACCTTATGCGTTTTTGAAAACAAAACGTGCAAGTAAATATTTATTTATCAAGGGATTTAAAAAAAACCGGCCAATTGCGAGTCGGACTCGCGCACGAAGGGTTCCATACCAAAAAACGGAAAAAAAATACGTTTGTTGTATGGGAGCCCCCTTAAATATTAATTTTATTTTGTTTTTAGTATTTGTTGTTATAGCGGCAATAAAAATACATCATCTGTGAAAATTTCAACTGTCTACCTGTTGTCGTTATTTATATCGAGCAAAAAACGGCAAAAAAATGACGTTTTTTGTATGGGAGCCCCCCTTAAATATGAATTTTATTCTGTTTTTAGTATCTGTTGTTATAGCGGCAACAGAAATACATCATATGTGAAAATTTTAACTTTCTAGCTATCACGGTTCATGAGATACAAGCCTGGTGACAGACAGACAGACAGACGGACAGCGGAGTCTTAGTAATAGGGTCCCGTTTTTACCCTTTGGGTACGGAACCCTAAAAATGGCCATGTGCGAGTCGGACTAAGTACCAAAAAACGGCAAAAAATTTACGTTTGTTGTATGATGGGAGCCCAAGTCCAACTTAAACATTTATTTTATTCTGTTTTTAGTATTTGTTGTTATAGCGGCAACAGTAATACATCTGTGAAAATTTCAACTGTCTAGCTATCACAGTTCATGAGATACAGCCTGGTGACAGACAGACACACAAACGGGCAGTGGAGCTGTGGAGTCTTAGTAATAGGGTCCCGTTTTTACCCTTTGGGTACGGAACCCTAAAAAGATTAAGGCCCTGTCCTAATTGGCATCAGTCGTGCGATCATGAGTTGCAATTTCATCGTGCGATGAAACTGAACAATAGACAATTTGGTCGCATCGCATCGCAAGCATTCAATAGATATAAGTAGGTTTGATCGCACGGTCGCACGACCAGTTTCATCGGACGGACGCACCATCGCACGACCGGTTGCCAATTAGGACAGGGCAGATTTAAATACTAGTAATATTATGATGTATTCTGTGTAAATACCCTAATACCCACAATATCATTATTAATAAGAACACAGTACGAGGCGAACGCGAAGCATGAGTGTGGAACCGATTCGGAACGGATCCACACAGGCCCCGTTTTCGGAGACGCGGGGCGTCACGCCCGCACCGCCACGCTGCCCGCGACGCGTCTCTATGAACAACATCGTATATTGCCATATGTTTGTGTTTACGCGTGCGATGATAAGTGCCGCTTCACGCGCTGCCCCTCCTTAAACAGATATCGATATCGTCCGACGCGCCGCGAGAGGCCCCGTCCCACGCGACGCCTGACGCCCCGTGTCTCCGTAAACGAGACCTTACGGTTAGCGGGAAGGTTGGCGGCTTCGCGCCCGTAAGTGTAGAGAGGCCTTTCGACGGAGTGGGGAAAAGTTCGCGCATGTGCTCTTGCGAGCGACCAATAGCGTGCGCCCCTCTCCCGCCGCGCCCCCCCCCCTTACCTCACCGCTACGCATACCCAAAATACGCGTTTCGCGCAATCCCCACCCGATTTCAAGATGTTTGCCTCGTACAAGCCTCGTACTGTATCAATTTTCAAAAACATTAAATGAAGTCGGGTGGATTTTTGACTAATTTAAACTTTATTTTGTTTCGCTTTTCTCCATTTTATTATAATTTGTAAAAGCCCCACCCGACTTAAATACCTAGATGTTTTTTTTTAAATTGATATGCGTATCTTCTTAATGATGTTTTGAATATTATTTCTTACTTTTTAGATTAAAAAGCATTTAATTTAAATGGGACCATCCCGAAAGTAAACTCAACCTAACGGCTATCGAAATCGGTCCAGAACATCGGTAAAGGATAAAAAGGAACAGTCAAATTGAGAATCTCCTCATACGTGATTCCGAACGCAGCAACTGCATACAAAATCTATGGGCTGCCACACATGCGTGATTTTTCCGTACAGAATCTTCATACATTGTCGAAATTACGTTCGGAATTCCGTTACGTGATTCCGTCTTGTGTGGCCGGCCTAAGTCCGTGCAGGGTCAGCGGCGTCACCAAATTAAAATTTATCGTGGCTCTTTTACTGATGTTTTTAGGTCATTTTTTCATTTTGAACTTTGTTATTTACCTGTCAGCCCGCACTCTTATAAATGTTATAAATTCACAGGGATTTTTATGCACAACGGGATAGTGCTTTGCCTTCACACCTCACTTGATGTTAAGTGACGATAAGGCTAAAGGTGGAAGCGCACTACACCCGGAATCCTCATCACTGAGGAACTGGCTATCTTACCTCATGTGCATAAAGGTGCGGTCACATTTGTCTGACGCCACTTGTTAACATGTGTTAGCACGCCGTCAGGTTAAATAGGTTTTCATAGCTAGAAGCACACTTAAGTATAACACGTCCATACAAATACGGCGTGTTGACACGTGTCGTCAGATGGCGTGAACGCACTTTAATAATTACGTAAACCATCTTCGCAAGGAAGGTCTACGTACGACGACGGGAGAAATAGTACCTACCTACCTCTAATAGTTTAAAAGGTGAGAAAACAGTCCAGTCAACTGAATCAACTCCTGAAAACCTAAATGTAGCGTAGAAATTAAGTCTACAGATGAACTTATTAGAATGTGGTAGATATTTTTTCCTTCACGGCTCCCGCACAATCACAAAAGAGCGCGTCGTTGTAATGAATTTAATCATTATGATGTATGCGGCCATTTCGGAAGTCAAACACTGTGTGCTTTCTAGCATTAACTTTCATCCTGTGTCGTAGGCTACGTAAAAAGGCGGAAATTACGCTACTAAGTATAAAGGTGATTCTAACAACAGTGGGTATAACGATAACGACCAATTCGTATGTTCACCTGACACGATATTGTAGCAAAGTTAATCTGTCGCGTTAATTTGATGGCAAAGATAACCTACATGCTTAGATTATTTCCTACATGCTACAGACGCGCACCATAGCTGCCATTTGACTGTCGGATGATGACCCGTTGACCCACCGGCAATACCCGCTTGTGAGTCCACGGGTAAATTGCGTTTGCCTTTCGACCCACTGCACTCTAGTGCCAACTCTAGTTTGGAAACGAAATTTAAAATCCAACATTTTTAAATATCGATTCTTTTTATTAAATTCAATGTACAAATAAAATGTTATCTTTGTTTTAGCTCCGTCAGAACACGAGGTGATCCATATTTTCTCGCAAATTTCTACAGAATCCTCAGAGGCATCCTGTGCATGCGCGAAGCAACTTCAGAGCGAGCTTAAAGCACGAATTTATACAAAGTATTATAACGTTTTTTAACAGAATCGGCATTTAAATTTCGCTCCCAACTCTAGTGCAGTGGGTCGGACGGTAAACGCAATTTACCCGTGGACCCAGCAGTGGGTGGGCAGTGCCGGTGGGTTCACAGGTCGTGAAAGGACTGTTTCATTGCTGATTCAGAAAGTTATTTTAAAGGCTCGATTTAAATGACCATTTGAATTTTTGGTGAAACATCTCCTAAAGTTGTTACTTCGGGCCATGAGCATAAACGTCTAATTGCTACATCAAAGTTCCACAAAAGACGGGCTAATTTGAAAACTTTTTGCGAGGTAATAGAAGGCCGAGTGCGATTATTTATTAACACTCGACTCTTCAACATATAATTATTATACTCGTACCTACCTACTGTGTTACATAGTTGTCGACCACACTAAGTAACAAGGGAAACATAAAGCATGACTGAGTAAAAAAAAATCATGGAGTTGCAAAGTGTTTCTGGAGCAGAAATGAATTTAATAATAATAATAATTCTTTATTTCAGACACAGGATCCATATACAATATACACAAATACAAAACAATAAAATCTACTTAGATTTTAGTCAGTCAACGTATACGTAGTCTGCTAAGTATTTTATACTTAAGAATATATATATACACAATTTTTTTTTAACATCAAGTGGCAATTTCCACCCATCGTTTATATACTGATGTCTGTATAAGTCTTTCCGCCAGCCCCCTAATATAGGCAACTCGTATATTATCGTGGGTCTTTTTGGTATATTCAGTCCAGAGCTGGCATGTGTAGAACGTCTGGCAGAAAGACCTAAACAATGTCAGCTTTACGTCAGACGATTGGCCATACTTTCTCACAATCATATTTCCTACGACATATAGTGCTCTACGTTGTCTGTCAATGTCCATATCATCCTTTAGTTTTCTAGTTGTCTGTCAATGTCCATATCATACTTAAAGTGATCTACAATTTTCACAACCTGTCCATTTAGGTATACCGGCGGTATATTTTGGGGTCCCTTTCCTGACTCAAATACCACCATTTCCGTTTTCCCGACGTTATATGTTAAGTCGTGCTCTATTGCATATTTCTCGCAAATCTTTAACAGCTTTCTTAATCCTTTGATTGAGGGGCTGAGCAGCACCATGTCGTCTGCGTAGCTCAGATTATTGACATATCTAATTTAAGATCTGTTCCTTTCTAATACCACCCACAGGCATTAGGCATAATGACATTTTTTTAAATTTTATGTTACATAAATTACCTCCAAAAAAAAAGAAACATTGGTAAAAGAATTATTACGCTAGCGTGAAAACTGCCCGAGATATCACAGTTTGAAATGCACACAAATTGGACTCACCCAAAAACGCTCCATACTAATGGCTACTCAGTTATGACGTCACGCCTGAGTAGTTTATATGCAACACGTAGGAAATTTGTTCGGCAGCTATATTAACATTTATTGTTTAATTCGATTTATACCTTTATTGTCGTAATAAACTTTCTATTCCTAATGCTACAGGTCCACCTGCGTTAACGTTAACGTCAGTGTAATGTCCAACTACGCTTTAGTTAAAGCGTTAAAAGTGCGTGTTGGCTACATTAATAGTAGATTATACACCAAGGGGATAAAGCACTGTTTTATGTCACGGGCGCTACATTGAATCCTGAACGTAACGAAGGACTCCAAATTTAACTCCCGAGCGCAGCGAGGGTGTTATAAGTTAATTCCCGAGCAAAGCGAGGGAATTAAGATTGAGTCCTGAGTGCAGTGAGGGATTCAAGCGCCCAAGAATAAAACAGCTTTATCCCGGTGGTGTATACTCTACTTTTCTCACTTTATGCGAGACAATAAAAAACCAGGCTTAGTAGATAGTTAGAATCTTCTAAAGCTAGTAGTACTACTGGCTACGGCTATAGCAACTTCTTTCAGCTGGCGTGGCCTACTCGATTTGACAAACAAATGAAGTTCGTCTCAGAGCGAATCTAGTGGGCCACGGCCTCGGTCTTCGAAAATCGAGTTGGCCGCGCCCGCTGAGGACACATTCTGTTTAGTGAAATTAGACTTTATAGACATAGCAATAAGAATTATGAAAGTGAAAATCACATTATTGACCAGCGGGTTATATTACATTATAACCCGGCTAAAGCCAAGAGATATAATGTCTTGCTTTCGGTAAGGTTTACATGACATATAATTCGGCATTGTCGAGCATGTGGTGTGAAAAAGTTTATTACTAGTGAAGTAAGACGTTAAACAAAAAAGCCGGACAAGTGCGAGTCGGACTCGCCCACCGAGGGTTCTGCACGATTTTGTAGGTACTGAAAAAATAATGTTTTTTTAACACGTTTTTACTAGGTTGCTTTCTCGTTTGTGTGTTCGTTTGTTTGTTTGTTCCTCCACAAAGTTTGCGAACGATATTATACTAGCTTCCCGATGAGCTAGAGACTTGAAACTTTGAACATAGGTCAGAACCGAAAGGCAATGCAATATTATGATGTCATTGAGCTGATCTGATGATGAAGCCGGAAGAAGGCCACAGGCAATCTAAGATGAAACCATACAACCCCATCGTGTTCGTCTTGTTAGAATCGTCTTGATGAGTACTCTAATGGGAGATGAGATCCAGGGACTGATGATGAAGCTGAAAGGCAATACCATAGGAACTCAATATTGAAACCGTGCAACCCCATCAAATTTGGGCTTGTTTCAATCGTCTTGACGAGTTCTTTGTTGAGAAATAGTTTCCAGGGTCTGATGATGGAGCCGGAAAAATGCCACTGGAACTCCTGTAATAAAACCATGCCACCTCATCAAGTTTAGGCTCGTTTGAATCGTCTTGACGAGTGCACCGATCGAAGATGGTATATTTTTTTTGTCTTAGCTCGTTAACTAAAAAGCAGAAAATAATAATTTACTGAAAAAACGTGGGGCGCATGCTAGTAGTAGGGCGGTAAAACAAGGTTTGAGGTTAGTTTTCGCACAAGTCATCACGGAAATACGAAAATGTGGTATCGATGCATTCAGTACGATGCCCTGATCACAAATATATAAGATGACAAGCGCGAAAATGGTGGGGGTAGAAACTGTGATAAAAGTAAGCGTCTTTTTTAAGATTACCGCCGCACTATAGAGACAATATCGATGATGAATTTTACAAAAATGCCCCACGTTTTTAGTTTTAAAATTTCTGTTGGTAGGTATAGGGTAAATATTTACAGAAGAATTTATTTCATTATTTTTAGTCTGTTTTAATTTTAGTAGTACGTTTTAATGTTTTTAGTCCGATTTTTATAATTTTTAGTCAGTTTTAAAAATGTGTTTTTAAAAAAATATTTTTTTAGTAAATTTTATTCTTTAGATTTAGCCCACTGAGATTTTCCGTCCTACCAAACATAAATAAATGTCTTGGCCGGCAAAGATTTTCGTCAAGCCAAAAGGAGGTGTCTGAAATGGGCCCTCATTTCAGTTACCACAGTTTTCAGGCGATGAAAGAAAAAAATAATGGGCTAAAGAGGTAGGAACTTCGTTGAATTGAATACGCAGAGCTACAAAAAGATTATGTAGGGATATAAAATAAAATATGGCGAAAAAAGATGTGTCTTCTTTACAAAGTCATGGACTTATCAAACCACCCTCGTATTTAAGTAATTCAAAATGGGAATAAAGATAGACTATTCGGGTAGATTAGACAGCGGTTCCCGAAAGGACAACCTTTCAAAAATATAGTATATCGATTTTACTTTTAATAATGAAAGAAGATAAAAATTAGAAGACACGTATTTACGTAAAAAATAATGAACTGAAAATTCTGAAAAAAAAATGAGCTTAGAACACTAACATCTCGAAAGGGTTTTTTAATTTTAGTACTTTCTTAAAATGAAATGTTGTCCATTCTTTTGGCTACGGAACCCTTTTTGGTTCACTGTTTTTGGGCGGAACCGTAGCTCAAGTAAAAAGTAAACTAACTTAACTAACTGTAACATTGTACTGAGGCTTTTTGGCTTGGTGCTCACATCTTGTAAGTTTGACTTTAAAAGAAGGACTTTTAAGGTATACAATATTTATTTAGTTAGAACAAAAAGATAAGTAGGTAAATATCCTGAATTTATAAACTCTTGAATTTTCGCGGAACCCCTGAGAGTCTCTTACGGAACCCTAGGGTTCAGCAGAACCCCATTCGGGAACCGCTGGACTAGACTGCGTATAAACTGATAGTAGTAGTCGCGGTTCAAAAAGTTTGGTTACTAAATACATAATATACATTGTGAAACAAAATGAAATAAATAAGGCTCAGTGGCTTAACCAGTAGCGTGTTGAACAGTTTTTGTACATGCTGAAATGTATGGCTTACTTGAACGTTTGAGTTTTAGATTTAATGTGTATATCCGTTATTATCCATCCATTGGCAAACGTGTCACGTCATTTCACGAATTCGAAGGTTGCAAGAATTAACGAGGTGTGTGATGTGACATAAAGAAGGATCTCTGTCGGAGACGCGCGCTCCTCGCCGTCGGCTCAGTAATGAGCCTCTTACTTCGTTATACGGCCACAAAAAATTGAAGTCTTACAAAGCGAGCTATTTTATTTTCTTATTTCCGTTTTTATCTGGAATGGGATTTCAAAAGATGTAAAAATTTCTAATTAGTACCATATTACCGCCACGAAACTATGTTATGCTACCTTCATCTATATAAAACTCTAAATTGATTGATTGTTGGGATAGGTGTAGAGCCCTAACGGCTGAAGGTAGAGACACCATTTTTGGAGGGTAGATACCTTTCATGATGTAGATGAGCACTAAGACTTTCTTAGTGCTACTATTTTAGAAAATTCCCGTTATACAGGGTGCTACAGGTTGTTCAAGTTTGTATGAGAATTTGTATAGGGTTGAAGGTAGAGATACCATTTTTGGAGGGTAGATACCTTTCATGGTGTAGGTGAGCACTAAGAAAGCATTTTGGAAAATTCCCGTTATACAGAGTGCTACAGCGTGTTCCAAATTGTATGGAGATTTGTATAGGGCTGAAGGTAGAGATACCATTTTTGGAGGGTAGATACCTTTCATGGTGTGAGCACTAAGAAAGGGTTTTGGAAAATCCCTATGTACAGGGTGCTACAGAGTGTTCCAGTTTGTGCAAATTTTTTAATGGGAAAATTTAAATGTGTGAAATTAGGTCTATTGGTAATCCGTGACTTTCAAAATAAATGCACATCCACTTTTCAAAAGCAAATTCATTCAAATTCAAATTCATCATCAAAAGCTAGTTAAATATAATCCGCAGAGATAAATAGGAACTAAAAGCTGAAGGTGTCTTTTACTAAGACTGTAAGTAAATATTTTCACGCTTGGGGTCGGTGAATTTTCAGTGACCGCTTCTGAAGAAATTGGTTGATAACTCAAGATTTAAGAACCTAGGTATTATGTGGCCAAGTAATGCCTTAGATATTATATAGGAGATGATTGAGGAGCTCGACGGCGCAGTGGCTTGCCTGGCCCAGTGATTGCGAAGGTTAAGCAACTTTCGCAGGGGTCTTTAATAGCATGGGTGACCAAAATGTATTATCTCGAGCTCCTCCGTGCTTCGGAAGGCACGTTAAGCCGCGTTGGTCCCGGGTGCATTTGCAGTCGTTAATACCCACCAATCCGCATTGGGCCCGCGTGGTGGGTAATGGCCCATCCTCCTTATCCACCCATAAGGAAGGTTGCGCCCCAGCAGTGGGCACGTTAAAAATGGCTGATGGTACCCATTTGCCTTGCCTTTCCACCTGCGCTTGCATCAGATAGAAGCATACTTCAGGGCATGTAATAGCTATGTTCTATAAAAAAACGCCAAAATTTGTATGGGGTGCATTTGACGCAAGACGAACTGAAAGTTAAAGAAGAAAAGGCGGAACGGTAAAGCGACTGTGGGTGAAGACACATCATTGAGACATATGTAGGTACTTGTTGGTCGTTGTGGATTTATTTATGATTTTGTTCCTACATGATATTGTTACATTACATACATATGTAGATTAATATTTGAATATCCTTAATAGTTTCTTATCACGGTCTTCGTACATGGCATTATTGGTGTGTTACTCTAAGAAAGTTGGCTATCGATTTGTATAAGGCAACTCTCCTTGCATTATACATGACTTCCCAAAGTTATTCTACAACAAAAACTTTTTATCCGTTGCTCAACATTTCTGCCCTTTCGAAAGTAAAGAGGCCTTATTTTTGTAAACTATGAAGCTCGTAGGTATAAAAAAACTCTTGTGATGTAAAGCTTTATGAAATTGATAGATACTTTAAGTGTAATAGACACCGTAATAGGTATAAAGTATTATAAATGTGACAGGACGACGTTTGAGAGCCCCTCAAAGTTAATTAGCGTTTAGTATTTGGCCATAAGAAGCACATGCAGGCGAAGAAACGCATGTGTGTGCATCAGCCATTTTTAATGTCCCCACTGCTGGGGCACAGGCCTTCCTTATGGGTGGATAAGGAGGACGGGCCATAACCCACCACGCGGGCCCAATGCGGATTGGTGGGTGTTAACGACTGCAAATGCAGCCGGGACCAACGGCTTAACGTGCCTTCCGAAGCACGGAGGAGCTCGAGAAAATAAATTTTTGGTCACCCATCCCATGACCGACCCTTGCGAATGTTGCTTAACCTCCGCAATCGCTGGGCCAGGCGCTAAAATCACTGCGCCACCGAGCTCCTCTAAGAAACGCATAAGTCCAACAAAAGCGGTCGCTAAGTTTAGCTGAAATCTGTTAAAATCTTTTTTCGTCATTTGTAGAAAGGCAAGAAACGAACGAACCGCGCCGACTGTTTGAGATCGTTTTTTCCTCGAGATGTCATAAATCAGCCGGCGGCAGATGGCGTTGACCTGCACCATTATTGCCATGTTTCTAGCTAAGAATTATTATTGCTCTCACTTCTGGAACGTCGTTTTCAAATAATAATTCTTTAGAATTCCAATACTAGGACGCTGTGAAACTTACATCCAAAGAAACATCTTTAGAAATATTTTTAATAATAAAAAAATACGCGAGGATTCTCCGAGTTCTTTGTAATAAGAAATGAGTTTAATAGAAATTAATCTTTGTTTATGCCGTTATCGTAGGATTTGTTAGCAAATTGCTAACTTCCTTTTTAGAAAAATTGGTTAGGTCTTACATTAATGATAAATGGTGATAAATTTAGTTATTATTAAGTATTAACGTTAGACATAAAATATTTTACAGATATATGTACAACATTACCTACCTACATAATACCATGCTTTTTTATTTCACTCCAGCAATAAAAAGTTGTATACAAAAGTGTCGTTTCAAGATCTTATATGTATCAAAATGGGTACGTATCAGAATGTCTAAAGTTAAAATGTCTAAAGTTAAAATGGCAAAGTTCAAAATGTCAAAAATCAAAATGCAAATGGTTTAAAATGTCAAAAATCATTATGTATAAATTCATAATAGCAAAATTCAAAATGTCAAACGGTTCAAACATCAAACTAGTTAAAATGTCAATGGTCCATAAGTCAAAGGTTTACAATGATTTGAAAACAACAATTCGCCTTTTTTTTCATTTATCGCCTTGCAAAATTTTGTGAGCAATTCTTTGTAGTTTCTAGTAATTGCGTTACAATTTTTAAATTTTAACATGGAGGAGGATATACTTACGTTTTCGAAATTTGTGATTATTTACCTAAGATGTAACATTATTACACTATTGTGTAAAAAAAATGTTGTTTTACTATTATAATATACTCCTTTTTTACTTTTGTATTATAATATAATATACTACTGTGATTATTTAGGTACTTAGATGTAAAGCTTTTATATTATGATGTAAATGTGAATGATGATTTTCTTACCTCTTTATCATATTTATTTTCTATTATTTTAAGGGCATGATTTTATCAATTACCTAATAAATGCGTTTTCAGTGACCTAGTTAATAATATTTGTTCCTAAAATAGTAGATCTCTCACCTAAATCGAATTACCAAATAATGTTAAAACGATTACCTAAATATTAATTAAAAATTACTTGGAAATAATATCAATTATCAAAATAATAAAAGTGTCACTGAAATTGAATCACCAAACAATATCAAAATGGATTTAAAAACTCCGTTATAAAAACTCCGCCCCTATTAGGAATTTTTCTATTAATTAGGTAACAGATTTATAATTTCGATAATTGAACGAATTAATCGATGCTAATAGTTAGATGATTAGATTTATAGTGACAGGTTTATTATTTTAGGTAGGTGTATTATTCCTGCCCGTAACTTACTTTTTAGAGCATAGATCATAGGTATATTCAGGCTATAGAAAAAAGTGATCAAACTATAATTTAAGATACATATTTACATTAATCCGATGATTTATACTTTAGAGACAGTTTTGGTAAATATGATAACTAATATATCCATTATTATTAGCCTTAGGGTATTGCAGATTAGTGACACATCTAAACTTAGGTGACAGAAAATTTTGTTCCCTTTTATTTTCACTTTTGCTATAGTATGTACCTGTGCGAATCAAGTTCGCATACGTACACACTATGACAAACTATTTTCAGCACAGGATAAATTTTTTTTGCTGCAGGTTCGCGAACCTAAGTGAGTACCCACCTTAACGTGCGCCTATTGTCCTCCAGTTTTTTGTGTGCATTTCTTTGATTCATTGCAATATATCATATATACATAAATAGATTGGAAAGAATACAGAAAAAGTTTATTAAAGCATTAGAATATAGAACCGGATCTTCTTACGTATCTTATAACGACTCCCTTAAAAAATACAAATTGTTATCATTGAATTCCCGACGTACACAGTTCGATCTCGTATCTCTATTTAAAATACTAAATAATTATATCGCTTCCCCTAACCTAGTTACAGAAATAAAGTTTAGGATTCCATCAAAAAGTGTTAGCAGACCTAATAGTCTATTCGCAATTCCTAGTTCAACTACTAATTATACTTCAAACTCTTACTTTCACCGTTGTTTGACCACTCATAACAAAAAAGTTTCAAACATAGATATTTTTTGTAATAATTTAAACAAATATAAAAACTGTATTAAAAATTATTTCATGTCAGATTGTTGACAGGTTGTTACCTTTGACAAAATCACATTATCTTTAATTGTATTATGTAAAACATTAAAACACCTTAAATTGTGTTGTTCTTTAAATATATTAGGTATTACATTTTATTTTAAGCTACCATAAAATAAATTTTTGCTTTTCACAAATAATTTAATTATTTACTTGACAAGTAATTTTATTTAAGTTCTGTTCCATTTTGTTATATTAAACCATAAGTTAATGCCTATTCATTGATTGTAAAACGAGTTATAACATGCACTCACTACAAAACTAAATTAACACATATGTGAATTAGCGTTGTATTTTTGCTTTTTTTTTATTGCTAATTGAATTAGTTTTTAATTATATAGTCACTTGATCTCGTTTATCACGAATCGTTTCCAATAAGATTTGTCACATATCTAGGTATTTATAATTTTCATAAAGTAATAATAGGCACTCTAGGTCTATAAGTTTAATAATTATTAGTTTAAACATATTTATGTCGATGTACATGTACACGACTGTTTGTTGTCACTAAATAAATGAAAAAAAAATCAATTGGATTCACTCGCCGAGATCACCAGTCAAGACTAAGCCACCACGAGACGCGGAGCGCACGCCGCTCGACCAATGCACCGCGCCCGTGTTGTGCACGCGCTGACGTTGTCGTAATCAAGTTGTTATTATTTCTTAACTTATTCAAATCACACTTTCTCAACTTCAATTTTGGTAGACTGCTACACTTATTACCAAACATTAAAGCAGGAGAATAAGCGATCCCTTCCATGAAAAAAGACTCCGGCAAACAGTGAGCTTTCCATACAAACGTAATACATAATTATCTGTGGTAGGTAATACCAAAATGATTTGCGATTGGAACATATTTAATCCTCACCACTGAGGTACTGGCTTACCTCTTACTGCTGGAACACAACAATTTTCAAAGTCCCCCTAGACTATGGCTATGCTGAAACGTCAAGAAAATCCAAAATCAAACCAAATACTAACTAATTATCAAACTACTTTTAATAAAACCGCAAGAAAACCGCGCTAGTATCCGTTACTCCAGCGAACCGTGAGCTTCCCATACATAGTATTAACATAACACCAAAATGATTCGCAATTTAACCATAATAAACTTTTTTGTGATGTTATTAATTGGATAAAGAAAGACATTATTTATCTAGTAATATTTAACTAAATAAAGAATCCAAAATACCAAACCAAACAAAAATTATTGCGATTTACAGTTTTGTAAGAAAAAATGTAATTGGAATTTATTATGAATTGGTAATTTGAATATTAGACATTTTAAGTTTTGATCATTTGAACTTAGACATTTTAATTTAGGACTATCTGACCGTTTGACATTTTCGTTTTTGACATTTTGAACGTTTTACATTTTAATCGTTAGACATTCAAATTTTTGACATTTTGAACTTTGCCATTTTAAGTTTAGACATTCTAACTTTAGACATTCTGATACGTACCCATCAAAATGTTACAACTATTTGCTTTAATCCACTTTAGTGATTAAGAACTTTAAGGCCAGTTAACACTTCGAATGCCACGAGCGTTCTCTCAGCATTCACTTTATAAAAGCACAGATTACAATAGTATGAACAGCCTGTACAGAGAAGCAGTGATTTATCCAGAATATGTTCAAGTCTACTCAGTCTGCGGTCATAAATTAGATGTTAATCAGTGGCAGAGGCCGTTTGGTTGGGGCCAATAATGTGATACTGCCGAAGATTTGTTCAGTCCGGCCTCTTTATCCAGTGTATCTCACGTGGCGTTAGGACTAACTAAAGCCTTTGTGTTACTCCATTATCCTTGGCCATCCCATTCCGCATTGTCGTGTGATGTATATCGTGACTGGTTTCATTTCGACTAATATGGCAGTCAGTTGCATAGACGAATGTCTAAAGCGATTCAACATTGCTTAATGTAATGACTTCCATCGAGCTGTGAGATTTGACAATTATGTTGTGGCTAATCCATATTTGATTCTATACCTCCATTACAATAAGAACTACGTTTCTCAAAGTTTGTACAACCACTTAAACGTCAAGTTACGGATTATGATGAAATCGTAATCACAGTTTTGTCCTTATTCTTCCTAATGACAATAATTAATATCGTCAGAAAGACCTCATTTAAATTAAAATGATTACTTAAGCTTTGAGGTTCTGCTCCGTAACAAATAATTTCTCTGCCACAAAGTTTTATGGAATACAGCCTCAATTCTTAATTTATAATAACATTTAAAAGGTCAAGTTGCTTCTGAAGTTTTTAATTGCATTAACGGCTGCGTCCTTTAAGTTCACGAGTTAAGCCATATTCTTATTTATAATTGTTGCCTATATCTAATATTTAGATGTCTATGAATTGTTAAATAAGTAAGTGTTTATTATCGGCAGTCGATGTCAACTACAGTCTTTAGGTTTTTGCAATGCCTATTTTTTTTTCCAATTTCACCAAACTCTTCCGGCCATTTGTGAACCGTGGGACCCCCAGTAGTACTTACCACCAGGGGTAGGTACCCATAGCCATGGTAGCGACTATTGTTCAAAATTATTGGACCGTACTCTAGCTAGGATATTAAAAAAAAATATTTTTATTGTTTGCTATCCCAAGTAGCAAACAAATGTCTTAAAAAGGAATTGTAGATATCTTGAAGGCAAGTAGACGAATTCCAGCTGCTGTCTTGGCTAAAACTAGTTTGTCCTTCAAGATATCTTCAAGATACACTCCAAGGGCTAGTTAAGTAAAAGTGGGCACAACATTTAAGGACATGTTAAGAAAGAGTTAATACTACTGTTAAGATAAACTTTAACCCTATTTAAGAATGTGGTTTTGCAGAACTCTTAAACATTGATTTCAAGATATTTTGTAGGTTGACTTCAGATCAGGAAATAAACTTAAAGATATCTAATATACCTAATTAAAACCTTCAATTAAAACGTAGTGATTATTTCCTCTATGCCTTCAATATTGAATTGCAGCTATTCGATTTAATCTTAGTGAAGTAAAATTCAAAACTTATTTTGCTTTAGGTATAGTGCTTTAAATAATATAATTTTATAAAATATGGCGAACTTAATTTATTATAATAACTGTTTTAAAGTTAATGAAAATGGCGACTATTTTTATATTCGAAAAGGCTTTCTTATATCGTTGAATGCATTGGAAATTTAAAACGCATTGATTGTTTCTCGTGTAAAATTTATAGATAGTGCTATAAAACAGACGGGCTTTTGAAATACTAGAAAACAAACAATAAAATTTTGTATAATAATAGTACAATGTGTTTTTTTTATATATTGCAAACTACTACATTTTCTATAAACATACAAATTATTAATGTAGTTAGAATTACAATAACAAAAACAATTATGTTCAATCTACTCTAATTTTTGACGAAGTGTAATGGAAAATGTATTATTATTTTTTCACATAAAGTGAAAAATGGCGTTAAATCTTATGTTTCCTCACGAAATAAGATTTTAGACATTATTGATTTTGTAAGGCTAGTTAAGACAAAGTAAAGACAAATTACATTTGAAATAAGAATTAAGGCCATTCATTTGATGCCCATATTGTAATGAATGAAGAAAAAAAATATTTTTTTACATTTAATAATGGCGTCATACAGTCACCATAGTGACTTTTTTCAAAGAAACTATAGCCAGTGTCACTCGGAATGATGTAAGAATTCTAACGATACACTATACATCAAAATCCGTTGAGCTATTTAGAAGTTATGGTGGAATAAAGAAACTCGCATACCCACAAACATTTATGAACCCTGAACACATATACACTCCTTTTTGGGCAGTCGTGTAAAAAACCGTTTCTATAGTTTGATTTAGTTAAGACCCGATTTCGTCTTAATATTTTATTAACTTGTCATTTCATAGTTTCTTAACTTGGTATTAAAATCGTCTTAAATTTATCTATAAAATCATTTTTTTCTTAGTGAGTTTTAAAAGATACTTCAATATTATTCAATAGAGTTATAAGTGAGCTTTCAAATAATCGGAGTATAGTAAAAAAAAAATTAAGTTTTAAGTGTAGGTATACTTAATCCAAACTAGTTTTAAGAATACTTAACTTAGTTTTTAGTATTCCTTACTTGCTTAACTAGCGGTAGTTTAAAACTATTTAGTATTCTAAGACTTCAGGAAATCCTTTTTGATTTAGCAAAATTCAACTTTAGATAAAGTACAGATATGTAAGATTTAATCACTAGTCATAATTGCTACTTGGGTTTGGTCACCAAGTATTACCCAACCTTTTTAGGGATCCGTACCAAAATGGTAAAAACGAAACCCTTATGGTGTGACTCAGTCTGTCTGTCACAGCTGGATATCTCAAGAACTACTAATGGTATCAACTTCAAATTTGGAATAGTTTAATATGAGATTTGTCCAACTATTTTACAAATAAGAAAGAAATAAAAAAATATATCTTTTTTACAACAGGGACTGAAAAGGGGTCTTAAAAACTTGAAGTGGGGCTACTAGGACATGTGGGGACATGTCGTCTGCACGTTTTTAATTATTTTTCCTTTTTGTTTTAGGCCACATAGTTATAGACTTACGATGAAAAATGTAAAAAAAAATCCGTTCCCCCCCTTATCTCCAAAGTTTACAAAGAGAAAAATCTGAAATAATTCTTTGTGATAGCAGTTTATATAAAGATTACAGGAAAAATAAAGCGATGTCTCATTATAGCACACTTTTTTTTAAAAAACATCTAATTTCTAAAAAAGTTAACATTAGTTAACTTTTTTAGAAACTGTCGGTCAAGAGATGGCGCTGACCTAAAACTGCAATACTAATTTTATTATTCTACTCTGCAGTGTGGTTTAATGGTGCAATTATGATGGTACGGAACCCTCGGTGCGCGAGTCCAACTCGCTCTTGGCCGGTTTTATTTTTCAGTTAAGAAGACTAAAGCACCGTAAGTAGGTATCTACTTACGTAAAAAAATTTCGCATTAACTTTTGTCAACTTATAGTCTGAAAGCTAATGATATCCATGACTTGCACTCATAAACAAAACCAATTTAAACTTCGTCCGTTAAATTGGTCAAAGCGCCAAAAATTCATTTCGACGCCAATTATCCTCAATATCTTTGAGAGTGATGGAAAGCGACAAGTTCTTAATACATAATAAAATAATATATATCATCAAGGTACACTATCATTATCATAGAGAATGGACATAGAGAGTTAAGTTTCTTTTCATTTATTTATTCACTGCTTGTGAGTACCTAGTTATTATTTTCATAGTACAAACAATACTTATAAAAAAATATCAAACTAATAGAAATCTCGGTATATTTTCGCAGAACGATAAGCGCTAAAAGTACTGGTTTAACTATTAACAAAAAAATATCAATATTCGTTTTTTTTGAGTTTAGGTTGTATAAAAAAAAGACCATTCGGAAAAAGTTGTTGTATAAGTAAATAAAAGTGAAAATGTTATGATATTCAAAGACTCAAATTCATCATAAGGGTTCCTTTAGTACCATTTAGGTTCATAATACGAAAAAATGGCGTTATTTGACTAAGTAGGAGTAATCATCTCACAGCCGGCTGCCTCAGTAGGCCATGAAGATATTTACATAACAAAATTTAGAGTAGGTATTTTCGTTCGTCAACACGTAACGTTAGCTTCGTCGGGGAACCTTTTAAATTAATAAAAGCTGTGTCTTGATTGAAGAATGTCTTTGGATACCATTACATTTTGTTAGTGAATATGGAGCACGATGGCGCAGTGATTAGCGCATTCGGCCTTGAATTGCGCCTGTTTCGCTAGGTCATAGGATGGGTAATGAAATGAAAACTTTATAACTCTAGCGCAACCTTCCTTCGTAAGGCACGTTAAGCCGTTGGTCCCTGTTGAATTTGAAGTCAAATAATATTCTTTACCCATGTAAGTGCAAATGGCCAACATTCTATGCGTTTGAACGCTACGCTTACTATTAAAACTTTAAAATAAGCAGTAATAAAATTAGTGCCGTAAGCTCGTCAATTCCATACAATACATATAGAATATGAATTGAATATACTCTTACAATATATCAATGTGATCTTAGAATAATAACACCTAGAACGATAGTTCTCTACAAAGCGCACTGTCAAAAGTGAGGCAACTAAAACAGCCAAAATGGCTCCGTTCTCAGATTGTTATTCTACATTATTACTTAACCATACCACCCGATTAAGAACAAAATAGTTTCAATTTTCTTACATTTATAAGACTTGTTATTATATTATTGAGTTTCAGTTACGATTAGTTAACCTATGAAGGATATAAATTTAAAACAAAGCCATTCTGGCTTGGTATTAGTTGTCACTTTGCATACGAGGACACGGCTTCTAGGTGTTATTATTCTAAAAGTGATGTGATTTACATAAGTTTGTGACATGTGATTTAATCGTCTATTGCCCAGTAAGCGTAGCGTTCAATCAATCACACAGAAGTTGCCCATTTGAGTAGGGGAGCTGATAGTGATACTCTTAGTAGCTACCTACATAAAGTAATCTAATTTTTATTCTGTGGCATCAAAAAGAATCAAAAACTTGTTTTCAATTTATGTAATTTCCTTAAATTAATAAAAGTACAAACAAAAAGAATGAAGAATAAAGGTAAAACATGGAGCAGTTTGTATTTAATTCAGAAAATACATCACGGGAAATATCTAAATATTTTACGGGTCAGGTAATTATTCACAGGGTGAAGAGCATATTTAGGTGAAATTTTACGAGATCACCGGAATGCAATCACGTTGAAAGCCTCGTCGCAGATGATGGCCATTGTTTAGTCTTTGTTTGAGGCGAGTAGGTTAAAAGTGGATACTTTGTGTTCTAACTATAATATTTAACAAACTCAGTTAAAAGTTTATGTAACTATTATTTTATTGTCTTTCATAATGATGGGGGCATGCCGACCGTAAACAATTTACATGTCGCAAGCTTATGTAAATGATAGACATTTTTGTATTGTATGAAAAACACATGAGAATCCTACGACACGTAATTTTAGATTAGAGTTTATGCCTGAATTTTATGATTAGGTTAGCTACCGAAAGAATGTGGGCCGTTTGAGTAGAGGAGTAGTTATCGGCGTTAGCGACGTTTCTGCATCTCGTTTCAGTGACTGTTGCGTTAAAAAATGTGCAATTTGGTCAGTGCATTACGACTATAGGTATCTAGAACTAAAAGAACGCATTTTTAGTTTTTACTGGAAAAACAGTACCAATCTCAAGTAATATAATAAGTGTATGATCTACCTATCCATTTGCCTACATAACTTTTAAACATAGACTTATTATATTACTAGCTGTTTGAAAATGGTGTGTTCATATATGAACAAAGAATTTTCATATTTTCATTAATGAAATGTATTTATTTATTTTGCAAGAATATCAATTCTACAAGAGAAATCTTTTTAAAGAAAATATCTTTTACGAGAGTACTTGCCTAATGTAACGTATTCAGTTTCGTTTTATGTTATACAGCATATCAGTAGTCATGTTAAAATTATAGTAGGTAACTTTGTAAAATAATAAAATAACTTTTAAGATTACGTATTGGATTCTATTCAAATTAAGTGAATATTTTTTAATTTCTTGTGAGCACCGACTCCAGTCAGTTTGTTGTGCGAGTGAAACGGGCAAGCGCCAATGTACTTTGAAACCAGAGACCCTCTGTTCCAGTCAATTACCTTCCAAGTATCTAAGGTAGACCTGTGATAAATTTCTGTCGTGACCTGCATCAACAAGGTCGAATAAGCTCTGGAAATTTTATATCTCCTTTTATCTTGTTTTCTTCCTCCCTGTACAGAAATTTTTAGAAGGGACACGTAGTAAAAATATCTGGAGACTGTTAAAAGCTAAATTTAAAGAACGTGTTCGAAATAATAAGAGGATTTTCCCACGGTGAAACTTTTGTTTGCATATCGCCTCGGGAGGTGTGGTTGCTCAAGGAAGTCTTCACTTCTTTTGATTCTGAGAAGAAAATCATTTGTACAAAAGTACGTAATTATGTAATGGAATAATTTTTTATATTTACCTAGGCACATACTTAGTTCAAATAGTTTTCTTGGTAACAATCATTGGACCGTTTTGAAAAATTATCTGTTTAGGTAATATAAAAAGTAAACGTTGATTTTTTCCTGTGAGGGTTTTTGTACCTACGCACTAAAAGCTATTGTCGTACTTTATGATACCAAATAATAGTGCCAATGAATAATGTAATTAAATTAGTTTTGTTTAAATTGGTGCAGTTTTGTGGTACAAGTGTCTACGCAACTGAACAATATGTGGGATAATTGAAATAGGCGCAATCTTGGTTGTGTGAAGCCAAGACTTCTAGTGTGGTGGTGGCTATCTCGGCAGAACTTACCGAGTAAACTGTCTTGATATACTTGGTGCCAAATGCTCCAAGCAGCATCGGAATGCGATGCACCCACATTCTAATATAAACTGAAACAATCTACCACTGAACTATTCAACACTTGACACTGGCAAAAATTACTTCCAAGAAGAAAGTAGATTGCCAAAACAAAAATATGAAGAAGAAGAAATATAACATCATTATTTTTTTTTATTACTGTTTCGGTTTCGGGTAATTTATTATTAATTTTAATTGATGAGTGGCATGTACTTGAACTGGTAAGTTTTAATCGGGAAGTTGCTAATATCAATTTATTTTTGCATCGTCGTAATGAATACTTTGAAAGTAATTGAAGCCTTGTGTA
The DNA here is from genome assembly GCA_943789525.1 of Agriphila geniculea. Lineage (NCBI taxonomy): Eukaryota > Metazoa > Arthropoda > Insecta > Lepidoptera > Crambidae > Agriphila > Agriphila geniculea. The sequence continues at coordinate 7,205,042 of OX038870.1, forward strand.
AAATTTACTATGTTTGCGTACGAATTTACAAATTTCCAGTAAATACAAGCATGACAAAGTACCTACCTATTTTAGAAAATAAGGTTTACAGTTTTCAGTCTGCTCTATGTTGGCTATGATACGGATCAACCTTTTAATAATACGTATGTCCAAAAATCGAGAAAGAATCACCTTTCTCGATTTTTGAATTATTGTAAACACATCTCGAAACATTATTCTTTACATTGTCTAAGCAAAACACCTTTTAAAACATCTTGTTACATTTATTATTGTGATAACATCTTCTCATTAAACTTCAGTGAGGATGAGGAGTCATATTCTAACTGTGTGTGCATCTGTGTGTATCCTGTATAACAGAATAAATCAAATCAAATCTTTACCCATGAAAGATTAAACTTCCAAATACTCTAAGCATTCGTGTTGTTAGTATTAAGTATTTCAGGAAATGCGGCGAAAACTTAAGTATTGTTATTATGCCAGCTTGCACTCGTTCTGCCGCGAATTGTTCTTTATGAAACTTGAATTGAAAAGCCTTCCAGACACAATTTGAATGCAGGGAAACTTTGCAATAGCTTTTATTTCTTGCCGGAAAGTAAATGAATTTACGACTTACGATGAATCAGTCGTTTTTAGGGTTAGGGTAAAAACGAGACCCTATTACTAAGACTCCGCTGTCCGTCTGTCACCAGGCTGTGTCTCATGAACCGTGATAGCTAGACAGTTGAAATACTAACAAAAACTAAAAATATAATAAAACAAATTTTTAAGAAGGGCTCCCATACAACAAACGTGATTTTTTTGCCGTTTTTTGCTTTAGGTATATTAATAACGACAACAGGTATACAGTTGAAGTTTTCACAAATGATGTATTTCTGTTGCCGCTATAACAACAAATACTAATAACAGAATAAAATAAATATTTAAGGGGGCTCCCATACAATAAACGTGATTTTTTTTGCCGTTTTTTGGTACGGAACCCTTCGTGCGCAAGTTCCACTCGCACTTGGCTAGTTTTTCATCTTTCATTTCAACACAACTGCGGTTTGTACTTCGCCATTAAGAACTTTTTAGCCTCCGCCGCACTATATTATACTCGTATATTGAACTGTAATTCGTTCATTTATTTATTGAGACTGTAAGGTTTTTGCTGATATTTGAGAACCTATTTCAAAAGTTAAAGTTAATATTATTAGAAAATATTTAAGGCTGTATATTTGCATTTCAACGAAATTAGTGTTTTTCCAATGAAGTTATCTAAAGAATGAAAGCATTATTATTGATGTAAACTTTAGTTTTAGAAAGCAAAATTCTTAAATTAGTGCCGTATAAAGAGAAAAACATAATAAATTGTCAGGTATTTTAAAACGAAGACAATCTGTTCAAGTGGAATTGCAAATTTGCTTGTCAGAGGTATTTTTCAAAAACGTTTCCGCTGTAACAAATAAGAATACGACTCATTTTAATTTTTTCACTTATTGTTTGTATTGTCAAGGAGTTCCCTATATAGAGAAAATTTAAATAAATGCTTTTAATCACAGAGAAATAAAATATTAAAAAATGCTCAAATTGGTACACTTTGGCATTTTTTTTTACTGGTATTTACAGAATCTAAAGTAATTTTTAATTTTTCTTAGGAATAATGAGGTATTTGTCTAATGTATTGCGTGTTTTGTATATACTTATATATATTTAATAATTAAATAGGAATTTTCAAAGATCACTCTTATTACGGCTCGCGCAGAGTTGTTTTGATCATTTGTATTGAAAATTTAAAAATGAAATGTGATGCGACTCTTACAGCCTTAATGCCTCTTCACTGTTGAAGTTCTAAGATTTAATATTAGAGTTAACATTGTAATTCTAAGGCTGCATTTGTTTGCACGGATGTATGCTTTAATAGAAGATGTTTTGTAAATTGGGAAATATGCACAACGTCCTATACAACATTTTTAAATTTCAAAGTTGCCAGCAATTTCTGGAAGTATTCGAGTGGAAACTTCAAAAATTCGGATGTTTTCACTTTTAATAGGTAGTTTACCCACAAGCTCCCTAAATATTGTAATCACTATCAGGGTTATAGAAGCAAAGGTCAAGGGTGTGTTGGTGTGACCACGGGTCGGGATAAATTACCCGTATAGTCATACCACCACCGGTGTGTCTACGGGTAAAAAAAAATCCCCGTAGTCACGCTGGTGTGATAAGTCGGTGTGACCACGGGTCGGTCAGGCACAAAACATTCGAAACACGCGAACGCGGAACGCCTGAATTATTTCCAATTTATATTGACTAGTTAGTTCAGGCAAAGAAAGTTCAAAATAAAACCGGTCAAGAGCGAGTCGGATTCGCGCACCGAGAGTTCCGTACCATCATAATTGCACCATCAAACCACACTGCAGAGTAGAATAATAAAATTAGTATTGCAGTTTAGGTCAGCGCCATCTCTTGACCGATAGTGGAACTAATGTTAACTTTTTTAGAAATTTGATAATTTCTAAAAAAGTGTGCTAGGTATATTGAGACATTGTTTTATTTTTCCTGTAATCTTTTTATAAACTGCTGTCACATAGAATTATTTCAGATTTTTCTCTTTGCAAACTTCGGAGATAAGAGGGGGAGGGGGGGAACGGTCTTTTTTTTTCACATTTTTCATCATAAGTCGTAAACTATGCGGCCTAAAACAAAAATAAAAAAATATTGAAAACATGCAAACGGCGTTCTTTCATATGATACCCCACATGTCCTAGTAGCCCCACTTCAAGTTTTTAAGACACCTTTTCAGTCCCTGTTGTAAAAAAGATACTTTTTTTATTTATTTCTTATTTGCAAAATAGTTGGACAAATGTCATCTTAAACTATTCCAAATTTCAAGTTGATACCATTATTAGTTCTCGAGATATTCAGCTGTCTGAGACAGACAGACTGAGTCACACCATAAGGGTTCCTTTTTTACCATTTTGGTACGGAACCCTAAAAAGGTATAGAGGGAAATACTTGGAACACAATTTTTGACTTCGTAACTTTGTTTGGACCTATTAGGAGGTGAACATATTAAAAGTGCCCGTCCATAGCCCCTATTAGGGTTGCCAGATGGTCGGGATTCGCCGGGATTCTCCCGAAATTTCAAGTGATCTCCCGACTCCCGAAAAATCTAAAAATCTCCCGAAAAATCAACTGTTCCGAAAGTTCTCTAGAAAGCAATAATTTTCACGGATGAAACCACAGAGTACAAGATTAGTGGATAAAATTGACTAAAAATCGCGCTGCTCGGCCATTTTATTTTACTATAGACAGGCAAGAGTACAATATTAGTGGATGAAACAGACCGACAATGAAGCGCTCATGGCGGAATTTGACAGACTGATCATACTCGATCACGTTTGTTAAGCAACGCTCGGTCCGGTCAGGTCTCGGATGGGTGACCGTCAAAGTGGCATTACAACTGAGCGCTTCCGTGCTTCGGAGGGCACGTTAAACCGTCGGTCCCGGCTGTTGTCATCTGATAACAGTCGTTAAGCCAAGTTAGAGGCCTTACAGGCGGCTTGATAAACTTAACACCAGAGGTGGCCACTAATCCTCATTCGATAAGAAGAAGAAGACCGAAAAGAGCGCTGCGCGGCCGTTTTTTTTTTAGAATTGACAGGCAAGATTAATACTTACAAGATTAGTGGATTAAACCGACTAAAAATGCTACGCGGCTGTTTTCTTACTACTTATACGAGTATATGTACAAGCATTTAAGTTACATTTTTATTTTAAAATATTTATTTCTCCCGACAACAACCGCAAAATCCCGACATTTTCAAATTTTCTCCAGATATTTTGGACTTCCGATCTGGCAACCCTAGCCCCTATGCCGGGGCGGAGGGCGGGTTTGAAGGTCCCATTTTTCGGTTTTTCACATATATCTTGGAAACTGTGCGTTCCAGCGACAAGACTTTTTACAAAATGAAAGTTGATTAAATTTGCTACAAGTTTTATTCAGCCAAATTTTTCGATATCTTGTACAGTTTTCGAAATATCTGCTCCTGAATGTCTGTCAATATGTTTGAGGACAATCTGCCGTGCATAAACTAAAATGCCGTTAACCGATCTGAAGCCGAATTTGACCTTTTAATACAATTTGATACAGGAAAAAATGCGCCATTCCATTGTCCTTAAGCATGTTGACAGACATTCAGGAACGGATATCTCGAAAACTATAAAAGATATCGAAAAACTTGACTGAATAAAACTTGTAGCAAATTTAATCAGTTATTATTTTATAAAAAAAAATTACACTAGAACGCATAGTTTCCGAGATATATGTGAAAAACCGAAAAATGGGACCTTCAAACCCCCTCTCCCCCCGGCATAGGGGCTACGGACGGGGACTTTTGATATGTTCACCTCCTAACTAGTTCAAACAAAGTTACAAAGTCAAAAATTGTGTTCCAATCATTTCCCTCTACAACTTTTCGTTTACTGGGCTGGCTATAAGCATTTGAACTTTTTTGGACAACTGAACCATAGGGTAAAGAATTATTTTGACCGAACTGTAATAAAATACCAGATAACCATTAACTGTCTGTATTTTTTTTAAACCTAATAATACTCGGCGTCAGAATTAATGACACAGTAACGATAAACATATACTTGATTGGATTGGCGCCTGATCATGGCGGCTTTCGGCCGTTGATTTTGCACTAAAATGCAAATGAATTTATCATGTAATGGAATCCGGTACACGTTCCAGCTGCATTAAATATTCATTGAACTCTGACCACATCATCAACCGTCTCCTCGCGTGTTTAGAATAACGCAGCGTCCGTCGTCGCCATACATGTATTCGAATGACAATTTAATTAGATAATAACCGACATTATTAATAATTTCTATAAAGACGAATAACAATATAGGTACAGCACATTTGCCCTGCCCTTTTATCTCATTCGGTGGATTAGGCAGGTACCTCAATAATAAACATTGTACAAAAAACTTAAGCAAGCACATTGACGAACATAAAACAATCAAGCCAAATTATTGCTGTCATCTCTAAACACCTAACAATGATTGTATTTGTTGCCGGCAATGTGTAAAATCCGGTATTGTATGCAATACCTAGGTAATGTAAACGTTCAGGCAAAGTATGAAATTTTACTAATTTTATATTTTACCCAGGTATTCTATACATGTAATACCAAATGCGCAGCCAATAATATGTGTAAAAGACGAGAGCAAGGAAGTTTCATGTTAATGTTATTATAGAAAGGGTAAGTGTTTATTTATCGAAGCGCCCCGAATATTCTTTTTCTATTAAGTGGAGCGGTATTTATATCATCAGAAGACCCGTCTTGATATTACATTTTACAAAAACGTTGTTTCTGGCGCTTCGCCGGCCGCTGTCGCGGCACGCTCACTCCGCTCGCTCGGCTTGCGTATTTTATGGTTGCAATGGGGAAGGCAACTGTCAAAATGGCGCTGCGTACGCTTGTTCCACGAGTGCTATGAAAACAAAGGACTTTTACTTAGTTAGTTTTTTTAGCTTTAGAATGATTAAATTTTGTGTAATAAGGCTTTAAAAATGTTGGCACTTACTACATATTTCCGAAAAATCTGGATATAAAAAAATTGTGAATTCTGTAAGAATAAAAACGTCTTAATTTGGCTTTAAATTCCGGCATTTGCATTGAAGAATAGTCTTTATATCCATTTTGGGTCAATGGGTCTTTTTCGGTAATAAAATACCCCAAAATAAATACCTATTTTCCCATACATTTTGTTCTGAACGTCTACTGTCTTAAGAACAAGGGTACGCAGCGAAATCTACAATTAGCTTTGCGTTGCCAACCCCAGTCTAACCTAACCTAATGAACTCTTTAAGATTTTGTTTTCATTTCACCCTAACCAACTAAGACCAAAATATATTCATAGTTTAATATCATACATTCCTTGAACGGCTCAGGTATTGTATACAATCCCTAGGTATTTTATAAATACCTGAATTTCACACATTAACGGTAACATATAAGTACCAACCAAGTCACAATTTTAAAAATAAATATATAGGTATCAATTGAATTTCGCTCGCACGTAATCTTCAAGAAATTGGGCGCCAAATTCAGCGTCGTCGTGCCAAAGCATTTTCGCTCATTGAAGGAACGTGTTAAGGAAAGAAAAAACTCGTTAAAGTTCGTATCTTGACATTAAAAGGACAAATTTATTTTCCAAATGTTATTTATTTTTATCCTATCAAAGCAGTACATACCAACAACAAGTAAGATTGTAGGTATAGCTATAATAACTAGCATAAATAATGATTACATCATACATCAATAAAATAACTCGTGCCATTGTCAAACAGAATTAAAAAAAACTTATATATAGTCAGGTGGGGTAAGTGAAACACCGGGGAAAGTGAAACACCCAACCATATCTAAGAAACTATCGTAGTTTATTCTCATAGCTATGTGTCGATAAAGCAGGAATGACGAATTACTTCCCTTAATACAACACAGATATCGCTGCGATCATTAAACTAGCTAGTAAACCAAAAAGAAATTCATTAGATGTCGGATCCCCCGGATTATGTTTTTTTGATAAATCTTTAAAACTTGACCTTATTTTATGAGAATTTGATACATTTTGGATATTAACGGTTTAACATAATCCTTTTGTCCTGTTTTTAATTAAATGGTCACAATATTTAAAGCTATTTTGGCCACTGTTTCACTTCCCCCTTGTCAGGGGTAAGTGAAACACTTCTTAGCCTTTATATTCTTTTCGTGATTTTGTTACTTAATGCAAGTATTTAGATATTTATATTCATACCGTTAAAGGCTGATTTAATTAGGAGTACATTGCCTACACAACTACTTTAATTGCGAGTTTTATAGCTTTACTTAACCTTGTTAAATAAAAATAAAAATAAAGTATGTTTCACTTACCCCACCTGACTATACACTTTATTTTTGAGGAGTTGAAGAAAAGAAAATGGTAATTAGGTATAAAGCTTCACGACACGACCAGAAGAACGAATCATTTGAACTTTTTGGGCGAGTTTAATTGCGAGTGGCGACATAATGCGCTCATTAGTCATTCTAAGATACTCGGACCTTTGTGGAAATTATTGAGCTCCATTAAATGACTCATTTTGAGTTATACTAACCCATTTATATAAAAGGACCAGAAATCAGGTTAGTGATCAAAATAGAAAAGGAATAATTCGCACAGAAAAGAGCGCATTTGTATATCAATGGACAATACGACAAACAATATTTTGTCAAAATAAAAAATACCGTTTCTAGACTTGCCCCTCAAGACTACGAGAAAGTTAGTTTAAGAATTTTTAAAGCAATATTTATGGAGAAAATAAATGAAATGTAATAACCCTTAGTGACGTCACAGCTGGACATGAACAAAACTAAAATAGGTCATAAATTTTTTCATTATCTCTTAATAAACAGGGCATGTTATTTTTTACCCGACTGCAAGAGGGTTATGTTTTTCGCGCGTATCTCGTATGTAATATTCTTTATCACCTTACATCTTTCAAACGGTTGAACGGATTTCTATATGAATAAGATATCGTTAGATTTGTCTTGTCAGCCCAAGTGTTCTTAAGAAGGTGGCGTCATAAAAAAACCAACATGGCGGCTGTACAGTATAACGTACGTTAGTGGAAAAAATATTTTTTTAGAATACTGCAACATGGGTGTCAAATTAAAGGGCTTATTATAAGGATTTCAAAAAAGTATATCATGACCCTAATATATAATAACTAAAAAGATAAAAAAAACCCGCCTGCATAAAAAGACAAGTCAACTGAAAAGATAGAAACAAGATTAAATATAAAAGGCAACATAATAACATGCAGTCGGAGGCATATAATTCAAATCATTCATAATGTCACTTATTCTTTATGCATGTCTCCGACTGCATGTTATTATGTTGCCTTTTATATTTAATCTTGTTTCTATCTTTTCAGTAGACTTGTCTTTTTATGCAGGCGGGTTTTTTGTCATATTGTCCATTAGGTAGCATAATATTATTTTTGCTTCGTCATCGGTAACTAAGTATTTACGAGGTTGTATATGTAATATTATCAGAGTTACTTGCATCGGTTGTAATTCCCATTGTGAGCTGTGAACGTTCGTCAACTGATCAGAGGGCTGAATGTTTAAAGTTTGGTGAATGGAACTTTGGTAAACTATTTTGATCACGTACGAGCGGCTCGGCTCGCTTTCTTGTTGAAAGCCCAGAAATCTGACACCGTGCCTGAGAAAAGGGTTGAACCGTCATCTGCGCGAGACAATTATTATCCCAAAGCATAATAATAATGCATCACACATTGCACGTAATATTAAATCAGTCTCAAAGGGCTTCTACGTGTTGGATCCATGTCCCACACAAGCTTGGCAAAAGGACCGGAAATAAAAATAAAATTTGTTTTTTGTTTAAGTACTTATGGTAGTAACACGAGCAGTTTAATATTTCCCGTCTTACAACTTTCAACTGCAGTGGTAAGGGCAATTAAATTACAGTTATTTATTACTACTGGTAAAGGTAGTAAACACGGGCAACAAAGAAAAATATTGACGATTCGAAAGCGTTTAATTTCTAAACTTATTTGAATTATTTCTGACTTAACTTTTGACTGTGACCCGTGAAACCCAAGCCGTAGATCGTACTAATATTATAATTATGAAAGTTTGTGGGTTTGGATGTTTAGATGATTGTTCCTCAATCACGCAAAAACTAACTGAACGGATTTGGTTCGAATTTGGCACACAGATAGTAGATAGCCTAGATTAAGACATATTATTATACTTCTTATCCCGATATTCCCACGGGAACGGGAATCACGCGGGTAAAACCGCGGGCGGCCACTAGTTACCTATATAGTTCCTTTTTAACCGACTTCAAAAAAAGGAGGTGGTTCTCAATTCGATTGTATGTTTTTTTATCATTTATCGCGCATATCTTCCTCATTTAGGGATAGATTTTGATGATTCTTTTTTTGTTTGATTGAGTTTTCTTGCCAGATGGTCCCATTTAATTTTTTTTCAGATCGGTTCAGTAGTTTTAAAGTAATCCTGAAAATACTATGATTTTGCATTAACTATCTTGACGACTTTTTTATCGTTGTTCGCGCATATCTTCGTTATTTATAAGCCGATTTTGATGATTCTTTCTTTGTTTGATAAAAATGGTCCCATTTAATTTTTTTCAGATAGGTTCAGTAGTTTTCAAGTAATCCTGAAAATACTATGATTTTGCATTAATTACCTTGACGACTTTGTTATTTATGAACCGAATTAGCTGATTTTTTGTTGGAAAAGGGATACCTTAACTGTAGTTCTTTTAATTTCATTGACATTAAACCTTGGACCTCGAAGATATCCAAGGGAACTCCTCAAACTCAAATAGGATATGTATTGTGATTGAGATATTGGTGGCTTATGAAAATCCAAAACAAAACCAAGCTATGATCTATTTGCTATTGCTACGTACGTTCTGGACTAGACTTGTACTAATAAGGCATAACGGAACTTCTTTGGAAATTGAGTAATGGGCATTTTGAAAACATATAAAGTTAAAGAATATTACACGCTTACATACCACAAAAAAGGTGAAAATAAAAAAGTTAAAAAAAAGAAGAAAAACCGCCTTAAAAATAAAAACAACAACAGCTTCAAAATTAAAATTCACTAAAAAGCAATAAATAATTATAATCATAATTCAAATCACCAATACGGATATCAATTTTAATTCATTTTTTAATTAAGTTTTTTTTCTTTTTTTTAAAAAGCTTTTTTGTCGATTCAGTTTTTCTAATAGGTATAACATTTTTTTCTGTTTAGTTTATTCTCAGCCGATTTTAATTAATTTACTATGGTATCTTATGTCTAAATCTAGGCTATCTACTATCTGTGTGCCAAATTCCAACCAAATCCGTTCAGTAGTTTTTGCGTGATTGAGGAACAAACATCCAAACCCACAAACTTTCACATTTATAATATTAGTAGGATTACAGAACCTGCTCACAAAATTTCACCTGAATCGGTTAAGAAACGGACAGCCGGACAAACTAAATCATTTTTGCCCAAGCTGTAACGGAGACGCTTCGCTCTTGCTCGGTAGAGATTTGTTTCAGCTGTTTTATAACAAGTAAAATTAAAATGCCGTCACCTGAAAAGAAGCATTTCGTATCCATTGAAAAAAAAACATTCCAAGAATTACAAAACGAAGAAAAACTGCATTTATCCAATTCACTTGAATCACTGTGAATTGAATCGTTCAATTGCGCTAAACATCCTTGTATTTTAATAACGGGTGTAATAAGACACTCAACGAAGCCAAAATCCACGCATTCCAGCCCTCATCAGGACCATTTTTGTCTTTTAGACTATACCTGTGAAACATTGAGCTACAAAGTTATTGAAGGTCAAAGTCAACATTTCTTTTTAAATTTTTTTATGAAATCTTATTTTATTCGTTATTTCCTAACTTTTGTCTACAGAAACATTATATATATTTTTTTTTGTATTTCGTAACAAACGATGGCTTCAAAACGTCATCACTCAATGTATTTCATGAGCACGCACATAAACGTTGCCTTTCAACTCGGCCGCATCCAGCTGTGTAGCATTCACTCGCAGGCGCGATCTTTTGTACGCGTCACATTGCGTGGTAATGTATGCAATGCTTTTTTAACACTAAAAATTAAATTAAAACTAAAAATAAAAATTAAACCCATTGACCCCAGTTGCTCTGTCCCGGTGGCGGGACGGCGGGACCGATGGGGAAAATAGTTTCATCCACTCCGGTGCTTCATGTCTCGATGCTTAACGGGGTGGATAGCACTTGCAAAGTATCAGCCGCCCGGGTATTTTATTTAACGAGACGGATGGCACAAATCTTATATCAATAGGAGAAAATAACAATAAATAATTTAAGATATATTATAGTATTCTACACCGTAAAATAAGACCCATTAAAAAAACAAGTTATTTTTTTCATGTACTAATCAGGTTTTAGTATAATATGACAAGAAATACATAACGTTGATATCCGTGGTTTCTAAAACAGTCTTCACTTTAAAAGTAGATTAATAAATTATTTCGCAAAGTAATCTAATACATATTCGTAGAAATGTTTATTATAATAATCAGTTATAAGCAGGGAATGCTAACGTTATTTTTGAATATAACGTTATTTCTTACTTTTTTACCGTTAATTTTAACATTAACGTTATGTCAATAAATAACGTTAATTTAAGAAATAACGTTAAATTTAACGTTATAATCTGAAATAACGTTAATTTTAACGTTATTTCTTCCTTTTTTACCGTTACTTTAAAATTAACGTTATTCCAATTAATAACGTTAATTTTTTACTGATAATTTTACCGATACTCAATTTAACGCTATATTTAACGTTAATTTTACCGGTAAAATATTTTTTACGTTATTTTTACCGGTACATTTACCGATAAAATGTTTTAACGGTATTTTTAACGTTATTTTTTATAAGGTTATTTTTTTAACGGTATTTCAATCCCTGTTTATAAGTTAAACTAGTAATATAAAACCTAATAGCAAAAAAATTACATTGTAAGTAAATCACTTGAAACTTTCATTAGCAAACAATCATTATAAAGACTTCTATAATTACATATTCGTAATCAGTCATCATTGATAAAGGGAATGGTTACGGTTTTTGGTGAATAAGTTGTTCTGGTAAATGTATTTTTAGGGAAAAATACAATAAAAGTTAAAAAAATTATCAATGGAAAGTAAATATCATATGTATATAAAATATTTTTATTCAAGAAATTTATTCACAGAGTTGTCTTGTCTCATAGTATGTAATGACAATTTATTATAAACATGGCATAATACCAGAAAATACCCACTGTTAACCAAAGTTTGTAATAATAACAACATTTTTATTGTTTACCTACTTTCTGTTATCAATAATGATAACATATTCTGAAAAAATATTCGCTTTGCCTCACACAACAACAACACATTGTTTCGACCGATTTTTTGTAAACCTGATTTATATTATTTTATTACCTCAAAAATTGGAAAAGTTACTAATTAAGTAAATGTAAAAGTTTTATTAATTAATTAATTTTTGAAAAAACAATCATTTTAAATTTACTTCTTTCAGCCAAACGTCTTGCCTCGCGAGGCAGCGCGCTTGGTGGTGGGGACCCGCCTAATTGTGTAAAAACGGTTGGTCGGATCCTGGTTGAAGGATTTTCTCTAATATCCAAACGGACGAAGTCGCGGGCGGAAGCTAGTAATAATTAATACTCAATTTTTTGAGATTTCTACATTTATGCTGATACATAATATGACTCAAAATGCAATTGTCATGGTGATTTAGACAATTCAAGTACATCCAATCGTCAATGTTAAGTGAGTACCTATTAATCAATGAAAAAGATTCGCCCATACTTATAAACTTGGTGTTAAATCGCATTTCTTAATGTTAACGGAAGAATACAAAGTCGAATAAAATTGGCAAATTTAATTAAAACCAACAACGGACTTACAGACTTTTCGAAGCTTTCAGAAGTTAAATAAACCGATGTTGATTCGCGATTCCAAGTCGTTTCCGCTACGTCAACTAGGAAAGGATCCTTTTAAATAATTTTCTTTTATATTTAATCATAAATGCCTTCATAAAATAAATTTTGCGCCAAAATTTTTATCAAAATTGTAAAGAAAAGCTTTCAAGATATGGATTTACCACATTTTTCATAGAAAGCTTTAGACATTATCTAAATCAAACATTTACATTCAATCTTGAAGTTTTATTGCATCTTATAAGTATGAAAAGCGGAAAAATACAACGGATACTCGTACAACCTTTTGAAGTTTGAGCATTTGAAAGTGAGCTAATGTACATTTACTTTAATTTTTAATGAATGCACGTATGATTCCCATAATGTACATACCTACAAAGAACCGAAACAATATTATCCGTACTTACAACTAGGTAGGTTAGGTACTCAACTCAACCGATCATCATTAAATTTTGCATTTACTTGCGTTGTCAAGGACAGAATAGGACATACATAGGGTACCTTTCATCCAAAAAAAAATACCTCTACCAAGCCAAGGGATAGAAAAATAACTTTTAGTGCGACGAGTGGGTTTTTTCCTAAAGACATTATGGACAGTGACGAAATAAAGGCAATTTTAAAAAACATGTATCGTGCAATTCAATAAAACGGATTTATGTGATACACATACAAGATTCAGAACCACTCGAACAGTGATCATTTTATTAAACTACCGTCAGCATCAATAAGTAGGAAGCAGTAAAGATATCCATATATTTGGTAACATGTATCCAAATCCAAGTCAACAATATATCATCATCGTTAGGGTTAGGTACATACATAAGGGCACCAGCGTCGATTAACGACTGAGCAACAAAATTTGTGTGCGCGCGTATCGCTCCCGCACGAACTATTGTGACGGGGCGCGACGTGCAAGCGATTTTAATTTTAGGTGTGTTTAAGCGACACTGTTGCCCAGGTACATCCAAAAATTCTAATTTTGACAGCGCCATAGATGATGAAGTTGCTAGTTGCACATGTTGGTATAATTATTTTGGTCTTCATTGATTACCGAACCCACTGGGCGGCTTTCACTCCTGACGACACAACGTTTGAATTAGCAATCGCCTCAGACCGAAAGCGCACTGCTCAACGAATACCACAACTGCCTTATACCTCGGAGCAAGTTGTTCACCATTTGCGATAGAATTAGGTACTTACCACAACCACTACGTACGTAGAAACGGGCTTCCATAGCACTCTGGCCTAGTTTTATCTTATTTTATACCTACTTCTTTCTTCTTCTTCGTACCAACCGCGACTTCGTCCACGCGGTCCATAAAATAAATATTCCCGCTGGGTCATAGGTACAATTCTATATGTAAATCCAAATCTTTTCAGCCGTTTATAGCCGATTGAATAATTACAAAAAGTATAAACAAACTTTTGCTTAATAATAGTACATTAGGTGAGTTGAGTGAAAGAAGTTATAGCATTTAGGCCTGGCCTGACAAATGTAATGCTATTATTTCAGAGCATAAGTGAGAAAAGTAAATAAACTCACATTGTTCCCGAATGTTGGAGTTCTCACTCGCAGTTTATGTCGCATCATGTAATCACCATTGAAAGTAGTTACCAGTGAGCAGATGGACGATCCTTTCAAAGTAATAACTAAAAAGGGAACTTTATACAACGTGTTACAAGAAACCCTTAAAGCCGAATATGGCAGATAGGGTCATGCAATGCATACAACATCGGGAAATTGTTACCTGTTTGTCACTTGAAAACCGCCATGCCACTTTAAAAAGATCTTTTCATGATATACTGAATAGTGGCAACCCTACTACAACAAGCACAGGTACCCACTAGTATGCTGAAGCTGTAACTGGTAAAAGTATTTTTTTAGGCTTTTTTTGAAGTGAAAACTTCTTTAGCGGCGTTGTACGCTTTTTTGTAATGGGGAAAAATGCTAAACTCGCGTCAGTAAGAATCACGTGGCTGATCGAAAATGCGTAAGACGGATGTGACGGATGGAGAGTAGACAGCTGGCGGCGGAAGTATCCCCCTCTCTTTCTACGGGGCGCGTTGAAAATAGCGGCGCGTCATTGTGTCACACTTGTGTCACCAGCGACGCGCTAATTTTGAAAATGGAACTAATAACAACGATCTCTTCAGTGAAATCAAAGACTTATTTATACTCTGTGACTAAAAGTTTAAATCGTAGAATGCGTGCATGTAGAAATTAAAAAGGCCACTGGCGCGAAATCTTTAGAATTTTTCTCTAATTACAAACTGTTGAAGGTTCCCTAAGGATTTTCTCTAATATCCACGTGGACGAAGTCGCGTTAACGTTTACGTTGCGTTAGATTTCCATCCATAAGCCTAAATTATAACTTTAGCGATTTTTACTTCGAAAATGAAGGATATTCTATACGTGTAAAATTCTACCCCTGAAGGGGTGCAAAGGGGGATGGAGTTGTGAACAACTCCATCCCCCTTTGCACCCCTTCAGGGGTAGAATTTTCAAAAAAGCTGAGATACATGTATATTAATTTTCAATCTTTAGCCTAAACACAAAATTTGAAGATCGTAACTTTGAAACTGAGGAACTGACTTTCATACAAACTTTGATCCCTTTTTTTACCCCCTTAGGGGGTGAATTTTGAAAAATCCTTTCTTAGTGCACCCCTAGACCTCATAAGAAACCTACGTGCCAAATTTTGTATTTCTAGACCCAGCGGTTTGGGCTGTGCGTTGATAGATCAGTCAGTCAGTCAGTTTAGGATTTTATATATTAAAGATTAACAACAGCATGACGAATTTGGCTGAAAAATATAAGTAGATACATGAACAGTATAAAAAGTACTATTTGGAGCAATCCTACACAAGTATTAAAACATATCAATATTCATCGAATTGGTTAGCTGTACCTACACTGATAAAATAAAAAAAACCTCCTTCAAAAAAACTGAAAATAAAAACAGAAACTTAAATACTTACCTCTAAAAAGACATTTCCCCAATTATTTTGCAAATAAGAAAGAAATAAAAAAAATAATATTTTTTTACAACAGGGACTGAAAAGGGGTCTTAAAAATTTGAAGTGAGGTAACTAGGGCATGTGGGGTATCATAATGAAAGAGCGCTGTTTGCGCATTTAAAAAAAAAAATCTTTTTTTTAAGCCGCAGAGTTTTCGACTTATGATGAAAAATGTAAAAAAATACCCCCCCCCCCCCTTATCTCCGAAGTTTGCAAAGAGAAAAATCTGAAATAATTCTATGTGATTATTTTATGTAAAGATTACAGGAAAAATAAAACGTTGTCTCAATTTAACACACTTTTTTAGACAATAAAAAACAAACAAAAATTCTTTAGTTTCACTACCAGTCAATAGATGGCACTGTCCTAAGAATGCTGACCTAAGAAAAAAATTAGTTCCACTATCGGTCAAGAGATGGCGCAACCTATTACTACAATAATAATTGGTGGCTGGTTCTAATATAAGTACCCACTAGTGATGGGTTTTTGACCGGATAAAAACTCAAAATGGATAAAAACTCAATAAAGATCCGTTTTTAGCCGAGTTTTTATCCAAAAGGACGGATATTTATCCGTCCTAATAAAATATTTATTTTAAAACCCTTTTCTTGATATGTCACGTAAATTTTGAAATTAAAATAAAGGTAGTTAATAATTTTAAACAAATTAAGTGCTATTGAAGTGCATTATAATTAAGAAATCCAAAAAATGCAATAGAAGAATGAAAACTACATCCTGAGAATTCTCAAACTACTTCAGAATTATGAATGAATTCGTTCGATGACTCTAGCACCCCAAGCCCCCAACGTACGTAGCACGTAGTTTTACGTAAAAACGGAAGGGTTGTCACAAAATTTACTTGACACGCAGGGTTCGGAAACCAGTTAATATTGTAAAAAAATACCATGATGGCAGCCAACTATTTTGTTATTGGGCCGAATTCGATGAAACTCGGTTTGGGCACTATTTAAAAAAAAACAGTAAAGCAATATTAAAAATGTCGAAAATGTACGATGGCGGCCAACTTTTTTGTTTATGGGCCGATTTCGATGAAACTTGGTTTTTGGTACTATTTTGACAAGAAAACAGCAACGCAATGTTAAAAATATGAAAAATCCAAGATAGCGGCCAATTTTTTTGTATTTGGGCCGATTTCGATGAAAGTCGGTTTTTGTACTATTTTGACAAGAAAACAGCAACGCAATGTTATAAATATGAAAAATCCAAGATGGCGGCCAGCTTTTTTGTTTTTGGGCCGATTTAGATGAAAATTGGTTTGGGACACCATTTTTAAAAGAAAACAGCAATGCAATATTAAAAATATCAAAAATCTAAGATGGCGGCCAACTTTTTAGTTTGTGGGCCGACTTTGATGAAACTTTGTTTGGGGCACTATTTTTAAAAGAAAACAGCAACGCAATGTTAAAAATGTCAAAAATCCAAGATGGCGGTCATCTTTTTTGTTTGTGGGCTCATTTCGATGAAACTCGGTTTTTGGCACTATTTTGACAAGAAAACAGCAACGCAATGTTAAAAATGCAAGATGGCGGCAAACTGTTTTGTTTGTGTGCTGATTTCGATGAAACTCAATTTTTGTACTATTTTGACAAGAAAACAGCAACGTAATGTTAAAAATATGAAAAATCAACGATGGCGGCCAACTTTTTTTTGGGCCGATTTCGATGAAACTTTGTTTGGGGCACTGTTTTTAAAAGAAAACAGCAACGCAATATTAAAAATGTCAAAAATCCAAGATGGCGGCAAACTTTTTTGTTTGTGGGCTGATTTCGACGAAACTCCACTTTCGACGAACCGACAGATGTCGCTGCACGGTAAACATCGTCTCCGTATTTAAAATTTATTTAAAATTATTATAGTGGTTATTGTGTAATAAAAGTAATATATCTGCGTAGAGTTAATAGTAATTAAACAGTGAGATTGTTATCCTGCTAAATAAAGAACTATAAAATAGGAAAAAGTGAAAAAGTAAAGTGACTAAGAAAGTGCAATAAATAAACTAAACGCGGGTGAAAAAAACCAAGAAGAGAACAAAACAAGTGATATTATGCAAATAACATTTAAGTGATACGTGTTTGTAGTGAAAATACTCCTCTTAAATCATAAAATCCCAAACGGTCGACACTTGTTATTAGTTCAAAAAATTGGACTTTGGACTCTAACCACTTTGTGTCGTACACATTCTTATGCTACAAGCAATACTCAAATTGGTCGCTTATCATTATAGCGATTTGGCGTCGAGGAACTATTCCCTACAATTGATCGACGTGGGTCGTGAGTTCGAATCTACAATCTGGTCTTTTTTTTTCTCCCTCTTTTTTTTTCTCATCTTGGAACTTTTTCATATGACACTACTAGAAGTGAAAGTTATATAAGAAAGTGAAGAAAAGTAGCAAAAAAAAATTTTTTTTTATTTTTTTTATTTATTTAATTAATACGAACTATCGAACTGAAACAATGGAAACGAACAATGTTACATTTAGAAAAAAGGCAAACGTGGAATTAGATGACTCTTTTGAATCCTTACCGGATTTACAAAACAGTTCTCCTTTATCTGTCACGTCTAACCGGAGAAACAGTTTACCAGATCTATCGACTTTAAACCACAATGAAGTTGATGAATTAAAACATACCATTGAAGATCTAAAAATCCAATTAAATAGCGCACATGCGGAGATTGAAAAACTATTATTACAGAATTCTGAGCTTCAAAATACAATTAAAAAAAAGGACCTGAACATAAATGAGTTATTACACATATGCTCGAGTAACAAAAAACATTTGTCTAGATCCAAACATAAACGGATATCGTTAACCAAAAGACAAATTGATTTCTCAGAGGCAGATTCACCTTCAAAAATATGTAATGAGACAACTAATACCATATATCTTGACGAGACTACGCAAACAAACAACGATGGAAAAATTACTTTAAACAAAGATGGAAATATTACTCAATTAAATAAGGAATCTAATACAAATCTAAAACAACAGAGTAAATCACATAATAATAATAATAATACTAAAAACATTATGATTCTGGGCACCCAACAATGTTCAGGGCTGGCGGCCGAAATAAAAAACTTCAGAAGAAACAGCAAGTATGAAAAATATGCTATAAGCGCAACGACTAAACCCTATGCACCTGCTGAAGAAGTGCTAAAAAGCTGCAGAAATCTTAGCCTGGACTCTAAAGATAAAATCATTCTATGTGTTGGTGAAAATGACTCTAACCCTACCAAACTCATAATTGATCTGTCTGTTATACTTAATGAACTTAAAAATTATACTGTAATCATATTAAATGTTATACAAAATAAATATATGAATGTTAATCTTTTAAATAAAAACTTAGAAATGATATGTAATAATTTCGAAAATTGCAAATATATCAATATTAACTCTAATACTGTAAACTACCTTGCTGCTATTACAAAAAAGATTAACTTCTTTATTGACTGTTATGACTATGATAAAAAATTCTTGCCATCTCATAAAAATGTACATGTAAAATCTAATTTTAACTCAAAGACAAACAAACTAAAACAAAGACTACAGAACCATGATCACAACTTAAATGCGGCCTCAGGTAACAATAAGCATACTAAAACTATACAAACGACTTTGCTGGACTTTTTTCCCAGAATAACGCGCAAAAAACATTTAACGAATTCAAAATCCTTATCCTCTGTATCAGTATCGCGTAATAGTAGTGCTAATGAAACAATTGCTTCCACTTTAGCTCAATCAAACAGTAACTTGTTTTTTCGAATCTCACAATAATTGCGAGTCTTTAGTGGTACTACATCAAAATATAGCTGGACTATTAAGCAAAAGAGACTTGTTACAAATCTTACTAAAGGAACAAAGCGAAAATGGTACACCAGTAGATATTATTTGTCTTAGTGAAACTTTTATAAAATCAGGAGAAGAAAGAAATTTCCATTTACATGGTTACTGTCTAGCTGATTCATACTGTAGATCTAACATTAGACGTGGCGGCGTATGTATTTTATGTAAAGACTATTATAAATTTAAGAAACTTCAGTTGCTTAGTGATCTTGCGACTGAATATTCATTCGAATGTTGTGGCATTGAAATTCCTCAAATAAAATGTGTAATTGTTTGCATTTATCGAACACCGAAGTCAAACCCTCATATATTCCTTAATCACTTTGAAATTTTGCTATCAAAACTGAAATACAAAAAAAACACAAAAATCATTATTACAGGTGACTTCAATATTAATTTATTAGTAGAAAATAACATTCAGGAAGAATATATTAGAATAAATGAAAACTATGGAAACACAATACATATTAAAGTGCCGACACGTAACAAGTCTTGCTTGGATCAAATAGTAAGTAATATACCTACAGCGATTGGAAAAGCACATCCAGTAGGGCTATCAGATCATGACACTTGTCAAACCCTTTGTTTTCCAATAGCAAATAAAGGAAACCTAACCAGAGCACAGTACATCTTTAAAAGGGACTACAGTATGGAAAATATGAAAAAATTCGCAACTGCACTATCTAACTTATCTTGGTCAGAAGTACATGAAGCCACTGATTCTAATAAAGCATTCAATGTATTTCATGAAACATTCATACTTTTCTTTAAATTATGCTTTCCCATATACAAAATTAGGTTGAAGAAGACTTCTAAAACATGTAATTGGATTACCAAGGGAATTGGAAAATCATGTGTGACAAAAAGGAAATTACGATTCAAATATTATTCAGTTAAAAATCAGTCCAGTAAAAACAAATATCGTAGGTATTCTTCCGTTTTAAAAAGATGCATTAATAAATCAATAAATCTTGATAACGAAACTCGTTTGCAAAAGAGTAAAAATATTTGTGCAACGACATGGAATCTAATTAAATCATACGAACAACCAGACTTGAATAATAATTACATTGATAAAATAAAGATTGACAATAACATAATTACTGATCCCATTGACATTTGCAATAATTTTAATATTTTTTTTACTAATATTACAAATAAATCTTCTAATCCTAACATGACATATCAAAATAATTTTAAACCTGACAATAATATAAAACCATTAGACTCAAGCATCTTCTTATATCCGGTCACACCTGAGGAAATATTTAAAATTATCAGATTACTCAATAACACAACATCGGTCGGGTATGATGAAATACCCACAAAAATTATAAAGTATTGCTCACTAATTCTATCTGATATTTTAAGTTACCTAATCAATTTCTCAATGACCGAAGGAATATTCCCGGAAGCCCTTAAAATATCAATAATTAAACCGATGCATAAGAAAGATGAAACTGACGAGATGGAAAATTACAGACCCATTGCCTTAATATCAGTTCTGGCTAAAATTTATGAAAAAGTAATGCATATTAGGATTTATAAGTTTTTGGAAAAATTTAATGTATTGGCTAAAGAACAAAATGGCTTTCGGAAAGGTAAGTCAACATCCTTAGCAGCTTTTAATTTGATAAAAAATGTTACTGAGAAAATGGACAAGAATATTGACACAATATGTATATTTTTCGACATGAGCAAAGCTTTTGACTTTGTCTCACATGATATTCTTTTGGCGAAATGTGAGAAATATGGTTTAAGAGGGAATGCGCTAAAATGGCTACAAACGTACCTTCAAAATCGTTTTCAATATGTTGAAATTAAACACATTAATCAAAATAAGGAAGAAGTTCCAGTTAAATCTAAACTTGTCAGAAATAATGTAGGTGTTCCACAAGGAACTATACTTGGGCCACTATTATTCATAATTTACATTAACGATCTACCCTCTGTGACTGATCATCAGTGTAATTTATTCGCCGACGACATATCTGTAGTAATACCAAAGAAACCAGAAGTGAATTTCAATGAAGATATAAACAATACTGTTAATCATATTGTAAAATGGCTAAAAGTAAATAATTTAAATATAAATATAAAAAAAAACTAAATATTTGCGTTTTTATAATAGAAAACCCATTGATAATAATCTGACAATATTTCATAATAATGACCTCATAATGGAATCAGATAAAGCCATGTTCTTAGGCATTATAATTGATAATCAATGTTCATGGAAAGAACATGTCAAGAAAGTACGTACTAAATTAAATAGATTTGCTTACGCGTTGTGGAGACTAACGATTCAAATAAATCAAAAGTCCTCTTTGATGGCTTACCATGGATACGTGGCTTCAAATCTTAGATACGGTTTACTAATTTGGGGTAATTCTTACGACCTAAACTATATAAGCTATATAAGCTTTTATATCTCAAAAACAATGTGTCAGAGCAATCTGTAACGCTCCACCTATGACATCGTGTAAGCAATTGTTTCCAAAGCTCAACTTATTAACTCTTCCTTCACTATACATTTTCGAGTGCTGTATATTCGTCAAAAACCATCCGGATTTGTTTGTGCATAGGGATACATTTATGAAAAGAAGTATTAGGCATCGCGGAAAGTTATTGTTACCCAGAATGCGGACCGTCCTCTACAAGAGGAACTGTTACATAAGTTGTGTGATGATCTTCAATAAATTACCACATTCCTTAACCGAACTTCACATTACCATATTTAGACGAAAACTGTTTGAATGGCTTAAAACAAGATGTTTTTACTCAGTTAAGGAATATCTTACTTGTAAAGTTGACATAAAATAATTAAATGATAATTGCCAATGACATAATGTGTAAACTGTTAATATATTTCTAATTTTATTAATTAATTTATATGATGAATTATATTATGATTGACTATAGACATATTAACCATTGAATATAATATATAATAGTCCTAACGTTCATTAACATTAACTAGTATCTTATTAATTTGTAATTTGTATTTTTCTTTTCTTAAATTCACATGCCATAATTTTGGTAAAATAGACGGACTACTAATAATGTAACAACCAAACTGTACTCTATTTTCTGTGAATAAAAATTTCAATTTCAATTTCAATTTCAATTTCAATTTCCATTTTTGTACTATTTTGACGAGAAAACAGCAACGCAATGTTAAAAATATGAAAAATCCAAGATGGCGGCCAAATTTTTTGTTTTCGAGCTGATTTCGATGAAAATCGGTTTGGGACACTATTTTCAAAAGAAAACAGCAATGCAATATTAAAAATATCAAAAATCTAAGATTGCGGCTTACTTTTTTGTTTGTGGGCCGATTTTGATGAAACTTGGTTTTTGATACTATTTTGACAAGAAAACAACAACGCAATGTTAATAATGTTAAAATCCAACCAAGATGGTGGCCAACTTTGTTGTATGTAGGCTGATTTCGATGATTCATCGAAAACGGCTTACAAACCAAAAAGTTGGCCGCCATTTCACATTTTTATGTTTTTAACATTGCGTTGCCGTTTTTTTGTGAAAATAGTACCAAAAACCGAGTTTCATCGAAATCGGCTCACAAACAAAAAAGTTAGCCGCCGTCGTGGATTTTTTTATATTTTTAACATTGCGTTGCTGTTTTATTGTTAAAATAGTACCAAAACCGTGTTTCATTTAAATCGACATACAAATAAAAAATTGGGTGCCATGTTGGCTTTTTCTAATTTTAACCATTGCGTTGCTGTTTTCTTGTCAAAATAGTACAAAAAAACAAGTTTCATCGAAATCGGCTCACAAACAAAAAGGCTGGCCGCCCTCCTAAATTTTTGTCATTTTTAATATTACGTTGCTGTTTTCTTGTCAAAATAGTACAAAAAATTGAGTTTCATCGAAATCGCCCCAAAAACAAGAAAGTTGGCTGCCATCTTTGATTTTTCATATTTTTAACGTTGCGTTGCTGTTTTATTGTCATAATAGTACATAAAACCGAGTTTAATCGAAATCAGCCCACAAACAAAAAAGTTTGCCGCCATCTTGCATTTTTATCATTTTTAACATTGCATTGCGCTGTTTTCTTGTCAAAATAGTACAAAAAACTGAGTTTCATCGAAATGAACCCACAAACAAAAAAGATGGCCGCCATCTTTGATTTTTCATATTTTTAACATTGCGTTGCTGTTTTCTTGTCAAAAAGTACAGAAAACCGAGTTTCATCGAAATCGGCTCACAAACAAAAAGGTTGGCCGCCATCTTTGATTTTTGGACATTTTTAAAATAGCGTTGCTGTTTTCTTGTCAAAATAGTACAAAAGAACCGAGTTTCATCGAAATGGCCCAAAAACAAAAAAGTTGGCCGCTATCTTGGATTTTGATATTTTTAACATTGCGATGCTGTTTTCTTGTCAAAACAGTACCAAAAACCGAGTTTCATCGAAATCCGCTCACAAACAAAAAGGTTGGCCGCCATGTTAGATTTTGACATTATTAATATTGCGTTGCTGTTTTCTTTTAAAAATAGTGCCCCAAACAAAGTTTCATCGAAATCGGCCCAAAAAAAAGTTGGCCGCCATCGTTGATTTTTCATATTTATAACATTGCGTTGCTGTTTTCTTGTCTAAATAGTACCAAAAACCGAGTTTCATCGAAATCGGCTCACAAACAAAAAGTTTGGCCGTCATCTTAGATTTTTGTCATTTTTAATATTGCTTTGCTGTTTTCTTGTCAAAATAGTACTAAAAACCGAGTTTCATCGAAATCCGCTCACAAACAAAAAGGTTGGCCGCCAATCGCCATGTTAGATTTTAAGATTTTTAATATTGCGTTGCTGTTTTCTTTTAAAAATAGTGCCCCAAACAAAGTTTCATCGAAATCGGCCCAAAAAAAAGTTGGCCGCACTCGTTGATTTTTTATAATTATAACATTGCGTAACTGTTTTCTTGTCTAAATAATACCAAAAACCGAGTTTCATCAAAATCGGCTCACAAACAAAAAGTTTGGCCGCCATCTTAGATTTTTGTCATTTTTAATATAACTTTGCTGTTTTCTTGTCAAAATAGTACATAAACCGAGTATCATCGAAATCAGCCCACAAACAAAAAAGTTTGCCGCCATCTTGCATTTTTATCATTTTTAACATTGCGTTGCGCTGTTTTCTTGTGAAAATAGTACAAAAAACAGAGTTTCATCGAAGTGGGCCCATAAACAAAAAAGATGACCGCCATCTTGAATTTTCACATTTTCAATATTGCTCTGCTGTTTTCTTTTCAAAATTGTGCCCTAAACAAAGTTTAATCGAAATCGGCCCAAAAACAAAAAAGCTGGCCGCTATCTTGGATTATGCGTTGGTATTATCTCTTCCTGAAAAAACAGTTCATCGTAAATAGGTTCTCCCTCTCCATAAGTCAGCCAGCATACCCTGGTCAACACAATTGCGAGGGTAATCACGTCGTTGACAAGGGAATTGTGGGCGATGAAACGACACCATTTAGCCTAGGGACCAGTCCTCAATGTGCGCTTGTTATATGTTGCCAGGTACAGTTGTCATCGTGGTTGGGTTAGTAGCGGGGGCGGGGCCTCACGGGGGACCAAAACTAGTGTATAGAAACAGGTCTTAATATATTTATCCGCCATTTATGGTAAATATCCGAGTTTTTTACCTTTTGAGTTTTTATCCACTGCCCATCACTACGTACAACGCTATACAGATAATAAAATTAAGAAAACATTGTTTCGAGCACAAAATACTGTTTTCGTCAAAAATGTAGTTAACAAGAAGCAAATCTATTGTGTATATTCAGGCCTGAATATATTTATCCGGCATTTTTGGATAAAAATCCGCTAAAAATGGCTAAAAACGGATATTTATCTATTTTTGATAAATATCCGAGTTTTTTACCTTTAGGATATTTATCCACTGCCCATCACTAGTACCCACTATTTGCCGTACGAAAAAACGAAGAATAAGTTCCTACTTAGAGGAGCTCTGTGGCGCGAGCAGCTCTGTGGCGCAGTGCATTAGCGCCTGGCCCAGCAATTGCGGAGGTTAAGCAACTTTCGGAAGGGTCGGTCATGGGATGGGTGACCAAAAATTTATTAACTCGAGCTCCTCCGTGCTTCGGAAGGCACATTAAGCCGTTGGTCCCGGCTGCATTTGCAGTCGTTAACACCCACCAATCCGTATTGGGCCCGCGTGGTGGATTATGGCCCGTCTTCCTTATCCACCCATAAGGAAGGCCTGTGCCCCAGCAGTGGGGACATAAAAAAAAGCTGATGGACAAGTTTCTACTTAGTAATATAAACAGTTTGCAATGCGGAGTGGCTGAAACGTTTTTAAGTCACCATCACCAGCTGTGGTTAAGATTTGTAAATTAACTGTCCGCCTGTTCGCCCTTCCACCTGTCCGCCGTTTATCCTACTTTTTTAAAGACTGTACTAAAGTAACATATCCAAATAAATTTATGATTGTACGGAACCCTCGGTGCGCGAGTCCGACTCGCTCTTGACCGGTTTTCTATTCTAAAAGCCTCACCCAACTTCCTAAGAGGTGTTTTATTAAAATTGATAGCTTATGCGGTACTCATTATTTGAATATTATTTCTTGCTTTTAGAGGTAAGTATTTAAGTTTCTGTTTTTATTTTCAGGTTTTTTTAATGTTTTTCTTTATTTTTAAAATGCTTTTTTATTTTCGACATTTTGTGGTATTAAGCGTGTTACACTTAAAGTATCCCTTTCCCAACAAAAAAATATTAATCTTATAAAAAATTATAAAGGTTTATAAAAAACGACGAAGTCGTCAAGGTAGTTTTTACAAAATCATAGTATTTAACCGACTTCTTTCAGGATTACTAGAAAACTACTAAACCGATTATTATGGAAATTAGATGGATCTAAACCATTTATACCCTTTCGAATGAATAAAGAATTTTGAAAATCGGTTCACAATTTGAGGAGATGTCGAGGAACATACAAAGAAAAATCAGTCGGATTGATAACCTCCTCCTTTTTTTGAATTAGGTTAAAAATGTAAATGCATGGTTATGCTTCTGTCGTATAGCGAATCTGCTATAAAGCGAATCTGTGTCCTAAAGCGAATCTGTCTTTTTGAATAGTAACGTAATAACAAAAAATTAAAAAGATTTCCAATGAATTCGCGCGAACCATTCGCGATATGAAAGCCAATACTATCGCTGTATTGATCTATAAATAACGATGCTGAAAGGGCTTTTAAGCGATCAGAAATAGTGTATGGTTGATGCGAATCAGTCACCATTAAGTTAATTGAATTCCTTCGGGTGGGCAACGCTCCCGCAAAGGGATTCAATGTATGTAGGTGTACAATCAACGTCAAATAGTTGAGAAGCGTTCATAACTATTCGACTTAGTATTTCTTTACAAAATGCTTAATCGGTATCATAGATAGTTCTACACTACTATTTAAAATTAACTTTATTATAAAAAAAACTGGCCAAGTGCGAGTCGGACTCGTGCACGAAGGGTTCCGTACCAAAAAAAAGGCAAAAAAATTACGTTTGTTGTATGGGAGCCCCCTTAAATATTAATTTTATTCTGTTTTTAGTATTTGTTGTTATAGCGGCAACAAAAATATATCATCTGTGAAAATTTCAACTTTCTAGCTATCATGGTTCATGAGATACAGCCTGGTGACAGACATACAGATAGACAGACAGACAGACAGATGGACAGCGGAGTCTTAGTAATAGGGTCCCGTTTTTACCCTTTGGGTACGGAACCCTAAAAAACGTCTACCAGTTGACTCTGATCGTATCCCCCATACATTTCTACCGCCCTTCACAAAAATTACACTCGTAACAGCTGCCTATTTCGCTCGTGTCATGTAATGTTGAGTTCAATTGCATTGATCTTTTTTTTATATTTCGTTAAAACGTCTGAAACGTGAAATTTTGGAAAAACTGTGTACTAATTAAGAATAGTAATAAGTTTTAATATGTTAATTATTTATATCACATAATATTGAATACCATAACATATTATACTGAAGTACTAGAAAGTTTAACATTAGGTATATAGAAATAGCATTGTGAATGATTAAAAAAAAAAATCAAAAGCTAATAAAGAAAAAGGTGTCTGTATAATTTATGTTTTTCTTATAGATCGTAAAAAACTGAAACTCAACAAGCCTCTTCCTGTTCTTCTTCTTTTAATATATTTTTAAATGTCAAGTTTCGGCACTCGTTGTCTATAAATTTACATACTATTTGTACGTACTTAGTTTATATGATGACTGTTTGTGCCAGACTAAATAGAAAAAAACCGGTCAAGAGCGAGTCGGACTCGCGCACCGAGGGTTCCGTACAATCATAAATATACGTATATTTGGATATGTTACTTAAGTAAAGTCTTTAAAAAAGTAGGACAAGCGGCAGACAGGTGGAAGGGCGAACAGGCGGACAGTTATTTTACAAATCTTAACCACAGCTGCTTATGGTGACTGAAAAACGTTTCAGCCACTCCACATTGCAAACTGTTTATATTACTAAGTAGGAACTTATTCTTCGTTTATTCGTACGGCAAATAGTAGGTAATTATATTAAAATCATCCACCAATTATTATTGTAGTATTAGGTTGCGCCATCTCTTGACCGATAGTGGAACTATTTTTTTCTTAGGTCAGCATTCTTAGGTTAGCGCCATCTGGTGACTGGTAGTGAAACTAAATAATTTTTGTTTGTATTTTGAATTTCTAAAAAAGTGTGTTATATTGAGACATCGTTTTATTTTTCCTGTAATCTTTACATATACTACTGTCACATAGAATTATTTCAGATTTTTCTCTTTGCAAACTTCGGAGATAAGGGGGGGAACGGTATTTTTTTAACATTTTTCATCATAAGTCGAAAACTATGCGGCCTAAGAAAAAAGAAACAAATGTTTTAAAATGTGCAAACAGCGTTCTTTCATATGATACCCCACATGCCCTAGTCACCTCACTTTAAATTTTTAAGACCCCTTTTCAGTCCCTGTTGTAAAAAAATATTTTTTTTTTATTTCTTTCTTATTTGAAAAATAGTTGGGTAAATGTCATCTTAAACTATTCCAAACTTAAAGTTGATACCATTAGCAGTTCTCGAGATATCCAGCTGTGACAGACAGACAGACAGACTGAGTCACACCATAAGGGTTCCTTTTTTACCATTTTGGTACGGAACCCTAAAAAGGAGATTCTCATAGCCCCTAACTATCTGACGCTGACTGTACGTATCAGACAATTTTCGTTTGTGGCGAAAGGAATCAAGTTTCAATTCAATATTCATCAAAGGTATTTTATAAGTAAATACTATAATACGAGTACCAACGACAACTACTATTATGTTGCTATTATGTCGTCATCATCATCATCATATCAGCCGCACGACACCCACTGCTAGGTATAGGCCTTTCCCAAGGATTTCCACGACGATCGGTCCTGCGCTTCCCACATCCAGTGGCTTCCGGCAACCTTCACCAGATCGTCGGTCCACCTTGTCGGGGGCCTACCCACGGAGCGTCGTCCGGTGTGCGGTCGCCATTCAAGAACCTTTGCGCCCCAACGGCCATCGGTTCTTCTCACTATGTGTCCAGCCCACTGCCACTTTAGCTGAGCAATCCTTCAAGCGCTGTCAGTTACTTTAGTTCGCCTGCGGATCTCCTCATTTCTGATTCGATCACGCAGGGAAACGCCGAGCATGGCTCTCTCCATTATACGCTGGGTGACCTTGAGCCTCCTTATGAGACCCATAGTTAGCGACCACGTTTCACTGCCGTAAGTCATCACTGGCAACACACACTGGTCATAGACTTTCGTCTTGAGACACTGAGGTAAATCGGACACGAAGATTTTTCGGAGCTTCCCGAATGCTGCCCATCCGAGTTGGATTCGACGAGAGATCTCCTTCTCAAAGTTGGACCTACTGACTTGATAAAATAATCTAAAATACTAGACTATGTGCTCTAAAAATAATTAAAAATAATAAAAAAATCTAACAATTCTACGAAAACTTTTATTAAAATCTTTTTCTATGAACAACTCATAAATAAAAACCTCTGAGGGCACCACTTTCGGTGGATTATTCATTCACTTTAATTTTATTATCATTTTTTTCGTTTGAGATCGGTAAACAAAATTATAGGCAGTGCTAAACTTAGGTACCTAGTTTAGCCCTGCCTATAATTTTGTTTACAGTTTGCCCTGCCAATATATTTTATGAACTCTTCTGTACTTACCCATTTAGTGAAGTGAAAGTGAAATGTATTTATTTGCACCAAGCATGCACACAAAATTAAAGTGAAATCAAACAACATTACAAAATTAAAGAATAATAATAAAACAGTGAAACAAATATAAACAATACAGAACAGAGCAAAACTCCAGTTGTGTGCCATAGCGATGCAAAAAGGAGAAAACTCAGTGTAATATTTACTCATAGAGTAAATCACTGATTTTCAGTTTTCACCTAAGTGAAATAACGAGGTTGCGCAAAATTAACAATATCCCATTTGATATTTAGAAAATTATGTTAATGTTGAGCTTTAATATTTTTCTTTAAGTTTTTTTTTGTCATTGTGTAATATTAGTTCCATAGTGTAAAATACAAAGTTATTAAAATCTTTCTATTTCAAGAGTTAAAACGTAGTAGCAGCTATTGAAAGCTTGATTTTTCTTAAATAGGTAGAGTGTAGAAGATTACACTTTTAACTACTTAGGTTTTAATATTGAGCTGATTTAATTCTGGTACAACTAATTGCCGCTGACTCATATTTAGCAGTGGGAACACGTTCCGGACCCACGGCACAACTACTATGCTCAACGTTTTTTTCCCAACGGACCAATCAGTTGCGTAGACGGGAATCAAAAGTACCAACGGCACAACCAGTTGAGCATAGTAGTTGTACCGTAGGTCCGGAACGGTGGGAACACAAGGACTTGGAAATCTTATTGGACCCACTGATGGAACCATGTAGTGGAACCTAAAGTCCGAAGGGCGTATTTCAAGCACAGGAGCCCTATTTTTGAATCCTTTGACTGGCGTCCGTTGAGCGCTCTTTTCTACTGATTTTCATTCGACAGCAAAATCCGTAGCACTAGAAAATTAAGGGTCATAAAAATATTTGTTCCATGATTTTGTCAATCGAATCAATCTACCGCCATATTTTAATTTATTGGTTTTCTTTTTCTTTTACATTTATTGGTTTTATTATGCTTGTTTGAGAGTTGCCTGTTTTCACTATAAGGGGTCACTTACTGTTTAAAAGGTTCACCGTTTTGGGAATCTCTTATGAATAAAAGACTATGAAGTTTTGTTTACTTTATTATTCTTTAATGTAATGTAACAAACATTGATTCTAGATAGTCTTCACGTAAGGATAAGTTATATACTGTAATGCAATGTTCATTAGTGTATAAAATTCAAACAATTTCATTAAGCCGATGAAGTCACTTAACTTTTTAAAAATTCAACTGTCATTTTACAGAAAAGAACATAGATAACCAAGGGATGACTCACACTACACCGTGTCATGTCCGAGCCAAGTCTCGCCCATTTTGTTGTCTCCGAGCGTCGTCCGTTGCTCGTTTGGTGATCGGTATAGCGAGAGCATGTCCATCAAAATGATCAACAGCCTTTTTTTTTAAATATATGAGATTTCATAAATTGACCGATGGCCAAGACTCGGTTCAGACTCGTTACGGCGATGTTATGTAAGTCACCCCCAATTCAGGCATTTTAATATGCTTAACTTACTTCCCTTTATGATCATATTTGATAATCTATAGCTTAATTCTAAAACCTACATTCAATGAAACGATTATGTAAATCAGTCATTTGAATAATAATATTAACTTAAGTGTACATTATACATTATCTCATTTGTAAAATCTAGGATAGTGGGTAGTGTGTGTACTTAGGTAAAAATATTTGACGTTTTGGGTTTTAATAACCCTGTTAAAAACAGCCATTGTTGTTGGAATTTTATAGGGGGTAATATTATTTAATACCTAAGTATCATTGTTCGTAAAAATAGCTATCTTGAACAGAAGTTAAATTCTTAATTTATCTTAATTGCTTTTTAAATGTTATCGTGTCCAATGGAAGATTTTTATGGCTTGATATTGCATTAAGTAAATTAAATATTTAATAAATTGACTTTTTAAGGGCTGGCATGGCATGGGACAGTTATTAACTTTTCCAACAAAGGCAAGACTTCAGAAACTTACCTACCGTTAGTTTATTCAGTTAACTGTTTATCATACATACTGTTTAATGTGAACGTTTATCTTTATTTTTATTTTGCTTCGAACGAGCTGTTTATTTTGGTTGGGCGTTTATTGTATATTAAATTCAAAATGTGCTTATGGAACGACTCAAAGGACATCATCCATATTTCATATATTTTTGGTCCAAATATGAAATAGCCGGCCAAAAGACAAAAGTGCTTTATTCTGATAGATTTTGTCCATCTAAGCATTTTTTATTATGGCACCAAAGCTGCAGCACCGCTTCACATTTGTGTCAAAATGTATGAAACAGACTTTATGAATTCAATTAAAATCAAGTACAGCGGAGCTACAGCTTTGGTGCCATAATAAAAAAAGCTTAGGCGGACAAAATCTATCAGAAAAAAGCACTTTTGCTTTTTGGCCGGCACTTTCACATTCGGACCAAAATGGATGATGTCCTTTGGAGTGATTCGCCATCTCGTCCCTACGGCCTATTTCAGATTCTTTATAAATTTAGCCACTCCGAAGACTCAGTAAATAAAAAATCAATGAAACAGAATGCTGCTTTATAATGATAAACAAGAACAATTTATTTTAATGCGTTCTCTGCCTCTACCGCTTGTAACTATCGGGGCTATTTGTGGCCATGAAGAATAATTAATTATGGGTCAAAATTGGGAGGACAATTATTAACTTTGCTCGTAATTCAATTTTGATATTATTTACGCAATTACGTAGTTGTGTTCAGCCTTCCCCTGTCGGACGGATGCGACCGCACGCAATATTTTACTACAATCACGCCTTTACCGACGCGTTTGCATGCGACAGTGAAGCGGCGAAAAATAACTTTTTTAATTTTTTCCTGTGTACTCTTGGCTGTTCCCTTAAGGATGTAGTGGAAAATAAATGTTAAACGTTGTACCCTTGGTCGTGAAACCCAACCACTGTGACACAAAATAGAGAGACTAAGGGTCCCCCCACACCTACCGGTTTCTTTTCTTTGCTTTGCTGTTCGGTAATGGAGCGCCGGCCAAGTGGTTCATTTTCAATCTATCGCATATTTTCAATTTGAGTACATTTCACATATGTGAGCTTTGTTTCTTAAACGATCGTTATGAAAACGCAAAAAAATAATTCAGGTAGGTAATGATGCCACTCACGACCCTGTTCACAATTTATATAAATATGCGATTGATTTATTTTTAGCAATCGGAGACCATGTTCAGGGTGGCATATCTCCCAGAAGTTTCCTACTTCGCAATCCAGACGATTACATTTGACAACATCAAGCTAATGGCTATTTTGCCAATTTGGTCTGGTCCCAATATGCGATAGATTGAAAATGACCCTGTTGGCCGGCGGTCTAAACAGCAAGGTAGAACAGCAAAGCAAAGAAAAGAAACCGGTAGGTCTGGGGGGACCCTGACGGGCGCTCGAGCATCGCACACGTACAAAATTAACTCAAAAGCGACTATAGTTGCAGTTTCGTCACTTTTGTGTTTTACCGTGTATTCTGGGCATGAGGGTAGTTTTATTGAATGAAAGTTATTAAACTAATTCAGAGATATGCATATACACGTTGCGTCACGTACTCAAACAGGTTTGAGATTGTTTTGAGATTCCGGTTATACAGTGTAAGAGGTGTCATAGTGTGCGTTGCTCGAGCGCGCGATCTGAGCTTATACGGTCAGCAACGGAGGACGCTATCATTTTAGTACTTTTTCATAGCAACTTTTTAAGAAATGTTTCATACCGCAAGACATAATGTCAAAAATTGTTATTACAAAGTACTAAAGTGTTAAGCTACTTTCGTGAGTTGTATGGCAGCGTTTCGCATTATTCTATGTCTCACACTACTATTCGAGAGATGACATTAGTTGCGTCCTTTTTCGGTACAGTTTCGCAAGTAGGTTAGGTATCTGCGAAATGTAACCGTAGTGTTTCGATCGTTCCGCAGATGTTTCGCTACCGCAAGTGATTCGCTACCGCACGCGAACGCGTCGGTGTACTATGGGCGTCATCGATGTAATTGTGGACATTATTCTCTAATACTTTTTTATAGTTACATTTCTACATATTCATCGAACAAAATGTTCGCTTTCTAGGAGAATCGAGCAAATGTTTGTTTTTCTATTAATTCGCTCGAACTTACTCGTCGCTTCAATAAAAGCGATTCTAAAGCGACTTTTATGTTATAAAAAGTCGTTAGAAGCTCCAAAGACCGAACGCGGCATATGGCAACTCGGTATCTCGATAGTTCGCTCGAACATCATGATTTCCAGCGTTCTAGGAACCGTTACTGCGGTGGTGACGTAACCTTAATAAATATAAGGTATGCATTATAATGCCGAAGTAGAAAAGACCGAATTCTACAAGACCTATGGACAAAAGACCGAAAATTAAAAGGCCGAATGGTTGTTTGGCCGTACGTTTAAAATCTTGAAAGGACATTTTACCTAAAAGACTAAATCCCGAAGCTTAAAAAACCGAGGGTTAATATACCTACGTTCTGTACTCCGAACTACATAATACCGAATTAACGAATTAGTCAAAAACAACAAGCTACCGTAATTAAAAAAGGGGTAAAAATTAAAATAATTTCGCAATTATTTATTTGAATTGGGTTTGATCTTAAAACGAGTCGCGGTTAATTGAGGCTGTGGAGGTGTCTTTGGGCTTCGCTTGAACTGCTTTATAGCAAATTTAGCTGCCGGTAATGAGTCTAAACTAGTATAGTGGGACTTGAAAACCGTAGACCGTAGGTCACGAGATAGGTGCGAGGAGCGTAGCAACGAGCATGTTAGGTTGACATGAACCCAGCGCGCGAGCCGAGCGAGCGTAGCGAGCGTGCCGCGGCAGCGGCCGGTGAAGCGCCGGAAAAAAACTATTTCAAACTCGATTGGTGGATTTTGTCAAGATAATGACCATTTTACAAGCATTTTCGAGTAAAACAAATTAACCGCATCGCCTACTTTCATAAATGTATGTGTTTGTGTAGGTAGAGTAAGTTATAAGTTTCGACATTTTGACTTTCGGGATTTTGAACTTTCGGCTTTTCGAACTTTAGGGATTTTAATCTTTCGGTCATTTGATAATCGATCTTTCAAGTTTCGGTCTATCGGATATCGACATTTAGGATGTTCGGTATTTTGAAAATAGGCGTTTTATGCGTTAATATTTTGTCGTATGTATTATGAATATTCGACATTGTAATGCATACCCATAATAACTGATTTTTAACTGAAATCAGTCAGTGAGTTTTCGGCATTGAAACGCAGTATAGATACAGACGACGTCTTGATCTCTTGAAGCCGTACAAAATAAAAACTATTTTCGCAGTTCAACTTGATGTGCTGTCGTGTGTACATAACGTTGTGTCGTGAGGATCAGTATCATACTATGCATTCCAGAACCGCGCTCGTCTTGGAGTTCTATTTAAAATTACAACTTAACCATTTTTTTACCAATTAAAAACTAATTTGCGACAAGTCTACCACGAAAATGTTTCATTCGTAGACAATTATTTTGACACATAAGACAATAAAAAATTAGAACCTTTAATATGTTATGCAAGTAAGATTATAATTTAAACAAAGTTTACTTCAGATTATAGGACGGAAGCACAATTAAAAAGGATGTTGATAAAAGATATGCAGATAAGTAGGTACATCGTACTAATTCAAACAAGTACGTTTTTTATTAATTACAACAGACAGTAAGTACTTCTCTTATCTTCTTTGGTTGCTGATATGATATAATTACAAATCGCCTTTAGCGTGCTTATCCTAATCAAAAAAGATAATTAAGTACGACTAGTAATAAAAGTTTCAAAATCACCTTTTTTAATTAAATTCAAAATAAATAGTAGAAAAGAAAGTCCCCAAAAGTAACAAGATTAGTGACTGTTGTTCTTTATAGTAAAAGTGATAAATATTCGTGACTAGATAATTAAGTCTTAAAACTGATAACTTCATTCTTAAATTGTAATAATCCTTAGTAAATCTAATGATAAAACTATCTTTAACCTATGATCACACAGTTATGTTTCGAATACAATATTTTAGAATAAGTAATTTATTAAAGTCTCTCCAATCTAAGTATATTAGATAAACACATAAAACACAATGGAATAGATTTTACATAAAATATATCTTAAAAACAACACAAATCGCAAAACATAAGATTGGACACCTAGCTATAATGTGGAGAAATTGAAATATAACTAATTTAGCCAGCCGGCAGGTAGGTACAGTCAGCGTCAAATTTATATGAGCGTCTAGAGTAGTCAAAATGATCTGTAAAATGCTTTGTTTGCTAAGAAGAGAATTCAAAATTATTATCTTAACAAACAAAGCTCTCAGTGCTAAAATTTTGAACACCCTGACTGCTCATATACAATATAATATAATAATATGAAACAATTAAATAAGTAGTAAAATATTTTGAACATCTTGTGTGCTTACAACAATATGATGATTTGAACTGCGTTTATCAAATTACTTTTATGTTTTCAAATCATTTTGCCTACTCCTCATATCAATTTGACGCTGACTGTACATTAAAAGGGAGGTTACCTGGTATCAATTCTCAATTTAATGAAATTTTGGGATATTGTTTGGAGATGATGTGGGGTGTAGTAACTGAGTTTTTGCCCTTGTGCCTCGATAACAAAAATGTTCAATAACAAAAACTGAAGGAAATTCTATTCTCTACACTCTTTGTATTCGACACTTTTCTCGAGAAGCGCATGGTTTTGAAGATATAAGTGAAAACTCAATTGCACAGGGTCAAAGGTCAAATACTCAGAACGCCCCACACCGTCCTCAAACAATATCCCAAAATTTCTTTAAATTGATTACAAGTAAAAGTACCTGCCGAAGCGACTGGACAAAATATATGAGATTGGTTGTAGTGATGTGGTTGGTATCTTAATATAAACATTAGGTAATTACTACCCCTGATTATAGTCTACCATTAAGCAACATCAATAAACAATAACGTGAATGCGTCCGGACCAAAGAGATGGTTGTAAACATACATCGATTCCCATCAAGGGATTGATATAACCTAATAACTAAATGAATTATTATCATTAAACTGAGTTATCATTGTGTTATTGCAGCGAAACCCTTTCCACGTTTTTAATTGTGATTCCACTGTTAATAACATTAATACCTCACTGAAACGAAACTATGTTTTAGGGTCTAGATATCGAGCTCGTAATTAAAGTTTATGTTTTGCTAACTACTTTTAGAATTTACGGCATCATAATGCATACTGCCTAATTGAATGCTTTACTTGCTAAACACGTATTATAAGACCCTGATATTTAACTACTTGGTATTCGTAAGTGTACCAAATTAAATACGCATCGTTAATTCAAACAAGTATGTATACAACGGAATTAGAATTATCGTATTTGAATTATGATGTGAGTTGATAGTAAGTACCTTTCTTAAATATTATTTTCTTATACAGAGTTACCGTCGACAAGTTAAGAATAAAGTGTTTCGTTTTTCATGTGAATATAACTCAAAGGCATTTTTGGCCAACCGCAATCGATAATCAAAATATTACCTACACAATTTATACAACAATGGACTGAGGAATCACAGTGCATAACATGGAACAAATTCAATTTTTTCAACTGTGGATTCGTCCGAGTCCTTTTGAAGACAATTTCAAAAAATACTTTTTTCACCTCATTAAACGTGATCCAATTTCCGCATCGATCGGTACACGAGAAGTGCAAGGTGTCAGAAAGGTCTTTTTGGTCTTTGATAGGCTTGTTGATGATTTAAAGCTGGTAGAGGTCGACCGCTGTGGACACCTGCCTGGAGTGGGAGGGTCGGCGGATGGTGCCGACCTCCCGTGTTGAAGATCAGACTTGCGTGAAACTGGCATGGAGCGCCGTCTCCTCTTGAGCGATCTGATTTGCTTGACTGTAGTACTGCAAAACGGATCGAACGTTACACATCGAGGTAGCCCTCAAAAATATCGGGTACTGGGGCGGTGAAGTAGACGATTCCCATGAAAATAATTGAAAAACGCTATTTCTCATTGTATTAGGTCATACTTAGTTGTTTTTAATTTTGCATCTAGTCATGTGAAGTTTTCAAAAACAAAAGTAAGTATCGATACGATATATTTTATCAGTGATCACAATTTTTCCTTCAATATTAAAAAAATATATTTCATTTAAAAATTGTCAGAAAGTTAAGTAAGAAACGCATTACGTTTTTCATACAAACGGCAATTTTCTGCATCGAAGCTTTAAAAGAATGCCCATTACACTTGAAAGTTTTATTGCGAACGCTGTAATGTGGTCTCATGGCATGGAAAGTAGAAATTTTTCAAGAAACACTACATTGGCTCTCACTTGCAACTTAGCTCGTTATTTCTCTCAACAGCGTTTTTTGGTTGGTTTTATTGGACTACTTATATGAATATAGAGTTTGGTCAAGACGAGACTCGGTTGGAAATGGAACTAATTTTGCGCCTTATTTTAAGGTTCAGTTTCCAATAATTTAATCTCTAAACGTTTATTCAACAGAGAAAGTGGCACCGCCATTTCAATCTCATCTTACGTTGATCAGACTTAATCTTGCTGTAAACACAACTTAATACCCTTGAGGTTCAATAATAAAATTTTACATAGCATAGGCGCTTTTGAAATCCACTCAATTAAAAAATCGTAAAGTAATTTACATAAAATTACTTCTATAAGCTAGTTGTCCTATCCTAAAGGTGCCTATATTCCTCCAAGACACACTTTCCTCGTAGATCCAGTTTAGATAAAAGTTAAATTGTTGTTTCTTAAGCGTCGTCCTAATACGACGCGACTACGTCCTCTGATTCCAGTTGTCCCGTTGTCCCGTGGCGGGACTTTCAGCGATTTTTTTTTTCTCAGTTGACCTGTCGTAATTAGTATTTCGCCACAACGGGACTAATCGGACTAAAATCGCACTAGTCCCGTATATCGGTGTCTTCATCGGCCAGTATCATGATTTAGTTGTGAACATTTTCATGTCGAGCGTCAGTGGCATAGTGGTTAAGATGCCGGTCTGCCAATATCGGGACGCGGGTTCGAATCTGAGTCGTGCATTATTATTTTATGTACCAATGAGTTTTTCGTATTGTTCGAAGACTTACGTAAGTTTACCGACTACTCCAACGGTGAAGGAAAACATCGTGAAGAAACCTGCAAGTCTGTGATGAATTTAATTCTTTGAGGACGAAGTCTCTATCAAATCCTAACCCGTATTAGGCCATGGTGAACTATGGCCTAGACACTCTATGTCACGACACGACGACATTTGATGTTACTTATAAAGTGACCATTATCTCTAGGAGATTGTAAGTAAACCACATCGTAGGTGTCACAGGACTAATGTGATTATTTCGTCCCACTAGTCCCGTTGCATTCATCACAACACAACTGGGAAAAACTCCCATTAGTCCTGCTACGGGACTACCCAACGAGACAAATGGGATCAGAGAGACAACGCGATCATAACGCGAATTAAGGACGCGACTCGCGGTGCGAGTGACCGCGGGTCTAGGTAGCCTAAAAATTAAAACTAGCGGCCTTACCTCAACAAATTTTCAAAAACACTTTTTAATTTAGATGTGATGCCGTTTCTTTCAAACAATATTGCAAAAAAGTGACACTCATTGAACAGTTTTTTAGGGTTCCGTAGCCTAAATGGCAAAAAACGGAACCCTTATAGATTCGTCATGTCTGTCTGTCTGTCTGTCTGTCCGTATGTCACAGCCACTTTATTCCGAAAGTATTAAGACTACACAGTTGAAACTTGGTAAGTAGGTGTATTCTGTTAACCGCTTACCGAATTTAGTACAAAAATAAGAAAAATAAAAGATTGAGGGGGGGCTCCCCATACATGGAACTGAAACTGAAAAAAAATTTTTTCTTCAAACCAACACGTGTTGGGTGTCTATAGATAGGTCTTTAAAAATGACATTGAGGTTTTTAAGAAAACTTTTTCTCAAAGTCAACCGTTTGAAAGATATACACCGCCAAAGTGGTAAAATGTGTGTCCCCCCCCTTTAATTTTTGAAATAAGAGAGTGAAAAATCTAAAAAAAATATATGCCATAGATCTTAATAAACACTTTCAACCAAAATTGGTTTGAACGAGATATAGTAATTAGTTTTTGAGATATAGCACATTTTCCAAAACCGCAAATATAACTTTGTCATTCATACCAACACTGTGAAAAACAAAGTTATTTTTGCATACGAAAAATGATAGGTGGTATTAAATATGGTATGGTATAAATAAGGTAACTACGGAACCCTATGGCGCGTGGCCCGACACGCACTTGGCCGGTTTTTTAAATCTTTTGTGGTAAGGAAAACGTAAAGGTTTGAGTCATGCATGGTACAATAATATTATTATGGTTTGAGTCTTTTGAATAAGACTCACACCCATATTCACAAACATTACTATGAGGTCTCACAGAGCCCGCGGACGCACAGTGTCCCAAATAGGTAAAAACAAACGAACCAAGCACAAAGCTGTATTTTAATGCAAGTGCGTTCGCATAGGCAAGGGTCGTTTGAGTATTGTTCTTGAATATGGGTGTCAGTTGTTATCAGGGATTGAAATACCGTTAAAAAAATAACGATATAAAAAATAACGTTAAAAATACCGTTTAAACATATTATCTGTAAATTTACCGGTAAAAATAACGTTAAAAAAATTTAGCGGTAAAATTAACGTTAAATATATACCTATAGCGTTAAATTTAGTACCGGTAATGTTAATTTTAAAGTAACGGTAAAAAAAGGAAGAAATAACGTTAAATTTAACGTTATTTATTGACATAACGTTAAAATTAACGTTAATTATTGACATAACGTTAATGTTAAAATTAACGGTAAAAAGAGTAAAAATTAACGTTATATTTAAAAATAACGTTAACATTCCCTGGTTGTTATGCTAAAAGTCATTCACCCGTATTCACAAATAATACTTATCTATGTAGAGTTCCTTTACTGTGGTTTGTGCGGAGTGAGGCATTTCTCAATGCGATGCATATAACAAACCTTTCAATTCACAAACATACAAACGACCCTTGACCACACCCCGGACACTCCATACAACCGCGCCATTATAAACAGATGACGTCAGATGACGTTTTGTACACGCGCAACTGTGTGTTAAGTCTAGGGCTA
Source organism: Agriphila geniculea (assembly GCA_943789525.1). Taxonomy (NCBI): domain Eukaryota; kingdom Metazoa; phylum Arthropoda; class Insecta; order Lepidoptera; family Crambidae; genus Agriphila; species Agriphila geniculea. Next base: position 7,245,940 of record OX038870.1, read on the forward strand.
CCGTGCAGTTTGTATTGTATGGGCGGCGTTCAATTCATATTTCGAACTTTATGATAAATAAAGTTACGACGCATCAGTTGACAAACACGACCGAGGACACGATTCGGCACAAGAACTCGCAGGGTGGTTCTGGGGCGGGGCGGAGAGTGTCCTTTCTGTACGGTAGTACTTATTCTGTGCCTTGACTTGACTATGCGAACGCACTATGTTGAGTAAAGTTTTGTGATTGGTTCGTTTCTGTTACGTACTTCACTTCGCTGACTGACATTGTTGACATTGACATTGTTGAGATGTGCTATTGTAGATTATTCGTACAACGTATCCAAAGTCATTTCCTAATATCAATACACGAATAACTTTCTATCCTTCCTAGTTGTTATTTCTACAGACTCATTATAAAAAGCTGTAAATACACAGATAAATAGTTCTACAAAGATAATAGGGAGCATGCATAAGTCACCGATTTTGATAAATTTGAGCTTGATCGCTGCGGACACGTATAAAAACACGATGGAACAGAAAAATAATAAATAAAATGTATTACTTTAGTTTTATCACACAAGGGAAAATAACAATTTTTTTTTTCGTTTTCGGATATAATGCACTTAACAGTCGGATAGAACATCAAATAAGAAATAATATTTTGTATGACACATATGTGACCTTTTTGTGTAGAGCATTTTCGGCGGGTGCTGCTGCGTGCTAACTTCAAGTAACTATATCACGAGAAAAAAACACAAGAGAAAAGTTTTAATATTACAGTTGATTTTCTCACGCATTATACTTTTGGTTTTGATACAAAAAAAATCGATGCATGTTCCCTATTGTAGTACTTAAACTCTTTTAGGTTTTGTATTATGTGCATTTCAGTGCTATTTCAATAGATGATCAAAGAATGTATACATTTATACCAAAAAGTGTATCTTACAGGAAACACTGTTCAGATATTAAAAAGTGTAATTTGTAGGAACAAAACTTTTTTCGTAAGTGTAAATAAGAGGAAAGTGTATCTTACAGCAATAATTGTAATGCTTTGGGTTAAAGGACTTTATGGGTAAATTTATTTACATATTTCTAAATAATTTAAAAATCTGCCTTATTTAAAAGTCTTTACGATTACCACAGTTTTACAGTTTTCAGACATCATTCTTACCCCAGTGAAAGCGCCACCATTCCAGCCTAGCCGGTCGTGTTCGCGTTGCGAAGATGTGCGTTGAGGGGGCGATTTCCGTTCAGCTCGTGAAGCCATGCGTGCCTTAGCCTTGAGAGCTGTTCCGAGGGGCACGTTAGCTCGTGCTGCCTCCGCTCTTCCGTGCTGGCAGAACTCCAGGAGTGCTACAGCCAGTGCCAGAGCTAACCCACCCATTAAAACGTAGAACAAGCCTGCCACCTGACTCAGCGTCAGCTCCGTACCTTGGACGGTCTGTAAGGTTACATATATTTAGATACTTCAGCTGACGACTTCCTAAAATTAATAATGAAAGGGCAAAGTTTAGGGAGGGCAATGAAATAAATGATAAATAAAACAAAACAAAACTCAAAGAAAACTTGAAAATATTTCTGGAAAAATATGTAGCTTTAGGTGGTGGCTATAGATAAGTATAAATACTATAAGTCTGTAGTCTGGTTATATATATACCCTCAAAAAAGATAAAACCAGAAAGCAATGTTGCGGTCGGTAGAGTGGATAAATTATAAATCCTACCCAGGAGAAAGAAATAGAAGCGATCTATAAATACATCAGCCCTCGGTACTCAAATGGCAATTCTACTAAAACTAACGCTAGTAGATAGAATGTATGGAAATGACATAGGATAACGCTTAGCTCCTGTCAATCCCATACGTTGTTATTCTATTCTAGTAGCGTTAATTATAGTAGAATGGCCATTGCAGTAGGAACTCTGATGTCTGTTAAGTGATAATAAGAATCACAACTTGCCTGCTCGCTAATGTCACATTCGGCATGAGTAAACCATTTTCTAATAAGTTTTTGCATTTCTCCATCATTTTTAAGAGACTGCAAAGCAAGGTTGATGCCATCCCTAGAAAAAAGAAACACTTTTGCAAACATTTCGAGGTAATCTGCAAAGACGTTGGTTTTCTACAGAACCTATTTAAAACAATTTCGCTTTGCATAACAGAGGCGAAATTGGCGTTGCTGAATTCGCATTAGCAGAAATTACAAGACTTAAGATGTTGTACTTTAATTATGCCCACCGCAGCTTGGATCCTTTGGGTAGTGCGACCGCGAAATCCTTGACTCCAGAGCTCGAAACGGTTATCAGCATCTCACATGGTTTGCTTTTGTCGCTAGATTTTGTGGAAGATTTGTCGAGAAGGTACGCGAGCCAGCCGTGCTCGTCAATCGCATCTTGAGGTACAGCAGTACTCCTGTGGCCATCGATTGTATCCTACAAACATAAATATATGTTATTATCTTGATGTCGTTACGCGGAAATATTTCCAGGCAACTACTATAGAGTAAGTCTTTTTGATATAGGTACCTAGACAATAGGGAACATGCATAAGTCACCGATTTTAATACTTGTACTTAAACGCAATATTTAGGGAGATATTTGAAAATTCTTGGCTAACTCCATACTAATGCACTGAAACGTGACATGAGTGACGTCACAAATGTTGACCTTTTTGTATAGAGCGTTTTTGGCGGGTGCTGCTGTGTGCTAACTTCAAGTAACTATATCACGAGAAAAAAACACAAGAGAAAAGTTTTAATATTACAGTTGATTTTCTCACGCATTATACTTTTGATTTTGATACAAACAAAAATTGATGCATGTTCCCTATTCAGGTCAGATAATTTGTAACCGCAAAATACAGATATAAACTACTTTGTTCAAATGAATCGTTTTATCTTAGCATGCAAAAAGGTTATAAATGTAGAGCCATCGCTCAAAGTCTTACCTCAGGGCATGTTGCCACTTTGCTGAAAGATGGAGTAGGTTCCGATATACGTGACAGAGTTAAATATGAAGCGAGATTTGCAGTATATGAAGATATTACTATCAACGCGAAAAACCACCAAACTGTGCCCACGATTCTTCCTGAGACAGACCTATAATTTAATACAAAGTTTTTATGATGAGTTCTATGACGGGTGCCAAGATCAAAACATTATCTTAAATGTCCTATTCGAAAAAAATTAATAAGCTAAAACAAAGGCATTGCTTGTCTGGTCACTATGTATAAAATGATTTAAACTTAAAAGTTGGTGGGCCATTTTGTAACGTCGTTTATTTTATTAGGTACTCCGTCACAAGTAAACGTTACGTAGTTAAACTTTGGGAAGGCAAGTATATCACAAAAAGAATATTGTGTGTAAATAGACCTTGACCACCATAGAAAACATTCACGGGGACTGGATTGCTAAGTGTATTATAAGACCTAATATACTTAAGACAATCAAATATTAAAATATTCACTGACCTCGGCGTAATGTCGCTACCCTGCTGCATGAAAGAGCCCAAAGAGAACCACATAGAATTCCAAAAGCTGAATTCATTGATGATATTTGTCTGAAATATTTCGTTCAAATTAATTTTCTATGTTGCAATAATAAAAAAAAAACGTTATCACTACTATTTTTAATTGCTTTATTTAAAAGGGTTGAATAGAATGAATAGAGCAATCTATAAAAATATAGAAAACACGTTCAGCATGAAATGAAATCAAAACAATAAAGACGAGAGACACAATGTTAGCTGCTACGATAAATCTAGCGTTAAAACTACTCTGTCGTTGGATTGCATTGCAGACAAACAATTTTATAATTGGCTGTCACCAGTTTGCAATAAAATATATTGCATTCTACTCTACCGGTGTTGTCGAAGAAAACTTATAGAATTTTATTGGCATTTCTTTTATATTTATTACTGCCACCTGTTTCATTTTACTCTAGAGAAAAATGTATTCGCATTAACTGGTAACAACGTTGATTATAGCTAAGTAGTTTTTGAATATGTACTATTTATATATAGTAGTTTTTAATACCGAGGTACTCGGTGGCGCATTGGTTTTTAGACTGGCCTTGCGATTGCGGAGGTTAAGCAACTTTTGCAAGGGTCGGTCATGGGATGGGTGACCAAAAAATTATTATGTTGAGTTCCTCCGTGTTTCAGAAGGCAAGTTAAGCTGTTGGTCCCGCCTGCATTTGCAGTCGTTAGTAGCATTACCCACCAACTCGCATTGGGCCCGCATGATGGGTTATGGTCCATCCTCCTAATCCACCCATAAGGAAGGACTGTGCCCCAGCAGTGAGGACATTAAAAAAATAGCTCATGTCGAGAAATAGATTGAACTTTTGATTGTGACGTATTTATTAGCTACATCGATAAAAAATCGCAAACCTTCGTCGTTGCGACTTCATTGTGCTCTGAAGATTGTGTTTCTGGGAAGGATACGATTCGCCACTCTTGTGGTGAGAATCGTGATACCAAGAATAGAACTACGCTCACCGCGAAAACGCTGAATATGATGCATAGCTGAAAATATAGCATAATAGTGTAACTGGTCAGATTAAAATTATGTGATCCTTCAATAAAGTGTTTTTCTTCCAACTATGCTTTAATTTCATCACAATCACACTAAAAACTCAGTACAAAGCGCGTCTTTAATGCTCTAGAGCAATAAAAATGTATGAAATTTCATTATTGCACAGACTTAATGACCATTAACTCGTCAAGACTCGTGAAGTATTTGATACGTTTGATACTTTGAATTTTGCTATTTTGAAGTTATACATAATGATTTTCGACATTTTAAATCATTTGAATTTTTGACATTTTGAACTTTGCCATTTTAAGTTTAGACATTCTAACTTTAGACATTCTGATACGTACCCCATCCCCGGGCTCTAAACGACTTAATTTTATTTTTCACATTACTTACGATGTTTTTTACATGCCCCATTTTTAAGTTTTAATTATCTCAGTGGAGCTAAAATTTGATTATAGAGCTTAGTGTCTTCCCAAGAACTTAAGCTGCATAAACAGGAATCATTGTAGCCTTCAAAAACTAGACTTAGCTAAAGTTTTAAATAACTGTTTATCCTGATATAATTTATTTTTCATAATCTGCCCTCCACAATAACTTGAAGATTTCGGTAAATGTTCATATTTCCAAGTCCATACGAACTTGTGGGACTCCCACTTTTATTTCAATTTATTTGTTCTGACACGGGTCGAGTTTCAAGTATTTTATTGATGTATCGCATTTCTTCTTCTATAAATATAAATATTCAAAGTACCTACTGACTGACTGATAATATCAACGCACAACTCAAACCACTGAACCTAGGTAGGTACTTAAAATTTTGCACATAGATACCTACCTCATTTATAAAGTGCAGGCATCCACTAAGGAAGAAATTTTGGAAATTCTACCCATAAGGGGATAAAATAGGGGATGAAAGTTTGTATGAAAATCAGTCAGATAGTTTCGAAGTCAGAGTTTTCAAAATTTGTGTTTAGGCTGACTATTAAAAATAAACATGTCGTGTCTCAGCGATTTTGATAATTCCACACCCAAAGGGATGAAAAGAAGAAAGAAGTTGTGTTGAAAATCGGGGATGGGGACGGGGACCCAATTCTTAATATTATAAACTAGCTTTCGCCTGCGACTTCGTCCGCGTGGACATTAAATTAAAACAAAGTATTCTATGTTTTAATTCCATCAAAATCCAATCAGCCGTTTTTACTTGATTAGGCGGGTGAGCAGCCTCGTGTGAAGCCTGCCGCACGTGGCAAATGTCCTGCCTCACGAGGCAGATCACGTCAAAGCGGCTGATCAGATTTCGATGAAATTAAAACATAAAATACTCACTTTTTATCCTGGTTAAAGGTTTCCTAAAGATTTATTTAATAAAGATTTTCTTGAATGTCGACGCGGACGAAATCGCGGGCGGAAGCTAGAGTTATTATAAAGCTCAACAATACGGAATCAAAACCAGATGTACAGTAGCCCAATAATTCAATATAACAGCCGAGAGTGCATCAGAAACAGGCGAGAATCACATTCTCCAGTCTATCTTCACTTACCCATATTTCTCTTGAAAGCGGCAGTAAAAAGCTGAATATCGTGGTGCCATCTTTCGTCGAGCTGCTGCCCGACTTTATATCGAACGACAGAAATGGCTTCGTGAAATCAACCACAGTTTCTCTTTCCACTGTGATCGTTAGTGGTGCTATTGCGAAATCGACTTCCTTAAACAATATTAGAAAATAGCTGTAGATTATGATAAAACATTGTTACTATCAATCAACTCGTTTTAGAAATAGTCCAATAAAACTAGCTTTATCTAGACATAATTAATAAACTCGTTGTTTTTGTTAGTTTATCGGATATTGATATTAAGTGTCAAATATTAATTAGATATGTGATGTAAGAAATCCGGGGTGGTAACCGTTTCATATAAAAATCATGAGATTTCGTACATTACCTAGCTTTTTCCTAAAAGCAAAATAGTTAACCAAATACCTTGTTAGTTTAATTAACCTTGTTAGTATAATTTTATGGTGCATTAAAATGCTATCACCTAATAGCAAAATTAAACTGAATCCAAATTCGCATGTTCGTTTTTTTTCACAGTATTAATCTGATCTCAATATCTAGATAAGCCAAAATAGTAACTATGATGCTTGTATCTTATTAAGCTACGATGTGTCTTTTTAGACATTTTAGACAAAAATTGAACATTTATTTTTTTACGTTTAAATAATAATGTATTTCTCAGTAAGTAGTTAATTTTTTTTTAGTTTTATGCGAAGTTTCTAAAGGTTTGATTCCTTTTATTTTAACTATAACTAACACTAAATGACATAGAAAAAAAATTCAGTTATCTTATTATGTCCCGATAAAGGTAGTTTTATTGGACTAAAAATTTTGATAGGTACCTACTTATGTGATTAATTATTTATTTAGATACATTCTCTTTGTTTATTAAGTTTTCCTTCTATCCTAATGCTGAAGATAGCAAACAAAAATTATATTGATTCATCGAAATTATAAGAAAAAATATAAGGAAATTATAATAAGCACTGTGTCACTGACTAATCAAAAATAAAACATTAAAACTAACATAATAACAATTTACTATAACAGCTCTAAAACAAAATATGAGTAGACTTTAGTATTAAGTCTGGACTGGAGGGAAAAAATATACCTTTATAATAATTTTTTCACAAGCTTTTGGTACATAACTTATAGATGGGTGCGATGAGGGAACGACGTTTGAGATTTATGTGACGCAAGTTCCTATGAAAAAGGAAACTATTTACAGAGGCCATATTATGGGAAACTCGATATTTTTCTTAGTTTCATATTTATCGCTTCGAGAAACTAATGTGCGAGGCAGTAAAAGTATGTAGGAGCATACACGCAGGGAAAATGTCTCGGTGCTGTTTTCACGTCGCGAGTTCTCACTGAATCAATAAATGGAAAGTATGTACCTACCTACAGTATAATACAGAATTGAAAATGTACAAATCAAATGTATCTAGGTAGGCTTTTTATCTGCTTAAAATAAAGAATATTTGATAGTTTACCGTTGAATCAAAAATAGGTTTATATCGATAATTTCGAATAAACAAAAGTGCGCGTTAAATGCTGGAGTAAATAAAAGTGGACCGTCGGCCAAGGAGCTCATTTTCAATCTATCGTATATTGGGACCAGACCACATTGATAAGATTGCCATTAGTTTGGTGTTATCAAATATTGTCGTCTGGGTTGCGAAGTAGGAAGCTTCTGGAAGATATGCCACCCTGAACATATGGCCTCCCATACAATGATCTCCAATAGCAAAAATAATCGATCGAATATTGATATAAATGTTAAACAGGGTCGTAGGTGGCATCATTACAAACATGTTAGACATCGGCTTGGTTAGTTTTCAGGAAGCATGCGCGCAGCCAGGGCTAAACATAGAGACTTTTTTCCAAAAAATAGTCGACTACATATTGGTATGTAATTACATTCAGGTGGTGAGGCAGGTCCCAGGCGTATATAAAAACACAGTCTTGCGTCGCTTTCAGGAAGCGTCTAGGAGGTCAGGCCAGGAAAGTACATTTCACATTATACTCTGTGATCCTTGTTCCTTATTCGATCGTTATAGTACACAAAAAATAGTTCAGGTAATGATGCCACCCACGACCATGTTTACCATTTATATAAATATGCGATCGATATTTTATTTTTATTTAATCGTCGATCGATATTTTATTAGTGACGGGTGACCATGTTCAGGGTTGCATATCTCCCAGAAGCTTCCTACTTCGCAACCTAGGTGATGATATTTGATTTTACAAAGCTAATGGCTATCTTGCGAATTTGGTCTGATGCTAATATGCGATAGATCGAAAATGAAACCTGGTTGGCCGACGGTCCAAAGACATTCCAAAAAAGATTGACATATTTCAACTAGACGCCAATGTAAAGTTGCCTATTACATACATACCTTCCTCACTAGTTCCCCGACCATTCCGTCCCAGCCACCGACAATCTTCGGATTTTCATTTCCGTATTTGCCATCTTTTACCATTCGAAACTCATCTGTAAAGTTTTTTTTACTATTAGATAACGGGAAATCATATTATGCAGTCGTGTACGTCTGAGATTTATTAATAATAATAATAAAATACACTTTATTGCACACATAAAAATAATTACAGAAAGAAGGACAGTTAAAAAGAAAAAGCATACAAGAGGCGGCCTTATTGCTAAGCAGCAATTTCTCCCAGGCAACCCTTGGGTGAAAAATAAATAAATAAAGATAGGACTAACAGGGGAGTGGGGTGCAATTATTAAGAAAGAAATTTATTGTAGATAATCTCAGACATAGACACCAAATCTTGAGATAGAATGAAACATTCGTTACAATTTACAACAGTAGGCCACTATCCCATTAGCATATTTTAAACTATAAACTAACAAATTTCTACGAATAAATTCTTACAAACAAAATTCTTCATCATTTGAAGGTTTTTGACCGAGCTAATGCGAAGCGCCAGCGAAGCATCTCTGTTTCAGTTTGGGCAAAAATCTTTATGTCCGGCTGTCCGTCTGTTCTCCTCTAGAGGTCACATTTCTCAACCGATTCTCTTGAAAGTTTGTGAGGGGGTTCGATGATCATATTTTGGTCGGTCGAGATTATCGTAATTTTTCGAAAAAAAAAATTACAGCCATTTGGAAAAATGTCACAAACGCCACAAGTAGGTACTAAGATAGGTTCCGTATATTGTTTCAATGTGTGTAAATAAATGACTGAATTAATTCATATCAATCATGGTATGGTAACCGAACTCCAAATACCAACGATGGCTGCAGCTACTTACATTTGATCTCTAACTTTTCTGACAGCATCTCGGCGAGGTCAACACAAAAGCCCTTATAGGGGGTAGAGCTCTTGCTGTCAAGCCCATTTCGCATCATATAGGGGGGCTCTTCAATAGTCGAGATTATGTACGTCTTGTTTCGATCGTATATCCCAGGGATGTCCAAGGGAGATAATTTGGCAGAGACTGGTACTAAACCCTTATTGTCGTACCACGTGGCTACCTGATTGACAAAGTTCAGCACATGTAAGGCTTTGGTTTCCTATAAATGACATTAAATATCGGCCGCAGCGTCACATCCGACGTCAGTGTAACGTACACGTTCATACTCCGACATCAGCGGTAAAGTGATCATTGCAGTACATTTCTTTATAGTAAGCATCGTAACGCTGTTAGCAGCCGATGGCATTTATATGTGACCAAAGACCAGGGTATTGCCACGAAATATCATCCTACTAATATTATAAATGTGAAAGTTTGTAGGTTTGGATGTTTGTTCCTCAATCACGCAAAAACTACTGAAGGGATTTGGTTGAAATTTGGCACACAGATAGTAGATAGCCTCGATTAAAACATAGGATACTTTTTATCCCGATATTCCTACGGGAACGGGAACCACGCGGGTGAAACCGCGGGCGGCCGCTAGTAAAGAATATATATTAATTTCAGTACAATTCAGTAGATACAAACAATAATATATTCCCAAGCTAAGCAGAGGTTGTAATATGGATACTAAAAGTAAAAACTCTCTCCATGACTCGATAACAAATATTAATGATAACCACAAAACTATTTGCCCCTATCGGGATTTGAACTTGAGACTTTGTGGTGTAGTTTATGTCTAGTTTTTTACCGACAAGGATACTACCGTTGTAACACTACCGTTGTAACCGGCTGCTGCCTGTCTACAATAATTATTAAACAGCAAATAACTTTTTGAATAAATGAATAAATAAAAAAATTAATAATCTGAATATAGCGACAATGCCTGCATACAATTTTATTTTAAAATGCACGGCAAATATTTTGTTTATAAGTAAGTTTTTCAGTGCTGTGCTGATCCCCAAAAGGAACTTTTATTTGAAAATAATACAATTTTAAGCAGCTTAAGTATATTATTATGTTACTGGTTGAGATCGTGCCGTGTCAAGAAAATAAAATTAATTTTCTGAAGGAACACATTCAACAGTGCGATTCTGAAACTAGATATTTGATTTACCCATCAAGGTACTTTATATTTATTGTGTAGTGTAAATTGGTTGTTAGCAAAGACAAAGAAGATTTTTTTACCTTAACCATGTCGCCGTCCACCGTCACCTCCATAACCTGAAGGGTGAAGTTACGCCGATGGCCTTCCTCATTGAACCTTATGGAGCCAGTCAAACCATCTATCTCCGTCTGAAGCAAAGAAAGACTCTTGTCCTTCAATTTAATAGCACAATTTCACATTTTCCTCGCCCAGCCAAAATAGGTACCTACGATCTCAGAAGTAAGCATCTGAACAATTTTGTATAATGTCACACTAATCATCGCATATATACAGTACATATGTTGCCATTTCCGAAGAAGCCCCATAGCTGTTGTGACTTTTTAGATAGAATGCAAGTCAATAAGCAAAAAATAAATTGACTACATTATTTTGTCTTGGCAAACGGTTTGCTTAATACTTCGCAAATTCTAGGCTAGAGTCGTTTACTCTCTACTTAGTAGTACGTAGTCTTAAAGCACACAAGTAACGCAAATGTGGTAGAAAATTAAAATGGGTTGCTGTTTGACCTAACAGATATGATATGACAAAAATCCGTGCTCGGCACATGGATAAAATATACACGGAATAGTGGAATAGAGAATAAAATGAAATCTTTTTTTCATCGCTGTTCAAACGCCCTTTGACCATTTTGTTTGTGACTTGGCGTAAGTAAGCTAAAATTGCATGAATACACTGTCATATAAAAAACTAACTACAAAAATATACATCGTTGGCATCAAATCTATTGGATTTAGTCGAACGAGTCTTTAAATGTTTGTGCAACAAATAGACGAGTCTATTATGTAATCAAGATAGTTGAATATTAATTATTATAAATGCCTCCAAGTAGACTGAAGCTAAGATACCATAACTATTGAATAGAATAGAATAGAAAACAAGCAGTTTTTTAAACAAATAAGGCAGCTACACAGTTACAATTTAAAAAAATACACGCATCAATAACACAGCCAAATTCGCAGAGCTCTCTACCTAAAATATGAAAAGTGCTTGTAAAAATAATATGGCCGTACGTTATCACAGAACCAGGCATTCAGAGGCACGTCTGCGTTAATTAGGCGTCACTGAAAGGCTTATAATGTGTCCGGAATACCCAAACCCTCATTCTTTACAAAAGACTAGCCACTCATCACCTGCGCACCTTTAATTTCTGTTGGCTATATTTTAAGCCGAAGAGCCATATTTCACTAGGACACCAGTCGCGCAACCAGTAAAATGTATACATGTGTATGGAGATTGGAGGTACCTCCTCATCTGGTGTCCTCTTTGTTGCGTAACCAATTTGGGGGTGGCAAGCCGCTAGTGGCGTAACCATGGTGTCCAAGTGAGGTAGGGTTTTTAATAAAATGCGCATGTGACAAGATCGTATTAGCGCTTGTAAAAATGTGGGTGCAGTTTAGAAACGAATGTTATTACGAAGTCCAGATTCGAGGGGAAAATTGTCACTGTAGTACTGTGAAGCTACTTCCATTTTGTGCGGATATTTACACTTAGTTAATTAATTTCTTTTGGATAAACCATTAGCGCAATTCTTCGAAAATGGATTTGACAAGGGAAGTGAATGAAATAACAGAGGATTTGAGACTTCATTTCATTTGGGTCTTTAAAATGTAGATTTTATACAGCATCCATAAAGAATGGTATCCACTATTCTTAATAAAAATTCCTCGTAGAAGCAGTTTAATTCTGTATTTTAAATTTCAAGATTTCATGTAATAAACCAAGCAACACTGCTTGGAATAGACTTTGTACATACAAAGTATATCATGAATGAGTTTTCAAATGTTTTGGAAAGTCAAAGGGGATGTAAGCGTCCTTATTCATCACGAAGCTGCAGTGAGGCTTTCATTCAAACAACAGTCTTCAGTGGTTAAATCCACATCCATTTATCTCTTCGTTCCACTGCGTACTTTTCGTCGACTCGAAATGTCAGACACGATTAATTCGATCGTGCGGGTTATTAAACCCGATTCTCTTTTTCCTCAGACAGAATTGAAACATACGGAATGCATCACTTAATTAATAATGTTGATTTCGTTCAATCGCGTTTTAATGAAGATGCGTTTAAGCTTTTCTTATAAAGTTAATTTATAATTAAAATAGAAAAATTGAAATTGCTCTTTTATTTGAAATATGAATAAAAATAGCATTTTCGGGACTGTGTGTTAGAGGGAGACAGATTTATTTTACAAAACCTTTTGATAGTTATGACGACTAGGAATAAGCAAATAACCATTAAATAAAATTCTCAATATTACGTTTATTTAAATACATAAAAAACGCGATGAATTCCTTTTTTGAAGTCGCTTAAAGAAAATATAGGTACATAATAAACTTTGGGCATCACTATCAACAATTTATGGGGTTTTACAAAACGCAAGAGACTATAAAAAAGTTAAATATGACACGGGCCGAGTGTCGGTAGTACTTTTGTTGAGAACCAGAAGAGATGAAAGGCATTGAGATAACAAAACATGTCAAAACCATACACGACGCAAAAAACCGTAAAAAGAAGGAAATATTTTTTGTAATGTAGGGTAGGTATGTATATCAAATCAATGCGATGCAAAAAATCTTTGAGTGAGTATTTTGGAAGGTACCAGTACCTACACTATTATATGAAAAAATATGTTTTACATTTATCTATTTGAGCTGTATCTGACCTGAATGAAACCTTTTTAAACTGCAACAAAATAAAAAAATAGGAAAAAGTAAAATTTCATAGTAGTTTGTTACACAAGAGACGTAACTTAGCTTATTTATTACAAAACAAGATCCAATTTTGCGCCCGTGCGAGCGCAGCTCGCAAAGGGCGCTAATGGATTGAGTGCACCCGAGATATTTAGACGAATATAGTTCGAGGGTGTAATAGCTACTTACAACCGAGGTAAGCATACTACTTTACATCATTCATGCGAGGTAAATTTAATAAAAATAAAACATTTAGAAGGTTATTTTTAGTTCATTGAAAAATTCTCGTGGGGTTGATCAAACCATTAAACTGAACAACTTTCATTATGGGACCAACCTCGAAATCACGAAAAAAATCAGCTGTTACATACAAAAAGAACAATGCCTACTCCATTCGAAATGTATGAAACAGCAGATTTTTATTCGTGATTTCAAAATGAATCTTATCATCTTACGAAAAAATAATTTGTTTGACCAAGTTTTGCAAAGCTTGAACTAAAATGAAATGCCGCCATTTTCATTGTTTTTTTTTTCAGTAAAAAGTTTCGTCAGTTTATAATATAAGAAAAGAGATTGGTTCACTAAGGAGTTTTACATGCTTAAATGGTAATGTGTACTTTAAAATTAAAGCACATGAGTAAAAAAACGTTAAAGCATTCACCATGCTTGAATTGTAAAGTGATTTGAAAATGGAACGTTCTATCTAAACAATGCACTGTGTTGCACATGCCAACTTACACAGTATCATACTATATTAGTAAATCCTAGTTACCGAGCAGTATGATGTAAACAAAATTTAATAATTTCTTCTAAACAAAAAGTTTACAGAAGTTTTCTCTCACTCAATATATAAATGCCTCTATATTACTTTGCTTGATCTTTCCATTAATGGAATTGACTTTACTATGTCAGTATCCATTCTGTTAATTACTGTTTCAGGGAGTACGCTTGCTTGGTACTTTACCTATTCTAATCAAGGCGGTACTTAGTTCGATGCGACAAGGTGAATGGGACTTCGCTCTGGGTTCGCTCTTTGATGCCGAATGCCGATGTCGTCGTTGCTTGAGAGCGTGTCAAATAAGGTGCTATAAGAGGTGAAACTATGAACATGTTTATTATGAGCATTGTGATTTTGAAAATGTTTCCAAATCGGAAGGTGGATGTTAAGTTCTGTGCATAAGTTAATACACTACTGATATTATATGTAACAAATTAGAAGTCATCATCAAAATATGTAGACAATTGAAACCACACCCTTTGGAATAATTATTCTGCGACATTGTACTGTGGAAACAATTTGTAAACCATCGATGGTAGTAATTGCGATATGCATGTGGGATTCTACGTATTTATTATTTTACTGTATCAATTTTGAAATTTGTATTACCATAGTAGAGCTCTCGCACTACCATGCATTGATTATTATTAGTATTAACTAAACGAACACGAAGTGATAAATAAATAAGCCATATTGGTATTTTTCTAACGGGATCAGAAGCGAAGTAAGATAAAAATTCTGTATTTGTTTTACCCAGCACAGAAAGTATGGGCGATAAAAAACTCGGTTGGGTTATCTCTCGTCAGTTTCCCTAACTAGCCAGTTTCTCTAACGACCAGTCGTTACCTCATCTTCAGTCTTACCTCATTCGTCAGTTTCGCGAAATTCGTCAATAGGTCAGTTTCCTTTTTTGTCAGTTTCTATAACTCGTCTTTTTACTTGTCAATTAATGCAATTCATCAGTCCAGTCATGTTCATAAAGTTTATATAAAAAAGCGTGTCCGAAATAATATTCGAAATAAGTACTTTACCTTTTATATTTATATATTTTTTAAATATGTAAGTGTTTAATATCTAAGTACTTATGGTAACAAAAATAATATTCGACATTGATTTGACATTGTCACTGCAAAAAAGTTAAAAAATTGTTAGTAATGTACTAAAAAAGTTAATTTAAATCAAAAGTCTATATTTCTCTATATTTGTACGAAAGTGTACAAAAACTTATCAATTAATGAATACTGACGAATCACATAAACAGACCAAATGAGGAAACTGACGAATTAACGAAACGGCGTATTAGGGAAAGTGACGACTTAAAAATTTTCATGGAATTGACGAATAAGGAAACTGACCAGTTTTGAGAGACTGGCGAATCAGGGAAACTGACGAGTGATAACCCGACCCAAAAAACTGAATTAGCGACTAAAATAAACATTGAAAACATTATTTATTGATTAAAAACATTTTCGCAACAAAACGTATATTAATTGATAGGATTCGAAAATGTTTCTGCAGTTTGGTTGTTAAAATCTGTTCCTAGAAACTTTCACATAAGAAAACACGATTGAAAATGAAAGGAAAAGTAGTATACCTACGTCGAATAGAGCGATAATCTTGGAATACACGAGAATTTCATTTGGCGCTATAGTGGTAGTGTTTGAGAGTACAAATATTATTAGAGCAACATGGCGCGAATCGAGCGTGAATGGTGGTGCCCGGTTCCACTAACCTTTACAAAAACCTTTCAGCAACAAAACACCTGGCACTTGACCAACCGACGCGACGCGGCGGACCGATGAATCAATTTTCACCGATGATAGCTTGTTGAAATTGACCGTTATTCAACCGATCGATGTTGTCGTAGATATAATGTGATAGTTTATTATAAAAATCAATCTGTCTGTGTTTTTGTGGTGATTCTCTACTATTGTTGTGGAATGATTCGTGTTATTGTTATTTGCAGAAACTGTTTCAATATAATGTTACTGAAAAGTGTAATAGGTAAGTATATGTTCCATTTTTAATAGGTACCTACTATCATAATTAATAATAATATATTCTGTGGTACTAGATACAAAAACCAACTTTTCTTAGTCAACAGTCGATCATTGTTATTTTAAAGTAACTAATCCATCTCGTCTAACAAGCAAAGTTAACAATTACCATCGCTTTAGCTTTGAGTGCCTGTATTTTATAATTTTCTCAATAGGGGCTTTTCACTCAGCGTTAGTACTTGACTTACTACTAAGGATCAGGGACCGGAAAACCCCTTTTTTGGTTAACCTAATTAGGTTATAAATATAATAATAATAATAATAAATAAAATAATCTTTATTTGTTCTCTCACACAGATCATTAAATACAGCACTTTGACTTAAAGTAAGTTGTACAAAAATAATGGTTAAACATACAATCTATGTGAGAGACTGGTTTCTATACTAGGAAAAAACCTGTATGACAGATAACCAGCCTCTCCAACTGTGGACCAACTGGTGCATTAAGTACCATGAAGTACCTTTTACTGAGCAAAATTAAGACAAACAGTGAGAGTGTGTGTGTGTGTGTGTGTGTGGGTGTGGGTGTGTGTGTGTGTGTGTGTGTGTGTGTGTGTGTGTGTGTGTTTTTGTATTGTGGATATTTGGACAATTACGAATGGAATTTATTATGATGGGACAATAAGTAGATTTTCTGTGTCATCATAACTTAAACTTTTCAAAAAGGTAGTAGTAACCCTTTTGCATTTGTATTTAGTTAGAGGGTAAATAGTAACCATAGCATTCAATTTGTTATACAAGTATTTTCCAAGAAAGCCAAAGAATCTTCGGGAGAATGCTGTGGACCAGGAATCACTATATTGACAAACTTTATGTTTCAGTCGCTTTGCAGAGTTTAGCGATGGGTCAAATTTAGTCAAGGAATGTTGTTTTACAATAGTGTTTAATACAAAAAGCTGCCTAACAGTCAGAACATCAGACAAGCAATAAAGTTCTTTTGATGGAAAACGAAATGGCAAGAAGTTGCTAACTTTGAGGACAGCTCTTTGGGCTCTTTCGAGTTTCATAAGTTTAGTTTTAGTCGTACCACCCCACACTGTAATGCAATAACTAATAATGGATTGGCATAAGGCGAGATACACCATTCTTATGACACTCTTGTCGGCAACATGACGTAAGTTCTTAAAAATAAATAATAATTTACGGGTCCTGGATGACAGAAGATCAAGATGCTTATCAAAGCTTAGATTATTATCTATTACGATGCCTAGGTACTTAATGTTGAAAGCCCGAGTAATTTTATTACAGGAACAAAGTTGGTCTGTCAAGCAGGAGTGTGCTACTATAGAATAGTCGTCGTGAACAGATAACTGGGTATTATTGATGGAAAATGGTATGTATTTTGTTTTTTCAACATTAAGTGTCAGGGCATTATCGGCAAGCCAGGAGTAGACCTTATTAAAGCCAGTTTGTGCAAAGTCGTAAGCTTGTTGCCAGGTATCGCCGTGGAAAATTAGTGCGGTATCATCGGCGTAGGCTACAACTTTGCCATTTGTCAACTGAAGATTACATAAGTCATTAATGAAAGCAAGAAAAAGCGTGGGACCCAGTACACTACCTTGCGGTACCCCGTAGGTTATGGGTGTATCAGTGCTTGTGTGTTCACCAACCTTCACTCTTTGTAGTCTATTTGTTAAATAGTCCTGAAATAGTTGTAGCTGTTTATCACGTATACCCAATTTTTCAAGTTTTTCCAATAAATTGGTTAAATCCAAAAATATTGCAATTACTTTTTTTTTATTATCAAGATTAGAAACAATATGGTCCGTCAACTCATGAACAGCATCGCTTGTCGAGGTGTGAGCTCTAAAACCAAACTGTGATATAGATAAAAGATTTTTGGTTTCAAAATATTCAATTAGACGTTTGTTTAAAAGCTTTTCTGCGATTTTTGACAGCGTTGGAAGTATGGATATTGGTCTGTAGTTATTAACACAGCCTCTGTCACCACTCTTATAAATAGGAATTACTTCAGCTAATTTTAATGGGTTAGGAAAGATTCCGCTTGAGAACATTAGATTAAAAATGTGGGTTAAAGGCGGGACTAAAATAAGATGATACCTTTTTAGAAAGTTGCCAGAGATATTATCGCGTCCGCAGGTATTACCCTTTTTAAGGCCAAAGATAGTGCTTCTAACTTCAGATTCGCTGGTAGATGTCATAAAAAACGAGAAAGGCTGAGATGACAAGGATGATGATTTACTAGTATGTACATTATGTATTTTCTCTGCTAGGTTTCTTCCGATAGAAGCAAAAAAATTATTAATGTTATTGACAGAGTTCTGCGGATCAGAATGTGAGATTAAGTCAGAGGCAGGGTTGTTATTGCTTCTTAGGTGTGTCACTTGTTTTAAAGTATCCCAAAGAGTTTTGGTATTAGTCTTGGCTGCCGTTTGGATTTGCGTTTTTTCGTAGTCTCTTTTAAGACGTTTCAGCAGCGAGTTACAAAAATTTCTGTACCGTTTATAGGTGGTTTTGATAACTTCATTATTTGGGTTTCTTTTTAGTTTTTGATGAAGTTTGTCTCTGTTTTTTATGCATCTGAGTAAACCAACTGTCATCCAAGGCTTAAATACCCTCTTACGATTTGGTACCTTGATAATTTTTGTGTTAGAATCAATTTTTTCTGATAACTGAGTGATTAACAAAGATATGGCAGTATTCGCATCAGCGGCTTCGTAAATAGGAGTCAAGTTTAGTTTTTCCATGTCAGTATCCAGCTTGTCATAGTCAATCCTTTTAGTGGTCACAGGCCTAACGGACTGATATGGTCTCTTTGGATATTCCAAAATAAATATTAAAGTGTCGTGATCTGTTAGGGATGTCTCTGCTACATAACAATAAGCGGGAAGTTTACTTTTAAGCATAAGATGATCCAAGCATGTTTCTCCATGCGTTGGGAATGTGTGCGCTGGTAATATACCAAAAGAGGCCAATAAGTCTAAGTATGCTGGTGAATCCCCGTCACTATTATATTCCCTTATATCAATGTTTATGTCCCCCACCAGGATAATGTTAGCGTAGTGTAGGCTGGATAGAAGATCCCTGAGAGACTGTAAAAAAGACTCGATATCTTTGTATCCGGGGGGACGGTATATAGCCACAATAACTGTGTTATCATCTATTTCAAGAGTAAGGCAGTTAGCGTCTCGTAAATTAGGTTCTAATATCTTAAGTCGTAAGTTATTTTTGTAGTAGACAATGACACCTTCGTTCTGAGTAATATTTTTTTCGGTTTTAGTGTAGTTGTAACCATCTAAGGGACCGACAAAATTTGTGTGGCGCAGCCAGCACTCAGTAAGAATGATAATATCCCACTCTGTTTGTGATCTGTTAAGAAGTGTCAAAAGACCTGGAAAATTTTTGTTGATGCTGCGAATGTTTTGATGTATTATTTTCAGGCTTGAATTACAGTTTTTTATCTTTGTGGGGCATTCCTCTATATCACAAATAGAGGATTGCGCAATAGCAAAATTATCAAGATCATTATTTATTAAATTTGTATTATCGAATTTTAATTATAAATTTAAAACGTATAAATAATAACAAAAGTGCAATAGGGCCGGTTAAACGGTGAACTAAATACAGTGTGGTGGGGTAGATAGATACATTAATGCGTTGGGCAATTGTCCAAGAAAAGTGTGTTAGTACGAGATATTGAGTTGTGATTGCGAAAGGTTTTGTAAGGCATGTAGATGAGTTAATTTGAATGCGATATGATGTGTAAATATATGGAAACATTTCTTTTTTAAGATTGTGTTTGCACAATGTAATTTTAAACTTAGTTAAATAATAATTTATCATGCATGTATAATAACAAACGGAAAGACTGGCCCATACAAAATGTACTAATAGAGAGTAGTTATTACACAATAAATTTATATTTATGTTTTTTGACTTAATTGTATCTGTTATATATTTAAATAAGATTAAACAATACTGCAAAATATAGACTATTAAAGAAAACTATTCTAACTGTGCAAGTGCACTTCCATTCATAATTATTATTTTGCTCACTATAGAATGAAATATGGTAAAAACCAAAATAAAAACATGTACTAGCAATGCAAAGTGAATAAGCAGTTTAATTATAATTTTATTCATTGTAATTATAATATTAATTAAGGTAAGACAAATTTGAAAAACGTATCCTGGTAACTTCTTATGAAATTGATTTAGTATGTTATGGAAAACATTTGATATACATTTATAGTTAGTCGCAAAGTTACAAATTATTGTTATGAGTTTGCAGAACTGCCGACAATAATGTGTTATAAATGAGTCGAGAATAAGGCTTATAACTAATCTATATTGGATGTGCAAAAAATAATTCAGTAAACAGTAGAATATTGTAATTGCTTTTTTACTTCCTAACCTATTTATGGCATTAAAAGCATGCACTGTAATTAAAGTCATATTTAGTTGACATTTCAACACACACATAACAGAGTTAATAACATCAATAAGGCATGCAACCAGAAAATTGCAAAGAAAACAATTAAATTGCTTTATTTCTAAAGTAGTAAACACCAAAGTATGAAATTCAAAGGTGAACTTTAATAAGAAATATAATATAAACATAACTATAATTAGTCAGTCCTTCCTCAACTTGTGGAGGTCTGCTTCAGAGGCAATGCGGATGACGGGCGAGTTTTCTTTTTCTTTAAGATACACTTTTCCATATAGGACCCAGGAGCTATAATAATTATTTACTTTCACGAATTCTCTCACTAAATAACGCAACTTCCTGGTTTTGGCGGTCAAAGCTTCATCAATATAAATGGGCTGTGTACTGCAGGATAAAGCCAGGTGAGAAGTGTTTAGTTTATTACTATTATTTTCCTTATTAAATAACCTGCATTTCTTTAACAATGAATTTTTTAAATGTGTTGTAGTGAATTCAACCATAATATGACAGTTAGACTCAACTTTATTCTTGATTCTATAAATCTCACGTATATCTGACTGGATTACCGGTTGATCAATTTTTTCTCCAATTATTTTCACGTAATTGTACAGCATTTCTTTGTTTTCTAGTTTTTGCTTTGGAATGTTTTTTATTTCAATCATAGAATTACGGGAGTTCTGTTCGACAAGATCGAGCTTGCTTTCCAACGTTTCAACTCTTATATTTATTGTTTTCATTTTGAAGGGAGTTTAATTTTTCGACGACGTCATCATACTTGTGAGATAGGAATTCAATAGTTTTTTGAATGTCACTGTTTTGTTCCTTAATGGTATTCATACTAGAAATCAATGATTCCATTTTAGCATTTTGTTGGCTTTCAAACTGTTTAAAAAGTGTTTTTAATTCCGGAAGAAATGATGAGTCGGAATCAACTGTTTGACTATCTATTTTTCGCTTGTTCCTGCGCGTAGACGGCTTATCTGATTCGGGTGAGGTTCGTGGTGTCGACATAGCTCGCTATAGGTATTTATGTTAATTGATGAATAAACTAAAGTCGTTCTTGTGTATGTAGGCCTATTATACGAGCTCCAAGCGGCGGGAATCGGCAGTGTGATAGATAAATGTTCGGCGTTTACCTGGAGTCGGTGCAATGACGATGAATGACGAGGGGCGGGGCTTGTGACACACTTGTTTATAGGCGCAGCACCTCACCGTTTGTTATCTCACTCACTCTTTACTAATTGCACTTTACTGTTGTAAAATGTGTAAGAGACAGCAATTATGAAAAATATTAAATTAAATTCTGGTTCTATGCACACGACCGCACGGCGCGGTGATCCAAGCGGAGAGGAATCAATTGATAGGGAAACCCTATTAAAAGGCTTAACAAATGATCGTTTGGGTTAGTCGACGTCATGCTCACCGTATTGATAGGGTTTTCGAAAATAAATCTATGAAATACCCAATCAAATACCCTTGTAACGGTTAGCGGTTCATGAAATACCCAATGAAAACACCTTTAACGGTAAGCGGTTCCGGTCCTTCGGCCCAGGTGGAACTAGGTATAAATTGCTCGAACACGTTTTAAAACCCCTTCATAAAGCCTTCATAGGGTTTCCCGATAGGCTTTTCGTATTCGGTAAGTCCTTACTTGGGTTACCCTTTCGATAGGGTTACCGTATTGATAGGGTTTTTGAAAACAAGTCTAAATACCCAATCAAAAACCCGGTTCCGGTCCTTGCTAAGGAAGCGCAGCCTAAGTTTTTAGTTACATAATGATTTGCTAGATGGCGTACATTTTTCTTTTCTCAAACAGTCGATAGATGTCATAATCCCGTGCTGAATCGCGGTATCGTGTGGATTTCACAGTTTTATATAGTCAAAGCTGATTTGCAATAAATATATCGAATTGATTAACATCTTCAAGAATTTGACATATATAGCCATTAAAGTCTGTCTAAAAAGTCAGTTTACATGGGTAATTTCAAAGGTAATTTTAATACCCACCTTAATCCCCACCAATACCACCCATCTAAATAAAATTGAGTAAAGCTATGTTTACAATGAGCGGTTTTCAATGACAGATTAAAAAAAAAATGTTTTAAAAACCAAAAAACCGACTTCAAAAAACCTGCCTCGAAAAAGCAAGAAATAATATTCAAATCATTAGATACGCATATCATTGTTATAATAACAAGACGTCTATTGAAGTCGGGTGGGGCTGGAGTACAACTTCCTTTTTTTATTCTATAAAAGCCCTACCCGACTTCAATAGACGTCTTGTTATTATAACAATGATATGCGTATCTAATGATTTGAATATTATTTCTTACTCTTTCGAGGCAGGTTTTTTGAAGTCGGTTTTTTGGTTTTTAAAACAATTTTTTATTTTTTCATTTTAAGTGTAAGTACCTTCTCTATTAGGTAGTGTAGGTATATTATTTCGTAGAAAAATTGGCTCAGTCAAACGTGAGATATTCGCAGAGAAACATACATTCATACAGGTCAAACTGAGAGAGAACCCTCTTTTTTTTGAAGTCGGTTAAAAATACTACACTAAAAGTACCCTTTCCCAACAAAAAGAAACATCTAATTCGATTTATTAATAACAAAGTCGTCAAAGTAGTTGATGAAAAATCATAGTATTTTCAGGATTTCTTGAAAACTACTAAACCGATTGAAATAAAAATTAAATGGGACCATCTCGCAAGAAAACTCAATCGAACAAAAAAAGAATCATCAAAATCGGTCCATAAATGTCGAAGATATGCGCGAACAACGATAAAAAAAAAAATATACAATCGAATTGAGAACCTCCTCCTTTTTGTGAAGTCGGTTAAAAAAGGAAACTATTAGTAGATGGCGTTGTGAAAAACTATGATGTCAATGTCAACTTGTCAACCTTGACATGACATGTCCAAAAATATCTATGGCCGCGTTCCGAATTACGCTTACAGCACTGTGAGCGCGCTAACACTCGGTCCGATTCATGCTTACAACGCTCACGTAAGTTGAAGTGACGACATAATCATCATAGATGACGTCAGTTTGACCAACAATGCTTACAGTCCTTTGGTAGAATACGCTGAGCGTTGTTAGCACATGATATGACGTCATCGGTGACGTCACTTCAACTTACGTGAGCGTCGTAAGCATGAATCGGACCGGGCGCCAGCGCGCTCATAGTGCTGTTAGCGTGATTCGGAACGCGGCTTTAGAAATTTTCGCAAGTTTTTTGACATCATACCTTTTGATAGCGCCATTTAGTGAGGAAATTTGAACTATTATTTTTTCTTAAAAAAGCGCTCATTAGAATTTTGACAGCACCAACAGGGTTACCAGTATAAGTTTTTATAAATAATTTGATAATTTCTCATGTAAACGACTTTTTAGACAGACTCTACCTCCCTAAAAAATTACAAGTCAAGATATTATTTATTATAGAAACCTACTAGTACCTTTATTTATAGTATATCGTACACATTTTGTCACATTTTACTAGATGGCGTGGATCATTAGGTTTGACTGACAACTCTATCTCTAGTATAATAATGTACTCTATGTTTCTCTATTCGTTTTAATTAGAGCTACTGGAACGGTTCCGATTACGCGTTAAGAAATAGTAGATTATGCATCAAGGGGCTGAAGCTGTGTCTTACGTCACGGGCGGCATATTTGGACCCTGAGCATAGCGTAACGATAACAATGGAATTTTCATTCGAATTTTAACGTTCCAAATTCCATTCACATTATATCTCTTGGGCCTTTTATACAACCTTAAATCCTTTGGTATAATGCCTTGCTTTACGTTGATATTGCGTGATAATATGTAATTGTACATTATCGCACAGGGTGTGAAAATGTTTTTTTACCTTTTTTATCATTCTTGAAATCTTATCTCCGTGTTCGTACGGCGTGATCTTGCCCTTGGGATTGCAGTCGATGATGCGGCTAGTGTTGACATTGGTGTTGCGGCGCATCGTACTGCGCAGTAAGTCTGGCTTCTTGCGGAGCAGCCGCAAGATGGCGTCGACCAAAACTTGCACAGCGTCGTACATGAGAGCAGCTTGCGCCTGCGTGGAAAAATGATAGAAAAGGATACTAGCGGCCCTACCGCCTAACTCAAAGAGATAGCTATACTCTATCCGTCCTTGTCATATCATAACACGATGACAAGGACGGACAGTGCACTGACGTCATAAACCAAAGCCAGAGTCAAAGCGAGAGAGTTAGGCGGTAGACCCGCAGGTAGTTGAAATATAATAATTTACATTTAATAGCTATAAGTTAGATATAAAATGCAACAATATTACTTTGGATCGATTAACATATTTCTATAGAAATATAAAAAAAATCGCATAAATTCGAACAACACCAACATTTTCTTAATTGAAACATTCTTAATTGCCGAAACCCTAGCTTTAGTTTTTTATTAAACTCTAAAGTCATACATTTCATCCGATAATGAAGATAGTAGATATTTAAGTACGGTTAGCCGCCTATTCCACCTATCCCACCTGGCCATCCCACCTGGGAGGGAAAAGTGGAATATTTTTTCCACTCTTCCCACCCAGGTGGGATAAGAGGAACATTTAAATTTCCTCTTTTCCACCTATCCCACCTGGGCGGGATAAACTAATATTACTAATCTAAACGACAATTCCCTACAACAAACGTTAAGTGACTATAATTTTGAAAATGCTAGGTTAAAAACAAAAAAAAATGTGGTGGTACAGATGGACATTTACAAAATTAAATAATATTTTACCAACGTTTTGGTAAATTGGTAATTCGGGTGGGGCAAAACAACTTCAGTAGACGTGTTTTATTACAGTGATAATGCGTATCTAGTGATTTCAATATTATTTATTGCTTTTTAGAGGCAGAGTGGGGTTTTGAAGTCGGTTTTTTGTTTTACAAATATTTTTTTATTTTTTCTTTTTAGTGTAACCTTCTGTACAGTACCTTTAGTACAGTTTGAAAACCTTCTCCTAAGGGTAACAAATACTTTTCTGAAAACCGCATCAAAATCTGTTCAGCCAAACGCGAGATAATCGCGGACAAACATACATACATACAGGTCAAACCGGCAGCACCTGGCTCGAATGTTTTTCCCACACGAGACGACTTTATGGTCTGATACTCTAATAGCTTTGTAACTAATGGGTTAGATTAAATAGGCAATATGATAGTGGAATGATAGAACACGGTAACAGCAATAAAATGGTCAGAAATGAATGAGCGATCAGACCTCTTTTTTAAATATTTATTTTGCTTTCATTTTATTGAATAAAACCTTGGTTATTTAACCAAAGTAAGTACCAGGGCAGCATAGATTTAGAGGAGATCAACTTTATTGAACATTTATTAATTTTGTAAATGTCCTTCTGTACCACCACATTTTTTTTTGTTTTTAAACAAGCATTTTCAAAATTATAGTCACTTAACGTTTGTCGTTTAGATTAGTAACCCGAATATTAGTTTATCCCGCCCAGGTGGGATAGGTGGAAAAGAGGAAATTTAAATGTTCCTCTTATCCCACCTAGGTGGGAAGAGTGGAAAAAATATTCCACATTTCCCTCCCAGGTGGGATGGCCAGGTAGGATAGGTGGAATAGGCGCGGTTAGCGTATTCACTCATGCGCGACTCCTGCGCGATTCCTGCGCGATCTAACCGCATACGCGTCGCTTAAGAGCTCCCTCCTAATAGGGAATCGCGCAAAAATCGTGCAGAGTCACACTAGTGTGAACGCTCCCTAAGGATACGATTAAGAACAGGGACCGGAAAACCCCTTTTTTTGGTTAACCCAATTATAGGGAAACCCTATTAAAAAGCTTACCAAATGATAGGGTTTCCCTTTCGTTAGGGTTAGTCGACGTCATGCTTACCGTATTGATAGGGTTTTTGAAAATAAGTCTATGAAATACCCAATCAAAAACCCTTTTAACGGTTAGCGGTTCATGAAATACCCAATGAAAACCCCTTTAACGGTAAAAGGTTCCGGTCCTTCGGCCCAGGTACAGGCCAGGAACTAGGTATAAATTGCTCGAACACGTTTTAAAACCCCTTCATAAAGCCTTCACAGGGTTTCCCCGATAGGTTTTTCGTATTCGCTAAGTCCTTACTTGGGTTATCCTTTCGATAGGGTTACCGTATTGATAGGGTTTTTGAAAACAAGTCTATGAAATACCCAATCAAAAACCCCTTTAACTGTAAGCAGTTCCGGTCCTTGATTAAGACTCCTAAAATTGAATATTGTGAAAAAAACTGCTTTAAGGTACCCTGAGCGAAAGTGGCGCCGCGGTGAATTTTATTTAATATTATAATTCTAATACACAATTTTAATAATGTTTATCGTGGAGATTTTAGGGCCCACAGTCTAGTATTTTTAGACTTATTGTTACATTCCCTAGTAGTCACTGCTAGAAGTATAGACAAACTGCTAAAAGTGGCCGTTTTTGACATATTTGCTATCTACTTCTACGAATGACTACGAGGGCATGTAGTGATACTTTCTAAAAATACTAGATCATGGGCCCTAAAATCTCCACGATAAACATTTTTAAAATCTTTTTCTATTAATAACTTATTAAATAAAAACCTCTGAGAGCGCCACTTTCGGTCATACAACCGCCTTAAAAATAAGAAGAAAGAGAAAAAGTAGGTGGGTAAACAAACAGTATCAAAGCTTCTAATTTGTGTTAACATTAGTTTTTTTTTGCTCAATAGCGTTGTGCCTACTATCACACTTAGCCGAATTTTTCAATATTTCATACAATCTGTATCACAAAGACAACATTATCAAAATTGTACCATTGGCACGTTTACTAGCTAATTTAATATTTTTGAAAAAGTACCAGGATCACATAAACTTAGAGAAGGATTAACTTATATAAATATTTTCAATTTCAATGAAGATTACCTATGTCAAATACCTCCTTTGTAACTATGTCTTCTTCTTCTTGTAACTAACTTGTAACTCAATGTAACTATGTGTCCTGAGTACTCCTGACTTTTAGTGGTTTAACTTTATTTTTATAAAAAGAAAAATAAATAACATACGCTTTCCAACCCTCTACATCCAATAATAATATTTCCATTTGAATACTGAGGAATCCATCCGATATTAAATTATATTATGTAGCATTGGCATATTTACAAAGCACTATAATTTGTGCCACAGATTGTATGAAATATTGAAAAATTCGGCTAAGTGCGATAGTAGGCACCGCTATTAAATCCATTAAAACGTTACATTTTTCTCAAAAATGGATCTCGATCGGTGGGTATTAGTTACAGTGGCTTTTTCCAAATTGACTATCTTCACCAGGCGAATGTTCTGTTGACTCTAAGTGAATTGACGATCCCTATCTCAACACCCTTTTCTATCGCAGAAATCGAATTTCGTAAAGCCTTTCATCCTATATCTAAAGGAGACAACGACACTTTTTCTTTAAAATTCTTTTCGATTACATGAACTTGTTTTTAGTGAAACAGTATTTGGAGCTCTTTATTTTAAATAATATGAAAGGCCCATGTTATTTGTTTTCTAAAATGAAATGGTAGAGGGATGAAATCCAAACATTACTTTCAACTTTTCAATAACTGTTATTGTCTTATTAAGAACCCTTCTACATCTACTGTAGAAGGTTTTCTCAGAAACCTTTATATTTCCCAATAAAGGTAGGTATATCTATTGTAAAATTAATACCCTTTCAAATCAGGGTAAGGTGAAGTAATATTAACTTACTACTGTATTGTATAATTCCTTAATTATACATACACGGCCTTCCGTGTGGTGTGTCAATGTTTTTAGGGTTCCGTACCAAAATGGTAAAAAAGGAACCCTTATGGTGTGACTCAGTCTGTCTGTCTGTCTGTCACAGCTGGATATCTCGAGAACTGCTAATGGTATCAACTTGAAATTTGGGATAGTTTAAGATGACATTTGCCCAACTATTTTGCAAATAAGAAAGAAATAAAAAAAAAAAAATACTACAGGGACTGAAAAGGGGTCTTAAAAATTTGAAGTGAGGTGACTAGGGCATGTGGGGTATCATATGAAGGAGCGCTGTTTGCACATTTTAAAACATTTTTTCCTTTTTTCTTAGGCCGCATAATTTTCGACTTATGATGAAAAATGTAAAAAAAATACCGTTCTCCCCCTTATCTCCGATGTTTGCTAAGAGAAAAATCTGAAATAATTCTATGTGATAGTAGTTTATGTAAAGATTACAGGAAAATCAAACGATGTCTCAATACAACACACTTTTCTAGAAATTCAAAAAACAAACAAAAATTCTTTAGTTTCACTACCAGTCAACAGATGGCGCTGTCCTAAGAATACTAACCTAAGAAAAAAAATAGTTCCACTATCGGTCAAGAGATGGCGCAACCTAATACTACAATAATAAATTGGTGGCTGGTTCTAATATAATTACCTACTATTTGCCGTACGAATAAACGAAGAATAAGTTCCTACTTAGTACTATAAACAGTTTGCAATGTGGAGTGGCTGAAACGTTTTTCAGTCACCATAAGCAGCTGTGGTTAAGATTTGTAAATTAACTGTCCGCCTGTTCGCCCTTCCATGTCTGCCGTTTATCCTACTTTTTTAATGACTGTACTAAAATATCCAAATATAGTACGGAACCCTCGGTGCGCGAGTCCGACTCGCTCTTGACCGGTTTTTTTTATCTAAACTAAAAGGTTGTCAAATATTTTTTTGACAACCTTAAAGCGACAGATTTTCAGAACTGATTTTTTTATGCTTAACTTTACAATCTGTACCTTTACTCCTCTGACATTACTTACCTCAAAAGAATGCTGAACATGGATTAAAATTTTGCGCATTACTTATAAGCGGACTTGATTTGCTTACGAAATTAAGTTAAGAACGATCGGGGACTGTGTTGAAGTAACCAACAAGATGTTTTTCTTAAAAAAAGGAGGGTTTAACAAGTTCGTCTACTGAATGTATAATTAGAGATTCATAATGATTCGGAGTTCGGAGCCGCTTCGGAATGTCCCGTTTGGCAACGACTTGATATTGCCATCACGTAAATATGTAATGGCGACCTCATCCCCCAGCCTCTCCGCTATGACCCCCCCTGTCGTCTCGTCTTGACGAATCTCAATGAATAATCTTGACTACCTTGGGTGCGACTTACCTTTTTTCTACCATACTTTTTTCCTCCATGTTTCTTTCGAGCATCAAGAGCTCAACTTACAACTATTGTGTATCATCAAGTAGGTAAGGAAAAAACATTTTTTATTTCTTAAGAACAGATATTTACATATTATGTCGATAGATGTCGCTTGTTGAGAGAAAGTATGCGCGGCTTGCAAAAAATCCTTGCAAAGAATGTTGTCTTATGTCATATCATAAACTTATTTTTTCTAGAGTGTTCAGTGCTTTACATAAATAGCTTGGATAATAGCCTGCGCTCCGTTCACTTTATCGTCAGTTCGATAAAGAATTAATTCCTATTAAATGTATGGAGCCTATGCGGTATTGATAACAGTGCCGTGTGCTTTATTTCTAAATTATATTTTCAATGTCTTTGATATTTGCGCGTAGTGTGAGATCTGTACCCTTAGCACGAACAGCTATCGAGAAAAATAACGCGCGTAAAATTACTCGAATCTCATAATTTTGTATGGAAATTGGTACAGCGCCACTACGTCCGTAAACGGAACTAAAATTTCGAAGCACGAAACATTTTGACATAAGCTATCGAGCAGCCTTCGAATCGAATTCGAATAGTAAAGTTACAACTTGTATGGAAATCGGTAGCACAAACCCACTTTTGACATACGGTATCGAGAAACTCGCAAGCTGGCTATCGACAACTTACTCACTGACATTTTTTCAGTGAGAGTCATTTCGAGCGACTTTGTATTATTTATTATTAAAATTTAAAAACATATTTGTAGTAACAAATATTAAGTTTGAGAACTATGACATGTCCGCTGAATTATCCACAGGCAATATTACTTAAATTGTCCTCATAATACAAAGAAATTTGTAAAATAAAAATCTCGTATTTTTATGCTATCCACGGTAACCCCACATCTACCATACCTATATTTTAGCAATATTTTAGAACTTACCTACAAAACTCAAATAAAACCAGAGGATACGGTG
This sequence comes from Agriphila geniculea, assembly GCA_943789525.1. Lineage (NCBI taxonomy): Eukaryota > Metazoa > Arthropoda > Insecta > Lepidoptera > Crambidae > Agriphila > Agriphila geniculea. The sequence goes on from OX038870.1 coordinate 7,276,636, forward strand.
TTATACGTTTTATATTTGTTTTCAGCAACAACATCATACAGTTTGCACACAGTTAATTATGTTTCATTTAGGTAGGTATTAAAAAAATAAGACCTTAAAACTATGACGAAAACACGAAATATAACAATGCAAACATAATAAAGTCTTTAATTTGTCGAATCTTCAAACACTATACCTAAGCACTAATTCCGATGAAATTCACATAATATTTTCATAGCACGTTCAAATGTTTTATTGTTTATGTGTAAACAATTTCTTATTTATTGACGATAATCCAATGTTATTCTTCAAGTTCATAAAAAATCTTCAATTAGGTAGAACAATTTGATGAAATTATGACACATTGTAGTTTACTCCTACCTAGGTCATAATATTTCCTCGCGATTGTATTATTTGTTAGCCGACACAGATAAATCAATTTAGATAAAAACAAAATAAAGAAATGGCTTTACGGTTTTCTATTTTAGGTTATATTTTTCATTAAATCACAGGATGAAAAAGAAAGAGAGAAAGAATAGACACACTCTTCTTTTTCAAACCAATCACGTGCAAGGTGCAATGACCGTTCAAAACCATGGGCAAAATCATGCACAAATTGAAAATTATAATAGTAATTTGCAAATTAATTAACGTTATTAAATAAAATAAATATTGCAAACAAATTTATTATTATTAATAAGAATAATAAACATAAAATTATGATGATAAACAACTTGATTGAATTTTAATTTACATATTTATGATTTACATAAATATTAAACATGGTTTTTAAACGCACCTTGCTTCAATTGGATTGATAATTGGATTGTGTCACATTAGCTTTATTTATCGCTACTATCGAGTTGACGTTAGCCAGCTCTGTAAAATTGGTGCTGCCGATTTTGCTAGCTTTCGAATCGAGTACGTTTTCGAGTAGTATTTTCTTACGCGCGTAAGATTTCTCGATAGCTGTTCGTGCTAAGGGTACTGTATATTTTTAATTTAATGGTTACTTTACTACAGGTTTTTTTTTACTAGACATCATTTTGGTTCAATATTCCACATTGAAAAAATGAAGAAAAATATTAATCACTTCTATTTATGTAAATAGTAAAAAATTCAAAATTCTAAATTCAAAATATTTTATTCAGTCTAGGCTGTTACAAGCACTTGTGAATGTCATAGAAGCTACGCCATCGGTTCGCAAACCCTAAGCGGGAGACCTTGTAACGAGAAGAACCGGCAAGAAACTCGTCAAGGGCTGCTTTTTTCTCCCTGTATATTTCATACAGAGTCGTCAACATTGAAAAATGAGCTCTACGTTTAAAGTGAGGTCATTTTCCATCACAATAATTAACAAAAGTTTGCACACAATAGGTAGGTAGGTTAAAATTAAATATATCTACTACATTCAGATAGGTAAATATGAGAGTAAATAACTTTCAACTAGTTGAGAAATCACTCTGTCTGCTACTCGAACCAAAAAACACTTGATGCAAGACATAAAAAGTAAAAACGCAATTCTTACAATTCAATATGCGTTAAGATAGGTACTCAGAAGCAGACCCATTCCCACTGGCAGCACCCGTTCACGAGCATGACGCATGGACCAGCCATCGCTTCGCTCAACCATATTTGAGGGAACGTAACGACCCGCCCCACACGACACCACCGCAGAAATGATTAAAGAGAGCATGACATACTTAGGCTACCTATCCTAAGGCACTGAATTGAAAACGAATATCCAAAAGCTTTTCATAGGCCTTTACTTACAAAACTATAGACGAAAAAATACGAAAAAATATTACGAAAGCAAAATAATCATTTTAGTCATTAGCAATAAAAAAGTGAGAAAAAGTATAATAAGGTCCAAGCTATTTATGTAAAGCACTGATGCTAGGTTGAGATTACTAAGTTAATATTTGGTTCGTTTCGCTCAAATATGCTTCCTTGCGGTGCACTGTCAATTTTGCCGTCAGCTTTGATACGGCAAACCTAATTAAGTCCGTTTCACACACGTTTTCAGCTACTGATGTTTGTCACATTTACATGCAGGTACTCAGCAATTGAGACGACGCTGCTTCAGCTGCAGTAACACGATGTTTATTTTTCACCTCTCTAGCACTAAAAGGTGTTGTAGAACCTATTTGTACTTCTTACTCTTTATTGTGTTCTATAATGTAATTAAAAAGAGTTGTAGTTCTGTTTTTAAAGTAAGTTACTATGTCATTGTTTGACTGATTGATTATAGCAACCATATTACATGCTCACTGTTTTTCCTTTTATCTTTTTCACATAATTCCAACAAAAGGGCGCTTTTGGCGCGTAAATACCCGCATCAAAATTGATTTTAGCTACAAGCGTGAGTCAAAGTGTTTTTTTTTAATTTCTAAAACCACCTTTTATAATAATAAAAGAAAAAAGAAATAAAGTGAAATGATGAGACTTGTTTTAAATATGAGAACAGGATAGATAAATTATAAATTGCTTTATGTTGTCGGATGTGGATAAAAAAGTAGAAAAATAAAAAACACGGATACACCTAAAACAAGGATTGTTGAAAAAGAAGGTGTTGTATGGTCTGTGTTCGAAATAAAGAGTATGAACGAAATGAGGTCGCATGTATAAAAAAAATATAAAATAAGAAACAATTTTTAAATTTAATAAAAAATTAGTGTTTTATGATTGTAAATAAATAAATAAGATGGGATATCAATAAATAAGAGAAAAAACATACATAAAAAAAATACCGTTGACTTGAGAACCTCCTCCTTTTTTTGAAGTCGGTTCAACGTAATGTGAAACAAAACGACTTGAATCACTTTACTTACTAGAATCATTAGAATAGCATAGGTTTAATTATTTTTGTGGTAAGCATATCACAAAAAAAACGGCCAAGTGCGAGTCGGACTCGCGCACGAAGGGTTCCGTACCAAAAAACGGCATAAAAAATTACGTTTGTTGTATGGGAGCCCCCCTTTAATATTTATTTTATTCTGTTTTTAGTATCTGTTATTATAGCGGCAACAGAAATACATCATCTGTGAAAATTTCAACTGTCTACCTGTTGTCGTTATTAATATATAGGTAAAGCAAAAAAACACGTTTGTTGTATGGGAGCCCCCTTAAATATTTATTTTATTCTGTTTTTAGTATTTGTTGTTATAGCGGCAACAGAAATACATCATCTGTGAAATTTTTAACTTTTCAACGGTTCGTGTGATACAGCCTGGTGACAGACAGACAGACGGACAGCGCAGTCTTAGTAATAGGGTCCCGTTTTTAGGGTTCCGTACCAAAATGGTAAAAAAGGAACCCTTATGGTGTGACTCAGTCTGTCTGTCTGTCTGTCTGTCACAGCTGGATATCTCGAGAACTACTAATGGTATCAACTTGAAATTTGGAATAGTTTAAAATGACATTTGCCCAACTATTTTGCAAATAAGAAAGAAATAAAAAAATTAATATTTTTTTACAACAGGGACTGAAAAGGGGTCTTAAAAATTTAAAGTGAGGTGACTAGGGCATGTGGGGTATCATATGAAAGAGCGCTGTTTGCACATTTTAAAACATTTTTTTTTTCTTAGGCCGCATAGTTTTCGACTTATGATGAAAAATGTAAAAAAATACCGTTCCCCCTTATCTCCGAAGTTTGCAAAGAAAAAAATCTGAAATAATTCTATGTGATAGTAGTTTATGTAAAGATTACAGGAAAAATAAAACGATGTCTCAATATAACACACTTTTTTAGAAATTCAAAAAACAAACAAAAATTATTTAGTTTCACTACCAGTCAACAGATGGCGCTGTCCTAAGCATGCTAACCTAAGATGAAAAAAATAGTTCCACTATCGGTCAAGAGATGGCACAACCTAATACTACAATAATAAATTGGTGGCTGGTTCTAATATAATTACCTACTATTTGCCGTACGAATAAACGGAGAATAAGTTCCTACTTAGTAATATAAACAGTTTGCAATGTGTTTTTCAGTCACCGTAAGCAGCTGTGGTTAAGATTTGTAAATTAACTGTCCGCCTGTTCGCCCTTCCAACTGTCTGCCGTTTATCCTACTTTTTTAAAGACTGTACTAAAGTAACATAATTATCTAAAAATATTTATGATTGTACGGAACCCTCGGTGCGCGAGTCCGACTCGCTCTTGACCGGTTTTATTACCCTTTGGTTACGGAACCCTAAAAATGAGTGCGTCCAGCGATAAAGATAGTTGTCCAACTCGAGTTGAGGGAACAAGTATCTAATGCTAAATTTAGCTTTTTACCAGGAAAATCACGTGAAAATAACTGTTCTTACCTATAATACTTTTCTCGCTCCTAGAGGTGAAAAGTCGTATTTAACACGAAACCAATTATTTTATTCTGTTTCGTGTGTGCCTTTAAATTACTCACTGTGCTCAGTAGTCTCTTAGAATCACTCGCTACGTTCGTGATTCAATTCCATATTACTTCGTTAGTTCGTGATTTAAAGTCGGCTCTTGCAGCACAATTTGACTTTGGTCTCTTGTAAATTAAGTATTGTTATACCTCTTTATTCAGATACTCGAATTGGTTCAAACTACCCGTAGATATTTGCTACCATAGGTACTTACTGAAATTGAATCCTTTTTCCAAACATCGACAAAGTCTCGGACCACTTTTCTGGAAAAATCCAGAACTCTGAAGCCGGTTATGTTAATAGCTCCAAACTCGGTCACTTCTTTCTCCCAGCGATCGTCCATCACCTGTGACAAACATATTTCTCGTTCAGACTTTTACATGTTTAAGTGAGTGGTGTATTTGTATTCCTGCTTTTCGCTAGTGATTATTTTTGGATTAAGTAACATCGTATAAAATTATTCAAAAGTTTCAAACTTTTAGGTTCCACGGGTACCTACGTTAGTAGAAACTGGAGATCTGAATACTATAAATATGTAAAACGTAGTAACTAATCATATTTTTTCAACGTATGTGTAATGTACATAGGTTTTGTTTTCGTTAAAAGTATCCGTTTGTACGAGTGATTAGGTAATTTGTCTCTATTTGACACTGACGTACTATGGGCAACAGCATCGCTTAACCAGTTTGCAACAAAATGCGTGTGCGCGCGTATCGCCCCTGCACGAACTAAACGTATGTGTGGCGTGCAAGCGATTTTAACCTTAGCAGTGGTTAAGCGACGCTGTTGCCCATGGTACCTAACTATATATGACAACTTCGTAAAACCCTTTTTAATACCTAGTATATTAAAAAGGGTTTTACAACTCAAATTTTAGACCTCGTTTTCAAAACGAAGTCTGCCATAGTATAACGGGAATAATTATTTGGACGGAAAATGCAGTTCTATTGAAGTCGGTCGGTATAATTGCTTTTGAACATTATTACGACCATTGGGTTAATGCTCACTCAGCTCAAGTATTTTTACTGAATTCCGACAATGGTTGCGATCTTTAGTTATTAAAAAATGTTTACCACCAAACTCAGTCTGTCAATTATTTTTGATGCTATATTAAAGTGGGTGCTGACAGACTCTCTATTTTATTGTATTTCGTTGGCGCAGTGGGTTATCACTTATCACATTTTCCCTGCGATTATAGAAATTAAATAATTTCGCAAAAATCTATCATGGGATAAAGACCAATTTATTATTATCTCGAGTTCACCGTATTGGAAGGCACCTGCCTATCCATCCGCATTGAGCCCACGTTTCTCTTATCCACCCATAAGGAAGGCCTGTGCTCGCAGTGGCTGATGTGATTTTATTTTGATTTAATTTATTTATTTTAGGTTTGCCAACATTTTTAGACTACAACTTAAACCAACACATAATAATATACGTATTTTTTTTATTCACAGCGGGTTAGTGCTTTACCTCACTCAATATTAAGTGACAAGGCCGCAAGTGTAAGGTTGTGCACTATACTCGGAGTCCTCATCCATCATTGAGGAACTGGCTATCTTACCTCTAACTGCCGGACACAACTTTTGAATTGTTATTATGGCGTCAGACTTAGTTAGTTGGTTAGCGAATAGGTCGTAGCATCTAGCTTACCGACAACTAGGCAAGGAATTACCTACCAATCCGTCGAGGAAACCGAGCAGCGCGTCACGTATACTCCTTAGGACGAGATCAACACTTTAGTACCTTTTCACCGTACCGTTTCTAAAGTCGGGTTGCAATTGCAACATACTGAACAATCGGGTAGTTGGTGTGACATAGCTCTAAAGTGGCTCATCCGCTTCTCCCCTAAAATATTCTGAATGTTGTGGTGTTTGCATCAAATAGGATGTAGTCCATTCTCCAGCCATCGAGTTTTTGATGGCCTTGAGTAACTCCACGGCGTCTTAAGAGTTGGCTTCACGTTGGATATCCTGTAAGTCAGCTACTATGTCCTGAGCTAGTAAAAGGATACTCACCAATCCACTGAGGAAATAGTGGTAGTTCCTTCGTCCGAGTTGCACGTCACGTACATGGAATATTAAGGCTTCTTTAGCCAGTTGTGTGGTCGAGTCTAGGACGACGTATTTGTTGCTCCAGCGGTCGAGTCTCTCGATAGCCCCGAGGAACTCCACCACGTCTGTCGCGTTGGTGACTCGCTTCACGTTTGATATCCTGAAGGTGGCGTTGCCAGGTTGTAGGCTCTGATAAAGTTGCTGTAGGCGAAGGAGACCTGAAAGAAAAGATACTTATTTATCTAGGCCCTCCGCACACGGATCGTAAGCGTAGTCGTTTCGTAGGCGTATCGTCAAGATGCAACGAGTACGAGACGAGCAGAGTTCTATACACACGTATCGTCACTTATATAAGTAGATATTGTTCCAGAATATAAACTAGAGCTTCACGTTGACGGAAATTCATCACCAAACGTAAAGAAAGTATTTTCTACGCCTGCTTTTTAAGCCAGTTCGGTACGACTATCATATAGGGTTGCCAACCCTACTATATAATATAGTATCCTACTATATTGAAGGCTCGCCTACTATATTTTTTGAAAAAATATATAGTAGGCAAAACTACTATATTTTTTCAAGAGAAAAAAATAAACAAAAGCAACAAAAATATTACTAAATGCACATAATTATGTAATTACATAATATTTTTTTGTGATTAAACACTTATCATTATGGTTGTTGAATAAATTATGAAAATTTTAGTACATACTTAAGTATGAAAAATGCAACTTCTCTAAATCCTCCGTACAAAACGGCAACCTACTATTTTTTTTTTTGACTTTTTCGCCATCTACTATATTTTTACACTAAAAATCTTGAAACTACTATATTTGATCCAAAAAAAGTTGGCAACCCTACTATCATAGGACAATAAAAATCTCATACGATACGCTGCAACACCGCTTCGTGTGCGCCTCTTTGAATATTATACGTGCTCGTATTGCTCTCGTTCAACGCGTGTATTACGATACGCTTACCCTACGACGCCGTGTTTGGAGGAGCTACATTAAACAAGTAGTCATTACTGATAATGTTCTATACTTTTAAAATTGTTGGAGTAGCACTTTAGCCTAAAGCTTAATAAATATTATATCAAGTAATGCATAACTTAAACAGGGTGCTGTTGCTTTTTAGTTCCTTTAATATTATTCAAGTACTCTTAAGCATTGAATAAACATAAAATATTAACATTTTATGAAAGAGGACCAATGTTTACTCTAGCGAACTAATACCTGTTTACTCATATCTATGACACACTTAAAAGAACACGTCCGTTATATGATCACACAGAATAGATAATACTAGCGTGTTATACCTACTAGATATTTTGTTGTGTCATTAAATTAATAATGTTTTAGTTTTCCTCAATTGCTTTAGTGATTAAAAATAAAACTGTCGCACTACCTTCGGTTTCATCTTTATATCTGCCATTTTTTACACAAATTCTTGTGTGCAGAACATTACAATACATTTTAATTCTACGTAGATTTTCTTCGTAATAGCAAAACATGACTGACAACAAAACGATTGCAAAAAGCTTCTGATGGAAATGTCAATGCAAGATGAAATACGCCATTCATCATTACTCGGACTCATTATGCAGCTCCCGATCTAGCGCTTTTGTCATAAATTAAGGGTAATATCCGCGAAAAGATTGAAGGCGTGACGAAGACGCGCTGGAAGAGGGTTGACGTGTGGGTAATGAAGGCGTTAGCAGGATTTGTGGAGCGACCATCTCGACGGCTGGTCGGCTCATTGCAATTTCATATCGCGTTTCGGTCCCTTGTCTTTATTTCACGTACCTTGCTTCAATAACGGAACTTGCAGTCTTTATAGACATGATTAAAAACGAAGACGAAGCTTACAAACTGATATAAGTGCTTTTCGTTTTGAATTGAAAGAATGATTAAAATTTGATAGTTACTAGTTATCTGATCGATCTGTTGTTTACATAAATATCCAGTTATTTTAAAACGAGTATCAGTAAAAAGGTAATGAATAGTACCTATAAAATAACAAAAAAAAAATTACATTGCAATGGAAAATTATTTTAGTTTCCACACAGTTAATCCCAGCTGCAAATGCTTTTGCAATTTATCAATATTGACATCATTATTTCGAATATTGGCTCGGGTAAAGATTATCTTTACCTGAGCCAATATTAAGTAATGCTTTATGTTAATAAAGTATTCGAATCATTAAAACATAATAATAAGTATTCGAAAATAATAGTACTGGTATTGGTGTGATAAGGCCTTACCTTTCATTTTCATTTTATTCATTTGAAAACTAGAAAATTACACAGAGTAAATTGAAATATTTGTTTGATTAATACATAGTTGGGACTTGGAAGTCAATTCCCATATGTGTTCGATTCGTGTCAATAAACTTTATTTGATTTCAGGTATTTTTGTGATTGGTGTCAGCAATTTGATTCGTGGTTTTCAATATCAAACGCTAACATAAAATATCAAAATAAAACAATTGCCATGATAGTACCTACATGACATAATTATGTACTTTACTTCTATCACATAATAAATTTAAGTAACGTGCAATGCCGTTGCAACGAATGCGTATTGCATAAATTAGGCATGTACACAATGATTCAGCTAATTATTGTATTTGTTTATTCTTTACTGTATTTATTAAACTTTTTACTTATGGTTACGTGTAATAGGTAGCTCAGAGAATAAATAATTTACTAATTAAATAGATAATACTGAGTTCAGTTAATTGTCTGATGATAATATAATCCTAATAAACTGTTAAATAAGAGCTTCTTTTTTAATCATTTCTTTTCAAGTTTTTTTCTGTCTTTTCAAGGGTTTTAAAAAAGTTGCTCCCCGAAGCTAGCGAAATTCGTAACAAGTTGCGTAATTTAAAAAATACTCTAAGACACTCTTTGCAGTCTATCCAAAGGAAGAGAGTTCATTCTGGGAAGTCTTTAGATATTTGGAGTTAGATCTGGCCCGCTACTTCCCAGTTCGTCGCGACTGCACTAACTTTTAGGACGTCTTTTTGCAGCATCTGCCAAATACGAGTTGAAAGTTTTTCTTTATCTTTTGGAATCCAACTCTGTAACAAGTAACAACCTATTGAGGAAAAGTTTGTAACAATTATGACAAATACTTTCTTTGACCAAGTTTTTTTAAGCTGTAAATGTTGTGTTTATTAAGCAGAAAATTATTGGGTTTAAATAAATATTTTTATCAAACTGTTTAATTATTTAGAAAAATGTTCAAAAATATAATTCAAGCGTACAGGCACTGGCATTGCTGATATAGATTCTCATCTACATACATCTCGCTTTGCTCACTACGTCATCATATTATATCTTTTATACCACAATAAGTTTCCACTGATCGAACGTGAATAAAGCAATAAACAGTTTGTGCTGGTTATCCTAATTTTAAGAAAAAATATCGTAAGGGAATAAAATCCGTTTCTTTTTGTTAAAGAAAATTATCTAGGGAGACTGTAAAGGATGTCGAGTCGACGGAATTCCGGCGTTGTCTCCGTTGGACGTGATTCTCAGTCAGACATGATTACGTCTTTTCTTATATTGTGTGCGATGAATAGTGCTGGAGGCCAAGAAGTCAATTGCCCACGGATCGTGACTTAGCCGCTGGAAACTCGTCAATAACGATTTTATAGCTTTTGGATTACGAGTTGCTGCTGCATTGAGAAACTAGGTTTAAACTAAAAGTTTTTTTTGAAATATAATAATTTTCTTTAATTTATTAGCAGTCATTGACAGCATGGACAAAAAGGAAGAATACTTAGTACAGAATGAACTTTTTGATGTTGTCGTGCTGATGCTGTGGCGAATAACTTAAAAAAGATGGTACCTATCTAAGCAAAGTAGGACGAACCAAATACAAATACACATACCTACTTAGGTATGTGTATTTGTATTTGGTTCGGGTACTGAGAACATAAGCTGAGAAAGAATCCATTGATGGCGGTGAACCTCAAAAAGATTTAAAAATTATCTCGCAATTTTTTATATCATATCAATTTAATCTCGAACAAATATATGTCTATAAAATCTTCCAGTAACAACAAACATAAATATTTTATTCAACACTTTATTGCACATTCATAGAAAAAGTCGTATTTAAATATTGTGATTGATGTACTGGGTCTGAAAGGATGTGATATGACAGTTGCCTATAATAACTTTGCCGCGACCTTCAGGACGTACAAACGAGGTGTCTCTTATACAAATATTGCCTTAAAAATATATTTTTTAATTTTTTCTATCTTGCATAAAGTGATTTTGGTAATAAAATTGCATATTTAGGTGCACTTTTGAGTAGCAGACAGTAGTAATTTATCAACTAGTTGAAAGTTATTTACTCTAACAATTACCTTTACGATATGTAGTAGGTAATTAATTTCAATACCTTCTACCCATTGTGTGTAAAATTTATTGTGATGGAAAATGACCTCACTTTAAATGTTGAGATCATTTTTCAATGTTTACGACTCTGTATGAAATATACATGTAGAAAAAAGCAGTCCTTGACGAGTTTCTTGCCGGTTCTTCTTGTTACAAGGTCTCTCGCTTAAGCTAGGGTTTCCTATGATAGCGGTGCCGTCATATTACGGCCGTAATATATAGCGGCGTTGAATGTAAACAATACGGCGAAACCGTAACGTCAGAAACCGCGCCGTATTGTTTGCATAGACAACGTTCTACGCCGCTAAATTACGGCCGTAATATGACGGCACCATCATCCTAGGAAACCCTAGCATTAGGGTTTGCGAACCGATTGATGGCGTAGCTTCTGTGACATTCACAAGCGCTTGTAACAGCCTAGAATGAATAAATTATTTTGAATTTTGAATATACTGAAACCTGAAACTGTTCTTTTGCTGGACTTCCAATTTTTTGTTATATGTTGTGAAGGAACTCTGTAATTGGCTGCGAGTTAAAAATATAATAAGTTAAATAAGAAACGATTGTAAAAAAAAGCTGATAAGTTTCTGAATACTTAAAAGAATAGATATTATCTATACGTACAGGGTAATTTTGTGTTGCGTTGCGACAAAGTTGCGACTCTTTTACCTGTCCGGTGTTGGTTCCGAAAGGTTTTATGACAGTCAAAAGTTTTCAAAATAAAAGCGTACCGAAACACAGAATTTAAAATTGTACTGAGTAAATATCATTAGCGCCATACCATCGCGCTAGTTTTTTTACATTATCTTTGATACATCATCTAGTAGTTATCAAAATTTTGACTAGATGTCACTTTAAGTTTTAAACTGATGATGGCCCTAAAACGCTAGTTTTTAGGGTTTCGTAGCCTAAATGGCAAAAAAGGAACCCTTATAGATTCGTCATGTCTGTCTGTCCGTCTGTCTGTCTGTCCGTATGTCACAGCCACTTTATTCCGAAAGTATTAAGACTACACAGTTGAAACTTAGTAGGTAGATGTATTCTGTTAACCGCTTAACGAATTTAATACAAAAATAAGAAAAATAAAAGATTAAGGGGGGGCTCCCCATACATGGAACTGAAACTGAAAAAAATTTTTTTCTTCAAACCAACACGTGTTGGTTGTCTATAGATAGGTCTTTAAAAATGACATTGAGGTTCCTAATACAACTTTTTCTCAAAGTCAACCGTTTGAAAGATATTCACCGCCAAAGTGGTAAAATGTGTGTCCCCCCTTTAACTTTTGAAATAAGAAAGTGAAAAATCTAAAAAAAATATATGCTATAGATCTTAATAAACACTTTCAACCAAAATTGGTTTGAACGAGATATAGTAAAAAGTTTTTGAGATATAGCTCATTTTCCAAAACCGCAAATATAACTTTGTCATTCATACCAACACTGTGAAAAACAAAGTTATTTTTGCAAACGAAAAATGATAGGTGGTATTAAATATGGTACGGTATAAGGTTACTACGGAACCCTATGGCGCGTGGCCCGACACGCACTTGGCCGATTTTTTTTTTACATTCTCTTTGGATGGCCCTTTAACCAATCACAGAACAAAAACAAAAGGTAAAAACTTTTAATCATTATTCTGTGGTCGGTATTTCTCTATGCCTGCCTGTCATGGCATTGCAAGAACCTTATATTCATATTCTATAAGGTTCTTGTGCCATTGCATGTCATTTTAAAAATAAAATTGCTGCTGCACATAGGCACATCCGCACTACCATTAGTTATCTTTTTTCTTCTTCGTATATGTTATTCTTGTACCTACCAGATGTTTCTATGTGTGTTGCAACAATGTTAATAAATAATTTAACTGTGTACTCTCTGTTTCATTAAAACGGTACATTCGAAGTAGTTAGAAGATTCTGTTCCCTAATCAAGGAGAAATAAATATATTTAGATCAATAATAAAAAAACGAAATTACTAAATCGTCGCTGTAGAGCGAAAAGTCACCAAGTCGGTCAAAACTTGTTTTGAGTTATGAAGGTTTAAAGTTTTATAAAACAAAAAAAAAATGTAACTCGGTTTTGGTATGAGATAATTCAAATTTTATGGTTTCACATCTTAGAAAATAGGTAAGCACATAAAGTTACATTATTGCTTTTAATTTAATTTAATCACAATTACTGTGATAATGAAAAAAAAACCGACTTAGTTACTTTTTACCCTCAAATTTAGTCACAATATTTTTAGTTAAGGAGAATTAGTGACTTTTCGCCCGTGTTTGGATCACTTTTAATAAGAATAATTCCAGTTGGTTAGTTTATTACTGATCTTTGAAAATTCAAAAGATGTTTTAATTATTATTCGTAACTCTCTAATTTAAACTATTTTCAATTTATCATTAACTTATTTTAAAATTAAGACAAAGGAAGAGTCAAATTAACGGATTATCAACATACTCCTCTAATTTTTTTATTAAAAAACACAAACAGAAACGTATCAATAAACATATTTACATTAATTCGATTCTTCTTTATTTTGATCATTAATATCAGGTTCCAATATCCCGTCTACAATATCTTTGCTAGTAGTTAGACTTCTTATACCATGTGTGGAGTTCTTAAGGTATGATTCCGATCTCGACAGCAGCAGCACCGTAATGTTATGAAAGTCGGTTCAATTTGAAGTGACCGGAGAAGTGTGACCGGAGAAGTGGCAGTGCTGCGGCAACACTGCTGCGCAGCAGTGTCGCCCTGCCGCCGCGACAGACCAGTAGTGATGTCGTCAGAGCGTCAAGTATATCGATAAAGTTATATACTCATAACATTATTTAACATTATATTTTGTTATTTTTTATAACGTAGGTAAAATTGCAGTCGTTTGATAACAAAAAATAAAAAGATAAAATAATGATGGTTACGAAGATTTTGTAAAGCATCTCAAATGCTGCCCTTCAAGTTGGGTTCGACGAGAGATATCTTTGTTGAAGTTGGATTTTTCTAACTGGACTACCTGCCCTAGGTATACGTAATGGTCAACCTTTGAGAGTAGTATTCCAATGAACTGGAGCGGATACAACATGGGCATTCGACATGACTTTCGCGTGGAGATTTTAGATTTTAGAGTGAAGAAGTGGAGCTCATTTTTCAATGTTGATGACTCTGTATGAAATATACTGGGAGAAAAAAGCAGCCCTTGACGAGTTTCTTGCCGGTTCTTCTCGTTACAAGGTCTCCCGCTTAGGGTTTGCGAACCGATGGCGTAGCTTCTATGACATTCACAAGTGCTTGTAACAGCCTAGACTGAATAAATTATTTTGAATTTTGAATTTTGAAGGCTTTAATCTAAATGAAAGGTTAATCAGTAACACGAGTAAGGAAAAGATGGAAAGAAAATGATATGGCTGAAAATCAAATCTAGGGTTTGAAAACAATGTCCCGCAAAGTTAAATTCCGTTACACTCAAGATGGCTCGTACTCCATAATTGACTTTCCAAAAAGAAAAAAGAATACTCAAACTCAAAAAGAAGAGGTTTTCAAGAAGAACAAGAGTGATAATAATTTCATTCTGAAACAAGGAGAACCAATTTGATATCTGAAGCTAGCCTCTTCTGATTTCAGAGGCTTAGAATAAAGACCTTATTGATCTTGTCGCAAGGGTATCATACCCCAGAAACTTCACACATGGTATGAGTCTCTATCTGCTAGCAAATACTTTGTGGACAGGGTGATGGAACCTGATATGAACGGGTCATATTTTTATATAGAAAACGTAAAGTTGTAGCCACAAAAAAAAATACGACTAGCTAAAGAGATTTTCTAGTCGCTACAAGTAATAAATTGCGTATAAACCTCACAGATGATTGTAACAAAATCAGAATATCATCAAAAGAGCTTGCGTAGGGTCATATTTTTGGCGTAAATAATAGCGGAAAGTAACCAAATCGACTTAGGTACAGATTTGCAATGTCTCCGATCAATGATAAAGTGTTTAAGTAAATTAATTAGTTTTCCACTAATGTGTTGTCGTCCAAATGTAGAGTTAGTTATTTTTTGCACTATCTAAAATAAAAACTATGATAGAGACATGGCTGTAAGTTTGAAAGACGTAGAAAAATTTGGAGATTTTGATGACATTTCTAACTGATTATTTCTAACTGATTTTTGGCCAAATGTCGACTTGGTGACCTTTCGCTCTACGGCGACGAAATTAGCTATTTAAAAGCATAAATACTATAAAAAGTGAATTTTTACTTACGTGTAAGTAATAAAAGCTTGTATAAAGGCTTGTTCCTAATTGAAATGAGATAAAATAGGTAGTAAAAACTAGATGAGGAAATTATAAATGATTTTTTTGCAGTCACTTTTTTACATAAAAAATACGCGGATGAGCGTGCGTGCGTAGAGTTTTAGGAACTAAACTTAAAAAAAATCGGTCCACGCGCAGTAGGGTTCCGTAATTATCTTATACCATACCACTATAATTTTTCGTCTGCAAAAATAACTTTGTTTTTCATAGTGTTTGAATGACAAAGTTATATTTGCGGTTTTGGAAAATGTGATATATGTCTAAAAATTATCACTATATCTCGTTCAAACCAATTTTCATTGAAAGTATTTATTAGGATCTTTTTTCACTTTCTCACTTTAAAAGTTAAAGGGAGGGAGACTCATTTTACCACTTTGGCAGTGTATATCTTTTAAACGGTTGACTTTGAGAAAAAATAGTCTTAAAAACCTCAATGTCATTTTTAAAGACCTATCTATAGACACCCCGCACGTATAGGTTTGATGATTTTTTTTTATGTTTCAGTTCCATGTATGGGGAGCCCCCTTTCATCTTTTATTTTTTTATTTTTATGTAAAAACCTTAGAGCGGTTCCCAGAATACATTTACCTAACAAGTTTCAACTGTGTAATCTTAATAGTTTCGGAATAAAGTGACTGTAACATACACACAGTCTGTTATTTTGCCTTGGTTGCGGCCATGTCAATTTATTCGATAGATATAGTAACGATAAAGGTTTGGGAGAAAGACCGATACTATTTTATTGTATAATAAGAAAGTTATTAAGGTTTTCGTTAAAAGTGAAAAAAATAAATTTATTTTTAGTTTCGGAAATTGTCGTTGTACATATTTAGTTAGTCTTTTAAATAAAGTAACAGCATAATATCTATTTAGATTAAAAATGGAGCGTTGTACCTTTGATAAATGAGGAGATTTTTTACTTTTACCGAATAACACAAATATATTTTTTTCATGTTATCTTATCACGGTTGCATTTTATTTTCATTCAAAAATATGCGTAATATTATTGTAAATAACACCCTAAAATATGACACAAGACAATAGCAGGAATACAAAATTAGAGCGTTTCTAAATATTTTAGAAATTTCAATGGAAATAGGGTTGTCACAATTGAAACAGAATAAAAAATATATAAATGTGCTGGATATTTCCCATGTATCTAACCAACTTTAAGTTAACTAAATTTAACTAAAAAAAAACCTCTTTCTGGTGTCAAAAAATAACTAGTTTTTTTGACACGATATAAACGAATTATTTTGTTATGTTGACTAACTTTCTCCGTAGCTCCGATGATGACTACCTAGCAGTCATCATCGGAGTGTGTCAAAACTTCTGATAATAATACAAGTATATTATCATCAGAAGCGTCTGTTACCAATTCAGTATTGCGAATATCAGCAAAACTTTTATTTGTAAGTAGTTTTATTATTGTAGTAGTTTATGTCTCGTGTATTGTAGCTGAATAAAAGTTTAATTCATTCATTCAATTCAATCTAAAGAGTACAGTAGCCCGTAGAACATTTAAACCACCAAAAGGGTTACCGTTTGCCGTTGTGATATAGTTATTTATTACGAAATTATAGATACTTTAACCCATGTTTTACAGATCGCAACCCGCCGTAACCTATATTTGTATATCTCCTATTTTTTTTTTTATTTTTTCAGGTTTACCACATGCACATAGTTTAGCTATTGTCGTATTCTACAGCTTGGTTTGATTGCCACAGATAAAAGTAAGACTGTAAAAAGTAGCTATACACAGATTTAAGACCTGATGAAAATGGTTGGACTTTATCTGGTCTTAAATCTGTGTATGATCACTTCCCAAAGTCTTACTATTATTAGTGGCAATCAAACAACGCTGTAGAATACGACAATAGCTAAACCATGTGGTAAACCTTGAAAAATAAAAAAATATCAGTTTTGGAGATATACAAATATAGGTTACGGCGGGTTGCGATCTGTAAAACATGGCTTAAAGTATCTATAATTTCGTAATAAATAACTATATCACAACGGCAAACGGTAACCTTTTTGGTGATTTAAATGTTCTACAGGCTACTGTACTAAAAGCTAATGCACAAGTTTCTCAAGAAAATATCAAAATCGCATCATCATTTTCTTACCTTATGACAATGGGAGTATACTTTCAAACAAAAAAAGATTTTTTCAAATCGGTCCAGTCGACTTAGAGTAATCAAGTAACATACATAAAAAAAAAAGATTCCGATGAACTGAGAACCACCTCCTTTTTTGATGTCGGTTAAAAAGCGTGGTAGTTAAGACACGATTAGGCATAGAATGTTTCAGAAATAGTAATAGAAATAGGAAATAATAATAATTGAAGAAACCAATTTGATTCCAAGCAAAATTGCTCCTTTGTTTTTATAAAAGGCACATTTAGTTGACAACCCTAAACTAAAACTTTGAAAGTGAATATCTCCGAGTTCTTGTGTTCGTTGCTTCTATTTTTTTTGTGGTAATACTGAGTATTGTACTAAACATTACTACATAAAAATAAAATGCGATCACGTAAAGAATGACCATAATAAAAATATAACGAAATCAACGAGAACGCATTTTTTTAAGTTTAAATAGTTATAACGATGCATTAAGTTAATAGCTAGCATACCATAAAACATTCATTGTAAAATGCCCATCACAAAAGCAATAAACACGTTTCTATGGTTTCTATGGATTTTTCTCGATTTTTGAAATATTTCATAAAGTATGATACATAAAACCACGGGAGTTTTAATAGAAGTATTGTTTGGTTATTATCTTTCGAATAGCCTCAAAAAATGAGGATGGCCGCAACTAAGGCAAAATAACAGACTGTGATACGGACTGACAGACAGACAGACATGACGAAAATATAAGGGTTCCGTTTTTTACCATTAGGCTACGGAACCCTAAAAAGGCAGAAGCACTGTGTGTGCGATGAGCAAACAGTGACAACAATTTCAATTTGTGTAGAAAAAAGTTTAGTATAAATTGTAAAAAAAATATATCATAAATAACAGTGGATGTGTGGAGTGGGGTCAAGGATATGTGGCTATTACTAAAAGGACTACGTCCGTACGGTAGGGTCCAAGTTCTTCAAGACCCGCCGTCCCAAGCTAAAGAAACTCTCCGACCACACACTCCTACTCATGGATCAGAGACGTGAAATGAGGCTCCAGAGTTCAGTAGATGCTAATCGTTATCGGCAGCTTAATAGACAGATATCTAAGTCTTTGACGAGCGACCTTCGCCAATTTAATACGAATCGTATTAAAGAGGCTATCGAGCGGAACAAAGGCTCCAAAGTGTTCGCGAGAGATCTGTCTATTGGGCAAAGCCAGATGACGAAGCTGAAAACTGACGACGGATGCATCATCTCAGCGAAACCTGAAATCCTGAGGGAGATCGAGAGTTTCTATGGGCAGTTATATTCCACGCAGACACCTGTTGAAAGCAAGGCTAAAGACCCCAGAGCCAAGCTTACCCGACACTATACCCAAGATATCCCGGACGTCAGCATGTACGAGATTAGTATGGCTCTCAAACAGCTGAAAAACAACAAGGCGGCGGGTGACGACGGAATCACTACAGAACTTCTGAGAGCGGGCGGTAAGCCGATACTTAAAGTCCTCCAGAAGCTTTTCAATTCCGTCATCGTCGAGGGCAGAACGCCGAAGACATGGAACATAAGTGAGGTGATTTTGTTCTTTAAAAAGGGTGACAAGTCCCTCTTAAAGAACTATAGACCCATCTCGCTTCTGAGTCATGTCTATAAGCTGTTTTCGAGAGTCCTTACGAACCGTCTCGCTCGCAAGTTCGACGACTTCCAACCTCCCGAACAAGCCGGGTTCCGAAAAGGCTTTAGCACCATAGACCACATCCATACGCTGCGGCAGGTCATACAGAAGACCGAAGAGTATAATCTGCCACTTTGCTTGGCGTTCGTGGATTATGAGAAAGCCTTTGATTCGATTGAAACCTGGGCGGTGCTGCAGTCTCTCCAAAGGTGCCAAGTGGACTACAGGTATATCGAGGTGTTGAGGTATTTATACAAAAATGCCACCATGTCGGTCCGAGTACAGAACCAGAGAACAAATCCTATCCAACTGCAGCGAGGTGTGAGACAGGGAGATGTTATTTCTCCGAAACTGTTCACAGCTGCATTGGAGGATATCTTTAAACTCTTAGACTGGAAAGGACTCGGCATCAACATTAATGGCCAGTACCTAACACACCTTCGTTTTGCCGATGATATAGTTCTTATGGCTGAGACCTTGGAGGACCTGAACACAATGCTCGAAGATCTCCGTAGTGCTTCCCAAAGAGTGGGTCTTAAAATGAACATGGATAAGACGAAAATCATGTCGAATTCTCATGTTGTGCCCGCTCCAGTTCATGTTGGGAACACTACACTTGAAGTTGTTGACCATTATGTATACCTAGGACAGGCAGTCCAGTTAGGTAGGTCCAACTTTGAGAAGGAGATCTCTCGTCGAATCCAACTCGGATGGGCAGCATTCGGGAAGCTCCGAAAAATCTTCGTGTCCGATTTACCGCAGTGTCTCAAGACGAAAGTCTATGACCAGTGTGTGTTGCCAGTGATGACTTACGGCAGTGAAACGTGGTCGCTAACTATGGGTCTCATAAGGAGGCTCAAGGTCACCCAGCGTGCAATGGAGAGAGCCATGCTCGGCGTTTCCCTGCGTGATCGAATCAGAAATGAGGAGATCCGCAGGCGAACTGGGGTAACCGACATCGCTCGAAGGATTGCTCAGCTAAAGTGGCAGTGGGCTGGACACATAGCGAGAAGAACCGATGGCCGTTGGGGCGGAAGGGTTCTTGAATGGCGACCGCGCACCGGACGACGCTCCGTGGGTAGGCCCCCGACAAGGTGGACCGACGATCTGGTGAAGGTTGCCGGAAGCCACTGGATGTGGGAAGCACGGGACCGATCGTCGTGGAAATCCTTGGGGGAGGCCTATACCCAGCAGTGGGTGTCGTGCGGCTGATGTGATGATGATGATGATGATGACTAAAAGGACAAGGATATATATTTATCTACGGGGTCAAGGATATTTTTTGTAAGAAAGTTAAGAATTAATTAATAGATAGCCAAGTTGATGACTAATAATATGACATCAATAAATACAAACTGTTTTACAAAGGCCTTACGAATATGAGGGACCATCAAACTATATGGAACCATTTTCCAAATGTCCACGCGGACGAAGTCGCGGGCGATAGCTAGTATCAAATAAAAACACAGGACAAACATTTTGAAATGTTGTCAATTGTTTATGCTAAATCTGTGTAGAGGATTTCCGTTAAAAATAATGTGTAGATTATTAAAAGAATGCGTTGATTTGTTCTTTTATTCACTCCTTGTAGCAAAAGCTGCTGAGCCGAGTCCCCTGACACTGGCACTTCCAGACTATTTGTACTAATCTCTTAATCTCATCACGTAACGAATTCTCTTTCCTCCTTAAATAGTAGGTACGTACCTTCATTTGTACAAAATGTGGAATATTTGTTTGAACAGTTATAATATAACCCATGAAAAGGGGGTAATGGTTGCATCAAATCAGGTATTTTTGGTTTTAGGATATACTAGCTTCTGCCCGCGACTTCGTCCGCGTGGATGTTAGATATAATCCTTAGAGAACCTTCAACCAGGATTTGATCAGTCATTTTTACGTTTCCGGTTCCGGTTCCGGTTCCCGTTCCCGTTCCCGTTCTCGTCCCGTTCCGTTCCCGTATCATTCCCGTTTTGTTCCGTTCCCGATCCTTTCCCCTCCGTTCCCGTCCCGTTTCCGTGCCGTTCCTTTACCGTTCCCGTCCCGTTCTCATTACCTTTCCGTTCCTGTATCGTTCCCGTTTATTCCGATTTCGTTCCCGTTTCGTTCCCGTTTTGTTCCTGTTTCGTTCCTGTTCCGTTCCCGTTCCGTTCCGTCCCATTCCATTCCCGTTTCGTTCCCGTTCGCGTCCCGTTCCCGTCCCGTACTCCTTCCGTTCCTTTTCCCGGTACCGTTCCCGTCCCGTTCCTGTCCCTTTCTCTTTCCCGTTCCATTCCCGTTCCGTTCTCGTTTCGTTCCCGTTCCGTTCCCGTACCCATTCCATTCCCTTTCCGTTCCCGTTTCATTCCCGTTCCCTTCCCGTTCCGTTTCCGTTCCGGCTCATTCCGTTCCCGTCCCGTTCTCGTCCTGTTCCCGATCCTGTTCCTGTTCCCGTGCCCGTGCCCGTGCCCGTGCCCGTGCCCGTGCCTGTTCCCGTTCCCGTTACCTGGATGTGCATGTCCAGGTCCAGGTCCATGATGTGTCATGTCCTCCGTGTTGGACTTTAAAATAAATATCATTATCGCAATCACCATCCCAGGAAACCTCAAGAACGACATCCACATCGATTTTCATGTTTACTTACCCCATTTACACCCTAAGGGATGATTTTCAAAATAACAAAATATGTGTTTGCCTATTTATTTTTAGACATGCTCCTACGAAATTTTAAAATTGTAATGTCTATTTTATATTATTTTTCCATACATTTGAACCTCATTTGCACCCCTTTAGGGGTAAGTCATGTCCACCGTGTTGGACTTCAAAATAAATCTCATTTTCGCAATCACCATCCCATAAAACCTCAAGAACGACATCCATATCGATTTTTTATGTTTACTCACCCCATCTCCCCCTAAGCGGTTGATTTTCAAAATCACAAAATAAATGTTTGCCTATTTATTTTTAGATGTGCTTCTACGAAGTTTAAAGTTGTAATGTCTATTTTATATTATTTTTCCATACAAAATTGGAACCCCATTTTCACCCCTTTAGGAGTTAAATCATGTCCACCGTGTCAGACTTCAAAATAAATCTCATTTTCGCAATCACCATCCCATAAAACTTCAAGAATGACATCCACATCAATTTTTATGTTTACACACCCCATTTACCCCCTAAGGGGTTGATTTTCAAAATCACAAAATACATGTTTGCTTATTTATTTTTAGACGTGCTCCTACGAAGTTTAAAGTTGTAATGGCCGTTTAATATTTTTTTCCATACAAAATTTGAACCCCATTTTCACCCCTTGAGGGGTTAAATCATGTCCACCGTGTTGGACTTCAAAATAAATGTCATTTTTGCAATCTTCATCCCAGAAAACCCCAATAACGACATCCATATCGATTTTTTATGTTTACTCACCCCATTTACCCCCTAAGGGGTTGATTTTCAAAATCACAAAATGTATGTTTGCTTATTTATTTTTAGACGTGCTCCTACGAAGTTTAAAGTTGTAATGGCCGTTTAATATTTTTTTCCATACAAAATTTGAACCCCATTTTCACCCCTTGAGGGGTTAAATCATGTCCACCGTGTTGGACTTCAAAATAAATGTCATTTTTGCAATCTTCATCCCAGAAAACCCCAATAACGACATCCACATCAATTTTATGTTTACACACCCCATTTACCCCCTAAGGGGTTGATTTTCAAAATCACAAAATACATGTTTGCTTATTTATTTTTAGACGTGCTCCTACGAAGTTTAAAGTTGTAATGGCCGTTTAATATTTTTTTCCATACAACATTTGAACCCCATTTTCACCCCTTGAGGGGTTAAATCATGTCCACCGTGTTGGACTTCAAAATAAATGTCATTTTTGCAATCTTCATCCCAGAAAACCCCAATAACGACATCCATATCGATTTTTTATGTTTACTCACCCCATTTACCCCCTAAGGGGTTGATTTTCAAAATCACAAAATGTATGTTTGCTTATTTATTTTTAGACGTGCTCCTACGAAGTTTAAAGTTGTAATATCCATTTAATATTATTTTGCCATACAAAATTTGAACCCCATTTTCACCCCTTGAGGGGTCAAATCATGTCTTCCGTATTGGACTTCAAAATAAATGTCATTTTTGCAATCGTCATCCCAGAAAACCTCAATAACGACATCCATATCTGTTTTTAGGTTTTTTTACCCCTTTTCACCCCCATTTCATCCCCGTAGGAGTTGAAATACTAACAATAACAACATACGTTGCGTTAGATTTCCATCCATAAGCCTAAATTATATATTTAGCAATTTTGACTTCAAAAATAAAGGATTTTCTTCATTACACAACTTCATCCCCCTTTTTGACCCCTTCGGGGGTAGAATTTTGAAAAACGCCGAGACCCGTATTTATTAATTTTCAATCGCCAGCCTAAACACAGATTTGAAGATCCTAGCTTCAAAACTGAGGGACTTTCATACAAACTTTCATCCCTTATTTCATCCCCTTTGGGATAGAATTTTCAAAAATCCTTCCTTAGTAGATGCCTACACTGTATAAGGTATCTGTGTGCAAAATTTTAAGTCTCTAGGGCTCTCTTGGGCTGTGCGTTGATAGATCAGTCAGTCAGTCAGTCATTCAGTTTACGATTTTATATATTAAGATTGTTGGTAATGTGAAGGCAATGTTAAATCCAAGTTTTCGACCTGGGCATACGACCGGGTCATTCTAAAAAAAAAGTACCTTTTTTCGGTAATTGGCCTTTGATACGACCGATAGTTTCAGAGACACAACTTTTCAAAATTTTTTTGACTAGAAACTTTGAAGATGAAGAATTTTCCAGGTACAATTTCATCCCTCTTTTCACCCCTTCGATTGTGGAATTATGAAAAACGCTGACACACGTCAATATTATTTTTAATCTTCACCCTAAATACAAAATTTGAAGACCCTTACTTCGAAACTGACGGACTTTCATACAAATTTTTATCCCCTACATTGTATAAGGTATCTATGTGCAAAATTTCAAGTCTCTAGGTTCAGTGGCTTGGGCTGTGCGTTGATATATCAGTCAGTCAGGATTTTGAATTTTATATATTAGATATTCTATCTAACACCTTGTTTGGTTGGGTCACTTGGGTACCAAAAAAGCGGGAAAAAGGGATACCTACTGGGGATTTTTCTACTGTCCACGCAGACGAAGTCGCGGGCGGAGGTCAGTAAGAAATAAAGCTTCAGAAACATAAATACTTCCGAAAAACATGAAATTTTGAAAAAAATAAATGTATTTTTAAGAATTGGCTAAATATTGAAAAGCTGTGGTCTCCGAAACTATCAGTCATATCAAAACAGTTTTACCCTCAAATGGTTGCAACCTTCTTTAAAATTTTTTTACACAATTTTGATGAAAAACTAGTCCTTCTGGGTCAAAATCGTCAAAACTGAATATAGGTACCTTTTTTTGCAACGATAAATGTCCAATTACAGCTTGACCATAAAGAGTTGAAATTAAATAAAATGGAACTAAAAATTTTCAGTACCAAATGTACTCAGTGTTGCCAAATTATTCGTGATTTTTACGTATTTACATAGAAAGTGGCGCCCTCAATTTATGTCAACTCTTTATGTTCAAGCTATACGTACGTACTACGAACAAGTCCGTACTATAAAATGAAGCATGCGAATGAATATTATATAATGCTGTTGTAGACGATGTTACTTGCAAAGATCTTTAAATTATGACCAAAAGCTCTTTCAAGTTCAAGGTCAACCGTGTACCTATTGTAATTGAGGTTCGTCATATTTTCTTTCAACGTGATAGAAAAAAAATGTTGTCCAATTACTCTGTTAGGGCATTTTATCTAATTACTAGCTTCCGCCCGCGACTTCGTCCGCGTGGATATTAGAGAAAATCTTTAGGGAACCTTCAACCAGGATCCGACCAGCCGTTTTTACGCGATTAGGTGGGTCACCACCAAGCGCGCTGCCTCGCGAGGCAAGACGTTTGCCAAGACGCATGACGCAAGGCGTTTGTCGCACGAGGCTCGCTCGCTTGGTGGGGACCCGCCTAATCGCGTAAAAACGACTGGTCGTTCCCATTCCCGTTTCCGTTTCGTCCCGTTCTCGTACCCGTTACCGCCCCGTTCCGTTGCCGTCCCATCCCGTTGCCGTCACGTCCCGTTGCCGTCCCGTCCCGACCCGTCCCGTTCCCATTCCCGTTCCCATCCCCGTCCCGTCCCGTTCCGTTCCCGTCCCGTCCCATTCCGTTTCGTTCTCGTCCCCGCTCTCATTCCGTTCCCGTCCCATCCCATCCCGTTCCGTTCCCGTTCCCGCTCTCGTTCCCGTCCCCGTCTTGACCCGTCCGGTTCCCGTTCCCATCCCGCTCCCGTTCCCGTTCCCCTCCCGTTCCATTCCCGTTCTCGTTCTCCGTCCAGTTCCCGTTCCCGTTCCCTTTCTCCCCATCCCCTGGGGCTGAATCATGCATGTCCACCGAGTTGGACTTCAAAATGAATGTCATTTTCGCAATCACCATCCTATAAAACCTCAAGAACGTCATCCATATATAGTATTTTATGATTACTTACCCCATTTACCACATAAGGGGTTGATTTTCAAAATCACAAAATATATCTTTGCCTATTTATTTTAAGACGTGCTCCTACGAAGTTTAAAGTTATAATGTCTATTTTATATTCTTTTTCCATACAAAATTTGAACCCCATTTTCACCCTTATAGGGGTTAAATCATGTACATCGTGTCGGACTTTAAAATAAATGTAATTTTCGCAATCACCATCCCATAAAACCTCAAGAACGACATCCATATCGATTTTTATGTTTACTTACCCCATTTACCCCCTAAGGGGTTGATTTTCAAAACCACAAAATATATATTTGACTATTTATTTTTAGACGTACTCCTACGAAGTGAAAAGTTTTATTGTCTATTTTTATATTCTTTTTCCATACAAAATTTGAACCCCATTTTCACCCTTTTAGGGGTTAAATCATGTACATCGTGTTGGACTTTAAAATAAATGTAATTTTCGCAATCATCATCTCATAAAACCTCAAGAACGATATCCATATCGATTTTTATGTTTACATACCCCATTTACCCTCTAAGAGGTTGATTTTCAAAATTACCAAATATATGTTTGCCTATTTATTTTTAGACGTGCTCCTACGAAGTGTAAAGTTGTAATGTCTATTTTATATTCTTTTTCCATACAAAATTTGAAACCCATTTTCACCCCTTTAGGGGGTTAAATCATGTCCACCGTGTTGGACTTCAAAATAAATGTCATTTTCGCAATCGTCATACCAGAAAACCCCAATAACGACATCCATCTCTATTTTTAGGTTTATTTACACATTTCACCCCTATTTCATCGCCATAGGGGTTGAAGTACTAACAATATCAATATACGTTGCGTTAGATTTTCTTCCATAAGCCTTTACTATAAATTAAGTGATTTTTACTTCGAAAATGAAGGATTTTTTTCTACACACAACTTCATACCCCTTTTCACCCCTTCGGGGGTAGAATTTTGAAAAGGCTGAGACCCGTATTTATTAATTTTCAATCTTCAGCCTAAACACAAAATTTGAAAATCCTAGCTTCAAAACTGAGGGACTTTCATACAAACTTTCATCCCTTATTTCACCCTCTTAGGGATGGAATTTTCAAAAATCCTTCCTTAGTATCCACTAAGGAAGGATTTTTGAAAATTCCATACCTCATACAGTGTAGGCATCCGCCTACAGTGTATGAGGTATCTGTGTGCAAAATTTCAAGTCTCTAGGTCCAGCGGTTTGAGCTGTTAGACCGGGCGGCCACCGCATGGTTACCTACCCCATCGAGTTACTGGATATTACCACCTTCCACGAAAAGTAGACCTTAAATAGGTAAGAAAAATGTTGGTCTGCCGGGGCTCAACCTGGAGGAACCTTGGCGGTGCAAAGCTGTGCTACCCACTTTTGACCATCATTTTACCTCATGTGGTTACTGAACAAAACCTATTCGTTGCTTTTAGTCTCTATTAGTAGAGTCAAAATAATTATGTCTGCCGAGCGAATTCTTGGAGGGTTCCGCAGTCCAACCATTTTTAGGGGCCGCATGGGGGTGCTATTTTACCTCATCGAGTTACTGGATGAAACCAAGTTCTCCTGGTAGCTAAAATGGTCCCCTTTAAATATTAATTGGTCTGCCAGTTCGCAACCTGGCAGTTTTTGCAGTCCAACCAAATAACTACATAGCATAAAACAAAATAGCTTCCCGCTGTTTGTCCCTATGTATGCTTAGATCTTTAAAACTACGCAACGGATTTTAATGCGGTTTTTTTTAATAGATAGAGTGATTCAAGAGAAAGGTTCATATGTATAATACTTGCATAATATAGCAGAGAAACACTGATAATTTTAAAGGTTTCTAATGTGTGTCGTAAATAAACACTTTTTTGCGCTTACATTGCAAACGCTGGCTGAATCCTACGAGATAGATCAAAAAATGTACTACAGTATTATTTACCTTAAAAAGGTTCGCATAAAACTTTTTGGTGGTATATGTCTATCTTTTAGGGATAACCCACAATAACCAGTTTTATCCTTTCTTTTTATGAGAAACTAGCTGACCCGACAGACGTTGTCCTGTCTAAGTTATGAATATTGAATTCGAATTGGTATAATTAATGAAAAGTTGGGTTCAGAGATATTATAGGTCCCGTTTCCGTTACCGTTCCCCTTCCCCTTTCCTGTCCTGTTCCTGTTTACTTTATAACCCAACAGCTTTATAACCAAGTATATATCACTTGTTATGTTAGTAACGTGTATGTTAGTCTATCCAAACTTACCAATTTAATATTAGGTGTGGTGGCTCTGAACTAACCGTGATGAACACTAAGAAATTCAGTTTTCTTAGATCCTTTTTGTAAGAAATAATAAATTAATTATATTACATTTATTTCCTCAATAAAATAACTCCGACCGAAGCATCTGTTTGTTTTATTACACCCTCTTTGACGATATTTGCAGCACGCATTCTTTTAATTCTATGTCAAACGTCATACTTAAAATGTTTATTTTGTCTAAAATAATTATTCTTATTCTTAAATTTTTTTAAGTTTTTATGTCCAAAATAATTTTATATGGTGGTTAAGTATTCTTAATTTTTTTAATTTTCCGTGCAATTTTCTATTTTTTTTTCATAACAACCATTTGCCTGATAATATTAAACACAACAAAAAAAAAAAGAATTAGTGAAATCGGTCCAGCCGTTCACGCGTGATGGCTTGACCAGGCGAAACTGGATTCATATATATATATACAGTGCCTTTGGTCTTGAACTAGCGATAATTTAAAGGCGTTTAATACACCTAATTTTATCGATAAAAACACCCACATGTTGGGGTCTATCCCCACTCCTGTTGGAATGGCCGCCATTTTAAATTTGACTTTTTATTTTAAATGACCTTGCAGAAAAATATTAATTTCTGCGGATTTAGAAGTCCTACAGTTATAACAAAAATATTTTTTGAAAGCTAATAATATTACCTAGTAATTTAAAAAATAAAATATCTAATTTTTTTGTTTAAATACGTCATAAAAAAATACTGAAATAAAATTTTATACGAAATTTGTGCGATTTTTTTGACTTTTTATTACATTTCTCAAAAACTAGGACATTAATATTCACTTTTTTTGCATTATTCAAATACACAGGGATATTATCTACAGAACGACTCAAAAATTTATTGCTCTATGTTGCATGTTTCGAGAGCTATTGTTGGTTGAATATGACCCTGACAAGTACTAAATGGTTATTTTCGAAAATAAAAAAAAAAACAAAATTCCTAAAAACTTGATTTTATCATTTGATGAAATTAGTAATCAGATAATATTATCAACCTAATTTAAAATATGTTCAAAATACTTGTAATTATGTCCATTTTCGAAAATAATCATTTTTTGGTTACGTAAGGGTCATAGTTCAAACAAAAATAACTCACGAAATATGCAACATAGAGCAAGAAATTTTAAAATCATTTTGTAGATAATATTTCTGTGTATTTGAATAGAGCAAAAAAGTGGACATTAATGTCCTAGTTTTTGAGAAATGTAATAAAAACTCAAAAAAATCGCACAAATTTCGTATAAAATTTTATTTCAGTATTTTTTTATGACGTATTCAAACATATATGTCGCTAGTTTAATATAGTTTGTAAGTTCTCCTAGTAGCTAAAATTATGCCCTTTAAATATTAATGGATTTTCCAGTTCGCAACCTGGCAGTTTTTGCAGTCCAATTAAATTTATTATAATTTTAATGTTACATTTTCAGTCTACAGACGATATTTTACTTGCTTGCTTGTTTCTTTGTATTGATTCATGAAGTATATTTATTTTCTCAAACATGCTTGGAAATTCGAACATTATTTTGACAACTTTCTTAGTGCTAAATCGGACTGGACAGACCTAAACCGCTCTGGCAATTTTTGTATGAGAATCCATTACTAAAGTATAATAATGGCTTTTCATAGAAATATTACAAGCCAGCCTTTCTGTTGTCTAACTTCAAAATCTGTCGCAATCGCTTTCAGGATGTAATCCATTGAAGTTTCTTTTTGGCACAAAAAAAAACTTAGCAAAGAAATGCAGCAATGTGTCACATCCATCTGTCAAACGAAAACGATTGCGATAGATTTTTAAAATTAGATAATGAAATTAGCCCCCGGGTTCCGAACAAGCCGGGTTCCGAAAAGGCTTGAGCACCATAGGCCACATCCATACGCTGCGGCAGGTTATACAGAAGACCGAGGAGTATAATCTGCCACTTTGCTTGGCGTTCGTGGATTATGATTTGATTCGATGGAAACCTGGGCGGTGCTGCAGTCTCTCAAAGGTGCCAAGTGGACTACAGGTATATTGAGGTGTTGAGGTATTTATACAAAAATGCCACCATGTTGGTCCGAGTACAGAACCAGAGCACAAATCCAATCCAACTGCAGCGTGGTGAGGAGAGATGTTATTTCTCCGAAACTGTTTACAGCCGCGTTGACAGCGAGATGTTATTTCTCCGAAACTGTTTACAGCCGCGTTGGAGGACATCTTTAAACTCTTAGACTGGAAAGGACTCGGCATCAACATTAATGGCCAGTACCTAACACAACTTCGTTTTGCCGATGATATAAGTCTTATGGCTGAGACCTTGGAAGACCTGAACACAATGCTCGAAGATCTCCGAAGCGCTTCGCAAAGAATCATGCCCGCTCCAGTTCATGTTGGGAACACTACACTTTAAGTTGTTGACCATTATGTATACCTAGGACAGGCAGTCCAGTTGGGTAAGTCGAACTTCAAGAAAGAGATCTCTCGTCAAATCCAACTCGGATGGGCAGCATTCGGGAAGCTCCGAAAAATCTTCATGTCCGATTTACCTCAGTGTCTCAAGACAAAAGTCTATGAACAGTGCGTGTTGCTAGTGATGACTTACAGCAGCGAAACGTAGTCGCTAACTATAGGTCCCATAAGGAGGCTCAAGGTCACCCAGCGTGCAATGGAAAGAGCCATGCTCGGTGTTTCCCTGCGTAATTGAATCAGAAATGAGGAGATCCGCAGGCAAACTAAAGTAACCGACATCGCTCGAAGGATTGCTCAGTTAAAGTGGCAGTGGGCTGGACACATAGCGAGAAGAACCGATGGTCGTAGGGGCGGAAAGGTTCTGGAATGGCGACCGCGCACCGGACAACGCTCCGTGGGTAGGCCCCTGATAAGGTGGACGGACGATCTGGTGAAGGTCGCGAGAAGCCACTGTATGCGGGCAGCGCAGGACCGATCGTCGTGGAGATCCTAGGGGGGCCTATACCCAGCAGTGGGTGTCATGCGGCTGATATGATAATGATGATATAAATATTGCCGGCGTCTGACCGTAAATGTTTTTATTTAAACTCATTACACACGTGTAATTCAAAATTGGAGCAAACTTTTCAATGAAACACGAATATGGGTGTCCAATAAAAAGCCTTGATGAGCGAGCACATTATAAAAAAACTTTAAAAAAAATATTAGATATTATACTAGCTATCACGGTTCATGAGATACAGCCTGGTGACAGACAGACAGACAGACAGCGGAGTCTTAGTAATAGGGTCCCATTTTTAGGGTTCCGTAGCCAAAATGGCAAAAAACGGAACCCTTATAGATTCGTCATGTCTGTCTGTCTGTCCGTCCGCATGTCACAGCCACTTTATTCCAAAAGTATTAAGACTACATAGTTGAAACTTGGTAGGTAGGTGTATTCTGTGAACCGCTTTACGATTTTTACACAAAAATAAAAAAAAAGATTAAGGGGGGCTCCCCATACATGGAACTGAAACTGAAAATAATTTTTTTCATCAAACCAATACTTGTGGCGTGTCTATAGATAGGTCTTTAAAAATGAAATTGAGGTTTCTAAGACTATTTCTTTTCAAAGGCAACCGTTTCAAAGATTACCGCCAAAGTGGTAAAATGTGCCCCCCCCCCTTTCAACTTTTAAAGTAAGACGGTGAAAAATCTAAAAAAAATATATGCTATAGATCTTAATAAACACTTTCAACGAAAATTGGTTTGAACTAGATACAGTAATAAGTTTTCGAGATTTAGTACTTTTTTAGATATCAAATGAAAGGCCTTGATGAGCACATTCCAAAAAATTTAACAAACATTAAAACTGTCCTATACAAAAATGCAAAATTCACCGAAACGTCCAATAGGGTTTTTTGAATAATTTGTTTTTTTATAGTCATAGGGTAGCCCTAGTAATAATATAATTAAAAAAAATTACTAAAAGTAGGCTTTATTTCCCTGAAACACATATGGTTCATGAGCGTAGAGAGACATTTTTGCTCCTGCACGTTCATGAACCACATGTGGTTCAGGGAATATTTTTTTTATATTTATGAGTTTTTCGTAAGTATTTATTTTATTTATTTATTATTTTTGTATTTTCACGATATTTACGAACTTATGCACATTTGATTATCTGTGGAATATTTTCCATAGACAATAGATTATAGATATGTTGTCAAATAGGTTATGTCATTTTTGCTCCTGCACGTTCATGAACCACATGTGGTTCAGGGGTTTAGTTTATGATCGTATCTGCACGTCCAATGCAAAAAACAGTACAGTCCCTTCACGTCCGGTAGAAATATTCACTGTAGAAATTCTATATGTGCCCTGACGCACATATGGGTCAGAAACGTGTTAGTGCTTTTCAAGCGCACGTTTCCTGAACCATATGTGGCTCAGCGGACAGTGAACGTGTTAATTTGCCAACTAAACCACAGCTTTCCACAGGATAAAATGTTTGTCGCAGAGTCGAGCTGTTGCATATACGACTTGTCGCAGTAGCGTTATATCGGAGTAGGGTGCACCGCAGTGGAGATCAGTCGCTTTGAGGATATGCGCAGAAGTCTTCTATCGCAATCACGTTAGCGGCAGTAACAAACTGTCGAGATCGTGTTATGCGCAGTTTTGTCTGTCGCAGTCATATCGCAGTCATACCGGATATACACTCCTGACGGAGCAATATTCAAAGAATGCGGAGCTACGCATACTTGATATCACATGGGTACCGCCAACATGCAACTTCTACTGGGGGTAAAAAAACTGTACTGGGCGTTGCTCTGTAAGAGTTTTTCTTGCCTTGAAAATAGCTTTTCACTTGTGCTCTGCTAAAAAAATGTTTTAACAAAAACACATTTGATGGTATGGGCGCCATTTGCTTTTCGCAGTATCAGTGCTGCAAACGTCATAAAAACTGTTCGGATATGTTCAGAAACCAAGAAATAAGAGTTTTTTTTAATTTATAGTTATCAATGTAACCCCGTAATGTCAAAGTACGGGGGTACTAATGGGGATTTTACGGTAAGTACATAATGAATAGTTTTTCACATATAATAAACTAATTGTATTTAATATTTCAGTTTGAAAATAATAGGTAAACAGAAAGCAACCAAATAAATCAAAAATTAAATTTCGTATAAAGACAGAACATTTAATTTTCAAACTATACACATCAACTTTGTCTAGGGATACAGGTACAAAAGATTAATGGGTCAGAGTTCTCAGTTTGAGGATTTCCATACATCATGCTATTGTCGCGGTTTTTTTAAACATGTCCATTACGTTTTTAGAATGCTGGTCAGATCAGTTGGGTGTGTATAGCGATCTGAATCTCCTCCATTCACTCCCTGGATAGCCATCATCGGATCACAGCACAGTGCATCCCTGGCAGGAAACCAAGGCTTCAAAGTTACCTCGTTTGTATGAAAATAACACCTGTATCCCTAGACAAAGTTGATGTGTGTATATTAAACTAGCGACTCGCCCCGGCTTTGCAGGGGTACAATGCTGATACTAAGGCCATATTAATCTATATCACATTCATGCACAATGTATTTAAGGTACTTAATTGGATAAGGATTAATGCTGTATTGCTAAAAATCACTTCGTAAATAAGCCATTATTTCTCATAAAAAGAAAGGATAAAACTGGTTATTGTGGGTTATCCTTAAGAGATAGACATATACCACCAAAAAGTTTTATGTGAACCTTTTTAAGGTAAATAATACTGTAGTACATTTTTTGATCTATCTCGTAGGTTTCAGCCAGCGTTTGCAATGTAAGCGCAAAAAAAGTGTTTATTTACGACACACATTAGAAACCTTTAAAATTATCAGTGTTTCTCTGCTATATTATGCAAGTATTATACATATGAACCTTTCTCTTGAATCATTCTATCTATTAAAAAAAACCGCATTAAAATCCGTTGCGTAGTTTTAAAGATCTAAGCATACATAGGGACAAACAGCGGGAAGCTATTTTGTTTTATGCTATGTAGTTATTTGGTTGGACTGCAAAAACTGTCAGGTTGCGAACTGGCAGACCAATTAATATTTAAAGGGGACCATTTTAGCTACCAGGAGAACTTGGTTTCATCCAGTAACTCGATGAGGTAAAATAGCACCCCCATGCGGCCCCTAAAAATGGTTGGACTGCGGAACCCTCCAAGAATTCGCTCGGCAGACATAATTATTTTGACTCTACTAATAGAAACTAAAAGCAACGAAAAGGTTTTGTTCAGTAACCACATGAGGTAAAATGATGGTCAAAAGTGGGTAGCACAGCTTTGCACCGCCAAGGTTCCTCCAGGTTGAGCCCCGGCAGACCAACATTTTTCTTACCTATTTAAGGTCTACTTTTCGTGGAAGGTGGTAATATCCAGTAACTCGATGGGGTAGGTAACCATGCGGTGGCCGCCCGGTCTATGTGCGTTGATAGATCAGTCAGTCGAATGACTGATGAATCGTAAACTATTCAGTTTACGATTTTATATATTAAGATTGTCGGTGTCTAGTTTCGCATTCCAGCATGCCTTAGTACTCAAAAACTTGAAAGAATTATGATGAACAGTGTATTCATAGAACTTCTATCGTCCGTCATCTACAATCTTACAAGTAGCTCTTAAGGGTCTCCTGTTAGTACATAAGAATACTGATTTCCAGAGTGGTACTAAAAAGAAAGTCTGTTTGCTTTTAGCATTGGCACTGAAAACTTAAATGTGTGAACATTGTAATAATTTAACATAATAAAGGTGCCAATTGAAATTTGATCTCTTAAACCTGACTCGTTCAATCGACACTGACACTGCTGAATCGTTCTCATCTAAAGTTTGCATTTCTCAGCCGATTTATTGTTAGCAGATTCGACGATTATTAAAAAAAAAAAATTCATACTGATTTTCGAATGTTCTCGAATAAAGAATCATATTTCAGCTTCAGCCATTTCGCAGTTTTTTTATAGCTTGTATTTTTGTTTCTGTCAAATAAATGTTAGCAGATTCGATAATTATTTTTTAAAAAAAATTTTCATCCTGTTTTTCGAATGTTCTCGAAAAAAGAATCATATTTCAGCTTCAGCCATTTCGCAGTTTTTTATGGCTTGTATTTTTTTTCTGTCAAATAAATGTATTTCTTTCTTTCTAATGTGATGTCTTGAGACAACTCTTATGTGTATGTAACCTTTAAAGGCAAAAGAGATATTCATTTCCGATGAGATATTTTAATCAGCCTGGGGGAGCTACAATCTCCCAAAGCTAATATGTACCTCTCAGGATCCTAGGAAGGCACGAATCCTACGATAGGAGGTGGTATGAGTTCGCAACGTATAATAATAATAATTATGAGCTGGATTATTGGTGCAGGAAATTAGTTGTTATGTAACAAAAAAAGAACAATAATAGAAAACTAGAGATATTATTATTTAATACATAGGCACATAAAACATAGTAGAACAAGTACATAGGCAACAAAATGAATCCTCACCATTTTTATTTCTAAAAGGCTTTTTTTCATAATTATCATAGGTAAGGTATATAGTCAGATTTGTCGGTTATTTCGTTAATGGTTGGTTGGGTTGGGTACATTGAAACGGTGATAATTTGTTCATGCGGAAACTTTTCTATACCATTCAGGTATAAAATTAAATCGTCCGGTAGTAACTTTAATGCTAAAGCAATAAAATTCATTATGGGTTCAGCAAGGAATCTACGGAGCGGTCAGGAACGGAAAATCCGGGCTTTGGACATTAAACTCACTGAATAAATTGGAAATCGATGAAACCATTTCTAGCTAGGACGGCCGTACGTACCTGTTAGAAAATTATATAATCCCATTTAAATTACCTTAGCTTAATTAAATTATTGTAGTGCTAATGAGTCCCAAGTATTTTCCGGAAAGCCGGACTGAAATATGTTATTTAACATTTCTCCGTCATCCTGAAAATTAAAAAAAACTGGAGTTACAAAAAAAATCTATATTATTATTAAACTTGCTCACAAAATTTCACAAGAATCGATTGAGGAATGCAACTTGTAGAGGAGAATATACAGCGCCGGAAAGCCAGTCTGAAATATGATGTTTTTAAATATCTTCACCATTTTAAAAAAGATCAATAAACTGGATGTACATAAAAAATCTACACATTTTTCGCACCTCCTTACAAAATTTCACGAGAATCGGTTGAGAAATGCGACCTGTAGAAGAGAACAGGCAAAGCTGGAAAGTGGGACTGAAATCTGTTTTAACATATCTTCGCCATTTTGAAAAATTTCAAAAAACTGGTTCGACAGAAAAATTCTATATAATTTTCGAAACTGGTCACAAAATTTCACGAGAATCGGTTGAGGAATGCGACCTGTAGGTGGGAACAGACAGCCGGACATACGAAAGAATTTTTGCCGAAGCTGAAGCAGAGACGCTTCGCTCGCACTTCGTGCTCGCTCGGTCAAAAATAAAATATTTGGCTTTTACATTGATAATTTACCTTTTGCAAGACGTTATGATCAATAATTTCTGGGTCGTATAAACATTTTTTATGCGAATTTCTCTATTTCGTATACAACGTGTAACATGTTTTGTATACAATGTACTCGTGAAACTGAACACCTTCCAACAGAAATAAAAATCAAATATTTTTTTTAATCTCCCCATACAAAATGTTGGCGGCAAATTCAAATTTTCTATGAAGAGTCCAAATTTTTTTTTCCATTAATTGCAATTTTTTTTCTGTCAAAAGGTGTTCAGATTCACGAGTATTTGACCTCCTTTCGGGTTGATACCCCCTTTCTGTTACACGTTGTATACAGATCGATAGAGAATTTTTTTCTGAGATAAATGGTATACATAAGTCAATTTGGCCAAAATGGTTTATACGACCTTTCTTCCTAATAGTATTGATATATTATAATAAATAATTAATAACTGATGGAATAACAGAAGGAGTTCTAAAATAAAATCTCCCTTCGGCCGTGTATGATACCAGAGTTTGGTAACCAGTATCATACGAAGAAAAAATGATCGTCGTAGGATACTGGTATCCAAGTGATAGGGATTTTTCGTTTTATGTAACCGAGTATCAGCTCAGGAAAATATCAAATAATTACAAGTGAGTACTTAATATTTCCTGCAAACAAGAATTTGCAAATAATAAAATATTGAAAGAATTAGACAATTTGAAACAAAAATGTAGTCATAATTTTGATAGTATTCAAAAACAATATGACAAAATGGTGTTCAGCCTAGAAGAGGCAGGACTTGACTTTGTACGGGAAATCCCTAAATTCCAAAAAATCAAAACGGGATTGTACAACGAAAGAAATAAAGTATTAGGAGCACCAAGATTGAGAAGCAAATCATCGATTGAAGCCGTAGTACCCGATAAATTCAAAAAGTTCTTGTTTGCAGAATATGGTGATGACGTCAAGAAGATTCTACTATTTTGCAGTCAACGTGCTGCATCAATCGTAACGTACAAGCATATTTTATCTGACGGTACTTTTAATTCATGCCCGACTGAATTTCATCAGTTATATACAATTCATGGCGTCGACGAAACTACATCGTCTGTTGTACCTTTAATTTTTTATTTACTACCAGACAAGACACAGCAAACTTACGAGGTACTATTTTATATGATAAATTCCCGATTCAAGCAGTGGCTACCAGTAACAATTACTGTTGACTTCGAGTTGGCTCCAATTAAAGCTGTTCGAAAAGTTTTCCCCAACATTGATGTTAAGGGATGTTATATCATCTGAATAGGTGTTTATTTAGAAAAGCTAAATCGTTAAAATTAACCACAAGGGTAAAAAAGGCATGTAGCCAGGTGTGCTGGCCTTGCACGTTTACCCAAAGCCTATTTTCGAAAGGGGTATGAATATGTTATGTCAAAGAGTCCGTCTGGAGAAAAGATAACAAAATTTAACAAATATTTCAATAACCAATGGATGGCAAAAACTGACTTCGAAAAAAACTTGCTGTTGTTCATCATCTAAAATACGTACTACTAATAATATAGAAGGTTGGCACAGTCGCCTTAACAGATATATTGGACGTAAAAGACCGACATTGGCTCAACTCTTAGATATTTTAAGAAAAGAAACCACCGTAATGGATATTACAAGAGAAAATCGAAACTAAGCCGAGAGTTCAAAGAAATTGATAAAGAAATAAATGACGCCATATCTCAGCTAAATGAAAACGAAATTATTGTTGGACATTGTATCGAAATCATTTCGCCATTTTATTCCAATAGGTTGTAGGTGATAAACGATTCACAGTTGAACTATTTCCTTGTATGTTTTCAATAAAGCGGGGGTTCTTACAATAATGTTGTTGTTGTTTATGTTTTATAGGCAGAGTTACCAAACTCTGGTATCATACATGGCCGAAGGGGAATGTTATATTCCTTACTGGATACTGGTTACCAAACATGATGAAGGTATCAGAAAAATAATAAATCCTATCACTTGGATACCAGTATCCTACGACGATCATTTTTTCTTCGTATGATACTGGTTACCAAATTTTGGTATCATACACGGCCGAAGGGTAAAATCTAGTGTGTAATAACAAGAACTTCGAAATAAGCCAGATAAAAATATGGAACTGTTAAATGTCAAGTCAACTCCACTAGAATCCGTTAATGTTTGTTAAATATTAAGGAGGCTGTTAGCGGAACGTCAAACTGTAAATACGCTGTGCGAGTTTTTATCCTATAAAGCTTCTATTTCGTTGTTATAACTTACCATACTGTGATTATTTAAGTGGTCCTGTGACAGTGAAGCTGTGCAAGTGTAGTTTTTACCGGAATCACTGAATTAGATAAGATATTAACTAAAACACATCAGCTGATTTCAAGTTTTTACTGTTTACAAGGGTAACTTGTGAATTTGCTACAGTCAACTGCCTTCACAATTTGTTTTAATTTCACGCCATCCTGTGGTGAGTGGCGGCATTACACCTACGCACCTGACCAGTGACATCTAGCGGAGGTGTCTAATATCAGGCGGACCCATCTGCGAGTGCGCACGGAAAGCATAGCAGCGCCATCTGCCGTACAGTAGTGGAGTCATAATACTACTATTTGACTTCTGATAGCACCATCCATGATGGCAAACTGTGGAGCATGCGGCAAATTCCTATCGCCGGCAGGTGCCGTTAGCTGCAGTAGCTGCCCAGTAAAATATCACAGGGCTTGTCTTGCTATAACGGATAAAACCCAGATAAGCAAAGATTGGCTATGCCCTAATTGCAAGAAAAATGTTCGAAGGGGTCATACACCTGTTAAAGGGATGTGCGAGGAAACCGAGCCCGAGGAAAAAGCGTGTGAGTCCGACAGTAAACTTCCGACGGAAATGCAGCGAGACACCGTGCCCGAGGCTGTTAGTTTAAAGGAGTTTCAACGAGTCTTTACCGATCTCACGACCGAAATGAAGAAACTTCGTCAAGAAATGGCGCAGACACGAAATACATTGATCACAGTCACGTCGCG
Source organism: Agriphila geniculea (assembly GCA_943789525.1). NCBI lineage: Eukaryota > Metazoa > Arthropoda > Insecta > Lepidoptera > Crambidae > Agriphila > Agriphila geniculea. Next base: position 7,315,925 of record OX038870.1, read on the forward strand.
CCTGGACGGCTTCGAGCAGAGGCTTGAAGCTCTTGAGCGGCGTGAATCAGACACCGACAGCAGTAAGATAGTCGAGCTCGAGACAACTATAGCCGAGCTGAAACTGGAGCTGAACGATCGTGATCAGGAAGCGCTGCTAGCGGACTTAGAGATAGGCCATCTCCCCGAAGAAAAAGGTGAAAACACGTTTCACGCCGTGGCTGTGCTTGCCGGGCGGCTGGGTGTGACTTTGGAGGAGCGGGACGTGGTATTCGCGGAGCGCGTAGGCGCGCCGCCAGCCGAGGCGGGAGGCCGCCCGCGCCGCGTCGTGGTGCGCCTACAGCGCCGCCACCTGCGCGAAGAGCTGCTTCACGCCGCGCGCGTGCGCCGCGCTGGCATGCATGCCGAGGGTGCCCCGCGCGTATTTATAAATGAACGTCTGACACGCCCAAACAGACAGCTCTTCCACCGCGTACGGGAGGAATGCCGCAGACTTCAGTGGCGATACACCTGGACGCGGCGGGGCCGTATCTTCGCACGGCAGAGAGATGGTAGTCCTGTTTTCCATTTTCGGTCTGAGGGGGATCTCACTAAGGCCTTTGGGCCACAACCGGCAGCAAAAAACTAGCTTTGTCCACCTGTAAACAAAACTTAAGCTTAATTTACTATGGTTTTTACTTTGTGCGTCTATTTATGCATGTAACTTTTCTATCACAACATAATATTTACCTTCATATATGCCATTTATATAGTGTGTTATCATACTTCATATCTATAGCAGTGAAAAGTCTGTTTCTCACTTATGATAATTATACTACAACCTTTGAGCCACATAATTACCTTCCTATATGCCATTTATACATTTTGCTATTATACATGTTATCCATAACTCTGCAAAGTGTGCTTCTCACTCATAATAGTTATGTAACAAACTTTAAAGTACATATTTACCTTCCTATAAGCCATTTATGCATTGTGTTATTATGCTTTTCATCTACAACAATGCTTCTCTATCATAATAGTTATGTGACAACCTTTGAATTGCTCATCTGTAACCAATTTGTCGTGATTGTTAAAGATACTGTTATTCTTAAAAGGACTGGGCTACATATTGAAAATACCAAAATGAAGAATTACTATACTTCTTGGTTTTTTATGATACATGATACATTTGCTTTATTTTGTAAGTTGTACTTTTCATCACATTATGTTATTATAACCATCTTAAATAATTTAAACATTATATTATTGATCAATTTTAGCTACGGTATTTATAACAATTATCTTGATAACATGGACACTTTCTATTTACAACAGATATCACTTTTATTTACAACATATTTACAATTTATTATGGGCATTAATGACATGACAATGAAACAATGCATCATTATTAATAAACTACTTAGATGCTTATTTCTATGCCTTGCCTAAAGAACCTCAACGTTGGTTTCTTTAATGCGGGCTCACTTTGCACAAAGCAGGATGAGTTCATTATGGCTGTGGAGGAGCTATCCCCTGATATATTAGCAATAAATGAGACGTGGCTGAGGGCAGGACAGGATGACTTGGCTCCTAATCTGCCTGGTTACCGGTTGCGACATTCTCCAAGACCTGATCAGGTGAAGGGAGGTCGTGGTGGCGGGGTCGGTTTTTACATACGGAGGGGTATAAATGCTCGCTTATGTCCTCACCCCCCAACGTTGACTGTGGAACAGATGTGGCTGAGCATACGCATGTGTGGTAGGTCATTTTTGGTCGGAACCGCTTACAGACCCCCATGGCTGGATATAAACATTTTCTTTGATGCAGTTACTAGCTCTATAGTCTCCTTTCCTAAATGTGATGGCCTTATTCTGCTCGGCGATTTTAACATAAACCTACTGGAGCCCACCAGTAGTAAGTCTAAACTGTTCCTTGATTTTATCCAGACTATGAACCTTACACAATTGGTGGAAGAACCAACTCATTTTACCGATCATGGAGGCAGTCTAATTGATGTGATTTGTACTGACATCAGGGCCTTACGGGTTAATGTTAAACACACTCCTGATCTGGGACGACATGCCATGCTGACAGCTGAATTCAAGATGAAAAAAGAGCGCCCTGTTCCTCACTGGGTCTCATACAGAGCTCTCAAAGATATAGACCACAACCAATTCAATAAGGATTTAGATACTGTTAAATGGGAGCACATTGGTGGGTTGGACAGTGTTGATGCATCAGCCGAGGCCTTCACAGACTGCATCAAGCTACTATTCGACTTACATGCCCCTGTTAAGAGAAAAAAATTTAAGTATCCACCCCATCCCTGGATAACGGATACTGTAAAGGTTATGAAGGGCATCAGGGACGAATACCATGCCAAGTCAAAAAAACATTCCAGTTCATCTGAATTCTATAAAAATCATTATAAATTTATGAAACATCTTGTTATAACTGCTATCGAAAACGAAAAAAAATGTTTCTTCACTGTGCATATTAATAATAATATAAAAAACTCTAAAAAATTGTGGTCTACCTTAAAAAACAACGTATTACCAAAAAATAAGAATATGAACGAACTACCGATATGCTTTGATGACCCCGATGTAATAAATGCACACTTTCTTAATATTCCTAGCAAGAATAGTGTCTCCATATCTGAGCTGACATACTTGGAACACCATAGATATGGTACAGGCACCTTTTCCTTTCACGAAGTCAGCGAAGATGAGATTATGAAAATAGTCATGGGGCTGAAGTCTAATGCTCAGGGGGATGATGGTGTCACACTGGATATGTTGCTTTTGACTTTGCCGGAATCTTTGTCCACAATAACATCTTTGGTAAACAAGTCATTAAAGGAAGGCAAATTCCCAGAGATCTGGAAGAGGGCTGTGGTAAAGCCACTACCAAAAGTGAGTAACCCGGCCTCTGTAAAAGATCTTAGACCTATCAGTATTTTACCATGTGTCTCAAAGATCTTGGAAAGGGTAGTCTGTAATCAGCTCACCCAGTATCTTGATGATCAGGACATTCTTCCTCAGGTTCAGTCGGGGTTTCGGAGGGGATTTGGCACTGCGACTGCCCTGGCTGATGTGGTCGACAACCTTCTTGCTGCTCAGGACCTTGGAAATATCAGCGCTTTAGTATTATTGGATTTCTCGCGTGCATTTGATTCCATTAACACAACACTTCTTTTATCTAAACTAGCATATTATGGAATCGATGCCCAAGCCGTCAGATGGTTTCATAGTTACTTGAGCCAAAGACAGCAGTATGTGGAGCTCAGGAGATGCGGTGATAAGCTTATGTCAGCACCCCTTCCTGTGACCCGTGGCGTGCCCCAGGGATCAATTTTGGGTCCTATCCTCTATGCACTTTACAGCGCTGACATAACAAAATGCATAAATCACTGCCAGTACCACATATATGCTGATGACCTACAGTTGTACTTGTCATTTAAACCATCAGATCAGGTAAGCGCAGTAGACCAGATAAACGAGGATCTGGCATGCATCTCTACCTGGTGCCGGTCAAACTGCCTTGTCCTCAACCCGTCAAAATCAAAGTTTATGCTGATCGGTTCTAAACGAACACTCGCTAAAATAAATGATAACAATACACCCAAGAAAATTAGTATTGATGGAGAAGCCATAGAACAGGTGGAGGTAGCCAGAAATTTGGGGTTAGTTTTTGACAGTCAGCTTAACTTTGAGAACCATATTATAGAATGTGTTCGTAATTGCTTTTACCGCTTAAAGTTATTATATAGAATTAGACCATACTTGTGTGAAAAGGTTAGAATCCAGTTGTGTGAGTCACTTATTCTCTCGAAACTTAACTATTGTGATGTAGTCTATGGTCCACGCCTACTTTCCAGAACATCTAAATTGATACAAAGGGTGCAGAATGCATGTGCTCGTTTCTGCTTCCGTATTCCACCTAGGTCACATGTTACTCCATTTCTCATTACTGCCAACTTATTGAAGATGGAAGCCCGCAGGAAACTACATCTGGCCACTTTGATGTTTGGCATAATAAATACAGGAAAACCATCGTACCTCTACAACAAACTAACATGGGCACAGAGGTCTGACAGACCCCCGAGACGGGCTTGCACTCATGTTTTCTCAACTCCTCTACATCGTACTGTAGCCTTCCGGGGTTCATTTAGGTTTGCCGCCACACGCTGTTGGAACGATATCCCGCCACCAATGCGTGACCTAAGAACAATAAACACTTTTAAAAAACACTATAAACAGTATCTTCTTGATAAACAACATTCTCAATTTCTACTTACCAGCTGATATAACACAACATGCGTGGTGGCGGGATGCATCTGGCTTCCAGCTAAAACAGTACCACATGTGGCAAGCTTACGTGGCATGAAATCGTATGACGACACATAACACCAATAAATGAATAAAAGTAATAGAAACTTAAGGTAGTAATGAAAAGAAAGAAAATACACCACTGCCGCAGCACAACTCAAAACTGTCACTGTCACATGAATGTCACTTCACTACTTCCTCTGTGAGTGGGGCGAAGGACACAATTCTTTCAGCCTTACTTACATTGTTTTGTAATTTTAATTATGATATCTATCATTAGAACTGTCACTGTGTTTGTGTTGAAAGGTGCAACATATTATAACATAAATTTTCTTTTTTATTGTGTCCGTTACAGCTAGGCCCTGTCAGAATAGCAGCGTGCCGTGACGTTACCCTAACGTCACGGCATTCATACGCTGAGGCAGGGGCCTTTTATTAATCTCTTTGTTTAGTTATTTTAATTTATTTCGTTTTAATTTATTTGTAATTTAGTGTTTAAGTATTTTGTCCATTCTCTGTGAGGTTGATAATAAACTATTTTCTATTCTATTCTATTCTATAATATTTTTTTCGCAGATATTGGAAAATCATTGGCTGAGGATATTATCACAAAAAGCTCTCAAAAAAATACAACACCCACTGATTCAGCTCATAGAACGGGAATTTCCCATGCCTCGTCATTTGTTTTACTGGATACTGATGAGACAGAGGTTATGTCTGTGCTGATGAATCTTAAAACAGAGAGCGCCCCTGGATATGACAATATTACTACGAAGTTTCTGAAACAGGCAAACACTCTACTAGTTCCACTCATAACACATCTAACAAATCTTTGCTTCAGAGAAGGTGTTTTTCCGGATGCTCTTAAGTTGGCAATTATTAGCCCAGTGTATAAGAGTGGTGATAGAGACGATCCAAATAACTTTAGACCCATCTCCGTCCTTCCTGCAATATCAAAAATCTTAGAAAAATTATTTATTAACCGTTTGATAGCTTACCTAAATAAATTTAATTTACTCTCACAATCACAATTCGGTTTCAGACGAGGACTTTGTACAGAGGATGCTGTTACAGCTCTGACGTCAATAATTATTGAACAGGTAGATAAAGGAAACAAATGTCTGACTGTTTTCCTTGATATAAAAAAAGCTTTCGATAGTGTCTCTATCCCCACTCTACTACTGAAACTTGAACAAATTGGTATACGAGGTATTCCGCTTGAGTTGTTTAAGAATTACCTTACAAATCGAAAGCAACGGGTAAAAATAGGAAATTATTGCAGTCAAGACTCTATCATCACCTATGGAGTTCCTCAAGGGAGTGTTTTAGGGCCAACCCTATTCCTGATATATGTTAACACCCTTTGTAGCATGTCTCTGCAAAACGGACATATATTTTCGTATGCAGATGACACGGCTCTGGTATTTTGTGGTCGGGATTGGGGAGAAGTTTGACACAATGCTGAAATGGGATTAGTCAAGGTCGCGCAGTGGTTAGAAATACACCTATTAACACTCAATGCATCTAAGACAAACTTTATATGTTTCACAAATTATAATAACAGTCAACCTAATCTCAACATTAAAATTCATACTTGCTCTACATTAGACAACTCGAACTGCTCCTGTCCTCAAATAAACCAAATAAGTAGTACAAAGTATCTCAGTATTCTGATCGACCAGCGATTGTCCTGGCATTTGCATATAGAACTTTTAATGACAAGATTAAGAAAATTCATCTGGTTTTTCAAATGCTTAAGACATCTTACAACTCCCGAATTATTAAAACAGATATATGTGTCGTTAGTACAATCAGTTTTGGTTTATTGCATAAGCGTATGGGGAGGAGCCACAAAAACAAAATTTTTGGATATAGAAAGAGCTCAGAGATCAGTGCTAAAGGTAATGTACTATAAACCATACAGGTTCCCAACACATGAGTTATACTCTCTTTGTGATCTTCTTACAGTCCGCAAGCTATATATTATTAATCTAGTTCTTAAACAGCACAAGTCTCTAGTCTACAAACCTGAATCTGAAGATAAAAAGAGGAAGGCACCTGCAGTTCCTAGAGTTCCTGTAGAAACAGCGTTCGCTAAACGGCAACAGGCCTCGCAGTCTTTTTATGTATATAATTTCTTGAATGAACATTTAAATATATACCCAAAAACAAATAAGCAGTGTAAAATGGCTGTCATTGAGTGGCTAAAGGGTAAAAACTATGAGGAAATAGAAAGTATATTAAAATAAAATATCGTTAATGCAATACAATATATATATAAATAAAAAAAATAAAAAACACACGCGCGCACACACACACACATGCTCACACACACACGCACGCACACACACACACACACACACACACACATACACACATACACACACACATCACATCGCAGTCAATTACTAGCACTAAATCTTTTCTTTTGTTTTATTTTTTTACCAATTTGTATTTCTGTAACATAAATGTATTTGTAAGAACATTGAAAAGGAGCGAGATCTTTTAATACAAGTATACTCTATACTTAAAAGAGGATCTCCACGCACTGTTATAGTCTGTAGTTCTATTGTTACGAAATAAACATTTTTGATTTTTTGATTTTTGAAGCCAAATTATTCGGAATTAAACAAACTTTCTTCAGACATTTCCGTGTAGACAATGACAATTAGGTTTAAGGACTAAGAAAATAATAATTTTATTGTCATACAGATCAAGCTATATGCCAATATAGAATAAAATAGCTTTGATAATAAGAAAGCGGAAAACTTGTTTAAAACAATTCTCAAAATCACAAAGTTTTAGCGCACAATGGACGAAATTGAAAAGAAGGGTTGATGAAAACAAAGCGTGGATTCTTCGATTCATTATTGTCCGTTCCGACCAAAAGAATTTATTCAAACAGTAACTATGTATTCTGTGACAGTGACGGACTCCTCTTCGGATATAACTTTTGAAGATCTGTCGCAGCAGCCCTGTCAACTTCATTATAAAGATTCCAAAAAGACTAGAAGCTTCTTTAAGTACTTAACGTGCATTTGTCTTTTTATTTAAACCGAACACTCCTTTTCTTTTCCTAATATGAAAACGTCGTCCACTTGAAACGGACATCATCACAGAATCATTGACATCATACACTATAAGACGATAGAAACGAAAAATGATTGAAAATAAATAAAGTATTTAAGTAAAATTCTGTTTTCGGAAGACTTGTTAGCTAAGTGCTGTCTTGTACAAGAGCAAGTACGCACTGTCATAGAGAACTCTGATAACAAGTTTAATTATTGAGTACCTATTGAAAGTAGCGAACTGAACTATCTGAACAGTTTACGGTCACGCAAAGTGCGCGCACTATGAGAACCTTGCCAAACTAATATGAATTTTCTCTGAATTATTCGCTCATATTGAGAGCTCGTCTAGACATACTTGCATAATAATTATTATTGATGGTTGTAAGTCGATAAATGCAGTTCAACAACGAGTCATCGTTATTATATAAGAGTATTATCTATGGTTATCGTATCACATTTTCTATGAAAGTATTCAGACGTAAGGCCTTCTTTCTTTCAGAATCGTACCTATGTGAGAAAAAAATATACGATATTGAGTTAATTATTAATTTGGAGGATGAGATATTATCAAAAGAAGAAAATAGTCGAATGGAGGAAAACGATGTGTTTAATCATTTGTTTGAAAAATGAAATATATTTGTGCTTGATTATTCACAGACATTGGAGAAACAACGTTTTTGTAATAATTATTACTGTTAGTAATATTAATAGGTCTTGGTTCCTTGGTTCTTTCGAAATAAAGCGCATTTCAGATCAACTCAAAAGAATCAGTGGTAAGCACATAAGACTGAAGGCTGCCGTCAATAGTGGATCATTATAATTGCAACTATAAAGAGTATTATTTGATGGTATTGCTAGCAGGTGTTGTCAATGGGAATTCTAAAATGTACTGCCATAGATCGATGTTGGGTCATATGGGAGAGAAGGAGGTGCTGGTATTTACTTAAAAAGTAAAATAGTTCAAAAGATAAGAAACCATACATTCAATATTATTATGCCAGAGCCGAAGGCCCTACCCAGATTAAATTATGTCTTACCGTGTGTACGTTTACGTGTTATACTGGGAGACGAAGCTTTGGCGCTCCACGAGAACTTGATGAAACCCTATCCAAGACAACAATCTTTACATGTTTCATCAAAAGCCACATTTAACTACCTATCATCATGTCTCCATTTTATGGCGTGGTAACTTCAGATTATTTTGTACCTATTGCTACTGAATGGACGTCCAGATTAAGGACGTTCAGGGAAGGGGACGTTCTGTGAAATAGACTTAATGAACCGACTGGACATTCCGGTAATAGGACCTAACGCTCTTATATGTAATTGATAAGTTGGTAACCTATACGTGTATTTTATACAACATTTAAGGGGAAGCTAAAATATTTATACATTAATTTAAGATTTATACCTCAGGTAAATCACAATGTCCGACCCTAAAGGAATGTCACGCAAATACGGGAAACATTTAAAAATTACTTCTACGGACCTGGATCTATTGAGTGACTAGACGATTAAGTGACGTAATATTAGGCTATAATTAAGTACCTCCTACTACATAAGATTTTATAATACATTATACTCAATGATATTAAAAGTATAGATACGTTAAGCGCACTCCAAAATGGCAAGACGAAAGTCAGGTAATTGCCCGACTTTCAATTAGTCAGGCACAGGCTCGCGACACGGAAACACACGCGGCTCTCGTCAGTCAGACGCGATAAAATTGTGAAATTCCATTAAAAATATGTCTCCTTGCGTCTTTAGACGATGTACAAATTATACAGTAACAGTCAGAGATCGGAAAAATGCTTTATTTCACACGTAAGTACTGTATTTAATAAAAATATGTATTTTCTATTACTTTATCCGGCCATATTGTACAAAGAGCGCGCTGTCTGCTTTGCGTGTGTGACCGAAGAAGACAGCTGACGCACTTTCAACTCACGGCCAAAGCGCATGCAGCGGTCAATGTGTGTATCTATAGTACCTTTGCGCTGTTTTAAATAGCAATGATGTTGGCGTATAACTCATCTTTACTTTTAATATCATTGATTATACTTACTTAACTTACTAGATTGTTTTTCCTCTTAGGGCTGATTTTTCAATCCTCAGTTAACAGATATCAGTCAGTTTAAATATTAACCAGATATAATAAATGTCATTCTTAAAATGTGACAGTCAAATGAATGACAAACACTTTCAATTTGGCGGTATAATACGCTATCTGACAGATAAAGCTTTATCTAGGCATTGAAAAATCAGCCCTTAGTCGTGTACTTAGGGTTGCCAGGTGGTCGGGATTCGCCGGGATTCTCCCGAAATTTCAAGTGATCTCCCGACTCCCGAAAAATCTAAAAATCTCCCGGAATATCAGCTGTTCCGAAAGTCCTCTAGAAAGCAATAATTTTCGCGGATAAAACCACAGATTAAAAGATTAGTGGATAAAACTGACTAAAAATCGCGTTGCGCGGCCATTTTGTTTTACTATAGACAGACAGGCAAGAGTACAAGATTAGTGGATGAAACTGACTAAAAATCGCGGTGCGCGGCCGTTTTTCTACAATAGACAGTCAAGATTACAAGCTTAAGTGGTGGATGAAACTCACTATAAATCGCGCTGCGCGGTGGTTTTCTTATAATAGATAGGCAAGAGTACAAGATAAGTGGATGAAACTAAATAAAAATCGCGCTGCACGGCCGTTTTCGTGCTGTGTATGTACCCACAGGCATTTAACTTGCATTTTTATTTACATTTTTATTTCTCCCGATAACAACCGCAAAATCCCGACATTTTTAAGTTTTCTCCAGATATTTTGGATTTCCGATCTGGCAACCCTACGTGTACTCCTGGCGAAGTGGTTTTAGTCATGTATTGTCTGGTAGGTCAGGCGTGGTCACAGGGGACATGGACATGGTCGCGAGAACGCTGACCTTCTACTCTTACTTGTACCACAGTATTATAAACCACCTACTAGTAGTCCGACCTTTTTCACGTGTTCCCTTTCCTTTGACAAAGCAAGCTTTTTCTTGAGTTCAATCTCGCGGCATGTAAATGCCTGTTATTCTCGATTTTAGTATATGAAGGATAGGACCTTACTAACGTGGGATAATAGAGATATTAGGGGAAAATTGTTTCATGAGCCTTTTTTTGTGGAGTGGGATGAACAAGGAATGCGACCAATCCTTGGGCCATTTTCTCGTATATCATATTTTCTGACAGATGGAGTGGAAGATATTCACACCAATCCCCCATAATCTTGAATATTTATATGGGAATTTCGTCAGCACCAGTAGCTTTAAGGTATTTAGAGCGGCTTCTTCTTGTGTTCGATTCTCTTCAACTAGATTGTTAGCAAGTTTCAATAAATTAATATAAATTGTACGTTTAAGTGCTGATTCAATTTTATTAATACATAATAATTTATTAGATTTCGGAAATATAATAAAAGAGTATGGATGCATTTTTTTAATAGTTGACCAACTTAATCTAGTCTATAATAATAGATTAGACTAGCAAAATATTGCACGCAAAATTATAGTTAAGTCGGAAACCGGGAAGATGAGGTAATAAAGTTGTAAGTTTCTTTTACATTTTATAGGTGAAAATACTGCAATAAAAGTTTGTACTTACATAAAAAAATAAAGAAACCGATCCATATTAGCGCCAAGACAAACCACCGAAACTACTTTGTTTTATTTGGCTTTGTTGAATTAGAGAGTAGGTACTGATTTTTAATAGTTAAATTATATAAAAAAACTTTGATTTTTAAATTATTTTTTACATTAAGGGTCTGTTTCACAATGTAAAAGTAAGTTCTAAGGGGCTTACTTCACAGAAGACTTGACATAATTTTCATGTTGCAACTCTGTCAAATCATTTATCAAGTAGGCTACTCAGAACTTACTTTTTGCTATTGAAACAGGCTCTTATATTGATTACTAGCGGCCGCCCGCGGTTTCACCTGCGTGGTTCCCGTTCCCGTGGGAATATCGGGATAAAAAGTATTCTATGTTTAAGGTCAAGGTTAAGGTCATTACTTTCTGGGGATGCCTCACAAACATAATTGTAAATTGAATTTTTGGAAAGTAAAAAACTTTATTATTATTTATTATTTTTTAATCTTGACTGAATTCTATCTGCGTGCCAAAATTTCAACCAAATCCGTTCAGTAGTTTTTGCGTGATTGAGGAACAAACATCTACAACAAACTTTCACATTTATAATATTAGTAGGATTAACAGTTACAAAAATTGCTTTTATTAATTTAGTTATTGTTTAGAGAGGACTAATTTTTAATATTTATGTACATAACTAGCTTCCGCCCGCGACTTTGTCTGCGTGCATATTAGTGAAAATCCTTAGGGAACCTTCGTCCAGGATCCGACCAGTCATTTTTACGCGATTAGGCGGGTCCCCACCAAGCGCGCTGCCTCGCGATCGCGAGGCAAAACGTTTGCCTCGTGTGGCGGGTCTCGCACAAGGCTGCTCGCTTCTTGAGGACCCGCCTAATCGCGTAAAAACGGCTGGTTGCATCCTGAGTATTTTCTCTAATATGCACGCGGACGAAATCGCGGGCGGAAGCTAGTTAATTACAATAATCAGAATTGGGTTCAAAGATATTGGTATCCCTATCCTGTTCCCGTTTCTTTACCCGTTCTTGTTCTCAATCCCGTTGGGTCCAGTTCCCGTTTACTAAACAGTCCCATTTCCGTTTGGTCCCTCTCCCTTTTCCATGCCCCTTCCCGTCCCCGACCCCTAAACAAAAATTTGAGCCCCTATTTCACCTTTTTAGGGGCTGAATCATGTCCACCGTGTTGGACTTCAAAATTAATGTCATTTTCGCAATCACCATCACATAAAACCCTCATATCGATTTTTATGTTTACTTACCCATATTACCCCCTAATCGATGATTTTCTAAATAACTAAATATGTGTTTGCCTATTAATTTTTAGACGTGCTCCTACGAATTTTAAAATTTAGATTTTATATTCTTTTTTCACACAAAATTTGAACCCCATTTTCACCCCTTTAGAGGTTAAATCAAGTCCACCGTGTTGGACTTCAAAATAAATGTCATTTTCGCAATCGTCATCCCAGAAAACTCCAATAACGACATCTTTATCGGTTTTTATGTGTATTTACCCCATTTCACCCCTTTCATCCCCATAAGGGTTGAAATACTAACAATAACGATATACGTTGCGTTAGATTTCCATCCATAAGTCTAAATTATAAATTTAGCGATTTTTACTTCGTAAATAAAGGATTTTCTGTACACAACTTCATCGCCCTTTTCACCCCTTCGGGAGTTGAATTTTGAAAAAAACTGAGACACTCGTGTACATTAATTTTTAATCGCCAGCCTAAACACAAAATTTGATGTTCCTATAGCTTCGAAACTGACGAACTTTCATACAAACTTTGGACCCCCGTTTCACAACCTTAGTGGGTGAGTTTTGAAAAATCCTTCCTTAGTGCACCCCTAGACCTTATAGTAGGTAAACAAAAAAACTGAAAAATGCTTCCGAACGAAACGGAAACCCCTTTTATTTCGTGAAAAAATGCCCATTTTTGACTAGCTGTGTCTCCGCAAACAATGGACCTAAACTACTTGGGTTAGGCTTAAATTGTATAAAATATAGTTAGCATAACAAAAGCATATGATAAATTAGCCTGAAAAACGCTTCTTTACGGTAGTTTTTTTGAAAATACTGAAACAAGTGCCAATACCTAAAATAAAAAAATGAAGTTTAAAAATGTTGGTTATTGTGTAATTTTTCAGAAACTGCGTAATAAATTGCATTTTTTTATATCAGAAATAAATTCTACGTTATTGATTTATCCGAAAATGATACCACATTTGACCTATTAGTTAAATCTGAATTGTTATTCTTTTTAGAATGAAGCCGGGAAAAGTGCGCTATTCAACCCGCCGCCCTATGGAACTGTATGTAAGGATAGTTTGGCCCAGCTCAATATTAGTTAGGAACAGCCTACAGATCAGTTTCCACCATGTGGCCAAACTTTATCACGACTTGTAACTCCCAATTTTTTTTGTATAGAGGTTCATACCTACTATTATAAGGAACCTATGTGCCAAATTTGGAATCTCTAGACCCAGCGGTTTGAGCTGTGCGTTGATACGTGAGTCACCAATCAGTTTCTTCTTGTATATATTTAGATTATAAAAATGCCTTTTCTTTTATTATTATTTTTAAATTTAAATTAATTATTAACACTTACAAAAATGCTTTTTTAGACATAGTTCTAACATACGTACTTATATTTTTTATTTATAAATTTTATTAAAATACTCATGAAAATATAAGTGATGTTCTTAAAAAACTCTTTTATTTCAAATGCTTTTTTTAATAACTGTACTAGGATTCGATTTAAACAATAGATCTTTAAGGCATACCAAAAGTGGGCGCAGTTGACGGAGCGGAATTCATTTTTTATATAATTCAATTTCACTTTCAACTGGACTATGTAAAATGACATTTTTCCATTGCAATTAGGTAGTTGAAAAAGCAAAGTGATAATGTAAATTATACGATAGGTATTCAAAAGTACCAATATAATTTTTTTTTGAAGACCGGCATTTGATTTTTGTGATTCTCATTCGATATTCGATTGAGTATTCTTGCGAGATAGTTCAATTTTTTTTTTCAAATCAGTTCAGTAGTTTTCAAATAATCCTGAAAATACTATGATTTTGCATCAACTTAAACTTTAAAAAAATAAGGTTCTCAGTTTGACCTGTATGTATGTATGTTTCTCCGCAATTATCTCACGTTTGGCTGAGCCGATTTTTCTACCTAAATAATATACCTACACTACTTAATACAGAAGGTACTTACACTAAAAATTAAAAATTGTTAAAAAACAAAAAAACCAACTTCAAAAACCTGCCTCTAAAAAGCAAGAAATAATATTCAAATCATAAGATACGCATTATCATTGTTATCCATCGAAAAGCTTTACTGCAACTGAAAAACCTAGATTATTAAAAATATGTCTAGATTTATTAAGAGATACTAATTGTGAAGTAGTCGCTATCACTTTTGACGGCATTCCATGATTCCATCTAACCTAAATATGATGCGATCACTAGGTGCGTATGTAACTAAACCACCTTATCAACCATATTTCAATACTTAATTATGTTATTATGAATGAAATATGGTTGATAAGGTGGTTTAGTTACAGACGCCTTATGTTAGGTACAATATTTTGTTTGATCCATGTCACTTAATTAAACTGATTAGGAATTTCTTCGCTGTACAACAAATATTTTATGACAATATGGGGCGCAAAATTGAATTTAAATTCGTGGAACAGTTGCATTTGTTACAGAAAAATGAAGAACTTCACCTTGCAAATAAATTATCTGCGAGACACATTGACTTTAAAACCCAAAAAATGAAGGTCAGGCTAGCTGCTCAGCTATTAAGTAGGTTAGTGGGTGTTGCCATCGATGTTTGCGACAAAGATCTTCACATTTATGAATTTGAGAATTCCGAAGCAACCGTGCAGTTTCTGCACCATGTAAATGTATTTTTTTTCTAAACAATAATGGCTTTAAAAAACCTCTTTGCTTGAGCAATAAGGCGGTTTAAGTATGTTTTCGAAAAATGCGATGAAATTTACGATTATTTTAAGTCACTCAAATGCGCAGATGGTCGACTTGTGATAGATACACCACGGCGTTTAGGTTTGTTAGGATTTATGGTCGGAATTTTGACGCTTAAATGGATTTTTGTCAATTTCATAGAAAAGGGCTATCTAAAATTTCTTCCCACATACAAACTGTCGCAAGATCACTTGGAAACATTCTTTGGTGCCATTAGATCAAAGGGTGGATTCAATAATAATCCAACAGTTAAAAACTTTATCGCTGCCTATAAAAGGTTGCTTTGCCACAGCGAAATAAAAATAAGTGAAAGTGGTAATTGCGTGGAACTAGAAAAAATTGCGGTATTATCTAATAGTACCATGTCAACAGTTGATAAGATTAATTATTCATCTAATTATAATGCGTTTTTCAAAGAATTACAAGAGGACGCTGAAAACCAAGACACTGATTTCGATGGGTAAATTGTACTATTGGATATTACTGCTTCTTTGTCGCAATTGTCTATGATGATTGTTACATATGTGGCTGGATTTGTCGTAAAAAGAATGGTTAAAAAGATTAAGTGTGATGTTTGTGTTCAAAGTTTATTATCTAGTTCTTCTGAAATATATTGTAATTAATTGATAGTCAAGAGGGATTTTTCGAAAACAGCTGACGGCTATTTCACCTACCCATCACATGACACAGTCACATTGTGTAGTAGTGCTGAAAACCATTTTAGAGAAAATATGAAAAAGAAAATGATGGATGTCAATTTTTTTGCATCAAGTGTATTAAAAGTTTTGCGTAACAACCAAACGTTATTCAGTGGCTTGCAATATCATGTTTTAGATCAAGACCCATTAGATGATCACACATACCTACTTATGAAATTAATAATCCCTACTTAATATTATAAATGCGAAAGTCCGTTTGTTTGTTTGTTTGTTACGCCTTCACGTCCTAACTACTGAACCGATCATTATGAAATTTTGCATACACGTTTTTAGGGGTACAGAGAAGGACATAGGATACCTTTCATCCCGAAAAATAGTATTGTTCCCGAGAGATAGAAAAAAAACCTTTCCACGCAGACGAAGTCGCGGGCGGCAGCTAGTAGAAACATATTTTGATATACGATTAAAGCACGAGAGCAGATCTTTAAAATTTGATAGGTATGCTTTGCGCACACATTTAAATAAAACAGTAATATTTCGAGGTCAATAAATAATGGAGACTTGGGCGGTGCTGCAGTCTCTCCAGAGGTGCCAAGTCGACTACAGGTATTTTGGGGTGCTGAGATACTTGAACAAAAATGCGACTATGTTGGTCCGAGTACAGAACCAGAGCACAAATCCCATCCAACTGCAACGTGGTGTGAGACAGAGAGACGTTATTTCTTCGAAACTGTTCACAGCTGCGTTGGAGAACATCCTTAAACTCTTGGATAAGAAAGGAATTGGCATCAACATAAATAGCCAGTACCTAACACACTTTTGTTTAGCCGACGATATAGTTCTTAAGGCTGAGACCTTGGAAAACCTAACATTCGCATTCGCACATTCGCAGCCTAAATATTCGTAAAATTTGACATTCGTAACATCTCTAATGTAAATGTAGCTTCTGGAGCTGGTATTTTGCGATATATTAAAATATATACATACACAAAATGGCGTTTGACACCCACTTCAAACTTCACTCGTCAATTTGAAGAAAAAATGTTTTATCATTGTTGGCGACTGGCTGAGATGCCACCTTTTTTGATACGTTTGGTTTATATTTTTGTAATGACGTTTACCTTCTTCTTGTGCTCCAGTTGTCATGCTCTGGTTTGTGTGTCAAATATTTGCCTGATTGATATTGTGATAATTAAATTGTTAAACTTTAAAACTGTTTCCATCATCCTCCCATTAAAATACAGTCCATTTAGCTCACCAACAATCATGTTGGTAAACTTGCTTTCAGATTATAGGTAATCTATTAGTCTATGGTTTAAAAACGTTTGAAAAGGACTTTTATTCTTAAGAATAGTTTATATCGTTTAACAGATAGTGATTTTTTGCAGTCGTTGCCAAGAGCTATGCTCAAGACATCAATATTGGAAACGATTATTTCCATAAGCAAGGGTGTGGTTACAACCCGAAATTATATCTTTAGAAAATAATTCTGTATAACAATTCCCCGAAATAGTTCTTTTTAGAGCGCGAAATTTCTTCAAAGGCTTACCGAATGCTTTGCTTCATAATGAGAGTTGGAAAGGACTTTAAAAGATGTTCGACACTGGTGCTTCTATATAATGCCTTCGTACGGTCAATTTTGGAATATGGATCTACTGTGTGGAACCCACATTATAAAATACATATTTGAACGTATAAATAAAAAATTTTTGAAACATCTAGCTTACAGGTGCGTATGTTCTGACCACCCTCATCTACTTAATCTATCGCAGCGACGTACTCAACGTGACATTTTATTATTGTATAAAATTGTTAATAATTATATTGATTCCCCTTTCCTTTTAAATTGTTTAAAGTTCAGGTGCCCTCGAGCAGGCTCACGCAATAAGGAAAACTAAACATTTATCTAACACTTTCATTTACCGATCGTGCAAACATTATAACAAACTTCCGTTTAATATAGATATTTTTTACAGCACGATCGCTGCTCTTAAGCGTAACTTTAGGAACTTTGTCTCAGAGTAGGTAGTTTGTTTTACTTTGCTTTTAATGTTTACCCTTAATTATTATTTTTTGTCTGTATTTACTTTTGTCCAATACTCAAACTTGTGTTTTAGTAATAAGTGGAAACTTTGCTGATTTATGTTATACCTAGTTAATTTTATATTTATAAGATCAATTTGTATTGTTTGTTTCCCAAATAAATTAAATAAAAAAATAAAGAAATATGGCGTTTGACACCCACTTCAAACTTGAAGAAGTGGGTGTCAACCCCAACATTGTTTTGGTAAGCCGTGACAAAAGCCTTTCCTTGCATGTTTGCTTGCATACATGCATGCATGCTTGCTTGCCCCCCCTATAAAGAAAAACTTTTAATGCACCAGGCATGTTAGGTTAGTCACTAACCTAACCGAACACTAACCGTTACTGTTTTGAGCACTCGCATAATGCTTGCTCTATTTTGCATATTGCACGCTGCAAGCTGCACATTGCTTGCTTGCATGCATGCTGCTTGCTCGTTTGCATCTATGTATGCTTGCATGAATGCTTGCTTGCTTTTTCTTATAAAAATATATCATAATTTGTTTGTTACGCTATTTTGGAAGATGGTTAAAGTTTTATTTATTTACCCTAATAAAAAAGTACGTGTACGAAAGTAAAATCATGTTTATACGGTAGGTATGATTTTATTTTTGTGCTTGTTCATGTAAATATTATATCATACATTACACACCCATACATAATTATTCGAACTATACGGAATGTTTTAATAACCTACAATACCTACCTATTTTACTTTCAAATCCTACAATATTGAGTGCACTAATCATCTGCGCCATCGACCTACATTACAATTACGGGTTGTAATTGTACTGGAGGTCGATGGCGCAGATGAAAAAAACCTCCTTCAAAAAACCTGAAACAAAAACAGCTTCAAAATTAAATACCTCTAAAAAAGCGAGAAATAATATTCGAATCATTAGTTACGCATAACATTATTAATAAAACACGTCTATTGAAGTCGGGTGGGGCTGGAAGACAAGTATTTTTTTTTAAATATTTCTGAAAGCCCCACCCGACTTCATTAGACGTGTTTTATTAATAATGTTATGCGTAACTAATGATTTGAATATTATTTCTCGCTTTTTTAGAGGTATTTAATTTTGAAGCTGTTTTTGTTTCAGGTTTTTTGAAGGAGGTTTTTCTTTTTTGTTAAAAAAGTTTTTTATTTTCAACTTTTTAGTGGCAGGTATGTAAGCATGTAAATATTTTTTAACTTTATAAAATATTTTCAATGGTAAAATGCCCACAACTCAAATTCCCAATTTACGCTGTTTGTTTTTGAGGAGTTCCATTGTGTCTTCGTAGTCCAAGTCTAGTCCAGAACCTTGCATTGCAGACCATGGTTTGGTTTGTTTTGGATTGTCATAAACCTACCAAAATCCAAATCACTTTACATATACTATTTGAATTTGAGGAGTTCTCTTGTGTATCTTCGAAGTTCAAATGTGACCACCCTTGAAGTATACCCTTTCAAACAAAAAAGAATCATCTAAATCGGTACATAAACAAAGATTGTTATGTTCGAAAATCCGTAAAAACACGTGTGATGGCAAGCTAAATAATTGTCATTTTTTAGGATTATGAAAAAACTACCAGCCAGATCTCTGTAATTTTTTTATGGGACTACACACGATCTATGTTCTTTAAGATAAAAAAAGAATTGTATAGATCGGTTAACAATTGACGAAGTTATGGTAAAACATACATAAAAAAAAAATACCGACGACTTGAGAACCTCCTCCTTTTTTTGAAGTCGGTTAAAAATTGGAATGAAAAGGAAAACGCCCATAAAACATCTCGCCTTTTGGGCTTTTGTGCCTTAACAAAACAAAAACCATAAAAATATTTGATTTTTTTTATTCCCAAAAATGTTTACAAATCTATTAGTCTAAGCCTGGGACTGAAAACAGTTTTTATTAGTAGTTAAAGCATTTAAAACTTTCAACGGTCCATCCATCTTGTTTTTATTGAAAATGTTGCCACAGAATAAAAGTACAGATCTAAAATAACAATCGATTTCTGAGTAGGTATACCGAATCCGATTCTTTTGTTGATAGTTGAGTAAGTGAAAATAGTTTCATGTTGAATTACATTTTTGATTCATATGATTGTATTTGAATGCTTTCCTCGCGGTAACTTCTTAAGAAAAAAAAAATAAAAACAAACCCAAATAGTAATCGATTTTAATATAATACCATCATTACAGTCACATTGACGGTGACGGAAGGAAACGAGGCCACAGAGCAAGCCATTCATTAAGAAGAAGAAGGAGGTTTTGATTTTTTTAAAAAGCTCTTTTAAAAGCTTTTAAAAAAACACTACTGTCTATCTTGTCAAGAGACGGCGGTGTATGTTATTGTCATCGTACATGATGATTTGATATGATCGTTTGTTTTCTGTACAATTTCCGAGTTGAGCTTAGTTCTTTGGTCATTTGTGTTTTGTGAGAGTGAACTGGACACGTAGTATTCTGTTGTGACAATTTACCAAGTTAAGTTAAGCTAGGACCAACGGTTTAACGTGCCTTCTGATTCTAAAGCACGGAGGAGGAGAAAAAAAGTATTTTCGGGTCACCCATCCTGTAACCAACCCTTGCAAACCAGTATGCCCCGCGGCGCTAACCAGCTGTGTCATCGAACTCCTCCCCTGAACTTGTTACTTACATTTTATGCCCAAAACAAGACGTTTACAAAAAAACATAACCTAAAAAGGTTATAGAAAACTTGTAATATAAATTATACTTGGGTAAGATATCAAAAACTAATTACTGATTTTAATTAAGGAATCTATCAGCTACTAAAATCAATTAAAATTATTAGGGCACAAAAATATTTAGAGTGAGATGTTGTGCTCTTAGAAAATGGGCGATCTCCTTTCAATATCACCACTAAGCCACACAGAAAAGACGTGTAGTAGGTACAATCATCGATAACATATTAAGTGTTGTAGACAACACTATTTCACTCACACATTTATACTTCATTTTTCGGATCACCTACTAATGGACTTTGTTGTTCTTTGGCATTCTATTTCTGTGGTCATGACGGTCGTCATGAAAATGGCGACACCGCTTTTTGACGAAACCTTTCCATGTTGTTTACATAAACAACGTTCTAGTGACGTCATTCATCGCTATATTAAGGCCGTAATAAGAATAGAGATGTTACGAATATCCGCATTCGCATTCGCACGGTTGGTCGCAATGGTTCGCATCGTTTTAAACATTCGCATCGACATTCGCATTCGCATCAATCAATGCGAGTTTCATGCGAATTCGAATATGTACTTCGACCAATAAGAAACGTTTATTTCACGCGGGTTGTTTGTGATTGCTTGTTGATGTGGTCATTCTGTTGTTTGGTATGGTATGTTGCTGATACAGAAAAGAAATTAAAGCCTAGCTCTACCTAGGCCTATAGTAAAGGAAAGCGTGCTTCTCTCAAGAAAAACCCACTAGGCTGGTGGAAAACTAAATTGAAAATTGACAAATGACAAATTGACAGTTCTGAGCACTCCACCAGCAAGCGTTCCGTTCGAGTGAACAGTTATTTAGTGCAGCCGGCCTTATATAAGAGCCGCTAAGAAATCGCCTTATGTGTGAAAAGGTAGCAAAACTATTTTAAGAAGTGAAAACTTCTTTAGTGGCGTTGTACGCTTTTTTGTAATGGGGAAAAAATGTTAAACTCGCGTCAGTCAGTCAGGATCACGTGACCCTGATTGAAAATTCGTAATACGTATATGACGGATGGAGAGTAGACAGCCGGTGGCGGAAGTATCCCCAGCTCTCTTTCTACGGGGCGCAGCGAAAATCGCGGCGCGTCATTTCAAGACGTGAACACTGGGTCACCATAGCAACGCGCTTGTTTTTTAATTCAATGTCAAAACTCTAGATTTTCTGTGAAGCTATGGATAAGACTTTTGTACAATACTGTTCTGTATTCGTAAATTCAAATGCAGAGTAAATTCGTAAGACAGCAATTCGTGCAAAATTATTCCCTAACCATTCCAAAATATCAAAAATGCACAACGTTAATATTCAAGTTTTCACTGCTGCCGGCACTCCCGGAGTGCAACCCAATTTTTTTATATAATAATATGTAATGTGCTTCTATTAAATTATGACTACTAACATGTCTGTCATGTTATTAATACATTTGCATGTTTTTCTCTTTTAAGAAATAAAAATGATTGATTTATTAATTCATATGGTTTTTGTATGTAATGTGTAAAATTTGACATTCGTAACATCTCTAAATAATATGCCACCGTCATCTTAGGAAAGCGACCTATACAATTCGAAGCTAGGTAGGTATTCAACTGCCAGAATTAGAATATTTTAGATTTTTATCAATTATTGTCGATTTTTATTATGATTTTTATCAACTCAAATAACCGTTTGTAGATATGTTATAGTCAAACATCGAAATCCAGGCGCTCCTAGGTTTGCCTAGTCAAACTTCAGGTTTGACAAGAAGGCTTAGTCAAAGTCCAAAACTAATAGCGTGTTTCACCTGTTTCCTCGTGGTCCTACTAATTTGTCCTACTAGTGGGACCACGAGGAAACCCTATTCCCCGTAGTCCTACTGTGTACAATCAAATCACATAAGATTTTCCTACATTTTTTTTGACATAAAAACTTTTTGGTCTATCTATGTATTTTTATGATAAAGTGACATGTCATTGGCAAAATGGCAAATCATGAAAATATGACAATTCTGAATATTGACATACTCGTGAAATTCTTACGCGTGAAATTACTTTATAAAACCTAACTTTTTGGCTTTCTGCTTCCTTTTGAAACTATGAACGATCTCGAAGAACTTACTTTTCTTAAGAGAAAACGGGGCACAGTATTACTGCTCGGCGGGCGGCAATACTATAAGCAACGTGAATATGAAAGTGGCAACGTTATATGGATATGTAGTCGCTCCAAAAAAGCCACGTAGACAGCCGGCGGCGGAAGTACTCCCCTCTCTTTCTACGGCGCTGCGAAAATGGCGGCGCGTCATTTTGGCGTTCGGCGGGTTGATTTTTTTGAGAGATAAACTTTTTAATGTAATATAAATTGTCATGTTTGTGTACGATAGCGCAATAAATAAATATTGTATTCTACCTTATAAATGATAGTACTTTTATACTGATAATTAAAGCAATTCGTGCAAAATTATTCCCTAACCATTCCAAAATATAAAAAATGCACAACGTTATATTCAAGTTTTCACTTCTGCCGGCACTCCCGCAGTGCAACCCTATTTTTTTTATAATTATAATTATATGGCGATTATAATATAAGTAATAGGTATTTGTTAAGTAAAACCTCGTAATCATATAAAAACTTAGAAATTGTTAAAATCCTAATAAAACTTATTTTGCGATTCGTGGAATCCATTTTTACCTTCATTGTACTTTTTTCTATCAATAATTTGTCCTACTGGTGGGACTACGAGGAATAGGGTTTCCTCGTGGTCCCACTAGTAGGACAAATTAGTAGGACCACGAGGAAACAGGTCGTGTTTCGGCCTTTGACTAGCCAAACCTAGGTGAGACTAACTTGGACAGTCAAACACCGAAACCCAATTCGATCAAATCGGGGTTTGACCAGTCAGACTTAAATTAGGTACAGAATGTGTTTCTTACAAAGAAACAAGTAAGAAAAAAGTATGAAAAACACATTCTTTAGAGTGATAATTAAATTAAATTAATAATCTTCCTGTGAAACAAAGATTTCTGTTGTCTGTTAAAAAAAAAAATCATTCATACATATTTAGGTTAAGCTTAGTCAAAGCAAAGTCAGAAGATATAAACTAACTCTTAATTATAACTTCAGGGGGTATTTAAAATTGTTGTACGCTACAAGTAGCGTACCTTACGCTGAACAGTACCTATTCATATCACCCTTCTCTTGCTATGTGATACAAGACAGTCACAAGTAGGCCAAAGCGTTAGCACCATTTTGTTTATATGGATCCCTAAAAATAATTATCTTTAGATGCAACGACAGCCCTTAAACGGCTGTTAAATTCTAAATAGAGATATACAACGGGTCAGTACGTCTTGTAGAGTACCTTAGACCGAATAGTGTTTGTTCATATCCCCTTTCTCTTGCTATAAGTGATACAAGACAGTCACAAGTAGGCCAAAGTGTTACCACCATTTTGTTTACATAATTTATGGTAACCAAACGTAAATGACGTTATTTAACACAACTTTTTGCATTTTATTTGAACCAGTTAACCTATATACACTCCAATAAAATTCATTAGGTATTTACAAGAGTGCTTTAAAATTTTGATGAACACCACTATACATATTCACAGTAAACTGGCCTTCGCAACCAAAATTAACAAATTTTGAGTGAAATATACCTATAAAAACAAGTAAGATATTTTTTACATTATTATTCTTATATGTAATGTGCTCACTACTTCGATCAGATACATGATCGAAGGCTCACTACAACTTTCAGATACAAACTGTCAAATTAACTTAAAAAAAATTTTTCTTGTGTTCTTTAAACCTACATAACAGGGTTTAAATACGAATCATAAAGTGCTTAAGAGCTAACGTCTACTAATAAAATACTATTGCAGAAACTTAAGTAATAATTATCGGTACTGTAGAACTCGAACAGATCCCCAAGTAATAGTTTTACTTCTAAAACACTATAAGAATAACACGGGCGCCAACAGTAACTTTTACAACTCTTACAGAGTTAATAAGGGTAATTAATCCTGCTGTACATTTCTTGTAGAGCTAGTATTGCTATTTTATTTGTATAGGTTTGGGTTCTATAGTGGCGATCTTAAGAATTCAAATATATTAAAGGGTTCTTCTACAGCGACAAAAAGATATTGAGACTGCTAAATTTGTGGTCTAATCCGGGGGTATAGCGGAGTTAGAGCAGGCTATAGCAGGCTATATCACTACTCGTTAGAGCTCTTGTACCCCTCAATAGTACTATTTGAACTGGAATACAGCTTTTATAGCTCTCATTCTTAGCGCTAGTTTGTTAGTTGGGAGGTCATGTGACAGGTTAAAAATTTCGTGGTTATTTTATTTTAACAGACAACAGAAATTTTTGTTTCACAGGAAGATTGTTGATTTAGTTACATTTTCACTCTAAAGAATGTATTATTACACATTTACATACAAAATAACACATTCTGTCCCTAATTTAGGTCAAACCCCGATTTGATCGCATTGAGTTTCGGGGTTTAACTATCCAAGTTGGTCTCTCCTAGGTTTGGTCATTTCGTTAGTCAAAGCCCAAAACACGCTTTAGTTTTGGATTTTGACTAAGCCTTCTTGTCAAACCTGAGGTTTGACTAGGCAAACCTAGGAGCGCCGGGACTTCGGGGTTTAACTATAACAGATATATTGTATGTAGATAGACTCACTGAATAATGATAACAAGTTAACCTAACCTTTCTATGCATTTAAAACCGAAATTTAGATTTACGTAATATGGTAAATGGTAACCCATTAAACTGAGTATTATTACTAGATTTTACCTATAAAATGCTTTGCAACAACTCCATTAAATGGCTTTGAAATAAACAAATAGATTTAGTTTCACATTTGCTTGCGAGCTTTTGCGGGTCGATTACAAATACATTTACTTGGCTGAGCGCGGCTAGGCTGAGGCAGGGTTGTTTTATTCAGTCCTTGTAAATCCTTCCCATTCTCTGACGACAATGCGGTGGATCTCACAGTATTGTTGCGCGTATCGAGTGAGACGATTAGGGAGATTCAATAACAGGCCGCAGCGCCGTAATCTGTCGCTGTCATAAAACGCTCGGCTTGGAAACATAGAATAATTTATGCTGCGTCGGGCAAAAGTGAGTTTTACTTCCAAATACCTCTATCAAGGCGATTTTTGTCTCGAGTAAGCGCTTAAGCTTTAGTAAACTCGTGTTTCCACGTTATTTAGAATTAAATAACTAATGAGATACCTATTTGAAGTAGTGGTACTAAGATTAAAACGAGCTTTTTCCTGTAAGTATCCAGAAGTCCAGCCAGGGACTGAATTCGACTAATCTTTGGCCTTGTCTTTGATTAAATCGTATTACTTAACTCCCGTCGACCTTTCTGTATCCTCTCACCCATACAATGAGCAACATTTTTTCAGGACGAACTCCATACACTTTAATTTGAAATGGATTGTTTTGAAATATTGTTTTGTAGTACCTAATAAAGCGTATCGATTGAGTGTCCGCCCATTACTGTTAAGCTCATAGACTGATAGAGTTATTCAATTATCAATTGACGGTAATTATTATAATCGATATGTGTCAGATTGGTGGAAAACGTTCGGTGTTCGTCGATAATAATGTTGTACTTATTACAGGCTGCCCGAGTAAATATAAAGCTGAGAAATGTGGTTCGTTTGTTCGATCCCGAAATGTTTTCTGAGGCGCAATCTACACATATCGTCCCCGTTGTGTCAAAATTTAATAACTAACAAAACCAAAGCTTCAAGATATTCACGTTTTTCTGTTCTTTTTTCATTAAAATGGCGATAACTTTTTAAGGTGAAGATAATTTACAGTCGGTCTTTTGATGTGTTATACAACAGACTTACTTTTATTTATTAAATACTAGCTGACCCGACAGACGTTGTCCTGTCTTAGTTATAAATATTGAATTAGAATTGGTATAATTAATGAAAAGTTGGGTTTAGAGATATTAGTAGGTACCGTTCCCGTTCCCGTTTACTTTACAACCCAACAGCTTTATAACCAATATATATATAACCAATATACCATATATCACTTGTTATGTTAGTAACGTGTATGTTAGTCTATCCAAACTTACCAATTTAATGTTAGGCGTGATGGCTCTGAACTAACCGTGATGAGCACTAAGAAATTCAGTTTTCGTAGATCCTTTTTGTAAGAAATAATAAATTAATAATTTTACATGTATTTCATCAATAAAATAACTCCGACCGAAGCATCTGTTTTGAACGACATTCAGTTTTTTTTACATCTTCTTTACGATAATTGCAGCACACGTTCCTTCTATGTCAAACGTCATAAGGTTGCATTAAAAAAGTTTAAATTGTCCAAAATAATTATTCTTATTCTAAAATTTTTTAAAATCATAATGTTACATTAAACAAGTTTTTATGTACAAAATAATTTGATATGATGGTTAAGTAAGTATTCTTAAATTTTGTAATTTTTCGCGCAATTTTCTTAATTTTTTCTTTCATAACAACCATCTCCTAATAATAACAAACACAACAAAAAAAGAATTAGCGAAATCGCTACAGCCGTTTATGCGTGATGGCTTGACCACGCGAAATTGGATTCATTTTTATATTATATATATAGATTTTGCAATGATGTTACTTTGTATTTTTTATACTAGCGGCCGCCCGTGGTTTTACCCGTGTGGTTCTTGTTCCCGTAGGAATATTGGGATAAAAAGTATTTTATGTTTTAATCTAGGCTATCGACTGTCTGTGTGCCAAATTCCAACTAAATCCGTTCAGTATTTTTTGCGTGATTGAGGAACAAACATTTAAACATCCAAACCCACAAACTTTCACATTTATAATATTAGTAGGATTAAACATTAAAAAAGTAATTATTTAGATTTGCCACAAACGTATTTTACAACCAAGTTGCAGTTATAATGTTTTTGTATGTCACTTAGTAAGTTTTGCCACAACCAAGAAATTAAGTTAAATAATACTAGAATGTACTTGTTTAATAAATGTTTATTCAACGCAAATAAAACTCATGGGTAAGTATGGTTTCCACATAATTAAAATTTAATTTTAAATAAATAGCTACATTTATATTTATTTCTTATTTACTAATAGCTTTATTTAAATCGGCCCCCAGTCCCCGGCAGCCTGACTATTCCTAGCTACGGTAGTGGCTATCGTAATGGCGGGGCAGGGGGTGCTAAGAATCCCCGGGTGCGGCTCGGCTACCACCAATCACGAAAACTGCACCTGGCAACCTATAACACGCGCACAGTTATAAGCAAGTTTCACTGGGACGTCATTGGGTTATCTGAAATCCGACGAGAGGGAGAGGACTCGATAATCATCAACTCCGGTAACTTGCTGTACTACCGGGAGGGCGACCAACAGTCCCTGGGCGGTGTCGGGTTCATCATCCACAAGTCCCTTGTCAACAACGTAATTACCATTGGAAGTGTGTCGGCCAGGGTGGCGTACCTATTACTCAGAATATCCAATCGGTATTCGTTGAATGTTATTCAGGTTTACGCACCGACCTCGAAGCACCAAGATGACGAAGTGGAGGCTATGTATGAGGAGATCTCTAAAGCCATGCATAGCTACAAAACCCAGATGGGGGATTTCAGTGCAAAGTTGGAGAAACGATGCGGTGATGAGCTGAGAATGGGGCAATTTGGAGTTGGGCAACGAAATGCCAGAGGCCAGATGCTGGCCGACTTTATGAAGAAGGAGAACCTTTTTATGATGAACTCGTTCTCCAGAAAGCCGGAAATCCGGAAGTGGACCTGGGTCAGTCCGGACGGTACGGTCAGAAATGAGATAGATTGTATCATGTCGACGAAAAAGCAAATATTCAACGATGTCACTGTGATCAACGCCATCAAGACGATCACCGATTGGTACGTGGCACATTTAATATCAACATAAAGCTGGAAAGATCTCGACTGATAAAATTAACACTCCGAACATTGCCGGCCCATATTCAAAACCCCGAGAGCTTTCAACTCGAACTTCAGAACCACTTCGAAGCCCTTGAGAACAGCATAGATGTGGACGATCTAAACAACCTTCCAAGTTTTTTAAGACTCGCCGTCCCAAGCTAAATAAACTTTTCGACCACACTTTCCTACTCATGGATCAGAGACGTGAAATGAGGGTCCAGAGCTCAGTGGATGCTTATCGTTATCGGCAGCTTAATAGACAGATATCTAAGTCATTGACGAGCGACCTTCGCCAATTTAATACGAATCGTATTAAAGAGGCCATCGAGCGGAATAAAGGCTCCAAAGTGTTCGCGAGAGATTTGTCTATTGGGCAAAGCCAGATGACGAACTGAAAACTCAGACGAACGCATCATCTCATCGAAGCCTGATATCCTGAGGGAGATCGAGAGTTTCTATGGGCAGTTATATTCCACGCAGACACCTGTTGAAAGCAAGGCTAAAGACCCCAGAGCCAAGCTTACCCGACATTATACCCAAGATATCCCGGACGTCAGCCTGTAGGTACGAGATTAGTATGGCTCTCAAACAGCTGAAAAACAACAAGGCGGCAGGTGACGACGGAATCACTACAGAACTTCTGAGAGCGGGCGGTAAGCCGATACTTAAAGTCCACCAGAAGCTTCTCAATTCCGTCATTGTCGAGGGCAGAACGCCGAAGACATGGAACATAAGTGAAGTGATTTTGTTCTTTAAAAAGGGTGCCAAGTCCCTCTTAAAGAACTACAGACCCATCTCACTTCTGAATCATGTCTATAAGTTGTTTTTGAGAGTCCTTACGAATCGTTTCGCTCGCAGATTTGACGACTTCCAACCTCCCGAACAAACCGGGTTCTGAAAAGGCTTTAGCACCATAGACCACATCCATACGCTACGGCAGGTCATACAGAAGACCGAAGAGTATTATCTGCCACTTTGCTTGGTACTACAGTAAAATTAGACATGCAAAGGGGGTAATAGTTGCATTCATCAAGTATTTTTGGATATATTGTTGGTAATGTGGAGGCATTGCTCCATTGATTATGAGGGCGCCTAAGAGCGCCACTTCCTATATGTACCTATTTTATATAAATTTTAGAATTAATTTTACGTTCTGAGACTAATATTTAGTTTTTATTTCGCATAATTTCTCTATACAGTGTTGTCCACATAGTCACAAAAATCCGCATCAGTTTAAAAAATATATTGTGAGTACATTTCATTAAGGTTACATTATTAAATATTTGCTAAAATACAACTTTAGTATAGTAACTGACTGAATATTACCGATCAAAATGCTTTTCTACTAACCTTAAATCATAAGATACCTACCTTATTAACACGCACTTAATATAAAGTGCATCATTGACTTTGAACTAGATTTAATTATGATGACGCAGATGCTATACTCGTCTGACGTTAATAATGTAACAAAATTATCATTCTTTTTATCGTTTGGTTTATTTAAACTCTTTCTGCGATTACTTTGATCATATTTTGCTTTTATTTTTCCATATTAATATTTATTGTATTATATTTAATTGTTTAATAATATTACATAGTAATGTAAGCCCCTATTTGCCTGAGATACAGGTTATAAACCTAGTTTAGGCACTATGTATTTTAGCTTTTTGTACCTATATCTAGACTAATTGTTATATTTTTGATGTAAGATTATTTCAATAAAGATTATTATTGCTAAATCCAAATTTTCGACCTCGGCAGACGACCGGATCATTCTAAAAAAAAATAAGTTACCTATTTTTCAGTTTTTGTTAAAAATGAAATTTTGAAATTTTGGTAAAAAATTTGTATTTCTAAAAATTGGCCAAATTTAGAAAAACTGTGTCTCCGAAACTATCAGTCATATCAAAACTGTTTTTCCCTCAAATTGTTGTAAATTTAACCTACTTTAAAAATTGTCTTACTCAATCTTGATGAAAAACCAAATCTTCCGGGTCACAATTGTCAAAAACTGAATAAAACTTTTTTTGTGAATGACCCGGACACTCGGTCGTCTGCCGAGGTCGAAAACTTGGATTTAACATTGCCTCCACATTACCAACAATATATCCAAAAACCAAAAATACCTGATTCGATGCAACTATGAATGTCTAATTTGATTGGATTATGGCGTTCGTGGACTACGAGAAAGACTTTGATTCGATTGAAACCTGGGCGGTGCTGCAGTCTCTCTAAAGGTGCCAAGTGGACTACAGGTATATAGAGGTGTTGAGGTATTTATACAAAAATGCCACCATGTCGTTCCGAGTACAGAACCAGAGCACAAATCCTATCCAACTGCAGCGAGGTGTGAGACAGGGAGATGTTATTTCTCAGAAAATGTTCACATCTGCGTTGGAGGACTTTAAACTCTAAGACTGGAAATGACTCGGCATCAACATTAATGGCCAGTACCTAACACACCTTCGTTTTGCCGATGATATAGTTCTTATGGCTGAGACCTTGGAAGACATGAATACAATGCTCGAAGATCTCCGTAGTG
This sequence comes from Agriphila geniculea, assembly GCA_943789525.1. Lineage (NCBI taxonomy): Eukaryota > Metazoa > Arthropoda > Insecta > Lepidoptera > Crambidae > Agriphila > Agriphila geniculea. Next base: position 7,346,855 of record OX038870.1, read on the forward strand.
CTTCCCAAAGAGTAAATCAACCGACCAACTAGGTTGTCAGTTAAGAAAAAAAAGTATCAACCGACCGACCAGGTTGTCAGTTAGGAAAAATAAATATCAATCGACCAACCAGATTGTCGGTTGAGAAAAAAAATTACTTACCGCCTCACCAGGTGGAGAGAGTGGTTTGTCGGTTAGTAATAGACGGGTTTCAGGATGAACATGGATAAGACGAAAATCATGTCGAATGCCCATGTTGTGCCCGCACCAGTTCATGTTGGGAACACTACACTTGAAGTTGTTGACCAATGTATACCTAGGACAGGCAATCTAGTTAGGTAAGTCCAACTCCGAGAAAGAGATCTCTCGTCGAATCCAACTCGGATGGGCAGCATTCGGGACGCTTATAAAAATCTTCGTGTCCGATTTACCTCAGTGTCTCAAGACGAAAGTCTATAACCAGTGTGTGTTGTCAGTGATGACTTACGGCAGTGAAACGTGGTCGCTAACTAGGGGTCTCATAAGGAGGCTCAAGGTCACCCAGCGTGCAATGGAGAGAGCCATGCTCGGCGTTTCCCTGAGTGATCGAATCAGAAATAAGGAGATCCGCAGGCGAACTAAAGTAACCGACATCGCTCGAAGGATTGCTCTGCTGAAGTGGCAGTGGGCTGGACACATAGTAAGAAGAACCGATGGCCGTTGGGGCGGAAAGGTTCTTGAATGGCGACCGCGCACCGGACTATACACACACGGTGGAAAAAAGATGGTAGTTGGAGGGAAAGTACCCTAAATATTGATGATGGCAATTTTTACTGAAAGGAAACATTCCTTTATTTAAACATACGAGTAGTATTTAAAATTAAAGACAGACCATTTCCCAGCACACGGGTGGTGTGAAAATATATGCCAAAACAATTATTATTTGTTTTTTTTTGTCTGTCATTCTGTCTGTATATTTGTACGCGCATCACGTAAAAACTACTGCACGAAATTAGATGCGATTTTCATAGTTGTATTCCTGAGAGTCTATCTTAAAATCTGGTGCAAAGTCCACGTGGACGAAGTCGCGGGCGGCCGCTAGTCATTGATAATCCTGCTCCATTACGCCCAGACTATCAGAGTTGAATACTCAACATGATGTCGTTGTCGATCGGGGATCTAAAAGCCGTCAAGTGTGAAGTAGTTTTCTCATAATGTGACTAGTAAAAGAATAATGATAATTCTGCGAAGAACCTCCAAATGTAAGTAATAAATAGGTACACTAAATATAATTTGATAAGAAAGTGTAACTTTTAATATTTGTACCTTACGTAACGTAATTACTTTGTAGACAAAACAAATACTTTTTTTATTTACTTCATCAATATATTTTAAGTTGAATTTTGTTATAAACCTATAAATTGCGTTAGGTACGTATACGATATCGCTAATTACAAACAAATTATTTAAACCTCATGCTAAGTACATACACGTATTAATTAACCAGTGACTGTGGGTCATAATGAGTTCAATATTTCTTCGTTTACCAATTTTATGTTTATTTTTCCTTCATGAATGCCGAATGTAAGTATGATGGAAGCAGTTTTGTAAAAACAAGCTCAAAAAGAAGAAGCAAAATAGGCGTTTGTTGAAACATAACCATTGTAGTGGGAAGCGTAAGATAAAAAGAGTAGGCAGTTCCTGGCTAGGACGTCTCTCGTTATTGCTTCCTGGTAGTATTGTACTCACTGCTTTGCGTATATTGCTTACTGAGAGCAATTCGCAGTATTGGAGAACAAAGCGAACAATTAATTAAGTTGTCCGTTATGACTGCATTGGGTTGGTGCGTTAATGAAAATAATTACCAGTTGATGTTGATTCGGAGTTACATTACACGTGGCTGAATAGAAACAAATGTGTTTGGCATTAATGACTTATCATTAAGTATAATAAGTCGAGGGAAACCTATCTGTAATATCAGAAGGTAATCACATTAACAAAATGCTCGAAGGCAGAAATGATCAAAAGACTTTACCTCAGTGAACGGAGAGCTATCTGAAAGTGCTAACGATTCACTAGGGAAACTGTAATCTGCAGCGATAATGGTGACGACAGTAAACGATGATCTTGCAAATTTACTGCCAACGTAAAAATTAAATAAAAAAAGATTTCAACAGATAAATTTTCTTTCAAAGGCTTACGTATTTGTTGCGTTAACCATTTTATTGCGATTTGAATTTTTTTGCATTCCGTTGAGAAAACTGAGGTGTGTTAAGAAAAAGGTCTCGGTATAAAAATATTTTCAGTACTTTATTTTTACGTTCGACCCAAGGCGTCTTTTGTGAGCCAGCTTGTCTCAATCACACTTTACGAAACTATGAAAGTTTTGATGAAGTAGGTTACCTTCGTAGCGGGACAATAGCTGTTTATTACCATTGTAACAAGTCGTTATATATAACTAAGTTTCCTTTCTTTATTTTTTTTATGAACATGGTGGGTATATTTATTATTTTGAACAATTTAGAACAAAATATTTTTGTCAATATTTAAAACGAGTTATTTATGCCTTGTCAATTTAGTTAGAACTTCTATTTAGTGTGCTAAAACATTTTTATGAAACGGTATATAACAATAATGCAAGTGTAGCATATTTAAAAAGTTTTTATAAAGGAATCATACAGAAATATAAGCAACTCTCGCATTTGCATACCATTATCTCGTACCTACTATTTCCGTCTACAAATTATGTCAAATAAATAACATAAATAAAATACAGTTTCATTTCCAATAAACCAAAATCGGTATTCAAATTAGTGGCTCTTATAGAGTTCGACGTGACAGTCGTGAAGAGGGTATATCAGGATACCAGAGAATTATCTATGTTCCCTTACATATTGGGGGTCCAATCTCAATTTTCGCTCGTACTGGTATCTTGGTATCTGATGTAAATAATCCCTCGTTTTATTTGTTCGCTTTCAGACAGAAGGCGTTATGCGCCTAATGTCTTCTCATTTCATATCTACCTTTACTTACCATCTGCATCATATCCGCATTCCAAGCCGGGCCGCTTTGCTATGACATCCGCACTTACTTTTTATTGCTTTCTTTTACATTTTCCTTTCAGATAAATTCACTTTTGTTCTTCGTGAAAGTTACAGTCAAAATTATCTTTATATTTTTATTATTCATACAATTTTAGTTTAACTTTTAAACGTATGATGATACGACAACTAATATAAGTGAAAATGTTCCAGACTAACTTGAGTCAGTAGTTTCTATATTTGATACATTTACAACATCGATAATTATTATGGAGATGCAAGATTTACTAAAATTACCTTTTCTTCAAAATCTACTCAAGGTTGTTTTGCTGTGCTATTTAAGTTTGGGCACGGAATAGTTAATATTTTTGGGTTCTATTCATAAATTACAAATGGAAGAAAAAGCCATCGGGGCTGCCATTTACCTGCCCTAAAATGATTTTATATTTTGAAGATGTGGATTAATTATGTTAATAGTTGCTTTAGATAGATAGCAATGGCAGCTCCCGACGGATTTTTCTTCCGTTTGTAATTTATGAATAGGTGGATAAATATGTATAGAACCTACCTACATCACTTTTAGTCGAGGTTATTTTCGGGTTTTTTTTAATTTTTAAAATTTTGCTTTATATTTTTTTTTTAAGATTTCATACGCTATCTATCTAAAAACCGCATCTAAATCGGTCAAATGGCTCTGAAGATAAAAAGGAAAAGGATCACTGCAGGGCCTTCTAGCGGAAAAAACCGCATAACACCAAGAATCATCACCGACAAAGTACAAACCCATTACAGAAAACAGCATCTAACTAAATTGGTCAAACCATTCTGGAAATAAATGGAAAAATGATAACTGCAGCGCCCCCTAGCGGCTAAACACTATAACACTTATCTAGGAATTATCGCCAATAACCTACAAATCCATTATAGAAAACCGCATCTTAATCAGTCAAACCGTTCTGAAGATAAATGGGAAAATGATTACTTCAGCGCCCCCTAGCGGCTAAACACTAACACATAATTAAAAACCATCACCGTTACGATAACCTACACATCCATTACACAAAACCGCATCAAAATCTGTTTAGTAGTTTTTGAGAACTTTTCAAGTGCGACTTATCTGGTTGCTGCAGTGCCCCTGGTGGTCTACTACCATGAAACATGTCTAAGAACCTGCTTTGAAATGAAACCTTTTGAATGCAAAAAACCACATCGAAATCGGCCTAGTAATTTCCGAAGAAAATGGTAACAGACAAACATACAAACACACAACCTCTAACCCTAAAGGCATATATCGGCTCCGTTCCGTTCCGTCCATCGTGGGTAAAAAAGAAGTGTGTTTTGTTTTAAATATCATATACGTAGAATATATCCTCTTTTGTAAAATATAAAAAGTCTTCACCATTCCCAAGTAGTCAGTAATCCTACAAGTAGGACTAAACAGACAAAAAAGTCCTTTTAGTCCTTTTCGAGTAATTAGTAAAATCTCCTTCTATAGATATCGGGTCATTTTGAACTTACCATCCAAATTTTAAGGATGTATTGTGTCCAGTCCATGAAACTAAACAACTTTCTCTAAGAAACATGTGTCAAATTTCACCACAAAATGTTGGTCATCCCATACTAAATTGATTTTTTTTAGAAAAGTCGCTTTTTATTTTACATAATATGACCAAGTGTTCCTTAGAGAAAGTTGTTCGGTTTCATGGTGGTGAATACAAAATGACCTTGTATATTAAAACTATGTTTTTTTTTATACCTTGAGGGATGGGTTTAGGCTTAGTGATTGCGATTGTGTAATCCACGATAAGGGGAAATGTTTATATGGAGAACCTAAGAACATGGTACGAGGTACAAATTCCCTTATTTATGTACCTACCTTGTTTATAATACAAAGTATTTTATCTCGGATGTGAGTTGTGCAGATTTCATAGCCTAGCCTACTTTCACAAGACATTTTAGAAATGAATTTAGAATTTAGAATGTTATTTTTCGCATTTGATGTGGTACAATAAGGATCTTAAAATTATTTTGGTGCATATGTTAGGCTCAAAGACCGATTTCGGTCTTTGAGCGAAAAAACGCTCACGACGCGTTCTAGTCACTGCCAAAATGCCACAACGCGAAATTCGTGTCATGGCTCTTATATAAACGTCCATAACGCGTTGTGGTAATCATAGAAATACCACAAAGCGAAATTTGCGTCGTGATCAACATACCAAACGGCCACAACGGTCATTTTGATAAAAGGACATAATTTGTTAGCTAAAAGAATTACTTTATTTAAAAAAAAAACATTTTTTGACTACAAATTATCAGTTATAATTAGGAAATTTTAGAACTATTTTGGCAAATATACTTTATAAAAAAAATAACTTATAATTGTAACAAATATTAGTCATTGGAAATTTAAGTTTTTTTTTTACGTTTTTTTCTCTTCTGTTTGTTTATTTGTATTGGGAAGGCAAACGTACCAGTGTTTTGCGAACAAAGGTTTTAGACAACCTAGCTTACCCTCTTTGTCTCTCATTGTTATTTATATTAATTATTATTGTTATGGCAAGTGAATTTTGTCCGTTTTTAGGCTTCCGTACCAAAATGGTAAAAAAGGAACCCTTATGGTGTGACTCAGTCTGTCTGTCTGTCTGTCTGTCACAGCTGGATATCTCGAGAACTACTAATAGTATCAACTTGAAATTTGGAACAGTTTAAGATGACATTTGCCCAACTATTTTGCAAATAAGAAAGAAATAATAAAATTAATATTTTTTTACAACAGGGACTGAAAAGGGATCTTAAAAATTTTAAGTGAGGTGACTAGGGCATGTAGGGTATCATATAAAAGAGCGCTGTTTGCACATTTTAAAACAATTTTTCCTTTTTTCTTAGGCCGCATAGTTTTCGACTTATAATGAAAAATGTAAAAAAAATACCGTCCCCCCCCTTATCTCCGAAGTTTGCAAAGAGAAAAATCTGAAATAATTCTATGTGATAGTAGTTTATGTAAAGATTACAGGAAAAATAAAACGATGTCTCAATATAACACACTTTTTTAGAAATTCAAAAAACAAACAAAAATTTTTTAGTTTCACTACCAGTCAACAGATGGCGCTGTCCTAAGCATGCTAACCTAAGGGCAAAAAATAGTTTCACTATCGGTCAAGAGATGGCGCAACCTAAAACTGCAATAATAAATTGGTGCCTGGTTCTAATATAATTACCTACTATTTGCCGTACGAATAAACGAAGAATAAGTTCATACTTTACTAAGTAATTATATATATTACTATATAGTAATATAATAATAACGAGGAGCTCGGTGGCGCAGTGGTTTAGCGCCTGGACCAGCGATTGCGGAGGTTAAGCAACGTTCGCAAGGTTCGGTCATGGGATGGGTGACCAAAAATTTATTATCTCGAGCTCCTCCGTGCTTCGGAAGGCACGTTAAGCCGTTGGTCCCGGCTGCATTTGCAGTCGTTAACACCCACCAATCCGTATTGGGCCCGCGTGGTGGGTTATGGCCCGTCCTCCTTATCCACCCATAAGGAAGGCCTGTTCCCCAGCAGTGGGGACATTAAAATGGCTGATGGACTAGTAATATAAACATTTTGCAATTTGGAGTGGCTGAAACGTTTTTCAGTCACCATAAGCAGCATTTGTAAATTAACTGTCCGCCTGTTCGCCCTTCCACCTGTCTGCCGTTTATCCTAGTTTTTTAAAGACTGTCCTAAAATAACATATCCAAATATATTTATGATTGTACGGAACCCTCGGTGCGCGAGTCCGACTCGCTCTTGACCGGTTATTAAAGTGAAAACTTCTTTAGCGGCGTTGTACGCTTTTTTGGAATGGGGAAAAAATGCTAAACTCGCGTCAGTAAGAATCACGTGATCCTGATCGAAAATTCGTAAGACGGATGTGACGGATGGAGAGTAGACAGCCGGCGGCGGAAATATCCCCCTCTCTTTCTACAAGGCGCAGTGAAAATGGCGGCGCGTCATTTCAAGACGTAAACACTTGTGTCACCATAGCAACGCGTTAATTTTTTAATTCAATGTCAAAACTCTAGATTTTCTGTCAAGCTATGGATAAGACTTTTGTACAATACTGTTCTGTATTCGTAAATTCAAATGCAGAGTAAATTTAAAGACAGTAATTCGTGCAAAATTATTCCCTGACCATTCCAAATGCACAACGTTAATATTTAAGTTTTCACTTCTGCCGGCACTCCCGGAGTGCAACCCGATTTTTTTTATCAAATCAGCATAAGTATCTTATTAGTCTACTAATTATAAAACACAAAGTATTAGTCATCAGAAACTACAACTTACTTTCTTAGCCAAAATAACGCTTAATTAGGCACTTTTTAGGATTTTCATAATTATTAGTCTTTTCGAAATTAACAAGAAAGGAATAAACCATTTTAACCGATGCTTTAATGCATCATTGTAATGCGATCCGACAATTTACGAACTGTCCATCGTGTTATGGTTGCATCAACTAGTGCTCAGAACGCGTCATGGCTTTTCCACATTTCCATAATGCGTTGTGGTCGTTTGGTATGTTGACCACGACGCGAATTTTGCTTTGTGGTATTTAAATGATTACCACAACGCGTTTTGCGCGCTTTTATAAGAGCCATGACACGAATTTCGCGTTGTGGCATTTTGGCAGTGACCAGAACGCGCCGTGAGCGTTTTTTTCGCTCAAAGACCGAGATCGGTCTTTGAGCCTAACACATACACAAGATCTTAGCGTGTTTAGTCTTGTGGTGGGAAATCATTTGATTAAATCCTTTTCTACTATTATTATATAAGTGAATATTTATTTTTGTCTTGTTTTTTTTTTATTTTGACTGTGTGAACACAGTCAAAATAAGAGTTTTGGAATTGTAAAGTATACTGAAGACTAGCCACAAGTATCTAAGTACAATATTTAAGCACAAATAAAAATAAGTAAAAGACAAAACTAAAATCTCAAGTCTCTTTCCAACAGGTAAACCAAATAATAATTTACCAGCAACAACGGTTGCTGGTAAATAATTATTTGGTACCTAACGAGGTACCTTTGTACGAAATGGTAACATTACAATGGCCAAAACTGATGTATTGTCAAATATGAGACATGTATCGCTGAAAACTCCTCAGGCGTTACATCATCAAACTACGAGTACAAGGCCATTTGACGGAAACAGAACTCTGGCTCGTGTATTTGCGGTACGTTCAGACGTTAAATAACCGACAAACAAACTGAGGCATAGGTATGTTATACACATAACACCATTGGAACTAAGACTGAACTACGAGTAAAGTACAACAACAATAAATAAAATGCATGGCGTCTGGATTTTCCAAGTTAGTAAAACAACAATTTAAAACTTAGACGTTTTCTAATATCTTTCATAAGGAACTCTATGAACAAAACTGCATGACCTAATGAAGACATGACCTAGTGAGACTAGATGCTTCTTCCTTAAAGGGAAAAAATAGTTTAAAAAAACAAAAAACCGACTTCAAAAAACCTACCTCTAAAAAGCAAGAAATAATATTCGTAATAATAAAAACACGTCTATTGAAGTCGGGTGGGGCTGGAGTACAATTCCTTTTTTTTATTCTAAAAGCCCCACCCGACTTCAATAGACGTGTTTTTATTATTACGAATATTATTTCTTGCTTTTTAGAGGTAGGTTTTTTGAAGTCGGTTTTTTGTTTTTTTAAACAATTTTTTAATTTTTAGTGTAAGTACCTTTTCTATTAGGTAGTGTAGGTATATTATTTAGGTAGAAAAATCGGCTCAGCCAAACGTGAGTTAATCGCGGAGAAACATACATACACGCGGGTCAAACTACGGACCTCCTTTTTTAAGTCGGTTAAAGAACTACACTTAAGATATCCCTTTTCAAACAAAAAAATAATTATTCAGTTCATAAACAAAGAAGTTATACGACTGATCATCGAGGTAGTTCACACAGAAATCATTCCATTTTCATGCTTTTTTCAAGATTACTTGAAAAGTACTGAACCGATTTCAAAATTTTAAAAAATGGGACCAACTTGAAAGTTTACCTAATCTAATAACGTTTGAATCATTTCAATCGGTTCAGCCGTCTTCGAGTAATCGGTGTACATACAAAAAACAAAAAAAAAAAACGGGTCGAATTGAGTACCTCCGTCCTTTTGAAGTCGGTAAAAATGGAACCTTTATTTTCATAAAACCACTTCGTTTACATGTCTGTCAGGACAGGTATCGTATCAAATTGAACTTAAAAAAACGAATAAGGCCTATTCATCGGACCAAGCTCAAGTCTACTCAACTTAAGTACTTATCTAAAATGGTAGTTTAAATAGCATATTTCGATTAAAAGAAGCTTTTTGTAATTTTATAAGTAGCCTTTAGCCCTAGGTATTTTTTTTTATTTAAGCATATTTCAAACACTGCCTTTGTGTGCAACTTCATTTTCCTGGTGATATAAAGTATAGTGTAAACACGTGCACAAATATTCACATTTGCTTGTTGCTTTTACGGTTTTCAGCATTTTATATGTAAATAGGCTTTCCGTTTGCAAAGTGCTCTTTTCGCTGAGAGGTTGAATGAATATCATGGCACAGTTAAAAGCCGTAACGGTTTCAGTTACCTAAACTTAGGAAAAAGCTAATAAGGCTGGCGACTAGAGCCAGATACCAACAAATCGAAGGTAGCAGTCACCCGCGACTTCGTCCGTGTGGACCCTATTGAACCTTTGACTAGGATAAAAAGTATTATGTTACTGTATTTCCTGTAATGTGTGTGTGCAATAAAGTGTTTATCTATCTATCTGTCTAGCCTTTATGTTAATCCAGATCCTAACCAGATCCTAACCAGATACCAACCAAATTCCTTCCAAACCCGTCCAGCCGTTTAGGCATGAAGAGGTAACAAACACACACATTTCGAATTTGTATTAATAGGATAATTATTAAAAAATCGGCCAAGTGCTTATCGGGTTACGCGCAGCAGGGTTCTGTTGCGCGAGTCCGACTCGCACTTGGCTGGTTTTTTTAATTACGATTATTCATCTTTGATTGAATTGTTTCTTTTGAGAGAAACAAAACACAAATTAAAATGCACTATAATAATTTTGCAACGAGTGTGACAGAAAAATATCCTTCATTCTTTGCATAGTAACAATACTATAAAGTCGCGCAACTGGATAATGTCGATTGTCGTGAAGACTTGGAAAAAAAGACATCGAAAAAACAGATAATATATTCTTTCTCATGATTTTACCGTCTAGTTTTTAATATCTCAATTCTCCGCAACTCAACTTTAATGCATTTACCTTTTGGGGGAGACCTATGATTCGCAATGGGCGTCGAGCATTATGGTAAAATATTACTTTTTAAATATTTTTTAGTTTTTTAGCATAGATTATGGTATGAATAACCTTACAAATAAATCCTAATTGTGAATGTAACGTTCATGATAACAACTATTATTTTCGTTATTTATTTTTATTCAGCCAGCCATTCCATGCCGCCCCGGTGATGTTTATATTTTTTCCCTGTTTTCTCGTGGTCCTATTTTGGTAATCGATATGCCATTATAATAAAGGAATGATTGCTTTTTAAAATGATTGGCATTGGTTCAATTAATAAATTTCCCACCGAAGCGGATTATTTCAGTGACTTTTAAAAAGGAAAACTTAATTTTGGCGTATAATTACTTTTTATTCTGTCTTGTACTTATTACCTGTATGACAATGTCAATGAGATATTAACAAGAATTTTCAATAGAGAAACGCGAAAATGATCTGAGCATTTAAACCTACCAAAATAGCCCCTCATTTGAGAAAAATCAACCTTATCTCAAGTCATTAAGGTGCACTTTGTTTGTTCTCAGACAACAAATGAAAGTGCACTTTAATGTTTTGAGATAAGGTTGATTTTTGTCAAATTATTTGCGATTTTAATAGGTTTGAATGCTTAGATCGTTTTGGCGCTGACTGTAATACCTGCATTCTGTACAATGCATAAGCATCGAACTCTCATCTTAAATAAAGATGCGTACTGGCATTGGCATTTTACCTGATGGTCCAGATGCACACGCATCTATTCTATGCTTGCCTGCATATACATTCACAAGCATCTTATTCTCTCTAGATATGGGGTACTGCCGCAGTGGCCTCCTTCCACATCACCTCTAACAGCCACCCCTGACATGGAACTGGTCGGATATTCTTTATCAGATAACCACTAGTAAATTGAACTGGTCTGGTACTCTTTACCAGAGAACTGCTAGTAAACACAACAGATCTGGTACTCTTTACCAGAGAACTGCTAGTAAATATAACTGATCAGGTACTTTTTACTAGAACCTGTATCGGCATAAATCGAGCCAGTCCGTCATAGAATATTGCTGCCACCTGTGGGATGGTTCCGCAAAGTACCAGCTAGCCGCACTCGACTCGGTTGAACACAGAGCCAGAACACTCATAGGGGATAGTAAGCTATTAAAAACCAAGCTTCACAGTCTTTCCCACCGCCGCCGTAAAGTAGCTTGTCTGGCGGTGTTCTACAGATTATATTTCGGAGAGTGTGCTCTTGAGCTGTATGAGCTCATTCCGCCATCCTCATTCTACCATCCTCATTCTACCATCGGCCGTCCAGACGCACGGCGGGGTTACACCCCTATTTAGTTGACATTCCACGCATGCACACGAAGCGTTTTTCATCTTCCTTTTTAATGCACTCAGCTAAAGAGTGGAATTCCCAGCCTACGTCCGTATTCCCGCAAGCATACCTAAAACCCAGTAATAATATGTAAAGCCCGAGTGAATAGGCTTCTTCTGGACAAGCTCGCTTCACCTTCAGCTTCTTAGCCTTATAGTCTCGAATGTGGCAAAGAATAAGCCCATTTAAAGTAAAAAAAAGTCCCAGGCAATAAAACAAAACTTAATCATCAGAGAACTGATAGTAAACAAAACTGATCTGCTACTCTTTACCAGAACTGGTCTGGTACTCTTTACCAGAGCCTGTACAGGTATAATTCAGCTAGTCCCAGGCAATAAGACAAAACTTAACTTAATCATCTAAGAACTGGTAGTACACACCGCTAGTTAGCTACAAAACTCAGTCCCATTTGTCGGCATAACTCGAGCCACCCCAGGCAACGAGCACTCAGATCCTGTACAATTCGCAGGCAATGAATAGAAAATAGACTGAGCTCAAACAATTCACAGCAGCGTCAACAACCTACTCTTACAACAGAGCCTTCCGGAGCGTTAGGACCAAGATGCTAAAATGATCAAGGTGCTGAAATGACCAAAGTTGCAAAATTACTAATCTTTTCGGAGCCATGACCAAGGTGCTAAAATGACCAAAGTTACAAAATTACTAATATCTATTTGGGATGTAATGACCAAGGTGTTAAAATTACCGATGATTACCATTCAACTACACAAATATCACACTGATTCATAAGTATAGAACAAGTCACAAATACACGTTATAATATATACCTAACATAATAAACGATAGATCAAAAGGTAATCAGCATTAATCAGTCATTCTTAAATCTCACCGCTGCCGCTCCTCTCTGTCATCGGTCACTGTTAATTTTGACAGTTCTTCTTTACTAAAGACTATGTTTATGTATAACCTTTACAGACTACTAATAATACTTTAATTCGCGCTATCCGCAACATTTTGTTACAGGCGCTAAAATTTATTAATTTTTATTATTCCACGGTTCAATCAACTTATTGCAGCATGAATACAAAGTTATCTCATTATCGTAATTACCGTACGTACCTACTCATTACTGGCAAAATTGAAACTATTGTGTCCCGCGAAAATTAACCTTCCCCTCTGCATACTTTTATGAAAACTAAATAAAATTTACAAAATGGTGAAAAACATTTCTAGTATTAAATGAATTGACTATGTACTTCCAAATATAAATAAGACGGCTTCTTTGACAAACATTAAGCTAATTTTGCACCAAAATGATATGGTAATGTGACAAACGATGAATTCTCCAGGAGTTGTTAAGTTTGTAAGATTCGGAGAGCGAAGAATGCTCAATCACCAATCGGTGAGATTGGCACATCACAGCCGTCCTACACATACATTTGGCGGCCTTGCTAAAATTATTTCCGCCCATTAGAAGTTGCGATCGGATGATACACCTTGAAATACTCCACTTTTCTATCACTCAGACATTTTATTGCTCGGCGTGGTTGTCCCACCAAAATTGTAAGCGACAACGGGACCTGCTTTATTGCCGTCAAAAGATCTTCTGTGGCGAAGAAATTGGGTAATATGCAGCAATCCCAGTTGTCACCACGGGTGACAGTGTTAGAGGGGACTGGGAATAAAAGGTACGAATTGTCAAAACTGCACTAGTGCTAACTAAAGTTTCTTCTAATGGGGCTCTATGCTTTAGGCTACTAAAGCATACAGCCTCATTAGAAGAAACTCTGCAAACGGTTTTTGCAAAAGCGGAGACGCTGATAAACTGTCGCCCTCTCGTGCATGTACCTGTCAATCCTGAAAATCTCATTGATGGGCACTCCGTTCACTCAACAAATGCCGTTGTATATGTTACTGTAAAAGCCCGAAAATTGGTAAATCTTAGGATTTACTAACATGAGTTGGTAAATGTAAGGATTTTATGAAAAGGAGACATTTATTCGGGCTTTTTCCCTTAGAGTTTGGCTCCTGCTAGGTTTTACCAATGAGGCTTGGTAAACGTTGGTATACAGTTAATATAACAGTGAATTAGCTAACATAACTTAGTAATTAGTTTTCAAATTACCTATCATTAAAATCCTTGAATATTTTTCATTATAATTTTGATTTATTCTTTACTTTCATCAGTATTTATTTTATTAACTACCTTAAAAATAATCATTTTTCGGCATTTACTGCATCTTTGAGGTAAAATCTAAGATTTACCGAGTGAATAGTGGTAAAAGTTCGAAATAAACCATGATCACAGAATAATTCGAACTTTTACCATTAAGGCCGGCCACACACAGACGGAATCTCGTTACGGAATTCCGTACGTACCATGGGCAACAGCGTCGCTTAACCACTGCTAAGGTTAAAATCGCTTGCACGCCGCGCCCGCTGGCACATACGTTTAGTTCGAGCAGGGGCGATACGCGCGCACACGAATTTTGCTGCAAACTGGTTAAGCGACGCTGTTGCTCATAGTACGTGATTCCGAACGCAGCAGCTCCATACAAAATCTATGGGCTGCCACACACATGCGTGATTTTTCCGTACGGAATCTTCATACATTGTCGAAATTACGTTCGGAATTCCGTTACGTGATTACGTCTGTGTGTGGCCGGCCTAAGAGTTGGTAATCTTAAGTTTTACTGGAAAAGCTTAGGATTTACATAAGTTCGGGGTTTTACAATAACATATACATTATTAAATTATGAATATTGTGATAATGTGCACGAATAAGAAATTATACATACCTACATAATTCAGAAGGTGCAAAACCTTCAAAATACAAAGAAATTAAATAATTAATAATTTTAGGGCTATAAAAGCGCTCGTCACAACTGCCAAATTTTTTTTTAGATTGTGTTTTCTTGCTTTTATTCGATTCTTGCAATTGAAGTCTTAATATATTCTGTTTGTTACAAGTTGAACAATATACTTAAGTAAGACAAGGTGTTTGTCAATGTTTATAGTAAAAATTCTCTTTTTTCAACTAGCTAATTTCACAACTCGGAATAAATATGAAACCAGAGAACTAAGAAAAATACAAGCGACACGAAAATAACATTTCAAGATTCTTCATTATCTAACGATAAATAAAGCAAAACAAAATCGAACCCTTATCTTATATTAAGGCTCGTTTGCAATGCAACATCTTGATTTAATTTTAACAGTACATGAGACAAGCTTATCTGAGCCAGTAGTCAAAAGTGGAACTAAGGTGTTATTACATATTGTTACCTAGGTTACTCCATAGACGACAGTGACCGACGCTGTCACCGGATCAGATAAGTTTGTATCTGTATCTGTTTAAGTTAATGCAGTCAAGATGGTGCAACCCAGCCTTAAAATAATAAAATCTTTATTCTGAATATTTTGAGTATAGAGCGACCCCAACGTTTCGTCTTTTAAACAGATTGAACTGGCTACTTCTTTTTAGGGTTCCGTAGCCTAAATGGCAAAAAACGGAACCCTTATAGATTCGTCATGTCTGTCTGTCTGTCTATCTGTCTGTCTGTCTGTCCGTATGTCACAGCCGTTTTATTCCGAAAGTATTAAGAGTACACAGTTGAAACTTAGTAGGTAGGTGTATTCTGTTAACCGCTTAACGATTTTAATACAAAAATAAAAAAATAGAAGGTTAAGGGGGGGCTCCCCATACATAGAACTGATACTGAAAAAATTTTTTTTCTTCGAACCAATACGTGCGGGGTGTCTATAGATAGGTCTTTAAAAATGAAATTGAGGTTTCTAAGACAACTTTTTCTCAAAGTCAACCGTTTGAAAGATATACACCGTCAAAGTGGTAAAATGTGTGTCCCCCCCCCCTTTAACTTTTGAAATAAGAGAGTGAAAAATCTAAAAAAAATATATGCTGTAGATCTTAATAAACACTTTCAACCAAAATTGGTTTGAACGACATACATTTTGTAGTTTTTGAGATATAGTACATTTTCCAAAACCGCAAATATAACTTTGACGTTCATACCAAAACTGTAAAAAACAAAGTTATTGTTGCAGACGAAAAATGATAGTGGTATTAAATATGGTATGGTATACCCTACGGCGCGCGGCCCGACACGCACGTGGCCGGTTTTTTTTCATATTTTTTACGAAATGGAACCAATTTGAACCAATTTTATTAGGGGTGTAATACTTGTGCCTGACCTCTACTCCCCATTAGTAACCTTTATGTATTGGTTCAGTGAAAAGAGCAGTTTTGTTTGATAAACCCGGTCCATATTTAACTCTCATTAAATTTTTCAGGATTATTTTTAAAAAGGACATAAACTAGTAACATTATTTGTGTTTCAATGCTACATTTCGAAATTCCTTTTCTGTACAGAGACAAACGTCGAATTTATACGATTTTTACACAGATAGATAAGCTGATCTCAAAAACATGTTTTTTTTCCTTTCTTAGTCATACGATGACGTGGCTTAATCTTAATGAAACCCCGCGTGTAGGAATTCTCACGCGATGAAAAATTTCAAATTGAATTCGACAATAAGTTTATTATCACTAGAATATTAATATTTGTTTATTCGACTCTAACGGACGAATCCATTAACGTGTTGTATTTTTTGTCATCAATCAATGTTGTTGCCAGTAGGACAACTTACCCCGTGGTACTAAGCGTCGCTCTTCGTGATAATGTATGTTGGTATTGGTATACATTACCTACCACTACAATTGCAAGTTAATAAATTGTAATTCAAAGAATTAATATGAGTAGTGTTCCAAATTAGTGATAACCTTTAACGTAGGTAAATTTAAGGTATGCATTAGCATGTTCCTTCCCAGTAAATTAAAATGGGAAAAAGCGGTTATATTTCTGATAATTAATTTACTAATTGCAAGGCCGCGTAGTTGAAATAATTACCTGAACACTTGCGTTAGACTTCTGCATGCAATATCAAAGACTTGTACGTACCGTCATGTGAGTCGTAGATGTAAATGACGTTCTTCCAACCATAAAAGGTGATGGTGTCGATGACAGCTCGATGATAGTCAGGCCTCATGCTCACGGCGTAGTCTATAAGACCAGACGATGGTGGAATGACCTGAATGACAGACGAAATTTAAATCATTCAATCATCTTCATCATTAGTCCCCAGCAGGACGAAAGGTCTGTTCCGTGGAAGGATGTTGCCATCATCTCCAACGGGTTAGAAATTGGGAAATCACAATATTAGACTGTTTTCATCGAAAAATTCTGGGTCTGTGTAAACTCGCCACCTATGTTAACTCGTCACGTTTTGAAAAGTTCCACTGAAAGTAAATACGGCACTTCATGAATAATTGTACGTGTAAATTCGTCACAGGTAGATGTTATTGTAAACTCGCCACTATTTTCGATTAATATCATATTTGCAAGAAGTACTGTTAGCAAGCAAGTTGGCCACTAATATTTCGAAGTAATAATTTTGACCACGCCAAGATGGATGGATGCATTTACTGAGAGGGTTGTGGAGTGTGGGGAGCAGTGAAATTTTTTCGCCTTTCGACTCCTATGATCCTCAGATTTATGTGACCCTGCTCCCCCTAGCACAACCACAAAAAAAGAAGTTTTAAAACTAAAATCCGACAACGGAAAAATCGTGCTCTAAAAAGTAAGAAACAAGAAAATATTCGAGTCAAAAATTCAATAAAAAGGATAACCGTAGTCACATGCCACTTTGTCCTAGACACGCACGACACGAACAACAGGCTAGAGGTGGCATGCGACTACGGTTATCCTTTTTATTGATTTTTTGACTCGAATATTTTCTTGTTTCTTTTTTTTTTAGAGCACGGTTTTTCCGTAGTCGGGTTTTAGTTTTAAAACTTCTTTTTTATTTTAAATATTTTGGAGTTGTCAATAGGATGAAAGCAAGCAAAGCCACGGGCAAAAGCTAACAATATATACATATTTGAAAAGTGCTCATTAATCCCTTTCATTTGGTGCCCAACACGGCATTATTAAAAAATATTTTTTTAGTTCATATCTTTAACTCCTCTAGAGGGCGCCACATTCAATTTAACGTGACGTTATATAGCCTATGTTCATTGGACATTAAGACGCTTCTAACGATACTTCATCTGTCAAATTATAACAAGTAGTTTAGAAGTTATGATGGAACAGATGAATTTACAAACATACATACTTGCATACATATAGGTCAAAATCATATAGGTACCCTCCGTTTTGGCTTCGCCGTAGTCGGGTAAAAACACGATATATATCGCGTGATATTAGCGTTTTATCATGTTTAACTGTCAAAAGAAAATAGATTTTGACAGTTCAGTGTCGATAAAATGCTATGTCACGCGATATATATCGTGTATTTGTGGTCGTGCTAGGGGAGCAGAGTCACATAAATCTGAGGGTCATAGAAGTCAAAAGGCAAAAAAATCTCACTGCTCCCCACTGATTTTTAAATTGCTACCCGTGGCGAGTTTACACATATTTTTTATCGTTTTTACTGATGACGAATTAACTGTCGTGGCGAGTTTTACAGTAACTCAAAATTCTGCTAGCCCTTATCCGCTGGCCTACCACATTACTATTATTGACATGAAGTTCACAATTGTAGTCCCTATTTTTTATAGTTGTTTTAGTGATTTTACTGGTTCTTTTTATCTTTGTTGGTCTTGGTATTACCATAAATAATAGTAGGTATAGATACTCCTATTTACATATTTTGTTCCTTTTCTGTTTAAAGGTCAATTTTTGAGATTGGTAAGTCGTAGGTACATGTCAGCAATTTAATTCTGAAAATAAAAACGAAATCAACGCCATCATTCCTGATGAATTTAAAACAATTATCAAAACTCTGATCGTCCGATATCGGCGTTGTACCAGGTGAAGAATAGACGTAGTTACAAGACAAAAGTACAGAAATAGTTAAAATGATGCCAAATTTCGATAAATTGTCAACATGGCATGTACAACAAGAAACAGGCAGCTAGAAGTGAGTAGCGATGCGCGATTATGAATGATCATTCGATTATTATTCGATTATCTCAATCATTCGAATAATTCGAATAACTTACTAAAATTAGTAGTGTACTTAGATATTTACGGAAAAAAGGCCAGATTTGCATTGAAAATCCTGAGATTTGTAGCAGTTTGAGAATTAGATACGGGGGGGAGGACACCCGTCCCGCGCACATCACTTCTCAAAAGTATTACTAATTAGTAATACTTATTTGATTATTGAAATTAGTATATTACTAATATGACATTCGATTATTGAAATTAGTAATTAGTAGTTAATTCGATTATTGAAATTAGTAATAATCGCGCATCACTAGAAGTGAGTAAGCTGGTTTGTTTTAAGCTTAAAGAATTTTGTTTTGGCTGATTGAAAGATTTTAAAAAGGAAAGGGAGAACAATTTTACTAAATGGCTGTAGTCAATAATACAAACTTACTACATGTATACAAATAAATTGGATTTTTGGGTGTGCTACCAAGAAAAGTTTTTAGAAGGCTCTTCTGTACTAGAATCGTCAGGATCTCTAGATTCTCATATATCCTTTCTAGCTTCTCTTGCAAAAGTAGATATTTCACTTCCTTCACCGCCTTGACACCAATCGCTAAAAAGCAAATCCTGTACGCTTGACACTTTTTACATTTTGGTAGAATTAAAAAAATTGAGTTAAAAGTGAAGCTCCTTAAATTAAAACAAAATAAAATAGCCTAAAGAGAAAAGTATAAATGTTGGATTATGGAGTTGTTAAACTTAGAAAAAGAACTAAATGTAACAAAGGTATCTACATTCTTTATATTTATTTTATATTTCGATAGAAGAGAAAATTTCTGTTAAAGGAAACACTAATATTCTTCAGGAAGCGGTATATAAGACTCTATTAATAAGACCATTTTTAATACACTATAAAACAAGCACCGTTTTATAAATTGCTCTGTTCCGTTAAAACTTATCGTTGCGAGTGAAACCTTATAATGCCATTATATAAGGGGGACTGTTTTCCGTTTAAATGAAATTGAATTAATTAATGAATGTTGCGTTAAAAAAAGTTATCTAGATTTGAGAAAAGGAACTAATACTTAAATACTTGATCACTAACTAAAAATATTTAATATAAAACTCTAAATTGATTCAGTGTTGGGATATACCTAGAGCCCTAACAGTTGAAAATAGAGAAATAAGAATAAATAAAACAGATTTATTTTATTATTTTGAAAGGGAACGGGGACGGGAACGCTTTCTACAGCATTTCAAGAATTCCAAAGATTTTCTAAAATGTCCTCTCGAATGAAGTCACGGGCAAAAGCTAGTTGTTAATAAAATAATAATCTTCATGTAGATAGACTCACATGGGACAAATCTCTAGTGCTATTATTATTCTGTGATGTTACACAGCTTTATTTTTTATTTACTTCAAAATTATTGTTTTGATGTAGCATTAGCCGTATTATTAATTCTGTGCTATAGTTTGAAAAAGAAGAAGATACACTTTTCATGACTTGATTGCTTGTCATAAAATTAAAAAGGAATAAAATAGTTTTGTTGTATAATTTGCAGCAGTGTTTCTATTATTTTATTATTAGCTATTTGAAAGAACATACATAGATCAGTTAATGTTTAAAACCTTAGCACCAACATTGTGGCGACCATCATATAAAAATGGAAAATATCGTAAGGGGACCATTGCTAGATCACATTTCACTAAATCAAAAAACAATATTTTAGAGTTCAAAAACAGTGGTAGTTCATATAAAATAGCACATAGATAAATTACCTTTTCTGGGAACCATGGTGTGACGAATGGCATCTGGAATGTGTTGGTATAGGAGTGTAACGTATCAAAGGAATCTGGGGTGACAGCCCCCAGCATTGCAATCACCCCTCTGGCGAACTGGTTGCATACTGTAAAAAAGAAACTTTATGAAATATCACCATAACCCTTATACAGGGTCATTTGTATTCACCATCCAAATTTTTAGGATGTGTTCAGTCCATGAAACTGAACAACTTTCGCCAAAGAACACATGGCCTAATATGTAAAAAAAAGCGACTATCCATACAAATGAAAGAAATCACGTGATCAATTTAGTACCTATGGGATGACCAAAATTATGTGGCAAAATTCTACACATGTTTATTAGAGAAAGTTGTTTAGTTTCATGGACTGGACACATCTTCGTAAGTTCAGAATGACCCGATATAAAAAGGATTTTGAGACCTCGTTGCTAGTTTAGCAAACGATAAGTTACGACAAAAGATTTTAGTCCTGACATAAGAACTAGAAAGCTAAACATTGTATTAGTATGGATGGGAAAGTAAAAAAAATATGGTTTTTCGACCCATGTTTCTTTGGCAAAAATGTTTAGTATCATTGGTGAGTTAATTAAAACGACTACAAAACGACGGGTGTACGCATAAAGGAGAGGTAGGTGTGTAAGAAAAAAAAAATCGGCGTAATAATATACTCGTACCTACAAATTCATTATAAATTACTTCTTCCTAGTAATTAGGGCCTCTGAGCTAAGCCGTAGACGAATGTACAGACGGACATGGTGAAACTGTATAAGGGTTCCTTGTTACTTTGACTACGAAACCCTAAAAACGAAAAATTTTAATGCAACCTTTTTAAGTAGGTTGTGCAGGTACCTACCTATTGAAATAGATACGTTATTTTGTTTGGTTTTATAGATTTTCTTGTTTTAGCAGTGAATTTATGAGAAAATTCGTAGTTTTCATTTAAATAGTTTAGTAGTGTTAAATAATTCTATGGTTGGATTTTACAATTTGGTCTTAAAAGTCTCATCTTTCTAGCAAAAAATGAACTGCTCCTCGTAAGTTGACGGTTACATATTATTCCCAGCAAAACAACTTTGAAAGATCTTTAGAAATTCTTTTACCAGCAAAGCTAATAAATCCAAGTTTTCCTTATTCAATTCAATCCAAATTTAGACCCTTTTGCCAAACAACGTCCAAGTTGCGAACAAGTTAACGCACTGTACTGTACAAGTGGATAATCAAGTTATGTAACCATATACGAAAAAGCAAAAATAACAGTCACATTTTTCCGTAATATTAGATACCATAAATATAAAAAAAATGTGATAAAAGTTTTTGGATGATGTTTGCATTTAGTATTGAATTTTCGTTTCCAATCCGAGATTATGGCTTATTAAGTAATATCGCTGGTTAGATCCTTTAGGCATATCAAGTGCACTGTATCAAAATTTTCACTGTATCAAAACATCCACTTCATAAAGTTCACTTTATCAAAATGTACACTGTATCGTTGTCTCTCCACTGTATCAAAACATCTACGGTATCGAAACGTCCACAGTATTTGAATATATTATATATATGTTACCGGCCATGTGTATAAACGATCAGGCAATGTATGAAATATAATTCATTTAATACTTTGCCTAGGCATTGTATACAATGCCTGCTGGTCCACCGGCAATGTGTAAAAAAAGTATATTTCTGTTGTCTGTTATAAAAAAATAACCTCACGCTCCGCTGAGCTTCGCGCTCGCCTTAAATTTCTAACCTATACGCGGGACCTACAGGAGTGAAGCAGGTTCGATTCCAAACTCAAATTTTTGTTGTCTGTTATAAAAAAATAACTTCGAAATTTAAGGCGAGCGCGGAGCGCATCGGAGCGTGAGCCCCCCCGAGCCCTCCTCGAGCCCCCCTCAGCCCACCCACGAGCCCACCCCCGTGCCCACCCTCGAGCTTTCCCCGAGCCCCCCCTCGAGCTTTCCCCAATCTTTTTATTATACACATTGCCGGTGGACCAGCAGGCATTCTATACAATGCCTAGTCATTGTATACACTGCCTAGGTAATGAGTGAAATATATATCAATATTATCCCCGTCAAATGGTAATGCGCTGGAACCTTGTCAAATTAACCTAATCGTGACGTCACCCGCTACAGCTAGCAAAAAAAGTTGAAGTAAATAATAATTAATTTGATATAATGATTATTATTGTCAATAAGATAGGGTTAGGTGAAAATATAATAATTGTATGGATCTTTTCAAAATAAATGAAAATGAAATATTCTTTATTTAAATAATAGTTCAGGCAAAGAAAGCTCAAAAAAATGTATAGAGGGAAATGCTTGGAGCGAAAATTTTTCTATGTCTATGCTTGGAACACAATTTTTGACTTCGTAACTTTATTCGGACCTGTTAGGAGGTGAACAAATCAAAATTCGCCGCCAGTAGCCCCTATGCCGGGGTGGAGGGGGGATGTATGTAGGCCCCATTTTTCGGTTTTTTACATATATCTCAGAAACTATGCGTTCAAGCGACATAAGACTGCGTACAAAATAAAAGCTGATTAAATTTGCTACAAGTTTTATTCAGACAAGTTTTTCAATAACTTGTATAGTTTTCGAGATATCCGCTCTTGAATGTCTGTCAACTCGGTGGTAGCGATGTTCGAAATTGATTCGATTAAACGATTAACCCTTGCTAACTTATTGCGAATTGGTCGATTAATCTAAGAATTAAAATGATCGATCTAATTGCTAATTTAACGCCGATTTTTTTTGAGAAAAGAATCTACTAGCAAATTAAATGTTTCTAAATTTGTGAGACAAAATTATTTTGTTACTGCTAGATTACTGCTAAGCGAAAAGCGCTATATATTTTGCGAAATAAATAAGTTGTTGCTAGGGCAATAAAAACAACACTCCATTCAGGTTTCTATAAATGTATTATAAGTACTCGATACCTTCAGATATCGATAGTTTTGTTCAGAAAATTTTTGGTATCGATACTTTTGACATTTTGCGTATCCTTAACTGCATTTGAACAAACATAAACCTAACGGGGATTTTCCGGTGTGCAATTCGAATATTGCCAATATATTCACGTAAGCTATTCAACCAAAATAATAGGTCTATCATTATTCCTTATTCATCCTTATTAATATTATGAATGCGAAAGTCCGTTTCTTTGTTTGTTTGTTACGCCTTCGTCTTAACTACTGAACCGATCATCATGAAATTTTACATACACGTTGTCTGAGGTACTGTTTGAGGTACAAAAAAGTCATAGGGTACCTTTCATCCCGAAAAAAAGCACTTTAGCTTGTCGTATATTTTTTTTTGTGGCTACAACTTTACGTTTTCTATATAAAAAAATGGCCTGCGCAACCATGTTTTCCTATCATGGACCCTTAACTACTCAACCGATCATCATAAAAATTTGCATACACGTTGTCACAGGTACAGAAAAGGACATAGGGTACCTTTCGTCCAAAAAACAGGAACTGATTCTGTTTTGTGTGCTCTTAATAAAGTAAATGCTTCTGTATTGATAAATAAAGCCTTTTGAGGTTGAGAATTTTTACAAGCAGGTGGAAACACAAAGTCAACCGAGATACTTCGAGTGGTGATAGAGAAGAAGTGTGACCAACAGATTCCGACTCCTGACTCCTGAGGGATAGAAAAATAACTCTCCACGCATACGAAGTCGAGGGCGGCCGCTAGTCTACGTACTATAAGAGCGTCCGCTGCGTTAAGCGGATCCGGATTCCGAATCCGAATCGGATGATTCATAATCAGAATATATATCTAATTAATATTTATATTAGGTTCGTGGTGAAACCATTTACTTTAGTGTTTTTTTTTCTTGACATAGCAATATACTACTTCATTTTGTGTTGTTTTGTTCTGGTAACACCATTGTTTACCTTTTTTCTAAGAAATTGATAATCGGATTTTACACATTTGAAATAATCTAATACCAAATAATAGATTAT
This sequence comes from Agriphila geniculea, assembly GCA_943789525.1. Taxonomy (NCBI): domain Eukaryota; kingdom Metazoa; phylum Arthropoda; class Insecta; order Lepidoptera; family Crambidae; genus Agriphila; species Agriphila geniculea. The sequence continues at coordinate 7,371,306 of OX038870.1, forward strand.
TTCGGCATCGATTATCGATTATCATCCCTACTCGCCCGCCAGCCAGTTTTGCTAACGGTACTGAGTGTTCGATTTCACTACGTCATTTTGACGTCATCAACATGGCCGCCACGCGCATTACCATTTGACGGGGATAATATTCATTCTATTTCATACATTGCCTAAAAGGGCCAGGCATTGTATACAATGCCTGCATTTCATACATTGCCGGTTATATATTGTTATTATTAGTTTTTTAACTCCTGTGGGGATGAAATGGGGTAAATAAACCTACAAATATATGTACATGGATGCCGTCATTGGGGTTTTCTGGGAGGACGATTGCGAAAATGACATTTATTTTGGAGTCCAACATGATGGACATGTTTTAACCCCTAAAGAGGTGAAAATGGGGTTCAAATTTTGTATGGAAAAAAATATAAATTAACATTACAACTTTCAATTTCGTAGGGGCACGTCTAAAAATAAATAGACAAACATATGTTTTGTTATTTTGAAAATCAACTCCTAAGGGTATAAATGGGGTAAGTAAACATAAATCGATATGGATGTCGTTCTTGAGGTTTTATGAGATGGTGATTGCGAAAATGACATTTATTTTGAAGTCCAACACGGTGGACATGATTTATTTAAACCCTAAAGGGATGAAAATGGGGTTCAAATTTTGTATAGAAAAAGAATATAAATTGACATTACAACTTTAAAATTCGTAGGAGCATATCTAAAAATAAATAAACAAACACATAATTTGTTATGTTATTTTGAAAATCATCCCTTTATATTATACTAGCTTCCACCCGCGACTTCGTTCGCGTGGATATTAGAGAAAATCCTTAGGGAACTTTCAACCAGGATCCGACCAGCCATTTTTACGCAATTAGGCAGGTCTCCAGTCCCCACCAAGCACGCTGCCTCGTGAGGCAAGACGTTTGCCACACAAAATTTGACCCCCATTTTCACCCCCTTAGGGGTTAAATCATGTCGACGGTGTTAGACTTCAAAATAAATGTCATTTTCGCAATCACCATACCATAAAACCTCAAGAACGACATCCATATCGATTTTTAGGTTTACTTACCCCATTTACCTCCTAAGGGGTGAATTTTCAAAATCACAAAATATATGTTTGCCTATACTTATTTTAAACGTGCTCATACGAAGTTTGAAGTTGTAATGTCTATTTTATATTATTTTTCCATATAAAATTTGAACCCCACTTTCACCTCTTTAGGGGTTAAATCATGTCTACCGTGTTGGACTTCAAAATAAATGTCATTTTTGCAATCGTCATCCCAGGAAACCCTAATAACGACATCCATGTCTATTTTTTGTTTTTTTTACCCCATTTCACCCCTATTTCATTCCCATAGGGGTTGAAATACTACCAATAACTATTTACGTTACGTTAGATTTCCGTCCATAAGCCTAAATTATAAATTTAGCGATTATTACTTCGAAAATGAAGGATTTTCTATACACAACTTCATCCCCCTTTTCACCCTTTTAGGGGTAGAGTTAACAAAAAAGCTGAGATATGTATATATTAACTTTCAATCAAAATTCAAAATTCAAAATAATTTATTCAGTCTAGGCTGTTACAAGCACTTGTGAATGTCATAGAAGCTACGCCATCGTTTCGCAAACCCTAAGCGGGAGACCTTGTAACGAGAAGAAACGGCAAGAAACTCGTCAAGGGCTGCTTTTTTCTCCCTGTATATTTCATACAGAGTCGTCAACATTGAAAAATGAGCTCCACGTTTAAAGTGAGGGCATTTTCCATCACAATAATTAACAAAAGTTTGCACACAATGGGTAGGTAGGTTAAAATTAAATATATCTACTACATTCAGATAGGTAAATATGAGAGTAAATAACTTTCAACTAGTCGAGAAATCACTCTGTCTGCTACTCGAACCAAAAAACACTTGATGCAAGACATAAAAAGTAAAACGTCAGCCTAAACACAAAATCGGCGACTGCGTCCGCGTGGATATTAGAGAAAATCATTAGGGCACCTTCAACCAGGATCCGACCGCCGTTTTTACGCGATTAGGCGGGTCCCCACCAAGAAAGCAGCCCCGTGCGTGGCCCGCCACACGTGGCAAACATCTTGCCTCGCGAGGCACACGCAATTACATGCGTAAACAGTCATTATGTAATAGGCATTTTGGTTCAATTTAGATTAGTGCCATTTTAGCGGAGGATGTTCTGCAGATGCAAGGTGGAGGCGAGGTTCCGTTACAACCCTAATTTAGATACGTGGACATTTTAAAAAAGTGGACATTTTGAAAATGTGGACGTTTTGATATAGTGGACAATGTGATGTAGCAGAGTGGTCTTTTTGATAACAGGACATTTTAAAGTTAACTTGTCACCTGTCATGATAATTTTATATCTATTGCGTCAACCAATGAGGGCTTTTCAATAAGAAATAGTGACTATTTTCCTCACTACTTGGCATTAATGGGCATTGAAGTATCAAAATTGCCATAAAAGTAAACGGCCGGTGGTGCTTGAAAAAACTCATTTTCATTCCTTGACGTTCGTTTGTTGTTAGTGGTGTTTTCATGTGAATTGTTTTTTATTCCTATGTTTTCTGCCTGCTTTAAGGACATTCAAAAGATCATGCTCAAACTCTGAAACCATGCTTTTGACCTGGATTCCGAACCGTGCCTTTCCGTTTTGACCCTTGCTTGCCTATTTGGATTGTTTCTACCGATCATGAAGAAGGACTACGGTTCCCAAGAACCGTAAAATATCATTTTTTAGGTCAGCGATAGACCAATCTCTCGCTGACTTAGTGTTATTTTGATATACGCAATCGCTTTAATTTGACAGATAGATGTGACACAGAGATACTTCTTTTTTGTTACAATTAAATCTTTAATTGAAATTTTGATCATCTTAAAGAAATTAAGGAATTTACCAAAGCCACTCCTAAAATGAAACTAATATAATAGGTACCATGATGATAAAAAATAATTATATTACATGTTAGCCTTTTTAAACACGTGCAATTCGTTGAACATGACCTAAATCAACAGTTTACGTTTATGTTAAGCTTTAGTTACCGTGTATACGAGGTTGTTGATACACTTGGAAAGCTTTTATTTTTGTAATAAAACTACTGGGGATAGGGCTATTTTCGATCAGCAAAATAAACACCAGGACTGTCAAAATGGGACTTTAGATATATCAGTGGAATTTACTAGTGGTAATAGTGAATGTACTGGAATGGAAGCCAAGACAAACTACGCGAGGTAGAGGTCGTCCACCTGAAAGGTGGGCCAATAACATAAGGAGTCATGCTGGTAACAAATGACTCCAGGTGGCGCAAGATAGAAGATCGCAGAAAGTCCCCCGTGACCACGGCAACTGCAAAGTTGCCGAAACGTCGGGAAAACCAAAAATCAAACCAAATACCAACTAATTACCAAAGTACTTTTAATAAAACCGCGCTAGTATCCGTTAAAAATTGTTTTATTTCATCGAAGAAAGCTTTGGAGGAGGCCTATGTCCGAAGACGGATGAACGAAAGGCTGATATAGATAGAACAATGAATTACAAAACTGCTGGATTAGTTTCTGAGAAATGTTGAAATCTGAGATCAGGGTTTTTGAAAGGAGAAACCAATATTATTAAAAAAAAATATAATTATAAAAACAATTAAAAAAAAATGTATCGCCACAGCCAACAATAAAAATATAAAACATGAAGAAATAAAAATAAATCAATTAAAAAATATTAAAAACACGACTGCTCCCAAGAACGAACTAAAAAGTTAAATAACAAGTGTCATTGCAGTCGGGGGGGACCGTTTTGTGGAACAATTTTTAATCAAAGAGGTCCCCCGACTGCAATGACACTTGTTATTTAACTTTTTCCTAAGGGAACTTTGGATCTTAGCCTAGAAAACGGCCTCATTAGCTCTTTATTACTATTTTATAAACAGGGAAAATAGCTAAATCATGCACTCAGTATATTATTTTAGTGTATTATTATAAAATTTTGCTGTTTACTGCGGTATTCTCCTTTCCTCGCTATTAACAATTCAATTGTGAAGATCCAAAGTTCCCTTAGGAATATCGAAGAGAAAATTATCTTTCCCGCCACGCTCGCATTAGTGCTCTCAGTACTTCCAAATATTGTTGGGGGTATTTTGTTGAAATATGGATGTGGTAATAAAAAAAAGCAAATATCGCGTGGTCTGCCCGCAGGGGACCTGTCGAATTCGAATCACGTCGGACGATATCACGACCAACTCTCACACTCGCAAGTACTTTATCCCTGTTAGCGTTATGAGTTTTATACAAGTTTAGAAGTTTTCATTGTAATATTGAAAACGAGTTTTTTTTTATTATTGATAAAAATACTCGTTTCCCTGATACACTCTATGTTGTGATATACGTAGCAGCTCTTTGAAGCGTTAGATCGAGCTTCTATGATGTAAATATTCATCTTGAATAATTACATTGCAAAATGGGATATTAATAATTGTAGTTACTTATAGCCTGGAACAATAACCGCTAGGGGCGTTTTGCAACTTTCGTACTAACATTTATTTGGCTATGGAGTGTCAAATTAGTGAACTCATGATACTATAATTAAAACCAGTTTGAGAAAGAAAACTGTCCTAATGCTAACAAAACAAAATATAGTATCAAAATTAACAACCGACCGTTGACTATCGTTAATTGTGCTCATTTAACCAATTAATTGATTATGATGAGTTTGCAAAATTAGCACTATTAAAACTCAATTTGTTTGTCGTCAACACATTATTGTCCATACAATACTTATTTGTTGAACGCTACCAATAAAGGATTTAATAGGCAAATAATAACGAAACACAAAATAGGTAACCGGTATATAAAATTACTGTTGACGTTTTTATCGTAAAAAGCTGGATATTTTGTACATCAATCCCCGATTATAATTTTTATCGGGTAAACAATGGCATCACTGTTCCATTTCAGTTAGCGGCGGCGTCCATAATCTGAGTTTACCAACATTTTATTTACTTTTGATATTAGGTGCGAAAAATAGATAAAATAAACAACGGTCGATAATATATAGAAAGCATTTATTTTTAATTGGTAACGGGATTAGAATTGGGTTTTTAGTTAAACCAGCCCCATGGTAAACAATCTTCACCCAACTCTTTATTGAAATAATCATTAATAAAATACAACAAATGGTTTTCCACACATAGATTACGAAATAAATTGTTAATAAATGAACAACAATTTCATGAAGTTCCTAACATATTTTTAAATAACGATTTAAGTATAAAAGACGTATGACAACTGTCAAAAACTGTTTACTAAATAAGACAAGTAAGGATGAACAGACTTTAAGTTTGGATAGACTAACATACACGTTACTAACCTAACAAGTGATATACTTGGTTATAAAGCTGTTGAGTTATAAAGTAAACGGGAACGGGAACGCGAACGGGAACAGGAACGGGAAAACGGGTAAAAATGAAAAAAATAATAATTTACTCATAAATTGATTGTACATACCTTAATTTGAAAAGGGGTCCAAAAATAACCCCGTATTACCATCAATTTAGTGGCATTTAAATTAAATATTTGTAGTGTCTGAAAATAAAAGCGGCTCATAGTATCTCAGCTTCAGTGAGCTTTACGCTGAAGCCTTATATTATCGGACCCATACAATAGGGTACAATACGTTGTGTGCCAGAATGTTCAAAGGTAGAAAGGTCCGAGGCACATTTCGACACGCTGCGCTCGGCTGCTCCGGTTTTATATAGCTCCGGGCGCATACCGTAAACATTCTTACAAGACCCCTATCCGGAACAACTGCCATCCGCGGTATTCACCTTTTTTTCAATACAACTGCATTGCAACCGGAATAAGGTTTTTAACTTAATTTTTTCACAGATTTCCTTTCCTGCAACGAATTAGGCGAAGTTTGTTTGCGTTTTACCAATAAATAATACAAATCTCAGATTTGGTTAACACTATACACTAAAAAAAGGAACATATTAACATAATTCTAAGATTATCACAAAGTAGCTAAATGCTCTATTACAGTAATAAAACAACGAATCTATAAAAATGTAGTAAGGCGAAGTTTGGAACTCTTGTTTTGTTAAACTGTTACCTAATATTGCCTGACCAATTTAGTCCAAGATATGTGATAGTTAATAAAATATTGTATTTAGTTAGTTGACTATATGTTACAATCTATAATATAAGTATTAAAATCTTAGCTTTTCAAATATGAACTCAATAATAGACGACTTGGGGACACCGTCGAAAATACCGCGCGAAAACGCCGACTTTTTTGCAACTGCTCGAAATTGACAGATAGTTTCCATATACAGTGAATGTAGTTTTGGCACAACAAACAAGAGATTATTACCAAATTCAAAATAGTGACTTTGTTATTTCATTTCACGAGAAATTGTTTTTTTTTTGTTTTTAGGCGAAGTTTAGTTTAGAAGGCGCAGTTATAGGGTTTTACTTGTGATGTTTGTGATGTAACTTGTGATGTAACTTGTGACGTAACTTGTGATGTTAACTTGTGATGCATATTTAAGTATATAAACAGCTGTGTGTGACAAATCATTTTTTTTTATACACAACGGGATAGTGCTTGGCCTTCATCTCACCTGATGTTAAATGACGATAAGGCCGAAGGTGGAAGCGCATACACCCGGAATACTGGCTATCTTACCTCCAACTGCCGGAACACAACAATTTTTAAATTGATATTATGGCGTCAGACTTAGGTAAGATGGTGGTAGCTAGCCAGGCGGACTTGAAATAAGCCCTACCACCAACCAAACCGAGTACAAATTGTACCCCCCCTGGGAATCAAACCCGGGACCTCTGCGTCTTACACGGGTGGGCGAACCACTACACCACAGAGGCGGTCAATTATTATTTATGGCGGTCAATATTATTTAATTCGTTATTGCTTTTAGTTCTTCAAGCTGGATTTTTTTTATCAATCTTATTGCAAACATAAAAAGTTGTCAGTTTACTACACCAAGATAAGTTTCTACTTCAAAATATCTTCCATTTCAAAATATGAACCATATTATGTCAAAGTCAAAGATTTATACATATAAAGCTTTATTCAAATAAACTTAATTATTAAGTAAGTACTTTTGAATCGTCTATATTTTCCTACCACCAGTTCCTGACTTTTTTTATTATGGTTAATAATTGTGGTTAATAATCTATTTACTACCCATATAAAATACATGCATCTGCTATCTAACAATCTACAAATTCAAAACTAATAGTATAACTTAGGTTAGAGCATGACAAGTTTCTGGAATCTTGGCAGAGAAACAACTCACTCATGGTTTTAGCTGAAAGCCGATTTATTTATCACTAACGGCTCAAGTAACATCTGGTCCGTGACAAGTGCTTAAATGACACTTTGAAATTGTCAAATTATCGCGTGCTTCCTGCCAAGGATCGAGGCCGTGCCCAAACTTTGTCAAATTAGAGCCTAGCTTCCGTTCGGTACAGTTATTAATTCAATATACAAGCCATATGTCGTGCTTATGTGTTCGCCCTTACCACAGAATACCTAATAGTTCTCCCTGCAAATTCAAGTTCGCTGCAATTCAATTTTTATGTATTTTAGGCGAACTGCTTACTGCTAGGTAGCATATTAACAACCTTATTTAGGTATTGTGCCGATTCAAATAAAACAGCTAAAGACCTCTTTAATTTCATCTAAGAAAGACCTGCTTACTTTATTTAAATAGTAGTTTTACGGCGTTTATGACTCACATAGTATTGAAGTAGTAAGTTGGGGTAAATAAAATGTTAGACGTCAGCGCTCGTGTTCGGCACTAATTCACCGGAGTACTGTAGTTGTGAACATGGGGCACAGGGAAGCAGCGTGAAGTGACCACAGCAGAACGCAGCACAAAGATTAAATTGAATCTGGCAGACGGCCAGAACCACCGTTTCCGAAATTACAAAATATTATTCCGATTTTATGGCTGCTTATACACATCCTTCGTGGTACAGAAGTGATGGTGTGCTTTTGAGTTACGATACTAAATTGACCATTGGAAAACTGCTTAAAGTATGCATAGGTGTAAACAAACCGTCGTAAACACAAAATGTGTCTCGGGGGGAATATGAAGAGACGGAACGATGCCTTGGCAAACCCATTAGGCTACAGCTCAGCGATGTTAAGCTTTAAAATAGTGTCGGATGACACAGCCATGAATAATACTCGTATTTTAGAAAAATGCTCAAACAGGCAACACAATTTTGAAATTTTAAGGGAGGTGAACTTATTTCATATCAGTCAAGTGTGACGCCATAAAGGAAATAAAATGAAAGTATTTCAACTTTGTCTTACTGAATGTACTGTTTACTGTACACATACTGTACGTTACTTTGACTATGGTCTAAACTAGAAAACATTATTAAGGGTTTCATAAATTATTAAACATTGACACCACTTGTAAACTTATGCAGAAAATATTCAAAAGTGGTTATAAAAATGTTAATAAATAAGAGTATTTGTGACACAAATGGCTGATCGTAAAAGGAGTTCTTGTGTTAAACAGGCCTTTATCTCACAGAACCAAACTTGACAAGTGCAATCTTAGCATTTCTAATGGCTTTGAATTCGTGGAAAGAACGGTGGGAAACAACGGGATGATAAGAAGGAAGGAGGGATGATAAGTGCAAGGGCGAAGGCGGGGTTTGGCTCGAGACTGCAAGTTAGGCCATGGAACTGGGTGGTTGTGATGTAGAGTTGGGTAAATTTCTTGATTTTTGAGTGTTGAAACAGATGTCATGAGAATCATGATTATGATTAGTGATTAGTCTTGGTGAAGTGTGGTAATTATTAAATTGCCATTCGGTAAGTTTCATTTCATTATTTATATTAATCTACTTTAATGACCTGCCTGTTGTTAATACTGGCATTGAGATGTGTCAACTAGACTAGCAATCTCTCAGCCTAGGATTATCGTAGGGTAATCGACCAGTGGTCGGCTCTTTCATTCGAAGTCTAGGGAACTTAGGGACTAAATCTAGGTACATTGCACAATAACACTAGGTTTGAAAACAAATGGTTTTGCATTCACCACACGGACTAAACAGAGACACATACTTGATGTTGGATTGATAATAGAGAGATCATTGTGGTAGCTGTCCCTTTGAAATTCCTCTTTTAGTAATATTAATAAATATTATAAATTTTCTTTTAATTGTATTATGTCAGCTGGAGGTCTATCCAGTCAGGTGTCGAGGACCACAATATGACGCGGTATCTAGGAATCTAGGTGATATCTAGATTTTTAGTTGGAGGGGCGTCATTTCTTCCCCCCACTTTTCACATTTCACAAGGGGGGGAGGCTGATTATAATACAGTAAATAAAATCTTAAAATCACAAACAACAACGTTTACGAACCTAGGAGATAAACAGTCACACAAGTATTTGCAAACGTTTAGGAAATTATAAAATTTATCAATTAGGGTATAGAATTTAATAAGTTAACAACTTCTATGTATTGTAACATGCTAATGATCTTAAAAACATGGCAAAGTTGTTTAACCAACATCATTAACATGGGCTGAATGGAGGAAGAGCCAAACTCGTAAAATCTTTTTATAATTTATACAGTTTTGGTGTTTCAACTTTTTATAGCGGCTCAAGAGTGAAAATTCAACGGATATCTGTGAACAAATAGTAGTCCCTGAAGAACGGAAACTGCCATAAAAATTCGCATCGTCGTCATTAGTCTCAGACGTGTTTTGATCAGAGGCGGTACTATAGAGTATCGTTGCTATCATTCTTCCGTCGTTTGAAAGAGACACCCTTATGAAAATGTGTAAGTGTGTCCCTTTCTCTCGACCTGAATAATAATCCCGGTGACACTCCGCTGTGAGATCCAGAACGACACAGCCCGCCTCTTTTTATCTTCGGTTCGCAATTTTAAATGAGGCCCCGTGAAAAACTCCGCCTTAGAGGAACTCGATTTTAAATCCCAAAGGAGACAGAGGATTACTTTTACGTGTCAGTTAGAATTATAAGCTTCTAATGACGGAACCAAAGAGTTGAAACTTAAGGTGACCTAGCGGCTTTAGCACCAGTTTCATGTTCTTGGCTAGATAGGAGTCTTATTGTTTCTTAGTCGTAGAACATAAAATAACATACGAAATAATTATAACTCAAACATATTTTGTATAATAAGGTTTCGTACAGTTACTACAGAATATATAATACTAGGTATGTACCTACAAGCAGTTACGACACACAATGGTTGTTCAGATCGGTGGGAGTATAATGATTTGGTCAATGACTTATGTCATGATTGTCTTATATTTTATCAAAACGTTATGAAGTGAAATACAATTTTATATTACAATTTTAGCTATTTCATTTTAACCATCGAAATGTCGGAGACAGAGAAGAGTCTCCAACAATAGTAATTTACTAATATCTAATCATCTAAATATGATACTAAATAATATACCAAAAAAACTGACAAGCTAAGCTACTGAGTCTCTCAGTAGCTCAGTTAGAACAGCATCGGACCAGAATTCAAAAGGTCCCAGTTTCGATTCCCGCCTGAGAAAATGATCTGGTGACGAGTCGATTTTTTTGTTATATTATTTAGGATTATAATGAAAATAGCATTGTGAATGTTAAAACCTCAAAAACATTAAATATGTTTTGGAAATCTACAAAATTATGTATAATGAAATTAGAGACATACTATACTATCTACATCGCTTGCACAGAATAACGTTTTACCACAAAATTCTACCCGCAAAATAGTTATTTGTCGTATAAGTGACTAAAGTCAATTTGTGCTGCGAGTGCAGACTTTACATCACGAGGCAGAACAAAAATTTTGTAACGTGTTAAACATAAAACTTTTCTCCTCTACCAGCGAGAAAAGTGTCATAAGTACGAACAGTTATTTTCACGTGACTTTCTTGGTAAAAAGCTAAATTCAGCATTAGAAACTTGTTCTCTCAACTCTTTTGGAGTTAAACAACTATCTTGATCGCTGGACTCTACTACTCTACAAAAGTAGATTCCCGACGTTTTTTTTTGCATTAGGTAAATTTTTTTCAGCATAGATTTGATCGAACTAATTTTGTGATATATTACAAAAAATTTGTGTGTAGAGTACAACTCTTTCAGCATAGGTTTGACCCATAGGTTTAACCCATTTTATTTATTTTTTGTTATTATGATTAATTTCTTTTATATTTATTTCATAAACGCGACCTCATTTCGTCTATAGGTACTCTTTGTGTAAAACTCCTTGATTTATCCGTGCATTTTATTTTTTATACTTAAGTATATCTATTCTTATATATTATTTTTTTCTTCGTATCTATTCTTTTTTTACATATTATCAATTTCACAAGTCTCATCTTTGTCACTTTATTTAATTTCTCTTTATTATTTTAAAAGGTGGTGTTAGAAATTAAAAAAGTACTTTGCTCGCAGCAAAAATCAATTTTGAGTTTTTACGCGGCCACAAGCGCCCTTTTCGTGCTGGAGATGTGATAATAATATTTTGCCATATCTATGGCTAGGATATAAAATTCACATCATGAATTTGTTTTGAACCTCAGGCTGAATGTAATATAATATTTCTGATTCAGCAGTTGAACACAAAGCGAGTCTAAATCTTATTTCCAAACCCGTGAAATGGTAGTTTAGTTTCCGTGGATCGTTTGACTAGAGCCCAGAAGCTGAGACACAGGAAATTGGTCATGGGTCATTTGTTTGCGTTCGTTCCCAGATACAGTCTTTCTCCCTATTTCGAAGGTATCGCTAATCGATTGGGATTTTTTGCTATCACCGAGGTCAGTTAAAATTCTTGTACGATCGTATATTATCGGCCAGTGTTACCGATAAATGTTAGAACACTTAATGCTTGTTTAGTAAGTCAATGGCATTTTACCTACTATTTTAAAAATATACTTGGCTTCAATTGTCACCGCATAAGCTGGTTTTATTTTAAAATTTTTCATTGAATTTATTATTATATAATTTATGAACTATCGTGTCTCCTTCATCCACAGTATGGTTGCAATCGCGGAACGCTATCATGATATTTTTTATATCACGTCTTCGTATTAATAATACACCCTAATATTAGCAACGTGCCGTTGTGTTGCCGACTTAGAACCATGCTATAAGGGCTCATAATAGATGATAGAGCTACCCAAACATTTTGAGATAATTAGTAAATACTGTACAGTTTATTATTCAATTCAATATCGTGCCTCCCCCAAGGCATACTGATTATATTTGAGTGTGCCAAAATCGTTCAGTTATTATACGGTCAATCCAATATGTAACAATATCATGTGCAAATAGCATGATCTCTTTCTATCCCCAATATTCATAAGCCATAATGGATCATAAAAACCATTACAATTTTCTCTTATTGTTGTTGAGCAGTGAGACAAGAGCCCAGTTACATAGGTATGAGGCTGGAGTACAAATTCCTTTTTTTTTATTCTAAAAGCCCCACCCGACTTCAATAGACGTGTTTTTATTATTACGAATATTATTTCTTGCTTTTTAGAGGTAGGTTTTTGAAGTCGGTTTTTTGTTTTTTTTTAAACATTTTTTTATTTTTTTTATTTTTAGTGTAGGTACCTTTTGTATTATAGGTAGTGTAGGTATATTATTTAGGTAGAAAAATCGGCTCAGTCAAACGTGAGTTAATCGCGGAGGAACATACGTATACATGCGGGTCAAACTGAGAACCTCCTTTTTAAGTCGGTTAAAGAACTACACTTAAGATATCCTTTTTCCAACAAAAAAAAATCATCATCTTATTCAGTTCATAAACAAAGAAGTTATGCGACTGATCATCGAGGTAGTTCACACAAAATCATACTATTTTCGTGCTTTTTTCAAGATTACTTGAAAAGTACTGAACCAATTTCAAAATTTAAAAAAATGGGACCAACTTAAGAGTATACCTAATGTAATAACGTTTGAATCATTTCAATCGGTTCAGCCGTCTTCGAGTAATCGGTGTACATACAAAAAACAAAAAAAAACGGGTCGAATTGAGTACCTCCCTCCTTTTGAAGTCGGTAAAAAGCGTTTTTAAGATGCATTGCATAGTTGTTTAATAAGAATTCAAGTAGCATTTTTCAATGATAGTGATTAATTCTTTTCTCGTCAATTTGCAATTGAAAGTACCTACTTTTATAATCAATACACACAATAAGTATTTTGAAAGTTTTTTCTCCGAAGCTGATAGAACAAAACATTTATCCGGTAGTTCCCATATCTACACTGCTTCCAAAAAAGCTTTAAAACTTATGTCTTTGCGATCTGATTCCAATAAAAGCATGTTGGTTTTTATATCGTCAGCTGGTGGTATTATAAAATGCATTTAAAGCTTTTAAAGGTATTGATAAAATGATTAATGATTGACGTGCTTCTACGGATAGAGAATGAATCCTCATTCTAGATTTCATTGAATGGGAAAGATGGCAAAATTAATGGTTGTTTTAATGCTGCTGTTAAACCATGATAATTATATTATATTAGAGTTAAATTGGAAAAAAAAATTGCCTTCATTTGACAACGGCTTTTACGGCTTGTACGCTGAATTATGAATAAATTAGCTTATCTTTAAATTGCCTAAGTATTTACTTATTTTTATATTTCTCTTGTATGTTGAACCTTTGTTCGCAAATATTATATACATTCGCAAAATATTATAAATCAATCACAAACGAAATAGAAAAGGTAAGTACCTATAAAGTATATTGGAAGAGATATTTGCATCAGGATAGATTATTGTTGAGGGCCCGAGAGTCCAGCCAATCCTAAAAATTTTCGCGGGTTTTTTTTTAGTTTATTTTCGCGGGACAAACAGATGACACAGAAAAAAGCCAATAATAGGATAACATCAACAACCCTCCAAATACAAAATACATTTTTTTATATTACTTTATTATAATCAATCTATTAGTGAACATAGTTATTGTAATTATTTCATTTAATTAATAATATCGTTGTACCCTAAACTGGTAAGTGTAATAAACTATGTTTAATAAATAATAAAACTGACTCATAATTACTGACTATAAAGACAAAAATATTTATATATCTGCATTGTAATTTCAGTAAATTTTTGTACGTTTTCACATGATAGACGTAAATACCCTTTGAACAACAAGATAAAAAATTTTACTATTAATATTTTTCGCAGTATTGGTGTCAAACTGATTGTATTATCCCCGTCAATTGGTAATGCGCTGGAACCTTGTCACGTTGACGTGATCCGCAACTAAAAATATCATGAAACAAGAAAGTTCTAAAAGGTAATCTAATATATTAATTATTGAATTATTATTTTCAATAAGATAGGGTCTAGGTCTATAAAAATTTTACACTTGTTTTTCGTTTTTGAGGTTAAAATCATCAATTGACGGGGATTGTATAATAAAACTTGATAATAATAGTCATACTTCATCTCCATATGGAATATATGGAATATTCCATTAGGAGACAACTATTTGGAATTTAATAATACACGCTCAATTAAACGAGCCCACAATATTAATATCGTTTAATTATTATTCATAACAATGTTTTTAATGAGGATAGTGTGAAGTTTGTTTTAAACAATTTCAAGGTCATTAGGGTTAGAATTGAAATCGGATTTAATTCCTACAAAAGGTTTTAGTGTTTTAATAGCTTCATTTGCTGCCAAATATAACTGTCCTAAGTTTCCCACCCGGAGGTGTTGTGCTTGAGTGGTGGGGGGTAAAAATTACCCCAAAAGGGGTAATTTTGCAGTTTTTAGGGTTCCGTACCAAAATGGTAAAAAGGAACCCTTATGGTGTGACTCAGTCTGTTTGTCTGTCTGTCACAGCTGGATATCTCGAAAACTACTAATGGTATCAACTTGAAATTTGGAATAGTTTAAGGTGACATTTGCCCAACTATTTTGCAAATAAGAAATAATAAAATAAATAAATACCTTTTTTACAACAGGGACTGATAAGGGGTCTTAAAAATTTGAAGTGGAGCTCTAGGGCATGTGGGGTATCATATGAAAGAGCGCCGTTTGCACATTTTCAATCATGTTTTTTTTTGTTTAAGGCCGCATAGTTTTCGACTTACGGTAAAAAATGCTGACTAAAAAGGGGTTTTCTTTTAAAATGTTATAATTAAATTAATAATTTCATTGAAATAGTGGTCCTTCGATGACAAAACAACCAGTGTGAATTTACAGATACGTAGACGGTGAAACCTATTTATTTTTTCATTTATTTAGTGACAACAAACAGTCATACATCGACATAAATATGTTTAAACTAATAATTTGTTACGAGTCCAGAGCCTCTCACTATACCATATACATATATGTGACTGCAACAAACATTCAGATGATTTTCTCCGAAAGACTTTGGAATGTGCAGTGCTATAGTAATTAGGCAACCAATTTTAATTTCGGATGTTCTGTACCGTGCTCGGGGCCTTTGACGCTCCAATCGGGGAAGCGACAGGACGGATCTATCGTGATCACTAGCTATAAGTCCTAATTGTATTTTTTATTAATAAATCTATTTTATACAATTTTATATTTTTTTTAAAAACGCCTACCGGCGGCCCAAAATCGTATTGAATTATTAAACTTTTAGACCTAGAGTGCCTATTATTAGGTACTTTATGAAAATTATATATATCTAGGTAAGTGACAAATCTTATCGGAAACGATTCGTGATAAACGAGGTCAAGTGACTATACAATGAAAAACTAATTCAATTAGCAATAAAATAAAAAACAAAACAAAAGTACAGCGCTAATTCACATATTGTGTTAATTTAGTTTTGTAGTGAGTGCATGTTATAACTCGTTTTACAATCAATGAAAGGCATTAACTTATGGTTCAATATAACAAAATGGAACAGAACTTAAATCAAATTACTTGTCAAGTAAATAATTAAATTAATTCAATCGGAATTTGTGAAAAGCAAAAACAAATTTTTGGTAATTTAAAATAAAATGTAATAATATATTTAAAGAACAACACAACTTAAGGTGTTTTAATGTTTTACATAATATAATCAAAGATAATGTGATTTTGTCAAAAGGTAACAATACATGAAATAATCTTTAATACAGTTTTTATATTTGTTTAAATTATTACAAAAATATCTATGTTTGAAACTTTTTGTTATGTGTGGTCAAACAACGGTGAAAGTAAGAGTTTGATTTATAATTAGTATTTGAACTAGGAATTGCGAAAAGACTATTTACTCCGGGCAAGGAAAAATACTTTGTTCGAAAAAATCACAATAAATCCTACAGAGGTGATTTTTGGAAACATGATTAAAATAAGTTTGTCAATGATAAATTTCAAGTTTTCCCCAAAATATCTGGGGTGCTTTTTTTACAACGGTGGTTTAAATATTATTTTTGTCTTAAAACATCGAGAATAAATCGTACACAAAGGGAATTTCCTTTATGAATTTCTTAAAACCATTAGAAATGAAACCTCAAAAATCACCACTTACATTTCAGAGGAATTTGCAAAAAAGGCTAATAAATAAAAAAAAATCATAACCCAGAAACAAATATTAAAAAATCAGTGATTTTGCAGTATAAAGTTTCTTATAATTAACTATACTAAAAACAAAATTTTCACTCAGGTGACTAATATAGTTTTTTTTTAAATGCGTTTTATTCATTTTTAAATATGAAGCATAAATTCTACAGTCGTAAAAGTTCAATAATATATAGTGTAATAATTAATAACATCTTAAAATTAAGTAATCCCCCAATTCTATGTAGAGGATTTCTCTAAATTTACGAAAATATCAGCAAGACGGAGCGTAATATAGAGTGGTGAGCGAGCACGAATGGCAGGCACTCTGTACCTACGAGCGACGATGACGCGACGGCGCGCGGCGTGTTACATGAGTCTCCGGGCAATGAAAAATACTTTGTTCGAGAAAATCACATTATATCCTACAGAGGTGATTTTTGAAAACTTGATTAAAATAAACTTGTCAATGATAAATTTCAAGTTTTCCCCAAAATATCTAGGTTGTTTTTTTTACAAAGGCGGTTTAAAGACTGTTTTTATTTTATAACATCGAGATTAAATCGTACATGAAGGGAATTTTCTTAATGAATTTCTTAAAACCATTAGAAACTAAACCTTACAAAATCACCACTTACATTTCAGAGGATTTTTTCATAAAGGCCAATAAAAAATAAAAAATCCTAACTCCGAAACAAATATTACAAAATAAGTGATTTTGTAGCATAAGATTCCCTATAATTACTACACTAATAGCAAAAGTTTTCACTCAAGTGACTATTATAGTTTTTTTTTTATTGCGTTTTATTAATTTTAATATAGGAAGCATTAATTCTACAGTCGTAAAAGTTAAATATTAAATAAGTATTTACTTTTAAAAATTAAGTAATCCCCCAATTATTCCCAAAGGATTTCTAGAAATGTACGAAAATAAATATCAACGCGGTAGTGCACGGAAGGACGGACTCGCGTAAGGTAGATAATCGGCGCGCGGCGGTGGGTGGCGCACAGTGACGCGAGCAGGTACAAAAAGTTACGAATATTACGATTATTTCGGTAACTTTTCAACATTTGTATATGTGATCAAAAAATTGTTTCGATGATCTATCGGAACAAAATCAGGGTTACTCAAAGTGGCACCATTTTCGCGACAAGATATAATTACCTATAGCAAATAAACAAAAAAAAAAAAGGTTTATTTACGTTGAGTTTGGTCAACGAAAGATGAGACTCGATTGGAAATGGAACTAATTTTGCGCCTTATTTTAAGGTCAATTTCCAATGACTTAACCTCTAAACGTTAATTAAACAGGGAAAGTGGCGCCACCATTTCAATCTCATCTTTCGTTGACGTAATCTATAGGAAAAAAAAACGCATTTTCGAAATTATTTTTAGATGAAAAAACCCATCAAGTGCAACACGGACTTCTCGGACTCGACGCGAGTACTGAGTAGGGTGACTTGCCCAATACCTGGCCCCTATTTTACATACAGGACAATTGTAAATTACAATGACAATTTTATGTTCGTTGTGGTATCTGTGCGTTATGTAGTTTGATCAGTATATTTTCTAAATTCAAATTAGCTGACGCCATGGACAGCAAATTCTCATTGTCATTTACAATTGTCACGTCTGTGAAATAGGGACCTGGCCTTTTAAGGAAGTAATTGACCATGACAACGAAGTGATCTTAAGATAAGAGTAGGTATCTGTTTTTCCTTTTGAGGTACCCTAAAAACAAGTAATTGAGGTAAGCCGTTGTTAGGGCAGTAGGGGTAAGGGTAAGACAAGGTACCTAACAAAGTAATTTAAAAACCTTTTATTGAAATTACCTCACATTAGTTATGTAATTTAAGATAAACTAGTGGCTAAGTGAGCTGTAGTGTAGACCTTGCATTGAAAAGTAAATTGTTAAAAAAATATAGATCTCGCCCTCTCGCCACGAGGTTTTCAAGCATATAGTGGGGTTCATGCTGTTTGGTATATTAAGTATTTGGTATATTCGCAGCTAGATGGCGCTTCTAATTTTGTATTTTCGAAATGTGTGAATTATTTATTTTTTTAGGTTCAGTTTTTCGAACTGTATCAAATATTTCAAAAAACTGGCCTGACAAAAAAGCTTATATAATTTTCAAACCTGCTCACAAAATTTCACGAGAATCGGTTGAGAAATGAGATCTGTAGAGGAGAACAAACCGCGCCGAAAAACAGGACAGAAATAAGTTTTTTTTTTACATATCTCGGCCATTTTTAAGAAATCAAAAACTAGCTTGACGATAAAATTATATATATTTTTTAAATCTGGTTACAAAATTTCACGAGAATCGGTTGAGAAATGCGACTTGTAGAGGAGACGTTCGAGAAAATCCTTAGGGAACCTTTAACCAGGATGAAAGTATTCTATGTTTTAACGTCCTGCTTCGCTACACAGTACGCTTGGTGTAGACGAACCTCGCAAGGCAGGGCGTTTGCCGCTTGCGTTGTGGCAGGCCTCGCGCTCGACATCGCACTCTCGCTCACCCAAGGCCTGCCATGCGCAATGTACGTTCACACCAAGCGCGCTGCCTAGCGAGGCAGGACGTTAAAACATAGAATACTTTTATCCTGGTTAAAGGTTCCCGAAGGATTTTCTCGAATGTCCTTGCGAACGAAGTCGCGGGCGGAAGCTAGTAGAAAATCAAAAAAAATCAAAAATGTTTATTTTGTTCACAAAACATTGGTTTTCAAAACAGCAGGTTGGGACTGCCTAGTGAGTATTACAATACTTGTGACAGACAGCCCCGCTCCATCGTAACACTTACATACTATGTATGAATATGAACAACTAATTAGTTAAGTTATATAAATATAATCAAAATTATTTTTTAAATTATATATGTTAGTGTGTGTGTTTAAAAATAATATAATAGAAAGCGGGCTTTGATTTTACTGCATGCATGTGCATTTTGTTTCTGAGAAATTACAATAGACCCAAAACTCCACACGTTTTTGTTTACTTTTAGCCATTGACCATTATTCTGTGCCAGATGTGGATACACCAGCTGGTCGGTTTTTCTAACAGTATAATTCCCGAAGATATTATTACAACAAAAATTCATCGTAAATTTTAAATTAGTTTAACTTTTGATTCAGTGAACCAATTGCGATGAAATAAAGATTTCATTATTTTGCAAGATACACCATATATTTGTATGTAAACATTATTTAGTATTAAGTTAGCACTTTTTACATTTTTAGCGCACCAACATACAGACAAACACACAAAAATTAAAAAAAATGTTATAAATGGGTTCTACTGGTGATTATTAAACACTCCAATCACTTTTTTTCAAAATATTTCCTTTGTACAGGCTCAACTTTTCTACAGATTTATTATATGTATAGATTAAGAATTGTAAAAATGGCAGTAAGCAGTCATATGGTTTGCACTCAGTAACGATCTGACCAGTGACCTACGTTGTTGAGCCACGCATTGTACCATTTTGGTGTCAAATTCTAGTTACGAGCAAGTTCTGGGAAATAATTTTTTAAATACTTTTACTATTTAAATACTTACTGATTTCTCAATCCATTGGCATTTATGTGATAAAACCTTAACCAAAGAATGATTTGAAGTGATATTTTTTCATATATTTTTATTAGTTAATTAATAAAAGCTTGTTCAAAATCAGGATTCAAAAAACCGGCCAAGTGCGAGTCGGACTCGCGCACGAAGGTTTCCGTACCAGAAAACAGCAAAAACACGTTTGTTGTATAGGAGCCCCCCTTAAATATTTATTTTATTCTGTTTTCAGTATTTGTTGTTAAAGCGGCAACAAAAATACATTATTTGTGAACATTTCAATTGTCTACCTGTTGTCGTTATTAATATCGAGCAGAAAACGGCAAGAAACTCACGTTTGTTGTATGGGAGCCCCCCTCAAATATTTATTTTATTCTGTTTTTAGTATTTATTGTTATAGCGGCAACAGAAATACATCATCTGTGAAAATTTCAATTGTCTAGCTATCACGGTTCATGAGATACAGCCTGATGACAGACAGACAGACGGACAGCGGAGTCTTAGTAATAGGGTCCCGTTTTTAACCTTTGGGTACGGAACCCTAAAAACTAGTAAAAAATCTAAATTCGGCCGTTTTTGAAAGGGTGGCTGAAAATAGAATAAATATGATCTTATATTCGGACAACGGTCAAACTTAATAAAAGTCTTATATAATTATTTTTATGATTAATAATAATTATTATTAAAATTATTGAAAATACAAATAATAATACTAATAATATAAAATGATTTAAATTTAACTCAGATCTCATATAGGGTAGGTGCACCAGTGAATGAACCCTTAAGGCGATTTGAAACTTTAAAAATTACGAATACCTATTTCTGGATGACTTTGCTATAATAATGGCACTACATACTATTCAGAATTTATTAATGTTCAATATAATATCTTCAGTATTTCTGAAATGCTTATAGTTATTTAGATAATCCGAATTTTACAGAAAAGTACCCCATCCAAATCACCAGTGAATGAACGGCAAAATCCAGTTAACGAATGTTTGAAATCCGATAAATGAACTACTAGTTTCATAAGGTGGATGTTAACAGAAATCGTTAATTTATGTCTGTACACGATATTTTATAGCATAACAAACTGGTGAAACATATAAAATTTCAAAAGAAATCTAAATTCTAAATGGCGCACGATACCCAACCCACTGGCATATGCCTCTCTTGAGGCTTGCCTATTTTCCTTACTGGAATCCTCCGGATGCTCCTGGGGCTCTGTATGACCTGTAACCTCACTTCATGTCTCTGTTTCATGAGTTGAAGAGTCAGATCGAAGAGTTTATTTAACTTAGGACAGCCAATATTAAAAAAATTAGACCTAAGTATTTACCACCATATTGTTTTATAGTTCACATCAGCTATGTTCAGGGGCGTGCATTGGTTTTCAAGCTAGGTAGGCACTCTAGATCTAAACAGTTGTAATTGCTCTTATCATTTTGAAATTGATACTATTAGTAGGTAATAAGGATATTAAATAGCTTACCTACCACTTTTATATTGCCTTTTCTTCACGTTGTAAACTTATGTTATGTGAAGTTGCTTCCTAGGTATAAATTACCCATTAGCGACCAAAAGCGGCCATTACTTTTTTTATGAACGAAAACTGTGCGAAAGTATACGTAATTTTTGTAAACAAACCGAATTCTCACCACAATCGGCACACTCTAATTTCTCAATTATTTAATTAGGTAATATTTTAATCACAAAACCGAGCAATTTCTTTTTGTTTTCCCAGAAAAAAAAACACTAAACAGTTAAGTACACAAAAACAAAATTTACAAAATAATAAAAATATATCTCATTAACTCGCGCGTGGTGTCAATTCAAGATGGCAAAAAAAAACAGAGAAGTTATTGCTTTTTCTGCTGAAACTAACGAAACTAAAAACAAATATTGCAAATGCATTGCTGGCATCTTTATATCCGAAAACTAACATTCTATTAAGCGCGGGTATCAATACTCTTAGGACAACGTAACAAGGTTGAAACTTGTTAAATTCACCCGCACTCGTGAGATAATAAAACTCGGATTGGGAGCGAGCGGTTTGTGCATAGGAGCGAGTGAGACAAATAATGTCGTCAGCTTCTCGACAAAATTCGTTCGACCGCGGCCGCCCGACGTGGCCCGAGGTAGCCCGAGTAGGCTTGAATACCTAGCGCTGTTTTTTGCGAAGGTCATGCTTTAGAACGTTACACGTACAAATAGCGCACTTTTTTCCGTGGTCGTATAACTTTTACCGAAAATTTTTAAATGAGTTTTGTATGAAACGCTCCTTGCTTCGAATATGCATTCTGGAGACTGCTTACCGCACCCTAGGTAGGAATGATGCGCAAGAAAAATTTGCTACCTAACTGAGTGTTCAATAGAAGTTTGGTTATTATGGAATATTAACGCAGCCAAATTATTATTTTTTACTTTAACACTAGTGACTTGTGGTACCTATATTTATTAGGTTCGTGATGAGGTAAGCACTGCCTAACTGCCTATATGGTATGCACGCCCCTGGCTATGTTATTCTAATTGTTTTAGAAGTGGTCTAAAATTAAAAAAAATAATTAATGTAACAATTAAGAAATGTATAGTTCATTTACCAGTTTTTTAATAATCAGTAAATGAACTGGGCATTTACTATAGAAGAATCTTAAAATTTTAAAAACTAATGAATGAAAACCCTAGTTCGAAGACTGGTCCAAAGATTGACAATGATTTACTATAGCTATCCCCTAAATATGAACAAACTCCTTTAAAAGTAAGACACAAAATAAGCCTAAACCAAAAAATACGTTAGATCCTATGAATGAACACCTGGTTCATAAACTAATTATTTCTCATTTTTTTAATCCAGTACTCGAACACCCCTATATTTTGTTTAAAATAATGAAATTCTTTACAATCTTCTTTCTATTAGACGAAATAATCATTATTACATCTAAGAAACTAATTTTCTTTGTAGAATGAATCATATATCAACTTAAAAGCTATTATCAAAATATGTTGTCGCACCATAGTTCTTAGTATTGGCACAGAATACATAATAGTACAAGTACAGAAGATCCACTCCTCAAAGTCATTTAAATAAATAGCGACTCTATCCAAGATACAATAAAGTGCAATTCAGGTCGCACACGCTCCCTTCGCTACAGTTATATTCACCTACAAGTTACCTCTCTTTCTATCGCGTAGCTCTTATCTCTTCTAACGACATTAGGGTTTCTTCTTTTAAATAATAATGAAATAATAGCTTACAATACTTTATTACAAGTTATGTGTTTGTGAAATAAAATGTGTACTTAAATACAGTCAACGCCACATCACACTATACATACTGATTTGAGGCAATTTGCTTTCTTACGAAATCAAATTGTCATTAAAAATTAAGTTTATTTCGAAAGTGCGATGCAATATGCCTTCATTTGGGTTAAATATCATAAATGTACGAACGAACGACGCGACAATACGCGAATGCGGTGCGTGAGTGAGTATCGAAATCGAATTGCTAACGTGCGTCCCAGCCGGCACGCGGCGGCCCTCTGAAATTAGTCCGTCCGGACGGACCCGCCGGCTACTTGTAGCTTCGTACCTAAAGCGCGGAGTGCGCCTAGCCTGGTATTGGTCCATAGAAACAGGAACACTACACAACGTGTCTACTTTGAGCAATCACCATTTAGAAAGTACGGAACACACATAGTCGTCTGTGCAGCCAGTTAAGGTAATAAAGTATAATTTTCATTAAAAAAATTCTGTTGCGTGTAGAAAACAAAAGATTTCTTATTTTATAGAAAAATAACACATTTGTTTCTTCACTGGGGGGGTGTTCATTCACTGGTGCACCTACCCTACTTATCTTTTTCTATAATAGATTACTGCAAAAGAAATTTATAAAACAAATATTATAAATATTGCTGACATCCAATCTTATAAAATTCTTATTACAATACTTATAGATCTAAATGAAAAAACTTTCCACTCCAAAAAAGAACTTAATTATTTATAATAAAATAAAAAATATCCTTAATAAAATAAAAATAAAACAGAAATAAAAACTTTTGAATAACTTAAAATTAATTTTATTTAGATATTTGATACCACAAATCAACATTTGAATTTATTTTTAAAATTATGATATTTAATGGTAATCAATGTAATATTAATAATAAATATTCACGAAAAACTTCTGAATAAAATCTATAAATTCCTAAATAACTATTATTAATATATTAACTGATAAAAATAGAACTACCTAGCATTAAAAATATTAGTGTGAACGTGACTGTATTCATTATGTTTATTAATTTTTGATAAATAATGTTTTTGATAAACATTCATAATTTTGATATGATTGTTGTTATACTCATATAAAGAACAATATATAGCCAACAATATTTTTGTTGATTTTGAATAAGCCTAAAATTATTAATGTTGATAAATATACAATAAATGCATTTAAGTATTAGACTTGATATAATTTTTTATTTAAGCTTATATTTACCGACTTCAAAAGGAGGGAGGTACTCAATTCGACCCGTTTTTTTTTTTTTTTTTTTGTTTTTTGTATGTACACCGATTACTCAAAGACGGCTGAACCGATTGAAATGATTCAAACGTTATTAGATTAGGAAAACTTTCAAGTTGGTCCCATTTTTTAAAATTTTGAAATCGGTTCAGTACTTTTCAAGTAATCTTGAAAAAAGCATGAAAATAGTATGATTTTTGTGTGAACTACCTCGATGATCAGTCGTATAACTTCTTTGTTTATGAACTGAATAAGATAATAATTTTTTTGTTTGAAAAGGGATATCTTAAGTGTAGTTCTTTAACCGACTTAAAAAAGGAGGTTTGTAGTTTGACCCGCATGTATGTATGTTTCTCCGCGATTAACTCACGTTTGGCTGAGCCGATTTTTCTACCTAAATAATATACCTACACTACCTAATACAAAAGGTACCTACACTAAAAATAAAAAAATAAAAAATTGTTTAAAAAAACAAAAAACCGACTTCAAAAAACCTACCTCTAAAAAGCAAGAAATAAATATTCGTAATAATAAAAACACGTCTATTGAAGTCGGGTGGGGCTTTAAGAATAAAAAAAAGGAATTTGTACTCCAGCCCCACCCGACTTCAATAGACGTGTTTTTATTATTACGAATATTTATTTCTTGCTTTTTAGAGGTAGGTTTTTCGTAGATTTTTGTTATGCCTAATATGATTAATGTTGATCGGAATAATAATTATGTTAATTATTTTATTTGAATGTCAATAAAAACAATTGAAGTTCCTAATTAACATGCTTATTTCACCTTAGCAGAATTTAGGAAAATTGGGTCACTCGTCCTATATTATTTTTTCTTAATTTTACTATTATTGTTTCCTTGATTTTCTTACAATTATTAAAAAGAACAATCATGTAGCAATCGTAAATAACAAAAATTACAATGCTGTAGTTCAATTTTAATATAAATATTTTAGATTTAATCTCTAAAATTGCTGACGTGGCCGAATTTAGGGCATTTCACCCTAGGAATGAAAGAGAGCACCAAACAGGCGAACCGACCCCAGTCGGTGAGGGAGCGGGTGTAAATGAGACAACTACATACACGTCCGTTGGTGCGTAATGAGGCCCCGGTTAATCACTACGGTTTCGAAAATACCTGTGGCCCTACCATGAGTTGATGCAAACTATTTACGTTACAGTAAACTGTCGGATATACTGCTCACAGTCAATACGAGTGAAAGAGAGAAAACGATAGTTTACTGTAACGTAAACAGTTTGCAACAACTCAAACTTGCACCGGTCTGCGCGAGCTCATAATAGTGATACTCGATCGTCGTATTTATGCCGCTGTTTCTTAGCGGACCTTAACTTATCTACTAACCCGAACTTCTCGCAACTCGATGCGAACAGTTGCAACCAATTTAGTGTGAAAAACGATCAAGTGGTAGGAGTGGCAGACAATAAAACTTAAGAAACCCGCCAAGCGATAAAACTATTATGTATTGGGGACGAAATGATATTTTCGATCTGTCACTTGACTCCGTCCGATTGATGCGCAATTCAACTACAGCTATTAATGGCTAAAACTTCGTATGCTACTCATAAAAGCTGGTGATTTTTTTTATGAGGGTTTATTGCAAGGGTAGAAACGAAGACGAGATAAAATATTTGGTGTAGGATTTTTTGTTGGCTAAAATAAATGGCAAAAATCACGTAAAAACATAAAAATCACTAGATATATTAAAGTCACTGGAGTGAAAACTTAAAGATGCTCCTGGATTAAGCTTAAAAACATATTATTAAAAAATCACCTTGTGTACGATTTATTAAAATACATTACTATACTTTCTCCAAAAATATGATTGTAACGCACCCTATCTCCTTAACCTTAAACATAAAATCAGTGATTATTTTTTAATTAAATATTAAGTATGTAAATAAGCAAACGCATCATAAATCTCCACTGTAGAATTTTATGAACATTACTTTCCAGAAGTTAGGTATTTTTTACCTATATCTCATAACGCTTATGGTGGAGAGGAAAAGCAGCCATAGTACGATGTTATAATAACCCTAATCCTTATTTAGAAAAACGAAAATGAACTGTAGGATTTAATGTGATCAAAATTTTATTTTGCCTGGACTAATTAGGTATGTGAACACTTTTTGATGGAATCCTAAACTTTATTTCTGTAACTGGGTTAGGGGATCGATATAATTATTTAGTATTTTATATAGAAATACGAGATCGAACTGTGTACGTCGGGAATTAAATGATAACAATTTGTATTTTTTAAGGGAGTCGTTATAAGATACGTAAGAAGATCCGGTTCTGTATTCTTTCCAATCTATTTATGTCACAAGTAATAGGCACCAGACTACAGAACCGAAATCCAAAATTGATCGAACTAGACTGAAGTAAAGAATTTTATATGTAATATCATTTTTAAACGGTTTGCATACTCTGAGAAAAAAAACCAAGTTGCCTATAAGATTTTCTGAGCACATTCATGAATCAAAAATATCTATGCAATATCAAATTTCTTAGATATCTGACTACTTTACGCTATCAAAAAATTGTAGACAATCTTTGACATCATAAGTATGTGACAGCAACATTGTCAATAATATCACTACAGACACAGACGCAAAAAATTGTGGCAGTCCGTTGTTCAAATTATTGAGTGCAAAGTAAAGTTCATAAATATCTATGTATTTAGGTGCGGAATGGATTAGGGGCCTACAATTTTTTTCAGGTTGGTGCCAGTATTTAAGAAAATAGTTTGGTGGGCTGAAAATAAAAAAAAAAGTTTTTTTTTTATATTTCGGAATATTTATAAACCTATGCCCAACCTACATATATAAATTTTTGGTCTTTACTAACAAGAAGTAAATAAGTAAGTATAGTTTATATTCGATGATTTTGCTAGTACAGACCTCAAAAATTGTGGACCCCTGTTTTGTTTCGTACTTACCTCACTACTTTTGATTTAATTTTTGTTGTTTAATTTATCATAGATATGTAATTATATAATTTTTTTCATAATTTTGACTAAGCTTTTGCATAATTTATTTTATTTTTAAAATGTTATATTTTATTAAGAACAAAATAAATAATAAATACTATTACTTTTTAGCACACGTAGTTTTTAAAACCATCTGAATAAATTTTTTTTTTTTTTTTTTATTTAGGACAACCAACACAATAAACGCTATTTACAAACAATAGAACGAATGCTAGATGTTACATATTAAAGCGCTATCATACTTACAGGTTGCCACGGCATGCACTAAGAAAATTAAGCTATTAGTAAGCGAAAACTTACTAATTACTAACTAATTACCAACTAATTTCTAATTAATTACTAACTAATTAAAATATCGAAAGATACAGATTTGTTAATAAGTTTGTTAATAAGTTGCTACTCAATAATAACAAAAGATACTTACAAGTTTTGTTTGTTATACGAAAAGAAAAGATTTATGATTTTGACATAAATTTGTTTGTTAACAATGATTTGAATTTGCGTGGAGGGTGATGCAAGTCAACATCAACCAAAGCAGATGAAGCATATAAGCGTGACAGGCGACTGTAATGGGACTGCATTCTATTGATGGCGGAGAAATGACCCAGATTGGTCTTGGAGCTCCTTGCTTTAAATGGTAAATATCTAGATGGCCGAGCTAATATAAAGGAACATTGAAATTTATTTGTTTTAATAAATCCGGGCAATCCACGTAACCATTAACCAGTTTATAAAAGAAAAAGTGATCAAGCAGTTGTCTTCGACTGTCGAGGCTGAGCAGCTTGAAATGATTTAAGCGTGAATTATATGATGGGAGTTTCCTGGCCATTCCACACTGAAAAGATAAGTGCCACAAAAATCTTTTTTGAATGGACTCTAGACGACGTTTGTGAACTTCATAGTAAGGTGTCCAAACTACACTGCAATACTCTAAAGTTGATCTTACCAATAAGTTAAATATTGCAATTTTACTTGAAGCATTTTTGAAATCTCTACAGCTACGTATAATGAACCCTAAAAGTTTAAAGCATTTCTTGGCTAATTTATCGACGTGTTTATGGAAAAGCAGCTTATTATCTATGCATACTCCAAGATCCCGAATTTTGTCTACTTCATTTATTACTCGGCCATTTAGTTCATAAGATTTAAAATAAGGCCCTTTCTTACGACTAAAATGTACGAAATGACATTTATCGGTGTTTAAAATCATACCATTAATGTGACACCAATGTAAAAACCGGTCTAGATCGTCTTGAAGCAGATAACAGTCATTATCAACCTCTATTTTTTTTACAATTTTAAGGTCATCTGCGTATAGGTGTATTTGTGAGTAATAAAAACATGACGATACGTCGTTGATAAAAATGTTGAAAAATAATGGAGCCAAATGCGAACCCTGTGGGACTCCGGACGATGCCAAGAATGTGCTAGACTCAAAGCCGTTCACCACTACCTTCATAGTTCGTCCTGTGAGATATGATTCACACCAACCTAAAAGGTTACCCATGATACCACAGTGAGAAAGCTTGCCTATTAAGATTTTATGGTCGACCTTGTCGAACGCCTTACTAAAGTCTGTGTAAATGACATCTACCGGCGTCCCACGATCCACAGAGTCCACCACTTCTGACACAAACCCCACGAGATTTGTCGCTGTTGACCTAGCTTTGATGAATCCATGTTGCTGAGGCATTAACATATGTCTTACGTGCCAGGATACAATTGGATAAATAAGAGTCTCAAAAACCTTTCCAAAAATTGACAAGATCGATACAGGTCGATAGTTATCTACAGCAGACCTCTCTCCTGACTTAAAGATTGGTACAATAAGTGCTTCTTTCCATGCATATGGGAAGGATCCTGTTGCAAGTGACATGTTGTAAATCCTGGAGAGTGGTTCCGCTAGGACTTCACAACATTTTATTACAAAAAATGAGGGAAATCCATCAGACCCAGCACCCTTATTAGGGTCAAGTCTCTTTAAGGCATTTTCGACCGTTTCTTTTGGAAAAGACAGATTACTGAGCGTTTGTGTAGATTTGTACTCAGGAGTGGTAGGGTGAACTGTTTGACTTGATGCCGATGCCTGGTTTGTATCATAAACAGACGAGAAATATGAAGCAAAGAGATCGCAGACCCCTGTCCCTGTGCTTTCTGATGTGTTCTTATAATGCATTTTAGAAGGATATGAATTACTGGTATTGTTGCGTTTATGTTTTATAAAAGAATAGAAAAAATATAATCTGCATTAACCCTAAGATTTCCTAAAACCCAATTATTCAAATAATACAACTCCTTGACAACGTTGCCAGACTGATGTGCAATTGTGCAGTCCTCAATAGCAGTCCTATACGAATTGGCAACATCGCTTTTATTAAGGCAATCAAAAATAAGTCAAATGTTAAAGAACATAAAGCTCAATAATTCAGATGCACAGATATTTATGAATCCTTGGTTGTGGAGAAATTATTGTAGTAGTGTGTAATCTAAAGTGTATCGATATTTTTGCTGAGAAGAGTAGTCAGATGTTATTGTCTACACTGCCGTCATATATTAATGAACCGTTTACATGTTCACATATTATTGACGTCTAAGTTTGCATAGATATTTATGATCATTTTATTGCTTAAAATATTTTGAAGCATTGGTCCTGCCAATATATTTATGAACTCGACTGTACAATGTTATCATAATGATCTTTGAAAACATTATGATAACATTGTATGATAAGCTTGCTATCCAGTAGTATCCCTAGATCTCGAGTCTTGTCCACTCTCGTAAGATTATAATTATTTAGATGACAGTTAAATATTATAGGTTTAAGTTTCCGAGTATAGGTTATAATAAAGCATTTATCTAAGTTAATGAATAATTGCTTACGAGAACAGTAATCAGATAGATTGAAAATGTCGAGCCATTACAGCTCGATTACAGCGCAATCATTTTTATTCTTAATAACTTTATAAATCTTTGCATCATCTGCGTACAAAAGTAATTTACTGTATTTTAAACAACTATTAATATCCAGGGGCGTGCATTGGTTTTCAAGCTAGGTAGGCACTCTAGATCTAAACAGTTGTAATTGCTCTTATCATTTTGAAATTGATACTATTAGTAGGTAATAAGGATATTAAATAGCTTACCTACCACTTTTATATTGCGTTTTCTTCACGTTGTAAACTTATGTTATGTGAAGTTGCTTCCTAGGTATAAATTACCCACTAGCGACCAAAAGCGGCCATCACTTTTTTTATGAACGAAAACTGTGCGAAAGGATACGTAATTTTTGTAAACAAATCGAATTCTCACCACAATCGGCACACTCTAATTTCTACATTATTTAATTAGGTAATATTTTAATCAATTAACTGAGCAATTTCTTTTTGTTTTCCCAGAAAAAAACACTAAATAGTTAAGTACACAAAAACAAAATTTACAAAACAATAAAAATATCTCATTAACTCGCGCGTGGTGTCAATTTAAGAAGACAAAAAAAACAGAGAAGTTATTGCTTTTTCTGCTGAAACTAACGGAACTAAAAACAAATATTGCAAATGCATTGCTGGCATCTTTATATCCGAAAACAAACATTCTATTAAGCGCGGGTATCAATACTCCTAGGACAACGTAACAAGGTTGAAACTTGTTAAATTCACCCGCACTCGTGAGATAATAAAACTCGGACTGGGAGCGAGCGGTTTGTGCATAGGAGCGAGTGAGACAAATAATGTTGTCAGCTTCTCGACAAAATTCGTTCGACCGCGGCCGCCCGACGTGGCCCGAGGTAGCCCGAGTAGGCTTGAATACCTAGCGCTGTTTTTTGCGAAGGTCATGCTTTAGAACGTTACACGTGCAAATAGCGCACTTTTTTCCGTGGTCGTATAACTTTTACCGAAAATTTTTAAATGAGTTTTGTATGAAACGCTCCTTGCTTCGAATATGCATTCTGGAGACTGCTTACCGCATCGTAGGTAGGAATGATGCGCAAGAAAAATTTGCTAACTAACTGAGTGTTCAATAGAAGTTTGGTTATTATGGAATATTAACGCAACCAAATTATTATTTTTTACTTTAACACTAGTGACTAGTGGTACCTATATTTATTAGGTTCGTGATGAGGTAAGCACTGCCTAACTGCCTATATGGTATGCACGCCCCTGTTAATATCGTTAATATACAAGGAAAATAATAAAGGACCGAGATCTGACCCTTGAGGAACCCCCGAGGGTATGTTCCGGAAGTCAGAAATAAAACTTTTGATTGCAACCGCCTGGGATCGATTACTTATGTAGGATTTAGAATATTGGAGAGACGAGTTATAGAACTTGAGGTTCACCTGTTTTGTGATGCTAGTGCGCTTGCACACGCCGCTGTTGCTTACTGGTGTTCTGTTTTTGAAAACGCTCAAGTAAGTCTTGCTCTGATGGCCAGTAAAGCACGTGTCTCTCCACTTAAACCTACTTCGATCCCGCGATTAGAACTGCAAGGTGCCTTGATAATCTCTCGATTTGTAAAGCCCACCGGTACAAACCCCATCGAAGATATTTCTGGTCCGTTCGAATTTAAACCTTTCGATGAGTTTTCGACCTTTTTCGAATCTGACAAAGTGCTAATAAATGTATCGTTGCACACTGCGTTGGGAAATTATAAAAACTACTAATATCGATGAGTAGCATTGAGTTCCGTCGGAGCTCAATGGAGCCGATGTTGCCTCCGGACCAGTCCGGACCAGTAGTACCATGATGGTACAACTGGTATAGGCTTATCTCACTAGTACCGTTGATGGTACAGCTGATATGGACTTATCCCACCAGAGATCCGGTGTCACGTATACAATTTCAAGTAGGTACTTGAGATAGAAATTCCTTTTTAACTTATTGTTATTTTCTCCTGGCCACTAAAGATAAATATTTTCCTTTGGTTTGACAATGTAAGCAGTTTGTTTTTTGCTTGTAATTGATATTTTATCTAGCAATTTCAAATAATCCTGAACAAAAAATGACATAAGAAATAAGCATTATTACTTATGAACAAAAACAGTTTGTGGAGATGTGTAAATTTTAAGAAACATAATTGTCGCGGAATCTTAACATTCAACCAGGTAAATAATAATAGAGAGTTCATACGTAGAGAAGTACTAGATCATATAATAATCAGGGTGGATCTTTGGGACGGTACATTGAGGGCAGGTACCTTAACCGTTATAGTTACAGAAAAACGTACCTGGGAGCTATTCTGAACTGCATTCACAGATTTTGGAAAAAAGTTACCGTTAAAACAAAAAAAAAGTACCAAAAAATTGTTTTTATGCCAATCGATCCTCTTTCTGGGAAACAAAAGACTATATTTGACCATTTAAGGTGTGAGTACTAGAAACGACAGAAACATAGACGACAGCGACATAAATCAACTCGAAATATTTTTTATTGCCAAACGATCCAATTTTTTTATTGTGATCAAAATGCTCTTTATGGCCAACTGAAATTTGAGTACAGAAACAACAGTACCTAAGCCACAACACCGGCTTCACAGTTCAGATGCAGGCACAGTCTTTTACAACATTAGATCAAAAAAATGTAAGTATCTCCCAGGAACGTTTTCCTGTAACTATAACGGTTAAGGTACCTGCCCTTAATGTACCGTCTCAAAAATTCACCCTGTATATAAACACTTTATAAGCCACTATGGATTTAAATTTCATTTTGTATTATTTCTAGAATAAAACTAAGACTTTTGAAGATGCTCCTGTTGAGTAAACGATCTCTGCTGTGTATAAAAAGGTTTTGTCTTTAAAGGATAAAGGATTACATTTAGTACACAATATACCACGCTACACGAATACGAAGTCTGTGATGTACAGAAGACGGCGTAAAGAAACAGGTTTATTTCGTGATACAAGTAGTACAAGTGGGTAAAACTTTACGTACGTTTGAATTTAAGTACCAGATTTACCATTGTTTTAAGTTTGCTTAAAATAAACATAGTTAAAAATAACAAAGTTGTCGATTTTTTAAATACCTTAAATATAAGGGTCTAAACCTATCTTTTGTCCATTATTAATAGATAATGGTAAAACTGGTCCAGAGCCTCGGGATCAGTTTTACCATTACCTAAGAGAAGACTGGATAAAGCACTTGTATTTTCAGTAATGGTATAAACGGTTAAATCAGTGCCATATTTACCATCAATTGGAAAAAGAAAGGTACTACTGGTCCGGAGGGCCGATGACGCTACAAGAGGGAAGTGCAAAGCACTGAACGTTAAGTCACGTTGGATAACAGGGCCTAGTTTTTTTGTTGTCTCCCCTTCTGAATGGCCTGTTGAACTGCAGAACTTACCAAACCTTTCAGGGGCGGAAGAACTAAAACTTCCATGTCGCGGCTCATCATACAACCCATTCCCAAAAATCTTTGCATCGACATCTCCACTCAGTGTAGAAACCATCCTTTGCAGTCATACTCATCAGTTACCATCACCCGTAGTAGTTGAAGCCGCCAACCTCAGCTCATAAACTAAGCTCTTGAAAGCAACCGCCCGTGTTCATTTGTTTATAGCAAAATATTTCCGCAATAAAAGTCACCGTTGCTTTCAGAACCCTCTTATTGGTGACATGACATCGTACCGTACATAACTTTTTAAGCGGGCAATCGCCAAGTACTCCTGTCACACTGAGCCACGTCGCTGTAGCGATACAACAGGCAGAGTGTCATATGCTTTTCAAAAACCAGCTGGTCTCGTTCAAGGAGGAGATGCTTCACATGATTCGCTGCCTATCCTTGCCTAAGAAAAGTCGCCTGACCACTTTATCCACACAATTCGATAGTAGGGGACTAATCTGACTCTCTGGGCAAATAACAGCAATACCATGAGGAGGAATTTAAACGGCCAGTTATCCTATAAAGTAAAGACCCTGTTGCGGTTAGGCTACTGACACAGCACTATCACGCCTAATTCGCTCATGCTAACATAGAAACAGTTCTTTACGAGCTCAGACAACGCTACTAGACCTTTGGTGTTAAAAGTGCTACTAGAGTCATTGTTCGTCGTTGTCAGATGTGTAAGTTGCTACGGGCTCTTACCATGCAGCCACTAATGGGCGACCTGCCTGTAAATAGATTGGAACATCACAAGAAACCGTTCACCGATACGGGTTTGGCCTATTTTGGGCCTGATCTAGTTTCTTCTGGTTGCAGGAGGGAAAAAAGATGGGTAGCACTCTTTACCTGTTTAGTTACGAGAGCAGCACATTTAGAGGTTGCGCACATCCTTTCGATTGACTTTGCGGTCATGTGCCTGCAGAGATTTGCTGCACACCGATGAACTCCAAATACCGTTTTTTCGAAGAACGGAACTGCTTTTAAGGGAGCTGACAGTAATGCGTGCTGTTATACCCGTCCACGCTTTTGCAGCTACAAATGAGATAAGGTGGCACTTTATACCGCCATCGATCCCTTTCATGGGCGGAGCATTGGAGCGTGTGAAATCCATCAAGACAGCCTTAAACGTCACGCTCCGACAGAGAACTCGCTCGGACGAAATTCTAAACACAATCTTGGCAGAAGCAGAGGCGATCGTCTTTACGTGTCCACTGACCCTTGTTTCCCCGGACCCAGATTACCCTGAAGCATTAACCCCCAACCATTTTCTGCTCGGAGAGTTATCAAGAAGAAGCATGCTAGAAGCAGCTAGACAACGTAGAGCTTTTCGATGATGTCGTGTCGTGTGGCAGGAGTAATTGGCGCAAGGCCTTACGTCTCGCAGACCATTTTTGGCGTCGTTTTGGGTACGAGAATACTTGCTCTCTTTGGCGCCCCGTCGCGTACCGGGCTCACCCGTCTTTATCAAGATCGGGGACTTGGCGCTCATCGGCGATGGGGACTTGCCGAGAGGCACCTGGCCCCGCGGCGTGGTGGAGGCGTTATTACCGGGCCGTGATAGGGTGACCAGGGTGGTAGAGGTCCGCAATCAGGCGGGAACCCTCCGAAGACCACTTAAAAAGTTGGTGCTCTTATAAAAAGGGGGAGAATGTGGCCAAATTCCACGTTTTTAGAATATACAGTATTTATGTTTTTTATTGTATTCCAACAACAATACCTCTTGAAATATGCAACACAGAGCTATAATTTAGATGTCGTTTTGTAGATAATATTCCTGTGTATTAGAACAATGACATGAATGCCCTAGTTTTTAAGATATAGAAAAACTAAAAAAAGCGGTAATCGGTACCAGAAGATAAACCCCAAGCACATCTCGGTCGAGTCAAGATTCATATTATTCGCTGTCTGATTGTTTAGAAGTGTCCATTGTGTATTGTGATTTATGTGGATTAAAATTGACATTAGTATTTTTTTATCACTTATTAAAGTTGAAAGTTTACTGTTTTTATTTATTTGAAAGGTGGTATTATAAGCTTTTGAATAGTATTACAAGACCAAAGACACTCTATATTCCTTTACATCTTTATCCAGCCAGACACGTATAGAATCAGAAACACGATTCAATGATTTTGGCCCGACATATTTTTATTTCGAAAATACCTCTTAACCTTCAAGCGGGTGCGCGGTCATTTGTAACAAAAGCGGTCTCGCGTAACCTAAAAGACCTATGGAACATTTCAGGGATTCAAAACACTAATTAGTAAATAATATTTTTTAATGTACATAAACAAACATTATCACTGATATAATTTATGTCAAAAAAACGGTTTCATTTAGAAAATGAATATTAGAATGGTTTCTTACGTTTCGATGTAATTTTCTTGAATTGGAAGGTTCACCATCGTAACTCTTCTTTGAAAAAACTCTTCCTTCAGTTCTATATCATTCTCGCGAATACCTCCACCTAATCTGTATTACAACTTTTTGTGTGGCCAAAAGCGAGATGGGTGACCATAATATGTGGATTGATAAATATTGTGCAGACTGGTTAGGCTTCACTGGGATTAGGACGAGGGTAATGAAGAGATTGATTAATTTGAATGATGTGATTTACTGATTTCTATAAAATATACAATTGTGAAGTATAATAATGACTTACTCTTTAATAAGAGAACGTTATTAACGTGACACTATAATATATCCTTCCTGATCATGATCCCTAAAAACCAAAATATCTAGTCCGAAGCAAAACGCCTAAAGGACATCCATTTTGGTCCAAATGTGAAAGTGCCGGCCAAAAAGCAAAAGTGTATTATTCTGATAGATTTTGTCCACCTAAGCAGTTTTTATTACGGAACCGAAGCTGTAGCACCGCTATACTTGATTTTAAATAAGTTCGAAAAGTCTGACTTTTCATACATTTTGACACAAATGTAAAAAAGTCGGCCAAAAAGCAAATTCTGATAGATTTTGTCCGCCTAAGCATTTCTTATTATGGCACCGAAGCTGTAGCACCGCTATACTTGATTTTAATTGAGTTCAAAAAGTTTGTTTTTTCATACATTTTGACACAAATGTGAAGCGGTGCTACAGCTTCGGTGCCATAATAAAAATGCGTAGGTGGACAAAATCTATCAGAATAAAGCACTTTTGTCTTTTGGCCGACACTTTCATATTTGTACCAAAAATGTAAGAAACATGGATGATGTCCATTCATGTCTCAAGAGCAAAATGTGTACTAAGTAAATTGTCTAAAACGCAGAATGACTAAACAATAATTTGCCTTAGGATTAAAAAAGTCTAAATTGCAAAACGTTCTTGTCGCAAATTGTCGCATTTGTTCAACTGTAAAAACCACAATAAAGCTGATTATATTTTTTATAAAAGATATCATGAAAAATTAGAGAAGCTGAATAAAGGCATCATAACGCCCTTACAACTTTTGAACTAAGTGCGCTGTAGCACTACCATGAGTTTACAAAAACCATTCTCGATATCGACCGCGTTAGCAATTTGTATGGGAAATTGAAGCAGAGCCTCTAGCGGATACGCGAAGAACTAAAATCTATAGTAAAAGTGCTTACCATCCACGAGTTTACCATCCTCGCTAATATGAACTCGATAAGGTAAATGTCCCATATTTCGGCATGTTAAGACTCTTAATGACTTCAAGATTTTAAAATTGTAATATTTTAGGTTTTCATGATCGAGTATAGTGCCCCGATTTATGAAATTGTGTTGTGTCATTTGCCTGTAGTATCGCAGATATGATAGATGTGCGGATGGGCTATTAAAAGGTTTCATATTTAGAACCAAATAAAGATATTTTAGTATTGAAAATTCTGATTTTTTTTTTGGGAAAATCGAAATTGGCGGAAAAAAACGCCAAAAATTCTTACCAGATGAAATAAGGATAAGGAGTAAGAATAGAAAGCTGCATAATCAGCGAGAAATATAGGCTATAGTTGTTTAAAAAATAGAAATATCTATAACCTCTATAGTAATTGCAATAGTGAAAACCTACCAAAAAAAATCCTTTAAAATTATTTAGCGTGAACTGTGAAAACTATTGATAATAAATAAATAAATAAAAGATTTTAATATACTCTTCTTTAAATTATTCTAATCGGACGTTTCGTTTGGAAGTTACTACGAGTATATGGGATCATTTTACTACTTAACTATTTAAAGTTTTATTCAAATTGACTTTCTGTGAGCTTAAAAAGTAGGTACATACGAGCGCTAATGTTATGGTGGTGACAAGGACGTGCCGGACTACAGCTGAGCCACAAAAAAAAAGTTGGAAATCTGACTTTTTGACTATGCCATGATGAAGTCTATAGTTTGTCGGAGTTTGTCGCCAAAAACCAGAGTTTGTCGGTCTTCCGTTTAGGAGATACATGTGGCTCAGCTGTAGAGACGTCTCTACAGCTGCGCCACACGTATCTCCTAAACGCAAGACCGAAAAACTCTGGTTTTTGTGCGACAAACTCCGACAAACTAACGGCTATACATACAAGTAATCAGATTTTCGCTACGACCTTCCGTTTTCGAGATCTGTGTGGCGCAGCTGTAGAGACGTCTCTACAGCTGAGCCACATGTATCTCCTAAACGGAAGACCGACAAACTCTGGT
Organism: Agriphila geniculea; assembly: GCA_943789525.1. Lineage (NCBI taxonomy): Eukaryota > Metazoa > Arthropoda > Insecta > Lepidoptera > Crambidae > Agriphila > Agriphila geniculea. The sequence continues at coordinate 7,409,972 of OX038870.1, forward strand.
TTTTGGCGACAAACTCCGACAAACTATAGACTTCATCATGGCATATTCAAAATGTCAGATTTCCAACTTTTTTTTTTGTGGCGCAGCTGTAGTCCGGCACGTGTGACAAGGAATACACGCCATAAAGCTGTCTGTGCCGACGACTGAGAGTTTTGAACGTAGCATTTCCCTCAGTCACGGTAACGGATAGATACCGTAACCGTGTCTTAGTTCAGTCACCAAAATGTTGGTACTTGATTTTTAGACAGTTTATGTGCTATATTTTGTACTAATGTAGGTGTAATAATTAATAATTTGTGACAGAAAAAAAAAAACTAAACGAAATAACTTACTAACACGAAATATTGGTCGTTTACCTTAGTTGCTGTAGTTTGCAATTATAATCCGACTAAGTAAAAAATCATTAGTTAGTGCGTGTATACCGAATGTAAGTGAATTTTGAATTTATGTCGGTTACTATCTTTTTACTTTCCTCTATGGTTACTATTTATGTCAAATCTTCCTGTGAGTATAAATGTTCCTTGTGTCAAATCGAAAATGTCAAATGTAATTTTCACGTTTTAATAATTATTTATTTTGTGTTTTCTTTGCGTATTTTGTTGTGTAAAAGCTAGCTTGTTAAGATTGATAAGAATAAAATTAGAAGCAGTCGATTAGAGGAGTTTATGGAAAGGTGAAATAAAAGGTTGGTACTTGATACAAATCCTCGGACGATTCGTCCAAGTACAAATCATTAGAAAACTCAGATAAACCTAAATCCAACCAGAAAAATACTTTCATGAAAGTTTTTATTAAACCTTACGCTGTTTTAGTTTAAGTTTCTCTTAATAATTGTTTCTTTATATTTATGATTAGCTATCCATGACCTTGATTTGTTTTTACTATCGGCCATAGATGCATTAATTGCAATTTTTTAAAGACGACCTGCCCCATGCTCCAATTGCCAACCTTACTTTTAAAGCTTAAAATATGAGCAATAGACGATTAAATAACGTGTCGTAAGCTTATGTAAATCTCAGACTTTGATATTGTGTGACAAGCTTACGACACGTAATAACGTAGCGTTCAAACGCATAGAATGTTGGCCATTTGAGTAGGGGGACAGCGTGATTACGTAGGTCTTATTTTAACACGAGCTTAATGAGAATCCCACAACTTATACAACTTATGGTTTACTTATTTCATTACAGATAATGTGTGTATCATCCCACAATCGACAGAAATATCCAGTTTCCTTCCAAATTAATAAAAACGTACAAGTTGGACGAAATACAACCTGGCAGAGCGACATGCGGCAGATACCTTCGTTTTTTGTGCCTTATTCAAATATGATATTAAATAAACAAATAAGGCCCCAAATGATACAAATCTACGAGTTAAAGTGAGATCTTTTTTTAGGAATATATAACATAAATCTTTACTTTGTAATAATAAATATTCAAATTTATTGATAAGTTGTTTTTATTTAATATGGTTTCATATTTAACCTCAATTTCAAATAAAAAAGTTATAGGCCTTAATTTAATAAGTGTAATCGATTTATTACGGCCAAAGTCAAGTTTTTGGAAAATTAGATTTAGTTAGAACTGTTTTCTTATATTCCTACTGTTAAATAATTAATTAAATAATATATAAAGACTTAAAATTAGATAGGCCTTATTTGTATCAAGTATTACGTTGATATGGACGGAATTAACATATTTGCAACTAAGTAGATTATTATTTAGATTTAACACAATATTTTCTAATTTTGTAACATGCTTGATAGGAAAGTACTTAATTATTATTTTTTACATTAGTTTCAAAGTGGAGGAATGCGTTACGTTACGGCGTATTTGAATGGTGACCTTAGTAAGCCCACTGAATGGAGGGCCCACCTAGAAGGGCCACTATTCAGCGTTGGGCACAACCTGACCCACCCCCTGACTAGAGGATTTCTAACACGGGTTTTCATATTTATCGGTTTATAATTTGCCCTTGATTTCGTTGCATTATGCAGCTGTGGCGCACATATTTTATGCTAAATAAGCTCTGAAAGACATTATTTAGACTATTTTAGACACAAAAAATACTAAATTGAATTAAAATAGAAGTATTCACGCCAATGACTATGCTGTACCGCGGTTTGATTACATTCTCTTTTGTTGTACTTATTTTTTACATTCCTCTATGCCATAGAGGATAGTAAAAGGTATACTCATTGATCTCACGCCTCAAAACGCAAGTGAGTAACTTTACTACTATAGTTATGGTATTTCTCGATACTATCTGTCAATTAGTAACTCATGGTACCGAATTGCTATGAAAAAGGCCAAAACGTTACTCGATGCTCGCTAGCGAGTATAGTAAACTATTGTAGTTTACTATACCAACTCATGGTAGAGCTACTGGTTGCAGAAGCGTACTTTGAACTTCAATCATATTTTGAATGAAAATTAATTTCTTGTTAAGAAAAAAAATTACAATATATTTTATGAAGAAGTTAAAAATTTGAATTAAAAGTTGTTTAATTAAGAATAAAAGGTATTATTATTATCATTTTGGGTTTATTAATTCTAGATCTATATATCATTTTAAACTTATCGTTTACGGCATTCTGAAAAGAAGTTATTCAGTCCTACTCCATTTTAGTCATTCTGCATTCTAGTCATCCCGCAATTTAGTTATTTTGCATTCTAGTCATAGTCATTCTGCATTCTAGTCATCCCGCAATTTAGTTATTTTGCATTCTAGTCATTCTGCATTTTAGTCATTCTGCATTTTAGTAATTTTGCGTTTTAGTTATTCTGCGTTTTGGTCATTTTGCTATGAGGGCAAAAGGTCTTTTTGATTTTTAGACAGCGTGATTAGGAAAGACTTATTCGTCCGTTTACGATGGAGTCGCAGGCAATTTTGCCTGCGACTCCTTCAAGATTTATTTGCTCGGCTCGGCTAATAGCCAAGCCGAGCAAATGAATCTTCTTTAGAAATGAAGTGGTGAGCGGCGACCGAATGGACCGACGAATGAACGACGCGTGATGCGTTAACACAGCCACTTTTTGTGTGGCCAAAAGCGACCCATCTTGCGTATTGCTTGACCATATTAGGCTTGACAAAGATTGTGCAACCACAACACACAACCACAAAAAAAAATGTGACTAGTTGCGTAAGTGCCGAATTGAGTAGGTATCCATTTTGAAAAGTGATGACTGATGAGTTGGGTGTGATCCAAAAAAACTTGTATTTTTTCTGTAGAAAAATTTAGTAACTCAGCTGTGTTTGTATTAAAAAGATACATACATTGAGCAGGTAGTCTAATCTACCTACACCAAACTACAATGGATTGCAACATCAATATATTCAAGTCAAAATTGTTTTATCTATGTACAGTCGAGTACAAAGAGATGTATACCCCTACAGTTACAAATACATATTGTACCCATTTAAATAAGGTTACATAATTCGTTACAAATTATTAAGCACATGATTTATGACGGATATACACACATCAACTTTGTCTAGGGATACAGGTGTTATTTTCATACAAACGAGGTAACTTTGAAGCCTTGGTTTCCTGCCAGGGATGTACTGTGCTGTGATCTGATGATGGCTATCCAGGGCGTGAATGGAGGAGATTCAGATCGCTATACACACCCAACTGATCTGACCAGCATTCTAAAAACGTAATGGACATGTTTAAAAAAACCGCGAAAATAGCATGAAAATGTATGGAAATCCTCAAACTGAGAACTCGGACCCATTAATCTTTTAGAATGCTGATCAGATCAGTTGGGAGTATAGCGATCTGAATCTACTCCATTCACTCCCTGGATGGCCATCATCAGATCACAGCACGGTACATCCCTGGCAGAAAATCAAAGCCTCAAAGTTACCTCGTTTGTATGAAAATAACACCTGTATCCCTAGACAAAGTTGATGTGTATATGTATTCACTTAATGTGCCAAATGAATGTATACAGCAAGATGGACACTGTAATGTGTACGCTCTGGGACAAATTAAGGTATTCAGACTTTGTTCCAAAAATATGTACACAAGCCGTCATTCTAATTTCAAATTTCTGAAATTCTGTCATAACCATTGAAAACTCTTTGGAGGGTATAATTTAGCTATTTTTTTTGGTTTATGAGATAACTCCTTCTTTTAGGGCAATCGCGCACTCACTCGGTTTTGGTTCGAATCCGATAAGTGAAGGGATGGCCGCAAAAGAACTATGACCACTTCCAACCTGCGCAGATAAAGAATAGGATTGAAAATGGCGCCTCACCGGATAATATATTCTGTGCATTTACTCACCGCACTTACCACAACAAGAGTGAGTGAGAGATCGATATGTGTGCCGTACAGTATGCGAGCGAGAAGTGAATATGAACGACGACATTTCTAATCCCAATTCATCTACGCGGGTTGTTTGGGATAGTGGTCATTGTTCTTTTGCGGCCATCTTTCCACGTACCGAATTCCAACCGAAACCGAGTGAGTGCGCGATCGCCCTTACGAGTCGTCGGCTGAAAAATAATGTAAATAAGTGGCAAAAAGCTTTAACAAACAAATGACACGCCAATGACGTCATGCACGAAATGAAGGAGAAAACAAGTATTCCTGCACTATTCTAGAAAATAGAATATCAGACCTGTATACATATCTTTGTAACCAAAGACGAACACATTAATTCGTTTCAGAGCGTACACATAACCATAGAACAAAGATTTTTTTTCCCCCCAGTAGAAGTCGCAAGTAGGCGGTAGTCGGTACCCGTGTAACCTCAAGTGAGCGTAGCTTCGCATACTTGATTTTGCTCAGTCAGTCAGGAGAGCAAACTTTAACGTCAAATCAAAAATAAAGCCAAAAAAATAAATATACCTTACTGCAGTGTTTTGGAATGTAAAAACGACAGCAGGAACAATAATTTATCAAAAGGAGGCATATCATACCACCGATAAGTAATAATTCAATTTATTTGAATATAAATTATAAATTCAGTTGACTTTGTTCTTTTTGAGATGAAAAACAAGTATAATCCAACTTTATGCCATATACACATATGGTCTATGTTTCAACGTACTACTTTTATTATTCTCGAAGTTTCTAACACATAAAATAGCGGATATAATATACAGTGCCTTTGGTCTTGAACTAGCTATAATTTAAAGGCATGTAATACACCTAATTTTATCGACAAAAACACCCACATGTTGGGGTCTATCCCCACTCCTGTTGGAATGGCCGCCATTTTAAATTTGACTTTTTATTTTAGATGACCCTGCAGAAAAATATTAATTTCTCCAGATTTAGAAGTCCTACAGTTATAACAAAAATATTGTTTGAAAGCTAATAATATCACCTGGTAATTTAAAAATAAAATGTATAAATTTTTGATTTAAATACGTCATAAAAAATTACTGAAATAAAATTTTATACGAAATTTATGCGATTTTTTTTGAGTTTTTATTACATTTCTCAAAAACTAGGACATTAATGTTCATTTTTTTTGCACTATTCAAATACACAGGAATATTATCTACAAAACGGTTTAAAAATGTATTGCTCTATGTTGCATATTTTGAGAGTTATTTTTGTTTGAACTATGACCATATGCCTACAGAAATTTTAAACCTAAAAACGTGGGGCGCATTTTCTAAAATTTATCATCCATATTGTCTATAGCATGCGCCCCACGTTTTTAGGTTTAAAATTTCTGTAGGTATAGGGTTATAGATATTTACAGAAGAATTAATTTTTTGCTTTTTAGTCTGTTTTTACTAGTCCGTTTTAATGTTTTTAGTCCGATCTTTTTTTTGGAATAATTTAGTCCGTTTTAAAAACCTCCTCGTCTCCCGTTAAACATTAGTTTTATTTTTATATTTTTAACTTACAGGGTATTTTTTGGACCCCTTGTCTGGTCATTTTATAACAGCAGTAAATCAATTAACTAGTGTGTGCGTAGCACGTAACTATTCAATGGGGGGCTTGGCTTCGATTTTTAATGTGTTAGTTTGGTTACACTGGTTTTCATACTAAAGTGAGCTCATAGTACTTCTAACTACTTCTATGTTCTGTGCACATAACAGTGTAATTTTAACTGTATTCATAAATTTGGTATATTTACATGAAACATAAATCTGGCATATATTATGTTTACAAGTATTTGTAACAAACAATGTTAACATCATATAGTTAGTGTGTGTTAAAATGTGAATAAACAATGAATTTATTGAGTGAATTCGTCAGTAGTGGAGTGTCAACTTTCAGTATATTGTAAATACAAATGAGTAGTGGAGTAGTAGTAGTAGAGTATTGTGACTTTATAAAACCCAGTTACGAAAAAAGTAGCTTTGGTATACAGTGCGTGACTTAACCATCATTATTACCAAAGTTACTGGGTAAGTAAGTACCTACCTACCTGACCAATAAAGACTGCTCACGGTAGTTAGTAGCCCTAGACTTCACGCACACAGTGCAAAAACGTCATTCATCTGTGTAGCGTCTGTAGCTAGTTGAAATCAGTTGAATCGCGTCGCGACGCTTGTATTCAGGAGTGTCAGGTGTGTGCTTTTGGCTAAGGGGCTACATCTACAGGGTGTTTGGTAATAGCCTTATAAAGCCGAATATGGTAGATAGGGACCATCAAACTGAACAACTTTTACTATCGAACCAACTCTGAAATCCCAAAAAAACAGCTGTTTTATACATTTTGATATTTTCGTTATTAATGTTTGTATGAAACAGCTGATTTTCTTCGTGATTCCAGAGTTGGTCCCATCGTAAAAGTTGTTCAGTTTGATGGTCCTTTTTTACCATATTCGGCTTTATAAGGCTATTACCAAACACCTTGTATACAGCGCGATAGCAACGAAAAAACGACGCGCGCAAGAGCGAGACCAATATTGGCAGATTATGCGAAAACATCACAATCAATTTCCAAATTTACTTTTATTGGTACTTAGTGACTAAAGAAAAATGCTTCTACGATTCTGAATTTTTTGAAACTTCGAGTCAAGATTAAAAAATATAAGAACCCTCTAGATATTGTTTCCTTCGATTTACTCAAAGAAAGATGTATCAAAGCAGCTCATGACTGCTACAAAAATTATATGGATCGATTAGAATCTGCAATTCGCAATAATCCTAAACTAATTTCACTAAATTGAATGGATGGGATGGGTGCAGGTTGTGATGGTATCCCGTCCTGGTTTGACGTCAACTATGCTGCTGAGCTTAGTATACCTCTTACCATTATTTACAACTTCTCCTTGGATTCTGGCACGTTTCCTGTCGAATGGAAGGAATCCCTCATAGTACTGTGATGTAGCGACATCATATTCGGCTTTTTTTGTAGCTTTATGGTCAAAGTTCATGAAAGAAAAATAATGGTTTAAAATATTTTGGTTCGTGTCGGTGTCGTCCTCAAAGTACCTATTCATAAATCAGGTTCCAAAAATGATATTAAAAACTATAGACCGATTTCTATATTACCAATATTTGCAAAAGTATTTGAGTCCTCAATTGTGCCCATCTCGGCCTGGCTTGTGAAATCTTAAATAACACCGCATCAACATGGCTTTACAGAAAATCGATCGACAAAAACCAATTTAGTAACATTTATGGACGATGTAATCGATTTTGTTGATAAACGTATTCCAGTCGATGTGGTTTACACCGATTTAAGTAAAGCCTTCGATAAGGTAAATCACCAGTTACTTATTGAGAAGTTGGCCTCCTTGGGTGTTTGCGGGCAAGTACTGGAATGGTTCCGATCCTACCTCGCGGACAGAAAATCAAGCGTAGTGATAAATGGGTACGTGTCTGAAACTTATTCTAATGTGTCAGGTGTTCCACAGGGATCGCACCTGGGACCTATATTATTTAACATATTTGTAAACGATATTCACACCTGTTTCCACCACTCAAAGATATATCTCTTCGATGATGATTTAAAGATTCTGATGTCGATGGAATCCGTCGACGATGCTCGTTTTTTGCAGGAGGATCTAAACAGACTTGCTTCCTGGTATAGCGATAATTGTATGACACTTAATGTATCCAAGTGCTTTGTTATACAGTTCAACCGCAACAAATCAAATTTAGTTAATGATTATAAAATAAATGACGAGAACATAGCACATACGAATAGTGTTCGGGACTTGGGTGTTATTATTGATCACAAACTACGTTTTCATCTCCAGGTCGATCATATAGTGACCAAAAGTTTTAGGTCTCTTGGATTCATAATACGTAACTGCAGAGACTTTAAAAACTACACAACAAAAATATATGTTTATAATTCACTTGTCTGAAGTCATTTGGAATACTGTTCGCAGTTATGGAATCCATATTAAATTGTATACTCCAAAAGAATAGAACAAATTTAAAAAATTTAAAAGCGTTTTCTATGGCATTTTTCTTTTCAGCATCATCTTGCAAAGAAGTTACCTAGTTACGAAGAACGACTGCGACATTTTGGAATGTCTAAATTAAGCGATAGGAGAAAGGTGTTGGACCTCACGTTTTTACATAAAATTGTTAACAGCAAAGTTGATCGTCCATTGTTGCTATCGAGGATTCGTTTTAGTGCACCCTTTAAGCTTCGACGTTCCACTGTACCAATATATTCCCCATTTTCACTCAAGTGTTACAATAGTAATTTGGGTTCGAATAGTCCACTGAACCGTATATGTAAATCTTATAATAATCTAGTTAAGTTGGACAATAGTGTTGACATATTTGACAGTAATTCGTTGACTTAAAAAAAAAAACAATTCAATTAAATGTTAAATTATTTTTATAATAATTGTATAATAAAAATCAAATTTTCTATTTAGTTCTGCTTTTAAGTAATTTTATATTTTAAATGCTCTAATTTATATAATTCAATTGTTCGTTTTTATTATTATATTATTCATATTGTACTTCATTTACCTATTAATAATTTAGTTTGCCTATTTGCATTTATAAATGCATGCGGTGGCAACCTATAATTGAAATAGCACTTAATTATCAACGGAGAATGTATCACAGTATTGTATTGGTGTATATTTTGTTGGTTGTCCTCAAATATATAAATAAATAAGTAAACTCCTACTTTTCGAGGTGCATCTATCCAAGTAACCGATACTCTCCAGCTTCTTGGCATGGAGTTGTCTTCTGACCTCAACTTCGGCACCTCCATCGAGTCCTACTGCAGCTAGGAAGCTGAGCGGTCTAAATTAAGTCAAGCGGTAATTTACGCCTAGGCAGCTTTTAACCCTTTATAAAGCTCAAGTCCGATCTTGCATGGAGTACTGCTGCCACTTTTGGGACGGCTCGGCGAAATACCAATTTGCTGCACTGGACTCGGTGGAACGCAGAGCCAAGAGATTAATAGGCGATGGAAAACTGATAGCAGCTAAGCTTCACAGTTTGGCTCACCGCCGAAAAGTTGCTTGCCTCGGTCTTCCATAGATTGTATTTCTGAGAGTGTGCTCAAGAGCTGCATGAGCTCATTCCACTTTCTCCTTTCTACCATCGGACATCCAGACGCACTGCAGGTTACCACTTGTTCTTGGTTGCAACTTGGGATACCTTTTCTACGTACCAAACGCTACTCAACATCGTTTATAATGTGTACAGCTAAGGGTGCCCGTATAACAAAGCAGGTTACACGTCAGTACCGGTCGGTACAGGTAAAGTAGCCCCATACTTTTCTATGAGAGGCCGCATAAAGAAAGCCGGTTGTCGGTACCGGTTTGCGCATACATCCGCGGCGCAAACCGGTACCGACATATCAGGACCGTAAAACCTATATCCTTTATATTTTCACCCTAAGGAATAGAATTCCCTGCCGGGGCGTCTGGGTTTCCGAGCGCATTCAACTTGACTATTTTCAAGGCCAGAGTGAATAGGCACCTTCTGGGCAAGCTCGCTCTATTCCATCGTGGACCCTGTTTTTGCTTTTTCGTTTTTGCTTTCGGGCTAGTCTAGAGTCAAGAGCAAACTAATTAATAATAATAAACTAGAGCCTCCGTGAGCTGCAGACCTCGCGATAAAAAGTGGCTCAAATAATAAAAATAAAATGTCGTCATGAAGTTTTTAAAGCACACAGTAGGTACGTCAGCATTTGCAGCTAAGTAGATGGTGCTTCTAATTTTGATAATTTTTCGAAATGAGTAAATATTTTTTAGATAAATTTGGAAAAACTGGCTTGACTGTTTAGTCAGTCTATTTAGTTCGATAATTGTTTGTTCGATAATTCGATATAACTGTTTAGTTATATATAATTATCGAACCTGCTTACAAAATTTCACCAAAATCGGTTGAGAAATGCGACCTGTAGAGGAAAACATACAGCCGGAAAGCCGGACTGAAATATGTTTTTTTTTTACATATCTGCGCCATTTAAAAAATTAAAAAGTGTCTTGACAATAAAATCTATACTTACTATTTTCGAATCTGCTAACAAAAATTCACAGGAATTGGTTGAAAAATGCGGCCTGTAGAGGAAAACAGACAGCGCTGGAAAGCCGAACTGAAATATGTTATTTTTACATTTCTCCGCCATTTTGGAAAATTTCAAAAAAATGGCTTAACCAAAAAGTTCTACATAATTTTCAAAACCAGCTTACAAAATTTCATGAAAATCGGTTGAGAAATACGACCTGTAGAGGAGAACAGGCAGAGCTGGAATGTCGGACTGAAATATGTTTTTTAACATATCTCCGCCATTTTGAAAAATTACGAAAAATTGGCTCAACAAAAAAAAATCTGTATAATTTTCGAACCTGTTACAAAACTTCACGAGATTCGGTTGAGAAATGCGACCTGTAGCATCTGTAGGTGAAAACAGACAGACAGCCGGACATACGAAAGAATTTTTTTGCCCAAGCTGAAGCAGAGACGCTTCGCTCGCACTTCGTGTTCACTCGGTCCATAAAAAAATTGCATCCCCTAAAATTAACATATAACTTAAAAAAAAATACAAGAGAAGAGACCATTCGATGCGATGCGTCTATAGTGTGCCACAAAAAAATATGTTATCTATCATTTAGTTATTCCGCTACGAACTTCAAATGAAATGTCAATATCTACATAAAATATAAAATTAAATAGTTGATTCGATACTATAGATACTGGGTCTCATTCGGCACAACGAGTTGAATCGGTTTAGTTGATCGGAATGGAAAAAGGGGTTATTTTCTTTTCATTATTTCATTTTTACTCTGAAGATCGAAGTGGAATATATATTCTAAATTCTTGGATACCAAGGTAGGGGTTTTAAGTGTAATAGTGAGTTTTCATGGACAAACCCAGGAGGTTTAAATGGGGGTCTCAAGTGGAAAGAAGAAAAAACTCGAGGTATAAAACTTGGGTAGTCACAAAAACAATGCAATGGAGTCACACCAGGAGGGTTCGCTAGTGCAAAATAAAGTGAAAAAGTTGGTGATTTTTTCCCTCGTCTTTGCCTAGTTTAAGGCCGAGCGGAGTATGGTAGCTTCATTTGACTTTCATAGGAGTTTGTAAAGAGTGTAAATTGAATAAAGAATTTTGACTCTGTAATGGGAATGCCGACTATAAAATCAGATGCCAGGCGGGCGGCCGGCGTGTTCTTGCGTAGAGTTGCCTGAATTTATAAGGCAATTTAGGAATTTAAACTTACTTTGTATCTTATTTTGAGTATTAAGATTACATACTTACACAATTATGTATTAACGTGTCATTGCAATAGAACGACCTTGCATAGGATTTCATTTTTACTGATCGAGAGTGTCGAAAGCCCGGGAACTATTTTCGTGCTTTTGTCAGTACTAATATCAATTTTGTGATTTCGTGAAGCAAGCAAGATATTGCATTAGCAAAACTTAAGAACGTAAACACAAACAAAACCCAGTACCTACGTCAAACTGCCCAAACAACAAGTACGAAATAATGACGCCTCCAACATGTAAGACTTAAGAAAAAGAACTATGTAGGTATAAGTTACAATTACAAAAGAGGGTACAAAAATCATAGTACTATCACAGAATATACATATAATAGTACTAACATGTACTACGCTGAGCGTTGTTATTATTAAAAAGATGATGATGAAATAATATATTTTGATTTTGTGAGTATTGTAATATTTTTTTCCCCTTTGATTTAATGTAAGTAGTGTTTGATATTGGAAATAAATATTTCCTTAATAAATATGTATTTTAGTATGAAGATGCTGTTAGGTATATTGATACCTAATTAATATTATTGAATATCAATAAACAATCTTATTATGTAGCAGTTTTGAGCAACTAATAATTAGTTTGTTATTTCATTTTATTTTATATTTATAGAAACAAACACCAAAAAATGGTGAAAATTACCTACACTAGGTATTATAATGAACAACATGCACTTGCTTAGATTTTGGGTTGGGAATTAACTGGCCTGAATTTAACTGGGTGAATTTTTTTTCTACTATTACCGACGGTTTGGCATCATGGAAAAAATAAGTATCATAATATTTAGTATCGTTACTAGATCATTAAAAATAACTTAAGGCTATATAACAGATTTTAAACGATTTTTCAGAATTTAACGTTTTTTCAATGACGAAATCTAAAGAATGAAAGCATTATTATTGATGATAACCTAAGATTTAGGAAGTAAAAATCTTAAATTAGTGCCGTATAGAGAGAAAAAAATAATATATCATCAGTTTTTTTGATACGAAGACAATCTGTTCAAGCGGAATTACAAATTTGCTTGTCAGTGGCATTTTTCACGAATGTTTTAGCTGTATTGAATGAGAATACGCCTCATATATAATTTTTAACTAATTGTGTGTATTGTCAAGGAGTTCTCTATAGAGCAAAAATTACAAAAATGATTTTAATTACAGAGAAAATAAAATATTAAAAAATGCTTAAATTGGTACCTTTTAACACTAGGTACTAGGTAGGTAGTACCTTTTTTACTAGTATTCAAAGGTTTTGAAGCAGTTTCCTTACTTTAATGAGAATAACAAAGTAACCGTCTAATACACTGCATATTTTGTTTATCAATATCTAGACTTGGTTATTTGTAAGGAATTTATAAAATTCACCTATAAATTGGCTCTCGCAAAATTATTACGATCAGACGGCCGCGGGCCTTTCCAACGAGAGGACATATCGCTTTTCTCCAAATTCGCAAAGAGTACAGTTATAGTCTTTGCACTGTTGTCGACTATTATAGCACAGCCTAAAGTTTTGATATTTTAGTACCTAAATTATATTACTTTCATTATTTTTCTAATTTTGTAAGAATCTTTTAGGTACATTAGATTAAAAAACCCTAAAAAGGGTAGTATTTAATCGGGTAACAATAAATTCCCATGTTGGGTATCAAAAATACTAAGTAGGCGACGGACTGAGGGCGACTACAAATGTTGGAAATAAGTGACTTTAAAGTACAAATTAATAACTAGTTATTCAAAACGGGCGACCAAATTACTATTTGCGCGACAACCTTAGGGCGAACAAAACATTCAAAATTTGTCATATATTTTATTAAAAAAAGGTGCTATTATCCTAATCGAGATTACAAAAATACCATGTTAGGCAGTTTAAATCAGTTATATAGCAGGTAACCTACTTGGTATAATAGTTGCGCACTCAGTATTTTTGTCACCCATTAAGATATTTCCACTGCCAACTTAAATTATTTGTCTCCCACATCTAGTCGCCTATTTTACGTATTTTTAACACGTTTTTATTAGGTTGCTTTCTCGTTAATTTGTTTTTTTGTTTGTTTCTCCACAAAGTTTGCGAACGATTTTATACTAGCTTCCCGATGAGCCATAGACTTAAAATTTTTAACATAAGTCAGAACTGGAAGGCAATGCAATATAATGGTGTCATTGAGCTGATCTGATGATGAAGCCGGAAGAAGGCCACAGGAACTCTATGGTGAAACCATACAACTCCATCGTGTTTGAGCTCGTTAGAATCGTCTTGACAAGTGCTCTAATGGAAGACCAGGTCCAGGGTCTGATGATGAAGCTGGAAGGCCATGCCATAGGAACTCAATATTGAAACTGTTGTAATAACTGGCTGTTTTCAGCTTTTGGTAATCAAAAATATGTAAGACGTGTGTCAATGTTTAAACTTACTTCAAAATAAACCATCAAACAAATACTATCTTTCCTTTAATTTATAATACGTTATCAGCACGAGATCGTGAAAAATTGTGATAAATTGTGGAAAATTATGGCTTCCGATGGAGATTCAGCAGGTACGAGTAGTACAATGTACCGGAATTCTTCGTCAATTCCAAATTTTATTCTTCGTGATAGAGAAACTTATCCAATATGGAAGTTTAAAATGAAAAATTACTTGATCCACGAAGAACTCTGGGAAACAATAGAAGGTTACCCTATTGGGAATATCGTTCCCAATGCTATAAAATTAAGGAATGATAGGAAGGCCCTTTCCAAAATTTGTTTAACACTAGATGGCTCTGCCGTTATACATGCTAGGAATGCTAAAACAGCTCTTGAAGCATGGAATTCGTTACGTGATACTTTTGAAGATAAAGGTATGGGACGCAGACTATCACTGGAAAGGAAGCTATATCGTATTTGTTTGACAGATTATCATAACATGGAAGAGTATATTAATGCAGTCTTAAATACTGTCCAAGAGCTTGCAGATATTGGGAAAAATATTGAAGACTCATCTGTCGCAGCTATATTGCTTGGTGGTCTATCACCCAACTATGATGCATTAATTATGGCCTTGGAAAACAGCAATATAGAAGTTACCACAAATTTAGTCAAAGCGAAACTATTGAACGAAATGTTTAAAAAGGATTCTGTTGTTGACAATACCAATGTTGTTGCACATGTAAAGAATTTTAAGAAGGTGAAGCCCAAACCATTTATTGTGTGTTATGATTGTAAGAAACCAGGTCACAAGCGGCCTGATTGTCCTTTGAAGCAAAAGAAGAAGGTAAAAGATTCAACCTCTTTGCTTGCTCTCGGTGTAGTAGACACAGAGTCGAAGGAAGAATGGCTCATTGATTCAGGTGCTTCACAACATATGTCTTCGAGGCGAGATTGGTTTGAAAACCTAAAGCCGATAGATCCTCAGACCGTTACGGTTGCTAATGGTGAGACTATCGAATGTGGTGGACGTGGTAACATTTCTATAGTTACAGACTCGTATATAAATAGTATAAATGATGTTGTTTATATTCCTAAGATAAAAGCCAACTTGTTATCTGTGAGTGAGTGTGTAGAGAAAGGTTTTTCTGTTTTATTTGATAAAGATGGTTGTAATTTCTTTAGAACTGATACTTTTTCTTTTTCAGGAAAATCTCTCTTGCATGGTTCAGTGTGCAAAGGACTGTATAAATTAGAATGTACAGTCAATATTCCATGTAGTACGGCTTATGGTGTACTGGATAATGGATCTTTTTCTGCCTATGAACTCTGGCATAGACGCTTGGGGCATTTATGTCGCATAGGAATGAACCAGTTATTGCAAATGCAAGTAGGTGTAAATTATAAGTCCGTAGACAAGAAAAGTTGTATCGCATGCATTGAAGGGAAACAAGCACGTAAACCTTTTAAAAGTATTGCTTATGATAAGGCAACGTCTAAGTTAGAGTTAATTCACTCTGATCTTTGTGGACCAATGTCTGAAATGTCCTTTCAGGGCAACAAATACTTTTTAATATTTATAGATGATTTTTCTAGAATGGTTTTCGTTTATTTCATATCTTCCAAAAGTCAAGTAACAGATAAGTTTTGTGTTTTTCAAAAGTTTGTTGAAACACAAACTGGAGCTAAAATTAAAAAGATTAGAACTGATAATGGCACCGAATTTGTAAATAAAGAACTGTCTGATTATTTCGAATCTTTAGGAATAGAACATCAGACTACAGTGCCTTATAGTCCACAACAAAATGGCATAGCAGAACGGACCAATAGGTCTTTAGTAGAAAAAGCTAGGTCGATGTTGTGTGGTAGTGGTCTCTCTAAAGCTTATTGGGAAGATGCTATCCAAACGGCTGTATATTTGAAAAACAGATCTCCCCACCGAGCATCAGAAAAGTGTGGAATACCTTTTCAAAAGTGGTATGATTGTAAACCAGATCTTAGTAACTTAAAAGTGTTTGGTTGTAGAGCTTTAATTCAAATACCTTCTTGTTTGAGGAGAAAGTTTGAAAATAAAGTAGAAGAAGTAGTATTTGTTGGCTATACAGCAGATCAAAACAGTTATTACTTTAGGAATTCAAGTTGTCCCAGGAAGCTAAAGAAGTCTAGGGATGTCAACTTTTTTGAAGATTGCTTCTCTAACTTAAAGAAGAGCACTTCCAATGTTGTTGGTAATGATTCCGTTTCTACACCAGTTCTACTCTTCGACAATAATAGTGAAGAGCAGACTTTGTCAGAACCTGTTGCAACTGTTAGTAGTGGTACTTCAGGAGCAAAAGCTGACGTTGAGGTGGTCGATACGAATACTGGTTTGAATCAAGCTAATGAAACTCCTGATGGGACTGATACTGAAGAGGTACGTGAGGAACAACCCGATTCTTGTTCTACTCAAACAGAACCAAGATATCCTGTAAGAGACAGGAAGCCTCCGGACTTCCTCACATATTCTGCTTCAAGTGTCAACTTCAGTGAACCAAAAACCTTTTTAGAAGCTACAAAGTCTGGAGATCACGTCAAATGGCAAGAAGCTATGGATTGTGAATACAACTCTCTTATCAAGTTAAATACATGGAAGCTTGTGGATAAACCTGATAAGGATATTATCTCCTGTAAGTGGGTGTATAAGCTCAAAAGAGATTCAGAAGGAAATATTGTAAAGTACAAGGCAAGATTAGTGGCCAAAGGATACAGCCAAGTGCCTGGAGTGGATTACTATGAGACATTTGCTCCCGTAGTAAGACATTCATCTTTACGAGCCTTATTTGCTCTTGCAGCTGAATTGAATCTGAAAATGCGTCATTTAGACGTAGACACGGCTTTTCTGAACGGAGACCTTGAAGAGTGTGTATATATGGAACAGCCTGAAGGTTTTGTTACAAAAGGACAAGAACAGAAAGTGTGTCTGTTACAAAAATCACTTTACGGCTTAAAACAAGCCCCTAGAGCTTGGAATATAAAACTAAATGAAACTTTAGGTCGTATAGGTTTTCGTAAAACTCCTTCCGAGCCATGTGTGTATACTAAACTCTTTGGTAGCGAGTTATTTATTTTGTCAGTTTTCGTTGATGACATAATTCTATTCTACCATAGTGACAAATATTTTGACAATGTCAAAAGCAGTTTACAAAATTATTTCTCTATAAAAGATTTAGGCGAATTATCGTGTTATTTAGGATTAAAAATAGAGAGAAATGAGGATGGAAATATAAGGGTACACCAAAAACCCTTTATATCAAACTTAATCGATAAGTTTGAACTAAATTCGTGCAAAACATATAGTACACCTTTAAATAATACGAAGTTAGAGGTAAGTACTGTGAAAGGTGATTATCCCTATCAACAATTGATTGGGAGCTTAATGTATCTTGCGGTTAACACTCGGCCAGATATTGCTTTTGCTACCAGTTATCTTAGCCAATTCAATACGTGTTATGATAAAACCCATTGGTTAGCTGCAAAGCGAGTGCTCCAATACCTAAAAGGTACTATAGATTATTCAATTTGTTATTCTAAAACTGGTGAAGTTTTGGCTGGGTTTGCCGATGCAGATTGGGCGAATTGTATAAGAGATAGACGTTCCTATACAGGCTATTGTTTTAAATTGGCAGGCGGTCTGATCTCATGGGCGTCTAGGAAACAACCTACTGTTGCACTCTCCTCGGCTGAAGCGGAGTATATGGCCTTAACTGACGCAGCTAAGGAAGCTATATATCTAAAAAGGTTTATAACAGAAGTTTTAGGTAAGTCAACTTTAGTACCAAATAGTGTAAACATATTTAGCGACAGTCAGAGTGCACAGAGCTTAGCCATGAATCCAGTACACCATAACAGAACAAAACATATAGATACACGATATCACTTTGTCAGAGAGAAAGTTTCTGAGAAATCTATATGTCTGTGTTATTTAGAATCCTCTCAAATGCCTGCAGACGTATTGACGAAAGCGTTAAGACGTGCTGCTCACGCTAGTTGTGTAAAAGGTCTATGTTTGACTGGTTAATCTTTTATAGTGACTTGTTGTTAGCTTTAGCTTTTATATATTTTTGATTAAGGGGGCATGTTGTAATAACTGGCTGTTTTCAGCTTTTGGTAATCAAAAATATGTAAGACGTGTGTCAATGTTTAAACTTACTTCAAAATAAACCATCAAACAAATACTATCTTTCCTTTAATTTATAATAGAAACCATGCAACCCCATCGAGTTTGGGCTCGTTTGAATCGTCTTGACGAGTACGTTGAGAAATAGTTCCCAGGGTCTGATGATGGATCCGGAAGAAGGATACAGGAACTATTTAATAAAACCACGCTACCCCATCGAGTTTGGGCTCGTTTGAATCGTCTTGACGAGTACTTGGTTGGAAAGTAGTGTCCAGGGTCTGATGATAGAGCCAAAAAAAGGCCACTGGAACTCTGTAATAAAACCACGTAACCCCATCGAGTATGGGCTTATTTGAATCGTCTTGACGAGTGCTCCGATAGGAGATGGTATACTTTTTTTAGTCTTAGCTCGTTAATTATAAAGCAGAAAATAATAACTTTGTTTTTCACAGTGTTTTTATGAATAACAAAGTTATATTTCCGGTTTTTTAAAATGTGCTATATCTCTAAAACTGCTAACTATATCTCGTTCAAACTAATTTTCATTGAAAACATTTATTAATATTCACAGCATACATATTTTTTAGATTTTTCATTCATTTCAAAAGTTACACAGGGGAAATTTTGGTGATAAATCGACTAACTGGAAAAATTGGCCAAATTTCGAAATGATGTGTCTCCAAAACTATCGCTCGTGTCAAAACCGTTCTACCCTCAAATTGTTTCAAATTTAACCAACTTTAAAACATTCTTACACAATCTTGATGACAACCAGTCTTTCCGGGTCAAATACCCTTTTGGGGTACATTTTTACCCCCCACCACTTAAGGGCAACAAACGATGCCAATGAAACTTCATAATGGGCTTCATAAAGATGCCATTAAAACAATAAAACCTTTTGTAGGACTTAAATCCGATTTGATTTTTTTTTGTTTTAATTCTACTGAACTAGTATTCAATGAGGGCTTTTCAAAATGACAAAAAACTGTAAGCTCGATAGATGGCATTGATAAAAATGAATGTGAAATGTGATTTTTTTTACTAAGCTTCAAAGAGTACGTAGGTAGGTAGGCAGAGTATGTAGGCAGGCAGATGTAACCCTAAAATTTTTCTCTTTAGGCAGATGACAGTCAGCGAGCGCTTACTTGCCTCTTTGGTACTACTTATTTGATACAGCCAATTTATTTTTAAAAGCCAATTTTGACACTTCTCTTTCCTTTTGACACTTGTCTTTCCATCAACTCCATCTAAGCAGCGGAAAAATCAAGTCCATTAAATATCAAGTGTTGGTTTTTAATCTAAGATCGAAACACAATAAGCAGCCAAAACAGTTAGCCTAACCTGAGACATTTTGCGCGCGAGCACGCTTGCCTCGGACGCGGGTACTTCAAATGTATGTACAGTCAACGGCACGTTAGACTATACATGTTGAACTTGAGACTATATTTATGCGGTACGTAATAAATAGACGGGACGCAGAGAATATCCACCATGCTTAACAAAAAATATTAATAGAATATTCAGGTAGGTAATATATTGTAAAATTAATAATCAGCTAAACATGACAATAAAAAGTATCCTGGGACGGATTTTGATAATCTTTTGCCATAATCATGTGACAGGTATGTATTTTCATTTCCCATTAGTCTCAATAATGGAGGTTCTTGGACCAAGTTCTTAATATCTTTGCCCAGTGTCATTTCTACGATAAATGCTCTGGGAAAAATCCCAGAGCAAGTCGACCCCAGAAAGAATTCAAAGTTACGGTATGAAATTTCGTTGTAATTAATTTTTATTGTGATTACTGTGGAAAGTAACCTTATTTTATATGCGCTCACTTTTCATTTTGACGACTCTGTATAAAATATACAGAGAGAAAGAAGCAGCCCTTGACGAGTTTCTTGCGGTTCCTTCTCGTTACAAGGTCTCCCGCTTAGGGTTTGCGAACCGACGGCACAGAATATAATATTATATTATACCTATAGTACGGTGTTGTAGCTTGACATTCACAAATGCTTCTAACAGCCTAAACTGCATAAAGTGAATAATTTTGAATTTAATTACATTCCATGTAACATGAAACTTTATGATCGAAATATTAGAAGGGTTTTAGCAGTTTTTCGAGTACACCCAAAATTCACACATACTGTATAATAATTCGTGAATGTACTTAATACCTAAATAGGTAGTCATTTTGTCAGTTTAATCATAACGCAATTAATTCATCTGAGGTCAATAATTACTTAGATAGAAAAGTGTTCCAACTCAACTTAGCGTATAGTAAGCACTACCTATATTTTAAAGTTTGATATAAAATATTTCTCTGTGATTTCAAGTAGCCACTGTGCATGTGCACAAGCGCGATCTCGAGATCGGGCAGAATTTTGACAGATTTTGGCTTGTCAGAATTTAGATATACACTCTTAATCGGAAATATGATTTAATCTCCCATTTGTGTTGAAACGTTACAAAGGAGTGAAGGAAAGAAAGAATAGAAAGAACCTACCTAAGATGAAGAATGAATTGAAAGCGCACACCATTGCGACCGGTCCGCGCCTAGGTTTTGCTTTTGGTGTCGTCGCGTGGGGAAGGCCCGTGGCAGGTCACGATGGATGATCAACATGGAGAGGGTGTACCGCAGCAGGTCTCGTTGCGATGATCACGGAGAGCGTGTACCGCCCGCGGCCAATCACTCGGCCCGAAGGTCACGTTGCGGGGACGTGGGTTTCGCAGAGGAGTTATTTCTACGCTCTAAAGCGTATTGTGCGTACGAGTTCTAGCCATTCCCGTGCCTTAGGCAAGGCCCGGGACTCAAGAAACCCCGCACCGCGCCCAGTAAAAGTTCTGCGACTGTTCCGGCTTCTCGTGCTAAATCTCGTGCGAAAAACTCCTCTGAAAAACCCTCGTCCCCGCAACGTGACCTGCGGGCCGAGTGATTCGCCGCGGGCGGTAAACACTCTCCGTGATCATCGCAACGAGACCTGCTGCGGTACACGGCGGTACACCCTCTCCGTGTTGATCATCCACACATACATACACAAGGTAAGTAACTTTAGGCGACTTCGGACAAATCTCATGCTTCACTCACAGCACTTGGCCGAGGCAACTCCTCGGTAATGCACTTCATCCCGTAGTTAGAAACATCTAGTTACACTATACCCTACTATACAGGACACTAATCAAATCGTTACACGCATCCAAGATTACGTGGGCGGCTGTTTCCTCTGCGTCCAGGCATCCTCTACATAGGGGACTGTCTGTCGCATTCATGATGAATAGTTGTCGGTTTAAAGCTAGGTGACCTGTAAGTGTACCTACAACTATTCGGAGGTCTGGACGATTAAGGCTGAGCAGTCTACAGGTCAACCGCGGCGAGACTGCGGTCATCGCCAACTTGGACTGTCTACAGCTTGTTAGATCTACCCAACGAGTATTATGTGCAGCACGAGTACGTTGTCTTACCCATTAGCGCAGTTGGCTGAACGGGAGTGGCAGGATGGGTATGGGTCCTGCCACTGTTGTGGAAGATCCCCTTCTAGCCAGCTCATCGGTGGCGTCGTTCCCGTGTGATCCACTATGCCCTTTAATCCATTGTAGGATTACTTTGTTGTTGGATGCTAGACGATCCAAAACTTGGTGGCATTCGTAGACGATACTGGAGTTGATCGTGTTGGCCTCCAGTGCTGTTAGGACGGCCATACTGTCAGTCAGTATGCGGATGTTTAGTTCCTTCATACCTCTAGACAGGGCCGTGGTAGCGGCATTTATTATTGCAACACATTCGCATTGAAATATCGAACTGTGTTGGCCTAATGCTTGTGATAGTTTGATATTTAGGTCTTGTGAAAATACTCCAGCTCCAGTCCTCATCTTGGAGCCGTCCGTATAAATTCGGACTTCAAGCAAAACCTAGGCGTGGACCGGTCGCGATCGTGAGCGCGAAGTGTGCAGTGCGTGTGTCGTGCTCTTCCCATCCGTGCCATATATAAATTCCCACCGGATCCTGCTCCGATAGACTTCCCCATCCCCTCTTAAACCTTAGTTCATAAGTTTAGCTATTTTGTTTAGGTTTGGTGAATAAATAACTCTACTGTGTAAACCTGTACTCCTGTTGTTTCCCTCCCTAGATAAGCGCCTCCTTCATCTTAGGTCTATTCTTTCTTTCCTTCACTCCTTTGTAACGTTACAGTGTCTACATCACACATGGGACATGAAAGTAAGCGCTTGCTTTGGTCGTTACCTTACGTACGAGGTCTGCTCTGCATCCTCTCGGCGCTATTAAATTAGCAACCTGAGCGGCTCTTGTTCGACTGGCAACGATATTAAATATAAAAGGGTATGATTTTATCAATTACCTAATAAATGCATTTTCAATGACCTAATAAATAATATTTGTTCCTGAAATAGTATACTGTCACCTAAATTAAATCGCCAAATTATATTAAACGCCGACGTCACGAACGCAGCCACAGACAGAGCCTAACGGGCGGCGGGCCCCGCCGCCCGCCTCATTCCTAATTCTATTTTGGATAACACACACGCTCTCGCCAAAACCGCCATTTTTCATTCATTTTTATAACCAGTTTTTGCATTAAACTATAGTTTATTTCAAACCGTATTTTAATTGTCTCCAACGTAGACACTAACTTATAGAAAATCATATTTATGTGAAAAAAAGAAAAAGAGAAATTTTATTACCGCACTATTAGTGATGGTTTTGATTTAGACTTTTAGAGGGGCACCCTCTTTTTCGTTTTTAACCTATGGTGGTGGGTCTTAGAATAATTACACCTAGAACGATAGTTTCCCAGAAAGCGGTCTGTCAAAAGTGAGGCACAAATGAAATTTATGTGTGCGTAAGGTGCTTGTGTTTACGCTCGACGAAACGCACACAGCAAAAAAATCATGTTACCATTACATGAAATTTTCCCGTAAAAGTAGGGAAGTTGAAACCATCGTCGTACTTATAGTTGCGATTGTTTGCTAGAGAAACTAGAGTTTGCTTGTCAAAACTAGAGATGGGCAAGGGTTTAAGTCCAACCAAAGTATATAATACCGGGTGTAACAAGACCTTCAACGAAGCCGAGGTCTAAGTATTCTGCCCATCATCAGGAGCATTTCTGTTCAAAATTATTGCTGGGAAACGATTTTGATTGTTGGTGTTAAAAAAGCATTGTACTTTACCATGCAATGTAACGCGTACAACAGACCGCGCCTGCGAGTGAATGCTACACAGCTGCGTGCGGCCGAGTTGAAAGGCAGCGTTTAGGTGCATGCTCATGAGATACATCGAGTGACGACTTTTTGAAGCCATTGTTTGTTATGAAATACTTAAAATTTTGATAATGTTTCATTGGACAAAAAGTAGGCAATAACGAATAAAATAAGATTTCATAAAAATATTGAAAATATTTTTTTGACTTTGACCTTCAATAACTTCGTAGCTATTGATTTCCCAGGTATAGTCTAAAAGACAAAAATGATCCATTTGATGGGCGGAATACGTGGACTTCGGCTTCGTTGAAGGTCTTGTTACACCCGTTATAAAATATTTTTTAAATAAGATGTGAGTGTACAATGTTAAAAATGTCAAAAATCAAAGATGGTGGCCAACTTTTTTTGTTTGTGGGCGGATCTTGATGAAACTCAATTTCGGGCACTATCTTAACAAAAAAACAGGAACGCAATGTTAAAAATATAAAAATCCAAGATGGCGGCCAACTTTTTTGTTTGTGGGCCGATTTCGATGAAACTCGGTTCAGGGTACCATTTTAACAAGAAAAACGCAACACAGTGTAAAAAATATAAAAAAACCAAGATGGCGGCCAACTTTTTTGTTTGTGGGCCGATTTCGATGAAACTCGGTTCGGAGCACTATTTTAACAAGAAAACAGCAACGCAATGTTAAAAATAAAACAAAATCAAAGACGGCGGCCAACTTTTTTGTTTGTGGTCCTATTTTGATGAAAGTCGGTTCGGGATACTATTTTAACAAGAAAACAGCAACGCAATGTTAAAAATAAAAAAATCCAAGATGGCGGCCAACTTTTTTGTTTGTGGGCCGATTTCGATGAAACTCGGTTTGGGGCACTATTTTGACAAGAAAACAGCAATGTTATGTTAAAAATGACAAATGGTCGAGATGATGGTGATAAATTACATATTCCATACCAAAGTCTGAAATTATATTCTAAAAATTCATATTGCATGTCCATTTATATGTACAACAAACTCCTATCTGAATTGACAAGTTTAACGCTATTTAAATTTAAAGATAAATTTAGGCAATTATTGACGAAAAATTATTACTGCGTTTCTGACTTTTTAAGTGACAAAACAATTAAGTTAATAATTATGTTCTGCGGTTTTCAATTAATTTAATATTTGTAATAAAAGTGTTTTTTTTATAAAACTAAATGTTTTTTTTTTGCCATTATATAATTACAATTATGACATAGCTGAAATTTGTCATGAATGATACTTGCCATTTACTTTTTTTATTTGCTATCAAATAGCTATTAATCATAGTTAATATTTCAAATATTTGCACGCCGTTTGCATACGGCAGCATGTAACGGCACATTTTATGTTTAAGACCTTTGTTAACCACATGTTTGCAAATAAACGACTGATTTGATTTGATTTGTTATTGGATTTATTTCGATGTAACTTGCTTGAAAAAAAAACAAATAAAGAAATCGGATGCCATTTTGGATTTTTTTTTACTTTGCGTTGCTGTTATTTTAAAATAAAGAACCCGAAACCGGGTATCATCGATATCAGCCCACAAAGAAAAAGTGTGAACGATCTTGGATTTTTTATGTTTTGAAACATTGCGTTGCTGTTTTTTTTGAAAAACCTAATAATAAATAGTACCTAAAACCGGATTTCATTGAAATTTTTTTTTTATTTTTTTTTTATTTTCCGTTAAGTATGTATACAGTGTTTCACAAAAATAACACCTGCCAAACTGCTCAGCAGTTTGTCGGCAGTAGTTCTCGCCTTAGTTTTTAACTTACAGTCTAATTAAATATGTATGTACTATAAACTTATGACTTATTCTAACATAACAAATCGCACCCCGTTTTATTCATAATTGGTACAATGACTTATTGATACTTATAAGCTAGGTATAAATTTCAGTCGAAATATTTGACTGTTTGGTACCTTTTTTTTATTTTTTTTTTTCAGCTTTATTTATTCATCGATATATCTATATAGCATGCACTTTTTTCTATTATACTGTACTTGTATTATTTTTGGCTTTCTACATGTATTTGTTTATTTATCTTATTACTAATCTTTTATTGTGAACTATGTTTAATTAGATTGTGGTGATGTTTAATTATATTTATTACTACGGGCATAATGACAGGTAATGTTTTTTTAATATGGTTTTGAGGTGGTTTTTTGAGATAGCAGCTTTCAATAAATCCGGAGGAAGCTCGTTATGTAGTGTCGGTATGATCCATCGCCTCGTACGTTTACCGAAGTAGTTATTGACGCCTGGTACTTCATATTTTATTTTTTTAGATTGACGTGTTGGGTAGCTATATTCCCTTACCTTTTTTTTTTCATTCAAATCAGGCCACAAACAAAAGATTTGGCCGCCATCTTTGATTTTGTTATATTTTTAACATTGCGTTGCTGTTATCTTGTTATAATAGTACCCCGAACCGAGTTTCATCGAAATCGGCCCACAAACAAAAAAGTTGGCCGCCATCTTGGATTTTTTTAATTTTTAACTCTGCGTTGCTGTTTTCTTGTTAAAATAGTATCCCGAACCGAGTTTCATCGATATCAGCCTACAAACAAAAAAGTTGGCCGCCATCTTTGATTTTGTTTTATTTTTAACATTGCGTTGCTGTTTTCTTGTCATAATAGTATCCCGAACAGAATTTCATCAAAATCGGCCCACAAACAAAAAACTTGGCCGCCATCTTGGATTTTTTTATATTTTTAACATTGCGTTGCTGTTTTCTTGTTAAAATAGTACCCCGAACCGAGTTTCATCGAAATCGGCCCACAAACAAAAAAGTTGGCCGCCATCTTGGATTTAAAAAAAAAATTAACATTGCGTTGCTGTTTTATTGTTAAAATAATATCCCGAACCGAGTATCATCGAAATCGGCCTACAAACAAAAAAGTTGGCCGCCATCTTGGATTTTTTATATTTTTAACATTGCGTTGCTGTTTTCTTGTTAAAATAGTATCCCGAACCGAGTTTCATCGAAATCGGCCCACAAACAAAAAAGTTGGCCGCCATCTTGGATTTTTTATATTTTTAACATTGCGTCGCTGTTTTCTTGTTAAAATAATATCCCGAACCGAGTTTCATCGAAATCGGCCCACAAACAACAAAGTTGGCCGCCATCTTGGATTTTTTACATTTTTAACATTGCGTTACTGTTCTTTTTTGTTAAAATAGTACCCCGAACCGAGTTTCATCGAAACCAGCACGCGTAGCATGAGCAAACGAGACTCTTGTCTACGAAGACTTGTCGTCTCGACCTTCTCGATTGCTGAGCACAGTTTGACAGACAGGTGGGACTCGTTCTCAGAATTTCGAAACCTTTTAATGTCTTTTAATAAAAAAAAGTTAATTTTAAAGGTAATCTTTTTATTTCAACACCGATAAACGTCAAAATTATCTAATTTGATCCGAAATAATTTAGTTTAAACATGATTCTCATTTTTTTATAAGTTCTAAGATAAAGAGGCACTCAAGAAAGCGTTCTCTTCCGTAGACAAGCTCTCTCGAGTTCGAGAAGAATAATATTGCCAATAGAAAATAATTACTTTATTTCTCATAAAGCACCGTTCCTTTCTATAGATTTCACAACGCTAAACTCTTAAAACTAATTAAATATAGCTGTATGGATATAAATTCGTTTGCCTTTCTTTTATTGAGAGTATTTTGAAAAGATAACACAGACTACTAACGAAATTGTTAATTTAGTAATCTGTGTAAAATGACGAGAAAATTACGAAATATTAAAATCAACGTATGAAAATAATTTTAATTTAAGTTTTTAAGCAATAAAATATAAACACGGATAATTTAGATTTATTTTTATTGCGAAATTTAGATTCATATAAAATAAAATACGTAGAAAACTATTTCGAATCTTCTTATTAGTCTGTGATTCTTTCTCGACCTTCTCGACTACTCAAAGGGTGGTAGACAAGTTTCTCTGATTCAACTGTCAAATTAATGTCAGTTGAAGAGAAAAGCTCGTGTTTGTCGACTTTTGACATTAGGCCACGACAAAGAACAATTCGAGTCTACTAGTTCTAAATGCGAGCACGAGTATTTCGATCTCAACCCGACAAAAGTGACATTTCGGTGTAGACAAGCCATTGTTCTCTGAGTCGAATCTTATCTCGATGTTGGTCATGCTACGCGTGCTGGTCACAAACAAAAAAGTTGGCCGCCATCCGCTACCGCTATGGTCTTGGACTTCTAAGTAAATGCGGGAGATTTTTTTCCCCGTACTGGCAACATTTTCATAAAATGTGAAGTGTCAAGTTATGGTTTATTTTGATGAATGTTTTACGTAAAAAATTAAGTTCAAACGCATTAATAATACGTGAAATGTAATCTACAATCTTTCGTGTATTGTTCCGATGTAATGTGACCTGATTGTGACATCCGTTTATTGCGCAAACCCTCATTTTTAATGAAATTTTCGGGAGTTGTTTTCGACACGAATATCACTTGAGCACTAACGGGCCGAATAGTCATACTAAGCCATTCTGGCTTAGTTTGAATTGCCTCACCATACGGACGCGGACTCGCCTTCTAGGTGTAATTATTCTAAGTGGTGGGTTTACAATTTCTAAACGGATTGCTAACCCTTTTATGTGTTTGCATATTATGTACTTTTTATAAAAATTGGGACAAATTGTTAAATTTTCCATTTATCTAATCATTATTGGGAGGCAAAGCTACCATCCATTTGCTGAAAAACTGAATTAATTGTTTTCGTTGGAGTCGGTCCAAGGATTGTCAAAGTGCATAAACTTTTAGGTATTTTTTCTTTGAATTAAGGAACCGATCTATTTAATATGTGACAGACCTATTATTTTGATGATTAAACGAGTTAAATGGTACTAATAGTTTGTTGATTAGTTTTTTAAGATCTAATATTCAGGCTATAGAAAAAAGTGTTCAAACTATTATTTAAGACACACATTTACATTAATCTAATGATTTATACTTAGCTACAGTTTTGATAAATATGATAACTAATATATTTCTTGGGGATAGATATTATTATTAGGGTATTGCAGATAAGTGACACATCTGTTTAGATGTGTTTTTAGGTGACAGAAAATATTGTTCCCAATATAAAATACTGTACTAGTTCTGATTCTTAGAATAATAATGCACCTTCTGACTTAGTATGTACCAAAAGAGCGTCCTTTTTTTCGCCTTTTTTTGAGCGGCAAATCTTAATGAAATCCTTAGGAATATCAAACAATAAATTGTAGTATTATAAGTATTTCTAAAAGCTCAGTATTGTGATGTAGTATTAAATATTTTTCAATTGCATACTTAAGTACTTTTTTATTTATTTATACATACAAATTAAAACATATTTTTTTTGAAAAAACCGAGTGATTTAAACCCACTAAAACTTTGCATTATGGATTACCCACTATGTACTGTTTTAATTTCTTCTATAAATTGTCTAAGGTCATGGGAAGTTATACAAAGGAGGAACTATGACACCTTACCTAATTTAGAAAATTTTGACCCCAAAGCTAAATTGGTTTGTAATAGGAAAAAGGGAATTTAAAAAGAAAAAAAATTCAAACAAAAAATACAATCTTTGTCTACATATTTACACGTTCTTATCAATGAAACTTCACACGTTTGGGTAAAAAAAACCAGGAGAGCCACCTCAAATTTTTTTTAAATATTTTACACATGCATTTTAACCATCACAAATAAAACTTTACCAAACGATTTTTTTTAACTGTATAACCCCAGGTACTTACTGAGTCTGGATAGCTTGAAGGCGTCTGCAGTGTTTATGATATCCACGTAGACTTGGAAGTCCAGACGGGTTCGGTTGGGGTTCGAATGTTGGACCATCGCAAATTTGAAGGCGTTTTGGATTTCTTCAGTGTTCTGATCGAAGACCACGCCTGGAAATTGAAATACAGTTGTTGAAAATATCGAAATGGATAATCTAGTCATTTTGAATTTTTCAGAGATACAGTTTCAAAGTTTAGAATTAGAGCTATAGACTACATTTATGTTAAAATTGCACATTCCTTTTCAAAGGCGTTTGAGAATTTCTGATCTGACTCTGAAAAATATTTTACCGATGGTAAGTTTATTTCTCTTACAAGTGTGTGTAACATAGGTACCATAAGTATTTATCTCTGGAAATATACAGTTTCTGTCCAGTTCCAACTGGACTTATCCTTCCAAGTTCAGTGGTTTGTCGTCGGATCAAGTTGTGTAAAGAGAGAGTAAAAACTGTGTTTTCATGTGACGGTTGTTACGTTTGTCCTTATGAACATAACTTTGTTACCGGGAATTTAGTTTTGCAGTAACAGGATGTTCTGAAATTTTAAACCATTGCAAATAGTAGCCAATTATCAATCTTGTTCGTGTTGTAAACATAATTCTTTTAATAACACAATTGTTAGAATGTAACACTATTTCCATTTTTATGTTAGAGTCTGTCTAAAAAGTCAGTTTACATGCGTAATTTCAAAGGAAATTTTAATACCCACCTAAATCCCCAACCACCCCACCAATACCCATGTAAATAAAATTGAGTAAAGCTATGTTTACAATTAGAATTTTGACAGCACCAACAGGGCTACCAGGTTTTTATAAACTAGTGGCTCCGTGAGCTGTAGACCTCGCGTTAAAAAGTAGCTCAAATGGTATGTTTATAAAAAACAAATAACACAGTATACCTAGATATTAGTTTTGCAACTAATAAGTATATAGACTGTGCAAATAATATACACAGTCCTAGGTTCTGTCACAAAGTGACAACCTTATTTATTTTCATATTTTGAATCTATTAAAAATAAAAAAAACAAAATTTACTTTGCACCGCAAACAAAAAAATTTTGTTATACTTTCAAAGACTTCTATGTGTACACATAGAAATCTTTGTATACTTTTGATTATTTTTCGAAATTGTTGGAATATGTCTTTTTTTTACATATCTTCGTCATTTCAAAAAATTTCGAAAAAATGGCCCGACTGGAAAATTCTATATAATTATCAAACCTGCTCAGAAAATTTCACGAGAATCGGTTGAGAAATGCGACCTGTAGAGGAGAACAGCCAGGGCCGGAAAACCGGACTGAAATACGTTTTTGTTTACATATCTCCCCCATTTTGAAATATTTCGAAACATTGGCTTGATAAAAAATATATATATAATTTTTGAAGTTGCTTAAAAATTTCTACGAGAATCAATTGAGAAATGCGACCTGTAGAGGAAAAGAAACCGCGCCGGAAAGTCGGGCTGAAACAGGATTTTTTTTAAATATCTCCGCCATTTTGAAAAATTTCGAAAAACTGGCTCGACAAAAAAAAACAAACGGACAGCCGCCGGAAGGACATACTTACGAAAGAATTTTTGCCCAAGCTGAAGCAGAGACGCTTCGCTCGCACTTCGTGCTTGCTCGGTCAATAATTCATAATTTCTCATGTAAACAGACTTTTTAGACAGACTCTAATAATTCATTACATTGTTATGTCAGTCAAAATAAAAAACGTCACGCAGCAATGCTTTCTTTAATTCGTATCAAGTTTAGTTATAATCAACAATGTTATTTAAACTGACAAAAAATTTCGACATTTAATTTAATACTTAATGTATTTAAGTCTGACATTTTAATGTGTAGATAGAAAGCAATAACGATTTGTTGCATAGCTTGACAATAAATCAATATTTTTCTCCAGCCACACTAAGGCTATAAATTCCATTCTGGAACACTATAGCCAAATAGCCATCGTATGCTGCACAACAATAAATTGTGAACGTCGATCGCAGCTTTAGATTCATAAACGAATGTAACACTATTATTTTGTAATTAACGTTCGAGTCTCCGCACTGACTTTACGCATTAGCATAAAATTAAATATGACTTTGCCTTTTCATCATTGCTGTGAAAAAACAAAGATAATGAAATGAATTGCCAAAAATGAAGGCTGAATATTTTGCAGTTTTTCACGCATTACGCACGAAACACATTTTTTTTGCTATTAAAATTTAGTTTCACTCTCTCCCTAGGGGTGCAACCAAATAACATACCTACTAAAGATGCAGCTTTCGTAGCTTTGTACGTCGCGTTTTGCGTTTGAGTTTCTATTTGTAAGAATTAACCTGCCATAACTGCCCATCTTTGAAGTGTTTATCAAAAGATCATTCAAAACTAAATTGAAGCTCATTTTGTTAACGTAAATAGATTTCTTATGCGAACTGCTAAAGAATGGAACGCGTTGCCATGTGTTCTCCGATAGTTGCAACCAAGGTCTCTTCAAGGAATAAGTATTTCCTGGGCAATCATTCTACCTTAGAGTTTAGACCACATCCTGTTTACAAAGGAAGTTGGTGGTCAAATGCCTGCTTATCAGTTTCCGATAAATAATGTTTATCTACTCTCATATCGTAAAATTCGAATTATGAATTTCAAAGCGAATTTATATTGACATACTTTATACACGCAATACCGAAAAAAAATTAAAAAGTTGTTTTATAACATACCTCCGCTAACTGAAGTATGCTATAAAATAACTTTTTTTCTCATTACGATACAGGGCAATTCCAAGAAGAAGGGAGTGCCGCGATATAAAAAAAAAAATTAATGTTATTTCCACATACTTTCCATAATTAAAATGTGCTCTATGGTGATCGATGACTTAGCGTAACGATTAGTCTGCTGGAATGCACTACCTCATTATTATTTTTTCTGATAGAATACGCGCCATGTTTTGATTTTAATTTTTACTTTTGCTTAAAAATGTCTGATAGTAGTGAGTGTGGACTCCACCCGATATTTTAAATGCGGCGACGGAAAAACGTCTTACTTAACCTAAGTAAGTAAGTACCTACCTAGTCGTAGAAAGTCGAGAAACTACTTACCTACTCTTTTTATCATTGTTAAATTATTTTGTAGGTTCAATCAGAAATTGTATGAGAGTAGATAAAGTAGTGTATGAAACTGTACATAACTAGGTATTAAAACACTCGTGTGATACTATTAAAAACCTCGCCTACGGCTCGGTTTTTAAACTCACACTCATGTTTTAATACCCCTCATTATGCATCAGTTTCATAAACTACTATTATTACTCTAGAACATGGGTCTCCAAACTTTTTAGCATAAGGTCCAGACTAACTCCTCCATGAAGTCCCAAGGGCCAGGATCTAGCTAGGTCCGTACCAACAATAGTATAAATTACAATATTGTTGGTAAGATCCGGCCTGCTTTCACGGGCCGGATTATTAATGCTCGCGGGCCGGAGCTGGCCCGCGGGCCGTAGTTTGGAGACCCCCGCTCTAGAAAACAACTTTGCTGTTATAATCCAAAGCATAGGATTTATTTAACGTAAACTATTTTTTTTTTTCGATATTTTCATTGTTTTATGGTTACAGAGGAGCTTGGGTGGCGCAGTGGTATAGCGCCTGGCCCAACGATTGCGGAGGTTAAGCAACTTTTGCAAGGGTCGGTCATGGGATGGGTGACCAAAAATGTACTATCTCGAGCTCCTCCGTGCTTCGGAAGGCACGTTAAGCCGTTGGTCCCGGCTGCGTTTGTAGTCGTTTAATACCCACCAACCCGCATTGGGCCCGCGTGGTGGTTTATGACCCATCCTCCTTATCCACCCATAAAGAGCCCCAGGAGTGGGAAAATTAAAATGGCTGATGATGGTGGTTACAGTAGAGTCCGCGGCCAGCATACAATTATGTCGCCCCAAGGTCGAAAACTTAGATTATTGAAAGCATTTAGTTAAGGAAATCATAATTTTTTATCGACTTCTTTGGTCTTTGTAGTCCAGTATAATTTCGTCTAGTTCATCAAACGGACCATGTATCAATTCGTCTATACTATAACATCAATCCGTCTAGCTATTACTTCAAAATGAATACACATTTCATGTTTTTATTAGGTAACTCAATGGACACAATAAATGCTAGATGGCGTAGCTTTGTACCTACTAAAAATTATTGTCTCTCATAGGTAGGTACTTACCAGTGGCGAAGGGTCCATACATGCCGATTCCTATCGGCTTCCCTTTTAAAAATCCCATCCCAATCTACCATACAGCTAAGAGAATTTTTTGAGAAATTATTGCTCCGGCTTACCTTTGCCATATTTCGACTCCTCGCCACTGGTACTTACACATAATAAATAAATCATTTCACAAAATAGCGTCCCTCAGCTATTGCTAGATAATTTAAAGATATTGTTCTGACAGCCCAGGAGGTGGTCATTGTGAATGTATAGCATTTAAAGTTACAAATGTTCATATGATATTCATCTACCTACAGCAATAGATTGTATCGATACAGCTATCAAAGCATTTTATACGTAATCTTACCACCACCCGTGGTAGGAGACTTTGATGTTGTTTTAATAAGCATCCTAATAACCAACTATCTTGCTATTTACACAGTAAATGCCTTCTTCCTAAAATTATTCAGCCTACAACGGTTGACATGACTACTATCGATAACATTTTTCCTAATAATAAACAATTTGTAATATGGAGTGGCTAAAACGTTTTTCAGTCAACATAAGCAGCTGTGTATGTGGTTTAGATTTGTAAATTAACTGTCCGCTTATTCGCGCTTCCACCTGTCCGCCTGTTCGCCCATCCAATCCACCTTTCCGCCTTTCCGCCGTCTATCCTACTTTTGAAAGACTGTTACTAAAGTAACATATCTAAATATTTATATTTATAAACGTACGGAACCCTCGGTGCGCGAATCCGACTCGCTCTTGGCAGGTTTTTTAAATTGATATAACCGGCTATCAAACCCAGGATCTCAGAGATAGCAACACTAGTGTTTAAGCCACACGAATACAGAGGTTGTCAAGATATGTTCATATTCAACGCTAATCTGTAAATTAAGCACGTAGTATTAGTTTATATTGATTGTATGTGAAGAGTATCCGTAACTGGATTTCGATAGTCATTCATTTTATTAGAACACTTGCATTATTCTGATTTCCAGTCGAGCCCAAACAATCCAGCCCTTGATTAAGTAACTCTGTTGCTACAATAGTAAAGTACTGCAACTGAAACTGTAACGTTACTTAATTACAAACAAATTTAATCAATTTTAAACGAGAATTATTAGCAAAACAGTTATGTAATTAGGGGTCAGGTAAAAGTTGATGATAGACTCCAAATAAGAGATATTTTTAGGCATTATGATATTGATAATGGGAACAGACGTGACCGTGATTATCAATGAAGAAAACGAGCGCTTCCTCTTAAAGTAAGTTGTGGAGTTAGAGATATTTTATTATAAACAACCACTCATCAGTTTTTTTATGTTTCACTTCATGTCTTTCCCTTACTCTTCTCCTAGTTAAGTTAAGAAGACTTCTTTGTTATTTAAAAATACGAAAGAAACGCTTGGCTAAGGATTTCGTCGACAGTGTCGGCACCACTTGTTGTATGGTCTGTAGTCAGCACTGACAGATTGCGTACCGGTACAATTATTTCTTTAAAAAAACGCTCATTATTTACAAATACATATAATATATTGCCACTTTTCATAATATTGTTTTGTCGATCGAATGATAGTCAATTAGTCAGTTCAATGTAGCTATACTTAGTAGATGATTGGCGCGCAAACTGTGTTCGACAGGGACATTATAGGTACCTTCTCCATAAAGCCAAAAATGTGATTCTATATCGAAACTACTTATAACTTTGTTTGCGTTTCTTATGAAACAGATATAAACTAACAAACACAATAAGTTTTTTCTTGAAAATGTTATACATAAGAAGACTTTGAACAATCTTATGTTTTGTTTGAATAGAATATGTACCTATTGTTTTACGTCTTAATTAGGAATTATAATGATGGATTACAATACATTATATACTAGTTATAAAAGTATGTACTATTAATGAATAATAAATTCCAACATAACTTTATGAAATAACCCCAATAATTTTATTGTGAAGGTAGATTTATCAAAGTTCAGAGAAAATCAAAAGTGTGCTGTCTAAGTTCAACTGGTAGGTACTTACTTTTTTAAACCCCAGTCTAACGAATTGTTCATGACATTTTGTGTACCTATTCTTTGAACACATTCAGGTTCATTACCGACTTCAAAAGGAGGGAGGTACTCAATTCGACCCGTTTTTTTTTGTATGTACACCGATTACTCGAAGACGGCTGAACCGATTGAAATGATTCAAACGTTATTACATTAGGTAAAAATTCAAGTTGGTCCCATTTTTTAAAATTTTGAAATCGGTGCAGTACTTTTCAAGTAATCTTGAAAAAAGCACGAAAATAGTATGATTTTGTGTGAATTACCTCGATGATCAGTCGTATAATAACTTCTTTGTTTATGAACTGAATAAGATAATTATTTTTTTGTTGGAAAAGGGATATCTTATGTGAAGTTCTTTAACCGACTTAAAAAAAGGAGGTTCTCAGTGTGACCCGCACGTATGTATGTTTCTCCGCGATTAACTCACGTTTGGCTGACCCGAGTTTTCTACCTAAATAATATACCTACACTACCTAATACAAAAGGTACCTACACTAAAAATAAATAAAATAAAAAATTGATTAAAAAACAAAAAACCGACTTCAAAAAACCTACATCTAAAAAGCAAGAAATAATATTCGTAATAATAAAAACACGTCTATTGAAGTCGGGTGTGGCTTTTAGAATAAAAAAAAAGGAATTTGTACTCCAGCCCCACCCGACTTCAATAGATGAATAGACGTGTTTTATTATTACGAATATTATTTCTTGCTTTTTAGAGGTAGGTTTTTTGAAGTGGGTTTTTTGTTTTTTTAAACAATTTTTTTTAATCAATTTCTCTATTTAACTCTAAAAAGTTACGATCTAGACTACCAGCATTTACATCATATTCTTACTGAGATTCTCGGTGCGCAAGACGGCCGACGCGACGCAACGCAAAATTACAAGCTTAATAGACTTCAAAAACACTCGTCACAGGTATCAGCGCCGTTGTTTTGTGAAGCGATATGATTAACAACAGCAACTAGCAGTGGATATGTGCAAGATGACGCCGTATTTATCCCTGTCTGCTAAATAAATGTGGGGTGTACGTCAGAGCGGCGCGGCGAGGCGGCGAGACTACCAGGGAGCACCTCTCAACAGATTGAGAGTATACGCCGCTTAACGCTTGCCAAATTATTCTTTACCCTTAATACAGGAACAAAGCTCCCATCATTCTGTGTAATAGACGCCACTAAATCTGCTTTGAACAGCACACGCAACCAAGTATGGGCGATGTGATTATTATGTAGAGTGCGAAGAGTGTGTATGTGTTGGCAGTAGGAATTATAAAATTTATCACACATTATTTACTTTTTGGAAAATAGAATTTTGTTTAAAAATATAAACTTTGTATACTAGATGTCGCCATGAAGTTTTCAAAACACACAGTAGGTAGGTATGTGAGTATATTCGCAGCTAGATGGTGCTTCTAATTTTGATATTTTTTTACAATGGGTGAATATTTTTTTTATAAATTTGGAAAAATTGGCTTGACAAAACAGTTATATATAATTATCGAACCTACTCACAAAATTTCACCAGAATCGGTTGAGAAATGCGACCTGTAGAGGCGATCAAACAGCCGGAAAGCTGGACTGAAATATGTTTTTTTACATATCTCCGTCATTTTAATAAATTTCAAAAAATTGCCTCGACAAAAATTATATATATATCAATCAAATCTGCTCACAAAATTTCACTGGGATCGGTTGAGAAATGCAACCTGTAGAGGAGAACAGACTGTGCCGGAAATCCTGACTGAAATATGATTTTTTTAGATCATCTCCGCCATTTAAAAAAAAAACCAGATTATGTTCAGCGAACATGTACTTCCAGGACCGATTGCAGTACAAGGTAGTCCTCTCGAAGTTGTTACGAAATATGTCTATCTCGGGCAAACATTGCAATTGAGTAGAAACAACTTCGAGGGAGAGGCCAACAGAAGGATACAGCTGGGCTGGGCAGCATATTGGAAACTTCGTCGAGTCTTTGAGTCGCCTATTCCACAGAGTCTAAAGACGAAAGTCTTCTACCAGTGCGTCCTGCCTGTCATGACATACGGAGCCGAAACGTGGACACTCACTGTAGGGCTGGTCCACAAATTTAAAGTCGCGCAGCGAGCTATGGAAAGAATAGCTCTTTCCATAGCTCGCTGCGCGACTTTAAATTTGCTCGGAGTTTCGCTGAGAGATCGGATCCGGAAAGAGGTGATCCGACAGAGAACTAAAGTCATCGACATACCCCACCGGATTAGCAAACTGAAATGGCAGTGGGCCGGCCATATTAGCCGTAGAACCGATGGCCGCTGGTGCAGACGAGTTCTTGAGTGGAGACCGCGTATGGGAAACGTAGTGTGGGACGCCCTCAGACAAGGTGGAGCGACGATCTTCGCAAGGTGGCTGGCATAAACTGGATGAGTGTAGCCGCGGATCGTGCTCAGTGGCGTGCACTCGAAGAGGCCTATGTTCAGCAGTGGACGACGATGATGATGATAGTTTTATATTATACTTTTGCATACTTGAATCATTTGAGTAATAATAAAGGCAGCAATATCCACTCAATGTCAAAAATGAACTAAACATTGCGTTTTTATGTAAACACATTTACACATTAAATGTGACAATAACATAATTTTACAAAATACTGTTTAAAAATAGAGTTCGTAACAAACCATATAACCAAAATTTGATTCCTGAGTTTCGATAGTGATCTACGATTGGTCAAAAAATTCGGTAGTTAGAGTTTGCGCGCAAAAACTAACTACCGAGTTTTTTGATAAACCTGTCTTTTAGTTCTATGGTGTCCTTGAGGTAGGTAATAATTTTATTGAAGCGTACCTATTACATTTATTTCCTTTTATTTCATGATTAGTTGCCAAGTTCGAATATTAAAGAGACCTATTTTTCATAAAATCATATTTTGACCTACAAAACTTCGATCTTTTTCAAAATCTGGGTGTCACAGGCGTTTTTTCTTCTCTAAATTTACTATTTATTTGTTTATTATTTGAAACTTGCTAGATTTATAAAATATTATTTTCACACTCCGTAATTCCTAATTTTTAAATGAAAAAAAGTCCTAATCGTGGAGCAAAAGAAGTAACCACAGAACTCGTGACGAGAGTGAATCATAATAGTTGCCGACCAGCAACGAGTGTAAAACCCAGTTCCGACAAGACACTTCTACGACAAAACGGAGCTCCGACAGCCCGAGCTCCGACAGGACAGTGCTCCGACAGGACAGAGCTCCGACAAGACGCTGCTCTAACAGGATATTCTACCTACCGTGTTCGGAAAAAAACCATGCTTAAATATATATTTTCTTATGCAATATACAAATAATAAATTATTTTTGAAGTTTTTTTTGAATAAAGTTTTTTATTTTTTTGTTATTATATGTATTATAAATGTATTTTGTATAGAGAAAATATACATATATTTAAGTATATATTTAAGTATGTTTTTTTTCCAAACACGGAGCTCTATCCTCTTTGGATTTTTATTGTCCCCACTGCTGGGGTACAGGACTTCCTTAGCCCTTTACACCCGAGTTTAAACGATTGTGAGTTTTGTCTTTGAAAAATTCCACACTAAAATTTACTTCACTTTTGGAGACGCAACCGCCGTCGATAGATTATGAGTCTATCTGATAGCACACAAAATAACACTTTATTACTATGGAGACACGGTTGATCCTGACAGTTAGCCGAATGCCGCGTGAGGGAGGGCCATGTTTTTAGACCCCGTCGCCCGCTCACGTCAGTAATTGATATTTAAATTATTAAAACTAATTTAAAGAAGTTTTTGATGCATATTACTTGTTTATGAGTTGTTTTAGTAGAATGCATTTTATTTTAGTATTTTACGTAAATAACTTGACGAGAATCTTCTTTGAAATTTAAACTCGCACAATCATAGCCTTTCGGTTGCTGTGCAAACTTTGTTTTGGTATTCTGTGGAAGAAAAACATAGTTTTTGTTTTATTTTTAGGGGCTTGATTAACGGATAACATAATAAATCATTTTTTCCATGACGGATAATCTTTCGGAGCTTGAAGATTTTGACTAGGATGACTATGAGAATTAGCCTATTTAGGCAGACAGCGAAAGAAAACATCTTTGAAGAAGAGCCTGATGAAGTTACTGTGGAAATGTCACCTTCCCCACCGACCTAGACACCTTCCCCGTCAATGCAGCCACCTCCTCAGTCGATTCAGCCACCTTCTCCGAGGATACCAAGAGCCGATGCCTAAAAATCAAGAACTGGAGGTCAGTTTCCCCATCAAAACGAGGTTGGTCGCGATCGCAATCCATTAAAAATACTCAAAGAAGAACATCAGCGTCGATTCCCAGGGCCAGAGTTACAAAAAAATGAATTTGGAAACAAGCTGCAAATTTTGCGACATACAATTTATTCCTGAAGCTCATGATCGTGAGGGTCTGATTGCTGGAGACCAGCTACCACAGGATTTTTTTTGTATTTTTCCTTAGCTTTTTAGGCACTAACAAAAGCAGAGATTATGGTTTCACACATATAATAAAGATTTGTTCCTCTCGGGTCTAAAGGGTTAGAGATTGATACGGAGGATGGGCCATAACCCACCATGTGGACCTGACGCAGATTGGTATTTAGAAGGTAGACCCAAGACAAAACCTCCTAAATTCTAAACAGTGTTATTTTTCAATAAACAAAAGTTAGTAAATAGTTGGCAACATACATCATCACCAGGAAAACGTGTTCGTCTCTTGCATTATTTTCATCAATCACAACGTTATTTTTTATAATTCAAACAATATTCTACAATTCTTCATTTTATATACTCACATATTTATTTTTACAAGTCCTTATCAATACGCAATACGTTAAGTCTGAATTAACTACCAATACTATCAACAGAAATAACTTTATTAATTAAATATTAGCTGTGTACCAAAACGATTTGTTATTTAACTGCTAGTTTTTAAATCGTAATAAATTAAATGAACAATGGACTCGGGTTTAACGACAATCATTTTGTGCAGTTAATGTGTTGTGAAATAATGGTGAAGGTGCATAATTATTTTAATTCTGCCGTACAAAAGGCTTTTAGCGTACGATCAAGTTTAACTACTCAAATTATCTGTTGAGAGCCATTTTTAAATCGTTAACCAATTATGACATTTTAACTGTCAATTTGAATCTATTCAGTGAGATGGTGGTTTTGGCAGGTAAATGATTTTGAAGTTAAATGTAAAACGCTTGTATCTTTATGGATAACTAGAATGGAAGGTTT
This sequence comes from Agriphila geniculea, assembly GCA_943789525.1. NCBI lineage: Eukaryota > Metazoa > Arthropoda > Insecta > Lepidoptera > Crambidae > Agriphila > Agriphila geniculea. The sequence goes on from OX038870.1 coordinate 7,450,754, forward strand.
ATGTATACGGATCATAATGTCAATATAAGTTTAAACGTGAAATGTAAGTATTACATTTTTACCACATGGTTATACCGTGATATTGATTCAAAATGTTACTTGGATCAAATACAATTTCTTACACTTTGTCTATTTCTTCCGCGTTTCACAATAGAGTCTTACCAGCAGTACTTGTGAGAATTTCCATCCCAAAAGACTTACTATGAAAATACCAAGGCCCTATTTCACCAAGTCGACATTTTGTCAGTGACATTCAGTTAATAATACAATTGTCGTTAATTCAATTAGGGACAAGTATGTTGTGAAACAGATATGTTTTTTTAAAAGTCGATTGTCGAAGTCGTTGTCAGCAATTTTTGACATAAGATTGAAGCTGAGTCAAGTTTACGTGACATAATAGTCGACTTGTAAAAATGATCCCGTTTACTAACATAATTGTACCTTATTAAAATAAGGAAACTGTAAAAATCGCCGACGTAAGTCACTGACAAATTTTAATGTCAATTTGGTGAAATAGGGGCCAGTAATGCACTCCTGGGAACCATGGTGCCAGCTGTCTTACCACACCAGTAAAATTCGATCGTAGGCATGCCCAACAAGCAATAACGTCAGGTAAGTTCTGCCTTGTACGACTTTAAGTTGGATAGCAGTCTTATAATAGTAATAAGATGACTGCTAGGTCTTATAGACGTCTTAAATTTATGTTTTTTAGTCGTGCGACGAATATGTCATAATAAACTGGTCATAGCAACGTCGTCAAGACTAAATTATACGACTTTACATTAAAGTTTTAGCTTAAACCTTTGTACGACTTGTAGTCGCATTTGAGTCAAGTTTTGACTTGAAAACGACTTGGCCGCCGTATTTATGGAACGTTTGATAAAATGGCGTATTGTATGGTCTTTACATGGTCCTCAAATAACCTTAAAACGACTTTATGTCTTTACAACGTCATAAAGAGATAAGTGTGCGACAAAATCAATATAGCTGACATTTTTTGCAAAACTACGAAGGGGCATGAAAATATGAATAGTATTTACATAGGTACCTATATTATCGTAAAACTTTAATTCCCAGACAAACAAAACGGTATGAGAGACAGACACAGCCCTAACCAGCAAAACTATGTGCTATAAATGTCGAGAGCACGTTTCCATTTCTGCTAATTAATGCTATTAAAGTGGTAAGTAAAATAATACTCGAGTAAGAGTGCTGTCAACGTTTACTCAACGCGATTTAGGTGCAGTTTATTCAGACACAAGTGCTGTAAAAGTGGTATAAGTGCTGAAAGAAGGAGTAAAACATGCTATAAAAGTCGAATAAAAGCGAAAAAAATAACAGTTAAAAATTGCATTTATACGATTAATTAGTTCTATAAAAGTCGCTATTATTAAGCAAGTTTGTTATGTAAAAGCAGCCGAATTGCTATTACTCAGCTCTTTAACTGAGTAACAGTGCATGAATTGCTTTATTACATCTAATATGTGCTGCAAGAGAGTCTCCGGTTGCAGTTATTCAATATTTTCGTAGTGCTTGGCAGGTCTTAACATTGAAAGATAATAATTTCCAATTTTAATGATTACTTAAATTATTATTCACCAAATCTCCATAACTTTGGAAGGCGTTCACGCCTGTTGTAAATAATGAAAAACGACATGCAAGGATAACTTTATTGATTAAACCAAAGATGCTAGTTCATAAATACATATTTATGCGCCCACATAATTCCTTAAATTTTAAATAGTAAATATTAATTAATTATAAACAGTTCTTAAAGAAATTTGTGTTAATGACCTTAGTTACTTCAACATCACATTTGTACGATTTTAACTTGAATAAAGGCATTTGGATCATATTTATAGCACATGATGCCGCCATAGCAAATATATTTTAGGGTTCGTGGGTTCATTATACGACTATTCAGACTTTTGGAAACATTATCTCAGCTTTTATTCAACTATAAGCTGAGTAAATCATTTCTTATTCGACTATTTTGCTGGTTGGCAAAATATGGAGGTTAAACGATACTCACCTTATATTTCCTTGTACCTACTTATTGATTGATATTGATTATTTCGCACTCAGATCTCGAACTTGACCTCTAAACACGAGTCAGTAATGAACATTAAAAATAAGTCGTACAGGTGTTGTTACTTGTCTCTAATAAACGTTTTCGTCAATCCACAATATAACGAGAGTCATTTTAAAGTTTTGATGCGACTACAGTACGATGAAAGTGATAATCTTGTGACTTTCTTTCTGTTTGACCATTAAACAACAATGTAGGTCGTATAAATGGGGCCCTTTTCGCGTTGAGTAAACGTTATTATAACGTAAGTGCGACCTAGCTTTTGCGACCAATGGTAATAAGATAACGTTTCTACGACGATTGTACGACGTTAAATTGTTAGTTGGGATGTGATCGACGGCTCAACTTATTTTTTGAATTTGTATATCTATGACCCAATATAAAACATTTGTATGTGTGACAGCTTGTCACATAATATTACCGTAGAGGAAAGTGAAAATAGGTACCTATAGAAATATAAATATGAGATGATAAATGAGATGTTAAAATACCCTCTAAATGTGACTCGTTCTTGCTGGCTGATTTTGAAGATAAAAATTATGGTCTTTGTGTCCCCTGAAGCTAGAGAAGTGTGCATAAGAGTTAAATACGTGTTTTGCGATGGCACTTTTAAAAGTGTTTCGCCGCCCTTCAAGCAATTGTATTGCATTCAAGCTGATTTTCGGAGCACTAAAGAAACTAATATACTATTTAGTCCATCGCTTCTGCTTTGCTACCCGATAAAAAGAAATCCACGTATATAAATTTGTTTGGAATGATTAAGAGTCAAATACCTGAGTTTTCACCGGCTACATTCACGATGGACTATGAAGTTAGTGCAATGAATGCAATTGAGTCGGTGTTTCCGCAGGCTAAGCTTTCAGGTTGCTTTTTTTCATTTTATGCATTAGCTTTATGGCGTAAATCAGAAAAGACGAGTGTAAAGAAAATGAAAAACAAATCTAAGTTATTGGATTGCCGTGTAAGACGGTGCATTGTACTAGCATATCTGCTAAACTAAAACAGTTATTATCAGATCGTTGGCTTTATGCGAGAGGGGAATGTGTTAAAGAAGAAAACGTTCTCAAAAATGAATAATATGTAGAAAAAAACGTGGATTAAGGAACATTTATGTTTTTTTATAAATGGTGTTTTCATTACGTACATTTTAAAACCAATAATGCAAACGAATCGTGGAATTTACGAGTATAATAATGTACTCTATGTTCACGACTAAACAAAAAAGTGCCTTCAAAACCCAACATCGTAACTTTGCTAACATATTTAAAAAAAAGATTCGAACTATTATTTCAGATTATAAAAAAATCAACGATATAATAAAAAAATAATAAAGAAACTGTACTTGTAAATGAACAAACAGTTAAAATATACAAGAGTTAATTGACGTTGAAATTACTGTAAGCCATTGCATAAAAAATTGGTACTTAAATTTATAAAAATACATTTTAATTTTATTTGTGAAATAAGTGAAACAATGATAAAGGTAATTAAAGCTCATTATTTTTGTATTTCTAACATTCGTTAAACAAAGGTCGCGTTGTTTTATTGGTTGCTATTTCTGTATAATATAGGTGCAAACATCACAAATTTTGTTAAAACTTTTTGTTACTTAGGTACTGTTATTTTATGATTGTTTTTTTTTTGTGGAAGTAATTATCGTGTAGCAACGAAATCATTGCTATGTTGTTTGTTAATTATCTTTTTGTTTCTGTTTTTATGATTGTTTTCTTTTTGAAATAATTATCGTGTAGCAAAAGAAATATTCCGTGGTTTTATTTAAGTTTGATAACTACTTACATATAAATTTAAAATATACAAAAACGGCAACCAATATTTTAATACATATGGATTAAAAACACCCATAATACTTATCTAAACCCATGATATGTATCCTCTATTGTAGTGTGTGTACTAACATGTACCTATGCACACACTCATCTCTCCTCATATATAAGCCGTACACTACTATAATAAAGGAGTATTTGATCGCAGTCAGTCTTTCATTAAACATCCCCGAACCGCCAACACTGCATGGCGACCCTGCCAGTGCCGCCTGTGTCGGCGGCGCTGTGCAGCTGGTTAGTAATAAAGTGAATAAAATCTAAATCGAAAATTGGACTATAAAAAGAAAATGTGATGTGAGTGCCACATTTAAGGACTTTATCAAAAACTTTTCTCCATAGTTTAAATAAAAATATTATAAGATAATGATAGTTTATAAAAATAAATTTCCAAGTGCCACAAATCAAAAATAATTTGATGAACAATTTAAACATCAATATGAACAAAGTGTTCGTCGCCGCATACGGTGTTGCTGCTGTGATGCTATCACCGGAAAGATGATGGAGATAACAAGCAGGGTGCCGGGCGATGATGGAGTCGGAAGTGGACGCAGCCGGCAGATGACGGTGTCGTGAGGAGTATTTACCAACAGAAAGTGAGGAAGAATTTACCAGCGAAAAGTGGCGACGACTTCGGAGACAACTCAAAGTTACACCAAAGACATTTTTGTGGTTTGATTTTAATTTTAATATTCCCTTTCCTTTATTTTTTCTTTTCATGAATCAATAATTTACGCAAATTTAGTTTTCTCAAAAAATAAATTGAAGTTAACGTTAAATAATGATTAATGATTTTGTCCAGGACTTAAGTAAGTTTCGTATACAGTTTCGAATATAATATTTGTCAGTGTTGAAAGTAAAATAATTAACGATATAAGATGAAAATATTAAAAAAGGCAATGGAGAATTTATTGTAAGATTTAATTTTGTACTTTTATTATAAAACAATTATCTTATCATTGTAGTTCTATATTTTTTTGTTGATGACGATAAGTGCCAAATTCAAATTAGCAGTAAGAAATATGAATAGGAATGAATAATAATGGGGTTAATGTTGAACTTATAAATGTTGAATTCCAATTAATTACTTAGTTATAAGCTTATTTTCTGATTTATACGATTGCACAGAAAAAGTGACAAGTTGTTAGATCATTTTTGTTGTGTTGGTATTTATTTATGTATCATGTTTTTTTATTTCACAGTTAGTTTTCCCAAGAATCAGCGTGTTTGTATAAGGTAACTCTAATTTTACACTTTTGAAGATTTGATTTCACGTGAAATATAATTTTGTATTATAATTTTATGGACATTTTGGACTTATTTTTTTTCTCGTAGGTGAGTAAAGTGGTAAATAAATTTTGTAGCTATGGTGTTTTAAATTATTTTGTGGTTTTCATTACTTAAATCATTTTAAAGAATATTTATCGATGTCAATTATTTTTAAATTATCATTGCATTGCATTGAGCAAGTAAAAGTTTGGACTTTGTAATGCGTTTTCAATAAGTGACCGACATCGTAACTGCTGACATAGCAACACGTGTGATATTGTAAGTAGGAATCATTTCTGTTGAATCAAAGAATTTAACGTTCGAGTTTTTATTTTTTTATCGTAAACTAAGTTGTTGAAATAAAGTATTTCAATAAATTACAAAAACCGCCAACACTGCACTATAAAGGTTTTGACTTTGACTTTGTCTTTGACTTTGACTTTCCTCTCCCTCCTCGTCATTATGTTTTCCGCAAGAGTGTTATAATGTTGTACTGAATTTCATAATGCAACGCTCGCGCGTGGGCGCGCGGCGCTGCAGGACCAGCTCTCGCTCGGGATATTATAATGATGGCAGTAAGCTAACTGTTTCAGAACCCCTTACAGAGGATTTAAAGCATGGGTGTAGATAAAATAAATAATATTATGCATTACGCCTACCCCAAAGTAGTAAAAGCATTTGTGTTATAGAAATTTTCTTGAAAGATGCCTAATATCTTTGTACCCACTTGTGAAGAAGCGACAAACCGCATAGCTCGAGGGCACATGCGCCTCTTTGTCTCCCTCTGTACGGCTATGCCAAGATAGTCTCATGTAGGTACTTAATCATTTCTTATTCGAATCTCTGCAAGCTTCCTTGCTTGCTTGCTTATTACCACTCCGATTTATGGCAGACAGAGAGGATAATATATAGGCATCTAGGCTGGATTTTAAGAGCTTGCGAAGCTCGCACACCGCGACTAGACTTCTACACAAGAAGTGAGTATAAAGTTATAGTTCAAGAAACTACCCACTTGTGTAATTTTACAAAAACTAAACGTAGCGCAGAGTTAAATGCCCGCACGGCCCGGAGCGCGTGGCGCGCTTCGCACGCCGCGACTAGACACCTACACAAGAAGTAAGTATAACGGTATATTGCAGAAAACTGTCCACTTGTGTAATTTTACAATAACTAAGTGTGGGGCAGAATGAAAGAGCGCGCCGCGTGTGCGCGACTAGACTTTTGCAAGCAATGTGTATAAATACTTATTAAGGCATCTTTCAAGAAACTGTAATAAAAATAATATCATCAAGTCCTAAAGATCTACATATGAAAAAAATAGACGTCAAGGGACCGCTAAGTAAATGGATTTACATCTAAGTTCGTCACGTGTCTAGCGATACCTAGCTGTCCCCCGACGTCTATTTTTTTCATAGATCTTTAGGACTTGATGATATTATTTTTAACTTTTTAAGAGTTAGCTTTTTTGTGTCAAGGGTTTTTATATTTAAAATTTAAGTTTTATTTGAAGCTTTTTAAACTAAATTTTTGGCAGCTATTTTGTTTTTTTTCTATTGCACAACGGCTGATCCGGTCATGGTTACCTTACCATATACTTTCAATATCATTGAAGTAACACGGTACCAAATTTCGAATCGATAGGATATATGGAAGTTAGTCAGATCCCCTCATCAACTAGAAAAGAGCTGATGATCTTCAAACCGCTGAACAGATTTTCATGAAACGTGGCTAAGAATACTCGGGATAAAATTTTGAATCGATCGGATATATCGAAGTTAGTCAGATCCCCTCATCAACTAGAAAAGAGCTGATGATCTTCAAACGCCTGAACAGATTTTCATAAAACATGGCTAAAAACACTAGGGATAAAATTTAGAATGGATCGGACATAAGGATGATAGTCAGATCCCCTCATCAACTAGAAAAGAGCTGATGATCTTCAAACGGCTGAACAGATTTTTATGAAATATGGCTAAGAACACACGGGTTAAAATTATCTATGACACCGAAAAAACTATATGAAAATCGGTTCATCCGTTTGCGAGCCCTCTTTTGCGTCGGGGGTTAAAAACTAAGCGCGGGAGAGAGTAATTAAATTTGGCTCTCAAAAGAAATCTATTCTAATTCTGACAAGCTCAGCGTAGGTAGTCGTATGGTAGTTATAGGGCGTTCCAGTCTTTTGTAATTGGCAGGCTGATATATTAAGCATCAGAGAATTCCTTTTATAATGTGAACCCAAAGTAGAAATCTATGGCCAGTATATTTTTTGTATTTTTTTTCTCACTTTTTAAGTCCATTCTAGCTTTTATTGATTTTGTTTATTTTAGTGATTTCACAAAAACCGTGATGAAGGTGGTACATAAAAATTTTGTAAAGTTATTGGAAAAATACACAAATCAGTGATCGTTGAACGGGGTTTTAACTACTCTGGTAGTTTTGGTAAAAGTTGGATTTCTAGAAACATATCGCCACTTTATACAGCGAATTCTGCGAACGTAGACAAGGCTATTGGGTTAGTAAAAACAAGCTGACAATATTGAACTGTATTTGCACCGTAGCCGTTGGGTGAAAGAGATAATTTTAAGCAAACGTGTAAAACCAAACTGTTAAGAACTGGACGCTGATGTTCATTACATTATATATTGCAGCTTACTGGTTTTTAATTTATTAATCAATGAACTTTGTCTGGGAAGTCTGATTGGATCAGCTGCATATCTTTATGTAAATTTTTCACGTAGTAATTGGAAAATAAACATGTGTTTTCTATATAAATATCTTAATAAACATGTAACATGGAAATAATCACAGAACATAGAAGTAGTTAGAAGTAATATGAGCTCAATTTAGTATGAAAACCAGTGTAACCAAACTAACACATTAAAAATCAAAGCCAAGCCCCCCATTTAATAGTTACATGCTACGCACACATACTTTGTGCACACGTAATTGGATAAAAATTAAAAATGTATAATATCCAAAAGTCATAAATCACAAAGTTTATTTATTTAGATTCATTCGTATTACTTGCGATTTCTACTGGGGGGGAAAATTTTTTCTTTGTTCTGTGGAAATAATCGTGATTTCATTTATTATGAAATATAAAAAAAAATCTCTTAACGTGGTATTAAATGGTTACGAAATTCCGTGTGTCCCAATTCCCAAAAAATAAAATTGAAAGTTACTACGACAACATTTTGATTTTGACAAAAATATGTTTTAATTTTAGTTGTTAGACACGACAGAAATAAATAAATCCAGGAGGCAAGCAAAGCTGCCAGCAACAAGTGGCAAATAATAAACATTCGTATCCTGACAATGTAACTGTTGCGCAGTTGGTAGACACCCCCGACGTAGATATTATTCTGCTTTGTGATGTTTACGTTCCCAGCTCACGGGATAAGCCTCTGCTAACAAAAACAACCCTTAGCTCCACCAAAGATCGATACAGACGCTAACCACATTCATTAAAACTAAATGAAAGGTATTGATATCTGTTAAAAAAATTTGAGCATTATATTGTTGTTCACTTTATGGTGACATTGACGCTCAGCAAACCAGTATGACTGACGTTCATAACATGATAACTGGTTGACGTCAAAGACTAGGAAAAAAGTTGTTGTTATTTTCTCATACAATCTCATCGTTTCAGCCATAATTAACATTTTTTTTTGCTACGTGACTGTGCCACAAAATACTAATAGTCTGACTGTGCTTTCATTGCGGTTACAAATATTTTACTAGCGGCCGCCCGCGACTTCGTCTGCACGGAAAGGTTTTTTGCTATCCCTCGGGAACAATACTTTTTTTCGGGATGAAAGGTATCCTATGTCCTTCTCTGTACCCCTGACAAAGTGTATGCAAAATTTCATGATGATCGGTTCAGTAGTTGAGACGTGAAGGCGTAACAAACAAACAAACAAACAAACGAACTTTCGCATTTATAATATTAAAGGATAGTAAGGATTTAGTCATTTACGGCTAAATTCTCAGTTCAGTTTGATTTTGGTAGGTAGTAGTAGTGCCTTCTTGAGCCAGTCAGGGGACAAAATCAGAATTACAAAATACAGGAATGTAGGTGGTATGCTAACTTCTTTATAAAATACCTGAAATCAAAGTCAAAGTTGCTTGGATACCAACTATAATAAAGTGATAAAATCACTGAGGTATTTAAACTGAATTCGAAGTAAGTACGTACCTACGTTTTTTTAAGAGCATATTTTTTTGTTCCTTGCTTGATTTGTTTTAGCAGATTCTTTTATGACAGCCCAGTTGTCGGGTCGAACACTATATAAATTCAAAATGCATTTCCTACTCCTATTCGTGTGGTGCCTTCACGCCCTATTTTCTTCTTCGAGAAACACTCTCCCTATTAGTGAAAATAAGATTATAATCCTTTTAGTACTTACTGAGAAAATCACTCACAAGCTCTCAGAAGAGGTGTAAGTGGGAGCGAAGACTTTATTATGCATGTACTTGTACTTACAAACATAATACTGAAACATACTGAATATTTTGAATTTTTACTTAAGATATTTTTCCTCATCAAATCTAAGGCCCAGTCATAAAATTGCCTGTTAGGAGTCAACGTTTATGACGTTTACGATGAAATTAATTCGGAAAAGTGTTAAAATAATAACATAGCGAATTTCAAAATCAATAATTTATTGTCTTAGAATAGTGCTGGTTAGTATATTATTATACGGGTAGTTTTTAACAGTAAATTCCGATTTTGGGTATCTAAAATACTGAATATAGCGTACTGAAATACTAAGTGGGCGACGGACTAAGGGTGAATACAAATATTGAAAATGGGTGACTTTAAAATACAAATCGAGTAACTTATTAAGTGACCAAATTTTTATTTGGGCGACAAACTTCGGGTACCTACACAAAACTTTTATTTGGTATATATATAATCGAGATGACAAAAAAATAATTTGAAGCTGTTATTGTTATATAGTTACCTACTTGGTAAAAATAGTTGTCCACTCAGTATTTTTGTGAATCATTTGAAATTTTCATTGTTAACTTAAATTATTTATCTCCCACATGTAGAGTCTCGTTTTACGTATTTTTTGTAATCCACAGTTTGTCGCCTAAAGCCCGCCGCCGGTAAGATCACAGTATTTACCACGCGTGTAGCCGTCGCCTTGCGTTGCAATTTGTAATTGGTGTGATGCAAAATGGATGTTAAATTCATACTTATGTGATGAAAAACGTTGTCTTTTGGGAATACGGGTGTCATGAGAGACGGATCTTTTGACATACGGATGCTATGAGAACCGGGTGTTTTGACATACTTATGCGATGAGAAACGGGTCTTTTGGCCTACGTTTATTTTGGAACTGATGTTTTGGAAACGGGTGTTTTGGGACACGGACAGAACGTTCCGAAAGGGTAACGATCAATTGCGATTATCAATTTTTTTGTCAATACCATTGTTGGAGCAATTGACAATCGCTTCATTTGCACGCGTAAATGATCAATTTTTGCATCAATGACGTAAAAATTGACAATCGCAAATGATCGTTACCGGCGGCCTTAGCAGGTTATTTTGTTGCAAACAAAATAAACCGCTGCCGGGTTATTATTTAAGTATCCCATTAACAGTCGCCTTTATAATTCCAGTCACCCAATTAAAAATATCCCTTATTATTTTAAAATGCTGAGCCGACCTCAGTAGACCTTAAAACTCCAGGCACTTTGACGATGTAAGGTTATTTATACCATAACATTATATGCAATGTAAATTATTGCCTGATTTAAGAGCGCGTTATGCCTACTCAACAGAGTTTTATACTGACGGTATTTGTTGAAACGAGAACGCAATGAAAGGGACATTATGAGCCTGATCGATCACCGAGACTTTGACATCCGTCTACTGTAAGGTAATAACTCTTAAAACGATTACGCTGGATGTACTGCTCAAGGGCCACTTGTGATAGGCACAAACGGTCGACTACCCAGAACAAAGGTAAAGTTACAGCCAGCCCAGTAATGTTTCAGTTGAAAAGGTTGGAACATAGGAAAAACAGCCGACTTTAAATTGGAAGTCATTGAAGTACTGTTGCTGCATGTTATTTTGAATTTAGTCACCGGTTTCATAATAAGTATATGCCGGTGTCCAATGATTTCAATATAATAAGTCTATGCCAGTGTCATATTTTTTTAATATTTGTCATTGAAGTATCACTATTAATCGCAATGTGTGTACCCATACCGAAATTTTTAAGATTGTCGCAAAACAGTATTGATATCCCTGGTAGTCTTACGGTCGTTCCCAATTCCTCAATATTTGTCCTCAATATGAGAGGGATATACTATGGACCCGAAATCCGAAATATCTAGGTAGGGATACCGTCGGTGGGCGTGCAAGACCGCGTAAGAGCAGTTTTCAATACCGCGTATTCACAAAAGTCCCAAAAGGGCTTAGTGGAGATTATTACATGAAAATCTTTTGAAATTATTGGTAAATTTCGTAAAATTACGTCATATTCCTATAAAACAATACCTACTCAAATAAACTAAAAACAAGTTCAGTCAATAACTGTATTTAAATGGCCAAGATATTAAGAGCCCGTAGCGATTTGCCGCTGACTGCCGCTCTCTCGCTCTCACATTTCATGTTTTCTCAATATTTCTTAAATCTGAGTGCGTAATTGAAAAATGTATCTCGGCCACTTTTTGCAATATAAGATTACGAACATTTCAACATATATTTCAGTTTCGAATTGCTGAAGTACAAAAAGTTATTGTATTTGCCAGTTCAAATAACTGTTAGAAACGACAACTTTTTGTATTTTAGCAACAAGAAACATAGTGCGAAAAGTGACCGAGACACATTTTTCAATTACGTAAGATAATGCTTACGTTTAAAAATCTATACGATGATCCTTTAGAACTTTGCCTGCTTTACAACTACGATTAGGCTCTACCTTCTGGCGCCTAGAAAATATAGAACAGAATAAATACCATAATTATTTTTGGACTTTTTTAATATGAAAGATAGCAAAGACACGAAAAAACATGTAACATTGTCGGTACAACCTCTTTTACGTTATGACCTTTTTTATCAAAACACGAAACTATCACTCATGGCGAATACGCAAAAATGCCCAAGCTCCGGCACAAATGAAATCTATCTCAGATTTTAGCACCTTTTATGTGTATAACAAAAAAAAACATGGGACCTCCCTGACGGGTAACTTACATAAAAAAACTGCAATTAATATTTTGTAGTCGTTAATAGTTCACATAGCTAGAGGTATATTTACAAAAATAATAGCTAATAATCACGACGGAGCAGCTAGATGGCGCAGTGGGTAAGTGCATCGACCTGTGGCGGGATGTCACAAAAGGATCATGCCGCATTCTGGGCCATGATGCGCATTAACCATACATATCTGTGACAGACTCATGTCATGTCAAAAAGGGGTAGATAACAAAATGTCATATAATAGGAAAGTGTAACCCCAAACGGCTCCTTGAGATTGAGATTTCTCTTTTTTCCCGCATTATATTTTAATGATATTCTTCCCACGCAATCACTATAAAATTACTGTAGTATTTTGGTAATTTCATCAAAGCGCATCATGGCCTAGCTTGTATAGTAAAATCGGCATAATCCTTTATCCCGCTTGGTGGCGCTACTGCTGCTGAATACCTTTGTATGGCCATTTATCCCCGATTTTACCATTAATTTTAAATAATGTCTTAAAATGCTTGATACTAATAAATAATTATTATGGAAGTCAGACAGTAAACGAATTAAACATTGAAAAATCCAAAATGTGTTGGAATAAAATTGATTTTTGCTAAAAATCGCTTCCAACATCCAAAAATTGATAGCAAACACAGAAAACAACAAAATGATAGGTCTACATCTACAATAGCGCCAAGTAAGTGGTAGTGCACCGACTGGTGGACGATTTGTGAATCAGCAAAATTGTCTTGCCATTGCGACCTTTAATTCATCCAAGATGTTTCCAAAGGCTTGGTCATGGAGAGGGCGACCAAAAATGATCGTAAGCTCCTCCGTGACTTCGAAAGGCACGTTATTTTTGACTGTATTTTCAGTCTTTAACACCCCACTAATCCGCAATAGGGCTCCTGTGATTGGTTATGGTCTTTCTTATCCATCCATAAGAAAAACCTGTGCCCCAGCAGCGGGGACATCAAAAATATCTGAACTTTATTTTATTCTTACTATGAATTTTATTTTATTCTTCTTAGAGTACTCTAGTAGCATGGCCTTCTATTATTTTTGCAAAAATATGTTCACAGAAATACATTAAATCTAAAAAAGCTTTTGATTGCTTATTATAAAACTTTTTGTTTCTACGATTTTAATAGAAATACTTACACAATCTTGTTTATCAATCATGTACTAACCATTATTTTATATTTTTCCTCTCTATCAGAATGATCTTTTTGCTGAAAGACCATTCACGTAGGATGACATGAAAGCAAGATACTACTTAGTAAATATTTGCTAATATAGTTTGCTCCAATATTGGCGCCTGAAAAAATATTCATTGCAGTTTTTTTTATGTAAGTCACCGTCAGGGAGGTCCCATATATTTTTCGTTATACACATAAAAGGTACTAAAATCTGTGAAAGATTTCATTTGCGCCGGAGCTCGGGTATTTTTGCGCATTCGCCATGACAGATAGTTTAGTATTTTCATAGAGGTTATAACATGAAGGAGGTTGTACCAACGTTACATGTCCTTACTTGTCTTTGATATCTTTGATATTAAAAAGTCCAATAATTATGGTATTCTCTTCTATATTTTCTAGGCGCCAGAAGGTAAAACCTAATCGTAGATTGTAAAGCAGACAAAGTTCTAAAGCATCATCGTATAGATGTTTAAACGTAAGTATTATCTTACAATTGTCATCAACGTGTTCGCGAGAAATTAACAAGTGTTTCTTTTATTTAGCTTCAAACCACAAACTTTAAAATTCAAACAGATGATAACGGTTTTGCGTTGTAAATGAGTTCTTTGGCACCACAAAGCGACATATTGCACTCTAATTTGAAAGTTTTAGTATTGTGCTCCACGAGTTCTCCTTAAGAGCATGCATAAGTAAAAGTTGTTACTTTAAATTCTTGTGATACTCCTAAAACTGGAACCTATATCTAATTACGTAACAGCAACTTGAATTATATTCTACAAATCCTTTTATTTATTTACTAAATTGAGCAGTCGCTCTCAATGTTTGTCCGTTTTGGACATTCATTGTATGAATTTGGGTTATTATTAATTATATTAAATAAGTTGACAATCAGAATGTCGGAAAATATGGATAAAAAACTTGGACAATGTTTGAATTGAGTTGAGATATCGACAGATTATTTTATTCCATTTTGTTATTGTCAAATCATTCTTGATGTCTTCAACCAATACGGGTTTAATAATAAAATGTTATAGAAATTTTATAATAATAATAATAACAAATCATCAGCCATTTTAATGTTCCCTCCACTGAGCAAGTAATCACTACGTTTGTCCCCTCTACTGGGCCACTGGACTATCTCGTAAATGGATATGGAGCATGGGCCACGAGAGTAAAGACTTTAAATACAGCCGGGACAGTGTTTCTTTATCGAAGAATTTACAGAACAGCGCAAAATGTAGTCCCATAACCGACCAATTTTATTGTAGGCCAAGTGCGCTAAGCTACTACCACATCAAACTCTTCGAAAATGTTAAATATGACTATCTTACTTTAGTTAAAATTTTATAATACCTTGCTCGATGGAGCTGCCATGTCTGAAGACAAAAGCTCCAAAGTATAAAGAAAAAAAGATTAAAATACCTTAACACCTAATGGTGTTAAGGTATTTTAATCTTATTTTCTTCTATGCATGCAGTAATGCAGTAATCTGCATGGCTGGAAAAATGCCTTAAAGCTTTAAGTTCGCCATTTACTATATTTGCAATAAAGTTTAAATAAATAAATATATAAATACAGCCAAAAATTCCTCACCCTTATCACAGCCGTGTGGAAATACTGTCCCTAATAAATATTTAAAGCACGACCGACCCGTGGTCACACCGTTTTACCACACCAGTGTGACTACGGGGATTCAAAGCACGACCGACCCGTGGTCACACCGTTTTACCACACCAGTGTGACTACGGGGATTTTTTACCCGTGATCACACCGACTCACCCTTGACTTGAAAAATTACAAAGAAAGTTAAACTTTTTCCGTAAAACAATACGTCATCAAAGTACCAGGATCACATAAATATGGAGAAAGTTTAACTTCTATATTTTTAGTAGCCCCACCCGACTTCAATAGACGTGTTTTATTATTACGAATATTATTTCTTACTTTTTAGAGGTAGGTTTTTTGAAGTCGGTTTTTTGTTTTTTTATTTTTTTTTTATTTTTAGTGTAGGTAGCTTTTGTATTAGGTAGTGTAGGTATATTATTTAGGTAGAAATTAAAATCGGCTCAGCCAAACGTGAGTTAATCGCGGAGAAACATACATACATGCGGGTCAAACTGAGAACCTCCTTTTTTAAGTCGGTTAAAGAACTACATTTAAGATATCCCTTTTCCAACAAAAAAATAATTATCTTATTCAGTTCATAAACAAAGAAGTTATACGACTGATCATCGAGGTAGTTCACACAAAATCATACTATTTTCGTGCTTTTTTCAAGATTACTTGAAAAGTACTGAACCGATTTCAAAATTTTAAAAAATGGGACCAACTTGGGAGTTTATCTAACGTAATAACGTTTGAATCATTTCAATCAGTCCAGCCGTCTTCGAGTAATCGGTGTACATACAAAAAACAAAACAAAAAAAACTGGTCGAATTGAGTACCTCCCTCCTTTTGAAGTCGGTAAAAAAGGATTGTAAATGGTGGCTCACAGCGCTTCCCGCAATAAGTGTGAGTGAGTAAGCAAGAAAACTTAACTTCGCGGTTTGTATTAGTATATAAAATGCCACAAAAATTTATGAAAATGGCGCGTCTCCGTCTGTACGCATGCGCAAGCTTCCTACTTTTAAATATTGAAATCACTATAGAAGCAAATTTGGTCAAGGGTGTGTTGGTGTGACCACGGGTCGGGATAAATTCACCGGTGTGACTACGGGTAAAAAAAATCCCCTAGTCACACCGGTGTGGTAAAACGGTGTGACCACGGGTCGGTCGTGATTCAAAGTAGCCAGATAACTTTTTACAAGGTACCTACTCAAAGTATTTATTTAGTTTAGAAAATAGATCTTCCTCTACATTTCTATTTTATTTCTAGCTTGGTGGTCACTTGGTCAGGTTCCATCGGTCTGCCAAATATTCAAACAAATATTGATCAGCTACTAAGGTTTAGGATAAATGAAATTCTTGATAGTTTACCTAAAGAGAACAAACCATGCCATCAAATTACGTCTCGCTAATTAGAGTTATTGCGATTGAATAGTCAAGTAATCATTTCATTTAATATAATGGAAGTTTGGCCTCAATTCTGAAATATTTACATCGAATCCGTGGAAATATTCAAGCCTAGAGCAATTTGCTCGATCCCAACTGCGTAGCGTAATACGCCTTATGATATTCCACATTAATCTTAGAAACTAGAAACAAATTCAGTTTAAACTTTGTGTATTGGAATATAAAGTTGCTATTAAATATTATAATTGATACAATATAAGAATCTACAAATTCTAAAAAAAAAGATTATTTAGTTTTGTTTCTTACTATCGTTAACAATTAAACTCGCTACCCAGATAATAAAATGTATAATAAGAATAGTATTTATTAATGATAATCCCAATATAACGCTTGATTTTTAATGAATCAAAATGTCAGCACTTTTCCTAATAACGTACTAATAAAACTTTCAACTCCTATTTTTCGTCACTTTTATAGAACTTGAGCCCGGTATTAAGAGGAAACACCACGGTCGAGAGAATTGAAAAATTCCTATACAAAGTTGACAAAATCAATGTTTCGTTGTCTCCTATTTCCTCCTCCAAAATCAGACCGATTTAAATACTGTTTTCATTATAATTTAAAAGAATGCTTTGGCTGTGTTTCTATGTTTTGATTTTTTTATCAATTTTGATTGCTGGATGTCTAAACAATGTCAATTTTTTAGGTTTTTTGAAGATTAATATCTCTTTTAATAATTAATTTATGAAAAAAAGGAAAACATACGAACACAACTAAACCCTTTTTTTAAATTTGAAGGAAAAAAATATTTAAATTGGTCTGGTTTTGGAGGAGAAAACAGGGGACAACGAAACGTTGATTTTGTCAACTTTGTATAGAAATTTTTCAATTCTCTCGACCGTGGTGTTTCCTCTTAAGTCATTATGGAGATAAGTATTGAAATTTTTAAGATGAAAATTTTCAAAATGTACGAATAATTTTAATTATGTGAACCGCTGTACCAATGGGTAGAGTCACAGTAATCTATGACCTGTCAATGCCGCTTCGTGAATTTTAAGCTTAAAGCGGATTATTTTAAGCTATTGGAGCGTAATGTCAGCGCATATGTTGTCTCTGTACGTTGCCTCGCTGTTTTCATGAAGTTCAAATAATAATTTCAGTTGCGTGCTCTGTACAATTTATTCTGGTGTAAATAGCTGACAGCTGGCATCTGGTGCTAGTAAAATATAAAATAATTTAACTGTGATTATAATAAAATTATTTTAGATTATTTCTGGATATTCCGCTAGTAACAGTGCTTGCTTCAGTATACTTACTTATTTTAGTATTTCAACCTCCTTACAATAATCGCATTATATATTAGTATATAACGTATGATTTACAGTTTTAGCACACAATAAATAATAGTACTAGCGTGTTTTAGTTTTTAACACGTTTTTAATAGGTTGCTTTGTTGTTTGTCCACAGCAATTAATTTTATACTAGCTTCCCAATGAGCTAGAAACATAACGTTTGGACATTGGTCATCAGAACTAAAATTACTAGAAAATTTATAAGTATTTCTATTTAATTCATGGTTATAATAAAAACAACAGTTTCACAATTTTCAAATCAAGCATTGACAGGAAACCACAAAATTCACCCTTGTTTTTGAACTGGTAGCAATAATTAATGCAATCAGAAAAGTATTCTCGAAGATACTATTCAAATGAATTTAAGCAGCACCTACGTTGCTTTTATAAAAACTTCACTATGAGTGCGTAGTATGGGCATCTTTAATCTTAAAGTGACTCTGCCAATAATGCCGAATAAGCCTAAAGGGCCAATGACGCATACTAGGGATGTTGCAAAAGAAGTCGGTGCTCCTAAACTAGATATGAAGACCATGGCACTGGAACCTCTTCACAGAAATGTGGCCACGGTGAAGGCGTTGCAGAGTAGTTGCTCACTGATATCAATGCTCAGGGATTTCAAAGCTCCGTAGGAAAAACAAGATCACAACCACAAGGAAGCAAAACAGCACCAAGAGTAAGAAGAGAGCGCCGCCGAGAGCAAGAATTGCTGTGTCATGAGAAGCATTGACGAAAAGAGCACCATTAAGAGCAAAAAGAGTGTCGCTCGGAGCCCTCCGAACCAGAAGGTCTATAAGGGAAAATTTCGTTGTTTGCAGAAAGTCCACATATTATTAAAATATCTATGACAATATCTAGAGTAGCAAAACGACTTGGTAAAACGTCCATAATATGAAATCATCACGAATGTGACAGTGTCTAGAGTGGCAAAATGACTAGCTATTAAAACGCATAGACTTATTATATTACTAGCGTGATCATTGTTAAAACGTCTACAATGTAGGCATATCTTATGTTCAGCAGTGAGCTATGCTATGATAGGTTGTCATGATGATGATCTGTCAGTATTGATTCAAAGTTTAATTAGGTATATTAAATTACTTTCACAAAGTACAATGAATTAAAAAGTTAAAACCGGAAGATATCAGTTGTTTCAGGCAATGACACCGTACCAATAATGCTCTGGAAGAATGGAACAGACGGTATAGCCCAGAGTGAGTCGAAAACAAACTTTACCATAATTTATTCATGCAATAAGCAATAAAGCGAAATGGCAGATATTAAAAATTACATGCGCCATATTTGATGGCTATAGATGTAAGAGAACTGATATATAAATAATACAGGTACTATTCACTTCACGTGGTCACGGGGGACCACGGCAGCTGCAAATATGCGGAAACGTCGGGAAAATAATTTCGACCGAAAATACATACACCGATTACATTTTTAATTTACATTTTCCCTTTTAGACCTTCTGATTCAGAGGGGCCGCCCAGAAGAATATGCGCGTGGTCAAAATAAACTTCTCCAAACTTTCTACGCGAGAGAAGAACAATGACGAGAAAAAAAGCACGTCACCGTGACGAAGGCGATCGCCACCAGGAAGAGAGATTTCCGTGGCGTCCAAGCACGTATTTCCACGGTTAAAGAGGAAGTAGAGGAGATACAGCCCTGTATGTTAATGGATGAAACAAAGACCAGGCCAAGACAGCTCTTCCATGGCTTTGCGCGATAAGAAATTGATGGCGCTGGAGGCTCTAGGTAACGATGCTTCATGTGAACAACACAACTAGTTAGGGCCCTGATATCCTGATACGAACTCACATCTACACGTGTAGCGAACCCAGCTGGACAACGCGAGAATGAATTCCTGCAGTAGTTGTAACTGGATGTTGAGAAAATAGTGTACTTATCGAAATATACCTTACCAAACGGCTCCATCTGCACTGTTGAAAGCATGCTTCACCAAGATTTTGTGGATGGCACATAGTTAATCTTGTCTAGTTTTATATTTTTCATAGCAACAGACGGAGTGCGAAGAAATGCGAAGGCCAGAGTGTGAATCGTTGAATCCTATTAGCAGTGTACTTATACGACGAGCACTTAATCATTAGATCATCAAAGTTATTACTTATTGCTATTATTATAAGCTATTGCTTTGCAAAATCTTTTGATCTTTTGAATAGTACAAAACAAACAGCTGTCGTTTCAAAATAATTTGTTTTTGGAATACCCGCTTAGGTTGAGATTCCGCCACGATTTAATTTAAATTGACATCATATTATAGTTTTAATGAAACATCACATTTTAATGACTGCAAAATATTTTATGGAGTTGGTACATTTCATAGTTGCTCATCACTATTCCAATAGATATACACACGAGTACACAATCCACGTTGAATCCACCTCAGATTGTAGTTATCCAATAAAACGATTTGAAGATTTAAAATGGCAAAGTTAATACAGTTTTCATTTGGTAGGTGGCGCAAATGAAAATGCAAAGACAAGAACTATGAAAATGTATAGGTACATTGTGGCAGTCTCTACCTGTCAATGTGATGTTATAAAAGTTCTTCAGTATTATAATATGAGATAGTAGATAGTTCAATGGTGGGTACACAGAAGAAAAAAAATACTACTTAAATATCTTATTGCTCGTGGCTGTACTCACATTATTTACCATGTCAAACAAAATGTAATACTATGTAATTTAAGGCATAGTCCGCATTTAAGATGTGGGAAATTAAAACCGTTTTTCCCGTTATTGACGTTAAATAACAGCAACTGTATTGAACCAAGGCCAGCATGGCCGCCAAGGTCACCATCACGACATGACTCCGCCCGATATTTTAGATGCAGCGACGGAAATGACTCTTATTGATATAAGAGTCATTTCCGTCCTACCTTGATAGGTAGTACCTACGGTAATCAGCAAAGTCTCTCTCTTTTTAACCGACTTCAAAAAACAAAAAAAGGAGGTTCTCAGTTTGACCTGTATGTATGTATGTATGTATGTTTGTCCGCGATTATCTCGCGTTTGGCTGAACCGATTTTGATGCGGTTTTCAGAAAAGTATTTGTTACACTTAGGAGAAGGTTTTAGTATTTTAACCGACTTCGAAAAAAAAGAAGGTTCTGAGTTTGACTCGTATTATGTAGGTATGTTTGTCCACGATTATCTCGCGTTTGGCTGAACCGATATTGGTACAGTTTTCAGAAAAGTATTTGTTATACTTAAGAGAAGATTTCAGTGTTTTAACCGACTTCAAAAAAGAAGGTTTTGAGTTTGAATCCTATGTATGTATGTTTGTCCGCGATTATCTCGCGTTAAGCTGTACCAATTTTGTTGCGGTTTTCAGAAAAGTATTTGTTACACTTAGGACAGGTTTTGGTATTTTAACCGACTTCAAAAAAGGAAGATCTCTTCTCAGTATGCATGGTTGACGGCGATTATCTCACGTTTGGCCAAACCGATTTTTCCATCTACCTACCTAGATAATATATCTAATACAGAAAGTACTTACACTAAAAAGGAAAAAATAAAAAAATTGTTTTAAAAAACAAAAAACCGACTTCAAAACCCCACTCTACCTCTAAAAAGCAATAAATAATATTGAAATCACTAGATACGCATTATCATTGTAATAAAACACGTCTATTGAAGTCGGGTGGGGCTGTTAGAATAAAAAAAAGTTGTCCTCCAGCCCCACCCGACTTCAATAGACGTGTTTTATTACAATGATAATGCGTATCTAGTGATTTTAATATTATTTATTGCTTTTTAGAGGTAGAGTGGGATTTTGAAGTCAGTTTTTTGTTTTTTAAAACATTTTTTTTTAACTTTGATCTTTTATTTAAATAGTAGGTTCAATCCCAAATTGTATGAGTGTCGATGAAGTAGTGTATGAAACTGCACATACCTAGGTATTAAAACACTCGAGTGATACTGTTAATAAAAAAAACACACACTCGTGTTTTAATACCCCTCTTTATGTACTGTTTCATAAATTACTATTATTTATAGGTACCTAGCGATTCATTCATGCATTTGTAGGAGTGCATATTGATGAAAATTGCAATTGGAAAGCTCACATAGAAATGCTAGTTAAGAAAATTGATAGGTATGTATACGTCTTAAACTGGATTAGACAAGTAGCTTCTAGAGAAGCAGCCCTCCTAGCATACCATGGATATGTTTCAAGTATGCTACGGTATGAGCTCATACATTTAGATAGTTGTAAGCCCTTATTTAAAACATTACAAATATTATCTTTACCCTGTCTTTACATCTTTGAAATAAGTTTATTTGTAAATAAATATGACAACTTATTTACCACTAATTGGTAGAGAGTACAGTACAGAGGTAGACAAGGAAATAAGTTGCTAATACCTAATAAAAGGCTTAGACTATATTCTAAAAATGCGTATTGTATGGCAATTATCATTTATAATAAATTGCCTAACAAAATGACTTAATTGCCGTTTAATAAATTTGTAACAAGTCTATTTAATTTTTTTCTAGATAAAACATATTATTCTGTTAAGGAACTCTTAGAAGATAAATTTGTCTACCTATTTAATTGATTGAACTTAATGAATTGTAAATTATTGAAATCCCTAAGCAGGTTATAGTAAAATTGATTGAATTTAATAATAATTATATAATTTCACTTCTTGACTTCCTCACATCCTCATAATAATATTTATCTTTATTTGACATTAATACAAATTTTTGAGATTGTATTGACATTTAAATTAAGTTTGCATAATAATTCTGTTTGACATTTTTTAATTATAATTATAAGTGTTTAACATTATTCAATAACTTTATTCATGAATGATAAATATTTGCACGTCGAAAATCTCGACAAGTCATGCTGTACTATTATTTAATTTGTAACCTGTATTTTACCATGTCTTGGCGAATAAATTAATTATTATTATTATTATTATAGTACCTTATGCACCGGAAGGTTTTATTCAAGTTAGTAGGTATTAGGTACTTCTTTAGATATAACTAAATCTTTTGATTTGATTTATGTGAAATTTATATTCAAAGAGTCAAGTTTGCTTTTAACTTTACCGGGGGGCAAGACTACTATATTTTCGGATGCCCTAAAGCACTTTGGTTAAATAACATAAATGGAGCTCCACTGGATTATATACATACAAGTTGGACAGAGCGATGAAGTTGCTCGTGGTTTTCATTTGTGATAAGAAAACCTACCGTAACATCAGCTATCCGAATTTATTTAACATAGGTAGTATTTAAATTGTTTTTTTTTTACTTTATGGTTAATTCGATACAATTCACCCAAGTGAATTAAATTACCCCAGGTGAATTAAGTCTACCAGCGACGGGGTAATTTTATTACCTAGGTACCTATTTATTTGCGAGGCATGCGGACCGCTTTGTCATGATGTTACTTATTCATCTTATTAGAATAACAAAAGTATATATGTGGTTATGAAGGTCATCATAATGAGCTTGAAACGGACCAGGTACTTAATCACAAGTCACTACTTCCGACTCTTAAACATCTTTTTTACCCTGTGTCAAAACTATGAAAGCTCTTTTGAATCAATTATTATGTGCGTAACCTATAAGGGCCTAAGAAATTCTCTCAAGCCTCTCTAGCTGAACGGAAAAGATTTTTTTCGTTATATCCAGTGAAGTGAACTGGACTTTGAAATAGTACTAAGACAAACTTTTCTCATTAGGACCGCTTTATTTTGATATCACAGTTATTTTCGAAATCTTTGAATAAATTATACCCGGGGCGATTAGAAAAGAAAGGGGATAATACGACTAATTTCTATTGTAACCATTCATGGACGGTTAAACCGTAGACTTTGATTTTTTACTGCGCTAGCTTAGGTCCGTGTTTCTGTATACATCTAAAAATATGTATACAGTTTAGATTTAGAACATTGTCACTTTGTTATAGCTGTTATTTGTCATTGATTTCTGTTCAAAAAAGTAATAGCTTTTAGTGTGCATAGTTATAATTTGAATACATATTTATAGACGTGACTGAAGTGCACATTGCATTGAATATGTGTCCGGAGTTTTTAAATCTCTTTTTAACAGAATACATGAATTTCACCGCCTACACGTACTATGACCATAAACAGGCCGTATACGCACCACCGCACTCGACACTAGAGCTCTAGTTATTGAGGTCCCTTAGTATATGTAGTGAAATCTGAAAATATAAAAATAAAGTCCATTCTTTTCTAAAATAGTCCTTTCGATGTAGCAACAGAGAGCACGTCATTATTTTTTTGTGCACGTGTTATATTGTTTAAATCCAATAATATTTTTAACCGACTTCAAAAAAAGGAGGAGGTTCTCAAGTCGTCGGTATTTTTTTTTTTATGTATGTTTTACCATAACTTCGTCAGTTGTTAACCGATTTATACAATTCTTTTTTTATCTTAAAGAACATAGTTCGTGTGTGGTCCCATAAAAAAATTACAGAGATGCTTGTAGTTTTTTCAAAATCCTGAAAAATGTCAATTATTCAGCTTGCCATCACACGTGTTTTTACGGATTTTCGAACATAACATCTTTGTTTATGTACCGATTTAGATGATTCTTTTTTTGTTTGAAAGGGTATACTTCAAGAGTGGTCACATTTTAATTTCATCGGTATTGGACTTTGAACTTCGAAGATACACAAGGGAACTCCTCAAATTCAAATAGTATATGTAAAGTGATTTGGATTTTGGTAGGTTTATGACAATCCAAAACAAACCAAACCATGGTCTGCAATGCAAGGTTCTGGACAAGACTTGGACTACGAAGACACAATGGAACTCCTCAAAAACAAACAGCGTAAATTGGGAATTTGAGTTGTGGGCATTTTACCATTGAAAATATTTTATAAAGTTAAAAAATATTTACATGCTTACATACCTGCCACTAAAAAGTTGAAAATAAAAAAGTTTTTTAACAAAAAAGAAAAACCTCCTTCAAAAAACCTGAAACAAAAACAGCTTCAAAATTAAATACCTCTAAAAAAGCGAGAAATAATATTCAAATCATTAGTTACGCATAACATTATTAATAAAACACGTCTAATGAAGTCGGGTGGGGCTTTCAGAAATAAAAAAAAAATACTTGTCTTCCAGCCCCACCCGACTTCAATAGACGTGTTTTATTAATAATGTTATGCGTAACTAATGATTTGAATATTATTTCTCGCTTTTTTAGAGGTATTTAATTTTGAAGCTGTTTTTGTTTCAGGTTTTTTGAAGGAGGTTTTTCTTTTTTGTTTCAATACAGTTGCTCAAAAATGAGAGCTTGCGATGTCAGTAGCTACAGAGCTACGCCGCCGTGCGTTTTTGTTTACGGTTTTTTTATATATTTTTATTACAATTTCAGTAGGTAGGTACTAGGGAATGCAATCCCGATCTCGCGTGATTCCGATCTCGCGAGATCCCGTGTAATTTTCGGGATCAATCCCGAAGCATAATATGACGAGATCCCGTTCGAGATTGACGGGATTGCGCGGTACTGTGCTACTGCTAAACAAACTAATACTTCACTTCAAGAGGAATTAGAAACTCTGCGAGCGTCTAAAAGTCCTTTTACACGTGTATCCAGATCCACAAGCTTAGATAAATTAGAGTCAGTGATAAAAAAAGAAATGGATTTATTTGAGTGTGGAGGAACAAGTGGGAGGTTTTTGCAGTTTGCATATAATTGCTTAGTCGCGCTGTTGCCAACCAGTGTTGAGTCGGAGAGGACATTCTCATCAGCAGCTTAGCAGATAGTACTCTTGATACACTTTGTTTTTTAAGTAGTTACTTTCAAAATCACCCGTAACTACTTTTTAATATCCTTTAGCTATACTATACCTACCTAGGTCCTTTTGTTTTGATTATAATTATTCATGTTAGTAAAACTGTTAATTATTAAGTTAGTAATATTAAAGGATAAAGGCTTTTGTTTTCTTTCAAATAATAATTTGTATAATATTTTATTTAACTAACCTCACTATCACAAACAAGCAGTTTTTATCGTATCCAGTAATATTTTTTTTTAACTAGACGAGATCCCGAAAATTTCGGGATCTCGCGGGATTGACATTTCTAATCCTGAGGGATCTCGACATTACAATCTTGAGTCGGGATTGCATTCCCTAGTAGGTACCTATTATTTTTTCCCAAATGTATTGAAAAACGTCATAAATGGCATACGGTTGATAAGGTTTTTTAAAACTTCTCACCAACTACTATCATAAACTACTATTTCCATACATTATCTCGTTGTATACGCAAGAAGTGTACAAAAGAGTTGTATTAAGGCTTTATAATAGGAACATCGTAGTTTTGCCCCTACCTAAATAGGTTTCCATTACCTAACGGGTGCAGTTACATTTTATTTAACTTTATGCGAGTACTCCAGAACGTATTATAATAATAATAATAATAATAAAGTTTTTTATTTTCCAAAAAATCAATTTACAATGATGTTTATGAGGCATCCCCAGAAAGTAATAAAATACTTGTGTTGGAGACGACTCGCTCTTACCTACTCTTTTATACAAAGGAAAATAATACCAATAAAAAGAACATGATAAAAAAAAAATGGGAAGCTAGTTATACATAAAATTTTAAATTATAATGTACTTTGCTTAATTTTTAAATTTTTACTTAATGCACCAATGTACATAGTGTTTGTTGGGTGAGTGTGAGTCTATCCGTGTGTGTTCGTTTATATGGTGTGTGTGTGTGTGTGTGTGTGTGTGTGTGTGTGTGTGTGTGTGTGTGTGTGTGTGTGTGTGAGTGTGTGTAGTGTGTGTGTGTCTGCTTCTTCAAGTAATTCGCACCAGAAAAGCCTCGACATCCTCATACGTTAAAGATTTTAGCCAATCAGTAACCACTATTTTACATTCATGATTAAGTTTAGGATGTATTTCTAATTTAGAGTTTACCTTATTATAAATGAAAGGTGATTGCGTGGAATATTGACGCCTGGCAAAGGCCGTACGAACGGTATGTGTGGGAGCAACATTATCCTTACGTCTCCTGAGTGTATGAGTTCTATCAAAAGGTAATGTCTTGCGAGTTTCCAGCATAATGTAAAGAAAATATAGTTTCCTGACTGATAGTAGATCACTCAACCTGTAAAGATCAACTGTAGGAAATCTGTACGGTTTAAAGTACATGACCTTTAACAGAGCCCTTTGAGATCTCTCAAGATCTTTAAATTTAACTTTGGTTGCGCCACCCCAGATAGGAATACAGTAGGTTATGACTGATTGCGCTAAAGCTATATAAATTTTATTCAGTAGCTCTTTCGTCATAACGTGACGCAAAATTTTGAATATGTAAATGAGTTTTCTAATTCTGTTTGTTACCAAGTCTATGTGTGAATGCCATGAAAGGCTCTGATCGACTATTATCCCTAGATATTTGATTTTATCTACTTTCTCTATAGTTTGACAGCCACAATTTGGGTCATTAGAGTTCACACATGTGTGTATAACAATGCAATATTCAGCTCTAGGTTGGGACCTCTGGGTAGGTGTAAAACATATGAATTTGGTTTTTGCTGCATTTAAAGTAAGAAGGTTACTGTTTAACCAGTCTACTATATCAGCTTAGCCTTTTTCAGCTGCAGCTCTTACACAAGGCCAAGATTGTCCACAAAAAACCACTGCGGTGTCATCCGCATAGGAAAATATTCGACCGCCACTGCTCCTAAGATTGCACAGTTCGTTGATGTAGATCAGGAACAGTGTCGGGCCAAGGACGCTCCCCTGCGGTACACCATAGGTTATGTTTTCCTCTGAACTGATAAATTTGTCAATCTTCACCACTTGTGTCCTCTCATGCAGATAGCTTTTGAGAAGTGATAGAGCAACACCTCTTATGCCAATGTTCGCAAGCCTTTGCACAAGTATGGGCACAGAAAGAGTGTCAAACGCTTTTTTGAGGTCTATAAACACAGTAAGACATTTTTGACCTTTATCTACGTTTTCTACAATAAGAGATGTTAAATCCTTAATAGCGTCCTGCGTTGATAGACCCCTCCTTAACCCGTATTGTGAATCTGATAATATCTTGTGGTTATTAAGATAACTTTGTAACCTTCTGTTAATAATTTTTTCTAAGATCTTTGCTAGACAGGGTAGAACGGATATTGGCCTATAATTGTTAACCTCGTTTCTGTCCCCACCCTTGTGTACAGGGGTAACGATTGAGCGTTTCAGAGCCCTAGGGAAGATGCCTGTCTTAAAACACAAGTTGGCAAGGTGGCTTATCAGTGGTACGAGAAAATCTTTACAACGTTTAACAACCCTGTGGTGATTCCATCCAATCCTGGAGCACTAGAAGCGTCGAGGCTCATTATTATCTCATCTACTTCGAGAAGATCAGTGTCCAAAAGAACAAAAGAAGAGGAATTATGACTGGCTGTGTGTTGAGCGGTTTTTCGCTGAGGAAATTGCAAAATTATGTCCTCTGCTAGTTTTCTGCCAATATCTTTAAAAAAGTAATTCACACTATTTACGGAGTCCAGTGGATGAGGTGTTATATTATGCTGCCAATAACTAAAAAACTTTTCTATTCTATACACGGTGATATATATGTTCTATCTCATGAAGACGGTTCGGCTTATGAATGTTGTAAGGCGTGTAAATATGCACATTGTTTGAGTGTGCGTTATACGAGGGCGTGCAGACGTGCAGACCGTCTTCGTGAGATAAAACAACTATAATATCTACTCACCACTTCGCCATCTACCCTACACCTAGAGATTGGCAAAAGACCCGGTTTAAACCCGACTACTGGGTGAGCCCAGGAAAAACCCATATCGTATGTTATACAGTAAACTTATTACAGTTTTTCTTTTTCTATGGATAGGTATGTCAAATGTGACGTTGCTATGGAAACAATTTGTTGTTAAATCAATGCGGAAAAATAATCAAAGGACAAAACATATATTATTTTTAAAGATTTTATTTAGTTCAACAAATGGATCATGACCTTTTCGTGATTTTACTCTTAACTTTTATTCAATCAAACTAACTATAGGTTTAATCTTATTTCGTCAAACTGTTGACAGTTATTATGTGGACCTAAGTTATCCGATTTTATACTCTACAGTAGAAAACCTATTATAAATCAGTGTATTAACCCCATCTGTACTATGCATGTACTGCTTTTTCTACATCCAGCTCACGTATAACCATTCCACATTTTCAAAAGCAAAGTAACAAAATGAAGAGCCGCACTGAACCGCGGCTTTTTCCAACCCTTTCGCGAGTATCACTAAAAGAGGCAAAACAAACTAGTTTAGTATATACTAGCGGCCCGCCCCGGCTTCGCACGGGTGCAATGTAGTTACCTACTAATATAAAACTGTGCTATAATGTGGTGTCGGTGTGAAGTTATTAGATTATACTACAGGTTATCTACATACGACGTACGCAAGGAGTGTTATAATATAATTGACGTGTGTGTGTGTCTGTCTCCGGCAACCTAGCTCCCAAACTTATGGATAGATTTTAATGTTTTTATGCATAGGTAGTTTAAGTGAAGCGTACAGACGGCGGGAAGTGACTTTGTTTTATACTACCTATATACTATAGCTTTTGCCCGTGGCTCCGCCCCGGCGTGGGAGTCTGTAATTGTTGTTAGTCTTTTCCTGGAAACCAATAATCGGGATGAAAAGAAGCCTGTGTTAAGTATTCCAGACTATAATCTATCTCTGTGCCTTTCGTCTAAATCCGTTCACCCGTTCAGACCTGATTGAGTAACAATATGAACAACATCCAAACATCAAAACTTTATAATTTTTACAATTTTGTGATTATAAAGGTAATAACTGCACCCCGCGGTTTTAGCCACGCAGTCTGTCGATTCTGTAACCAAACTCGCATCTCACTTCGAATCTCACTTCACTTCGCGTGAATTTAAAATTTATTCATTTATTTTTGTGATAAAAAAATCTTATCATTATCTTATTTGTGATTAAAAATTCCCGTGCAGTGAAGTGAGATTCGAAGTGGGGTTCGAGTTTGGTTACAGAACCAACGCCCTGTTCATGATTCTGTATTAGGTAGGTAGGTACTTATGTCAAGGACAGGCCTACCCACGTATAGACTTATATATTCTACTCTGTAATTAGTTATATGTTGTCTCTTTATTCTCTTCTTGTCATATTGCTTTCCTTTGCCAATTGCCTATTGTAAACGTGTTTCCATTATTCTGCTATTAAATCTTCCTTTTCCCCTTTCAACCACCGTTTCCTTTGCTGTCCTCGACATCCTGGTCCATAAAAAAATTATCGGTAATTTAACAAAAAAATTATAATTATATTATGTAATATTTAATACTTAAAAGTATCTTCTTTATAAATAAAAATCTAATGTAATGTTCAACAACATAGAAGTCTTTGTGTATGTTTATTTGTTTCCTATGCAGTATGCACTCATAAACTATTCATCCACATTCCACATCCGATTAGTAATGTAGGTAATAAGTATATGTTTGTACTACTTACGACTGAAAAGACTCCTGGCTAAAAAATCGTAATATTGCAACGCATGCAACGCATGCTGGGTGCAATTATGTTAAATTTGAATATAGTGTATTCTATGTTGTTATATGTGATATTATCTATGATGTCAAAGTCTTTTGGAAAATTCAGTGGACGTCAGTGCTGACAACTGACATTTATTTTTCTTAATCGTACAAATGCACAAAGAAGTTTTGATTCCGATATCGAAGTCAACCACCCTAAAAATAGCTTTCTACCCCTTTTCAACCCTGTTAGGGGATACATTTCAAGAAAATACGAAACACGTATTCAATTAATTTTGTTAAAGAATGTCTATGCCAAATTTCAAGTCAATCGGGCCAAGGAATCGCTTTCACCCATACAAACTTTGCCACCCTGTTTTACCCCCTTAGGGGTTGAATTTCGCAAAATCCCGTCTTAGTGAGCACTTTCACCCTAAAAGGAACCCCCATGCAAAATTTGAGACTCCTAGCACTTGTATTTTCTGAGATTTCGTGATGAGTCAGTGAGTGATTTACTCTTTTATATAATATATATATATATATATATATATATATATATACAGGGTGGAATTTTTTAATGCCACCTGGAGGGAAAGTACTCTAAATAATAGAGATAGCAAATTTCTTTTAAAGAAAACATTCCTTTATTTTTGAAAACAAAACAAACTGCATTCAAAGATTTTTAAACATATGCTTCCCACACCCAGGAATCGAACCAGCTAAAATTCGAAAAAACAACACCCTGTGCTTTTATTTTATCAATCGTTAGGGTCAAACATAAGGTTCAAATCTCTCTAACAAACATGGTAAATTAAATGAAAGGAAAATCATTCAGCAATCAACTTATTTTAATTGAACGAGAAAAAAGCTTAACTAATTAGTTGTTCGAAATTGGTCCCATGTTGCTGGATACATAAATTTATTATTTTAAGGAACTCATTTGCATGGAATGGATGCGTAATAGTCTGCATTATGAACATCTTATCGAAATAGTTCTACATAGATAATTTATTGTGAACTAACTAACATAATAGAGCCTTAAGTAAAAGTGCTTTATCTTGTCTTTCATGGTTTTCCTTTCATTTAATATACCATGTTTGTTAGAGAGATTTGATCCTTATGTTTGACCCTAACGATTGATATCATAAAAGTACAGGGTATTGTTTTTTTTTATTTTAGCCGGTTCGATTCCTGGGTGTGGGAAGCGTATTTTAAAAAAACTTTGAATGCAGTTTTGTTTCTTTTTAAAAATAAAGGAATGTTTCCTTTGAGTGAAATTAGCTATCTCCATTGTTTAGAGTACTTTCCCTCCAGGTGGCATTAAGAAATTCCACCCTGTATATAGATAGGTAGTCACTGTTTGAGGTACAGCGTGTATTTCACTTTGGTATGGTAGTAAAACTCCTAATGGATTCTATATGTTAGGTTCAAAAATCAAAATCGCTCATTGAGCGAAAAAATACTCACACCGCATTGTGGGTCACTACCAAAAATCTACTCCAAAACTAGTGCTCAGAAGTGGTTATGGTAATCAGAGGAAGCCCACAAAGCAAAATTCACACCGTGGTCATCATACCAAACGACCACAACGCGTTGTGGCAATGAAGAAAAGCCATGACGTTGACGTGTATGGATCCATGATATAAATAGAATTAGACGTACAGTGATTTGCGATATCCGTGTGTGTCTTATAGTTGTAAGTCTCAATTCCTTCGTTAAGTACATACTAGAAATAAAAATAAAAAAATGAAAATAAAAGGACACGATACAGGGTAATTTTGCGACCCCTTTACAAAATCAAATATAAGTTCAAAGTTGCAATAAAAAATATGGTGAGACAACAGTTTCAATTTGTGCAGTAGTAGCATTTGCCACGACCACGACATAAAAGTGCAATATACGGCGTTTGGTGATCGAGGGATATCCTTTGGCAGGCTGAACCTTAGATCATTTTAAGAAAGGGAGCCATCTTAGATTTTTGTATGGGAGGGATTTATATCGCAATCTTTTTTTTTGTCTGGAATTTGAAAAAAACATTTTTTCAAAACTTATCGTGTGGGATATCGAATAAAAGGGCTTTTTGAGCTGATTCCACATATACACAACATTGTGACATTGTACTGGTATAAAAAAATATCAGAAAAACATTTTCCAAACGTACTAAGTTTGGGCTCTTGCAGGAAGAAAACCACTAAATCAATTCTTATGAAACATAGCCAAATAACTCGTAATATACTCTTATCTAACATCCTGGAACCGTTTTTGAAAAAACTAATAAGGAGGATGGGCCATAACCCACCACGCGGGCCCAATGCGGATTGGAGGGTGTTAACGACTGCAAATGCAGCCGGGACCAACGGCTTAACGTGCCTTCCGAAGCACGGAGGAGCTCGAGATAGTATTTTTTTGTCACCCATCCCATGACCGACCCTTGCGAAAGTTGCTTATACCTCCGTAATTGCTGGGCCAG
The DNA here is from genome assembly GCA_943789525.1 of Agriphila geniculea. Lineage (NCBI taxonomy): Eukaryota > Metazoa > Arthropoda > Insecta > Lepidoptera > Crambidae > Agriphila > Agriphila geniculea. Next base: position 7,483,728 of record OX038870.1, read on the forward strand.
GCGCTATACCACTGCGCCACCGAGCTCTTCTTTATTAGTTATTGAAAACTACAACTTACTTACATAAATAGTTATGGTTGCATCAACTAGTGCTTAGAACGCACCATGGCTTTTCTTTATTGCCACAACGTATTTTGGTCGTTATTGGCATGATAACCATGACACGCGGATTTCACTTCGTGGTCTTTCTGTAATTACCACAACGCGTTATGGACGTTTTTATAAAAGCCATAACACGAATTTTGCTTGTGGATTTTTGGCAGTGGCCCACAACGTATTGTGAGCATTTTTTCGCTCAATGAGCGATTTCGGCCTTTAAGCCTAACATATACAATACAACAAAGCCTGTGATTTATTAAATGCTTGCTACATGTGACTTAACCGCCTTATGCTTCTTTTAACGCTTCATTATTTAATTCGTTAGTAACAGTAAAAAGGAAACCTAAGATTAACTAATTAGTTTAACAACTTGCATGACTGTCAAATAAACTGTTCAATCAGCAATTAATTCAAACTGTGCAGTACAATAGAGATTGCTATCGTTGCAATCAGTTTCCACCTTTATTATACACTATTAAATTGGTAATCAAGGTTAAAGTATCGGTACGTTAGTACTATTATTAATTCTGTGGTATCGGCACAGCAACAAGATAGGATAAGGATATCATTATGAAATGAGAAATTACATTCCACATAGGCACGCATCTTTCTCCATTTATCAAGCTAATTGCAATCTAAAAAGACAGACCGAAGCCCAGCCATATTGTGTAAATCCAATATTTTTTTTCCATACATTATCTCGTTTTATACGCAAGATGTGTACAAAAGAGTTGTAATAAGGCTATAGGAACATCGCAGCTTCGCCCCAACCCAAGTAGGTCTCCATTACCCAACGGGTGCGGTTACATTCCATTTAACTTTATGGCGAGAACTCCAGAACGTCACCCTCATATCTTTATACTTAAACGAGGGTGCTTATGAATTTAATTAATCCCCTTTACGATTATTTAAGCGTAATTGAAATTCTTATGGTATTGACTGTGATTACGTGTGAACGTGGTATATTTTCATAGGTTGTGGTTTGCTAATTTTTATGAACTGTGTGACCTGTGATTTAAGAAATGAGACTTACAAGATTCATAATTGCAACGACCATATCACATCACAGTTGATACATAGCGCGATGCGACCATTTATAATCACATCACAGATGATACGTAACTTGATGATAGTTGCAATGCCAGCTGTCTCCAAGGATAAAAAAAGGATGTAACTATTTGAAATTCCGAATAAAAATCAGTTGGAACCCTTCCTGATCACTCTGCCTAAAATTAAAAAAGACTATGAGGGCAAAATGAACAAAACGCAAATGACTAAAATGCAGAATGACTAGAGTGCAAAATGACTAAAAAGGATTAAATAACTTCTTTAACAAGGTCTAGTGAGTATGGCAGATGACATGCCATCGTAGCACCTGCCATTTGTAGCACCTGTATTTTTAGTAGGTAAGTTGTGCGGTGTGTGGACGAGCGCTGTCGTGAAGAAGGAGTGGACAAGAACTATTGACAAATATCGATTGTTTGACAGCGAGCTTGTCCATCATCATTTGCAATTCTTTACAGCACACCTTTGCAGCAGTTGTCGAGTCTGGTTTTATAAAGCTGTAATTAATAATCCTGGCACAGGTCCACCGTGCCACTCATAAGTAGCTTCTTATAACTCAGTTTGCGTTTGGGGCATGGTTTGGCTGCCTCCGGTGTGTTTGACTTGACAAACACAAGGTACGTTTGATTTTTCTTTATCTTTGCACGGTAGCGAATCGGTTTGCCTGGCCTCCCACCAGCGGGTCTCACCAGGTGAATTGAGACGAGAGCGCACATATCGTGTGAGGAGAGAGAGAATTTTGCGTACCGAACTAGCGACCACTCCAGGATACTGCATCACTCCGCCGTCAACTACGCTGAGCTGCAAGTCTTGGAAGCCTGTGGATTAGTACATAACTGCACCTGAAGCGATAACAAGGAACTAACGCAACTTTCATCATGGCTGCGGAGCGAAAACTTCAAGCCGAAGTATTCGAAAGCATCAAGCAACTATGTGTGAACTATAAAAAGGACAATACGGCCAGGAAAACTCAAGAATATCTTACTAAACGTTTAGTTTCCCTGACCAGCCTATGGGATGATTTCGACAAACGTCACCGCCAACTTTTAACCTTAGAGGACAAGAATTTTGATTACTTCATCGAAAACATTTACGAAAAAACTAAAGAACTTTACGAGACAACGAGGTCTGACATTTTGAAGAGGATGCTTACTATTACTACCACCCCCACTCCCACGGAAACTACGGTACCTAGCCTCATCCAACCCGGGGCGGAGCCGAAACTGAATGAAAAAACTAAAGAACTATTACTACGTCAAGAAAGCAACTTCAAAGCGATCAAGAGAGCCATGCAGAAAATTAATTTCGAAGAGATTACTAACAAATGGGATGCTGAAGATCATCTTAGTATTTTGAGATCAAAATGGGAAACCATCGACAAACAACACTGGGAGCTCGAAACCCAACGTTAGACGAGATGTATAGAGACTTCATCAGCGAATACATCAGGCTGGGACACATGAAGCCATCACTTTCAAAATCTGAGGTCCAAAACTTCCTTCCTCATCACGGCGTGCTACGCGAAAGCTCTACAACTACAAAACTACGCGTCGTATTCAACGCATCTCAGAAAACAAGCTCTGGTTACAGCTTAAACGATGTTATGGAAAAGGGGCCTAATCTACAAATAGACATCCAGAAACTGATATTGAAATGGCGAAGCTATGAAATCGTGTTTACAGCCGACATCGAGAAGATGTACCGCTGCATTAACTTGGACCCCACACAACAGCCTCTGCAGAAAATATTATGGCGTGACAACCCTAACGATAATCTTAAGGAGATGGATCTCTGTACGATCACCTACGGCGTGAAATGCGCGCCATGGCTAGCTATGAGAACGCTTAAACAAATCGCACAGGACGATGGTCACAAATATCCAGAAGCTGCCAAAATCTTATTGACCGAGTGTTACGTTGATGACGTCATCAGTGGCCATCACTTAGTGGAAAAAGCAAAAGAATTGCAAACGTCATTAATTCAACTATTAAATGGAGGAAAAATGAACTTACGCAAGTGGGCGAGTAATAAACCGGAGCTACTAGAAAACCTGAGAACAGATCAAGTCGCAACTACAACAACATTTGACTTCAAGGACGAAATTTCTCAAAAAGGTAAATTTAATGTGCTGACGCGCGACCTAAATTAGACGTACCAATGCTCACTCGGTCAGTAAGGTCGGTGGTGAAAATGTGCGGCGTAAGCCCGTACAGTATGAAATGTTATCGATTATCATACAGGATCCAGTATTCATCACAAGTTAAAAATCAGCCCATTAACAAAAATATAATTTCATTGCCCATTAATATGTGTATTGAACAGGGCAAGCTTCGATGCGATTTTATTATTGTTGTTCAGTGATTTCATCCATCCGTACCCAATTTTTCTATTTGACGAATATTAATCAATATCGTTTTTTTATTCATGTTCAAGGCTCAATGCTCAATCCAACGTATTTTAAGATAAATATAATAGACTCGTGTCTCTCATTCGCCACCAGGCTCATTATTGACATCAAAATTTCCAAAACGGAAACGATTTAACCAAAAACGCACTGTTCGTTCACTTGCGATACTTGGTCCATACACGTCATCGATATTGCGTGCCATATGTGCTGCGGATTACATATTAGAAAATCAAAACTTTGTCGAGAAAATTTTTAAAGAACAACGAACAAAACAACAAAGTTTAAAATAACAATTGTCATTTGACCAAAAGTTCAACTGACCAAAGTCTGGAATATCAATGTTTAAATTATTTATTACACTATTGACCAAATCGTTCTAAGGTCAAAAGGATTATTGGATAAATTGATTATCAAATGGATTAACTGAAAAAGGTAAAAATAATATTAATATTAGCGAATAGCGCCTGTAGATTTTTTTTCTGGCGCTTCACCGGCCGCTGACGCGGCACGCTCGCTTCGCTCGCTCGGCTCGCGCGCTGGGTTCATGTCGACCTAACATACTGGTCTCTACGCTCCTCGCACCTATCTCGTGACCTACGGTTTACGGTTTCTAAGTTCCAGTAGACTAGATTAGACTCATTTACTCTGCTAAATGTGCTATAAAGCATTTTAGGCGAAGCCCAAAGACACCTCCACACATCATTTGTAATTATGTAATAAGATTAGTAATGATTTGCTATTTTAAAATTACATCTAGCAACTTTTGATCTGTCGTTCATTTGATGTCACATACATTGGGATTATATATTTTTTCTAAATAAAATATTTGGTCTATTCAACTGTGTTGTTTTGTTCGTTGTTCTTTAAAAATTTGCTTGACAAAGTTTTGATTTTCTAATATGCAACCGTGATGCGTTGTTGGTGCCACGATATGTGTTCTTGAACTCGTAATCAAAAATAACCGCGCTTGTTTATTTTCCATGGTCATAGAAACAACGATACCGGCGTATGATACCTACGATAACGTCAATACCGAGGTTATTTTTTTCATATTTTTTTAATTCGGCCCCTTTCTCGAGATATCGGAAATTTTCTGTGAAAACAGACGATTTTTCGGTGGAAATAGTCGTTATTTTTTCGATTTCCAAAAAAGATTTTGGCTTTTCCAAAACAATTTTTTATCTTCTTAAAGCCCTTTAAATTTTGCGATTTTTGAGTCCTCAAACGTTCTCGTGGCCTTACCTCAGGGTATCACGGGCGAGTCGCACTTTCAGCGAAAATTGGGGCTACTAATACTACTGGAGCGAACGAAAAAATATTATCATTGTTAAAACATTGTACTTCACCAGTGGTAATTTCATTTTTGCACCCAAAGCGTATAAGCGGCAGGGCGTCGGCGCTCCGCAGACATAGTCTACTACGAAAAAGCGCCATTTTGCACGCACACATTGAAATTACGATTTTACACGGATTCTCGGACTAATGTCTTTATGTGGTTGTAAACTCGTCACGACAGACAGTTTTTTTAACCGACTTCAAAAAAGGAGGAAGTTCTTAGTTCGTCAGATGGTTGTTTTTTTTTATTTTTTTTTAAGTTTGTTTGTGTAAATATTACTCGATTGATACTTAAAGACGGCCAGACCGATTTGAAAGATTCATTTTTTTATATTATGATATTTTCTTTAATAGAAAAAAATACTAGAAAAAATCGACTTACCCGTAGCAGCTCAGACGGAACTCGAACCCGCACCCTTGGGATTCCGGCCCAATGCACTGACCATTATGCTACCGAGTCTAAAGTATATACTTTCAAGTTCGTCCCATTGTCATGACGTCAGGATCTGATGATGGGATCTTGGAGAAATCAAGGGAACTCTTCAAATATTATAGGCACAGCTATAGCGATTTTGGTATTTTTCTTAAGTAACTTATGCATTTTCTTTCGGAAAGTAAGATTTTGGTGAAGTGGAACTGATGATGAAGACCATAGATGGATTTTGGTGAAGTGGAACTGATGATGAAGACCATAGATGGATTTTGGTGAAGTGGAACTGATGATGAAGACCATAGATGATCATCGGAATTATTCAATACTCTTTCACTGGTGCAATATGATTAATTTTGCATGGTTAGGCTCATCATAATGCATATGGTGAAGTGAAGCTGATAGTGAAGTACCAGGGACCGTACCGGCTAACGAATCGAGCTTCGGTAAGTTTGCCGAGTTTCAAATTAAAACAGATAAATCGAAGTAAGGAATTACTTATTGTACTATTTGTTGAAGTTATTTGGAAGATATTGATGTTTGTGTGACCTCATGAATTAGGGTTCGCCATTTTGGCCCAATTGAGGCTCGATTTATCTGTTTTAATTTGAAACCCGACAGACTTTTCGAAGTTCGATGCGTTAGCCGGTACGGCCCCAGGAGAACTCCTCAACAATTAACGCCCCTACGTCGGGAAAAGCAGTAGGTATTTTGTAAAAGGTGATGAGCCGTTGAGATAAGGCTGTTGTGTTTTAGATAGTATCGTCACTAAATATACCTACCACAAAAAGTTTTAAATAAAAAAAGTTTTTTTAAAATACAAAACCTCCTTCAAAAAACCTTAAAAATAACCTAACAAAAATAGCTTCAAAAATGAAAGGCCTTTTAGGCCTTAGGCTAGAAATAAAATATTCAAATCTGCATAATTACTAACTCGAAAGTTTGTACGGATACCTAATAATAAATAACGTCTTATGAAGTATAATAGAAATATTTATTAGGCGTGGCGTGCTTGCTAATGGTACATCTTGCAAATATGATGTTAACGATAATAGTGGCGAGTTTACTATAACACATATCTAACTGTGAAGAATTTACATGTACTTTTTTAAAGAGAGGACATCAGAGGAAATCGCTCTGTCCTTGACAACCCATGTGAGTGTTGACCCGGATCCATTGCTGCTGAGTGTACTTTATTACATTTTAATTAAATCTATAACATGTAACATACATATTGCTTAATGAGATGTGTCCCAGTGAGTGATGAGCGTAATGATACTCGTAGTATGACAACTATTAATCACAAACTCTGTTTAGTATAGTTGAACAATAATTGTAATGCAATGCAATAGGTACGGCCGAAGCAGGTAGATGCATTTGGGAATAGACGTCTGTTATGACAACAGTCAGAGGTGGAATCTTGGTAATATAGCCAATACATTTAAAATGAGCAATCCGAGTTCATTATTAACATTGACAATAGCCAAAAATCGAAGATAAGTGCTATTAATAAATAGAAGCAGCGACGTGAGCAATCGTTTCGACGGTGATACCATTAAATAATAAAACGTAGAAATCTTATAATAATCATCCCACTAGTAAAATTATGACTTACCTACCTATATTCATTTCGTCAAGGGTATAAAAAAAACCGGCCAAGTGCGAGTCGGACTCGCGCACGAAGGGTTCCGTACCAAAAAACGGCAAAAAAGCACGTTTGTTGTATGGGAGCCCCCCTTAAATATTTATTTTATTCTGTTTTTATTAGTATTTGTTGTTATAGCGGCAACAGAAATACATCATCTGTGAAAATTTTAACTGTCTAGCTATCACGGTTCATGAGATACAGCCTGGTGACAGACAGACAGACAGACGGACAGCGGAGTCTTAGTAATAGGGTCCCGTTTTTACCCTTTGGATACGGAACCCTAAAAATCAAATGTGATTTATTGATGGTGCTACAATCAGAGCTTTTTAAGTTAAAGTTGTGTCGTCAAAGTTTATATGGCCAAAAGTGCAGTTCGTTCGTTCAGAGAAAATAACAACCCGCCATACTCTCAAGTCTCTCGATGGGATCGAGTTCACATCATGATCGAATGATCGTCAAAAATCTGTTATTTTGTGCACTTTAGAAACGGTTGCCACCTGCTATTGCTAGCTAATGTTTTATTGTGTAAATGTTGATATCTAATGAAAGTACATTTAATGAGCTTTCAATTAATAATTGATTTAATTAACGTAACAGTTACCATAATTAAACGATTCAAGCGTTATTGCTTGCGCCACCTTTAAAGGTAAATAAAAGGGGTCAATTCAGGAAATGCGGGTAAATTCGCTATCGAGATGATGGAGAAAACACAGTTCAATTAAAAAAAAAATACCCAAGATGGTTACTATAGCCCATGAAGTTGCTCAAATATTGCAAAAAAATGAGGCAATGTAATGTTGCTTCGAAACTGAATCTTAGTTTTTGATTCCGTTCGACAAGTATTCTAACGGATTCTAGAGACTGTTGACAAAGGGGAAGAAGTATATAACAAAACTTACCATTAAATTAGATAGGGTTAAATTAACTTTAAAGATTTTTTTTTAAAAGGTGCGATTTTTCTGATTCCGAGTGTAGACCACATCGGTTGATTAACACGAAGAAGTTAATACGTCTATTTAATCTTTTGAGTGCAGATATTGGCAACTTCGATTGAACTGACGACTTGACACAATTTATACAAACTAAAAGAAACAGAGTTTTTTTAAATTACCAAATGGTTGATTTCATTTGTATATACCTAAACCCAAATGTAAAAATGATTTGGAAATGTGCAAACCATTCATATTGGAAAGCATCAGTGACACTAATCGAACAGAAACAGAAAATTTTAAGTGAAAAGAACACAGTTGTTTGCTGTCCTATACTGCTCAACTCAACCACGTTTAGGAAAAACTTAGTAATATACGTAGATAATAAAGCATGAAACAACACAAACTATGTGAAGAAAACAAAATGCGAAAGTTTGTGTGTGTGTGTGTGTGTGTGTGTGTGTGTGTGTGTGTGTGTGTGTGTGTGCGTGCGTGCGTGTGTGTGTGTGTGTGTGTGTGTGTGTGTGTGTGTGTTTGTGTGTGTGTGTGTGTTTGATACCTCTTCGCGCCTTACGGCTGAGTTTCCCTAGGATCAATGCGAACGAAGTCGCGGGCGGCCGCTAGCACCTTTATAAATGTCAGTGATTTTGAATTTGCAGCAGCAGCTTTGCCCCTTTTCGCCGGCATACTTATCTCAGTCATTACTCGTTAATTTGCCCTCATCCTCATCCCATCCGTGCGTTGAGCCGCAAACTGGTTTAAGGTAGAATTTGTCAATCTGTAACATATATTTTACGCAACAGCAATTTGTATGCTCGTTAATCCTTACAATCTGAAATCAAGCCTGCTTTTATAAATACCGTCTTTATGTGCTACCAAATTTTTTTTATAAATCAGTTACATGATATTTAAGACTATGACGGTAAACCGACAAAATATTTTTGAAGTGTAATTTTGACTTACGAGCATAATGCACCGTTTAAGCTCTAGTAATGAAAACAATTTCTTTCGTTTTGATAAAATTCAACAAATAAAAATAAATTCGTAAATATGTAAGTTGTTTTTTGAATAATAATTACGAATCGTAATTAGGTATTTAAGCAACCTATTTTTTATTCTTTTATAATACCCAGGTTCGTTATATTTAATATAATTGGCCTTCTTTCCATTTGATACCCCTATTTGAACTCCGACAGTTTGTAAAATGACTCTGAAAACGGTAATTTTCTACCCATTGTACAGATTGTGATGTCTTTTTATTAGAAAGGTGCGTGTAAAGCTGCCATGTGCCAATACGATCCGTTTCAGAGAAATTAGTTTACATTTGTTGCGGTTTCGAAAACAGAAAAGAATGAATTTCTTCTAAATTAATGAATCAAATATCGTTTTATATTTATTACTCGAGTAGTCCATAATAAGCGCATGTTATATCTTTTTTACATTATTCAAAAGCTTAGTTTGGCAAGAAAAACAATATTTGTTTATTTTACTTTTATTTTTTATTCTCCGAAAGGTTAGATTTGAGGCTCCTCATTTTTATTTTAAAATATACTTTAACATGTCTACTCTCCATACAAAAGACATTGAAAGCCCATTCCTTGGTATATTTGTGTAATAATAAAAACAAACTTATAAAGGTTGTCACTTTGAAGTATAGTGAAATCAAGGTAAAGATAATATAAATGAAAGAAAAATACACTAACAATCCTAATACTTACTTTTGATACTATTGTACAAGGTGGCGCAAAGGTAATCAACTGATTTCAGGCTTTAACTTAAAAAAAAAACGTTCTAGTTGTAGATAATGTTTATTTGAACACACAATTTTATTTTGTTTGTCTCGAAAATTATATCTTTCAAGAGACCAGCCGCTTGCGTATGTGGTATTATGCGTCTAAAGGCGCGCCCCTTTAGACGCATAATACCACATACGCAAAATACCACCTTTACGCAATACGCCATAAACGCAAAATACTACTTACGCAAAAGACCAACTAAGCAGAAAACCAACTTTGATTTACGCAAAATACCAACTACGCATAACTCCAACTTTTTCTTAATTGACTGATGGAAAAAAACGACTTTCTGTACTTTGATTTGCTACCAGTAAAGACGAAGTCTCCTGCAGTTAGGACTCCTGCGTTGAGAGCTGTGGGGAAAATGCTGACCGAATCTGATGAACAGTTACTTCGATAGCTCCTTTACATTCCTGCTAACCTGGTACTTTTAGTTTTAATAACCTAGCTAGGATAGCTGAGGAACCTTAGCGAAATAGTTTCTTTGGCTGGCCACTCCACTTCAGTGACAAAATAATTCTAAGTCCCAGGTGGCGTTTATGGGATTATACGTAGTTGGTATTTTACGTATTTTTTTCTATTAATCCGCAAAACACCACAAAATCTCGAGTTGGTATTTTGCGAATGTGGTATTATGCGTCTAAAGGGCCGCGCCGTCCGCCAGAATGAGAGACTTAGCAGGCAACGTTCCTTAAAAATGTACTAGATGGCGCTGTCCAATTCCCAACAACCTTGCTTGGTACTATGGTATATGAATGTGGTATCTATAGTAATAAAGAGTATACCAATGTAAAAAAACATATGATTTTCACAATTTGTTTTCATTGTAATCTTTCTATATTGGTGTGAATATTGAAAATGACTAATATTAATTTATTCTATTATTATTCACTACTATTTGCAGACCTTGTAACTTTCTTGGAATCCGATAACTGTCGACCAATGAGTCAAGAGCTCAAGACTACGGTTATTGGACTCTAGCAGCGCTATAATGTACCCATTAAACGGTCAAGCATGGTTTTTCAAGCTTATACGCGTAATTACCACCACCACTACTATTTGGGGGCATGGCCTTTGATTATTTTAATCTAAGGGCATGGCCTACCTTTGATACAAAGCCGGAAAACATCTTGAAATCGGGTAGGGATTGCGCAGATCACGTATTTTGGGAAGGTATGCGTAGCGGTGAGGTACGGGGGCGGCGGGAGAGGGGCGCGCGCAATTGGTCGCTTGCAAGTCTACATGCGTGAACTCATCCCCATGAGTTTGGTTCAAAACGACGATACGATGCTGTGATGATTATGTACTTTTCATTAATATTTATTAAGTATATTAAGCTGTATTTCCCTTATCCAATAAAATAAAATAAAGACAGACAGGGACGGACGGATTGACTGAACTATCCTATAGAATCCGCGTATAAGTTATAGGGGTTCCTTGTTTTACTACGGAAACCTAAAAACACAATCGTTCAAAAGCAAGTAGAATTGCACAATACACAACAAAATGTTAACAAGCTACCAATATTACATTATTATTATTATTATGTTCAACAACATTTTTGTCGCCGCATAACGATTGTCGATTATAGAAAACACACATGACACCAATATATTTGCTTGACACTATCAATGCTTCTCTTTGGTCAGACTATTTGTACCACGTTCTACTATACTACCAAGGAAATTGGACAGCGCCATCTAGTAAATTTTTAAGGAACGTTGCCTGGAAAGTCTCTTATTGACGCACACTTGGGGGCGTTTAAAACATTTTGCATTATCTACTTGTCACAGAACTTCTGGCGATAGATTTGCCATTTCTGCAACGATATTCTCTTTTAAGGCAGCCAAGATTTGTGGCTTGTTGCCATAGACGCGTGACTTTCATTAAGACATAGACCAAATAATGTAATGTAATGTAATGTTGTGTGCCGAACGACCACGGAATTGACAACGAAAAGAGACGGTCCAAAATACATGGACTAAAAACCCAGAATTAATACGAACAAACTATATATCAATATATTTGCTTAAAAAAAGCGAAGCAGTCCTACCTAAGTCGCAGACTTCAAATCCATAGGGTATAGGCCGAGATATAGGCCGACAAAGTATGTGTAACGAAACGTTATGCTCTTTATGGCCTACTGGAAGGAGAGTAAGGTGGTGGTTGACAGACGGGCAGCGGTGAAGACATAGTTTTGGTTCATTGTTTATTTGTAATATAACACGTTTTATTCACACTCAATCTTTCATTCCACTCAGTCCATTTGCTTTCATGGTCCTTTGTCGCCGTAGTATTTTCATTTTACCGTAGTTTTTCCATAATTCATTTTGAAAAATTTTCACCATCTGTCAAAAGTGTCATTACGTTTTTGTTTCGGAATTTTTCATCGTAAGTATTCATAATATTTTTTTCATGATGATTAAGCGTTCGAAATCACGTATCGCCATGACATCATCGCAATCATCGCATCATTCTTCACGATCATCGTCGTCCAAGTTGTCGGTCGCAGAAAAATCTTCATTGAAAGCGGATGCCCAAGCTCGCTACGCGCGACGTATCGCCGAAGTGGAGCGCGAGCTAGCGCGCGCCGAGCTGACCGCCGAGATTGCTGCTATTGACGCCAAAGACAGTGTACTTGAAGATGGTGCTTCCTTGACACACGTCGACGCCTGGTTTGATGGAGCCGACCGCAATGATGCAGTCGAACAGGACACCACCGTGACCGCAGCCGCCGAAGTGCGTATCACCCCCGCGAGCGCATCATTACCTCTCGCACCAGTGACAGCGCTTTTGGCACCTGCAGTCGCAACGCATGCCTTGTCGGCTGACACGGCTCCGCTAATACCGGAGGCACAGCTTATGCCACCGACCCCGGCACACATTTGTGCCCAAGAACAAAGTTTTTCTCTGGTAAACAATGTAGGAGGAGAGGTGAGTATGCCTTCTTTTTCTGCTACGGCTGACGCGCCTTGTACTATTCGTCAGTCGCCGCCTATTGTAGCCATGAGTATGCCTTCCTTTTCCGCTGCGGCTGACGCGCCTTGTACTATTCGTCAGTCACCGCCTGTTGTTGCTGCCCCTTGTAATGATATTCAAAATCTCGCTAACGCCATAGCTACTTTGGCAAAGGGAGCGTCATGTAAAGTATCTTCCTTACCAAAGTTTAGCGGGAAATCGCACGAGTGGCTAAATTTCAAAAGAGTTTATGACATCTCAAGCTCGTCATACTCTCGACTAGAAAATATCGCTCGACTTGGAGAAGCTCTCACTGGTGAAGCCTATGATTCAGTCAGTACTTTATTACTTACAGCAGATGAGCCCGATATTATTTTGCGTGCTCTTCAGCGCCGGTTCGCCCGTCCGGAGCAGCTTCTCGCGCACGAGCTCTTGTGCATTCGATCCCTACCGAGACTGACGTTAGTCGAAAAGGATTTGGGTAATTTCGCCGCCAAGGTAAGAAGTTGCGTTACAACCATAAAGCTATTAAATCAGTATGAATATTTGTACTCACGTGATTTGCTTAATAGCTTACTCTTTAAACTGACGCCTCATCTTAAATATAAGTGGTCAGATTATGCCGCGGCGCATTATACGCCGCCTTTGACCTCACCTAATTCGCTGTCATTGTTAGAAATGTTATCCAACTTTTTAGAAGAAGAGGCCGATCGCAATTTGATGTTCTTACCTTCAATTTCCCTTTATAATCAACCGCTACCTCACAATAGTCAAAGTACAGGTCAATACCTGTACTTTGGTTGTTTTTCTATTGTCTCTGTACACTGGTTTACCAATGTAAACCAGTGTACAGAGACAATAAAAAAACCACAGCGGTTCATACTACTAACACGAATAATTCTGACGATGTCACTTGTTTGTATTGTCTGGAGCCACATAGGCTTAACTTATGTACCAAATTCTTATCTCTTTCAATAAATGACAGGTGGACATGGATACGTGAGCACAAAGTCTGTGCCAAATGTTTGAAGAGTAGAAGCCACCAGTGGTCGAAGTGCCGTGCGAAGCCCTGCGGTGTGGGTGATTGTAGGCAGCGCCATCACAAGCTACTGCACGCACCAGCGCCCCCGCCGGCTCCACCTGCATCTGCGCCTCAACCAGCCTTCTACACAACGTCGAGTCCAGAGCAGCCTGCCGAAGACGTAGTTGCTGCCTCCACAGCGCTGCAACAAACTTACACTTGTAGTTCGCTTGCTCGTAGTACAGTATTGTTAAAAATAGTAGCGGAAGTGCTTACTGGGCCACTTGGTACATTGCAAACGTATGCTTTGTTGGACGAAGGCTCCACTGCCACTGTCATTGACGCTGAAGCTGCGTGACAAATTGGTGCATCCGGGTCTAAAGGCCGCATTGATTTGGACGGCGTCGGCGGCATGCGGAGGCGTGACGTTCCAATTGAGTACGTAGACTTTGACATTCGTGGCAAATACTGCGATGAAGTTTACTCAGTTAAAAACGCACGTGCGATGAAGTCATTGTCTATACGTCCACAAACCATACGCACCGTGGACGTCATAAGTAGCGCTCATTTAGTGGACTTAGTAGAGTTCGTCACTTACGAAGACGCCAAACCAATGGTGTTGCTCGGTGCTGGTGATTGGCCGCTTATTTTGAGTAAAAACGTACGCGTTGGTACACGCTCACAGCCGGTCGCCTCATTGACAGCATTGGGGTGGGTTCTCCACGGTTGTATATCTAATAGTTCGAGGCCTGTTGAGTTTTTATTTCATACTGCAGAAACTGACGCTAATTTGGATGAACTGATTCGTGATCACTATCGTTTGGATTCCATAGGGGTATCGAACAACATAAAACTCAGTTCATCCGATGAGCGTGCTCTCAGAATTTTAGACTCAACGGCAAAGCGACTTCCAAGCGGACGTTTTGAAGTCGATTTGTTGTGGAAAGAGGAAAACCTTAATATCCCTAATAGTGTTGGCTTAGCACTTAGTAGGCTTAGAAGCTTAAAGAAAAAGCTTGCGAAAGACTCATCGCTATTAGTTGCGTATTATAAAAATGTAAAGGCCTTCGTTGATAAAAAATATACTGAAAGGTGTAGCTCAGCGCCATTAACCCGTCGTTTCTGGTATTTACCGCATTTTGCCGTAGTGCACCCACTCAAGCCGGGAAAGGTTCGCGTTGTGCATGACGCGGCTGCAAGGGTACAGGGAGTTAGTCTGAACTCTATGCTACTGACGGGTCCGGACCTCCTTCAGCCGCTTATTGCATTACTGTTTAGGTTTAGAGAGGGTCGGGTAGCGATTACGGCAGATATACGTGAGTTTTTTATGCAAATTAAAATTATAAAGGAAGATCGTGATGCGCTACGTTTTCTGTGGCACGAGGATGGCCCAGATTCAAAGATAGTGGAGTTCAGAATGACATCTGTAATTTTTGGGGCCGCGTGCTCACCTTGTGCTGCGATCTATATTAAAAATAAAAACGCAGAGGAGTTTCGTGACGATTATCCTAATGCTGTTGAAGCTATTTTTAAAGATCACTGTATGGATAACTATATAGGCAGTTTGGATGATCCTGCTGAGGCTTCAAAACTTGCCGCCCAAATCATTAAGGTTCACGCTAGTGCTGGTTTTGAAATAAGAGATTGGGCAAGCAATAGTGTCGAAGCTTTAGCGGATATTCCATATAATCTCCGCTTACCAGAATTTGCCACTAAAGATATGTGTCACAATGTGTCCATTGACCTTAGGATATTAGGTTTAATTTGGAATCCTCATGATGATACATTTAGTTTTAAGTTTGACTTCCCTGTTTTAGTTAATTTCACTAAGCGCAATGTTTTGAAAAGTTTAATGCGAGTGTATGACCCTCTTGGCTTGATGTGTATTTTAATAGTTAGAGGTAGAATTTTGTTCCAAAATATTTGGCGTAGTGGTGTTGGTTGGGACGACACTATCACCGCGGATGATCAGCAGAATTGGGAAAAATGGATGCTTGATTTAAAATCCGTTTCCGAACTGAAAATCCCGCGGTGGTATTCCACTCACGTAGAGTACGAGAGTTGTCAACTTCACGTTTTTTGTGACGCCAGCGAGCACGCTTATGCTACTGTTGCATACTGGCGTTACGTTTTTCGTAACGGAGAGGTGAAGTTGACGCTCATCGGGAGTAAGGCTCGCGTGTCGCCCTTGAAGTCGACCTCAATCCCAAGACTTGAATTGCAAGGAGCTCTCATTGCTGCTCAATTTGCTGATACCATCACTCGTGAACATAAGAAAAAGCCAAGTAGAATTTTCTTTTGGTTAGATTCCAAAACCGTAATTTGTTGGCTACGTAACGATGCTAGAACCTTCAAGCCGTTCGTTTCTCATCGCGTGGCTGAAATTTCGGAGTTGTCTGTGGTTGATAACTGGCGTTGGTGTCCTAGTAGTATGAATGTAGCTGACGATGCCACTCGCTATACTTCAGGACCTCTGGCTTCAGACCACAGATGGTTTGTTGGCCCACCTTTTTTATATCTTCACGAGTCTGATTGGCCCCAGGAGGCTTTAGTTACTTCTCTTAACGACTTTCCCGACATGGAATCTTTAGAATTAAAGCGTAAAGAGTTAGTATTGGTACAAATCGAGCACCAATATTTTCTAACTGGTGTTTGCGCCGACCCTAGTCGCTTTTCAAAATATAATCGTTTATTACGCGCGACAGCTTTGGCACATAAGTTTATCAAAATTCTACGTGCTAGGGTTAGGGGTAACCAAGATATTGTTCCAGATCTCACGGTTAACGATTTGCAACTGGCAGAACGTCATATCCTTCGCCTAACTCAAGCTACGTCATTTAGAGAAGAGATTGATCAACTTATGAATAACAAACCTGTTCCACCAACAAGCAAACTGTTCAATCTTTCCCCTTTCTTGGACGATCATGGCTTGATACGCCTGGGTAGCCGTATAGGTTTAATACGGGGCGTCGATAAAGATGCAAAGTTCCCCGTTATTTTGGACGGCCGAGCCTCTGCCGTACGACTATTAGTCATGCGATACCACGAGAAAGCCGCACACGTAAACCACGAAATGGTGATAAACGAGCTCCGCCAAAGATTCTGGATTCTTCCCCTCCGGAGTACAGTGAAAGCTGTTATTAGACTCTGTCGGACCTGCCAGTTACGACGAACGAAGACGTCTGTTCCACCAATGGGAGATTTGCCTGCCCAAAGGCTGCAGTACGGTCAGCGCCTCTTCACTTGTTGTGGCCTAGATCATTTTGGGCCCTATAATATTACCATCGGACGCCGTCACGAAAAACGTTATGTCGCTTTGTTTACGTGCCTTACGACAAGGGCTGTCCATTTGGAAGTTGCATCAAGTCTGTCTGCTGATTCCACCATTATGTGTGTACGTCGGTTTATTGCCCGCAGAGGATGTCCCAAAGAGATTTTGTCAGACAATGGCACCTCCTTCGTGTCTGCAGCGAAACAATTGAGAGACTTTGCAACGAACGCTGGCATTCAGTGGAAATTCATCCCGCCATCTGCCCCTTCAATGGGTGGGGCCTGGGAACGCTTAGTTCGGACGGTCAAAGCAGCGTTGAACGTAACTCTCAAGGACTCATCGCCTAAGGAAGAAGTTTTAATCACCTTACTTCTGGAAGCCGAAAACATTGTGAATTCACGGCCCCTTACCTACGTATCCAGTAACCAAGAAGACGCTGAAAGCCTTAGTCCCAACCATTTCTTGATAGGCACTTCATCGTCGGCGCTTTCAAGCACTAGCCTAGATGATAGTGACTTGAACTGCAGAACGTTGTGGCGACAAGCAGTCCGATTGTCGGATCATTTTTGGCGCCGATGGCTCAAAGAATACCTTCCAACGTTACTACCATGACGTCAATCTAAAGACAGCCATAAAAACTTGGAGGTTGGAGAGTTAGTTTTTGTAGTAGATGGGAATCTACCTCGAGGAGTTTGGCCTCGGGGTGTTGTTACAAACATTTTCCCAGGCCGAGACGGCATCGTAAGGGTGGTGGAGCTCCGTACGGCAGGAGGTATTTTGAAGCGGCCAGTTAGAAAGGTAGTGCGCCTCTGCTGCACGGAGGGGGGAATGTAACGAAACGTTATGCTCTTTTTGGCCTACTGGAAGGAGAGTAAGGTGGTGGTTGACAGACGGGCAGCGGTGAAGACATAGTTTTGGTTCATTGTTTATTTGTAATATAACACGTTTTATTCACACTCAATATTTCATTCCACTCAGTCCATTTGGTTTCAGTATGTATTAAATATATAGGTAAAGTTGGTAAAGTCCAGCATTTAACATCAATTAATACGAATGAGTTATATACCAATCGAATCATGGTATATTTAATATCATTTAATATGGTTTTTAAGCAGAAAAGCAATCATTTAATAACTTTAGTTTGCATAAAGGTTCTATGTGGAGCAATAAGTTGAATATTTTTAGGGTTCTGTCTGTTATTGTTTGAAAACACCTACCGGCCCTTATCTAAATAAACCCATTTCATCTCAAGTTTGCGCTCATTTGTTTCACTAGGAAACTACCCAAGCTCATTTAGCCCGCTCAGATTCAAAAGCAAAATGTGACTCGAAGTATTCCTAGTTCTATATCCTAATAACGTCTTAAATACTTGGAGTCGCTGGAGGAACAGTTGTGTCGAATGACTGATGATGAGGCAAGGCAGCTGGCCTGCCGGCCTGATGGTGTAAGTTGATTACGATAGATATAACACTATGGTAAGTGAAGATATATGGTTTATATCAAACTTTATTAAGATAGAGAACAAGGAATATTTACTTGGGAGTCGGTGGGACAGTTGTGTCCTTTGGTTATAATTATATGTATTTGAGTGATAGTTCTGTAACTCAACCAGAGGTGATAGTTAAAAGGAATGCAAGTTATGTTTGAGGCCATATATAAGTACTAGCTTCCGCCCGCGACTTCGTCCGCGTGAACATTCGGGAATTCCCTAGGGAACCTTTGACCGGGATAAAAAGTATCCTATGTTAAAACATACACATGTGTTTCAGGGTATAAACTATCAGTGTGTCAAATTTAAACCAAATGTGTTCAGCCGTTTTTGCGTGATTGAGGAACAAACATCCAAACCCAGAGACTTCCACATTTATTATTAGTAGGATAGTAGATTTTATAAAAACCAATGTATTACCTGAAGTTGACCGATTAATTAGATTATAAATAATCTGCAATGATTTTAAGGTGAATACCGACTCTTGCAGCATCTAGCTCCATGGAGTTTACAATAAACACTTTAAATACACTAATAGCATTCTTGTTACCTCTTAGATCGCTATAGAACTTGGGTAGTACAAAATATATAACTGACTCTGGTTTAGAATTTAAAGTGTTCTTAAATAACTGTCAATATCTTTTGGTATTTTACTCTTCCTAAAGCTATTAACGTACTATAAGGCAATATAAGGCATTGAACTAACTCTATTGAAAAGCATCAAGTGTTAGTAAACATCTAAAAAACTGTTAAAAAGCTATAAGAGTAACCCTTAATTAAAGTTTTACAAGGCATTTAATTAACTCGGTTTTATGACATAAGTCGTAAGTAAGTGTTAGCAGACACCTTACAACTTCGTATAGATAGGTAATAGTTAGTTATACAACCTGTATTTTTTGATATCCCATAATTCTGTGGTTATATTCTATATGTCAAAATGTAAAAAAAATGCATAGTTTTGGAGATATTATCAATCTTAATTAATTTACTTTAAAAGTTGTTACACTTATGACGATTCTTTATTTTTGCATGCACAAATTCAAAGTCAAAAAATAACTTTATTTAAATAAACTTAATTATGAAGTACTTTTGTTTCGTCCATATTTTCCTACCATCCGTTCCAGACTTTTTTAGCTCACAAGAAGAACGGTCGCAAGAAACTTATCAGCTTTAACAGTCATAAGTAACGATATTTACAAACTTAAA
The DNA here is from genome assembly GCA_943789525.1 of Agriphila geniculea. Classification (NCBI taxonomy): domain Eukaryota; kingdom Metazoa; phylum Arthropoda; class Insecta; order Lepidoptera; family Crambidae; genus Agriphila; species Agriphila geniculea. The sequence goes on from OX038870.1 coordinate 7,503,382, forward strand.
TATATCGTTACCAGATAATTACAACAGGGTGACAGGATTATTGGCAACAAAGTACTTATAGTAGTTATGTGTTACATCATTTCCACGCATTTTGATCTTTAAGATAATCGTCTACTTTATAATAACCTTTACCCATGAGCGTTTTTTAACATAGTTTTTAAATTCATGCAAAGGAAGATTAATCACTTATTGTGGAACTTTATTAATAAAGGATATGCCTTTCCTCATAAATATACCTCTAGTTTTTGGCAGCCTAAAACTTGGAACCATAAGTTTATCTTTATTTCTTGTATTAAACTGGTGATTATTGCTGTTCTGAATCATAGTGTTTCCTTACATAAACAAAAATTTCATATATATACTGGCCTGCCACAGTTAAAATATTTATTTCTTTAAACAATTCTCTCAAGGTATCTCTCCGCCGAAGATTGTATATGGCGCGAACAGCTCTTTATTGGAGTACACTTGGAGTACACATACTTTTTTACTATTCTCATAAACGTAAAGATGACGTTTAGCTTTCATTACTACCAAGAAGAAGCTTCTTGATTACTACTACTAAGATTGTCATTGATGACTTAATTATAAAGTACGGAAATGCGACGTTGTCTTTTTTCACATAAAAGTGTTTTGCAAAAGTAGTCGTTGGTGCTAAATAAACCGATCTAAATAGAGATTTAGTTACCTATGTTTTTACATGTATTGTTGTCTCGAAATTCCAGAATCTGCCATTTATCGAAAAAATGAAAAAAAAAATTGGTAGTGTCGCGGGGAAAGCATATGTATGGAATTTTTCATTTACCTACGACACTACTGGGCCGGTAGTATAGAAGGGAAAAAAATACCCACGACACTACCAGTAGTGCACCTTGGTAGTGTCGTGGGGAAGAAGGGAAACTTGCTAGTGATTAACAAATTATCGTAAATGTTTACATATCGATGTTATGAAAATATATTTGAAGTGGAAGTTCTTTCATCAGTATATTTTTTTGTATTTTACCAAGTTTTTTTTTTTAATTTGACATTGTACTTCACTCGACTTTGCTATCTTTACATCAAGAAAAACTGCGGGGCATTTTATTATTGCTATAATTCACGATTTTTACTTTTTCAGTTCGTAATGCCTTGCAGAAAAAAAACATGTTTTGAGTTTTTCACGTTGATTAAATATATTTCTTTTAGCGACACATTACACAAATAGATTATTAAGTTGTCCACGTTAAACGTCATTTTATTCGTGCCACCGCAAGTACGGTCTCTCATAAGTTATTAAATTTTCTTTAATTACTGTTACTCCTCTTTTAACCTTAACCAAAATAAAGTTCAATGCTATTATCGGAGCTGTTTTATTTACTCGTACCATTTCTAAAACTATGAGCATAAAAAAGCTTTCCTTGCCCTTAGCGCCAAAATGTTTGATGGGATCTGTCTGACACACTGTCATAATGTCATTTTACTTTTAGAAATATAATACTTTTTCTGCAGTTAAAGGAGTTAGAGTTATGAACCATTATCTTAAATCATGTCCTGCTGTCTCGACATTAGATAGCGATTGTATCGTTAATTATTACCGATCGATAACTAAAGCGAAAAAAATTGCTTGCCATAAAAATTCCTAAGACAACACTTGCAGTCTCGGTTCAGATAGCTATAAAAGTTAACGAATTCGGTCGATAAGTCATACTGATCAATTAGTTATATATTTTTGGTACTCTCTACCATCATAACTACCGATAGTTTTCAGTAGCGTAGTCTATATCAACTGTCACCCTAACGATTTTTGATTTTCAGTTTGTGACGAGACAGCCTGCAATCTTTGCGGTTTGTATCTAGGGAATGCAAAACCGGAGTGAAATGAAAACCGGTTTTATTTTCGGTTTTCAATCCAAAACCGGTTAAAACCGGTTTTAAACCGGTTTTGAAGAAAAGTATTGGAACATGGGTAATAATACATTTTTATTGATTTGGTGAACATTTTTTCAATTTCAAGAGCATCCCCATGCACAATTTATCAAAAAAATGTACAATCAACAAGAAAATGGTCAAAAAAACCTTTTCCGATACATTTCATAGAAAATCATTGCAGGTCTTAGCTCTGAGAAAAGAATTTGTGAAACTGAAATACAAAAAATAAAATAAAAGATAAACGATCACGTAGACGTAATAAGCTTCTAGCTAGCAAGTCTTAACGTTTTATATTAAATCTCATTATTTTCTTAGAAGTAAAACAAAAACAAAACGTATCTTTTATAATTGAACAATTCGCTGTCTGAAGCAAAATGTAACAAAAATTAAACTTCTTATTTGAAAATAAACATTTGGCCAATGAGGTCTCTAAGAGTAATCACCATTAATAGGTATCTTAAAAATTGACACCATACGCTTGATTTATTTTGAAAATACTTAATATTTTTAGTATATTTCAGGGTGAACTGTAAAAGAAATCTTTTTAACTATATAAGTAACATACTCCATTTTATATGAATATTAAAAAACATTCAAAATACCTATATATCTAATAAATAACGCCAAGTGCAGAATAAAGTGGCTCCTAATTAATTTCATGAGTTTCTTGAGAGACTGTACCTATCTGAAATATTATTATGTTATTTTGTTTGTTTAGTTAGTTATTTAAATCAAAAAATGTTTTTCTTTTATTTACGTATTATAAAATTGTATTTAACAAATATCTATCTATAAATATAAAATAAGAACTTTTTTGCTTTATTTATAATAATATCCATATTTTACTTACTTTCTCGCTATAATAACAAAAAAAAACATTCGACCCGTTCAGCCGCTCAAAAGTAGGTCACTGAACTGAACTATTTAAAGCATTCATTCAAAATGTGGCGGTGCATTTTTGATTTGTACGTATTCTTCTTCTTCTTATTTTTGGCTCGGCAATCTACTCATTTCCTTAGGGAGTAATTTTTGCTAGTGTCAAGTGAATAGTTCAGTAGTAGGTATTGTTCCAGTTTACATTAAAATGCGAGTGCATCGCATTCCAATGCTGCTTGGAGCAATTGGCACCAAATATATCAGGACACTTTACCCGGTAAGTTCTGCCGAGGTAGCCACCACTACAATAAAAGTCTCAGCAACCAAGATCGCGCCTATTTCGTAGACACTTGTACCACAAAACTAAACCAATGTTAAGACACAAATTCACTATGAATCAATTTGCAAATAATTAAATAGTTACCGAACCGATCTCGACTAAATGGCGCCAAAAACTCCCTTTGTAATGTATTGCAGAGCATGAAATTTTAATTTAAAAAAAACCGGTTAAAACCGGTTTTTCGTTTAAAAAACCGGTTTTATTTTGCTTGTGAAATCAACCGAAAAACCGGTTTTTTCGGTTTCGGTGAAACCGGTTTGCATTCCCTATTTGTATCGTTACAGTACTTAGCGGTCATTAATATCCTTTCAAATCGGTGTACCTAATGCGTAGAGGGACTAAATCGCGTTATGACTAGTCATAGTGCGAAGTAGACATAAAGTTAGTTAGACGTACTGCGATATAGGTTAAAAGAGAGAAAGGCAAAGAGATTCATAGACATACTGAATTATAGTGAACGCAGTCAGGCGGATAACACAAACTTCAACGGTTGATTAAAATTATTTATTGCAAAAATGCTGTACTTAGTATAGTTTTACAAACTCCAGCAAGTCACTTCAGAACATCTGTTCAGTTCGAACGCCGAGCAAAGAATGCCTGATTGGCGCCATAATCAATCGTAGGAAATGAACGAACGAGTGAATGTCAGACAGAACGAATAAGCGTATGACAGAACGAATGAGTGTATGACAGAACGAATGCAAGTAGGGAAATGAAGTCAAATCAGCTACGATTAATTATGGAGTCAATACACTTACTTATTAGTGAGCTGAAAATAGAGTTAAATAATTATAAATGCTAACAGTCGGCCTTTCCTGATAATTATTTCACGACTCGTGAAAACAGATTTTATTTGAGAAAACAAAGTCAATATTTCATTTGAAAGGTAGACTGCTAGTAATTATATTCAATGATAAAGGTAAAATCAGTACAATAACCATGGAACCTGAAGAACTAACACAAAAATAAAATCAATTTGAATACCAGAATCATTTCTCTTTATGCTTCCTAAGAAAATAACAAATAAGTTATCCATCAAGAACCAAACTTTCTATTTTATATATTTTATTTTTAATCATCTTGAATGTATCAACTTACTTACACATGTAATTTTTAATCTTTACTTTGATGTTTTTTTTTGTAAACTTAGAATCAATTTTCTCTTATTATTATTAATTTGTGTTTATGAACCACAATGAAGTCCCTTACATGTCTTCAATGTGTATCTAACTAATCTTTTTATAAATGAATTGTTGTAGCCCTCTGCATGTCTACAACAATACTACCATAATGGCACATTGGAGCCTCTTACATATCTCCAAAGTGACATAAAGGTACTGAATTAGCTCATATCGTGAAAACAGATATCTACTGCTGTAGCCCCCTGCACGTCTACAGCAATATACTATTCATATCACTCCAGAGCCTCCTGCTTATCTCCAAAGTGACAGAATTTTACTGAACTATTTTTTAATATAAGACTACTTAACACTAATAATTGTTATGGCCCCCGTCATGTCCATAACAATACTCTTATTAAGACCCAGTAACTCATTATAATTAATTATAATCATACTATAAGTAGATTAGTAAGCTTTAACATTTATAATTAATTTCCATCAACAATAGTTATCCAGGTGGATAAATTTTATTTTCTATTATACTTAATTACAATTATCTTATAGATATCTAAACAACGAGCTTGCAACCAATAAAAGACCTGATTATTCGTCACTGTCAGTATTTGAGTCATCGACATCACTATTTCTATCGAAAACAAGCCAGGGATGTATTTTATCAACAGCAAAGATACCACTGAACTTTTTATTACCTTTGCGAGACAGTGGAGTATCTGTTATTACATATCTATCCTTATCTAATATTTCTGTAATACGGTATGGACCTCTAAGTTTTGGAACTAATTTGCGACTTTTACCAGTAGATGGAATTTCCCTTTCTATACGTACAAGATCACCGACCTTATAACTAACGTTCTTTCGTTTTTTATCAAAATTAGTTTTTTTTGCTTACTTTGATTATTTGTTATATGTTCAGATATTTCATGTCTAATAACATCTATATTTGATTGTAAAGGTTCGGTTTCATTTTCCGTGTTTAGTTGTAATAAAGAATCTGACGGACCCTTTGTGTTCATACCAAATAAAGCCTGAGCAGGAGTTTTTCCTATACCTTTATTGTGAGTATTATTAAGACCCCACTGAATTTCGGAAATACATTCATCCCATGAATTTTCAGGTTTTCCAGGGTTACTTGCCGTTAACGCGGCTAGAACAGTGCGGTTATATCGCTCAATTTGCCCGTTTGCACGAGGCGTTGCTACCGCATTTTTTATGTGTTTGATACCTATTGACTCTAAATACTTTTGGAACCGTTTGGCAGTGAATGATGTACCCCTGTCAGAAATAAGACGGTTTGGTACACCAAAAGTATGGAAATAATGTTTCATAGCCCTTAATGAATGTATGCTTTTGGTGCTTTTAACTGGAACCAGAACAATGAACTTAGTAAAAGCATCTATTATAAGGAGCAAATATGAATTCTTTTTTTTACTGCGAACAAAGGGACCCAAGTGGTCAATGTGAATTGTGTGAAAAGGGCGCTCAACTTTCTCTATGGGATGAAGCTGCCCAGCCTTCTTACCTGAAGGTACTTTGGCGTACGTGCACTCTAAGCAGGAGTTTACATACTTTTTGATAAACCTCCTCATCTTGGGAAACCAATAATCGTTTTTAATTTTATTGTAAGTTTTATCGAAACCAAAATGTCCTATCTCATCGTGGTTAGCCTTTAACACATGCCACCTAACTCCCTTTGGTACTACCCATCGATCACCCTCAGTCGTTTTCCGGTAGAGTAAACCTCGTTTTAGAACAAAATTGTTTTTTATGTCTATGATCGTGTCAGTCTCCTTGTCATTTAATATTTCAATAATTCGTTGTAATTCTGAGTCATTTTGCTGTACTGTACTTATCCAGTTTATATCTATACTACGTACTTCAAGGGAATTTGAATGGGACTCAACCGGATTACGACTGAGAGCGTCGACATGTGACATAGTAACACCAGACTTATACACAATATTAAAATTATATTCTTGCATGGTACTCCACCATCTAGCAACTCTTGGCAGAATATCGCGTTTTTCAAATGTAGCTCGGAGGGAGTTACAATCAGTAACAATGGTGAATGGAATACCTAATAAGTACACCCTGAATCTTTGCAAAGAAGTCACTACAGCTAAGGTTTCTAGGTCATATGAGCTAAAACGGGATTCTTCAGGTGACGTTTGCCTACTATAGTAGGCGACTGCACTAAAAGGAGCATCCTTGTTGGGTCTTTGCATAAGTATACCTGCTACCCCCATTTTTGACGCATCTGTATGTAACTGAGTTTCATATGCTGGATTATAAAAAGCAAGAATGGGACGTTCTACTAAATAGCCTTTTAAAGTATTAAATGCGTTTGTTTCTGTTTCTCCCCACTGCCACGTACAATTTTTCTTTAGTAATTGAGTTAAGGGCCTGGCAATATTTGAAAAACCTCTAATAAACCTGCGAAAGAAGCTCGCCAACCCTACAAACTGTCTTACTTTATGTTGATCAGTGGGTGTGGGAAAGTTTTCTACTGCTTGTATCTTTTTTTTGCCAGGTCTTATTCCATTCTCACAAATTTCAAAGCCTAAATAATCTATGGACTGCATAAAAAAGTTACATTTTGGTAGTTTTAGAGTCAAACCAGAATTACGGAACAGTATTAGAATATCACGAAGCTTTTGGAAACCTTCTTCTATTGTTTTTGAAGGGATAATTACGTCATCCATATAAGCGAATGCGTCTTTAAATCTAGCATTACCAAGGATATTGTTAATGGTTCTTTGGAAGGTTGATGGGGCGTTGGCTAATCCAAAGGGCATTCGAGTAAACTCGTAATGCCCATCTGGCGTCACAAAAGCTGTAAGTGGTTTTGAGGACTCGGCTAAGGGAATCTGATAATAACCTGATGCCAGGTCTAATGATGTAAAAAATTTATAGCCAGACAAATTATCTAACTGATCGTCTACCCTTGGTAATGGGTAATGTTCCTTTACTGTCTTTTTATTAAGTGAACGAAAATCAACACACAGACGGTAATCGCCTGTTTTCTTACGCACTAGTAAAATAGGATGAGCATATTCAGACGTAGATTGCCTAACTATACCAGACTCTTCCAATTCACTGACCATATTACGAACGACCTGTCGCTCACAGTGTGGAAGACGGTAAGGTCGGTATACCACAGGTGTAGTATCTTCAAGAGTAATTTTCATTTCAGTATTAGTTACGCAACCTAACTCGTCTATAGAAAAAGCAAAACATTCGCGGAATTCATTTAGTAAGTTTGTAAGTTTATCCAACTCCTGATGACTTAGATTTTCGTTCACTTTAATCATCTCTTGTGTAATTGCTGTTCGAGAATTATTTTCGGCATTTTCAGATTCCACTCTATTTACATGCAAGAAATTAATTTCATTTAAAGGGAGCGCGCGAGCTATGAGAACATTTTTATTTAATGTAAATTCCGGACTACTCAAACCTCTAATAAAAATGTAACCGATGCCTTTATTCAATCTTATAACACTTTGGATTATTTCATATTCATTATTAGGTTTCTGAGATAAACTAGATTCTAAAAATAAATCCCCATCATAATCTGGTACTGAATTAACAATTATTTTAGTCAGCCCATTAACAACAACACATTCCGAAATGTACAGTTTAATTTTATCTACTTCTTTTGCTGATCGAGATGCAAATTTAAGGTTATCTTTTGTTTTAACAACTATAACGTGGTCTTGTTCAGTGAATGTCTGCCCAACTAAAAGCGATACACGCAACAAGTGATCAGGTACAATAAGAGTTTCAACAGATCCTACTACACCATCTAACTCAATGGAAACAGTGCATTTACCTAAACAATTAACAACGGAATCACCGAATCCTCTCAAAACCGGTAAATCAGCGGTAGACCAAGTTTCACATAATTTCTTAGCCACCGATTCCCTGACCATGGTGCATTGACTTCCAAAGTCTACGAAACAATCTAACTCATGACCATTCACTATAACAGACTTGAAATATTTATTTTCATTATTCTCTTCTTGAGAAATCTGCAGCACGGTTTTAGTTGTATTAGGCGGTACTATTGAACAGTCGCTAGCTAAATGACCTACTCTGTGACAAGAATCACATCTTTTAATTGGTTGCTTACATTTAAAGAACGGATGACCCTCTTCACCACAGTTATAGCACTTAGGCTTCCTACTTTCACTATTTGACTGAGCAGACTTGACAAACTTATGCCGTCTGTTTTCGGATGTGCTTGCTTGTAAAGGAATCACTTGTCTCTCATTTCTTTTGTTAACTTTGATATTTCTAAGAAAAACTAATAATTTATCAGGTTCTGTGAACTGTGCCGCTTCCGCACTGGTCCTCACAGACCTATCCTCAATTCCGAACAATATACAGTCTATAGCGTTCTTTCCGAATATCTTACACCGGTTTAACAAAACCATTTTCTCATAAAAATATTCCTCTAATGATTCTCCGAACCGTGCCTTACAAGCAAGCATTTCCGTCAACAATTGGCCGTAATTCTCATCACTCGGAAAAGCTAATTTTAATTTTTCCTGCCATTCTTCCCATGAAAACAACAGACTTGGCAAACCTTGGTACCATCTTTGGGCTAAACCAACTAATTTAGGCAACGCATAGTGAATAATTTGCCGTTCACTCCAATTATAAAGTGATGCACATTGGTTTACTTTTAAAATCCACGTATCGATAGTCTGGGTCCGTTTAGATGGGTCGAATTCAGGAATAACATTCATAACCGGAAAACGATCTATATTAGTATTATTATCTGATTTCATACTTTGAATAATTTTTTTAAAAGCCGTAACTAATTCTAAAGAACTGCTCGTCGACGTACTCACTGGTGGCACCGCCGTTGTTGCAGGGTTTAGCGAAATATCTTGGCTGGATTCGCTTTGGTTCTTCGGCACATGTGAATCTCCTAACTGGTTCAACTCTTGAGGCCGACGATCTTGTGGCGGCGGCGTACGCCGTGATTTACTCCGTCTACTGCGTCTGTGTCTCCTTTCATGACGCGATCGCTTTCTTTTACGCGACCGCCGATCACTGTAGCGCCGTGATACATCTCTTTCTGATTCAGATGACATAGAACTTGGAGAGTCATCACGACTCATCGTTCGCTTGCGTGACTTTCTTTCTTTTCCCATTTGCAACTTTTTGGGCGTTAAATCCTTCACCAAGCTAAAATTAACACTCGGTGTGATCCCGCTTCTGAACTGAACGCAGTCAGGCGGATAACACAAACTTCAACGGTTGATTAAAATTATTTATTGCAAAAATGCTGTACTTAGTATAGTTTTACAAACTCCAGCAAGTCACTTCAGAACATCTGTTCAGTTCGAACGCCGAGCAAAGAATGCCTGATTGGCGCCATAATCAATCGTAGGAAATGAACGAACGAGTGAATGTCAGACAGAACGAATAAGCGTATGACAGAACGAATGAGTGTATGACAGAACGAATGCAAGTAGGGAAATGAAGTCAAATCAGCTACGATTAATTATGGAGTCAATACACTTACTTATTAGTGAGCTGAAAATAGAGTTAAATAATTATAAATGCTAACAATAGTTTAACAGCTACCAAGTACGTGATCGTATGACGTCATGAAAGTTAGACCCTACTGCGATATAGGTTAGAAAAGAGAAAGGCAACAGGTCTTTTCATTGACTTGAAAAAAATTTTTTTTTGTTAAATATATAGAGGTCCGTGTGTCCTTTAAAACATTAAAACAATATTTCTAATTGGTATTTTTATAATTATTGAAAATTAAACTTAACTAAACTGACTAAATAGACTGACACCTTTCTAGGCATAAAGCTAATAAATTCTGACATTTAGGCAAAACGCGACTTAGACTGACGAATATTCAGGCAATCTGCTTAATAGACTGACACCGTCCTAGGCACTAAGCGAATTTAGCCATTTGCTAAATAGACTAACACCGTCCTAGGCCTAAAGCTAATAAATATGACATTTAGACAAAACGCGACTTAGTCTGTCTACGCATTAGGTACACCGATCTTAAAGGATTAATATTAGATTAATACCAATCATGTCATAAAGTTTGCAACCTCACACGGTATAGAATATTGTTGCTACGATGAACAATTACCAATGAAACGGGACATTCTCAAATCCGACTTTGATAAAAGAGTATATAATCAAACTGCCTTTAGCAAACTAAAATACTTATCTATGGGCTTTTCATGTGACACACTTGACAACACGTTGTCCGTCACATTGAACAATTTGTCAAACTGGCATGGAAATAGCACAGTTATGCCTCTACACATATTGCGCTAACACCGGCAGTTACAAGTAAATTAAGACAAAATATCCACGAGAAGAAAATAGTATTACCAACGACCTTGACTTTGGCTAAAAGGGAGTGCGTCCGCAATCACGAAGATCACGTTCTTAAAGAGTGCACTGTTTTGAAGAAACTTTCCACGCGGTGCTGAATTGCTCCTACCGCGCGTTTGCATAGTTACTGTAGCACGTTAGTCGCGATGCTGAAGCGCTTCCATTGTGCGTTACAAATGCGCCTACCGCGCATCAGCAAAAAGTCGCCCTTTATACAAAACCTCCGGAAGCGAGGTCGTCTTCAGAGCAAATTTATTGTGTGTAATTTGTGATACTATTCAGCTACACCGCGCTAGGGTTGCCAATATTGGCATCAGTTCCAATACTTTGCTTCTTTGCAGTTGTTTGACGACAACCGTTATGAGGCACAAAATTAATACCGAGTTCTTGTAATATTACATCGCGGTGTATTGCCAAGAGCAATGTTACAGCAACTGATATTAAGACCTTTTCAAAGCTTTAGTAGTTGAATAGTAAATATAAATAACGAAATGAATTGGAGATGTAGCTCGGTGGCATAAATATTTTCCCTGACGGTGCTCAGATAGGCGATTACAAAATAATGACTTCGAGGGTTTGTTCACTTTGGAAGTGACTTGTCGTTAGAGGCGTCGTTAGCTTCCATGTGGAGCAACGATGTGGTTTTATAACGAAATATTCCCGAGTATACTTTTAAACCTTGAAACTCATTTAGGTCGGATAGCAATAATATGTTATGAGATGAAACAATAATACGAGATATTTAGTTAGAACAGAAAGAGAAAAAAATATTGAATGTGAGTGTTTTAACAAATAAATGGTATGAAGAAATTAATGAGAAAAAAACTGTATAAAGTTGGCAAAAAGCCCCTACACACGATTATATTTCAATATTCAATCTGTTGATTCAATTTACCAAGAGTTGACATATCGCGTAGTGAATAGGCAAGTTAAAGTTCATTTTCAAATTCTTCAACTTACCTAGTTATAATCGACTTCAAAAAATTAATTGAATGTAAAATTGAATAGCAAGTACCTAGTAGTAGGTATGAACGTCTATACAAAAAAATGGGAGTTACAAGTCTGTTCCTAACTAATATTGAGCTGGGCCAAACTGTCCTTACAAACCATTCCATACGGCGGCGGCGGATTAAATAGAACTCTTTTCTAAGCTTCATTCTAAAAATTATAACTATCCAGGTTTGGTTAATGGGTCAAATGTGGTATCATTTTCGGATAAATCGATAATGTATAATTCATTTCTGGTAGGAAGAAAATGCAATTTAATGAACAGTTTCTGAAAAATTACACAATAACCAACATTTTCAAAGTTCATTTTTTATTTTAGATCTTGGCACTTTTTTCAGTATTTAAAAAAAAAACTTCCCTAAAGATGCATTTTTCAGGTTAGTTTTTCATTTAATTTTGTAATGTTAACTATATTTTATACAGTTTGAGTCTAACACAAGTAGTTTAGGTCCATTGTTTGCGGAGACACAGCTAGTCAAAAATAGGCATTTTTTCGCAAAATAAAAGGATTTTTCGTTTAATTTTTCAGGTTTTTTGTTCTTATTCTGCAAAGTTTATAATTTTTTCTATAATTTGAGCCTAAACCGAGTAGTCTTTTTTCATTGGTTGCAGAAACAAAGCGAGTCAAAACTGGGCCATTTTTCGAAATAAATGAAAAAATACCATCTTTGGCTAGCTGTGTCTCCGCAACCAAGCTCTGTTGGATGCTTGTAAAAGTTGGAGATATTCGTTGGCCTTTGATTAAACGGTGAAGTCCATCTGGCAGAAACTCTTCTGAAGTAGTTGGTGGAGGCGAATTAGAGTGTAGTTTTATTGTTTCTGTTATTGTATTTGAAATTTTTGTTTTATTTTTATACTCATTTTTAGTGGGTAAATACAAAATCAACTCAAAACTATATACGGCACAGACAGCACAAAGACACAGAGTAAGGTATCCTGGCAATATTTTATAGTTTTTCTTATTTTAAATTTGGAACACGCCGCGTCCGCCGGCTGCTCCGCCCAATGTAATTCATTTTGACTGGCTGTTTATATTATACCATGTTTTGTTATTGTTCGTGTGAATGCGCCCTAATACAAGGCTGCAAGTTTTTTTAAACCTTTTGTTTTTAATTTTCTAAACTTTTTCATTGACGATGAGTTAACTCTATGGTTGACTATGTAATCAAATTCAGTTCTAATTTTAAAAATTCTTTACCTCCCTAGGGTGGAACGAAGTTTTTGACCCGCTGTGCTCAGTTTAAATATACATCACTTTCTGATTATGAGAAATGAAAAATTATATTTTCCATGGTTATACAATAAAAAAACCAGTGTGCACACTTCGTTTTTTTTATATAACTTACACAAAGGAGATTCAAAATTACAGTTTTTGCCACATCTCCAAAATACCAGGATCACATAAATATGGAGAAGGTTATGGACATTACGCGCGCCCTACCCGTGTCACTACGCTAGCCGGTGTGCTACGCTGCTACGTGCCCAGGGATTTCAGATATTTTGGGATTAAGGCAAATTAAGAATGAGGCAAAAGTGGTAAGAGGACGTAATGACATTAGGTATAAATAAACCGGAGGGGTCCTGAAGTGCCCCTGAGAGTCTACGCCACGACCGCATCGCTACGCGCCCTTCCCTGCGACATCATCTGCGCTGCCTGCCGGCCTGACCTGGACCACGTCCCTCATCTGAACCTTGTGCGCCTCCCTCCCCCCCGGACCAGTGCCTGGACGTCCTTGTGCGCTCGCCGCTTCAGCCTGCTTTGTCCTAACTTAATCCGGCCTTCGTTAGTCTTACTTACTTAGTTTAATAGTTAGTCTGTACTCCAATATTTCTGTAACCAATAGTGTAACCCTAGGACGTGACATTTTATAATAAACTTCTGAATTTCAGTTCTATCTTTTTATTTTTCTTCCAAATTTTGCTCCATTACCTTCCGTAACGTGACAAACTGACTGCTTATTATTTATGGGCTACAGAAATCTACTTATACGCAGTACAATACAATCTGTACAGGCCATTTTATGGAAGTAATTAAGTATTTTTTGTTTTGTTTAGTAGAACAGAAACAGAACAGAACAGAAACAGGTTCGCTGTTTCTGTTTAGTAGAAAAAAGTACCTACGAATTTATATTTAATTTAATTTTGAATAAAATAGAATAGAAGCACAGTTCATTTCATAGTGCTAATAAAATAGTTTTTCTCCGTTTGCCTATATTTGTATTAAAAAACCCATGAAGTATTACGGGAAGAAAACCACACCAGTTTAGGTATATATTCCTAGTTGTTATACTGTATAACAATAAGGAATAAATAAATAATATTTCATTAATATAATGGTGACGATTTCTTATCATACCTCATAGTAGAAAATATGTGATTTTTTCCCGTCAGTTCTATTAGTAAGTTTAACAAATTAGTAAAACAACGGTGAAAAGTCCCTGTTTAAATCCCGCTAAATAAAAGGCACTGTAAAGAAAAGGTTTGTCGCTCAACACCACGGCTGCTACAAACTCAGGGAATTGACAACTTTTCAAAATTTTTGTCCTGGTTTTTTTATTTGTTATTTAGAAATTACTGATGAAAACAAGAAACACGTATTTTTTTCATTTCCAAAATTTTAATTTATGTCGTCATAATGTTAATTTGAAAACTTATTCATTCTAAAAGAGCGTAAGTGCAGTTTATAGGATTTCTGACGGTTTTTCCTTTGCCCATATGGATAAAAAATACACTTTGACGTCAACCTGTCAACCTAATCTATGGACGCTAATGACGTTTGTTTGTTTATGTTTTGATCGAGGTTGTTTTCTTTTATTGTCGCTATTTTACCTTATTTTCAACAATAATAGATAATGATATTCGTAAATTAGATTCCATAATCTCATGTGTAGTTCCTGCCTGCAAAAATACTGTGATGAAATGCCCAAACAAAGACTGTTTTACGTGCCAAACCAAAGTCTACTCGTTTACAGTGGTGTGTTGCTTTAAAGTTTTATGGAAATTGAAATTAATGCACTTGAAATCAAACTGTACAAATTGATTAAACCAATTGAAACGTAAATAATATATTTTTTTCTTAAAAATAAACGTTTTGCAGAAGACTTCAGCTTCAGCAGCATGATGATGTCCACTTTAGTGAGGTTGCGAGTGTTGCGACTGTCTGCCATTAAAAATTCTTCAGAAAACTTGATATTATATTTCGAGAAATGTTAAATATAACGAAAATACTAATTCAAGTAAATAATATAATTAAAACATTCAAAACAAAGCGAGCAAAAGTGAAAAATATTTTGATTCTTGACACAGACTTTGACATACATTGTAACCTTGACAGCGACAGTTGTCACTTCAACGATAATCACACAACGTTTTTTTACGCAAAGGAGTGTATTTTTTATTATTCCTATATCTCGATCATAGACATAGAAAAATTTTCGCTGCGCTCAAGAAGACCAACAAAGCGTGGAAAAGAGAAGTTAACATCATACGGACACGGTCTATGTAAAAAAGAGACAAAGGAGCAAGTGCATGTGCCAACATTTTTTACAGTAAGAGCCCCGAGCGTCCCGCCTAGCAAATGAGCAAACAGTTTGTTTAAAATATTTGTTAATCTTAATTAGAATTTAAAATAAAGGTATTGTGGAGCCATGGTGTCTTGTGTTCTAAGTAATTGTGATGTGACCAAAAGAAACAATCCAAGTAATCACACTTTTTACAGGTAAATAAGATATTGCCACACATTTCTTTAAAACCAAATTTCGCTACATTTATTCGTTTATCGACGAAGAAAACAGTATGGAACATAGTTTATTAATTTCCTTTGCCATATATAGTCATATTTTATGAATCTAAGTCATATTTTATGTATCTCATATAAAATGTATGCATTCGTTTTCGGATCACCTATTTATTGACTTTGTTGTTCTTTGACATTTTATTTCTATGATCTCGATGCAGGGTTTTTCCACATAATTCATTTAATAATTGATCAAACACCCCGAAAAAATATGTACGGTGTCTGAAATTGAAAAACCTCGAAATGGTTTTCGATTTTAGGTACCTTGTAAAAAATGAAAACATGTCAATTGGCAAATACCCATGATATGAATCTTCTATAAAGGGTTTTGAAACGGTGGTTTATGTGCAACATTGAAACAACTATAGCCGTAATATTCGAGCGAGGGCTTGTCGCGCCCTTCGCGCTCACGCCCACCGCGCGCGTCCGTCATAAAATCATCCAAATGAGTGTTTTAATGTTGTACTGAATTTCATAATACTTATAACTCGTTCGGGCATGGGCGCGGGGAGTGCCACCCGCTCACGTTCTGATATTTATGGTTCCTATGATACTGGTTATTTTAATGTTGGCTATAAGCTAATTCTGCCCTGCTAATTGCACTTGCAGTAATCGACACTTTTGGGATTTTCACTTTTTTGCAAAAATGACATCTTGAGGGCTTAATCTATATATAAAAAAATAATTTTCATTATTTTTTTTATTATAACTATGTTTTTTATTTAACGCAAAACACAGTACTTGCACAAAAGTATTGCTCATACTAACAAGATCTGCAGTATTCAGCATGTACTAAAAGGTTGTGCAGTACTTGATACGTTTACTGCAGTTTCATTTAGCATTATAATTCTTTAAAAGTAATAGAAACTAAAGACAAACGCAGTATTCGACTATTTATTAAATATTTTTTCAATAATTTGTTTATTCAATGTTCAAATGGTTTTGGTAAGTTTTATTATTTTCTTTATTTAAGTAGGTACCTATCTAGTTCTGGTGTAGGTCGCATATTCAACTCACTATGGAGTTAGAGGCAGATAATAAACTAGCCTTCCTTGACATTCTTTTCATCAGAAACTCTGATCAAATCTTGAGCCACACTGTGTACATCGAAAAGCAACACTTACAGATAGATACATCAATGGTGAATCCCACCACCATATTTTACAGTTAGTTACCTGCAACCTGCCATTCTACCTTACATGAAAGGTGTCACTGACAAGATTAAAGGTATTCTGAAGAGTGCTATCAAGATCTACTTCGAGCCGCCGAGGAAGATAAACCAATTCTTACGACCTGTCAAGTGCAACATCCCTTTTCAAGGTGCAGGCGTCTATAAACTAGATTGCGACTGTGGGCTCTCTTACATCAGGCAAACAAAGAGAAGTATAGGGACGCGCATTAAAGAACATGTAGTTGACATGAAGAACAAGCGCGATAGCAAAACTGCAGAGTGTGAACATGCCTCAAAAGGACCCATCCATTACATTAAAAATGATAAACCACAAATCCTTGCCAAAGACCAAAGACTCATTCCCAGAATGCTACGCGAGGCTATGAAATCAACAAGTATCCAAATTTCAATAGAGAATATGGTTGGAGAGTACCACCAGCTTGGGACCTCATAATTCATTAAACTAAAATCCCGTACTAAATCACAACTGCGGGATCTAAAGATACAGTTAGTTCGTTTTGAACATAGGGATCAAAAGAGAGATCGACACAACCTCTATGAGTTTTCTTCCACCAGTTCTTTCTCCGAGAGTAACTGGCGGTAGATTCAGTAGCTAGTTCTTGTTTTCTGATTAAATTTATATGAGCAACTTTTTTACTTTAGTCCTCCCGTGACCACAGCCCCTGGATAGGTCTTGAAATATCAGGAAGGTACTAATTAATTCTATAATAACATCTGAATTAATACCAATAATATACTCATTGTAGTTCGTAAAAAATGTCTGTACGCGCAGATGTCTTAGAAGTGTATAAAACTACTTTTCTGGTAATAATTTGTTTTATTTTGTTTACCTACCAAAAATTCGTTTTATTTTGTTTCTTCACTACTTAAGTATCTGAAGCCAACACTTTTAACTAGTACCATGCATGAAAATAGTACATAATTGCTAGTTAGAAACGCAGTTTTGAACACGTGCTAGGTAATTTTGCAGTAATAAACACAGATACTGCATTTGGCCTTAGTGATACTGTGATGCCCACAACCCCAAAATGCTAGATAAAAATGCAGTATTCAGCATTTTATTTAGAGGACACCGTTAAAGTAAAAGAAAAAATATGTCAATAGAAAGCCTGATTTTTTTCTTAATTTTTAGGTAGACTTTAAATGTTATATAACATAGACTTGTTGCATAGATATCAAAAAATAGGTTTCCCGCGTTTATCTCGAAACCGCCAAATTGCAAGTACTGCATTTGCAATAAGGAAGGCAGAATTGTTTCAGAACCTTTTATTGAGGATTTAAGGCATAGGTGAAGATAAAATAATTTATACGTAGTCTGATAGAGTGTTACCAGGAGATTCTAAATACTGATTTGATTATCATCAAAGGGCCACTAAAATGGTCACAGCGAATCAAATATGTACCAAGCTACACTAAATATTTACTGCCTTACTAATAAACATTTACCCGCGATGTATACGGGTGATACAGCGAAAGCTTGACTAATAAACAAATTTTGACAGTTCCATGCTATTCGCCTGTTATTATGAGTAGGCAGTTACTATGGAAACTTAAACTGTCACTATTCACTCACGGGATAAAAACGATTTCAAACTTTGTAAAAGTTTGCTGTTTTTGCTGATATGGATTATTTACCATACCTTACAGTTCTTGATCAGCTTGATCAAAGTGATATACCGACACCAAGGAAAAGATATTCATACAAAAACCGATTTGATCCTTTTTCCTTAGAAGATGAAGATTTTCGCATAAAATACAGGTTTACCAAGGAATACCCCCTGGATCAACGGCAGGCTAATGACACTGCACTCTAAGTGATGTGTAAATACGTAAAATGAATAAAAATAAAGTTTTATGATTATTTCGGTGTAGAATACAACATAGAAGTCTTTGTTATTTCGGTGTTGTTTCTAGAACAATTCGATAGGACAATTCCTGTTAAAGTTCCGTTTTATGAATTAATAAAATAGATTTATTATATAATCCGCAGAACAAACCAACCGTTGCAATGTTAGATCATATCTAATAAAAAAATCGTGCTCTAAAAAGTAATAAACAAGAAAATATTCGAGTCCAAAATTCAATAAAAAGGATAACCGTAGTCGCATGCCACTTTGTCCTAGACACGCACGACACAAACAACAGGTTGGAGGTAAATAAATACTTTCAGAAATAAAAAAAAATAACTTGCCTTCCAGCCCCACCCGACTTCAATAGACGTGTTTTAGTAATAATATTATGCGTAACTAATGATTTGAATATTATTTCTCGCTTTTTTAGAGGTATTTAATTTTGAAGCTATTTTTGTTTCAGGTTTTTTGAAGGAGGTTTTTCTTTTTTGTTAAAAAAGTTTTTTAAGCAATATTTGTTTGCAATTACACTTCCATAGATTTTAGTTCGCTGACTCTTAACTAGAAATATTATAGAGCAAGCAGTACTACCGAATCGCTGTCAAAGATTAAGAAAATTATTCAAACAGATGTGCACTTAAAATGTGGAAAGAGGTTTCTACTGTTTAATGTTATACCATGTATCGCAGAAAAGCACATTCACCTTCATGTAAGTAACGAATGAGTAATCACTACGTGTTTTGTGTTTGTATTTTGTTTTATTCTGTCATAAAATGAAAATTCAGAAATTTCACCAATTTTTTTTTTAAATTATTTTCAAAATGTATTATGCAGGATGACAAGACACTAAACATCTATTTCCACTGTTAAAGTGAATTATCATAAATGAAGTGAACTTATCATAAGTTTGTTCATTGAGTGATCATGCCATGCCGCCTTGCAACAACCATGTAGTTGTACTATCATAGAACACATTTAATACGTGTAACGGTGTTCATGCGAGTAGGGCAGAAATATAACACGCAAAATTTATGCTTCAAAAAGGCCGCGATCTTTTCCGATTACCTACCTATTATTTTAGCAATATTATCTTTAAATGTAAGCAATATCAGAATATTGATCAAAATCAATCAACTTTAATTGTCGTGTCAGCTTTCCTGTTTTATTAAAACTAAATATTAACTAAGTACTTTAAAAAATATGGTTTGTTTATTTCTGTTACCAAAATGATACTTTAAGACTTAAGTTTAAGTATTTATAAGGTAAAAAAAATCTTTATTTTTTATTTCAAGATATTTACTTTTATGTTTGATCAATATTATAGGATAATTAAAAGTAGATTGACCCATTTAACAGTTAGCAACCGCGGCAATTAACACGCCTGGATGACAGCGAGCCATAACGATGTGAATGGCGAATTAGGTAGGTAAATAAATGGCGGCGTTTGGGACTCGGTCAAAGTAGATTCCGTTCTACCAAGTTTATTATTTTCTTATGACTTTAACTCTACTTTAAGGCTTTTTTATGAATAACACCATAAGATTATAAAAAGATTTGTTATATTTCAGTTTCTAAACTCATAATTTATAAAAATAATTATTTATTAAGATAATTAGCAAATAATTAATGCTACCGAGTCGCTAGTGGGAGAATATAATTGGAAGCGCATAGAGCCTAGAGCATAATATTGGCCAGTGCATTGGTCCAGAAACCCAAGGGAGCGGGTTCGAATCCCGTCTGAGACTTTACGGATGAGTCGGTTTTTTCTAGTATTTTTTCTAAATATATTAACTATCTTAATATAGAGCGGCGTTCATTTTACAAAAGGACGCTTAGAAAACACTTTTCGCTCAATGGTATGTGAAAAGTTTTTCGTTGTACTGAAAAATTTATGACGTCACAGTTTCTACCCCCACCATTTGAATGCATCGATACCACATTTTCGTATTTTCGTGATTACTTGTGCGAAAACTAACCTCAAATCCTATATTACCGCTGCTAATATAAAAATAGCATTGTGAATGCCTAAAATCTAAAAATTCAATAGTACTTATTAGTCTTTTTTTTTTGGTATTATTTTCTCATACTCTTATAAATAAATAACAGTAGAAGATAATCTGTTATTCAAACAAGCCACGCGTAACTCAAATCGTATTTTTTCACTACAATTCCACCATTTTATTATTTCACTCACACGATTGCTGCTTATATAAAAACATCTTATATGTAATAGAAATTAACCCAAAGAAAGTCACAATTTCCACTGAAAGCTGCAATTTAGGATACGGAGTGAATGAAATAATGAGCGAATATCATATGTTCATTCATTCAATTAGTGCCAATAGGGTGCTTAAGGAGTGAAAATAGCGGTTGTAAGAAATTACATGCGCTGTTATGAAACTCTACTGGATCTATAATAAGTTCTAAAGACGCCCCTTTAGATCTAAAGCAGCTGCAAAAGGGTTGCATAGCGCGTTATGCAGCTGACTCTTGCAGCTTCTAACTGTAATTATAAACGCTATATCTATAGGTCTTAAGCAGACGTCTTGTGCTAGTTGGGTAGTGAGATAGGCCCATTCCAATCAGCGAAACAGTTTCTGACGGGAAAACCTTCGAAAACGGCAGTTTGAATACCTACAATAAAATATCCGAGGTTTTATTAACATGGAAAATACTGTATTGCGTAATTAAAAATATGTGAGCATTCGTAAAATTCGTGCAAAGTAAATAAAATAAGTAATTTCAAAAAACATACCTAGTATTATGAACGGTATATGTATTTCAACTGTCAGCGATTTTATCGAATATTTGCGAAAAAAATGTGAATCGTTTTTACTAATATAATTAGAGATGTTCATATTAATATTATAATATTTTTAGTCAAAATAAATTGGTATATGTGAGACTGTGAGAAACTAGTTCAAAGTCAGAACAGTGGGTCTATTGCCCAAGTGTCGTCGACTTCGCCGTCGGCTTCATTTGACAGATGGTTGTAATACATTGCTACGTTTCTTTAGTAAGTTTTTTTGGTACCAAAAAGAAGTAGCAATGTATCTCATCCATCTGTCAAATGAAGCCGACGGCGAAGTCGACGACACTTGGGCAATAGACCCACTGGTCCGGACAAAAAGTGGCACACAGGATACCGAACGTCAAAAGGAGCAAAAATAATTACAAGAAAAACACTAACATCATTCATAAAAAACGTGTGATGTGATATTATGAACAAAATAGGTTCGAAAAATTTGCCTAAAGCTATCGCTGAACTGAAGATGCGAATATTTCGGAAGAACAAAATACTAGGTAAGTATATTTGTAGCTGAATATTATCAAAAATGGCAGTGGGACGCCCTATTCCCGGGCTATATAAATCACCCGTCAATTCCACTCCCATTTGCGCGTTGTGATTATGGTGAGCAATGATTTTGCTTTTACCACATACTTACTAGCTGGCCCCTTCCCTTCCCCGCCCATTTCTGTTACTCAACACATTATTACACTATATCTGCAAAAGACACACCATATTAACATTTTGGTTTATTTATTACACCACCGTTCTATGCAATACTTAATGAAGTAAAAATAATTAATTATCAAGATTTTTAACTCGATAGCGAATCTTCGAAGTTTAGGTACTTTATGTATAAATAATAACAAGCTTATTTTATACCTGATGACGTTTATATGAGTTAGTGTCAAAATGAATTAACTTTATATCGAAAGAGGACTCTACACTCGCGCCGCGAAAGCCCGCGAAGGCCGCGAACCGCGAGTGTGGAGGGTTTCGCGGCTTCGCGTATGGGCTTCGCGGCTTCGCGTATGGGCTTCGCGGCTTCGCGTATGGGCTTCGCGGCTTCGCGTTCGCGCTTCGCGGCGTTCCCCGTCCGGTGGCGGTTTTTTGGTCCGCGTCTTTTTGTCTCCGTGATTGTGATAAGTATTGTTTTATTGTTTCGCCCTACGATTTATTTTTTGATAACCTTACGTTTTCTATGAAAATGTTGACGAAACAAAGTCAACTTTACCTACCTTTCAGTATGCCATTTTTAAGTTACTTTTTCTCCTATACTCATTAAAAATAAGTTATTTAGACACAAATTGAGAAGGAATCTTAACCACAGTTCAACCACTACTATATTTCTTCGAAAAACTGAAGTAGGTAAAAATGCCACAAATGTGTCAATTTTACCTACTTACTCGTTTTAAACTCATCCAAAATCTTTATTTTCAGAGATTTATTGTTAAAAGTCAGGTAAAAGGAAAGGTAAAGATATGATTAATATTTCGTATATTTTAACTTTTCAAATAGTCTATAAAGTTAGATTTTATTTCATTTTAAATTCAAAAATATGGTAAAGATGCCATGTTTGACCGTATGGTATTAAAGCATACAAAATATGGTGTTAAGGGCTTAGCAAGTCCTTCATTTATGGGCTGTTCAGTTATGGTGTGTCATTTCGCTTACGTCAAGCACACAAATACAACTAAGCTTAGCCAGGATTATCCATCAGAAACTAGCTTTGAAATACACTGTGTTCTGTGAGATGCAATATGACAGATGTATTCCAGAATCAGCTTTGCAATGACTGTTAGCTTACTGACACAATATACTGTCACTAGTAGATTTGTGTAATAATATTATATCTCTTTGATATTTTTGAATGGGATTTATCATTTGGTTAACTACTTTAATTTATTACCTGCATACGCGTTATATGTTTTGATTGCTTTATTTTTGCCAAGCTGTGGTCGACTGGCTTGCACAACGGTTTTCATGGTGTCACCATCGCTGAGGGCTTGTTTATCCTTAGGACAAACAATGTTAGTTGCCTAGCATTTTTTTTCTTATTTTTGTTTTGGCAATTTTCTCCTCTTCAGTCAGGGAGAAATTTTAGCCAGGGTCAAGTGTTGAATTGTTTCAGTTTACATTAGAATGCGAGTGCATCGCATTCCAATGCTGTTTGGAGCATTTGGCACTAAGTATATCAAGACAGTTTACTCGGTAAGTTCTGCCGAGGTAGCCACCACTACAATAAAAGTCTCAGCTTCCCTCAACCAAGACCGCCTTTTTCAATTATCCCACATATTCCCAAAATTTTTCAAAAGTGATTTAAAAGTGCATAATTGTTAAGTTTATTTGAAAAAAGACGTTTTGATTTTGCCTTTGACAATGAGTATACCTATATATGACTTATAGTTCAGTTGCGTAGGCCTTGTATACCGATCAGCACATAACTTGGCAAGACTAAGATGAGACAAAAGATGCGCAGCAGCTACAAACACTAAACTCGACGTATCTTTTGTCTCATCTTTGCCTTGCCAAGTTAGGGTCACCGAGCCGAAATCGACAAAATGGTGCCAAAAACTCCAATGTAGCACTTACTAATTATTTTTTTGTCCTTCTTTAAGGTGATCTGCAGGACTATATAACTAAAGACTTTTTGTCCTTTAAAGTCGATTTTAATCTAGTTTTATAGTTAAATTCGTCTAAATCGAAGTATGATGATGATTTTCTTTTAAATGGGTAGGTATGTTTAAAAGACACAAGCAAGAAAGCGATTTGTAAAATCTTTTTTTAATATATGGAGTAGATTGCAATCTTATTGCAATAGATTTTATTATCCTTTGCATAAACAAAGCAGAGGATTTATTTTTAAAAATATTGATCGTCATGGAAATTTGATGGTAATGGCACAGTTTTACAATGGTTCATAGACAGATGCAATTATTTGACACAAGTTTAGTATTTTCATAAAAAAAATCAAACGTAGATACTTACTCGTTCCAAGATTCCTTGCAAGAAAATCGTTGGTGTCTTAAAACCGCTTCAGTTTCAAAACAAACACTACAAGATCAAGAGGAATGGGTACTACGTAAAAGGATGTTTAGCTCGTTCTTGAAATTTCAATTCTGTCTTTTGTGAATCGATAGCGGTGCCGCTCAGTTGTGTTCAGTAAAAATAATTTCGACATGACTCGTAAACTGGTTGTTTGTTTTTTATCGTTTGTATCGTTGTGCAAAATTGTGATGGTGAGTCATATTATATTACTAGCTGCCACCCGCGGTTTCACCCACGTGGTTCCCGTTCCCATGGGAATATTGGTATAAAAAGTATTATATGTTTAAATCCAGGCTATCTACTATCTATGTGCCAAATTCCAACCAAATGCGTTCAGTAGTTTTTGCCTGATTGAGGAACAAACATCCAAACATCTGAACATCCAAACCCACAAACTTTCACATTTATAATATTAGTAGCATTATAATATGAAACGGGTTGCAGTAATATCTAATCAGATTATTATAATCCATATCTCTGATTTTAATATCAAATTAGAAACTGTGTTTATGGCAATTATTATTTGTAATTTTGAAATATATATTTTTTTTGTTTTATGCCTCCTTAGTAGATTTATTACTGATATTTTTACTCTTTTTAAATATGGATTGATTTATTTAATTATTATTATTGTAGTTTGCTCTGTCACTGCACGTTCTCTTCCATTATGTTTGCCAAACCAAAAGAGGCCAGTCAACATTCGTTATAATCTCGTTCTAAAACTAATAGAAGATTGAAGCATGGCCACAATCGTTAAAATCCCATTCTTTAGAACGGGATTTTGTTCGGTTAACGACAGATTCGGTTTAGGACAGATTAGGTTTACGACAGATTCTGTTTAGGACAGATTCGCTCTAAGACAGAAATACAATCTAGTACAAAATTCATACCCAAAGTTAAGGACAGATTCGGTTTAGGACAGATTAGGTCTACGACAGATTCTGTTGAGGACAGATTCGCTTTAAGACAGGAATACAATTATTAAGTACAAAAATCATAGTCTGACTGATGCTGACTGTGAGTGTGTGTGATGGCGGCCGACTTTTTTGTTTTATTGTATTTTTTGTATTTCGATAAAATCCGGTTTCGGGTACTATTTTTAAAAGAAAACAGCAACGCAAAGTTAAATATAACAAAAGTCCAAGATGGCGACTTCCTTATTTGTTTTTCCTTTTTTTCAACCGAGTTACATTAAAATAAACCCAAAAACAATGTTCACCGCCCTCTCGACCTTTCATTCGTCATTTCTAACTTTGCATTGCTGTTTTCTTGTCAAAATAGTGCCCCAAACCGAGTTTCATCGTAATCGGCCCACAAACAAAAAGTTGGACACCATCTTTAATTTTTGACATTTTTAACATTGCGTTTACTTTTAAACTGTTTTCTTTTAAAAATAGTACCCGAAACTGAATTTTATCAAAATCGGCTCACAAACAAAAAAGATGGCCGCCATCTTGGTTTTTTTTTTAATATTTATTAGTTCGGTTAACCGGACTAACAACCGAACTACTGCAACTAAAGGAAATAAAACATTTCAATACCTTTTTTAAAAAACCTTTAATTAAAAATATGTCATCCCTAAATAATAATTCTAATATTGTTAGTTTTCATTTAAATTCAGCTTTTAGACTAAATAATTTCATTACAAATTACCTACGAGACAAATTACCTACCTACGAGATAAAATTTTCAACCTTCTGCGAGTTTATAATTTCGCAATACTAATATGTACCAGCTGGGGTCGCTAAAGACATCCACCTTCCAAATTTTAAAAGGCATGTAACGTTTTAAATTAAATTGAAATTACTTTTTTTAACATAAAAATATAAATAAAGTAATAGGCCGACTATAATTTATAATTTATTCCACAAACAACATACATTGTATCGGAAATTATAAATCGTTTAAATGAATACAAGTTATAAATAAAACATAAACAACAAAAATCAAATACACTTTTTTCTATCATTTAAATATTCATCAGTAGAATAGTAACATTTTTTCAATAAGAAAGACTTAAGAATCTGTCGTAAACCTAATCTGTCCTAAACAGAATCTATTCATAGGACGTTGGCATTAAAAACATTTTTTCGCTTGCCAGTACAAAATCCGTCTTAAAGCGAATCTGTCCTAAACAGAATCTGTCGTAAACCTAATCTGACCTAAACCGAATCTGTCCTTAACCGAACAAAGGAACGGGATTTCTATGAGTATTAATTATTATTAGATTCTATTAGTTTAAACTAATATAAAAATTAAGTAGGAGTAAAATAGTGTATCATATTTTTTCCTTATTAATACATTTTTACCTGGCTTATGAGTCGTAAACTTAAATGCATTGGCGCCGTTTATGCCGTGTAAGCCCCCTGAATTTCTTACTTTACTTCAACATCCCAAACAAAAGAAATCTACGAAATAATGTTCAGTAGTTGATATGCATTAATGTAGTGTAAAAGTTTATTTGTCATGGTGTGGTATGGTTGTTTATGTACCAACTCAAAATGAAACATTGATGTTTTGAATGTCAAGTAATTTTATGTATTGTTTGATTTTTTTTGGCGTTAATTATTTATTTTAAGAAAATGAAGCGAAATGTAAAACTATATGTATACTACTTAGAATCTTCAAATTTTTACCTTACTTTACCGATTCAGGACATTTTTTAGAGGACAAAAAGAATATGGCCGCAAGAAACTTAACAATTTTATCACATCTTACTTACTAATATATTTACTTTTTTTAATTTAATAAATTGATATTTAAAACTTTTGATATGATTGTTTCCACTACCTTCTTCTTAATATTATTAACCTTGCAGGTTTCAGCGGAAACATTAGATAAGAGAGTTTTGGATGGAATGCTGTTGAAACTACTATGGACTAAAGTTTACGTGGGATACGACCCAAAAACCAAAGAGGCGGTTATAAAAAAACTCAGAAAGACTGGAGAATATGATAAACTAATTGGTTATCTATCCAAAGTAAAAAAAGAAAAAGTGGAAAAACTCTTAAATCTATTTGCTGAAATTATATTAACTTACGTATCGTAATTTATTTTTATATTATAACGTCATTTTGTCTTTTGTATCAGTGGACTATTTATTATTATAAAAATTAATAAAAAAAATATGTTTGTGGATTTCACTCCTGTTTTATTTCTTAACTATTTTACAGTAGCTAAATACATGAAATAGCTTACATAGTTTGAGTTGAATTCAAAATGATGAAATGTTGAGTGATAACTTTGTAAAGATTAGAAGCTTCCTACTAAGAATTTTAAAAGCTCGTCTGCAATTATCCAAATATTGAAATCTTAGACGAACTTCGATTGACTTGATTCAATTGGTTATTTTCTGCATAGGTAAGTACGTGTTAACAAAATAAAGCAAAACTTTTAAACTAACCCCCTTACTAATAAAGATTGAATAGCAGATGTATAGTTACACAATGGTTACTCTCTGTCAAACTATTTGAATTTGACATTAAAAAGAAAGTGACAAAACACTGTGTAACTATGCAGCTGCTATACAATCTTTATTAGTAAGGGGGTATGCCATTAAGCATAGTGCACATAATTACGAACAACTTTTTGAATGGAAGCAATCCTGAAATCTCGTAAATAAAATCAGCTGTTTCATATAAAATTTTTAAGCTAACTTTGAATGAAAAGGCAGTTTTTTTTTCAAATTCGAAATTCCTAAGGCTAAGAAGAGGCCGAAGATCGGGCCAGCTAGCCCAGAAGAAATCTATTCACTCTAGTGTTATGTCTGTATGCTAGCGGGCCTTTTTTCGCATAAGGGCAACTCCATAAAATGCCAAATTCTCATAAGGGCAAATTCTCATAAAGGTGAATTCGCATTTGGGCAAATCTAATACAGCCCCCTAAACAAATTATTAATATAAAATGGAAAATTCTAAAAACGGCAAAGTGGCATATTGGCAAAATGTAATACCTACAACCACGTTTAGCCTTTCGTTCCTTTAGGACTGTTTTCTCTTTTTTTTTATGCAGAACGGGGTAGTGTTCGGCCTTTACCTCACCTGATGTTAAGTGACGATAAGTCGATAAAAGGAGATGGTCCGAAAAAAACCAGTGTAAATGAGTAATTAATATGAACAAGCTACTTCAATCGATTGCTTATACCGAGAGCAATAATCCTACCTTAGTCGCATACCCGATTTCCATGTGGTACCGGAGATATACGCTGACAAAATATGTATGAAATATAGGTAAAGTCTAGCAATACCAATCGATTGCTTAGACCGAGCGAAATAATACTACCTAAGTCGCGGACCCAAAATCTATGGGGTACCGGAGATGTATGTATATCTCCAGCGTTTGCTGTCAGCGTATGCTGACAAAATTTGTATTGAAATATAGGTAAAGTTAGTAAAGTCCAGCATTTAACATCAATCAATACAAACGAGCTATATACCAATTGATTGCTTACATCGAGCGAAATAATACTACTTAAGTCACGGACACCAAATCCATAGGGTATTGGAGATAAACGCTGACAAATTATGTACGAGTATGAAATAGATAAAGTATCAATTATTATCCAGCACACTGAATGGACGTAAACCACTTACCTAAAATATTACAATCGATATTTTTTTAAAGTGATGTTAAATGCTAGACTTTACCTATATTTCATGTATACTTTGTCGGCCAATATTTTCAATACCCCATAGATTTGGGGACTGCGACCTAAGTAGGATTACTTCGCTCATTCTAAGCAATCTATTGGTATATATGTATTGGTAAAGTGCGGAATCCGTTAATGTGCGAATCAACTAGTTAATCTGCACATTAACTGATCGAGTCAGTTGAAGTGCAAAATTTTTCTTAAAGTAGCAGATTTCCGCACTGTTTAGTATTAAATACCAAATTCATAGTTAAGTAGATGTCGCCAGCAGCGCCCTCGGCCTGTTTTGTCTGACCAAGCACACGGTTGTATCGGCTCCTCATTATATTGAATCTATTTACTTAAACAGTGACAATTAAAACGTGTAATGTGTTTCAATTCAATAAAAAGTCTGTGAGTGTCAGCAAGTTGTATAATTTTCAGCTATCTCCTACATCTTCAACATTAAAAGTGGTCCTTCGATGTCAAGGGAATAGAAGAATAGATCGCCATTTTGTTTAAAAGAAGGAACTTTTGCTGTGAAGACAGCTCAGCAGCGCAGGCAGTGCGGCGGAAGTCAATCGACGATCCCTCGGTTGATGTCGTGCGTCATTTGGGCGCGCGCGGGCAGGAAACTTCACAACATCGAACAAACTTCATTCTAGAACTATACATCATCATCATCATTCATCTCATCATATTCATCATTCATCTAGAACAATACTCGGCAAGTTCGTCAATCCAGTACGAAGAAACTAGCGCCACCACAGACACGCGTCGGCAAAACAGCAGCCAAACTTTTACCGATCGGCTTCGATCGGGTCAACTCGGACTGTCTCGGACGGAAACGAGACAATAATACCAACTGACTGACTACAACACTAATCAACCAATCAACGACAACTTTGTAGCTCCGAAGTTTGTCAACACAACAACTCTTTATTCATCTATATCAAGCGCTTTTCCGGCGTCCATATTCTTTTTTCATCTCTTCTTGACAATACAAGTCACGTCACAAGTTCAACTTATAAAAATTTTCTACGGGTCAACAACCCATTCTACACGCGAAATACTGCGTTTTCATCAATTATTCTACACAACAGTGTCAATATTTTAGAAAAGTTAAGCAAGATAACAGGTATTCTACGAGATGGCGTCAGATAAAGATGCCGACCCAAAGCCTGACCTAAATCTACACCTTATAAGGATTCTCGACACATTGCAGCGACAACGTGCTTCTTTGAAGGGTAAATTTACAAGAATCGCTAACTACGTTAATACTTTCAACGCCGAGCAACAACAGCTTGCAGAATTACAGGTGAGGCAGAATGAGCTGGATAACATTATGGCGAAATACGACGAAATACAACTCCGAATCGAATGTGAGGACACCGACGAAGACCGGCAGTCAGTTCACGAGCAAGATCGCCAAGCTATGGAAGAAAAATACTTTTCCATTAAAGCCAAAATGGAGTCATATCTCGCTATGACGCCAATCACCCCACGCCGTTCGTCTGTTTATCAAAATGAACCATTTCAGAATACGACATTACAACATGATTGCTCAGCAATTACCAGGAAACCAAAGGTGAGGCTGCCGCAACTTGAGCTACCCAAATTCAGCGGGGACATACGTGAGTGGACAGCGTTCAAGAATATTTTCTACTCGTCAGTGGATGCGACTGATCTCCCAGCAGTTAACAAGTTACAGTATCTGAAGGCCGCCTTGGCTGGAGATGCCGCCAAACTGATTTCGTCACTATTAATTACAGAAGAAAACTATATAAAGGCATTGGAAATTTTAACTAAAAGGTATGAAAATCAATCACTAATTGTCAATTTCCATTTGAAAGCTATTTTAAATTTTGGTGTCATTTCTAAACATAACCTTAAAGACTTCTTAGTAACTTTGCAACAAAGCTTAGATTCTCTAAAAGCTATACATTTAGATGTTGATAAATGGGATGTACTTTTGGTGTTTTTGATATCTCAAAAATTAGATAATTCTCTCAGAGCTTCTTGGGAAATTAATCGAAAAGACAACTCTATTGCAAATTTATCAGATTTCTTAGATTTTCTCAACCAACGTAGAACGGCTTTTGAGCTGTTAGGTGACAAAAATACTGATGTCAAGGTACCATGGGCAACAGCGTCGCTTAACCACTGCTAAGGTCAAAACCGCTTGCACGCCGCAGCCGCTGTCACATACGTTTAGTTCGTGCAGGGGCGATACGCGCGCACACGAATTTTGTTGCAAACTGGTTAAGCGACGCTGTTGCCCATAGTACACAACGTAAAATCTTCCCATGCAATTAATGTCAGCAAGTCTAATACAAGTAATTGCATACTTTGTCAACAGAATCATAATTTACATAGATGTCCTGATTACTTACTATTGACCATACCTAAACGAATTGAATTTGTCAGATCTAAAACTTTATGCTTTAACTGTTTACAGCCTTACCAAGATAAACACAAGTGTTCAAAATATCAGTGTTTTACGTGCCATCGCAGACATCATACAAGTTTACATATGGACAACCCTAATCAACAGGTCAGTTCAATTTCTTTAAGTGTACAGCAACCTACAGCTATTGCACCACAGTCTTCAACCATCAATCACAGTACAATACCTAACCTTACATTTCATACTCCATCTCAAACAAGCTACGCTGATCAAAATACCTTACAAACAAATCACAATATTCAATTCTCTGAAGCTGAACACAGCACCCTCGCTAATGCTCAAAGCACACACAATCACACTTCTCAAGCTTCTTTTGCCAATGATCACAACACGCAGCATACATCGCTCATATCTAATACTAATAAACAACAAATATTATTATCCACGGCTATTGTAAAGCTTCAAGATGTTAATGGAAAGTGGATAAGTGCTCGAGCTTTGCTTGACTCTGGAAGTGAAGTCAATATCATCACTAGCAAATTAGCAGCTACCCTAAATTTTCCATTTTCAAACAACGTTTGCAACGTGCATGGAGTTGGCAAAACAAGCACAATTTTGCAGAAAAGCATTAACACAATCATTGCTTCACGCTACAATACTTATCAATCTAATCTTACATTATTGGTTATGGAAAATATCACTGTACCGCTGCCACACAAACTTATCTCCACCTCGCAGTGGAACATTCCCCATGCACAAGCATGTAAATTAGCTGATCCAACATTTTTTGTACCAGGACCAATAGACTTACTCATCGGTGCAGAACTTTTCTATACTGTGTTAGGAACGGGTCGCTTAAAGTTAGGTCCCAATCTGCCTATCATGATAAACACTGTTTTTGGTTGGATTGTTTCTGGCTCATTTCTATCTGACATTCAAAATCACAGCATTACCTTGCACATTAGCATGTCTTCACCATACTCCACAGAGCAATCATTCTGGGAACAAGAGGATACTGATGGGAAGAAACTACAGTCTCCCGATGACAAATACTGCGAGGAACTATATCAAACAACCACCACAATTGACAACAATGGCAGATACACAGTAACATTACCGGTTAGAAATGAACATTTACAGGATTTAGGTAATTCCTTTAATTCAGCTTATCGTTGCCTATTGCAATTAGAGTCAAGATTTAAAAAAGATCCTTTCTTATTCACCCAGTATAAAACATTTATCGATGAATATATTAAATTAGGGCATGCTTATTATGTAAAAGATTTTTCACCAAACGATAACGCAATTTACTTACCACACTTGCCTGTTATACGGCCTGAAAGCAAAACTACTAAATTAAGAGTCGTTTTCAACGCTAGTTCAAAGTCTGCTACAGGAGTATCTCTTAATGATACACTTTACGAAGGCCCTAATATATATAATGACCTTCTTGATATTATTGTACGTTTTAGACTATTTAAATATGCTTTTTGTTGTGACATTATAAAAATGTTTAGATGTATTTTTATAAATCCTGATCAACGAAAATTACAAAGAATATTGTGGAGAGATTCAAAATCTCAACTGCTTCAGTGTATAGAACTGGCAACCGTAACTTATGGCACAAAATGTGCTCCTTATTTGGCATGTCGCACGTTACTAGACATAGCTGAAAAATCTAAAGAAAGTCACAGTTTAGCTTCTCAATGTATAAAAGATAGTGTTTATATCGATGATTTTATTCAAAGTGAAAATACTGTTGAAAAATGTGTTGAAGTATGTACTCAATTGAAAGATCTGCTTAGCAAAGCTGGATTTCAATTACATAAGTGGTCAAGTAACTGTCCTGAAATTCTAAATATGTTTTCAGACCCTATAACGAACACCTCGACTCTTACACTCACTTCACCAGACAACGCTAACTTGCACAACAATACTTACAATTTTACTAAGTCAGAAGTTATCAAAACGCTAGGCTTAAAATGGTCACCTGATCGGGACATTATACAAACTCAAATTCCAGACATTACAGACAAGACACCTACTAAAAGAAATATTTTATCACAAATTGCACAAATTTTTGATCCAGTTGGCATTCTAGCTCCAACAGTAATAATTGCAAAAATTCTAATGCAAGATATATGGATAGAAGGCACAGACTGGGACTCTTTAGTTTCTGAAAAAATACAACTATTATGGCACAATTTTATTACTCAATTAATTCATTTAAAATGTATTGAAATTCCTAGATGGTATTTTACAGATCATCCTTGTTTAATAACATTAATTGGTTTCTGTGATGCATCAAAAAGAGCATACGGAGCTTGTTTATATTTAAAAGCCGAGTATCCTAACCGAGATCCTTCTTGTGTTTTAGTAATTGCAAAGTCAAAAGTATCGCCCATCAAAAGACAGCAGTCTATACCTCGCCTAGAGCTAAACGGGGCTGTTTTACTTTCCATCATTTTTAAGAAAATTATCGATGCATTTAAGAGTAAAATACAAATCAATAAAACTTTATTTTTCATAGATTCATCTATTGTTCTCCACTGGATCAAATCACCATACCATAGCAAACATGACACCTATGTTTCACACCGTCTGAATAAAATTATTGAAATGACATCCAGTGAAAATTGGTATTACACCAACACTAAACATAATCCAGCAGATTTGATTACACGAGGAGTTATGCCAAAAAACTTATTTACTTGTAAGTTATGGTGGCAAGGTCCCTCTTGGTTATTGCAAACTCCATCTTTATGGCCAATATCCAATCCAAAAGTTGTAAGTACCACAGTACAAGATAACTCTGTCCCACAAACTAGTCATGTGGAACCTACAACAGAAACACAATCCATTAATTATACTTATTTTTATGATATATTTTGCAAATTTTCAGATTTTACAAAATTAGTCAGAGTCACCGCTTATGTTTTCAGATTTATTGAAATATTAAAACAGAAAAAGAACAAAATGCCTCTTTACCTATCTGTTTCAGAGAAAAACAATGCTTCTAATTTTGTAATTCAAACTGTTCAAAAGAAGGCATTCTCTAAAGAAATTTCTGAACTTTCATCACCAAATAAACAAAAACTTTATATTTTTAAATCAAGTCCTTTAAGAAAATTTAATCCTTTTCTAGATGAACAAAATATCATAAGAATAGGTGGTCGTATTCAACAATCAGATATACCCTACAATCAGGCACACCCCATTGTTCTACCTGCTAAAGACCACATAACATCACTTATTATACGACACTATCACTTAAAATTACTTCATTCTGGCATACAAAATACTCTATACCACATCAGACTACATTATTGGGTAATTCATGGTAGAAACGAAGTGAAAAAAAATTATTCACTCTTGTATTCGATGCACTAGATTCAGAGGTCAAACGTGTACTCAACAGATGTCGACCCTCCCAGCTCCTAGAATAACTTTAAAAAGGGCATTCCTACACGTAGGCGCTGACTACAGTGGTGCAATATCTGTACGGAATGCTATGACACGAAATTGTAAATATACCAAGGGCTACATATGTTTATTTGTTTGTCTAGCCACTAGAGCAATACACTTGGAATTAGCAAGTGATTTGAGTTGTAAAACATTTATTTGTTGTCTTCAAAGATTTATATCCCGTAGAGGAATTCCACAATGTCTGTATTCTGATAATGCAACTAATTTTAAAGGTGCAAAAACTGAACTGCACGAGCTGTATAAAATGTTTCAAAATGATACTACATATAATGATATTGTAAATTTTTGTACCAATAATAATATTGAGTTTAAATTCACAGTACCCTTAGCCAGTCATATGGGGGGGATATATGAAGCAGGAATAAAATCAGTCAAGTCCTTATTAAAAAAACATTTATTTTTGACTAAATTAACTTATGAGCTATTATCTACAGTATTGATACAAATAGAAGGTATTTTAAATTCCAGACCCTTATGTCCTATTAATGACATCCCTGATGATCTCACATGTCTAACACCTGCTCATTTTATCATTGGTACCTCGATCACCGATCTGCCAGAACCTAGCCTGTTAAATAGCAATGAAAATAGGTTAAACATGTATCAGAAAATTATGTTTTATAAGCAAAGATTTTGGAAACAATTTTATTTCAATTATCTATCAGAATTACAAGCTAGAAACAAATGGGTAGATACTAAAGCTAATTTAAAAGTAGGTGATATGGTCATAATAAAAGATGAATGTACTTTACCCACCTTTTGGCCCCTGGGGAAAATAATTTCTACAAATTCCAATAAGTCAGACGGACTTGTTCGTTCTGTTTGTGTTCGTACATCAAAAGGTCATTTTATGCGACCAATACATAAACTAATATTGCTACCCATAAATGAAAATTAAAAAGTAATGTATTTAGTTTATTACTGTTAGATCATTATTTGCTTAAGATAATTTTGTCTAGAAGTATACCAACCTGTATTGTTAGTAAGTAAAAACTTTGGTTACTTATAGTAAGAAAATACTTTGTCTTAGGTCACGTAAATAAAATGTCAATTAATATCAGACCACAAGTTTTACTATAGTACTAATAATAACATACTGTACTAATACCTAAGAACTTTATGTTTAAAAATGTTATGTTTGCTTAGTTACTTTTCTTTAAACAGTTTCTGTTTTAGTAACAACTACTTTAGTTATAATGTTTACTAGGTAGTACTTATCTGATGTTAAAAATAACACCAAAAGGTGTACTAGCTTACATGTGTTTTATAATTTGCATAGCTTAACTATGCTTTATATTTTGCAAAAATTAAAGTTGCAGACTGAAGTTTTTTTGTAAACTTGCATGCTAACAAAATTATTATTGTTTTGTATTCCTTTATACTTGCCATAAATGTCTAATTTATCAAACTAAGATTAACATAGAATTTTCTTATATTAGTTTGTTTATAGCTTACTTTGTGAGGGGCGAGTATGTTTAGTATTAAATACCAAATTCATAGTTAAGTAGATGTCGCCAGCAGCGCCCTCGGCCTGTTTTGTCCGACCAAGCACACGGTTGTATCGGCTCCTCATTATATTGAATCTATTTACTTAAACAGTGACAATTAAAACGTGTAATGTGTTTCAATTCAATAAAAAGTCTGTGAGTGTCAGCAAGTTGTATAATTTTCAGCTATCTCCTACATCTTCAACACGCACTTTAAGTAGTTACTCTGCACATTAACGGATGCTACACCGTTAAAGTGCGGATGACAGTAAATAAAATAGTCAAGGCTTCAGAAAATGTATGTTAAAGACCTATATTAAAAGCAAATTTACAAAAACGTCGTTTCTGGTCCTTCGCCGCGCCCGCCGCTCTCGCGGCACGCTCGCTCTGCTCGCTCAGCTCGCGCATTTTTGGTCATAAAACTAACCTAACCTAATGACCTCTTTAAGAATTTTCCATGGCCGGGGGGGGCTTCGCTCCCCGAGCCCCCCTTGCGGGGAGGCTGCGCCCCCGTCCCTCCGCTTTTGTGTGAACCCCCTTTTATGTGATTATAGTATTTTTTCAATTATAGAACCTGTTTTCGCACTTTAACTGATGCTTGGTCGTTAATCTACAGATTACCTAGTTAAAGTACGAAATAAAAAAATTTGTCGCATTTGAACTGATTCGACCAGTTAACTAGTTAATGTGAACTGATTAATGCACTTTCACGGTGTCACAAAGATTGTTCGTATTAATTGTGGGTTTTTAGTCCATGTATTTTGGACCGTCTCTTTTGTTGACGTAGCAGCTGTGCAACATCGGCACGGCGCGGTACTACCGAGCACGCTCTGTTGATCACTGCACCTTCAAGTACGCTACGGGTAATGGTAACATTGGATGGGGATGTGCTAAGAAGAAAATTTGTAACGGTTCAGTAACATTGGATATTAATAAAGACTTAAAAAGACATAAGAATATGTGACCTCTATATGTTGCCCCTGTATTATAAAAAATATCTTTCCCCCCCTTTATCTCCAAGTATGCATGGAGAAAAATCTGAAATTCTGAAATATATGTGATAGAAGTTTATTATGTAAAAATGGGCAGGAAAAATAAAACAATGTCTCAGGCTTCTTCAAATAGAACTGCAGCGCCGGCGCTATGTTTGGCATGAAACTATGCACGTCCTATAATACAATTTGGTGCTATAACGCGATGTCAGGCTAGCGCTCTAGCGCGCGCTAAGTACGCGTTCTGTTTGGCGAAGACTTAAATAGCAAACTTTTTCCGATACATAAAAATTACAATTGTTCCACTATCGGAGAGAGATAACTTTTATGTTAACTGTAGGGTAAAACCGGGATAAAAATTTAACTTTTCGTGGAACCCTTTCTTTGAGGATAGATGCCTAACCCTATGGATAGTTGCCCCACCATGAAAATACTAAGAAGGATAGATGCCCTTAGTGCGGGACAGTGAAAACGAAAACCCAACCAAATTTTATGAGGTCGTTCTACTCCTAAAACAGTAAAATAAACGAGTCCAAATATAAATATATGTAAATACATAAAAAATTAACAAAACAGAAAAAATATTATTAATAGACACTGACACCCTATATGGGTGTATATGGTATATGAAGGAATAGATGCCCCTAGGGGCACCTATACCTCGAAAAATCAGGGCCACATCCTTTGTGATATGGACAGATGCCCAAGTAGTTTTTAAATAAATTAAAAACAAAAGAGAAATTATTTACACCCAGTTGCATACATACGAGTAATGAACCAGTTCATTGACGTAATAAAAAATATAACGGAATTTATTATTACTTATAAAGTTATAGAACGGCAAATACTAACATTTAAAACTTTGAGGTTTTATAAAGTTCGTCGCGGAGTTGATTGCACACACGAGCAAAACGCGTCCACACCGTACAACAGCCCGTGGACAATTAGGTGCGGGGTGACTGCGGCTCCTACTTATACTATTAATTCTTAGTTGCGAGTTTGGGAAGTTAGATTTTTTGAAAATGAGGCACCTATCCCACTGCGGCATCTATCCCGCTTTTACCCTACTCTTGCCCGCGAACTTGCTTTTATGAGAATAAGGGCTAACGGTAATAGTTTAGTTACAATCAAGAAACAAACTTGATTTTGAATTAAGATAATAAACCCTTTTCCTCATAGGGTTAGGTTGATATTGTTCTTAAAAATATTTTTATATTATATCGGTAGATCAATAGTCATAACAGTAAATCAAAGTATCCAAAAAAACAGTCATAGTAATTTGTATAAACCTACATGCAAGAACATTTAATATGAGATTTTTTAATGTGTCATCTCATCATTGTGTAAACGCTGGATTGGGCTCCCTCTTTATTTTACCTTTTTCCTATTCTTTGCTATCGGAGCTTTATTTTAAAAGATGTAGAGTTTCTAGTATAAAACGTGCTCTACCTGGAACGTTCGCCAGAGTTCACCTGCTTTCAACGCTATAAAGCCTATTTGAACGTATTAGCCTCGTCGATTCCGCCACGATACAAAACCAATGCAATCTGGCGATCATTATCTAAAGTGCACTAAGAACTACATAGTTCAGTGGCGTAAATAATGTTTGCTATTATATTATGAATCTAGTTTTATCATGTACATTATTATAACTAAATTTCAGGCTTTTTTCCAATTATTTACAAGCTATATAAAAATAAAAAAAAGACATTGTAAGAGTAAATTAGTAGTAAAATAATTTTAAGACGCTGCTTTCTTATTTGTATATCAATTAATTTTCAAGCAGCTCATAAAATACAGCGAACAATTTCTAGGACCTACGCTATCTATTTAATTAAAATTGAGTGCCTTCTGATTGTAATTTAAATTAACAAGGCATGTTTTTGTGTTTGACGAAAAGCACACAACTGCTTAATTAAAACACTCATTTTGAAGTAATAAAAAAATAATGCTGTGTAACATGGATATTGGATAAAACAATTTGATGCTGATTTCGCATTTCAATTCCTATTTTTAAATCTATACTGATCATTTATTTGTGTAGGTATATAGATTTGTAGACTGTGTATTTTTTAACCGACTTCAAAAAAAGAGGAGGTTCTCAATTCGAATGTATGTTTTTTTTTATCGTTGTTCGCGCATATCTTCGTCATTTATGGATAGATTTTGATGATTATTTTTTTTGTTTGATTGAGTTTTCTTACGAGATGGTCCCATTTAGTTTTTTTTTAGATCGGTTCAGTAGTTTTCAAGTAATCCTGAAAATACTATGATTTTGCATTAACTATCTTGACGACTTTTTTATCGTTGTTCGCGCATATCTTCGTTATTTATGGACCGATTTTAATGATTCTTTCTTTGTTTGATTAAATTTTCTTACAAAATGGTACTGTTTATTTTTTCCAATCGTTTCAGTAGTTTTCAAGTAATCCCGAAAATACTATGATTTTGCATTAATTAACTTGACGACTTTGTTATTTATGAAACGAATTAGCAGTTTTTTTTTGTTGGAAAAGGGATACCTGAGGTGTAGTTCTATTAATTTCATTGACATTAAACCTTGGACCTCGAAGATATCCAAGGGAACTCCTCAAACTCAAATAGGATATGTATTGTGATTGAGATATTGGTAGGCTTATGAAAATCCAAAACAAACCGAGCTATGGTCAGTTTGCTACGTTCTGGACTAGACTTGGACTAAGAAGGCACAACGGAACTCCTTTGGAAATTGAGTAATGGGCATTTTGAAAACATATAAGTTTAAAGAATATTACACGCTTAGGTACATACCACAAAAATACCCCAATGCTATCATAAATTAATTCTATTTCCATAATAGTCACTGTTCATTTCTGAAGAGAAAAGATCTGGTGTTTTCAGAAAATAGCTTTCGTATTTGAAACAATATTTTTTTATTATAAAAAAAACCGGTCAAGAGCGAGTCGGGCTCGCGCACCGAGGGTTCCGTACAATCATAAATATATTTGGATATGTTACTATAGTACAGTCTTGAAAAAAGTAGGATAAACGGCAGACAGGTGGAAGGGCGAACAGGCGGACAGTTAATTTACAAATCTTAACCACAGCTGCTTTTTGGTGACTGAAAAACGTTTCAGCCACTCCACATTGCAAACTGTTTATATTACTAAGTAGGAACTTATTCTTCGTTTATTCGTACGGCAAATATAGGTAATTATACTAGAACCAGCCACCAATTTGTTATTGTAGAGTTAGGTTGCGCCATCTCTTAACCGATAGTGGAACTATAAATTTTCTTCTTAGGTTAGCATGCTTAGGACAGCTCCATCTGTTGACTGGTAATTAAACTAAAGAATTTTTGTTTGTTTTTTGAATTTCTAAAAAAGTGTGTTATATTGAGACATCATTTTATTTTTCCTGTAATCTTTACATAAACTACTATCACATAGAATTATTTCAGATTTTTCTCTTTGCAAACTTCGGAGTTAAGGCGGGGAACGGTATTTTTTTTACATTTTCCATCATAAGTCAAGTAAGAAAAAAGGAAAAAATGTTTTAAAATGTGCAAACAGCGCTCTTTCATTTGATACCCCACATGCCCCAGTCACCTCACTTCAAATTTTTAAGACCCCTTTTCAGTCCCTTTTGTAAAATTTTTTTTTTTATTTCTTTCTTAGTTGCAAAATAGTTGGGTAAATGTCATTTTAAACTATTCCAAATTTCAAGTTGATACCATTAGTAGTTCTCGAGATATCCAGCTGTGACAGACAGACAGACAGACAGACAGACTGAGTCACACCATAAGGGTTCCTTTCCCTAAAAAAACAATAAAATAAATGAAGTTTTAATCTTTTTAAACTTTTAAGACCGAGAACGACAAGACGCTAAGAAAAATTTCCAGATACTATCCGAAAGAATTTAGTTTGTTTACACAAAAAGGTCAGTTCACGATTCGTCGATGACACAAATTTTGGTCAAGCCATAGACAGACTTGACGATTAAGCAAGTTTTATGAGATCGATGAAGAGAGTCAGGGGGGCTTGAACCATGGTCGAGGCATATCTAGCAGAGGCCTTGCCCGTTCGACTGAAGGAATGATCTACATGGTCAATATCTGTGAAGGATTTGATTACTTTTATGACATTTCTTGTAAGACTACCGAACAACACGTCGACAAGAGACCCTCTCAAATCATAAGAGATACTGTTAATGTGGAAAAAATCAAGAACTGGTTTGATGTCCACGTACCATTTCCATGTAACGAAAAAATAATTCTATCCACAGTGGCATTGTTGGAGGCCCAGAAGTCAATTGCCACATGGCACACGAATTGGGAACTGATGGAGTCAAACAGATGGAAACTCTTTTGGGAAAGTTAGCTTCAACGAAAAGATAATATACGGAGCTTGTCGACAGTCACCGTCAAAATGCATGTAAAGCAGTTTGAAATAGATCCTTTGACCATTTTTCAAAGGCTCTGTATCACAAAACAGACAGATGAGGACTTGAAAGAGTATTTCAAATATGAGTTGACTCTCACCCAATGGCTTTTTTGTGGGGATTCGTAAAGGCACAAAACAAGCTTTTACTCAACTTTTACCCCACTCCCCGAAACCATCCCTTAAGCACCTCTACTTTCGTTGTGGTGGATAGGGGCTACTTGGTCCATAAGGTCGTCTGGCACTAGAATCAGAGAAATTGTTGCTGCTTACGTCAGCTACACATTAAGACACTTTGCCGACATTCGGCTGAAAACATAAGTAAAATTCAAAATTTTCACATGTCTAAAAACTATATATATTACAAGCATCAATCTCAAAAACATTTAGCATACGGAGCTGAGGTTTAGCTTTAATTGTTTATAATTTAACTAGCGGCCACCCGTGACTTCGTCTGCGTGGAAAGGTTTTTTGCTATCCCTCGGGAACAAAATTTTTTTTCGGGATGAAAGGTACCCTATATCCTTTTCTGTACCCCTGACAACGCAAAATCTCATGATGATCGGTTCAGTAGTTATGACGTGAAGGCGTAACAAACAAACGGACTTGAACGTGTCTGGTTCTCAATTTGTCTGTATTCTACAATTCGTCTGATTTCTTTTTAAAATTAGCAGATCCTCTGCCGGACGAACTGCAAATTTTTGATATCAGTTTGTCCAGCAGACGAACTGATAATTTTTCATATTAGTTCGTCCAGCAGACAAGCTATAAATCATATATCAGGTTTACCGTACGTTCGTACGGCAGCGTATATACTGCATTTTGCCCAGCAGACAATATTATAAGTGGAATTATCTTAAGAATTAAAGCACAAACGCCCGAAATAACCTATGTTAGTATACTGATACTATTGGTCTTCTAGCTAGACAAAGTAATAACATTTTTTTCGCAACTCGTCTGGATTTTAAAATGGTAAAAGTCCGAAAGAACTACAATTTTTTATTATTAATTCGTCTACCAGACAAAATACAAAGCTTATAAAGCCAGACGAACTGAGAAGTAAAAATCGCAGTTTGTCTGCCAGACGAATAGCGTTTTGTGTTTTTAGGATTTTTTGTATGATTTTTCTGGACTATTAATATATTTACTTCACAGTAACGCTTATACATTATAGATCAGACACACAGTAAAGAAAAGATTTATTCTACGTCTATAATAACAAATTTATCAATTATTATCGAAGGTTAAAGTTATGGCCTGGTCCAGTTGCGCTACTTTATAGTAACAAACATAGAATGAACCATTTTCTTACTGTCATACTACTACAACATTGTTACTCGTATAGTGCATATTAATTGTGAAAGCTAAAGATGAGTGAACGTAATTTTCAATATCGATAGCGGAGATGATGTAAGCTTGTGTTACTCATGTGACTTCCTCTGTCTTGGAATGGTATACCTGCCGCAGTATATTATTGTACCATGGGTATGGGATTTAATTTGATACAGCAATTTCTAGGTAGGTAGTGTGTCGATGCAGAGATCCTCTGCTATCTCGTGGGAACTAGTGAAGTGCGCTCCCGCCTCCAGTCACTTACGAGTACTGTAGCAATATACCTGTATATACCCGGATGGGAAGTCGAGAGAGATAGATTTGGGGATTATTTTCCTGCTGTAAGGAAATTTGTAGGAAATTAGAATAACTATTCACACCGTTAAACTTTAATCGTTGAA
This sequence comes from Agriphila geniculea, assembly GCA_943789525.1. Lineage (NCBI taxonomy): Eukaryota > Metazoa > Arthropoda > Insecta > Lepidoptera > Crambidae > Agriphila > Agriphila geniculea. The sequence continues at coordinate 7,546,852 of OX038870.1, forward strand.
AACCCTATACTATGTCCCTACTATGTGACTGCTATTTTTTCCATGGGTCAAAAAATTAAAAAAAAAAACTTTTCATAGACATTTTTTTAGTAAGTGGTCCTCCTTACTAAAAAAATGTTTATGATTTATATTTATATCTATGATTAGTTACGTAGTTACTCGTAGCTTGTTACCTTCAAACTGTTAGTAAATAAAATTAACATTTTATTTTTATTTTTAATTATTTTAATAGAAAAATACTAGAAAAAATCGACTTACCCTTTATTAGAATTACCTTCAACATTCGAATGCCAATCGATTGTCTGACATCTGTAAAGGTGTTGCATTCGAATGTTGAAGGTAATTCTTCACATTGATGAAATAACGCTTGCTTACAACGTGAACGTAAAAAGTACTAGAAAATTTCGCCGCTCCGACTAGCGACTAGGTAGCATAATTGGTCAGTGCATTGGGCCGGAATCCCAAGGGTGCGGGTTCGAGTCCCGCCTGATCTGCTACGGGTGAGTCGATTTTTCTAGTATATTTTTCTATTAAAATAATTATGTTGCCCAATTTTATCAGTTATTTTAGTGAAGTGGATTTTTAATACTACTACTTAGTTCAGTAGAATTAAACCAAAGAAACATCAAATCGGATTTAATTCCTAAAAAAGGTTTTATTGTTTTAGTGGCATCTTTCGTTGCCCAATATGACTATCCTAGGTTTCCCCTCCTGGCGGAGTTGTGCTTAAGTGGTGGGGGGTAAAAATGTACCCCAAAAGGGAATTTGACTCGGAAGGACTGGTTGTTATCAAGATCGTGTAAGAAGGTTCTAAAATTGGTTAAATTTGAAACAATTTGAGGTTAGAATAGTTTTAATACGAGCAATAGTTTTGGAGAAATAGCTATTCGAAATCAGGCCATTTTTTTAAATTACACGATTTTTACCAAAATTTCCCCTGTTTGTCCCCAACGTCTAACTTTTAAAATAAGATAGTTAAAAATCTAAAAAATAAATATTATATTGAAATCTTATTAAAACCTTTTCAACAAAATTAGTTTAGACGAGATATAATAGCAGTTTTAGAGATATGGCACATTTTCCAAAACCGCAAATATAACTTTGTTATGTATAGAAACACTATGAAAAACAAAGTTATTTTGCAAGCGGAAAATGATTGTGGTATTAAATGGTATGCTTTGTGTCTCATAAACTATCGTTCGAATCAAAACCGTTCTACCCTCAAATTGTTTTAAATTTATCCAACTTTAAAATCATCTTACACGTCACAATCTTGATAAAAAACGAGCCGAAACCCTTTTGGGATACATTTTTACCCCCCACCACATAAGTACCACACAATTCCGCCGGGGGAAAAAAAACCTAGGACAATCATATTTGGCAACAAATGAAGCTATTAAATCCGATTTCAGTTCTAAGTTCTAACCCTACTACCTAACTATGTTGATAATTTTATTACTTTGTTCATAGGTTTTTCACGTTAAATAAATTAGAATGTTTTATTCAATCAAATAACTTGTTTTATTTACTTATCTAATACTTGGTCCATAATCTGACGATTATTAAGAATCATTTTTATCGGAACAATTATTTTGTAAGTAGCAGGTTATTTTATATTAGAAAATTATGTACTTACTGCGCAATTGTATGGGCCGGTTGTATTATCTCTTTTTTATTTCTTTATTTTATTGTATCTCACTTGACATAACGTATAAATTTAATAATTCAGAATTGACATGTTTACAAACTTGTCAATTCTAACGTTGGGAAAAAATCATTAAGCCTTTGTTTTTGTGATTGCCTTTATTGTTTTTGTTTTTATACTGTTTCTTTTTGTTTTTTGTGACATATTGTAATTTAAAATAGTTTATTATACCTAATCATATTTAGAATCAATTTTAATAATTATTACCTATAAAATTGCATGCTGCTATTGTTGGCTGAATGGGAGGATATGTTACTAATCAAGACCTATAAATGTACCCCAATCATAAGCAGATAAAATTATTTCTATTTCGTCATTTATTTTTTATGTCAAAATGGGTGTGTTGATTGATAGTACAAGGATAGTACATATAACCGCATGACTACGGATGAATAAAATGAACTATAGTCACATATGACGACCTGAGTGGTGCAGTGGTCAACATGCGGCCTACCACACAAGAGGTCCCGCGTTCGATTCCCGGCCGGGCAGAAATTGAAATGATGAATTTTAATTTCTGTGATGGGTCTGGGTGTTACTATGTATAATAAGTATATATTAAAAAAGTAAATAAGTAGTGTATCAGTTTTCTAGCACCCATATTACAAGCTTTGCTTAGTTTGGGGCTAGATGGCGCTGTGTGACATTGTCCAAGCATTTATTTATCTATTTATTATTTATTTGAGTGAAAAGGAGAATGCCACAAAAAACCCAGAGTCGATTAAAATAATGTATGTATGGTGAGGTAGACCAGACCTAGTATGTCCCAAATATGCAATTTGATTTTGCTTAAACAATCCCCAACATTAAAAAAAGCTTGTGAGAACGCGGGGTATTACATAAGATAGTCACTAGTACGTACTATGTCATAGTGCGCTTGTTAACTCGACTTAACGACTGTTATCAGATGACAACAGCAGCCGGGACCGACGGTTTAACGTGCCCTCCGAAGCACGGAAGCTCTCAGTTGTAATGCCACTTTAACGGTCACCCATCCCTCACCTGACCGGACCGAGCGTTGCTTAACAAACGTGATCGAGTACGATCAGCTGTCAAGCTCTGCCATGAGACCCATGAGCGCTTTTGAGTCTGAGCGGCACTGTAACAAAACTACTTACATGTTATATACAAACGCACTAGGACAGAGTACGTACATAGTGACTATGTAATACCCCTCGTTCTCACACGTTTTTTTTAAATGTTGGGGATTGTTTAAGCGAAATCAAATTGCATATTTGGGATATATTACGTCTGGTCTACCTCACCATACATAAATTATTTTAATCAACTCTGGGTTTTCTTACTTTGAGATCGTAGCATTGTCTTTTGATGTGGCATTGGGCCCAGATCCTTTTTGTCACAACTTACTATTTTAATATTAAGGGTTATTTACTATTTTATTTACGTATTTATATGTTTCTTATTTGGAAGGACAGAATATTCACCCTGTAAATTCTATCCACATTTCATCTCTAATTGGGCCATAGTTGAGAGCATACTTAGAGCAATGTTGTATGCAGTACTATGAATCTCGTATTCTCTTAGGAAAAACCCAGAAATGGGGTCGATGATTTAAGAGGCAAGTTAATAAAAACGATAATATTTTGTCTTAAATATTGGTGAATTACATAGTTTTTTTCTAGTGTAATTTCCTTTAAATCGCAGGTATGAATAGTTAACGTTGTATATTTGCTGCAAACAAACATAAAACTTTGTAATGCGTATTACAGGCCAATGAGAAAAGTTTAAAAAAGGTAAACCCGCGTCCCGCAAGTATGATAACTATTGCAGGATAAAACTTGCCGGTTTCAGAGCCTAAGCTAGCCCGTTTAAGGCAATAATTATGCATTACGTTCGCTCAGTGTTCTCTAGAGTTGTCTGCATTTATGGAGATTTACTGAAACTTTACTAACTTATTGTGCCCGAATGCAATGCTCGGCTGACTCCTTGCCTGCAACATTTATTACAAGTAATGCTGTTAATAAAATAATTTTAGACTGCGCGTAAAATATTGTGCAAACTGTGTCGTTTCGCTGGCACCCAATGCTGATTATTATTTCGTGTTATACTCCACTCTCGTGACTTTATATGGTAAATTATGTTTTACACCACTTCGAGCTGAAAAGTCTGTTACGGATGTTTAACAAATTAATATAACAAACAATATAACACTATTGTAAACTTATATTTACTGCGATACCTGTGAATTCAACTCTTTCTCTTTAAAAAAATAAGACGAACTGACATTTACCGCAACTTAAAAGCATACATCCCACTTTGAACAATAAGGTTTAGCGTTTAAAAGACCATATCTAAAGAATAAAAGCATATTTTTTTTTTGATGTAAACTTTAGTCTTAGGACGTAAAATCCACATCCGAACAAAACACTCGAACTAGGAACATACAAATTTACATCAACTTTTCAAAAGCTCTTCCTCCTGTTATCACAAGACTTTTTGGCACCGATGTACGATTAAAAAGTGAAGTAGTTATGAACTTCACCAAAGTTGAAAAAATATAATAACAAATATGGGCGTCGAGACACTGACTTAAGAATCTCCTTCAGGCCATACAAATTGACTGAAAAATAGCTAAATTAAATAGCTGTATTCTGACGCAATAAAACAGAGACCTGTTGACAATGGTACTCGTACTTACCTAATGGTAAAATGCTAATGATAAAAGAAATTCAATCCTAGAATATTTGTTATATGTGTTTAAAATAACAATGAAAAGTATCAGATAACATATCTGTACATCAGAGCCAACAGGTCGGATGTCCAATTTTTACGAAAATCACTTTTGTTCTAGAACACATTTAATTTTTTGTCCTCTTTCGGGCTCTCTCATCATTATTTCGCTATTTCTTTTATTCACAAAGTTAAGCTTACAAAAAAAAGTCGGATGTCCACATGACTTTAGAGCAAAAACAACTAATGTTTAGTTGAGACTTTTTACCTTTAGTAAATTTGAAATAACGGTTTAAAAGTAGGTCTTATGTTCATATAATATCGTTTCTCAAATTTTCTTTAGAGCGTAGCGTCTGAAATTAACATCAGACCTTTTGGTTCGGGAAATCCACACAACTTCCAGAGTGAAAGAGATAGCATCATTTTATAATGGGCGTTAGAAAGAGACAAAACGATAACATACGCTCGACGAGCGCCGACAACCTACGGCCGCACACGGCCAGTAGCGTCGGGTAGTGAGTGTCATGTAAAAACCAGTTTGTTCATGTTGCGATCGCGGGTGGAATAGTTTGGTGCAAATAAATAATTATTCATGTTTATTATCAAATGCAGTGTTTTAAACTTTACAGCATGAATCTTCGTGTCAATAGGATATTCCAGGAGTTAAGGAAAGCTGAAAATATAAGTATGAAGGTGTCATATCGATTTTTATGTTTACTTACCCCATTTACCATCTAAGGGGTTGATTTTCAAAATCTCCAAATATATTTTTGGTTATTTATTTTTAGACGTGCTCCTACGAAGTTATAAGCTATAATGTCTATTTTATATTCTTTTTCCATACAAAATTTGAAGCCCATTTTCACCCTTTTAGGGGGTTAAATCATGTCCACCGTGTTGGAGTTCAAAATAAACGTCATTTTCGCAATCGTCATACGAGAAAACCCCAATAACTACATCCATATCTATTTTTAGGTTTATTTACCCATTTTACCCCTATTTCATCGCCATAGGGGTTGAAGTACTAACAATAACAATATACTTTGCGTTAGATTTTCTTCCATAAGCCTATATTATAAATAAGGTGATTGTTACTTCGAAAATGAAGGATTTTCTTCTATATACAACTTCACACTCCTTTTCACCCCTGCGGGGGTAGAATTTTGAAAAACGCTGAGACCCGTATTTATTAATTTTCAATCGTCAGCCTTAACACAAAATTTGAAGATCCTAGCTTCAAAACTGAGGGACTTTCATACAAACTTTCATCCCTTATTGCACCCCTTTAAGGATGGAATTTTCAAAAATCCTTCCTTAGTGGATGCCTACACTGTATGAGGTATCAATGAGCAAAATTTCAATTCTCTAGGTCCAGCGGTTTGGACTGTGCGTTGATAGATCAGTCAGTCAGTCAGTCATTCAGTTTACGATTTTATATATTAAGAAGATACGGAAAAACCGATATCCTCTGTCAAATACAAAGATATTATGACACTTTTACAATAGATACCGGCAGAATTCCATGGTTTTTACAAAAATCTGCATCACGACAGCACTGCAAGCGATGTTCACTGCGAGACCGATCAGACAGGCGGCGACGAAGAATCAGCTGCATTCTAATGATAATTATTTGTTCTACTTATTACATTTATTTTAATAAACCTACCTACTTGATACATTTTATTTTTCTTTGTTTTAATACAATTCTTGCTTCTGCGTTTCTTTTAAAATGTTATTATCTCAAAAACTTAAATGTTCAAGGAAAAGTCGGATGTGTATTTGTAAGAGCAAGTCAAATATCCCCGGACCAAAATATCTTATGTTCACATACTATTTATTGGAATGATGTTTGTTTTCGAACCATTTGGTCAGATCTTAATATGAGCCCTAAAATTGTTAATCAAAGTTAATGTTTTTTAGAACCAAAACAGCGGATGTTATTATCCGACCATGTCATAAGAAAATACCCTCATTTTTAAGGTCGGATGTTGCTCCTTTTTTATAATTCAGATTTAATTGCGTTGCTGTTCTTGGAGAAGGGATGAAATAGTATAGCGAAAAACAATCACTATTAAATAGTTATTTTACTCACCTAAAGATTTTTCGTAAACTTAGTAGTCTAAGTTAGTAATCAACGTTTAAAAGTTAAAATTCCTTCTCCTGTAAAGTATCAAAAATGGACATCCGACCAGTTGGCTCTGATGTACAGATATTGAAAGTAGTTAGTATAAGAACAAGACAGTGATACTACAGATATAAACCAACTCATACATCATTATTTCCCACTAAAGAAATATAAATTACTATAAAAACTACACCAAATATGAGATAAGAAGATATGAAATCCAAAAAACAGATCTTGGCTTATCAAAAATGGAATATATCTACGCTCTTAAAGCTTTTATTCTACAATTCATTCAACTAAATTAAAATCAGACAGAGGCGTGACAAACTTCATTTGAGTGCCAAAGCGTTTCTTTAATTAATTAAGAATAGACTTAAGTCTATTCTTTATTTTACAGTTAACGATCGATGATGCAGTGAGAATAAGTGCTTTGTATAAAAAGTCTTTCAGGCATTGTATACCTACCAGAAAATAGTTCTTTGAATTTTGTTAACATCGTAAAAAGTGGAAAAGGGTTGAAATTGGTATTGAAGAGAACCTTTTGGGCCCTTAGCACCACCGGCTTGCACCACCGGTAGTACCTACATTGAAGTATTATCACTCATATTACAATGATTACTCATACTATTCATTTGTGTGAGTCATTATTCACTATTCATCAATTATTTACTATGCCTACCTACTATTAATGTTGAAATTTTGTAGTGCAATAAATGTATTCAAACTTTTGAGAAAAACCTCTTTCAAGTTTACTCTTCTATAATGTAATTTATTCTTTTAACCTGTCAACCTGCATTTGAGTTTTCTTTCCGCTTTTGCTTGTGTTGCTTTAGTAAAACTGTACTAAATTAGATAATTCTTTTTTTGTTTTGTTCAAAAAATGTACGGAAAGACCTATAAAAACAAAGGACCCCGAACAAAATGTTCGAAAAAAGCCAATCGGTCAATTTGGCTTAAATTTTGTGTAAACATACCCTGCAATAGGTTGATCAAAATTGTAGAGTTGCAAAGTAAAATAATGGCTACTTTAAGAGATATTACTTTTTAATGTTGTAAGCAGAAAGTAAAAAAAAAAAAATAGAAGAACATCACATAAAACATTGCAGTGCTGGGTCCTTTTCTCTTCTCCGTTATTTTAAATCGCAACATAACTAATGCATGGCGCGACCCGTGCCAAGCCTAACTAGTATCCCATGACACTATTTTCTCAGTGATATACTTAGTTTTAGACTAGGCCAGATTGGCCATACCACTAGGGGTATGGCCAATGGTATGGTGAGTCACGCGGGTTGATTGCGATCCACGTACCTAGGTAAATAGACTAAGGCCCGTATTTATAAACCGCTCTCATTACCGATCTCAAGATCGATCTCAGCTGATACGCTCTCAAGATGTGAGCAGCATCTTAAGTTGGATATTAATTAATAGGCAGATATCAAATGCGTATCAAATGAGATCGATCTCAGCTCTTAAGATCAATCTTAAGAGCAGGATCTTAAGTTCACGGTGGTTTTTATACAGTAAAATGACACTTTTGAATTAAGATTGAATGATTAACGTTTCGTTTAAGCTGTGTAGAATAGTTAGCTCAAATTACAAAAGTAATAGTTTTATAAATTGTACTCTCATAAATTAGTGCAAAACATTTTAGACAAGTGGTAAAATTTAGTATTTATTTATATTACTTTATTTACACATAAATAAAATATCACTTTATATTACTACGTCAGTTCAAGAAGACTGAAGTCTTGGATTATGTATTTCGTGGCTGTATGATGCAAATGTGCCTTTGCCTTTTCTGTTTCATGATTAAAGAAACGGAAAAAAATGGCGGGATATTGTAATTGTTAATAAGACTAATACATTTCGAAATTTATGTAATATCGTAATCAATATCATCATAATAATTAACTCCGTTTATTAGATTTTGAAACTATATAATTTTATCCACGTGCATAGGTACAAAAACATACGTAGCAGTTCAAAATAAATATAACTATCCCGCGCGCGCACGCTCTCAAGTCACGGTTTTGCAGCACTTGGCGAACACGCTCTCAATTATCATCTCAAGAGCGATCTGAAGTGCAAAGTTTTGTTTATTAATATGAGTGCTCTCAGTTGATACCGCGAACTCAAACATGTACTTAAGTATGATCTATTAATAAGAACAGCATCTCAAGTATAAGCTCAAGATGGCTCTCAACGTTGAGAGCGGTTTATAAATACGGGCCTAAATATAGTACCTTAGTTCATCGTAAGACGAACTAAATTAAAATAGTTGTTTAAATCCTGAGCCATGGCTAGTATCAGGCCAGCACTTCAACACCAACGCCAGGCATCGCGACATTTGCTCGTAAATAATAACTTCATGCATAAACAATGAAAGCCATCCCCTAACCCACGCTCGCCTCCGCTCGTAGAGGCGACATGGCGACATTACTTCATAATTTCCATGCAATATTTTGACGACGAAAGTGATATGGGCCATTTTTATTTTAGCACTTCTCTTTATTTTGTAAATCAATAATTTCTGTCAATTGTCGCGCGGATAGAGACAGATGTCTGAAGAACGGTGTACCGTGTAATAAACCTTCCTCACTTTTTGTTAGCATGCATATTATTATTTTGTAATTATATAAAAAAATGTATTACTAGGTATGATAGTTGCAGTATCGTAATCAGACTTACAGAACACATCTTTTCCAAGTTCTAAATTACACTTATTTTAATATATCCTAAATAAACATTGTGGCAGGTTTTCACATCCGTTAATTCCCTTCGCTCGTGGCGGAGCTTGACAGACTAATCGTACTCGATCACGTTTGTTAAGCAACGCTCGGTCCAGCCAGGTGTTGGATGGGTGACCGTTAATTGGTATTACAACTGAGTGCTTCCGTGCTTCAGAGGGCACGTTAAATCATCGGGCTCGGCTGTTGTATCGCTTGATAAACTCTAACACCAAATGTGGCCACTAATCCTCATACGATAAGAAGAAGAACACCCGTTAATCAATAATGTTAATTTTCTACTTTTTTACAACAGTTAATTTGTGTATATCCCCCCTCCTTATTTTCCTTGCCCTTGCACACGTGATGTCGGAATAACAAATTGCGGTTTCAACCTGATTGAGATCTAATTTATTGTCTCGCATCTGAGTACAGCCGCATTCTAAATCACAATAATGGCATACGGGCCCGGTTCTAACTGGAGCCCATAGATTACGCGTAGTTTAGATGTATCTCTATAATATAATAATATTTTATCAGCGGGTGGTAAAGAGACTTCCTAAATTTAAATTAGATTGAATCATCAAGTTGTAAATGTTCTCACTGTGATAGTTATACAACCTGTATTTTTTGATATCCGATAACTCTGAGGTTATATTCTATAGGTTAAAATAATAAAAAAGACTTCTAAAACATGTTGTCCAAAAATGCATAGTTTTGGAGATATTATCAATCTTAATTAAATTACTTCACAGGTTACTTTTTGTTAGTTACCCTTATGACGATTCTTTATTTTTGCATACAACGTCTGAACATTATTGAACTATTTAATACGAAACATGAAAATGTATAATAATTAGTCAATCATAATAATATCTTAGAGTTATGGAATATAAAAAAACACGCTGTATAAAATAAAAAGATGCCGTTACACAAAACCTTTATAACATGGTTAAAAACTGATATAGTCTTCAAATGTATTTTCTGCTATCTTATTACTCGTATATTAACATTTTTGCATTTCTAAGTAAAGAACTTTGAAAAAGAAAACAATAAAATAATAAAATGTGATTAATACAGGGTCACTGGAAATATAACGTATTCCTGCTAGGGGGTTATAGATGAGGTCAAAACAAATATTTTTTGTAATATAACTTTTTCTCAAAAAGTAAATAGTTTTTGAGTTAATTGAAATTAAGTATTTTTTACAAAAGTACGTTTTTAGATACAAACAACTAAATATATAAAAGAAGAAACTGATTGGTGACTGACATATCAACGCACAGCCCAAACCGCTAGGTCTAGAGATTCCGAATTTGGCACATTGGTTCCATATGAAGTCTAAGGGTGCACTAAGAAAGGTTTTTTAAAACTCACCCCCCAAGGGGGTGAAATGGGGGTCCAAAGTTTGTATGAAAGTTCCTCAGTTTCGAAGTTAGGATCTTCAAATTTTGTGTTTAGGCTGTCGATTGAAAATTAACATACACATGTCTCAACGTTTTTGAAAATTTTACTCTCGAAGGGGTGAAAAGAGGGCTGAAGTTGCATATTAAAAATCCTTCATTTTCGAAGTAAAAATCGCTAAATATAAAGTTTTGGCTTATGGATGGAAATCTAACACAACGTATATTGTTATTGTCAGTATTTCGGCTCCATAGGAGCCGAAATACTACTGATGAAATGGGGTAAATAAACTAAAATTTGATATGGATGTCGTTATTGGGGTTTTCTTATGGCGATTGCGAAAATGACATTTATTTTGAAGTCCAACACATTGGTCATGATTTAACCCCTAAAGGGGTTAAAGAGGGGTTCATATTTTGTATGGAAAAAGAATATAAAATAGACATTACAACTTCAAACCTCGTAGGAGCACGTCTAAAAATAAACAGGCAAACACATATTTTGTTATTTTAAAAATCATCCCCCAGGGTGTAAATGGGGTAAGTAAACATGAAAATCGATGTGGATATCGTTCTTGAGGTTTTATGAAATGGTGATAGCGAAAATGACAATTATTGTTAAGTCCATAACGGTGGACTTGATTCAGCCCCAGGGGACTAGAACGGGGACGGGAACTGGAACCGGAACTGGAAACGGAACGAGAACGGAAACGGAATCGGAAACTGGGAAAGGGAACGGGACCAAACAGGAATGGGAACGGGAAAGGGTGTAAAGTAACGGGAACAGGATATTAATATCTCTGGACTCAATTCTGATTATTGTAATAAACTAACTTCCGCCCGCGACTTTGTCCGCTAATATTCACTTAGAGAAAATCCTTAGGGGTACCTTCAACTAGGATCCGACCAGCCGTTTTTACGCGATTAGGCGGGTCCCACTAAGCGAGCAGCCTCGTGCGCGGCCCGCCAAACGCGGCAAACGTATTGCCTCGCAACTAAGGCGCTCGCGGCAAGACTTAACTAATAGAATTCCCATTTCATCTGGAAAAAAATTCTAGTTCGAGCACTTCGGAGGTGGCCTCCTAATTATATCATAAATGTTAAAGTTTGCTTGTTTAGATGATTGTTAATCAATAACGCAAAACACACACAAACACACAGATAGTTTATAAGCCGGATTAAAACATAGGCGGATACTTTTATCTTGGTTAAAGGCTCCCTAGGGATTTTCTCGAATGTAAACGTGGATGAAGTCGTGGGCGGCAGCTACTTTGCCATAAATGATCGTGGTTACTAAAAATAATTTCGTCCGAGTAAGTTTAAGACAGGATTATTTTCCACTGATGAGTCAAAATTGTATATAGACGGCATCACAAATAACCATGCATATTTTAATGCCCCGCTGCTGGGGAACAGGCCTTACTTGTAGCTTGTGGATGGATAAAGCGAACGGGCCATAACCCACTATCACGTGGGCCCAATGGGGATTGGTTCGGTGTTATCTCAAAGTACCTTACATTGAGCCGTTGGTCCTGGCTGCATTTACAGTCGTTAACACCGACCAATCCGCATTTGGCCCACGTGTCGGGTTATGGCCCGTAAAAGTAGCTTCCGCCCGCGACTTCATCCACGTTTACATTCGAGAAAATCCCTAGGGAAACTTTAACCAAGATAAAAGTATTCCCCTATGTTTTAAGCCGTCTTATAAAGTCTGTGTGTCAAATTTCATCCAAATTCATTCAGCCGTTTTGCATGATTGATTAAAAATCATCGAAACAAGCAAACTTTAACATTTATGATATAAGTAGGATAATACGGCCACCTCCGAAGTGCTCCAACTAGGATTTTTTTCCAGTTGAAATGGGATTACTATTAGTTACGTCTTAATTTCTCATTATTTATTTGAGTTATGAATTAGTTTTAGACCACAACTGAAAGCTGAATAGATAGTGCTGTTTTTTAAATATTTTGCAAGCTTAGCTACTAGGATTTTTTAAAAGATTTTTGCTGCTATTTCTAAAAAATCAGAAAAAATTAAAAAAAAATGCATTTCAGGATTGATTTTTTATAAACACCTGTACTTTATGTTATTTTTTTTATTCACTATCAACACTTACAGTGTTTTGTATCCCAAAATAATAAAAAAACCGGAATCGAATGAGTAAGTATCGAATGAGTGAGTATCTTTTATTTTAATTTTTTGTGTCTAAAAACGTAATTTTGTAAAAAAAAATACTTAATATCAATTAACTCTTGCCCTTTTAAATGTCTTTTCCTGTTTCGGGCCTGCTGGAAGAAATTTCAATATGAAATAAGCTGTGCCCTTGTACTACTCTTCTGTCTACTAATTTTTCTTTCAACATTGTGTGTATAAAATGTATAAATAAATAAAAAATACTGTTGCTCGCGAGTTTTTTATTCGCCCTGTTTCAGGTCATAGAATCTATGTAGAGGTTCATTTGAATATTAAAATTACACTTTATACGAGTTAAAACATTGCCTGTTATAAGGTAAAAGAATTTGAATTTATAAACCTGCTAAGAAAATTAATTCGTAAATTTGACAAACATGAAAACATGGAAAACTAATAGAAAAGGGAACATAATATGAAAAAAATAAACAACTACACATGCAACACTGTGACATGCTAAAAAAACTTTGAGTCTATCAGAGTACACTTTTTCATTCAAACAATGTATGAAGACGCAGCAACGTTTCCAGTGAAACAAGGTGTCCTGATACATTCCACATGCGAATGGCATTTAGCTTTACGTTTGCGCATCACGTAATAGTCAAGGGAACGGTAAAAATAAAAGATCAGGTGCGTACCCTCCGAGATGAAGTATATTACTCCACGTATAGTATAACTTACTCCTTATGAAGAAACTGGAGAGTGATAATTTCAATATACTTACTGATTATACAATCGCTTAACTTAGCTAAGACCTTTCATCCCTGTCAATGATTTATGGGCATAAATGTCTTCCACCACTACGATAAATAGATAAGCCTTAAAATATAGTTTTATTTATTTGATATGATGATAGTACCTTAATTGTAACATTGATAATCCTAACTAATCCATGATTTTTCTAATGTTGAAAATGCTGAAGTTAGTTTGTTTGTGCATGTCAGAAACCTTAAAAACATATATGTATTCAAAAAGTTTATATCGTTGCGGTAATTGCAAAGGCGCTACTCCGGGTCTGCAACTCCTGCTGCTGCTGCAAGGCCTCCAACTCCAAGAAACCTTCCTCGGGTTCTCCTTCAGTCTCCAACTGTTCTTGACTTGACTATCGCACAGTTAAACAACAAATTAAACTTCACGTAAATAATGTCACATGTGCGTCCCATTTGTCCTCTTTCCGAGAAGATCCCCAAAGATCCCCAAAGACTCGTCCTCATCCGTCTCACTGCCCTCTAGAAAGAGGAATACCTCTTTTTGCTTCGAAGTTAGGAGTTGTTAAGTTTTTTTAGCTTTGGTTGTATTAGGATTCCGATAAATAAATATTATCTTTTGTAATCTAATCTTATACGTCTTACTTCTTTAGCTGTAGATATAATTCTCATCATCTTAGGTAGTCTCTCTTCTCTCTTTTCCCATTTGTATCATCCACCATCTTATCATCTTAACTAAAGAAACTTACACAGAGAAGGACGATTGACAGGTAAATAATGGGAAGATTGATCAGTCGAGTCGATGAAACAGGCTACAGAAAAGAAAAAAGAGAAACACTCTTTTACTACAAAATATATAAAGATGGAAACCCAAATTGTAGGAGTATAAAAAAGTAGTTTAAAAAAAAGTAATTATAAAAAAGAAGAAAGTAGTTATAAAAATAACTATGGTGAGGTACTCTTTCAGGAGTAAAAAATAAATATTGTATCATTTTGTACCAACGCTGAAAAAGATAAAAGAGCAAAAAATAAATGCCAAGCCAGAATAAATATTTAAAAAATTACTGTGGGTAATCGACTAATATAAAATTTTAAATTATAGTGGAAGGATTCAAACAATCAATAACATTGTTTCCCCAGCTGAACCAGTACTTGGCCGCGACAGAGAAGCGACTGCGGGCGTTGGACAAAAATATATTCGATGGAGACTCAAGCACGTACCTATTCCAATATATTACAAGCTCGCCCATATGCCGATATAACTATAGAAAAAATTTATGTAGTAGAAACCATTTTCAGTAATGAACTTGTGCGTTTGTAACACTACTAGACCGCCGCGCCCAGAGGCTCAACTTAAATCTATCGCATGACCACATTGAAAAGATAGATTGTTTCTACCCTGGCTGCTTCCTGAAAACTAACGAAGCCGATGTCTAACATGTTGGTGATGATGGCACCTACAACCCTGTTCACCATTTATATCAATATGCGATCAATTTATTTTTTGCGATCGGAGGCAGGGTGGCATATCTCTCAGAAGCTTCCTACTTTGCTACCCAGACGACGATATTTGATAACACCAAGCTAATGGCTATCTTGCCAATGTTGCCTCGTCCCTATGTTGTCTCGTCCCAATATGCGATAGATTGAACATGAGCCTCTGGGTGGCAGTTTATACCAGTTTATTTTAACATTGAAAATGTTTATGTTTTCATGATCGAGTATAGTTCTCCGATTTATGAAATTGTGACATTTACCTGTAGTTTCGCAGATATGAAAGGTACGTAAATGAATAATATGTCAAAATGTGCGTCTGCCCAAGGACGACTTTAAAGTGCAATTTAAATTCCTAAAATTGGTCGGTAACTTTTAGAAATTTTCCAAAATTTGACAATATTTCAAAATATTTTCGCTGACTTGGATCGAGAATTTCCGAATAATTGTTTTCGAGCTCTTTATTTAAGAAACGGGAAAAAAATACCTCTCGGGATTGAATTAAGTTACAGTTTGCGCCATCTTAGGACGTGGGCGGACAAAAAATAGTGTAGGCTGTAGTGTCCCTCGTTCGCGCGAGGTCAGTCTGCGCTCCCTTTGATCGCTCCGTTCACTTTATCGTCAGTACGATAAAGTTACGTTTACGTTACGTTACGTTAAACGTTTTTGTAAATACTAAAGTTTATTGCAAAAATAGAAAAAAGATGAATTTCAAACAAAGGCTTTTTTAGTTTTGTAGAATTGAAGCAGTAAATTGAAAGAAAGTACTATGAAATTAAAACTATGAGGAATTGCCCCAGAAAAAAAAAATTGTACATAGCACAGTTGTTCCACTATATGGAGTAATAAACTTGTTAAACATTTTTATCTAGCAACTATGCTTAAAAAATTTTTTAGGTCGCGTGGCGAAATATTTTTTACCATTTTTTTCGAAAATCCTCTACAGAATTAAAACTATAAAGATTATCCTCGGAAAAAAAATACTGGTGAATAGTCCAGTTATTCCACTATATATAAAGTAATAATCATGTTTAACATTTTTGTCTAGTAACTATGTTAAAAAAATGTTTATTTTTTCACGAGGTGAATTTTTTTCTACCATTTGTTCGAAAATCCTCTACAGAATTAAAACTATGACGATTTGCCCCAGAAAAAAAAGTAATAGTGAATAGCCCAGTTATTTCACTATAAAGAATAATAAACTTGTCAAATATTTTTGTCTAAAAACTGTGTTAAAAAATATTTTGTGCCGTGCAAACTCATTGAAACATAACTTTGCAGGTCCACCGTGTTATGTGACACAAAACAATTTTTAACACAGTTACTAGACCAAAATGTTTGATAAGTTTATTAATCTATATAGTGGGATAATTGATCTATTTACTATTATTTTTTTCTGGAGAAAATCTTCATAGTTTTAATTCTGTAGAAGATTTTTGGAAAAATGATATGTTAGAGAAAATTTCGCTGCGTGACAGAAATCATTTTTTTAACATAATTTCTAGACAAAAATGTTTGATAAGTTTATTTTTCTATATAGTGCAATAACTAAGCTATTTACCAGCATTTTTTTCTGAGGCAAATCATCATAGTTTTAATTTTGTAGGGGATTTTCTAAAAAAAAATTGTAAAGAAAATTTCGCCACGCACCACAAAACATTTTGTAACACAGTTATTAGACAAAAATGTTTTACAAATTTATTATTCTATATTGAAAAATAACTGGACTATTCACTATTATTTTTTTATGGGGCAAATTTTGATAGTTTTAATTCTGTAGAGGATTTTAGAAAAAAAAAAGATAAAGAAAATTCGCCACGCAATAAAAATATTTTTTTTAACATAATTACTAGACAAAGATGTTTGATAAGTTTATCATTCTATATAATGGAATAACTGGGCTATTTACCGTTATTTTTTTCCTGAGGCAAATCTTCATAGTTTTAATTCTGTAGAGGATTTAAGAAAAAAAAAAATGGAAGAAAAAAATTTCTCCACGCGACACTAAAAAATTTTTTTAGCTAGTTACTAGACAAAAATGTTTAACAAGTTTATTATTCTATATAGGGGAATGACTGGGCTATTCACCGATATTTTTTTCTGGAGCAAATCTTCATAGTTTTAATTACATAGTAGTTTATTTCAATTTACTGCTTCAATTCTACAAAACAAAAAAATGATTTATTTGAAATTCATATTTTATCTAATTATTTCATAAACTATAGTATCTACAAAAACCATTGTTTGATAAAATCTGTTGTTAAGAACATTACCTACCATATGACAGTTTATTTGTTTAAATCGAACAAGTGGTTATTGAGAAATTAGCCAAACTCTGATAACCGAGTTTTGCACCTTCCCCCCCCCCCCCCCTCTCCACCACTTTATAATGCGACAACCGCTATATTATTGTTCAGGAGATCATGCTGAAGACAATGATACCAGTTGTCGGTAGAGCACTCGCTTGTCCGACGGGATTTCAATTTTGAAGGCCTGGCCTCTCCTCTATCAAGCAAACGCGTGTAAAATCGCCTCTCCGTAAACACACTCATACAACGCCATATGTTTGAATTCAGTGCGGGCCGCGGCGCCACCCGCGTCGCGCGACGCTCCGCGTCTCCGTAAACGAGGCCTTAGTGTTTGTGGCTACTGCGCATGTTTTGTCTCATCTTTCTCTTGCCAATTTATATGCCGGCATCCTGTACAGGTGATTAAATTTTACTAAAAGTGAGTCACCTAATTAAATTAACCCGGTGAAATAAGTTTACGGAGGGAAAGAATCACGATTTGATAGGCGAGGTACCTACTCTTTTTAGTAGCGAAAAATTAAATATTGCAGCATTTTGTAGCAATGCTGAAAAAGCAAAAAATAATCTAAGCTAACATACTTTTTTTTAAATTACTGTTGCTTATCGAGTAATATGTAAAGCAAAATTAAAGTGGAAGGATTCAAACTATAAATGAAATATGTACAATTTAAATTACGGAAAACTGCACGGCCACGCCTATTCATGGGGACGCGGCCATGACAATATTTTACATTACCTATCTTATGTGGATTATTTAGAGCGGCAAGTTACTTTTCCAGAGGTTGACAGCATGATGAAGTTTAAATATTCATACATGTCACGAAAGAAGTTGCTGTGACATAAAATAATAACGATGTTATCAAGTCGTGCATAATTCAAAGACGTTTCAGGATATAATATCTTTTCATCCTTTTCATCTAATAACATTTAGAAATTATGAGAAAGTAGTATTTGATTACTGACGTTGAGACATGACACGGCATAATAACACCGTATTTTATCGTTTAGACGCGGCGCTTGTCAATGCCCACATTGCGTGTCTTATTTACTGAAAATATGTGATCAGAATACGACAATGATAACATCATTTTTCTGCAGAAATTAACTTTGTTGAAGATACATCATTTTTAAGCTCTTGGTAAATGATAACATATTTTTAAATCAATTTGTGGGTTTTGGTAAGTGTAGTTTGAATCACATTTAAAAAAAAAGACAATGCAAGAAAATTTGTCAAATAAAAGATATAACCAATCAGATGACCATCACATGTTTTATGTCGTTGTTCAATAAATTTTACTTTCCAATATCTGTGTTTGATTTAAACGATTATGAATAAATAAATTTAGATGCAGATAGATATCCATTTATTTATTATTTATTCTATTTTAGGAAGGTTTAATTAAAGCTTTCTAGACATATGAATAAAACAAAATAAATCCACATATTATCCATCCAGTTAAAAGTCCTTCAATGATTATGCTAGTTACGCTATAAAATGCCTATGACGGATAAATGGATATTTTTAATGCCAGTATTTAAAATAACATTATAAAAAACAAAGTGAGCATTATATACACTAGATGCTCATAACAATTTTCAGAGAAGGAAAATTATGATATTGTAAATCATCCTAAAATTGCTGTCATCGAAACGAAAATTTAATCTCCATTAAACTTACTCAATTTTTAACAAGTTTTTTTACTTCATTTAAACACCCATCTAGGTATGTGACGCAGTTTTCGCGACCATAATCAAAAAATCCGTTTCGGTTTTCACACATATTATTATCAGTGAAGCCATAGTTCCGTCACAGTTCCGGCACATACTGCCACCGTGATAATTATTTATCTATGAACACGCGCTCTGACACTGAGAGCACTGTCTCGTCACTGACACTGATAGGTGTAAACATGGAGAATGATGCATTTACATTATTTCAACATAGATGTCACTGAAGCCTCCTATCGATGAAGAGGTTGTTTTCGACATGTACCTATACTTTATTGTTTTTACAATATATCTTCTCTGTTATAAGTGAGTTTGAGTTTTATATTTATCAACCTCATCTCACGGGCTTGGGAATTTGTACCAGTTTGTACAGAGAATGTATGAAAGAATAATTATCAGGGCAGCGGTATTATGCCGGAACTGTGACGGCACTGTGATTTCACTGGTATTGTGTGAATCTGGCTTAAGACACCATTCACATAAAAAATAACATTATTTATTTGATTTGCCCGACGCATTCAATATAATTCTTGGATACCTTGGGAGCATTGTGGTCTGTTAAGACTTACTTATAGGATTGCCAACCCTACTATATAATATAGTATCCTACTATGTTGAGGGCTCGCTTATTATATTTTTTGAAAAAATATATTAGTAGGCAAAACAACTATATTTTTTCAAGTAAAAAAAATTAAACAAAAGCAACAAAAATACTTATATGCACATAAGTAATTGCATAATATTTTTTGTGATTTAACACCAATTGTGTTTAAGGTTGTAGAAAAAATTATAAAAATATTAGTAGGTACGTATGAAAAATGCAACTTCTTTAAAATCCTCCATACAAAACGGCAACTTACTATATTTGTTTGGACGTTTTCGCCATCTACTATATTTTTACACTAAAAATATTGAAAATACTATATTTTATTCTAAAAAAGTTGGCAACCCTACTTACTTATGCAAGTTAGTAAACAGCTTTTGGCGGTTGTCATACGTCTTTTAAACTTACATAGGTATCTATTTGAATAAATAAGTAACAATATTCTTTCGTATTCTTTGTGTGGAAAACCATTACGCTCAATTCAAAAACAGACCAAGTGCATATTTACTTGAGCGTATATGCACTTGGCCTGTTTTTGACTTTAGCGTATCTTTGTATTAAATAAATTATTTTTTTCAATAAAGAGTTGGGTTAAGGTGCTTTCCTGACCAAATGACGCCGCGGTGCATTTTATTTAATATTGTAATTCTAGTTCACAATTTTAATAAAACTTCTCGTGGAATTTTTGGGCCCAATGTCTAGTATTTTATACCGTATCATTACATTCCCTAGTAGTCACTGCTAGAAGTAAATAGCAAAACTGCTAAAATTCGCCGCTTTTGACTCATTTGCTATCTACTCTTACTAATGACTGCGAGAAAAATTCCACGAGATGTTTTATTAAAATCCTTTTATAATTTTATACGTTTAACAACTTAATATATAAAATCCAAGGTCCAATACCAATTAAATTAAAACGTGAGCATTCTTGAGGTATATCCTATCAAGCAAAAGAAGAATAGTCGGGTTATAAACAAAGAAGTTATGCCTGAAAAACTCGTGCGATGGTAAGCTAAAAAAAAAATATTTTTCAGGATTTAAAAAAAAAATACTGGCCAGATCTCTGTAATTTTTTTATGGCACCACACCGCGACTATGTTTTTCCAGATAAAAAAGAATTATTTAAATCGGTTAACAACTTGTGAAGTTATGGTACAACATACATAAAAAAACATACAGTCGACTTGATAGCCTTCTCCTTTTTTTGAAGTCGGTTAAAAACCTCTAAGCGCCACTTTTGGTCAGGGAATCACCTTAAGGTTGTTTACTAAATAGGACAAATAGAACACAATATCTGGGCGACCGAGCTTAGCTCGGTTATTACTATTTATTGTAATATGGTGGTGGTCAGGCGATAATCTATATTGTTATCTCAAACATTAACTACATCTTTTTAAACTTGTCTAAAAACAATAAAAAATTAAAAAAAATAAAGATAATCTTGAACATATAAAAACCTCCTTCAAAAAACCTAAAAACAAAAACAGCTTCAAAATTAAATACCTTTAAAAAAGCAAGAAATAATATTCAAACCATTAGTTAAGCATAACATTATTAATAAAACACGTCTAATGAAGTCGGGTGGGGCTTTTAGAAATATAAAAAAAATAGCGAAAAAAATATGGATATATCGGTCAAATTTTCAGAGAACATTTGCATTTTTAAAATAATAATTTATTTAGTTCAGCCTAGCTCAGAAATCTCAATAGATTTTTTTAGACTTTTCGTGAATATAAATTTTTCTTTCAACACACTGAAGTATTTTGGTTTTCTTCAATTTTTAATTCATTTACTATCTCCAACATCCATAGGTATTATCATTATAATTTTTAGATATAATTTAAAATAAATGGGAAATTGGAGGTAAATGCCCGTACAAACGTCTCCAGCAGCAGTAGCGCCACCAAGTGGTCCGCCCCGCCATTCTAGCGACTTTTGAGTGATGTGATGCTAATAAATATATCGTTTTTGATACCATTTTCTATATTTATTTATTTATTAGTTCTGTACACACACAAATACAAACAGAAAAGAAATGGACAGAAGAATTGTACAAGGGCACAACTTATTTCACATTGAAATTTCTTCCAGCAGGCCCGGGATAGGAAAGAACATTGAGAAGGTTATATTGGTCAACGATATTGGTAATTTTGTATCGATGTATGTATTGGATCAAAATATATCGGCTAAATATATCGATATATCGAACAAAAAATATCGATATATCGATGTATCGATATTTTTTTTTAACAAGCCTTGTGCGGTGAGGTATGCGCTATTTTTTGTAGATATTCGATCAATTTTAGTTTATTTTTTATTTTTTTAATAAAAAAATTGCTGCGTGCTCATTAATACCAAAACCCTGTTTGCGATTTTTGAAGTTTTTCGATGTTTCCGTTACTTTTTGGAGGCTGATACTCTAAATGGATTACTTTTTTGAGTCCCTATTTATTACAGATAATGATATAACTTATTATTTTCTTTACTATTCAATGATAATCTAAGGACTAAAAAGTCCTAAAAATGGCGCTTGTATTTTTGTGAAAGCGAAAGATTACCTATTTACTACTCTAAGCTGGCTTTTATCATGTTTAAATAGAATGCTGCAATAGAAACTAAAAAAGTGGCTTTAGAAAATGATACCTGCACCAATTCAAAGGGTTTTGACGTTAAACAACATGAATAAATTCTACGACACGATACAATCAAAAAAGTAATGATAATGTAACAGTTATGTGTTATAAACTCGAATTAAGTTCAGTCATCAGTGCACTGCTTGTTAGTGTAATGTGAATTCATGTATCCTTTTGTTTTGGATCAAGTGCAGATCGTCAAAGAGAAGGTAAAACAGGAGTCGAGTGGGAGGAGGGGAGTGGTTAAGGCCCATTTGAAATTGGATAATGATTATTCTAGAAAAGGTCTCTGTGAGATATTTTGTTACGCGGGGTATCTGCCCTACGGGACATATCTCAGATAAAAAGGATAGACGGATCCTGTAATCCAAAGTGGATGAGATTATCGATATCTTAATAGTAACTCCTTTCTCCTAAGTCTGTTGATCCGATAATGTAATCTAATTAACTGATGAGGACTAGGATTTTTTTTCATTTAAAAATAATGCCTAGTTTAGCGCAAGACTGAAAATAATGACTCAACTGAATAACCATCATGATGAAAATCGTTAAGCAGTTGGTATGGCATTTAAGTAAATTTTCTTTCCGTTTCGATTTAAATTGATGTCGCAAATCTATATTATTGTCTGCGCCTTGTACAAAATACTCCTACTACTTTATCTAAAATTGGTTTTTATTACAAGTCGCCCGGCATAGCAATTTCTTACGCATCAGCAACCATTATACGATACGCCATTATACTTATTGATAACAGTATGTTTTCTTGTAACAGCAAGTTTGATAGCTCAGTAAAGCTTGAACTTTATCATTTAAACTATCATTAATGCTTTTCGGGTAGGGTGCAAAAAGTTAAGATTCAAATAATGTATGGAAATCTCACATCGCTACACTGACTCAAAAGGGTTCTCAATGTTTAACTGTGATCTGTAGAACAATAACTGTAACACGTGATTTTAACAACAATAATGCTTTCTGGTAATATTATATTATTGACTACTGTATGTTTATGATATTTATTAATAAATCTTTTTATTTCACAATTCAAATTGAAATAATGCGTGTTCTTTTTTAGGGTACCGTACCAAAATGGTAAAAAAAAGAAAAACCGGCCAAGTGCGAGTCGGACTCGCGCACAAAGGGTTCCGTACCAAAAAACGGCAAAAAAATTACGTTTGTTGTATGGGAGCCCCCCTTAAATATAAATTTTATTCTGTTTTTAGTATTTGTTGTTATAGCGGCAACAAAAATACATTATCTGTGAAAATTTCAACTGTCTACCTGTTGTTGTTATTAATATCGAGCAAAAAACAGCAAAATAATCACGTTTGTTGTATGGGAGCCCCCCTTAAATATAAATTTTATTCTGTTTTTAGTATTTGTTGTTATAGCGGCAACAGAAATACATCATCTGTGAAAATTTCAACTTTCTAGCTATCACGGTTCATGAGATACAGCCTGGTGACAGACAGACAGACAGACGGACAGCGGAGTCTTAGTAATAGGGTCCCGTTTTTACCCTTTGGGTACGGAACCCTAAAAAGGAACGCTTATGGTGTGACTCAGTCTGTCTGTCTGTCACAGCTGGATATCTTGAGAACTACTAATGGTATAAACTTCAAATTTGGAATACTTAAGATGACATTTGCCCAACTATTTTGCAAATAAGAAAGAAATAAAAAATAAATATCTTTTTGACAACAGCACGGCTAGCACAACTTTTAATAAAGTGACATAGACCGTGACTCGACAAAGGTTTCTCGCGACTCGACATAGGTTTGTCACTTTTCGTAGCACAACACACAACTTTACAGAGTGAGAAAATCACCGTTGCTATGCGACGGTGATGCTACGCGACATGGCTATCTCGACGGCGACATACATGTGTTACCATTGGAACAAAATAAATAATTACTATCATATTATTCTCATACGAAAACACCCTGTTTACATGGGTCAAGCGATTAGGTAATAACTAAATGGGCAACTTAATTTTAAGTTAAAATATAGTGAAAAGTCATTTATACGGTCTTAAAAAGTAGCGTCATCTCTGTATTTAACCACCAACTTTCACAACCAAGTCTTCAAATTTGCCAAAAGATGTCTCTGCAGTCGTACTTATGGAATATTCAAAATAAATTAAAATGTAAATAAAGAAAACAGAACAATTAAGGTAGTCTTTTTAAAAACTATTTTGTTTTAAATTACTTTATACCCAGTATAAAGTAATTTAAAACAAAATAGTTTAAAAAAACGAAAATGTTTTTTTTTTTAGTATGGTCATGGTACGAATACAATATAATGATAAAATTCGACACTGGAATTAAAGACCCAGTATCGTAGCGGATTACCACTCCTCCGTCGTCAAATTACACTACCTACTAACGATCGGCGAACACCATGTTCAAATCAACCAAAGATCACATTTATGTTTTAGGTCTTTTTTACTTTGATTCATTCTTTTTATTAACATTATTAAAGAATATTAAAAAAAACGACAAGAATATGTATTATAAAAAACAAAAAACACATTTTTAGTGATTTTAATTTTACGTTAGTACCTAGTTCCGCACTAGACGTGTGCGCCGATGCTCATTTGACCGGCGGCGGCGTCTGGCGTCTAAATTGTCGGCGGCGGCGGCGTCATCGGCGTAATCAGCGTGGATGGTAAAAATAAGTAGAATAGAAGACCTCCAGGAGCCTTTCAATTGTGTTATCGTCGAGGGCAGAACGCCGAAGACATGGAACATAAGAGGTGAAAGTGAGGTGATTCTGTTCTTTAAAAAGGGTGACAAGACCCTCTTGAAGAATACGAATCCTACGAATCGTCGCGCTCGCAAGTTCGACGACTTCCAACCTCCCGAACAAGCCGCGTTATGAAAAGGCTTTGGCAACATAGACCACATCCATACGCTGCTGCAGGTTATACAGAAGACCGAGGAGTATAAACTGCCACTTTGCTTGGCGTTCGTGGACTATGAGAAAGTCTTTGATTCGATTAAGATCCGGGCAGTGCTGCAGTCTTCAGAGGTGCACCAAGTGGACTAGGTATATCGAGGTATTGAGGCACTTATAAGAAAATGCAACCATGTCGGCCCGAGTACAGAATCAGAGCACAGATCCCATCCAACTACAGCGAGGTGTGAGACAGGGAGACGTTATATCTCCAAAACTGATCACAACTGCGATGGAGGACATCTTTAAGCTTTTGGACTGGAAAGGACTCGGTATCAACATTAATGGCCAGTAAATAACACACCTTCGTTTTGCCGTTGATATAGTTTTTATGGCTGAGACCATGGAAGACTTGAACACAATGTTCGAAGATATCCGTAGTGCCTCCCAAAAAGTGGGTCTTAGAATAAAGATGGATACGACGAAAATCATGTCGAGTGCCCATGTTGTACCCATACCCACTCCAGCTCATGTTGGGAACAGTACACTCGAATTTGCTGACCATTACGTTTACCAAGGACAGACAAATCAGTTACGTATAATTTCAACTTCGAAAAAGAGATCTCTCGTCGAATCCAGGTCGGATGGGCAACATTCGAGAAGCTTCGACAAAACTTCGCGTCCAACTGACCTGTGTCTCAAGACAAAAGTCTATGAACAGTGTGTGTTGCCAGTGTTGACTTTACCGTAGTAAAACATGGTCGCTAACTGTGGGTCTCATAAGAAGGCTCTCACCCAGTGTGCGACAGAGAGAGCCACAGTCGGCATTTCCCTGCGTGATCGAACCAGAAACGAGGAGATGCGTAGAAGAACTTAAGTAACTGACATCGCTCGGAGAATTGCTCAGCTAAAGTGGCAGTGGGCGGGACACATTAGCGAGAAGAACCAATGGTGGTTGGGGCGGATAGGTTGGAATGTCAACCGCACACCGGATGACATGCTCCTTGGGTAGGCCCCCGACAAGGTGGACCGACCGAGACGATCTGGTGAAGGTCACGGGAAGCCGCTAGATGCGGGCAGCGCAGGACCGATCGTCGTGAAGATCCTTGGGGGAGGCCTATACCCAGCAGTGGGTGTAGTGTGATAATGATGACTAATTACTATTATAAAATCACAATAACAAAAAACCTCTATGGCAACAATCACTAATACAAAAAAGAGAGGAAAATAATAAATCTTTATGGGATATAATGTATAGATGTAATGCAATGTATAATAAATGCATGCGTTTGTACTTGTTTCTTACACATGTTACACTTGAATTTTGACGCCGATGAAAAATTCGGCGGCGGCGGCGTGGCTAAAATGACCGGCGGCGTGCGCCACGCCGATCGGCGCACACGTCTATTCCGCACTGAGTTAGTAATTCAAATCAGTGTTTCTAAAAATTGCCACGAGTAGGCGCTCTTTTCCCTATGTATTATTTTACTCTTTGAGGGGAGGTATCTATTTTTTGGTAATATCAGAAAATGAACGTGTTTACGGAAATTAAATGAACAATAAATTGTATCTTTTCATCGCTTATTCCAGCCTTCATTGTTCTATTTTTTTTGGGTCATAAATGTCGCTTTTGATCTTATATGTCGGCGCTGTATCTTCCTATCGTATAATTATTTCCTCATTAGTTATAAAGAAAAAGGCCATTTTGCCGGTAATAATCACATATTAATTGATTTTACTGCGATGTCGCGTCAGTCACGTGCCTGAATACCTCGAAGACAAACTGTCGTCCTTTAATGTCAAAAAGAGACAAGTGATGTCGGTTTTTGTAAAGTCCTGCTAACTATAGCGACAAAAAGACAAACTGTCGTCTTTTAATGTCAAAAAGTGACACGGATATCGCTTTTCGTATAGTTGTGCTAACCATAGCGACAAAAATCGAGATAAAGTCAATGACTCACATTATGTCACACGAGTAGTTGTGTTAGCTGCACGCGACATAGGCTTATGTCGCGCCCGCGACTCTTTCTCACTCGAGTTGCGCTAAGTTGTGCTAGCCGTGCAGGGACTGAAAAAGGGTCTTAAAAATTTGAAGTGGGGCTACTAGGGCGTGTGGAGTATCATATGAAAGAGCGCCATTTGCACGTTTTTAATATTTTTTTCTTTTTTTTAGGCCGCATAGTTTACGACTTATTTCCGAAGTTTGCAAAGAGAGAAATCTGAAAAAAATCTATGTGATAGCAGTTTATATAAAGATTACAGTAAACATAAAATGAATGTCTCAATATAGCACACTTTTTTTGAAATTATTAAATTTCTAAAAATGTTAACATTTGTTCCACTATCGGTTAAGAGATGGCGCTGACCTAAAACTGCAATAATAATTTTATTATTCTACTCTGCAGTGTTTTTATTATGATGATACGGAACCCTGGGTGCGCGAGTCCAACTCGTTCTTGACCGGTTTTTTTATATGCTCATCAATTTCATTTTGTAATTAATAGACCTATATGCAGCTTTTGCTTTTTCGTACAAAACGCTCTTAGAAATAGTTCCAACGCAAAGACTTCTATGTGAGAAGTCTTTGGTTCAACGCAAACATGATTTAACAAAAATTTCATTTACTCTTATTTATCAGTTTTATTAACGGAGTACTTCTGTAACCTATTTACTTTGTCGTATTTTTTTCCGTCTTTCATTATGTTTTCATATTGTTACCGAGTTTTTTACATGGCCAACTTTTTGTAAGGCGTCTGCGGTGACAGCTGTGGATGGCAGTAAGGAATTCAAGTGTTCTATTTCTCTTTAGCAAAAAGCTAGCCACCGATTTATCGATGGCCTGCCAGGGAGCTAATCGCTTAGTCATTTCTATTATGTAGGTACACAGTACTATGATTAATTTTATTACAAAACATTAAACAAGGTATAAGTACTCTTAGTACAAAAAGGTTTCAGATTGAGTGTAATGTTGTAATATTTATATTTACTATGAAAAAGCTCATGTGACTATTAAACCAATATAAATAAATTGCATCTACGTAATTGATATGTACATTTTATTAGGTTAAAAATAGCAATAAATTAAATCATGAAATTATGTTTCACATTACATAAGTAATCAACTTTTTACAGCATCACACGTTCGGAATTTTCATCATTCAAATTATATGTTATTACTCGAATTCACGTAGTTTACGTAGGGGATTTTTTCCTCAATCTGTATCCAATATTTGGAATGGGTATTCAATCACATTGAAATTAAATTCAACGGCTACTGAATCATTGTACTTTTCATGATCACTCAATCATCAACAAAGTATTTTTTCTGTTGCACACCTGTCTGCTGTGTCAGCTTTTTAATTTAGTTTTTAAATCTAAATAAGTTGAATTTTTTGTTAGTTGTTATTCTGATATCGGTGCTGTTGCGTCTTAAAAACTTGTTCGCTATATAAAAAAGGAATCTTCTCATTACATTACAATTATACAATTGACATAAGTTTCAGTTCATTCCTGTGCTTTTCTTCTCTGGATGCGAACTTCACTCCACTTTTCGTTTTTAAAACGATATATATTTATAATAAAAAAAAGTCAATTTTTCGATCAGCCGTAGATCCCTGCAAATTCTAACAATAAAAATACTTACAAAGTATTCAAAATCAGTTACAACGGTTATAGGTCTGTAGGGTTAGAATTGAAATCGGATTGAATTCCTACTAAAAGGGGGTAAAAATGTACCACAAAAGGGGTATTTTTGCGGTTTTCGTTTTTCATCAAGATAGATAAATTTTAAACAATTTGAGGATAGTACGGTTTTGATACGAACGATAGTTTCGGAGATACAGCTTTTCAAAAATTGGATTGCCATGAATGACTAAAGGGTTCTCTGCCTTTTCGTCGAAGTTAATTGGCCGATTATCATTTCCCAACTAACGTTACGCAAAATATTATTTCGCCAAATGATCATTTGACAACTTATCATAATTAATATTTTTTTATTTCCCAACCTCACAGTTACCAACTGTACGTTTGCTCTGTTTTTAGGGTTCCGTACCAAAATGGTAAAAAAGGAACCCTTATGGTGTGACTCAGTCTGTCTGTCTGTCTGTCACAGCTGGATATCTCGAGAACTACTAATGGTATCAACTTGAAATTTGGAATATTTTAAGATGACAATTGCCAAACTATTTTGCAAATAAGAAAGAAATAAAAAATAAGTAATTATATTTCTTACAACAGGGGCTGAAAAGGGGTCTTAAAAATTTGAAGTGGGGCTACTAGGGCATGTGGGGTATCATATGAAAGAGCGCCGTTTGTCCTTTTTTAACCATTTTTTTTTTCTTTAGGCCGGATAGTTTTCGACTTATGATGAAAAATGTAAAAAAATACCCTTTATCTCCAAAGTTTGCAAAGAGAAAAATCTGAAATAATTCTGTGTGATAGCAATTTATATAAAGATTACAGAAAAAAATAAAACGATGTCTCAATATAGCACACTTTTTTAGAAATCATCAAATTTCTAAAAAAGTTAATATTAGTTCCACTATCGGTGACATTGACATCAGTTACTATCGGTGACAATGACATTTTTCAAAATGCCAACATTCAAGTAGCAGAATGTTTTAGTTAGCGCAATATTCATTTAGTAATTTATTGTTTACCAACTGTTTTATTAAGTAGGGTTTCGTTTAGTAACTATGTAATATTATGGTAAAACTAAGGTAGGGGATGGGAGGGGGGATGAAGGGGGCACCCCATGGTACCCTCCACCCTTGAAGCAAGCCCTTGGTTTCTGAGATACTCTGTTGAAGTTTGAGGTAATGACTGTACCAGTGGTAAACTTAACCTAATAGGATGGGGGGAGAGGTACAACCCCCTCCTTGAACCCCCATCTGCCGGAGATGCATAGTTTTCAATATTTTTTTGTAAACATAACCCCAAAACCAAAAACGTCGTTCCTGGCGCTTCACCGGCCGCTGCCGCGGCACGCTCGCTCTGCTCGCTCGGCTCGCGCCTTTTTGGTCACCATACTAACCTAACCTAACCTAATGAACTCTGAGACTTTTTTCATAGCGGGGGAAGCGCCCTCCGAGCCTCCCCTGTGAGGGGCTGAACCCCCTTGTCCCCCCGCTTCCGGTCCGGTAGTGTCACTAATTTTGTTCTGTCACAAAAATTTAAGAAAAGTCGTAAGCGACCGAGTAATTTAGCGATCTTTAATAATATATTTCTCAACAACTACTAGGTTGCTTCCAAAAAGAAGTTCACTGAAATACTTCTTGCATTGTGTAGTATCAGTCAGAAAATTATGAATCTCCAGGACAGCAGCGGCCCTTAATGTACAGTTTAGCCAATATTTTTAACATCGTATTTTTATGTATGAAAAAGGAACTGAAGAAACGTTATTCGTCTAATAGTTGTTTGAATGATTTGACAAATGATAAATGTTTCAAAAAATTTGTGGCATTATAATAATCAGCTTAACAATAATTTTACCAAATAAAACGTTGTCATACAAAAACTTGGGAATGGTTAGTTGTCAAAGTGAAACATTGGCAAAACGTTGGTTGGCAAGTGAAATTCGGCTATAAATAGTTCGGCGAAAAGGGAGGACACCTGATAAAAGCCCTCGCCTGATGTAATCAAATCAAAGAACTATAATATCAGCTACCTACCTATTTCTCTTATCATCTTCTTATCAGTCAAAATAGTCTGGAACGGGTTGTAGGAAAATATAGACGATTCAAAAGTGATTGATTACTAAGTTTATTTGAATAAATATATTTTGACTTTGAGTTTGACTTTGATCGGCACTTACGCGGGAAAAAATTTATTGAAAACAGTAGGTAACTTCAAGAAATGGTTTAAGTAAGTCATTTTATTCAAAAATCGTTTTTTTAAATCCTAAAAATCCTTTGTATTTGTTAACTATGAAAAGGGTGTCAGCAAAATGAGTAGGTCCTAATCGATATGAAAATATTTATAATTATAATATGGAATATTAAGATTTTCCAAATATTTTTACGAATTTTAAATAGTTTAACATTAGCAGGTAAAATGTTTTTTTTTTTGTAAATTCGCTAAGTATACAATAAAATGACAAAAAACAGAACAAATTAATATTTTCTACTTCTCACTGCTGAATAAGAAAAGCACATATTATACGTAAACCAATGTTTTGACTTACCAATCGGAATTTTTTCGGCCACAACTTGACATTTGACAATTTTATTAAAGTACATAATGACTAAAATTAAGAACACAATTTGAATGATTCGATACATTATTCTAAGCGGCATCATTTTGAACACTTTGTTTAACCGTCTGTCAAAAAGTATGCATCACATTTTGTAGTTTGAGACACTCATTCAAGTGTTTGCGCGGCGGCAACTTGGAGAGCGGACGCGACACGGTGCGTCTTCACTCAAGACCTGTCGACTAGCGACTGAGTCGGCGGGCGGCGTGCCCTCAGGTCCGCCCTTCCCGACCCTCCCTTGCAGGCTTCAGACAACCTCTCTTTTCTACACGATACGCACGACTTGTTTTATTGCTTTTATTTTTCTTTAATAATCTGACTTAATGGTCTATTTCGCTGCTCGATGAAACTTCTTGAATTTCCTTTTCGAACATAGCTCGCGCCCGCTGTAAGTTTTCCGATGTCACCCCGGCGAATGTTTGGTTTGCATTACGAATAGGGGTTTCGTCTTTGCATTTGCTTTGAAACGGCGGCGGCGAGGTAATTCATTGTTTTGGTTTAGTTCTGCTCGGAAAGACGATCCTTGACTTGTAGTCTCGTAATCTTAAATGTTTACAAAGAGATTTTGTGAATATTAAAGAGTACTCAGTAAGCCTTTTCAAAATAGACTGTTACAAAACCGATTATCTTTCCAGCTGACATTTAAGCGATGATTGCAGGTAATCTTAAAGCTTAGAGTGATACTTCAGATTTATAATGGTTTCGATTGTCGCCAAAGGTCATAGAGATGAGTTATTAAATATTAGTCTATACGTAGTATTAAAGCTATAAATAACAAAGTCAAATCGTCTTTGAAGTTAGAGTAGAGGCAGTAGCTGCTTGTACTCTTAAAACACTAAAGCTTGTTGCGTCTTATAGCGGTTAAAGCTGTTGAAGGGTCTTCACTGAATCCCTCTAATTCTTATTGCTTTAAATTTGCTATAGTGAAGTTGCTTATATATCTTAAGGTTATATATCAACTTCAGTACCGTTATTCGTTCTACAACAGAGTTAAATGAGAGTGTAGTAACACCAAACTCTGCGAGTATTGTCTAACTCTTTCCTAAAGTTATAATATAACCCATCACAGCCACTGCTTGGCTCTTTGCTCTCCACTGCAGTAAGATGTCTTCGCTAAGTGTATTGTAACTCTCCTAAATCAACCATAGACCTACTCTCCTATCCTACTCTTGCTTAATGATGCTATAATTCAGTAGCTCTTTTAATAGGGCTTTTTGTCAACTTGATCTGTTGATCAAGTTAAAATAAATAACCTAAAAATGTTTTCATACTAAATTACTTTTGAACAATGAAATACTACATTTTACGATTAAAATTATTTATTTGATGAATGAAATTTACTAAAACTGATCAGCATTTCAGAATTAATGTCTAAATACTATTTTTTGATCAATTTCACTTTTATTTTTCTTCCTTTTTTCTTTACAGTAATAGATTTTTGAAGGTGCATTGAAATTGAGATGAGAAACATAATACATAATCACATAAAATTTTCAAGCGCAGTAATAATAACCTTCACATTCCACAAAAACTGATATTAAATAATTACATTATGAAAGTTAGCTGTCGCAGGTTGCCATAGGCTGTCGTAACGTTAAAAAGCGGTAACAAGCTCACTTGAGACTATTTGAAATAACTAATACGCGTCCAAGTTTCAAGCAATACTTTTTAATAAGTCTAATAAAGTTTTAAGTCATAAATAAATGTCAGCTGACGTTTTTCTATAACCCATAGTATTAACCAAACCATCTACTACCACAGTAATACCGGTTGAAGTAGTAGCTGAGTACGAATAAATACCATTGTGTAGGTACTTTAACAGCTTTATATCGCTTTTCTACTGGCTTTCTTTATAGAAGAAACCTTTACCAACACCTTTATATCGCTTTTCTACTGGCTTTCTATAACCTTTACCTGTAAAAACGTGGGCCTCTTTCGTGGGTATAAGTGGGTTAGAGCACGCTATAACACCGCTGCTACAGGTATTCATAAGACTTTGATACTCAAATGAAACCGATATACGAATGTTAAACAGGTTCTTTTAACGCTAAAGTGCTAGTTGGGTTGGGCCAATAATGCCTCTTCTCAGTAGTTCGGTTATTCAGTCCGGTTTCGGACTTTTTGTTTCTGCCCCTCAGGAGGCAGTTTACCTGATTTTTAATTCACCAGATTCGCAACTCACCAGATTCGTAACTCACCAGATTCGCAACTCACCAGTTTCAGATTCGCAATTAAGCAGATTTTGTACTATCAAATAGTAAATGCATATAACTAGGTATACAGCGTGAATTTTTTAAGTAAAAAAGTCTTCTAAATAAAGATGATAAGAGTTTTTGCTCAAAGAAGACATTAATTTATATTCAAAAAGACGCAGAACAGAATTCAAGTTTTTTTTCAATACGATTTACGGCAATCGGCGGGAATCAAACCAACACCAAGTAAAAAAATTACACCCTCGATGATGCAATACGACCGGACTACTGAGCCTGATATTTGGGTAGGTATCAATATCGATACAGGACCAATTAACCAATCTCTTATCGGTTCTGTTTGTTGACGACCTTAGAGTTAAATAAAAGCAGGTATTCAATCATTTAATCGAATCTCTTTGTGAAAAAAGGAGGAGGTTCTCAGTGCGCTGGGATTCATTTTGTTACTCAAAGACGGCACAGGAGCCATATGGAACATTCTTTTGTTTGAAAGCGTATACTTCCCAGATCCCTCATTCCTCTACGATACACCGACGAGTCTCCACCGGTGGATCGAAAGATTTTTTGTTCCTCCTTGACCACCGGTGGATCGAATGGTCTATCACTATGCGTTAACGTAGTACCTATATCATCACGTAAGAAAATAAAAGCAAAAAAAAGGCTTCATAGCGCTAAGAGCAACACATAAGTACTTAGTTTAAGCATGAAAATGCACCCTCTCAACAATATTATCACGCTTTTCCGGGGTTTGTTGCTTGCCAAATATCTGCTCATAAATTATTGTTCTTTGACGCATTACGGCAAATTCTATTGCGTATTTTCGGCTGTTGTTCGGCTATTACAATAACAAAATATGAGCTGTAACTTCAACTATTTTTAAGTCACTATTAAAAAATAAGAAGAATGAATAATATTGATCTACCGTTGTTCAATTAAATAGAATAGATTTAAAAGACATTAATAAGGTATAGACGAGAACTTCTACATATCTTTTAGGTATACAATATTTAAGCTTAATATAAACAACCCACGTTCTAAAACTTTTTAATTGAAATTATGATCACAAAGTAAAACTTTTGGGCTCCTCTGGCCACATGAGTTTTAGTCTTAAATTGATGTCGGGCAGCTGTAGAATTAATCAGTAAACTACCTATTAATAAATATACCAATCATTTTTACCAGCTATTACTTTTTAATTAAATTATAAATAAACATGTACCATGCTAGACGTAAACAAAAAAAGTCAATTAGAACTTTGGTTGGCGGCTAGAAGAGTTAGGTACCTGTTTCACAATCTATCATAGGCACTCTCTCTAATCACACTCTAACTTCTTCTGGTTTGATTTAATAATGGAACAGAATATTTGAAATCACTCGTCGCAAGTATATTAATTTTATGAAACAGGCTCTGTGGCCAAATGCCACCTTTTCAGAGTATATTTATTTATGTTTTTTTTTTATTTGATTTTGTTTTTATAGTGTCAAATGAATATAGTAAAAACGCTGACTTAAAAAGGTGTTTTATGTCTAGTTTCACTGAAAGGCCCTAAAAATAATAAGGAAGAGTGACCTTTACAATAATTTAACTATTAAACATTTATTGTTATATTAGTATAGTAAGATTCGCTTCATCAGATATGAAGTAATTTATAAGTGACACTCAGGTTATCTCTGCCACGGTAATGTATAACATTACCGTGTCTTTGCGCTTGCTAAACAACGCATGCGTTTTTGCCATCGAGTGTAAAAAGGATAGAGGATGATTTCGAAAAATGTTCCTAAGCTCAATGATGAGATTTGGGTTTAAAAATATTTTCAAACTCAGTGGCTGAGAAAAAGTTTCAACTGTGATCCTAAGTTGGGCACATCCTTGATATTGACCAAAAAAAAACAACATTCTTTTAATTTGATCACAAATTACGGAAAGAGCCATACCACCATACCATACCATACCATTTCAACTTATAAATTGCAAAAATATTGTCAGACCCAATAAAAAAAGATAAGCAAAACAGCGATATACAATTCCACCGGAAATTGAAGAATGCGTTGTTATACTCATCTATGCGGTTAAAATAAAACTTCTTCGTGAGCAACCAACAATTTATTGTTTCCAAGAGACACTAAAAACTTATTATAATTTTACCAGAATTACACTTAGATATCTGTACACTTCAACTGCTCCGAACAGAATGCCGCTCCGCGGGCCGTGCTCGCTATTTTGTGCAACGATTCAATCGGCCATTTTCCCGCCTTAGCATCGACACTATTTCCGGTTTATCGCGATTCGAACTTTAATAGTCAATTTAGCTACTGTTAATCATTATTGCATGTTGAAAAATTCAATAAAATAGTAATCCTAACACTCGTCCATCCTGACGATGTGTATGTCCCCATACACATTGCTAACTAATCCTAACACTCGGCCGATTGAATCATTGCTCAAATATTAGTACTCTTGTATAATAAAGAAAATCGAAACAAGAGCAAAAAAAACTTTGCTTTTGAAATGCATCAAACTGAATCTATAAATAATTGTAAAGTAAACATGTCACAACACTACTACACTAAATTTATGCTTTAAAAGTTTCGTAGGTAACAATTACATTATTATGTCCGATGAAATTTAATACTTTATTTATTTGATTTCTATTATTATTTCTAGTTATTGTAACAATCATTACCAGTGACTAGCAAGCAATTAAAGACTTAATATACAACAATACTTTCTAAATTTATTCCTAATTACCAAATTAATTATTTGATTTCTTATCATTTGGTTTCTTTATTATCACTACCACAATACAGTTTCCATAACACTTTACAAATCCGTTTTAAATTGTATTATATTTATACCAATTCCTTTACATTCTTATTCGTTTATCGTGAACCCATTCCTGTTTCTCACGACTGATGCAATCGACATATGAACCCTTTTCCAGTTTCTCAAATATCAATACGCCTATCGTAAACCCATTACTGTTTCTCACAATTGACGCATATCGACAAATTATGAACCCTTTTCCAGTTTCTCACATATCAATTTTGTTATTTCATTTCACAACATAATTTCATTTCCATATTTATATCCAATGCAAACAATCATAATATAATAACTATTTCAATTATAGCACATGAGTAAATAATTACGTTATTTACTCATGTGATTATAGTTAATAATTCTTGAATAATTTAATAATATAAATTAACAATTTCATATTTATATCTAATGCAACCATAGAAACACAATTATAATATAATAACATAGTTTTAATCTTGATACCATTTTAATTATAGTTGTTTAATCTTAATGAATTTTATTATATAAACTACCATTTCTATATTTATATCGAATGCAATCATAATAATGCAATCATAATGTAAATAACATCGTTTTAATCTTGATACCTAGATACCTACTATTAAATTATATTTATTCACAATTTCCATATTTATATATAATGCGATCATAATAATACAATTAATTAAAATAACATTAAATCTTGATATTATTTCAATTTTCTTAATTATTTAATCCTGATTAATTATATTTTACAAATAACAATCAATTGCGTGCATGTTATTCTTACTATTCAACTATTTATTATCTTTGTGTTATTATAAGATGAAATCATGATTGTATTATTGATTGACGAAATTAAAGGCTATAACAATAGTCATAATACCGCCGTAATAAATAATAACAATACAAAATGTGTAACATCCATGGCATTATCCGGCAATAGATTCCCTATCCGTATCATTTCCGCTACTATCATCACTCATAACGCATTTGTCCACATCACCACTAACTTTATTTTCACCGTTTTCGCTATTACCATCGTCAATCGCAAGAGCGGCCAAATGGATCCAAGGTGACATCCTATCTGCTGAAACAGTAGTTTTACGTTTATATTTACCACTACTCAATCCTGGAATAGCAGCAATTCTGTAACGATCGTTTCATAGGGCTGCTGTAACTCGAAAAGGACCTATGAAGGACGGCAATAACTTTTTACTTTTCCCATCGTTATTATACGAGGTTTTTGTTATTTTTACGAGATCTCCTACATTGTACAAACGTGCGGGTCGCCTATTCTTATTATAATCATCTCTAAGCTTCTCCTGTGCGATTTCAATGTTGCCCTTAATTTCGCGCCGGATAGAAGTTAAATCACCGTCTGCGCACGTTGCTTGTCTAATTTCATTGAGATTGGGGTCGACTTCCGAATTCATTAACGGACCGAACATAGCCTCAGACGGCGTCCTGCCAGTTGTCTTCTGAATTGTATTATTAAGACCCCATTGTAGGCAAAGGCCTACATTAACATCCCAAGATCGCTCGTCATCACTTAGATTCTGAGCGGTCAGAGAACTCAGTATTGTGCGGTTGTACCGTTCAACCTGTCCGTTTGAACGAGGGCAAGCGACTGCGTTCAAAACTTGTCTAATTCCCTTGTCCAAACAAAACTTTTTAAAAAGATGGGAAGTAAAACAAGAACCTCTATCACTAACAATACGGTCTGGAGTGCGGAAAGTATAAAATATATCTTTTAACACTTTCAAAACATTCTGAGTGTTAGTGTTTCTGACTGGTCTAATGAATATAAATTTTGTAAATGAATCAATGATAACAAGAAGGTAGGAATTCCCATTTTTCGATTTGACAAAGGGGCCAAGGTGGTCAATGTGCAAAGTGTGGAAGGGTATCTCTACCTTAGGAATAGGGTATATGTGTCCCTGAGATGAAGAGGTATTTTTCTTTGCATACGCACATTTAATACAGGCAAACACATACTTTTTGATGAACCGTGACATCTTCGGGAACCAATAAGATTTTTTTATACGTTCGGTTGTTTTTTTCAATTCCGAGATATCCCATTTCATCGTGATTTAGCTTACACAGCTGCCACCTTGCCCCCTTTGGCACCACCCAACGAATATCAGATTTATCTCCGTTTAGAAATTTATAAAGCCTATTATCTTTAATTAAATAATTATCCTTAATATGTTTTAAAGAAGTTTCATCAAGATCGGAAGTTAGAACATCT
This sequence comes from Agriphila geniculea, assembly GCA_943789525.1. Classification (NCBI taxonomy): domain Eukaryota; kingdom Metazoa; phylum Arthropoda; class Insecta; order Lepidoptera; family Crambidae; genus Agriphila; species Agriphila geniculea. The sequence continues at coordinate 7,585,571 of OX038870.1, forward strand.
CTTATTCGACAAAGCTCAGAATCTCCTAACTGGAGCGTATGTAGCCAATCATCATTACTTATAGACATGACTGACGGATAACTGTCTAGTACTTGATCTTCGGTATCAACAATGGGATTTCTAGAAAGAGCATCAACATGCCCCATTTTAGAGCCCGCCCTGTATTCTATGGAACATTGAAATTCTTGCATTTGTAGCCACCAACGGGCTATTCGGGGTATAAGATCACGTTTATTAAAAGTTGAACGCAATGCGTTGCAATCAGTAACGATCTTAAATTGTAAACCTAGCAAGTAAACTCTGAATTTTCTCAAGGAGCTGATGACTGCCAAGGTCTCTAGTTCGTAAGAGTGGAAGTGCTTCTCTTCCGGGGAAGTCTGCCGACTGTAAAAAGCGACTGGACGAAGACCTTCTCCATCCCTCGATTTCTGAAATAAAATATCTCCCACTCCTACCTTGCTGGCGTCTGTGTGCAGCTCTGTCTCTGCGGTTGGATCGTAAATGGCAAGGACAGGTCTTTGAATTAGCAAGCTTTTCAATAGCCTAAAAGATTCTTCTTGATCATCTCCCCAGGTGAACTCAATATCCTTTTTGAGAAGTTTGCTTAAGGGATATGCAATTTTAGCAAAGTTAAAAATAAATTTACGGAAATTGCTAGCTAATCCCAAGAACTGTCGTAAGCCATGTTGGTTTATAGGACGAGGGAACGCCATGACGCTCGATATTTTCCTTTCTCCCGGACGAATACCTTCTCCACTAATCTCATAGCCCAGATAATCAATGTTATCCTTGAGGAATTCACATTTTGTCTAATTTAGAGTTAAATTTGCCTTTTCTATCAACTATAAAATATGCTCTAACTTGACTAAACAATCTGAAACGTCTCTAGCAAAAATTAAAACATCGTCTATATAAGCGGTAGCCATGCTGTAACGCGACGAGCCTAACACTTGATTCATCATTCGCTGGAATGTGGCCGGCGCATTTGCTAGACCAAACGGCATGCGGTTAAACTCATACTGGCCGTCTGGTGTAACAAATGACGTCAGCGCCTTAGAAGATTCTGCGATCGGTACTTGGTAATACCCTGACGCTAAATCAAGTGTAGTGAAACAAGAATTTCCAGACAAACGGGCAATCTCATCCTCTATGATCGGCATGGGGTACCTTTCTTTCACAGTGACAGAGTTAAGCATACGATAATCTATGCACATTCGAAAAGTTCCATCCTTTTTTCTCACCATGATGACTGGACTCGAGTATTCGGAACAAGACTCCCTGACAATACCAGCTTGTAACATCTCCTGGACCATCTTGCGCACCTCTTCTCTTTCTGCGTGGGATAACCGGTAAGGACGATAGACAACTGGACGATTGCTGCTCAATTCCAACTTCATCTCTGCCACTTGAGTGCACCCTAACTGTTTGAGAGACGACGCGAAGCAGTGCTTGTACTTAGTCAAGATTTGTATCAATCTGGCTCTATTTTCCTCACTAACCGAACTCCCTACACGAACCTGACTGACATCTAACTCAGTAACTGGTGGCGAGTCTAGATTGGGTTGTATAACCTGATTAACGACTTCTATCCTTGTGCCTCGTGCCACTGTGCCTTCTTGTAACCTACATGGTATTGTAACAGGATTTACTGTGACATAAACAACTCCACTTCTAACCTTGTATACACCACCGCAGAGCGTAACTTGCTGACTAGGTACACCTATTACCTTGTTATGTAAGAGAATAGTCTCATCACTCGAACAACTGGTTCTAGTTTTAACGTTAGCTGGACCATACAATTGTATTGTATGGTCTACAATTGTATTGGAATTGTAACTATTGGGGTTGTAACCCCAGAGTAACAGACGACTTTCACTGAGCTTTCCTGCTGTGTCTCATCTGGCGAGTAGGGTAATTCAGTTTCAATATTGTAAAACGTAAAATTTTGTGAATCCTTATATACTACAACATGGGGTTGCTCAGTGAAAGTTTGGCCTATTAAAAACGATGAATCTAAGTTTAGGTCAGGCACTACATGACAGGATACAACAGCATGCACATTGTCAATAACTACATCGACTTGGACCTTACCGAGAGCTTGAACAATGACATTACCAAAACCTTTTAGCGGTGAAGGACTAGCATCAAAATCTAACCTAAGTTCAATGGCAACGGAGTATTTTATCAAAGAAACCTCGCTTCCGAAATCTATAAAAACTTCAAAATGTCTATCGTTAATTAGAGCGTTTTTCAAATACTTAGAATTTGGGGAGGCCGCAGAGATACACATGGTCTTAGGGACACTATCTCCCTTATTAGTGTTACCTTTGCTTAGGCAGGTCTCTATTAAATGACCGACTCTGTTACAAGAGGAACATTTAGGAGTTTTGCAAGCATCCAGTTTATGACCGAACCCAAAGCACCGGGTGCACCTCACAACAGGATTAGGGCATCTTGAACTTCGATGTCCCCTTTCCTTACAATTGAAACAGAAAATTTCAGATAATGGGCGCTCCCTACCATTGGACTTTACACTACTGCTTGTTACAGTCCCTTGTTCAAAAGGTTGTCTACTCTTAAACATAGGCCGTTCAAAACTAGTACATTCTTTATTACTGATTAAAAACTGCAACAACTGATCGGGATGTGAACAACGCAAAGCTAAGGCACTTGATTTCATTGTTCTATCACTAATGCCATGGATGATACAATCTACTGCACGTTTTCCGCTTATGTCACAACGATTTAATAATTTATTTATTTATTTATTTATAAATCTTTATTGCACAAATACATAAAGTAAGGTACAAATGGCGGACTTAATGCTAAGAGCATTCTCTACCAGTCAACCAACAGTAAACAGATAAACACGAATGCGGCACAATCAAAGAAGAATGATATTTACATGCATACAAAACTGATAAATACATGTCTACATAATCATATAATATTAATATACCTACATATAAATAAATAAAAATATACATATATATACTTATATAAATATATATACACCAAATACCGAGTTTAGATAAGTAGTGACGTTGACCCTTCCACATCACGGGCATAAACCCTCCAACAGATGTGCATGAACTTGTTTCTTAAAAGAAAACTTACTGGAAGCTCTTCTAATAGAATCGGGGAGACCGTTCCAAAGACGCGTCGCTTGCAGTGTGAAGGAGTCGGACATATACCCAGAGCGAAAGAGAGGAGTAAATAGAGAAAGAGAATTGGCAGAGCGAAGGCGACGGTCGTGAGAATCACAGAGATGCTGAAACTTGCATTTTGAGTAATCGGGAGAATGTGGGTTGTAAAGAATGGAATAGAGAGTGCAGAGCAGCCGCAACTGTCTGCGTTGACGGATAGGAAGCCATTTAAGCTGAGATCTGTACGATGAAACGTGATCATATTTGCGAAGGCAAAAGACAAAACGGATAGCATTATTAATGAGGCGGTCTAGCTTATTAAGGAGATCCTCATTTAAGTCCGGGTAGCAGACATCGGCATAATCAATGAGTGGAAGAATGAGGGAAGTGACAAGAGTGACCTTAGTGCGGATAGGGAGAAAATTTCTGAAACGATTTAGAAAGCATAATGAAGATATAACAGCTCGACTGACCTCGGCAACTTGTGTTGTCCAGCTAAGTGATGAGGCCAAGGTTTTTTACGCTAGTGCAGAGAGGGATGGTGGTGTTCTCGTACATTATAGGCTGAACCGAACTAATATTAATCTTAGTGATCTGTTTCGAACCTCCGACAATGATCGCCTGACATTTGGACGGGTTTACAGCTATGCCAAATACAGCAGACCAAGTACTGATTTTACGGAGTACACTGTTCAACAGCAATGAAGCTGAATTGATTTCGTCAGCAGGCGTCTGAACATAAATTTGTAGGTCATCGGCATAAAAATTATAAGAGCAGTTGAGCGATAGGGAGAGGAAGTTAATGAAAATGGAAAATAGGAGGGGAGATAAAATACCGCCTTGAGGCACACCAGCAGAGAGATCGGTCCATTGAGATAAATCTGTACCCATACGCACCGCCTGCTGGCGACCGCGCAGATAGTTGGAAAACCAATCCAGTGACAGAGACGGAAAATTCAGAGACTTCAGCATGGCTAGGAGGATGTCGTGATCAACCATATTGAAGGCGTTTGAAAAGTCAATGAGAACTATGAGGGTGACCAACTGGCTCTCCATGCCCAGTCTTATGTCTTCGGTAACTTTGAGAAGTGCAGTGGTTGTGCTGTGTCCAGGACGGAAACCGGATTGAAGGGGTGTAACAAGGGAGTTGGAATAAATGAAGGAGGAAACTTGTTTATGCGCAACGGCTTCAAGAATTTTGGAAAGGAAAGGAAGAATAGAGATGGGTCTGAAGTTATTTAGTGTTTTAGGAGATGAAGTTTTTGGTAAAGGAATGACAAAAGCCTTACGCCAAAGAACAGGAAATTCGCCAGTTTGAAAAGAGTAATTGATGATATGAACAATGATGGGGAGAATTTGTTCCAGGACACAGACAATCATTTCTCTACTAATGTCATCACAGCCTACTGCCTTTGATTTAATGGAAGCAACAATCTTACTTATCTCGTCTTCAGTTACTGGAGAAAAGGAAAAGGTTTCGGAGCAGAGTGGGCCATTGGAAGCAATTTCAGAAATGGTGTTGGACTTGGTGCCGGGGTCTAAGGTGGGAGACGACGAAAAGTGTTTGTTGAAATCATTTAGAGAAAAGGAGTAGGAGTTGGATTGGGGAGATGTTTTCCCTAGACCAAGGGAGCGAAGAAACTTCCATTGGTTGGCCGAAGAAGAGTTGGATATATTGTCATGGAAGTATTGACGCTTAGCTGCCCTTACCATTCGGTTGCACAGGTTACGCGCCGTCTTATAGAGATCCCAGTTCGCCTCAGTTCGATCTTTTTTATAAGTACGGAAGGCACGGTCCCGACGAGACATTGCCATACGTACACCGCGGTTAATCCATGGGGCAGATGGTCGCTTAACTCGAACAGACTTTAGTGGTGCGTGGACATCGAACAGTTTAAGTAAACATTCATTAAGTTTGGAGAATAATGCCAACTTTTCGTAATAATACATATCAATGGGTTCGTTAGGTCTACTACGTCTTTTGAGCATCTCCTCTGGAGGAGAGGAACAAAATTATGGCCAAACCCTGGGGTTTGGCCATAATTTTGTTCAGCCGGAAAAGCGCTAATTAATTTCTCTTGCCATTCGGCCCACGTAAATAATATGGTGTCAAGACTTTCATACCAAGTTTTGGCCAAACCCTGAAGTTTCTGCATTGCGAAGTGTATGATCGTCCTGTCGTCCCAGCCGTAGACGGTGGCACACTCATTCACTTTTTTTAACCATGTATCTATTTTCTGATTCTTAGTAGAAGGATTAAATTTCAGGTAATATATTTTTGGAATCAAAATTTTTAGTGGCCACCGTCATTTGCTGTGGCGGCAGGTTTTTTAAAGAATTAATAATATCAAAGACATCTTTTGACGAAAACACTGGACTTTGGTACTTATCTACAGGTGTAACTTTAAGACTTCGTTCACAATTAGGACTAACCTCTCTGGCTGGCGGCACCGAGGCCTTGGATAGTTGGCGGCGCTGTTGCCCGTACACATCACCGTCGTTGCACCTCTGGAGTATCGCGCTGGGCTCTCGTTCCCTTAGCTGATCCTTTTCCTTTCGAAGGTCTTCTTCCATCCGTTGCAGACGCTCTCGTTCCCGTTCCACGTCTAGCTCCCGATCACTAAGCCGACTTGTAGTCCGGTGACGGCTGCGGCTACGGTACCGCCGAAGAGTAGCCTCGGCCACGTGCAATGTGTGTGAAGTATGTATGCACCGCCGAAGAGTAGCCTCGGCCACGTGCAATGAGTGTGAAGTATGTATGCACCGCCGAAGAGTAGCCTCGGCCACGTGCAATGAGTGTGAAGTATGTATGCACCGCCGAAGAGTAGCCTCGGCCACGTGCAATGAGTATGAAGTATGTATGCACCGCCGAAGAGTAGCCTCGGCCACGTGCAATGAGTATGAAGTATGTATGCACCGCCGAAGAGTAGCCTCGGCCACGTGCAATGATTGTGTAGTATGTATGCACCGCCGAAGAGTAGCCTCGGCCACGTGCAATGATTGTGTAGTATGTATGCACTGCCGAAGAGTAGCCTCGGCCACGTGCAATGATTGTATAGTATGTATGCACGGTCGAAGAGTAGCCTCGACCACGTGCAATGAGTGTTAATTGTGTGAGCATTGCCGAAGAGTAGCCTCGGCCACGTGCAATGATTGTATAGTATGTATGCACGGTCGAAGAGTAGCCTCGACCACGTGCAATGAGTGTTAATTGTGTGAGCACTGCCGAAGAGTAGCCTCGGCCACGTGCAATGATTGTATAGTATGTATGCACGGTCGAAGAGTAGCCTCGACCACGTGCAATGAGTGTTAATTGTGTGAGCACTGCCGAAGAGTAGCCTCGGCCACGTGCAATGCAAACGTGTTCTAATAATAAGAATCTACTAAATGGATTGAAATTGGTTACTTGGAACTTCACAACTGAATTTCACAATTTTAGGTTGCTTTAGACGTTCGAAAAAAAAATACCAGCAAGAAACTCGTGAGCGTACGTACCTTTAACCCGCTTCTGAAGTAAAATAAAACTTCTTCGTGAGCAACCAACAATTTATTGTTTCCAAGAGACACTAAAAACTTATTATAATTTCACCAGAATTACACTTAGATATCTGTACACTTCAACTGCTCCGAACAGAATGCCGCTCCGCGGGCCGTGCTCGCTATTTTGTGCAACGATTCAATCGGCCATTTTCCCGCCTTAGCATCGACACTATTTCCGGTTTATCGCGATTCGAACTTTAATAGTCAATTTAGCTACTGTTAATCATTATTTCATGTTGAAAAATTCAATAAAATAGTAATCCTAACACGGTTGAAGTTTTGATTTGTTTGCAGATTTTGAGAAAATTCATATTTGTTTAAGATAAATAACGAAATTCTGTGGGACGAGCGAGGCATACATTTTTATATTTTCAGGTAATCTGCAGATTACCAAGTTAATGTAAGAAATGAAACAATTTTTAGCACTTTAACGGCCCCGACCAAGTAATCTGCAAACTAACTATTTAATCTACACTCTGACTTATTCACGCAGTATCAAAATTATCACTTCACCCAAGTGCGGCAATATAAGCCCGGCGCAGCGTTATTTGAGGTGCACAAAATACAAAACTGAAAATGCCTAGCAAACATAGCAGTAAAAGAAAGCAGTGAACTGTGGAACATTATCTACATTATCCATATGTATAAACTGTTCTTAACGATGAGAGCTATCTTGATATGCTCTTCTTACAGCAACAGCATCTCAGGAATGGTCTCAAGATAGCTAGCAACGTTGAGAGTGTTTTATAAATACGGGCCTAGATCTTGTGTATGTAACACGATAAAAATTTAATGATTAATGAAGAGTAAATTAAGAGATGAAGCTGAAAAATGTGACCAACCTATAACACGCTTTTATAAAAATTCCAAAATTATGAGCAAGGATTCAATTTTGAAGCCAATATGCCAAAATTTCTAAACTATACGATCTTCGACTCAAGGTTTTAGGTATTATAAAGACGGTATTTAGATGTTTCAAAGAGGTTAAAGTAGCTGAAATGTATAATAATTATTTTCTATGCGAGTATAATGACGAAAATAATCGAATGTATTGTATTTTTTAACCGACTACGAATTCCAAATTCTTCAAAAATTTTAAAGGAGGTTCTCCGTTCGTCGCGTATATTTTTTTATGTTTAGACACTGATTACTCGATGATGGCTGAACCGACTGAAATTATTAAAACGTTATTATCTAAGGTTTGTTCCCAAGTTGATCCCATTTTCTGAAATTTTGAAATGCGATCAGTAGTTTTTCCTGAAAATACTGTTGTGTAAAGGGTCCTAGCACTTTCGTCAGATTCCGCTTTTGTCAGATTAAAATATAGGCTATTTTTTCTGACGAAAACAAAATTCGATTTGGTCAGAAAAAACATTGTTTTTTTTATTCATTTATTATTTTATTGTTTTTGTTTATATATAATTTTTAATGTTTTGCCCAATATAATGATAATGATCTTATACGGAGGATCGCCCTTTACGTCTTTATTTATGATTCGACTTCAATGATTCCTTTTTTTGTTTGAAAGAGGATACCTTAAATACCTTTAATACTGTTTTGATTTCATTGGGATTGGACCTTGGAATTTGAAGATAAACAAGAGGACTCCTCAAAATCAAACGGGAACTGTATTCAAATATTGTTAGGTTTGTGATAACCTGAAACAAGTTAAATACCCCATATATAAGTTTGACAGTCGCGCTGCACATTCAGTTGTTTACATTCACTTGAGTTTTAACACAAAAACTAACATAAATACTTACTGTGGTTCTAGACCAGTCAGCTATGTAAAAGTATTTTGTATAGTTATTAAAAACCAGTTTTTGTAACTCTCCAGATGAAATAAAGTGATTTTAAAGTGAACTCCTAGTTTCCCTCTGCACCACTTAAGAGTTCTGAACTAGACTTGAACTGCGAAGGCACAACGGAACTCTTTAACAACAAACAGCATGAAAAGTGGAAATCGAGTGTATCATTGAAAATTAAAAAGTGAAATATTAAAACTTTTTATTTATATGAACGAATTTTATATGAAATTTATATGAAAGTCTATGAACAGTGTGTGTTGCCAGTGATGACTTATGGCAGTGAAACGTGGTCGCTAACTATGGGTCTCATAAGGAGGCTCAAGGTCAGCCAGCGTGCAATGGAGAGAGCCATGCTCGGCGTTTCCCTGCGTGATCGAATCAGAAACGAGGAGATCCGCAGGAGAACTAAAGTAACCGACATCGCTCTAATGCTCAGCTGAAGTGGCAATGGGCAGGACACATAGCGAGAAGAACTGATGGCCGTTGGGGCGGAAAGGTTCTGGAATGGCGACCGCGCACCGGACGACGCTCCGTGGGTAGGCCCCCGACAAGGTGGACCGACGATCTGGTGAAGGTCGCGGGAAGCCACTGGATGCGGACAGCGCAGGACCGATCGTCGTGGAGATCCTTAGGGGAGGCCTATACCCAGCAGTGGGTGTCGTGCGGCTGATATGATGATGATGATGATTTATATGAACGTACCTACAAACAAGTTAAAAAGTGCCAAGTGCGTGTCGGGCCACGCGCAGTAGGGTTCCGTAGGTACATTATACCATACCATATTTTAATACCGCTATCATTTTTCGTCTGAAAAAATAACTTTGTTTTTCAGTGTTTGTATGAATGACAAAGTTATATTTGCGGTTTTGGAAAATGTACTATATCTCAAAAACTAATTACTGTATCTCGTTCAAACCAATTTTCGGTGAAAGTGTTTATTAAGATCTATAGCTCATATTTTTTTTAGATTTTTCACCTTCTTACTTTAAAAGTTAAAGGGGGGGGACACACATTTTACCACTTTGGCGGAATATATCTTTCAAACGGTTGACTTTGAAAAAAAATAGTCTTAGGAACCTCAATGTTATTTTTAAAGACCTATCTAGAGACACCCCACAAGTATTGGTTTAATGAAAAAAAATATTTTCTGTTTCAGTTCCATGTATGGGGAGCCCCCCCTTAATCTTTTATTTTTGTATAAAAATCGTAAAGCGGTTCACAGAATACACCTACCTACCAAGTTTCAACTATGTAGTCCTAATACTTTTGGAATAAAGTGGCTGTGACATACGGACGGACAGACAGACAGACAGACATGACGAATCTATAAGGGTTCCTTTTTTTTGCCATTTTGGCTACGGAACCCTAAAAAACAGAATCAAAAATAAACAGCTAACAGTGGTTAAAGTATGAGATTGCTGATTTAATACTGAAAAATGAAATCTCGTACTTTTCTAAAATGTAACATATTTTTATAATCAAAATATTTACCTTTATTATCTATACATTGTTGCCATCTAATCGGAAGTACATTTTATGCCTTACAGAACATTTAGTTCAGGTAGGTAATGATGCCACCCACGACCGTGTTCACAATTTATATAAATATACCATCGATTTATTTTTAGCAAACGGAGACCATGTTCAGGGTAGCATATCTCCCAGAAGCTTCCTACTTCGCAACCCAGACGATGATATTTGATAACACCAAGCTAATGGCTATCTTGCGAATTCACCTTGAGAATATGTCCACTTGCTACGGAGGGGGAGGAAGGAGCACTTTTACCGGAAACACAAGTTAAATGACTTTAAAAAAAGAATCCCGGGACGGATTTTGATAATCTTTTGACGACCTCCGTGGTCGAGTGGTTCGCACGCCGGTTTTCAAGGCGTCACCATCTCTTGAGGTCCCGGGTTCGATCCCCGGCTGGGTCAATGTAGAAAATGAACTTTTCAATATTGTCTCAGGTCTGGGTGTGTGTCATACCACCGTTGTTTCTGATTTCCATAACACAAGTGCTATAGCTACTTACTTTGGGATTGGAGCAATGTATGTGATGTTGTCAAATATTTAAAAAAAAAAAAAAAAAAAAAAAAAAATCTTTTGCCATAATCATGTGACAAGTATGTAATTTCAATTCCCATAAGTGTCATCAGGGGAGGATCTTGGACCACTTTTGCCCATTGTCCATTAAGGTCGAGTAGGAATTGCGCTGTTGTATGGTACCACTGATTTATTTTTCGCGATATCAGAGTTCACCTTATACTAAAAGTTCCTTGTAATCATAAGTGGAACCAACCCAATGCGGGAAACAATTGATTGAAATTTCAGCATTTCAGTCTACTTGGTACAATAATTGCCCGGTCAGTATTTTTGTCACTCATTTAAATTATTTATCTCCCACATGTAGTTGCTCGTTTTACTTATTTTTTGTAATCCACAGTTGTCAGCCGTTTAGTTGTTTTGTCGCAAACAAAATAAAACTCTACTGGGTTTAGTATTTTAGTATCAACAGTCGCCTTTATTATTTCTAGACACAAAATTAAAAAAATCCAATGAAAAACAGACAAACAATGCGAAACGATTTATAGCCTTGCGTGCACAGAACACGGTGAATATGCTGTAAAAATGTATCACCACTTAAACACAAACCATCCATGTGAAAAATGAAAAAGTACCTTCTTAAAAGTTGCCAGCTATTCAGTTGGTATGTAGCTAAGTTAAGGCGAGGTGGTAGTGAAAGTGGCGCCGCCACTACATTTTTTTTATTACTCGTAAACCAAGTCAATATTTAAAAAAAGCTCAAGTAATAATCTCTTAAGTTGTCTCTAATATTTTTTGAATAACTCTTTAACAGTTATCATTCTTTCTGTAAGTTTTAAAATCCATAATTGCCAAAAGTGGCCACTTTGAGCTAAGATGGATTTTAAAACTTACAGAAAGAATGAAAACTGTTGAAGAGTTATTCAAAAAATCTTAGAGACTATTTAAGAGATTATTACTTGAGATTTTTTTAAATATTGACTTGGTTTACGAGTAATAAAAATAAATGTAGTGGCGGCGCCACTTCACTACCACCTCGCCTTAAGCCGCTCTTTGCGACCCATATGTATATCTTGGATCTGTGTTAGGTAATGAAGTGGCGAAGCGGAAGATTGAGGTTACTCAGATAGCGCGCATGACGGTGCATATATAATTAATTTTATTGTCGCTTGAATTTGCAAACAGGACAAAATGAATGACTGTGTTTTTGACACTTTCGGAATCGTACGTACAGTAACGTGAAACTTAGTATTTGAATGTTTAGTCAAGGTATTTTTTCATACAAACGAAGTAACATTGAAGCCTTGGAGGGATGTACACCCAACTGATCTGATCAGTGTTATAAAAGATAAATGGACATGTTAAAAAAACCCGCGAAAATAGCATTAAAATGTAAGGAAATCCTGAAACTGAGAACTCTGACCCTTTTATCTTTTAGAATGCTGATCAGATCAGTTGGAAGTTTTGTAACTCCCTGGATAACTATTATTTAACAAAATATTAACTAAATATTATTTATTGCCAAACGATCCTATTTCTTACTAAGATCAAAAAACTCTTAAAATTTGATTACAAAAACTACTTTTTTAGTTCTAATGTTGTAGAGTTTTAATGTTGTAGCTATAAAGTTGTATATTTTACCTATAGCCACTTAAATAAATAATTGTGATATATTTTTCAACATTCAGTACCTCTGTAATGTTATTGCACGTGAGCATCGAAATAGTAGATTGTTATATAAGGGTCCAAAGGAAGCATTGATGACTTTTACTCGTGTTTAACACTCTACTTTTCATTTCGAATATAAGGAAAGTAAAAAAATCGTAGTTTTTTTCCAAAATGTTTAATAATAATAACATGTAGCTGGTACCTTATACTTATTATACCTATTTAAAATTAATCGAAAAATTAGAACAATTATATAGTGTTTACATTGTGTTTAGCACTTAATGTGCTCTTGAGCATAGAGTACTTGCTCCATAGAAGGCAGTATTTTCTTTGATAATCCACTGAAATACGTGAGAAATACTTTTTCTGAAAATGACTTTATTTTGTTGTTTGCTCGCCACTTCATAAAATCATTGTACGCATTTAAGTATTTTTCCTTCGAAACTTCTGGCAAAAGATTTTATATTATTTTGTTTGCCTCGTTTGTTACTGAATCCGGGGTCAATATTTCAAAATCGCTTGATGAACTAATTTTTAGTAAATATAAAATCAACTCAACACACACAGCTCAAAGTCACAGAGTAAGGTATCCCGCCAATATTTTATAGTTTTTCTTATTTTGAATTTGGAACACGCCGCGTCGCCGGCCGCTCCGCCCAATATTTTTAATTTTGCACTGGCTGGTTATACCATGTTTCATTTTTGTTCGTGAATGCGCCCTATCCATTTTTTTTAAACCATTACCAATGAGGTAACTCTATGGTTGACTATGTAACCAAATTCAGTTCTATTTTTAATTTTTCTTCTCCCTAGTGTGGAACGAAGAGTTTTGGACCCGCTGCTCAGTTTAAATGTTTATTTAAACTGAGCAGCGGGTCCAAAACTTCACTTCACTTTCCGAATATGAGAAATGAAAAAACTATTTCGGCGCATCTGTTTCTATTGTTTTGGCTATATTTCATCACCATTGCCTGCACCGCACCGTGGGATTTCGTGATACCCGGCACTTTTTTGTATAGGCAAACGAATAAACGAATCTTGAGCGAATGTTGAATAGAAGAGAGTTTGTAGTTTCCATACTTAGTAGTAGATACAGAAAAGCATTTGCACTAATTGGTTAGAATTTTTAAGATAAAATACACTCAAAACGTGTAAAAAGTGAAATAAATAGGTACCTATGTTAATGTTAAAGATGTTGCTGTATATTCGTGGGTTGCTGTTATTTCAATTTTGAGATTTAAAATTACTCGATCGGGCATGTCTCATGTTTTTCTTAGTACGCTACGATTCCCAATGATTTTTTACAACGGTCTCTAAATGAGAATGTGAAGATGATGCCTAGATAAACATAGTTTGTTATCGCACATATTCAAATGATGATGAAATCAGCGCGAGACAGCATTTGATTTTGATTAGAACTTTTTATTAGGTATTTTTTGTAGAAATTCTAAGATGTTTTTAGTTATAGTACTTACATAGGTATATTTATTAATAATAAAAAATGTTTACGAATAAATTTTGTTTTAGTTAATTCATTAAATTCATTTTCAATGTACCAGAAGGTCGTGAAAGGCACGAGATCTGTGAATTTTTTCAATGAATGCAACTTTTTGGTTTTTATTTTGTCAGAAATTATAGATCTGATACATTCGTTGTTTATTGCTTTCTCTGTGATAATAACAAAATAATCTTACATATTCACTGACATGAAAATTTTTTTCTTATTAAAATTACACGCGAGTAATTATTTTCAAATGTAATTCAATTACTATAGACATCGTGATTTGATTACTGCTTTTTGAATTAAATTGCTAGTTATTAAATACTCTTTGTTTCGAATCAAGATGAGTGACAGTACATCTGATATAAAATTTATTGAAACCAAAAGGAAAGAAATGTTTGCTTCATGATGGTTTCAGTTATCACTTAAATTTGATATATAAAGACCGTACTACTTATTGGAAGTGTTCTAATAGAAAAGTTTGCGGCGGTTCTTTAACATTAAATAAGGATAATACCGAAATACTGAGGAAGTCAAAACCACACACATGTAAACAAAATAATGAGAAAATTATAGTGTTAACTACATTACACAATTGCAGAAAGCGAGTAGCAAATGAATTCGCACCAGTGCAGCAAATATTTGAGGAATCTTTTGCTCCATTGAAAGATAAAGTTACAGTTTGTAGAGGACATTCCATCATACACATCACAAAAATCCTCATTATACAGGAAGCGTTTGAAGAGCAATCATTTGAAAACTATAACTTTTTCGACGTTAGCTGAAGTTGTGTAATAATTTTCCGTTGTGTGTAGAGGGTGATGAAAATAAAATTTTAATTTTTAGAAGTTCTTTAGTCCAAGATAATTTGGAAGACATAATGATCCTTCCTGATCACGCTGCCTAAAAATCAAAATGTCTACGAAGCAAAATGCCTAATGTTCATGTCTGAAGAGCAAAATGTCCAGACATTTTGCGTTTTAGTCATTCTGCAAGTTAGTCATTCTGCATGTTAGACATTTTGCGTTTTAGTCATTCTGTAAGTTAGTCATTCTGCGTTTTGGTCATTTTGCCCTCTTAGTTTATTTGTTTTTTAGGCAGTGTGATCAGGAAGGGTAAAATTAATATTTGGAGATGGAACATTTATAAGCACTCCATCTCCATTTAAGCAATTATATACTTTACACGCTGACTTCGGCAGTTCATCTGATTCTATTTCGGTAGAGCCAATTTTTTATGGACTTCTTCCTGGCAAAACTGAAGATACATATATTAGATTCTTACAATTAATTAAAAATACAATCCGACCATTAACCCCATGAATTTTAAATTGAATTGACAATGTATAACGCTATTAAAAAAGTTTTACCGGAGTCAGAGTCGAGTGGATGTTACTATCATTTTACTCACGCTGTCTGGAAGAAAGGAAAAGAACTCGACGTTACTTCCCACGAAAACGGAGAAAAATTTGTTGATTATTGCTGTCGGCTAGCTCTAATCCCACCGGATTTTATTCCCGAGGGCTGGTTATCAGTACTTGAATTGATACCAAAAACGAAGGAATCTGCCGCTTTTCAAGATTATTTTACAAATCAATGGATCAATAATAAACTAATATTTAACTGTGCAGGTCAACGGCGTAGGACAACCAACTGTATTGAAAGTTGGCATTATAGATGGAATCGTAAAAGCGGAATCAATGTGAAATTACTTAAGTTTATTGAAATTTTAAAACAAGAGTCTAAATATCATGATTTTAAAACTATCCAAAAATGTATATACCATGTTGATAATAAGAGAAATAAGAAATATATACAAAATATAACATTATTGAAAAAAACATCTCCGACCTA
This sequence comes from Agriphila geniculea, assembly GCA_943789525.1. NCBI lineage: Eukaryota > Metazoa > Arthropoda > Insecta > Lepidoptera > Crambidae > Agriphila > Agriphila geniculea. The sequence goes on from OX038870.1 coordinate 7,601,131, forward strand.
AAAGATAACAGAATTACAGTAATCGAATGTTTAAAAAGATTATCTCAATTAAAACACTTTAGAAAGGACTAGGACTAGATTAGTAATATCTGGGAAGATGTACATCCTGCTCGGTAGATTAAGAGGAAACACCATCAGAAGTTTTGTTTTTTGTTAATGGGCAATAATTATTAAACTCAAAAATGTTTTTTTTATATTTTCATGTAGGATTGAAAAAATAAATTAATAAGAAGTTTTGCTTTCTCTTTATTTTATGTTTTAATTTTTTCTTGGTTTTCTTTTGATTTATTCTAACAAAATGACAACATGACCTAGTGAGGACATGACCTAGTGGGACTAGATGCCATGATTCAATTCCTAAAGGGGTGAAATGGGATTCATATTTTGTGTGGAAAAATAATATTCAATTTCAAAGACTTTAATTTCGACTTGAAACTTCATATGAGTACTTCTAAAAACAAATTAGCAAACAAATCGATATGGATGTCGATATTGAGGTATTTTGGGATGTTTATTGCGAAAATAGGGTCCAACATGACAAAGTGAACATTATTCAACACATAAAGTGCTGAAATGGGGGTTCAATTTTTTATGGTAAAATAATACGGGAACGGGAACAGGAATAAAAACGAGAACGGGAACGAGAACGAATAATATTATAAATGTGAAAGTTTAATGTTTAGTTGTTTTTTACTCAATCACGTAAAACATGGATACTCTATATCTCGGTCAAAGGTTCCATAGTGATTTTCCGGATGTCCACGCGGACGAAGTCGCGGATAGAAGCTAGTGATAAAATAAAATCTAATGTAACTCTACCGTTCAAATAAATGCGCGCTCCAAAGCGGTGGCAAAGTTGGATCCAAACACCGAGTTCTCGTATTTACATGTATTACTTTTCTTCACTTTAAATTATGTTAAATAATTATAAAGTTATTTAATAAAATCGCCGATTTTTTATTCAACTAAAAGCAGTATGACTGACTAAATATTAAAAATACTATGTTATTGGCTCCGTGCACGCTTTTAGCGCCACCTAGCGTGTTGCAACTTTGTTGGCTCTGACCTGACCGTTTTGACGTTTTGATATGTAATGGCGGCATTGTGACAAAATGTTAAAAATACTATACATATTGTGTTATTAATGTAAATTTCAAAATTACTGTGATTTGGGTGGACAAAGTGTTGTGAAATCATTTTTGGTCATTTAAATTAAATATGGCAAGTAAGATCTATTCAAAAAGAGTGTTTTATTTTGGTTATATCAGGGTTTGTTTACTTCTTTTTTAGTTGTAGATTTTGTAAAACAAGAGGATAAAGCTCCATTAATAATTTTATTATGTGATAATTAACATATATAATTGTTCCTGTATCGCTAATAATAAATTAAATATCGTTTTCAAACAGATTACAGAGCCTTCATTATTTCTACTTTTTGCCACCATGAGCGCTGTGATCGATTATTATACCTTCGCACCCTCCCAATAAGAATACTGTCGTTGCAAACTTACTGGTTATTTTAGGTTTTATTGTTCAAGCCCCTGGAAACAATACATTTTATCAACATTTGGACCATGAAAAAGGATCGTAGAAATCTCGTTTCGGTCGTAATGTTGAAAAGGCGCACGACGTACCCAATTGGTAAGTAGGTATATAGTTGTGTAGTATTAACTTTTTTCAACGTGGACAATTTTAACTGTGGGGAGCACTGCAAGGTTGTAAAGTGTCCGACTAGTCTCTTTACGACGGTGCCCCTCGTAACAAAATGATTGCGCACTGAGCTTTCCACAGAAAAATACAATAACTTATGAACTTAGATTATTTATATGTCTAGATACACAGTCGAAGCTACGACAGCGTCGAAAAAAATATCACTCAACAGTTGGGCGACCAAAACACGCACACATTGTCAGTAGTGTGAGCCGGCCATAGTTTTTATTACAATACTATTTGGACGCATGAACTAAAAATGCACACCAACTTAAAAAAGTTGTCCTGTTTTGTTTAATACGTCAAAAGCCTAAGACTCTATCTAGACATATAAATAATCTAAGCTTTTGAAAAAATTTCGTGCTTCGTATTTACAAATAAAATAATCATAATAATGGAATATTGTCTACTAAATTCGTCCATAATATTAGTACACCTAATACTGGAAAATAATAAATCAAGCAAAATACAAAATCAAAAGACCATTGACCTCTATATTATTACACAGGACTGGCTGCTGTCAAACTGCTCTTGTGCCTATTTGATTTCCGCCATTTTTGCGCTGTAGGACGTAGCGTGAGCATAGCGTGCGGGACATGGTACTAAAGTCTGAAGTCTGGAGGGACCATCACGGCAACCATTTTCATTGTACACGTCAAAATTAGTTCTTTAGACTCACGCTAGTGGCGTTTTAAATAGGCACAAGAACTTTGCTGTCAAATCATACAGACAGCCAGTCCAGTTAATAAGAAAATTATTTTTTAATGTCAGTGCAAAAGACAGATAGTGCATGACAACTGAATATTTATATTGATATTTAAAGAGTAAAATAATAACAGACAAAATAAAATAATGTGAATCCTCCTTTGTCAGTAGATCAACCACAACACTTAATATCAGTTAAATATACAAAGTGACACATAAAAAAAATCCTACTAGATAGACATTGTAGAATTAGCTATTAAAACAATTATTTACGCTTTTATTTGTCACAGAGTCTAAAGCAAGGTTGGTTTTAGTACATTTTCCCCAACATAGATAATCTAATTACGACCAAATAAGCAAAACATACAAGCCTGTCAAATTAGTACTCCAAGGAGCTGGAATAGTAAAGAAAGGTCAGTACCATTAGCTGTTAGTTACCACGGTAGGTACAGGCACAAAAAAGAGAGCAAACAAAACCTTTTCCTCAATTAAGCAATTTGTGTGAACGTAAATTCAACGAAAGTATCGTGTTTCGCAGTATTTTCGGAACCTTCTTATTCTATTTTTCGTCTTACAACACACTGTGGACTTTTCGTCTAATCAATTTAAAGGGGAACCTGAATAATAAAAGTTCACAAAAATCGTGAATAGGCTAGGAGTATTTTATTACACCATTAATTTGTAGCGTTATTTTATTTATGTAATAACATTAATTGTTTGAAATATACAATACCGATACAATAATAAACCGAAACATTTATTCTAATCTACGACGCACATAGATAGGTTTTGAAGTTTTATGCGGACAAAATTATTTTAATTGATTTTACTATTCTAAATGATATAATTGATTATAATAAACAACTCTATGTTGAAATTATAAATATATTAAAAAAAAAAATCTTGCGTTATTTTTTCTAAACGAAAGTGTTTTTTTCGGGCCTCATGAGCTTCCTCCGACAATTATTGGCATACTAGCGGCCGCCCGCGACTTCGTCTGCGTGGAAAGGTTTTTTTCTATCCCTCGGGAACTATACTTTTTTCGGGATGAAAGGTACCCTATGTCCTTCTCTGTACCCCTGACAACGTGTATGCAAAATTTCATGATGATCGATTCAGTAGTTAGGACGTGAAGACGTAACAAACAAACAAACGGACTTTCGCATTTATAATATTAGTAAGGATTGGAAAAGTGAACATTCTTATTTATTGCTTGAAGTGAACACTCTATTTATTTATTGCAGCACCATGGATGAACTGGCTTCTTGCTTTGCATTTTATCGTAGAGAAATTGACGGGTGACTAATTTTGTTCCGGATGAGCCAGGATAGAACCTACGACGAAAATGAAAAAAAAAATAAGGTACATTTTTCTATATAACTTTTTTTACCCAACCTGCACCTACCTCCAGCTGATTTTTATCAGAATTATTAAATTACGTTTCAATTGAAAAAACAAGAATTTTTTACGAGTAATGTTTAGAAGCTTTAAAATAAAGTTTTTTATCATAATAGGTAGACAGTTTTTATAATAAACAATGATACTAACCTGAAGCACTGGAATCCATATTGTTTGCTTTGATAACTGTCTTCAAATCAAAAATATTGGCGACGAAATATAGGTCACTTTAAAAGCGTAAAAAGCGAAAGACTTAAAAGCGTAAAAAGCGAAAGACTTACTAGCGAAGTTCCGACTACTTGCGCACTTACTCCGCGCAGGTATCAAAGCCGAGAAGCCTGGTTTATTATCACCTATTCAATTGTTAACGAGAGATATTACATTTTATATTTGTAATTACTTTAAAAATCTCAATTTTTGCCGCATTAATCAAGCAAAATCTATGTTAGTGCGACGGCAGCAAAGTAATATTTAAAGTCACCTACAAAACTAACAAATTATTTTTATTGTATTGTTGTAACGAGAATTACCTATTCTTTAATTGAGTAAAATAAAAACATTTTTTTTTTCTATTATAAACATGATTTCTTTAATGTATAAAAAGTCAACTACATCAATATTTTAAAATCCAACAATGTTAAAACAGACAACTGACCTTGTCATTGTTTGCGTGGGACGGAACGCAATTGTTTTTATGGAAGAAAGAGACAACTAACTGTCACTTGTCATTAATTTCACCGGCAGAATAGGTTATAATGCGAAACTATAATAGACTAACTTTATTTAGCTAGAATATTTAAATTTTTTTTTTACAGTCTAAAACTTTATTTTTTTAGAGTAAAGTATAAAAAGACAACTACTTTCATTTTTTCCTAAAAATATATAAAAAGCAGGGCTTTTAGTACTATTGTGCAGTTAACTCAATACGCATGTTTAACAGTTGGAAGCATACAAAGTTATGTGGCAGTTAACTCAATACTTAAACAATGTGTAAACGGGCAACTGCATTATCTCTGAAATTACAATTATTTAAGCAAAAACACTTATTCTATTTTGTAAACCACATAATAATATGATTATGGAATGAATTTGAAACATTTTCGCTGGAAAACAAAAAATAGGCAAACTTTTTCGTTCTAAGACCTCTCCTGAAAACTTTGATTTTTACAAATGTTCATTTTTACTTTGCTGCCGTCGATTAATGCCTGTTGTATGTAAGTATATAGTATAACTAAATAAATACGATGATTTTATTTATTGGTATTATTGTTAAAATTAAAAAAATATAGGTAAGCGTGATTTCCCAAGCCAGATTTAAACTGAAACGTTACGAAAGAAAGGAAAGAGAGAAGAGTGTAAAGAGAGCTTACCTAAGATTCAGGATTGTATCTAGATTATAGTAGAAAGATAGAAATAGTTGACAATTAACATTCATTTATTTACAACAGACCTACAAACAAAGAGCTAAGAGACTTAACTGCTAAAGTATGAAAGAGTAGAGGGGTAGGAGAGGCCGAATCTTCAGAGGTTTCAGAGGGACAGAGGGGACATAATCTTGAACGTGGAGAGGGGACACGAAAGGGGCATAGATGTCTCGCGATACCGGAAATCGAACCCGAGTCTCCTGGGTGAGAGGCATTATTAGAGTTAAAACTACCAATCCCACATCAATACCGAGTTAGTTCCAGCAGTAAGTAGACCGAAGGCTACAGAAATGAAAAAGGCTTGAAAGGGAGGTAGTAAATAGGTAGATAGTTCCTAGCTAATTTGGTAGCCTTACATGTTCAGCCACAACAATTTCGGATACTTTTGGAATAAATGGAAACTTGTATGTTCAAGTTAAACATATCCATCTTTAGTGCGTAGGTATTATAAACATTCAAAGTTGGTTTCTATTTGTAGAAATTATTAAAAACGTTCAACAGTTTAATATTTCTCATCAAAATCAGCCGAATCCTGTTTTTCGCAAATGCAACAAGACTTTAATAATAATTAAAATTACTTTGAACACAATATGGAGATATCCATTGAGTAAAATTAATTTGATTTACATTTATATTGGTATACAATATTATGAAAGTTATGTAGGTTGTTGGCATTGTTATGACAGCTTGAAGTTTAAAAACAGACACAGTGCAAAAAGCACGTTTCCTCTAGCTCCTACTGCAAATCTCCTACTGAGGACATTCTATTCCTTACCCTCCTACTGGTAGGAGAACGAGGACATACCCTCGTTCTCCTATCGCCGAGGTAGGCAATCTAACGATCGCAAACGGCTACATGGAAAACTTTGATTGGTGGTCCCACCTTTTTCTTATATTGCTGTTTACCAAGTAGATTATAACTGAAACCGATTTTAGACTAAATCATCATTCTAAAAGGCACTCTGCGGCACCCAAATAATGGGTCTCTGAATATCTAATGCACTTCACCTCTACAGTGCTTCAAAAGTTTCACGCCGAATAATCTGCGCCTTAGCCAAAGACTCTCTGCTCCTGTGCAATTAAGTGTTTCGGCTTTCATTGCGAGAAACTTCAAATCACTTCTTTGAATACGCTTTCCTATATCATCGGCGTCAGAAGTTTTAAATTATGCACTTAAATTACTCTTCAGGCGAACGTTTAGTTTAAATCTACTATAATTAAAAATCAACATATACGTGTTGTACCGGACCACCACCGTAATGACGAATAACGAATGACGATTGGTGGTATGGCCCGTTTGTGTACGTAGCAACGAAACGATGAGGGTTCCAGATAAGCGAATGGTCCAAGAAATAAAACTCTTCTTAGTTGTTAAGTCGGAGACGGCTGCGTATCGAATGCGTGCCGCAGCGAGTTGGCGCCGCTTTATATATACTTTTGCCCCGCCCACTACTAGCGCTATCGCGCGTAGGACAATTGCGCGCGTTCTCTAATCGAATTCTGTTTGGGCGAGGCAATTTTCTACATGAAACGAACCAAACTGCTAAACTTTATTTATCAAACTTATTTACAAACAATATACAAACAATAATAAAACGATACACAAACGAGAACTTAAAACTATAACGAAGTACAAAACGAAATGCGAAATAATACGAACGAAATACGAAACGAATACAAACAAATAAGTACCTAAGCCTACCTAATTATCAAAGGTAATAAAAGAACAAAAAATAAAGCATTTATTTACAACAACATTATCTTATCTATAACTATCTATTTACAATCTGTCGTTTTGTCCCGCACACGTGTTATACTTATACTATTCCGTTGGGTACTAATTAATAAAATAATATATTCAAAACATATTGAAAATCTACCAACAACAAAATACTTTGCTGAAAATATTTCGGTTGAAAGCATTCTTAATAGAATTCACTTTGACTTTTCTCCTCCTCATCGTCATTTTTTTAATTACCGTTTTAAAAACCAAGTTACACTTTTTAATTTAATAATAACATTGGTAAACCACGAAGGTTTATAACAATGCTATTAGATGTTTAGATTAATACATTAATTAATATCTAGGTGACATATTATTATTTATTGGAGCGAGTTAGGTACATTTCGTGACATTTAGATAATAGTCTCTTAATTTATATTTTAGATTATTGGCGTAATATTATAAACCAAATCCGCGGGTAACATGTTGATGAGTCGCGGAACAAGGAAGGCAGATGTTCTCTTCCCATACACATTGTGCGCGCGCGTCGTACAAAAACAAAGAAAGATTTTGTGCAACAGCACGAGTATACATGATGCTTCATTGGATGTCTAAAACTTGATCAAAAAAGTTTTAATAAACTAAGTATGTTTGAATAGCATGTATACCGGCAAAATACCACAATGATCAAATAATTTTCCCCCGTTAGAATAATATCGTTGTTTAATTTTTTACTTATTACTACTAAACTATTTATTTGGTCGCAGTTGTCGTCCTGCGGGTCAGGAGTCAGTCCTGGTCGTCTTGATATCGTCTTTTCTGCAGTTCCGTACCAGTTCCGTCTTTCTGTTGATTGTTATCTGTCCGTCCGTCCGGTACGTCATCCCTGTCACCCCCCGTGTCTGTCAGTCACTAGTCAAAGAAGGCTAGACACCGCGACATTCTCACCCCCAGTATCAGAAGGCTGATACTTAAGCTTGGGAGCCGACGTCCAGTCTACATAGCTTAGTCGCAGGTCTCATGTAACGTCCTTGTCCAGTCACTACGTCAGCTACTCGTACCTGGCAGTCCTTCCCAGGGTAGACCCTGGTGACCCGACCCCGAGGCCACTGCCCCCTTGGCAGCTGGTCGTCTGCGATGATGACAACATCGCCTACGGTAAGCGGCTTACTGGCCTGTAGCCACTTATCGCGCCGCGTCAAGGAGGGCAAGTATTCTCGGACCCATCGCTTCCAGGTCAGGTCCGCCAGCCACTGGGACTCCCGCCAGGAACGAAGTAGAAAGTCACCGCCAGAAAACGTACCAAAGGGTCTGTCCATTGTCGAGGTATCTATAAAAATAAAATCGTTAGGCGTCAGCGGTAAATCGTCGTCCGAGTCAATTGGTACGTAGGTTAACGGCCGGATGTTTACGAATTGTTTGGCTTTGGTCAGGAGCGTTCGGAGGGCCTGCTCACTTGGGACTCGCTCCTTCAACGTCACGCGCAGCGCTGTCTTGATGCTACGCACCAGTCTCTCCCAGCAGCCTCCCATGTGAGAAGAATTCGGAGGTATAAATCTCCATTCAATGTTGCGGGTACTGCCGAAACGTAGCAGTTCACTCTGGTCCATAGCAAGTACCGCCTGTTTCAGCTCGCAGTCGGCTCCACGGAATGTCGTCGCGTTGTCGCTGTGTATAACCGCCGGACAGCCTCGACGGGCTATAAAACGGCGTAAGCTTAAAATCGCTGAGTTAGTGGTCAAGTCGTCGACTAAGTCTACGTGCACTGCGCGTACCGTGAGGCAGGTGTCCTAACCTTTTTTCTTGCCTGCGGCCTATTTTAATCAGCATAGGTCCGAAATAGTCCAAACCTGTGTAGGTAAAGGGCGGATGTCCTCTTTGAAGCTGAAAGTCAGGTAATTGTCCCATTAGTGGCGGCGCGGCTTTTGCGTGGTTGATTTTACAAACGAGACAGTCGTTCCAGGTTTTTTTTACGGCATTGCGTCCGTTGAGAATCCAGAAGCGCTTTCTCAGTTCATTAAAGACTCTTACTGTACCGGAATGCGCGGAGTCGATGTGATAGCGAAGCATTAGCAGCTTAACAAATGGGTCCGATGGGTGTAGTACGATTGGGTGGTTAGCGTCGTAATCAAGATTTGTCGCCTCAACTTTATTTGGTTGCAGTTGTCATCCTGCGGGTCAGGGGTCAGTCCTGGTCATCTTGATATCATCTTTTCTGCAGTTCAGCACCAGTTCCGTCTTTCTGTTTGACCGTCATCTGTCTGTACGTCCGGCACGTCATCCCTGTCACCGCCCGTGTCTGTCAGTGACTAGTCAAAGGAGGCTAGACGCCGCGACACTATTATTACTATTAATTTAATAATTTTTAGTTATTATTTATAAATTTTGTCAGTATACGATATATATGTCCGGCCGTAACTACTAAGCCCATAACGGATATAAGAATCAGCAAGTGAATTATATAACATTAGTTTAACCTTGAAAGAAATCAGATTTTTTATTAATGTTAAGTTAGCTAAAAACTGTCTGAGTTTGGAGCAGATGCGTTCAATTTGAATTTTCCAGTGAAACTTACTATTCTTTACTAAGCCTAGATAAGTGTGTGACTTCACGACTCAATGACCGGGCAGACGCAAGAACTATAGTGAGGAGCGTGTAGAAAGGCATGCTCGTGGGCAACAAGGTCAATAATAGAGTCGGTTTGTGCAAGTAGGGAGACGTGATATGTAACAATTTAGTTTTATTTGGGTTAATTATCTGTCCGGAGTCATGACACCACTTTGTTATTGAATCAAAATCAGACTGGATTTGCTCAAGAGCTTTCTGTGGATTTTTGTCAGCTGCTATAAGACACGTATCATCTGCAAATTGGTAACATGTGCAGTTTTTAATGATTGTGTTCATATCATTTACATAACTTAAAAAATGCAGTGGTCCTAAAACGGAACCCTGAGCTGTCCCCTGCGTTACAATCACAGGATCACTCAGATGGTTGTCGATCTTTACGTTAAGATGATATAATTACATTGACAACCGAACGGTTGTCAATGTAATTATATCATCCGAACGAGTGTTATAATGTTGTACTGAATTTTATAATGTAACCCGTCGCGCGTGGGCGTGGGGAGGACTAGCGACTGCCCGCGACTTCGTCTGCGTGGAAAGTTTTTTTGCTATCCCTCGAGAACAATACTGTTTTGCGGGCTGAAAAGTACCCTATGTCCTTCTCTGTACTCCTAAAAACGTGTATGCAAAATTTTATGATGATCGGTTCAGTAGCCAAGACGTGAAGGCGTAACAAACAAACAAACAGACTTTCGCATTTCTTCTCTGTACCCCTAAGAACGTGTAAGAATGCAAAAATTCATGATGATCGGTTCAGTAGTTAAGACGTGAAGGCGTAACAAATAAACAAACGGACTTTCGCATTTATAATTAAAGCATGGATGAAGATAAAAATGTAAAACTACTTTAAGTTACAGTAACCTACACTACAGTAATTTTATATTCCTTACGAATCAAATTTCAACAAAATAAATTCTATCGACACAAACGTAGCATTCTAATTTATCTAGCTTTGTTAGTAATACATGATTATTGTGATGTATTCCGTATACCTTACCTACCCTACCCACTTTTTCTCTCCACGAGTGTTTAATTCCGCTTCCTATCCAAAATCTATTACGTTATCTACCTTCGATACAAAAAAAAAACATTCTACTATCTAAGTTTATCATAAACACAACACATCAGTGCCAGTTCATCTAGTCCCACTAGGTCATGTCCTCATTAGGTCATGCAATTTTTATTCATACACATTATTCCCATTTGGTCATGCCTAACGAATTTTGTGGATGGTGCATGCCACAGGGTAATTATTCATTTTGAAGTTACGCTGATTTTTTTCTATGAATGCATAGGCAGGCATGGACCTACCGATTTGACTGGTAGGACCACGGTATACCACTATGTGCCCGTGGTCCTACTGGACTAGGGATGGCTTTTTAGAATTTCGTAGTGTCCGTATCGATAGAACGATAACCCGAAATCCTATATTAATTTTATATTCAATTACGAAATAATGTTATATTCAGTCAAAAGTACCAGGGTAACATAACTTACAAGGAATTATTTCGATTTATATTTTTGAAAAATTAAAGAGCTAAAAGGAATTAAGACACATCTTCGCGGTACGAAATCAAAAGAACTCCTCGTAAGTATGTTGCCCTGGTACTTTTAACTGAATATTACATTATTTCGATAAAATTTAAAAATATAATAATAAGAAGTAGCTATTTCTTTATTTTATGTTTTTAATTTCTTCTTGGTTTTCTTTTGATTCATTCTAACAAAATGACAACATGACCTAGTGAAGACATGACCTAGTGGGACTAGATGTGCCAGTTCATCACTAGCAATTTTTAACCGACTTCAAAAAACAAAAAAAGGAGGTTCTCAGTTTGGCCTGTATGTATCTCACGTTTGGCTGAATGCGGTTTTCAGAAAAGTATTTGTTACACTTAGGAGAAGGTTTTAGTATTTTAACCGACTTCAAAAAAAAGAAGGTTCTGAGTTTCACTCGTATTATGTAGGTATGTTTGTCCGCGATTATCTCGCGTTTGGCTGAACCGATTTTTATACGGTTCTCAAAGTATTTGTTATACTTAGGAGAAGGTTTTAGTGTTTTCACCAACTTCAAAAAAATAAGTTTCTGAGTTTGACTCGTAGTATGTATGTTTGTCCGCGATTATCTCGCGTTTAGCTGAACCAATTTTGATGTGGTTTTCAGAAAAGTATATTTTGTTACACTTAGGACAAAGTTTTGGTATTTTAACCGACTGCAAAAAATGAGGTTCTCTTCTCAGTTTGACCCGTATGCATGGTCAGTGGTTGAGAGACGATATGATCTAGTTCAATCCAGTATATGGAGAGCCTCACTGTGATGTCGGGAATGAATCTAACGAGTCTGCGTCAGCCTTCCCATTAGTCCCTTTTTTATTTTTTTGTACCGAGAAAAAATGCATTTACGCATCCCCCCTTGCAGATGAGCATGTAGCATGCATGCAAGCATTGTGGAGCTCCGCTCGCTTCGCTCTCTCTGCTGCGAGTGGTCAAAACACTAACCTAACCTACTGGTAGGTGCATTAAAAGCTCTTCTTTATAGCGGGGGCACCCCCTGCACCCCTCGGCAAGCATTCAAGCAGAATGCATGCAAACAAGCATTCAAGCATGCATGCATGCAAGCAAGCATGCATGCAATCAAGCAGCATGCGTGTCAGTTTTGCAGCGATTCGTTCTGTTGTTGACTTTTGTAGCACAACATTTACAAAAATTCAACATATTGACTTTTTAAGACAAATAGTTAATTCAATTTAAGGTTAAAATGCATTTTTTTAGAAATCACAATATGCCTAATGACGTTATTCTTAATGAAATTTTGCCATATTCGTAGTATACCAAATAATTGTCGACTAAATAAACGTTATGCCAAACGAAATTCTGCGAATAAAAATTTTGCCAAATGTATTTATGTCTAATGAAATTCTGCCATCTGTATAGTATTGTAACACCTTTTTTCCACATACCTATGGATGGGGTAACAAACATTTGATTTTAAAGTACTTTTTATGGTGAAATTCTCACTGTAGTCTTGAAGGAGGGGCAGCAACATTAGGTATTAGGTCTAGGTAGGAGTTTTAAGGTATGATTCCGATCTCGGAAGCAGCAGCAGTGTTGCCGCAGCAGTGCACTCCAAATTGAACCCTAATGTTACGTTTGAAAAGCTCAATTTGATGTGAGCGGAGAAGCGACGCGACACTGCTGCGCAACACTGCTGCGCGACACTGCTGCGCAGCAGTGCTGCGCGGCACTGCTGCCGCAACACCACTGATCCCCATACATTCTCTATAGGTTTATATGAGACTACATTCCGAGCTCGGCAGCAGTGCTGCGCAGCACTGTCGCGCAGCAGTGTCGCGCAGCAGTGCTGCTGACATCGGAATCATTCCTTTAGATAGGTATTACAAAACACACCCAGTGTTTTTATATAGTTTTTGATATGATTAGCGTTAGTTAATTGCATGCAGCTTTCTACCTTTGTTTGAGTCCATTTCTCGTAGGTTAGCGAGTGTCGGCGACTGTACCGTCCACTCTAGTAGCATAATACGCATTTGCATTCATATTAACATCTCATTCACTAAGAATTTTAATACTTTTCAATAATTAAATCAAATAAAATATAGTGTTTACATCTTTCACCCCGCTGACAGGCCCTTTGACAAGTGACAACTGTCAGATGTGACGTTTGGCGCTTCATTCGTTATGCTAGTCCCACAGACCAATAAATTTGTACTTTGTCGATAAAATAAAATAAATAAATATGTCTTATTTATTATTTTAAATAATTAAAGTAAATGTTAATGTTTGGCATGCTAGTTAAAGATTTTAATAATTATATTACTATAAAAGGTAAGTATGTTCATAGAAGGTAGTTTGTCTATGGCGTAGTCTTTTTGTCGATGGTATTTGAGAGGTTTCTGGACATTTCCAACAATGTCCTGATTCGCCGGAAGTTTTTTACTTTCATTCTTTTGTTTGCACCTTTGTCGTACAGTTGCAGTATTTTAGTAATGTGAAACCCCAGGTTTTTGTAACTCCTTGTCGGTTTTTGTCATTAATTTCATGATGCGTTGAGCATCCTTTTAAGTGGTGAGTGTGATAATAATGTGAATTTAATTATTTGTCTACTTTTACAAGTGGTGTCAAAATTGTAATTCGATGTCTTGTTCCAGGGCTCGAAGCTCAATAATTTATCTTTCATCATGTCTCTTATGAGATAAAAACCTGTAATAATTCGAGCCCAATTTGGTAAGCAAATCATCTTGGTTATAATATTTGTTATAGGAAAACCTTGTGTTCAATGTGACAACAATTGGGTAACTTTATCTTTTAATTGCAGGGTTCCTTAGTTTACCTCAAAATTTACGTCAAGACTATGGCTTAGCGTCGCTATAAGTATGCGCCGTGAATGATCCCAGCTCATAATCTTTCATAAATGTCAGCATGTCGCAGCACGTGGTACCTATACATTACGTCTGCAATGAGTATATCAACATAGCCGAGGTATTCTGCAGTTTCCTTTCATTATTACCGTAGCAGCAGTGTTCCGTAACATGTACCCCGGGAATCAATCCACGTTCAGATAAACCTTTTCACTCTAAGCACCTATAATTCCGCAAAGGTTGCTCCGACGTGTTCAAATTTAGTCCGGAGCAGGTCTACAGCCAATAAGTGTCTTAGACATATTTTAAATTAATTTAGGTTCAGCGTAAACTCTGGTCATGAGCCAGAATGTATAAATAATTCTATTTTACTATGAATGTCTTGTGTTAAGATGATAAGTGATTTGTATTTTAGCATAAGTCCTGTCAGTTGGTTCGTTTCTAGACAGACGGCAGCTTATTCCGTCCGACTGGCTGGAAGCGAGCGAGTATATCCTCACCTTACCTTTTAAGGGTTTCTAGTTATAAATCCCTCATTCTTTAGTGGTTTTAATTTTACAGTGAGTCCCAAGGGCATTATTATTGTGATCAATGTATGGTCTTACTTTAACCAGTTAAGGGTCCCTGTTATGCCATTTTGCCTTCGTGCGGTTTTAACATTAGGATGGGTTCCCAAAGTAATGTGTATTGAAATATAATGTGTGACCTCACTTTAACCCTTCGGATTGCTCGTTAAACCCCGTATAACCCATGTGGTTTTAAATATTTTTATGACACGTTTCTTAACGAATAGTTGTTAACTTTGTGTTAGTTATTCGATACGTTAAATAAATGTTTGTTTCAATATAAATCTTGGTTTGATTTATTAAACTCACTTTGTTTCGATCTGTGGACACTTTAATCTTTTTAATCTTTTACTTTCATTGATATTAACGGCGCCCAAAATTATAGTTAGTCCATAGATGACTGAGCCACGCGAATCCACATGACCCCTTTGCTCTACCGACTATAATCTTCAGCGGGGTAAATACCATCAATACCCCGGGGGGAAAAAATTTTCGTTACAGTATGCCATTGTAAATTCGGACATGTAAACAAACAAAACAATTTTTATGCCTTAAAAATATTCGTTTAAAGAAGATTCTGCTAAGTGTGTTCTGCCAAATAAATTTCGGAGCATCAAGTTTCTGCCAGATAGAGGTAACCCCATTGAAATGTGTTTGGAAAAATTGCTTCAAATTATAAATTATGTATGCGTCGTTTTCTCCACAATAATAAATACCATTTTTTTTTGTTACTGACAGTACTTATTATTGTTATAAACATATTTTTTGTGGTATATGATATCATAAGTGGAACTTTTATTCCTCCTATTCCTACTTGTAGCTCAACGGCAGAGATAGGTGAAAAAATAATCCATACTTACCCACCAGGGGCCGTACCGGCTAACGAATCGATTATCGAAAAGTCTGCTGGGTTTCAAATTAAAACAGATAAATCGAGCCCCAATTGGGCGAAAATGGCGAACCCTAATTCATGATGTCACACGAACATCCAATCCATCACGTTATCTTCCAAATTACGTCAACGGAAAGTACAAGACGAAATTCCTTACTTTGATTTTTCTGTTTTAAGTTGAAACCCAGCAGACTTTTCGATAATCGATTCGTTACCCGGTACGGCCCCAGGGGGTAAACGTTGGTAGAGCCTAGTGCACCAGAGGGCCAAGGCTATCTTAAAGCAATATACAGGGTCACTGGAAATAATTATGACGTATTCCTGCTAAGGGGTTATAGATGAGGTCAAAACAAAATTTTTTTGTCATATAACTTTTTCTCAAAAAATTAATAGTTTTTGAGTTAATTGAATTAAGTATTTTTTTTACCAATAGTACGTTTTCAGGCACAAAAATTTTAAATAAAAGATAACTACTCATTCGATTCCGGTTTTTTCATTATATTGGGATAGAAAACAATCTAAGTGTTGATAATGAATAAAAAAAATTACAAAACGTACAGAAGTTTATAAAAAAAATAAATCCTTAAATGCATTTATTTTTTAATTTTTTTCAGATTATTTAGAAATAGCATCAAATATATTTAAAAAAATCCTAGTAACTAAGCGTGCATAATATTTTAAAAACATCACCATCTATTCAGCTTTCAGTTGAGGTATAAAACTTAATAATAACTTAAATAAAAATGATAAATTAAGACTTAACTAAATAGCAGTCCCATTTTATGTAGCAAAAATTTCCTACTTCAAGCGCTTCGAAGGTGGCCGTATTATCCTACTTATATCATAAATGTGAAAGTTTGCTTGTTTGGATGATTGTTAATCAATCACGCAAAATGACTGAATGGATTTGGATGAAATTTGGCACACAGACAGTAACAGGATTTAAACACAGGAGGATACTATTATCTTGGTTAAAGGTTCCCTAGGGATTTTCTCGAATGTAATTGCGGACAAAGTCGCGGGCGGAAGCTAGTTTGCCATAAATGATCGTGCTTACTAAAAATACTTTCGTCCGAGTGAGTTTGAAACAGAATTATTTTCCGCCGATGAGTCAAAATTATATACAGACAGCATCGAAAATAACTATGCATATCAGCCATTTTTAATGACCCGCTGCTGGGGAACAGGCCTTCCTTTCCTTTTAGGATAAAGCGGACGGGCCATAACCCCCCACGTGGGCCCAATGCGGATTAGTCGGTGTTAGCTCAATGTACCTTACATTGAGGCCTTGGTTCTGGCCATTTACAGTCGTTAACACTGACCAATCCACATTGGGTCCACGTAGTGGGTATGGCCCGTCCGATTTATCCATCCACAAGCCAAAAGGTAGGCCAGTTCCCCAGCAGCGGGGCATTAAAAATATCTGATATACATGGTTATTTGTGACACAGTTTGTATAAAACTTTGACTTATCGGCGGAAAATAATCCTATCTCAAACTCACTCGGACGAAAGTATTTTTAGTAAGTACGACCATTTATGGAAAACTAGTTTCCGCCCGCGACTGCATTCGTATTTACATTCGAGAAAATCCCTAGGGAACCCTTAACCAAGATAATAGTATCCTCATATGTTTTAATCCGGCTTATAAACTATCTGTGTGCCAAATTTCATCCAAATCCGTTCAGCCGTTTTGCGTGATTGATTAATAATCATACAAACATGCAAAGTTTCACATTTATGGAATAAGTAGGATAATACGACCACCTCCGAAGCGCTTGAAGTAGGAAATTTTTGCTACATGAAATGGGACTGCTATTTAGTTAAATACTTCAACTGAAAGCTGAATAGATGGTGATGTTTTTAAAATATTATGCACGCTTAGTTACTAGGATTTTTTTAAAGATATTTGATGCTATTTCTAAAAAATCTGAAAAAAATAAAAAAATAAATGCATTTAATGATTGATTTTTTTATAAACACCTGTATTTTATGAATTTTTTTTTATTCATTATCAACATTTAGATTGTTTTCTATCCCAAAATAGTAAAAAATTCGGAATCGAATGAGTAGTTATATTTATTTTAAATTTTCGTGTCTGAAAACGTACTTTTGGTAAAAATGTACTTAATTTCAATTAACTCAAAAACTATTAATTTTTTGAGAAACAGTTAAATGACAAAAAATATTTGTTTTGACCTCATCTATAACCATTTAGCAGGAATACGTCATATTTCCAGTGACCCTGTATGATTATAAGACTTCTAGTGTATTTTCGAAGTACTTGTAAATTAATTTTCAAAATAATTGATGAAACAATAACTATCATTTTAAAACCGACTTCAAAAAAACTAAAAATAAAAAACCAAAATTAGCTTCAAAATTAAATACCTCTAAAAAGCAAGGAATAATTTTCAAATCATTAGATACGCATATCATTGTAATAAAACAAACACGTCTATTGAAGTCGGGTGGGGCTGGAGGACAACTTCTTTTTTTATTTTAACAGCCCCACCCGACTTCATTAGACGTGTTTTATTACAATGATATGCGTATCTAATGATTTGTAAATTATTTTTTGCTCCTTAGAGGTATTTAATTTTGAAGCTAATTTTGGTTTTTTATTTTTAGTCTTTTTGAAGTCGGTTTTTTTGTTTGTGAATTTTTTTTATTTCTTTCTTTTTAGTGTAAGTACCTTCTGTATTAGGTAGTTTTTCCTTTTTTTGGGTATGTATATTATGTAAATGTAAGCGATGATGTAATGTATGTATTTCATACTTTTCCGTGGATAATACCACTAAAAACTCAATTTCCATTGTGCGTGCTGTTTGTTGCTAAGGAGTTCCGTTCTTCCTTCGCAGTTCAAGTCTAGTCCAAAACATCCTTGACCATAGTTAGATACCTAATTTGTTTAAGATTGTCATAATATTGTCAGTATTTCAATCACTATACATTTTCTATTTGATTTTGAGAAGTTCCCTTGTGTATCTATAAAATCCAAGATCCAATAACAATAAAATCAAAGTGGTATCATCACTAAAGTATCCTCTTTTAAACAAAAAAAGAATCATGTAAATCGGTACATAAACAAAGAAGATATGGTCGGTCATCCGTATAAGTTCATAAAATGGTAACGAAAACGACAGCCGAACAGAGAACCTCCTCCTTTTTGGAAGTCGGTTAAAAATTTGAAGGAGGCATCCCTCGCTTATTGGTTTTGTTTTGTTGCTACTCCAAACTCGCTCTTTTTCATGTTACTCCAAAATTATACTTCTAATTAGACCCTTACAAGAAGTATTCTAGTAGCTAAAATGATATTAGCCTTAGTAGTCAAACTTAGTAGTCAAAACTGATTAGGGGTTAAAGTATGAAATTTAAAGATTTTGCATTTCCCTACTAACATTGTCTTAATTTAACAACCATGAGCGTTAATGTTTTAAAAGTTTTATGCACAAATGTTCAAACACTCAGCTAACTTATGCTATATAAACCTACATGTATTAAATAAAACAAATGTATCGGCTAAGTTGCAACGAATTAAGTGATCATTTCTGCTATCGAAAAAAGGAGTCACCAAGATACTTTTTTCGACGTTCAGGAAAATTAAAATATTTTTATTGCTGATAGTGGGCTGTTATGTTCATAATTAGAAATAATAACAAGTAACCAAAGCATTTTTAATATCATAGAAGATATATAAGAGCTTCTAGTGTGTGAGAAAAAATCAATTTCACACATTGACCCCTATTAAATATTAAATACCCAGGTGTGAAAATAAGATTGTCAAAATAAAGAAGGAGAAACAACCTTGCTGAAATAAGTCTTCACAACTGCTTCATTTTCTAACTTTATGCGGCACAATTTAGCAAATCGTCTCTGTAGAGCTCGTAAAATATAAAAGCAATAAATGTCAAGCACAAACAGCCAAGTTTCACAACATAAAAGTTCGTGAGCCTTCGTGGCCGTTGAGACCGAGTGGCTATTCAGCATTTTTCTTTAATATTGTTTAGAAAATCGGGAGCGGCTTTCTTCAATTTGATGTGGTCTGATTTAAAAAAAAGTTCTATATAACAATGATAGTGACAAAAACGTTAACTACGAATAAGTGTTTTTGGAATAGTCTTTGTAACGCACAAAAAGCATAGTGAAGAGGTTAGCAAAGGAAATTAATGTAGGTTATTATGGCTCTGTAGAGCTGTATGCTTAACTCAACAAACATTTTTCGAAATTGCTGAAAATTATATTTTTAACATTGAAAATGTTTATGTTTTCGTGATCGAGTATAGTGACCCGATTTATGAAATTGTGAAATTTGCCTGTTAGTTAGGGAGGCGAATAGGGGAATTTTCGGTAATACTCGAGCGTGGCAGTTTAAGATATGAGATATACCTTGGACCTAATAGAACAACCTTGTAAAGTATTTAGCTCTATATGTAGTGACGCGCGCCTAGGATAGACGATCAGATTAGTAAAAAAAAATCGATAGTCTGAAATACTCGAGCGCGTCAGATTAAGATATTGGGGGTTGATTTTAGTGTTTTAAGACTAAATTTAACTAATCTGACGATAAGTCCTTGACGCCGCCGAGTTATAGGGTCGCGAACTTGTAAAAAAAAAACGTTAATCCGGCATTCTCGAGCGCGATTTTTTTATTTTTTATTTTGAAGAATATAATCTAAAACGTACTAAAAATACAAAATCTGCCGGTTTCCGCATGACCGGGGAGTGTGGAGGAGCCATTTCGTCTTCCGAAAAACGCGTTGCGGCATATAAGTCGCGAACGATACATTTTACAAAAAAAAAAGTTTAAATAAACAAAAAAGGTAATTTTATTTTACACAAAAAAGGTCTCTTTACATTTTTGTCCAAAGTTAAAACTTTTTGACTTGAAGCATCATAAAAACTCAAATTCCCGGTTTTTTGAGTATATCTTGAAAACCATTTTTTATATCATTTCATTTTTTTATACAATAAATAATACAATTCGTACTACATTTCATCTACATTTACGTTGGTTGTAACTATCGCTTTATTGTCATTCTTAAATTCCCCGTTCTATCAAGGAGAAAGAAAGGAAAAAAAAAACCAAAAAACCTTTCCGGTCAGATTAAGAGAACACACCAACATTTTTGTCAGATTAAGAAAATATGCTTTCAGGATACCGAGATAAACCTCCCCTATGAAAATCTGACGCGCTCGAGTATTTCAAAAAAACTTTTTTTTTTGCATTTTCAAAAATTCATCGTAACTTATGGTCACGCCGAAATCGTCAGTTTTTTTAAAGGGAGCTTCCTTGGGGCCTACTTAACACCCCTTCCGAAAATCTGACGCGCTCGAGTAAATTTTTTTTTTTGCATTTTTGACTACTTTATATGCCTACCCCCACCACGCAAACCGGCAGATTAGTATACCGTTGTTATCAGAGGCACTTGGGGCATACGTAGTATGAATATCTGACGCGCTCGAGAATGCCCAAGTAACTGTTTTTATTTACATTTTTGAAAAACCGTACACGCCAAACCCACCGCTAAAATGGTTTTTACCATATGAGCTTTTCTTTTCGAAATTATTTTATCTTTCGATTTTGATAGGTCTCGACGGCGCCGCTGAATTACGCCATTTAGCTACCTCGCCTCCCTAACTATGTAGTTTAGCAGATATGAAAGGTACGCTGATGAACTATGTCAAAATGTGCGTCTGCCGGAGGGCTTCAAAGTGCAATTTGAGTTCTTCGGTCAGTAACTTTTAGAGATATTCCAAAATAGTGTGGACTGTAGTATCCCTTTCGTGCGAGGTCAGTCTGCGCTCCGATCACTTCATCGTCAGTACGATAAAGAATGAATTGGTATGTATGGAGCTTATGCGGCATTGATAACAGCGAACCTTGAACTATTATGACTAAAACGAAAAGTACCAGGCTAGCATGAATGTAAAGGAGCTAATCAAAGTACCTGTTCATCAGATCCGGTCAGTACTTTCCCTACAGCTCTGAGTCCTTATTGCTGAAGACCAGGGGCTGTATTATGACCTCTTATTTCCTGGCAGTTTTCTGACTGGCTTTCAATCTATCTCTTTTAATTGCTATACAGCGAGAAAGAAAGTCAAAGTCAAATAAGCTTTATTCAAATAAACTTAATAAATAAGTACTTTTGAATCGTCTATATTGTCCTACCACCAGCGTTCCAGACTTTTTTAGCTGACAAGAAGAACGGGCGCAAGAAACTTATCAGCTGTAACAGCCATAAGTAACGATATTTACAAACTTTAATATATCGTTACCAGAATTATCTGGTGACAACAACAGGGTGACAGGATTATTGGCAACAACATAGACTTATTGTTATATTACTTCAACAAAGTACTTATAGTAGCAAGTTATGTGTTACATCATTTCCACGCATTTTGATCTTTAAGATAATAAAGAATAAAGGACAGGCAGTCCAGTTAGGTAAGTCCAACTTTAAGAAAGAGATCTCTCGTCGAATCCAACTCGGGTGGGCAGCATTCGGGAAACTTCGAAAAAAGTCAGTGTCTCAAGACGAAAGTCTATGAACAGTGTGTGTTGCCAGTGATGACTTACGGCAGTGAAACGTGGTCGCTAACTATGGGTCTCATAAGGAGGCTCAAGGTCACCCAGCGTGCCATGGAGAGAGCCATACTCGGCGTTTCCCTGCGTATCAGAAACGAGGAGATCCGCAGGAGAACTAAAGTAACCGACATCGCTCGAAGGATTGTTGTAAATTCAACTAATAGCAGAGCTGCACTTCACCGAAATACCGTATTAATTATTATAAACACAACAACGATCGAACATATTTTATTAGCTTCCTTCTCAAACTGACAATGTGGCAGATTACCTTTATTTTGTTTCAAATATTTTATAGTACCTAAGTATTATTAACATATCGTGTAAGGTTCAAGGGTTTTGAGCGAGATATCCCTAACACAAGTGTATCAAATCTACTTACTAGGGAGTCTCACCACTTGTTTAGAATAGAAACTTTATGTTAATAAAACAATTTTTTATTTTATTTTTTATTATTATTTTACTATACTATCATGTCACTAGCGACACTTGCCAGCCAGTTGCTAGCTCGCCAGCCAGTCCAACACGCACCCTTAATCTGACACATCTTAATCTTACACATCTTAGGGAAAATACAATGTGCACCCTTAAATTAAGATTACACTATAATATAAGAAAATATATAAGACTACTTCAAACAATAATAATAATAAAACTACTACACATATAAACCTAAAGTGTACATCTTTCGCTCCCATTATTCACCAATTACCGTCCTCTTAATGGGTAATCTTATTAAAGCTGATTTAATTTTTGGGCCTGGCAGAGATTTCGTTAACATATCTGCCAACATTTCTTCTGAGGGTACATAACGCACCTCAACCGCCTCTTTCAATATAGCTTCCCGAATGAAATGATACCTTATCTCGATATGTTTGGTTCTATTATGATGGTTCATCTTATTGTGTGCTATAAATAAATCCGTTTGCTACCAGCTTAGTCCTTTGATGTTAGTGCTGCCAACTATGCAACTACGCCAGCAGAATCAAGGCACCCACGACGGTGAAATCAAGGTGGATGACGTGGTTGTTGTAGTAGATGGAACGCTGCCCCGAAGCTCGTGGCCTCGTGGTCGAGTGGTGAAGCTATACCCGGGCAAGGATGGTGTAACCAGGGTGGTCGATGTTGCCACGGCTGGAGGTGTGCTACGCCGCTCCTCAAAGAAGCTGGTACGGATTGCCACATAGCTTGGTGCAGTGCTGCGGAGGGGAGGATGAAGTTTATTTTTCCGAATCCTTTTTAAATCAAAACTCTTTGTGTTATTGTCACATTTTTTTACTTGTCAATAATATCTGCAACTGTCACCGTTGCTGCTACCTAATAAGCTTGTTCAAGGTATATTTAGTATTATTTCATTATATATATATATATAATAATTTACAGTCCGCTTAGCTTTCATTTCATTCCCTGTCCCTATCATTTGGTTGCGCACCTCCTTGCTGTGCTAGGTTAAGTTTATTTTTCAGAAACCTTTTTAAATGAAAATTCTTTGTGTTATTGGCACATTTTTTACTTGTCAATAATATCTGCATCTGTCATCGTTGCTGCTACCTAATAAGCTTGTTCAAGGTATATTTAATATTATTTCATTACTTACAGCATCGCGGCTTCGTCTCAAAGGGTGCAGCCTTAGCGATTATTACTCTATTCAAATTATTCTGGCATTTTTTGCGGGGGGAAAAGTGCACACAAGTGCAGTTCCGCATACTCACATACAAAAAACAATACTGTAAAGACGACACCAACACATAAAAAATAAAACAAAATAGCAAAAATTTGTGTACGGATGAGTCACACATCAAAATATGACACGTTTTTGACATAAAGGGCTGGGCTCAACTATCTCTGCAGCAATATCGATACGGAAAAAGGAATAAAAGTAACAAACTCAAACATTTTACATGGGGTGAATAGCAACAAAGAGCCCAACAAGCAAAAACCTTCTGGACCAACTGACCACTAAATCTCATCATCAGTGGTCAGTTGAGAAGAAAAATTTCACATCTGACCACTGGAGGTGAATTGAGAGCAATTTATCCCTATCCTTATCCCTAAGGGTGCGGGTTCGAGTCCCGTCTGAGTTGCTACGGGTGAGCCGATTTTTTCTAATATTTTCATTATATTAATCATCTTAATTTATCCCTAATTCATCACCAGTGATGAAACTGATGAAGTGGGGGGTTTTTTGTTTCAACTGACTACAGATGACCTTTTGAAAACTATGTAAGCCTATTTTACTAAATCATAATTTAACCACCATAAGTTAACCTTCTCCATATTTATGTGATCCTGGTACTTTGGAGATGCAAGTGATTGAAAATATTTAATTTTGAACCAAAGCGAAGCGAGGACACGTATGACACAGAAAATTATAGAAGTTAACCTTCTCCGTATTTATATGATCCTGGTACTTTTACGTATTAAGAGCATTTTATGACGTTTTTCTATTATAAAGGGATCTTATTCCATACATTTGTTATATAATAATATATGATGTACCAAAAAGATTATTTATTCTGTGAGAGAACCAATTAATTTATGCTGTGATATTATTTTACTCTTTGACGCAGAATGTGACAGTGCGAAACTGCAAAGACCAAATTGAGTCTGTCAGAAGTTCAAAAGAATTAATAAATATTTTAGGATTTTTCAGGAATATCACATTTATGAGACTGCCTTAGCAGGACCAGGCCATGTCCTTTATCGACAAACATTGTGATTATGGTAACATCACTAAGTTGCTCATCGGCGAGAACTCGGATTTATCTAGCGACAGATCTGAAATTTGTACGGACGAGCCATGGACGAGCAGACCCGATGTCACTGAACAAATTTGACAACTAATCAGGAATAAAATATACGAATTTAATGTTTAAATGTAAACAAATAGCAATAATACGACGAAAAATTACTTTCATGTGAAATGTAACACCGTCTTTTTGTAAACTTTGATGTTCCAGACCTCTTTTAACAGCAATAAAACTCATCAATTCGGCATTTTAAACACTGCAGCGTTCACATGCGCGACTGGACTCGGTTTAGAAAGAAATCCGGGCGCAACTGGTTTTATTAACCGCGTATGCCCATTTGGGCTTGTACTTCGGCAGAGGGGAACGCTTCGTATGGCTTCTCTTTCTGGGACAGAAGCGCGTCTTACTCTAAGTTTCATTATATATACATAATAATTTACAGTCCGCTTAGCTTTCATTTCATTCCCTGTCTGTCCCTATCATTTGGTCCTTCGAGCCGGATGTTCACATTCTTCTGCGAGTATGCCTTTATTAACTAAAGCTTGTTCGTTTTCTAGTTTTTCTACCTAATGTTTAGTTCTATCTACGCTCACCCGGTGGAGCTGCGGTGGCTTCCACGACTGTTGCCATGACTGCTCTAAGCAGCGTCAGCATCGATGGCAGCCAGCTCCGCACGCAGTTCGCACTCCTGCAGTTGTTGCTGTAAGGACGTGAGCTGTCGTTCGCGCTCACGCTCGCGAGCGGCAAGCTCTCGTTCGCGCTCACGCTCACGAGCGGCAAGCTCCTGCTCGCGCTCACGCTCACGAGCGGCAAGCTCTTGCTCTTGCTCTAGACGATGGCGCAAGGCGAGCGCCTCCGCCGCAGCATGTAAATTCAACTAATAGCAGAGCTGCACTTCACCTAAATACCGTATTAATTATTATAAACACAACAACGATCGAACATATTTTATTAGCTTCCTTCTCAAACTGACAATGTGATAGATTACTATACTATCATGTCACTAGCGACAGTTGCCAGCCAGTTGCTAGCTCGGCAGCCAGTCCAACACGCACCCTTAATCTGACTCATCTTAATCTTACACATCTTAGGGAAAATACAATGTGCACCCTTAAATTAAGATTACACCATAATATAAGAAAATGTTCTTGCTTCGAAAGTGAAGATGCAGAAAATACCAGTGAAGAAACAAATGTTTACGCAGTTCTTATACAAGAAGCCAGTGCGTCTGGTCGTCGTTAAGAATCTGTATGGTGCGTTTGTGAATAAATCATAAATAAATAAATCATTTATTCACAACTTCAATTTGTTCACATTTATAACAATGGACAATGTCAGCTTTAAAACTAGGTTAGTACTTATGCATAAACAAATTAGTAAGGAATTAGTTCCTACATAATACTAAATAATATTAGAATTCTGAATACCTACTCGTAAAAATTACTGATATAGTTTTATTTAGGTAATATACAATTATTTGTGCCTGAACTAGGTTATCCTGTGTTTCAGGCGATATGCGCCTATAGAAGAGATGCGCCTAGAGAATAATCAGGACGCGTTCAACGAACGTCCCAAATTATTCGACGTCGATTGTCTAACGCCACAAAGTTACGATGTTGTGTTAAGAAGTTGCTGCTGAAATCAACGTTTGTCCATGCGGTCGCTATAATCTCCGTGGCTGGCTTCAAAGTGACTCGCAGTGGAATATCCATTGATACGCCTGTCCCTAAACGGCAGCCATTGAAACGCGAACTAGCTGTACCGACGCGCCTCAGCAGTTCGTGGCTTCTGCCTGCAAAGGATTCAAATTCAAGTGACGAGGCTGAGGATGTCTCTGTGAAGGCATGAAATTGTAGTTGTTATTTAGTATATTATAACTATTATAGTAACGATTTACTAAGCCGATGCTTTAACCTACCAGTGCGGTCACCAAGTAGGCAGTCCGAAGGGTATCTAGCACGTACTTGTTGTATGGTTTGTGGTATCTAGGCACCATTCTAGGCACTTTTAGTTAGTTTAGTTTCTTTTCGTTAAATTCTTATTTATTTTCGTTAAATAAAAAACAAATTTCTCAGATTTTACCGTGTGCTTTATTTCTAAATTACATTGTCAATGCCTTTGGTAGTTGCAGGATTCTACTAAAGAATCCCTCGCTACGCTCGGGATTCTACTCTACAATCCCTCACTTTGCTCTGGATTCAAAAAAACGCCCTCGCCGTAAAAATATTATTTTGCCTCCTTATCAATACAATCTACTACAATCCACTATTATGGCCATAAAAAGTTGTCTGCATCAAATATCAAACCCTCAGCATAGGACTTTATGTGTGTCTTAAAAAAAACCTGCAGTTACTTCTGTATGTTTTGTGAAATCAAAATAAATTAATTTAAAAAGAAATCCACGCTACTAAAAATTCTAAAACCTTTTTTTTATAAATAAGAGAGGTAGCTTATTCCTACCAATAATAAAACTATTCAGTCAGTTTGATTATTTTCAGACATTCAGCATAGTATGGGTGGTGCGGAAAAATATTGCCTGATGAAACTAGAAAATCTCACGTGCTCCCTTTTGTAACTGCAATAATCGCGGCGTTTTTAGGCGACTTTGTGAACGATTTTGTGGGCGACTCAACGCACTAGTACGTACATCATTTTGTAGCTGAAAGTGAAAAGTGCACGAAATGTATTTGCGAAGGAAGGTGAATATACAAAGGAAGGTGTGTGATTTGTTATATTTGAGGAATAGAATCGAAAAGGAGTTAAAGTTATGTGTTGGCCCAATTATTTCTCCGAGAATATTAAAGGGATTATTTGACATTCGACACGCCGAGCTTAGACTTCGACCGGTAAAGTTTTTAAATATTACAAAATGTCCAATACATTTAATGGGCTGATAGTATTTTAGTGGAACCATACATAAATCACCAATATACGAATATGAGGAAGTGTATTCCTCCAGAAGAAAGGTTATCTCAAGTTATCTGTAACTTTAAGGTAAGTTTATTAAACAGAATAATTTAATTAAACAAACTGGACACTCCATACAACGCCATTACAAACAGATGACGCGGCAGATGACGTTTTTGTACAAACGCAACTATTTGTGTAGGGCCTTGCATGCAGTTTGTTTGTACTGTATGAGCGGCAAGAATTCGGAATTCATAATTCGAACTTTTTGTTAAATAAAGGTACGATGTCAATGATTTCAAAAGTAATTTAATAAGTCTATGTACGATGCATTGCTTTGAATATCAAAATAAGTTGACGTTGACAAACACGACTAAGCGAGCACACGATTCGGCACATGAACTCGCGGGGTGGGGATAGGTAATTGATTCTGGGGCGGGGCGGAGAGTGTCCTTTCTGTACGGTAGTGCTTATATCTATTATGCGCCTAAAGATTCATCAGTTGAACATTAAGCGCTATCGCACACGTGCAACTTTTGTCTCCGCAACTTTTTTGTCTCTCACGTGATTTGTATGAAAAGTTGCAGACGACCGTGTCGCTTCGTGTGCGCGCTTCCATATAAACCCGTGGACTTGATGTGAGAGACAAAACAGTTGCTGGGAGACTAAGTTGCCTGTGTGCGATAGCGCTAACACAGCTTACTTGAATTGATTTTTAGAAGAAAATAATTGTACATAAAGTGCAAGAACTTTTAGAATAATTTTTATTTGATTTAATAGAGACAGAAACCTAAGGTTCCGATATTTGTAAATGAGCTAAGAAAAATTGTTTAAAAAAACAAAAAAACCGACTTCAAAAAACCTACCTCTAAAAATCAAGAAATAATATTCGTAATAATAAAAACACAGTCCAAATTCCTTTTTTTTTATTCTAAAAGCCATACCCGACTTCAATAGACGTGTTTTTATTATTACGAATATTATTTCTTGATTTTTAGAGGTAGGTTTTTTGAAGTCGGTTTTTTTGTTTTTTTTAACAATTTTTTATTTTTTTTATTTTTAGTGTAGGTACCTTTTTTGTATTGGGTAGTGTAGGTATATTATTTAGGTAGAAAAATTCGGCTCGGCCAAACGTGATTTAATCGCGGAGAAACATACATACATGCGGGTCAAACTAAGAACCTCCTTTTTTTAAGTCGGTTAAATAACTATACTTAAGATATCCCTATTCCAACAAAAAAATAATTATCTTATTCATCTTATTCAGTTCATAAACAAAGAAATTATACGACTGATCATCGAGGTAGTTCACACGAAATCATACTATTTTTGTGCTTTTTTCAAGATTACTTGAAAAGTACTGAACCGATTTCAAAATTTTGAAAAATGGGACCAACTTGAAAGTTTACTTTATGTAATAACGTTTGAATCATTTCAATCGGTTTAGCCATCTTCGAGTAATCGGTGTACATACAAAAAACAAAAAAAAAAACAAAAAAAACGGGTCGAATTGAGTACCTCCCTCCTTTTGAAGTCGGTAAAAATTTTGGACGGTTCAAAGGCTTGAGGTGACGTATGCTGTTTGAAAATTGTAACAATGACATTAGATTGTCATAGTGAAAGAAATCTTCAGACTTGTTGATAAAATGGGATTAGTGATGTACAAGACTCGAGGCCTCCGAGTCCTTTTATCTAGAGCTCGGAGTCGTTTTACAGGACTTGCCTCGTTTGTATGAAGCTCGACGACTCGGGAGTCTTTTTCAGAGCTCGGCCGATTTCGAGCCATTTTCACGGCTCGAGCCTTTTTGAGAGCTCGGTCGATCAAGAGGCTTTTTCACGGCTCAGTCTTTTCGGCGCACTAGTAGTGATGGGCTGCTGATGAATGAGGATAAGTAGAGCTAAAGCACAATAGATTAAGCATCTACGGTGCTTACGGTGCTCTTTATATCATACGACATTCATCTTTTTGAGTTCTAATTTTGAAGACTAGAATCAGATTTGCAGGGCTCTGTGAACTCGATAGGCTCGGCTTTAATATCTCCGTAAATAATAATATGTTCAATATTATTATTTATGAAGATTTTAAAGTAATAAATATAAACTCTAAGCTTTTATGAGACTCGCGTTCATTTTAAGACTCGAGCTCTTTTGAAGGCTTGAACTCTTTTGAAGCCTCGAGGCGTGGCTCATAGAGCCCGTGTCTCGGCTAGGCTCGGGTTTACAAGCCTACCGAGCTCACCAAGTCCTGCCAATCCGCTTCGAGTCTTCAAAAGTAGAACTAGACGCCTCGAGTTTTGTACATCACTAAATAGGATGGATAACTAATTATTATTGCCATTCAGTTTCTACGCCAAAGGTAGTAAAGACAAAAATTTCCCAAAACAAAGGTATTAAGGGCCTTACAAGGAATTTTATATAGGATCTTTGATTTGGCCGTTGTTCTACCAGTAGGATCACGCAGGAGAACCACGGGCAAACGAATGTTTGATGTATTTATCAACAGGATTAAGGCCCGATATCACGTATAGTTCAAATATTAGCAAAATTTGCACAATTCCTGAATTGTCCAAATGAAGTATGAAAGCCGCAAAGTGGATGCTGTGTTATTTGAGAAGCACCATAGAATACAGACTTGTTTATAGGAAAACAGGCAAGTCATTGCAGGAGTGAACAACTGAGACAAAAAAGTTGCACTAGTTCAGTTGAGCTAGCCGGGTGTACTAGTGGGAGCGAAGGATTCTGATTCAGATTGGGGAGGATGTTTATATTAAATAGGCGTTCTTACTCTAGTTATATTTTTGTATTAGAAGGCTGATGGAAGTCACAGAAGCAGAAGTGTGTTGGGACGTCCACGTGTGAGGCCGAGTATGTGAGCCTTGTTGAGAAAGGCTGGTAAGCCGACTATCACGATAAAGTATCTATTGACTGTTTTAAGTTTAAGTTGATTGACAACCATTTTGTACATACGTCGTCCATCATGGAATGGAAGTTTGACACTTTGATTGTTCGAGCTTTGTCATAGCCTTTGATATAAAGTATAAAATGTAAATACCTAAGATTGTGCAGTAAAGAAAGTATACCAAGTCTTCTGCGTCTTATCTTGCTTGCACCTTGCATCAGTGAGCCATCAGCTCACAGGCGATGGGCCAAAGTGCATTAAGGAACATGAAGATATTTTTCATTAATGGAGCTCAATACTAAATATTACGCTTGTCCTTCTACTCTACAACTAGGCTTTTTGCTTCTTAAAATAATTTTGTAATTTTTCCAGTTTTTCCATGGCCAAAGTTGTTCTTTTGTTTTATAATTTTCACTCTTCTCACCCTAGTTACGGCTTATACCCCATGTCAACATCTCGCTAGGCTTATTGGACTCTGATATGTTTATTATTTATTTGAAAACGGAAATCACTATTTCTTCACTTTTGGTTGTATTGAACTCCATTGATGAAAATTATCTTCATTATGTGATTACAACAAATGAAGATTTTGAAAAAGTAGATTTAGTTTTTAGACCCGACAGCAAAGAAGATTTCCTTCTAAAGAGGTTTAACAGCTGCTACCGGAAATTTAATAGAGGACATAAGCAACCTACAAAATTTATATGTGGAAATTAATTCTACAAATCCCAATATCATCAGCGAAGAAATTCTTATGAGTAAAGCCATAACAATTTTACCACAAAACTTAAATTACTTAAAAACAGTGGGAAATCACACCTAAATCAGAAAAAAATTATATAACCTAATTCAGACATTACAAACACATTTAAACTCGGTGGTGCAGAGTACCTCAGACTGCGTCAATCAGGCTTTCAAAACCGAAAAGTGTTTCAACTGTGGAAAGGTAGAACATATTGCCAGGTCATGCAGACAAGGATGTTTATGTAATAAACCAGGTCGCGTATTGCCATAATGTGTACTACTACCAGATAGGAGTTGCTCTGAAATCGCACGCAATATACTCTTGAAGCTGGAGAGCATAATGCGTGTCAGTACAGAGAGATTGTGAAATAAAATACACTTTGCTCTAATCCGTAAGAGCGAAATACATACGAGTATAGACAATTTAAGCTGCTATAGTATTATAGTATGGCGTGCTTCAGTATGAGCAAAATACATGTTAGTGCAGACATGCCCTCTAGCTTTTATTGAAATGCATTAACTTCATAGTATTAGAGTCTAAACTTTAATCCTAAAGCGACTCTAAAAATTTTTATAAAGCGTTTTGTACCTAAATGTCCTCAAGGTATGAGCGAAAGATACTGTAATATGTTTTATTGAAAATAATTTTTCCACGCATAAGTTCGCAAAATAGAAAAAAATATTGCTCAGTTAACTTTAAGAATCAATATTTTTGGAGACTTCTATTCCAGTGTCAATTTAAATAGAGGCGAAAATTAATTTAAAGATTCTGTCACTGGCCCATCAACTCAACCCATTCCACTGGTTTCGTCTGACATAGTAATTTATACCAAGTTCGTATTAAAATTAAGAAAATATAAAAATAGAAAAAAATAGTCTGAAATTACAATTATATCGATTGTCATATTACAAACACACACACACACATACATTGACAAATAATTGAATGATTAGAAAACTTAATTTTTCTTTATGTTTGACTTATTGAAAAGATAGTGCAAGCCAAGTTACCTTGCTATTCTTAGATTTAAGGTGTCTAGATCTAAGATGAAAATAGGTGGTAAACTAACATCAGTTGTAAGGAAAAATCGGAAAACAGAGGGATGATAAAAATAAAAGGCAGCATACAAAGTAGAAGAGATGTTTAAAAAAATAATTAAATACCAAATGCAAAGAAACATCATATTTTATATAAAATAATAAAATTGATATAGTAATTTACCTTTTTATAATCTTTCATTGTTGTAATTAATTTATCTAAATACCAAATAATCCTTGGGGGAGGCCTGATACCCAGCAGTGAGTGTCGTGCGGCTAATATGATGAAATACCAAATAATACAATAAAAGAAAACTTCTACTTGTACCTTTCAAAAAATATTTAAAAT
Organism: Agriphila geniculea; assembly: GCA_943789525.1. Lineage (NCBI taxonomy): Eukaryota > Metazoa > Arthropoda > Insecta > Lepidoptera > Crambidae > Agriphila > Agriphila geniculea. Next base: position 7,633,822 of record OX038870.1, read on the forward strand.
TTATTTACCTAAGTACTTCATTTTTTCAGTACTCAAATATCGCAATCAAGGCAACCTACCTACAATATAAAAAGGTCATATTTTGCTTTAGAAATATGCGAGCAAACTATATACTTATACAGATTGGTCTGTACTCATACGTAGTTCGCTTCAGCATATTCGTTATTTTAATGTGCACAAAGTGATCGAGTACAGACTATGGGTGTCTGTGCTCATATACAGTATGGCAATTTGCAACCAGGTCACACTACACAACATAGCTTCTTCCAAAAGATTTGTAGAAAATGCAATAGAAAAGGACATACCTATGAAGAAATTTTGTCGCAGTTAGAACTATTACAATAGCCCGTTAAGCGCGAAATTTCAGATTCCAGTTAAAAGAGCAAGACGAGGACAAGGTAGGAGTCAGGGGCCGTACCGGCTAACGAATCGATTATCGAAAAGTCTGCTGGGTTTCAAATTAAAACAGATAAATCGAGCCCCAATTGGGCCAAAATGGCGAACCCCAATTCATGATGTCACACGAACATCGTTATCTTCCAAATTACGTCAACAGAAAGTACAAGACGAAATTCCTTACTTTGATTTTTCTGTTTTAAGTTGAAACCCAGCAGACTTTTCGATAATCGATTCGTTAGCCGGTACGGCCCCAGGAGGCTCATCACCTTTTTCAAAAATAAAAATATCATTCAAATCACAAAAAAGGATATGTACAGATTAAATGCGCCAATCTTCGATCAATAATATCCCAGATAACGCTTCACGACCTAAAACAGTACGCAAAAATGGCACCTCAAATAGCGTCCCACTTACAAAGTTGGCGCTTATTTTGTACATAATCACCTCTTATTTTGTACAAACTCACATTTTATATCACTTATTTTGTACAAAATAAGCTTATTTTGTACAAAAACACAGCTTTTATCATTTACTTTGTGCAAAATAAGCGCTCAGTTTGTAAGTGGGACGCTATTTGAGGTGCCATTTTCGAGACTCTGACTGGATATCTAGGGTATTCTTGATCGAAGGCGCCTATGCTGAAAACTTAACAGTTCAAGGAACTGGTACAATTACAACAGAGTTTGGACAACTCAAGGATGTATTATTGGTTCCAGGAATTTCAAGAAAGGAGATGGTCCAAAAACCCAGAATTAATACAAACAAGCTAATTATATCAATTGATTGCTTATTTGAGAGAAATCCTTCCTCAAATCCATGGGGTATCGGAGATATTACTGACAAGATTATGTCCAAAGACTTTACATCAGAAAGAAGAAACTGAAAGGATATTCGGATAATCATATTCCATTAATTTCTAAAAATATTTAAAATATGTCACAAATGCGATGTTTACAACTCGCAGAGTCACTAGTTCTAATTTTGAACAAAAATATGGGACAATAAATATTTCAAAGACCTAATTATTGTAAAATATAGGCAATGAAGACATGAAGAAAGATCTAATACGAATTTTCTGTCTTTTTTCACAAAATTTTCATGATTTCGAATATTACTCTGATGTATTGATTTGTTCAGAACTGTGAGTTGCATTGATACTAAAAGTTTTTGTTAATCTGTAAAGGTTATATCCGTATAATGGTAGATAAAAGGTCAGGCTAAAAAGGGATAACGCTCATGGAAAGCCAACGAGCTGTGAGGGCGGGGAGCGGGGTTGGGCGTGCTTCCCCGCTCCCCAGTTTCGACTGAACGCCAGTCGCCCCTACGTCTCAGGTTTGCACGCAGCATCCGATAATGTTATCGTTGTTTTCATATAGAATAGTGCAGTAAAACCAATCAAATCTATCACAGTTTAGCATGTGAATGTGGTCACTATCGTTTGGTCGGCCCCTCATTGCATTTTCAACGTAAAAATGCATATAAAACATATATTTAACGTCGGTGTTCATTTGTTATTGTTCCGCGTATGTGTGCTCACAGCGCAGCCTCTGCCAGTCGAGAAAATTGCTGTTGGTAAGTATTTAATACAGTTATGTAAGTACTATTTTATAAAACATGCAACTTTTGGGGTTAGGTTTTTGCAAGCTTTGTGTTAGTACCTACAGCGAATAATAACCATGTTTTAGGTGAAAATACTCTTTCTTCTTACATCTCATTAAAAATAGCTTTTGCGGAATACATAATTAAGGTACCTATTAAACTAAATTAATACAAAATATCAGATAGGTATTTCGTATCCTTTTTCAGAGAGACGCTGTACGTTTGTATACTGTGTGGGGTGGCAGTACGGCCGTCTCTTTTTGCCTCAATGCGGTTGTCTCGCTCTGCCGCCGTGTCAACGAGAGTGATTAGATAGTCTTTAGTCCCTTTCTCGTACCTTAGTTTTATACAGAGCTACCTATAGGAAACATTCACTTGAAGTATTATACCAAATAGACTCTAAGAGAGCTACTGTACTTTACTTAATGTAACTAGGGATAGGTATTATACTTCCTTTATTCTCATAAGGACAGATTCTCAAAAGGACAGCAGTACAGGTAAGCAGAAAAAGAGAAAAGAAGGTTTAACTTATATTTTGAATAGCTTTTTTTTCTTATACTTTTACCTACCTAACTAGGTAGGTACTAGGGTTTTATTTAAAAGCAGCGCCTATAAAAACCTTTTTGTATGGGAAAACATTTTTTTTTTGTTCTTTAAATCTATCATGTGTTCAATTGAGCCACTTGTTTTAAATTAAACCAAAAACATTTTCAAAACATACATAGTATAAAACAAAGTCGCTTTCTCTGTCCCTATATCCCTATGTATGCTTAAATCTTTAAAACTACGCAACGGATTTTGATGCGGTTTTTTTAATAGATAGAGTGATTCAAGAGGAAGGTTTATATGTATAATACATGGTGTCAAATTCCACACTACACCGAAACGAAGCGAGGGCAGGTCGCTAGTTTTTCATAAAATGTACCTACCTCAAATGATATTCTCATATATAAACCCAAAAAAGCAATTATAAAAATAATTGTTTTTTTTTATTTTCCAAGATTACAAAGCCTTTACAAAGTGATTATGTATGGTAAAAAAAATATTGTTCTAAAACCTATCATGTGTGATATCGAATGAAAGGGATGTGTATATACCGGGTGTAACAAGACTCTCACCGAAGCCGAGGTCTACGTATTCTGCCCATCATCAGGACCATTTTTGTTCAAACTTATTGCTGGGAAATTATTTTAATCTTAGATGTTAAAAAGGTATTGCATACATTACCACGCAATGTAACGCGTACGACAGACCGCGCCTGCGAGTGAATTCTATACAGCTGCGTGCGGCCCAGTTGAAAGGCAGCGTTTATGTGCGTGCTCATGAGATACATACTGAGACGTTTTGAAGCCATTGTTTGTTACGAAATACTTAAGAGGTCATTGGGCATATTTGACCTGCTTGATGAAAGTTCGCGTACAGAAACCAAACGAGTTTTATATTTTTTTTTATGAACCAACCGGCAGAAAAAACTAAATTACAGTCTGTGTGCGAGTATATGTATGATAATATAAAACTTTTGTTAATAAATTAGAAGTTTTTACTTTCAGCATTCTGAAAATGTGCGGTACAAGCATAATAAATAAATATTTTGTATTGTTTAATTAATTGATTTTATTTATTAGCTCTGGCTTGTTACTATTACTAGAATCAGCATAGACTTTCCCAAAATGAGATGCAAATAAATTACAGATTTTCATACCATTTGATGATGTCCTGCTACCATCTGTCATCGTATGAGGATAGCTGTTCTTCCCGCCTTTCTTAGTTTTTATAAACGACAAACACATTTTTGGATTTGTTCTAATGCTTTCTCCAGTCTTCAGAACGTATTGCTTATAGCAAGTGTTTGCTAATGCACTGCCGCGTTTATCAAGGATACGTAGCTCGACCTCATCCAGTGGATTCTTGTATTTTTTGTATCGTTATCTAATATTCTCTTTTTCCTGTAGCATTTTTTTAAGAGAAGCATTAACCCATGGCATAGAAGAATTGTTTCTTATTTTTTGTTGGGTATATATGTTTTTATCAATTTATCAAGGTTATTGTAAAACAAACGGTCAACCGAGGTGATTGATTTTTGTGTTCAGGCTTTAAAATTGAAGAAGACGTTAAGATAAATAAAAAAAAAAGTATTCTTTGTGTCTTACGGTAACTGGAGAGCATAAAAATATTATAACAGCACTTACTGATTTTCAGTGAAATAATTCCAAGATTTGAAAAAGCTCCTTTTCGTGACGACGGTGGCGTGTTCCATTTCCAGAATCAAACACGTCACAAACAATAACTTGAAACTTATCAAGTTCCTGACACTATTTTATATGTTCCTGGCAAGCTAAGTAGTTAGTTTTCACTTTAGGTTTTACAAATGAATTATCGTTTTTTTAATTTTTAAAGCTATTGAGCATTGTTTAACGTGTCACTGACTTTCACATGATTTCCGTGCCACTCACAAACCACGCTGCACACCACAACTGATTTGTTTTAGCAAGTTCTCACAACGATCGACCGCTTGTTTCAGTGTACTCCGTGCTACTGGACGGGACATACGACCACTCTGCTTAGAGATTGAAAACAACGAAGCTAAGTCAGTTCTTAAATTAGCTGGTTATGATTCATGATGAATTTAGTCCCAACAACATTTCAATGTTTGTTGAAAGATACAGCCATAAGGATGTTATTCCAACGCCTTCCAACTTCCAACTTCACATATGTTTTTTTATGCTGGCAACATTTCAACGATCAAATAATAATATCAGTGATCTGACAGTCATCTTAGTTTACATAAAAAAACGCTAACCGTAATGTGTGTTACGAGTTTTTCATTGCATTTTATTGACTTTCTGCACGCTGTACTCTCTGTCGCCGAAAGCACATATTTACGAGCAACTGTATTGAAAAAGGTATTTGGTGATATAAATAACCACAGACTATAATATTGAGTCTGTGTTGACATAATAATTAACTTTATCAATTACTTAATATGTTGTTTGATTTAAAATACTTAAACGTAAATATTGTCTTTATTATGCGCCCCACGTTAGAAAAACATGTCTTTAAAAAGATTTTTTTTTCAGTAAATTTTTGTTTTTTCTATAGCAAGAAGAACATCATTTTTTCTCGGATCGGTAGTAAAAGTATGTGGGTTTTTTACCCGTTTCCTCGTGATCCTACTAATTTTTCCTACTAGTGGGACCACGAGGAAACCCTATTCCTCGTTGTCCTACTAGTAGGACAAATTATACATAGAAAAAAGTACAATGTAAGTAAAAATGGAATCCAAGAATCACAATGATATTTAGCTATATAGGTTTTATAAAATAATCTCACGCGTAAGAATATGAGGAAAATAAGTCAATATTCAGAATTGTCATATTTTCCCGATTTACCAATGACACGACGACACATAATCATAAAAAAACGTGTTAAAAAATAAATAGACCAAAAAGATTTTATGCTTAAAAATAATCTAGGAACATCTTGTGTACCTATCATTTAATAATTTAATCATTAAAATCAAATGACCTGCTTGGTTTTTTTGAAATCAAAAGACTGCGGGGAATTCACTTATTAACACGGCAGAGAATAAAAGTAATATTAATTAGATATATCAATGACGTTTATCGAAACTGTTAGTTTAGTATCCCGTATGATTGAAATTGCGATTTGTGATTGCTTGACAATGTTACTGTCATTATAAATAGATACTACAGTACCATATTCATTTTTTTTTCAATTTAAATAAATACTGAAAAAAATCCAATAATGAAAGTTTTTTGATATTTGTAATTATTTTCTGCCCCCTTATTATTATTTTTTTGTACTAAAATAATTAAGTTTCTGTCGATAGACGCCTTAATCATCAATATTAGATCATCCGTTCAGGTTTAAGATTTTATTTTACTTTTTTGAACAAGGGGCTCTATCTATTTTCCTGAGGGATGAAACTTTCGCTGCTGCGGGTGAAATAGCTTATTTTGATCCCTACTATCACTGTACAAAGTGGCTTGCTTTCATCACAAAGTGCAGCTTTTCAGAAAGCAGAAATTACCCCATAAGACTTAGCACTACACGGCACAGTTCGCCTCTGCGGGAATTGTTTGTACCCATAACTTCTGAATCAAGAGCCTAACCTAACCTAACCTAACCTTTACTTGTGGCTGCAAAAGACTCCCTTTGCCTACTTTGTTTTTTAAAATGTCGTACTTACCGGAATGTCAACCACAAAGAGTAAATATTGATGATCTAGGGCAAGGATTCCCAAAGTGGTCGATATCGACCCCTTGGGGTCGAAATCAGTTTCTCAGGGGTCAACATTCGAAAACAGAAGTTTAAAAGCTTAAATTCAACTACGCTAGATATTCGAGTCCAAAATTCAATAAAAAGGATAACCGTAGTCGCATGCCACTTTGTCCTAGACACGCACGTCACGAATAAGTAACTATAGGCTGGAGGTGACATGCAATTACGGTTATCCTTTTTATTGAATTTTGGACTCGAATATCTAGCGTAGTTTAATTTAAGCTTTTAAACTTCTTTTTTTCGAATGTTGACCCCTGAGAAACCGATTTCGACCCCAAGGGGTCGATATCGACCACTTTGGGAATCCCTGCCCTAGATCATCAATATTTACTCTTTGTGCTTGACATTCCGGTACGTAGGACATTTTAAAAAACAAAGTAGGCAAAGGGAGTCTTTTGCAGCCACAAGTAAAGGTTAACATTACTTAATTACTTATGCTTTGAAAGTAAAATAGTATTTTGTTGCACTCTTAACCAATTATATTAATAAATAAAATTTTAAAACGCTTTAATTAATAAGTCGAGGTATTATCGATTTTGATTTCAAATGGCGTCAAAAGATAGCTCATGCTTAGCTCGTCTGTGAAATAACGTCAAATTGATGAAATTTACAGTTCGATTGCGAGTTTCGTGAATACTGTTTTGTACAAGACCGACTGCATGGACGATCTTAACGATATATCGTCTACGAGTCCGTCGGTGGGCAGAACGATTAGTGAAAAGCACCCCTGATCACCTACACAAAAACTTTTACTGGCTCGTTAAAGTTCATTCCATAAGGGAACCAAAATGTATTTTTAATTTTCTCAAAAACTTTAAGGTAATGAAAAAAAAGGGTTACGCTTACCGTAACAGAAGTGAGCCTGTTCTAATTGATAACTGCCCAGAAATATCAGCGAAGCTGATAAAGTGAGACGTGGAAAATCTTCTAAGTTAATAACAATAACATTTGGCATCAATATCTTCGAATAGCGCTTGCATCCTTGCCTCTTACTTAAATTATCTATTATATTGCGAAACCAAATCATTAACATTATGCAAAAACATTTTTCTCGTATTACTGACAAATTGACAGACAAGTAAAGTTGACAAGTAAAGAATATAATGTTAATTTTTGGCGAATCGCATCTTTTTACAAAACACCCATTTTGACGTAAAGCAGCCTTAAGCAGATAAGCCATTTTTACCTTGGCCATTCAGCACGATGGTCAATTCAACACTATGGACATTTCAGCACCTTGGGCATTTTAGAATCTTGGGAATTTTAGCACCTTGGGCATTTTAGCACCTTGAGCATTTTAGCACCTTGGTCATTTCAGCAACTTGGTCATTTTTCAGCACCTTGGTCATTTTATCACTTTGGTCATTTCAGAATCTTGGTCATCCTAATGCTCCGGAAGGGGCAATTTATCATTCCGACTACTTTTCAATGAAACATCTTCGCAGCTAGCCAACCTGGCAATTATCCTAATTCGCATACAGTCTACTTCTCAAAGCGATTATTTTGTAGACTGCCTTCTTTTCTCCCAAACGTCATCGTCGGACATTCAGCATCAAAATTTTTGTCTTAGGTAGTTCTTTCACTATCTTTGTGGTCCAGTGTTTAGAACGTTTGGCTCTTGATTCAGAAGTTATGGGTACAAACAATTCCCGCAGAGGCGAACTGTGCCGTGTAGTGCTAAGTCTTATGGGGTAATTTCTGCTTTCTGAAAAGCTGCACTTTGTGATGAAAGCAAGCCACTTTGTACAGTGATAGTAGGGATCAAAATAAGCTATTTCACCCGCAGCAGCGAAAGTTTCATCCCTCAGGAAAATAGATAGAGCCCCTTGTTCAAAAAAGTAAAATAAAATCTAAAACCTGAACGGATGATCTAATATTGATGATTAAGGCGTCTATCGACAGAAACTTAATTGTTTTAGTACAAAAAAAATAATAAGGGGGCAGAAAATAATTACAAATATCAAAAAAACTTTCATTATTGGATTTTTTTCAGTATTTATTTAAATTAAAAAAAAATTAATATGGTACTGTAGTATCTATTTATAATGATAGTAACATTGTCAAGCAATCACAAATCGCAATTTCAATCATACGGGATACTAAACTAACAGTTTCGATAAACGTCATTGATATATCTAATTAATATTACTTTTATTCTCTGTCGTGTTAATAAGTGAATTCCCCGCAGTCTTTTGATTTCAAAAAAACCAAGCAGGTCATTTGATTTTGCTACAAGACGATTATCGTTATCATTACGAAGAACAAATAAATCGGGCAGCACGTTGTGGCGATGTTCCAATCGTAGTAGAATCTTAAGACTGCACCTGTTTCCTCGTGGTCCTACTCATTTGTCCTACTAGTGGGGCCACGAGGAATCCCTATTCCTAGTAGTTCTACTGTGGAGTAAAATTATTAAATGATAGGTACACAAGATTTTCCTAGATTATTTTTGAGCATAAAATCTTTTTGGTCCATTTATTTTTAACACGTTTTTTTATGATTATGTGTCGTCGTGTCATTGGTAAATCGGGAAAATATGACAATTCTGAATATTGACTTATTTTCCTCATATTCTTACGCGTGAGATTATTTTATAAAACCTATATAGCTAAATATCATTGTGATTCTTGGATTCCATTTTTACTTACATTGTACTTTTTTCTATGTATAATTTGTCCTCCTAGTAGGACAACGAGGAATAGGGTTTCCTCGTGGTCCCACTAGTAGGAAAAATTAGTAGGATCACGAGGAAACGGGTAAAAAACCCACATACTTTTACTACCGATCCGAGAAAAAATTATGTTCTTCTTGCTATAGGAAAAACAAAAATTTACTGAAAAAAAATCTTTATAAAGACATGTTTTTCTAACGGACTAAATTATTACAAAAAAAATCGGACTAAAAAAATAAAACGGACTAGTAAAAACAGACTAAAAAGTAAAAAATAATTTCTTCTGTAAATATTTATAACCCTATACCTACAGAAATTTTAGGCCTAAAAACGTGTGGCGCATACTAAAGACAATATTTACGTTTAAGTATTTTAAATCAAACAACATATTAAGTAATTGATAAAAGTTAATTATTATGTCAACACAGACTAAATATTATAGTCTGTGGTTATTTATATCACCAAAAACCTTTTTCAATACAGTTGCTCGTAAATATGTGCTTTCGATGACAGAGAATACAGCGTGCAGAAAGTCAATAAAATGCAATGACGAACTCGTAACACACATTACGGTTAGCGTTTTTTTATGTAAACTAAGATGACTGTCAGATCACTGATATTATTATTTGATCGTTGAAATGTTGCCAGCATAAAAAAACATATGTGAAGTTGGAAGTTGGAAGGCGTTGGAATAACATCCTTTTGGCTGTATCTTTCGACAAACATTGAAATGTTGTTGGGACTAAATTCATCATAAATCATAACCAGCTAATTTAAGAACTGACTTAGCTTCGTTGTTTTCAATCTCTAAGCAGAGTGGTCGTATGTCCCGTCCAGTAGCACGGAGTACACTGAAACAAGCGGTCGATCGTTGTGAGAACTTGCTAAAACAAATCAGTTGTGGTGTGCAGCGTGGTTTGTGAGTGGCACGGAAATCATGTGAAAGTCAGTGACACGTTAAACAATGCTCAATAGCTTTAAAAATTAAAAAAACGATAATTCATTTGTAAAACCTAAAGTGAAAACTAACTACTTAGCTTGCCAGGAACATATAAAATAGTGTCAGGAACTTGATAAGTTTCAAGTTATAGTTTGTGACGTGTTTGATTCTGGAAATGGAACACGCCACCGTCGTCACGAAAAGGAGCTTTTTCAAATCTTGGAATTATTTCACTGAAAATCAGTAAGTGCTGTCATAATATTTTTATGCTCTCCAGTTACCGTAAGACACAAAGAATACCTTATTTTTTTTATTTACCTTAACGTCTTCTTCGATTTTAAAGCCTGAACACAAAAATCAATTACCTCGTTTGACCGTTTGTTTTACAATAACCTTGATAAATTGATAAAAACATATATACCCAACAAAAAATAAGAAACAATTCTTCTATGCCATGGGTTAATGCTTCTCTTAAAAAATGCTACAGGAAAAAGAGAATATTAGATAACGATACAAAAAATACAAGAATCCACTGGATGAGGTCGAGCTACGTATCCTTGATAAACGCTGCAGTGCATTAGCAAACACTTGCTATAAGCAATACGTTCTGAAGACTGGAGAAAGCATTAAAACAAATCCAAAAATGTGTTTGTCGTTTATAAAAACTAAGAAAGGCGGGAAGAACAGCTATCCTCATACGATGACAAATGATAGCAGGACATCATCAAATGGTATGAAAATCTGTAATTTATTTGCATCTCATTTTGGGAAAGTCTATGCTGATTCTAGTAATAGTAACAAACCAGAGCTAAAGGGCAGTCAGTGGAAGTCAATCAACAACCACAACCTAGAATTGACAGTACCATTCTTTAATATGGATCGGATATTATACTGATTAAAGTCCTTAGACACATTTTATTTTTAGTAATCTCTCTCTGTTCTGCAAGATTAACAAGAACTACGAGATTTTTTGTAACAGAGCCAACTCATTTTCAAACCATTAACAATCGCAATAATGTCAACAAACCAAAAAACAAACACAACAAACCAAATAAAAGCAAAACGCTCCCCAATCCGGCCGGTCACCGTGGGGAGATAGACCAAATACCTTCAACCAAAAAAGAAACAGAAACAGAAATAGCAATGGAAAAAGAAATAATAGAAACAGAAATGGAAACAAAACTGAAAACAAAATCTTTATATATCTGTACACTAAATACGCGCACTCTAAGAACACAAGAGATCTTGCAGGAGCTAGAAAGTGCTATCGAAAATCTCAAATGGGACATCTTAGGAATCAGTGAGATGAGAAGGATAGGGGAAGGAGTAGAAAAGAAAGAGAACTATATTATGTACTACAAAGGAGAAATTGCCGGACATAGAGGAGTCGGTTTCCTTGTAAAGTCGAAGTACAAGAAAAATGTTAAAGACTTTGAAGGTATTTCGGACAGGATAGCTGTAATTCACATAAACTTCGAGGAAAACGGAAAAGTGTGGACGATTGTACAAGTGTACGCACCGACTGAACAAGCCAGCCAAACAGACAGTGAAATGTTCTACAACAGTCTTAATGAAGTTACAGGTCGTTACACCAACAATAACTTAATAATTATGGGAGATTTCAATGCCCCAGTGGGCCCTCGAAGAAATGGCGAAGATCGTATCATTGGAATGTACAGAGAAGGTAAAAAAAGCAATAATGGTCATAAACTGGTGGAGTTCCTATTGGAAAACAATCTGAATTTACTGAACTCCATATTCCGCAAAAAACCTAAATCTAAATGGACTTGGGTGTCCCCAGATGGCAAGGTCAAAAACGAAATTGATTACATGATTTCAAACCTAAACATTTTACTGATACAGGCGTAATACAAAACTTGAACTTCAACACTTATCACCGTATGGTGCGCAGTTGCCTAAGAATATACGAGAGAAAAAAGTCTAGGCCAAAAACATCACAATTAAACCTCCCATCTTGGAACAAAACTAACGAGACCAACACAAAGCATGTAATTAAAGAAATGAAACAAATTGTTAGCTCTGAACTCAAAACTACTAATAAATACAACAAACTCGAAAGCCAATTGAAAGAAATACTCAATACCCACTCTAATAAAAGTAAACAAAGTTACATGAGTGAAGAAACGTTAGAACTTTTAGAGAAAAGAAAAAGGCTAATATTGGAAAGGCAAAGAAAAGTAAATCACAACGACATTTCAAACCTTAGCAAGAAGATAAGAGAGAGCATGAGGAAAGACAGGAAAGCTACAAGAATGAAGACGATAGAAACACACATTAGAAAAACAGGAGGTCTTAGGAAAGCCCTGAAGGAACTCAATGAAAAAGGAAAGGAGTGGATACTTAAAGTGAGAAATAAGAACAACACTACTTCCTCTAATCGCAAAGAAATTCAGCGAGTTGCTACGGGATATTACCGCTAGCTTTACTCAAAACAGGACTTGCTGATGCCTAATAGTGGACAGGAAGACAACGAAAGTGAAAATGTACCTGAGATACTGGTTTCTGATGTGGTGAATGCCATTAATAGTCAAAAGCTAGAAAAAGCCCCTAGACCTGACCGAATTCCCAACGAACTTTTAAGAGGTACTGCAGAAGAGATGGGACCAATACTGGCAAAAGTCTTCAACGAAATACTACGCACGGGTATTATACCTAAACAATGGGCAGAGTCACACATAATACTCCTACATAAGAAAGGCCCAAGGGAAGACAAAGGAAACTATAGGCCTATTTCACTGATTTCAAACATATATAAAGTCTTTGCAAAAGTCATACTGGAAAGAATATCTGGGAAACTTGATGAAAATCAACCAATCGAACAAGCCGAGTTCAGGAAAAACTACAGTACTATAGATCACATACACACCATCAAACAGCTTATCCAAAAATACAACGAATATAACAAGACCATTTATTTAGCATTTATAGATTACTCCAAAGCTTTTGACAGCCTGAACCACGAGCATATCTGGCACAGTCTTGCAGAACAAGGAATTCACAAAATGTATATAAACACCATACGAAATATCTCCAAAGAAAGTATAGCGAGAATCAAACTAGAATCAGTAGGAGAACCATTTCGAATAAACAGAGGAGTTAGACAGAGTGATCCGCTTTCGCCAAAGCTGTTTTCAGCAATACTGGAAGAAATTATGAGAAACCTCGATTGGGACCACCTTGGCCTAAATATAAATGGAGCTCGCCTTAACCATCTTCGATTCGCAGACGATCTTGTAGTACTGGAGGAGGACCCAAAACTACTGGAACACATGATCCAAAATCTAGCAGACAAAAGTGGTGAAGTTGGTTTGGAAATGAATCGCAACAAAACCAAAGTGATGACTAATGCAGAAGAAATAGAAATAACAGTCAGCGGACGGAAGCTTGAATATGTTAAGGAGTATGTGTATCTTGGGCAAATAATATCACCTGAAGACCTCATGACCAAGGAAATAGACAAAAGAATTACATATGGGTGGAACAAATACTGGTCCATGAAGGAAATAATGAAGAGAGAGAAGATTTCAGTATAAAAATAAAGAAAACCGTTTTTAACACCTGCATTTTACCCTGCATAACATATGGCTGTGAAACTTGGGCGCTGACAAAAGCCCACAGAGACAAATTAGCCAAATGTCAAAGAGCTATGGAGCGACGCATGTTGGGCGTGAAACTACAGGATAGGATCCTGAACACTCACATCAGGCACATGTCAAAACTTCCTGACATTTCCAACTAAAATGGAGATGGACTGGCCACATGCTTTGCTGCAATAAAGACAAATGGAGCAAACGAGTGACGCTGTGGTACCCAAGGCAGGCGTCCGTCACTCGCTCAAGGCCACGCGTTATATACCTACCGCTCGGCGTATCGTCCACGATACAACTGGCAAAGGGCCGCACGCCCGCCTGAGCGCTCACACCGCACGTTTTCCGCGCTTACTCCACCTTACTCCTCGAAATGCCGAAACCAGTGGATGGGTTTCAAAGTAAAAAAACAAATGAAAAATTGTGTTGTTATTGAAATTATAATTTAGAGATTAGGTAGGTACACACTACAGCACGTCAGGTTATACAGTTACTGCAAAAACAGCTTTTATTGCGTAGGGCATGGGTCTCCAAACTTTTTAGCCTAAGGGCCAGACTAACTCCTCCACAAAGTCCCAAGGGCCAGGATCTAGCTAGCTCATTGTACCAACATACTGTAAACTACAGTATTGTTGGACGATCCGGCTTGCTTTCGCGGGCCGGATTGTTGGTGCTCGCGGGCCGGATCTGGCCCGCGGGCCGTAGTTTGGAGACCCCTGGCGTAGGGTATAAAGGCGGTCTGAGGTATAGACTGAGGTGCCATCGTGTCGTCGTGAGTACCTACTTACGAAATAAATTATTTGTGACAATTTGATTTCGTAAGAAAGCATAATTTGTAAAACGTGTTGTAGGTATGTCACAAGAAACAAGAACTGTTAACTAAATAACTAAATAGGACAAGTAACGATAAACAACTACAATCTCGTCGTCGTTAGTTGGTAATGCGTCTGGCGGCCATGATTTTAAGCTCAAAAACGAAAACCAATTGTACCTATTATATTTTTTTTTATATACTTACCTAGACTAGATCCTATCTTACTGAAAATAATAACACAATAATTACTATATTAGATTACCTACCTAGGTATTAGAATTTTCTTATTTCATGACATTTTCAGTTGCGGATCACGTCAACTTGGTTGTTAATGTGACAAGGTTCCAGCGCATTACCAATTGACGAGGACAATAAGTACCTACCTGTCTAACTAGGTATCAAAAGTTGACTTTTATTATTTTTATGTCCCGCATATTTACGTATACCTAGGTAGGTAAATACCTAGTTAGATTATTATTTAAGTATTACAGTAATGTTCAAATATTATTGTAAGATTTTCTTTAACCATACATAGCACATACGTAAAATCCCTTTCCTTTTATGATATAATGCTACATGCTACGCAGTTTATTTAAAAGCAGACAACCCTAACGGCGTCAGAAGAGATGAGAGTTACGCGATAGAAAGAGAGAAAGCTTCTAGGTGAATATAACTGTAGCGGTGTGCGATCTGAATTGCGCCTCATTGCGTCGGAGCAAGAGTTGCTATTTAATTAAATGATGTTGCGGATTCTGTACTTGTACTATTATGTATTCTGTGCCCAAGGGATGGGCACCAAAGCAAAAGTCGACCCATAAGAAGAGGGAGACGGAGAATGGGAAGACGACCTAAAGTTGACCCTAGGACCATTCTGGACGAGAGTGGCTGCTGATAGGCAGTACTGGAGGGGGTTGGAGGAGGCCTTTGCCAATTGGCACACTGAGCGGAGAGATGTTATTTAAATACTAATATACTATGTAACAACCAAAGTGTAGATCATAAATAAAAGGCTTATTATTATTAATCTCTCTCTGTTATTTCTGTTTGTTTTTCTTCTTCTATGTTAATTTTTTTAGGCCAATAAATGTTTCTTTATCTTTATCCTTAGACCCGAACAAGAGGAGGACCTGATGGTGTTCTTCCTGGATTCATTGTAGCGAGCTGGTAAAGCCTATATTCTTAATATACCAGAAATCTCTTCAGTCAGGTATATTTTCTGATGTCTGGAAAGTAGCAAAAGTAGTTCCCATTCACAAGTCTGCAAACGTTAAAGATATCAATAATAGTAGGCCCATCTCGATTCTATCAGTTCTGAGTAAGCTCCTTGAATCCCTACTTTGTCCTATTATACAAAACCATTTGGGTCACTACCTTACTGACTGTCAGCATGGATTTGTGAAGGCTAAGTCTACCTGCACAAATGTAACGCTTTTTACTGAAACTTTGGTGGAGGTTCTTGATGAGGGCAGGGAGGTTGATGTAATATACCTACACTGATTTCAGTAAAGCGTTTGATAGAGTACCCCACAATATCCTTTTGGCAAAACTGAGAGCGTATGGCATTAGTGGTTCACTGTTAACATGGTTGGAATCTTATTTACATAACCGTAGCTTCTACGTTGTTATCAATGGGTTTAAGAGTACCCCATGTATGATATCTTCGGGTGTACCACAGGGATCGCATTTGGGTCCAATCCTATTCAACGCCTTCATTAATGACATCCCTATCTGTTTCCTACATACCATGCCATTTATTTATGCCGACGATCTAAAGTTGGTTGGAATTTCTGATACACCGGAAGATATAAAAAAAAACTCAAGAGGATATCCTCTATATAAAACTCAAGAGTGGTGTCACGAAAACCATATGCAATTAAACACAAAAAAATGCTACCACATGAAATTTAGTAGAAAAGTGAACTCTCAAAATAGTATATATCTAGTTAATGGTATCCTTATAAAAAAAACAGAGGAAATTAAAGATTTAGGGGAGATATTTGATAAAAAAATAACTTTTATTCCGCATATCGAGAATGTTGTAAAAAGATCATACAAGATGCTGGGCTTCGTTTTGCGAAATACTAAGTCTTCAAAGATAATGAAGTAAAGATTCAGCTATACAATAGTCTTGTGCGAAGCATAACCGAATACTGCAGTACTGTATGGAGACCCCATTACGCGACACACTCTTTAAGATTGGAGCGGCTGCAAAAAAGGTTCGTTACAAATCTAGCCTTTAGGAAAAAAAAAATCGGTCGTATGAAATGAGATTATGATTTTTTTATATGATTTCTTTAGAGAACCGGAGAGACTTGATGGACCTATCATTTCTATTTAAAATTAAAAAATTCCATTTAAGATACTTAAGCCGATCCATAGGTATCAGTTTCTATCAGTTTCTAACTATTAGAATACCATCATAAGTAATTTAACTATATTTCAGATTTCCTACTAACTTAGAAACAAAAAATGCATAATGGCTTACATTAATTGGCCGTCCAAACTGGACTCCAAAGAAAACTTCATGTCTATGCAGTAAGCATTTTAAGGAAAAATATTTCCAGATGCGAGGGGCTAAGCGGATTTTGAAAAAATCTGTATTTGTTTTTAGAAGTATTCCTACGAAGTTTCATGTCAACATGTGTTAAGATAAATGATTTTATATATCTTCTTATCTTTTTTTACGTTAAATAAATTATTTTTAATATATTCTGATCTTTTTCTAATAGTCATACTTCATTTCAGAATCGTAATTTTAGTACACCCGTGCAAAATTCTATCCCATTTATTTTGAATCTATGGCTGTTAATACTATCGATATCGATATTTATATCAATAGTGACAAGATTACATCACTGAGACTTATACATAGAAAAAATACACACACAAATGTAAATCAATTTCGGTTTCGATTGACAGCTCATGTTTGTTCCTCTATTCCGACAGGTATATTAACTTTATGGCAAATGATACCTACGCTACCTACGCTTTGTGTCAGTCTTCATATTTAGGTAATAATGATAGTAAAACAGCTGTAAATTCCTTTTACTTTTGCACATGGTGTTCGCCTTCAAAGATTATTACATTAAGCAAAATAATTACCTAGCTATTAAGGTTTTTATTAATTTTTTTAATTATTTATTTAAAAGAAGTTCAACAGCAAAATTGACAGATTACTTAAAAATAATAGCGACAGGAAGCCAATTACAGAACTCCACAAATAGCAAATTTTAATGTTAATTATAGTGTAAGCAATCACTGGTGAACCTAAATAAATAAAACAAAATAAAAATCACTAGTGAGCTATCACTGACATCACAAAATGGAGAATATATTTTGTGCTGACATTGTCAATTTTGCCGCGTCTTTGAACGAGCCAATTAAAACTAGCCGATCTCCCCTCTCCCCCACCCCTCCCGCCAACTTTGATAATTTTGTTTTCATACAGAATTCTATAGAAGCATCATCTTTTGGTTATAAGGTCTGTGGTAGGTACATACACACATCAAAAATTATCTACACATACATAAGCCATATACACATTGTTTTAGTGTGCGTCTGTAATCTCACACTAAAATAATGTGTATATGCACGCCCAGAACCAAGAACACGTTATAAAACTTGTGTAATTTGTGGTGTTCGTGCCTCTCGAAACAAAAATGAGAAAAGGAAGTTTATGGCTAGATTTTCTTTGGATCCTGACCGGTAAGCAATAAATTATATAATATTTAGTCCCGTATACCACAACAAGTTACATGCAAGCACAATTTTATACTTAATTAGTAATAAATATTTTGTTCATAATTACACTAGTGCTGCTCCTGATAACTTTCGATAACTAGGTACTTACAATATTTTTCAGTTGCAAACAACGGGTTGAAATCATAGGCAGTGAGCAGCTAGACTATATTGCTATTAAGAAATTATTCAAAATAAAATATGTATGTGGTGCCACATTCATCCCAATAGGGAACATGCATCAATTTTTTTTGTATCAAAATCAAAAGTATAATGCGTGAGAAAATCAACTGTAATATTAAAACTTTTCTAATGCGTTTTTTTCTCGTGATGTCACTTGAAGTTAGCACGCATCAGCTCCCGCCGAAAACGCTCTATACAAAAAGGTTAACATTTATGATGTCACTCATGTCTCGTTTCAGGCGCATTATATGGAGTTAGCTAAGAATTTTCAAATATCTCCCTAAATATTGCGTTTAAGTACATATGTGTCATACAAAATATTATTTCTTAGTCGATTTTTTATTTATTTTTCTGTTCCATCATGTTTTAATACGTGTCCGCAGCGACCAAGCTCAAATTTATCAAAATCGGTGACTTATGCATATTCCCTATTGTTTCAACCGAAAGAAAAGTCTTTTAAAGAATTACCTTACCTTACCTGATGACGCACACCATCTTCCCTGCCCTGGTGAGGGAATCTGACAGCGATCTCATAGAGATTGCAAAATACTTGAACCTAGAAGCATCCATCATGTTCAGCACACCCAAGGACAAGAGGCGGATGCTAAACTCCACACTCGCAGAGCTGCTTGAGCAGTCTGAATCCTTTGTGATTGCTGCTGTTAATGGCTCCATCACTGCTCCCTCA
Source organism: Agriphila geniculea (assembly GCA_943789525.1). Classification (NCBI taxonomy): domain Eukaryota; kingdom Metazoa; phylum Arthropoda; class Insecta; order Lepidoptera; family Crambidae; genus Agriphila; species Agriphila geniculea. The sequence goes on from OX038870.1 coordinate 7,652,764, forward strand.
GTGCGGGCCAAGGCACTCATTAAGGGCAACATCATAGAGGCAAATGGGACCCGCAGTGACGTTGTCAAAGTTATGATTGACATCTGTTCAAGACTCCGCCGTTTCCAGCAAGAGACATACTCCTCAGCGGTGAAACTAGTAGCTGCTGAAATGCAGGCAATTAGTGATGCGGCAGCAGCAGCAGCGGTGGTGGGAAACTAATCGCGGACTGCTGGATCGGCTGCCGAGAATGCAGCTGGACAAAAACACCTCAAGTACGGGGCTTTGAAACAAAATTATCTTTTTATTCCCTTTGCAGTGGAGACCTCGGGCGTGTGGAGCTCAGAGGCGTTAGCCTTTATTAGAGAACTTGGAAATAGATTAGTTCAACGCGGACACGATCGCCGCAGCGGGTCATACCTGGTTCAAAGGCTTTCTCTGGCAATACAGCGCGGCAACGCAGCCGGTATCATGGGAACCTTTGAACCAGAGATGACTCGCGGTGGCCTTTTAAACTAAGTTTAATTTTTATTATTTATTATTATTATTTCCATCAATAAAATTATAATCTTTTAAAGAATTCAACAGCAGTCAACAATAAAAGCTTGTACAGTCAACGGCACGCTGGGCTTCTACGACAGCGTAATGATATTCAATTAATTAATTTTATACTTAAATGCAAAGATAATAAGGTTCAAAATAACAGATTTTTGACAGTTATAACCTCATGTGCTGCTGACTGTACCAAAAATTATTTTTATGACAATCTTATTATTTTAGCAGTTTACACAAATTATTAGTTTGTCCCAAAATTTCTGTTTTTGTGTCAGATGCCACAGTCTCCGAAAAAAGAAACGTCTGCAAAAAATAGAAAATAATAAAATAACAATAAAGACTCTTCAGATAAAGTTAAAATCTTGGACTCCATTGAGTCATCAGTATAAACACTTATTACTTCTACGGCTAAGCGATGATAAATAATTTATTTTTAATTTTCATGACAATAAAGGTATTATTCTGATGAACATTTTTGTTTATTTTTTTGTATTTATATCGATAAATCATTAGAGAGGTGTAGAAACCACAGTACCACACATAATTATCGATAAACGCTGGGAACGCATGCGTGCAGCACTAGTCGGTTTGCTATGTTAGCACACTGTTATTTGGTGCAATTTTGACTTTTGTGCTAGAAAGGTGGCACTAGATTTTAGACTAAATTGATTCCATTTTGCCATTACTGAGTCCCGTCCCGTCTCTTAAAACGTAGTGATTATTTCCTCTGTGTGAACGCCTAATAAATGCATAGCAAAACGGACTTCATGAGAAGAACGTGTGGTAGAGTTACTTATGTTCGGTTGAATGACGACAAAAATTATGAACAAAGACTCTGTATTAAGTTCATAAGAATAATTAGAAGATGCAAGATTCATTTCATTTCATTTAAAAATTCCTTATTTCATATTATAAACAATTGTAACAAGTACTAAGACAATACATGTACGTACATTGATTAATTTAACGATACATTATTAGGCTAAACTTACCACCTATGAAAGCTTTAGAAATATATAATTCCACTTAAATTTTATTATCTCAGAAAATGTAAGATTAAGGCTGTAGATCATCTATTGTTTCCTAGTAAAGTAAGATTATTAATTGCTTATCACCAGTGTTGTGTAATCCGATTCTGTTAATCTGCTTCGGCGGCATTGTCTCAACTGGCTGGTCTAATCACTTTAGCTTTTGAAAATAGAGGACGGAATCGATAACTTTACCCGGGGCGGTGGCTCATGGCGTTGGATACCTTTCCAATTCCGGTATACACACAAGATCCCAATGTTTCACGATAAGCCGGGATCGCCTGTTTGTACAGCTCCTTCATGCTTTGACCACGATATTTTGCTACATTTCAGTAAATATGGCTTATGTATTTTTCAACATACTCAATATGTTCCAGTTTATTGATAAGCTCCGAGACTTTCTACCCTTTTCCCCCTAGGCACTACCGTTTGGCACTATCAGTAGTGCCTTGGGTGGATTTTCTTTCCCGAGACACTACCGGTATTGAACATTAGTGTAATGGTTCAGAGGCATTGTGAAATTATACACAAAACGTTACCCAGACTTCGAAGGAAACGGCGGCCTTTGGAACGGTATGTCATGCCTTTGATGATTATTTAATTAAACGTAATATAATTTCAAGTTCATCAGAAGGACCGGTAATTTTCACGAAATATCGTAAGAATAAACTTTGATTATCCATATTTGACTTTTTAGTTGAAAGTGAGGCGTGCTAAAACGTTTTACAGTATACCAAAAACTTGGTTAATTACTTGCTCCAATAGATCGTTTCATGGTCCCGTAGAGCAGGTTACACCTGCGCCGGTCACAGCGCACGACTCGCAAAAAGGAAATGGAAAACATAAAATTTATGTAGTCCGACTGAGCATTTTCTGCTGCTAGCAGAAGAATTGCAGTCATCCTGCAATATATCTTATGGACCAGTAACATTATTAACATTCTTATTTAACATAAAGTGTGAGAAGTAAAAAAGATTTCATCAAGACAAATGAATAATACGCGCGGCTTATTTACACTCAACAAATACAACGAAGGAAATCGACAGAGCAATCAAAGCCTTGATAATTTAATTATTATTATTTTTATTAATTTGGTAAGAGGAAATGATAAATGGAGCAAAATTGTCACGCGATGGCAGGGCTATAGAAAGCGAGGTCGACCACAAAAAAGTGGGATTATGACTTAAAGTCGCAGGAGCGACATGGAACGGAGTGACTGAGGATCGATGTGAATGGAAAAGGTTGGATGAGGCCTTTACCGAATGGCAAACACACCTGCAAAAAACAAGCAAAGCTCATAATATACTTATTACTACAGTTAAATTAGACATGAAAAGGGGTTATGGTTGCATCAAATCAATTATTTTTGGTTTTTGGATATATTGTTGATAATGTGGATGTGTGTGGATAATGTGTTGTTTTTTACCTCGGCAGACAACCGGATCATTCTCAAAAAAAAGTTGCTTTTTTAATTTTTTGTCAATTTTGACCCGGAAGGGCTGGTTTGTTTTCAAGATTATGTAAAAAAGTTTTAAAGTAGGTTTAATTTGCAACAATTTGAGGGTAATTGGTTTTGATACGACCGATAGTTTCACGGACACAGCTTTTCAAAATTCGGCCATCCTAACTTTGAAAATTAACGACTTTCCAGGTACAAATTCATCCCCCTTTTCACCCCTTCAATTGTAGAGTTATGAAAGATGCTGACACACGTCAGCGAAGAAGAAGATCCTAACTTCGAGACTGACAGACTTTCATACAAACTTTCATCCCCTAGTTTACCCCCTTAGGGGTGGAATTTCCAAAAATCCTTGGTGGATGCCTACACTGTATTAGGTATCTATGTGCAAAATTTCAAGTCTCTAGGTTCAGTGGTTTGGGCTGTGCGTTGATATATCAGTCAGTCAGGACTTTGAATTTTATATATTTAGATATTCTACCTAACACCTTATTTGGTTGAGTCAATTGGGTCCCAAAAATGGCAAATAATAAACGATGAAAACGCCAGTAGGAAAATCTAACTCGAGGACTAAGCGATTATCTATATCTATATCTCTTCAATTCCCAGTGTCACCTGCAGGTGACAGTGTTTATTATTTTTTTTTCGACCACACCACTATTTAATTTTTGGATGCTACTATTTTTAGCATAAAGCTAATAAGTGGAAGTATCTAATATAAATTTCTGTCAGCACTAACTCTACGTCATCTATCAAAATTATTCAGTTGTTTCGCGCGTAACTTTAGTTTTCTTACAATTGTGATTTCGAATATTATCACCCGAGATAAAAATACCCTGACCGTAAGTATTCTTTTTAGGGTTCCGTAGCCAAAATGGCAAAAATCGGAACCCTTATAGATTCGTCATGTCTGTCTGTCTGTCTGTCTGTCCGTATGTCACAGCCACTTTATTCCGAAAGTATTAAGACTACATAGTTGAAACTTGGTAGGTAGATGTATTCTGTAAACCGCTTTACGATTTTCACACAAAAATAAAAAAAAAAAAGATTAAGGGGGGGCTCCTCATACATGGAACTGAAACAGAAAATATTTTTTTTCATCAAACCAATGCTTGTGGGGTGTCTATAAATAGGTCTTTAAAAATGACATTGAGGTTTTTAAGACTATTTTTTCTCAAAGTCAACCGTTTGAAAGATATATCAGTATATATCTTTCAAACGGTTAGTATATATCCCAAGTGGTAAAATGTGTGTCCCCCCCTCCCCCTTTAACTTTCAAAGTAAGAGAGTGAAAAATCTAAAAAATATATGCTATAGATCTTAACAAACACTTTCAACGAAAATTGGTTTGAACGAGATACAGTAATAAGTTTTCGAAATATAGTACATTTTCCAAAACCGCAAATATAACTTTGTTGTTCATACAAACACTGTAAAAAACAAAGTTATTTTTTCAGGTGAAAAATGTTAGCGGTATTAAAATATGGTATGATATAATGTAACTACGGAACCCTACTGCGCGTGGCCCGACACGCACTTGGCCAATTTTTTTCTTATTGCACTTTATAAATCTCAGTATGCATCCGCATTGGCCATGTCACAAGACGCGCAACTAATTCATGAAATATTCAAACTTCTTTTTTATTTAATTTTCAAGTTTTTACATTAGAATACCACCAGCATCTCTAAGGTTTAATATATGGAATAACATAAATGCATTTCACAACAAAAATAACTATAACCATGGTTGCTACAACGGTCAAAACATGAGGTGTCACCTGCGGGTGACACTGGGCATTGGTATTACTTATTTCAATGTGCTATTCCAAGTGCAATGATTGAGTTATTGCATAACTTTTGTTTTCTGTTGGTCTTATGGCTGTGTGATGATGCGATCGTAGAGCTTGTTTACGTTTTACAGATTGATCTTCGATGAGATTGCCGAGGAGTTGGAGACCAGAGAGGCATATACCAGCACTTTAGGTGCGGGCCGGTACTATTTGGCGCACATTTTTCGTGTATGTTGGTGACGATGTCCACAGCCATCGCTGTGAGCAGTCGATTTCTGCGAACCTCACTTCTTTGAGCACTCTTGTCTGTGCTGGAGTCCCACAGGTGGAACCAAGGGCACAAGGCTTGCTTGCCATAAAGTATATAGTGGCGACCTAGCGCATTTTTTTCAAGGATCACGGTCATCAGGTCGTTTTCTGATTGCCTTTTGATAAGAAGAAATGCATTTTGACAAGCAGCATCTGTACCAAATCCAAATAGAGGGTACCACCCATTTCTCACCACATAGACCCACTCTTATAAAGTCAACATTTGCGTCAAAACTGTTCATCAAAGGGCAATCAGCAAATGACTGGACTTGCTGTGGTTTTCAATTAGGTGTCGCTGCCAGCTGCTCACAGAAACATGATGGAGCCTCGGATCCATGATAATGCTTGCGGGGTTCTGGTGCAGATTGAATTGCCTGGCGAGGTATTATCTATTCTAGGAGCTGAGGGCCAAGTAGTGGTAGACTGTTCGCCGTGACGTTAAAGATGTCATCACCAGCATGTGCGAGGGTGTGGTGTCAACTTGTGCCTGAAGTGTTGGTTTTTATGTGCCACAATAAATAAGTATGCAGTTTACTACATTATTCCAATTATCTTACGTAAATAAATATTATTGGAAAAAACCTTGATGTTTGACTTCTTTAAAGACAATGCCCAGTGTCACCCACAGGTGACACGCCCATAAAAAAAAAATTGGGAGTAATCAATTTTTTTTTATCATATCCTAATCCTCTATCATATTATCTATCATATCCTAATATATGTGTACAATTTATTCGAAGAGATGGTTAATTTTATTCGAAACACAGTTATGGGAATTGAAGAGATCACGTAAGTAGGTTAGGTACCTACAAAAATCTTTAACGTCCTTAAGGAGGAGCGGGGCCCTCTGGTACAGGCATTGTCATGCTTAACAGGGGACTCCAGCTACTAATTGTTATGTTTTTGTATTTTAAAGTAAATAAAGATTTTTTTTTTTGATTTTTTTTTTTGAGAGATATACTATACATATAATAAAACTGTAAATTTTAAATGTTTGTGCGTGAATTACGCAAAAACCGCTGAACAGATTTTGATAGGATTTTCATAGTTTGTTAGCTTGGAGTCGAACTTAAAATCTTAGCCATGTTTTATCTAACTCAGGTGGGTAGAACTTGGGAACCAGCTTGAACTCTCCGTAGAACTAGCTTTCATACACTAAGGAGATCATTTAAACTGGTCGTTTATTAAGTTGCGGGAAAATGGGATACCTACTGAGGATTTTTATACTGTCCACGCAGATGAAGTTGCGGGCGGAGGTTAGTTAGAAATAAAGCTTCAAAAACATAAATACTTCTAAAAAATATGAATTTTTTGTAAAAAAAAAATATTTTTAAAATTTGGCCAAATATTGAAAAGCTGTGTCTCCAAAACTATCGGTCACATCAAAACCATTTTACCCTTAAAATGTTGCAAATTTAACATACTTTAAAACTTTTATACATAATCTTTATGATAAACCAGTACTTCCGGGTCAAAATCGTCAAAAACTGAATAAAGGTAACATTTGACATTTTTTTTGAGAATGACCCGGTCGTCTGCCGAGGTCGAAAACTTGAATTTAACATTGCCTCCATATTACCAACAATATATCCAATAACCAAAAATACCTGATTTTATGCAACGATCAATGCCTAATTTGATTGGATTATATCTAAAGATAAAAAACAAAGGTGGTGTGAAACTAAGGAGACTACATACACTAGACGTCAGAAAAATCACACCTTTTCGGAAATAAGTTTAGACTTGGCCACCTGTTATTTCTAGCAAAAGTTTTATTGTGTAAATGTTGATATCTATTGAAAGATTTGATTAACATAACAGTTACCATAATTATACGCTTAAAGGCGTATTGCTTGCGCCGCCATAAAAGGGAAATAAAAGGGGTCAATTCCGGAAATGTGAGTAAATTCGCTATCGATATGATGGAGAAAACATACTTCAACAGTTCAATTAAAAAAAGGAATACCCAAGATGGATACTATTGCCCATGAAGTTGCTCAAATATTGCAAAAAAATGGCAATGCAATATGCAATATTGCTTGGAAACTGAATTTCAATCATTGATTCCGTTCGACGGTATTCCGACGGTTTCTAGAGACAGATGGCTATGTCCGAAGGGGAAGAAGTATATAACAACACTTACCATTAAATTAGACAGGATTAAATTAACTTTGAAAAAATGTTTTAAAAAAGTGCGATTTTTCTGACGCCGAGTGTATATTAATATAGTATATTTATTTATTGTTCTGATTACCTGATATACTCATTCCCACTTATTAATAAACGAAAATAAGTTTACACCTAAGTAGTTTAACCAAAATTTACTTAGGAATATGACGCTTTGAGACGGCAAACGCAAGGAGTATTATTGCTAAGAAACTTTTTTGGTAAAACCATGTGTAAACTTACTCTTCGTTTATTAAAAGCCGATTGTGGCTATTGCCCACATAGATATTATACAGTGCCTTTGGTCTTGAACTAGCGATAATTTAAAGGCGTGTAATACACCTAATTTTATCGACTAAAACACCCACATGTTGGGGTCTATCCCCACTCCTGTTGGATTGGCCGCCATTTTAAATTTTAGTTTTTATTTTAAATGACCCTGCAGAAAAATATTAATTTCTCCGGATTTAGAAGTCCTACAGTTATAACAAAAATATTATATATTGCCTAATAATTTAAAAAATAAAATGTGTAAATTTTTTGTTTAAGTACGTCATAAAAATTTACTGAAATAAAATTTTATACGAAATTTGTGCGATTTTTTTGAGTTTTTATTATATTTCTCAAAAACTAGGACATTAATGTCCTTTTTTTTGCTTTATTCAAATACACAAGAATATTGTCTACAAAACGATTTTAAATTTTATTGCTCTATGTTGCATATTTCAAGAGTTATTTTTGTTTGAACTATGACCCTTACGTAACCAAAAAATGATTATTTTTGAAAATGGACATAATTACAAGCATTTTGAACATATTTTAAATTAGGTTGATAATATTATCTAAATACTAATTTCATCAAATGATAAAATCTAGTTTTTAGGAATTTTGTTGTTTTTTTTTTATTTTCGAAAATAACCATTTAGTACTTGTAAGGGTCATATTCAAACAACAATAGCTCTCGAAATATGCAACATAGAGCAACAAATTTTTAAGTTGTTCTGTAGATAATATTGCTGTGTATTTGAATAATGCAAAAAAGTGAACATTAATGTCCTAGTTTTTGAGAAATGTAATAAAAAGTAAAAAAAATCGCACAAATTTCGTGTAAAATTTTATTTCAGTAATATTTTATGACGTATTTAAACCAAAAATTTAAACATTTTATTTTTTAAATTGATAGGTTATATTATTAGCTTTTGAACAGTATTTTTGTTATAACTGTAAGACTTCTAAATCCGGAGAAATCAATATTTTTCTGCAGGGTCATCTAAAATAATAAGTCAAATTTAAAATGGCGGCCATTCCAACAGGAGTGGGGATAGACCCCAACGTGTGGGTGTTTTTATCGATAAAATTAGGTGTATTACACGCCTTGAAATTATCGCTAGTTCAAGACCAAAGGTACTGTATATTTGTTTATTTCCAATTAAGTTGCATATGCGCAATGGGCATGACGAATTTTTTTTATTTTATGTTTTCCTTACTAATATTATAAATGCGAAAGTCCGTTTGTTTGTTTGTTTGTTTGTTACGCCTTCACGTTTTAACTACTGAACCGATCATCATGAAATTTTACACGTTGTCAGGGATACAGAGAAGGACATAGAGTACCTTTCATCCCGATAAAAAGAACTGTTCCCAAGGGATAGATAAAAACTATCCACGCAGACGAAGTCGCGGGCGGAAGCTAGTATCATATAAATTACCTCTCAAAAAAAAGGATTTTTTCGTTAGCATAAAAACTGCCCGAAAGATATTACAGTTTGAAATGCACACAAATTCGACTCACCCAAAAACGCTCTATACTAACGGCCATCTAGTCCCACTAGGTCATGTCCTCATCAGGTCATGCAATTTTTGTTCATACACATTATTCTAGATGATAACGGTTACCTAGTTATGACGTCACTTCTAGGTAGTTTGTATGCAACGCGTAGGAAATTTGCTTGGCAGCTATATTAAATATTGTGTTTTATCAAAATGGTCTCTTAGACAACATTTTACGGACTTTTACCTATAGGGCATTAATTATTTTAATAAAGGTGAATGCGCAGGCTACATACAAAATTACCCGAGCCCCGGCGCAAATTAAATGACTGTAGAGGCGGATTCCCCGAAATTATTTACCTATTATTTTAATTTCCATTCGTTTTATTCCCCAAGCTTTTTTTAACCAATTGAACAATTTTCTAAAACATTTTTCCACATTATCATGAATTTCTAGTCGTGATTGATACCAAAAGGCATTTTTACCCATCAAAAATCCCTGTTTCCTTGTGGTCTTACTAATTTGTCCTACTAATGGGACCACGAGGAAACCCTACTCCTCGTAGTCCTACTGTGGTACAATCACACAAGATTTTCCTAGATTATTTTTGAACATAAAATTTTTTTGGTCAATTTATTTATTTTTATGATTATGTGACATGTCATAGAATCAAGAAAATATGACAATACAGAATGTTGACTTATTATTTTCACCTGTTTCCTCGTGGTCCTACTAATTTGTCCTACTAGTGGGACCACGAGGAAACCCTATTCCTCGTAGTCCTACTGTGGAGTAAAATTATTGAATTATATTTTTTTAGTTCTTCGTAGTCCTACTGTGTACAATCAAATCACACAAGATTTTCCTACATTTTTTTGACAAAAACTTTTTGGTCTATTTATGTATTTTTATGATAAAGTGACATGTCATTGGCAAATCATGAAAATACGACAATGGAGTTGGCAACGCAAAGCTCAGTTGGGTGTGTATAGCGATCTGAATCTCCTCCATTCACTTCCTGGATAGCCATCATCAGATCACAGCACAGTACATCCTTGGCAGGAAACCAAGGCATCAAAGTTACCTCGTTTGTATGAAAATAATACCTGGTATCCCTAGACAAAGTTGATGTGTGTATAATAATATGGTGAATATAAATAAGTAATAGGTAATTAGGTAATGTATGTTAGGAAAATCCTCGTAGCCGTATAAAAACTTCGAAAGTGTATAAAAAGTCTACGATAAAATGCTAATAACTTATTGTTATTCTTAAATTCCATTTTAACTTTCACTGTACTTTTTTCTATGTATAATTTGTCCTACTAGGAGGACTACGAGGAATAGGGTTTCCTCGTGGTCCCACTAGTAGGACAAATTAGTAGGACCACGAGGAAACAGGTTCAAAAATTTTTCCCAATCTTATAAATTGCCAGTCTCTATCTCTGGTTTTAGTAACTTTTATGTGTATAACAAAAAAAAACATGGGACCTCCCTGATCGGTGACTTTCATAAAAAAAAACTTCCATTATAATTTTTTCCGGCGTTAATATTTTACGTAGCTAAAGGTATATTTTCAAAAATATTAGGTAATAATCAACGACGGAGAATCAGCTAGATAGCGCAGTTAGTAAGTGCATCGCCCAGTGTTTGCGACAGTTACCTCTTAGGTGAATTATGGCTGTACTTTACGATACTCCGTACCTAAAATCTTGTGATACCCATGTTGATGAACCAATAAATTAATTGAATTGCATTATTCTGCATGCTGGCTGGCAACCTCTTTTTTGACTAACTTATGCTTAACCAGTAGTTAGGTACTATAACAAGCTTGTTATTGTTAAAGTAAGATGGTGCAACTCAGCCTAAGATAAGTTAAATCAAATAACTACTTAAAAAACTGATTTCAATCTCAGAGAATGAAAGATACTTTCAAATATATCATAAAGAATTAAAAACGCATAGAATATAATTGGATTATAAGGCTTAAGAAAAACAGTAAAACGCATTTAATAAAAAAAGTACTGTGGACAATATGGAGGATGTTGACTGAAATAAGTCAAATCAATTATCTTCTTAATAAAACTGTTCTCAATCTCAGGAAACGAAATATAGTTTCAAATAATATCGTAAGGAATTAAAAAAATATACAATATTTTTATATTTTCGGGCTTAAGATAAAACAGTGCCGGTAAAACGCATTAAATAAAGGAAAAGTATTGTTGACAATATGGAGGACTCTGTCTGAGATAAATTAAACTAATTAACTACCCAATAAAACTGTCTTTATTCTCAGAAAACAAATGATACTTTCAAATATATCGTAACTAAAAAAAAATCCATCATTGGATTTTATTTTGTTGAGGTACAGGGCATAAAAAGATGGTATCATTGACCACTAATGATTCAGAAATTTAGATTCCTTTAGAAATATATCACAAATCTGCATTCTGCATTATTACTTTAATAGAAATAACTCTGAAAACACTATTTCATGTCGCTCACCCCAAACGACTAGAAATTACTCTGAAAACACAATATTTTCATGTCGCTTACCCCCAAATGACCTATTTTTTATGTCTGGGAAAAATGTAATAAGTGACATCCACCGATAACTTAAAATTGTAAGCGCTGTATTTCAAGGAGTGGGCTCAGGTTGAGTTGAGTTCGAGTTGAGTTTGAGTTGAGCTCGGGTTGAGGTCGAGTCGTGCGTTATCGTTTGAACGCAGCCTAACCCCAATTGAGATAACTGCACCAATAATTTGCTAAAATAGCTTAACCGGGATATTGTAGTTGGAGCATTAAAAGTTTTAAAAGACAGTTGAAATTTTCATAGATAATGTATTTCTGTTGCCGCTATAACAAAAAAATACTAAAAACAGCATAAAATAAATATTTAAGGGTTCCCATACAAAAAACGTGATTTTTTGCCGTTTTTTGGTTCGGAACCCTTCTTGCGCGAGTCCGACTCGCACTTGGCCGGTTTTTATCAACGTCATCATCAAGCCTACAGTTTTTTGACGTTTTGAAAAGTCCTCATTGAAAGTGCCAGAAATTGAAGTTCTGGAATATATCTGTTTATTATCTATATATCTAAAAATATATATTTTTTTTTGATTAGTCTTTTAATGACGTTACTTTTTCAGGTAATATCAAATACAGAAGTGTGGGACTTAAGAACGTTCCACCTACTTAGTAGACATGGGTTCTAACAGGGTAAATTGCCTACCTGTTACAACTGTTCCTGTTACACTAAAATAACAGTTCCAACAGAAATTGAAGTTCTGGAATATATCTGTTTATTATCGATATATCTGTTAATATTTTTTTGATTAAAGTCTTCTAATGACGTTACTTTTTCAGGTAATATCAAATAGGTACAGAAGTGTGGGACTTAAGAACGTTCCACCTACTTAGTAGACATGGGTTCTAACAGGGTAAATTACCTACCTGTTACAACTGTTCCTGTTACACTAAAATAACAGTTCCAACAGAAATTGAAGTTCTGGAATATATCTGTTTATTATCTATATATCTGTTAATATTTTTTTGATTAAAGTCTTCTAATGACGTTACTTTTTCCGGTAATATCAAATACAGAAGTGTGGGACTTAAGAACGTTTATTTTGCAATATTTGTTTGTTAGTTAGTGTATAAAATCTTGTCTATTATTTATTTCTTCTACGGACAAAGTTGAAATACTGATACTAATTATTCAGATGATTTTTCGTGCTTTGAGTTAATTATGCAAACATGGTGTTTGGTCGGCATTTATGATTGCGAGAGACGCAAAATATATAATCAGACACAGAATAAATAATCGTGTCAAAAATTGCCAAAATTTAAATAAAAATGCGCAAGGACAACACAATTGTCACACTATTGGGGGCATTGAAAAAATACGAAACAAAGCCCTTGATAAAGCCGGGAAGAAAGACAATTACGACAGATTCATTCAAGAAATGCAATTTCGACCATCTATTCCAAAAAACATTTGGAACTGTAGTATACAATAAACTACAATACCACTACTATACAATATACAGTGCCTTTGGTCTTGAACTAGCGTAATTTAAAGGCGTGTAATACACCTAATTTTATCGATAAAAACACCCACATGTTGGGGTCTATCCCCACTCCTGTTGGAATGGCCGCCATTTTAAATTTGACTTTTTATTTTAGATGACCCTGCAGAAAAATATTAATTTCTCCGGATTTAGAAGTCTTACAGTTATAACAAAAATACTGTTCAAAAGCTATTAATATTATCTATTAATTTAAAAATAAAATGTTAAAATTTTTGGTATAAATACGTCATAAAAAAATACTGAAATAAAATTTTATACGAAATTTGTGCGATTTGAACTTGACTTGAAAATCGTTTTTTTAAGCTTTAAAATGATTAAATTCTGTGTAATATGCTTTAAAACTGTCACAAACTAACAAAAATCCGAAAAATCTGGATAAAGAAAAAGTTTATAAATTCTGTAGAAATAAAAACGTCTTAATTTGGCTTTAAATTACCTTCTTTTATTTATTAAACGCACTTCTATAACTTTACTTAACATCTTTGACGTTAAATATGTTTTATTTATCTAACTTACTAACGTGTTTTGTTTTGTTTTTATATTGTATATGCTTTGGATTAATCGTATTGCACCAATGAAACACGTGGTATTGAATAAATCCGATGATCATCTGATTCACCAAAATAGTATTTTCCATATGCAAATGCACAAGATACTGAAGAAAATACCAAAATCGCTATGGGTTTACCTATTTTACTTGAAGAGTTCCCTTGATTTCTCCAATATCCCATCATCAGACACTGACCTTATAACAATGGGACAAACTTGGAAGTATACGCTTTCAAACAAAAAAAGAATTTTTCAAATCGATCCAGCCGTTTTCGAGTAACATACATAAAAACAAAGATTCTGATGAACTAAGACCCTTCTCCTTTTTTCAAAGTCGGTTAAAAAGGCTGCGCCAACGCGCGCGCCAAGATCCTTTGATGTCTGCACGAAAAACCGACAATACTCAGTTCGCCGGCCAACGTTGGCGCCAACTCCCAAGATACCTCCAAGTAGGTCTTTACACGTTCGCCCAATGCGCTCGGCCAACGCGTTGGGCCAATGTGTACAGCGCACTTTAGGAACAAGCGTACGCAGCGACATCTACAATTAGCTTTGCGTTGCCATCCCCATTCAAAAGTAGGTACCCTTTATTCAATCCGATCAACAGAACCGATCAACTAGTTGTGCCGAATGAGACCCCGTATGCGGTTTTCTTTCTATCCGATCAACTGTTTTGACTTTTCTATTTAATGACTATTATTGCATTCCCTGCGTAACAACTAAAGATAACACAACATTCCAAAGAACATTCCATTAGGATATGGGAACAGTTTCATCCAACGTCGAAGGTTTAAAGACAATAGTGCGAATAGCGCAAAAGTTTAGCTCCGGCGTAATACTTACAGAAAGAAATGACTTTGTAAGAAGAAATATTGCTAGAAATGGAGCCTCAAAGTGGCTCTTACGACCAAAGATTTTCTTTGCTTACGACATAATGTGTGAACGGCCGCTGCGAAATGACATTTCTAACGATAGTGCGAGAGCAACGGAAGCAAGCCTTCAGATAATTTTCGGTCAGCACTCATATAGGTATCAAGACGATGACGCTCCGCGGGATACGGGTTTACTTTTTCAATGACCGATAAAGTTGTCCAATGAAGTATTCTGGTGCTTGTTTAGGATGATTTCCAATTCAATCAAAGAATTCTAAGGGATTTTCAATATAAATTCAACTGCAAACAATATTTTTCCGCAATGATGACAAGCGACAGGCATATTTTGTTTGTCATATTATTTTTCTTTTTCATTTGTTTTATGAGCAGTCAAAATCAAAAAAGTATTTTATCGACACTCACAACATTGAGCGCAGCGAAAATTTTTCTATGTCTATTCTCACAACTCCAAATATCACTGACGTCCATTCACTCAGGGTCTATTATCTTTGTTCAAGAGATTGCGCTCTTGCACACAGGTATACATTCGTATGTGTGTGTAGCGCATGAATACCAGTGAAAAAATTATTTTTAATTTACCTTTGCACAACTGGTTACACTGCTTTTCCTGTCATGTCAATGTCAACTCTATTGCAAATTTTCTGTTATCTTTGAATTGCTGAGATAACAATTTAATTCGATAAAATATGTTTTAGGGTTTTAATTCAATATTTTTATTACTGTGTTATATACCGCTTTTCTATAATGTCTAGTTATTACTATCGAAAATGTGCCAAATGCGGTAAAACGGGTGCAGAAGATAAACTGGTAACTTATCATCGGTTTCCATATCCAGGAATAAATAGCTGAGTGCTTTTTTCAGAGCTCTTGCTCTTGCTCTATAATAAAAAGGTTGATCCCATAGACTTATTATATTACTAGCGTAAGGACACGGTCAACGTCGCTACGAAATGACGCCAGTTGGTTGGCCCTAAAATTACAGTTTTAGGGCCAACGCGATTCAGTCATCCGCGGAAGACTATGGCAGACAGACGGTGATTGACGTGACATAAAAATGCCGAAATGTGCATTTGTAGATTGCAAAAATTATGCTGCAAAAGTTAAAAAGTTGCATGGAATATTGAATCATCCGTAAGTAGCTTTACATTATTTTTATTGCATGTCTAACAATTTTAATTGAGTTTAAAATATTACTATTACAAGTTATTGTTCGAGGCACTAGAGATGGGTCATCCATCATGATTCAAATGTACTAGTTCACTTGAGTACATTGGTACTGCTGGTAGTAATACTGGTAGTACCACGGGCAACAAAGGTTAAATCTTTAGTTCATTTAGTTCTATAGCTAATTAACTCGAAGAACGAAAATAAAGAGAAAGGATAGATTACGAACACTGCGTACAGAAATTTCTCATATACATATGCTATTATTAACGTCTCCTATGAAACATATTCGCTGCAAAAATAATTATATACATTATATTTCAATTAATTACAGATTTCCTAATGATCCAGTGCGTAAAGAAATATGTAGTCACATAATTCCAAAACACCGAAAAGCCCTATTTCAAGCCTCCTAAAAACGCAAGAATATGCTTCAAGTTGATATTTTAAGAGCTGGACTACGAAGGCTGAAAGCAATGGCAATACCGCGAATTGAGATTGAAGTATTTACCGCTTTTTACCGCTTTTCATTTTTATTAACAAGCTTGCGCAAACGCAGAAGTTTATGTAAATAGGTAAAGTCTGTTCCATAAGTCAGTTTACGTATTACTTCTGATTTCTGATAAAGCAGATTTTTCTTGCGCCCGCTTTTCTTATCAGTAAAAAAATCAGCAGACGGGTGGTAGAAAAAATAAAAACAACTCAAAAGCATTTAACTTCTAAAAGTTTATTTGAATAAAGTTTTTATATTTTGATTTGATTTAGATGTTAATGGTGATTTACAAAATAATATTTTTTTTTTATTACAACACCAAACGATAATTTTGATAATTTTAGTACAAAAAACTATGCACAAATTACTCAAAAATGTTGATTAAATGGACGATTGATAGGTAGCTTTAATAAATTTACTCATGTAAAGTGAATGAAAAGTGAGTGTGAAACAGATTATATTTATATAATCAACTAGCGACCCGCCCTCGCTTCACTTCGGTGTAAACTATAGATTTTGTACATAAAAATTAATTGATAATAAGTTTATATACCTACCTTTAAAAAAACTTTAGGTAAATTAATACTTATATTTTAGGGATAATTTGCCAGCTAAGTGCGACAGTAGGCGCCCCTTGACAAAGTATATTTAGTTGGACAAGGATAAATATCATGATACGAAATGTCTACCGATCAATAATCACTTTTATAGAAAAAAGATATGATACTGTGGGTTTCATTATTCCAATTTTTATAGGGATCTTTAATTTTTTTAAAATAAAATACAGCTAATGCTTAGATTATCTAAGAGCTAAATGTTAGTCGCTGATGAAGGTGAAAGAATTTTAAAATCGGATCAGTTAGTTTTTGAGTTTATTCATTACAAACAATCAAACCAACAAACAAATCTATTTTTAAACTTTTAGATTTTTATGCATTCACAATGCTATTTGTATTAATGTATTAATAATCTTAAAACAAATCTATCTTCTTTATATTAAATAATACACTAGTTAATAGATTATAATATTAGTATCAAAAATATCTAATTTGAAATAAACCTGATTGAGATTTTATTATGATTGACGTTTTATTTATGACCATCGAAAAACTGTTATAATAACCATAATAAAATTTTACTAGCGACCCAATTGAACTAGATGAGTGAACTAGTTTTCAACTACAATTGAACTAAAGTACACTTCAGTAATCTTTTTTACCCACCTCTAATACCGTAGTAGTTCGAGTGGGTTCTAACAGATGTCGCTGATTTTGATAGTATGAAGGAATTGTATGGCAAAATACTCAAATGGGCGCATCCTTCCTTTTGAAATCATTGGTTGATCCATATTTGGTTGCCTACACAATACAATCCATGGTAATAGGAACAATACATTAAATATTATCATTCTATTTTCAGAATTCTCTCTCAGTGTAGAGAAAAGGGATAGGCTAAAACTAAGCGAGAAAATACCCTGAAAAGTTCGGCATTTCCACCAGCATTTCGTGCCTCGTTTGAAACTGGTTTGCAATGAAATATACGAAAAACAGCGCACTTTTTCATTAAGTACCTTTTTGAAGCGCTAAATTTAAAAAGTATCGTTGTATCGACTAATAAATAATTAACCTTACTATTACATAATTAGTTTTATTTTTATTGATTACCACCGATGAAAGTGAAAGGAATGAAAACAAATCAATACGTTCCTTAAATCTATAAGTGCATATCTTTTCATGAAATTTCACTATTAATTTATTCATATTTTAGTTATCTATATTTAAATGATCCTCGAAAAAATAGTACAGCAAAAAATTGCTATCTAACCTAATCTTAACATTAGCATACTTTTTGTGAGGATTATTTCAATGTTTTTATTAGAAAATGGTAGTATTTAATCGCGTAACAATAAATTCCTATTTTGGGTCCCAAAAATACTGAATCTAGCGTACTGAAATACTAAGTGGGCGACTACAAATATTGAAAATTGGTGACTTTAAAACACAAATTGATCAGAACGGGCAGCACTAAAGTTAATTAAAATAATTAATAAGCGACAAAATTACTATTTGGGCGAGAACCTTAGGGCACACAAAACATAAATTTGGCATAATATTTTATTAAAAAAAGGCGACTATCCCCACATATAGTTGCTCGTTTTACGTATTTTTTGAAACCTACAGTATGTCGCCCGTTTAGTTATTTTGTCGCAAGACAAAATAAACCGCTGCCTGGTTTAGTATTTAGTCGCTTATATTGTTTCCAGTCACCCAATTAAAAATATCCCCTACAAAATTCGAACAGGGACGATTCGAATTTTCCCGCTCTCATTGTTTCTGCAGCGAGGCCGCAACAGCGCTAGTGTATCCATGAATAAAGCTGTGTTTGCTTTTTTTTATTAGGGAGTTACTATTCTTCTCTGTTATGAGTAATTTTTTTCTATGCATTCACTGACGTCCATTATACAAAGTACAAGGAAATTGTAAGTACTTCGTATAACAGGAAGGTGCTCTGCGGCTTAAAAACGGTCCACTTGAGCTAGAAAGTACGAGGTCGGTTTGTCTCGCTCTATTAGGGTAACCATAAGTTTGAAAACAAATAGACTTGATCTTTTTTTATGCAATTTGTTATTATTGGTTAAACTAACTTATAAACCCGAAAGCATTTGCGAAGCGATATGCTTTTATGCTTCGTGTAGTGTTGTACGAAGTACTTACAATTTCCTTGACAAAGTACGCTGGACAGGCTAATGTCATGAAATGACAGCAACTTTTTGTGCCGATTTGAAAATCGCCATATTGGCGTTGAGAGCAGTAGATTTTTCTATGACAGTATAGTGAGTGTACTTGGAAACTCACTACTGCCATAGTATAGAATCTCCTGCTCTCAGCGCCAGTATGGCGGTTTTCAAATCGGAACAAATGACAGGTGACGTTCGCCTGTCCAGCGTACTAGTATAATAGACGTCAGTGTCCAAATATGAATTGACAACATTTCAAAATTTTTAGGTAAGTACATTCTTAGAGCATCGCGGCTTCGTCTCGAAGGGAGCAGCCTTAGCGATTATTACTCTATTCAAATTATTCGTGCATTTTTGTGTGGGGGGGGGGGGGGGGAACTGCACACAAGTGCAGTTCCGCATACTCACATACAAAAACAACACTGTAATGACGACACTAACACATAAAAAATAAAACAAAACAGCAAAAATTTGTGTTTGGATGAGTCACACATCAAAATATGACACGTTTTTGACATAAAGGGCTGAACTCAATTGTCGATACAGCAATATCGAAATGGAAAATGGAATAAAGGTAACAAACTCAAACATTTTACGATGGGGTGAATAACAACAAAGAGGTCATTTTTAATGTTTGTTTCTTTTGTCTCGAAACTGTTGTTCAGGTAAAAAATGTTTAGTGCGTTAAGGCGTGCGCCTTGTTTTCTATGGTTTGGTTCACCAGTGGTGCCGAATTTGATCTCCAAAGTCAACCAGCGAAAATTCTGAAACTTTTTTCTATTATAAAGGGAGCTTATTCCAACCTATAAAAATATTCTGCCAATTTGATATTTTTCAGACATTCCCTATTTATTATGATTATGATTCATTTTTACAATAAGATGTATCAATAAGATTATTTATTCTGTGAGAGAACCAATTAATTTATGCTGTGATATTATTTTACTCTTTGACGCAGAATGTGACAGTGCAAACACTGACCTGCATATATTTACACTGGACAGACTTATGTCAAACTGTTTTTGTGCCTATTTGATTTCCGCCATTTTGGCGCTGTAGGACGTAGCGTGAGCATAGCGTGCGTACATAGTACTAAAGTTTGAAGTCTGGAGAGTCTGGATTTTCATATTGTAAGTCAAAATTAGTTCTTTAGACGCACGCTAGTGGCGTTTCAATAGGCACAAAAACTTAGCTGTCAATTAATACAGACAGCTAGTCCAGTTAAATAAAAAAAAATTTTTTCATGTCAGTGCAGTGCAAAACTGCAAAGACCAAATTTAGTCTGTCAGAAGTTAAAAAGAATTCATAAATATTTAAGGATTTTTCAGGTATATCTCATTTATGAGACTGCCTGGAGCAGGACCAGGCCATGTTCTTTATCGACCAACATTGTGATACGGTAACATCACTAAGTTGCCCATCGGCGAGAACTCGGATTTATCTAGCGACAGATCTGAAATTTGTATGGACGAGCCTTAGAGCATTGTTAAATGCTCTAAGCCTCAATCACACAAAACATATTGTCACAAGTAACGCTTAAGTATCACAAACAATGCTACGACTTTCTTTTGATTATTCTTACAAGAATACTTTAAAAATATCTAAATTTTACTGAGCAGCTAGAAATACACTCGAAAGACATTGTCATTATTATGACAATTGATTTTTCTTCAGTGTTGCCAGATCAGATTTTCACACTACCCTACCACTACACAGAATAGATATAAGTACCCCGTACAGAAAGGACACTCTCCGCCCCACCTTACATGTACATGGGAGAATTATTGTTAGTTGATTTATAAAGAAAGAAATAGGAAGTGGAAAGAAGTATTTTTTTGTATTTAATTATACTAATGGGTATGCTGTAATTTCAATTTCGGCATTTAAAATTACTCGAACGGGCAATGTGTCTCATGTCTCTCTTAGTGCCGGATAATTTTATCCCTAAATCTAGGGTGAATTACAATAAGCTGGCATAACTGTTTTTTTTTTAAATAGAAGGCAAAGAGACTCAACTGAAACTCTCTATATGGACTATATTTTAGATTTTTTAAATTACCGTAAAAAATACTGATCTGAAAATTCTGATTAAAATATATGAGCTTAGAACACTAAAATCTGAAATGGTTTTCTAATTTTAGTACTTTCTTAAAACGTAGTGTTCGTGGATAGGTAAAATAAAAAAACCGGCCAAGTGCGTGTCGGGCCACGCGCAGTAGGGTTCCGTAGGTACATTATACCATACCATATTTTAATACCGCTATCATTTTTCGCCTGAAAAAATAACTTTGTTTTTCACAGTGTTTGTATGAGTGACAAAGTTATATTTGCGGTTTTGGAAAATGTACTATATCTTGAAAACTAATTACTATATCTCGTTCAAACCAATTTTCATTGAAAGTGATTATTAAGATCTATAGCTTATATTTTTTTTAGATTTTTCACCCTCTTACTTTAAAAGTTAAAGGGGGGGGGGGGGGACACACATTTTACCACTTTGGCGGCATATATCTTTCAAACGGTTGACTTTGAAAAAAAAAAATCTTTGAAACCTCAATGTCATTTTTAAATACCTATCTATAGACACCCCACAAGTATTGGTTTGATGAAAAAAGATATTTTCAGTTTCAGTTCCATGTATGGGGAGCCCCCCCTAATCTTTTATTTTTTTATTTTTGTGTAAAAATCGTAAAGCGGTTCACAGAATACACCTACCTACCAAGTTTCAACTATGTAGTCCTAATACTTTTGGAATAAAGTGGCTGTGACATACGGACGGACAGACAGACAGACATGACGAATCTATAAGGGTTCCGTTTTTTGCCATTTTGGCTACGGAATCCTAAAAACCATTACAGTTCAACCAAGGAAATTATGTACTTATAATTTCCTTGAGTTCAACATTCTGCAGACACTTTTACTTTTAATTTATAGGCCCGTATGGGCACAGAATCTAATAGTACTAAACCACTATACATTCCATCCATCCATTATACAAAGTACGCTGGATAGGCTAATGTCATGAAATGACAGCAATTTTTTGTGCCGATTTGAAAATCACCATATTGGCGCTGAAAGCAATAGATTCTATACTATGGCAGTAGTGAGTGTACTTGGAACTAATTAGTTCCAAGTACACTCACTACTGTCATAGTAGAATCTACTGCTCTCAGCGCCAAAATGGCGATTTTCAAATCGGAACAAATGACTGGTGACGTTCGCCTGTCCAGCGTACTTGTATAATAGACGTCAGTGTACTAAACGCATTGTAGTATCTATGGTCTGTGAAGCGGGGCGCGCCATTTTTAACGCAATACAAAAAGTTTTGAATTCAATTTTTGCTTTTTGTTGTACTGAATTTCATAGGTTTTTTTATTCTTGCTTTAAAATGTCTGATAGCGTCACCACTACCACAAATGTAAAAAAAAATTGAATCCGCCTGATATTTTAGATGCAGCGATGAAAATGACTCCTATCCTATTCAACGTACCTACCTAATACAAGCAAAGTCTCTCTCTCTTTTCTAACGTTAATCTTTTATTTAGTAAGTTCAACCCCAATTGTGTGAGTGTAGATAAAGTAGTATATAAAACTGCTCATAACTAGTTATTATCTACTCTTCTCATATAATAAAATTCGAATTAAGTATTACAAAATTGAAACATACACTTTTTGACATAAAACACAAAACCGGAATATTAAATAAAACATGATTTCGCTAGCAAAACATATTTACCGATCGATACGATACTTACAGGGAAAATCTAAGAAGACAGTGCACTGTGAAGCCCAAAATAAAAATAAAAAATAATAAGGAGATATCATCAGTTTTTTTTTCTATGCGAGGCGCGCTATTTTTATACCATTACAATTTTTTTTTCATCTGATAGCAGTGAATGCGAAAATATTTTCGGTACAGGTAAACTGGGGTGACTCGCAACTGCGTGGTGAGAGAAACAGTTTCGAAGAAAAATAAACAAACACTAAAAATTTCCTTTTTAGGGTTCATCATCATCATCAGCCATTTTAATGTCCCCACTGCTGGGGCACAGGCCTTCCTTATGGGTGGATAAGGAGGACGGGCCATTAACCCACCACGCGGGCCCAATTCGGATTGGTGGGTTTTAACGACTGCAAATGCAACCGGGACCAACGGCTTAACGTGCCTTCCGAAGCACGGAGGAGCTCGAGATAATACATTTTTGGTCACCCATCCCATGACCGACCCTTGCGAACGTTGCTTAACCTCCGCAATCGCTGGGCCAGGCGCTAAACCACTGCACCACCGTGCTCCCTTTTAGGGTTCCGTAACCTAAATGGCAAAAACGGAACCCTTATAGATTCGTCATGTCTGTCTGTCAGTCTGTCTGTCCGTATGTCACAGCCACTTTATTCCGAAAGTATTAAGACTACACAGTTGAAACTTGGTAGCTAGATGTATTCTGTTAACCGCTTAACGAATTTAATACAAAAATAAGAAAAATAAAAGACTAAGGTGGGGCTGCCCATACATAGAATTGAAACCGAAAAAAAATTTTTTCTTCAAACCAACACGTGTTGGGTTTATAATAGGTCTTTAAAAATGACATTGAGGTTCCTAAGAAAACTTTTTGTCAAAGTCAACCGTTTGAAAGATATACACCGCCAAAGTGGTAAAATGTGTGCCCCCCAACCTTTTAGTTATTATTCTAAGACCACAACTTAGTATTAAAAAAGTTTCAATACAAAATTTCAAATCTTTTTTTTAATGCTATGTTGTGGTTGTGGCAGGTGGTGGCAAAGGTATAATTTCCATTCTGCTGTTACTTTCGTACATTTGTGAAGGCGAAGAAACATTTTTTTTTAAGTTTTACGCAACCGACAATTCTGAAACTTTTTTCTATTAATAAGGGAGCTTATTCCTATCTATAAAAAATATTCAGCCAATTTTATTTTTTTCGGACATTCCCTATTTCGTGTTCAAAGTGTGTCGACTTTTGATAGCCAAATTTGGTGAATAACTTTGCAATTATCAGCAACAGAAACTATGACAACCAGCTCCTTTATTTAAATTTGCATAATTTGCTGCCTTTTCTGGATTAATAAGCAAAAAAGGAAACTTTTTATTCATAGGTAATTTAATATTTTCGGGAGATTCTCAACGACTTATGGGGTCATTCGCAACAACTATTATACAAGATGAAATCGACTCACTATTTGTTTAATGCTC
Source organism: Agriphila geniculea (assembly GCA_943789525.1). Taxonomy (NCBI): domain Eukaryota; kingdom Metazoa; phylum Arthropoda; class Insecta; order Lepidoptera; family Crambidae; genus Agriphila; species Agriphila geniculea. The sequence goes on from OX038870.1 coordinate 7,676,951, forward strand.
TAAGCACTAGCTTTTCAAACGCCTAATTAAGCTACCGAGTTACTATCACTAATAGGGTCATTCAAATTCTCTAGTACATTTTACTTTATACATCGATGTGAGGAAGTACCTTCGACATTCCCTTAAAACATAAATTATATTTAACATCTTGTCTTTCAGAGTAGCAGTAGCTAAATACAGTTCGTTTTGGGCATGTCACTCCAATAAATATGAAATATTGTGCATGTTTAGACAGTTCTTGGGTCAGATGTAGAAGATATCCCTTCTATTATTATAAATGTAAAGATTTGGACGAATTACTCAAAAACGACTGAACGGATTTGAATGAAATTTGACACACAGATGGCTTAAAGCCTGGATTAAAATATATGACTCTTTTTATCCTGGTCAAAGGTTCCCTGGGGATTATTCAAAGGTCCACAATGAATTGTTTCTAATGACCCCGTACTGGAGGTGATTCACAACAGGGCACATTTTCGCGAATATCTTGCTCATTTCAATAAAATATCATAAACCAAAACCTACATCGAATAAAATCGATTGACGATTGACGAAGTTTGAGGCTTGAAATCTCGACCGTTTAAAAGATATGATTTTTTATAAATCATAAAAACTGATTACCATCGGCATATGTAAACCTTATGTAAACTAAGTTTAAATTCATTCTAGAATGAATATAAGCTTTTTACAATGAATTTAATGAATTTGATGTTCTTGATGTAAACCTAGACAGATAGCGGAAAGCCTCTCAATAAGCGGTTTTCAAAAGGCATTAAAAAAGTAGAACTTGTATAAAAAAGAACGAGATGTCCTTGAACTAGGAAGGGATTTCAATAAAAATGCAACGGATGAAAGGAATCAAAGCCAAAACTTAATCACTTTTTTGAAACACGTTTGTTGTTTGTAACGTTGTGCGATCGTTGTTTGAAAAATACTTTAGACTCTACTTTTGGTTACTGATTCAGCTGCAAAACAATAACTTTGGCGTGAATACGGATCTTGAATAAGCCCTTGCGATATTGGACTGGTTGTTTGGTATCAATGCAATATAAGTACAGACTATGGGTCGTGGGAAATGGAAATAAAAAAAATCTACATAGTTGACTCTATACATAAAATTATACTAAAATTTTTAGCTGTTGAAAAATCGCTCAATGAGCGATTTTCCAGCAGGCCATTAAAATAATTAAAGTAGTTCCTAAAACACATACAGATGACACAGAACTAACAATGTTCCTTAGGTCAAATGAATGAAAATTATAGACTCGCCAACTTTTCCCTGCAGGGTGGTGAAAATAAATAATTTAAGGTGGTGAAACACCCTGAGCGAATGGGACGCCGCCGCGGTGAATTTTATTTATATTATAATTCTAATACACAATTCTATTAAAGTTTAACGTGGATTTTTTACTACCCACAGTCTAGTATTTTTAGACGGTATCGTTACATTCCCTCGTAGTCCTGCTAGAAGTAGCCCTAAAAATTACACGTTAAACATTATTAAAATCTTTTTCTATTAATAACTTATTAAATAAAAACCTCTGAGGGCGCCACTTTCGGTCATACAACCGCCTTAAAGAGCGGTTTTCAAAAGGCATTTTAAGAAAAAAAAGTAGTACATAAAAAGAACTGCGGGTTTATCGGCTAAAACATTGAAGTTCATGTTAACTGTAATTTGACAGCTGTGATACATTGCTACTTCATTTTGGTACAAAAAAAGCAATGTCTCACATCCATCTGTCAAATTACAGTTAACATGAACTTCAATGTAAGTAGGTTTTTAAGAAAACGGCAAAGGATGAAACGTTATTACTATTTAAACATACGTTTGTTGAGTATGTGGTTTGTTGCGTTGTTATGCGTTGTCCGTTGGCATGTTCCGAAGAACTTTTCTTAGACCCTTATTGGGATTAATTTTTAAAAAAATCTCCTAGTTGAATAGCGCCATCTATCGACATAAAATTATACTAAAATTATCAGCTGTCAGAAAATTGCTTACTATTTCACTTTACTTTCTCTGTATTTTGTGCCGTCACTGTCATGTATACGAAGATTTTTTAGGCCGCTCTACACTCGTCGGATAGGATTCGACTACAGTGCTGAAAAAAATTAAAAAAAGATTTTCCGGCCCTAAAAGAGATGGCGCTTCCAAACGAGTAGACCAAGGAGGTTTATATAAGTACTAAATTTATGGAGTAGACCTAAAATAACACGAGAGGCTTATCTATTGATGTATTCCCTTTATTTTTTTAATTTTCTCTATGCCATAGTACAGTTACAGATAATACATGTGTCATCCGGAATGTCAGAATTCTTGTGTCTTGCTTGTCTTGTTTCTTGGCTAATATGGCTAGCGCTTCGCCCCAAAACGAGCCGACAGAGAGGTCAAGTAGATGTATGTGTCCTTTTCTTCATTAGGGTGACCAAACCGTATGGTTGGCCGGAGACATACATAATACTTTAAACTGTTTAATATAAACTTAAATACCTAGGTAGTTCTTTATTTATAATTAACACTTTTTACCGCGTATTTATAAGGTTGCTTGCTCTTTTGTTTGTTTGAGCACAAATTTTGCAAACGATTTTATACTAAATTCCCGATGAGCTACTTGAAACTTTGAACACAGGTCAGAAATGGAAGGAAATGCAATATTACAGTGTCATTGAGATGATCTGATGATGGAGTCGGAAGAACGCCACAGGAACTCTATGATGAATGAAACTATGATCTGATGATGGAGCCGGAAGAACGCCACAGGAACTCTATGATGAATGAAACTATACAACCCCATCGTGTTTGGGCTTATTAGAATTGTCTTGACAAGTACTCTGACGGGATACGAGGTTCAGGGTCGGATGATGAAGTCTGGATTCCATGCCATAGGAACTCAATATTGAAATCATGCAACCCCATTGAGTTTGGGCTCGTTTGAATCGTCTTGACGAGTGCTCTGTTGGGTAATAGTATCCAAGAGTCTGATGATGGAGCCGGAAGAAGGCCACAGGAACTCTGCAATAAAACCTTTATTTATAAAAATTAAATTTCAAGTGTAAATAATTACGCAACTTTAAAGTTTATTCCAATTTTTAATAAAAATGCAATGTGCGTGAACTTCGGAAAAATAAATAAATGTTGGAAAAATAAGTAAAAGTAGGAAAACATTGTCTAGTGATCTGTAGTTAAAAAAAGATGCAAACGATTTTCGACTTTATTGACGTTTGAAATTCGATTGCTTTTTCCCATAATTATTCTTGTACATTTACTTTGCTGTTTCATTAAAAACTGTTATTTTGGTAAAGATGTTAATAAGGTCTAAAATACTTGCACCAATTTCTTTACTTGTGAAGTTAATAAAATGGGTGCAAGAGATTTACGACGACACAATGTTTAAAATATAAAAAAAAACCAAAATGGCGGTCAACTATATTGTTCGTGGGCCGATTTTATGAAACTCGATTTTGTTACTATTTTGATAAAAATATAACAAAGAAATGTTAAAAATATAAAAAAATATGGCAGCCAACTCTTTTATTTGTGGGCTGATTTGAATGAAACTCGGTTTTAAGTACTAATTTGACAAGAAAATAATAACACAATATGTATTGAAAAAATTAAAAAATCCAAGATGGCAGCCAACTTGTTTGTTATTGGGCCGATTTCGATGAAACTCGGTTTTTGGCAATATTTTGACAAGAAAATAACAACGCAATTTTAAAAATACTAAAAATCTAAGATGGTGGCCAACTTTTTTGTTTTTTGGGCCGATTTCGATGAAACTCGCTTTTTGGTACTAATTAGACAAGAAAATAACAACTCAATGTAAACTGATGGAAAAACCAAAAAAGATCAAAATGGCTGCTAATTTGTTTTTGGGTTGATTTTGATGTGACTCGGTTGAAAAAACAAATAAATAATTTGGCTGCCATCTTAGATTTTTTTATGACATTCCTTTTAGTAGGGCGGTAAAACAAGGTTTGAGGTTAGTTTTCGCACAAGTCATCACGGAAATACGAAAATGTGGTATCGATGCATTTAGTACGATGCCTTGATCACAAATATGTAAGATGACAAGCGCGAAAATGGTGGGGGTAGAAACTGTGACGTCATAAATTTTTTTAGTACGAAGAAATTTTTTTTTCATACCATGTGGTGTATCAAATGAAAGTTCTTTGTGAGTAGATTGCGAATATATAACACACTATAACATTCTCACTACTTGGTCTAACAAATTAATAGCAAACGTCGAAAACTTTCGCTATTTTATTGTCAAAATCAGGTTATTTAGGTCTCCGAACAACTGTGTGTGTTTTCCATGTGTATTTGTCATTACTTTTAGTTATCCTTACTTGTCCTATTCGGTAAACAAACTTTACTCAATTATTTTTTGAAAATCATGTATAAAATTCAACAAATGGTTTTCCACGCATTTAATACCAAAGAAATTGTTAACACATTTTTTAATAGTGATTTAAATTTAAAAGAAGCATGGAAACTGTCAAATACTGTTTACTAAATAGGACAAGTAAGGATAAACATATGAAAGTTTATTTTTTTATTTTTTATTAATTGTTAAAGGAATCCGAGAATTTAGAAAAAGCAGAAAATTATGCTGATAGTGAAACTGATGTACTTTTCTTATTTTTAAATATCTTTGGTCAATTACCTTTAGACATTCGAAAAGAGTATGAGCAGAGTTATTTGTTATGTATTTTGTAGAAATATATTCAGTCGTTTTCAATCTAGACCTGTTCAATGGCGACTCTGAATTGCGAAATTTTACGACGTTTGCTAATAATTTGTTAGACCAAGTAGTGAGAATGTTATAGTGTATTATATATTCGCAATCTACTCACAAAGCCCTTTCATTTGATATACCACATGGTATGAAAAAATAATTTCTTCGTACTGAAAACTTTATGACGTCACAGTTTCTACCCCCACCACTTTCGCACTTGTCATCTTATATATTTGTGATCAGGAGATCGTACTGAATGCATCGATACCACATTTTCATATTTCCGAGATGACTTGTACGAAAAGTGTTTTCTAAGCGTCTTTTTTAAGATTACCGCCGCTCTATTTGCTGTTTTCTCGTCAAAATAGTACCGAAACCCGAGTTTCATCAAAATCAGCCCACAAGCAAAACAGTTGGCCGCCATCTTGGATTTTTTGTATTTATAAAATTGCATTGTTATTTTCTTGTCAAAATAGTACCAAAAACCAAGTTTCATTGAAATCGGCCCAAGAACATAAAAGTTGGCCACCATCTTGAATTTTGTAAGTTTTCAACATTGCATTGTTATTTTTTTGTCAAAATCGTACCAAAAACCGAGTTTCATCAAAATCGGCCCAAAAACAAAAAAGTTGGCCGCCATATTGGATTTTTAATATTTTAAAAATGCATTGTTATTTTCTTATCAAAATAGTGCCAAAAACCGAGTTTTATCGAAATCGGCCCATAAACAAAAAAGTTGGCCGCCATCTTGAGTTTTTTAATATTTAAAAAATGCGTTGTTATTTTCTTATCAAAATAGTGCCAAAAACCGAGTTTCATCGAAATCGGCCCATAAACAAAAAAGTTGGCCGCCATCTTGAATTTGTTAATATTTAAAAAATGCGTTGTTATTTTCTTATCAAAATAGTGCCAAAAACCGAGTTTCATCGAAATCGGCCCATAAACAAAAAAGTTGGCCGCCATCTTGAATTTTTTAATATTTTAAAAATGCGTTGTTATTTTCTTATCAAAATAGTGCCAAAAACCGAGTTTCATCGAAATCGGCCCATAAACAAAAAAGCTGGCCGCCATCTTGAATTTTTTAATATTTAAAAAATGCGTTGTTATTTTCTTATCAAAATAGTGGCAAAAACCGAGTTTCATCGAAATCGGCCCATAAACAAAAAAGTTGGCGCCATCTTGAATTTTTTAATATTTTAAAAATGCGTTGTTATTTTCTTATCAAAATAGTGCCAAAAACCGAGTTTCATCGAAATCGGACCATAAACAAAAAAGTTGGCCGCCATCTTGAATTTTTAATATTTTAAAAATGCTTTGTTATTTTTTTATCAAAATAGTGCCAAAACTGAGTTTCATCGAAATCGGCCCATAAACAAAAAAGTTGGCCGCCATCTTGGATTTTTAATATTTAAAAAATGCATTGTTATTTTCTTATCAAAATAGTGCCAAAAACCGAGTTTCATCGAAATCGGCCCAAAAACAAAAAAGTTGGCCGCCATCTTGAATTTTTTAATATTTAAAAAATGCGTTGTTATTTTCTTATCAAAATAGTGCCAAAAACCGAGTTTCATCGAAATCGGCCCATAAACAAAAAAGTTGGCCGCCATCTTGAATTTTTAATATTTTAAAAATGCTTTGTTATTTTCTTATCAAAATAGTGCCAAAACCGAGTTTCATCGAAATCGGCCCATAAACAAAAAAGTTGGCCGCCATCTTGAATTTTTTAATATTTAAAAAATGCGTTGTTATTTTCTTATCAAAATAGTGCCAAAAACCGAGTTTCATCGAAATCGGCGCATAAACATGAATTTGATTATTAATATAAACTTTACCCCTCGCCTGCGACTTTTAGTTATTTCCATTGATAGAACAATTTCGTTTTTGGGAAATCAGAAATGGTGTAGTATTTATGGTCACCCTAGTTTTGTAAAGGAATATTTCCCGAATATTGAACTTCTAAAATTGAAATTTGGCGCCAAAGTCAAAATCGGATCGGAGTTGCCAGGATTGACACTTGAATTTATACAACTACAATAATGCTGATTAGCTTTATTGTAGAAATCTAATTAAATCAAAAGAGTAAGTTCAGTTTTATTTTACAATTACTATGTGTTATTCTAAATTAATATTTAAGTAGTATATTTTCAATATTCCACTCCGAATCCTTAACTTTGACACACTACCTGATTGGTAACGTACATATTTTTTTCCTACTATCGTGGTAATATTGTTTTGTAATGGCGATTGTGCGAACGAGACACCGACCTCCACCTAGTGTTGTATCATTCACACAGTAGAGTCTTCAGTCAATGTCATCGATAGAATTTCAACTCTATGACTAAGGCAATACAGTTGAATTTCTTTTAAACGAATAGTGAAAATTTTTGTATAGTACTCACTCCCTATATGAACTAGGGCTAGGGCTAGATCCAAAGATATTAGATTTTTTTAAAATATCATTGGCTAGATCAATTATATTACTACTATTATCTGCTTACGGCAGCGATCACATTCGTCCGTCATCGCTGCCGTAAGCAGACGTGTCACTATCTTATTTTCGCATCGCTCCTTGTGTCCGCGATCTGTCAATCGCTTAGTGTGTGTGCGCGTGTGAAATTATTTTTAGCACAAAATGGAATCTGATTGTTCTTCCAATCCTGATATACCATCAATAGATGACAACGCTCCTATTTTGAATCTACGGCGGATTAAACGAAAGGGCCGAGATGATGAGACCGAACTAGCACAGAAATTAGAAGTCTTTATGACTAATATTACTTCGAAATTGAGTCTCTTGAGCGCTGATCTCAGTAGTAAAATCTCATCGGTACAAGAAGACATCAACATTGTTATAAAAAAAGACTTGGAGTGCATTAAATCTGACATCAGCTCAATGAATGTAAAGCAAAATCAACTGCAAACCGATCTGAATGATGTAATAGAAACATTGAACTTTCAAGGAAACAAACAGGAAGAGCTTCGTGATCAAGTCAACAATTTAAAAAAAGAGTCTAAAAACAGTACACAGGAGTGTCAAAATATGAAACAACAAATCACAAACTTACAGAATGAAGTTAACACATTACAGCAACGCGAACGTGCAGATAATTTAGAAATATCCGGAATACCGGAGCGTACAAATGAAAACTTATCCAATTATATGGTTGCTATCGGACAGTTTATTGGTGTACAAATATCACCTCAAGATATAATTCAGGCGGTGAGAATTCAGCCACGTGTTAAAATTGCCGGTCGTCCAAAACTTATTATTGTGAAGGTCAAATCACGACTACTCCGAGACACCATTTTATCTGGAATCCGCGCTAAGAAGGGTTTGACTACAGCTGACATCAATATACCTGGCGGCGGCGACGCAGGCTCCAGAATCTATGTTAACGAACATCTGACACCAGCTAATAAACTGTTACACAGGAGCACTCGTGAAATCACTAAAGCAAAAAACTATCGATATACTTGGATTCGAGATGGCAAGATTTTTGTAAGAAAAAACGACACCTCGCCATCTATTTTCATCAAAAACTCCGAGGATTTGAAAAAAATTATTTAATTCTCAGCTGTACTAATGTACTGTCTTATAATTCTTTTTTAATGCAGAGGTTTGTAAAGTCAAGTGCGAGTATATTATATTTTATATGTATATGTATGCTTAACACATTATCATTTAAAAAAATAAATTATCGTATACAAATAAATTTATGTATAATAACTCCAGTAAATACTCTTTTCCCTTGTAATTACACAAATAAATACACGTTTGAGCTAATCTTACTTTTGTTGAATTTCATTATTAATATAGCACTCATTCTTATAAAAATGTTAAAATTTTCACACAATATTGTATGTTTGGTCACTGATTATCACAGTTTACTTTATTGCTTTTCAAAATGGTTAATCCTAGTTCAAGCTTAAAAATTATTTACCAAAACGTACGGGGACTTCGTACTAAATGCTTATCGCTTTTCAATAGCATACTGTTGCATGATTACGATATAATTCTGGTAAGCGAAACGTGGTTACAAAATGACATTAATGACTCGGAACTCTGCGACAGTAGATACAGTGTATTTAGATCCGATCGCGATCTCGTGTCCACAGGTAAGCAGTCCGGTGGTGGCGTCATGGTATGTATCCATCATGAACTCGGAGCATTTATTAATGACAATTGGTCTTGTAATTCGGTTGAGTCGATCTGTGTCACTGTTTCATCCCAAAAGTTGCACTCCCCTTTTGACCTTCACATAATATTAGTTTATAATCCGCCCGATGAACTGTTGCTAGCTCAAAAAACATCTGAAATTCTAGACTCCTTTAATATTTTTTTTGAAATAAGCCCTCAAGCTAATTTTCTTCTTATTGGAGATTTCAATTTGCCATGCTTAGCCTGGGAGGGAGATGGATACGTTTTAAAACACATTAGCAGAACAGAAATACAGATAGCAGCACAGTGCTTAGTTGATGAACTTATATACTTAGGTCTTAATCAACACAATCGCATTACCAACAGTTGCGGTAACACTCTTGACCTGTGCTTTTCCAATCTTCCATGTGATATTTCTCAATCACAACCATTAACGAAAGAAGACAAATTTCACCCTCCATTGGACATTAACATTAATGATTTATTTATAAAACCTTTTAAGGAAACTTCAAAACCTAGATATAATTTCCGAAAATGTGATTACAAGCAAATTAATGACTATCTGAAAAATATTAACTGGAGTGAAGTTTTGGAGGCTGAAAATGTTAATCTTGCAGTAGATAAGTTTTATAAAAAGTTACATGAATGTTTCACCTTATATGTTCCGATAAAAACGAAAAATAATTGCTATCCGGTCTGGTACAGTCTCGCTTTAATTAAAATAATAAAAGAGAAAACAAAAGCACATGGAAAATGGAAAAGATACAACAATCCAAGAGATTATGACGATTTCAGTTGTTTGAGATCTCGTCAACATAGGGTACAAGAGGAATGTTTTAAACGGTACCAAAAGAATGTTGCACACTATATAAGAAAAAGTCCTAAATACTTTTGGGCCTACGTGAAGGCTAAAAGAGGAGGGTCCAACTATCCCCATCAATTTCGCCTTAATAATGATGCATATACAGAAGCAAAAGATATTTGCTCAGCATTTAATAAGTTTTTTGAAAGTGTGTTTGTTAGACCCGACCTTAACCATAACTATTCCACTTTACCATCAGTATCTATTAGCACGTATAGTGAAGGTTTATCTTCGATACAGGTCACAGAGGATTATGTTCTTAAGCTGTTACAGTCACTAGATAGTTCAAAAGGTGCTGGATGCGATTCGATACCACCTTTATTTTTTAAGTCATGCGCCGATAGCCTTGTAATTCCTATTACAGCTTTGTTTAGAAGATCATTTAGAGAATGCACTTTTCCAACTATTTGGAAAAGAGCACATATAATTCCGATACATAAAAAGGGATCGAAAATGGATATTCGAAACTATCGTCCGATATCCATCCTGAATACGCTTGGAAAACTTCTAGAATTAGTTGCATATTACCATCTTTATCGTATTATTTCGAGAGGCATACCTGACTCACAACACGGATTTGTACAGAAGCGATCAACTGTTTCTAACCTTACACTTTTTACTGATTTTGTTCTTAACAATATCGAAGCAGGTGGCCAGGTTGATGTGGTCTACACGGACTTCGAAAAAGCTTTCGATCGTGTAGACCACAATATACTACTGCATAAACTTCAATAGCTTGGCATACACGGCGATTTACTTAGATGGATTTCCTCTTACCTGGAAAACCGGTCTCAAGCGGTTATATTAGAAGGATTTCGGTCTGATTACATCAATATTCCCTCTGGTGTACCGCAGGGATCGCACCTCGGCCCTCTGTTATACAATGCCTACATTTTCGATATATATACTTGTTTTACAAACTCTCAACATCTATGTTACGCGGACGATAAAAAGGTTTTCATTAAAATTAATTCTGTTTCTGACACTGAAAAATTACAATATGATTTAAATACGCTTTATAATTACTATGTAAAGAATAAAATATCAATAAATATAGGAAAATGTAATTGTATCAGTTTCACACGTAAGATAAATCCAATCTATTACAAATATAATTTTAATGGAACTCAAATAGAAAGGGTGAACGAGGTGCGTGACCTAGGTGTCATATTAGATACTAAAATGGCTATGACAAGTCACATTGAGTATATCGCTAAAAAGTCCTATAAAAACCTTGGGTTTGTGATGCGTACATGTCAGCCATTCAAAAACATTTTAATTTTTAAGATAGTTTACTGTGCTTATGTTAGAAGTATTTTAGATTATGCTTGTCAAATTTGGTCCCCTTATTACGCAACACATATAAACCGGTTGGAAAAAATACAAAATAAATTCTTAACACGGTTAAATTACATATTTCACAAACCCGCATTAGACTACGAGGAAACCTGCCGCTTATTTGGCTTACTTACCCTGCAGGATAGACGCATAATGATGGACATGGGTCTTCTTTTTGATATACTACGGGGAAATATCGATAGCCCAGAGTTATTAGCTAAAATACAATTTAATACACCAAGATATCGGACGAGGCATACTCCAATGCTATACGTACCTGGACATTTAACGTTGTATGCTAAAAATTCAGTAGTTACTAGATTAGTACGCGAATACAATACTAAATTTCAAACAGTTGATCCTTTTGTCTGTAGTAAGAAGTCCTTTAAGACCAATATAAATAAAATACTGTTATCAACACGTGATCAGTGATCATAAATTAAACACAGTTATTATTTACATATAATTTATTATTTTAAATATATACATCATCAAATAGGTTTTAATTATACAAATATTAACATAGCATTTATTTACATTTTTATATTAATGAGCGTTTTAAACCTGTTATACCTTTAAACTTTAGAATTTTAAATTTTGAATTTTGTATTATGAGTTTTTGGAGTTTTATGTTTTAAATATTGGATTTTTTTTTATTGTAAATTAAAACAAAACAAGTAAAGACTACAGGGGAAAAAAATTTTACATTGAGTATCAATATAGATTTTGATATTTTTCGTCATACACTAGTAATTTAGTACTTATATTTTTAGCTTTATTAGGATACTTAGTAAAATTACTTTAAAGTCTACCATTTAGTATTGTATCCAATTTGTAAGACTGGAAGCGTTGTTGGTGGAGCGGCAGATAGCGAGCTGGATAGACAGCTACTTACCATAACGCAACGCATGGACAACGGACGATGATGTCGCCCCCTACCTCAGAGCCGCTTCTTGCCGTTCAACCGACACAAGTCGAGAATATTCATTGCGGTTGTTTCGCGCTTTTGTTTTTCTACCTACATTATTTTTGTTTTTCTACTTTATTATATTCATGCTTTTCGGCAACTTACCTATTAAAACTGAGGGTAACTATTATTGACCTTAGCCGTAGTAATTAGACCTAAGTAAATAAGTGTAAATTTATGGTTGTTGTTATCCCAAATAAACGAAAATAAAAAATAAAATAAATTAGAATTTTGATGGTGTCTACTTCTTTACCTATTGAATATTATAATTTTGATAAACAAATAATTTCCATGAAAAAATGTAGAAAATACTTGCAGCACTGATGCTGATGAAAAATCTGACAGAACTAAACACAATTTTAATAGATTCAGGATACAACATAAAAGTCTTTGGATTTAGGTTATGGTGTTAAATAATTTTACAGTTACTATACAGTATTTATTGGCTTCATTTATTTAGAAACAATATATATACAAGGTTATTTTCAGTTAATACCTTAGAATAATAGCACCTAGAAGCCGTGTCCGCGTATGCAAAGTGAGGCAACTTATACCAAGCCAGAATGGCTTAGTTTTCAAATTTATATCCTTTATACGTTAACTAATCGTAACTAAAACCCAATAATATAGTAATTAGTGGTAAATGTGGGAAAATTTAAACTGTTTTGTACTTAATCGGTATGATTAGGTAAGAATGTAGAATAACAATCTGAAAACGGAGCCATTTTAGCTGTTTTAGTTGCCTCACTTTTGACAGTGCGCTTTGTAGAGAACTATCGTTCTAGGTGTTATTATTCTAAGGTTAATACAAAACCACTCGTGGGGTTGATCAGACCATCAATCTGAACAACTATCATTATGGGAACACGAAAAAAAATTCTGCTGTTCCATACAAAAGTACAATCCTACTCCATCAAAATGTATGAAACACAAATATAATAACTCTATGATGAAACAGCTGTTTTTTTTTGCGATTTCAAGGTTGGCCCCATAATAAAAGTTGTTCAGTTTGATGGTTTGATCAACCCCAACAAGAGGTTTTGTATTAATTAAAAATAACCTTGTATATATACAGGGTCATTTTGAACTTACCATCCAAATTTTGGGGATGTGTTCAGTTCATGAAATTGAACAATTTTCTCTACAACACTGAACACATGGTCAAATATGTAAAATAAAAATCGACTTTCCATACAAATCAAAGAGATCACGTGATCAATCTAGTATGGGATGACCAAAATTTTCTAATGAAATTGGACATATGTTTCTTAGAGAAAGTTGTTTAGTTTCATGGACTGGACACATCCTTAAAATTTGGATGGTAAGTTCAAAATGACCCGATATATTTTATACAATGCCAAATAATTTTCTTTGATATTGGGAACGGTTAACCGCTGAAATTCACTGGGATACAAAATAAGAAATCAGAAATATCACCTGTGTTCCCGGTATTTATATCAGCAATGGTTAAATCTTAAAACTACCTAACTCAAAGAAACTGGGTGATTTAAAGATTGCCTTCCCGTCGGATATCAGGATTAAGATGAATTATTCGATATAAATCTAGCTAGAGAGTAAACAAAGATGGCTTAGTATGTAATAAGTGCCGAAGGCCAACCGTCGCCGATGCTCGCTGCCTTGGTTAGTTGAATTTATCTTAAGAGATAGGTACCTATTTGATCTATCGCAGTCTGCGACCGCAGGTCACAGCGTATCAACGAGCCGGATTATTAGAATGCTCCGATGACAGCAAATATGGGTATCTCGGAGCCGTCGGTGAGTGAGGAAGCCCGAGCGCATGCCGGCGGCTTCTATATTCGTCTAAATGGCGAACGGAGCAGTGAGCTGGTGTCGTGGCCCAGTATAAGATTCTTCACCTGTGTGGCGGGAACATTAAAAATGATTAATAACAGCGACTTCATATCAACCGAAAGCTTTTACTAATGACTAGGGACCTTTTCCGGCCATGTTGGAATAACGGAAGGAATACTGTAACGGAAACCAGAACTAATCCAATAAGGAAGAACAATTCCAAGAAGACAGCGATGCCCGACATCTAGCGGCAACGGAATTTTACCAAATGTTATTCTCACTCACGCGTACTATGTTTTTTTTTAATGTTAATTCAGACAATAAATATTACTAATCACTGGACTTTCTGTTTAACTATTCTACTGCAGCCAACTATTGTATCAAGCGACCCAGAATTGAGATGCAAAGACATACAGTACTTTGGAAGTGCCCGAGTCTTTCTCAAGTAAATTTCCCAATTTGCAAAGTTTCTTTTCACAAGAAAAGAACTGAAATTGAGAGTAGTAGATAGACCAATTCCCTGAATTAAATACTAGGTAATGGATATCAAAATAGGTAATTATAGAATATATAAAACAAAATAGGTAATTATAGAGTTAAACATTATTCGTTAGGTTAGATATACGAAAAATAACTGTTGTATATTAAACTACACAATCGTAAGAAAAACACACAGTTACTTTATTCACTGAATAAATTGATAGGATACATTTTCTAAGAAAATCACCTCCAACATGTTGTCCTCCTTAATGGAATGTTTCTTAAGATGTAACGAAACTAGACCCCGAGCCTTAATGTATGTTATTATATTAACGTATATGTTTCTTATTTCAGGTGCCATATTCGATCAGAATACTGAAGAAATTCAAAATGTCTTCCGGTACGCCATGACAGTTCATAATCAAAATATAAGCAGCCGAAGATTGGAGTTGCAAGCTTATGTCGATGTCATTAACACAGCCGACGCATTCAAGCTATCACGTTTGAGTAAGTATATTTATTTCAATAATTAAGTACTTTTTACGTACCCACTTACTCAAAATTAGAAGCAGGAATAAGGTATTGATTTCCTGAAAATGTATGTGGAAATATGTATAGTGTTTGTAGATCAAACGAAACATCACTAATAAAGTTATGTCTCTGAGAAACTGTCGCTTGGTTGAAAATTTCCTTATTTGTAGAGCGGAACACTTTGTGAAATGTGTCAATAGTCTTCACTGAAAAGGATAGCATCCAAAAAATTGGAGTCAATGCAGTGACGATAGTCACTAATTTAATATAAAATTACCGACATTTGAATACAGCGATAGGTGGATCATTTATTCGTATTGTATTCCGCTATCTACTTTGGAAAATGCCTTAAAATATACTGTTGTTGTGGCATTAAATTTTCACATAAAACATTTATCGCTAATGAGTTTTCTTGGCTGTTGTAAACTTTATGGGTCCACTGTTATCTGGAGTGTGCCTGACAGTTGTAATTAGAGTTATATTTACCAAAACGATTTGAGACTACAAACTTAAAATATTTGTTTACTCTACTCCTTTTATACAAACGTGCTGTTTTATTTCTTCGATTCTATGGTATTTGGTAAAAATCTGCAGTAGGTTTTATAGTTTTGAATCCCTATTTTTATAGTTTGGTCGTTAAAACTTGAAGTCGTCTCCGGAAATTAAAGTCGTGACTTCAATTTAAGTGACCTCCAAACTTTGTAACGCGGCGATCTCTTTAAAGTTATAAGTACAACATAATGTCAAAGTTACGCTATTGAAATTTCATTGCCTAAATGAAAATTGTTACGATTACGACTGTTACGACTAAATGAAAATTACCTACATAATATCCGAGATTAATATTTGTTTTACAAATATAACTTTTAATGTTAAAAGAATAATATTATAGATAAAAGAAGTATGTATGTATATTATCGAAAAAGCTGGCTTTAGCCTTCATAGGCTAAATAATACTATTATAGATAAGAGAATCCACGCTCGAATTTACAAAATCAATCATTAATATACATAAAAAAATAGGTACACCCATACTTTGAATTACTGTGTTTTTCAATCGGTCCCTAAGTATATTTCACCGAATTGAATATCAAACAAGCTCAATGAAGATGTTACAAAAAATTTCAGAATAATTGCGGCGTTTTATTTTTATTTTTTTCAAACTTAACAGGCATTCTAAAAAGATAATAATATAAGGCAAATAATATGCTACTTTCACAGGTTTTTAATTTGGACACTGCGCGGGGAAAAGAATTCGTCAAAAATAATGTCGACAGATGACAAAAATTAACACCTCATTTAGCAGACACTCTAGGGAAATGTGAACAATACGAAAATACTGACGCGGAAATTAAAAGAAGAAACAAAAAGCAAATTGTCCGTGAAACTGAGCGAACGGCGGCCACAGGCGCGCCTATTTGCTTTAACGACGACTACTTTCCGGATTTCTGTAAAGCTCTTACCTAGGGATTCGTGCTTTTGAAATCGCTTATGGAAATTTACAGCGCATGCAAAATAGGAGCATTACCCCGACGCTTGCTATAACAGCATCCTCTATTCATTTATATGACAACGTTGGTAGTGAATGTTTTGGCTTAATAATACATGAACTGTAGTTAAACAAAAACAGAAACTGGTTTGTAAAAAAAATTGTTGAAAAATTTAAAAAAAACTGGCGTGACAAAAAAATCTATATTATTTTCAAACCTGCTTACAAAATTTCACGAGAATCGGTTGAGAAATGCGACCTGTAGAGGAGAAGAGACAGCACTGGAAAGCCGGACCAAAATATGTTTTTTTAACATATCTCCGCCATTTTGAAAAATTTCAAAAAACTGGCTCCACAAATATATTCTGTATAATTTTAAAACTTGCCCACAAATTTTCATGAGAATCGGTTGAGTAATGCGACCTGTAAGTGAGAACAGACAGCCAGACATACGAAAGAATTTTTGCCCAAAAGCAATAAGTCCACAGTTTGAAGCTGTCATCGGCTTATGTTGATTTTGTCATATTCACAAGTTATTGTAATTGAATAATGGATTTTACTCGGAATAAGTACGTCGAATTTTGCCCATTTTCATTATAGGTACTTTTAGTTATATTTTTCCTTATTGTAGTCACTGCAAAGTCGATGATCACTATTAAACATGAGATGCGCTATTAAATTAGAAATGTCATTATGTAGCAATGAAGTTCACATTCTGTTGTATTAAATTGATTTGATGATAATTTTCGCAAGCTTTTAACTTTTTCACTCGTGATTCGTCCAAGCTCGTGAGTGTTCTTCTGTAATCCAGGGAATATTTTGTCTCTGGCTCAAACTCGAAAAAATACTCTGTAATAATCTTCGAGTTGTAGCTAGCAGTGGCGAAGGGTCCATACAAGCCGATTCCCATCGGCTTGCCTTTTAGAAAGCCCACCCCACCTATCCACTATGTAGCTCATAACATTTTTGTAGAACGGCTTACCTTCGCCATAATTACGGCTTACCATCGACATAATTTCACCCCTCGCCACTGGTAGCTAGAGACAAAATATTTAGTGCGGAACTTATGTAAGTTCCTCACTATGTGGTTTCTGCATTCAATTTTTTCAACGGTGAGGTTGTTTTTGTGGCCAGTATTTTGGAATCTTCAATTTTTGCCACTTATGTTAATTTGGGCCAATTTTTTACACGACTGTCCAAAGCAAAAAGAGTGTATATGTGTTTACACGACTGCCCAAAGCAAAAAGAGTGTATAATGTGTTCAGGGTTCATGTATGTTTGTGGGTATGTGAGTTTCCTTATTCCGCCATAACTTCTAAATGCCTGAACTGATTTGGATAAATGGGGTATCGTTAGAATCCTTACAGCATCCCGAGTGACTATATTTTATTTTTGAAAAAATTAATATGGCTACTATACGACGCCATTTTAAAATGTGAAAAACATTTTTTTTTCTTCCATTATTCAAATATGGGCATCAGATGAAAAGCCTTGATGATCACATTCCAAAACTATATAATATGTCACTAAAATGTGTGAAATAAAAATAAATAAATTTAACTAAAAAGTTAAACAACAAGTGTCATTGCAGTCGGGGGACCTTATTATGGAACAATTTTTGATCAAAGAGGGGGACCTTATTATGGAACAATTTTTGATCAAAGAGGTCCCCCGACTGCAATGACACTTGTTGTTTAACTTTTTAGTTCGTTTTTGACAGGGCAGTCGTGTTTTTAATAAAAAAAATATATCTCTTTTCACCACGGGCATGATTTAAAATAAAAATAAACTACTGGATTCAATTAAGAATTCAATAACAATACATGCTTTAAGGTTTTGCCTCCTTAGATAAAATCTTAAACTTAAAGATTGTTAAGCCCGAAGTTTCCCCTTTTGTTTTTGTTTCCTCAGCTTGGATGTGGATCCGATCTCTGTTACAGGAATCATCTTTTAAATAATATTTATTTATTTAATTTTAATTTGCATTGTATTTTTGTCTTTGATGTTATCTATAAAATTTTAGATACCTACCTAATTCATTTAATATCGTGAGAACCTCTCCAGATCTGTAGCCTATAATTGCTGCTGTCCCTGAATTAGTTTGAAAACTATTTTCATAAGATGTTGCCCATCAACTCCGTCAACATATACTATACATGATCAATAAGAGCATGTACTTATGTCTTATGTACGACCCTCAGCATTTGCTGCCTGTTTTTAGCGAATACGGCAATTTTGATACAGCGGCTGTTTTCTCCCTGCTATTACAAACAATATTTTGTATAAGAAGTAGAAGCAAATACAGGCATCCATAGCAGAAACTCTTCAAACTGTAAAAACCGAATTCCGATAGCGATTATCCCAGTGGTATTATTACAGTCTCCTCATTTTCACGGTTTTCATAATCAAGCATATTTATTTTGGCACAATCATCACCATTTGGCCTATAGTGAAAAAAAAATACCTTTTCACCTCTTCGGCTTTTGGCGCGACACACAGCAAAATTGATTTTTGTTGCGAGTGTGAGGCAAAGTTATTTTTTAATTTCTTACACCAAGTTTTGAAATAATAAAGAAAAAAGAAATAAAGTGACAACGATGAGACTTGTAAAATTAATATGCAAAAAAAGGATAGAGTGCTTTGTGTTGTCATACATGGATTAAAAAGTATAAAAAATTAAATGCACGGATATACCAAGGAGTTAAAATAAGGGTTGGTTAAAAAAAAGAAGGTTGATAATTTGTAATAAAGAGTATGGACGAAATGAGGTCGCATGTATAAAATAAATATAAAATAACAAATAAGTGTTTTATGCATTGCATCTTCTTTGTCTGGACACAATATTTAATTACCTAATATGTGTACGTATACGTTAATGGGATCATTTTTACATTAGTTGCTATCTTGGAGACTACCTAGTATTATTATATAAATCCAACTTAAGCTTATTAAGGAGCGTAATTTCACAAGGGAAAAGCTTGGATGTTCTTATCGCCAGCCAGCAAACTAGAGTTGAGTTTTATAATTCTGGATGACCATGCCGACTATCCGCTGGGAACTTTATTACTGGCTTCATTCTAATTAAAAGATCTAGGATTTTCCATTTGTCTTTTCTACTTTTTGCCAAAGTCCTCCACGAGCATAGCTTTCGCTTTTTATAATAAATGAAAAATAATGAAGAAATAATAACAAATGACAAATTAAAAAGCAATCGTACTATATACAGGGTCACTGGAAATATGACGTATTCCTGCTAAGGGGTTATAGATGAACTTTTTCCCAAAAAGTTAATAGTTTTTGAGTTAATTGAAATTAAGTATTTTTTTTAACAAAAGTACGTTTTCAGACACAAAAATTTCAAATAAATGATAACTACTCATTCGGTTTCGGTTTTTTTATTATGTTGGGCTAAAAAACATTTTAAGTGTTGATAATGTATAAAAAAATACCAAAAGTACACGTGTTTATAAAAAAATTAATCCGTTCATTTGCATTTTTTTTTATTTTTTCAGATTTTTAGAAATAGCAGCAAATATCTTTAAAAAATTCTAGTAACTAAGCATGCAAAATATTTTAAAAACATCACTATCTATTCAGCTTTCCGTTGAGGTATAGAACTTAATATTAACTTAAATAAAAAATGATAAATTAAGACTTAACTAATAGTAACCACATTTCATCTGGAAAAAAAATACTTCGAGCGCTTCGGAGGTGGCCGTATTATCCTAGTTATATCATAAACGTGAAAGTTTGCTTGTATGGATGATTGTTTATTAATCACGCAAAACGGTTGAACGGATTTGGATGAAATTTAGAACACAGATAGTTTATAAGCTGGATTAAAACATAGGAGGATACTTTTATCTTGGTTAAAGGTTCCCTAAGGATTTTCTCGAATGTAAACGCGGATGAAGTCGCGGGCGGAAGCTAGTTTGCCATAAATGGTCGTGCTTACTAAAAATTCTTTCGTCCAAGTGAGTTTAAGACAGGATTATTTTCCGCCGATAAGTCAAAATTTTATACAGACGGCATCACAAATAACAATGCATATCAGCAATTTTTAATGCTCCGCTGCTGGGGTACAGGCCTTCCTTTTGGCTTGTGGATGGATAAAGTGAACGGGCCATAACCCACCACGTAGTCCCAATGCAGATTGGTCGGTGTTAACTCAATGTACCTTACATTGAGCCGTTGGTCCTGGCTGCATTTACAGTCGTTAACACCGACCATTCCACATTGGGCCCAAGTGGTGGGTTATGGCCCGTCCGCTTTGTCCATCCACAAGCCAAAAGGAAGGCCTGTACCCCAGCAGCGGAGCATTAAAAATTGCTGATATGCATTGTTATTTGTGATGCCGTCTGAATAAAATTTTGACTCATCGGCGGATAATAATCCTGTCTCAAACTCACTTGGACGAAAGAATTTTTAGTAAGCATGAACATTTATGGTAAACTAGCTTCCACTCGCGACTTCATCCGCGTTTACATTCGAGAAAATCCTTAGGAACCTTTTAACCAAAGTAAAAGTATCCTCCTATGTTTTAATCCGGCTTATAAACTATCTGTGAGCCAAATTTCATCCAAATCCGAACGGATTACGGCGGCTGAACAGCCGTTTTGCGTAATTGATTAACAATCATCCAAACAAGCAAACTTTTACATTTATGGAATAAATAGGATAATACGGCCACCTCCGCAGCGCTTAAAGTAGGAAATTTTTGCTACATGAAACGGGACTGCTATTTAGTTGTCTTATTTTCTCATTTTTATTTTAGTTATTATTAAGTTTTATACCTTAACTGAAATCTGAATAGATGGTGATGTTTTTAAAATATTATGCACGCTTAGTTACTTTAGGATTTTTTAAAGGTATTTGATGCTCTTTCAAAAAAATCAGGAGAGAATAAAAAAAATAAATGCATTTAAGGATAGAATTTTTTATAAACACCTGTATTTGATGAAATTTTTTTTATTCATTATCAACACTCAGATTGGTTTCTATCCCAAAATGATAAAAAATCCGGAATTTAATGAGTAGTTAACTTTTATTTTAAATTGTGTATGAAAACGTACTTTTGGTAAAAAAAATACTTAATTTCATTTAACTTAAAACTATTAATATTTTGAGAAAAAGTTATATGACAAAAAATATTTGTTTTGACCTCATCTATAACCCTTTAGCAGGAATATGACATATTTTCAGTGAACCTGTATATTAAGCGTTAATTATAATTTAAAAATATTTTTTTATGAGAGAAAGGCAAGTGCTTGATCACTATCACGCCTGATGGTAAGCGATCAAGCGTGATAGCGGTATCAAAATAATATGAACAACCTTCAAAAGCAGAAATCAGAATCGCCAATGACAAAAATTTCTGGTGACTTCATTGGTGATTCTGATTTCTGCTTTTATTCAAACAACCTTGCGGCAGGTAAATTAAGTCCACTGAGTGACCTCTAACAATAGAGAGGAATATTTCAATAAGGTTGAAATTATGAAAATATGGTATACTGTTCTTTATCGAGTTATTAGATTTCTTAGCGAGAGCAAGTGACATTATGCTACTCAAGACGGTGTCCGTTGCGAATAAGGTATTTTAAAAGCCTCTTCAGATGTGTCCACACTGCTATTTTTTACTTAAACTATAAAATAAATCTTGTCGCTGACTTTTATGTTATGTGTAGGTTATTTTTGCTTATTCTTCTTAAACAAAATAACTTCTTTACTTGCCTATAACTTCTTTGTTATTCACCAAATATACAATGCCTATGGTCTTGAACTAGCGATAATTTAAAGGCGTGAAAAACACCTAATTTTATCGACAAAAACACCCACATGTAGGGGTCTATCCCCACTCCTGTTGGAAAGGCCGCCATTTTAAATTTGACTTTTTATTTTAGATGACCATGCGGAAAAATATTAATTTCTCCTGATTTAGATGTTCTACAGTTATAACAAAAATATTGTTTGAAAGCTTATAATATCAACTATCAATTAAAAAATAAAATGTGTAAATTTTTGGTTTAAATACGTCTTAAAATATTATTGAAATAAAATGTTATACTAAATTAGTGCGTTTTTTTTAATTTTTATTACATTTCTCAAAAACTAGGACATTAATGTCCACTTTTTTTGCAGTATTCAAATACACAGGGATATTATCTACAAAACAACGATAGTAATTATTGCTCTATGTTGCATATTTCGAGAGTTATTTTTGTTTGAACTATGACCCTAACGTAACCAAAAGATGATTATTTTAGAAAATGGACATAATTACAAGCATTTTAAACATATTTTAAATGAGGTTGATAATTATATCTGAATACTAATTTCATCAAATCATAAAATCTAGTTTTTTGGAGTTTTGATTTTTTTTATTATTGAAAATAACCATTTAGTGCTTGTAAGGCACATATTCAAACAACAATGGTTCTCGAAATATGCAACATAGAGCAATAAATTTGAAAGTCGTTTTGTAGGTAATATCCCTGTGTATTTGAATAATGTAAAAAAATGGACATTAATGTCCTAGTTTTTGAGAAATGTAATAAAAGCTCAAAAAAATCACACAAATTTCGTATAAAAGTTTACTCCAGTAATTTTGATGACGTATTTATGATAAAATTAGGTGTATTTCACGCCTTTAAATTATCGCTAGTTCAAGACCAAAGGCACTGTATATACCTAAGCATTCTTACTATATAAATGGTTTGAGAAAATGTAGTTTAGTTACATAAAATACCTAATCCCTTTTGTTCTCTCGGTGTCCGTATAAAATATATTGATGACCGATTTATTTTTAAATATCGATTTTGGAATTAGGTTTCAAATTACGGTCTTAGTCATTAATAACATCTTAAATCTGCAATAGTTAGTATTAAAAAAACATTCTATTAAAATACTGATTAAAAGCTTGGCAATTTGAGATAATAATCAATAGGTACATACAAAAGTTTATATAAATCCACGTATCTCATTAATTTGAGTAGAGTAGGGTGAAAGTGTGTCGACCACATCGGCACCCTCTCAAGACCAGCGTCACATTGTAATTGCGCCCTAAGGCAATTACCTTAAAAGCCTGTCAGTGGAGCCAAATTTAATGAACTTGAAAATAAAGTGAATTGTCTTATTTAATCCGTCTTCGCTTTCAGTTTTTTTTTACTCGCCAGTAATAATTTAATTAGCAATTGTCCTTTTGAAACTAATCAAACATTTTGAGATCCAATTCTGGGTTCGTAATTATAATTGAATGGTGTGGTGAACACCATGTTTTCGTTCAAATCTTCAAAAAATATTTGGCAAATCGAGTTGTAGTAAAAAAATAATAATAATGTTTTTGTAACTTTAACATTACTAAAAATAAAAAATAAAAATAAAGTGTTTTTTTTTCGATAATTTTAAATTTCTTATATGATACATTTTTATTTTAATACTTTTAGCCGTTTTGTCTCCTTTATAAACTGTACTTTGCTTTTTAAGTACGGTAATTATTTTTTTTATTTAACAAAAATAATATTTGTTTTCTCTTTTACAAATATTGACAACAGGGCATAGAGTACGAGTACGTACCATAGTACTTATAGTATTTTTTATTCAATTTACTTGGCGGAATTTTTTGCCAAACGAATTAATTAATGGACTTTAAGTAAATAACTGTAAATAATAAGTAGTTTCCTTTTTCAGTTAGCGTAGTTAAGTATAAGATTTGTTACAAGCCGCCTGTGACTTTGTCAACTTTGAAAAGTCGACAAAGTCAACGAAGTAAAAATCTTTCATAGTCCATGAGAACGTTCGTGGCACGCAAGGTCATAAAATGTGCGAACGGAGTAGCTATATTGCGCTCTCCATTGCACCTACAGGCTTTATGGGCGGTCTCGGACTCATTTTAATGGCACGCGCAACCCTAATGTCTGACGTCACTGACGCGTTTTACGACCCGCGTGCCACGAACTTTCTCATGGACTATAAAAAAAAGTTAGCCACTTTGCGCGTAGCCGTGCGCCACCACTTGCCTCTCTCCATTACTTATATCGAAATTGTGTTCTGCGCATCGTCTCGTCTCGTGCGATGTTCCGAGCAGCCATAAGATTGAAATGTATTGTAACAACACAATTTATTGATGATATATATTATTTTTTTGTGCAGTATGCAACCAATTCGCACGCGGTGTGTTCGCAATGCTGGGAGCTGTCACCCCGGAGTCGTTTGACACACTGCATTCGTATACGAATACATTTCAAATGCCTTTCGTCACCCCTTGGTTCCCTGAAAAGGTAAGAAGCTTTATTTTGAAACGCTTTTTCTATATCAAAAGTTAAACTTATGATATATGGACTATGCGAGACTATAGTCCATACTATAGTCTCGCATAGTCCATAATATCTGAACTACATTATGACTGAACAAAAAAAATAGTCGTTGCTTGTTTTTCTTTACTTTTTAGTCCGTTTTTTCGTTAAAATCCGTTCGATAAAATGAAATTATTTGTAAATGCGAAAATGAGTTTGTTTGTTTGCTACGTTTTCGCGTCTGAACTACTCAATCGATCATCAAGAAGCTTTGGGCACGTTGTCAGGGGTAAAGAAAAGGATATAAAAAGTACCTTTCACCCAAAGAAAAAGTAGGTACTGTTCTCGAGGAATAGAAAAATAACTGTCCACGCCGACGAGGTCGCTGGCGGCTAGTGTTAAATTAAAATAACCCACAACCACTTCAGAATCAGTAATGTATGAATGGAAATTTTAGGGCAACCATACCCGGGCAGCTTAAAGTAGACTTGATCTCTTGAGTCATCAAAGCAAGCGAACTGCGATCCTGTTCATTAGAATACGCGAGACGACTTGAGCAGTTAGAGGCGTTATTTAAAAAACCGGCCAAGTGCGTGTCGGGCCACGCGCCATAGGGTTCCGTAGTTACCTTATACCATACCATATTTAATACCACCTATAATTTTTCGTCTGCAAAAATAACTTTGTTTTTCACAGTGTTGGTATGAATGACAAAGTTATATTTGCGGTTTTGGAAAATGTGCTACCTATATCTCAAAAACTAATTACTATATCTCGTTTAAACTAATTTTGGTTGAAAGTGTTTATTAAGATCTTCAGCATATATTTTTTTTAGATTTTTCACTATCTTATTTCAAAAGTTAAAGGGGGGGGGGGGGGGGGGGGGACACATTTTACCAATTTGGCGGTGAATATCTTTCAAACGGTTGACTTTGAGAAAAAGTTGTCTTAGGAACCTTAATGTCATTTTTAAAGACCTATCTATAGACACCCAACACGTGTTGGTTTGAAGAAAAAAATTTTTCTCAGTTTTAGTTCCATGTATGGGAAGCCCCCCCCCTTAATCTTTTATTTTTCTTATTTTTGTATTAAATTCGTTAAGCGGTTAACAGAATACATCTACCTACCAAGTTTTAACTGTGTAGTCTTAATACTTTCGAAATAAAGTGGCTGTGACATACGGACAGACAGACAGACATGACGAATCTATAAGGGTTCCGTTTTTTGCCATTTAGGCTACGGAACCCTAAAAACAGCCTTTGTCCAAAACATTGACTTTTCAGGACACAGTAAAATCAGTTTTGGACTTTATCTCTTTTTGTGAAATACGAGCAATCTACATACAAACAGTAGCGGTTTTTTGTAAAAACCCAAATTTTTCCCTTTTATGTGTGTTGTGGGCTATTTTTATCAAAACCGGATACTAAACAAAAATATTTTTTGTTTAATATTATTAATATGTATGGCACTCCCAAGTAACAAAATTTGGTACTATAAAAGTCCTGAGAACGCTTTAGGACGTGCTAATTAGTTTCATGATAAGCACTATAATGGTATTGTAAACCTTTACAGAACCCCAAATAGGCCCTAGTTTTATCACTGATTAATTCTATAAACATTACATAATGCCTCTCACGGTAATAAATCAGCTCTATACTTGAAAACCAAAACATGTTTATAGTGCTATTTTGATGTTTTTATCACACTATTGTTCGTCATTTTGTTCGTGCTGTGCTCAAGTGTTCCCCAAGAAAACAAAATGTCATTCGCTATTACAATTTGTAATACAATGGACATTCTACAAAACATCACCTGTGATCGACCATTGACCGTAACTCCACCGTAACTTGCACTTGCGAAAATAATTGTATCGATAAAATCACTATGCTGATTTCAAATTTGACAATGCGCCCTCATAATTTTCGTGATTTAATTAAATTTAAATTAATAAAATAAGGACTCGTCCCGACTATGGCTGCTATAGTACACATTGGCTCCAGCCGTGCTACTTATGTGCTATCATGGCATAAACAGCGGCCATATTTTTATCGAAAACCGATTAGTCCATTAATTATTCATTTTAGTGCTTTTATCTCACGCTTTAGTCAGGTAACAGTAACACAAAAAGTTTAAGTTATTTAGCAACTGCACCAGAAGTCGCTATGATACTATTTAGTACCATAGAAGAGTTTTCATGACTTTTACAGAACTAGCCCCATAGCGATGTTGAGGGAGCATTTAAGAAGCTAAACCGTGACATAATGGTTGTGCAAGGTACTTTTATAGTGCAGATTGATTCTGTAATAGTGTTTTCGATACTGCTACAATACTAGTACTGTAAAAGTTATTTTGACGCAATATTAGTGCAAAATAGATACATAAAAGTGACAGTAAAGTCGTCTATAGTACTAAATAGTACTATAATCGCTTTGTTCATATCTATTACAGTGCAACACTTTAAAGATTCTTTTGTATGTCCTGTAAGTGTTCTAAGAGCTGCACCATAGAACTTAAATGCTCTTTAATATTATAGAGCCAAAACGCTCTGTGGAAAACCTTTATAGCACAAGCAGTCACAACGGTTACCACTAAAGGCCTACTATATCACTGTTTGGTGATAAAACCCCTTGGTTATAGAAACTTTTGTTACTTGGGCTACTTACTCAGAACAAATTTAATAACTAAACCATGTTTTGATTTATTATTATTTTATTGCAAGCATATAACTTTTTATAGTCAGTAGTTTTGTAAGTAAAGGCCTATAAAAAGTTTTTGGAAATTAGTTTTCAATTCAGTGTCTTAGGATGGGTAGCTTAAGTATGTCATGCTCTCTTTGATCATTTCTGCGGTGGTGTCATGTGGGGCGGGTCGTTACGTTCCCTCAAATATGGTTGAGCGAAGCGATGACTGGTTCATGCGTCATGCTCGTGAACGGGTGCTGCCAGTGGGAATGGGTCTGCTTCTGAGTACCTATCTTAACGCATATTGAATTGTTAGAATTGTGTTTTATTATTATTATTTATATCTTGTATCAAGTGTTTTTTGGTAAATCTTGCCTATTTAGGTGCACTTTCGAGTAGCAGACAAAGTGATTTCTCAACTAGTTGAAAGTTATTTACTCTCACAATTACCTATAAAAAATGTAGTAGGTAATTAATTTCAACCTACCCATTGCCTGTAAACTTTTGTTAATTATTGTGATGAAAAATGACCTCACTTTAAATGTGGAGGTCATTTTTCAATGTTGACGACTCTGTATGAAATATACAGGGAGAAAAAGGCAGCCCTTGACGAGTTACTTGCCGGTTCTTCTCGTTACAAGGTCTCCCGCTTATTAGGGTTTGCGAACCGATGACGTAGCTTCTAGCTGACATACACAAGTGCTTGTAACAGTCTTGACTGAATAAATGATTTTGAATTTTGAATTGAATTTTGAATTTTGCTTAAAAGACAGCAATCCCAAGTGTTGCTAACAGTAAAAAAGTAAAATGTGCCAAAAATGGACAAAGGCCGTTTTTGTAAATAACTCCTCAGTCAGTCTTCTTGTCAGTTGTCAGTTGTCTTGTCCTTGTTGCGTCAACCCCGGGTGGTCAGCAGCTAGGGTTGCCACTTTTTTTGGAGGTAAAATAATATTTCTTTAAAACATTGCCAAAAAAATAGTCACATT
This sequence comes from Agriphila geniculea, assembly GCA_943789525.1. NCBI lineage: Eukaryota > Metazoa > Arthropoda > Insecta > Lepidoptera > Crambidae > Agriphila > Agriphila geniculea. The sequence goes on from OX038870.1 coordinate 7,705,283, forward strand.
TGGAAAATTCAGAAAAAAAATTAGTACACATAAATTTTTAGTTATTATTTATTTTCCTATGTGTATTTGTTATTACGTGTATGGCGGAATTTTGAAGTAACTTTTTTGATTTTTTTTCTTATCACGTAGGTTATACCACCTTCATCGGGGCTGATCGACCATGCTGTGAGTATGAGACCAGACTACCATCGCGCTATAGTCGACACTATAGTGCACTATGGATGGAAGGAGATTATCTACATTTACGATTCACATGATGGTAAGTCGTTTATAATAAACGTTGTGAATTGGCACCCGAATTTGAGATTTTTTGAAGTGAAAACTTCTTTAGGGGCGTTGTACGCTTTTTTGTAATGGGGAAAAAATGTTAAACTCGCGTCAGTCAGTCAGGATCATGTGACCCTGATCGAAAATTCGTAAGACGGATGTGACGGATGGAGAGTAGACAGCCGGCGGCGGAAGTATCCCCCTCTCTTTCTACGGGGTGCGGCGAAAATGGCGGCGCGTCATTTTAAGACGTAAACACTTGTGTCACCATAGCATCGCGCAAATTTTTTAATTTAATGTCAAAACTCTAGATTTTCTGTCAAGCTATGGATAAGACTTTCGTACAATACTATTCGGTATTCGTAAATTCAAATGCAGAGTAAATTCGTAAGACGGCAATTCGTGCAAAATTATTCCCTTACCATTCCATAATATCAAAAATGCACAACGTTAATATTCAAGTTTTCACTTCTGCCGGCACTCCTGGGGTTTTTTATAAAACATAATTTTGCATTTTCCATAATAAAATTATCTTACCACAAACACAAATGTTACAAAAGTTTTGCGTTTGAATTATAATAAGTGAATTATCTATGGTTTTGCGTACAAATCTTTGAACACTCAACTAAAACCGGCCAAGTGCGTGTCGGGCCACGCGCCGTAGGGTTCCGTAGTTACCTTATACCAAAACAACCACTATCATTTTTAGTCTGCAAAAATAACATTGTTTTTCATAGTGTTGGTATGAATGACAAAGTTATATTTGCGGTTTTGGAAAATGTGCTATATTTCAAAAACTACAAAATTTATATAGTTCAAACCAATTTCTGTTGAAAGTGTTTATAAGGTTTATACAGCATATTTTTTTTGATTTTTCGTTCTCTTATTACAAAAGTTAAAAAAATGTGTGTCCCCCACACATTTTACCACTTTGGCGGTGTATACCTTTCAAACGGTTGACTTTGAGAAAAAAATGTCATTGGAACCTCAATACCATTTTTAAAGACCTATCTATAGACACCCCGCACGTATTGGTTTGAAGAAAAAATTTTACCTAATTTAACCTACCAAGTTTCAATTGTGTAATATTAATACTTTCGGAATAAAGTGGCTGTGACATACGGACGGACAGACGGACAGACAGAAAGACAGACAGACATGACGAATCTATAAGGGTTCCGTTTCTTGCCATTAGGCTACGGAACCCTAAAAATTACACTTGTGCTAAAGTAAAATAAATGATAGTTATATTTCAATAAAATGTCAAGAAATCGAAGCATCTTTAAATGTAATGGAAGTTATGATATTCTCTTTGCGTGCGGAAAAAGTCTTGATGTAATAAAATCTTCATGATGAAAATACAAATTTTTCTAACGTGTGGGAGTAAGTACATCCATTTCGCATCTGTGTTTCAAAGTCAGCAGCAAAATGAGAAGGGTTTTAATAACTGTGGTGGGTTTTTTTTACTTCAGCGTTACGTTGTGAAAGAGTCAACGCCACAAAAGCTCAAACTAGAACGTTTTGACACTCGCTACTTCATGCGCCGCTGCTTAGCGCTTAATGACTTTTGGACGGCTTAACCTTACTGAAGTGTTAGGGTAAGGCCACACGACGAAGAACCTCGCATATTGTTAACAGTCAAGCTCTTTAAGCTATTCGTCAGAGACTGATACTAGCATATCGCGGTTCTACCACCGTTATAATCAGTGAGAAATAAAGATAGGATAATAAAAAAGCGAACTTTTGTTCTTTAAATATATTATTTTTGTCAAAACTGTTTTGAACTAAAGTAAACTGTTTATGTACCTATTGCGAACCTTAAACGTGTAACTTTACCACAAATAATTATGTTGAAATTCAACACAGTATTATTGTGTTACCAGGAAAATTATCAATTTATGTTCTCTCTTCAAATGTTAATTAGAGGCAGCGTTCTAGAAGGTTTGAAGTATTTAGTACCACAGAATAGATAATAGTACTAGCGTGTAGTACTTACAGTCAAAAGCAAAATTAGCTGTTGATTGATCAATTTTCATAGCATAAAAACTGAATGGGACGTTCAATACATTTTATTGGATAAAACAAGGGTAATAGTCTGTAGTTACATTGTCAAAAGGAAATTGCATTTCATGGGATTTATTTTGTAACTTTTGATATTGTCTGTACAATATTAGCAGTAATTTTAGATTTCCTACAAAAGTGGCAACTTATATTATTACTAGCGATCCGCCCTCGATTCGCTTCGGTTCCTTCCTTTTTTGCCAAATGCGACCTTCCAACGATACCTAAAAAGAAAAACACCTCACAGTCTTCACCTCTAATCTCCAAAAGTATGTTTCCATCCAGTTCGAGTCCCGTCCCGATATCGGTGTAAGAATCGCGCTTGAAGGTAAATTACGTGAAGATAGTTGGTATTGGGTGAATCAACTTTTTTTTGTCCGGAAAAAATCGACCCATGTGTATTTTTTAATATAACTGACTTTTAAATCCGGAAAAATAGTATTTTTCAGCAGGGTCGTCTAAAATAAAAAGTCAAATTTAAAATCCCGACCATTCCAACAGGAGAGGGGATAGACCCCAACATGTTCGGGGTTACAGATACACGGTAACTATCTTTTTTGAACAAGGGGTCTATTACGAAAAGTTTAATGCTATACACGCAGCTGCGTCCGTGCTTCGTTTTGATTGTTTCCTATTACAAATCACTTTTGTATGCGATATTGCGAAGTGATTGCGTGAGTTTGACCGTTTCTCTCTTGCGTATCCGACATCGTTCGTTTATTAGTCTATGGACTGCGATAGAAAAATTCAAAATGTTTGATAAAACTACAACCAAAGAACTGCGGATGACTATCGTGGCTACGTTATTTTCGTAATAGGCCGCCAGTAACTGTTGTATCTATGTTAATTAAAATTCGAATTACCTTTTTTGTGCTGTAAAAACTGTGACTGCATCTGAGCAACACCCCCACTATATAACGCCGTAATTTAGCCATGCATGTGCATATGAGACTGTCATAGAAACTCCTTACATTTTTTTGCAGTTTTAGTTACAATAGTACTTCTTTCTTTCTTATCGAATGAGGATTAGTGGCCACCTCTGGTGTTAGAGTTTATCAAGCCGCCTGTAAGGCCTCTTACTTGGCTTAACGACTGTTATCGGATAACAACAGCCGGGACCGATGGTTTAACGTGCCCTCCGAAACACGGAAGCGCTCAGTTGTAATGCTACTTAACGGTCACCCATCCGACACCTGGCCGGACCGAGCGTTGCTTAACAAACGTGATCAGTCTGTAAAGTTCCGCCATGAGCACCTCTACAATAGTACTTATTGTAGAGGTGCTCATATATGAATGATAAATCCCAGAAAACCTGACATTCAGTCATAAATTCATAAAGTATTATTAAACCTTGTAAAATTGTTGTATTTTTTTACAATTTTGAATATATATATTTTTGCCTACACAAATTGAAATTGTTGTCACTGTTTGCGTATCGCGCAGGTCGGCCCGCGTGAGCTCCTTCCCCTGCTCACGTCCGGTGAGCGCCTAGATTTTTAGGATATAAAAAGTGTCCAAAAACTGTGAATTTAAAAAGAGATCAAACAAAATTATCGCATCTAATTTTTTTGATTACTACCTTAAACTTATATTTGAATTTGTAAAGGGGTCGCAAAATTACCCTGTATATTATGATGATTAAATATTTAATATAACAAATCAGTCTTTTTAATATTTCCACACTAACACTTTTGCTGCAGATTGTACCATTTCTCATTAAGATAATAAAGTGGGACTAGTTGCAGAATGAAAATTTAATTTATTTTGATTTTCTTCAACTCGTACTAAATGGGCCGTAGGCATGTGGGACGAGATCACTAATCACTCGTTTTCTGTATATTATAAATTATTAAATTCAATATATTTTTACAGCCGCCTATCAAATAACAATTTACTTCAAGGAACAAGCGGATCTATATCCGCAGGCCTATGCCTGCGATTGATCTTTCAAACATTTTGCTTTTGGTCGTAAATATACTGCCTATACCATTGCTTTACAAAATCAATAACTTGTTTAAAATAAAAACATATAATCTTCTAAGGCTTCCGTCCGCGCGTACAGTTCATTAGATATAAATCACTTTTTACGGATTACAGCGCGTATGTTTTCAAAAAAACCAATAAATCCAAAATTAAATAATTCTACAACAACACCTGAATTAATAATAATGGCGATGTAATCCATAAATGTTGTTTTCTAAACACATATAAAATTAATAGTTCCAGAGGAAACTAAAAATGATATCTATTCCTTGAAAAACGAAAAATCTTCCACGCAGGGATTCTATTTCTTTTCGTAATTTTGACAGCAATTCATAGACTCCCAACCGTAGCGATTCAAGCACTTTTTCTTCAAAGATAACAAACAGTACCGTACCGGGGACTGTTGTTTTTAAGATTAACTTTTTAATATCAGTGAATATTAAGATAACAGAGCGGGGTGAGCCCAGAGAAAGTCGGAGCTTACTATTCGTTTTATCGTTTTGCTTTACAACAGAAACGGTGGTTTTATAAACCGTAAATTACACCGCTGGCTGGGGATTACAAGAAGCTGACTCTTCCATAATAAAACGTCGAACTGAAGGAGATTGCATTTAAAATTTAGGCTGTGGTTAATGGCCACAGCCACGATTTGAACGGGGTGCCTATCGCAGATGGAATGACGCCAACTCTTCCATTCATTTCTTACTTTATTTTCTGCGCTTTTGATTTTCACGGTTTAATTTTTATCTAATTATACTGTAACTGCCGTACTCAGAGACGTCAATTAAGTTTAACGCTTCATTAAGTATCGCGTTATACTATGATTATTGAAGAGAAACAGATAACACCAACTTTAATGAAGCATGATTGGGTATTTAGAAGAGTCAAGTTTGCAGGCAGATACGTCAATTAAGTTTAAGGGGGTATTTACATGGACCGACTTGGCAGGTGATTTTTGGTCAATAATCGCTTTTAATCGGCAATCGCTTGTAAAATCGAATCGCCACCTCTTTGAAGTTAGGTTTGCGATTAGATTTTACTCTGTGTTCTCTATAGACTGCAAAACATATACATCGGCCTGATGTGCCCTCGCATTTGCATAGAGCAACAATAATAATATATTTGACATGATATAAAATCGGTGGAGCTACCTACTTGAATATTTCATTTTTCTTCAAATTCCCCTAGCTTCACGAACGGCAATAAATAATATTTATAGTACACGGGCTGAACACCTCATTCGGAAACAAGTTATGAAACTCCTTCAAATTTATAAGCGAAAAGCAACATTACATAATACCTACATGTACCGAAAACTAATCAACTTTGCTTGATACCCACACAAAAGTTTCCTCTTGAAGAATTTTCATTTTGCTAACATTGGCTGGTGTAGAATTTCCTGACGATGTTTTCACCCTTTGATACGGACAAGAATAACATTAGGTAGTTATATATTTTTTTCTCTTTTAACCGTACGGCTCGATTGCTCGGGTTATATGAATCTCAATTATGTATGAGGTTATTTCATGCCTTTTTTTATAGAAATCAATATACTTAAAAACAAATTGTACGATATTTTAGTTTTACTGCGATATTTCATGGACATACCCCGGAATTCGTCGTATTCTACTTATAGCATGGTACCATACGCGTTATGGCTTTTCTTCATTTCCACAACGCGTTGTGGTCATTTGATATCTTGACCACGACACAAATTTTGCTTTGTGATATTTCTATGATTACCACAACGCGTTCTGGGCGTTTTTATAAGAACCATGACACGAAGTTATTTTTTTTAATTAGCCAAACAAGAACATTTTCCTTTATTATTATTTTAAAAATAGGATAATAGAGCTCCTACGAGGTATTTTTCTTTTTTCAAATATTCCAATTCATGTATTCAATGCAATTATTTTTAATAGTTTTACATATGAATCGTGCAAATATGAATCCTTAAATGAATTCGACACTTTAAATTCATACGAATATGATATCAAACTGGGCATAGTAGCTTAACCAATACATCTATCGAGATTGGGCTGAAGGCCAAAACTTCAAAAAAATTACTATAAAAATCGTGGTGGCTCAACTTCTTAAATCCATCCTAGGGTCCTAAGAACCAATCCTACCAAAGGAAATATCTGGTTCACAAAACGCAGTATTCTTCACCCTACAGACGCGACTACGAAGATTACTTGCTTGCTCTTGGCGACACGCACACTACACTTGTGAACTCCTCTGTACATTAAAAGCTATGGCGGCGTCTTTCTGACTTCAAAAAAGGTGCTTCAAAATGGACGCGCACACTTAGTGTCTATACGTAATTATTCTAAGTGCTTATGATTATTTTTTTACACACACATAACCTCATAATTTGTGTGATTTAAAAGATCAATTTCCTGGAATATAATCATAATTAGTGTTTTATTTCAATAGTCATAATTATCAGAAATAGCAAGTTCAGTATTTGTAACTAAGCCAACACTTATTATATTAACAAAATGTACCTAATAAGTATGTTAACTACCTGTTCAAATATTTGTACACAAAAGTTTTTTTTGAAAAAAGAAATATATGTAGCTTACTTCCGCAAACAATATATGCAAGATGCACCGCCCGCCCGCCCGCAAAAATATGCACATGCACACAACAAAATATCAGTGCACAAACCTGCATTTAGCAAGACAGCAACACACCTTGCACCTTCACCAATTAGGCTACTCTACACGTGTTTCGCCCCAACCCGGAGCATCCTCAGGAGTTAGATCGTGCGTAAACTACCACCGTGCGTAAATCATTCGGTGTTGGTTTACGCACGATCTAACTCCTGAGGATGCTCCGGGTTGGGGCGAAACACGTGTAGAGTAGCCTAATTGGTGAAGGTGCAAGGTGTGTTGCTGTCTTGCTAAATGCAGGTTTGTGTACTGATATTTTGTTGTGTGCATGTGCATATTTTTGCGGGCGGGCGGGCGGTGCATCTTGCATATATTGTTTGCGGAAGTAAGCTACATATATTTCTTTTTTCAAAATGGTTTGGGACTTCCGCCAAGTGACGCCTGATTCAATCAAATACTCACAAAAGTTTTGTCACATTAGTGTTTGTAACATTAGTTAGGTTTTCTGGAAAATCGACCCGTGTTAATAGGTACACGGGTTGATTTTCCAGGCGACTTGCTGGTCGACTTCAGTCGACTAGCGCTTTTCTATCGACAATCGCTTGTAAAATCTAATTACAATTCCAAGCCGCCTGTAAAATCAAACCGTGTCAATCCTACTTGAGTATGTATTACAAGACTACTCCACCACATCAAACCAAAAGGCATTTCATTATAATTGCATAAAGGTATAACGTTATGACGGGTTATTTCAAAGCGAGTACATTTATTTGATTCGATTAAAGCGGCTGTGTCTGCCACCGTAAAGTTTTACACCCAGCTTAGATTGCACGCCCGCCCTGCACTAAAACTGTTTTAATGGCATTACAGTGGCTTCTTTCCTTAGAACAAATACACTGTTCTCGTTCTACGCTAATCGAAATTAGAAAAGCGAGTGCTCGATCAACATTTTGTTGGGATAAATGGCGTGGATGCAATTGGTATTCTATTAGCTTGAATAGCTATCGACTGTTATATCACAATATAGAGAGAGAGGACGGGACAGAAGTCAAGCTTAGTACTACGCCTGCTTAAGCAACTTACACAAAGACACCTCTCATAGACACGGAATAACCGGAATCTCAGACGAATCTCAAACAAGTTCGAGTGGTCTTTCGACGGTTGGTCGATGAGTAATTAGCAAGCTTAACTTCTGTAATCCCTCTATTTTGCGATTATTTGTATTGTCGTTAAGATTTGTTCCGGATTCGTCATGTTCCCAAAACCAAAAAAAATCAGCTGTTTCATACAAAAATTAATAACGAAAATATAAAAATGTATGAAGCAGCTATTATTTTTTTTCGCGATTTCAGAGTTGGTCCTATAGTAAAAGTTATTCAGTATGATGGTCCGAAGAAACAGTTTTCTCATTTTGCGTTAATTCATTAACACGTTGTATGTATAGATATTAATCATTTTCGTAATAAAATAAAAACTAAATTCAAATTGACACTTGACAAAATGAACTTTTAATTAAAAATAATGAAATAAAAATATCTCGTCGGTAAAAATAAAAACAGTTTGTCACTTAATGCATAAAATGAAAGAATGAAACAAATAAAATCATCTGGACAGACTTTTTCTTATCTAAAATTCATTAAATCTTTGGGTCCCCTTCGTTGTATTTGGTCTGAGTGCAAAAGATATTTTTTTTTATTCTGGTGTCTTGATAGTTAGCTTCACTCTTCACCTCTCATTTTCTTGATAAATAAATAGAGTGAACCTTTTTTAGAAAATCTGTGGTTTATTCTGCTTTTCCAACCATCTACAGTATTGTTTGTACTATAATTATCTTCATCGAGAGAAAATAAAGAGCTAATTATCTTTTTCATCTAGTTTAATGAAAAAATATGGAATAGCATAATTTCTTTTGAACTCGAGGCGAAATTGAAGTATGCATCCGATTTATATTTTCTTTAGGCAAGAAAACTAACTTTTAACACAATTTAGTATTCAATCGACCCTCCTCAGTATCAAATATTTCTATATCTTTCGACTTTTTCCATATTGCCTATAAAAATGGAAGTGACAACCTGTTACATTTGCATCAAAATATACTTCTTTTCTCTCTTCTACAGTAGTGATAGCCGCTATTTCAAAGTCGCATTTAAACCATAGGTATATTAACTTTACGATTTAAACTGAACCTTTCATTCAAAATAAAAAATAAACAGTGTAGTTTAGTGTTTTCACTTTTGTTTGGCAGAAACGCATATTAAAGTGGAACAAAGTAGGATTTTTCACTACTAGTTTCCGCATGGAGACTAAAAAACTCGCACAAAGGCTGAGGTAGGACGCCGAACTAAATATAATTCAGTATGTCTATGAATCTTTTTGCCTTCCTTTCTTCTAACCTATTATATATTACAGTAGGTCTAAATAACTTTATGTCTACTTTGCATTATGACTAGTCATTACGCGATTTAGTCCCTCTATGCATTAGGTACATTGATTTAAAAGGCATTTCTGGACATTCAATGATCTGTTTCTGAAATCATATAAGCAACTTTTTTACTCTCTACTTTGGTAGTTGAGATAGAGATGACTCGCCATTTGATTCTACGAAGTCTTGCTCAACTTAATGACCTTTAGTGCGACGGGCCAAAATACTCATTGGTTGCTGTTTCTATTATTCACTAGCATTGATAGTACACAATTCCTTATATTATGACGTTGGGTCCTGTGGCTGGCGAACCGCAGGAAGGCATGCAAGTGGCAGGCCACTTACGGTCACATCATATTCGTAGTATTTATTCGCTTCTCGTTAAAAAAAGTATTCATAACTCTGTAGTTATTAAAGAATTCATAACACGGAAGATTTCCACGCACTTTCAGAGTGGGTTCCATAGAAGTTGTTCATTAGAAGTAACCTTTTACTAGACGCCTAATATCTATACTAACAATTGTATTATGCATTCTGTGGCCTAATTAATATTGCAAGAACGTGTTAAAAGTACGAGTTGTAGAGCACTTTTGCTATACAAATCCTTTATAATTTACGTTTGTTTTTGTTGGTCTGTCAACAAGACTATTTTATCAGAAACGCGTGGAAGCATTAGGTTTTGTGTCAAGAACTTTGATATCCAACTTGAATGTCAAAACAATCAGAAGATGCGACTCTTCATGTCGCAAATTGTGACTTTAGCTTATTAAACTATGAGGTTCGTCCTGTTGACCTAGAAATTAGAATCAGATAAAAAGCAATATTTCACAGCACACTTCAAGTAAGGGACAAAATTGAGATTTGCACTTATTCGGTTTTTTTTAATTTTATACGTTAAAAAATCTGACAAGAAGATCTAATAGAAAATAATTACGTAGTGAGTTTTCCTTATTATAATATAAATTACATCACAATAAAAGATAAAAATAAAAAATCTTCTTCAAAAACAAATTAATTGCATCTTTATTGTGATGCCGAAAATAAAAGAGAATATTGTTCAAAATTTTGTACACGTACGTATAAAAATTTGAATTTACCGCTTATGAGTGAAATCATTATTTACGCACTGCCGTAAAATGCGAAAGAAAAACCTCGGCTAGAGTGGAAGGCGCCACCAAAATAAATAAAGCACAAGACTTAACCTATGTCACAAAACAATCTGTGTGTTTTTAGAGACAGAAGGTCCACTCGCCGTATTCGGAAGAGTATTCGCCAACGCCCGCCGTTATTCATTTTGTTGCGCTAGCTAGGAATTTTTGCGTATTGAACATTTCGCTTATTGTATATTTTGCGTATTGTACATTTTGCGTTTTGTACATTTCGCGTATGTATATTTTGCGTATTGTACATTTCGCGTTTGTACATCCTGCGTATGTATGTTTTGCGTATTGTCTATTTCACGTATGTAGATTTTGCGTATTGTTCATTTTGCAAGAGGTGCAAGTTTTGCGAATTGCAATTTGTTTTTGCAACAGACGATAATTATTTACAAAACATGTTGTATTGTACAATAATCTAAAGGAAGACCTTGAGTGCCAACAAATATGTAATAATTATTTAGTGCTACACTTGCAGTAAAGATTTAAACCATTACATGATATTGCTTACGTTAAAATCAATTGATTAATCTACATTAATACGAGTATAACGTGGATATACTAATGATATAATCACAAAGGATCCTTATGACAAAGAGTAATACAGAAAGATGCAAAAAGGGTTGAATTGTATATATTAGATAACAATTTTATTGTTGATAGGGTTGAGCTAAAGTTGAGTTTAATTAGGTACTGTTGACAGATTGAATAAAAATTTAGATTTTAATTTCAAAAGGTGGGTATGACAATGTGATTATAGTTGTATTCAGGACAGGCATAGCATATATCATTTCAATTTCTTTACATCATCGTCGAAAAAATATCAAATTCAGATATATTTTTTTTGCAGTCGGTCATGTTTCGATTAAAGAATGCATGGAGGTATATTTCTTTTTTGCATTAAGAGTAACGAACAAATTATTGGTTTTACGAACACTTTTGGTTGGAACACATTTTTTTACGAATTGCACATTATGCTACGAGCGACGGTCTCGGTAGCTGCTACAGTACTGAGCATATTTTAGGTGGGCCTGAGATTGCGTGTATGAAATGTCTATCTGTGCTTGCACGAAAAACCGAGATTTATTTCAAAGTAGCTCTACTGTCTTCCTTATATTTTGCGCTTATGTTCTTACTGTCTCAAGCGGCACTCACTCCTGATTATGACAGGCCGTTGGTTGTGCCAGTCTTGAAGTCTAGTAAATTTATTAATACATATTTACTCAATGTTTAGTATTTCTTTTTTCTTGTTTTGACCGCTATCGGGCAACTAGGTACTTTATATGTATACAGTATACAAGTGGTTGTTTCCTTATTTTAGATGTATTCGATATTTTTTTCTTTAATTAGTTTAATAAAACTGTGGGTATTTCGGTAAATATTTGCTATTACTATGTAAAATATTTGCTTGTGATCTAAAATGTATGACTAAGAGAAATTGTAATGATACCTCTTTATCTGAAAACCTGTTAATATAGTAGACTATGTGTTAAAAAAGTCCACGTTTAGTTTTTATTAAAAAATGTTTTATTAATAAAATAATTATTAAATGAAATTAACTAAGACGCCATTGTCGGTTGGGGGACCGGTTTTACCTTATTAGTTTAAAAGCCTTATAAATTTCCTATGACGATTATTGCGTTTTTGGGCTAACCCGAGTTTGAAACTAGTTCAATTTGATTATGTTTGATAAATAAGCATAATAATTGAGAATATCTTGTATCTGATTTTAAGCAAACCTAAAACGTTTACAATAACTCGTAGAACAATTTATTAAATTCTTGTCAGTTTAAAGTTACAGATTTTAGGGATACAGTATAAATAGTGTAACTTTTTCAATGGTTTGAATGAAATACTTAGGTACCTATTTTATTACTTGCAGTTACTAAGATAAATAGCTCCTGCTTTACAGAGCACTTTGGTCGCAACGGATAGGTAACTTATTGAAAAGTTCTTTCTATCGCTGCGGTGAAGGGCTATTTAAAACTTGTCGAGCAGAGTGAAATGTCAAGTCAAGACTATTAATAGCCAGCTTAATCCATGTAGACTTAGAGAGTTACCACAATAGATAACCTTTCGAAAAACTTCGACATTACCACTATTTGAACACACGCCAAAATTGAGAAAATCACTCAGCTTCGTAAAATATCCAAAGCTCTCAAAACTTTGCGAGATATACCTATATGTTACAGTCAAAACTCATATCCGGTCAAAACCACTATTGACAGTAAAAATCAGGCAAAAGTGGTTTTGACTGACGCTCTTAGTCAAAAACAGTTTGGATTGATTTTCGCAGTCAATAGTGGTTTTGACAAACGTTCTTAGTCAAAAGTGGTTTTACTTTATTTCAACTGCAGATTATCGAACATTTATGTATGAAATATTATTTATTTTATTCTTAACCTAGGAACCCAGTAAAATTTGACATGAAAATGGGGTAATAGTTGCATCAAATCAGGTATTCTTGGTTTTTAACATATTGTTGGTTATGTGAAGACAATGTTAAATCGAAGTTTTCGACCTGGGCAGACGACCGGGTCATTCTTAAAACACAAAAAAAGGTTATTTAGTTTTTGTCGATTTTGACCCGGAATGGCTGGTTTGTGTGGAAGGATTCATAGAATCATAATTATCAGTATTTTTCAAAATACGTCGGCCGCCATTTAGATGACGTCATATCTTTAAGAACAGACACTTTAAAGGTGGTCTCCCGGCGGTTTTTAAGAGAAAATAAAATGTTGAACAACACACAAAAATTTGGTGCTGGTATCACAGAGATAAACTGTACCGATCTTTAGCAGAACGCATTTTTAATTTTTTTTTATGTAATTGCCACGCTGTGTATAATATTTTTTAACGCATTTTTTTATGAAACTGTTCCAATTAAACTTATATTTTTTTAAGTCTGTACTAATGTGGCTTTCTAATCATATTTTTGTTATGCCGATATTTGTGTACTTTCAGCAACCAGTAATCAGTACTATTCAGTACTCAGTTGCATATCTCTCAAATGTAAAAAAACAAGTGTAAGCTGTCAGCCGGTTTCGTTAAAACAATGCCTTACAAAGCCGATCACATTGCAGATAATTTTCAAATATCTGTGGTGCAGCAGTGATTGTTATACTTTATTCATACATAAACGGCTGCGTTACAGAGCTGCTACGGTCTGTGTTGCAGCCGCCTTTGTATACACGCTGCCGGGCCGTGCCGTGCCGGGCCGTTGGGAATTATAAAAGCGCACAATATCGGTTAAAAGTAGTTTTGACCAACGTCCTTGGTTAAAACCACTTTTGACTGCAGAAATTGCAAAAACTGCAAAAAACACTTTTGTCTGATTTTTCAGTCAATAGTGGTTTTGACCGGTAATGAGTTTTAACTGTAACATATATAATAAATAAAATGAGGGAAAACACTCACCACTCACGGAATAAAACCTTGTAAAAGAACAGAATAAAAACCTTGTAAAAGAATGTGGCAAAAGCCAGTCACTTTTGTTCTGGAAGTCAATCATCAGTTAATCCAGCCATCGCTTTTTTATACAATATTTAAGGCACCTATAGCCATCCACCAGTGCCGTCATTTTATTTATTTATATAACTCTTAGACGAGATCAATATAAAAAAGAAAACAACCTTGACCTCATGTCACTAGTATTTATTGAATAAACCTTTAAGAACCCGGCGGACAGTAAACTTCCTATACAAACGTAATACCAGAATGTATTGCAATTTGTGCTTAATTAACTCTTCTTGTGATTGCGACAGTATATGTGTAGGTTTCTATTAAATAAAAAATCCAAAATATCAAATAAAAAGTATATTTTATATGTATATTTTAAAAAGTATATTAGTAATAAAAAGTATTGCTTTAAATATAGATTTTCAGTTTTGTGTAAAAAATGTAGCATGTATTTTGAATTGGTTAAGTATTTTGGATTTTTATTTAATAGAACCATATACAGGGTGGAATTTTTTAATGTCACCTGGAGGGAAAGTACTCTAAACAATGGAGATAGCAAATTACACTCAAAGGAAACATTCCTTTATGTTTGAAAAGAAACAAAACTGCATTTAAATGTTTTTCAAAATACGCTTCCTACACCCAGGAATCGAACCGGCTAATATTCGAAAAAACAACACCCTATACTTTTGTAACATCAATCGATAGGTTCAAACATAAGGATCAAATCTCTCTAAAAAACAAAGTAAATTAAATTATAATATATGTAATAAGACTTCCGAATTCCGAATCATACTTTAATCTTTTCGTATAAATAATAATTGTCATTGATAAAACAAAAATGTCAGCCTAATGTCCAATATTTAATAAAAAAATATGATTTTTGTAGAAATATACAAAAAATAATAATATAAAAATAAGATTATAAAAGTATACTTATTTTAAAAAAGATAAAGGATGATTTTATCAGTTTAATGGTTCATATTATGAATTGCTAATAAAATCCAAACCCATTCCAAATCATCCAAAATCTAGTAAAATTAGCCCCGCTGGTTTGAGAGTATGACCACATTAGTGTTAAGACTGTGGTATAGCGACGTTAGTGGACGGCTGTAGGCGCCTTAAAGCTATCGTGCTCTGGCATCTTTCTTGGAGCTTAGTTCTGTTTACCTTTACCTATATACGTAAAATCTTTAACATCTTGGGAGACATGAACGTAAATGGATAATATCGTTTAATGGCAAAAATCAAAAGATTATAAAAGCGAAAATTGATTATAAAGTAATATACCTCCATATTATTATTGTTTTTATAGCATAAAAGAAAACAATATTGCTCAATAATACCTAACCAGTTAGGTGATTATCCAAGAGTGTGTAGGTTACTATAAATTTTAATCTCAAAGACAATAGTTTTTAGGGTTCCGTAGCCTAAATGGCAAAAAACGGAACGGACAGTCTACCAATAATAAATAGAAAATGTGTCGTGAAAGATCATAAGTAAAACAACATTTATACATTTAACCGTGTCTGTGGTCTAGTGGTTCGCCCACCCGTGTAAGACGTAGGGGTCCCGGGTTCCATTCCCAGGCGGTTCAATTTGTACTCGGTCTGGTTTGTGGTAGGGCTTATTTCAAGTCCGCCTGGCTAGGTCAGAGTAAAGTATTTACTTTACTTACGTTAGACTTAGGTTTGACGCCATAACAACAATTTAAAAAACCGGCCAAGTGCGAGTCGGACTCGCGCACGAAGGATTCCGTACCAAAAACGGCAAAAAAATACGTTTATTGTATGGGAGCCCCCCTTAAATATTAATTTTATTCTGTTTTAGTATTTGTTGTTATAGCGGCAACAAAAATACATAATCTGTGAAAACTTCAACTGTCTACCTGTTGTCGTTATTAATATCGAGCAGAAAACAGCAATAAAATCACGTTTGTTGTATGGGAGCCTCCCTTAAATATTCATTTTATTTTGTTTTTAGTATTTGTTGTTATAGTGGCAACAGAAATACATCATCTGTGAAAATTTCAATTTTCTAGCTATCACGGTTCATGAGATACAGCCTGGTGACAGACAGACAGACGGAGGGTTCCGTTTTTACCCTTTGGGTACGGAACCCTAAAAACATTAAATTACATCTTTTATACAAAAATGAAGGATGCGACTGACCTATCAATGTCCATCCCAAACCATTGGAGCTAGAAAGTTAAAATATTGCGCAGGTAGGCTTTCTCTTTGTAAATACAACCTGCATTTTTTGATAAACTCTGAAGTTATATTCTACAGGTTAAAATAATAAAAAAAAAACTCCTAGATTGGTCTTCCATTAAGGAAGGATTATCAAAAAAGTGGTGAAATGAGGGTTCATTTGTATGGAAAAAATATTAAATAGACATTTCGACTTGAAACTTCGCAGGAGTGGTTTTTTGAAAAACAAATAAGCAAACACATATTTCTTGGTTTTTTGAAACTCAACTCCTTAGGGGATAAATGAGATAGCTAAACATAAAATCGATATGGATGTCGATTTTATGGTATGTTGATTGTGAAACTGGCATTTATTTTGAGGTCCAACATGGTAGACAGGATTTAACTCCTAAATGATCGAAGACCTAAAGGGTTGAAATGGGGGTTCAAGGGTTGATAATTATTACTTTAAAAATATTTATTTTACTGCATATAAGACATTTTTGTCGAGGCATCTCCCAAGCATGGAAAAAATATTAAATAGACATTTCGACTTGAAACTTCGTAGGAGTACTTCCAAATACAAATAATAAGCAAAGACATATTTCGTAGTTTTTCAAAATTCAACCCCTTGTTGGATTAATTGGGTAAATTAACCTAAAATTCGATACGGTTTTAAATTTTAGGTTTATTTTGGAATGATTGCGAAAATAGCATTTATACTGAAGTCCAACAAGGTGGCAATGATTTATCCTCTAAACTTTAGGGGATGAATCATTGCCACCCTTAGGGCCTAAAGGGATGAAATGAGGATTAGAAATTTCTATGGAAATATAATACGGGAACGGGAACAGGAACAAGAACGGGTATAGGAACGGTGCAGGAACGGGATATGATTATCCTACAAATATTATAAATGTGAATGTTGGGTTTATATGTTTGGATGTTTGTTACTAGTATAGTATTATTATTATCTGTGGAATGGCACACTGATAGTTTTACTTTTTATCCCAATCAAAGGTTCATAATAATTTTCCAAATGTCCACGCGGACCAAGTTGCGGGCGAAAGCTAGTATTATTGTAATTTTGACGCAATACGAAGCACGCACACTAAAGTAGCTTTGTTATTATTAATTTTTTCCTAAAAGAAACCACTTATTATCTTTAAATATAATAATTTTAACGCAACATCCCTTTAACAATATTCATAAAATAAACAACCTTTGTTCCCTTAGGGATAATTTAATTTTTAGATCACTTTACATAGCATTAACAAGATTATTATGTCAAGTGAAAAATAAATAATCTTACTTTGAAGAGAGACCGTCAGAATTTCAAGTATAAAAAGATTGAGTAAATTGATTCACATAATGTCATTAGATTTACGATTTACTTCAGTATAAAATCTTGTTTTCTGCTTCCTGCTTTCTTTTATATAATCCTCGTTTTTTTAATATTAAGTATTGAAAAAAATATATTTGAAAGTGAAAAATTATAGACATCTTAACATTACATTTAGATAGTTTTATTTTTGATTTTAACTAAAAAAAATTAATGAAATATTTGGATTGGTTGAAACAACATAAAAGAGAAATAATTTCTTTTTCACCTAGTAAAAACACTTTATAGCAGGTAAATAATGCCTCGTTATTTTTACCGATTTTCTCCTACTGTAAATAAGGAGATTAATACGCATGCAGACTCAGTAAAATTATTATATTTCATTTTGAAAAAAGAAATATATATGTAGCTTACTTCCGCAAACAATATAAAACCGAAATTCATTCAGTGTTGGTTTACGCACGATCTAACTCCTGAGGATGCTCCGGGTTGGTGCGAAACACGTGTAGAGTAGCCTAATTGGTGAAGGTGCAAGGTGTGTTGCTGTCTTGCTAAATGCAGGTTCGTGCACTGATATTTTGTTGTGTGCATGGTGCATATTTTTGTGGGCGGGCGGGCGGCGCATCTTGCATATATTGTTTGCGGAAGTAAGCTACATATATTTCTTTTTTCAAAATGGTTTGGGACTTCCGCCAAGTGACGCCTGATTCAATCAAAAAAAATCATTATATTTCAACTCAATTAATGAAGGCTAACAAATATTTGTTTACGAAACTCGCCACTTTCCCGAAAATGAATAAGGCTTCGTTTTATTTAATTAATTTTAATGATTCAATATAAATGCTAAATTCTTGTTAATGCTATTATTGTGTAAATAATAGTTTAGAGTCAGAGTTTTTATAAAACTATATCTTCCAATACTTTGTACGTATAATATAAATGGTTTTATATATAAAGATGGTATCCCCTTTAAGAATTCATTTATATGCGACTTGCGGAGATACCTAATGCCAACGTCTTCGACGATATTGAATAAATAGGATTCCATTGACTCACACGACCGGCAGCTTTTCTTATTACGCGAAATAGCCTCAGTGTTTTATCGAAAATATTTGGAAATATAGTTGTATGTCTAAAAGTACATTAATAAGAATAAAGTAAAATTAGTCTTGTATGTACCTTTAATTTTTTATTATCTGAGGATTATAAATTGTTATTTGGTTAATATAAAATGATAAAAGTTTAAGAACTAATAAGTTATTAAGTTAAGAGGCTTATTACGTTTCGACTTTGATTTTTGCGTAAAATGGTCAATTTTGGGTTTCTTGATCTCAGAAACAAAAATACATTAATAGTTTTGACTTATTGAATAGTGTAGAATAGCTATTGGAATAGTTCATAGCGGCCTCGCTTTTTTTAAAATTTGCTTAACTTTATAATTAAACCCGAAATTGCAGAGAAAGATTTTCATAAAATGCGCGAAGGCACTTTTTTGAGTTCATGGTTTGAACTACTGTGCTAAACAAATGAAAAAAAATAATGGAATATTATCTGTTATATAGTCGAATAGTTCATAGCGGCCTCGGAATTTTGAAATTATGTATGAAAAAAATCCCAATCAAAAACCATAAAACTAATAAAAACGCTCAGAATTAACTGTGAATTTCTCCTAGATACATAGTTATTATTACGTAAAATTTATATCAGAATAATCTTTGCTTCATAAGAAAATCAAATTTTATACTTTTATTTCTTGTTTGTACTTGTTTTTCTTTCTGTGTATGTTCAAAGTTGACTCTAAGAAATCGCTCACCAACTTTAATTTTCCTTTCTAACCCTTTTACTTTCCAGTGTATCATCATATTACTTTTTGTCGCGAACACGAAATGTATTTAGTAGACCCAAAGGTTTCTCTAGGTTGTAGCGCTAAAATCAGTCAAAATCGAAATTTCGACGAAAAAATGTGATAGAGCCCTTAAAAAATAAGTAAAAGATTCGGTTCCTGGTTATAAGTGAGGAAAATCTTAAACAGTTTTTTGATTTGTTTATTAAAATATAGCTTATTTAATTACAAACATTTAACCTTGGTGGTTTTATGAATCTCCGTAAAAATCTATTTTAAACTCAAATATAATAGAATTGAGAAAAAATCTCGAGTATCAAGAAGAGCGTTATTACTGATAAAAAATTATCAACTTCCGACGAACCCTTGTTTGTTTCGAATTCGGTTATTGGTACATCTACGGGTGTAACGCAATAGCAAATTGTGTTTCTTACTTGTGTCAAGATAAAATGTTTCTCGTAAAATCAATTTTGGTAGACACCAGAACGCGTCTTTCTAATCCAATTTGTAACATAAGTAAGGTTATTGGAATATAGGGTTGAGGGAGAGAGAAAATAAAAGGGCGCATGAAACAAAATTGGTTAAGAATAGGGTAACACTCCGGAACCGCAGCGAATCTCGAGTCGGAAACAATCGATGTGAGTGTGATGAAAACACGATATAGCAGAGTACTAAACACTTTTAGATTGGCATTATAAATATTCATAAAAACTCGAGAATATCCGTATTCATAAAATGGGATAAAGTTAATTTGCAAAAGATTGTTTTTCATTATTTGAAAATTTGTTCATAAATAATTATTGCAACAGCTTTCCCCTTTGAGTAGAAGAAAATTTCGCACAAGTATGTAACAGTCTCAACCCTTCAGCGACAATACTGAACTACGAGTTGCGTCATTACGGTTTCTTTCAAACAAAACCATATGTAAGTTATTTTAGATGCGGCTACCTACAACTCCAAACTTTTGAATTTGATTGAAGTAGCGCGTATGACCAAAGTTCTATAATTACGGAGTCATCAACGGCAACTTTCGCTAAGAAAGTTCGAAGTAGCTTAAGTAAACAAATTCTCAAGGAAGCTTATTTACTGAACGTCAACGAAAATGAGCAGAAGTTTTTATCTTAAATGTCAGCTATTATTGACGATTATGACAACTGAAATCGATTGAAAACTCAGAATCCCCGAATATAATAAAATAATTACATTACTGAAAAGATTGACCAAGAATTGCGATGTTTGTTTCATTTGTGTGATACAAGGTAATCCTATAATATATTTTTAGTACCAAACTGATCACATAATTTTGTTGACCAGTAAATTATTTTCATATTCGGGTCTTTTTGCTTGATCTCACAACAATTGTGTGTCACAACACAACTAAATTGTAGGTACTTGGCAAAGATTTATATGTGTATACTACACGTACTTGGTCTTAGTTAAATGAAGTACCTATTTTAATTTCTTAAGATATCTGCAGTTCACGTCTCACTTGATTAATAGAAAATTATTTTTAAGTTTTCTAAGTTGCCAATTGCAGGAGTCAGAAGAGTAAAATACTTTTTGAAGTGGAAAACTTCTTTAGCGGCGTTGTACGCTTTTTTGTAATGGAGAAAAAATGTTAAACTTGCGTCAGTCAGTCAGGATCACGTGACCCTGATCGAAAATTCGTAAGACGGATGTGACGGATGGAGATTAGACAGCCGGCGGCGGAAGTATCCCCCTCTCTTTCTACGGAGCACAGCGAAAATGGCGGCGCGTCATTTCAAGACGTAAACACTTGTGTCACCATAGTAACGCGCTAATTTTTTAATTCAATGTCAAAACTCTAGATTTTCTGTCAAGCTATGGATAAGACTTTCGTGCAATACTGTTCTGTATTCGTAAATTCAAATGCAGAGTAAATTCGTTAGTCGGCAATTCGTGCAAAATTATTCCCTAACCATTCTAAATATCAAAAATGCACAAAGTTAATATTCAAGTTTTCACTTCTGCCGGGACTCCCGGAATGCAGCCTGATTTTTTTAACACCAAATACTTAAAGCGTGTAAAAGTTATGAAATGGATAACTCCATGATATGCATTTATAAAATCAGAATAGCTTCATGCCGTTTTATATTATGCTACATTGTTTGTTACACCTGACTGACTGATAAGAAACATTGCCTTATATGCTCAACTTTCGTGAAATAGATCCGAAACAACATCGAGTAAGCGTTGCAAAACTTTTCATAATATGACGTTCGATACTTTATAATAGATGTCGAAACCTCAACAGCTGACGTCACAGGCCATTAGTCGACTGACGACAGTAGAAAACCTCAAGGGTCACGAGTTCACGCGACACATGGTGTGAATAGTCCGAGGCCCACCAACTTTAGCCGCATCTCTGCCGCACATTTATCTCTTCGACCTTAGGGCCCAGCCACATCGCCACGACGCGGTGCCGTAGGAAATCATGGCCCGGAGTTTTAGAAGATTATGCTACGGCAATGTGTCGTGCACGCCGCACCGATTCCGCGTTTTCGACGCCGTGCTTTAGAAATAATGTGCAATTGCGATCCTGCTTAAACTCTTTTGGGTATGACTAGACTAGTCATCTGATTAGTGTGGTAATCGGAGGCGCCGCACATTAGCACAGGTCGTTGCCGTACCGAACGTGACTTTTTATGGCACCGCGCCGCGTTAATGGCATTTTCTTATGGAGATGTGGCTAGGGCCTTATTCGCGATAGAATAACGTGGCACAGGCATGAAACATATCAATTTGAGTTTGATCTCGCCTACACGCATAACTATTGTAGTGGAGAAGTTAAGTTTGAGTGCTCGAAAAGTTATGGGTTCGCTGCTGTTTCCTTTTTTTTATAATATTAGTAAAATATTAACAGGACTATGTAAATTTTAGGGTTACTGACACTGTAGGCATTTAGAGTATTCAGAGCGGCAATCTTATCTTGTCAGTTGTCAACTGATGCAGTGCACTACTAGAAAGGTATTTTTACATTCAATTAAAAATATAATTTTAAAATATATGTGCTTTCAGTCTCGATCTTAGTTATGATCGAAGTATAATATACTCGCTTTATGACTTGCTCATTTCGTTTTAACTGACAAAACCTTGCAGACTTCAAAGATTATAAAGATCCCGAAATAATATTACATTCTTGTATAACTAATTACAATACTGACTGAGAAAAACAAACTTCCAACGTTTCCTGTCAGTTCTTTCCGAGAATTCCGAGTAAAAGTTCTTCTAAATTCAACACTGTTAGTACGAGTAGATCCATTAATTTAATTTTTGACGTCAATAAGTGCCAGTGAAGGTTTGCATTGATTATACAAATTTGATTGATTGATAGACCTTATAACCAGTTTATTTTGGTGAGAAATTCTCAATTATCTTTATTTCAATTTATGTTCAGCTTAAAGACGGAGCCATTTACATACAATTTTCCTCTGCAAGTACATACTTGTTCGTTCGTTCGTTCATTCGTATTCCTAGTGATTTATTGGAAACTTGGTGTTGTATTTCTAGTAATTTCAAGTGAATCTCATTACTCTTATCAAATTAATATCAGCTTTTAATCATTAAGGTATATGAAAGAAAGATAGTTAATAATTTAAGTGTATAGATATGTGAGTAATTTCACCAATTTTGAACTGACTTTACTTAAAAATTAACATTGAAAATGTTTTTTCGATCGCTACTCTCTGGATTTCGGTCCGAGTGCGACATCACCTTGGTGTCGTGAGTTTTAGGGCTACGTGAATGGTTAAGGTTTCAAAAGATGTATTTCGGCAAGGGCAAGGTAGTGAAAAAAAAAGAAAAATTCTTTTTAAATTGCAAAAACATCGAAAAATCACGCGGGGTGTTTTCTCACTAAATCGTCTATATCTCGAGAAGAAAAAGCGATATCGAAAAAAATAAAAAAGCTCTCGGGGGTATTAAGTTTTGCTACATTTGAAAAAAAACCGGACCCCTCTAGCGTAGGCTGTGGATTTACCTTTATTTAGTGAAATTTGTAATAGTGCGTAGTTAATTAATAAAATAAATAATAAAGTAAATAATTAATTTAAGTTTGATAGTTTAATTAATTTACATTAAATTATTAATTGTGTGGTTTTTGGAATAATAACGTTTTAAAATTGAAAATGTTTTTTCGATCGTTTTGTTTTTAAACCCGACTTTAAGCGAGAGTGCGAATTCACTTTGGTATCGTCAGTTAGAGTTTGGAATTACATATATGTTGGGGTCTTAAAAGAAACAATATTAAAAAGAGCCTTAATATGGTGATAGTTTAAAGCAAATCATAAATAACCGCCAAATCTTTTTGTTTTTATGGGGTTTACTCACCCTAATGATTGCAGTTAAATTAGAACCCACTTCTTACTACCGTTGTTTTAAAACAACACATAAGATAATAATAATATACACACATCAACATTTTTTTAGGGATAAAGGTGTTATTTTCATACAAGCTAGGTAACTTTGAAGCCTTGGTTTCCTGCCAGGGATGTACTGTGCTGTGATCTGATGACGGCTATTCAGGGAGTGAATGGAGGAGATTCAGATCGCTATACACACCCAACTGATCTGACCAGCACTTAAAACGTAAAGGATATGTTTAAAAAAACCGCGAAAATATCATGAAAACGTATGGAAATCCTACAACTGAGAACTCTGACCCATTAATCTTTTAGAATGCTGATCAGATCAGTTGGGTGTGTATAGCGACCTGAATCTGCTCCATTCAGTCTTTGGATGGCCATCATCAGATTACAGCACGGTACATCCCTGGCAGAAAACCAAGGCTTCAAAGTTACCTCGTTTGTATGAAAATGACACCTGTATCCCTAAACAAAGTTGATGTGTATAATATAAAGATTTTTGTAGTAAAATTATTAAATAATTTATTAATATGACTTTTTAATGATTAGATCTAACAACGATCAAACAATGGAATATCTAACGTAAAATCACTAAGTTAAAAAAATAATGATTTTTATTTACTTAAGTATTACCCGTATGAAGAACACAATATATATTTTATTATATTAATAAAAGTTTCTTTATAATTATCCAAAAATCCGGGGCCTTGCACGTGGGCATCAAAAAAACTATTTTGATGCGTCTGTTTCTATTGTTTTGGCTATACCTATTTTCTGATCATTACAGCACCGTGGCATTTTGTGATGCACTGCACTTTTTTTTGTGAATAGGTAAACCGATAAACGAATCTTGAGCGAAAGTTGAATAGAAGAGAGATTTTGCTTTGCCTCGGGTCTCAATACTTACCAGTAGATACAGAAAAGTAGACCCAAAATATTATATCATGGGATGCTATTACTTCAATTTCGAGATTTAAAATTAGTCGATCGGGCAAGTCTCTTTTAGACTAGTATAACTCAAACTCACATCTATCTTGTACAGTGAGAAAGGGATATGCGGTGAATAACACCATCCCTTTTTTAACTGTACTCAAGTAGAGATTTGAGTTTGAGTTTAATTCTATAATATGAGCCTAGTTACGCTACGATTCCAAATGAATTTTTACAACGGTCTCTGAATGAGAGTGTGAAGATGATGCCTAGGTAAACATAATTTGCAATTGCAATAAGGTATGGGTTAAAATGTTATCGCACATTCGAGTGATGATGAAGTCGGCGCGAGAGTCTCGCAGGCTGCATTTGATTTTGATTAGAATTTTTATTAGGTTATTTTATGGAGAAATTCAGTTGTTTAGTTAGAGTACCTATTAGCTTTAAATAAAATATTAATGACTATAACAATGAAATAATAAACAATACGTAGTATTTGTTTTGTTTAATTCACTAAATTAATTTTCAATGTAGAGTTGCTCGTGCCCAAGTCAAGTCCCACCTAATGTTGCAAGAGTAAGCCACGGCTTTACGTAATTGTGCACTACTCTCGTTGTATATCAAAAAGAGCCATAACTTTACCAACTTCAGTGGAAAAGCTAGAAGTTTGAGCAGGAAAGTCTTCGATAGGTAGGTAGGTACTCGACAGGTATTTATTTCAGCTGGATATTTATAGTGGAAGTAAGTACTTTGAATGTCTTTTGCCGACAAGTGAAGTTCTTAAATTTCATAGAGTGGTGCTAACAGAATCTTAGATAACGGTATTTATATTGAGAAAATACCGTCAATTAAGGCACAAATATTCATTATAATTAGAAATATTTTCTCAGCATTAGCCGTATGTTTTTATTCTATCGACATTTAACGGTCATCTTTTGCAAAACCAACACAACAAGAGACAACTGTTTCTAATATATTATTAAAGATTAACCACAAAATAAATACTTAGTACGAGTGAATAACTACCTGACGCACTTAAATGATCCAGCTTATAAAAGCAAATTTACCACAAAATAGTAAGTCTAAGTTTAAAAATATTATTTTTCCTCGAAGTTTTTATGTTAAAGTTAAACTATCTTTAAGAGGATATTTGATAACTTTTTTCTTGAACACACTTTGAATCGCGTACATGAAAAGGGGAATAGATCAATAAGATTATGGCCTACGCATATAAGCTAAGAGAAATAGGTTTTTTCTGTTGATGATGAATGGCGGGGTACGTTGATGTTAGCCGGGAGCCGGGAATACAGTTCTATGATTTATGACCATTGAGAATCCTGGTATAGCCATTAGTGCAGATCTAATAAAGACTGCACACTGTAAAAACTGCATAGTCTCCGAAGCTTTTATGGTAACATTTAAAAAAAATCACAGATCAAGACACGATCTGTACACCAACCTTTATTATGTATAATCTATTAAGATTGTGTGTATTAATCATTGTGGAGCCTTTTGTGGAGAGATAATAAATGGTTTTATTATTATTAACTATTTTTTTAGCATATCAACCAACTACAAGTTATAATAAAGGTGGTTCTTCCAGTTATCTCAGATTTTGAATTAACTAACAATGGTTTCACGACACACACACACTTATTACACTAGTTTACAAAATTTAACTTTTTGTCTGTTGCCGCGAATATTGTGGTTGATAATGTTCACTTATGACTTGTTATTGTCAAATGTAATCTCATCTCAATTGTTTTTGATTTTTATCATTTAAGCGTATATTTTAATCGATAACAGGCATATTTTACTGTGTTAAGATTAAACTGCAAGATGCAGCTGCTTTGTGCATATTTTTGTCACATTCACTGCTATCAGATATTTTAAAACAAGAATAAAAAAAATCCTATGAAATTTAGAATCTATAACAAAAAGTGAAAATTGAAATCATAACTTTTTAGGGTTCCGTACCAAAATGGTAAAAAGGAACCCTTATGGTGTGACTCTGTTTGTCTGTCACAGTTGGGTATTTTGAAAACTACTAAGGTATCAACTTGAAATTTGGAATAGTTTAAGATGACATTTGCCCAACTATTTTGCAAATAAGAAAGAAATAAGAAAATATTTTTTTACAACAGAGACTGAAAAGGGGCCTTAAAAAATTGAAGTGGGGTGTAGTCACCCCACTACCGTTATATATATGATACCCCACATGCCCTAGTGGGCATAACATTTTTTCTTTTTTTGAAAGCCGCATAGTTTTTGACTTATATTGAAAAATGTAAAAAAATGCCTTCCCCCCTCTTATCTCCGAAGTTTGCAAAGAGAAAAATCTGAAATAATTCTATATGATAGTAGTTTATGTAAAGATTACTGAAAAAATAAAACGATGTCTCAATATAATACACTTTTTTAGAAATTCAAAAAACAAACAAAAAATCATTAGTTTCACTATCAGTCAACAGATGGCGCTGACCTAAGAAAAAAAATAGTTCCACTATCGGTCAAGAGATGGCGCTGACCTAATACTACAATACTAATTGGTGGCTGGTTCGAATATAATTAACCTACTATTTGCCGTACGAATAAACGAAGAATAAGTTCCTACTTAGTAATATAAACAGTTTGCAATGTGGGTGGCTGAAACGTTTTTCAGTCACCATAAGCAGCTGTGGTTAAGATTTGTAAATTAACTGTCCGCCTGTTCGCCCTTCCACCTGTCCGCCGTTTATCCTACTTTTTTAAAGACTGTACTAAAGTAACATATCCAAATATATTTATGATTGCACGGAACCCTCGGTGCGCAAGTCCGACCTCTTGACCGGTTTTTTGTCTTGCGTTAAAAATGACGCACCCCGCACCACAGACAATAGATATTACAATAAGCCCATACGCGCCAATAAATTAAAAATTAAGTGTGCTGTAATAATTTAAAAAGTTATTTTATGCTGCAGTTGACTGCACTGTAATGAGTTTTTTTTTATTTCGAAAATAAAGTACGTGTTTATACAATCTTTTTTGAATTCATATTTTGAACATTACGTTCAAAGAGAATGTAAAAAACTAGTACGTTGTGAGCGTAGATCACTGACCTGATTTTTTTTTTATTTTTTTTTAACATATTATGCAGGTCAATGGTGTAGATAATATAAAATACCTAAATTGTGAGCAGCAAATATCGCGTGAAGTGTTTATTTCAATAAACAGTACGTTCTTAAATCTGAGAAGTGAGTAAGTTATTGAAACCTGGCGTATTGTGGTGGGAAAAAGGTACATCGTCGTTGCGGTGGGTCTGTGTGACCCTGTAATGATTTTACATAAAATTTAAAAATATATACTTCTTGCGTGAAAAATAATTTACTATTTCTAAAACAGAAATATATTTACTAATACAATGGTTTCTTAATAAAACAATATTAGTTAAATGTAATCAGTTTTAATTTCAATATTCTTAACGACTATTATTAAGGTACTTAACAAAAACTATGTCTTTTTGGCGTACTTGTACAATTAAACATTAGATAGAATTTTGAAATTAAATAAATGTCAGCAACGGCAAAAAACTTCCATCTAATTAGTATTTCTTATTGTTTTCACTACATTTATTACAGTAGGAAATCACTTGTTCGCACCTGCATTATCATTTGAAAACAGCAATTTCAAAGAATTTGATTTATTGTCGTAATAGTTGCAATGGAACATCATATTTACTGTCACTACTTACTGCTTGTTCTGTATCACTTGCCTGGCTACAAACACACGTGATCCTTGTTTTCGCTATTAGATGAGTAAAGCTCATTTTCACCATTTTCTGAAGACTCTTAAAGTTCAGCCATGGTTTGAAGACGCTAACGCTAATCAAAATACATTTAAGATATCAATTAAAAAATACTAAAGCACAAATACATAAAAACACATCAAAACTCTACATTTTTTGTGGTATAAATGGCAACGTAGTTGTTGAGCTGGATCAATTCGACCCTGTTCCAGGTTTGCGCACGTATTATTCTGAATCCGAGCAGTATTAAACTGAAGTGAGGTGCACAATGAGGAGAAATGCTCCTTACCTCCAGCTACTGATATTCACGTTAATGAACAAAATTAATTTCATTAAAATAATTCAAAACTAAAACGGTCTGGGTCACACAGACCTAGCCTCAATGGGGTCTGCAACTTTATTTCGAAAGACGCAAGCTCGATGAACGATTGCTCGAATGAATTATTGTTCGACGAACTATTGGTCGAGGAGTCGCTGTTTCGAATCACGCAAGCTCGATGAACGATTGCTCGAATTAACTATTTACCTAAAAATTGTTACTCGAGCTGTCATAGTTTCGAATAACGATAATAAGAATGAACTATTGAAAGAAAAATCGGTGTTTAAATTGTTTTTTTTTTTAAGATTTCTTACACTTAATGAAGTGTAAGAAATCTTAAAAAAATACGGAAAAAATCGTATCAATAAAGCTAGTATTTTAAAATTCTTATTTTGCATGTGGTGTGGATGTTATAAATGAGGAGCTGGCCAACAATTACGTTAGTTAACTATCGATTGAGAACATACATAAACGCACATATTTTTTCACATTGCCAAACTACGAAAGTAAAACAGTTTTTTCTGTTGCTTTTATTCAGCACGCGCTGTCCCTTTTTCGTTTCGCTTGTTTTTTATGGGGCGTTTAATTCGATAAAATTCGTATGGACTCGGATTGGCTAGAAACGAAAACAGACCGGCATATAAATGCTAGTGGCGATGTCAGTGGTATATATTGTCCTCACTGAGGCTTCCCTTTTCTACTTTTTCCTATTTACGTTATTCTTTTTGGTGATAATTTCCAAGAAAACGTGCACTGTTCAATAATTGCAAAGCCTACATAGTTTTTTATAACTCAAAATCTAATATCAATAATTTTGTTAGCATCATCATGAATACTAGATAAGGAGAAAATTAAAAAAATCGGCTTCCTTTACCGTTTCAACGGCATTTTGTGAACCATTTTGGCAACATGACTTTTCCGATGAAACATACAAAAACTCATCAACTCATTTCGTGCTTAATTTTCGGTTAATTTGTAGTCTAGTGCCTTGGATAGACAATAAATTAGCCCCTCTATTTTTGTGCAATTAATAAATTAGACAATAATTAGAAATTACTTCACTCCTACTAAAGTTCAAATTTCGTTTGACTCCTCAAAAACCTTCCAAGTTTGCTAGGATGCATGTGGCCTCAGATTTCCCCGGCGTATTATGTATGTATATTCAGTCTGTCTGGTGGGGCTCTATGGAGAACCATTTCTATCAGCAGCCATTTTGATATCCCCATCGTTGAAGCACAGGTCTGGCATATGGATGGATAAAATGTGGACTGGTGAGTATTAACGACTGCGAATGCAGCCAGGACCAACGGCATAACGTGCCATCCGAAGCACGATTTTTCTAAAATCCTCTACGGTATTAAAACTATGAAACTTTGCCGTAGAAAAAAAATACTGGTAAATAGCCCAGTTATCCTTAATCCTTACTAATATTATAAATGCGAAAGTCCGTTTGTTTGTTTGTTACGCCTTCACGTCTTAACTACTGAACCGATCATCATGAAATTTTGCATACACGTTCTTAGGGGTACAGAGAAGGACATAGAATACCTTTCATCCCGAAAAAATGTATTGTTCCCGAGGGATAGCAAAACATCTTTCTACGCAGACAAAGTCGCGGGCGGTCGCTAGTAGAGTAATAAATTTGTCAAACATTTTTGTCTATAACTCTATTAAAAAATGATTTTTGTCACGTGGCGGAATTATCACAGCCATTATTTTCTTCAAAAGTCCTCTAAAAAACACTGGCGCATAGTCTATTTATTTTAAAATAATATAATAATAACTTTGTTCAACATTTTTGTCTAGCAACTGTGTTAAAAAAAGTATTTTGTGTTGCACGGCAGAATTTTCTCTATTTTTTTTTTAAATCCTCTACAGAATTAAATCTATGAGGACTTGACTCGAAAAAAAACACTGTTAAATAGCCCAATTATTTTATTATATAGAATAATCAATTTAATGAGCATTTTTGTCTAGTAACTGTGTTAAAAAATATTTTCGTCGCGCGGCGGAATTTTCTTCTACATAATTAAAACTATTAACAACTACACTAATATTGTCAAATTACTGACTCGAAGAAAAAACCTAAGAAATTGAAGTCTATCTCTTAGCGGCCCCACGTGGCGGCCCTGTCGATTATACCATGGCTGAGCCGGTGCAAACCAGTTTTTTCCCCGGCTGACTACTTTTACACCCGTCAGTGAGAGGTAACGCACACATCGCCGCGCTATTTATGAGTGCACCTACAGCGGACCGCTTGTAGGCAGCTTGGACTCTGTTCAGTTTACGTTTTTTTGACTCATGTGCCCGGACGGACTTCCGGTTATCAAAATTGAGTTCAATGACCCCCAAAACCTGTGCCAGGTTACCTCACACGACCAGAACCGAGATCTTATAAGATAAAGCTCCATTTTGGCCGCCATGTTGAATTTTGGGCAAAGGAGACAAAATTGGGCTTGGCAACATTCAGAACCGAATTCAGCAGGCTTTTTTAGAATTCAGCAGGCTTTTTTGCTTCGGAAAAGTCATGTTGCCAAAATGGTTCACAAAATGCCGTTGAACTTGAGAATTTTAATATGAACTACTAATCTATACTGCATCGTATGACATCACATTCGATTACGATATCAAAGCGGCTTGTCAGATACAGGACCGATTCTTATCTATGCGTAATGAAAATGCAGTCAGATCTATCGAAAGTACCTTCAAATGCATAAAATAAGAATTCCGAACGATATAAAATCAAGAATCAATCGTATTTTTTAACTTGTCTCTAGGAGACTTTTATGTTATATTGCTTTATTTACTTGAAGGTAACCCTTTAGTTACTAAAGTAACATGAAGGAATACCAAAATATAAACACAGCTTTTATACGCATTTTAGAGCCCTTATACAATCCCTGCTCAGATTAGTTTGAGGCTAAATTAGTGATTGGGAGTAGTCGTTGAAACATTTGAAATATATTTAGATTCCCTAATTTAATAAGGTAATGTTATGATCTTTTCGGAATATTTTTTATTTCTCTATTCGAGTTGTGTGGAACAAAATATTTAAATGCGCAAATGTATATGTAACCCACCAGTAATGGGTGTCCAGCGGCTGATGTGATGAAGATATAGTTTACAAATGTTAAAAAAAACTTTTATCCCTAGGTTTACTGCGTCTTCAACAGCTCTACCAATCTATGCAGCCAGGCCGCACCGCATTCCGGATATCTCTTGTGAAGCGAATTAATAACGCATCGGATGCCATGGAATTCCTCTTGGCTCTAGAACAGTATGATCGTTGGGGCAACAAGCGAATTGTGCTTGACTGCAATACGAAAAATGCCAAGAGCATACTGCTCGGACACGTGCGTAAAGTGCAATTGGGGCGACGAACTTATCATTATATGCTCAGTGGACTGGTGAGTTTTCCTTAATTTAATTATTACCCGCAGACAATATAGATATCTTAACTTTAACCGCATTAAGAGAGTTTTGTTCGGATTCGCAATCAACGAAAGTAAATAAAAGTAATTTTATTGGCTACTTCATAACATGTAGATTAGAAGTATCTAGTTTTCATTGGCTAAATCTAACATGTTTGTATTGATTTCATAATATATACTCAGATGGCTGTTTTGAGAAATATTTCGTGAAGAAAAAACAAAAAAAAACCACAGCATCAACGCGCTGCAGCTTGTCATATATTTAATGATTTGAAAAAAAAAAGCTTATTACGATCTATTTTATGTACCTACTTGATAGTTCAGACTTGAAAGTATTTTGAGTCACCAATATGCGATATTTAAGCCAATCCCAGAATTCAGAACAACTCAGAAGTTCCAAGCCAAAACTAGAGAGAAATAGATAGCCCTTCACATCAAGCAGCTTGAGTATTTGTAATATGAATTGATCCTTGTTAGAAATTAAAAGAGAATAGACGTTTAAAAATAAAACTAATTAGAATATTGCATCAGGAAATCAGGAGAGAAGAGATATTTTTAAGGATCCTATATGTGTGTGTCAAAGTGGCAACCTCATCTTATTTATATTTATTGTTAGCTAAGTACTTAATGTACTTACCGAAAATTCACATGAACGGATCAAAGCTAAGGTTCTATAGTTTATTTACAAAAAAATAATCAGTAAAATAGTAGGTAAATGTAACTTTAGGCACAAGTGCCTAAAGTGTCCACTTTTTGCTCTGTTGCCTAATACTACTACAACCCGTATTATTAAGTATTATGTGCTACAATGAACTATATTCGATACATTATGTACTTATCGAGCAATAAATTTAATTAAGATGAGGACGCCACTTGAGGGATAAACGGAGCGTTAAAATTACCGACATTACGATAGAATATTCGATTTAAGCAAAAATTGCATCGCTTTGCAATCCACAGGTGATGGACGATCACTGGGAGAACGAGGTAACCGAGTACGGAGCAGTTAATATCACGGGGTTCCGCATCGTCGACCACTCACGTAAGATCGTGCGCGATTTCATGGACGGTTTGCGCAGAATGGACCCCCGATTCAAGGAGACTATATCAGTAAATCTTTGATTTTAATTACTTACGTCCTAAGATTAATTTACTACATCCAATTTGTAGTTAATGTCGCGATACAATTGAGTTAACAAACATACTTTTTTAATGCGTTACGAATTAAAGCATCGCAGAATTGTTTCGTTTGGTTTGTTAGTTCACAAAGTCGAATAACTATAATTGTAGGTACAATTTGTCTCCTGTGTAGGTACTCGTTTTAGGAGAAATGGAAAACAGTAAAAAATCAGACGGTATAATATTAGAACCATTTAATTTGTTATTTTACATGCTATTTTTGGCTATCTGGAGCAAAGTACTTATTCATAAATGTTAGCCTGCTTGAATGAAATGAAAATAATATCCTGTATAACTCACGACTCTTTTTAGGGTTCCGTACCCAAAGGGTAAAAACGGAACCCTATTACTAAGACTCCGCTGTTCGTCTGTCTGTCTGTCTGTCTATCTCATGAACCATGATAGCTAGACAGTTGACATTTTCACAGATGATGTATTTCTGTTGCCGCTATAACAACAAATACTAAAAATATAATTAATTAAATATTTAAGGGGGGCTCCCCATACAACAAACGTCATTTTTTGCCGTTTTTTGCTCGATATTAATAACGACAACAGGTAGACAGTTGAAATTTTCACAAATGATGTATTTCTGTTGCCGCTATAACAACAAATACTAAAAACAGAATAAAATAAATATTTAAGGGGGAGCTCTGATACAACAAACGTGATTTTTTGCCGTTTTTTGGTACGGAACCCTTCGTGCGCGAGTCCGACTCGCACTTGGCTGTTTTTTTTAGTAATATCTGGTATAAATTAGTAATACAGTAATTTTATCTTAATGATATCGCTTCACATGACGAGGTTAGAATATTAATTACACTACATGTTAGACAATCGTTCATGAGGCGGTTGGTGCACTGATTTAATTGTTCCAATTAATATACCAATATCAGATATAGGCCATTAATAACAGATACGGATGTGGCAAATATAATTTGCAATTGCCTTTAAGATATACAAATGAATTTTATTTACAGTGCTAAAGCCATTGTTTTGGTATTAATATTCACTCCGTATAGAACATTAAACTAATGTGTATAATAAATGATCAATAATTTACTGCTAGTGATTATTATTAGGGTACATTATTGAAATAAAACCGGTCAAGAGCGAGTCGGACTCGCGCACCGAGGGTTCCGTACCATTATATGAAATACACTGCAGAGTAGAATAATAAAATTATTATTGCAGTTTTAGGTCAGCGCCATCTCTTGACTGATACTGGAACTATTGTTAACTTTTTAAGAAATTTAATAATTTCTAAAAAGTATGCTACATTGAGACATCGTTTTATTTTCCCTGTAATCTTTATACAGGCCTTTGGTCTTGAACTAGCGATAATTTAAAGGCGTGTAATACACCTAATTTTATCGATAAAAACTCCCACATGTTGGGGTCTATCCCCACTCCTGTTGGAATGGCCGCCATTTTAAATTTGACGTTTTATTTTAGATGACCCTGCAGAAAAATATTAATTTCTTCGGATTTAGAAGTCTTACAGTTATAACAAAAATACTGTTCAAAAGCTAATAATATTACCTATCAATTTAAAAAATAAAATGTTAAAATTTTTCGTTTAAATACGTCATAAAAAATTACTGAAATAAAATTTTACACGAAATTTATGCGATTTTTTTTACTTTTTATTACATTTCTCAAAAACTAGGACATTAATGTTCACTTTTTTACATTATTCAAATACACAGAGATATTATCTACAGAACAACTTAAAAATTTGTTGCTCTATGTTGCATATTTCGAGAGCTATTGTTGTTTGAATATGACCCTTACAAGTACTAAATGGTTATTTTCGAAAATAAAAAAAAACAAAATTCCTAAAAACTAGATTTTATCATTTGATGAAATTAGTATTCAGATAATATTATCAACCTAATTTAAAATATGTTCAAAATGCTTGTAATTATGTCCATTTTCAAAAATAATCAATTTTTGGTTACGTAAGGGTCATAGTTCAAACAAAAATAACTCTTGAAATATGCTACATAGAGCAATAAATTTAAAAATCGTTTTGTAGATAATATTCTTGTGTATTTGAATAGTGCAAAAAAAGTGGACATTAATGTCCTAGTTT
Source organism: Agriphila geniculea (assembly GCA_943789525.1). Lineage (NCBI taxonomy): Eukaryota > Metazoa > Arthropoda > Insecta > Lepidoptera > Crambidae > Agriphila > Agriphila geniculea. Next base: position 7,740,744 of record OX038870.1, read on the forward strand.
TTGAGAAATGTAATAAAAACTCAAAAAAATCGCACAAATTTCGTATAAAATTTTAATTCAGTAAATTTTTATAACGTACTTAAACAAAAAATTTACACATTTTATTTTTTAAATTATTAGGTGATATTATTAGCTTTCGAATAATATTTTTGCTATAACTGTGGGACTTCTAAATCCGGAGAAATTAATATTTTTCTGCAGGGTCATCTAAAATAAAAAGTAAAATTTAAAATGGCGGCCAATCCAACAGGAGTGGGGATAGACCCCAACATGTGGTTGTTTTAGTCGATAAAATTAGGTGTATTACACGCCTTTAAATTATCGCTAGTTCAAGACCAAAGGCACTGTATAAACTGCTATCACATAGAATTATTTCAGAGTTTTCTCTTTGTCAACTTCAGAGATAAGGGGAGGAAACGGTCATTTTTTTTTTAATTTTTCATCCTAAGTCGAAAACTATGCGGCCTAAAAAAAGAAAAAATGATTGAAAACGTGTAAACGGCGCTCTTTCATATTATACCTCACATTCCCTAGTAGCATCTTTAATTTGAAATTAGCTAGTGTCATAGTTTTTAATTCTATTTTTTACAGAATATGATTATGTAAAAAACTTTTTTAATAATAAACAGCGTCCGCATAACTCATTAGATTTGTGTCAGAGGAAGAAAGTTCGAGTATGAAGTAATAACGCTTTTATGTAAATTTCACTAACTCGCTCGCGCCCTAATGAAACTCTGAGCGGCGGCGTATCCCTGCATAAATTATTATTCCATATGATCTCCCTTTTCTGAGTAAATACACTTAGGCTTTTTCACTTCTGTTGCGCATACTCAAGGGAATTGTTTCCGAGCAAAGTTAACTCATGACAATTTGCTAACGTGAATGCCGACAGCCTGATGAATGGCGTGTATCTATTATTTCGGGGATTCTGTGTAGCTTAAAATACTTTGACATAATAATATGAACATTAAAGGAGGTTCATAACTACATTCAAGTATTTTATTAATCCTAAGATCAAAACTGCAATAATTTGTAATATTCTGTAGAAAGAAACAAGAGTTGTGTTAATGCAACAAATGCTGCACCAAGTGTGTTGTTGTTGATGAACATTATTCATTTATTTATGGACTAGTAACAAGACATTAGGTATTACGTAACGATAGGTACAAGTAATAATTATTACCTTGATCGCAGCGGCAAGTATCAGCAGTCACATTATATTATATTATTCCATCAGAAGTTTCAGACGTGCCTCTTAGACTGTCGTCATTATTTTGAAAGGACTTTTATTAAAAAAATAGATTTTAAAAGTCTTTCAATATTTTAACAGGCTCAAACCGCACTCCTGTATGACGGCGTACAAGTCTTAATGGATGCCTTAGGCAGGCTTTGGAGGAAAAAGCCAGACGCATTTCGAAGCGCTTTACGACGAGCCGCCGGTCAAGCCAATTCCACTAAAGTCATCGATTGCAATCCAGGAAAGAGCTGGGTGGTGCCATTTGAACACGGTGATAAGATCTCGAGGCTTATCAAAAAGGTAAGAATTTTACTGGAGCTTTGATAATGATATCTACCTCTATATCTAGCTTTAACGAAGTAAATAGATATTGTTAGTTAGCCCAACGTTCCGTATCGATACTGCAATGCAACGGTATTAGGTTGCGGTGTTGCGGTCATGGCTGAACAATAGCATCCTCACGGAATACCTATTATACCTGTTGGTTGCTTTAATGGCCACGATGCACCTCTATCGTAAGACAACGTTAAGATAGAACTCCAGTTTGAATCAAATCAACTTGTGTACAAGATTATGCAGTCAATTTACTTATAATGAGACTTAAAACTTCGCGACCAAAATTTTGAAGTTATACTTAGGTACCTACTGGCTTACATTACAATAATAATATTCATTAATGTATATATTATAATTAATTAATAAAGTACAATCGGAGTGATTGTATCGAAAAACCATATAAGAAACGAGTATTTGCTCAGTAATACTGAGTGCCACTTACATAGGAATGTGATTTGAAGGCCAGGCAAAGTGTATACCATAAGCACAATGGATATTGTGAGTCTCACATTCACCAATATCAATTATATCATATTTTATAGAATAGGTATATTTACTTTATATCGCTATAACAGCTATTACCGAGTGCGATACACCATGGTTATTACAATAAAAAATAATAATAACGTTAGTGTTACGTCATATGATAAGTAATCCCATAAATTAATATATGAAGGACTAAGTATTTGTGGTTTTAAATTTTCATGGTTCTTTTATTCTAATTCGGAGGACTGTGTTGTTCTTTGCCTGCCACACAATAGTAAAACCTTCTTATTGTTACAGACTGATATCGAAGGACTTACAGGGAATATATCATTCAATGAAGAAGGCCACCGTCACAATTTCACACTGCAAGTTGTAGAAATGACTGTACAAAGTGCTATGCTACAAGTACGCTTTATACAGTGTGTGGCCTAGAACCGGGGATAATATTAAAAACGGAGGCTCTTTAGGTCACTAGTAATTGAATCATTAAGGTCCCAACTAATTAAAATAAAATCTTTACTTTTTAATTTTTCTAACAAACTTAATCGTAAATTCAAATGCAAACAACAGTTCCGCTCAACTCAATCGACAACACGCGTACTACTCATCGTACTTATTCGGAGCTACTCGGAACGTCTTGTTGACAATTTATGGGTTGTCTGACACAACTTGTATCGGCTGATAGAAATGAACCACTTTCTAGTCAATAGTAAATTATTTATTGTACAAATACTTAACAAATACAAACACAAAGCGGAAAGTTCGTCGCTTCGCTACACAAGTCAATTTTCAAATGTCTGCCGCTCTGCTGTATGCAAGTAGTGTACCGACTGATAATGTTATTGTGAACGGTTTCTTAATCCACGTTGAATAGCATCATTGTGAAAATTTAGTGTCTGTTGCCCTTAATAATTACATACTTACTACAGATTGTTATTAATTTGAAACTGATTTTATGCTGTGGGAAGTGAAAGCAGTGGGGTCCGGTTCTATTCAAGGAGTTAAAAGTAAATTCTCTAATGGATAGTGATATCATGACGTTTTGCAGTTAGTTTTTTATTATTCCCTGTACCACGATAAGTTCGCAACGTTAGCGATAATGTCGTTTTGGAATAATACACTGATTATGAATCGTAACTTTAAATTTTTATTGTGTGTAACGTATGGGATTAATTAACTGGGAACTTTTCAGAATAAACACTAATACTCTAGAGAGTCTCTATTTTCTATATTATCCCCGGTTCTAGGCCACACACTGTATACACTAGCTTTATACTAAGTCTTCCGCGCGTACAGTTTATATTTTTTACAGATTACAGCGCGTATACTAATCATTCAGATGTAATATTAGAATTATTTAGTATTGATTTATTGGTTTTTTGGTTTCCCGACTTTTCGACTAGGTATTTTTCAGGGGCCGTGGTCACGGGATGACTAAAACAACACCTATATTGATAATTATAAGCGCAGTAATCCGTAAAAAGTGCTTTATTTCTATTTATCTACACCCATGCTCTAAATCCTCTGTAAAGGGTTCTGACACAGTTAGCTTACTGCCATCATTAAAATATCCCGAACGAGAGCTGGTCCTGCTGCGCCACTCGCCCACGTGCGAGCGTTACATTATGAAATTTAGTACAACATTATAACACCCTTGCGGATAACATAATGACGTGGAGGGGGAGGAAAGTCAAAGTCAAAATCAAAGTCAATATCAAAATCTTTATAGAGGATACATAAGATGGGTGTTTTTAATCCATATGTATTAAAATATTGTTTGTTTCCCAAATAAAATAATAGTACATTATGATATAAGTGCGGTAATTATCAAAGCGCACGTATGTCATACGACGTTTTATAACATATTTGCGAGGAAATAAATAAAGCTCGGACTTTGCACCTTTGCTTGTTTTCCATATGATTAAATTTTGATACGCTTGTAAGTATCATAGCGGTAAATTTTTCGGGCAAGAGGCTTAGAGTAGCCTTTTTCGTTGCCTCTGAGACTTCTCGCGGTGTTGAATTATTAAATTCATCACTACTTGACAACATTTTCAAATAAAAACAATACAGCAAAAAAAATAGCAATGCGCGCGCATCAGCGCTTTTTTTAAGGCAAAGGCATAAAAAACAGCCAGTATTACTAATAAAGTAAATTAATATTTTTGTGTTTTTGTTACAGATAAATGATTGTAATTTATTGTCAACATTATTTATAATATATTATACATATTAACAAATTAAATTAAATAATTAAATGTTTATTTATTATAATTTATCTCCCAAAGTTAATTTTATTCATAAAATGTTGACCACTTTTCTGACATAAAAACTTTTTGCTAAGATTTAAAAAAGTACCGTTCGTTTTAGACGAAGCATCTTGATAAACCGTGCGGTAATGTAAAGTAAAACGCACGGTTTATCAAGGAAACCGTGCGTTTTACTTTACATTACCGCACAAGTTCGTAATGATAATGAGATACAATACGATATTGAAATTGGTGTGAGAGACCCTTTACGAGCAAATATGTTATAAAAAAATGGGTGTAGATAAAGTCTTGTATGCAACTCTACATAATTAGGTATTAAAACACTCATGTGATAAACCCACATTCGTGTTTTAATACCCCTCATCATAGTACGGTTGCATAAATAACTTTACTTGCGTTTTGATTGTGATATACCTCTTCTTTAATCAAGAGCATATCGTCTTTTACCAGCTTTCCTCATTTTTCTCGGATAACTTCGTTCAAAGTCGAGTAAACTTCGCATATTGTTGAGCTTCCTGGCTCAGTGTAAAGGTTAATTTTAACTTTATTCTCCTGTTTAACTCTCTAATGATTTTTCAGGATTCATAAATCAATGTGTTCAAACTTTTACCTAATACGAAAAGTTTTAAAATTTACTTTATCCAAAATTCATGTTTTAAATGTAAAGAAAGAAAAGTTAGGTAGGTGTAACGTTTTAAAATAACTTCTCCAATATAAACCTTCTTTCACTATCGTGCCGTGATGGCAAGAATTCAATTTTAATTGATTTTTACTACTGTAGATAGGTACGATTTGTATATGCCTTAAAATCTTACTTATTACTATTGAAACACAGCTACTGAGTCCACCCGTTGCTATTCAGAGACAGAGTGTAAATGTAAATTGATTGGACTCCATATTGTGGCAGTTTAAACGCCGTAGATTTTTTTTCAATAGCTGGATTAATACCAAAATTCTCCAATACTCTCTTTGTGCTATCGATAATGATTTTTTTGTAAATTTCGCCAATATATGGTATATAGGTATAAAATTTGAAACAGTTATATTTTCAATGAAGTTTTTTCAATGTGTTGTTGGTGTTTTGATATAGGTCGCCACATGGTCAGATACACAAGGATTGAGTGTCGTTCAACCGAAATACGTTCAACTACGGTCACCGGCTTCGTACGATACAAATAAAACTTACATCGTGACGAGTATTCTACAAGAACCTTATTTAATGCAGAAAACAGAATATGCACACAAAGATGAACAGCTGTATGGATTCGTTAGGGATTTGACAGATACTATTGCGAAAAAATTAGGAATTAAATGTGAGTATAGCAAAATTATTATTAACCGTGAATAATATTTTGCATACATTTATTATTTACTGTGTCTAAAAATAATCGCTGCTTAGCATGGACAGAGATATGCGTATAAAAGGATTTGCATAATGAGATTTCTCTTTTTTCGTATTCTATTTAAGTACCCACCTTATTTCGAAGCGATATCACCGGGGTAGGTAACCCCGGTGATATCGCTTCGAAATAAGGTGGGTGTCCAAACATAAAATACACAAACGAAAGGACGTGAAATGAAACTGGGATCAAATTCTTTGTAAAAAAAAGAAAAAAACAGAATAAAAATTTTTTTCGTTTCGTTTCTCAATTTATTGGCAATAACTTAAAAACTATTTAAGTTGAAATAAACAAACAAAACACAAAAATTACCTTAATTAACGAATAATGAAAATGAAATAAAAAATTGCCATAGATATAATATTTAAAAAAAATCTCAATGCAGCATTTTTTTCAATTAAAGTGATTTCTCTGGAGAAGAAGATTATGTAACCCCCCAATTCTTCATGAAAAAAAAAACAAAAAATGATTGATTTTATTATTTTTGACAATGGTTTTACATTTCGTTTGTAGTTATAATGTCTGGGCACATTGTATACCTAAACCAATTTTAATTTGGGTGAATGTTTTAAAAAACATATCATAGGATATAATGTCCCGTCGATTGTATCAAACACGATATTTAATGAATTACTTGTTTAGATGAGTTGCGTCTTGTAAAGGACGGCAAATTTGGAAGCAACAGCCCTAGTGGTTGGAATGGACTTGTGGGAGAAGTTCTAAGAAAGGTAAGTGCATTTTAGGTGTTAAAAGTGTCGATAAGCATCATAGTCCAATAAAACTAGCTTTATCGGGACATAATAAGATAACTGAAATTTGCTTTTTCTATGTCATAAATTAGTGTTAGTTATAGTTAAAATAAAAGGAATTAAACATTTAAAAACTTTGCATAAAACTAAAAAAATGTAACTACTGAGAAATACATTATTATTGAAACGTAAAAAATAAATGTTTAATTTTTGTCTAAAAAGTCTAAAAAGACGCATCATAGCTTAATAAGATACAAGCATCATAGTTACCATTTTGGCTTATCTAGATATTGAGATCAGATGAATACTGTGAAAAAAAAGAACATGCGAATTTGGATTCAGTTTAATTTTGCTATTAGGTGATAGCATTTCAATGCACTATAAAATTATACTAACAAGGTATTTGGTTAACTATTTTGCTTTAGGAAAAAGCTAGGTAATGTACGAAATCTCATGATTTTTTTATGAAACTGTTACCACCCCGGATTTCTTACGTCACATATCTAATTCACACATCAACTTTGTCTAGGGATACAGGTGTTATTTTCATACAAACGAGGTAACTTTGGAGCCTTGGTTTCCTGCCACGGAAGTACTGTGCTGTGATCTGATGATGGCTATCCAGGGAGTTAATGGAGGAGATTCAGATCGCTATACACACCCAACTGAGCTGACCAGCATTCTAAAAACGTAACGGACATGTTTAAAAAAACCGCGAAATTAGCATGAAAATGTATGGAAATCCTCAAACTGAGAACTCTGACCCATTAATCTTTTAAAATGCTGATCAGATCAGTTGGGTGTGTATAGCGATCTGAATCTACTCCATTCAGTCTCTGGATGGCCATCATCAGATTACAGCACGGTACTTCCCTGGCAGAAAACCAAGGCTTCAAATTTACCTCGTTTGTATGAAAATAACACCTGTATCCCTAGACAAAGTTGATGTGAATATTTGACACTTAATATCAATATCCGATAAACTAATAAAAACAACGAGTTTATTAATTATGTCCAGATAAAGCTAGTTTTATTGGACTATGATAAATTTTGCTAACAAAACTCGTACTCAAAGTAAAGTTGATAGTTATTGCACTGATGGGTTTGATTTTACAAATATTCGCTCAGCAGAATCAAGTGACATAATATTGATGTTCCAAGCCACTGAAAGGCGCTTTAATATTATCAGCTCTTGCTGATTATATTCATTAAAGTGCCCTTCAATGGCTGACACAAAGGGTTTTTTATGCAACGAAAGCCTGCACGATTCAATGGACGTCATTTAACCTTCAATACATAATTATCCACTATATTATTATAGGAAAATAAGTAACTCTGGGTGGCCCTGAGATTTTGTATGAACCTACTAATAGTGTTATTCATACAGGTTTTTTGATAATACCCATATAAAGCCACAAAGTAACCCTATTACGGTTGCCATGGATAGAGTAGAACCCAAAAAATATTATAAATCCTGAAAACCACCACATGGCTGTGAAGATTAGTTTTTTATTTGTATGAAAAACTGCAAGGTGTCAACTCTAGAGGCAGATAGACTATTGTTTTTTTCATAAATCAATCCCATCAATAGGAAAAAGCAATACAACATTTCGGTCTAGGGTTGCGCTATACAGTATCAAAAAGAAACAACACATTTCAGTAGTGATTATTTCCTCTGTGTTAAATGGTTGTTTTCAGGGTTAGTAATAATTTTCAGAGGTTGCATACACTGTTCATATTCGACTTTATAGAAGTATTGCAATTTCAAATACCCTGTAGACTAATATAATGGAAAATTTTCAAATCTTGTAATTTGTGCTCATTTTATTAAGATGCAATTACTTTCACCACATGGAAAATTTACGCTAAAGACGCCAAATAAACTTTCAAAGGCGGGAATTAAATTGACAGTTACTAATATTCAGTCTCACGATGTTATGTATTTTTATATTATATCTATTTAAATGCAATAAAATATGTGTCCTAAAATAAAGGGGTTTTCCAGATCTTCTTACACAGATTTTCGTATTATAATAAACGGACGAAAGAGCTAAGAGGCTCCGAGGGGTATGTTTAATAGTCCGTGGCAAGAATAGGGATTATCGCTACCGACCTGAATAACGGAATAAATTCAAATACTATGAGATTTATTTGGGGTGCTACTTCTCTATAGTTTAACAATCTCTCACTTTGGAATAATATTATTTTCAAAAACAAGCCGTAAGTAACGAATAAACAGTTTTAAGGCGATTCCCTGACCGAAAGTAGCGCTCTCAGGGGTTTTTATTTAATGAGTTGTTAATAGAAAAGGATTTTAATAAAACTACTCGTGAAATTTTTAAGGCCCATAGTTTACTATTTTAAGACGGTATCCCTACATTCCCTCGTCGTCAATCGTAGAAGTAGATAGCAAAAGTGTCAAAAATTGCCACTTTTAGCAGTTTTGCTATCTACTTCTAGCAGTGACTACGAGGGAATGTAATGATACCGTCTAAAAATACTACACTATGGGCCCTACAAATTCCACGAGAAGTTGTATTCAAATTGTATGTTGTAATTACAATATAAAAAAAAATCACCTCGGCACCACTTTCGGTCACTAAAGCGTCTTAAGGCAAAAATTAAAAAATAGACAGTTTTAAGGCATAAATAGACAGACGTTATAATTATTATTATGTCCAAGCCATAAGTCGTGGTCTGGCGTCATCCATGTTATTTATTGTCAGCAACATGCGGCTAACATACCTAGCTAAAAATAACAGACACTATTCTCATGATAATTCAATATTTTTTTATTGTAGGTACAGGAACTGTATAATACATTTCCTTTACTCTAATCCACAATGTATTTAAAAAACTCTAAAACAGAAAATTCTCTAAACACGTTTATTTGAATTCACATTTTCCTGTTTTATCGAAAATTCTGTTGAAATCAAGCTGAAAAATCAGCCCTCTTACTGTAAGGAAAGATACGGGGATCCATTTCACAATAATTATATAGCGTGTATTTTCCTTCATTGAAAATGTGATATTTGAAGTGACTTGAGGTAGGTACCTAGTTTATGTGGAATAAAACAAATATAGACGTCTATTTTCTCTCATCTCTTTTAACTACTTAGGCAGTATTGATAATTATTGGTTGTATTTTAAAGTTGAAGAAAAATATATGAACGAACTTTTATTTATTAATGAAAGTTAATCTTTTCTTATGAAGTCAAAATAAACTTATTTACCTAAAAAAAATTTTAGACCACTCTTCTTTGTCGTTAAAAATGTTTTTTAGATGCAATTGGTGCTTTTTACTGCAGAAATATAAAATATAACGTTTTAAACACAATTCTTATTTTTTTAAATACTTAAATTATTATTATTTTATACAAAATCACATTAATAAAATTGTACACTATGAGAATGCAAATGTTAAACACTGTTCTTTTTTTCGCGATAGAAAAAGTTACCAGTTCCTTATTTAATAGCACCTAATACTTGATATTCCAAGTATGTACGCGAGCCCACGAAAAAGAAATACATTATGGTAAAACCTTTCAAAGTGTAAATTTGAACTTCGATACATGTTTTCGTGCGAGGTCGGGACCCTTATACTCAATAGCTCATCGTGGTTCAATTTTCGAGGGGACCATTCTTTGAAGGTCCTTGTTTATTGAGTTTCAAGAGTATTATTATAGTTCGCCCACCCCCGAACGTCCGGACACTCGTTTACTTTAACTTTTGGAAGAAAATTTTGACGTTAAATCTAATATCCATTGAAGGTTTCCTCTTAATCTTTGTTATTTTCAAACTTTTTATGACTTTCATTTAAGTTGGGCTGAAATATAAAATTTACATTCCTTTTTTCACTTACTTAGCTAATGTTTTGTTGCCTTTAGTAATTAATTACAATAGATACGTATTTATTCAGTAGGCAATTTTAGTTTTTGAGAACCAAGCTTCTCAACTTTTCTTTTTTACTTCAAAGTTATTCTAATTGTTTTTAAAATTATTCATGTTGCTGGATAGAATTTAATATCTTCTTTTTTTTGTAAAGGAGGCGCATTTAGCAATAGCACCGTTAGCTATTACAGCCGACCGAGAAAGAGTGGTAGACTTCAGTGAACCATTTCTAACTATTGATGCGCCTGTAACACATAAGAGAGTACCGAAGCAACTATCTGATACTTTTGGCTTTTTGAAACCACTCTCAAAGGAAATATGGGTACGTTCTTATGTTCTACGTGATTTTGTGTTATGCTTGAACCAGCCCTCCTACTTAAAGTCAGATTTGCAAATATTTGCTGTGGCTTTCAAAAGATGGAGGTTAGCGAAAACTTATTTATGTCAATCACATACATATGTCAAAAGCAAATTTTTGCAAATGTGACATTGACCACCGAGGTAAACTTTATTTCTGTAATCATCAACTTTTCTTATTTATGTTTCCGTGTTTAATATTATACCTGACATTAAATAATTACGCGTAGATTATGGGTAAATGCCAATTCAATGAAATGAAAATTTGGAGATTATCCTAGGATTAAATATCATTCGACTTTGTTGGAATTGGGCCATAGTAGGATTATAATAACCATTGTTATATTTCAGTAGCGTCGATCAAATAACAATTAACAATTTATAATTAAATTCAGGGTCCCAATTCCAGTAAAATATTTTATCAGAAAGACCGCCACATTAATTTGAAATCTACTTATTCATTAACGGTAATTTCATGATTGCATTGTAATTTAAACGTTATGATTACTGCATCAAAATCTGTCGATTCTAATTATAATTATTATTTGTTTGAAATACAGTATTAAATACTTGATGGTTTTTCGACAGCTGTGTGTCCTATTCAGTTTCTTTGCTGTTAGCATCGTCTTATTTCTGGTGTCCAGATTCTCGCCTCATGAATGGCGATCTGTGACTATATCAGATACACAACTGGATCGTCCCATTAGCAGCACTAACGAAGTAAGTGAGATTCCAATAACATCACACTTAGGTAACATGATCAAGTGCGATTGGAACCTTCACTAATTGATATTGTCTTGTTGTAGATAATTCTGCATAATGACTTCAGCATTTGGAACTCATTCTGGTTTTCACTCGGTTCCTTCATGCAACAAGGCAGCGACGTTGTACCAAGGTAATTTGATTAGAACATATTTTAAAGGGAGCTTACTACAATTTTTTTTTATATTAGCGAATAATTTCATTTTTTATACCATACGTAAATAAAATATACTTTCCTAAGAAAAGGTTTTACTGAAAAAGAAGTAGGAATAAAAATTCTTTCTGAACATTCCTTAAATTCTTTAGATAATAATTTCTAATAATATTGTGACAGATCTACTGAAAGTAGAAACATGGCAAAGATAAAGTTTAATGATATAAAGAACTGAACTTCAAACAGCTGAATCCAATCGTCATAAAACAATTTAATAAAAAAATACCATGCCTTATTGAGCGTATCCTAATACTTAAACGTATAAGCATAGAAATGAAGACCGAGCAAGAGAGAGACACGATAATCACCTTGTTATGTCTACCGAAGCGAGATACTACTCGTAATAAAATTACGTACTTTCTCTCCCCTACGAGAAACAAAGACATAACCGCATTTTACTAAAAGAAAGGGAATACGTCTATTCTTTATTTTGAAAGGATACGAGTTTTATTGTGCTTCTGGTTTATCTCAAATAAATGTACGATACACTTGCAAATACATTTGGAGTAATGTAATAAAATATTTTATGGGAACGAGCATACAATTTAGTTCATCATTTTTTTTAAAAGTATGTTGTAGTAACGACACTGATCACTTATATCTATTCTGTGATTGATCACCAACTCACTAAGTGAATTGAAAATAGTTGATAATAATAATATTATCTTCATAAAATGACAATATAGTTTTAATATAATGTTATGATTTTAAGTGTGTGTATGTGTGTGTGTGTGTGTGTGTGTGTGTGGGCGCGCGCGTGTGTGTGTGTTTGAGTTTAATAATTATGATTTTTCATCCAATTAGTCAATATGCTTTTACATTAGGTATCTCAATTTAATTCTCCTTTTCTACAAACATTCGTATTAGTACAGTAGCCCGTAGAACATTTAAATCACCAAAAAGGTTACCGTTTGCCGTTGTGATATAGTTATTTATTACGAAATTACAGATAATTTAATCCAAATTTTACAGATCACAACCCGCCGTAACCTATATTTGTAAATCTCCTAAAATGATTTTTACTTTTCGAGGTTTACCACATAGTTTAGCTATTGTCGTGTTCTACAGCTTGGTTTGATTGCCACAGATAAAAGTAAGACTGTAAAAAGTAGCCATACACAGATTTAAGACCTGATGAAAATGGTTGAATTTTATCTCGTCTTAAATCTGTGTATGATCACTTTCCATTGTATTACTATTATAAATGGCAATCAAACAAAGCTGTAGAACACGACAATAGCTAAACCATGTGGTAAACCTTGAAAAATAAAAAAATATCATTTTTGTAGATATACAAATATAGGTTACGGCGGGTTGCGATCTGTAAAACGTGGGTTAAAGTATCTATAATTTCGTAATAAATAACTATATCACAACGGCAAACGGTAACCTTTTTGGTGATTTAAATGTTCTACGGGCTACTGTACTATATCATTTGTAAATCTTTCACAATGACATAAAAGATAGTAACTTAACAGGTAAAACGTTTCTCTCAACAGATCTTTGTCCGGAAGAATAGTTGGCACAGTGTGGTGGTTTTTCGCGCTCATTCTCGTGTGCTCGTACACGGCCAACTTAGCGGCTTATTTGATCGTGGAGCGAATCTCTGAACCGGCACAGTCGCTCAACTATCCTCCGAACGGGGCACAATATGAAGTAAGACACAATGACCTTTTACGACATACAGGTAACAATAGGTCGTTTATAAAGAGCTTAAATGCAACAGCGAGTGCAGTTTATATTTGAACCGAGTGCACTTTATTTATGTCTATGCACTGGTGACCCAACTACTAACTAATAAATGAAGTTTACTTGCAATTATTCACAAAAAGGTATTGAAGACAGGAAAAAACAGCGATTCAATAGCATATTCGATGCTTATTTTTATTTCTATAGTAAGATATTAAAATTACTAAAAACTATTAAATCCTACTTTGTATGTACGTCCACCTGCTAATGTGTATGAAAGTTCTCAAATTATCTTTTTCACGTGAAAATGTTTATTTATTCGGAAGTACAAAAATTTAAATACAGAATTTGATAATTCAGAATTTTTGAGTGTTTACGTTTAAAATTACACTGATCCGTATACATACCTACACCCTCGATGAAAGTCGATAATTTTTGCTATCACTGATATGACTGTGCAAATCATAAACTTTTATTTTTTTGGTGCAAACTATCTACAAAAACACACTATCGACTAAATACCCCCCCCCCCCCACCCCCCCCCTTCCTTAAATCACTGTGTTTGGTACAAAGTATGTATCATAAAAAACAGATTTTTGATTTATAACTCTCCTGCACCTAAAATTCATAGAATGAATTCATATAATTAAAGCGATTGAGTAAATCGCTTTAAGAAATGGAGTTTGTATTCTTTTGGAACAAAAACTGAAGAAAAATATGCTTTGACTTGTTTGTCAACATAACATAATGAAAATTGTTTCATAGCAGAGTAATGGATCAATTACTATACTAGTGCGTCTAAGAGGTCTTGATATACAGTTATTCAAAAGGCTTAAAAGGTCAAATGGATACGCGATTGACCAAAGCGACTACTAAACAATATTTTATGATGCAGAGTCTAGCTTAGCAGAAGTGGCCGCAGACAGGATATTTTTTGCGGAAAAACCACAAAAAGCACATTTATCCCGAGGTGACTACAGGGAATTGATGAATCTCGCAGTCATTTTCTTAGGAGCTGTTCCCGAAAAATGTATTTTATTTAGGAGTCTTGCTGACGTATATTGAGCTAGATGAAAGGCAAGGGTTGTACTGCTTGAACATTTTCCTATTTATATCAGTTTAAACTGTACAAAACGAAGAGAAAGCTGTCAGAGAAATATGATCACAGTGATGATTTTTATATAAATATTATTTACAAGCCTCTAAGAGTGGGTACTCACTTAGGTTCGCGAACCTCGCGCTGCGTGAACCTATGTTGCAGGTTTGCGGAGCGCAATGTGCGCGCCCGAATTCTGTCTGCTCCGCGCTCCGCGATCCACGCTCCGCGCTCCGCAGTGTGACCAAATTTTACGAGAAAACCGAAGCACTACAAAAAAATACTGAAATATACCAACTTGCACATGGAAAATGTACCGATAAAAATTCTGATTTTCAAAAGTGGTTTTATTCATTCATCATCTCAATAAATGTTAGAATTTATTTAACATTCTGTTCGAAGACAAAACAAAACATGTTTTCCGGATGAAAACAAAGAAAAAAGTAACAATGTCTACTTGTAAGACCACAAAAACGTTCTACTTTGGGGAAATTCCCCAATTATCGAAAGAAAAACCTCACAGATTAAGTGAAGTGCAGAACAGAAAATCATGTTATTAAACATGAGGGCCAAGCACTACCCTGTTGTGCATAAAAGAAAGAAAGAAAGAACGTATTAGATAATTCGATACTATTTGTAATTCTGCTACGGCGGCTGCCGGTCATGTTCTATCTGTAACTTACTTATCTTTGCTTCTGAATCAAATACTAGACTGACATAGACAGACATAGACTAAATCCGGGAAATTCCCTGAACATCAATGTTCGCGGGGACGGAACACTGTAGTCAATATACCTCCAAAAAATTACTAATGCTCGGAAAAGTCGATAAAATATACCGAAAAAGTATTGAAATACTGAATCTGGTTACACAAGCGCTCCGCGCTCCGGGTTCGCGTGTTCGCATCGGATCGCAAATGCGGAGCGCGCTCCGAGGTTCGCGCACGTACACACTATGGCGCACTGTTGCAGGTTCGCGGAGCGCGGAGGTTCGCAAACCTAAGTGGGTACCCACCCTAACAGATAGTCGGCACAACACATTGAATAGTGCTGAAACCGAAGGCATATAAAATTGCCAGAACAAAAATACGATTATTGTAAGAAAGAAAAACAAATTGATGTCAGACAAAGTCAAAACATCCACAAATAACCATCGAAGACGTCGTGACTAGCAACTCTCTAATGATTCTTCCAGATCATGGGTCTCATCAAAGTTTTTGAAAAGATGTGGTAACTGTGAACGATGACGCCTTTCTTTGCGAGCTGTGAATGAATAATACTTAGCTGAGCGTGGTACTGGTTAGATGGAGGAATTAATAAACTTGTTTAAAACCAATGAAAATACAAAAGCAATATTTGCTTTTAATGGTGAAAGAATCTAGTAAATTATACCTCTGTATCTTAAGAATATCAGTTTAATATAATAATGTCTCTTAGTTTTGAACAATAACAACAATTTATAATTTTTAATGTCCTGATTTACAAATTAAAAAATAAATTAGTGAAGTGATTTTGAGTTTTTACTTAAAATTCAAACCTTGGTAGCGACCCTTAAACATTACTCAAAAAAATGAAAAAAAAAATACTGAAATATTTTCCTAAGGTACATTCAAATTATGTGGTGCCCGGTGAAATTAAAGAAATTTTTTTCTTATTAATAAGGAGCACCCTAGTATCTATTAAAAATTATAAAAAATATGAAATAGCAAGACAAATATCAATTTGTTTCAATTTTACCTCTATTACCAGAAAGTTAGCTGTCAAAAAATATATTATATTATTATCACATTCCCGCCTAAGTTTAGTATTGCCAGAAATATAACAGGCAAAATTCATGCTTCAAACGACTACCTATTATTAGGCGATTTACCAAGTCCAGACCTTGTCCAGAAGGGCCGAATTCGCCGTGAAACGTTTCGCGCGAATTCATACGCGTTGGCAAGGTACTAGGCGCAAATACATTGCGTCCACAAGAGTTGCGCGAGTCACGTGCGAATTAAAAACACGCGCGTAAATCGCGTGCACTACGCCGGCGGCCTCCCGACTCCCGCGAGACAGGCGCGTATTGCGCGCGAGTCGAGGTACTAGAGAATCTCTAGTATCTCGATGTCTTTGTGTTTATAGACGAAGTAGAAAAAAGACCGGCGATATGGGATTTATGGAATCACCTGATTATTACCCACGACACTACTAGTAGTGCGTCTTGGTAGTGTCGGTCGTAGGTAAGAAGGGGATTATGCCAACAGAATTTCAGAAACAACAAAAGTAGTTAAAAAATATTTTCATATTGTCTTAAACTTGAGAACGATGTGATAAACATAGTAGGTACCTATGTGTTAGATAGGATGGTTCAGAATAGGACGCACTAAAATACATTCTATTTTTTCTTCGATTTTGCCTTTTCCAGCGACGTTAAGCTAACCATAACGCGGCCACTTCGTTCAACTCCATGTTTTCTACTGACTACGTCACCAAATGCTCGCGCGTTGGTTCGCTTCTTCTGGACGCGACGGTCGCGCGTTATACGCGCGAGAGAATCGCGGCGAATTCACTCTTTCTGGACAAGCTCTAATAGTTTTGGTGTGTTTTTCAGAATGCTCCATTTTCTTGGACTCAGTTGGTAAAGGATCCAATGCTTACTGATGATGAAGAGGACTATCGTGGGAAGAACCGGATCGGTTGCGATTCAGCATCACGAATTTGCCAATTCAGACATATTAACTTTGCTATTGCAACAGCTAAGGGATCACCATTAAGGTAAGATCAATATTAAACGACATAACTTTATTTATAGCTACCTAAACATAACATACCTATTTGTTATAATTGAGGGGTCTAGATTCAAAAACGCCTCTGTCCAAATTTTTTGTCATATGATATTTATATCTGGTAACACTT
The DNA here is from genome assembly GCA_943789525.1 of Agriphila geniculea. Taxonomy (NCBI): domain Eukaryota; kingdom Metazoa; phylum Arthropoda; class Insecta; order Lepidoptera; family Crambidae; genus Agriphila; species Agriphila geniculea. The sequence continues at coordinate 7,758,128 of OX038870.1, forward strand.
TTGACATGTCACTTGTTTGTTTTGTTTAAGCACTCAGATTCAAAACCGTCTCTATCACATACAAAACTACATTAGAAATTACAGTGCAAAACCGCCTCTTTTCAAAACGTCAAGTGGAGTTTAGCTATTGTCGTGTTCTACAGCTTGGTTTGATTGCCACTAATAATAGTAAGACTTTGGAAAGTAATAATACACAGATTTAAGACCAGATAAAATCCAACTATTTTCATCCGGTCTTAAATCTGTGTATGGCTACTTTTTATAGTCTTACTTTTATCTGTGGCAATCAAACCAAGCTGTAGAACACGACAATAGCTAAACTATGTGGTAAACCTTGATATATAAAAAAATATCAATTTTGGAGATATACAAATATAGGTTACGGCGGGTTGCGATCTGTAAAACTTGGGTTAAAGTATCTATAATTTTGTAATAAATAACTATATCACAACGGCAAACGGTAACCTTTTTGGTGATTTAAATGTTCTACGGGCTACTGTACTATAGTTTTGGAATGTGCTCATTAAGGCCTTTCATATGATGCCCATATTGTAATAATAATTAAAGAAAAAAAAATTTTTTTCACATTTGAAAATTGCGTCGTACAGTCGCCATATAGACTTTTTTTTTTAAATAGAGCCAGTGTCACTCGGAGTGATGTAAAGACTCTAACGATACCCCATACATCCAAATCCGTTGAGCCATTTAGAAGTTATTGTGGAATAAAGTAACTCACATACCCACAAACATACATGAACCCTGAACACATATACACTCCTTTTTGGACAGTCGTGTAAAAAAGCCGAAAGTGTATCTATGGGGAACAAAAGCGTAGTTTTATTCAAAGATCATGATGATTTTACTTCTGATTTTCCCCCCGCCTGTGTTCAGTCGAACAACTACATTAAGTTAAGGTTTTAAAATACGTGCAAAAAAACGCACAGTTCTTCTCTATTACGTCTGCCTACTGCACAAAAATTTAGAAAACGACTGACATTAAAAGAGACGAATATATCCAGGATTCAAAATTACCTCTACTCAATAATAAAATTAGTCTTGCTCATAGATAATTTTATTCAACTGTCGAACAATCAGATGTGACTTCCGATTATCCACCGCATTCAGGGTGGATAGGTGGACATGTGTTTCCGAGTATCCACCTTAGGGTGGCTGTTTCAGGGCGGATAAACGGAATAAGTCATCACGGCGCTGTGGTAGTGAAACGGGCTTGCGTGACAATGTTTTTTTTTTTAATTCATAAAGATACAACCACGATAGTACGAATTGAGTAGTGAAAATGTGTCTGTTTGATAAGTAAATCTCTTTGCATGGAAAAGATCTAATAGCGAAGGAGTTGCATTACTAAATTTATGTACTACAACATCGTAACACTCGTTTGCATCCAAACATCATCATGTTATGGTTATTTTGACACTGGTTGTTTTAATGTTGGCAATAAGCTGTTTCAGAAACTTTTATAGAGGTATTAAAGCATGGGTGTAGAATGTAGATAAAAGGATTTTCGTACATTATTGACGTGAGTAGTAAGCGTAGTTAGTTGTCATTTAATTGATATCAAAACCTCTGTGGATCATTATACTACAGATTTTTGTTTACCTTTACCTTACACGACTGCCTAAAAAGGAGTGTATATGTGTTTAGGGTTCATGTATGTTTGTGGGTATGTGAGTTTCTTTATTCCACCCTAACTTCTAAATGCCTGAACTGATTTGGTTGTATGGGGTAACGTTAGAATTCTTACAGCATCCCGAGTGACACTAGCTATATTTTTTTTGAAAAAAATCAATATGGTGACTGTACAACGCCACTTTCAAATGTGAAACATTTTTTTTTCTTCTGTTATAACAACATGGGCATCAAATGAAAGGCCTTGATGAGCACATTCCAAAACTATATAATTTGTCACTAAAATGTTTGAAATAAAAATAAATAAATTAAAAAAAATATTAAAAACGCGACTGCCTTGCCAAAAACGAACTAAAAAGTGAAATAACAAGTGTCATTGCAGTCGGGGGGACCTCTTTGATCAGAAATTGTTTCATAAAACGGTCCTCCGACTTCAATGACACTTGTTGTTTCACTTTTTAGTTCGTTTTCGTGTTTTTTTTTTGTTTCAAAAAATATCATGGGAAGGTAGTATACTATCGGACAGTGTATAGTATCGGACAATGTTGATAACACCTTTATCTCACTACTTAAGCTCCATATAAGAAAGTACTAGCAAAGAATAACATCCTAGATACGCCGTGAACCAGTTTGTAGCAAGCTGACAACGTCACTAAGAGCACAATATCGATTTATGTGATAAATCAATTACAAATTTGTGAATGTCTTTTTTTGATTAATTTACTATCTCCACAATTTACATATTTTAAACGACACACGATACTAGATGTGTCTTATTTTTATTACAGATTAAATAAATGACACCAAAGCAAAAGAAAAATGGTTTGTTTATTTTTTATTTAATTTTTAAAATGTCATTCACGTCGTATTGTATCGGACGGTGAAGTTTCGTATAGTATGGGATATGTCCGCGTGTCCATTACTACACGAAAATTAATAATAAATAATATTAGAAAACTAAAATTAATAATAATACTTTTTATTATTTTCAGAAATTTTGTTTAGCCACAGTGTTAGTATGTTTTGTATGTATAGCCGTAGCCGGTGGGATTTGGGTGTTTTTATCATAGTTGCTTTGTTTTTTAGGGTTCCGTACCCAAGGGTAAAAACGGGACCCTATTACTAAGACTCCGCTGTCCGTCTGTCTGTCTGTCCGTCTGTCTGTCTGTCTGTCTGACACCAGGCTGTATCTCATGAACCATGATAGCTAGAAAGTTGAAATTTTCACAGATTATTTATTTTGGTTGTCACTATAACAACAAATACTAAAAGTAGAATAAAATTAATATTTAAGGGGGGCTCCCATACAACAAACGTGATTTTTTTGCTGTTTTTTGCTCGATATTAATAACAACAACAGGTATACAGTTGAAATTTTCACAGATGATGTATTTCTGTTGCCGCTATAACAACAAATACTAAAAACATAATTAAATTAATATTTAAGGGGGGCTCCCATACAACAAACGTATTTTTTTTTTGCCGTTTTTTGGTACGGAACCCTTCGTGCGCGAGTACGAATCGCGCTTTGCCGGTTTTTTTTTACTACTGACACTGAGGTAATGAATTATTACCGTTTAATAGTGCTATTTGTTAATTATTGCTGGCGAAATAGTTTTGTTGTTGTAGTTTCAAAAATATATTTGATGATAAAAATCATACAAGAGACGTATTGTATGAAAAATTAAAAGCAATTCTTATATTTACTACAATAATATGGTATCTAAATACAATTTTAATAATTATTAACAAGCGTATTAATGAATTTTTATTACCAATTACAGAATACTTTCTATCCTGGTTAAAGGTTCTCTAAGGATTTTCTCTAATGTACACGCACGCAGGACGAAGTCGCGGGCGGAAACTAGTAGCAAAATCTAATTAACACATTTACAAGGTACTTAGTGCAAGTATAAAATTATTCTAATTCTTATTAATTTATTTTTTATTGGCCTTTAAAGTATGCTGTCCGATACTATCGTACGATGTCCGATATTAGACTAACTTTGATAATTGATATAAATCAGTTATTCGTAAAGCTAACTAGAGAATAAAAGGCGTGCGCTCGTACAATGGTTTATTGCCGACTGACTCCCTACGATACACACATACATAACACCTCCACCCTTATTTAACTAATAACTAACTAACAAGTTTTACTTAAGTACAAGTATAACATTTTACAACATAAGTACATTGTATAACACAGTACAACATAACTTACTACTTTAAGTACCTAAGATAGAGGAATAAAATAATCCAATGTTACTAATTTAAACTTAAAATAATTGCAATGGCTTAATCTATTTCTTCAAAACCATAGCGAGCCGGGGGCTTACGAATTCTTGAAGGTTTACTACTGTCAGAGCTACCATGGCTCTCTTCACTAATATTACCTATGGCCTTATCTACCGACACACTTGGTTGATACGAGGGGCTGTTCACGCGTGCAACCTCACTAATTGGCGCTACTGCTGCCTCCAATGTTGCTATTGGACTTCCCGTCTCCGCAATAGACTTATTAATGATATTTTCTGCACTTTGTTCTGGTTCCTCACCACTGGTCATAGGGATCGCCATCGATTTCCGAGATTGTTTATTAAGTTGTAACTTGGATTTAACTATATCAAGGTTGACCCTTCTACCATCCATAGTACTACCTACTTTACTTGTGAATCTTTGTTTCAATTGGTCAATATGTCTATGGATTTCGGTTCCAAAACTAGATCCAATACAGTAATCGCTATTCCCTATTTGTTTAATGACTGTACCTTCTAACCATTTATCTGAGCCTCTGTAGTCACGGTACCAAACCTGGGCTCCCTGCACGAATTGCCGCTGTGCACCGCCTGCGCTCTGCTCGCTTCGCACTTGCCTTACCCCCACGCGGCGCTCCCTATCCGGTTTAATGTTGTCTAACCTCATACGCAAACTGCGACCCTGTAATATACGAGCTGGACTGTCTCCTGTAGTAAGGTGCTCTGTGTTTCTGTAGGCTAACAGAAACCTGTTTAATGCTACTTCTACGTCTTGATTTTGTAAAAAAGCCTTTTTAATCACACGCTTAATAATTTTGACCGCGTTTTCTGCAGCTCCGTTCGAGGCCGGGTGATACGGGGCAGAAAAAATATGTTCTATTCCATTATGAGCAAGGAAATTCCTAAATTCTGAACTCGAAAAAGGTGGCCCATTATCACTGACCGTTTGTTTAGGTAGTCCGAATTTAGACCATAAATTCCGTAGTACTGAGATTACTGCCTGCGCTGTTGTCTTTTTCATTTGTATCGCTTCGATCCATTTAGAACACGAATCTATGATCACTAAATACGTTAACCCACCAATTGGCCCTAAAAAATCCAAATGAAGTCGAGACCACGGCCTTGACGGCCAGGGCCACGAGCGGGGCGCTTGCGCCGGTGGCGCGTCGGCGACGGCTGCACACACCGCACACGTACGACATTCCGCCTCGACCGCTTCATCAATTCCCGGCCACCACACGTAACTACGGGCTAAAGACTTTGTTTTGACTATACCCATGTGTGGGTCATGAAGTTCCGAAATTACCTTTTTTCTGTATGAGTAGGGTATTACTACGCGATGACCCCATAAAATACATCCTAATTCACAGTACAATTCATTTTTCCTGTTAAAATAAGGTTTTAATTCCTTGATGTCGACATCTGAAGGCCAACCATCGACTATATAACTTAGTACGCGACTTAATATCGGATCACCCTGGGTTTCCTTTTTAAGTACATTATAATCTAACAATAAGGCTTCTGAGGAAAAATGTAAATAGGTTTGTTCCGGTAAGTCAGCTTCTGCTGAAACAACTTCATTTTTTTGGGACTCTATTAAACGTGAAAGGACATCGGCCGTATTTTTGTCAGTTCGAATATATTCGATTGTAAAATCGTAAGCCGCCAGCTTAATAGCCCAGCGTTGCAACCGACTAGCTGCCGCCGTAGGTATCCCAATGTTAGGTCCGAAAATGCTCACTAGGGGTTTGTGATCTGTCCGAAGGACGAATTTTCTACCGTATAAGTATTTATGAAATTTATCGACAGCGAAGACAATCGCCAGTGCCTCTTTATGTATTTGGCTGTAGTGTAACTCGTGAGAGGTGAGCGCGCGCGAGGCGTAGGCGATAACACGCTCCTCGGGTGCGCTTCCCGTCACAGCTGGCTCCCGCTGTGCCAGCACCGCGCCAATGCCGCGCGAGCTCGCGTCCACTGTCAACACTGTTTCGCACTTCATGTCGAAATGTGCTAACGCCCTGGTACTACAAAGAAAACTTTTTACACGTGTAAACGCTGTATTATGTTCTGTTCCCCATTCCCAATGTCTGCCCTTTTTTAAAAGATCGTAAAGGGGCGATAAGTACATACTCAAATTTTTTATAAACTTCCCGTAAAAATTGACCATCCCTATAAAAGATTTTAATTCAGTTACGTTACCGGGATGAGGCATATTCGTGATTGCTTCCACTTTGTCCGGGTCTACCCGCACTCCATCTTTATCGATAATAAACCCTAGATATCGAACTTCTTCGGCTAAAAATTCGCATTTGTTTTTTTTTATTTTTAAGCCATTTTTCTCTAAAATATCAAACACCTCTTTAATTGTTTTTAAATGGCTTTCTAAATCCTTATTCTTTATCAAAATATCGTCATAAAAAATTAATACGTTGGGAACGTTTTTAAAGAGATTAACCATAATTTTTTGAAAAATTCCCGGACTCGATGAGAGTCCATACACTAAGCGACAATATTTGTATAATCCTCTGTGCGTGTTTATGACCGTATATTTCCTAGAATTCTCAGATAAAACGATCTGATTGTATGCTTGGGAAAGATCAAGTTTGGTAAAAAATAAGTTCCCACTTAGATTACTGAATAGATCTTCCATTTTTGGAACCGGAAATCGATCAACATCTAAAACTTGGTTAAGTGTTACCTTGTAATCTGCACACAATCTCAAGTTACCATCGCTTTTGCGTACTACGACCAGTGGTGTGGCCCAATCCGAGTGGTCAACCGGTTCAATAACGCCGGCGCGCAGCATGGCGTCCAGCTCAGCGTCGACGCGCTCACGCAGCGCATACGGCAGCGGCCGCGCCCGGCAGAATATAGGCTCGGCACCCTCGCGTACGCACAGCTCTGCTGTGCCCCCCGCGTATCTTCCCAAAGTGTCGTCAAACAGGGACTTATGCCTAGAAATAATGTCATTTATTATATGTTTACCGTCCGGCTCTTTTTCGGCTAGAAAATGGCTTGATAAGTTAGGCTTAGGTATTTTAACAGGTATTTTTAACTCTGCTAACCACTGTCGTCCTAACAAGTTAGTGGTTCCCTTATTTAAAACATACAGATCTAATCTTTTAATTACATTATTGTAACTGACTAAAGTTTCTACGAACCCTAGTGGCCGGACAGCTGATCCATCATAAAATTTTAATTGTAAACAACAAGGTTTCAACTCTAAATCGCTATATAATTTATTATAAACATTCTTACTAATGCAAGATAAGGCCGACCCTGTATCGACTTCCATATTTAACAAATGATTTTGAACCATAATACTGATACACACCGGTTTATAATTGTTTAGCGACAATTGATGTATAGACTCGCTAAAATCCTCTTCTGTCTCGTTCGCACTTTCGCTATCGACCATATTGTCCCGCTCGCTCAACATGTGCATCCGAGCTCGATCCTGGTACCACCGCCTCGCACCGCCGCGCCGTCCGCGCCCCGCGCCTCGCCCGCTGCTGCCCGCACCGCGACTGCTCACGCGCCCTCCGCGTGCTAATGAATTCACCTCGCGATCATGATTACCGCCATATTCTGGCCATCCCGATCGCTTCCATTGAATGCCTTCCATCTTCCTAGTCATTTTCTTTGGACACATTCTACGTAAGTGACCGGTCTCTCGACACCAACTGCACACGAAATCTTTGTATGAACAATCAGCTGCTTGGTGTCTATAGTCTCCGCATTTACCACACTCGCCGAGCCCGAACCTATTAACGCCTTCCGATAGTTCGGTAATATTTCGCTCCACCGCACTTGCATCCCGCTCCGCAGCTTCCAATGACAAAGCCAAGGTTACGGCCCGATTGTAAACTAAATTCTCTTCGGCGAATAGTCTTTGCCTTATTATTTCGCTTTTTAAGCCGCACACCAGTTGATCCCGCAGATTTTCGTCTAAATTTGAAGTAAACACACAATTTTTAGATAGCTTTTTCAACTCCGTTACGTAGTCCGCTATAGTTTCGTTGTGCAGTTGTCGACGTTGACGAAACTTATATCTCTCTGCTAATACCGAAGGTTTAGGTTGCAGATGGGCGGATAATAATTCTACCGCTCTGTTAAATGTTAATTGGGATGGTTTTAACGGGCTTGCTAAAGAGGACAATAGTTCATAAGCGTCTTCTCCCATAACCGCAATTAATGTTGGTAGTTTATGTTCCTCTGGCACTTTATTCACTAGGAAAAACATTTCCATTCTTTCTACGTAGTTCGTCCAATTCCCTGTTTTTGTATCAAATTCCCGCACTTGTCCAACCGACATTTTGATAATTTTCACTGATTTTACTCCTCGTTCGCCACTAGAGAATAAAAGGCGTGCGCTCGTACAATGGTTTATTGCCGACTGACTCCCTACGATACACACATACATAACACTAACTTACTTTTTACCTTAAGCACATAACAAATGAAGGTAAAACTGCACAAATATTGAATAAAATGATCTTCACGTCTTTAATTTTGAGACTATTTGTTAAAAACAAAATGTGTCCGATACTATACTACCTTCCCCTATTATTATGAAAGAAATGCAGATGAATTTATTTTCTATAATTTTGCGATTAGTATGCAATTTTCTTTTTGAATGTGAATGTTGATGCCTAATCAGCCTTATTGGTAATCTCAGACACTAACACATACCAACTTTATATGAAAAAGAATCATATTGCTTACATCATCCACTGAAATGCGAAAACAGAAGTTACAGTACATAAAGCACATTTTTTTTTAAGTTGTTCAAGTACTTCTAATTAAGTTTATGATTGCAAAATAACGAAAAATGCATGCAGTCATAGTGCTTTGACTAGTCAACCGGGCGGGCGATATTGCTTGATATTTGCTCTGCTATCGAATCTCATAGAACGCTTTCGATGAAACCATTTTTCGACTTCATTTTTCCTCCCTCTATTTGTTAGGGCGCATTCATATCGATTATTTAAAGCGTTTTTTTTTTCGAGTATTCGCTTTGTTTTTTTTAAATTAACCATACCTACACTTCATTATAAAATATATCTACTACAACGCTTTACAATAGGTAAAAAAACCGTCTCGGGACTTACAATTTTCTTAAACTTCTTTCCACGAATCCAACTCCTCGGGAAGAAAAACCGCCTTCAAAAACCTAAAAATACAAACAAAAACAGATTCAAAATTAAAAAGCACTAAAAAGCAATAAATAATAATCAAATCTTCAATATTCAATACGCATATCAATTTTAATAAAAAAACGTCTGATGAAGTCGGGTGGGGCTTTTAGAATTAAAAAAAAAGTTGTCCTCCAGCCCTTTCTATCCGTTTTTCTTTTTTTTTATATTTTAATTTTCAACTTTTTTGGAGTAAGTATGTCCAGAAAATAGCATACAGATCATAGATCGGTTTGTTTTGGATTTTCATAAGCCTACCAATATCTTAATCACAATACATATCCTATTTGAGTCTGAGGAATCCCCTTGGATATCTTCGAGGTCCAAGGTTTAATGTCAATGAAATTAAAAGAACTACACTTAAGGTATCCCTTTTCCAACAAAATAAAACAGCTGATTCGGTTCATAAATAACAAAGTCGTCAAGGTAATTAATGCAAAATCATAGTGTTTTCAGGATTACTTGAAAACTACTGAACCGATCTGAAAAATAATTAAATGACACTATTTGAAAGAAAATTTAATCAAACAAAGAAAGAATCATCAAAATCGTTGCATAAATAACGAAGATATGCGAGAACTACGATGAAAAAGTCGTCAAGATAGTTAATGCAAAATCATAGTATTTTCAGGATTACTTGAAAACTACTGAAACGATCTGAAAAAAAATTAAATGGAACCATCTCGCAACAAAACTCAATCAAACAAAAAAGAATCATCAAAATTTATCCATAAATGACGAAGATATGCGCGAACAACGATAAAAAAACCCTTATTCCTCGGAGATAACTATGGCCAGACATACAATTGAATTGAGAATCTCCTCCTTTTTTTGAAGCCAGTTAAAAACAGCTCATTGGTCAATAGGAGCTCGGTGGTTTTGCGCCTGGCCCAGTGATTGCGGATGTTAAGCAACTTTCGCAAGGGACGGTCATGGGATGGGTGACCAAAAATTTATTATTTCGAGCTCCTCCGTGCTTCGGAAGGCACGTTAAGCCGTTGGTCCCGGTTGCATTTAATCCGCGTGATGGGTTATGGCCCGTTCTCCTTATCCACCCATAAGGAGGCCTGTGCCCCAGCAGTGGGGACGTTAAAATGGCTGATAGACATTGGCCAATGCGCGCGGTTAGAGCTAGGCTATGGGCTACTAGGCTATTGAAAGTAACATGTATTAACTAGTGTCCGACAGAAACTGGAATTCCAGCCGAATCCGAAACCGAAACCGAACTTTCGGCTCTGGGGCCGTACCGGCTAACGCATCGATTATCGAAAAGTCTGCCAAGATTCAACATAAAACAGAAAAATCAAAGTAAGGAATTTCGTCTTGTACTTTCTGTTGACGTTATTTGAAAAATATCGATGTTCGTGTGACATCATAAATTGGGGTTCGCCATTTTGGCCCAATTGAGGCTCGATTTATCTGTTTTAATTTGAAACCCGGCAGACTTTTCGATAATCGATTCGTTAGCCGGTACGGCCCCTGGTTCCAGTTTCGGCTGAAACCGTGTTTGTTGAACCGTGTTGTTTTGCGACAATTATAGACACTTAACATGTGTATAAAAGTAACAATAATGTAAGTATGAATCAAAAATTGTTCTTTATTTATATTGAATGAACAATTTGAACCAAAAAAAATCAATTACTAATTATGTTAAACTTACTTTTGTAAATCAACTTTTTTATTAATCAACATAATTTAATGTATAGCAATAGTTATTTGTTGTGTTTTATCGTACGTACTATCCGTTCGAATTACTCAAGCACCTCACGCAGTAAGAGAAAAAAAACTGCGATATGGCTAGTTATAACTAGCTATAGTTAGGTGGTAAATATGCACGAGTTATAAATATGTGGATGTTTTTTACAATTAAAATCAATCAAATAACTGAAGGCATATACACAATAAGCTACATAACCTCAACTCAACACGATCGCGCCGATTTATGCTGGCTGACAAACTCCGAAGTTAGCCGATTGATGCGCGTGATAATTCACGCAAACCGAGTTTCGGCCGAGCCGAAAGGTTCGGCCATTATTTGGCCGAAACCGAAACTGTGGCCGAAACTAGTTTTTTCCCGAAACTGGCCGAAACCGAAACTTCGGTTGGTCACTAGTATTAACCAATGGGAGCACACGAATCATAATTATTTCTTTAGGAGCTTATTTCGTGGGATATACTCTAATAAACATTTACAAGGTACAAAAAAAATTTTAACCTCCACGTGACTTGGTATATCACAACCGTGGTGATATTCCATATTTATTTCTTGTGATATATTAAATATTTATATTCTATGACACTCGTCTACAGTCAAGGAATCAATATTAATTAATAATCATTAATAATAATAATAATAACATTTATTTCTCACCATAATCTTAAAATTTACAAAATGTAAGTAGTATGTAATGCATCAGTTTTTTTGTTACAATGTGAAAAAGTTATCTAATACTTATTTATCTATTGAAGAAAAAAAATATGACTATGGCGGGCTGCCACCTAAACTAGGACGGATCCTTACTAATTGACACTATAAGTAGTCGCAATATTTCGCTGCACTCGAGTTCATACAAATACAACGTGTTTTGTTCGTTTGTTGTTCGTTATTGTTCGTTTTATAGCCCCGCGTGCAGAGAGATATGGCGACTACTGTAGTCCATCCAAATCTGCTTAGTGAATAGGGGCTTTAATATTGTTTAAATAACTATAGTAAAAAACAATATCTCTCACGATCGTTTTAATTATAACAGTCTGTGTGCATCCACCACTGGCTTTTATGGATAGGTATATGATGTCCGTAAAATCTGATTTGATTAACAGTTAAATACTGTAACGGACGCGGGGTACGGGATTGGAAAGTAAGAAGACGCTAGTGACGCCTAAGGGAAGAAGAGCGTCGTCGGAGACACGCAAGGGATAGGAAATGGTTACAAAAGACAAACGAAAAGAATAACGATATGACTATCGAAATTCGAGTTACTAGAAGGTTCTATGGGGTATATAAGCAGCGGCGAAACGCACAATTGTAGTAGTTCAATAGGGCAGTTCAATAGAAGAAGTAGTTGGAGAAAGAAGAAAGAAAAGGAACAAGTAGAAGTTGTAAGGTGGTAGTAAAAAAGTACAACAGTCGGTAGAAGAAGGAAGATGAAGAAGTGGTGAAGAAGAGAAGTTTCGAGGAGTAGTACCTGAGAGAAGGTCGTCGGGTTCAGCGCCGAGAGGCTACGTCGCTCAGACGTGACGCTACTTGGAGGGGCGGACCGCGACATCGGAGGGCAAGAAGTGGGAATGTCATCGTGTAACAGCGCTGGGTGGCTACGTCGTTCGCAAGAAGACTACACCACACAGAAGAGCGGACCCCGTCATTCAGAGTATGTAGATGTATTTTGGGTCGTCGCTGTAACCACAGCGTTTTCCTTTTCCAATCCCGTACCCCGCGTCCGTAACAATACTTACGTACGTTTTAATTTGGAAACTGTAACCACTATTTTTGACTGCTATCATGACAAAGAATTAAATATGTAGTACAATAATAATCGAACTAACCAGTTTGTACAGTGAATGGACTAACTTTACAAAATGAAACACTTGTAGCAATGTGTTCATGCATTAAAATTTTTTAGAAAAGTTTAGAGTGAGTAAATCCCTGGATTGGTTTTATATTATGTATTCTGCGGTATTAGCTAGGATTTCAACTTAACCATACACCCCTCTGGCACTTTATGTTTTTGGTAAAAAATCCAGAATAAAATATTTTGTGAAATGCTAACGAAATAAAGAGAGATAATTTAGCATTCAGCGTATCGTCGAAATAGTAAAGATTTACCATTTTTTATTACCAACATACTAAAATGGTATACATTTTTTGAAGTAGGTTGGTAGATACTCTATGCTATTTGCAGCTTACGAAAAAACAATATTTAAGACAACGATCACAAGTACCTACATAAATATTAACAATGATGATTAATCAATTATTAATAATACAGTAACTGTGAAACCAATGTAAAAACGTGGTAAATATGGATCGCTCGAAAGCTCGTAAACGATTTCGAATATAAAACGCGTCTATCGATTCTGAATGTAAAAACTCTATGGTCAGTAAATGCCCACATCTAAAGCACCTGTGCCTTAGAGTAAGACGCGCTTCTGTCCCAGACTGTGCCAATATAAACAAAGGTGTGAGCTCGCAATACTTTCATAGTCGTATATATCGGAGGATGAGCTGAGCACCGAGTCCAACGTAAATTTCCGCTATAGAGCTTCCCCTATCTAGCTGAAATCTCGCCTCTACGTAGGTAATTCCCCGTTGAATACTGGAAAGTCGTAAATTTACATGGGCCCCGTCAGTGGGGTAGTTGGCGCTCTTTGCATTTCGAATTTATACCACCCCATTTTTATGGTAGGATAGGAGCCACATAGATTGGACGTGATTTTTGACAGCACGTCAAAAATTTACATTTTATATGGAAAATTTTATGATCGCGATGTGAAACAAATGGGACATGGTTAGAATTTCGGAAATTTTACGCAAATCATAGTCTCTTACATTCGTATCTATAGTCGAGCAAAAATAATCACTTGATCAAGTAGTTACTTTAAAAATTTCAAACGTCAGAATACACCAAGATATGTCATCAAAATCATGAAATTATTAAAATACCTACCAAACTAATAAGAAAACAGAATTTGAAAAAGAACTGAAAAATCCTTAAAAACTATCCTCGTGATTAAATATATTAGAGACAAAGTAACAAAAAATATTTTAAATTAATAGTAGGTATGACATTCTTTTTAAAAAATGGGTAAGTAAGCAACCTCTGAACATAAGTAATTTATATTACGAGTGAGAATCGATTCTAATAATAAACACTTTATTCGGTACTCTGTTTGTAAACAGAGTACCGAATAAAGTTGTACAGCGCTGTGTACAGCGGAAGCCGAAAAGTTTCTTGGAAACGCTTAAAGCCATTCGCTGAGATCAGTACTTCCCCCTTACTACCGTTGGTACTAAGGGTTAGTTTTTGACCGTGAAACTAATCACGAGTCTGGTAGTACTACCGGCAATTAATTTTATCCCTGATACTGTAAATAAAATGACACAATGTAGGTAGGTACAGTCCGTGCCATTTAAATCTGCATAAAAAGTCATTAACACGCCTCTACCAATGTATCCCCCTTTCCGAAAACTAGCGATCAAAATGTATGACCACTATCGCTATTTCTGTCGCTAACGTAATCAACAAGCGTTTCGATGGACAGGGGCGATGTCAAAGGTCGAATGCACCATGTGTTAGAAACCTTTTTTTTTTCAAATGTACTCTTTTTATTTTATTTTTAATTCAAGTAAAACTTACGGAATATATGTTTTCTTATCGATTATTTAAGATAATGTTGTTGGTTGCATAGCATTAATAAATAAGAAAACGAAGCAAAAATTTAATAACAAATTAACAATGAAAATCAAATAATAACAATGACGAAACAAGAAAAAAAGTAACAAACAGTGAGAACTCCCGAAATACAAACGCAAGCGCTATCTGACACGGAATAAACACAAACTAATTAAATCATGCAATTAATAATACAATAGCGACGTGACGTGTTGCCTCACCCTTAAAAAACACAAAGGTTTTGCATCTCTGGCAACGAGAGTCTTCACAACTAACAAATATTATACAGCAGTATCTCATATAGCATAATTTTTGCGTGGTAGTGTAGTATTTCTATGAGTTACGTTATGATTCTAATACTATACCTTTAATTTAACTTATAATAATGAAATTACGATTACACGTTAGTAAAAACTAAAATCGCATGATAAAAACAGGATTAAAAACTCAACATAGAGTACTGATAGCTTTATTTTATTCTGTTCACCTACATTTATCTCGAGACGCAGTCGTTTTGTGGTTTAGCGACAGTTGGTATGAAATGCTATACGCTATCGCAAAGTTTTTAGAATTTTGGTACAGGTGGGGTGACTGACTTTTTATGCAAAGGACATCAGGCACATGAGACCCAAAAGTGTATAAACATAATTCTGTTATCTATAAACACTTTATGTTACTAGAATCATAAAACAATAGCAACATTATTTTTTAACTCCTTCATTTAGCGTTAATTAATTATTGAAAAAAAGAAAAGCATATCAATGAAACGGACATCTTTGTTAGCGATTTCACAAGTCTCCCCTGAGTATATTTGTTCTGTGGCACAAGTGATTGCGCATTAAAAAAAAGTCTGCCGGATATCAGTCAACTCAACTGTCAAAAGCGTTTTGTTACGTGCGACATATGCACAGATTTCCCGTTTGAACAGTTCCAACTTGTACATTGTGGTGCTAATCTGTATCACTAACGCAGCTAACGAAACGTGTTGTCATGAAACTGGTGTTGTTATTTAGTGTCGGGGTTACCAAAAAATAAAACTTTCAAACGTAAATAACTCTTAAAACATAAATCTTCGTAAAAATCTGAATATTTTCTATGACTTACTAATTACATGCCTACATTTTGAAAAAAACAGAAACGTTATACATTCTTTGGTTTTTTTCTATGGGACTCTGCCTGATGTCCTTTAAATGGCACGGACTATAGGTAAAAAGAGTAAAATCAATTTTTTCGTTTTCTTCTTTTTACTTAAAAAAATAAGAAAGAGCAAATAAAAAATTGATAATTAGATAATAGATAATTGATAAAGAGAAATAAATAAAAAAGATAACTAGTTATCTGACCATGGTTATTTCCAAGGAACAAGATTTTTTTATAGCATTAAAAATTGTTTATTTTATTTTTTCTTTTGATTATAAATATACTTAGCAAACTTATTTCCATTAATTCGCCTTTAAGGCGGTACCCTGAGCGAAAGTGGCGCCGCGGTGAATTTTATTTAATATTATAATTCTAAAACACAATTTTAATAATGTCTCTCGTGGAGATTTTAGGGCCCATGGTCTAGTATTTTTAGAAGTAATTTCTACATGCCCTCGTAGTCATTCGTAGAAGTAGATAGCAAAACTGCTAAAAGTGGCCGTTTTTGACACATTTTCTATCTACTTCTACGAATGACTACGAGGGCATGTAGTGATACCCTCTAAAAATACTAGACCATGGGCCCTAAAATCTCCACGAGAGACATTATTAAAATCTTTTTCTTTTAATGACTTATTAAATAAAAACCTCTGAGGGCGCCACTTTCGGTCATTCAACGGCCTTAAAGCAAATTATAAAAGGGGAGTATTTAATCGGGTAACAAAAAAATCCCATTTTGGGTTTCAAAAATACTGAATATAGCGTACTAAAATATTAAGTGGGCGACGGACCGAGGGCGACAATAGATATTGAAAATGGGTGACTTTAATATACAAATTGAGTAACTAGTTATTCAGAAGGGGCGACCAAATTAATATTTGGGC
Organism: Agriphila geniculea; assembly: GCA_943789525.1. NCBI lineage: Eukaryota > Metazoa > Arthropoda > Insecta > Lepidoptera > Crambidae > Agriphila > Agriphila geniculea. Next base: position 7,774,642 of record OX038870.1, read on the forward strand.
GACAACCTTAGGGCACACAAAACATTTAAAATTTGGCATATATTTTATTTAAAAAAGGTGATTATTATCCTAATCGAGATGACAAAAAAACAAACAAACGAGAAAGCAACCTAATAAAAAGGTTTAAAGAAATACCATGTTGGGCAGCCTAAATCAGTTATATAGTTACCTACTTGATATAATAGTTGCCCACCCAGTAATCTTGTCACCCATTTAGATTTTTCACTGCCAACTTAAATTATTTATCACCCACATGTAGTCGCGCGTTTTAAGAATTTTTGTAATCTACCGTCTGTTGCCCGTTTAGTTATTATGTCGCCCAAAAAATAAACTGCTGCCCGGTTTAATATTTAAGTATACCATTTACAGCCGCCTTTAATTATATCCAGTCACCTAATTATTAATTCTCAATAGTTTTTGTTTATTTTTCCCAAACCTTTTGATTATTCTTGATACTTCAAAATGTTCACTGTTGAAACAATCACTAGGAACTTTTACGGCTAAATTGAACACCTAAGCAAACAGTATTTCAGTTACAACTAAATAAATGTTAATTTCTTTCACAGAGAAGGAATAAATTTGGCTATAGTAAATTTAAAGGAGGATGGCATTATCGCAAAGCTGTGGCGCAAATGGCTGCTGAGTACCAAACAACCAGAGTGCGATTTACTAAAAGAGGAAGTGAGTATTTATTGACTACTCGAATTTTGGCACATGGCATTAAAATCATGGTACCTATTTAGCAAAACTAATCAGAGTAAGAAAATTAAACATCGCAAATTCTTTTTTCGCAGCTGTTTACAAAAGTAATAAAAAATACCTAGACAAAGTTCTAATCCTACTATAATATTATAAATGTGAAAGTTTGTGGGTTTGGATGTTTTGATGTTTGTTCCTCAATTAAGCAAAACCTACTGAACGGATTTGGATGAATTTTGGCACATAGATAGTAGATAGCTTAGAATAAAACATATAACACTTTTTATCCTGATATTCCTACGGGAACGGGAACCACGCGGGTGAAACCGCGGGCGGCCGCCAGTCGAATATAAAAACACCGTATAGTAGAGACATAGACACACCTCACTTATTCCTATAGCCATTTTTCCACGGTAACCATGGTTTGATTTGACTATTAAACCAAAAGCTGTGTCCTTTCATCAGACAAAATATATGCTCAAACTAGCGGCCGCCCCCGACTTCGTCGGCGTGAAAAGTTTTTTTGCTATCCCTCGGCATTTTTGCGGTTGAAAGGTATTTTTCCATACCCCTGACAACGTGTATGTAAAATTTCATGATGATAAGTTCAGTAGTTAAAACAAAACAGACGGACTTTTGCATTTATACTATTAGTTAGGATAAATACTAATACATTTTTAAATTAAAGTGTTAAAATATAATACTTCATACAATTTTCAGGAAACATCGATAACGGAGATGACGCTGAGTCAAGTAGCTGGCATATTCTATGTGCTGGTTGGAGGACTAGCGCTCGCTTTGGCAGTAGCTCTCCTCGAGTTCTGCCAGCACGGGCGAGCTGAAGCAGCGCGCGCAAATGTTCCACTGCGCGCTGCTCTTAGAGCTAAAGCGCGCATGGCTTCGCGCACCGAACGCAAAACTCCCATACAACGCACGCCACAGCGCGACCACGACCGACTCGGATGGAATGGCGCTGCTTTCGCTGGGGTAGGTATTTATAACCATTCCGCCACGTGCAAATAACAGAAAAAATTACATAGTTAATTCATCTTTAGTTATAGTCTAAGCGGTCACGGATTTTTGGTAACGATCAAGGAAAAGGTTAGATTCATTTTCATGGGTTATAGAGTGGTCCCTTAATGTGGATGATGTTGGTCTGCCTGCTCTCAGTGGTTGCAACTTCAAGTTACAGCGATTATAAGAGGCTTCATTGTTACGAAAAAAAAACGATCAAAGAAATGGTCAGTTTTTGTACCTATTCAAAGAATGGCGTCTCCGTAGCTGAAATGATGTAAACTGCCGGCTCTTAGTGATTGCATTTCAAAGCTATGACGTGCGCAATTTACAACTAAATTTTTTTTTCGTCAAATTGTATTTTTAGAAATACTAATCGATTTAACTTTTTGATTTCATGACAAAATGTCTTAAGTATTTTTATCTAAAATGAATAATTTGGTCGGAAAAAATATTTAATGTTTTTTTTTATATGGAGTGAGATATTCAATGTGCTGAGAGCCGGCAGACCATGTATGTGGTGAGCCGGCAGAAATGATGTCATTTCAGCTACAGAGACGCTATACTTTGAATAGGTACTAAAACTGACCATTTCTCTGATCGTTTTTTTTTTCGTAACAATGATGCCTCCTGTAAGCGCTATAACTCGAAGTTGCAACCACTGAGAGCAGGCACATCATTCACATTAGGGGACCACTCTACAACCCATGAAAGTCAAAGTCAAAGTCAAATAAGCTTTATTCAAATAAACTTAATTATTAAGTACTTTTGAATCGTCTATAAAATCTGTGAATGAATCTAACCTTTTCCTTGATCGTTACCAAAAATCCCATGACCGCTCAGTCTATTAGATGTCTGGTAGTTTGAAAATAACAGTCGCTCAAGAAATTTGACTTCACTAATTTGTAGTATAGTTTAGTAGTAGATGCATCTTGCACTTCGCGAATTCCTGTTTTCAATGGATAAAAACCGAGAATCTTATCAGTAACAATTTTTTAAAAGTTTTATTGGTATTTTTGTAAACTATGTTTCAAAATTTGCTCGCAACACTTAACAGTTTTATTTCCTTTAGTCTAATGACTTTCTTCTCGGGAGAAACGTTTTGGGACACTTTCAACGGAAGATCTAATAAAATAGGACGTAAGTTTGGTATGCTCCTTGAATGTGGACTTTCCGTTGATCCAGACACATCCACTAGAATTATTCAAAGAGTTGATTTCGATATTGATACCTTTTTAGCCATTATTCCCAATTACAAATCCCTCAGTAAGAGATAGGTCTGTTAAAATATCAGGGGGTTTAAATGGCAAGATTGTATGTTATCTATATTGTTCAGAATGAATGTTTCCCAAATCTTTTAAATATTTTATAAATCGTTAACCAAATAAAAATTAAAATATCAATCGCAAATTAATCCTTCAAGCCCCGGAAAGTGAGACACAATGGATTTTCCATTGTAGTGTAGCCCGATCGGGCCGCTTGGATTCCAATATGAGACGGGCGGGATTGCTCGGGCGTTGCTTAAATTTTTCTATTTTAGACTCCCTGTAGATGTTTCATAAATTAATTTCACTTTTATTAAGACCAAAGATTTCTGTTAAAAAGCAGTAATTTTTCAAATACATTTTGCCTTTTTAAACTCCAGTTAGCAGGCAACTGCTGCAATTTCCCTTTTCATAATAACAGTTAATGTCTAGGAAATATATTCTTAGGGGACTTATCTCTTACTGGGGGTAGATTCTTATTTTTCTGTCTTTTTATGTATAATCCTGTTTTGTATGTTCTGTGGCAAATCCAACGATAGAATAGAAAAGTGTTATGTTACATCCTCTTCTAACATTTTATAATGACTTTACTTGTTTAATATTATGTTTATGATGTTCAGTATTTCACGGCCAACACCCAGATCTCCCAGGAAGATGCTGTCCACGCTAATTTCACTCATGTCTGATCCGCGGAAAAGGGCGGCGGCGTCAACGTACGCCGATCGTCCATCACCAAGCAACCTACCAACGGGGTGGATTTGTACCAACTTTGAACTGTCACGTGCAAAGTGATGACCAACGTTACACCAAACATTAAACAATACGAGGCAAACATCTTGAAATCGGGTGGGGATTGCGCAAAACGCGTATTTTGGGTATACGTAGCGGTGAGGTACGGGGCGGCGGGAGAGGGGTGCGTGCTATTGGTCGCTCGCAAATGCACATGCGCGAACTTATCCCCGCTCCGTCGAAAAAGTGTCAAGATGTTTGCTTCGTACTGTGTCAAAGCTAATAATGCCACAAAATATAAACTAGTCAGCACAGCTGCTCGGAAGCGATGACTTCTTTCTCTCTCAAGTCAACCTAGGTTATATCATAAGAATACATTTATTCTTATGGTTATATTCAGTACTGTAACAGTTATCAAGGAGGGAGTTCTTAGCAAAATCAATAGTTTTCGATACGGCCAGAGTGGCGCTTCTGTTGAGAATACACAGACTTTATATTTTGTGCTGAAGGCAAGAAAACCAGGTTTATCTTCCCGTGGCACCTGGGACACGTGATTGACCTACGTCACGACCAATCAACGATGCAATGCGTTCTGAAACTACCAATCAAGAATCAAGTAATTCATCGTGACGTAGGCTTAGGCCAACGTTTATACCTGGCGAAGTATATTATTATACAGTGACCGCGACTTCCCGTGCTCGCACACACATAGAGAATTTTACATGCAATCTCAGGCCAAACTAGGCTATATTCAGTATTGTAGCACCAAAGAGTTTCTAGTGCAACAAAACAAGTGACTGTAGCAAGACAGTAGCGCGTTTCCGAATACGGCCAGAATACTATTCTGTAGTACAGTAACCCGTAGAACATTTAAATCACCATAAAGGTTACCGTTTGCCGTTGTGATATAGTTATTACGAAATTATAGATACTTTAACTCAAGTTTTACAGATCGCAACTCGCCGTAACCTATATTTGTATATCTCCAAAAATGATATTTTTTTTATTTTTCAAGGTTCACCATATGATTTAGCTATTGTCGTGTTCTACAGCTTTGTTTGATTGCCACTGATAATAGTAAGACTATGGAAAGTGATCATATACAGATTTAAGACCAGATAAAGTCCAACTATTTTCATCAGGTCTTAAATCTGTGTATGGCTACTTTTTATAGTCTTACTTTTATCCGTGGCAATCAAAACAAGCTGTAGAACACGACAATAGCTAAACTATGTGGTAAACCTCGAAAAATAAAAAAATATCATTTTTGGAGATATACAAATATAGGTTACGGCGGGTTGCGATCTGTAAAACTCGGGTTAAAGTATCTATAATTTCGTAATAAATAACTATATCACAACAGCAAACGGTAACCTTTTTGGTGATTTAAATGTTCTACGGGCTACTGTACTATAAGGTTATTTTGGACATTATACCAAAGCGCAAAGGTAATAATCCCACGAAACGGAGTGAACGTCGTCCGATTATCGTTCTTCAATTTTTAGAGTTGGTCCTCTGAAACACTCTTGCCTTTTGTTTGGTAGGTAGTTATAGATTATCATTCATCGTGGTATCAGATGACGTAGGCAATCTTACGGTCGCCGCTCGTACTATAAGGTTCAATTATTTTTCTTAAACATGTTTTTTCTTTCAGTAAATTCTGGTCGTATGAGATAATGTTGACTTTTTTGGATTTGTGGAATTTTATTGAAAGTGGAGATAAACTATAATGGAACATTAATTGATGCCAAAAATGTTTCACTCTACACTACATATTATGGTATAAGAGATAGCAACTATTTGCTTTTTTTTATGTGTATGTACTTTAATACGATTATGAATAATTGTTAGTAAAGAGTAGAAAACGAAAAAGCCTCATTGGTTTATAATAGAAAACTGTTGTTTTTCAATATTATTCATTGCTTAGATTATAAAACAGCTTGCATTTAAGTGTGTATTAAAGTTGTAATGATGAATTGTTTTAATTGTTCTGCAATTGTTTAAACGCTAATGAAACTAAAGTTGCATTAGCTGAACAGGTTGAAAAGCAAAAAAAGATATAAGATTTAGTTAATTTTATAAAACAGGTTTTAAAAAATGCAAGGTAATAAATATTAAGTAAAATATTAATTTTAATAAAAATAAGTTATTATTGTTTTATGTGATATTATGTTATGCATCTAAATATCAAAAAATGTATTTACTAGTGTTGTAAATCTAGGTTATTATTATTAGTAGGTAATAGTTAATTATTAGTAGGTATGCGAGTAGAATGTTTATTATTATTAAGTATTAAACACCCATGCATATTTAATATATACACATCAACTTTGTCTAGGGATACAGGTGGTATTTTCATACAAACGAGGTAACTTTGAAGCCTTCGTTTTCTACCAGGGATTTACCTGCTGTAATCTGATGATGTCCATCCAAAGACTGAATGGAGTAGATTCAGATCGCTATACACACCCAACTGATCAGATCAGCATTCTAAAAGATTAATGGGTTAGAGTTCTCAGTTTGAGGATTTCCATACATTTTCATGCTACCTTCGCGGTTTTTTTAACGTTTTTAGAATGCTGGTCAGATCAGTTCTGTATATATAGCGCTCTGAATCTCCTCCATTCACTGCCTAGATAGCCGTCATCAGATCACAGCACAGTACATCCCTGGCAGAAAACCAAGGCTTCAAAGTTACCTCGTTTGTATAAAAATAACACCTGGTATCCCTAGACAAAGTTGATGTGTGTATAGGCAAGTGAATAATAGTCAAAGTTATTTAGATACACGCTAGATTCCTTGATGTATGTATTTATATACAGTGGTGGCCGGATGATTAGAAACACCAGTCGATTTTCATACAAACGAGGTAACTTTGAAGCCTTGGTTCTCCGCCAAGGATTGATCAAGCTGCGATCTGATGATGGCCATCTAGGGAGTGAATAGATGAGATCCAGATCACTATACAACTGATCTGATCAGCATTCTAAGAGCTATTTGATAATTAAAAGAAAACCGTGAAAATAGCATTAAAATGTACGGAAATTCTGATACTAAGAACTTTGAACTCTTAGAATGCTTATAAGATCAGTTGGGTGTGTATAGTGATCTGGATTTCCTCCATTCACTCCATGGATGGCCATCAGATAACAGCTAGATCAATCCCTGGTAGAGAAACAAGGCTTCAAAATTACCTCGTTTGTATGAAAATCGACTGATGTTTCTAATTATCCGGCCACCACTATATATCAATATAGTGATTTAGAAAATTACAGTATGATTCATGCGAGTGTGAGTACTTTTGTCAATGTGACATTTTATTCAAATGCGGCTTTTAGGTACTTCGCGTATTATAATTATAAACTTCAACACTTCGGGTAGTTATCGCAGCAACCGGGTCTAAAAATGCAAGATTGTATAGTGTATACTAAAAATTTGTTTCATATCTCAAATCTTGAAATGATTGAGTCAGTCAAACATACATAACCCAATCAAAAACAATCCCAAACATGGTTACAATATAAAATGAATTTCAGTTTTTTCATATTTCTAACTTCATTTAGAAATCGACCATACAATCTTGCTTTCTAACGCCCCAAGTACCAAAGAAACTACTTCTGAAACGGCCAAGACTCTATTTCGATCAGTTACTTAAGTTTAACCACAGAGACAACATAACTACTTATATAATACATACGGCCGAATACTCAAAGGCTTCTTAACAGTTAGATAAGTATTATTTAAGTTCTTTACCTCTATGGGGTCGTCCATTACTCACGTGATGTTTTTTAGCAATTTTGTAACTCTTCTCTTCCCCTTGGTAATACGTGGTGAGGTTTTATTTATTATTATAAGTACAGCCCCATGGCAAACATTAACAGATCGTTTACAAACTAATTGATAGATGCCACAATATCGGCGTAGATAGCATTCCCAATTAAATATCATTCACAGAAACAAATGCTTCAGCTTCCTAATTGGCATTAGCGCGATGCGGTCACGCGACTAAAATGTTTGAAAGCTATTCGCGCGACCTAAGTTCTTACGAATCCGCGATCAAACATACGATGTCGAATAGGTGTCCTAATTGGGATTCGCGCGATAATCGCATCGCGTCATCGATTCGCTATGGTCACATTGTTAATTTCGTCGAGTTAATGGTCGCATGTCGCTTATTCGCGCGATGATCACTCGTTCTATTAGGACAATCCCAAACGTTTTAGTCACGCGACAGCAGCTCTGCACCATGAAGCCCTTCGTATGAGCTTCTTCATGTCACTGCTTAAAAATTAGAAAGAAGTAGGTTCTGAATAACAATGCACTTAAAAATATGTTATTGTATTTTTATAAATAATCATAGAGACATTTAGAATAATTGTTGTTTTTTTTTTACATTATAAGTTTACATAATGGTGTAAGTAAGAGCATTAATATAAACCTGATAATTTAAAATTATCTTACAAAAATCAAAAGATGAATATTTCAACAAGATTATTAGCTTGCTTAACTGTAATGTAACTAACAAACTTTTATTATTAAAAATTGTGGTTTTAATTTAAGAAGTTTATCAATAAGAAAATAGATGCGGTAAACACTTTTATTACATTGTGTCTGAACCGCCTCTAAAGATAGATTTGTTAAGTACAAACTAAAGTACCTACTCGTACATACTAAATAATAATGGTGTCGTATGCGCAGTTAATTATTTTAGGATAAAATTGTAATTGCGTTTAAGACTTTTTTGGTTAATTAGTTCACCTTTTTTATTATGGGGATATTAAATTACTTCTCTACCTAAACAATATTTGTACATTACTGCCAATTAAATCAAAATTGTAATCTAGGACTATTATGATATTTCACATAACTTACTGCCATAAATTAAACATATCGATTAAGTGTATTTTATAATCATTTCTTGATCTGTGTAATCAAACTCTAATAAATATAATAGTGTAATCAGTTGGTGTTTTAATTAAGTACCTTACTTCTTATTTAATTAAAACTTGAATATTTTTAGCATTATTTTGATTCACAAGTGCAATTTATTAAATTTTTATTGGACTGGACCAGTTAGTAAAGTGCTATAATAGTCAGCGCCTAATAGTATGGAGACCTCGTTGGGAGTATCAACGGTCTCAGTCAAAGTAATGTTTTTGACACGTAACTTATATTCTAAGCATTCAGATTTTATCTTAGGTAACAATCCACAAATACTATCTTGTTCTAAAACATTCAAATTGAATCTAAAATCATTACTACTGTTTTTGTCTCGAAACCACCGAATAAACAATGAGTGATACACTCCTTACTAAAAGGTTTGAGTTGTAAGTTTGTAACTAAATATTTAATAGGTTGTATTCTAACGCATATCACGTTTTCTATTGGCTGGGGTTTGAACGCAAATTAAACATGATTGGATATTTGGCTCGCGTCGTGTCACTCATTGGGCCGTTTTCGTGCCTTTGTCATTTAGTGACATGGGATCGTTGCGCTCCTAAAATCTCTGACAGTTGCCTGGTTGGTACCATTAACAATTTTGACTGACAATGTCTGTAAAATAGTGGTAGTTTTAATATGGCATAACATATTACCTAACATAGTGTCGTCTTTGTTTCCTGTTCCTTATCTACAGATTCCTTATCTAGTTCGTAGCACATCAGTGTGACATGTCGTTTCTTACAAACTAAACATTTCGGAAAAATCCTACATTTTTTACTACTATGCCCAATTTTTAGGCATATTTGACACAACCTCTTTTGTTTTTTATAAATTCTTTTCTTTCCGAGAGTGTCATTTTAGCTGCTTTATGACATTCTGAGCTTTTATGTGTATCCTTTTCGCACCAAATGCATGCCGTGTTTCTCACAGCTTCTCCCTTCGTAGACTTGCCATTATCCTTTCCTGTTTTACTTTCTGTTACGAAGCAAGCTCTAGGAGTTCTTGAACTCGACTGCGGAAATCCAGACTTTGTCAATAGTATCCTCTCTTTGGATTCTACTTCATCTTACAAGAATTTCATTAATTTAGTCAAGTCATCACTTTTATTCTCGTTGTTATAACGAATTCTGTTCCATGTCCGTAAAACATCTTCTGGTAATGCAGACTCTATCATTGGATACAAACATATATATATAGAAGCATACTTGTCGTTGGCTACGCCTAGTGTTTCTAGCGCCTGCAAATAACTATGCAAGTTGTCATAAAGATTGTTAATAGGGTGGTTTTCCCCCTTATTCTGCAATAAGACGAGGTTCAAGATTCCTCTTACATAAGTCTCGATTAAAATATCCTCTCGAGCAAATCGTGCCTTCAAAGTATCTAGAGCTTTCTGATAATTCTCACCGCTAGGCGGGTAACTCTCGATTAGTTGACGGGCATTTGATTCGGGAGTCATTGACTGGAGTAAGTATTGTAACTTGTCAAGGTCCTCTAGGTTACCCTCGTGTATTTTCCTGAACTGGCCCCACCAATTTCAAAGCAGCCAGTTTTTACGTTGCCATCGAACTTCATTAGTTCTAGCTTCGGTAATTGAAATCGTCTGTTTTTGTTGCCGCCGGCTGAATCTGCGTTTGACTTTGCCGTGTCGGCTGATAGCAAAGACGTCTCACTTTGACACTTCATTGGCGAGATTTTCTTATAGAGACCTTGTATCATTTTAAATCTTTTTCAGTTCCATGTATGGGGAGACCCCCTTAATCTTTTATTTTATTTATTTTTGTGTAAAAATAGTAGATTGGTTTACAGAATACATCTACTTACCAAGTTTCAACTGTGTAATCCTGTTTTGTAACACGTTGTAGCTCCAAACAGCTTGTTTGAACTCCACCCTTTGAGCGACTGCTGACTGCCTATGTTCCATGAGACTGTGGTCTGACTGTTATTTTCATAAATTATGTATGATAATTAAGCAGTATACGAATTTTCAGCCTTGAGATAGCTCTTGTACCGACCTCGAAATTTATATACAACTTACGTGACATGCTGGCTCGGCATGTTCCACGACACTGCGGTCTGACTACCATCTTTATTTTTTTATGCTATTCTCGACTGTACTGCCAAATTTGAACCTTGAGATAACTCTTGTATCGAAATCCTACATGTTTGGAAGCGTGCTGACGCGAGGTGTTCCACTTCCTGGCGCTGGGAGTAGGTGCTGACATATGTACACCCTAAACACTCTGTCATATTGAGAGAAGGACCTTGAGATAACTCTTGCAGTAATTTTCAATACCTCTTTAACTATTTGGAGATATTTTCAATCTTAATCTGATCGAAGACCTTAATTAAATTACTTCAAAAGTTTACTTTGAACTTTACTATCGTCAATGACTAAACGTAAAGATGATTAGATCACATTGACAAATATATTTTCATTGATGACTTAATTCATATGAATTATAAGTATTATATGAAAAATGAAAATGAAAAAAATGAAAAATATTTCCTATGCTATTCGACTCTATTTCATGGTCTCATTGATACCCTAGAGTTATAGGATAAAATAACAATAAAAACACGTTGAATATTATTGTCCCATGGTATAAGTATAATTATTATGTCCTATGTGGAATTAAGAGATTTATTTTATTTCAGTATTTTGTTTAAAAATTGTATGTAGATTTTATTTATAATTTTAGCACAACATTCAGAAACATTACTAGTGCCATCTGCTGAGAGGAGAAGAAATTGACTAATTTCAAGTTTCGAGCAACCCTCACAAGCATGCTTAGGTTTGAATTTTTTCCTCTATGAAAACTCACCAGTGTATAAGCAAGAATCCAGTTGACATTCTCTATGTATAGATGCCGCTAGCAGTATTTAAAAACGGAAATGTAGCTTGGGAAAAGTGCGTACATTTAAGTACTCAGATGGTTTAGTTCCACATAGTTGCTACCTGAAGTCTACCTTCACAGGAATATATCATAATTAATAGTACCTCAACAGATAAGGAAATATTTAAGAAATAAAGTGGTCCGGCCGCAGAACAATGCTCTCTGGCCGCACCAACTCAAATTTTAAAATGTGTGATACATTTTCAAGAAATTTATATCGCAGTAAAACCTACCTAAATAGTACCATCCACACGACAAGTTTCGTAAAATAAAACTCAGTGGCTTAGAAGTTACAAGCCGTAGTTTGTGGTCCGGCTGGGAAGCATTCTCTGCAGCAGGTCAATATCGTAACTGTGATACATTTTCAAGAAAGTGATATCCCAATAAAAGCTACCTAAATAGTACCTTCCACACGACAAGTATCGTAAAATAAAATTCATTGGCTTAGAAGTTACAAGCCGTAGTTCGTGGTCCGGCTGGGAAGCATTCTCTGCAGCAGGTCAATATCTAAGTGTAATACATTTTCAAGAAAGTGATATCCCAATAAAAGCTACCTAAATAGTACCTTCCACACGACAAGTTTCGTAAAATAAAACTCATTGGCATAGAAGTTACTAGCCATAATTTGTGGTCCGGCTGGAGAGCATTCTCTGCAGCAGGTCAAATCTTAGTGTGATACATTTTCAAGAAAGTGATATCTCAATAAAAGCTACCTAAAAGTACCTTCCACACGACAAGTTTCGTAAAATAAAACTCATTGGCTTAGTTAGAAGATACAAGCCCTAGTTTGTGCTCAGGCTAGAGAATATTGCTCTTTTATTTCATCAAACTATTAATTTGTATAATTAAGCTCAAAGTATTTAATCCGGCTAGGAAGGACTACTTTTCAGCGAATGGAAGCAACTTTCGCAAGGGTCGGTCATGGGATGGGTGACCAAAAACCTGTGCTTCGGAAGGAACGTTAAGCCGTTGGTCCTGGCTGCATTTGCAGTCGTTCACAGACACCAATCCGCATAGGGCCCGCATGGTGGGTTATGGCCCATCTTCTTTACAGTTCTTTACAGCAGTGGGGACTTCATTCGCGTGGACATTCGAGCATGATTCAGTAGAGCATGATATTACAATCGTCTGAGTTTTCAAAGCGGGACGCGACAAGAAAACGTAGTCCGCCATTAGGCTATGTTTACATTACGCCAGCAGCTCGGCCCAGCAAACATCCCAGTAGAAGTACATTACGTGGTGTGTTTTACGTTCTTTTAAAATCGACGAACATGCCAGGCAATGGACTTCTACTCGCTACTCGACTCGGTCGTCTACTTGACTTAATGTAAATATAACCTCACTGTGCGAAAATCGTTCTTATTGCCCGAGACGCGGGCGACCAATCAGCGTCGAGGAGCGTGGTTGCTGTAATTTGAGCTTAATTATACAAATTAATATTTTGATGAAATAAAAGAGCAATATTCTCTAGCCTGAGCACAAACTAGGGCTTGTATCTTCTAAGCCAATGAGTTTTATTTTACGAAACTTGTCATGTGGAAGGTACTATTTAGGTAGCTTTTATTGGGATATCACTTTCTTGAAAATGTATCACACTTAGATATTGACCTGCTGCAGAGAATGCTCTCCAGCCGGGCCACAAATTATGGCTAGTAACTTCTAAGCCAATGAGTTTTATTTTACGAAATTTGTCGTGTGGAAGGTACTATTTAGGTAGCTTTTATTGGGATATCACTTTCTTGAAAATGTATCACACTTAGATATTGACCTGCTGCAGAGAATGCTCTCCAGCCGGGCCACAAATTATGGCTAGTAACTTCTAAGCCAATGAGTTTTATTTTACGAAATTTGTCGTGTGGAAGGTACTATTTAGGTAGCTTTTATTGGGATATCACTTTCTTGAAAATGTATCACACTTAGATATTGACCTGCTGCAGAGAATGCTTCCCAGCCGGACCACGAACTACGGCTTGTAACTTCTAAGCCAATGAGTTTTATTTTACGATACTTGTCGTGTGGAAGGTACTATTTAGGTAGCTTTTATTGGGATATCACTTTCTTGAAAATGTATCACAGTTACGATATTGACCTGCTGCAGAGAATGCTTCCCAGCCGGACCACAAACTACGGCTTGTAACTTCTAAGCCAATGAGTTTTATTTTACGAAACTTGTCGTGTGGAAGGTACTATTTAGGTAGGTTTTACTGCGATATAAATTTCTTGAAAATGTATCACACATTTTAAAATTTGAGTTGGTGCGGCCAGAGAGCATTGCTCTGCGGCCGGACCACTTTATTTCTTAAATATTTCCTTATTTGTTGAGGTACTATTAATTATGATATATTCCTGTGAAGGTAGACTTCAGGTAGCAACTATGTGGAACTAAACCATCTGAGTACTTAATTGTGGTCCGGCCACTGAGGAACACGCAAGTGAGGTAGTAAAATAACATCATCCTCAAATTTTTTTCTTTGTTTGGGAATATGTATTGCGCTATTCATTTTTGTGTACCTAATAAAAATTGGTCATTGTAATTATATTATTAGGGGTTTAAGTTTAAAATTGCCGTTTTGTATGAGAATTTTATAGAATTTGCATTTTCCATACTAACATTGTCTAAACTTTGAGCCTCTGTAAGAGAGAAAAATTTAGCAATTTTATGCTTTAACCCATAAAACTACATCTTTCTAAGCCTGTGGTTTACTGTAGCCTTATAAAAACTTCTTGCCGAAAAAGCATAAGATCCTGAGAGCGGATAAGGCTGTGATATAGTAATAATTATCCATCATCGTAGACACCATTCAATATTTGTCCAAGAAATTATCTTAAACGGATCTTGCTGGGCACATTTTCGAAGTTATCAGTTATTCAAAGATGGGATAGAACTCTCTCCTTCGTTAAAGTTCAACATAAGTTAAAATGGCCTGAATCTTGCAATGAGTTAGTATTCACATAGTTCACAAGTGCTTACAAACTAGCAGAGTTTAGGTGAAATTGATACGCTCAAATCAAAAACAGACCAAGTAAAAATTTTCAAATTTTGGGAATTAAAAAAAAAACTCTCTGGTTTAAAAAAAAATGTACCAAACATCGGAAATAAAAAATATAATAAAGTAATTTCATTTTTAGTCAAACTTTTACGTTATCAAAATAAACATAGATAATCTCTTTATATTTTTAAAAATTATGACAAAATTATTTATATGGTCTGTTTTTGACTTGAGGTCTAGTTTGGCTTAGTAAAAGGATACAAATATACAAAATTTAATATTTATTTATAGACAGTCTCATCCCCATCATTTTCATCAGACAGTATCATCATTTCTTATATTTATTTAATAAAAATTAAAAAAAAGACTTTTTCAAAAAAGAAATATTGATAGAGCTTTTTTATCATTAAGTTTCTCTTCTTTCATGTGCACATTTAATTGATTTTATATTAATCTGTTTTTTCCGGATTAAGGTAGGTTAACTGGATTTATTCTTTATTCTTCAATAGAATTCAAGACAAAAACCGCCCATCTAACCGAAATATGGTCTGTTTTTGACTTTAGTCGAATTTTCAGTCATGTCTTTTGACCGTTGAAAGTGAGCATTTGATCGGTTTTTTTTATATTAGGCCTGTAGATTTCATAAAATACTACCGATCTGCATCATTAAATCTATTTCGCCAAAATTGCTACTTGTCTGTTTTTGACTTGAGCGTATCAATTTAACAAACCATAAGGGCTGAATTTACAGTAAAATCTTTGTCCACTAGATAAAGCAATCCAATAAATTGTAGTTTAATTACAGTTCAAAGAAATAGAGTATAGTAACAATGATAGTAATGTGACACATAACATAAGTATTAATGCAAAAGATTGTGGAACAGTTCACCGTTGAACATAAGCGAGATACATCTTATTCCTACTAATATTATAAATACAAAAGTTGCTAAATGGCTAGACTTACTGAATGAAATTTGGCTCACAGATAGTATATGAACTGGGTTAAAAAGGATACTTTTTATTCTGATCAAAAATTCCCTAAGGTCCCCGCGAAGAAAGTCGCGGGCGACCGCATTATTATCATTAATCGTTTTTTTAATGTCATTATAAATAATTAATTCCAATAAGGGGTCACTACTTCGTTATATTATCTGGCAATACGCCTGTGGACTGACGGCCAAGAAGCTCATTTTCAATCTATCGTATATTGGGACCAGACCACATTGATTAGATAGCCATTAGTTTGGTGTTATCAAATATTGTCGTCTGAGTTGCGAAGTAGGAAGCTTCTGGGAGATATGCCTGCCACCCTGAACATATGGCCT
Source organism: Agriphila geniculea (assembly GCA_943789525.1). Classification (NCBI taxonomy): domain Eukaryota; kingdom Metazoa; phylum Arthropoda; class Insecta; order Lepidoptera; family Crambidae; genus Agriphila; species Agriphila geniculea. Next base: position 7,790,499 of record OX038870.1, read on the forward strand.
CCCATACAATGATCTCCAATCGCAAAAAATAATCGATCGAATATTGATATAAATGTTGAACAGGGTCGTAGATGGCATTATTACAAATATGTTAGACATCGACTTGGTTAGTTTTCAGGAAGCATGCGCGCGGCCAGGGTAGAAACATAGAGGATTTTTTTTTGCCAAAATATAATCGACTACATATTGGCATGTAATTATATTCAGGGGGTGAGGCAGGTCCCTAGCATATATAAAACCACAGTCTTGCGTCGCTTTCAGGAAGCGTCTAGGAGGTCAGGCGAGGTAAGTACATTTCACATATATACTCTTGTGATCCTTGTTTCTTATTCGATCGATATGAAAACACAAAAAATTGTACAAGTAATGCTGGAACCCACGACCATGCTCACTATTTTTAAAAATATGCGATCGATATTTTTTTAGCGATGGGTGACTGAATGGGTGGGATGTTCAGCGTGGCTTATCTCCCAGAAGCTTCCTACTTCGCAACTTAGATGATGATATTTGATAACACCAAGCTAATGACTATCTTGCGAATTTGGTCTGGTGCTAATATGCGATAGATCGAAAATGACCCTGGTTGGCCGACGGTCCACTGGCTGGGCCCTATTCAATACAACTTACAATTTGTAATTACAGGTGACAGGTGTCAATTTCACAAGTTTCTGTTCAATAAAAAATCTGACAGATGACCTTATCCTCTCGGTAAAATTTAATCCGGCGGCTGTCGAGCGGTCGCGTAGTGCGATAGTCATGTAGTCGGATTAGTTTGTGTCAACACGAGTTTTCCGTGAACACTATGATCGTTGAACATTGCTGCCCAAATTTTCACGGAAAACTCGTGTTGACACAAACTAATCCGACTACATGACTAGTCGCACTACGCGACCGCTCCGCGATGGGGCCCCTTTGTTTAACAATAGCATCGGAACTAATAGACGTAGAACAACGATTTTGCCCTCGTTTTGTAGAACAACTCAAAAACTAGTAACACAATGCAAATTGAACATACCTTAACGACCTTATTTAATAATATTTTATAAATTGACTGAAAAAACTTGCTAAAATTTCAAGAAATTTTTTCTTCAATCTCTCTTTTCTCTCTCAAAATATATCGGGCTTGTATCCTTTTGCTATTTCTACTAAAATATAATCTTGTTAGCTATTGATACCATATTGTTGCTTATCAGTGTAAAGATGCCCATACTGTCACTTGTTTTTGAAGGAAAAGGTTAAAATAAAAGACGAATCATTAAATTCTTGTAATTTGGCGAGAGGCGGGCCAAACCCCTGATTTAAGGTATTTTCCAGCCTGGCGCAACTCTCTCAGTAAAAAACGATCTATGAAACGGAGGCGAATTTTTAACCCTTCTAAGTTTGAAAGAACGTTGACAATCCACAAAGCAGTAGATAATTGACAACATTCGAATTTAGGCGTATTTTACTTCGCCCCATCAGAGAGTATTCTATCATCTTTGACTGTTTTACCGCGAATGCCGTTTGACGTTTCTCTTTTGTTTGTTTTCGTTGAATTCGCCTCCGTTTCATACTCACGCTTTTTGTACGACACTCCCGTCTCTTATAACGCTAGTTATTTTTTCATTCTCTTACCACCTTTATACGTCAATAGGCGGGGTATCGAATGGTTTGAAACACAGAACATTTGAAAAGTGATACTACGTCTTATGACGTTGTCAGTTGTTTGGAAAATTGAATTTTTTAAATGTCAATTTTACGAACCTGGCCACGTGGTTCTGTGTCATATTTATATACCTAAGTGCAGAAAACTCGAAATCGATTGAGTACCTAGCTGAATAATCTAGATTTAATTGTTTTGTACAAATAATAGTATTTAATTTCTTTTTTCATCTAATAATTGTTCAAATGATGTATTGAACTTTATCCGTCTTTATTTGTGTTTAAAAGTAGATACATGTGCGCCGCCATGCGGGTCCAAAAGTGAGGTACGAAATAAAATAGAGCAAAAGGCATTACAGAGACATCCTTCAAGGATCTTATCTGGAACTCCTAAAACATTCAAGCGGCTACTGGAAAAGTCAAACGTCAGTGTTGTACATGTTGTAGTATTATTGGAAACATAGGATCTTTGCGATCTTCCTAGGAATATTGCGAAGGACCGGATAATTTGAAGATGCAGAGCAACCAAGCACCATGGTTTTTTGAAGTGAAAACTTCTTTAGCGGCGTTGTACGCTTTTTTGTAACGGAGAAAAAATCTTAAACTCGCGTCAGTAAGGATCACGTGACCCTGATCGAAAATTCGTAAGACGGATGTGACGGATGGAGAGTAGACAGCCGGCGGCGGAAGTATCCCCCTCTCTTTCTACGGAGTGCGGTGAAAATGGCGGCGCATCATTTCAAGACGTAAACACTTGTGTCACCATAGCAACACGCAAATTTTTTAATTCAATGTCAAAACTCTAGATTTTCTGTCAAGCTATGGATAAGATCTTCGTAAAATGTTGTTCTGTATTCGGAGCAGAGTAAATTCGTAAGTCGGCAATTTGTGCATAATTATTTCCTAACCATTCCAAAATATAAAAAATGCACAACATTAATATTCAAGTTTTCACTTCTGCCGGCACTCCCGGAGTGCAACCCGATTTATTTTAATAATAAGGCATAATTTTAGAGCACTTTCTCATAATTTTAGGCGTTTTAGTTGCAGCGTAAGCCGTGCGTCTGTCATATCCATACATATACCTAATAGACAATCACACGAGCAAAAAACGCGCTACCAACTGTCAGCGCATCTGTCAAGAGCTACAAGGCGTTTCTGATGTTAGCTGCTTCCCAATTTTTCTGTCCTGTCGACTTGTTATACCTAGGGCACACTGAAAATTTTGCACTTCTGGCAACACACAAACATTTGAATTTAAAAACGTTATGTTTTATTTCAAACCTAAAAACTCATTCATGAAATTAAAACAAAAACTGACCGGAAGTTACGAGTCATTTGTTTTTTATCACATTAAGAAGTAAGTCGCCCGTAGCAAAAATGAAATTTACGCAAAAAAGATTTGGGGGTGTCCACATTCGCCAATTTTGCCAATTCTTGATTCGCCAACTCCTGATTCGCCAATTCCTTATTGAAAATCTGTTATTTCGGTCGTTCGAGCGTTGATGTCGTGGGCTTTCACAGCCAATTCCACAAAAAATAAAGGTCAAATAATTCACGATTTTTTGACGTTTACTCATAAAAAAAATATACAATATGTTTGGTTAGCGATGTCGGAGCTTTTAAAGGTGAAATTTTTTTATGATTTTGAATCGTCGCTTTCTTCGCAAGTTTTCACTGCTTCACTTCTAAATAGGTTAAGTAAAGAAAGCCCCATATTTAAGTATCGTAAAACATTGGTACGCAGAATGTAATAGTTTTCTTGTCTCTCCTATGACGAACTTGGTGAAGATCGGCATTCAAATGCGATCACTGTGCAAAAGAAGACTATTGTCACATGATTAATTGAAGGTAACCGGCATATTATTTACTGGACAATTTGAGGATACTTGGGGATTGATATGACATAAAATTAAAAAAAAATCCATCAGCATTCAAAAGTCAGGAAACTTTGTTGCCGCTGGATTCTTCATGTACTCACCATGGAACAAACGGGTTCAAATTGATTGGTGTGAAAAATATGTAGCTAAAGTGCGAAAATGGTCGTTTTAATGCTGAGTATGATATTGTGATAGAAGATAAAATATTGACATATTGTTCCGGAATCAGAAAGATAGCAACACACTTTTATATTGATGTACGAAGTCGACATTAAACCGGCAACATTAGACTGATGAAAATCGTGGGCACGGATTTGACTGCATTATTTTTTTCTCAGACGGGTTCTATCTGAAATAACCTACTTGACGAACAAAACACAATTAATGATGAGTCGATCACTACTATTTGGTTCCCACTGTCGTTAAAAAAGGTAAGGAAAAACGACCAAGAAATGACCGCTTACAAATTTTCAGTGCATATTGCGATGAGGAAAAAGTCATTTTCGGCTCTGGAAAGTTGGAACCATTCTACATTAATTTTAGATTTTACTTACATCTTGCAATTTCTTTGTTAATCATTAATTTTACATTCAAGGGGCCGAATGAAGCCGTGATTGCGTATGAAATACATGCCCTCAGACAAATGATGCTTATGTTATAAGTAATAGTTTGAACGAATTAAAAATGTTTTAAAATTTAATGGAGAATACTGTGACACATATAAGTTTTCAAATATATTGTTTTATTTATGAGTAGTGTAAAACTTTCAGTGTGGCCATCGTATTACGACAAGCTGAATCAAACACAGATAAAACACAATTAGCGGGCCTTCGCTATCTTAATAAACTAATAATATAATCTTCGCTATCTTAAAAAACTCAATTAATAATATACTCAATATCAAAATCCCATCACAAAAACCGCTTTTGTCAGGCTCTTAATAATTAAATCCTTTCGCTTTTAATTTTATTATTTTTATAGATTCTTTTTAGAATTGTCTCTAATATCCTTGTTTTACAATTACTCTGCTACCTACATGTATAAACCTTGTCCCTTCGTTGAAGCATTTAAATATTCAAGCATACTGTCTCATAATAGTTTCAACCAGGTGGTGAGAAAAACACACGCTGCCTGGAAATAATAATAGGCTTGCTATTTTTCCAACCTTGGCGTTTAGATGTTGCTGTTTCTAGAAATTCAATTGCATATAATATCAGTAAAAGACCAATTGTGTTAATAGTTTATGAAAGCAAAGAAAGCTCAAAAAAAGGTATAGGGAAATGCTTGGAACACAATTTTTGACTTCGTAACTTTGTTTGGACCTGTAAGGAGGTGAACATATTATAAAACCTTAGAGCTGTTCACAGAGTACATCTACCTACCAAGTTTCATTTGTGTATTCTTAATAGTTTCGGAATAAAGTGACTGTGACATACGAACAGACAGACAAACAGACAGACAGGACGAATTATGATTATGAAGAATAAGGGTTCCGTTTTTTGCCATAAGGCTACGGAACCCTAAAAATTATATGTAGGTATTTTTTTGGTAATGTCGCTTCCAAAAAAGATCTCCACCTAAAAGATCTTATTCAAATAAGCAAAAAATAAGTCTATTATGGGCAGTTTTTGAGATATGTAAGTTTAAAAAATTACAAGAGGGTCATTTTTTTTTCAAAAAACACACATACACACACACTGACAGACATCTCGTATCTTTGCACAGATTATGATGTTCAAATATGAATAAACAATAAAAAATGACCCACATAACGTGTGTAACAAGACCTTCAACGAAGCCGAAGTCCACGTATTCCGCCCATCATCAGGATTTTTTTTGTCTTTCAGACTAAACCTCGGAAATCAATGGCTACGAAGTTATTAAAGGTCACGGTCAGATTTTTTTTCTATATTTTTTGTAAAATCTTATATTATTCGTGATTCCCAACTTTTTGTCCAATGAAACATTATTAAAATTTTAAGTATTTCGTAACAAACAATGGCTTCAAAACGTCGTCACTCGATGTATCTCATGAGCACGCACATAAACGCTGCCTTTCAACTCGGCTGCACGCAGCTGTGTAGCAAATACTTGCAGGTGCGGTCTGTTGTACGCGTTACATTGCGTGGTAAAGTATGCAATGCTTTTTTAACACCAAAAATCAAAATCGTTTCCCAGCAATAATTTTGAACAGAAATGGTCCTGATGATGGGCAGAATACGTAGACCTCAGCTTCGTTGAAGGTCTTGTTACACCCGGTAACTTAAATATGTCAAAAACTGCCTATGACAGACTGACACTGTGGAATATTTTTTTGCTTATTTGGATAAGATCTTAGAGATGGAAGCGTTTTTGGGAAGCGTCATTGCCAAACAATTTACCTGAATATAATTTTAAATCTTAAATATCTCAAAAACTGCCCATGATAGACTGAAGCTGTAGAATATTTTTTTTGCTTATTTGGATAAGATCTTTGAGCAGAAAATGGATTTAGTAAGCGCTATAGCCAAAAAAAAATGCCTGCATATTATTTTTTTAACTTAAATATCTTAAAAATTTCCAATGATAGAAAACCGCTGTAGAATATTTTTTTACTTATCTGGATAAGATTTTTGAGATGGAGCTGTTTTTTGAAAGCAACATTGCCAAAAATTTACCTGACCATATTTTTTTAATCTTAAATATCTCAAAAACTGCCCATGATAGACTCACACTGTAGAATATTTTTTTGTATATTTGGATAAGATCTTTAAGCTGAAACTGGTTTAAGAAATCGACATCGTCAACAAAAGAAAATGCCCACATATTATTTTTTAAACTTAAATAACTCAAAAATTGCCCATGATAGACTAACGCTGTAGAATATATCTTTGCTTATTTGGATAAGGTCTTTGAAATAAAACAGTTTTTTGGCAGCGACACTGCAAAAAAAATTTTTTTTTTTTAAACTTACATATCTCAATAACTGCACATGATAGACTTACACTGTGGAATATTTTTTTGCTCATTGGGATGAGATCTTTAAATTAAAATAGTTTTTTGGAAGCGACATCGTAAAAAAAAATTACCCACTTATTACTCATACCCCACTACAAGTTTTATTCTTTTAAGTTATTCGATATCTTGTAAAGTTTTTGAGATGAATATCTCAAAAACTCCTGAATATCTGTCAACATGCTTGAGGTGAAGCTTGAGAACAATCTGCCGTGCATTAATCATATGATGATGAAAGCAACTTGCTTTTTAAGTAGTTAAAGCAAGTTGAGCAAACAGACAAAATATCCTTAGTTTTAAGGGAATGAAGAAACTACCTGAATTTATTTATATTGCATTGTCTACGTAATGTAGTAACTTACTAGTTATTTTTACTTAGTTATTTTTTAGTTATTTTTACGTTTTTGGTAGGGCAATGACGTGTTTTATTTTAAGTTACCTGGAAGTGGTCTATCTTTTTAATGATCAGTGAGTCAGTGAGTGAGTGACTAAATATTTTTTTTTAATAAACAATTCAAGGTAGATACTTGTAATTTGTAATATACACTGTCTAAATTACGTAGACAATGCAATATAAATAAATTCAGGTAGTTTCTTCATTCCCTTACAACTAAGGATATAAATTTGTCTGTTTGCTTAACTTGCTTTGGCGAGGAGCAGCGCCGTGCCTTTGATACTACTTATTAGAATAACTAGGAACTATGTTTTATTTTCACTGTTCAAATATAAGGTAGGTACTAAGATTTGTTTATTTTCTAATTTTAAGATTAATTTTTCTTTACAAATACTATTAAATGTATTTTTTGTCTCCTAATTCACTTGAAAAAAGTTTTGAAAGTGAAGTATTTTCACTAATAAGTACCTTATAGTATTAATTAATCCTTATTAATTATCGAATTTAGATTTTTCAGTTAATTGGGCGCATAATGTAGATCAAAATACTCTTTACAGCATTTCATTTAAATGACTATATTAGTTAGAAGATGCACAGAAGTATCATTACACGCGGGTAGGATTTTATCTCCTAATTCACTTGAGAAAAAGTTTTGAAAGTGAAGTACGATATTTTCACTAATACTTATTAGTGAACAAACCTTACAAAAATCAAATTGATATTCTTCTGTTTTGTGTAAAACTTTCCGCCCATAATTCAACATGTTTGCAAACTTTTTACGCAGAACAGAAGTATTTTTAAGGAAAAGAATTGATTTTTGACTTCTTTGAACTTTGTATTCTATAAATGAATAAAATTCATAGGTAAGTGTTTATTCTTGTTTACGCTTCGATATTTACTATTTACGACAGTGCCTTTTGCGATTTTTCACTTTTTACCTTCCTCTATAAGGTATATCCTCGTGTATCGTTGGTAGTTAAACTCTTTAGCTAGCCAGATTTTTTTGAAGTGAAAACTTCTTCAGCGGCGTTGTACGCTTTTTTGTAATGGGGAAAAAATTTTGAACTCGCGTCAGTCAGTCAGGATCACGTGACCCTGATCAAAAATTCGTAAGAATATGTAAACACTTGTATCACCATAGCAACGCGCTAATTTTTTAATTCAATGTCAAAACTCTATATAGTACAGTAGCCCGTAGAACATTTAAATCACGAAAAAGGTTACCGTTTGCCGTTGTGATATAGTTATTTATTACGAAATTATAGATACTTTAACCCAAGTTTTACAGATCGTAACCCACCGTAACCTATATTTGTATATCTCCAAAATTGATATTTTTTTTATTTTTCGAGGTTTACCACATAGTTTAGCTATTGTCGTGTTCTACAGCTTGGTTTGATTGCCACAGATAAAAGTAAGACTATAAAAAGTAGCCATACACAGATTTAAGACCTGATGAAAATAGTTCGACTTTATCTGGTCTTAAATCTGTGTATGATCACTTTTCATAGTCTTACTATTATCAGTGGCAATCAAACAAAGCTGTAGAACACGACAATAGCTAAACTACGTGGTAAACCTTGATAAATAAAAAAAAAAATTTTTGGAGATATACAAATATAGGTTACGGCGGGTTGCGATCTGTAAAACTTGGGTTAAAGTATCTATAATTTCGTAATAAATAACCATATCACAACGGCAAACGGTAACCTTTTTCGTGATTTAAATTTTCTACGGGCTACTGTACTAAGATTTTCTGTCAAGCTATGGATAAAACTTTCGTACAATACTGTTCTGTATTCGTAAATTCAAATGCGGAGTAAGACGACAATTTGTGCAAAAACTTTTCACTTCTGCCGGCACTCCCGGAGTGCAACCCGATTTTTTTTTCATTGCGTTTACGAAGTTATGACATTTCCAGATACGTTTGAAACTTAAAAATTACAACAATTTTAAACTTACCTACTTTATGTTCTGTAATAATGTTATTAATGAAGATTTTCGTTTACTCTGTGGCAGGCAGACCTCAGTGGTGCACTTCCTTAGTTGCAGCCAAGAAGCTTATACATACCTCCAATGGAGATTGCACCGGCTAGTGTCATAGTGAAGATAGAAAAAATTACCTTGAGTGACGTTACGGCTTATTGCTATCTCTTTCTTTAGCGTGACAATACGTTTTCGTTTCTCACGAACGAATGAACGATGAACAACGAACACGTAATGTAACACTAAAGAAAGAGATAGCAATAAGCCGTCACGTCACTCAAGGACATTATTACGTCTTCAATATGACACTAGCCGTGCAATCTCCATTGGGGGTATAAGCTTCTTGGTTGCAAGACAAGACAAAGACAAGACTGAAATATCAAATCCAAGCCTAAGCCCCTTCTTATACACGACGTGACTCAAAACTGACGAAACCAGTTTGAAACTATAGTTGCAAACTAGTTAGTTACAAAGACTCGTACACGGCGCTACCAAATTTAGTTGAAAAACCTACACAAAGCGCCTATTACGATAAAGTATCGCGATAAACGTACGAAGTTCGAACCTACTCCTTGGCATTATTAATTCATGTATAAGGTTCAAAATCAAGTACATCGATCAAATGATCGTCCGACTATCGTAATTCTTTTTGTTAACCTCAGTTTCCAGTTGCAGTTGGCAATCAGTTGCGCTCGACTAGCGTGACCGGTTGCGAGTGATTAGTTGCAAACGCATTGCCGACGCGTTGCAAACCAGTTGGCAAAAGGTAGCGTCGTGTACGAACCGCCATTGAAATACTAGTGCTGTGACTGTTTAGCAACTCATTGGTGATTAGAGTTTTCAACCAGTTTATTTTCAGTCGGGCCATGTAAGATAGGTCTAAGAATTTACTGCAATCTGAATGCCTATAACAAAAAACCGTCCAAGTGCGAGTCGGACTCGTGCACGAAGGATTCCGTGTTCCGTACCAAAAAACGGCAAAAACATCACTTTCGTTCTATGGGTAAATCCCTTAAATATTTATTTTATTCTGTTTTTAGTATTTTTTGTTATAGCGGCAGCAGAAATACATCATATACATCATCTGTGAAAATTTCAACTGTCTAGCTATCACGGTTCATGAGATACAGCCTGGTGACGGATAGACAGACAGACAGACAGACAGACGGACCACATGAGTAAAGAAAAGGACCAGAGACAAAGCTTCATACAACCGCGCGAATCGGTTGCACTACTACAAGCACGCGGGACATGTATGTGTGCGTGTCCATTGGCCGCTTGTCGCGTACGCGGAAAAACCGGAAAAAACCTGGTCAATCTAAGGGCATTGCTTGTTTTGTTAGTAGCAAGTTTGAATTTCACTATCGTAAGAAGCTTTGTCTATGGTCCTTTTCTTTACTCATGTGGACGCACAGCGGAGTCTTAGTAATAGGGTCAAATTAGGTCTTAATTTTAGTCAGTTTTTTTATAATAATAAAAAACATCAATATATTCTAAAAAGGTGGCATTTGGCCACAACTATATTGTACAACATTTCGTACAATATTTGTCATTGTGTACAATTTGCTTTTTAGAATTGTTTTTTGTTATGATTATGGCATATTTTAATAATAATGCACGACTAAAATTTTATTAGGCTTCTCACGAAGTATTCCACAGAGGTTTCAATAATTGATAATAATAATTGTTTTTATCTTTATTGATTTTCTTTAAGTGGGAATGCTTCAATTTATAGGTTTTCGGCCAGTTTCTATTCGATCAGTTTCTTTCCTTTTCTCTGAATGGTTATATTTCCTCTTCAATTAATTAATTCTACACCGAAACAACAAAATAAGACTGAATCGACAAATAGAAAAATAATATGTACCTAGTTTCTTTTTACCGGATCAAACATTTCTATTACGGGAATTACTTTTTCAAATCGACTTTACTTCGACTGTTTTATTTCATTCCTATTTTACAGTGAAGAAGTGCATTGTCAACTTTCAACAAATATAGAAGTGCATACTATATTTGTTGGTCGGCTGGGCATCTAAGCTCAAATTATGAGCTATTCACAGTACAATCAGCGTCAAATTGATATTTAAGCGTCTAGAGTAGTCAAAATGATCTGAAAAACAAAAAATCTATTTGATCTACGCAGTTAGAATCATTATATTTTAGTAAGCACATAAGGTGTTCAAAATTATCTTAGCAAACGAAGCTGTCAAAGTTATCTGAGGATTGCACAGATGACTTTGACAGCTTTGTTTGCTAAAATAAGATAATTTTGATCACTCTGACTGCTTATATAAATTATATAAAAACAATGAGTGCTAAGATATATTGAACACCTCGTGTGCTAACAACAGTATGATAATTCTAACTGCGTAGATCAAATTGATTTTTTGTTTTTCATATCTTTTTGACTACTCTAGACGCTCATATCAATTTGACGCTGACTGTACCTACGTACTACGTAGCGACGACAGACATCTATTCAATCGATTGAACTATTCATTCTGTAAAAATAAACATGACATTTGAGATTCTTTGATGCCATCAGGTGAAGCGATAAAAAAAATCAACATTCAGTCAGTCGTGTCAATAATATGTTCAATAATTTACCCTCTTTCACAAAAAAATGATCATAAATAGCCATACAGTTAAATCTAGCTTTGGAACTCACAGTAGCAGATCCAAAACCTATGCTTGGGTTACCTTATTTAACCTCGAGTATGTTACTTGATATTTTTATTTAGTATGACTGTAATTTTAGGCTTAGTCTAGTGACATGATGCATTATGATAATTTCACATTGTATTTAACATATTGTTAGAGTCACCTACTGCGTACGTATGACTCATACAATATTATGGCAAGTGATTGAATATGCCGTCAAATCGTCAGTGCGAATGATCCATATTAATCATGAAATGGATATTAATCGGTTCCAATCAAATGGGAACCACAAAGGTTTAATCAGCTATAATCTGAGATCGGTGCTAATCATTGGCTGCAAATCCGATTGCATACCGCTTACGCTATGCCCATACGCTTAACTGGGATCAATTTTGACTATCAGCTCATTACCTACATTATTATTGTGACCATCATTAAGTCATCTCTTCTAGACGAATCACGAGCGACGCACATTCATATTTTAAATTATAAATTTTTCTCATTTGCAAATTTCTAGATACTGCAATTAAACTATTCTGTATATTCCAAGTCAATTTGAAGTATCAGTTTGAAGGAGCAACGACGGCTTCGGCTTCATTCCGTAGGAAGCCGGCGCGTTGCTCTAAGCCTTCACGAAATATTGAAGATTAGCAAACTTATTTTTTATTAAGAATTTCGTTAGACGTTTTTGTATCCCATACAAGTATCAAATTACGTACGAGTTATAGTATACGATGAACAGAACTGTAGTATTGATTTAATGGAAAAGTGAGTCAATATTGAGGATTCACAATGATGATCTTACTTACAGTGAAAGTAAAAAATATATAGAAAATCTGAATGAAGGCTCGGCGAAGTTTTGAATTACTGCATTAATCATAAGCTTACTAATTCAATCTAAAGTATCTACTACTTCTACTAATTTAATTCAGGCTACAATTGCATAATTACCATGAAAACTTGTTTTTCATCGCTTTCATAATTAACAGTTTTACATTTTGTTCTCTTCAAATTTTTAGCGTATAAAATAGGCTTGGTATAATTAACTTATCAATGTTGACGGTCTGACTATGGTTCTGTTTTTTTTAAATATATTTTTATGTAGTACCTATTTATGTTAAGTTTAAATATTTACATTCTCAGGCCAGAGAGCCAACAGCTGCTATCTAGGACAGAAGCAAATTTTATTTATTTGGCAATGGTTCTGCACTTCTATTTCATAGAGGACTGCGCTTAGAAATGCAACGGTATGCCGAGTTGGCAGTCGGCCCATAGTTTTACACAAATACATACACGTAGGCAAAAAGTATGTTCGCCAAAGGAAAAATAAAATTAAAAATATCTCCTGGAGTAAACCCACGTCTGTAATTAATGAGTAAGTTAAGAGTGACGTCTACGTTTAAATATGAACGGTATCATCAATTAATCTTAAATTATATTTTGCCTTTACGATATGAAAAGAAGCTAATGATCTTTCGTGCAAATTTGGTCGGGATTAAGTTTGAAACGGGACGTTAATGAGCACGAGAATAATTTAAATGAATATGGATTTCATACGTTTTAAATTTTCTCTTGCATGTACTATTATAAACTCATTTTACAAATCATATTTATCTGGATAAACAATATTTTGATTTAACGTTGAAAACAAACACATTAAACTAACTGCTTACTCTCGCATTCGTGATAGTAAAACTATATCGATTAAAAAGTTGTATGATCAAACAATATTTTAATTTTGAGCAATTGATATACAAAATTAAAGACTTGTGGTACTGTTAGTGTCATATTGAACAGTACCTACCTATAAAATGCACGTTAAAAATATTACAGTATATTATATACAACTCTTTTTTTAATGATACATGTACATTTAAGCCACATCTGATGTGGTCTAGTGGTTCACCCACGTGTAAGACGTAAGGTCCAATACCCAATAGGAGGGTACATTTTATACTCGGTTTAGTTGGTGGTAGGGCTTATTTCAAGTCCGCCTGGCTAGCTATCGCCATCTCAACTAAGTCTGACGCGGTAACAACAATTTTATTGTAAAAATTCTTGTATTCCGGCAGTTATAGGTAAGATAGCCAGTTTCTCAGTAATGAGGATTCCGGGTGTAGTGCGCTTCCATACCTTCGGCCTTATTATCACTTAACATGTTCATAAAAAATTGTGCACGTGATTATGTTTATTCATAACTAGCGGCCGCCCGCGACTTCGTCTGTGTGGAAAGTTTTTTTTTATCCCACGGGGACAATACTTTTTTTCGGGATAAAAGATACCTTATGTCTGTATCCCTGACAACGCGTATGCAAAATTTCATGATGATTGGTCAAGAAATTAAGACGTGAAGGCGCAATAAACAAACAAACAAACGGACTTTTGCATTTATTTTATTAGTAAGGATAATTCAACAAAAGAAGATAGGTACTTACCAAAATAAATGTTACTAGACATTAGAGCGTTTACCTACTAAATTCTGAATCGTTATATAAAAAACTCTGAATGTTGTTAGAGGACTAATGATGTATTTCACACAGTTTGATGTCGAAGTGTCCTCATTATTACTCAAAGCCCTTTTTGATGAATACTCAATAGTCTTGTTGTATTAACACTATAGCCGAGCTAATACAAGCCCCCTTTATGCACAAGTAAGATTTTCTTCCTTGACTTAAGTTATGTAGGCACCGTAAGAAGTTTGCTCATGTCGTTAGATAAGAGGTTGGTTTCGCTTTATGGAAACTTGATCCATTGGGAAAACAAGAGTTAAATGACGGATTGACTAAGAATATTTTACTATGAGAAATTTAAATAAATGTATTGCGCAATGACATACGTTTTGCTGGATGGAATGTTGATTTTGTGATTTGCGGGCTTTGCAGCTAACTGTCATCCTAAAGATTTTAACTTTGGAAGTAATTCCTGGTTTATATGGGGTCAGTAACATGGCATTACTACTGTACCCAGTCCAGTGCTGACTTGCTACTGGGCTCGTATAGATACTAGTTTACGACCGTATTAGTGACTAAAACGAGTAAAGTTCTAGTTGCCTTTCAACTAAAATCAAAATGATTTTTGTTTCGAGTAGCACCCCCATGCGGCTGTTTATACCCCACGCGACACTCCTCGCTGGAAGCATGTCAATATCATTTTATTAGCGTTTTAGTAGAGTGCATTAATTAAATTACACTTCTACTGGAAGAAGTATAAACGCTCACTGGAAAGGCACCAAAACTACGAATGCACTCGCATTCGAGTACGACTTGCACTCTAGTAAAGCACTCTACTAACAACTTAGATAATGTAAACCAACCCTAACACGTGTATTCTAGTACAATTTCTGCCCCCCTACTCAAATGGCCAACATTATATACGTTTGAACGCTACGTTTACTTTAAAAAAACTTAATTATAAGCAATAGCCGATTAAGTAACATGTTTTAAACTTATGTAAATCACAGACTTTAATGTATTGTATGGAGTTGACAAGCTTACGGCACGTAATTTTACAGTTTACTGCTTATTTTAAAGCTTTAACAGTACCTGAGCGTAGCGTTTAAAAATGCATAGAATGTTGGCCATTTGAGTAAGGGGGCTGGTTCGACTGACAAAATCATGGGCAAAGTAACTTGGATTTTAGGTCAGGCCGAAGCCACTATGCAAGCACCCATCGATTACACTGCATCTCTCCTCCGCACTATAATTTTCGAAGTCCTTTGATTAATTAAGCTGAGCTACCGAGCTTTTAATTAGGTACTGCAGATTAGTTGGCAAGTTATTGACGGTGTACATGGTCGTATTATGGTCGGATATTTTTGGCTGTTGCTCTAATTTTATAGCAAAAGTTAAGGCATGATACTTTTAAAGTAGGTAGTAGAATAGTTTTTAAGCCAGTAAGATGTTTGTACGCGGTTTGCTTCTCTTTACAGCAATTTATCACAGTTAAGTGTCGATACTCGATAGAGGAGCTCGGTGGTGCAGTGGTTTAGCGCCTGGCCCAGCGATTGCGAAGGTTAAGCAACTTTCGCGAGGGTCGGTCATGGGATGGGTGACCAAAAATTTAGTATCTTGCAGTGGCAAAGGGTCCATACAAGTCGATTCCCATCGGCTTACCTTTTAGAAATCCCATCCCACCGATCCATAATGCAGATCACAACATTTTTGTAGAACGGTTTACCATCGCCACAATTTCACCCCTCGCCACTGGATCTCGAGCTGCTCCGTGCTTCGGAAGGCACGTTAAGCCGTTGGTCCCGGCTGCATTTGCAGTCGTAAACACCCACCAATCCGCATTGGGCCCGCGTGGTGGGTTATGGCCCGTCCTCCTTATCCACCCATAAGGAAGGCCTGTGCCTCAGCAGTGGGGACATCAATAATGGCTGATGGACGATGGACGAAGTGTCGATAAAATGGGTCCGGCCACCATTCCACTAAGCTCACGTCTTTTTTTTGGTAATATTTGTTAATATAAATAATAATTACGCTATATCACGCGTAATACACGCTGAAATTTTAGTTCCCTCGAGGGGATGGGTTCACTCATGATTACAAAGCAACTTATAGTATGGGGCCAACGCTGCAAAAATCTGCTGTTCCATACAAAAGCACAATACCTACTCAACCTAAATCGTATAGAACAGCTGTTTTTTTCCGCGATTTCAGAGTTGGGCCCATAGTGAAACCTTGTAATCATGAGTGAAACCATCCCCTTGAGGGAACCAAATGACTAAAATTTTACACTGTATAGTGGCGGTCACATAATTAAATACACCAGTCGATTTTCATACAAACGAGGTAACTTTGAAGCCTTGTTTCTCCGTCAGGGCAATCCCTAGCTGTATTAAATGATGGCCTTCCAGGGACTGAAAGAGAAGATTCAGATCACTATGAACATCCGACTGATCTGATCAGCATTCTAAGAGATATAAGAATCAGAGTTTTCAGGTTCAGGATTTCCATACATTTTTATGCTTATTGCGCGCTTCTTTTAACATTCCTTATATCTCTTAGAATGCTGATCAGATCAGTTAGGTATGTATGCTGGAATGTATGGAATATTGATCACCGGTCGACATTCCGAGATGCAGATCGCTGATCTGATCAATGATCAGATCAGCGACCTGAATCTCCTCCATTCACTTTCTGGATAGATCATCAGATCACAAGATCCTTAGCGGAGAACCAAGGCTTCAAAGCTACTAGTTTGTATGAAAATCGACTTTAATTTCTTAGGTGTCTTTAATTATGTGACCGTCACGGTATCTTTATCGTGTTTCGATGGTCAATGCTAGGGGGGCTGAACTTTCTACAGCTTGGATAGTACAAAATGATCAAATTAATGAATCCAATTGAAAACAAATTAGTTGTAGTAGTAGTACTAGTTAGAAATAAACTCTATATTCGTTTTATCGGTCAAAAGTTCCCTAGAGATTTTCCAAATGTCCACGCAGACGAATTCGAGGCCGGAAGCTGGTAAATTAATATTGGGCAACTTCACATTGCATTGTACAGATTCCAAAATAGCGACAGTATTTTTAATATGGAAAATAGAAATAGGGGGCATCAACGCCCAAACCAATATAAAAAGTTCGGCGATCTAACAGGGAACCTTGGGATAATTGAAATAGGCGCGATCTTGTGTGAAGCCGAGACTTTTACTGTAGTGGTGGCTACCTCGGCAGAACTTACCAAGTAAACTGTCTTGATATACTTGGTGCCAATGCTCCAAGCAGCATTGGAATGCGATGCACCCGCATTTTAATGTAAACTGAAACAATCTATCACTGAAATATTCAACACTTGACACTGGCAAAAATTACTTCCAAGAGAAAAGTAGATTGCCAAAACAAAAATAAGAAGAAGAAGAAGATGGCGACACCTTGCATACCGGTATTACCGGTGTACCAGTCACTCGACTACGAAGGTCAAAGTCAAAGTCAAAATGGCTTTATTCGAATAAACTTTATCATTAAGTACTTTTGAATCGTCTATATTTTCCTGCCACCCGTTCCAGACTTTTTTAACTGACAAGAAGAACAGGCGCAAGAAACTTATCAGCTTTAACAAAAAATAAGTAACGATATTTACAAATTTAAATATATCGTTACCAAATACAGTACAACATGATTATAGACAACAAAGTACTTAAGTATACTAAAATGTTATTTGTTACATCATTTCCACGCATTTCGATCGTTCAGATAATGGTCAACTTTATAATAACCTTTACCCATGAGCGTCTTTATAACATGGTTTTAAAATTCATGCAAAGGAAGACCCATCAGTTGTTGTGGAACTTTATTAATAAAGGCTATGCCTTTCCTCATAAATGAAACTCTAGTTTATGCAAGCCTAAATCTTGGAATGGCAAGTTTAACTTTATTTCTTGTATTCATCTGGTGATTATCGCTAGACATCGTTTCCTTACACAAACTAAATTTTCATATATGTATTGGCCTGCAAAAGTTAATATAATTATTTCATTAAAAAAATATCTCAAGGTACCTCTCCGCTGAAGATTGTATAATGGGGCGCGTACAGCTCTTTTATGGAGCACAAAAATATTTTTAATACTGGCAGCTGAACCCCACAAAAGCAGTCCATAAGACATTCACTATGAAATTAACTAAAATATACTAACTAACCTTGCTTGCCGTTTCAATATCAGCTAAAAGCTTTATTTTCTTGAACTGCTGCTGAACTAAGTCTGCTTGACAAGGCTTCAATATGTGGATCCCACAGATTCTCGATTGCAATGGCAATCGAAAATCTAATGTAATATCTAGAAATTTTATACTCTCAATAACACCAACCATCAACCCAAAAAAGTTGAGCTGTTGAGAAGTAAAATAGTTGTTCAATTTCCAGACCATAGGTTCAGTTGATCGGAATGGAAAAAGGGGATAATTCAAATAAAATAAATTTACGAACGCATACACGTAACTAAAAGAAGGTATATAATATATCATAGATAAAGAAAAACTCCGTTCTATTGGAGACTTAAAAGGTATGAGTAACTCTTATTAAACGGCACGCGAAACTTGGGTCTGTTAAAGTGTCGTGTGAGACGCTCAGTATGGATTAAGTTACAGAACGAACAAAGGAGTACCTACTTTTACAACTCCCCCAAGAAATTCACTCTTTAACATCTTTATTTAGCTGGGTGACGGATTGGGTCGAAGGAAGTTTTAATGTTGCACAGATATTTTTTATCTTAAACAACAAAAATAAGTTAATTTTAAATGCAGGGGCTCTATTTTAGAAATCATTCGGCAATAAAACAAATAAAATCGATTAGTAAATACATTATTATTAACATCACTAATTCCAAGCCAAATAACCACTTACTGCTGCATTGATACTGTAAGCAATGCCTTACATTTCCCAGTGCTGAATATCTTAACCGGGATAAGAATACATTTTCCCTTTAAAACGTTTAAAGAAAATTCCGGCTCCATTTTAACATCATGTTGTTGAACAGCTTTTCCACTCAAACCGACTAAGCCGATCAAACGCTAAAGGGGAAACTGATAATCCAGACCTGCACACTGCAAATCAAATCGCGCCGAGGTGTTAAGGGTGCCTGTCCATTGAGGCAGAGCGAAGCGGCGGCACGAAGCGGAGAAACGTGGAGATATTAACCAATAGAATTTTTGAAATCATTCGGCAATAAAACAAATAAAATCGATTAGTAAATACATTATTATTAACATCACTAATTCCAAGCCAAATAACCAGCAATGCATTTAATACTTACTGCTGCATTGATACTGTAAGCAATGCCTTACATTTCCCAGTGCTGAATATCTTAACCGGGATAAGAAAACATTTTCCGTTTAAAACGTTTAAGAAAATTCCGGCTCCATTTTAACATCATGTTGTTGAACAGCTTTTCCACTCAAACTGACTAAGCCGATCAAACGCTAAAGGGGAAACTGATAATCCAGACCTGCACACTGCAAATCAAATCGCGCCGAGGCGTTTAGGGTGCCTGTCCATTGAGGCAGAGCGAGGCGGCGGCGCGGAGCGGAGAAACGTGGAGATATTAACCAATAGAAGTGCATAAAATCTCCGCTCGACAATCCTGTTGGCTAATATTTCCTCGTTTCTCCGCTCCGCTGCCTCGCTCCGCGTCAATGGACAGGCAGCCTTAGCTCGGGGTCCTTTCCACGAACATTTCTAAAGCTCGCTCTTAATTGAATCTCGGAGTAAATTGATGCAATATCATGCCCTCAGCTGCAACACTGATTTAATGAAGCTAACAAGTACCAATTAATAGAACTGAGCGAAATTTTTATTAATGTTTATTTTAGTTTTAAAACACGTTTCATAGCGACTTACCTTTGTCGACAGAAACTAGGTATTTATAAATGGTTTAACTTTAATTTGAGTTTTGAAACTAAACCATTTTTTACACCCTTTATGTATTATTTAGCCACTTGACCGTCCCAAAAATAAAAGTCAGATGTCGCTGATTGAACTTTTTGACTTTGGCCAAACGTCTATTCGCTGATTTTGATAATGAAATGACCTCACAAAAAATCGAGTGCCGTGAAATTGATATTTCCGAAATATGGGATCATTATTTAGCATCAATAATAATGTATAATCTATTGTAGCAGTGGCGCTGAATTTATTGTTAATAGAGATCGCGTGTAATATTTTTATGCATAGCTAGATCGCTGATATATTTCTAGGTCGCTATTGCATGCTGCTTATAATAATAATGTAATTATTGATCTTTTAAATCAGAAGGACAATGAATCATATCTGGTAACCTTGTTAAGCTAGTTCTATAAAATGTATGTGGTTATATATATAATAAGCTTTCCGCCCGCAGCTTCGCGTGGACTACAGGTTATATCGTGCGGGCGGAGACCCTTGCCCAGCAGTGGGATAAAAAGTAGCCTATGTCCTTCTCCAAGGTCTCATCTATATCCATACCAAATTTCGACAAAATCGGTCCAGCGGTCTAGACGGGGATCCCTTGTTCTCGCATAATTGTTTTATACCTAATTTGATTTGGCATAACGGATTTGGCATAATCTTTTTTGACATAATAATACTTTCGCATAATTGTTTTTGGCATACTATTTATATTAGCATAATTATCATTCAGACTAATTTGTTTTTGCATAATGTTATTAGGCATATTGTCTATTTGCCTAATATTATTTAGATATAAAAATCAAAAACAATAAGAATAAATATTTTTCCGCATTTATTTATTTTCATGCAAAAGTGGTAGGTATTGTTTTAAAATGCCAAAAACTCATAACACATACGACCTAAATATCGACTCATAAAACACCTATTTTTAAAATACTGAAAATCCTTAATGTCGACATCCAATAGACCGAAACTTAAAAGATCGATTGTTAAATGACTGATGATAGTTCGAAAGCCTGAAAGTTAAAATGCCGATAGTTAAAAATCCCGAAAGTCTGTTTAGGTCTATTAGGTGCGACGACGAGCGAGCGTAGCGAGCGAGGAGGAGGTAAGGTTCCATTGCGACCAACAACGCACGAGTCGAGCGAGCGAAGCGAGCGTGCCGCGGCAGCGGCCGGCGAAGTGCCAGAACCGACCTGCTGGCATGTAACCCTCAATTAACCTTCGGTTTTTTAAGCTTCGGGATTTTGTATTTTTGGTAAAATATTCTTTCGTGATTTTAAACGCCGTGATTTTTTTGTTTATAAAACTATGCGTAAATAACATTATACGTGTTTAAATTTATGCTAAAGAATATTATGCTTAAACATGATTATGCTTAAAGTAGTTATGCTTAAAAAATTATACATAAGCTGTTATGACTAAATAATTTTATGCGTAATACATTATTCGGCGAAATCTTAATTATGCTTTGACATATTATGCCTTAAAATTTTATGCAAATACATAGGGAACCGTCTAGACGTGAAAACGTAACAGACAGTTATAATATTAAAAAATATAGTATGGATAAATTTTGACGACCTCCGTCCTCCTCGAGTTGCTCTTACAACGGTTTTCAAGGTGGTCCTGGATTCGACCCCGGCTGGGTCAATTTAGAAAACGAACTTTTCTATATCGGCCCTCTTACTCAGTGACCAACATTTTATACGATTGAATGCTACTCTTAAAGCTTAAGTCGCAAACTTATGTTAATAACAGACTTTTATTTATTGTTTGGAATTGACAGGCTTATGGCACATAATTTTACAGTTTACTGCTTATTTTAAAGCTTTAATAGTACCTGAGCGTAACGTTTAAAAACGCATTGTTGGCCATTTGAGTAGGGGGCAGGGGGCCTATTACGAAAATTACGTAAGCAACAACGTAACGCAGTCACTTGGTCACGATAGTCGGCCGCAGTTCGTCGGTTGTAGTTATTACAAACATTTTCAAGCTATCGTAGCGTATAGACCACGGATGGCGAACCAATGGCACGCGTGTCTTCAATGGCACGCAACACAATATTTTGGGCACGTCACCGATCACAAAATTCATCATGCACTATGAAAAAAATACAAATCAATTAATTATTGAAACATTGCAAAATGTATCTACCTATTTTTGTAGTAAATAAAGAGTTTTGAGTATTTATTATTATTATTATTCCAATAATCTCAAAGTCAAAGTTATTTGATGGCAAGTCTAAGACCTTATAAAATATTTCTTTAGAAAAATGGCACGTTAATACATAAAGGTTCGCCATACCTGCCATAGACGATTAAATGAATAATGACGGATACACCTAGAGAGAAACTGACAAATTTACGCAATCACTTTGCAATATCGCATACGCAAGTGCTTTGTAATAGGAAACAATCAAAACGAAGTACGGACGCAGTTTTCTTCGTATGATACTGGTTACCAAACTCTGGTATCATACACGGCCGAAGGGGCTACGTGTATCGCATTAAACTATTCGTAATAGTCCCCCTGGCCTGGGTGTTTGTAGTTCCACCGTTGTATCTGATTTCCATAATACAAGTGCTTTAGCTAGGTACTTACTTTGGAATCAGAACAATGTTTGTGATATTGTCTTATATTTATTAATGAAAATAACATATACCTACATATTATAATAATAAGGTTGAGTTATTTACAATCAATTCAATGATTCTCTCATTAGAGAGTAATATAACAATTTTGGCTTTTTTAATAAAATTAATAATGTTTTATTAAAGATATTGCCTGACTACTGATAATAAGTCTGGTTACAAATTATTGCTGTTTGTTATGTTATGGTACGTACTTACATTGATTTTGTTACGCTGCGCCTGTTTTTTTTGGAAAAACCATTATTACTATTGAAATATCATACTATTATTACTATTATTACTATTATTATTACTATTATTACTACTGTAATAATAGTAAGTATTTTAAAAAACAGGTGCACCACAAAGTAAATAATAGATATTACTTAATTGATAATTAATATTAAGTTTGTTTGATAAAATAAAATAATCCTATGTAAAAATATACTTTAAAACGCAAAGACTTTATTATAATAATTTTGTATTTTGTTTTAAAAGGATAGTAAGACTTTATTATGTTTCCAAGCTCGCACATCAAAGCAACATATTAATTAAACAACACATTACACAAGCAGAAAAGGGCAAAATACGTAGTGATTATATCCTTTGTGGGCAAAATATTCAGCCTCGATCGTAAAAAGAGAAACGAGTAAAGTATCTACTTTGATTTAAAAGTCGCAATGCGGTGCATCGTAGAGCAACCGGTGAACGTGCCAGAGCCGAGTGGCTCGTAAATCCCACTTCGGGACGCCATGTTGATTCCACGTGCTCACAGCGATACCTACAGTACAGTCAGCCTGACTGACTGACATCCAAAACAATAGTATAGGATTTTATGACCTATATGGTAACATGCAAGTGGCAGCAGAAATTATAAACTAATGCTCATCACATATAGGTAAACATTTTGCCAGGATTCAAAACCTCAAGCTTGGCATGCGCACCATGACAAATTTTGTCGTCACTTTTCTCATGTTAGCACTAACTCTATCACGCTCACTCACTCCGCACTAATGTGATTGGGACAGAAATTGCAAGATAAGTGTCGACAAAATACCCACGGGGAGCGGCCCGCATGCTAGACCGGCACGACATTTGGTTTGTAACGCTATGTTGATTTCACGTGCTCACATAGCGATACCGACAGTACAGTCAGCCTAGTTTAGTTCCTCTATTTGATGCTGACTGCACGTAATTGCAGAAATCATCTAATATGTTTTAATATTAGGCTACGGAACATGCTCATCACACTATTATTTTGCCAGGATTCTCGCCTAATGCTGTTTATAAGCTAAGTACAGTAGAAACGCTCTTCACCCGGAATCTTCGACTGAAGAAATGAAAGAACTGGTAATTTTTAGTTTGTATGACGTACTTCCGTAAAATGGAGCCGGGCTGGCTGGGTTTAGAACAAACTCTAGAACCATCACAGAGTAAAAGTTAGTGTTCCCCTATTCTGAGAATCGATCGCGAATACCTGGGACAATATTTACTTAACTAATTATGATCCCGATTCTCTAACAACGTTTTAATTAACGAGACAATATTTCGTTATTAACAAGTGTTAAACTCACAAACTATGTAAGCATGATAATAAATGTGGTTGTGGACTCACGGCTACCACCACGCTGAAAGCCATAATCTCTTAGAGTACCTATGGCGGTTGAGAATTAAATTCAAATAAAACATTTCCATACCCCAATAGGAAGAAAGAGTTGTCCATCTGTCTATAAATATGTCTGTCAAGAGACCTCTTTTGTCTGGAACAAATGTTGAAATATCACATACTTCTACTGTAGAAGGAACCGCCTTGTAGCTATAAAAGTCAAAGTCCTTTTTATTTATAAGTAATTGCAATGAAATAACCAGAGTGAAAGCAAAATTTCGCAGCACAAGAAAAAGGCCATCATCGTCACAGCCGCTGCCAGCCATAGTCCACTGCAGCCTGCAGAACTTCGACCTCTTTCGTGGGATATTGTTGCCAGTATTGAAGAGTTTTCATGAAAAATCGCTGCCGCTGCTGTCTATTTTCTGGTCAATGAAGGTGTTGAAAATGCTACCTACAAAGTCATTCGTCGTAATTTACTTAGTCCCAACATAAACTACATAGCCCCTAAGTGTCAAAATCTGGTGATATTCTACTCTGACAGATGCCACCCGGCCACACCGGCAAAAACCAGTCCTGCCTAACTTACATTATGAAGAAATCACTATCGTGCGTTTCCTATAATTATTTTTTTCTGATGTTTCGAGCTCCATTTTCCGGGGCCATGGCTACATGTAACCCAAAACACTTAAATAAAAGTAAATCAATGCCTTACTTGAAAGTTAATAAACATTTGCTAAACTTACTTACGACAGGTACTGCTTGTTTTATTTGAGTAAATAATTTCAACCATGCAAATTGAAGAAGTCAACATGGACGGACTTTACTTCAATAATATTTACTGAGCAACTTTATGCATATTTTTTGAAATATCGAAACCACATGTGGCAAATTTGACTGCCATGCATGCCAGTTCCAATCTTAAACCTCAGTAAAAGAGGACTGGAAATGAATGTAAAGGTAAAAATGATGTTTCTGACAGCTAAAAATCTAGTCGATATGTAAACGATGTTGTAGTCTCTTCACGGAATGATTGGATTATCCTAGGTTTGACGAACATCTTTAAGCAAACCTTGAAATTAATTCTCATTTCTGCCTTTGACGGATGTACTTCTAAGGCAAACCTAGAGAGGCCTAACTTTTTAGTAAAATGTCGAAAGCAAAATAATTGTTTCGGACTTTGCCTGGTCAATCCTAGGAACAACTAAGGCAAATTCGTCAAACGTCAATTTGTATTGCACTTTTTGCTATTTAACTATTCCTAGATTTGATAGAGCCAAAAGAGATGCCCTAACTAAAGGTTTTGGGCATAATACATAAGATCAAACATTTGATGGTTTAAGGAGTAGGAATGAAACACGGAATATTAAAAAAACACATTATTTTTGTCTGAAACAAACACAAGAATGTAAGGAGATTTTTTATTATTTTATTATGAAGATGTGCCTAACCTTCTGTGCTGTCTCACTGCAAAAGAAAAGTTCGGGCGCCAAGGTTTCATAAATTGCCACTGTAATAAAAAAAATCTCTAAAATTAAAATGGTGCAAGTAAATGTAAAAGATCACACTTATTTGATTGATCTAACTTATGCATACTTTGTCAAATATAGCGTATATCTCAATATTTTTTGTAAAATTATTGTCAATTTGTCATTAAACAAAATAATAATAAAGAAAATTATTATTTTAATTACTTATTTAATAACCTGGAGACGACAATGCGACAATAAATTTTAATACCGCGGTTGTACAGCCAATAAATAATGAGGAGCTGACCTTTAAAGCAATTTTTACATACATTTTTCAATAAGTCTGTGATTGGAATTGGATTGCTAGCTGGCAGTAGTAAGACTTACATCAAGGCAATAAACAAAATATAACATACTCCTTTCCACGAATCGAACAAAATACTCGAAGCTCATTGACAATGCGCGCGGCTAGTAGTATAAAAATGAGTAGCTATTGAAGGTCATGCGCATTAACCAATAGGCGTACACGGACCGATTTTCTTTGGGAGCTCGTTTTGTGAAATGAACTTTAGTTTAATCGACAGTGGCTAAACGATTATGTCTAAAAGACTCTCATTATGTTAAAATCCATAATCCACTACACAACTTATCATCAGCTACTCATGAGTATAGGCCTCCCACAAGTACATGACGATCAGCCCTGCGCTGCCGCATCCAGTGGTTCCCACTCGCGACTTTTATCATATCGTCCACCACATACAGTCCACCTTGCAGAGGATCCAACTACAAAACCTACAGAGCCTCGCGCTCGTTCGGTCCGGTGATGGTCTGGTCCACAGATGGTTCTTTAATACCATGAAATTAAAAAAAATATATACTGATTTGATTAGATGGGCACGCTAGAGAGAGCAACGGTTACAAGCTTTTTAAACTAATTGTCAATTTTCTGAATGGGTATCAAAGCGTCTCTTTCTTTTATGCCCCCGCCAAGGCGTCCAAGCGAAGCTTAAGGGCACTACTTACCTTTTCTTGAAGCGCTTCGTCGTTATTTTGAACCCTCATATCTTGGGTTTGGAATATCCTTACTAATATTATAAATGCGAAAGTCCGTTTGTTTGTTTATTTATTTGTTTGTTACTTCTTCACGTCTTAACTACTGAACCGATCATCATGAAATTTTACATACACGTTACCAGAGGTACAGAAAAGGACATAGGGTACCTTTCATCCCGAAAAAAAGTATTGTTCCCGAGGGATAGCAAAAAACCTTTCCACGCAGACGAAGTCGCGGGCGGCCGCTAGTACCAGATAAACAAAATTCTCTGGATATAATATCAGTAGAAAACTTATTTAAACATAGAAAGTTTCAATTGGATAGCTTTTATATTATAGATTTTATTGATATCTAAAAAACCTCGATTCCTTATTGACTGATCATCAAAACTCATGGGGTACTTCCTGAAGTCCTAGAAAGCTGAAATTTGGTATGTAAGCTAGTATTAGTACACAGACTGCAAAAAAAATATAAAATTTGGAACTTTTACCCCCCAACCCCTTAAATTAGGTGATGGAAATTTGTATGAGACTTCCGCAGATTTTGATACTAAAGGGTCTGAAAAAATTAGAAATATGTATACGAAGTAATTATTTTTAAGACTGAGTAAATTACTGTTAAAGCAACGAAAACAATTTTCATAAAAAAGAAATTGTGTTTATTTCAAAACTACTTCTCTTTCGTGGCGCAAACCTCACGTCACGCAGAATTTATTTTGCTCATTGCACTGTCACATTCTACGTCAAAGATTAAAATAATATCACAGCCATTGTAAAACGGGTAGGTTGCAGTTCTTTATTAGTAAGACAGTAATATATTACTAGCGTTATCACAGCATAAATGAATTACTACATCAAATAAAACAAATAATAGTACAAGTACGCTGGTTGATGTTGAACAAATTTTACACGATTTTAGACCACAATGCTGACCCCACCTTACTTTCCCGGTTTAGGGACTTTACGTTACTTACAAAAAGAAGTGAAATCCCACCAAAAACATTTTACATATGGCTCGCACTGTCAAAAAGTTATCAAATCTCATGTAGAGCCAAGCTTCTAACTCTACGCGCCCTATTTCTACAAGCCCTAACTTCAAAAACTTAACACTTTAGTCAAAATATGTGGCTTGGCCATTTCGCTACATAGAGACCTTTCTGATAAACAATAGTTATTGTAGTAACGAAACGGCCAAACCCAGCGAAAATTTTTCTAAGTCTATGGCCTAGCCACATATTTTGACTAAGGTGTAGACTTAGATTATTTATATGTCTAGATAGAGTCTTAGGCTTTTGACGTATTAAACAAAACAGGCCAACTTTTTTAAGGTGGTGTGCATTTTTAGCATCATCGCGTCCAAAGAGTATTGTAATAAAAACTATGGCCGGGTCACACTACTGACAATGTGTGCGTGTTTTGGTCACCCAACTGTTGGGTGATATTTTTTTCGACGCTGTCGTAACTTTGACTGTCTATCTTGACATATAAATAATCTAAGGGTGTAGAGTTGTTGAAGTTAGGGCGTATAGAGTTAAGGCGGCTCTTGGTGAAGTGACAGCTAAGGATTTGACTCCCCTCACCCTGCCACCCTCTACATTACTTCGAGAGTCATTTATTAGCGACATCTATTAAAAAATTTGAAAAACTAAGATGTAATTTATTACCGACATCTATTAAAATTTTTGAAAACCAATGTGTAACCTACACAATGCTTGGCCAAAATTCACGGACCATAGAAAGTTGGAGACACGGCAGAATGGCATTGTTAAAATATTAAATTTTAATTTTATGTAGGTAAATTGAAAAAAGTGTTTTATAAAAAAACAAGAAATCAGCAATGTTCAATCAATCAGCCGCAATTTATATGAAAATTAAATTATGTATGAAGTCAAGTTTGTTTCATGTTTTAGTTATTTATTGTTTTTTTTTTAAGTGAAAACTTCTTTAGCGGCCTTGTACGCTTTTTGTAATGGGGTAAAAATGCTCAACTAGCGTCAGTAAGAATCACGTAGCTGATAGAAAATGCGTAAGACGGATGTGACGGATGGAAAGTAGACAGCTGGTGGCGGAAGTATCCCCTACTTTCAAGTGTAATCTCTTTCTACAGGGCGCGTTGAAAATGGCGGTGCGTCATTTTAAGACGTAAACACTTGTGTCACCAGCAACGCGCTAATTTTGAAAATAGAACTAATAGCAGCGATCTCTTCGGTGAAATCATAGATTTATTTATACTCTGTGACTATAAGTTTAAATAGTAGAATGCGTGCATATAGAAATTAAAAAGGCCACTGGCGCGAAATCTTTAGAATTTTTCTCTAATTACAAACTGATTGAATTGTGTGACTGTAGGTATAGTAACAGGAAAGAAATCATTTTTATCCTTTGCCGCTAATTTCAAAATATCAAAAATGCACAACGTTAATATTCAAGTTTTCACTTCTGCCGGCACTCCCGGAGTGCCAACCGATTTTTTTACATTTTGCATAGTACTTATACTCGTAACTAGGTACGTCTTATGTCATGCTCACTTTAAACATTTCTGCGGTGGTGTCGTGTGAGGCGGGACGTTACGTTCCCTCAAATATGGTTGAGCGAAACGATGGCTGGTTCATGCGTCATGCTCGTGAACGGGTGCTGCCAGTGGGAATGGGTCTGCTTCTGAGTCTCCTATCTTAACGCATATTGAATTGTAAGAATTGCGTTTCTTCTTTATTATTTTTTATATCTTGTATCAAGTGTTTTTTGGTAAATATTGCCTAATTAGGAGTAGCAGACAAAGTGATTTCTCAACTAGTTGAACTACATTTTTCGTGATTTTTCAATTCAATTCAAATGCATTTATTCAGACAACAGAGATTTTACTGAAATTAATTACTAATTTTGTTGACAACTACATTTTGTTTATTGATGGTGTAATATATTGGTATTTGTTGGTAAAATAGGTATCCGCAATAATAAACATTATCACCAGAGGAGATTAATATTTCTGGTAAGTATAGGTACTTTATAATCTAACAACTACGAAAAAAAAATCATAGAATCTAAAGCCTATATCGATTCACGAAGTTTGAGGCCTGAAATCACGACCGTTTAAAAGATTTCAATAATATAAAATATTTTTTATAAATTATGAAGTTGGATAAACAACAGTAATATGAAAACGCTTTTGACGTAAGTAGGTAGGTACTAAACAAAACAGGCCAACTTTTTTAGGTTGGTGTGCGTTCACTGCGTCTAAAATTAGAGATTTTTCACTCTCTTATTTTAAAAGTTAGAGGGGTAAACACACATTTTACCACTTTGGCAGTGTATATCTTTCAAACGGTTGACTTCGAGAAAAATAGTCTTAAAAACCTCAATGTCATTTTTAAAGACCTATCTATAGACAGTAGACACCCCGCACGCATAGATATGATGAAAAAAATATTTTTCATTTTCAGCCCATGTATGGGGATAATAATCTTAATAAAATAAAGGGATTTATATATTTAAGATAATAATCTTAAAAATATAAATCCCTTTATCTTTTATTTTTGTGTAAACATCGTAATGCGGTTCACAGAATACATGTACCTACCAAGTTTTAACTATGTAATCCTAATAGTTTCGGAATAAAGTGGCTGTGACATACGGATGGACGGACAGACAGACAGACATGACGAATCTATAAGGGTTCCGTTTTTTGCCTTTAGGTTACGGAACCCTAAAAACGTGCTAATAATCCAGAGCCTGTAGCCAAATGTCACATTAAAATTTTCGCTATCACTTCGCTCCGAAAAATGTATGAATTAAGACTATAATCCATAAATTTTTCGTTTGATTCTTAAATTTTTTTTTTATTTGTTTTTCTATATTTATCTTTACAATTAATTACAATTTTGGCATTTTGACATCTTGACATTTTAAAATTTGAATTTATTAATGTGACTTTAAAAGTTATTTGTATTTAAAAGAGTAAGTAGGTACTTATTATGTAATGTATGCATGCATGCACTAGAAATTGTATTATTATTTTGAGAATGACTGATACCATTATGGATCTTGTTATCTGAAATAAATGAATTATTATATTATATTATTATTAAATTCGATAAGTGCACGTTGAACGCTGCGCTAGCGCTCGACTGTTGTCATGTCAGCGCGCGTCAATGCGCGCTTTGAGATTATTAGTTTTCTACATTACCGTTCAGAATTCAGATGAGCGCGCGCTTTTGACGCAGATAGACGTATTTTAGGGTACACTCAGTTCATCCAAAAATCGTCCGAAATCCGAAATGGAAACGGAAGCTGTTAATACCGAATTATCAAATCTGAAAAAATTAACGCACGTTGAGCGCTTGTCATCTGAACGTACCCTATGTCAATCCCATACAGTTTCAAAAGCGAAGCGATAACGATTTGCAAATATTACTTTGAATAGGGGGTCTGATGAGAAACCCTATCGATTGGTATTGTAAAAATATATTTGGTGGGTTTGATTCCTGGATAAGGCAAAGTATTGGGACAGCCTATAGATCGCGTGATGCGTTTTATCGACACTTGACTGTCAAAACCCTTGTCCTTAAAAGTAATAAATGGATAGGTATTATTATGGCGTTTCAGTGGTCACTGGTCATGCTAGGGGGGGTAGGATGGTATAAATATTCTTACCTATACCCTACCTGCATGCATCCAAATCTGTTCAGTTCAGGCATTTAAAAAGTTATAGTGGAATAAATTAACTCACAGTCGTGTGATTTATTACCTACAAATGTTTGATTTGAAGACTCATATATAGTATTCAAAATTTATAGGTAGGTATTTTATACTAACCGTCCTTACGCGTAATTTTTATTTCTATGGCAAAATAATGCATCAGAGGGCCTATTACAAAACAAAAAAGAAACCGATAGTCGGACGCAATTCGTCGTTCAATTTACTTGATATTGAACCTTATTAGTGAGGTAATAGTGCCACGGTGTTGGACGAATATCGTACGCTTATCGCGATGCTTTTTTGTAATAGTCCTTCAGTTCGAAATGAATTTTCAAAACATAATTGTAACATTCTGACAGTGCTAAAGCAAGGCTAAAACAAACGAGCGAGACTTATAGAACTGTGTAGCTGTCAGTGGGAGCATGAGCGATACGTGTTCCCCGTCCGAGCGCCGGTGGCGGTCTGCCGCCCGCTCCCCTCGAGGGCACCCTCTGTCAAAAATGTATCTGAATTTTTGAAAAATTGTCGCGAAAATCCCATAAATGGTCTTTTCGAAAATGTCTTTCGTGGAATTTGTAGCATTTTTTCTCCTCTATCGATTGGTGGTAACGAGATTTCCATAGGACTCGTAGTTACGGAGGAGATGCACAGAAACAAAAGTGTTAGTCGATTTTATTTATGATATTTTTGGCATTATGTAAAATATTTATAACAAATGTTAATCGTGGAATCGATAGGCAAAATGTTGAAGATTCTTATGGTATATTTACTTTGTTTTAATATTCATTAAATAAAGAGGAGATAGAGAATGAAAACCTACTAAAAACCACGTTTTGCTAGTACAACGGCCTTAAAAGCTTGGCTCTACATGAGGTTTGATAACTTTTTGACAGTGCGAGCCATATGGAAGTCTTGGCAACACATTATACATGAAAATGTTTTTGGTGGGTTTAATATACAGCGAGGAGACGCATTGACAGCCGTTCTGAAAACCGACAAATTTTAAGAGCTTGTAATATATGATAAATCCTCCACATGGACGCAATAATTTTTAGAATTTATAAATTCTCGCTTTAGATGTTTGAAAACCTTTGAAAGATTTTATTGTTTTCAAGTTTCTAATACAAGTAGTACCAGTTTTGATTTTCTTTAGTTCTTGAGTTAATAAATAAAACTGTATTGTAAACAAACGAAGCATAGTGGGGTCGGAACCACTTATTTCTGCAATTAATTCACAAAGCACTGCAAACTATTCACTCGATTTCGGATGCCGCAAGGGGCCAAACAATAGCCTAGCTAGA
Organism: Agriphila geniculea; assembly: GCA_943789525.1. NCBI lineage: Eukaryota > Metazoa > Arthropoda > Insecta > Lepidoptera > Crambidae > Agriphila > Agriphila geniculea. The sequence goes on from OX038870.1 coordinate 7,823,199, forward strand.
CCAAGCTCTCGTAAATTCTAGCCTTAGTTTCCGCAATCGGGAGGTCAAGTCTGCTAATGTTAACTTCTAAAATCATGTTTTAATGGTGTTTGAATGGTAATGCTTTTTGACACAGTTCTTGTTTCTTACACAGTTCTTTCGTGTGCTTTTTTTCGTTTTGACCCAACTTCTTAACTCTTAAGGGGCGGTAATAGGAAAACATGGTTTGCGCGGGCCATATCATTATATAGAAAACGTAAACTTGTAGCTACCAAAAAAATCATACGACAAGCTAAAGAGTTTACCTAGTTGCTACAAACATTAAATTGAGTATAAACCTCACAGATGATTGTAAAAAAAATCAAAATATCATCAAAAGCGCTTGTCACGGGCCATATTTTTGGCGTAAATAATAGCGTAAACGTATTGAATTCTACATCAAAATACACTTTAACGTACTGTGCAGTTGCTCCAATAACTTTTTTTTCAAGAAAGATAATTGTGCTAAAGATAATGATGAAAAAACAATGAAAAACATCGAAAAAGTGCAGAAGTGAGGTTATTTTCCATACTCTTAACACGTAAAGAAAAAGACAGAGACAAATGATTTCGCGTAACGGATAGCCTCAAATCCAAAACGGAAACACATTCCGTGTTCTTACAAAAGATTTTTAAACAGTGTTTAACTAAACACCTGTTTATATGTGATGCTGTCACTTTTTGACAATATTGTTTTAAAAGAGACAGAATCATATTTAAACAGTGTTTAAAAATCTTTTGTAATAACAGGGCTAGTGTCTCGATTTTGGGTAACTTTTGGCTGTTAAAGCTGATAAGTTTCTTGCGCCTGTTCTTCTTGTCAGCTAAAAAAGTCTGGAAGGGGTGGCAGGAAAAAATGGACGATTCAAAAGTACTTAATAATTAAGTTTATTTGAATGAAGCTATTTTTTACTTTACTTTACTTTAAGTATTAGGTAAATTAAAATGTAGGATTTTAATCTTCTTGAAAACAATAGTGGGTTGAAGATGCAAGATCTGTGTCATAAATATTATACTTTCAAACACGATTGAAACACGATTTTGACGATAAAATTAGCAGACTTGCCCCCTGATCTTATTGTTACAGTGGACTTAGGACGGTGTATTGTAAACTTTAAAAATAACTTTGCGAAATAGACTCGTTTTGTCAGATTGATTATTGAGACATACAGCAGTCTTTTTATTGATTCGTTGTTTTAATATAACTTAAATATTATTATAATTAAATATGAATACAAATTTAAAAATACCTGATATTGATTTCCAAGTTAGTAATTTAATTTTTTTTACTACTTTAAGTACTTTGTTGCCAGTAATCCTGTCACCCTGTTGTAATTATCTGGTAACGATATTTAGGTTTGTAAATATCGTTACTTATGGCTGTTAAAGTTGATAAGTTTCTTGCGCCCGTTCTTCTTGTCAGCTAAAAAAGTCTGGAACGGGTGGCAGGAAAATATGGACGATTCAAAAAAAATAATAATCAAGTTTATTTGAATGAAGCTATTTTTGACTTTACTTTTCTTTAAGTATTAGGTAAATTAAAATTTAGGATTCTAATCTTCTTGAAAACAATTTAGATGTCTTTCAAACATAAATATTTTTAACAAGAAATATATATTGCAGTCAAGACGATACCTCTCAAACCTTTTTAGTAATTCTTGACAGCTAAAAAGTCTTGAATGAGTGGCAAAAACACTTAATTTCTAAGTTTATTTGAAAAAATATTTCAAATAAACATAGACTTAATGTTTATTTTCTTAATAACAGATTTTTTAGCGGCCAACCTCAACTTCATTCGCGTGGTTTTTTTAGCCCTTTTACTTTCATCCATTTTTTCACTCCCTTCGAAATTCATTATCGTGACAAAAAGTAACCCTAATGTCATTTTCAATGATCAATATACTAAACTCATCAAAACTGTTCAGTCGTGAAAGGGTAACACAGCCAAACAGAGATTTCACATTTTTTGCTATGGATTAGCAAAAAAAATTCATTGAATATTTTGATGTAACTGGTAAGCTGTAGACCTCGCTTGAATTGTATGTTGTTTAAATATTTTATTTTATTTTACAAATTTTCGGAAAACTTACAGCTAGATTAAAATAAAGTAGGTTATTTGAGAGCCAATTACAAGTTTCCACATATAAAATATAGTAAATACAAAGATTGCCTACGAAAGGATAGAATAATATGATATAAACCAATTGTTAATTCTTAACTCAGTAAAATAATGTCAGATAGCGTAGCGCTACACTAATTACTCGAAAAGTATACATTACTTAATAGTCGCTTGTGCTTGTTACAAGGAGTGTTAAAAAGATCTATGTCAAATTGCTTCGCCACAGTGTTGAAACATTTGCTCGTTCTTATAAGAAAGGAATTTTGCCTATAATTAGTTTTGCTTGGGGGAACATGAAGTATAAACAGGCTTACGAAAGGAGGCTACTGGAACTCGCAAACCAATACCACTTAGGAGTTCAGGACAGTCAACGACGCCGCTTACTATGCCAAGTAAGTACGATACGTCAGCGATGCGTCTTCTTTCTACAAGCGGTAGAAAGTGGAACCTACGGCATCGCTTATCGTAATTATGAGTGTAAGTCTTGGATTTAAATTGCAAGTATCGTAAGAACCTTCTCTGGATCATTTCAATCCGCGTGTCGTATAATTTGTAACAGGGGTTCCATATTTGAGAGGCGTATTCTAAATGACTGCGTACAGCACAGTACAGTATTTTTAATGTTTTTATAGAATTAAAATCGTGTGACATCCGGTTACGTTACGGTACGTACCGGTCAAGTTACTCCTAGGTCGCGTATGGTGGAAACTCTGGTGATATCAACGTCTAAAAGCTTGTAGAACGATAAAATGGGTTCCGGTTTCCGAGAGAAAGTGCAGACATAGCATTTGGAAACGTTAAGGTCGAGTTTGTTGGTCTGGCAGTATTGTTCGAACCTAGTCAGGTCCTCCTGAAGATGCTGCGAATTTAGAGTTGAGTTAATGGGCATTAGTAGCTTCAAATCGTCGGCGTACATAATGATTTTAGCGTGAATGAAACACTATCGTGGCGACATCTATTACATATTAATCTAATAGATGTCGCCACCAGGTTGACACTGCTTTCAAAGCAGTAAGTTGGTAGGTTATGTAGTCTTTTATTATATCTCTTTGAAACTAGATGATGGATTATAATCATTTTTCGAATGAGTGATTTTTTTTGCAAAATTTCGAAAACCTGGCTCGACAAAAAAATATTAATTATCGAACTTGCTCACAAAATTTCATGAGAATCGGTTTAAAAATGCGACCTGTAGAGGAGAACAAATGAACAGACAGCCGCCGGACGGATATACAAAAGCATTTTTGCCCAAGCTGAAGCAGAGACGCTTCGCTCGCTCGGTCAATAAAGTATTTATTAGGCAAAGGCATAAATCAGTGGTTGAGTTTTACACTCAACATCAGATTCTCTTCATATTGCAAATGAACCGCCTGATCTTTTTTATCTTTCCGCCAATATTAAAATGGAGGTCTATTACATTTTTAAGCTCCCTCATATTATGATGTGATCAAAGAGAATTTCCATATTGCCTCTTTATATCTGAATTCATTTCCCTGCAGTGCACATCTGATGATGATAGATATTTGGATTATGGACAGCATGCAAATCTGACATTAGGGAAATATACTGAAAGCACCATTTACAAGCATTATGTTCGTGTCATTATATCAGTTTTTGAATCTCCCTTTTGTAAGAATGATGAGTTGAGCACCTTCTTGAATTAGTGGAAATCTTACTTCATTAAGTGGAACTCGAATTCAATGTAGGTACTTCAATGCGAAATATTTTTAAAAGCAAGCAATTAGCAAATTAAATTTTGTATTCAGTAAACTTTTATTACAGCGAATGCGACAACGCCTTTTAATTACTTTAAAGAACGTAGGGGAATCTCTGAAAAGTTATGTTTGTGTGAATAGGTGCTTCACAATGTACTTAGAATAAAGTTTATATTTGCTCGCCCTCAGTTCTTGACCGTAATGTGGTAAAAAGCATTCAGTCAGACTCATAATAACGGGGCCTCGAGTCTTTTAGTGCTCTAGAAAAGTTGCAGTTAGTAAAAATTCTTAAAACCTCTTGAAATAATATGAGTGTAAAAAAACTACTAGAGTGTTGGTACGGACGACCGCAGATAAAAACGTTTAGTTATATGTTTATGAAATAAGTTGGTAAGCAACGTGCAAGTGGCTTATCTGATAACCATTTCGGGTACGCATTTATGTAATCGTGGACAATCGCACACTAATAATTGTAAGTTTACCTAGGAAAGGCCGTAAGCATTTAAAATCTTCAAAATAAGGTATTATTAGTTGTTATTATTATTAAAATACTTAATTATTAATTAAATACTCAATGGCGCAGTCGGTCAGACGGCTTTATGATTGCGGCAGTCGGAAGGATTGATCATGAGAATGTGTGACCAAAAATTTATTATCCTAATCTCCTCCGCGCTTCGGCAGGCACATTAATACGAAATGGGCCCACATGGTTGCCCCAACAGTGAATACATTAAGGACTGATGATGATGATAAAAGAACCAGACCAGTTATTATAAAGTAATAAGAATAAACGACTATTCTCATGACTAGCGAACAAATTCTAAAAACATTTATGCCCCTTTCAACATTATAACAAATCATATCTGATTACGTCCTGTGTCCTTGGCGCAGTAGAGGTTTGCTATTGCACCAAACTTTACTCAAGATACGGTACCTATAACGGAATAAATCACATAAAGCTTTGACACGTAACACCTACACGAAGTTCTGCAACTTGCGACACATAAGTTGGATTGGAAGTTATGATAGGTTCACACTCTTGCATAGGAAGGCACTCCCTATTTTACATAAATGCAGCTGCGGTTGGGGTGTCTATTTGGACAACGTGGCGTCTATTATCTGTGATAATAATAATTTCTAATATTAATACGAAGAAAATATAGAAAATTTGATCCTTATACTTTAACGAATTTGATGTACTATATTTTACACCTTTACTACTAGTTACAGCTGCGTAAGTAACCACAACTCAGATTCTATACTCGCCGATCGTTCTTAACTGTGTTAGAGGTAGCCTCAAAAAAACTTTTAGCTTTTATAAAATGACGAAAGTCTGGCAGTTCGGGGGCTCTTGGGCTATAACCTTTCAAAATATTAATCAACGGTACCTTTTTGCATATAGGTATTTACGCATATAATGAATGCAAAACGGTTAACATTTCTGAATTCAACGGACCGAGTCCGAGGTAGTAAAATCACATGTCTATTTATAGGCTATATACTAGCGGCCGCCCGTGACTTCTTCCGTGTGGACAGTTATTTTTGTATCTTTCGGGAACAGTATTGTTTTTCTGGATAAAAGGTACGGGACGGTAAGATTTATGCTTATGATTCGTGATACTCGGTTGAGTAGTTAAGACATGAAGACTTATAAAAACTGACTTTCGCATTTATAATTAAGGATAGTATTGATAGAGGAAAGTCGCGGTCAATGGAGATTTAAAAAGACGCCATTGTCGTTGAATTAAATATTGTTTTCATAGCAAAAGCCACTGCGGGAGGAGGGTGGCGATTGTACAAGGAGTTAAGATCGGCACTTCATCGAGTGAAGTGTTGACATCTTCAGACTCAATTCTATTTGAAACTGAATTAGGTACTTACCCAATTTAGTTATTCAAACTGCGGGTGTCATATTTAATGTTACTGCACACTTTGAATAGGTAATTTTGACATAATATTATGAAATCATTGGTGCTGTCTTTGAATTCGGTGTAATGAAGTCGGCCGCTTGCAGTATTCAATTTGGCTATTAAGTAATTCTACTTTATTTTATAGAATAGTTATTTGTTATATAAGTGATAAAAGTCAATTTGTGCTGCGAGTGTCGACTTTAAATCACAAACTAGCGACGTAGTCTAGAATTGAATCACGAGCGAGCGTAGCAAGCAAGTGATTCAAATTCAAGAGAGCACAGTGATTGATTTAAAAGCACAAGGCAGAACAAAACTTTGGTCTCATATCTACTACATCTACATCACACACATCACTCCACACTCACCCCTTCACAGTCCAAAAAACTTCAACGTCATTGTGTCAAACTTTAAAGTAGATTTTTCGTTGTTGTATTCTGTAATGTTCAATATTTTTTGACCGAGCGAGCACGAAGTGCGAGCGAAGCGTCTCTGCTTCAGCTTTATAATGAATTTATAATCGCATTATGGCAACACTGTTTTCGACTGTCATGCTGTTGTCAAACTTCTGCCGCCATCTTGTTGCGTCAGTGAGATTTTTTCGTGCATAAAGACGTTTAATTTTTTCTGTGCTTGTTTTTCATCAATTTCTCAGATATATTTTTGTGCCGATTTGAAAATCGCCATATTGGCGCTGAGCAGTAGATTCTATACTATGGCAGTAGTAGTAGTAGTGTACTTGGAACTAATTAGTAACTGTCATAGTAGAATTTACTGCTCTCAGCGCCAATATGGCGATTTTCAAATCGGAACAAATGACAGGTGACGTTCGCCTGTCAAGCGTACTTGTATAATAGACGTCAGTGGAGTAAACGGATGCTGATTATTTATATTTTCTTGTTTATTGCTTTTTCAAGTCTGGCTGGCTTGCCTGTCGCAACATTAAAAAGTTTACCACTTGGGAGATCCGGTGAAAATAAGTTGATAGCCGACTTTGAAAACTCACATAGGTAATGTTTTATTGTTCTTTATAACCATGTTTCGCTTGAGATCCGCAGTCACGTCTTGCTTATTTCTTATTACGATACTTTCAATGGTTTCGTTAACAATTTGTGCTCGTATGGATCAAGTTATTATCCATCGAATAAGAGACGTGTATGAATTAGTAAAAGCAGTTATACCCGTAAGCAGCGAACTAAAATCTATAAAATAAGCATTTTGCTCGAAAAATGGCACCACACGAAAAGTACAACTAAGTGGATAAAGCTAAAAATGCTGGCATTTAATTATGCAGCACAAAGCGCCTGAACACTAGTTGCTTATTAGCGACCATAATTTGTATACTCATAGTTATTTTCTATACTTAAACGAAAAAATAAGATACGTTTTTTCTGCATATTTTTACTGCCTTCTTTGCATCTTTTACACCATTTGACTTTAAAGGACGTCATTTCTAATAAACTCACACTTTCTATCTTTTTCTACAATACAAACTGCAATTTATTGAAAAGCACACTAACATCAGTCACCGGGTGCGTGGCTGGGACGACTAAAGATGAGCCGGTTGTACTTTTTCGGCCCCGTGGTGCCATTTTTTAAGCAATATTTGATTGCAATTACACTTCCATAGGTATTATTTAGCTGCCTGTAAGTCTGCTCGCAGCATCACGATTTATGGATTGCTCTATGTCTGGTCAGCAGGAGTTCCTAAAAATGGGATATCATGTCTTTTCACTGACAATGACAATCCATCATTTTTAGACAGGGATGAGTGAAATCTATGTTCTGCAATTTGTTGTGATACATAACCATCCAACGGACATAATTTTGGTGGTTTGTCGTAAAAAACAAGTCGCTCATCATTGGCAAGCAGAATATAAATAAATCTATATTGCACAACCTCACTGCTCGCGACATCAATAAGTACATTTTTACCAAATCAACATACTTAATGTATTATTGAGATGTAAGACCATACTCACCGTGTCGAGTGCTGTCACAGTATGCGTCATATTTAAGAAGAATATTTTTGAATTTATCTGGAGGAGGACTGTTGAGATCTACCTCACCTTTCAATACATTGGTAAAATAATCAATATCTATTTCCTATTCTGATATGTCTTCGCTTTTGAGGAATTCTGTGATAATATGTAGTTTTTCCAAAGTTGCTGCCAATATCGGGATGTATTTTTTTTCAGCGATATTAGTGTTTGCCACCTAAAAAACCATTTACAGAGCCATTTTCCAAAGCATTACATTCAGTCAGATAATACAGCAAACCACTGTCTTTGATTATTGTTCCTAGAGCAAAGAAATAGGCCATATTATATAAACGATAAGGGCCAAAGTTTATAAATAATAATATCGTAAGTTGGTGATTCAGCTGTCTGTATTTGAATTGCAGGTTTTGCAATATTTAACTCATAATATACAAGAATGTATTATTTTGGCACTCTGTTGCAATGTTTTTTGGAATTTCGTATCGTTGATCATAAAAACCGTGGCGATTCAAAAGTTCTATCAACTTTGTACTTCCTACCATACTTTTACGGCCAGATCTAAAAATATAATATGTTTCGCTGGCACCATTTACCCTCTAGTCACCGTAAAAAGAGTGTCTGGAAAAAACCAACTCTGGGCCAACTCTCCTGCTCGCAAAAAAATCACCTGTTCCATACATTAAGGTCGAGTAGGTACTGCACTTTTGCATGGAACAGCTGATTTTTTTTTGCGAGCAGGAGAGTTGGCCTCATAGTAAAAGTTGCTTGTAATCATGAGTGGAACCACCCCACGGCGGGAACCAAATGATTAAAATGTCAGTGTGTATATATATTTTAAGTATTAGAAATTATAAGTACTTACGAAGTACTTATAATTTCCTTGACCTACACATATAACATTATCAATTTTAACAGATGTATGATCATTTTCTGTTGAGGGAGGCGTTCGAACGATAGAAGGTCTATGGTACGTTCGAATCTTAAGATGTTATTATAGTGTAAAGTCAGTGATTAAACAATAAACCACTATATAAAAGTCTTCTGGTCTTATTAGTTACCTGAGAGAGCTAAGACAGCTCTTCTCATCTTCTACAAGTGAAAATGGCGTAACAACCGTAAACAGCTAACTGATGTATTTCCGTCTTCTCCAGATGAATGTTGTGCAGTACCAGGAGTGACGCTATTGACATCTTCTCCAAGTGAAAATGTTGTAGCACCCGTAATGTCTCAGCTGGCAGATGTATTTCCGTCTTCTCCAGATGAATGTGGTGCAGTTCCAAGAATGACGCTACTGACATCTTCTCGAAATGAAAGAAGCGCAGTATCTTTTTGATATGCATCAATTCAGAACTTGTTTAACGCTGTTAATTTCCTATAGCTAGAAGAATGGTAGCCATGGCGTGGCGAAAGCTCTTTAGGATTATTTTTATTATCCCTCTAAGCTGCTGTTAGAAGCAGAACGAAGTCTACGGTGTACGTAGATTTCGTTCTGCTTCTAACAGCAGCACACATCAGAATGTGCTGGAAGCTACTGGTGGAGAAGGATAATATTTTACCCAATATTGCCTCTGCTTTCTCATTATGTAAAATACACAAAAGAGGCTTCTATTCACATATTGTTAATGGCCGTAAGATATTTTCGTCCTTGATGGATATCTTGTCGCTATGTATACCTGAAACTCATAATTTACGTTCGTAAATATAAAATCCTACATATATGTAGGCATCTAAACGAAGTTGCTACTATAATACAGTACCCAAATACAATATAAACTAAAATAATCAACAGTTTACACTAATTTTGTAGTTAAATTTAGGAAAATAGTAATAAAGGAAATTAAATAAATGTAAAATTACCTTTTTATTCTAGCAAACAAGCTATTGCTTTCTTTTGAAACCAAAATCGCAATGACTGGCAATGACACAAAAAGTAAAAAGTGACAAATAAGTAAAATAATTTTGATGAAGAACGATAACTTTTTAGCAGTAGGTAATTCTACGAGAATGTAAAACTGATTGATAACAGATAGACAAACGTGAAAAATCTGAAAGTTTTATACATAATATTATTTTATCTACACCCATGCAATAGTTATTCATGCAATTGTACTGTAGAGACCTAAAGCAGTCTCCTACTTCTAATGACTTTAACTAAAGATAGTATAAATATGAATTTACCGTATTTCACTGCATTAGTATAAAACAATACTAATTGATCTCGTAGAACCTGGTCTTACGTATAGTATTGCTTTCCTTGTGGAACCTGGCGCTAAGCCGGTTTTATCAGACTGTCAAAACATTACGTCGCAAGACTTCTTTTTTAACTTTTTTAGTATCTCAAACCATCTATTCTTAAAAGGATGGATAGAAGGAAGGCTGCTCGCATGCTTCCTGAAAACTAACCAATCCGATGTCTAACATGTTTATAATGATGCCATCTACGACCCTGTTTACCATTCATATCATTATACTTCAGATTCGTCCTCGATATTAGTATATTAACACATGTAGTACCGCTTGCATGTATCACCACTTAGCACGTTATTTTAAAGCAATAACCTAAAAAACCTAAAAAGAGAAGGTTTTTGACTTAAAATTGACAGATATTTTGACATTTCCGGTCCAAGTTCGCCCTGTCACTGCTACACGCCAACCACTTCATTCGCTTTTCGTGCTTCGCCACGGACGCACGTATACAGTCTCAAAGTGAGACTTCGTTAGAATTATATTTTTACAGTGAAAATTAAATTATAGTTAAGCATTTACTTCGTGAAGAAAGAAAAAAGTTTTCAAGACGGAAGAGGACAAGAAGAAGAAGTCAAGACGGAGGAACACTTTTAAATGCCGTTTACTTGGTTAAACAGCATAATTGTCTGCTATTTATCTGATGCGAACTTACCATACTGGGTATTTTCTGTCAGTTTTTTATTTATCTGATGCGAACTTACCATACTGGGTACTTTCTGTCAGTTTATTTATTTGTCTGATGCGAATTTACCATACTGGGTACTTTCTGTCAAAGCATTGTGTTTAAGACACAATTAAATATCTATTGCACTCGAGATAGTCATACTGGACTATTTCACCGCATAGATACGTCAAACAACGCTACTGCAGCAACTCAAAGTGCCGTTGACGACGCGACATTGTAAAAAAGCAGACTACCCTCAAAGGTTGCCACGTTGTTGGAACCACTGCCGAGCAACAATCGGGTGATTCCGTCGTCCGCTGAATCGCTACCATCCACCTTCCAGGCAGGCGGCCGCTGTGCTGGAGCTGCAAGAGCAGCCCTGACAACAGCGTTGCTCATCAGGTATGAATTTTGACATCATGATATCCTTGGTGTTGAGTTAATCTCAACGGTATTATAGTGTACCATCGGTACTAAGATAAATTTATAGTTTACAAAACTGACAGAGTTAGCTATAAAGGCTAAAACTTAATAACTTAATGGAACCAGATATTGAGTTATACAGCAAATAGCTCATACCTGATACTTCACACACCTATTATGTGAAAGAGCTTAGCTGCTAAAATAGCTAGCTGCTGGCATGCTGATAGAAATTTCAAATAAAAAAGGAATAACAGAATCCTTACATTTTATTATCTATAAATGAATCATAATTGCAATGCAATTATCCTACTAATATTATAAATGTGAAAGTTTGTGGGTTTGGATGTTTTTTCCTCAATCACGCCAAAAACTACTGAACGGATTCGGTTGAAATTTGGCACACATATGGTAAGTAGCCTAGATTAAAACATAGTAGAATGCTTTTAATCCTGATATTCCCACGGGAACGGGAACCACATGGGTGAAAGAAAACCCGGGTGGCCGCTAGTAAATCATAAATGCAATTTATGTTTGTTGGAATACAGTAAAAAAAAATTTAATCATTTGCCTTAACTAGGAAACCTTGTATTTCAGGCGGGTAGACCTAACATGTTGAACTTGTTAATTACTAACTATTTAGTATGTTTCTTTCTAAGCTATGGCCTTGTACAAATTATCTCTATTAGTTGTCAAATTTAATTTGTGTGAGTGTGTACAAAATAATGTTTCTGATGTGGGAAAATTATTAGCTACTAGTGTCAGTGAAGTTTTAGGCAGCTTTCCAATATAAAACTATATACACCTTTTTGTGACAGTATTTCGAATTTTTTACATAACGTGGGGCATTACGACGTTCAATTATACCGTACACGATCAACTCTAGTGTAGCTGAGGCTGCTCACTTAAAAAATATATATATGTTTAGTTTGTAAGGTATATATCTATGGGCCATTGTTGCCTGAATATAAATAAATGAATGAAAAATTAATAAAAAGCCACCGACAGTTCAGTCGAATATGAATGATGCATTGGCCACAGGCCTGATGTGAACGATATCCATCAACAAAAAAGCTAAAGTAAATCGGGCGTAGTACTCAATAAAACAATTTTAAAACTTATATATATATTTATTTGCCTTAAAAACGACAACAAAAGACGTAGGCAGGTATGTCACATGCTTCATCTCCGGCGGCAAGCGAATAGCGAGACGCGGTGAGGAAGCCCCATCAGCTGTTTGTTTCGTCAGTCACAGCAGACTCGCAGACGGGCATTACGGCCCATCCAAATAGTTGCCGCTGATGCATCATCAATTTTTGCCATCAATCATCATACGTGAGGTAAGGACACCCGTTAAGATAATGTATTCGTGAGGGTGCGTGCTAGTGTGACATCTGTCTGTATTCAGCGAATACAGGCAGTGGTCACCGACTACAGGCGCAAAAGTCTACTTAATCGTTTGCGCCGGTAATCGTCTGTGTGAATATACCATTTAGCCGCGCTACACAGGTCACTCAGATTATTATTATATTTTTTTCTATTATATATATACTATAGTATATCATCTCCAGTCGAGCAGAATGCATAACAGTTATAATACATACAAATAATAGTTTTGTTACAATTTGTTGAAGGTTCAACGGAAAGTGACATGAGTAAAAAAAAAAAAAACAGATTGTCATATCAGATTTAGTTAAGAACTGTTTAAAATTTAATTTAGCTTTTATAAAAAAATACGTACTCTACTTAAAAATAATTTTATCACGATTAAAAATGTAACTTATTGTTTTCAAAAACACAGTCTAGACATCCCATCACCTTTAAGGTTTTAATATTGATAAGGAAAGTGATAGTAATATATACGAATTTAAAATCATAAATTTTGGGCATTTTAGTGCCCAATTTTTATTACAAAACTACCACCGCCGGCTATAAAGTTTTTTAAATAGCATGATTTCCCTGTTATTGGGCAATATTTACTATTTATAAGGGTCTCAGAACACTTTTTAAAGAAATGAAGTTCATCTTTTTTTATACAATGTTTTTTTTTTTTTTTTTTTTTTATATACAGCTACCGTCGCAACTTTCCATTATATTACAGATGTATTAGCAATTATAATCTTTACAAGACAAACGTTTACAAATCTGCAGAAATCACTTAGTTGAATGTCATCGATACTTACACAGAATTCCGCGTAAGTCTAATTAGAGACGACATATTATTTTCTTTTGAGCCTTTCAACAACGGGGTGGACTAGGAGACACTAGTGGTCACATCAGGAATCACAAATTGCAAAATATTTGAATATCAATTATCTAGAACATGCAGTTCAATATGCTTTCATTGCAATTTTTCTTATTGTATTCAGTGCGGGGTGTTAAGTATTCTAGATATTATTATTCTGATGCTAAATAGAAATTATTCAATTCATAAATTCAAAAACTAATCACCAGTTTTGGTTTTTATTTTCCAGATTGAGATTGAGTAAATTCAAATGCAATGCAAGTCGAATTAAGCAGTGGAGATAAAATGCAGTAGATTTTCTTTTTCTCTATTTCTAGCATTTAATTTCAAAAATATTTATTTTCTAATTTGAGATTATAGCATTCACAATGATATTTTGGTTTAGTATTGTACAAAGACTATTCTGACACTAAGATACCTATTATTTTAATTCTTTTCCACCAGTTTTTTAAACGAAGGTGTAACGAGTGTGTCATCATAATCGTCACAATCTTGAGCCTCGGTTTGGCACCTCTTATTCACATGTAAAGTACTACTTCGTATATCTTATTCTAATATAAAGTATTAACATTCTATAACTTTTAATTTCAGGGATGGAAATTAATCGCACAAATAAATTGGTTTTCATAACATTATCAAGATGGTATTATTTTACAGGTATTTTATTTATGTTATTATTGAAGCTGCTGTCTGTTAATACTATCAGGAAGTACAGAGTTTGGTAACAGAAACGGTTCGATTATTTAACAAATACTAATATAGACATAATAAACATTTTTTTTACAGATGTGTATAACACAATTATCAGTATTACATAATACTGCGTTCATTATTGAATGAACAAAATTGAGCTAATCTCAAGGTTTGGTAAAGAATTTAACTAAGTACGCCTTTGCGTAGACTTTATTGTACAAATACAATGGATATCTTAGATTACTTAAGACATTTTATTACATATTTTCCAATTTTATTCATTTTTCATCATTTTTATCTTAAAAGTTTAACTTTGATTACCTTGCCTATTGCACAAATAGTGCAAACAATACAAAAAAAAAAACAAGAATGGATCATACATATTTATATTAAATAAAATATTTATAATCACTTCTTATTTAGAAAGAAATTAAATTCTATATGAAATGTAAGTAATAGATTGCTGAAATGAAACATTTAATGAAATGAAGTAGACTTGTGTTGTGTCCAACCAGTTTTAGTACTCGACGTATGCCGATACCTTTATAGCCCTAACAAAAAATGTTACTATAGATGTTCCAGGTAACACGGCGAAATGGTCAATGACTCCGTTATATTTGCAAAATATTAAAACATATTATCACCGATAATCAAACTGAGTTTTCCAAACCAACCTTGTATATTTATATGTATATATGTGCGTGTATATTTATATATTGTACCAGCCATCTATAGGTACCGTTTTTAGTATATGTAATCATGTAAAACGTTCAGAATGATGTTAAATGGTATTCTTTTCTTTTTAAAAAGACTAATACGCAAGAAATGATATTTCCATTTTCTTATTATAATGCTTTTAACATCTACATGTGTTAATATACTAACATCGAGGACGAATCTGAAGTATAATTAATGATTAAACGAACTTACCTGTAAGTGAAGTTCTATCATAATTATACGAAGGATTCGTCCGAAGATATTAGTATAGAATCCCACCCTCCCTACTCATTATTGTAAATTACAATAACTGTTTACCCACTGAAGAAAATGAGGAAATATCATAGGATTTGGACTTTAAACTAAATGAAGTGGTTGGCGTGTAGCAGTGACAGGGCGAA
Source organism: Agriphila geniculea (assembly GCA_943789525.1). Classification (NCBI taxonomy): domain Eukaryota; kingdom Metazoa; phylum Arthropoda; class Insecta; order Lepidoptera; family Crambidae; genus Agriphila; species Agriphila geniculea. The sequence continues at coordinate 7,838,348 of OX038870.1, forward strand.
CTTGGACCGGAAATGTCAAAATATCTGTCAATTTTAAGTCAAAAACCTTCTCTTTTTAGGTTTTTTAGGTTATTGCTTTAAAATAACGTGCTAAGTGGTGATACATGCAAGCGGTACTACATGTGTTAATATACTAATATCTTCGGACGAATCCTTCGTATAATTATGATAGAACTTCACTTACAGGTAAGTTCGTTTAATCATTAAATATGCGATCGATTATTTTTGCAATCGATTTCGAAAACCATGTCCATTGTCCAGGGTGGAATATCTCTCAGAAGCTTCGTACTTCGCAACCCACACGACGATATTTGATAGCACCAAGCTAATGGCTATCTTGCCAATGTGGTCTGGTCCCAATATGCGATAGATTGAAAACGGGCCTCTTGGCCGACACGGTCTAATACTCTATAATTCTAACCATAAACCTTCTCTTTCAACTATCCTTATTTAAAACTCCTTGGTATATCGGTGTATTAATTTTTTCACTTTTAAATCCATGGATGACATCATAAAATTCCTAAAGCCATCTATCTATCTTTTCCTCACAAATAAATTTTACAAGTAACATCCTTGTCACTATTTCCAAAATGTGGTGTTAGAAATTAAAAAAAAGGAACTTAGTGTAGTCTAGTAAGTGCTGGAGAGGTAAAACAAAAATATTTTCCACTCGACTTAAAGATAGATTGAGTTTGCTTAGGTACACGAAAATCTTACGTTTTATGGATACTGGACGTTTACTACTCCCAGAGTACCCCCCAAACCCGGCCCACAAAATAATCTTATGGGAATGTTTTTATCGCCGATCTATACAGTCACTTGATTGAAGAGTCTTATAACAAAAGGATCCTTAATCAAGTAGGGTTTAATGTGATAAGAGATATATTAATCTAACACAGGACACAAAGGACAGCAATTTATGAATTGACTTTGATGTCCTATTGAAGTAAACAAAATACGGGTATTGTCATATTAGTATTATGTTGTATTGTCAACATATCAAGTGCACTAAACGTCTGCTTGTCACAAACCTTATAGCAGTAAGGACCACATCAACTTTGCCTAAATTAACACTTCTAATTAATGATGTATGTATAGTCTTACTTTATTAGGTTCGAGCTTTCATGTAAGATTTTTAATATTAAGATGCATGTGTGAGGAAATACTCATAGTTAAAATAGATCATGCTATGTTTATTATTAAACTTATTTACAAAGCTTTGTCTCTTTATCTAGAATATACTGTTAGGAATAAAAAAGGCTTTCTAATTAACCAAAATATTATGGACAGTTTTCCCATAAACACTGTACTATAACTTTCTACTATATGAGTAATATCATTTGTACAGCACCCTGAAGTAAGTATCTCGAACAACAAATTATGTTGCAAATATTTAACGAGGTCGCCAGCGAAATTCAACCCGGCGAACATTAATGTAGGTTTCTGTGATCAACATACATAATAGTGCTTATGATATACCATGGGCAACTCCTAAGATAAAAATCGCTTGCACATGCACGCCGCGTCGTCACAACATAAATTTAGCTCGTGCAGAGATACGCGCGCACGCGAATTTTGAAGCAGTCTGGTTAAGCAACGCTGTTGCCCATAGTACGTACTACGTACCTGTCGTAGTTGGTAAAAAATAGTATTTACTATGATGAAAACAAGGTCTGGCATTCGGGATGACACTTACTTACACTGTCATCTAGAGTTCTACTATCTAGTTAGAACTTTATGATAACAAATAAAGAATGAAGGATTTTTAGGGTTCCGTAGCCTAAATGGCAAAAAACGGAACCCTTATAGATTCGTCATGTCTGTCTGTCTGTCTGTCTGTCCGTATGTCACAGCCACTTTATTCCGAAAGTATTAAGACTAAACAGTTGAAACTTGGTAGGTAGATGTATTCTGTTAACCGCTTAACGAATTTAATACAAAAATAAGAAAAATAAAAGATTAAGGGGGGGCTTCCCATACATGGAACTGAAACTGAAAAAAATTTTTTTCTTGAAACCAACACGTGTTGGGTATCTATAGATAGGTCTTTAAAAATGACATTGAGGTTCCAAAGACATCTTTTTCTCAAAGTCAACCGTTTGAAAGATATTCACCGCCAAAGTGGTAAAATGTGTGTCCCCCCCCTTTAACTTTTGAAATAAGAAAGTGAAAAATCTAAAAAAAATATATGCTGTAGATCTTAATAAACACTTTCAACCAAAATTGGTTTGAACGAGATATAGTAATTAGTTTTTGAGATATAGCACATTTTCCAAAACCGCAAATATAAGTTTGTCATTCATACCAACACTGTGAAAAACAAAGTTATTTTTACAGACGAAAAATTATAGGTGGTATTAAATATGGTATGGTATAAGGTAACTACGGAACCCTATGGCGCGTGGCCCGACACGCACTTGGCCGGTTTTTCTGTCATCACTGATTACAAAATATACTTATTGTTTATTATTAGCAAAAAGAAAAAGTACAAGGTAAAAAGATGAATGAGCGTAATTTTCAATAAAATATTTATAGTTCTATTTAACTTTTACAGACAATATAATGGGCGTCAGGGAGTTTGATTTCACATGACTGGCAACACAGAAACAGGCAAGAATAGACCACTCTCGGAATGCTATACTGGTATTTACTACGTTGCTGCAACTATCTACGAACTACGGTGACTACGGATGTTGCTACTACTGTAGTGACATAAATCCTTCCGTGCTGTTTGGAACTAATCTCGAAATACCCATTGCTTAATACAACCTAAGATCTAAAAGAACTTTGCTCATAAGGGATGAAACCCGGATGGACTTGCTACCAAAAAGAGCGGTTCTCGATATATACTATTGTCAATAAGTGTCAATTTCGAATGAACCGAGTCTCATTTAAACTTATTCCCAAAACGTCTCATTCCCAAAATACACTAAAATATATACACATGAAAATATCATAACACACGATTCTCATTATGACTAATTTTCAAAACGTCTTAGGCCCGAAATACACTAAATGTTTGATTCGGCAGTTTTTAGTTTTTAAGGCCAGGCAGTTAACGAAATGTACTGTCTTTCACTATGTCTTTAGAATAAGGTTGAATATTGCATAGCTTTAAGAGTGTATATCAAAATTCTGACAAGCCAAAATCTGTCAAAATTCTGCAGTGCAGTCGCACCGCTATTGCACCGTCCTAGGGCCGCCCCTGGATTTTAATTGCCCAATTTTAAAAGGCGCATGGTAGCGAGCGATGAAATTTCGGCAAGATATTGCCAAGTTGTTGTGATGTGATGTGTTGCCACCATAACGATTTTGTCGCAAAAAGGGAATCCACGATAGTAAGTAGGACTAGTATACTTTCGTGTTATGACATCGATCGACCTATCAATAAAAAATAAAAATATTCGCAATTATAAACGTAAAATTTTATCAGTTTTTAAAGTCGTTTGGGGGCCTGCGACCCAACCCAATACCTCTCGCGACCCGAATTTGGGTCGCGACCCGAGGTTAAAAATCACTGTTTTAGAGGTAGCGTAGGCCTTTGAAGTCGGTTTTTTGTTTTTTTAAAACATTTTTTATTTTTCACTTCTCATGCTATTACATAGCTATATAATATTACATACCTAGGTATTTATCAGTAGACCTCATTTCACACATTAAGATTTTCCCATAAAAATTCCATGTAAAAACTGGAACACTCTTTAGCACCCTGTATAACGGGAATTTTCCAAAACCCTTTCTTAGTGCTCACTTACACCATGAAAGGATTCTACCCTCCAAAAATGGTGTATCAATCTTCAGCTCTACTGCCCTATACAAATTCCCAATACAAACTGGAACACCCTGTAGCATCCTGTATAACTGAAATTTTTACAATTTCAACTTTATTACAATTAAATATCCATTTCTAAGAAAGGCAAAAATACGAAGCTAGCCGATGATGCCCATTCCGACGGAATTGAGTGTGTTTAGGGACTAGGACGTTTTGAAAATCAGTTTTTATGATAATCGAGTACTTTGATACTAAAATTTAGTGTATTTTGGGAATCAGACGTTTTGGGAATAAGTTTAAATGAGACTCGGTTCATTTGAAATTGAGTCTTATTGACATTAGTACATATCGAGAACCGCTCTTTTTGGTAGCAAGTCCATCCGGGTTTCATCCCTTATGAGCAAAGTTCTTTTAGATCTTAGGTTGTATTAAGCAATGGGTATTTCGAGATTAGTTCCAAACAGCACGGAAGGACATAAATGGATGCCCATTTCTGACCTCCCAAAATGTTGATTGTATTAATTATTGTGTATAGAGAAGTATCAAAAAAGAAAAACCATAACATAAAATTGTTTTTTTATTGTTATTTATAACTGGCTATTTAAAATAAAAATCGGCAATAAAATCGTTATAAAAGTGTTTTTAGGGTTCCGTACCTCAAAAGGAAAAAACGGAACCCTTATAGGATCACTTTGTTGTCCGTCTGTCTGTCTGTCAAGACTCTTTATGGCAGGAATGCGTAAAGGTGTCGAGTTGAAATTAAAACCATATATTCAAGTCTACGTAAAAAAAGGATACTGTTGTTTATGCCGCAAAAACGCATATTTCTACTCTCTCAAGGGAATCAAAATTCATAGGGTACTTTTCGTTGCCCTAGAACTATGAAATTTGGCAAGTTTCATAGTTCTAGGGCAACGGAATATTGTCTTAAATTACTAGTACAGGGAAAAATCTGAAAACAGTACGTTTGTAACTAAATCATAAACTATCTGTATGTCTGTCGGTCAGTTTTGTTAAAACCCTTTATCTCGGGAACGCGTAAAAGTATCAAGTTGAAATTAAAACCATATACTCAAATTTACGGTCCCTTGAAGCTGTAAAAAAAACAAACTTCTAAGTTTACGTAAAAAAAGACACGGCCGATTATGCCGCAAAAAACGCATATTTCAAAACTCTCAAGGAAATTGAAATTCATATGGTACTTTTCGTTGACTAGCCGTTCAATTATTAAATTTGGCAAGAATATCGTCTTATACTACAAGTACGGGGAAAAATCTGAAAACTATACATTTGTAATTAAATCATAAACTGTCTGTATGTCTGTCCGTCTGACTATCTATTATGACAGTCCGACGGACAGACATATATTTTCCTACCACCCGTTTCAGACTTTTTTAACTGACAAGAAACTTATCAGCCGTAGCTGATAAGTTTCTTGCGCCCGTTCTTCTTGTCAGTTAAAAAAGTCTGAAACGGGTGGTAAGAAAATAAAGACGATTAAAAAGTACTTAATAATTAAGTTTATTTGAATAAAGCTATTTTTTACTTTGACTTTGACTTTGTCAAAACCCTTTATCTCAAAAAAGCGTGAAGATATCAAGCTGAAACTAAAACCATATACTTAAGTCTACAGTCTTTGAAGCTGTAAAAAAATCAAGCTACTATGTTTACGTAAAAAAAGATACGGCCGTTTATGCCGCAAAAAACGCATATTTCGACACTCTCAAGCGAATCAAAATTCATAGAGTTCTTTCCGTTGACCTAGAACTATGAAATTTGGCAAGTAATATAGTCTTATACTACAAGTACATGGAAAAGTCTGAAAAATATGCATTTGTAATTAAATCATAAAAAAATGTAGTCTTTATTGAAATACGGAACCCTCGATGGCGAGTCCGACTCGCGCTTGTCCGGTTTTTTATTAACGTGTGTGCAAAAACCTTACAAGTGCATAATATCAAAAATTTATTTTTCAAAATAATAATAATAAAACACTTTATTGCACACTTAAGACAGGACATATTACAAGGAAATACAAAAAACAGAGAAAGCACAAAAAAGGCGGCCTTATTGCTTAGTAGCAATTTCTTCCAGGCAACCTTGAGTTATAAAGTGAAAGAAGAGAGTACAGTAGGGAGTGGGTGCAAATATGAGGAGGAAAACAGATTTTAATGTGTGTTTACATCTTAAAAAGTTAATAAAAGTCGTTTTCAGTTGCTTGAAAACTTTTTCGTTACTTATCTCTTTTAAACATTTCTATATGCCCCGTTGTTTCAGTTCGAATCTCTTTAGCCTTAAAGTTAAAGTTCAAAGCTCAATAGCAATATGCAGTGTAACTATGGAATTATTGAAACATTATTGCGTTCTTACTACAGGGGGCTAATTGTCTAATTCTAAAATCTATCGCAATCGCTTTCAGGTTGTGTTACATTAATGCTTCTTTTTGGCACAGATAAAAACTTACTTAAGTAATGCAGCAATGTGTCACCTCCATCTGTCAAATGAAAGCGATGGCGATAGATTTTTAAAATTAGACAATAGTAGGCCAGGTTTAAGTTTATAACAATTTGAAAGCGATGTTAGGATACACTTGGAATATCTGTTATGCTACTGATCCACCTGCGTTAACGTTAACATTAGTGTTAATATCCAACTACGCTTTAGTTAAAGCTTTAAAAGTGCGTGTTGGACTTGTTCTATTATTTATTCTGTGGTGTTGGTTACATTAAGGTCTTAACGCCGCTAAAGTTAATTTATAGTGAAGTAAGGCGTTAAACAAAAAAGCAGGACAAATGCGAGTCGGACTCGCCCACGGAGGCTTCCGGACGATTTTGTTGGTACTGAAAAAAAGTTTTTTCAATGATTAAATTACAAATGAATAGTTTTCAGACTTTTCCCGTACTTGTAGTATAAGACGATATTATTTGCCTAATTACATAGTTGTAGGTCTACGAGAAGTACCCTATGAATTTTGATTCTTTTGACAGTGTCGAAATATAAGTTTTTTGCGGCGATCTTTTTGTTACGTAACTTAGAATTTTATTTTTTCACAGCATCAAGGGACTGTTGTCCTGAGTATTTGTTTTTAATTTCAATTTTATACCTCCATACGTTTCTGAGATAAAGGGTCTTGACAGACAAACAGACGGACAACAAAGTAATCCTATAAGATAATGGTTCCGTTTTTTTCGTTTTGTGGTACGGTACCCTAAAAATTGAGGTTGAAGACATTGAGCAAGTAAAATTGAGTTTGAATAAGCTACATAAGTTGCATCGAAGAGTTTGATAAATTATTATAATATTACTTTATGCAATTTAATAAAAAAAGAAAAAAAATGATGGTGTATGATTCAAATACATCGTCGTCGAACTTGGTGAGCGAAAACCTACTTACAACCTAGCTTCTAGATAGTAAACCCGACTTAACTCCACATTCAACAGGAGGCAGCCAAAACAGCGTTAAGATTAAAACAACTGGGATCTCTAAAATTCGAGAGGGTAAAACATCTCAGTGGACTACTGGAGGACTGACTGAACACCCCTCTTATCGAAGCAGTATGCGACAAAGTTAAGTCAACCTTCATTTTTGACAAAAAATACAGAATACACCTGATAGACGACATCAGCTCCAAGAAAAGAGGCTCTCCTGATTTACACTGACGGCTCCAAGACCTCATCGGGCACAGGGTCTGGTGTTTTCTCAGAGGACCTCAACATACAAATTGCATCCCCCTTAAGCTCATACAACACGGTCTTTCAGGCCGAGTGTGTGGGCATAATAATGGCGGCTCGGGCAATCGAAACAAGGGAGGTAAAAGACCGCGACATCTTAATTCTCTCTGACAGCAAATCCTTTCTACAGGCTCTTCAGGGCAGTCGCATCACATCGAGCCTTTTACTTGAGTATCACCACGCCTTAAAACAGTAGGTGCTCTTAATAATATTACTATCCAATGGATCAAAGGTCACAGTGGATCACGGGGAAACGATGCAGCCGACGAACTGGCTAGACGCGCATCTGGTTCGACGCCTGTTGGCCCAGAGCCGATCGCGCCTATCCCGACAAGCTGGTTTGTAAGTAAAATCCGTGAACGCACCATATAATTACACCAACGGAATTGAAGCTCGCTGGACTCGTGCAGACAAGCGAAACTCGCACTACCGCGCGTGGACGCTCGTCTATCCAGGGTTCTGATACAACTGTGCAGACGGCAACTTCGCCTGGTAACAGGTGCTATTACTGGTCATGGACAATTTAACAGACATCTTTTTAACTTAGGTGTCACGGACAGTCCCCTATGCAGAGGATGCATGGAGGAAGAAAAAACAGCCGCCCATGTTCTGCTGGAATGCAGAGGGGTGGCCCCTTACCGGGCGAGATACCTCGGCTCGCCGGGCAGCGTCCAGGAAGCGATCACGAATGTGAAAGCCCTTGGAGCGTTCCTGGCTGAGCTGGGCTGGCTGGAGTGATCCGGCCGCACATCCTCTGATGCAAAATAGGCGCAATAGACGTCGAGTTGCGGAAACCGCCTGCATTGATAAGAAGAAGAAGAAACTCGACTTAATATTTAAACTCGTTGCAGTTCCCGCCTAAAAAAACAAAGTACATACGTCCTTGCTCCACGAGTGCACCCCACGGAATGGAACGGCGTAAATTGTCGTTAATGTAGCCAACGTTGCTTAGTGCCCTAAGCTAAGTGCTAAAATCCGTTGATGTGTCCAAAAAACCGACACCCGAGCTATCGCTTAACGTTTAGTGACATTTGCAATGTCGTTTGTAAATTAAGACGTAAAGTCTTGGCCACATCTGCGTCACGCCTAGATTAACGCTTTAAGCTATGCGTTAAGACGCAGGTGAAGCCGTAGCATTACAGGGAATATATGCGGAGTACTTGGTGTGTATGTGATTCTGCTTTTCCTAAGATTTTTCCTAGTTGGGGTTACAGTTTTCGATTTAAAGGCACGTTTGAATTACAGAAAGAAAAATAATTTATTTTTAGAACCAAATCAAATAAAAAAACAGACTTACTTAATTAATAGAAAATTAAGTCAAAATTATTTATTTGGAATCTACTTTTAAGTTACGTTGTTTGTTTTTCATCTTTTAAATGAGATCATATTCGCGTTTAATGACAGTGTAAAAAATGAAAAACAGATATGTTTTAATTTTTTAAATTCACTATATTTTTATTTACATATTTTTTATCCTATTAAATATGTAAATAAAATTTTGGTAATAATATGTGCTAAAAGAGAATTAGGTAGTTGACAGAGAAAGCGAAACGTTTTTGTTTTAGCTTGGGCAAAAATGCTTTCGTATGTCCGTCCGTCTGTCCCATAGGTCGCATTTCTCAACCGATTCTTGTGAAATTTTGTGAGCAGATTCATCAATTAATAGACTTATATTTCCGAGTTTTTTCAAAATGCTGGCAATACTGAAGTGAAGTCTACAGCTCACTGAGCCACCAGTTAAAATATTGTATTCATACGTTGTTATGTAAAATTGAAATAATATAATTGGCTTGGATTGGCATTAAAAGGCAAACTAGATTCTTGAACCACACGTTTCAGTTCGAAAGTAAACCATTAAAGTTGAATGAAAATTATGTCATTACAATGTTGTTTCAATTTGGTTTTCCATTAAGTTAACATCGAAGTGGCACCGTAACAGTACGCGGAATCCGCTCACGACTACGAAGTTAATCATGCTCGATTATCGAACGGAGTGCCGTTTGCAGCGGAATTAAAAGTGGGCAATTCTGAAACGGAGTGAGATTTATATTACGCGGTGTCGCGCGCAGGTTTGAAGTTTTAATGTGAACGAGTCCGGTAGTGTAGTAATTAGGAGGTGTACGCGTCGCATGCTGCGGCGGCGCGACGGTCGATAGCTGGAGCGACAGGCGGTGCCGTCCCGGGTCACGCTGGTTCGATCGATAGGAGCGGCGCGGCGCGATGGCGGCGACGGGAGAAGACGCCGGGCAGGCATAGCGCGCGCCACTCCGCCAGTCCGCCACACGACGTCGGCGGCGACAGCGCGTACGCGCCCGGCACACGCGCGCGACCCATGCGACCACCGCCCGCGGCATGAGCGGCGCCCGCCCCCGCAGCGCGCCGCTGCTTCTCGCGTTTGCCGCCGCATTCTTGCCGCAAGCTAACCATGTTGCGTGAGTATATGAATTTTGTAACTTAACTAAATTTCTTCGTAGTGACGTAAAAGTTTACAGTTCTCCGATAAGCTGAGACGATCGTAAATCTCGGCGAGACTATAATAGCGAATAGCATCTCGCATATAATTTACGACCTAACAATTTTAAACGAAAATCTTTAATTTTCTAATTAAATTTTGTTATTAAATAAAAATGTTATGTTTTTTCTTTAATTTTTACAAATTAACAGTGAATAATATATGACTTACTAGCGGCCGCCCGTGGTTTCACCCGCGTGGTTCCCGTTCCCGTGGGAATATCGGGATAAAAAGTATCCTATGTTTTAATCCAGGCTATCTACTATCTGTGTGCCGAATTTCAACCAAATCCGTTCAGTAGTTTTTGCGTGATTGAGGAACAAACATCCAAACATCCAAACCCACAAACTTTCACATTTATAATATTAGTAGGATAAAAAAGCTGATGCACTCATCGAGAAACATTAATCTACAGTTTACACAAATCCAAGTTAGCACACGCAAAGAAAATTGCCACTTCGACCGCAACATTCACAAAGAAACACCTCACACGTTTAACAAATTCAGTCACACTGGACTCATTTGTATTGATTCTTCAATGAAACTCAAAGACCTTTTCAATTGAGACATTATGAGTGAGACTGCGAAGTTTTGCGTAATTAAGTATATTTGTTTTAGAATACTTGAATTGTAATAGGTACTGTGTTGGTGTTTTATAAAATAAAGCTAATTACTCATCCACCACTCCACCCCCTTACATTAAAATTATTAAAAGCACCAAAACTACGATCGAAATGTTTATAAAAGTGGATCGTCAAAGAAAACAAGTGGAGACCAACCATTTAAACAAGAAATAAACATTTTGATAAAACTTAATAATTTACTTTCCTTATGGAAATTTACTGATCTGGCTCTACAGTAAATCATCAACAATAATGATTAACAAACACTTAGGTAACCTTACTTACTACAGATTAAACTCCTAACGCTTACATTAAAATACATTTTTAAGGCTTAATCCCTAATTTGAAGCTATAACTGTAAATTTTTGAATATTTGGTCAACTTGAATGTAAAAAAAATTTTTGGATCTGAAATTATCCAAAGATACAAAAATATCCACATTATTTTAAATATAAAATGGTAATGGCCTTACCTCCTGATCCATTCTTAAGCTCTGTGCCCCAGTATGGGACTTTAAAAAAAGTATCGATAGTGGTGGTGGATTTCTAACTCATCACTGTCAGGGTCACCAACGGAACGAGTACAACTGATCTGGAAGAATATTTGTTTTATTATTTATTTTTATTAAAGCTAAATAAAGATAAACTATGAATAATTAGGTATAAACTTGTTTATGCTAGTAATTAGGATTATAAACTATTTCAGATGCCGCTTTATGAGGTGTCGAATTCACCTCTTTGGGTTACTAAGTCTAATACATATCTGTTTTGGGTATCAATGCAACTTTTTGGTGTTAGCACACTGCAGTTATAAATATTTCATAAGTTTTATGAAATAAATAATGAACATTTTTTGAAATAATTTTAAATTCAAATTCCCTCTAATTATTTTCGTAGTAATTCATTTCAATTACTGATAATATTCAATTACTTTTAAAGATAAATAATGGAATTTGGCACCAGAAATTAGGATGAGTAACCAAAGTCTAACGTATCCTACTTTAGACTTTAGTTACTGATCCTACCTACGCTTTCAAGCAAAAAATAGAATTCTTGTAGCTAATTTTCAGAAGTAAATAATTCAGATTAATAAATGAAACTAACATTATTTCAAAGCCCATTCATGATTTATTATTTAAAACAAATTATTTTCGTTTTTAGAACATTGTTATGCTAAAAAATAGTAATTGTTAGTGAGAGATCAGATGATTGATTGACAAAAGTGTAGAAAGTATAGGGACATCACTATTCCATATCGTATACATACATATTATATGATATGGCAATGGAGCTTTCCCGAGTGCTAAGCTTGTTTGCTTACCCTCACTTGCGTGTCTTCTCAATTCAATTTGCACTGCGGTTGCGGAGTATCTCACAGTCCGCCTTTATTGAACACTTGGAACCACGCCACTGCAATTGTTCAATTAATTAATGGTAGGGTTAAAACTTAGTGAACAATCGGAGTGGTGGTGTGACATAGTTCCTACTCTGTTCAACTACTTCTGTGGCTGACTACCGTTTAAAGTACAAGTATTCTGAAACAAATCCACCGTATTAAATTTATTGGAATACAAATTTTTTTATGTAAGTCATTTGCTCGGGGTGGTCAAGTGGACTCAATCTATACCGATTTCCGTAAACCATTTGACAAGATTAATCATGACATTCTTGTACAAAAGCTGTCAGTTTACTAAATTAGCTGTACCTTATTGAGATGGGTCAAATCCTATCTACTAAACAGAAGCCAGCTGGTCGCTATCAAGGGATATCTGTCTCGCCCCACTTCAGTGTCTTCAGGAGTTCCCCAGGGTTCACATCTTGGTCCCCTGCTGTTCATTATTTTCATAAACAACCTGATTCTTTCAATTTCGCTTATTATATGCAGATGACTTGAATGTATTCGCATCGGTGACGACCTTTGGTAATTGCCTTTGCTCCAGAATGATATTAATAGGACTGACCAATGGTGTATCGCTAACAAAATGTCTCTTAGTGTCAATAAATGCTGTGTTATATTATTAACTATAAATTTCAACCATTGCACTTCAATTATAGCATTCAGTCGCAAGTTCTAGAAAGATGCAGCATGGTAAATGACCTTGGTGTGATGTTCGATGCAGATCAGTCGTTAAAAGGACATTACGATTCTATTGTTGAAAGATGTAATAAACTGCTCGGCTTCATCTACAGATCGACCAAGCCTTTCGAAAACCAGAACTGTCTCATATTACTTCTGTCTACAGTCTGGTGCGTAGCATATTAGAGTATGGATCTGTTATTTGGTCCCCTTACTACCTTACTTATTAAAAGATTGGGAAGTATCCAGAAAAATGTCTCGAACTGGCTGGTTATCGCTCTAAATTGTACATCCGGCATTTGACACATAGTGATTTACTGCAAAAATTTAATCTATCCAGTCTAGAACTTCGACGTCTTCACACGTATCGCTTCTCCGAATTTACTGTCAGATATCAGTATTGACTTATGATACAAGTGCCGCAGACCAAGAGTATTTGCTCTTAATGTACTATATGTTACCGTTAAAGTACGGAATCCGTTAATCTGCAGATTAACTTGTAAATCTGTAGATTAACTGGTCGAGTCAGTTAAAGTGCGATTTTTTCTTAAAGTAGATGATTTCCACACTTTAACTAGTTAATTTGCGCATTAACGGATGCTACACTGTTAAAGTGCAGAATACAGTGAGTGAAATAGCCAAGAATTTAGGAAATTTAAGTAAAATACCTATATTGACAGTAAATTTTACAAAAACTTCGTTTCTGGCGCTTCGCCGGCCGCTCACGGGGCACGCTCGTAACCTAACCTAATAAACTCTTTAAGACTTTTTCATGGTGGGGGCCTTAAGGGGGACTGCGCCCCCGTCCCCCCGCTTTTGTGTCTACCCCCTTTTATGTTATTACCCATTTTTTAATAAAAAAAACCTGTTTCCGTACTTTCACTGATGCTTGATCTTTAATCTGCATATTAGTTAGGGAATCCACAGATTACCTAATTTAGAATAAGAAATGAAACAATTTTCGCACTTTAACTGATTCGACAAGTTAATCTGCAGATTCACTAGTTAATCTGCAGATTAACGGATTCCGTACTTTAACGGTAACATAAACATAGGCATAAAAAGTCTGGAATGGGTGGTAGGAAAATAGAGACCATTCAAAAGTACTTAATAATTAAGTTTATTTGAATAAAGCGATTTTTGACTTTGACATGTACTTTGACATATATATAAATTATATCTCTTATTACAACCCCATCGTGCGTATATGCAGAGTTTACAATGAGTTGGTATACCTCCTAGTTGAATACCCAGAACTTGATATCTTTGGACAACGTTACCTACTTATCTTTATCTTTTGAATGGACTTTCAAATCTAAAATTCTGTCTGAATGACCCCGCGACGTCGTATATCGTCCAAATTGTGTATGTTATTTTTTTTAAGTATTTAGTTTTTATCTTTTTTTATCTTTTCTTTCTTTTGTTGCTACCCTTGGCAATGAAATATGGTCTAAATATGGTCTATGATCTAGGTTGCATCCTAGATCGTTCACTTTATTGTATTTACATTATTCACTGTGTCTTTTGGATGTAATCTGTTAATGTGCCTAATAAATAAACAATATCTGGGCGATCGAGCTTTGCTCAGTTATTACTATTTATTGTAATATGGTGATATTTAGGGGATAATCTACATTGTTATCTCAAACATTAACTATTTTTTAAACTTGTCTAAAAACAATAAAAATTTAAATATATATGTATATAAACTCAAACATATAAAAAAACAAAAGTAAGTCACCGAGCGGGATTCGAACCCGTAACACTCGTTTCTTGCCGTCCACGTCTTGCTGGACCAGATGGACAGTGGACGGCAGGACGAAATTAGCGACCATATTGCGTCGAAAGAAAACCGCGTGAAGATAAATACTCAAAAACACGCGTTTTCCCAAACATAAGACTAGTCTAGATCGATTGTTTACCCCCGAAAACTCCCATATACCAAATTTCAGCGAAATCGTTAGAGCCGTTTCCGGTCTTTGAGCGAAAAAAACGCTCACGACGCGTGCTGGCCAAAATGCCACAATGCGAAATTCGTGTCATGGCTCTTATAAAAACGCCCAGGACGCGTTGTAGTGATCATAGAAATACCACAAAGCGAAATTCGCGTCGTGGTCAACATACCAAACGGCCACAACGCGTTGTGGAAATGAATTTAAATAAACAATATTGAAGAGCGAACTTACCTAGTACTTTGGTTATAAAATACTCCAAAATCAGAGGACTTTGAATAGCACAATTACCTTGCCTAATAGGTAACTGGAGGTATAAACGCATAAATAAATACAATTTATGCGGATAGTACTCCAAACGCGTCCACCCTCAGTAGAGCTCCCCGCGAAACTGCAAATCAGCGGTTCACCTTCCAAAAGGGGCACAACTTTTCGTCTTTGGATGAATAACACTCTGCTATCTAACAAAAACTATTGGTAACACAGTTCTGAGTTTAATCCTCCAGGTAAATATACACTTTAGGAATATTTTGGCATTCATAACTCAATTTTGGAAAAAAGTGTAGTTGTGTGGTTATTCCACCGGATGAGCGAATTGTTAAACGCAAAGTATTAGTCATCAGAAACTACAACTTACTTTCAATAATTAGGCACGTTTTAAGATTTTTATAATTATAACTCTTTTCAAAATTAACAAGAAATTAACAAACCAGTTTAACCGATGCTTTAGTGCAGTGGTTCTTAACCTTTTTGGCTGGCGACCCAAAGTAGAAATATAATTGAAGTGCGCGACCCTAATCCTAATATATTTTTTTTTATTTTGCAGTGACAGGTACTAAAATGACATGTTATTTATTTTTACTAGTGGCTACCCGTGACTTGTCTGCGTGGACAGTTTTTTGCTATCCCTCGGTAACTGAATGTCCGTTTTCTGTACCCCTGACAACATGTATGCAAAATTTCATGATCGGTTTAGTAGTTAAGACGTAAAGGCAGTGCCGGTTTTAGTACTTCCAGCGCCCTGGGCGATATTTCTACGGATGCGATTTATCTGCGATAGATAGTTATCTGCGATTCCAAGATTTTCAATTTTGCCTGTTGGTTTAAAAACAGTCGCGTAGCGCTATTTTTAGTCAGCTTCATCTACTGATCTTGTGATCTCGTTTGTTTATAGTAAAAAATGGCCGAGCAGCGTGAATTTTAGTCAGTTTCATCTACTAATCTTGTAACCTTGCTTGTTTATAGTAAAAAAATGGCCGCGCAGTGCAATTTTAAGTCAGTTTTATTCGTCGCGTCGTCGCTCGTCACGAGGCAACAAAAATGTTATCACTTTTTAAAGTCGCTTGGGGGCCCGCGACCCAACCCAATATCTCTTGCGACCCGAATTTGGGTCGCGACCCGAGGTTAAGAATCGCTGCTTTAGTGCATCATTTTAAATCCGTTCTGACAATCTACGACCTGTCCATTGTGTTATGATTGCACCAACTAGTGCTCGGAACGCATCATGGCTTTTCTTCATTTCCACAACGCGTTGTGGTCGTTTGGTATGTTGACCACGACGCGAACTTCGATTTGTGATTGATTGGTTACCACAACGCGTTCTGGGCATTATTATAAGAGCCATGACACGAATTTCGAGTCGTGGCATTTTGGTAGTGACCAGAACGCGTCGTGAGCGTTTTTTTTTTCGCTCAAAGACCAAAATCGGTCTTTGAGCCACATATATATAGGAATTGCTCGTTAAGTTTAGTCGTTTATAAGATGACATGAAAAAAGGTGTAGGTATATGAACCCGGGACTTCAGAGATGGCGACACCTTGAAAACTGGTGTACAAACTAATCGACCGCAAAGGTCGTCTTTCACATTTTTTTTTTGTATTTTGTTCATCTTTCCATTCATATAAGTATTTATTCTTAAGATTTTGGAAAGTTCCCTTATAGGCCTTGTTCAATAATTTGTGTTTTAAAAATGTACCATACTCATGGGTGCTAAGTTTACGTTGATCTTTTGTCTGGGTGTCGTATGTGACATCAAACGTTGCCATATTGAGTAGTGTCGCGATATCGACAACGCAACCGTGCATCGCCTGTTCGCAATATCTGCGGTTCTCCACATCGACAAGTACGTCATAGGAACATATCGAAACTTGCATGCAGCATCAAGGGCCACGGCATTTAGTGTCATCATATCAATATTAGGTAATGTCTCATAAATTCATATCAATCTCATATAAATAAAACTAAATAAAATAAATTATATAATCATATAAATAAAGTAAATAATATAATTATATGCGAGTATTTAAACCTTATAATTAAATAGGTACTCAAATAAGTATAACACTGCGCGGTTGTAGTCAAATGGAATGAAACGCACAAAAGTTCAACTACCCACATGTTTTGTATACTTAAGTTTGTTATGTAATTATAACAAAAAAACAAAGTTTGTTATTATGATACTTACATGCTTCTGCCCACGCCTTATCCGCCTTGACATCTTAATAAATAAAACAAACCATTTACCTTTTATAACTATAATTATATGGAACTCATTTGGCATTGGCACACATAATAGTTTATAACCTGGATCAAAAAATAGGATACTTTTTATCCTGGTCAAAGGTTCCCTAAGGTCCACATGAACGAAGTCGTGGGCGGCCATAAAATGAATAGTCTGGTATAAAGAACAAAAAGTATACAAAGTAATCCAAATCCGTTCAGCCATTTTTGCGTAGCAATTGATGATTTAATAGATGCTTTTTAAGTAACAAATATCCAATTATCACTTTCAGATTTATAATATTATTTATTAGGGAGCAGCACTATTTGTGTCTTTAATGCCATTATTATTCTGTGATTGATGACACTGAATGCCGCTGTCCCTCTATACTGCAAGTTTCGATATAACGTACTTGTCGATGTGGCATACTGTAGATATAGTGAACAGTCAATGCACCGTTGTCGATATCGTGACACACGATATGCCAAAATTCGATGTCACTTACGACACCATGCCCACGAAGCGACATACTGTAGATGCATGTATATGATGTATATTAACTATAAGCTTTCCTTTTTTTCACGGGTAAGCTCTTGATCTTGATCCCGATTCCAATCTGGCGAGATCTACGATAGGTTCTGCAATAGAGCTCGTTCAAAACAATATGCCTTTGACGATTTATACCTATAGATTAAATTCTAAACAATAAGAGATATTCTAATCGTTATAACTGACATAGATTGAACTATAAAAATAAATATCATTTATTACAAGTTCCTTTTTCTTTAAGCGCTAAAAATGGAGTCTACCTGTTTATTAATAAAACGTGAAAACAAGCGAACAATGTACGCAGCCGCTGGTAAACGGTGGAGATAACGAGATTAGCTCGGCCAATGGAGGCTGAACGGCTGAACAATTCGCCCGCAGAGAAACAACAATTTACTGAACCATATTTTGGAAAGTCAAAACTGTATTCAGTTGGGTATTTGACATAGCTCTATCAATTTTATTGACATAAATGTACTTTTTATTTCCAAAAAGTGATACACATTGTTTTTTGTTAGGCAATGGTTAGGATGTTACTGATTCACCAACTCAATTGACTAGGTGACTATTTACAAAGTGTTAAAGTTTAAAATGTTCTCTTAAAAAAAGTGTTTTTGAAGTATAGTTAATTTTGTCTATTCAGTGTTTTATATTTAATGATTATTAACTTTTGATATTCAATCAACAAGTGCTTAAGCTACATTACTTTGTAAATACAAACATAAAAAATTGCAAGTACAAAAATATGAGACAGTAATTATTTTCATTTATTACAGAAGCTGCATGTTTTATCGAGAAAAAGAGTAAATTGTTAGTAATTTTACTTTGTGCGCCAAGCGCGATGCAATCTCCTCTTAAACGCGTAAATAGTCTTATTCTGTCTGACTTCTCGTTTTGACTTTAATTATGCTTTAGAAAATATATTTTATTAGTATTGAGACTTTGAACCGAAAAATATAACATGACTTTTATTAATGCATTTACTCGTAATTATGGTTACTTTAAACCACAGAAATAGAATGCCAAAGAAACAATAATGTCAATAAACAGGTGATTCGAAAAACGAATGTTTACATTTTATGTGAGATACGAAAAATGTGACTTAGGTACATAAAATATGACTATATGTGGCAAAGGAAATAAAAAAACTATGTTCCATATTGTTTTCTTCGTCGATAAGCGTATAAATGTAGCGAAAATTGGTTTTATAGAAATGTGTGGCAATATCTTATTTACCTGTAAAAGTGTGATTACTTGAATTGTTTCTTTTTGTCACATCACAATCACTAACAGAACAAGACACCATGGCTCTACAATACCCTTATTTAAAATTCTAATCAAGATTACCAAATATTAAAAAAAAATGGTGATTGCTTTTTTTCTAGGCGGCTAGCGTCCCGCCTGTTGGCACATTGTCACCTTGATCTTTTGTCTCTTTTTTTCATAGACCGTGTCCGTATAATGTTAACTTCTCTTTTCCATGCCGAAAATTTTTCTATGTCTATGTCACATACCACCATAATTACCTGAGCTAATGTCACTGTCATCCTTGAAATTGGCTTTGATAACTTTTTGAACATGACTGGAAATCTCAAAACCATTTCGAGGAATAAGCTTGCGGTACAGTGTCTACTAATTAAATTTAAAAATAAGTCTATATTTTTAAAGATATTTATAATATTCAATAAAAAGCTTTAACCTTCAAATGACCTTCATATGACGTCATCACATACAGATCCCCCAGCCATAATAAAAAAAAAAGAAAAAAGGGCAAAGACAATTTTGATAATGAACTTGGCATTAGGGATGGTGGAAGGTGGAAGTGAAAAAATATCGATATAGGTAATATTTCTCATAAAAAAATGGGATGAAATGGGATGATGACTAAGTAATGGATTCTAATTTTAAGGTATTGTAAAACATAAAAAAATAGCAAAATAAACCCCTACGCGAAATTTTGGCTCGATTTGACGAATTTTACGATGATTTTTAAGACTCAAAATTTGGAAAAAATCAAATCAGAATCAATCCAGTGACAAAATAGTGTCGACTATTAGAAACCATACGTAATTACAAAAAAAATGTTTTGGAAAAATTATTGTAAAAACATCTATCAATATATCAGAGTATTTAATATCGCCCGAAAAATATCGATGAATTTATCTCGTAATTTTTTCCACATCCCTACTATTAAATGTTTGTAAATAGAAATAAAGTATGCACATATTTTCACAATGTTTATTATGTTATCCTGCAAATTTATCAGTCCACAAGCAATCGTTACAATTTCATCCATGTAGCCTACATCCAAAATAGACACAATACATACAATACATTTCGCAATTTGGGTAGATTGGGCGTGTCAGTTTTTACAAAGTTTTTCAGCTGAGTTTCCACTGGTAAGCATTTTTATTATAATTTTACCACCTCAAAAATTATTGCGGCAAATTAAGAAGGTAGGTTAGAACCGTCACAACTGGATTAAATGAATAAAATAGAAGAAATATTAACTATAACTTATTTGTTTACAAACAACCATAAAGTCATTATGACAGGTAATGACACTTGGCCGTTCTTTTTCTATAAGTAGATGGCAAAGGTTTTCCTTCTTAAACTTTCATGCCACTAATGACGTCATTCCGGTTGACCATATCCGCTCGACAAATATATTTATAAAAAAATAAATACGGGACCAAATGTTAAAATATTCAAATTGGTTTCTTAAATTGGCCTAATCTGTAGTAAAAAAATATAAAAAAAATACCTTTTATTTTTTAACCAAAGCCAATTATGTTAAAGCTTTAGAGTTACATAGAAACAAAAAAAGCTTAAAATCATAAGTAAAAATACATAGTTTAATAAAAAAAAATTGTTATTAAATATTTTGTTGTTTACTGTTGCAGTGTTTGTAACTGCAATCAACTTTTATATTAAAGGTCAGTGATGTTATGAGGCCAATGCCATGCATTATGGTCCCTAAACAAACTATTGATCATCAAATTTTTAACAACTGTTGCTCATGAAGTTTTTGAATGATCTCTATTGCAGAAAAATTATGTAGTTAAAAACTTATTAAATTATTTTAGAGTTCAATAAATTATAACTACATATTGCAAAAATCAGTCTATGTTGTGCAAGCATTTAAACGATGATTTTACAATGATGTTATGGGTTAGATAAACTTGAAAATCGTCGTTAATATTGCAATTTATTATAATATGTCAAAAATGACAAGTTTTAAGGACAGTAAAAAACAGCATACCTGGAAAATATCTTTTAAGGCACCAGAATGTTTTTAACCAATGTTTCCTTATAATTTTGTTCTTTAATGTATAAGAACAACGCTGGGTTTAATGTGAATAATAAAATCTCCATATTTTATCTTTTTTTTTTTTTAAATTAGACCTTGAACCTATTTACATTGAACAATTGCAATATGAACGACGAAATGCAACTATTTTATAATTCTTCATACTAATCGGCAATTTCATACTCGTATTTTAAACACTTTAATTAATGAGTGTTTTTATGATGAGCAGTATTCGTATTTTCGGTTAAAATTTCTCCGTTATTAACACAAGTGCCTTCTCTTTTGAGACTTGTATACTACTTGTACATATTTGTCAAAACTACTTTAAAAAATCGGTGACCAAATTTTTACATAATATTATTTTAAGTAAACTTAAACGAAACAGTAAAAAAACACATTTAGATTGTACTAACTAGCAGTATTGTTAATTTTAACAATTGCATTATCAAGGAGGTAAACGTTATCACTACCTACTGCATTAAATTCATAAGATTCAATAATTTGGTAGAATTGGACCGCAGTTGCCAATGCTGATTTTCTTTTAAACATTACTTCATTCGAAATGTCGTCTGCCAAAAGAAGAACTTCAAATATTTTTTACTTATTTATTTTATTCATTAGCGTAATCCACACAAATATATTATAGAATAGTCCCAATGTGGCTATCTCCTCATTTTGATAGTAATGATTATTATTGTGTACCTACTAAGTTATCTTTGCGAGATCACTCAAATCGTTTTATAATTACCATCAATTACTTACTCCTTTTCTAACTTTTGACCGCAACAATATTCTTCTCAAAACAAAAACAAAAAAATATCGCTAATCCTTTGTTCCCACATCACGTATACAGATTTTATGGTAAAACTCTTAACAAAGTTCACCAAACTACCGCCTTTGATGGCATTGTATTGTATTGAAGCTATTGTATTATGCTTCATTGTAAAAGGAACTCATTAAAAGTTAATCAAGTAAGGAAATGAAAAAAAAGATCCTTTTTCAAGTTAACCAGCTCCCAGTTTGTTTCCAGTGAAGTCTATGGTTTAATGCTTGCGCTACACGCATTTGGTCTGTTCATTTTGACTTTATTGCCTATTTTATTATTATACACTGACACGCATAATAGTGAAATAATTTTATTGGAAGATTTAAAGATTATAAGAACAGCTTTGTATCATTACTGTTGGTGGTTTTAGCAGGAAATGTTAACCTTTAGATTATGATTGATAATGCCTTTAGCATAGGTACCATTTAAAGTAAAATTGAAATACCATACAGTTTGTAGTAGATATTGATAAACGGTCTCGTGGGGTTATACATTCTCATCGATATTTTGATTTAAAAAAAATAAGGTCTTAATGGCCAGCATCTATAGTTGCTAATAATAATAGCATTGTTTATTAATTGGTATAGAGTGGTTTTCACCATCAGAAATTAATGTATGACCATAAAGCAAAACGCATACGTCTGGCAGTTTATGCCATTATTGGTATTGTTATAATTTTATTAATATGGATCGATCAATATTTACAGTGGTCATAATAATTAAGCAAGGTATTACACTACGTAGATCGGTATGTAATGATAAAACCTAGAATAATGTAGAGTTTTGGTAAAGCTTCATATTATATGACAAGCAAACAGAAGACAGTAATTTCCAAAATGATGCTGATGTGATGATGATGCAGTATTAAAGCAACTAATGAATCGAACTTTATGTGAATCACCATAAAATTAGCAATATTTGCAAATGATTTAAAAGGTATCCGCTAGATACTGAAAAAAAATCTTAATATGGGGCCCAAATTAGGGAACTTCTGCCCTAAGTGGCAATTAAAGCGTTAATGTACTGATGTGTTAGAAGTAATAGTTCTATTTCATCATCATCATCATCATCATCAGCCTATCATCGTCCACTGCTGAACATAGGCCTCTCCGAGTGCACGCCACTGAGCACGTATTTATTAAACAGAACTATTACTTGAAGTTTTGAAAGCTGGCGTGAAGTAGATTGGGCTCATTATCAATATCCAATGCCCAAGATTGAGCAAAATGGATGCTATACTATGAATAGGACACTGGCCGAAGATGGGATAGTTACTATGCAGAAGAAATCTTCTTAAGAAATCATCTTCAGCGTTGCAAATGAAACGCTTTGAATGCGCCAATAACAAACTTTTCGTCTAAGTCGTAAATACCTACCACAGTGGGCCCGTACTCATGACAACACCAGTCCGACTTTGAGCTTGCAATCATCTTCTATATACTAACATTTGGCAGCGGAGGTGATTCACCGGAACAGCAGACTGTAGTCCTCTAGGCTATGCTCTGCACTGCAGAGCATAGCCTCAGACAATGCCACTTTTCCATAGTAATCTGGCCTAAAAAATATGTGTTGTGTAGAACAGTGAGTGTTATCAGTGAATAGATATTATTCTTACTAGTAACTTTTACCAAGATACAAAGAAAACATATCCCGTCACGTAACCTCTATAGCGTCATGTTTATAAAGAGACCATACAAATCTGACTCACCTATTAAAATTATATCATCAGTCAAAAAAGTTATAAATAGGTATTTTTGCAAGTGGGCATGCATCTTGCATGCACTTATTTACTAGCATCATAAAACCTGTGTTCAGCTAGTCTTTTCTGTCCTTTTCTTTCCTACGCTAGCAAATCTACCTGTATGAAGCTTAAATTTTATATCGTAGTTGACAGAATCATTTAAATAAAAATTGTACTGTTCAAAATTTAGACAATAGTTTTTAATATATTAGACATTTTTAACTTTTTATCTCCAGGACAGATTTTCTTGGTTTTGTACTAAAAGTTACTAGTTACAATAATATCTGTTAATTGATAAATGTTTCATTTTTTATACAACACTAGCGGCCGCCCGCGACTTCGTCTGCGTGGAAAGGTTTTTTTGCTATCCCTCGGGAACTATACTTTTTTTCGGGATGAAAGGTACCCTATGTCCTTCTCTGTACCCCTGACAACGTGTATGCAAAATTTCATGATGATCGGTTCAGTAGTTAGGACGTGAAGGCGTAACAAACAAACAAACGGACTTTCGCATTTATAATATTAGTAAGGATTATCAATTTTTTTTGGGCCAGTTATTCGCATGGTCCAATGGATAGCGGGTTTAAGACCACATTTCCAGACCGTTTCCATTGAAAAAACTTTTGCCGATTTTATGGTTCACGGAAGCGTTAGATGTGCCTCTACACTGAGAAAAACGGGCTACTTAAAATTGGCAAATTTGTAATGCACTGGCAGCCAGATACGTATAATGTGCTTTTCACATGAAATAAATAAGAGCCATACTTATAATGAAACGACACCATGTTCAGTAAGTATGCGGCATAATGCCCTGTAAAGACAATGTAAACGAGTTACTTGTAATGAGGCCGAATCCTTAATACGTAAGCCGCATCATGAAATTACTGTGCCCGCACTGTTAACGTTTACGTATGCGGTTTAATGATGCCGCATATGTATTAACAGAGCAGCATACGTAATTTACTTAACCCGCAACAGGAAATATATATGCGCTATACGTACGAAGGTATACAGCCGCATTATTTCAGTATCCAGGCTCTTTACAACAGTAACTGGTTGCCAAATCATTGTACTGACTCCGTCTCATTAAGTAATGGTCCGGGTTACGTAAATAATGTACGAGCAGGGTCGGAGATATGCCGATACATTTTACGTACACGGGATAATTAATAATGTCTCCGCCTACATAATCATTTACGTATCCTGGCTCATTTTACGAACTCCGTTTACTTACTGGCAGTGTTCGGTACATAGAATCTTTATGACGTCAGCCGCATCATGAAATTACTGTTGCGCACTCTTTACATTTACGTATGCGGTTTAATGATTCCGCACAGAGCAGCATACATAATTTACTTAACCCGTAACATAAAATATGTATCCGCTATACGTACGAAATTATACAGTCGCAATATTTCAGTATCCAGGCTCTTTATAACAGTAACTGGTTGCCAAATCACTGTACTGTCTCTGACTCATTAAGTAATGGTCCCGGTTACGTACATAATGTACAAGTAGGGTCGGAGATATGCCGATACATTTTACGTACACGGGATAATTAATAATGTCTCCGTCTACATCATCAGTTTTTACGTATCCTGGCTCATTTTACGAACTCCGTTTACTTACTGACTGTGTTTGGTACGTAGGATCTTTATGACGTCAGCCGCATCATTAAATTACTGTGGCGCATTATTTACAGTTACGTATGCGGCTTAATGATTCTGCACGGAGCAGCATACGTAATTTACTTAACCCGTAACATAAAATATGTATGCGCTATACGTACGAATAGTTATACAGCTGTATTATTTCAGTATCCAGGCTCTTTATAACAGTAACTGGTTGCCAAATCACTGTACTGTCTCTGACTCATTAAGTAATGGTCCCGGTTACGTACATAATGTACAAGTAGGGTCGGAGATATGCCGATACATTTTACGTACACGGGAGTCACGGGATAATTAATAATGTCTCCGTCTACATCATCAGTTTTTACGTATCCTGGCTCATTTTACGAACTCCGTTTACTTACTGACTGTGTTTGGTACGTAGAATCTTTATGACGTCAGCCGCAACATTAAATTACTGTGGCGCATTATTTACAGTTACGTATGCGGGTTAATGATTCTGCACGGAGCAGCATACGTAATTTACTTAACCCGTAACATAAAATATGTATGCGCTATACGTACGAATAGTTATACAGCTGCATTATTTCAGTATCCAGGCTCTTTATAACAGTAACTGGTTGCCAAATCATTGTACTGTCTCTGTCTCATTAAGTAATGGTCCCGGTTACGTACATAATGTACGAGCAGGGTCGGAGATATGCCGATACATTTTACGTACACGGGATAATTAATAATGTCTCCGTCTACATCATCAGTTTTTACGTATCCTGGCTCATTTTACGAACTCCGTTTACTTACTGACTGTGTTTGGTACGTAGAATCTTTATGACGTCAGCCGCATCATTAAATTACTGTGGCGCATTATTTACAGTTACGTATGCGGCTTAATGATTCTGCACGGAGCAGCATACGTAATTTACTTAACCCGTAACATAAAATATGTATGCGCTATACGTACGAATAATTATACAGCTGCATTATTTCAGTATCTAGGCTCTGTAACTGGTTGCCAAATCATTGTACTGACTCCTTCCCATTAAGTAATGTTCCCGGTTATATTTTTGTTTTTGGGCCGATTTTGATAAAACTCGGTTTTCTGGTACTATTTTGACAAGGAAAAAACAACGCAATGTTTAAAATATTAATAAATCCAATAAGGCAGCCAACTTTTTGTTTTTGGGCCGATTTTGATGAAACTCGGTTTTTGGTACTATTTTACAAGTAAACAGCAATGCAATGTTAAAAATAATAAAACACCTAAACTGGCGGCCAAATTCTTTATTTGTTTTTTTTTTCAACCAAGTTACATGAAAACCAACCCTTTTTTCCCAAGATGTTTTCTTGTATAATAGAACCAAAAATCGAGTTTCATCAAAATCGGCCCAGAAACAAACTGTTGGCTGACATCTATTTTTTATATTTTTATAATTGCGTTGCTGTTTTCTGTCAAAATAGTACCAAAAAACGGAGTTTCATCGAAATCGGCTCACAAACAAAAAAGTTAACAGCCATATTGGACTTTTCAATATTTTCAACATAGCGTTGCTGTTTTCTCTTTTAAATAGTTCCGAAAACCATGTTTCATGGAAATCGGCCCACAAACAAGAAAGTTGGCCGCCATCTTGGATTTTCTAATATTTTGAAATTTGCGTTGTTATTTCCTTGTCAAAATAGTACTATAAACTGAGTTTCATCGAAATCAGCCCAAAAACAAAAAAGTTGGCCGCCATCTTGTATTTTTTTTTTCGTTTTATTATTGAATTGTTGTTTTATTGTCGAAAAAGTACCAAAAAACAAGTTTCATCGAAATCGGCCCAAAAACAAAAAAGCTGGCCGCCATCTTGGATTTTTTCATTTTTTTTTATTACGTTGCTGGTTTATTGTCGAAATAGTACCAAAAACCGAGTTTAGGTGTTTTATTATTTTTAACATTGCATTGCTGTTTACTTGTAAAATAGTACCAAAAACCGAGTTTAACCGAAATCGGCCCAAAATCAAATAAGTTGGCCGCCATCTTGGATTTTTTTTATATTTTTATTATTGCTGTTTTCTTTTCAAATAGTACCAAAAACCGAGTTTCATCGAAATCGGCCCAAAAATAAAAAAGTTGGCCGCCATCTTGGATTTTTCATATTTTTGACATTGCGTTGTTATTGCCTTGTTAAATTAACACCAGAAACAAAGTTTTATCAAAATCGGCCTAAAGACAAAAAAGTTGGCCGCCATCTTGGATTTTCATATTTTTAACATTGCGTTGCTGTTTTGTTGTCTATATAGTATCAAAAATCGAGTTTCATCGAAATCGGCCTAAAAACAAAAAAACTAAGCCGCCATCTTGGATTTTTTATATTTTTAACATTGCTTTGTTATTGCCTTGTTAAAATAACACCATTAACGAAGTTTCATCGAAATCGGCCCAAAAACAAAAAAGTTGGCCGCCATCTTGGATTTTTTACATTTTTAACATTGCTTTGTTATTGCCTTGTTGAAATAATACCATGAAACAAGTTTCATCGAAATCGGCCAAAAGACAAAAAAGTTGGCCGCTATCTTGGATTTTTATATTTTTAGCATTGCTATGCTGTTTTCTTGTCAAAATAGTAACAAAAACCGAGTTTCATCGAAATCGGCCCACAAACAAAAAAGTTGGCCACCATCTTGGATTTTTTATATTTTTAACATTGCGTTGTTATTGCCTTGTTAAAATAACACCATTTAAGTTTTTTATCGAAATCGGCCGAAAAACAAAGAAGTTAAACGCCATCTTGGATTTTTTTACATTTTTAACATTGCTTTGTTATTGTCTTGTTAAAATAACACCAGAAACCAAGTTTCATCGAAATCGGCCGAAACACAAAAAAGTTGGCCCCCATCTTGGATTTTCATATTTTTTACCTTGCGTTGCTGTTTTGTTGTCTATATAGTATCAAAAATCGAGTTTCATCGAAATCGGCCCAAAAACAAAAAAGTTGGCCGCCATCTTGGATTTTTTCACATTTTTAACATTGCTTTGTTATTGCCTTGTATAATAACACCATGAAACAAGTTTCATCGAAATCGGCCTAAAGATAAAAAAGTTGGCCGCCATCTTGGATTTTTATATTTTTAGCATTGCTTTGCTGTTTTCTTGTCAAAATAGTAACAAAAACCGAGTTTCATCGAAATCGGCCCACAAACAAAAAAGTTGGCTGCCATCTTGGATTTTTTATATTTTAAACATTGCGTTGTTTTTGCCTTGTTAAAATAACACCATAAACTAAGTTTTATCTTAATCGGCCAAAAGACAAAAAAGTTGGCCGCCATCTTGGATTTTTTATATTTGTAACATGGCGTTGTTATTGCCTTGTTAAAATAACACCATAAACCAAGTTTCATCTTGATCGGCCAAAAGACAATAAAGTTGGCCGCCATCTTGGATTTTCATATTTTTAACATTGCGTTGCTGTTTTGTTGTCTATATGGTATCAAAAATCGAGTTTCATCGAAATCGGCCTAAAAACAAAAAAGTTGGCCGCCATCTTGGATTTTTTTTATTTTTAACATTGCTTTGTTATTGCCTTGTTAAAATAACACCAGAAAGCAAGTTTCATCGAAATCAGCCGAAAGACAAAAAAGTTGGCCGCCATCTTGGATTTTCATATTTTTTAAATTGCGTTGCTGTTTTGTTGTCTATATAGTATCAAAAAACGAGTTTCATCGAAATCGGCCCAAAAACAAAAAAGTCAGTCGCCATCTTGGATTTTTTCAATTTTTATTATTGCGTTGCTGTTTTATTGTCGAAATAGTACTTAAAACCGAGTTTCATCGAAATCGTCCCAAAAACAAAAAGTTGGCCGCCATCTTGGATTTTTTATATTTTTATTATTGCGTTGCTGTTTTATTGTCGAAATAGTACCAAAAACTGAGTTTCATCGAAATCTGCCCAAAAACAAAAAAGTTGGCCGCCATCTTGGATTTTTCCAACTTTTATTATTGCGTTGCTGTTTTATTGGCGAAATAGTACCAAAAACCGAATTTCATCGAAATCGGCCCAAAAACAAAAAAGCTGGCCGCCATCTTGGATTTTCATATTTTTAACATCGCGTTGCTGTTTTGTCGTCTATATGGTATCAAAAATCGAGTTTCATCGAAATCGGCCCAAAAACAAAAAGTTGGCCGCAATCTTGGATATTTTATTTTTAACATTGCTTTGTTATTGTCTTGTTAAAATAACACCAGAAACCAAGTTTCATCGAAATCGGCCGAAACACAAAAAAGTTGGCCCCCATCTTGGATTTTCATATTTTTTACCTTGCGTTGCTGTTTTGTTGTCTATATAGTATCAAAAATCAAGTTTCATCGAAATCGGCCCAAAAACAAAAAAGTTGGCCGCCATCTTGGATTTTTTCACATTTTTAACATTGCTTTGTTATTGCCTTGTATAATAACACCATGAAACAAGTTTCATCGAAATCGGCCTAAAGATAAAAAAGTTGGCCGCCATCTTGGATTTTTATATTTTTAGCATTGCTTTGCTGTTTTCTTGTCAAAATAGTAACAAAAACCGAGTTTCATCAAAATCGGCCCACAAACAAAAAAGTTGGCTGCCATCTTGGATTTTTTATATTTTAAACATTGCGTTGTTTTTGCCTTGTTAAAATAACACCATAAACTAAGTTTTATCTTAATCGGCCAAAAGACAAAAAAGTTGGCCGCCATCTTGGATTTTTTATATTTGTAACATGGCGTTGTTATTGCCTTGTTAAAATAACACCACAAACCAAGTTTCATCTTAATCGGCCAAAAGACAATAAAGTTGGCCGCCATCTTGGATTTTCATATTTTTAACATTGCGTTGCTGTTTTGTTGTCTATATGGTATCAAAAATCGAGTTTCATCGAAATCGGCCTAAAAACAAAAAAGTTGGCCGCCATCTTGGATTTTTTTTATTTTTAACATTGCTTTGTTATTGCCTTGTTAAAATAACACCAGAAAGCAAGTTTCCTCGAAATCAGCCGAAAGACAAAAAAGTTGGCCGCCATCTTGGATTTTCAAATTTTTTAAATTGCGTTGCTGTTTTGTTGTCTGTATAAGGTGGTACCAAATTACCTAATGATACTTAAACAGGTGATAATGTTGCTTAAACTGAATAACTTTCTCCAAGAAACATAGGTCGAAAAACGAAAAAAAATTTTCATATTCCCATACAAAATGTATTGGTCAACTGACTGACTATGGAATGGCGCAAAAAAAAATCGTTTTTCGACCTATGTTCTATGGAGAAAGTTGTTCAGTTTAAGCAACCTTATCACATTTTTAAGTATCATCAGATCATTTGGTACCACCTTATATAGTATCAAAAAACGAGTTTCATCGAAATCGGCCCAAAAACAAAAAAGTCGGTCGCCATCTTGGATTTTTTCAATTTTTATTATTGCGTTGCTGTTTTATTGTCGAAATAGTACTTAAAACCGAGTTTCATCGAAATCTTCCCAAAAACAAAAAGTTGGCCGCCATCTTGGATTTTTTATATTTTTATTATTGCGTTGCTGTTTTATTGTCGAAATAGTACCAAAAAATGAGTTTCATCGAAATCTGCCCAAAAACAAAAAAGTTGGCCGCCATCTTAGATTTTTTCAATTCTTATTATTGCGTTGCTGTTTTACCCCCTTACTAATAAAGATTGAATAACAGATGTTTAGTTACACAATGGTTACTCTCTGTCAAACTATTTGAATTTGACATTAAAAAGAAAGTGACAAAACACTGTGTAACTATGCAGCTGCTATACAATCTTTATTAGTAAGGGGGTTATTGTCGAAATACTACCAAAAACCGAGTTTCATCGAAATCGGCCCAAAAACAAAAAAGTTGGCTGCCATCTTGGATTTTTTATATTATTATTATTGCGTTGCTGTTTCCTTGTCAAAATAGTAACAAAAACCGAGTTTCATCAAAATCGGCCCACAAACAAAAAGTTGACCGCCATCTTGGATTATAACATCATGTTCTTAGTAGGTACCTCGAATATAGATATCCCGAAACACTTATTAGAGTACGTTTTATCGGTTATTACCTATGGCGTTATGTTGGTATCCCTGAAATTTATTCAAATTTGAACCTTATTCAATCGCAATAACAATAAATTTCAGGGGTACCAACATAACGCCATAGGTAATAACCGATGAAACGCACTCTAGTTAAAAAGATATTCTGGCACCGGAAAAAAACAGAGCCGCTATACGTAACTGTATTGGCATACATTATACTGCAAGCCCTATACGTAAAATAAGTGAGCAGGTACATTATAAATAACGCGGCTATTTATAATGTACCTGCTTACTTATTACCTAAAGAACGTGGCATACATTATACTGCAAGCCCTATACGTAAAATAAGTAAGCAGGTACATTATAAATAACGCGGCTATTTATAATGTTAGGTACCTGCTTACTTATTACTTAAAGAACGTCGTAATGCGCATTTCACGCAAATTTGGGGTTGCCATCACAATTAAAGTTATATTGTTTGGTGGTCATTCATTAGCTACTTCATAAGTTTATTAACCGTTTGCTCTTTTTATTTTAGTAAATACTTTTAGTTGTGTAAAAAAATATTGAAACAAAATAAGTCTGTAAGATGCACCAGCTACTTTCTAACCTTACAATTTTGCATTTTAGTAGCCGACCGCTGTATTTATATTGGATTAGAAGAATCGATCGAAGATAATTACAGATAGGACATGAAGTAAAATTATGAAAAGTATCGAATCATCTAATAAGATTTAGTTAAAATATTTTCTGTCCTGCGCTTGACTTAACTTTTGTTTTTCTTCTTGAGATAAGTTGATACTTGTCTTTGTGTGAAAAACAATTAATAACCACACGAATCGAGAGAAAAATCGATGTAAATGTTAAAACAAGAAATTCCACTTTTTGTTGAAAATCCGCGTTTTTTTAAGCACAGCTACCGCATTTTCATTTTGCTCATCTGGCAACACTGAATCAAGCTGAGAGAGGCCGCCCGCCATATGTGACAGCACAGCAGGTGTCGTCGTCGCTCGCAGCGTTTTGAGACGCTTTTGTATTCTTAGATTATTGAAGCTAGTTTTATACAAAACTTGTATAAGAGTGAGTATCGTGAATTCGTGACAGTCAGTTTCGAAAAACCCAAGAAAAACCACTCGAGAACTTTTTCAAAATGTCGACTTGTGCTTTTTATCTGTGAATCAACAATTATTGTAGAAAATACAACATTTCACGTGTAAGTATAATTTAGAGTTTTCTCCATAGACTTTTTATTATTATCATTAGTTTTCTCGTAGGTTTTTAAACGTGTTTGACAAGTAGGTATTTATTTTATTGAAAAATCTGTATAATACTAATGACAAAACCTTATCCATTGCTTGTTGGCTAAAGTTGTAAACTATAATGAAGAGACAGAATTTTTTTGTTGTTGAAAACCGGGGGAGGAGAAAATATTTTCTTTTCTGCCGATCTTTTAAATTTAATTTTTTACATTTTTTTTACATTTGAGCTCTAAAGCTTGTTTATTTCAGCCTTATTCAACCAAAGAATGCTCTAAGATTCCACACCACTCCATTATGTAATACCTAATCAAGTAATCAAAGTATAAAACATTCGATCATGAACATCTTAGAACATGTAGACAACTAGAAAATTTGAACATGTACTTAGGCAATTACAAGTAGGTAGGTAAGGTCGAGTCCATTAATAAGTTGGCACTTTTGACAGTTCGTCAACCTTTATGCCTTTGTAATAAAAGTCAATAATTATCCTGTCAAACGTGCCAACATTTAATAGACTCGAACTCGACTGTACCTCCACATTTAAGTTCTTGTTGTATGGTTACCTACATAACAAGTTTTTGTTTGTATTTTTCAGTCAACCTTATTTAACTAAATTGAAACTCTGTAAAACGATGAAGAAATAAAAGAAATTATTCCAAAGCTGGAATACTATAAAAATTGGCCACAACATCTTAAAGCGACCGGTGTCAATGTAAGTACTTGTTTTTATACATCTTGTATTTAGGTAAAATATGAAAATGTAAACATAAAAACATTTTCTTTGTGTTTTCTCTTGGACCTCTGCTGTATACTTTATAATAAAGCTTTAAATTATTATTCTAGAACCTTGAAATTAAGAACGCTGAGCTGAAAAGACTCAACTCAAAACGCTGTACGGATTGGTCGGATCGGTGATAATGAAAAAATATTCACAGATTTATTCAATTGCAGCTAATAACACTGTGAGTTATCATAACATTTTTTTTTTACATTGTAATCATAACATTACACAACCTCGAAGTCATTCAGTTCATCGATCAGATCCACGCCAACCATCACAGATGCCTGCAGCCTGGAATATCTGGGAAGTGGTGAGCAAATAATAATTACTAGTCAAATTCGAGTCGAGATCGCACCGCGAAGGTACCGGTTAAGTATACCGGGTGTAGCAAGACACTTAACGAAGCCGAGGTCTACGTATTCTGCCCATCATCAGAACCATTTCTGGGAGGGGGGGTTCATAACGGGTTATGACGTCATCAAAATTGCTGTTGCCGCTTTCAGAATATGGGGTATACAACAGAAAGTATGTAACTTATAAGCTTGTGTGGGGTGTCATAAAAAGCAAAATTAAATGCGCTACAATGTTGTTTTTACATTTGACCGTGTAAATGCTACAATTGCGAGAAATTTTAAGTTTTATTTTAAACATTGTAAATTATGTAGGTACCTATCCGTCTAATATGACATGGTGAATGTGACAAACTTTGGTTAAATCATGAAAAAAATAAAACAATAACCCGGAATTCATTCGTATTTTTTTTACAAGGTAGGTAAGTAAATACTTTGATTTTAAAGTTTTGACATCTAGGTAGTACGCACAAAGTACTTAACAACCTTGAAACTTATCCCAAGTAACAATCAGGGACGAAAATGGTCAGTAAAGTCAGTCAAAGTCAGTTTTTTGGCTCAGTCAGTAAAAGTAAGTTTTAAAAAAAATGGTCAGTAAAGTCAGTTTTTTAGCTACCTACGTTCATTTTTATTATTACCGTTTGTTTTTACTGTAAAAAGGCAAGAGTACAGATTAGTACACAGATTAGTGGATGAAACTCACTAAAAATCGCGATGCGCGGCCGTTTTTAGGGTTCCGTAGCTAAAATGGCAAAAAACGGAACCCTTATAGATTCGTCATGTCTGTCTGTCTGTCTGTCCGTCCGTATGTCACAGCCACTTTATTCCAAAAGTATTAGGACTACATAGTTGAAACTTAGTAGGTAGGGGTATGCTGTGAACCGCTTTACGATTTTTACACAAAAATAAAAAAAAATAAAAGATTAAGGGGGGCTCCATACATGGAACTGAAAATATTTTTTTTTCATTCAACCAATACTAGTGGGGTGTCTATAGATAGGTCTTTAAAAATAACATTGAGGTTTTTAAGACTATTTTTTTTCAAAGTCAACCGTTTGAAAGATATATGCCGCCAAAGTGGTAAAATGTGTCCCCCCCCCCTTTAACTTTTAAAGTAAGAGGGTGAAAAATCTAAAAAAATATAAGCTATAGATCTCAATAAACACTTTCAACGAAAATTGGTTTGAACGAGATACAGTAATTAGTTTTCAAGACATAGTACATTTTACAAAACCGCAAATATAACTTTGTCATTCATACTAACACTGTAAAAAACAAAGTAATTTTTTCAGTGTCATCGTGTTGTATTTTGAACTGTTT
This sequence comes from Agriphila geniculea, assembly GCA_943789525.1. Classification (NCBI taxonomy): domain Eukaryota; kingdom Metazoa; phylum Arthropoda; class Insecta; order Lepidoptera; family Crambidae; genus Agriphila; species Agriphila geniculea. The sequence continues at coordinate 7,873,311 of OX038870.1, forward strand.
TTGTAATTTAGATGAATCCGTCAAAACAGGGTATGTAAGTACTTGTATTTTAATCAATTTATAATTATATAAACTGTATATTTTAGTAGTTACCGTATAAAGCAGAGGTGCCCAAACGGTCAATCGCGATCGACCAGTCGATCGCCAAGGATTACAGATTTGACACTTTGCACCCAATGTAGTTTTACTTATTATGCATTTTTTTTTTTCAAAAACTGTCAAAATGTCGATCTCTTATTCATAAATTGTTGTTAGGTCGATCTCCTTAAGAAAAAGTATGGGCACCCCTGGTATAAAGCGATATTGCATAGAAAATATGCGACTTTATGTACTTTGAATTCAATTTAAAAGTGTTTCATTTAACTTCTAAGATTTTCTATGCGATGATTTTTACATTAAATTGAAGCAAGGTTATTATTCTTTTTAATAGATTTTTTACTGGCATAAGGGTAAGTTGAGAGAAAAAAAATGAAAATATTATTTTATGTCCTTTTTTTTCTTTTAAGGCCTTCTGATGTAAAGTTAACCTTATCCCAGGAAGAGATTTATACCATAGCGGAAGGTTTACAAAACAAATTTCGACGAAAACTTGAACCATATGGAAGTACCAGTGATCCGTAAATTATGTAACGAAAAGATCTAAATAAATGAAAATACATTAAGTTTTGTAATTATTAACACCTATGTCCCATTTTAAACGAAAACATATTTTTGGCCAGCTTTTAGGGTAAAATACCCGTATGTGCGACGTTTAACATTTTTTTCGCTATTTATTGTTAAAAAAGTTACCTAAATGTTATATATTTATAAATTTGCATTAAATGGGCTTTGTTTACAAATAAAAACATCAGTTTAATATTTACGGCGATTTAAAGTAAAAAGAAAAAAGTTTTTATGGCTTTTTTTTATAGCCTCGTAAGTCCTAGCGCACTTCATAAAGTACAAATTGACGCTAGTATTTCAGACCTGACAATTGAATTCTATGGCAAGCCTAACTACCTAATGTACTACGTGGAGTACAAATTCTAATCTCCCGTTTTCGACGAAGTTTTTTCTAGAATGGCAATATCGAGACAGCCATTTACTACTGTAATCTATGGCCAACCTTGCCAACTTAAACCAGTACTGTCAACTGCCACTGTCAGTGTCATTTCGTTGAAAATGTCCTCGCAGTCGGGTTCCAGGCCGATACGAGGTAAGTAAATCCAGCTATATTAACGTAATCTTATGTTTCTTTCATTGTTTTAATTTAAAAGAGTAAATTTAAATAGTAATTAATACAAATAAAACAAAATTTAGTTGATAACTCCATATTACCCAAGTTAGATGATTGGTTGAAATAATTTGTACTGCATACAGTACGTTAGGTATTTCTTGCAATTTGATTTGGTATGTTAATTTACTTTTATTTATATACTTGTTACATTTCAGCTTTTGATGATGAGCATATTGCAGAACTTTTAAACAATTTCATTCACGATGATTTTGGTGGTGAAAAGGTGTTCATACCTGAATAAATCATCATCATTTACTCAGATGAAGAGAAAAATGATCATGAAATTGAAATCAGGATATCTACTTAAATTAAGTTTATTAATCGACAGTGGGACTGTTAATTTTGTTTACTAACCATACATACTTGTTTTTTTTCTCTCTCTTTTTTAGTCTTACACCGATGTGTGTAGGTGAGCTAAAATTAAAGCTAAATTGTTAATAGTACTGTTTTTTTACAAGTATTTTTATGAAAACTAGTTAATTATTGTTTATGTTTCATAGAAGATATGATTTTGTTGATAATAATAATTACTTTGAAATAAAACTGTAAAATGTATTTTGTTGTTTTCGTATTCAAAAACTATAAAAACCTAACATACTAAATTTAGTACAAAATATGTTTACTTTTTGCTTAAAAATATAGTCTGGAACATATCAAACATACCAAAAAACATAAACTACCAGGTTCCACATCTAAATACGCAGAAACTGAAACTTTTCTGTCTCGGTCTGAAGCACTATTTTATGTTGTACTTCACACAGTACATCAGTTCGTTGGAACTACACACTTCAAAAAAACACAGGACTTACGAGGATAGAACTTAAAATTCTCCCAAACTATGGTATTTACAAGATCAAATGTAATCAATCAATGTAAGTGGTCAAATGTAAATGTGTAGGTATTTACTTACCTACCTTGTAAAAAATACGAATGAATTCCTGGTTATTGTTTTATTTTTTTCATGATTTAACCAAAGTTTGTCACATCCACCATAAACGCCACAAATTGTGAACACCTCAATACACTGTTGAAAAATATTAGTCGGATAGGTAAAATACCTACACAATTTACAATGTTTAAAATAAAACTTAAAATTTCTCGCAAACTGTAGATTTACGTGGGGTCAAAAGTAAATACAATATTGTACCACATTTAATTTTGCTTTTTATAACACCCAACACAATCTAACATGTTACATACTTTCTAATGTATACGCCACATTCTGAACGCGGAAGCGGCAATTTTGATGACGTCATAACAGGAGAACCAACCACGTTAGGAACTGTCTCTCGATGGTTTTTTTAGTCAGAATACCATGCCTAACAACATACTAAAATATGCCGCTGGTTTCATCAAGCGTACCTTTCGGGCCATAAATTACCTTAAGGGAAGGCAATATAATACAAACATTCTTTATTGAACACCAATTCTATGTGATAAAAATAAAAAAATAAAATTTTCAGATTTTCCTTTACTTTTGCTGACTACCTTGCTTCTTGCAATTTTTTTTAGATTGCATTCACTTCACTTCGAGGTATGAATTTTTCACACCCCCAAGAGACTGCAACCACTGATCTTCATTAAAAAAGTACGCTGGACAGGCGAACGTAACCAATCGTTTGATCCGATTTGAAAATCTTTATATTGGCGCTAAGAGCACTAGAGTACTTAAAAAATTGCTGTCATTTCATGACAATAGCCTGTCCAGCGTACTTGTTTGAAGTAGGTCAGTGGACTGCAACAGACTGCATCCCATACATTTTTTTAAATTCTCTATACTAGTTATGTTACCTGTCAATTTAGTATCCAAGTTAGAAAAACAGGCTTTAATAAATCTGTACATCAGAGCCAACTGGTCGGATGTCCATTTTTGATACTTTACAGGAGAAGGAATTATAACTTTTAAACGTTGATTACTAACTTAGACTACTAAGTTTACGAAAAATCTTTAGGTGAGTAAAATAACTATTTAATAGTGATTGTTTTTTGCTATACTATTTCATCCCTTCTCCAAGAACAGCAACGCAATTAAATCTGAATTATAAAAAAGGAGCAACATCCGACCTTAAAAATGAGGGTATTTTCTTATGACATGGTCGGATAATAACATCCGCTGTTTTGGTTCTAAAAAACATTAACTTTGATTAACAATTTTAGGGCTCATATTAAGATCTGACCAAATGGTTCGAAAACAAACATCAATCCAATAAATAGTATGTGAAAATAAGATATTTTGGTCCGGGGATATTTGACTTGCTCTTACAAATACACATCCGACTTTTCCTTGAACATTTAAGTTTTTGAGATAATAACATTTTAAAAGAAACGCAGAAGCAAGAATTGTATTAAAACAAAGAAAAATAAAATGTATCAAGTAGGTAGGTTTATTAAAATAAATGTAATAAGTAGAACAATAATTATCATTAGAATGCAGCTGATTCTTCGTCGCCGCCTGTCTGATCGGTCTCGCAGTGAACATCGCTTGCAGTGCTGTCGTGATGCAGATTTTTGTAAAAACCATGGAATTCTGCCGGTATCTAATGTAAAAGTGTCATAATATCTTTGTATTTGACAGAGGATATCGGTTTTTCCTATCTTCTTAAAATATAAAATCGTAAACTGAATGACTGACTGATCTATCAACGCACAGCCCAAACCGCTGGACCTAGAGACTTGAAATTTTGCTCATAGATACCTCATACAGTGTAGGCATCCACTAAGGAAGGATTTTTGAAAATTCCATCCTTAAAGGGGTGCAATAAGGAATGAAAGTTTGTATGAAAGTCCCTCAGTTTTGAAGCTAGGATCTTCAAATTTTGTGTTAAGGCTGACGATTGAAAATTAATAAATACGGGTCTCAGCGTTTTTCAAAATTCTACCCCCGCAGGGGTGAAAAGGGGTATGAAGTTGTATATAGAAGAAAATCCTTCATTTTCGAAGTAAAAATCACCTTATTTATAATATAGGCTTATGGAAGAAAATCTAACGCAACGTATATTGTTATTGTTAGTACTTCAACCCCTATGGCGATGAAATAGGGGTAAAATGGGTAAATAAACCTAAAAATAGATATGGATGTAGTTATTGGGGTTTTCTCGTATGACGATTGCGAAAATGACGTTTATTTTGAAGTCCAACACGGTGGACATGATTTAACCCCCTAAAAGGGTGAAAATGGGCTTCAAATTTTGTATGGAAAAAGAATATAAAATAGACATTATAACTTTAAACTTCGTAGGAGCACGTCTAAAAATAAATAGCCAAACATATATTTGGAGATTTTGAAAATCAACCCCTTAGATGGTAAATGGGGTAAGTAAACATAAAAATCGATATGACACCTTCATACTTATATTTTCAGCTTTCCTTAACTCCTGGAATATCCTATTGACACGAAGATTCATGCTGTAAAGTTTAAAACACTGCATTTGATAATAAACATGAATAATTATTTATTTGCACCAAACTATTCGCAACCGCCCGCGATCGCAACATGAACAAACTGGTTTTTACATGACACTCACTACCCGACGCTACTGGCCGTGTGCGGCCGCGGGTTGTCGGCGCTCGTCGAGCGTATGTTATCGTTTTGTCTCTTTCTAACGCCCATTATAAAATGATGCTATCTCTTTCACTCTGGAAGTTGTGTGGATTTCCCGAACCAAAAGGTCAGATGTTAATTTCAGACGCTACGCTCTAAAGAAAATTTGAGAAACGATATGTCTTATATGAACATAAGACCTACTTTTAAACCGTTATTTCAAAATTACTAAAGGTAAAAAGTCTCAACTAAACATTAGTTGTTTTTGCTCTAAAGTCATGTGGACATCCGACTTTTTTTTGTAAGCTTAACTTTGTGAATAAAAGAAATAGCGAAATAATGATAAGAGAGCCCGAAAGAGGACAAAAAATTAAATGTGTTCTAGAACAAAAGTGATTTTCGTAAAAATTGGACATCCGACCTGTTGGCTCTGATGTACAGAAATATTAATATTAGTTTAGAAAAAAAATCATTTACAGTTCGTTGTGTGTCACTTTGACGTTTGACAGCTCGACTGCAGCTGTCATCTCATTCTGCCCTTGATGCGCTTCCTCTTGTTAACTCATCCCACCATACACATTTATATGTGGTTTACGTGTGTATTACAGGTATTGTCTATGAAGAAACATTACTCTGGCTGAAAAATAAAAAATCATGGAAATCTGGAAACCATGGAAATCTGTTGAAGAAAAGTGGGCAGAAACTGCCTAAACCGCATCCAATGTGGAAAAAATGATAAAGTGGATTACTTCAAGGATTTCCCAGCCTTGAAACAATCACAAGGTAAGCATATACCGCAGTCCGCAGCCTTATTTTTTACATAATCTTTGTGGTTTTTCTAGAAAAACGCACGCAATGACATATAAATGACAAAAGTTACTTATTCTTTTTTCAGCTAATGAACGATTTCAGTCGTCTGTATCCAGGAATGGAAAACTAATTATTTTCCTCTATCACCCTCAAAAAATGGAGAAATTATAAAATATTATGCTTCATTAAAATTGCGAAAAAATAGAGACACGAGAACAAAAATAGCAAACATAATTGCACTGATTGACGGTAAGAACTTTTTCTCAAATATTAGTTCTTATTATTAAACCTTCATAGAAATAACTATACTTTGGTAAGCATATACCGTAGTCCGCAGCCTTATTTTTAACATAATCTCTGTGGTTTTTCTATAAAAACGTACGCAATGACATATAAATGACAAAAGTTACTTATTCTTTTTTCAGCTAATGACCGATTTCAGTCGTCTGTATCCAGGAATGGAAAACTAATTATTTTCCTCTATCACCCTCAAAAAATGGGGAAATTATAAAATATTATGCTTCATTAAAATTGCGAAAAAATAGAGACACGAGAACAAAAATAGCAAACATAATTGCACTGATTGACGGTAAGATTTTTTTCTCAAATATTAGTTCTTATTATTAAACCTTCATAGAAATAACTATACCTTGGTAAGCATATACCGCAGTCCGCAGCCTTATTTTTTACATAATCTCTGTGGTTTTTCTATAAAAACGTACGCAATAACATATAAATGTCAAAAGTTACTTGTTATTTTTTCAGCTAATGAACGATTTCAGTCGTCTGTATCCAGGAATGGAAATCAAATTGTTCTCCCCTATCACCCTCAAAAAATGGAAAAATTATAAAATATTATGCTTCATCAAAATTGCGAAAAAATAGAGACACGAGAACAAAAATAGCAAATATAATTGCACTGATTGACGGTAAGAATTTTTTCTCAAATATTAGTTCTTATTATTAAACCTTCATAGAAATAACTATACCTTGATAAGCGTATACCGTAGTCCGCAGCCTTATTTTTTACATAATCTTTGTGTTAAGATCATTAATACAATTGAAAAATATTAGAAAAAATCGACTCACCCATTGCAGCTCAGACGGGACAATTGTATTAATAATCTTAATATAAAAATAGCATTGTGAATGCATAAAAAATCTAAAAGTTTAAAAAAATAATCTTTGTGGTTTTTCTATAAAAACGTACGCAATGACATATAAATGACAAAAGTTACTTATTTTTTTTTCAGCTAATGAACGATTTCAGTCGTCTGTATCCAGGAATGGAAAACAAACTGTTTTCCTCTATCACCCTCAAAAAATGGAAAAATTATGAAATATTATGCTTCATCAAAATTGCAAAAAAAATAGAGACACGAGAACAAAAATAGCAGATATAATTGCACTGATTGACGGTAAGAATTTTTCTCAAATTAGTATAGTATTAGTCCTTATTATTAAACCTTCATAAAAATAAGTTTTAAAAAATTAACCGAAACTTTTTTTCTTTGAATACAGAAGATGAACCAGAGACATCCTGCAATTTTGATTTGATGTTGCTGGCTTATGTCATCAACATTTCACCTGCATGGAAAATTAAAGGAAAGCCAGCGTGAAAGCCATTGAGAGCAGATGAATGCGACGGCTATATATCGCAAGCTGCTTCTGAATCCGACGTATCCAACAAGATCATTCAAAGAAAGCATAATGTTTCACGGGTACGCCAAGTTGACGACCATGTAATTCTAGAATAGTATGATTAATTAAGCTTGTTGTGATTTTTTTGTAACTAAGTATGTCTCAATTTTACGATTGAAAATAAATAATATGAATCTTTTATGTCTATTTCCTTTTAAGCATGTAAAGCTATAAAACTTGTACAGGGTTTGAGAACGGAATTTCTTCTGTTAATAACCTTGTAAAAGTTAAAAAAATAAAAAATGTTGTATCATGGCTGTGTACACTAAATGTAAATGTATCGTGAAGTATGATTTTATCTAAATTACCAATTATTATATGCTTTTCACTTACAGGTCTGGACTTTGGTGCTATATCGGTGTAGCTGTTAAGTTTGCTATAAAATTATTTTGCATAATAATAATAATAATAATAGCCGCACTAATATCGTACAAGTTCAACAAAAGTAGATAAAGCCTGACCAGAGTTTAAAAAAACCCTGCAATGAGGACGCGACCTTTGTGATTTATTTATACGTAACCATTGCCAGTGAAAGAAATTAAATGTAAAAAATACCGCATGCCGGTTTTTAAAACATCTGGTCAGCTTTATAATGATACATCATTCTTTATCGTACCCGCACCAATATTTATAAGTAGATATCTATGTAACCAGTGCAGGTTATACTATACTACAAAGAAGCATAATGTTGTATGAAACTTATTAACTGTTATAGTAGAGGTATGAACGGGAAGTCGAAGCGTGGGCAGACCGCCATTCCTAAGATGTCAGGGTCTGCCTCAACCAGATACGCCGCAACAAGGACGACATAGAAAAACCATGGGAGAAGCATATGTCCAGCAGTGGACAAATATATATGCTGAGAAGACAAATAGAAGGTATGATACTAGTGTGGGACAATAAGGCACCATA